>CM053151.1:9394772-11907159 GCA_028571685.1 Heterohyrax brucei | reverse complement strand
TGAATCACTGTGTACTTTCTCTTGTTTCTATCTTTCACCAATCTTGAGAAACTCATACATTCACTTTTCACTGTTTCCCGGACTTAGAGAAGTAGATTTCTTTCGGCGAAAGTGCTGTTTTCACAGTGCTAAGTACTCCCAACCCAATCAACAATATAAGTTTTACCAGTTTTCTAAGTCTCTCTTATCTTCTTTTACTTATACTTGGAATTTTCTGTGTAAACCTCTGTAACTTCTCTAGGTACATGAATTACTGTGTACTTTCTCTTGTTTCTATCTGTTACCAATCTTGAGAAACTCATACATTCTCTTTTCACTCTTTCCCGGTCTTAGAGAAGCAGATTTCTTTCGGCGAAAGTGCTGTTTTCACAGTGCTAAGTACTCCCAGCTCTATCAACAATGTAGGTTTTACCAGTTTTCTAAGTTTCTCTTATTTTCTTGTATTTAAACTTGGAATTTTCTGTGTAAACCTCTGTAACTTCTCTAGGTAGATGAATCACAGTGTATTTCGTTTGTATCTATCTGTTACTAATCTTGAGAAACTCATACATTCTCTGTTACCTGTTTCCCGGTGTTAGAGAAGTAGATTTCTTTCTGCGAAAGTGCTGTTTTCACAGTGCTAAGTACTCCCAACTCTATCAACAATGTAGGTTTTACCAGTTTTCTAAGTCTCTCTTATTTTCTTGTACTTATACTTGGAATTCTCTGTGTAAACCTCTGTAACTTCTCCAGTTAGATGAATCACTGTGTACTTTCTCTTGTTTCTATCTGGTACTAATCTTCAGAAACTCATACATTCTCTGTTACCTGTTTCCCGGTCTTAGAGAAGTAGATATCTTTCGGCGAAAGTGCTGTTTTCACAGTGCTAATTACCCCCAACTCTATCAACAATGTAGGTTTTACCAGTTTTCTAAGTCTCTCTTATTTTCTTGTACTTATACTTGGAATTCTCTGTGTAAACCTCTGTAACTTCTCTAGGTAGATGAATCACTGTGTACTTTCTCTTGTTTCTATCTGTTACCAATCTTCAGAAACTCATACATTCTCTTTTCACTGTTTCTGGTCTTAGAGAAGTAGATTTCTTTCGGCGAAAGTGCTGTTTTCACAGTGCTAAGTACTCCCAACTCTATCAACAATGTAGGTTTTACCAGTTTTCTAAGTCTCTCTTATTTTCTTGTAGTTATACTTGGAATTCTCTGTGTAAACCTCTGTAACTTCTCTAGGTAGATGAATCACTGTGTACTTTCTCTTGTTTCTATCTGTTACCAATCTTCAGAAACTCATACATTCTCTTTTCACTGTTTACCGGTCTTAGAGAAGTAGATTTCTTTCGGCGAAAGTGCTGTTTTCACAGTGCTAAGTACTCCCAACTCAATCAACAATGTAAGTTTATCAGTTTTCTAAGTCTCTCTTATTTTCTTGTACTTATACTTGGAATTTTCTGTGTAAAGATCTGTAACTTCTCTAGGTAGATGAATCAATGTGTACTTCTTTTGTTTCTATCTGTTACTAATCTTGAGAAACTCATACATTCTCTGTTACCTGTTTCCCGGTCTTAGAGAAGTAGATTTCTTTCGGCGAAAGTGCTGTTTTCACAGTGCTGAGTACTCCCAACTCTATCAACAATGTAGGTTTTACCAGTTTTCTAAGTCTCTCTTATTTTCTTGTACTTATATTTGGAATTCTCTGTGTAAAGCTCTGTAACATCTCTAGGTAGATGAATCACTGTGTACTTTCTCTTGTTTCTATCTGTTACCAGTCTTGAGAAACTCATACATTCTCTTTTCTCTGTTTCATGGTCTTAGAGAAATAGATTTCTTTGGGCAAAAGTGCTGTTTTCACAGTGCTAAGTACTACCAACTCAATCAACAATGTAAGTTTTACCAGTTTTCTAAGTCTCTCTTATCTTCTTTTACTTATACTTGGAATTTTCTGTGTAAACCTCTGTAACTTCTCTAGGTAGATGAATCACCGTGTACTTTCTCTTGTTTCTATCTGTTACCAATCTTGAGAGACTCATACATTCTCTTTTCACTGTTTCCCTGTCTTAGAGAAGTAGATTTCTTTCGGCGAAAGAGCTGTTTTCACAGTGCTAAGTACTCCCAACTCTATCAACAATGTAGGTTTTACCAGTTTTCTAAGTCTCTCTTATTTTCTTGTACTTATACTTGGAATTCTCTGTGTAATCCTCTGTAACTTCTCTAGGTAGATGAATCACTGTGTACCTTCTCTTCTTTCTAACTGTTACTAATCTTGAGAAACTCATACATTCTCTGTTACCTGTTTCCCGGGCGTAGAGAAGTAGATTTCTTTTGGCGAAAGTGCTGTTTTCACAGTGCTCAGTACTCCCAACTCAATCAACAATGTAAGTTTATCAGTTTTCTAAGTTTCTCTAATTTTCTTGTACTTATACTTGGAATTTTCTGTGTAAAGATCTGTAACTTCTCTAGGTAGATGAATCAATGTGTACTTCTTTTGTTTCTATCTGTTACTAATCTTGAGAAACTCATACATTCTCTTTTCACTGTTTCCCGGTCTTAGAGAAGTAGATTTCTTTCAGCGAAAGTGCTGTTTTCACAGTGCTAAGTACTCCCAACTCTATCAACAATGTAGGTTTTACCAGTTTTCTAAGTCTCTCTTATTTTCTTGTACTTATACTTGGAATTCTCTGTGTAAACCTCAGTAACTTCTCTAGGTAGATGAATCACTGTGTACGTTCTCTTGTTTCTATCTGTTACCAATCTTGAGAAACTCATACACTCTCTTTTCACTGTTTCACGGTCTTAGAGAAGTAGATTTCTTTCGGCGAAAGTGCTGTTTTCACAGTGCCAAGTACTCCCAACTCTATCAACAATGTAGGTTTTACCAGTTTTCTAAGTCTCTGTTATTTTCTTGTACTTATACGTGGAATTCTCTTTGTAAACCTCTGTAACTTCTCTAGGTAGATGAATCACTGTGTACTTTCTCTTGTTTCTATCAGTTACCAATCTTTAGAAACTCATACATTCTATTTTCACTGTTTCCCGGTGTTAGAGAAGTAGATTTCTTTCAGCGAAAGTGCTGTTTTCACAGTGCTAGGTCCTCTCAACTCTATCAACAATGTAGGTTTTACCAGTTTTCTAAGTCTCTCTTATTTTCTTGTACTCATACTTGGAATTCTCTGTGGAAACCTCTGTAACTTCTCTAGGTAGATGAATCACTGTGTACTTTCTCTTGTTTCTATCTGTTACCAATATTGAGAAACTCATACATTCTCTTTTCACTGTTTCACGGTCTTAGAGAAGTACATTTCTTTCTGCGAAAGTGCTGTTTTCACAGTGCTAAGTACTCCAAACCCAATCAACAATGTAAGTTTTACCACTTTTTTAAGTCTCTCTTATCTTCTTTTACTTTTACTTGGAATTTTCTGTGTAAACCTCTGTAACTTCTCTAGGTAGATGAATCACTGTGTACTTTCTCTTGTTTCTATCTGTTACCAATCGTGAGAAACTCATAAATTCACTTTTCACTGTTTCCCGGTCTTAGAGAAGTAGATTTCTTTCGGCGAAAGTGCTGTTTTCACAGTGCTAAATACTCCCAACCCAATCAATAATATAAGTTTTACCAGTTTTCTAAGTCTCTCTTATCTTCTTTTACTTATACTTGGAATTTTCTGTGTAAACCTCTGTAACTTCTCTAGGTAGATGAATCACTGTGTACTTTCTCTTGTTTCTATCTGTTACCAATCTTGAGAAACTCATACATTCTCTTTTCACTGTTTCACGGTCTTAGAGAAGTAGATTTCTTTGGGCGAAAGTGCTGTTTTCACAGTGCTAAGTACTCCCAACTCAATCAACAATGTAAGTTTTACCAGTTTTCTAAGTCTCTCTTATCTTCTTTTACTTATACTTGGAATTTTCTGTGTAAACCTCTGTAACTTCTCTAGGTAGATGAATCACTGTGTACTTTCTCTTGTTTCTATCTGTTACCAAACTTGAGAAACTCATACATTCTCTTTTCACTGTTTTCCGGTCTTAGAGAAGTAGATTTCTTTCGGCGAAAGTGCTGTTTTCACAGTGCTAAGTACTCCCAGCTCTATCAACAATGTAGGTTTTACCAGTTTTCTAAGTCTCTCTTATTTTCTTGTACTTATGATTGGAATTCTCTGTGTAAACCTCTGTAACTTCTGTAGGTAGATGAATCACTGTGTACTTTCTCTTGTTTCTATCTGTTCCAATCTTGAGAAACTCATACATTCTCTTTTCACTGTTTCCCGGACTTAGAGACGTAGATTTCTTTCGGCGAAAGTGCTGTTTTCACAGTGCTAAGTACTCCCAACTCAATCAACATTGTAAGTTTTACCAGTTTTCTAAGTCTCTCTTATCTTCTTTTACTTATACTTGGAATTTTCTGTGTAAACCTCTGTCACTTCTCTAGGTAGATGAATCACTGTGTACTTTCTCTTGTTTCTGTCTGTTACCAATCTTGAGAAACTAATGCATTCTCTTTTCACTGTTTCACGGTCTTAGAGAAGTAGATTTCTTTCGGCGAAAGTGCTGTTTTCACAGTGCTAAGTACTCCAAACCCAATCAACAATGTAAGTTTTACCAGTTTTCTAAGTCTCTCTTATCTTGTTTTACTTATACTTGGAATTTTCTGTGTAAACCTCTGTAACTTTTCTAGGTAGATGAATCACTGTGTATTTCTATTGTTTCTATCTGTTACTAATCTTGAGAAACTCATACATTCTCTGTTACCTGTTTCCAGGTGTTAGAGAAGTAGATTTCTTTCGGCGAAAGTGCTGTTTTCACAGTGCTCAGTACTCCCAACTCTATCAACAATGTAGGTTTTACCAGTTTTATAAGTCTCTCTTATTTTCTTGTACTTATACTTGGAATTCTCTGTGTAAACCTCTGTAACTTCTCTAGGTAGATGAATCACTGTGCTCTTTCTCTTCTTTCTATCTGTTACCAATCTTGAGAAACTCATACATTCTCTTTTCACTGTTTCACGGTCTTAGAGAAGTACATTTCTTTCGGCGAAAGTGCTGTTTTCACAGTGCTAAGTACTCCAAACCCAATCAACAATGTAAGTTTTACCAGTTTTCTAAGTCTCTCTTATCTTGTTTTACTTATACTTGGAATTTTCTGTGTAAACCTCTGTAACTTCTCTAGGTAGATGAATCACTGTGTACTTTCTCTTGTTTCTATCTGTTACCAATCGTGAGAAACTCATACATTCACTTTTCACTGTTTCCCGGTCTTAGAGAAGTAGATTTCTTTCGGCGAAAGTGCTGTTTTCACAGTGCTAAGTACTCCCAACCCAATCAACAATATAAGTTTTACCAGTTTTTTAAGTCTCTCTTATCTTCTTTTACTTATACTTGGAATTTTCTGTGTAAACCTCTGTAACTTCTCTAGGTAGATGAATCACTGTGTACTTTCTCTTGTTTCTATCTGTTACCAATCTTGAGATACGCATACATTCTCTTTTCACTGTTTCCCGGTCTTAGAGAAGTAGATTTCTTTCGGCGAAAGTGCTGTTTTCACAGTGCTAAGTACTCCCAACTTTATCAACAATGTAGGTTTTACCAGTTTTCTAAGTCTCTCTTATTTTCTTGTACTTACACTTGGAATTCTCTGTGTAAACCTCTGTAACTTCTCTAGGTAGATGAATCACTGTGTACTTTCTCTTGTTTCTATCTGTTACCAATCTTGAGAAACTCATACATTCTCTTTTCACTGTTTCACGGTCTTAGAGAAGTAGATTTGTTTCGGCGAAAGTGCTGTTTTCACAGTGCTAAGTACTCCAAACCCAATCAACAATGTAAGTTTTACCACTTTTTTAAGTCTCTCTTATCTTCTTTTACTTTTACTTGGAATTTTCTGTGTAAACCTCTGTAACTTCTCTAGGTAGATGAATCACTGTGTACTTTCTCTTGTTTCTATCTGTTACCAATCGTGAGAAACTCATAAATTCACTTTTCACTGTTTCCCGGTCTTAGAGAAGTAGATTTCTTTCGGCGAAAGTGCTGTTTTCACAGTGCTAAATACTCCCAACCCAATCAACAATATAAGTTTTACCAGTTTTCTAAGTCTCTCTTATCTTCTTTTACTTATACTTGGAATTTTCTGTGTAAACCTCTGTAACTTCTCTAGGTAGATGAATCACTGTGTACTTTCTCTTGTTTCTATCTGTTACCAATCTTGAGAAACTCATACATTCTCTTTTCACTGTTTCCCGGTCTTAGAGAAGTAGATTTCTTTCGGCGAAAGTGCTGTTTTCACAGTGCTAAGTACTCCCAACTCTATCAACAATGTAGGTTTTACCAGTTTTCTAAGTCTCTCTTATTTTATTGTACTTATACTTGGAATTCTCTGTGTAAACCTCTGTAACTTCTCTAGGTAGATGAATCACTGTGTACTTTCTCTTGTTTCTATCTGTTACCAATCTTGAGAAACTCGTACATTCTCTGTTACCTGTTTCCCGGTCTTAGAGAAGTAGATTTCTTTGGGCGAAAGTGCTGTTTTCACAGTGCTCAGTACTCCCAACTCTATCAACAATGTAGGTTTTACCAGTTTTCTAAGTCTCTCTTATTTTCTTGTACTTATACTTGGAATTCTCTTTGTAAACCTCTGTAACTTCTCTAGGTAGATGAATCACTGTGCACTTTCTCTTGTTTCTAACTGCTACTAATCTTGAGAAACTCATACATTCTCTGTTACCTGATTCCCGGTCGTAGAGAAGTAGATTTCTTTCGGCGAAAGTGCTGTTTTCACAGTGCTAAGTACTCCCAACTCTATCAAGAATGTAGGTTTTACCAGTTTTATAAGTCTCTCTTATTTTCTTGTACTTATACTTTTAATTCTCTGTGTAAGCCTCTGTAACTTCTCTAGGTAGATGAATCACTGTGCACTTTCTCTTCTTTCTATCTGTTACCAATCTTGAGAAACTCATACATTCTCTTTTCACTGTTTCATGGTCTTCGAGACGTAGATTTCTTTCGGCGAAAGTGCTGTTTTCACAGTGCTAAGTACTCCAAACCCAATCAACAATGTAAGTTTTACCAGTTTTGTAAGTCTCTCTTATCTTGTTTTACTTATACTTGGAATTTTCTGTGTAAACCTCTGTAACTTCTCTAGGTAGATGAATCCCTGTGTACTTTCTCTTGTTTCTATCTGTTACTAATCTTGAGAAACTCATACATTCTCTGTTACCTGTTTCCCGGTCTTAGAGAAATAGATTTCTTTTGGCGAAAGTGCTGTTTTCACGGTGCTCAGTACTCCCAACTCTATCAACAATGTAGGTTTTACCAGTTTTCTAAGTCTCTCTTATTTTCTTGTACTTATACTTGGAATTCTCTGTGTAAACCTCTATAACTTCTCTAGGTAGATGAATCACTGTGTACTTTCTCTTGTTTCTATCTGTTACCAATCTTGAGAAACTCATAATTCTCTTTTCACTGTTTCCCATTCTTAGAGAAGTAGATTTCTTTCGGCGAAAGTGCTGTTTTCACAGTGCTAAGTACTCCCAACTCTATCAACAATGTAGGTTTTACCAGTTTTCTAAGTCTCTCTTATTTTCTTGTACTTATACTTGGAATTCTCTGTGTAAACCTCTGTAACTTCTGTAGGTAGATGAATCACTGTGTACTTTCTCTTGTTTCTTTCGGTTCCAATCTTGAGAAACTCATACATTCTCTTTTCACTGTTTCCCAGACTTAGAGAAGTAGATTTCTTTCGGCGAAAGTGCTGTTTTCACAGTGCTAAGTACTCCCGACTCAATCAACAATGTAAGTTTTACCAGTTTCTAAGTCTCTCTTATTTTCGTGTACTGAAACTTGGAATTTTCTGTGTAAACCTCTGTAACTTCTCTAGGTAGATAAATCACTGTGTTCTTCTTTTGTTTCTATCTCTTACTAATCTTGAGAAACTCATACATTCTCTGTTACCTCTTTTCCGGTGTTAGAGAAGTAGATTTCTTTCTGCGAAAGTGCTGTTTTCACAGTGCTAAGTACTCCCAACTCTATCAACAATGTAGGTTTTACAAGTTTTCTAAGTCTCTCTTATTTTCTTGTACTTATAGTTGGAATTATCTGTGTAAACCTCTGTAACTTCTCTAGGTAGATGAATCACTGTGTACTTTCTCTTGTTTCTATCTGTTACTAATCTTGAGAAACTCATACATTCTCTGTTACCTGTTTCCCGGTCTTAGAGAAGTAGATTTCTTTCGGCGAAAGTGCTGTTTTAACAGTGCTCAGTACTCCCAACTCTATCAACAATGTACGTTTTACCAGTTTTCTAAGTCTCTCTTATTTTCTTGTACTTATACTTGGAATTCTCTGTGTAAACCTCTCTAACTTCTCTAGGTAGATGAATCACTGTGTACTTTCTCTTGTTTCTATCTGTTACCAATCTTGAGAAACTCATACATTCTCTTTTCACTGTTTCCCGGTCTTAGACAAGTAGATTTCTTTCTGTGAAAGTGCTGTTTTCACAGTTCTCAGTACTCCCAACTCTATCAACAATGTAGGTTTTACCAGTTTTCTAAGTCTCTCTTATTTTCTTGTACTTATACTTGGAATTCTCTGTGTAAACCTCTGTAACTTTTCTAGGTAGATGAATCACTGTGTACTTTCTCTTGTTTCTATCTGTTACTAATCTTGAGAAACTCATACATTCTCTGTTACCTGTTTCCAGGTCTTAGAGAAGTAGATTTCTTTCGGCGAAAGTGCTGTTTTCACAGTGCTCAGTACTCCCAACTCTATCAACAATGTAGGTTTTACCAGTTTTCTAAGTCTCTCTTATTTTCTTGTACTTATACTTGGAATTCTCTGTGTAAACCTCTGTAACTTGTCTAGGTAGATGAATCACTGTGTACTTTCTCTTGTTTCTATCTGTTACCAATCTTCAGAAACTCATACATTCTCTTTTCACTGTTTTCCGGTCTTAGAGAAGTAGATTTCTTTCGGCGAAAGTGCTGTTTTCACAGTGCTAAGTACTCCCAACTCAATCAACAATGTAAGTATTACCAGTTTCTAAGTCTCCCTTATTTTCGTGTACTGAAACTTGGAATTTTCTGTGTAAACCTCTGTAACTTCTCTAGGTAGATAAATCACTGTGTTCTTCTTTTGTTTCTATCTGTTACTAATCTTGAGAAACTCATACATTCTCTGTTACCTGTTTTCCGGTGTTAGAGAAGTAGATTTCTTTCTGTGAAAGTGCTGTTTTCACAGTGCTAAGTACTCCCAACTCTATCAACAATGTAGGTTTTACCAGTTTTCTAAGTCTCTCTTATTTTCTTTTACTTATAGTTGGAATTCTCTGTGTAAACCTCTGTAACTTCTCTAGGTAGATGAATCACTGTGTACTTTCTCTTGTTTCTATCTGTTACCAATCTTGAGAAACTCATACATTCTCTTTTCACTGTTTCACGGTCTTAGAGAAGTAGATTTCTTTCGGCGAAAGTACTGTTTTCACGGTGCTCAGTACTCCCAACTCTATCAACAATGTAGGTTTTACCAGTTTTCTAAGTCTCTCTTATTTTCTTGTACTTATACTTGGAATTTTCTGTGTAAAGCTCTGTAACTTCTCTAGGTAGATGAATCAATGTGTACTTCTTTTGTTTCTATCTGTTACTAATCTTGAGAAACTCATACATTCTCTGTTACCTGTTTCCCGGTGTTGGAGAAGTAGATTTCTTTCGGAGAAAGTGCTGTTTTCACAGTGCTAAGTACTCCCAACTCTATCAACAATGTAGGTTTTACCAGTTTTCTAAGTCTCTTATTTTCTTGTAATTATACTTGGAATTCTCTGTGTAAACCTCTGTAACTTCTCTAGGTAGATGAATCACTGTGTACTTTCTCTTGTTTCTATCTGTTACCAATCTTGAGAAACACATACATTCTCTTTTCACTGTTTCACGGTCTTAGAGAAGTAGATTTCTTTGGGCGAAAGTGCTGTTTTCACAGTGCTAAGTACTCCCAACTCAATCAACAATGTAAGTTTTACCAGTTTTCTAAGTCTCTCTTATCTTCTTTTACTTATACTTGGAATTTTCTGTATAAACCTCTGTAACTTCTCTAGGTAGATGAATCACTTTGTACTTTCTCTTGTTTCTATCTGTTACCAATCTTGAGAAACTCATACATTCTCTTTTCACTGTTTCCCGGTCTTAGAGAAGTAGATTTCTTTCGGCGAAAGTGATGTTTTCACAGTGCTAAGTACTCCCAACTCTATCAACAATGTAGGTTTTACCAGTTTTCTAAGTCTCTCTTATTTTTTGTACTTATACTTGGAATTCTCTGTGTAAACCTCTGTAACTTCTCTAGGTAGATGAATCACTGTGTACTTTCTCTTGTTTCTATCTGTTACCAATCTTGAGAAACTCATACATTCTCTTTTCACTGTTTCACGGTCTTAGAGAAGTATATTTCTTTCTGCGAAAGTGCTGTTTTCACAGTGCTAAGTACTCCAAATCCAATCAACAATGTAAGTTTTACCAGTTTTCTAAGTCTCTCTTATCTTCTTTTACTTATACTTGCAATTTTCTGTGTAAACCTCTGTAACTTCTCTAGGTAGATGAATCACTGTGTACTTTCTCTTGTTTCTATCTGTTACCAATCTTGAGAAACTCATACATTCCCTTTTCACTGTTTCACGGTCTTAGAGAAGTAGATTTCTTTCGGCGAAAGGGCTGTTTTCACAGTGCTAAGTACTCCCAACTCTATCAACAATGTAGGTTTTACCAGTTTTCTAAGTCTCTCTTATTTTCTTGTACTTATACTTGGAATTCTCTGTGTAAACCTCTGTAACTTGTCTAGGTAGATGAATCACTGTGTACTTTCTCTTGTTTCTTTCGGTTCCAATCTTGAGAAACTCATACATTCTCTTTTCACTGTTTCCCAGACTTAGAGAAGTAGATTTCTTTCGGCGAAAGTGCTGTTTTCACAGTGCTAAGTACTCCCGACTCAGTCAACAATGTAAGTTTTACCAGTTTCTAAGTCTCTCTTATTTTCGTGTACTGAAACTTGGAATTTTCTGTGTAAACCTCTGTAACTTCTCTAGGTAGATAAATCACTGTGTTCTTCTTTTGTTTCTATCTCTTAATAATCTTGAGAAACTCATACATTCTCTCTTACCTGTTTTCCGGTGTTAGAGAAGCAGATTTCTTTCTGCGAAACTGCTGTTTTCACAGTGCTAAGTACTCCCAACTCTATCAACAATGTAGGTTTTACAAGTTTTCTAAGTCTCTCTTATTTTCTTGTACTTATAGTTGGAATTATCTGTGTAAACCTCTGTAACTTCTCTAGGTAGATGAATCACTGTGTACTTTCTCTTGTTTCTATCTGTTACTAATCTTGAGAAACTCATACATTCTCTGTTACCTGTTTCCCGGTCTTAGAGAAGTAGATTTCTTTCGGCGAAAGTGCTGTTTTCACAGTGCTCAGTACTCCCAACTCTATCAACAATGTAGGTTTTACCAGTTTTCTAAGTCTCTCTTATTTTCTTGTACTTATACTTGGAATTCTCTGTGTAAACCTCTGTAACTTCTCTAGGTAGATGAATCACTGTGTACTTTCTCTTGTTTCTATCTGTTACCAATCTTCAGAAACTCATACATTCTCTTTTCCCTGTTTCCCGGTCTTAGACAAGTAGATTTCTTTCTGTGAAAGTGCTGTTTTCACAGTTCTCAGTACTCCCAACTCTATCAACAATGTAGGTTTTACCAGTTTTCTAAGTCTCTCTTATTTTCTTGTACTTATACTTGGAATTCTCTGTGCAAACCTCTGTAACTTCTCTAGGTAGATGAATCACTGTGTACTTTCTCTTGTTTCTATCTGTTACTAATCTTGAGAAACTCATACATTCTCTGTTACCTGTTTCCAGGTCTTAGAGAAGTAGATTTCTTTCGGCGAAAGTGCTGTTTTCACAGTACTCAGTACTCCCAACTCTATCAACAATGTAGGTGTTACCAGTTTTCTAAGTCTCTCTTATTTTCTTGTACTTATACTTGGAATTCTCTGTGTAAACCTCTGTAACTTGTCTAGGTAGATGAATCACTGTGTACTTTCTCTTGTTTCTATCAGTTACCAATGTTCAGAAACTCATACATTCTCTTTTCACTGTTTTCCGGTCTTAGAGAAGTAGATTTCTTTCGGCGAAAGTGCTGTTTTCACAGTGCTAAGTACTCCCAACTCTATCAACAATGTAGGTTTTACCAGTTTTCTAAGTCTCTTATTTTCTTGTAATTATACTTGGAATTCTCTGTGTAAACCTCTGTAACTTCTCTAGGTAGATGAATCACTGTGTACTTTCTCTTGTTTCTATCTGTTACCAATCGTGAGAAACTCATACATTCACTTTTCACTGTTTCCCGGTCTTAGAGAAGTAGATTTCTTTCGGCGAAAGTGCTGTTTTCACAGTGCTAAGTACTCCCAACTCAATCAACAATGTAAGTTTTACCAGTTACTAAGTCTCCCTTATTTTCGTGTACTGAAACTTGGAATTTTCTGTGTAAACCTCTGTAACTTCTCTAGGTAGATAAATCACTGTGTTCTTCTTTTGTTTCTATCTGTTACTAATCTTGAGAAACTCATACATTCTCTGTTACCTGTTTTCCGGTGTTAGAGAAGTAGATTTCTTTCTGTGAAAGTGCTGTTTTCACAGTGCTAAGTACTCCCAACTCTATCAACAATGTAGGTTTTACCAGTTTTCTAAGTCTCTCTTATTTTCTTGTACTTATAGTTGGAATTCTCTGTGTAAACCTCTGTAACTTCTCTAGGTAGATGAATCACTGTGTACTTTCTCTTGTTTCTATCTGTTACCAATCTTGAGAAACTCATACATTCTCTTTTCACTGTTTCACGGTCTTAGAGAAGTAGATTTCTTTCGGCGAAAGTACTGTTTTCACGGTGCTCAGTACTCCCAACTCTATCAACAATGTAGGTTTTACCAGTTTTCTAAGTCTCTCTTATTTTCTTGTACTTATACTTGGAATTTTCTGTGTAAAGCTCTGTAACTTCTCTAGGTAGATGAATCAATGTGTACTTCTTTTGTTTCTATCTGTTCCTAATCTTGAGAAACTCATACATTCTCTGTTACCTGTTTCCCGGTGTTGGAGAAGTAGATTTCTTTCGGAGAAAGTGCTGTTTTCACAGTGCTAAGTACTACCAACTCTATCAACAATGTAGGTTTTACCAGTTTTCTAAGTCTCTTATTTTCTTGTAATTATACTTGGAATTCTCTGTGTAAACCTCTGTAACTTCTCTAGGTAGATGAATCACTGTGTACTTTCTCTTGTTTCTATCTGTTACCAATCTTGAGAAACTCATACATTCTCTTTTCACGGTTTCACGGTCTTAGAGAAGTAGATTTCTTTGGGCGAAAGTGCTGTTTTCACAGTGCTAAGTACTCCCAACTCAATCAACAATGTAAGTTTTACCAGTTTTCTAAGTCTCTCTTATCTTCTTTTACTTATACTTGGAATTTTCTGTATAAACCTCTGTAACTTCTCTAGGTAGATGAATCACTTTGTACTTTCTCTTGTTTCTATCTGTTACCAATCTTGAGAAACTCATACATTCTCTTTTCACTGTTTCCCGGTCTTAGAGAAGTAGATTTCTTTCGGCGAAAGTGATGTTTTCACAGTGCTAAGTACTCCAAACCCAATCAACAATGTAAGTTTTACCAGTTTTCTAAGTCTCTCTTATCTTCTTTTACTTATACTTGGAATTTTCTGTGTAAACCTCTGTAACTTTTCTAGGTAGATGAATCACTGTGTATTTCTTTTGTTTCTATCTGTTATTAATCTTGAGAAACTCATACATTCTCTGTTACCTGTTTCCCGGTGTTAGAGAAGTAGATTTCTTTCGGCGAAAGTGCTGTTTTCACAGTGCTCAGTACTCCCAACTCTATCAACAATGTAGGTTTTACCAGTTTTCTAAGTCTCTCTTATTTTCTTGTACTTATACTTGGAATTCTCTGTGTAAACCTCTGTAACTTCTCTAGGTAGATGAATCACTGTGCTCTTTCTCTTCTTTCTATCTGTTACCAATCTTGAGAAACTCATACATTCTCTTTTCACTGTTTCACGGTCTTAGAGAAGTACATTTCTTTCGGCGAAAGTGCTGTTTTCACAGTGCTAAGTACTCCAAACCCAATCAACAATGTAAGTTTTACCAGTTTTCTAAGTCTCTCTTATCTTGTTTTACTTATACTTGGAATTTTCTGTGTAAACCTCTGTAACTTCTCTAGGTAGATGAATCACTGTGTACTTTCTCTTGTTTCTATCTGTTACCAATCGTGAGAAACTCATACATTCACTTTTCACTGTTTCCCGGTCTTAGAGAAGTAGATTTCTTTCGGCGAAAGTGCTGTTTTCACAGTGCTAAGTACTCCCAACCCAATCAACAATATAAGTTTTACCAGTTTTTTAAGTCTCTCTTATCTTCTTTTACTTATACTTGGAATTTTCTGTGTAAACCTCTGTAACTTCTCTAGGTAGATGAATCACTGTGTACTTTCTCTTGTTTCTATCTGTTACCAATCTTGAGAAACGCATACATTCTCTTTTCACTGTTTCCCGGTCTTAGAGAAGTAGATTTCTTTCGGCGAAAGTGCTGTTTTCACATGCTAAGTACTCCCAACTTTATCAACAATGTAGGTTTTACCAGTTTTCTAAGTCTCTCTTATTTTCTTGTACTTATACTTGGAATTCTCTGTGTAAACCTCTGTAACTTCTCTAGGTAGATGAATCACTGTGTACTTTCTCTTGTTTCTATCTGTTACCAATCTTGAGAAACTCATACATTCTCTTTTCACTGTTTCACGGTCTTAGAGAAGTAGATTTGTTTCGGCGAAAGTGCTGTTTTCACAGTGCTAAGTACTCCAAACCCAATCAACAATGTAAGTTTTACCACATTTTAAGTCTCTCTTATCTTCTTTTACTTTTACTTGGAATTTTCTGTGTAAACCTCTGTAACTTCTCTAGGTAGATGAATCACTGTGTACTTTCTCTTGTTTCTATCTGTTACCAATCGTGAGAAACTCATAAATTCACTTTTCACTGTTTCCCGGTCTTAGAGAAGTAGATTTCTTTCGGCGAAAGTGCTGTTTTCACAGTGCTAAATACTCCCAACCGAATCAACAATATAAGTTTTACCAGTTTTCTAAGTCTCTCTTATCTTCTTTTACTTATACTTGGAATTTTCTGTGTAAACCTCTGTAACTTCTCTAGGTAGATGAATCACTGTGTACTTTCTCTTGTTTCTATCTGTTACCAATCTTGAGAAACTCATACATTCTCTTTTCACTGTTTCCCGGTCTTAGAGAAGTAGATTTCTTTCGGCGAAAGTGCTGTTTTCACAGTGCTAAGTACTCCCAACTCTATCAACAATGTAGGTTTTACCAGTTTTCTAAGTCTCTCTTATTTTATTGTACTTATACTTGGAATTCTCTGTGTAAACCTCTGTAACTTCTCTAGGTAGATGAATCACTGTGTACTTTCTCTTGTTTCTATCTGTTGCCAATCTTGAGAAACTCGTACATTCTCTGTTACCTGTTTCCCGGTCTTAGAGAAGTAGATTTCTTTCGGCGAAAGTGCTGTTTTCACAGTGCTCAGTACTCCCAACTCTATCAACAATGTAGGTTTTACCAGTTTTCTAAGTCTCTCTTATTTTCTTGTACTTATACTTGGAATTCTCTTTGTAAACCTCTGTAACTTCTCTAGGTAGATGAATCACTGTGTACTTTCTCTTGTTTCTAACTGCTACTAATCTTGAGAAACTCATACATTCTCTGTTACCTGATTCCTGGTCGTAGAGAAGTAGATTTCTTTCGGCGAAAGTGCTGTTTTCACAGTGCTAAGTACTCCCAACTCTATCAAGAATGTAGGTTTTACCAGTTTTATAAGTCTCTCTTATTTTCTTGTACTTATACTTTTAATTCTCTGTGTAAGCCTCTGTAACTTCTCTAGGTAGATGAATCACTGTGCACTTTCTCTTCTTTCTATCTGTTACCAATCTTGAGAAACTCATACATTCTCTTTTCACTGTTTCACGGTCTTCGAGACGTAGATTTCTTTCGGCGAAAGTGCTGTTTTCACAGTGCTAAGTACTCCAAACCCAATCAACAATGTAAGTTTTACCAGTTTTGTAAGTCTCTCTTATCTTGTTTTACTTATACTTGGAATTTTCTGTGTAAACCTCTGTAACTTCTCTAGGTAGATGAATCACTGTGTACTTTCTCTTGTTTCTATCTGTTACTAATCTTGAGAAACTCATACATTCTCTGTTACCTGTTTCCCGGTCTTAGAGAAGTAGATTTCTTTTGGCGAAAGTGCTGTTTTCACGATGCTCAGTACTCCCAACTCTATCAACAATGTAGGTTTTACCAGTTTTCTAAGTCTCTCTTATTTTCTTGTACTTATACTTGGAATTCTCTGTGTAAACCTCTATAACTTCTCTAGGTAGATGAATCACTGTGTACTTTCTCTTGTTTCTATCTGTTACCAATCTTGAGAAACTCATAATTCTCTTTTCACTGTTTCCCATTCTTAGAGAAGTAGATTTCTTTCGGCGAAAGTGCTGTTTTCACAGTGCTAAGTACTCCCAACTCTATCAACAATGTAGGTTTTACCAGTTTTCTAAGTCTCTCTTATTTTCTTGTACTTATACTTGGAATTCTCTGTGTAAACCTCTGTAACTTCTGTAGGTAGATGAATCACTGTGTACTTTCTCTTGTTTCTTTCGGTTCCAATCTTGAGAAACTCATACATTCTCTTTTCACTGTTTCCCAGACTTAGAGAAGTAGATTTCTTTCGGCGAAAGTGCTGTTTTCACAGTGCTAAGTACTCCCGACTCAATCAACAATGTAAGTTTTACCAGTTTCTAAGTCTCTCTTATTTTCGTGTACTGAAACTTGGAATTTTCTGTGTAAACCTCTGTAACTTCTCTAGGTAGATAAATCACTGTGTTCTTCTTTTGTTTCTATCTCTTACTAATCTTGAGAAACTCATACATTCTCTGTTACCTCTTTTCCGGTGTTAGAGAAGTAGATTTCTTTCTGCGAAAGTGCTGTTTTCACAGTGCTAAGTACTCCCAACTCTATCAACAATGTAGGTTTTACAAGTTTTCTAAGTCTCTCTTATTTTCTTGTACTTATAGTTGGAATTATCTGTGTAAACCTCTGTAACTTCTCTAGGTAGATGAATCACTGTGTACTTTCTCTTGTTTCTATCTGTTACTAATCTTGAGAAACTCATACATTCTCTGTTACCTGTTTCCCGGTCTTAGAGAAGTAGATTTCTTTCGGCGAAAGTGCTGTTTTAACAGTGCTCAGTACTCCCAACTCTATCAACAATGTACGTTTTACCAGTTTTCTAAGTCTCTCTTATTTTCTTGTACTTATACTTGGAATTCTCTGTGTAAACCTCTCTAACTTCTCTAGGTAGATGAATCACTGTGTACTTTCTCTGGTTTCTATCTGTTACCAATCTTGAGAAACTCATACATTCTCTTTTCCCTGTTTCCCGGTCTTAGACAAGTAGATTTCTTTCTGTGAAAGTGCTGTTTTCACAGTTCTCAGTACTCCCAACTCTATCAACAATGTAGGTTTTACCAGTTTTCTAAGTCTCTCTTATTTTCTTGTACTTATACTTGGAATTCTCTGTGTAAACCTCTGTAACTTCTCTAGGTAGATGAATCACTGTGTACTTTCTCTTGTTTCTATCTGTTACTAATCTTGAGAAACTCATACATTCTATGTTACCTGTTTCCAGGTCTTAGAGAAGTAGATTTCTTTCGGCGAAAGTGCTGTTTTCACAGTGCTCAGTACTCCCAACTCTATCAACAATGTAGGTTTTACCAGTTTTCTAAGTCTCTTATTTTCTTGTAATTATACTTGGAATTCTCTGTGTAAACCTCTGTAACTTCTCTAGGTAGATGAATCACTGTGTACTTTCTCTTGTTTCTATCTGTTACCAATCGTGAGAAACTCATACATTCACTTTTCACTGTTTCCCGGTCTTAGAGAAGTAGATTTCTTTCGGCGAAAGTGCTGTTTTCACAGTGCTAAGTACTCCCAACTCAATCAACCATGTAAGTTTTACCAGTTACTAAGTCTCCCTTATTTTCGTGTACTGAAACTTGGAATTTTCTGTGTAAAACTCTGTAACTTCTCTAGGTAGATAAATCACTGTGTTCTTCTTTTGTTTCTATCTGTTACTAATCTTGAGAAACTCATACATTCTCTGTTACCTGTTTTCCGGTGTTAGAGAAGTAGATTTCTTTCTGTGAAAGTGCTGTTTTCACAGTGCTAAGTACTCCCAACTCTATCAACAATGTAGGTTTTACCAGTTTTCTAAGTCTCTCTTATTTTCTTGTACTTATAGTTGGAATTCTCTGTGTAAACCTCTGTAACTTCTCTAGGTAGATGAATCACTGTGTACTTTCTCTTGTTTCTATCTGTTACCAATCTTGAGAAACTCATACATTCTCTTTTCACTGTTTCACGGTCTTAGAGAAGTAGATTTCTTTCGGCGAAAGTACTGTTTTCACGGTGCTCAGTACTCCCAACTCTATCAACAATGTAGGTTTTACCAGTTTTCTAAGTCTCTCTTATTTTCTTGTACTTATACTTGGAATTTTCTGTGTAAAGCTCTGTAACTTCTCTAGGTAGATGAATCAATGTGTACTTCTTTTGTTTCTATCTGTTACTAATCTTGAGAAACTCATACATTCTCTGTTACCTGTTTCCCGGTGTTGGAGAAGTAGATTTCTTTCGGAGAAAGTGCTGTTTTCACAGTGCTAAGTACTCCCAACTCTATCAACAATGTAGGTTTTACCAGTATTCTAAGTCTCACTCATTTTCTTGGAGTTACACTTGGATTTCTCTGTGTAAACCCCTGTAACTTCTCTAGGTAGATGAATCACTGTGTAGTTTCTCTTCTTTCTATCTGTTACCAATCTTGAGAAACTCATACATTCTCTGTTCACTGTTTCCCGGTCTTAGAGAAGTAGATTCCTTTCAGCGAAAGTGCTGTTTTCACAGTGCTAAGTACTCCCAACTCAATCACCAATGTAAGTTTTACCAGTTTTCTAAGTCTCTCTTATCTTCTTTTACTTATACTTGGAATTTTCTGTGTAAACTTCTGTAACTTCTCTAAGTAGATGAATCACTGTGTACTTCTTTTTTTTCAATCTTTTACTAATCTTGAGAAACTCATACATTCTCTGTTCCCTGTTTCCCGGTGTTAGAGAAGTAGATTTCTTTCTGCGAAAGTGCTGTTTTCGCAGTGCTAAGTACTCCCAACTCAATCAACAATGTAAGTTTTAACAGTTTTCTAAGTCTCTCTTATCTTCTATTACTTATACTTGGAATTTTCTGTGTAAATCTCTGTAACTTCTCTAGGTAGATGAATCACTGTGTACTTCTTTTGTTTCTATCTGTTACTAATCTTGAGAAACTCATACATTCCCTGTTCCACGTTTCCCGGTGTTAGAGAAGTAGATTTCTTTCAGCGAAAGTGCTGTTTTCACAGTGCTAAGTACTCCCAACTCTATCAACAATGTAGGCTTTACCAGTTTTCTAAGTCTCTCTTATTTTCTTGTACTTATACTTGGATTTCTCTGTGTAAACCTCTGTAACTTCTCTAGGTATATGAATCACTGTGTACTTCTTTTGTTTGTATCTGTTACCAATCTTGAGAAACTCATACATTCTCTTTTCACTGTTTCCCGGTCTTAGAGAAGTAGACTTCTTTCGGCGAAAGTGATGTTTTCACAATGGTAAGTACTCCCAACTCAATCAACAATGTAAGTTTTAGCAGTTTTCTAAGTCTCTCTTATCTTCATTCACTTACACTTGGAATTTTCTGTGTAAACCTCTGTAACTTCTCTAGGTAGATGAATCATTGTGTACTTCTTTTGTTTCTGTCTTTTACTAATCTTGAGAAACTCATACATTCTCTGTTACCTGTTTCCCGGTCTTAGAGAAGTAGATTTCTTTCGGCGAAAGTGCTGTTTTCACAGTGCTAAGTACTGCCAACTCTATCAACAATGTAGGTTTTACCACTTTTCTAAGTCTCTCTTATTTTCTCGTATTTTACTTGGAATTCTCTGTGTAAACCTCTGTAACTTCTCTAGGTAGATGAATGACTGTGTATTTCTTTTGTTTGTATCTGTTACTAATCTTGAGAAACTCATACATTCTCTGTTCACTGTTTCGTGGTCTTAGAGAAGTAGATTTCTTTCTAGGAAAGTGCTGTTTTCACAGTGCTAAGTACTCCCAACTCTATCAACAATGTAGGCTTTACCAGTTTTCTAAGTCTCTCTTATTTTCTTGTACTTATACTTGGAATTCTCTGTGTAAACCTCTGTAAGTTCTCTAGGTAGATGAATCACTGTGGACTTTCTCTTGTTTCTATCTGTTACCAATCTTGAGAAACTCATACATTCTCTGTTCACTGTTTCCCGGTCTTAGAGAAGTAGATTTCTTTCAGTGAAAGTGCTGTTTTCACAGTGCTAAGTACTCCCAACTCTATCAGCAATGTAGGTTTTACCAGTTTTCTAAGTCTCACTTATTTTCTTGGAGTTACACTTGGATTTCTCTGTGTAAACCCCTGTAACTTCTCTAGGTAGGTGAATCACTGTGTACTTTCTCTTGTTTCTATCTGTTACCAATCTTGAGAAACTCATACATTCTCTGTTCACTGTTTCCCGGTCTTAGAGAAGTAGATTTCCATCGGCGACAGTGCTGTTTTCACAGTGCTAAGTACTCCCAACTCTATCAACAATGTAGATTTTACCAGTTTTATAAGTCTCTCTTATTTTCCTGTACTTATACTTGGAATTCTCTGTGTAAACCTCTGTAACTTCTCTACGTAGATGAATCACTGTGTACTTTCTCTTGTTTCTATCTGTTACCAATCTTGAGAAACTCAGACATTCTCTTTTCACTGTTTCCCGGTCTTAGAGAAGTAGATTTCTTTCGGCGAAAGTGTTGTTTTCACAGTGCTATGTACTCCCAACTCTATCAACAATGTAGGTTTTACCAGTTTTCTAAGTCTCTCTTATTTTTTGTACTTATACTTGGAATTCTCTTTGTAAAACTCTGTAACTTCTCTAGGTAGATGAATCACTGTGTACTTTCTCTTGTTTCTATCTGTTACCAATCTTGAGAAACTCATACATTCTCTTTTCACTGTTTCCCGGTCTTAGAGAAGTAGATTTCTTTCGGCGAAAGTGCTGTTTTCACAGTGCTAAGTACTGCCAACTCTATCAACAATGTAGGTTTTACCAGTTTTCTAAGTCTCTCTTATTTTCTCGTATTTTACTTGGAATTCTCTGTGTAAACCTCTGTAACTTCTCTAGGTAGATGAATGACTGTGTATTTCTTTTGTTTGTATCTGTTACTAATCTTGAGAAACTCATACATTCTCTGTTCACTGTTTCGTGGTCTTAGAGAAGTAGATTTCTTTCTAGGAAAGTGCTGTTTTCACAGTGCTAAGTACTCCCAACTCTATCAACAATGTAGGCTTTACCAGTTTTCTAAGTCTCTCTTATTTTCTTGTACTTATACTTGGAATTCTCTGTGTAAACCTCTGTAAGTTCTCTAGGTAGATGAATCACTGTGGACTTTCTCTTGTTTCTATCTGTTACCAATCTTGAGAAACTCATACATTCTCTGTTCACTGTTTCCCGGTCTTAGAGAAGTAGATTTCTTTCAGTGAAAGTGCTGTTTTCACAGTGCTAAGTACTCCCAACTCTATCAGCAATGTAGGTTTTACCAGTTTTCTAAGTCTCTCTTATTTTCTTGGAGTTACACTTGGATTTCTCTGTGTAAACCCCTGTAACTTCTCTAGGTAGGTGAATCACTGTGTACTTTCTCTTGTTTCTATCTGTTACCAATCTTGAGAAACTCATACATTCTCTGTTCACTGTTTCCCGGTCTTAGAGAAGTAGATTTCCATCGGCGACAGTGCTGTTTTCACAGTGCTAAGTACTCCCAACTCTATCAACAATGTAGATTTTACCAATTTTATAAGTCTCTCTTATTTTCCTGTACTTATACTTGGAATTCTCTGTGTAAACCTCTGTAACTTCTCTACGTAGATGAATCACTGTGTACTTTCTCTTGTTTCTATCTGTTACCAATCTTGAGAAACTCAGACATTCTCTTTTCACTGTTTCCCGGTCTTAGAGAAGTAGATTTCTTTCGGCGAAAGTGTTGTTTTCACAGTGCTATGTACTCCCAACTCTATCAACAATGTAGGTTTTACCAGTTTTCTAAGTCTCTCTTATTTTTTGTACTTATACTTGGAATTCTCTTTGTAAAACTCTGTAACTTCTCTAGGTAGATGAATCACTGTGTACTTTCTCTTGTTTCTATCTGTTACCAATCTTGAGAAACTCATACATTCTCTTTTCACTGTTTCCCGGTCTTAGAGAAGTAGATTTCTTTCGGCGAAGGTGCTGTTTTCACAGTGATAAGTACTCCCAACTCAATCAACAATGTAAGTTTTACCAGTTTTCTAAGTCTCTCTTATCTTCTTTTACTTCTACTTGGAATTTTCTGTGTAAACTTCTGTAACTTCTCTAAGTAGATGAATCACTGTGTACTTCTTTTGTTTCTATCTTTTACTAATCTTGACAAACTCATACATTCTCTGTTCCCTGTTTCCCGGTGTTAGAGAAGTAGATTTCTTTCGGCGAAAGTGCTGTTTTCACAGTGCTAAGTACTCCCAACTCTATCAACTATGTAGGCTTTACCAGTTTTCTAAGTCTCTCTTATTTTCTTGTACTTATACTTGGAATTCTCTGTGTAAACCTCTGTAACTTCTCTAGGTATATGAATCACTGTGTACTTCTTTTGTTTGTATCTGTTACCAATCTTGAGAAACTCATACATTCTCTTTTCACTGTTTCCCGGTCTTAGAGAAGTAGACTTCTTTCGGCGAAAGTGATGTTTTCACAATGCTAAGTACTCCCAACTCAATCAACAATGTAAGTTTTACCAGTTTTCTAAGTCTCTCTTATCTTCATTCACTTACACTTGGAATTTTCTGTGTAAACCTCTGTAACTTCTCTAGGTAGTGAATCATTGTGTACTTCTTTTGTTTCTGTCTTTTACTAATCTTGAGAAACTCATACATTCTCTGTTCACTGTTTCCCGGTCTTAGAGAAGTAGATTTCTTTTGGCGAAAGTGCTGTTTTCACAGTGCTAAGTACTGCCAACTCTATCAACAATGTAGGTTTTACCAGTTTTCTAATTCTCTCTTATTTTCTCGTATTTTACTTGGAATTCTCTGTGTAAACCTCTGTAAGTTCTCTAGGTAGATGAATCACTGTGTAATTTCTATTGTTTCTATCTGTCACCATTCTTGAGAAACTCATACATTCTCTGTTCCCTGTTTTCCAGTCTTAGAGATGCAGATTTCTTTCTGCGAAAGTGCTGTTTTCACAGTGCTAAGTACTCCCAACTCTATCAACAATGTAGGTTTTACCAGTATTCTAAGTCTCACTTATTTTCTTGGAGTTACACTTGGATTTCTCTGTGTAAACCCCTGTAACTTCTCTAGGTAGATGAATCACTGTGTACTTTCTCTTGTTTCTATCTGTTACCAATCTTGAGAAACTCATACATTCTCTTTTCACTGTTTCCCGGTCTTAGAGAAGTAGATTTCTTTCGGCGAAAGTGCTGTTTTCACAGTGCTAAGTACTCCCAACTCTATCAACAATGTAGGTTTTACCAGGTTTCTAAGTCTCTCTGATTTTCTTGTACTTATACTTGGAATTCTCTGTTTAAACCTCTGTGAGTTTTCTAGGTAGATGAATCACTGTGTACTTTCTCTTGTTTCTATCTGTTACCAATCTTGAGAAACTCATACATTCTCTTTTCACTGTTTCCCGGTCTTAGAGAAGTAGATTTCTTTCGGCGAAAGTGCTGTTTTCACAGTGCTAAGTACTCCCAACTCTATCAACAATGTAGGTTTTACCAGTTTTCTAAGTCTCTCTTATTTTCTTGTACTTATACTTGGAATTCTCTGTGTAAACATCTGTAACTTCTCTAGGTAGTTGAATCACTGTGTACTTTCTCTTGTTTCTATCTGTTACCAATCTTGAGAAACTCATACATTCCCTTTTCACTGTTTCCCGGTCTTAGAGAACTAGATTTCCTTCGGCGAAAGTGCTGTTTTCACAGTGCTAAGTACTCCCAACTCTATCAACAATGTAGGTTTTACCAGTTTTCTAAGTCCCTCTTATTTTCTTGTACTTATACTTGGAATTCTCTGTGTAAACCTCTGTAACTTCTCTAGGTAGATGAATCACTGTGTACTTTCTCTTGTTTCTATCTGTTACCAATCTTGAGAAACTCATACATTCTCTTTTCACTGTTTCCCGGTCTTATAGAAGTAGATTTCTTTCGGCGAACGTGCTGTTTTCACAGTGCTAAGTACTCCCAACTCTATCAACAATGTAGGTTTTACCAGTTTTCTAACTCTCTCTTATTTTCTTGTACTTATACTTGGAATTCTCTGTGTAAACCTCAGTAACTTCTCTAGGTAGATGAATCACTGTGTACTTTCTCTTGTTTCTATCTGTTACCAATCTTGAGAAACTCATACATTCTCTTTTCACTGTTTCACGGTCTTAGAGAAATAGATTTCTTTGGGCGAAAGTGCTGTTTTCACAGTGCTAAGTATTCCCAACTCAATCAACAATGTAAGTTTTACCAGTTTTCTAAGTCTCTCTTATCTTCTTTTACTTATACTTGGAATTTTCTGTGTAAACCTCTGTAACTTCTCTAGGTAGATGAATCACTGTGTACTTTCTCTTGTTTCTATCTGTTACCAATCTTGAGAAACACATACATTCTCTTTCAACTGTTTCCCGGTCTTAGAGTAGTAGATTTCTTTCGGCGAAAGTGCTGTTTTCACAGTGGTAAGTACTCCCAACTCTATCAACAATGTAGGTTTTACCAGTTTTCTAAGTCTCTCTTATTTTCTTGTACTTATACTTGGAATTCTCTGTGTAAACCTCTGTAACTTCTCTAGGTAGATGAATCACTGTGTACTTTCTCTTGTTTCTATCTGTTACCAATCTTGAGAAACTCATACATTCTCTTTTCACTGTTTCCCGGTCTTAGAGAAGTAGATTTCTTTCTGCGAAAGTGCTGTTTTCACAGTGCTAAGTACTCCCAACTCTATCAACAATGTAGGTTTTACCAGTTTTCTAAGGCTCTCTTATTTTCTTGTGCTTATACTTGGAATTCTCTGTGTAAACCTCTGTAACTTCTCTAGGTAGATGAATCACTGTGTACTTTCTCTTGTTTCTATCTGTTACCAATCTTGAGAAACTCATACATTCTCTTTGCACTATTTCCCGGTCTTAGAGAAGTAGACTTCTTTCGGCGAAAGTGCTGTTTTCACAGTGCTAAGTACTCCCAACTCAATCAACAATGTAAGTTTTACCAGTTTTCTAAGTCTCTCTTATCTTCTTTTACTTATACTTGGAATTTTCTGTGTAAACCTCTGTAACTTCTCTACGTAGAGAAATCACTGTGTACTTTTTTTGTTTCTATCTATTACTAATCTTGAGAAACTCGTACATTCCCTGTTCCCTGCTTCCCGGTGTTAGAGAAGTAGATTTCTTTCTGCGAAATTGCTGTTTTCACAGTGCTAAGTACTCCCAACTCTATCAACAATGTAGGTTTTACGAGTTTTCTAAGTCTCTCTTATTTTCTTGTACTTATACTTGGAATTCTCTGTGTAAACCTCTGTAAGTTCTGTAGGTAGATGAATCACTGTGTACTTTCTCTTGTTTCTATCTGTTACCAATCTTGAGAAACTCATACATTCTCTTTTCACTGTTTCCCGGTCTTAGAGAAGTAGATTTCTTTCGGCGAAAGTGCTGTTTTCACAGTGCTAAGTACTCCCAACTCTATCAACAATGTAGGTTTTACCAGGTTTCTAAGTCTCTCTGATTTTCTTGTACTTATACTTGGAATTCTCTGTTTAAACCTCTGTGAGTTTTCTAGGTAGATGAATCACTGTGTACTTTCTCTTGTTTCTATCTGTTACCAATCTTGAGAAACTCATACATTCTCTTTTCACTGTTTCCCGGTCTTAGAGAAGTAGATTTCTTTCGGCGAAAGTGCTGTTTTCACAGTGCTAAGTACTCCCAACTCTATCAACAATGTAGGTTTTACCAGTTTTCTAAGTCTCTCTTATTCTCTTGTACTTATACTTGGAATTCTCTGTGTAAACATCTGTAACTTCTCTAGGTACTTGAATCACTGTGTACTTTCTCTTGTTTCTATCTGTTACCAATCTTGAGAAACTCATACATTCCCTTTTCACTGTTTCCCGGTCTTAGAGAAGTAGATTTCTTTCGGCGAAAGTGCTGTTTTTACAGTGCTAAGTACTCCCAACTCTATCAACAATGTAGGTTTTACCAGTTTTCTAAGTCTCTCTTATTCTCTTGTACTTATACTTGGAATTCTCTGTGTAAACCTCTGTAACTTCTCTAGGTAGTTGAATCACTGTGTACTTTCTCTTGTTTCTATCTGTTACCAATCTTGAGAAACTCATACATTCTCTTTTCACTGTTTCCCGGTTTTAGAGAAGTAGATTTCTTTCGGCGAAAGTGCTGTTTTCACAGTGCTAAGTACTCCCAACTCTATCAACAATGTAGGTTTTACCAGTTTTCTAACTCTCTCTTATTTTCTTGTACTTATACTTGGAATTCTCTGTGTAAACCTCTGTAACTTCTCTAGGTAGAAGAATCACTGTGTACTTTCTCTTGTTTCTATCTGTTACTAATCTTGAGAAACTCATACATTCTCTGTTACCTGTTTCCCGGTCTTAGAGAAGTAGATTTCTTTCGGTGAAAGTGCTGTTTTCACAGTTCTAAGTACTCCCAACTCAATCAACAATGTAAGTTTTACCAGTTTTCTAAGTGTCTCTTATTTTCTTGTACTTAAACTTGGAATTTTCTGTGTAAACCTCTGTAACTTCTCAAGGTAGATGAATCACTGTGTACTTCTTTTGTTTCTATCTGTTACTAATCTTGAGAAACTCATACATTCTCTGTTACCTGTTTCCCCGTGTTAGAGAAGTAGATTTCTTTCTGCGAAAGTGCTGTTTTAACAGTGCTAAGTACTCCCAACTCTATCAACAATGTAGGTTTTACCAGTTTTCTAAGTCTCTCTTATGTTCTTGTACTTATACTTGGAATTCTCTGTGTAAACCTCTGTAACTTTTCTATGTAGATGAATCACTGTGTACTTTCTCTTGTTTCTATCTGTTACCAATCTTGAGAAACTCATACATTTTCTTTTCACTGTTTCCCGGTCTTAGAGAAGTAGATTTCTTTCGGCGAAAGTGCTGTTTTCACAGTGCTAAGTACTCCCAACTCTATCAACAATGTAGGTTTTACCAGTTTTCTAAGTCTCTCTTATTTTCTTGTACTTATACTTGGAATTCTCTGTGTAAACCTCTGTAACTTCTCTAGGTAGATGAATCACTGTGTACTTTCTCTTGTTTCTATCTGTTACCAATCTTGAGAAACTCATACATTCTCTTTTCACTGTTTCCCGGTCTTAGAGAAGTAGATTTCTTTCTGCGAAAGTGCTGTTTTCACAGTGCTAAGTACTCCCAACTCTATCAACAATGTAGGTTTTACCAGTTTTCTAACTCTCTCTTATTCTCTTGTACTTATACTTGGAATTCTCTGTGTAAACCTCTGTAACTTCTCTAGGTAGTTGAATCACTGTGTACTTTCTCTTGTTTCTATCTGTTACCAATCTTGAGAAACTCATACATTCTCTTTTCACTGTTTCCCGGTCTTAGAGAAGTAGATTTCTTTCGGCGAAAGTGCTGTTTTCACAGTGCTAAGTACTCCCAACTCTATCAACAATGTAGGTTTTACCAGTTTTCTAAGTCCCTCTTATGTTCTTGTACTTATACTTGGAATTCTCTGTGTAAACCTCTGTAACTTCTCTAGGTAGATGAATCACTGTGTACTTTCTCTTGTTTCTATCTGTTACCAATCTTGAGAAACTCATACATTCTCTTTTCACTGTTTCCCGGTCTTAGAGAAGTAGATTTCTTTGGGCGAAAGTGCTGTTTTCACAGTGCTAAGTATTCCCAACTCAATCAACAATGTAAGTTTTACCAGTTTTCTAAGTCTCTCTTATCTTCTTTTACTTATACTTGGAATTTTCTGTGTAAACCTCTGTAACTTCTCTAGGTAGATGAATCACTGTGTAGTTTCTCTTGTTTCTATCTGTTCCCAATCTTGAGAAACACATACATTCTCTTTTCACTGTTTCCCGGTCTTAGAGAAGTAGATTTCTTTCGGCGAAAGTGCTGTTTTCACAGTGCTAAGTACTCCCAACTCTATCAACAATATAGGTTTTACCAGTTTTCTAAGTCTCTCTTATTTTCTTGTACTTATACTTGGAATTCTCTGTGTAAACCTCTGTAACTTCTCTAGGTAGATCAATCACTGTGTACTTTCTCTTGTTTCTGTCTGTTACCAATCTTGAGAAACTCATACATTCTCTTTTCACTGGTTCCCGGTCTTAGAGAAGTAGATTTCTTTCAGTGAAAGTGCTGTTTTCACAGTTCTAAGTACTCCCAACTCAATCAACAATGTAAGTTTTACCACTTTTCTAAGTGTCTCTTATTTTCTTGTACTTAAACTTGGAATTTTCTGTGTAAACCTCTGTAACTTCTCTAGGTAGATGAATCACTGTGTACTTCTTTTGTTTCTATCTGTTACTAATCTTGAGAAACTCATACATTCTCTGTTACCTGTTTCCCGGTGTTAGAGAAGTAGATTTCTTTCGGCGAAAGTGCTGTTTTCACAGTGCTAAGTACTCCCAACTCTATCAACAATGTAGGTTTTACCAGTTTTCTAAGTCTCTCTTATTTTCTTGTACTTATACTTGGAATTCTCTGTGTAAACATCTGCAACTTCTCTAGGTAGATGAATCCCTGTGTACATTCTCTTGTTTCTATCTGTTACTAATCTTGAGAAACTCATACATTCCCTGTTACCTGTTTCCCGGTCTTCGAGAAGTAGATTTCTTTGGGCGAAACTGCTGTTTTCACAGTGCTAAGTCCTCCCAACTCAATCAACAATGTAAGTTTTACCAGTTTTCTAAGTCTCTCTTATCTTCTTTTACTTGTACTTGGAATTTTCTGTGTAAACCTCTGTAACTTTTCTAGGTAGATGAATCACTGTGTACTTTCTCTTGTTTCTATCTGTTACCAATCTTGAGAAACTCATACATTCTCTTTTCACTGTTTCCCGGTCTTAGAGAAGTAGATTTCTTTGGGCGAAAGTGCTGTTTTCACAGTGCTAAGTACTCCCAACTGTATCAACAATGTAGGTTTTACCAGTTTTCTAAGTCTCTCTTATTTTCTTGTACTTATACTTGGAATTCTCTGTGTAAACCTCTGTAACTTTTCTAGGTAGATGAATCACTGTGTACTTTCTCTTGTTTCTATCTGTTACCAATCTTGAGAAACTCATACATTCCCTTTTCACTGTTTCCCGGTCTTAGAGAAGTAGATTTCTTTCAACGAAACTGCTGTTTTCACAGTGCTAAGTACTCCTAACTCAATCAACAATGTAAGTTTTACCAGGTTTCTAAGTCTCTCTGATTTTCTTGTACTTATACTTGGAATTCTCTGTTTAAACCTCTGTGAGTTTTCTAGGTAGATGAATCACTGTGTACTTTCTCTTGTTTCTATCTGTTACCAATCTTGAGAAACTCATACATTCTCTTTTCACTGTTTCCCGGTCTTAGAGAAGTAGATTTCTTTCGGCGAAAGTGCTGTTTTCACAGTGCTAAGTACTCCCAACTCTATCAACAATGTAGGTTTTACCAGTTTTCTAAGTCTCTCTTATTCTCTTGTACTTATACTTGGAATTCTCTGTGTAAACATCTGTAACTTCTCTAGGTACTTGAATCACTGTGTACTTTCTCTTGTTTCTATCTGTTACCAATCTTGAGAAACTCATACATTCCCTTTTCACTGTTTCCCGGTCTTAGAGAAGTAGATTTCTTTCGGCGAAAGTGCTGTTTTTACAGTGCTAAGTACTCCCAACTCTATCAACAATGTAGGTTTTACCAGTTTTCTAAGTCTCTCTTATTCTCTTGTACTTATACTTGGAATTCTCTGTGTAAACCTCTGTAACTTCTCTAGGTAGTTGAATCACTGTGTACTTTCTCTTGTTTCTATCTGTTACCAATCTTGAGAAACTCATACATTCTCTTTTCACTGTTTCCCGGTCTTAGAGAAGTAGATTTCTTTCGGCGAAAGTGCTGTTTTCACAGTGCTAAGTACTCCCAACTCTATCAACAATGTAGGTTTTACCAGTTTTCTAACTCTCTCTTATTTTCTTGTACTTATACTTGGAATTCTCTGTGTAAACCTCTGTAACTTCTCTAGGTAGAAGAATCACTGTGTACTTTCTCTTGTTTCTATCTGTTACTAATCTTGAGAAACTCATACATTCTCTGTTACCTGTTTCCCGGTCTTAGAGAAGTAGATTTCTTTCGGTGAAAGTGCTGTTTTCACAGTTCTAAGTACTCCCAACTCAATCAACAATGTAAGTTTTACCAGTTTTCTAAGTGTCTCTTATTTTCTTGTACTTAAACTTGGAATTTTCTGTGTAAACCTCTGTAACTTCTCAAGGTAGATGAATCACTGTGTACTTCTTTTGTTTCTATCTGTTACTAATCTTGAGAAACTCATACATTCTCTGTTACCTGTTTCCCCGTGTTAGAGAAGTAGATTTCTTTCTGCGAAAGTGCTGTTTTAACAGTGCTAAGTACTCCCAACTCTATCAACAATGTAGGTTTTACCAGTTTTCTAAGTCTCTCTTATGTTCTTGTACTTATACTTGGAATTCTCTGTGTAAACCTCTGTAACTTTTCTATGTAGATGAATCACTGTGTACTTTCTCTTGTTTCTATCTGTTACCAATCTTGAGAAACTCATACATTCTCTTTTCACTGTTTCCCGGTCTTAGAGAAGTAGATTTCTTTCGGCGAAAGTGCTGTTTTCACAGTGCTAAGTACTCCCAACTCTATCAACAATGTAGGTTTTACCAGTTTTCTAAGTCTCTCTTATTTTCTTGTACTTATACTTGGAATTCTCTGTGTAAACCTCTGTAACTTCTCTAGGTAGATGAATCACTGTGTACTTTCTCTTGTTTCTATCTGTTACCAATCTTGAGAAACTCATACATTCTCTTTTCACTGTTTCCCGGTCTTAGAGAAGTAGATTTCTTTCTGCGAAAGTGCTGTTTTCACAGTGCTAAGTACTCCCAACTCTATCAACAATGTAGGTTTTACCAGTTTTCTAAGTCTCTCTTATTCTCTTGTACTTATACTTGGAATTCTCTGTGTAAACCTCTGTAACTTCTCTAGGTAGTTGAATCACTGTGTACTTTCTCTTGTTTCTATCTGTTACCAATCTTGAGAAACTCATACATTCTCTTTTCACTGTTTCCCGGTCTTAGAGAAGTAGATTTCTTTCGGCGAAAGTGCTGTTTTCACAGTGCTAAGTACTCCCAACTCTATCAACAATGTAGGTTTTACCAGTTTTCTAAGTCCCTCTTATGTTCTTGTACTTATACTTGGAATTCTCTGTGTAAACCTCTGTAACTTCTCTAGGTAGATGAATCACTGTGTACTTTCTCTTGTTTCTATCTGTTACCAATCTTGAGAAACTCATACATTCTCTTTTCACTGTTTCCCGGTCTTAGAGAAGTAGATTTCTTTGGGCGAAAGTGCTGTTTTCACAGTGCTAAGTATTCCCAACTCAATCAACAATGTAAGTTTTACCAGTTTTCTAAGTCTCTCTTATCTTCTTTTACTTATACTTGGAATTTTCTGTGTAAACCTCTGTAACTTCTCTAGGTAGATGAATCACTGTGTAGTTTCTCTTGTTTCTATCTGTTCCAAATCTTGAGAAACACATACATTCTCTTTTCACTGTTTCCCGGTCTTAGAGAAGTAGATTTCTTTCGGCGAAAGTGCTGTTTTCACAGTGCTAAGTACTCCCAACTCTATCAACAATATAGGTTTTACCAGTTTTCTAAGTCTCTCTTATTTTCTTGTACTTATACTTGGAATTCTCTGTGTAAACCTCTGTAACTTCTCTAGGTAGATCAATCACTGTGTACTTTCTCTTGTTTCTGTCTGTTACCAATCTTGAGAAACTCATACATTCTCTTTTCACTGTTTCCCGGTCTTAGAGAAGTAGATTTCTTTCAGTGAAAGTGCTGTTTTCACAGTTCTAAGTACTCCCAACTCAATCAACAATGTAAGTTTTACCACTTTTCTAAGTGTCTCTTATTTTCTTGTACTTAAACTTGGAATTTTCTGTGTAAACCTCTGTAACTTCTCTAGGTAGATGAATCACTGTGTACTTCTTTTGTTTCTATCTGTTACTAATCTTGAGAAACTCATACATTCTCTGTTACCTGTTTCCCGGTGTTAGAGAAGTAGATTTCTTTCGGCGAAAGTGCTGTTTTCACAGTGCTAAGTACTCCCAACTCTATCAACAATGTAGGTTTTACCAGTTTTCTAAGTCTCTCTTATTTTCTTGTACTTATACTTGGAATTCTCTGTGTAAACATCTGCAACTTCTCTAGGTAGATGAATCCCTGTGTACATTCTCTTGTTTCTATCTGTTACTAATCTTGAGAAACTCATACATTCCCTGTTACCTGTTTCCCGGTCTTCGAGAAGTAGATTTCTTTGGGCGAAACTGCTGTTTTCACAGTGCTAAGTCCTCCCAACTCAATCAACAATGTAAGTTTTACCAGTTTTCTAAGTCTCTCTTATCTTCTTTTACTTGTACTTGGAATTTTCTGTGTAAACCTCTGTAACTTTTCTAGGTAGATGAATCACTGTGTACTTTCTCTTGTTTCTATCTGTTACCAATCTTGAGAAACTCATACATTCTCTTTTCACTGTTTCCCGGTCTTAGAGAAGTAGATTTCTTTGGGCGAAAGTGCTGTTTTCACAGTGCTAAGTACTCCCAACTGTATCAACAATGTAGGTTTTACCAGTTTTCTAAGTCTCTCTTATTTTCTTGTACTTATACTTGGAATTCTCTGTGTAAACCTCTGTAACTTTTCTAGGTAGATGAATCACTGTGTACTTTCTCTTGTTTCTATCTGTTACCAATCTTGAGAAACTCATACATTCCCTTTTCACTGTTTCCCGGTCTTAGAGAAGTAGATTTCTTTCAACGAAACTGCTGTTTTCACAGTGCTAAGTACTCCTAACTCAATCAACAATGTAAGTTTTACCATTTTTCTAAGTCTCTCTTATTTTCTTGTACTCAAACATGGAATTTTCTGTGTAAACCTCTGTAACTACACTAGGTAGATGAATCACTGTGTACTTCTTTTGTTTCTATCTGTTACTAATCTTGAGAAACTCATACATTCTCTGTTACCTGTTTCCCGGTGTTAGAGAAGTAGATTTCTTTCTGCGAAAGTGCTGTTTTCACAGTGCTAAGTACTCCCAACTCAATCAACAATGTAAGTTTTACCAGTTTTCTTAGTCTCTCTTATCTTCTTTTACTTATACTTGGAATTTTCTGTGTAAACCTCTGTAACTTCTCTAGGTAGATGAATCACTGTGTACTTTCTCTTGTTTCTATCTGTTACCAATCTTGAGAAACTCATACATTCTCTTTTCACTGTTTCCCGTTCTTAGAGAAGTAGATTTCTTTCGGCGAAAGGGCTGTTTTCACAGTGCTAAGTACTCCCAACTCTATCAACAATGTAGGTTTTACCAGTTTTCTAAGTCTCTCTTATTCTCTTGTACTTATACTTGGAATTCTCTGTGTAAACCTCTGTAACTTCTCTAGGTAGTTGAATCACTGTGTACTTTCTCTTGTTTCTATCTGTTACCAATCTTGAGAAACTCATACATTCTCTTTTCACTGTTTCCCGGTCTTAGAGAAGTAGATTTCTTTCGGAGGAAGTGCTGTTTTCACAGTGCTAAGTACTCCCAACTCTATCAACAATGTAGGTTTTACCAGTTTTCTAAGTCTCTCTTATTTTCTTGTACTTATACTTGGAATTCTCTGTGTAAACCTCTGTAACTTCTCTAGGTAGATGAATCACTGTGTACTTTCTCTTGTTTCTGTCTGTTACCAATCTTGAGAAACTCATAAATTCTTTTTTCACTGTTTCACGGTCTTAGAGAAGTAGATTTCTTTGGGCGAAAGTGCTGTTTTCACAGTGCTAAGTACTCCCAACTCAATCAACAATGTAAGTTTTACCAGTTTTCTAAGTCTCTCTTATCTTCTTATACTTATACTTGGAATTTTCTGTGTAAACCTCTGTAACTTCTCTAGGTAGATGAATCACTGTGTACTTTCTCTTGTTTTTATCTGTTACCAATCTTGAGAAACTCATACATTCTCTTTTCACTGTTTCCCGGTCTTAGAGAAGTAGATTTCTTTCGGCGAATGTGCTGTTTTCACAGTGCTAAGTACTCCCAACTCTATCAACAATGTAGGTTTTACCAGTTTTCTAAGTCTCTCTTTTTTTCTTGTACTTATACTTGGAATTCTCTGGGTAAACCTCTGTAACTTCTCTAGGTAGATGAATCACTGTGTACTTTCTCTTGTTTCTATCTGTTACCAATCTTGAGAAACTCATACATTCTCTTTTCACTGTTTCCCGGTCTTAGAGAAGTAGATTTCTTTCGGCGAAAGTGCTGTTTTCACAGTGCTAAGTACTCCCAACTCTATCAACAATGTAGGTTTTACCAGTTTTCTAAGTCTCTCTTATTTTCTTGTACTTATACTTGGAATTCTCTGTGTAAACATCTGCAACTTCTCTAGGTAGATGAATCCCTGTGTACTTTCTCTTGTTTCTATCTGTTACTAATCTTGAGAAACTCATACATTCCCTGTTACCTGTTTCCCGGTCTTAGAGAAGTAGATTTCTTTCGGCGAAAGTGCTGTTTTCACAGTGCTAAGTCCTCCCAACTCAATCAACAATGTAAGTTTTACCAGTTTTCTAAGTCTCTCTTACTTTCTTGTACTTAAACTTGGATTTTTCTGTGTAAACCTCTGTAACTTCTCTAGGTAGATGAATCACTGTGTACTTCTTTTGTTTCTATCTGTTACTAATCTTGAGAAACTCATACATTCTCTGTTACCTGTTTCCCGGTGTTAGAGAAGTAGATTTCTTTCTGCGAAAGTGCTGTTTTCACAGTGCTAAGTACTCCCAACTCTATCAACAATGTAGGTTTTACCAGTTTTCTAAGTCTCTCTTATGTTCTTGTACTTATACTTGGAATTCTCTGTGTAAATCTCTGTAACTTTTCTAGGTAGATGAATCACTGTGTACTTTCTCTTGTTTCTATCTGTTACTAATCTTGAGAAACTCATACATTCTCTTTTCACTGTTTCCCCGTCTTAGAGAAGTAGATTTCTTTCGGCGAAAGTGCTGTTTTCACAGTGCTAAGTACTCCCAACTCTATCAACAATGTAGGTTTTACCAGTTTTCTAACTCTCTCTTATTTTCTTGTACTTATACTTGGAATTCTCTGTGTAAACCTCTGTAACTTCTCTAGGTAGATGAATCACTGTGTACTTTCTCTTGTTTCTGTCTGTTACCAATCTTGAGAAACTCATAAATTCTCTTTTCACTGTTTCACGGTCTTAGAGAAGTAGATTTCTTTGGGCGAAAGTGCTGTTTTCACAGTGCTAAGTCCTCCCAACTCAATCAACAATGTAAGTTTTACCAGTTTTCTAAGTCTCTCTTATCTTCTTTTACTTGTACTTGGAATTTTCGGTGTAAACCTCTGTAACTTTTCTAGGTAGATGAATCACTGTGTACTTCTTTTGTTTCTATCTGTTACCAATGTTGAGAAACTCATACATTCTCTTTTCACTGTTTCCCGGTCTTAGAGAAGTAGATTTCTTTCGGAGAAAGTGCTGTTTTCACAGTGCTAAGTACTCCCAACTCTATGAACAATGTAGGTTTTACCAGTTTTCTAAGTCTCTCTTATTTTCTTGTACTTATACTTGGAATTCTCTGTGTAAACCTCTGTAACTTCTCTAGGTAGATGAATCACTGTGTACTTTCTCTTGTTTCTATCTGTTGCCAATCCTGAGAAACTCATACATTCTCTTTTCACTGTTTCCCGGTCTTAGAGAAGTAGATTTCTTTCGGCGAAAGTGCTGTTTTCACAGTGCTAAGTACTCCCAAATCTATCAACAATGTAGGTTTTACCAGTTTTGAAAGTCTGTCTTATTTTCTTGTACTTATATTTGGAATTCTCTGTGTAAACCTCTGTAACTTTTCTAGGTAGATGAATCACTGTGTACTTTCTATTGTTTCTATCTGTTACCAATCTTGAGAAACTCATACATTCTCTTTTCACTGTTTCCCGGTCTTGGAGGAGTAGATTTCTTTGGGCGAAAGTGCTGTTTTCACAGTGCTAAGTACTCCCAACTCTATCAACAATGTAGGTTTTGCCAGTTTTCTAAGTCTCTCTTATTTTCTTGTACTTATACTTGGAATTCTCTGTGTAAACCTCTGTAACTTCTCTAGGTAGATGAATCACTGTGTACTTTCTCTTGTTTCTATCTGTTACCAATCTTGAGAAACTCATACATTCTCTTTTCACTGTTTCGCGGTCTTAGAGAAGTAGATTTCTTTGGGCGAAACTGCTGTTTTCACAGTGCTAAGTACTCCCAACTCAATCAACAATGTAAGTTTTACCATTTTTCTAAGTCTCTCTTATTTTCTTGTACTCAAACATGGAATTTTCTGTGTAAACCTCTGTAACTACACTAGGTAGATGAATCACTGTGTACTTCTTTTGTTTCTATCTGTTACTAATCTTGAGAAACTCATACATTCTCTGTTACCTGTTTCCCGGTGTTAGAGAAGTAGATTTCTTTGGGCGAAACTGCTGTTTTCACAGTGCTAAGTACTCCCAACTCAATCAACAATGTAAGTTTTACCATTTTTCTAAGTCTCTCTTATTTTCTTGTACTTATACTTGGAATTCTCTGTGTAAACCTCTGTAACTTCTCTAGGTAGATGAATCACTGTGTACTTTCTCTTGTTTCTATCTGTTGCCAATCCTGAGAAACTCATACATTCTCTTTTCACTGTTTCCCGGTCTTAGAGAAGTAGATTTCTGTCGGCGAAAGTACTGTTTTCACAGTGCTAAGTACTCCCAAATCTATCAACAATGTAGGTTTTAAGAGTTTTCAAAGTCTGTCTTATTTTCTTGTACTTATCCTTGGAATTCTCTGTGTAAACCTCTGTAACTTTTCTAGGTAGATGAATCACTGTGTACTTTCGCTTGTTTCTATCTCTTACCAATCTTGAGAAACTCATACATTCTCTTTTCACTGTTTCCCGGTCTTAGAGAAGTAGATTTCTTTGGGCGAAAGTGCTGTTTTCACAGTGCTAAGTACTCCCAACTGTATCAACAATGTAGGTTTTACCAGTTTTCTAAGTCTCTCTTATTTTCTTGTACTTATACTTGGAATTCTCTGTGTAAACCTCTGTAACTTTTCTAGGTAGATGAATCACTGTGTACTTTCTCTTGTTTCTATCTGTTACCAATCTTGAGAAACTCATACATTCCCTTTTCACTGTTTCCCGGTCTTAGACAAGTAGATTTCTTTCAACGAAACTGCTGTTTTCACAGTGCTAAGTACTCCCAACTCAATCAACAATGTAAGTTTTACCATTTTTCTAAGTCTCTCTTATTTTCTTGTACTCAAACATGGAATTTTCTGTGTAAACCTCTGTAACTACACTAGGTAGATGAATCACTGTGTACTTCTTTTGTTTCTATCTGTTACTAATCTTGAGAAACTCATACATTCTCTGTTACCTGTTTCCCGGTGTTAGAGAAGTAGATTTCTTTCTGCGAAAGTGCTGTTTTCACAGTGCTAAGTACTCCCAACTCAATCAACAATGTAAGTTTTACCAGTTTTCTTAGTCTCTCTTATCTTCTTTTACTTATACTTGGAATTTTCTGTGTAAACCTCTGTAACTTCTCTAGGTAGATGAATCACTGTGTACTTTCTCTTGTTTCTATCTGTTACCAATCTTGAGAAACTCATACATTCTCTTTTCACTGTTTCCCGTTCTTAGAGAAGTAGATTTCTTTCGGCGAAAGGGCTGTTTTCACAGTGCTAAGTACTCCCAACTCTATCAACAATGTAGGTTTTACCAGTTTTCTAAGTCTCTCTTATTCTCTTGTACTTATACTTGGAATTCTCTGTGTAAACCTCTGTAACTTCTCTAGGTAGTTGAATCACTGTGTACTTTCTCTTGTTTCTATCTGTTACCAATCTTGAGAAACTCATACATTCTCTTTTCACTGTTTCCCGGTCTTAGAGAAGTAGATTTCTTTCGGAGGAAGTGCTGTTTTCACAGTGCTAAGTACTCCCAACTCTATCAACAATGTAGGTTTTACCAGTTTTCTAAGTCTCTCTTATTTTCTTGTACTTATACTTGGAATTCTCTGTGTAAACCTCTGTAACTTCTCTAGGTAGATGAATCACTGTGTACTTTCTCTTGTTTCTGTCTGTTACCAATCTTGAGAAACTCATAAATTCTTTTTTCACTGTTTCACGGTCTTAGAGAAGTAGATTTCTTTGGGCGAAAGTGCTGTTTTCACAGTGCTAAGTACTCCCAACTCAATCAACAATGTAAGTTTTACCAGTTTTCTAAGTCTCTCTTATCTTCTTATACTTATACTTGGAATTTTCTGTGTAAACCTCTGTAACTTCTCTAGGTAGATGAATCACTGTGTACTTTCTCTTGTTTTTGTCTGTTACCAATCTTGAGAAACTCATACATTCTCTTTTCACTGTTTCCCGGTCTTAGAGAAGTAGATTTCTTTCGGCGAATGTGCTGTTTTCACAGTGCTAAGTACTCCCAACTCTATCAACAATGTAGGTTTTACCAGTTTTCTAAGTCTCTCTTTTTTTCTTGTACTTATACTTGGAATTCTCTGGGTAAACCTCTGTAACTTCTCTAGGTAGATAAATCACTGTGTACTTTCTCTTGTTTCTATCTGTTACCAATCTTGAGAAACTCATACATTCTCTTTTCACTGTTTCCCGGTCTTAGAGAAGTAGATTTCTTTCGGCGAAAGTGCTGTTTTCACAGTGCTAAGTACTCCCAACTCTATCAACAATGTAGGTTTTACCAGTTTTCTAAGTCTCTCTTATTTTCTTGTACTTATACTTGGAATTCTCTGTGTAAACATCTGCAACTTCTCTAGGTAGATGAATGCCTGTGTACTTTCTCTTGTTTCTATCTGTTACTAATCTTGAGAAACTCATACATTCCCTGTTACCTGTTTCCCGGTCTTAGAGAAGTAGATTTCTTTCGGCGAAAGTGCTGTTTTCACAGTGCTAAGTCCTCCCAACTCAATCAACAATGTAAGTTTTACCAGTTTTCTAAGTCTCTCTTATCTTCTTATACTTATACTTGGAATTTTCTGTGTAAACCTCTGTAACTTCTCTAGGTAGATGAATCACTGTGTACTTTCTCTTGTTTCTGTCTGTTACCAATCTTGAGAAACTCATAAATTCTCTTTTCACTGTTTCACGGTCTTAGAGAAGTAGATTTCTTTGGGCGAAAGTGCTGTTTTCACAGTGCTAAGTCCTCCCAACTCAATCAACAATGTAAGTTTTACCAGTTTTCTAAGTCTCTCTTATCTTCTTTTACTTGTACTTGGAATTTTCTGTGTAAACCTCTGTAACTTTTCTAGGTAGATGAATCACTGTGTACTTCTTTTGTTTCTATCTGTTACCAATCTTGAGAAACTCATACATTCTCTTTTCACTGTTTCCCGGTCTTAGAGAAGTAGATTTCTTTGGGCGAAAGTGCTGTTTTCACAGTGCTAAGTACTCCCAACTCTATCAACAATGTAGGTTTTGCCAGTTTTCTAAGTCTCTCTTATTTTCTTGTACTTATACTTGGAATTCTCTGTGTAAACCTCTGTAACTTCTCTAGGTAGATGAATCACTGTGTACTTTCTCTTGTTTCTATCTGTTACCAATCTTGAGAAACTCATACATTCTCTTTTCACTGTTTCCCGGTCTTAGAGAAGTAGATTTCTTTGGGCGAAACTGCTGTTTTCACAGTGCTAAGTACTCCCAACTCAATCAACAATGTAAGTTTTACCATTTTTCTAAGTCTCTCTTATTTTCTTGTACTCAAACATGGAATTTTCTGTGTAAACCTCTGTAACTACACTAGGTAGATGAATCACTGTGTACTTCTTTTGTTTCTATCTGTTACTAATCTTGAGAAACTCATACATTCTCTGTTACCTGTTTCACGGTGTTAGAGAAGTAGATTTCTTTCTGCGAAAGTGCTGTTTTCACAGTGCTAAGTACTCCCAACTCAATCAACAATGTATGTTTTACCAGTTTTCTTAGTCTCTCTTATCTTCTTTTACTTATACTTGGAATTTTCTGTGTAAACCTCTGTAACTTCTCTAGGTAGATGAATCACTGTGTACTTTCTCTTGTTTCTATCTGTTATCAATCTTGAGAAACTCATACATTCTCTTTTCACTGTTTCCCGTTCTTAGAGAAGTAGATTTCTTTCGGCGAAAGTGCTGTTTTCACAGTGCTAAGTACTCCCAACTCTATCAACAATGTAGGTTTTACCAGTTTTCTAAGTCTCTCTTATTTTCTTGTACTTATACTTGGAATTCTCTGTGTAAACCTCTGTAACTTCTCTAGGTAGATGAATCACTGTGTACTTTCTCTTCTTTCTATGTGTTACCAATCTTGAGAAACTCATACAATCTCTTTTCACTGTTTCCCGGTCTTAGAGAAGTAGATTTCTTTCGGCGAAAGGGCTGTTTTCACAGTGCTAAGTACTCCCAACTCTATCAACAATGTAGGTATTACCAGTTTTCTAAATCTCTCTTATTTTCTTGTACTTATACTTGGAATTCTCTGTGTATACCTCTGTAACTTCTCTAGGTGGATGAATCACTGTGTACTTTCTCTTGTTTCTATCTGTTACCAATCTTGAGAAACTCATACATTCTCTTTTCACTGTTTCCCGGTCTTAGAGAAGTAGATTTCTTTCGGCGAAAGTGCTGTTTTCACAGTGCTAAGTACTCCCAACTCTATCAACAATGTAGGTTTTACCAGTTTTCTAAGTCTCTCTTATTTTCTTGTACTTATACTTGGAATTCTCTGTGTAAACCTCTGTAACATCTCTAGGTAGATGAATCACTGTGTACTTTCTCTTGTTTCTATCTGTTACCAATCTTGAGAAACTCATACATTCTCTTTTCACTGTTTCCCAGTCTTAGAGAAGTAGATTTCCTTGGGCGAAACTGCTGTTTTCACAGTGCTAAGTCCTCCCAACTCAATCAACAATGTAAGTTTTACCAGTTTTCTAAGTCTCTCTTATCTTCTTTTACTTATACTTGGAATTTTCTGTGTAAACCTCTGTAACTTCTCTAGGTAGATGAATCACTGCTTACTTCTTTTGTTTCTATCTGTTACTAATCTTGAGAAACTCATACATTCTCTGTTACCTTTTTCCCGGTGTTAGAGAAGTAGATTTCTTTCTGCAAAAGTGCTGTTTCCACAAGGCTAAGTACTCCCAACTCTATCAACAATGTAGGTTTTACCAGTTTTCTAAGTTTCTCTTATTTTCTTGTACTTATACTTGGAATTCTCTGTGTAAACTTCTGTAACTTCTCTAGCTAGATCAATCACTGTGTACTTTCTCTTCTTTCTATCTGTTACCAATCTTGAGAAACTCATACATTTTCTTTTCACTGTTTCACGGTCTTTGAGAAGAAGATTTCTTTCGGCGAAAGTGCTGTTTTCACAGTGCTAAGTACTCCCAACTCAATCAAAAATGTAAGTTTTACCAGTTTTCTAAGTCTCTCTTATCTTCTTTTACTTATACTTGGAATTTTCTGTGTAAACCTCTGTTACTTCTCTAGGTAGATGAATCAGTGTGTACTTTCTCTTGATTCGATCTGTTACCAATCTTGAGAAACTCATACATTCTCTTTTCACTGTTTCCCGGTCTTAGAGAAGTAGATTTCTTTCGGCGAAAGTGCTGTTTTCACAGTGCTAAGTACTCCCAACTCTATCAACAATGTAGGTTTTACCAGTTTTCTAAGTCTCTCTTATTTTCTTGTACTTATACTTGGAATTCTCTGTGTAAACCTCTGTACCTTCTCTAGGTAGATGAATCACTGTGTACTTTCTCTTGTTTCTATCTGTTACTAATCTTGAGAAACTCATACATTCTCTGTTACCTGTTTCCCGGTCTTAGAGAAGTAGATTTCTTTCTGCGAAAGTGCTGTTTTCACAGTGCTAAGTACTCCCAACTCTATCAACAATGTAGGTTTTACCAGTTTTCTAAGTCTCTCTGATTTTCTTGTACTTATACTTGGAATTCTCTGTGTAAACCTCTGTAACTTCTCTAGGTAGATGAATCACTGTGTACTTTCTCTTGTTTCTATCTGTTACTAATCTTGAGAAACTCATACATTCTCTGTGACCTGTTTCCCCGTGTTAGAGAAGTAGATTTCTTTCGGCGAAAGTGCTGTTTTCACAGTGCTAAGTACTCCCAACTCTATCAACAATGTAGGTTTTACCAGTTTTCTAAGTCTCTCTTATTTTCTTGTACTTATACTTGGAATTCTCTGTGTAAACCTCTGTAACTTCTCTAGGTAGATGAATCACTGTGTACGTTCTCTTGTTTCTATCTGGTACTAATCTTGAGAAACTCATACATTCTCTGTTACCTGTTTCCCGGTATTAGAGAAGTAGATTTCTTTCTGCGAAAGTGCTGTTTTCACAGTGCTAAGTACTCCCAACTCTATCAACAATGTAGGTTTTACCAGCTTTCTAAGTCTCTCTTATTTTCTTGTACTTATACTTGGAATTCTCTGTGTAAACCTCTGTAACTTCTCTAGGTAGATGAATCACTGTGTACTTTCTCTTGTTTCTATCTGTTACCCATCTTGAGAAACTCATACATTCTCTTTTCACTGTTTCACGGTCTTAGAGAAGTAGATTTCTTTGGGCGAAAGTGCTCTTTTTACAGTGCTAAGTACTCCCAACTCAATCAAAAATGTAAGTTTTACCAGTTTTCTAAGTCTCTCTTATCTTGTTTTACTTATACTTGGAATTTTCTGTGTAAACCTCTGTAACTTCTCTAGGTAGATGAATCACTGTGTACTTTCTCTTGTTTCTATCTGTTACCAATCTTGAGAAACTCACACATTCTCTTTTCACTGTTTCCCGGTCTTAGAGAAGTAGATTTCTTTCGGCGAAAGTGCTGTTTTCACAGTGCTAAGTACTCCCAAATCTATCAACAATGTAGGTTTTACCAGTTTTCAAAGTCTGTCTTATTTTCTTGTACTTATATTTGGAATTCTCTGTGTAAACCTCTGTAACTTTTCTAGGTAGATGAATCACTGTGTACTTTCTCTTGTTTCTATCTGCTACCAATCTTGAGAAAATCATACATTCTCTTTTCACTGTTTCCCGGTCTTAGAGAAGTAGATTTCTTTGGGCGAAAGTGCTGTTTTCACAGTGCTAAGTACTCCCAACTCTATCAACAATGTAGGTTTTACCACTTTTCTAAGTCTCTCTTATTTTCTTGTACTTATACTTGGAATTCTCTGTGTAAACCTCTGTAACTTCTCTAGGTAGATGAATCACTGTGTACTTTCTCTTGTTTCTATCTGTTAACAATCTTGAGAAACTCATACATTCTCTTTTCACTGTTTCCCGGTCTTAGAGAAGTAGATTTCTTTCGGCGAAAGTGCTGTTTTCACAGTGCTAAGTACTCCCAACTCAATCAACAATGTAAGTTTTACAATTTTTCTAAGTCTCTCTTATTTTCTTGTACTCAAACATGGAATTTTCTGTGTAAACCTCTGTAACTACTCTAGGTAGATGAATCACTGTGTACTTCTTTTGTTTCTATCTGTTACTAATCTTGAGAAACTCATACATTCTCTGTTACCTGTTTCCTGGTGTTAGAGAAGTAGATTTCTTTCTGCGAAAGTGCTGTTTTCACAGTGCTGAGTACTCCCAACTCAATCAACAATGTAAGTTTTACCAGTTTTCTTAGTCTCTCTTATCTTCTTTTACTTATACTTGGAATTTTCTGTGTAAACCTCTGTAACTTCTCTAGGTAGATGAATCACTGTGTACTTTCTCTTGTTTCTATCTGTTACCAATCTTGAGAAACTCATACATTCTCTTTTCACTGTTTCCCGTTCTTAGAGAAGTAGATTTCTTTCGGCGAAAGTGCTGTTTTCACAGTGCTAAGTACTCCCAACTCTATCAACAATGTAGGTTTTACCAGTTTTCTAAGTCTCTCTTTTTTTCTTGTACTTATACTTGGAATTCTCTGGGTAAACCTCTGTAACTTCTCTAGGTAGATGAATCACTGTGTATTTTCTCTTGTTTCTATCTGTTACCAATCTTGAGAAACTCATACATTCTCTTTTCACTGTTTCCCGGTCTTAGAGAAGTAGATTTCTTTCGGCAAAAGTGCTGTTTTCACAGTGCTAAGTACTCCCAACTCTATCAACAATGTAGGTTTTACCAGTTTTCTAAGTCTCTCTTATTTTCTTGTACTTATACTTGGAATTGTCTGTGTAAACATCTGCAACTTCTCTAGGTAGATGAATCCCTGTGTACTTTCTCTTGTTTCTATCTGTTACTAATCTTGAGAAACTCATACATTCCCTGTTACCTGTTTCCCGGTCTGAGAGAAGAAGATTTCTTTGGGCGAAACTGCTGTTTTCACAGTGCTAAGTCCTCCTAACTCAATCAACAATGTAAGTTTTACCAGTTTTCTAAGGCTCTCTTATCTTCTTTTACTTATACTTGGAATTTTCTGTGTAAACCTCTGTAACTTTTCTAGGTAGATGAATCACTGTGTACTTCTTTTGTTTCTATCTGTTACCAATCTTGAGAAACTCATACATTCTCTTTTCACTGTTTCTCGGTGTTAGAGAAGTAGATTTCTTTCTGCGAAAGTGCTGTTTTCACAGTGCTAAGTACTCCCAACTCTATGAACAATGTAGGTTTTACCAGTTTTCTAAGTCCCTCTTATTTTCTTGTACTTATAATTGGAATTCTCTGTGTAAACCTCTGTAACTTCTCTAGGTAGATGAATCACTGTGTACTTTCTCCTGTTTCTATCTGTTGCCAATCCTGAGAAACTCATACATTCTCTTTTCACTGTTTCCCGGTCTTAGAGAAGTAGATTTCTTTCGGCGAAAGTGCTGTTTTCACAGTGCTATGTACTCCCAAATCTATCAACAATGTAGGTTTTACCAGTTTTCAAAGTCTGTCTTATTTTCTTGTACTTATATTTGGAATTCTCTGTGTAAACCTCTGTAACTTTTCTAGGTAGATGAATCACTGTGTACTTTCTCTTGTTTCTATCTGTTACCAATCTTGAGAAAATCATACATTCTCTTTTCACTGTTTCCCGGTCTTAGAGAAGTAGATTTCTTTGGGCGAAAGTGCTGTTTTCACAGTGCTAAGTACTCCCAACTCTATCAACAATGTAGGTTTTACCACTTTTCTAAGTCTCTCTTATTTTCTTGTACTTATACTTGGAATTCCCTGTGTAAACCTCTGTAACTTCTCTAGGTAGATGAATCACTGTGTACTTTCTCTTGTTTCTATCTGTTACCAATCTTGAGAAACTCATACATTCTCTTTTCACTGTTTCCCGGTCTTAGAGAAGTAGATTTCTTTCGGCGAAAGTGCTGTTTTCACAGTGCTAAGTACTCCCAACTCAATCAACACTGTAAGTTTTACAATTTTTCTAAGTCTCTCTTATTTTCTTGTACTCAAACATGGAATTTTCTGTGTAAACCTTTGTAACTACTCTAGGTATGTGAATCACTGTGTAGTTCTTTTGTTTCTATCTGTTACTAATCTTGAGAAACTCATACATTCTCTGTTACCTGTTTCCCGGTGTTAGAGAAGTAGATTTCTTTCTGCGAAAGTGCTGTTTTCACAGTGCTGAGTACTCCCAACTCAATCAACAATGTAAGTTTTACCAGTTTTCTTAGTCTCTCTTATCTTCTTTTACTTATACTTGGAATTTTCTGTGTAAACCTCTGTAACTTCTCTAGGTAGATGAATCACTGTGTACTTTCTCTTGTTTCTATCTGTTACCAATCTTGAGAAACTCATACATTCTCTTTTCACTGTTTCCCGTTCTTAGAGAAGTAGATTTCTTTCGGCGAAAGTGCTGTTTTCACAGTGCTAAGTACTCCCAACTCTATCAACAATGTAGGTTTTACCAGTTTTCTAAATCTCTCTTATTTTCTTGTACTCAAACATGGAATTTTCTGTGTAAACCTCTGTAACTACTCTAGGTAGATGAATCACTGTGTACTTCTTTTGTTCCTATCTGTTACTAATCTTGAGAAACTCATACATTCTCTGTTACCTGTTTCCCGGTATTAGAGAAGTAGATTTCTTTCGGCGAAAGTGCTGTTTTCACAGTGCTAAGTACTCCCAACTCTATCAACAATGTAGGTTTTACCAGTTTTCTAAGTCTCTCTTATTTTCTTTACTTATACTTGGAATTCTCTGGGTAAACCTCTGTAACTTCTCTAGGTAGATGAATCACTGTGTACTTTCTCTTGTTTCTATCTGTTACCAATCTTGAGAAACTCATACATTCTCTTTTCACTGTTTCCCGGTCTTACATATGTAGATTTCTTTCGGCGAAAGTGCTGTTTTCACAGTGCTAAGTACTCCCAATTCTATCAACAATGTAGGTTTTACCAGTTTTCTAAGTCTCTCTTATTTTCTTGTACTTATACTTGGAATTCTCTGTGTAAACATCTGCAACTTCTCTAGGTAGATGAATCCCTGTGTACTTTCTCTTGGTTCCATCTGTTACTAATCTTGAGAAACTCATACAGTCCCTGTTACCTGTTTCCCGGTCTTAGAGAAGAAGATTTCTTTGGGCGAAACTGCTGTTTTCACAGTGCTAAGTCCTCCCAACTCAATCAACAATGTAAGTTTTACCAGTTTTCTAAGTCTCTCTTATCTTCTTTTACTTATACTTGGAATTTTCTGTGTAAACCTCTGTAACTTTTCTAGGTAGATGAATCACTGTGTACTTCTTTTATTTCTATCTGTTACCAATCTTGAGAAACTCATACATTCTCTTTTCACTGTTTCCCGGTCTTAGAGAAGTAGATTTCTTTCGGAGAAAGTGCTGTTTTCACAGTGCTAAGTACTCCCAACTCTATGAACAATGTAGGTTTTACCAGTTTTCTAAGTCCCTCTTATTTTCTTGTACTTATACTTGGAATTCTCTGTGTAAACCTCTGTAACTTCTCTAGGTAGATGAATCACTGTGTACTTTCTCTTGTTTCTATCTGTTGCCAATCCTGAGAAACTCATACATTCTCTTTTCACTGTTTCCCGGTCTTAGAGAAGTAGATTTCTGTCGGCGAAAGTACTGTTTTCACAGTGCTAAGTACTCCCAAATCTATCAACAATGTAGGTTTTAAGAGTTTTCAAAGTCTGTCTTATTTTCTTGTACTTATCCTTGGAATTCTCTGTGTAAACCTCTGTAACTTTTCTAGGTAGATGAATCACTGTGTACTTTCGCTTGTTTCTATCTCTTACCAATCTTGAGAAACTCATACATTCTCTTTTCACTGTTTCCCGGTCTTAGAGAAGTAGATTTCTTTGGGCGAAAGTGCTGTTTTCACAGTGCTAAGTACTCCCAACTCTATCAACAATGTAGGTTTTACCAGTTTTCTAAGTCTCTCTTATTTTCTTGTACTTATACTTGGAATTCTCTGTGTAAACCTCTGTAACTTCTCTAGGTAGATGAATCACTGTGTACTTTCTCTTGTTTCTATCTGTTACCAATCTTGAGAAACTCATACATTCTCTTTTCACTGTTTCCCGGTCTTAGAGAAGTAGATTTCTTTCGGCGAAAGTGCTGTTTTCACAGTGCTAAGTACTCCCAACTCAATCAACAATGTAAGTTTTACAATTTTTCTAAGTCTCTCTTATTTTCTTGTACTCAAACATGGAATTTTCTGTGTAAACCTCTGTAACTACTCTAGGTAGATGAATCACTGTGTACTTCTTTTGTTTCTATCTGTTACTAATCTTGAGAAACTCATACATTCTCTGTTACCTGTTTCCCGGTGTTAGAGAAGTAGATTTCTTTCTGCGAAAGTGCTGTTTTCACAGTGCTGAGTACTCCCAACTCAATCAACAATGTAAGTTTTACCAGTTTTCTTAGTCTCTCTTATCTTCTTTTACTTATACTTGGAATTTTCTGTGTAAACCTCTGTAACTTTTCTAGGTAGATGAATCACTGTGTACTTTCTCTTGTTTCTATCTGTTACCAATCTTGAGAAACTCATACATTCTCTTTTCACTGTTTCCCGGTCTTAGAGAAGTAGATTTCTTTCGGCGAAAGTGCTGTTTTCACAGTGCTAAGTACTCCAAACTCTATCAACAACGTAGGTTTTACCAGTTTTCTAAGTCTCTCTTATTCTCTTGTACTTATACTTGGAATTCTCTGTGTAAACCTCTGTAACTTCTCTAGGTAGTTGAATCACTGTGTACTTTCTCTTGTTTCTATCTGTTACCAATCTTGAGAAACTCATACATTCTCTTTTCACTGTTTCCCGGTCTTAGAGAAGTAGATTTCTTTCGTAGGAAGTGCTGTTTTCACAGTGCTAAGTACTCCCAACTCTATCAACAATGTAGGTTTTACCAGTTTTCTAAGTCTCTCTTATTTTCTTGTACTTATACTTGGAATTCTCTGTGGAAACCTCTGTAACTTCTCTAGGTAGATGAATCACTGTGTACTTTCTCTTGTTTCTATCTGTTACTAATCTTGAGAAACTCATACATTCTCTGTTACCTGTTTCCCGGTCTTAGAGAAGTAGATTTCTTTCGGAGAAAGTGCTGTTTTCACAGGGCTAAGTACTCCCAACTCTATCAACAATGTAGGTTTTACCAGTTTTCTAAGTCTCTCTTATTTTCTTTACTTATACTTGGAATTCTCTGTGTAAACCTCTGTAATTTCTTTAGGTAGATGAATCACTGTGTAGTTTCTCTTGTTTCTATCTGTTACCAATCTTGAGAAACTCATACATTCTCTTTTCACTGTTTCCCGGTCTTAGAGAAGTAGATTTCTTTGGGCGAAAGTGCTGTTTTCACAGTGCTAAGTACTCCCAACTCTATCAACAATGTAGGTTTTACCAGTTTTCTAAGTCTCTCTTATTTTCTTGTACTTATACTTGGAATTCTCTGTGTAAACCTCTTTAACATCTCTAGGTAGATGAATCACTGTGTACTTTCTCTTGTTTCTATCTGTTACCAATCTTGAGAAACTCATACATTCTCTTTTCACTGTTTCCCCGTCTTAGAGAAGTAGATTTTTTTCGGCGAAAGTGCTGTTTTCACAGTGCTAAGTACTCCCAACTCAATCAACAATGTAAGTTTTACAATTTTTCTAAGTCTCTCTTATTTTCTTGTACTCAAACATGGAATTTTCTGTGTAAACCTCTGTAACTACTCTAGGTAGATGAATCACTGTGTACTTCTTTTGTTTCTATCTGTTACTAATCTTGAGAAACTCATACATTCTCTGTTACCTGTTTCCCGGTGTTAGAGAAGTAGATTTCTTTCTGCGAAAGTGCTGTTTTCACAGTGCTGAGTACTCCCAACTCAATCAACAATGTAAGTTTTACCAGTTTTCTTAGTCTCTCTTATCTTCTTTTACTTATACTTGGAATTTTCTGTGTAAACCTCTGTAACTTCTCTAGGTAGATGAATCACTGTGTACTTTCTCTTGTTTCTATCTGTTACCAATCTTGAGAAACTCATACATTCTCTTTTCACTGTTTCCCGGTCTTAAAGAAGTAGATTTCTTTCGGCGAAAGTGCTGTTTTCACAGTGCTAAGTACTCCCAACTCTATCAACAATGTAGGTTTTACCAGTTTTCTAAGTCTCTCTTATTTTCTTGTACTTGTACTTGGAATTCTCTGTGTAAACCTCTGTACCTTCTCTAGGTAGATGAATCACTGTGTACTTTCTCTTGTTTCTATCTGTTACTAATCTTGAGAAACTCATACATTCTCTGTTACCTGTTTCCCGGTCTTAGAGAAGTAGATTTCTTTCTGCGAAAGTGCTGTTGTCACACTGCTAAGTACTCCCAACTCTATCAACAATGTAGGTTTTACCAGTTTTCTAAGTCTCTCTTATTTTCTTGTACTTATACTTGGAATTCTCTGTGTAAACCTCTGTAACTTCTCTAGGTAGATGAATCACTGTGTACTTTCTCTTGTTTCTATCTGTTACCAATCTTGAGAAACTCATACATGCTCTTTTCACTGTTTCCCGGTCTTAGAGACGTAGATTTCTCTGGGCGAAACTGCTGTTTTCACAGTGCTAAGTCCTCCCAACTCAATCAACAATGTAAGTTTTACCAGTTTTCTAAGTCTCTCTTATCTTCTTTTACTTATACTTGGAATTTTCTGTGTAAACCTCTGTAACTTCTCTAGGTAGATGAATCACTGCGTACTTCTTTTGTTTCTATCTGTTACTAATCTTGAGAAACTCATACATTCTCTGTAACCTGTTTCCCGGTGTTAGAGAAGTAGATTTCTTTCTGCAAAAGTGCTTTTTCCACAGTGCTAAGTACTCCCAACTCTATCAACAATGTAGGTTTTACCAGTTTTCTAAGTCTCTCTTATTTTCTTGTACTTATACTTGGAATTCTCTGTGTAAACCTCTGTAACTTCTCTAGGTAGATCAATCACTGTGTACTTTCTCTTCTTTCTATCTGTTACCAATCTTGAGAAACTCATACATTTTCTTTTCACTGTTTCACGGTCTTAGAGAAGAAGATTTCTTTCGGCGAAAGTGCTGTTTTCACAGTGCTAAGTACTCCCAACCCAATCAACAATGTAAGTTTTACCAGTTTTCTAAGTCTCTCTTATCTTCTTTTACTTATACTTGGAATTTTCTGTGTAAACCTCTGTTACTTCTCTAGGTAGATGAATCAGTGTGTACTTTCTCTTGTTTCTATCTGTTACCAATCTTGAGAAACTCATACATTCTCTTTTCACTGTTTCCCGGTCTTAGAGAAGTAGATTTCTTTCTGCGAAAGTGCTGTTTTCACAGTGCTAAGTACTCCCAACTCTATCAACAATGTAGGTTTTACCAGTTTTCTAAGTCTCTCTGATTTTCTTGTACTTATACTTGGAATTCTCTGTGTAAACCTCTGTACCTTCTCTAGGTAGATGAATCACTGTGTACTTTCTCTTGTTTCTATCTGTTACTAATCTTGAGAAACTCATACATTCTCTGTTACCTGTTGCCCCATGTTAGAGAAGTAGATTTCTTTCGGCGAAAGTGCTGTTTTCACAGTGCTAAGTACTCCCAACTCTATCAACAATGTAGGTTTTACCAGTTTTCTAAGTCTCTCTTATTTTCTTGTACTTATACTTGGAATTCTCTGTGTAAACCTCTGTAACTTCTCTAGGTAGATGAATCACTGTGTACTTTCTCTTGTTTCTATCTGTTTCCAATCTTGAGAAACTCATACATTCTCTTTTCACTGTTTCCCGGTCTTAGAGAAGTAGATTTCTTTCAGCGAAAGTGCTGTTTTCACAGTGCTAAGTACTCCCAACTCAATCAACAATGTAAGTTTTACCATTTTTCTAAGTCTCTCTTATTTTCTTGCACTTAAACATGGAATTTTCTGTGTAAACCTCTGTAACTACTCTAGGTAGATGAATCACTGTGTACTTCTTTTGTTTCTATCTGTTACTAATCTTGAGAAACTCATACATTCTCTGTTACCTGTTTCCCGGTGTTAGAGAAGTAGATTTCTTTCTGCGAAAGTGCTGTTTTCACAGTGCTAAGTACTCCCAACTCAATCAACAATGTAAGTTTTACCAGTTTTCTAAGTCTCTCTTATCTTCTTTTACCTATACTTGGAATTTTCTGTGTAAACCTCTGTAACTTCTCTAGGTAGATGAATCACTGTGTACTTTCTTTTGTTTCTATCTGTTACCAATCTTGAGAAACTCATACATTCTCTTTTCACTGTTTCCCGCTCTTAGAGAAGTAGATTTCTTTCGGCGAAAGTGCTGTTTTCACAGTGCTAAGTACTCCCAACTCTATCAACAATGTAGGTTTTACCAGTTTTCTAAGTCTCTCTTATTTTCTTGTACTTATATTTGGAATTCTCTGTGTAAACCTCTGTAACTTTTCTAGGTAGATGAATCACTGTGTACTTTCTCTTGTTTCTATCTGTTACCAATCTTGAGAAACTCATACATTGTCTTTTCACTGTTTCCCGATCTTAGAGAGGTAGATTTCTTTGGGCGAAAGTGCTGTTTTCACAGTGCTATGTACTGCCAACTCTATCAACAATGTAGGTTTTACCAGTTTTCTAAGTCTCTCTTATTTTCTTGTACTTATACTTGGAATTCTCTGTGTAAACCTCTGTAACTTCTCTAGGTAGATGAATCACTGTGTACTTTCTCTTGTTTCTATCTGTTTCCAATCTTGAGAAACACATACATTCTCTTTTCACTGTTTCCCGGTCTTAGAGAAGTAGATTTCTTTCAGCGAAAGTGCTGTTTTCACAGTGCTAAGTACTCCCAACTCAATCAACAATGTAAGTTTTACCATTTTTCTAAGTCTCTCTTATTTTCTTATACTTAAACATGGAATTTTCTGTGTAAACCTCTGTAACTACTCTAGGTAGATGAATCACTGTGTACTTCTTTTCTTTCTATCTGTTACTAATCTTGAGAAACTCATACATTCTCTGTTACCTGTTTCCCGGTGTTAGAGAAGTAGATTTCTTTCTGCGAAAGTGCTGTTTTCACAGTGCTAAGTACTCCCAACTCAATCAACAATGTAAGTTTTACCAGTTTTCTAAGTCTCTCTTATCTTCTTTTACTTATACTTGGAATTTTCTGTGTAAACCTCTGTAACTTCTCTAGGTAGATGAATCACTGTGTACTTCTTTTATTTCTATCTGTTACTAATCTTGAGAAACTCATACATTCTCTGTTACCTGTTTCCCGGTGTTAGAGAAGTAGATTTCTTTCTGCGAAAGTGCTGTTTTCACAGTGCTAAGTACTCCCAACTCAATCAACAATGTAAGTTTTACCAGTTTTCTAAGTCTTTCTTATCTTCTTTTACTTATACTTGGAATTTTCTTTGTAAACCTCTTTAACTTCTCTAGGTAGATGAATCACTGTGTACTTTCCCTTGTTTCTATCTGTTACCAATCTTGAGAAACTCATACATTCTCTTTGCACTGTTTCCCGGTCTTAGAGAAGTAGATTTCTTTCGGCGAAAGTGCTGTTTTCACAGTGCTAAGTACTCCCAACTCTATCAACAATGTAGGTTTTACCAGTTTTCTAAGTCACTGTTATCTTCTTTTACTTATACTTGAAATTTTCTGTGTAAACCTCTGTTACTTCTCTAGGTAGATGAATCAGTGTGTACTTTCTCTTGTTTCTATCTGTTACCAATCTTGAGAAACTCATACATTCTCTTTTCACTGTTTCCCGGTCTTAGAGAAGTAGATTTCTTTCGGCGAAAGTGCTGTTTTCACAGTGCTAAGTACTCCCAAATCTATCAACAATGTAGGTTTTACCAGTTTTCTAAGTCTCTCTTATTTTCTTGTACTTATACTTGGAATTCTCTGTGTAAACCTCTGTACCTTCTCTAGGTAGATGAATCACTGTGTACTTTCTCTTGTTTCTATCTGTTACTAATCTTGAGAAACTCATACATTCTCTGTTACCTGTTTCCCGGTCTTAGAGAAGTAGATTTCTTTCTGCGAAAGTGCGGTTTTCACACTGCTAAGTACTCCCAACTCTATCAACAATGTAGGTTTTACCAGTTTTCTAAGTCTCTCTTATTTTCTTGTACTTATACTTGGAATTTTCTGTGTAAACCTCTGTAACTTCTCTAGGTAGATGAATCACTGTGTACTTTCTCTTGTTTCTATCTGTTACCAATCTTGAGAAACTCATACATTCTCTGTTACCTGTTTCCCGGTGTTAGAGAAGTAGATTTCTTTCTGCAAAAGTGCTTTTTCCACAGTGCTAAGTACTCCCAACTCTATCAACAATGTAGGTTTTACCAGTTTTCTAAGTCTCTCTTATTTTCTTGTACTTATACTTGGAATTCTCTGTGTAAACCTCTGTAACTTCTCTAGGTAGATCAATCACTGTGTACTTTCTCTTCTTTCTATCTGTTACCAATCTAGAGAAACTCATACATTTTCTTTTCACTGTTTCACGGTCTTAGAGAAGAAGATTTCTTTCGGCGAAAGTGCTGTTTTCACAGTGCTAAGTACTCCCAACCCAATCAACAATGTAAGTTTTACCAGTTTTCTAAGTCTCTCTTATCTTCTTTTACTTATACTTGGAATTTTCTGTGTAAACCTCTGTTACTTCTCTAGGTAGATGAATCAGTGTGTACTTTCTCTTGTTTCTATCTGTTACCAATCTTGAGAAACTCATACATTCTCTTTTCACTGTTTCCCGGTCTTAGAGAAGTAGATTTCTTTCTGCGAAAGTGCTGTTTTCACAGTGCTAAGTACTCCCAACTCTATCAACAATGTAGGTTTTACCAGTTTTCTAAGTCTCTCTGATTTTCTTGTACTTATACTTGGAATTCTCTGTGTAAACCTCTGTACCTTCTCTAGGTAGATGAATCACTGTGTACTTTCTCTTGTTTCTATCTGTTACTAATCTTGAGAAACTCATACATTCTCTGTTACCTGTTGCCCCATGTTAGAGAAGTAGATTTCTTTCGGCGAAAGTGCTGTTTTCACAGTGCTAAGTACTCCCAACTCTATCAACAATGTAGGTTTTACCAGTTTCTAAGTCTCTCTTATTTTCTTGTACTTATACTTGGAATTCTCTGTGTAAACCTCTGTACCTTCTCTAGGTAGATGAATCACTGTGTACTTTCTCTTGTTTCTATCTGTTTCCAATCTTGAGAAACTCATACATTCTCTTTTCACTGTTTCCCGGTCTTAGAGAAGTAGATTTCTTTCAGCGAAAGTGCTGTTTTCACAGTGCTAAGTACTCCCAACTCAATCAACAATGTAAGTTTTACCATTTTTCTAAGTCTCTCTTATTTTCTTGCACTTAAACATGGAATTTTCTGTGTAAACCTCTGTAACTACTCTAGGTAGATGAATCACTGTGTACTTCTTTTGTTTCTATCTGTTACTAATCTTGAGAAACTCATACATTCTCTGTTACCTGTTTCCCGGTGTTAGAGAAGTAGATTTCTTTCTGCGAAAGTGCTGTTTTCACAGTGCTAAGTACTCCCAACTCAATCAACAATGTAAGTTTTACCAGTTTTCTAAGTCTCTCTTATCTTCTTTTACCTATACTTGGAATTTTCTGTGTAAACCTCTGTAACTTCTCTAGGTAGATGAATCACTGTGTACTTTCTTTTGTTTCTATCTGTTACCAATCTTGAGAAACTCATACATTCTCTTTTCACTGTTTCCCGCTCTTAGAGAAGTAGATTTCTTTCTGCGAAAGTGCTGTTTTCACAGTGCGAAGTACTCCCAACTCTATCAACAATGTAGGTTTTACCAGTTTTCTAAGTCTCTCTTATCTTCTTTTACTTATACTTGGAATTTTCTGTGTAAACCTCTGTAACTACTCTAGGTAGATGAATCACTGTGTACTTTCTCTTGTTTCTATCTGTTACCAATCTTGAGAAACTCATACATTCTCTTTTCACTGTTTCCCGGTGTTAGAGAAGTGGATTTTTTTCGGCGAAAATGCTGTTTTCACAGTGCTAAGTACTCCCAACTCTATCAACAATGTAGGTTTTACCAGTTTTCTAAGTCTCTCTTATTTTCTTGTACTTATACTTGGAATTCTCTGTGTAAACCTCTGTAACTTCTCTAGGTAGATGAATCACTGTGTACTTTCTCTTGTTTCTATCTGTTACCAATCTTGAGAAACTCATACATGCTCTTTTCACTGTTTCCCGGTCTTAGAGAAGTAGATTTCTTTGGGCGAAACTGCTGTTTTCACAGTGCTAAGTCCTCCCAACTCAATCAACAATGTAAGTTTTACCAGTTTTGTAAGTCTCTCTTATCTTCTTTTACTTATACTTGGAATTTTCTGTGTATACCTCTGTAACTTTTCTAGGTAGATGAATCACTGTGTACTTCTTTTGTTTCTATCTGTTACCAATCTTGAGAAACTCATACATTCTCTTTGCACTGTTTCCCGGTCTTAGAGAAGTAGATTTCTTTCGGCGAAAGTGCTGTTTTCACAGTGCTAATTACTCCCAACTCTATCAACAATGTAGGTTTTACCAGTTATCTAAGTCCCTCTTATTTTCTTGTACTTATACTTGGAATTCTCTGTGTAAACCTCTGTAACTTCTCTAGGTAGATGAATCACTGTGTACTTTCTGTTGTTTCTATCTGTTACCAATCTTGAGAAATTCATACATTCTCTTTTCACTGTTTCCCGGTCTTAGAGAAGTAGATTTCTTTTGGCGAAAGTGCTGTTTTCACAGTGCTATGTACTCCCAACTCAATCAACAATGTAAGTTTTACCAGTTTTCTAAGTCTCTCTTATTTTCTTGTAGTTAAACTTGGAATTTTCTGTGTAAACCTCTGTAACTTTTCTAGGTAGATGAATCACTGTGTACTTCTTTTGTTTCTATCTGTTACTAATCTTGAGAAACTCATACATTCTCTGTTACCTGTTTCCCGGTGTTAGAGAAGTAGATTTCTTTCTGCGAAAGTGCTGTTTTCACAGTGCTAAGTACTCCCAACTCAATCAACAATGTAAGTTTTACCAGTTTTCTAAGTCTCTCTTATCTTCTTTTACTTATACTTGGAATTTTCTGTGTAAACCTCTGTAACTTCTCTAGGTAGATGAATCACTGTGTACTTTCTTTTGTTTCTATCTGTTACCAATCTTGAGAAACTCATACATTCTCTTTTCACTGTTTCCCGCTCTTAGAGAAGTAGATTTATTTCGGCGAAAGTTCTGTTTTCACAGTGCTAAGTACTCCCAACTCTATCAACAATGTAGGTTTTACCAGTTTTCTAAGTCTCTCTTATCTTCTTTTACTTATACTTGGAATTTTCTGTGTAAACCTCTGTAACTACTCTAGGTAGATGAATCACTGTGTACTTCTTTTATTTCTATCTGTTACTAATCTTGAGAAACTCATACATTCTCTGTTACCTGTTTCCCGGTGTTAGAGAAGTAGAATTCTTTCTGCGAAAGTGCTGTTTTCACAGTGCTAAGTACTCCCAACTCAATCAACAATGTAAGTTTTACCAGTTTTCTAAGTCTTTCTTATCTTCTTTTACTTATACTTGGAATTTTCTTTGTAAACCTCTGTAACTTCTCTAGGTAGATGAATCACTGTGTACTTTCCCTTGTTTCTATTGGTTACCAATCTAGAGAAACTCATACATTCTCTTTGCACTGTTTCCCGGTCTTAGAGAAGTAGATTTCTTTCGGCGAAAGTGCTGTTTTCACAGTGCTAAGTACTCCCAACTCTATCAACAATGTAGGTTTTACCAGTTTTCTAAGTCTCTGTTATCTTCTTTTACTTATACTTGAAATTTTCTGTGTAAACCTCTGTTACTTCTCTAGGTAGATGAATCAGTGTGTACTTTCTCTTGTTTCTATCTGTTACCAATCTTGAGAAACTCATACATTCTCTTTTCACTGTTTCCCGGTCTTAGAGAAGTAGATTTCTTTCGGCGAAAGTGCTGTTTTCACAGTGCTAAGTACTCCCAACTCTATCAACAATGTAGGTTTTACCAGTTTTCTAAGTCTCTCTTATTTTCTTGTACTTATACTTGGAATTCTCTGTGTAAACCTCTGTAACTTCTCTAGGTAGATGAATCACTGTGTACTTTCTCTTGTTTCTATCTGTTTCCAATCTTGAGAAACTCATACATTCTCTTTTCACTGTTTCCCGGTCTTAGAGAAGTAGATTTCTTTCAGCGAAAGTGCTGTTTTCACAGTGCTAAGTACTCCCAACTCAATCAACAATGTAAGTTTTACCATTTTTCTAAGTCTCTCTTATTTTCTTATAGTTAAACATGGAATTTTCTGTGTAAACCTCTGTAACTACTCTAGGTAGATGAATCACTGTGTACTTCTTTTCTTTCTATCTGTTACTAATCTTGAGAAACTCATACATTCTCTGTTACCTTTTTCCCGGTGTTAGAGAAGTAGATTTCTTTCTGCGAAAGTGCTGTTTTCACAGTGCTAAGTACTCCCAACTCAATCAACGATGTAAGTTTTACCAGTTTTCTAAGTCTCTCTTATCTTCTTTTACTTATACTTGGAATTTTCTGTGTAAACCTCTGTAACTTCTCTAGGTAGATGAATCACTGTGTACTTTCTTTTGTTTCTATCTGTTACCAATCTTGAGAAACTCATACATTCTCTTTTCACTGTTTCCCGCTCTTAGAGAAGTAGATTTCTTTCGGCGAAAGTGCTGTTTTCACAGTGCTAAGTACTCCCAACTCTATCAACAATGTAGGTTTTACCAGTTTTCTAAGTCTCTCTTATTTTCTTGTACTTATATTTGGAATTCTCTGTGTAAACCTCTGTAACTTTTCTAGGTAGATGAATCACTGTGTACTTTCTCTTGTTTCTATCTGTTACCAATCTTGAGAAACTCATACATTGTCTTTTCACTGTTTCCCGATCTTAGAGAGGTAGATTTCTTTGGGCGAAAGTGCTGTTTTCACAGTGCTAAGTACTGCCAACTCTATCAACAATGTAGGTTTTACCAGTTTTCTAAGTCTCTCTTATTTTCTTGTACTTATACTTGGAATTCTCTGTGTAAACCTCTGTAACTTCTCTAGGTAGATGAATCACTGTGTACTTTCTCTTGTTTCTATCTGTTTCCAATCTTGAGAAACACATACATTCTCTTTTCACTGTTTCCCGGTCTTAGAGAAGTAGATTTCTTTCAGCGAAAGTGCTGTTTTCACAGTGCTAAGTACTCCCAACTCAATCAACAATGTAAGTTTTACCATTTTTCTAAGTCTCTCTTATTTTCTTATACTTAAACATGGAATTTTCTGTGTAAACCTCTGTAACTACTCTAGGTAGATGAATCACTGTGTACTTCTTTTCTTTCTATCTGTTACTAATCTTGAGAAACTCATACATTCTCTGTTACCTGTTTCCCGGTGTTAGAGAAGTAGATTTCTTTCTGCGAAAGTGCTGTTTTCACAGTGCTAAGTACTCCCAACTCAATCAACAATGTAAGTTTTACCAGTTTTCTAAGTCTCTCTTATCTTCTTTTACTTATACTTGGAATTTTCTGTGTAAATCTCTGTAACTTCTCTAGGTAGATGAATCACTGTGTACTTCTTTTATTTCTATCTGTTACTAATCTTGAGAAACTCATACATTCTCTGTTACCTGTTTCCCGGTGTTAGAGAAGTAGATTTCTTTCTGCGAAAGTGCTGTTTTCACAGTGCTAAGTACTCCCAACTCAATCAACAATGTAAGTTTTACCAGTTTTCTAAGTCTTTCTTATCTTCTTTTACTTATACTTGGAATTTTCTTTGTAAACCTCTTTAACTTCTCTAGGTAGATGAATCACTGTGTACTTTCCCTTGTTTCTATCTGTTACCAATCTTGAGAAACTCATACATTCTCTTTGCACTGTTTCCCGGTCTTAGAGAAGTAGATTTCTTTCGGCGAAAGTGCTGTTTTCACAGTGCTAAGTACTCCCAACTCTATCAACAATGTAGGTTTTACCAGTTTTCTAAGTCACTGTTATTTTCTTTTACTTATACTTGAAATTTTCTGTGTAAACCTCTGTTACTTCTCTAGGTAGATGAATCAGTGTGTACTTTCTCTTGTTTCTATCTGTTACCAATCTTGAGAAACTCATACATTCTCTTTTCACTGTTTCCCGGTCTTAGAGAAGTAGATTTCTTTCGGCGAAAGTGCTGTTTTCACAGTGCTAAGTACTCCCAAATCTATCAACAATGTAGGTTTTACCAGTTTTCTAAGTCTCTCTTATTTTCTTGTACTTATACTTGGAATTCTCTGTGTAAACCTCTGTACCTTCTCTAGGTAGATGAATCACTGTGTACTTTCTCTTGTTTCTATCTGTTACTAATCTTGAGAAACTCATACATTCTCTGTTACCTGTTTCCCGGTCTTAGAGAAGTAGATTTCTTTCTGCGAAAGTGCTGTTTTCACAGTGCTAAGTACTCCCAACTCTATCAACAATGTAGGTTTTACCAGTTTTCTAAGTCTCTCTTATTTTCTTGTACTTATACTTGGAATTCTCTGTGTAAACCTCTGTAACTTCTCTAGGTAGATGAATCACTGTGTACTTTCTCTTGTTTCTATCTGTTACTAATCTTGAGAAACTCATACATTCTCTGTTACCTGTTGCCCCATGTTAGAGAAGTAGATTTCTTTCGGCGAAAGTGCTGTTTTCACAGTGCTAAGTACTCCCAACTCTATCAACAATGTAGGTTTTACCAGTTTTCTAAGTCTCTCTTATTTTCTTGTACTTATACTTGGAATTCTCTGTGTAAACCTCTGTAACTTCTCTAGGTATATGAATCACTGTGTACTTTCTCTTGTTTCTATCTGTTACCAATCTTGAGAAACTCATACATTCTCTTTTCACTGTTTCCCGGTCTTTGAGAAGTAGATTTCTTTGGGCGAAACTGCTGTTTTCACAGTGCTAAGTCCTCCCAACTCAATCAACAATGTAAGTTTTACCAGTTTTCTAAGTCTCTCTTATCTTCTTTTACTTATACTTGGAATTTTCTGTGTAAACCTCTGTAACTTCTCTAGGTAGATGAATCACTGCGTACTTCTTTTGTTTCTATCTGTTACTAATCTTGAGAAACTCATACATTCTCTGTTACCTGTTTCCTGGTGTTAGAGAAGTAGATTTCTTTCTGCAAAAGTGCTGTTTCCACAGTGCTAAGTACTCCCAACTCTATCAACAATGTAGGTTTTACCAGTTTTCTAAGTCTCTGTTATTTTCTTGTACTTATACTTGGAATTCTCTGTGTAAACCTCTGTAACTTCTCTAGGTAGATCAATCACTGTGTACTTTCTCTTCTTTCTATCTGTTACCAATCTTGAGAAACTCATACATTTTCTTTTCACTGTTTCACGGTCTTAGAGAAGAAGATTTCTTTCGGCGAAAGTGCTGTTTTCACAGTGCTAAGTACTCTCAACCCAATCAACAATGTAAGTTTTACCAGTTTTCTAAGTCTCTCTTATTTTCTTGTAGGTAAACTTGGAATTTTCTGTGTAAACCTCTGTAACTTTTCTAGGTAGATGAATCACTGTGTACTTCTTTTGTTTCTATGTGTTACTAATCTTGAGAAACTCATACATTCTCTGTTACCTGTTTCCCGGAGTTAGAGAAGGAGATTTCTTTCTGCGAAAGTGCTGTTTTCACAGTGCTAAGTACTCCCAACTCTATCAACAATGTAGGTTTTACCAGTTTTCTAAGTCTCTCTTATTTTCTTGTACTTATACTTGGAATTCTCTGTGTAAACCTCTGTAACTTCTCTAGGTAGATGAATCACTGTGTACTTTCTCTTGTTTCTATCTGTTACCCATCTTGAGAAACTCATACGTTCTGTTTTCACTGTTTCACGGTCTTAGAGAATTAGATTTCTTTGGGAGAAAGTGCTGTTTTCACAGTGCTAAGTACTCCCAACTCAATCAAAAATGTAAGTTTTACCAGTTTTCTAAGTCTCTCTTATCTTCTTTTACTTATACTTGGAATTTTCTGTGTATACCTCTGTAACTTCTCTAGGTAGATGAATCACTGTGTACTTTCTCTTGTTTCTATCTGTTACCAATCTTGAGAAATTCACACATTCTGTTTTCACTGTTTCCCGGTCTTAGAGAAGTAGATTTCTTTCGGCGAAAGTGCTGTTTTCACAGTGCTAAGTACTCCCAACTCTATCAACAATGTAGGTTTTACCAGTTTTCTAAGTCTCTCTTATTTTCTTGTACTTGTACTTGGAATTCTCTGTGTAAACCTCTGTACCTTCTCTAGGTAGATGAATCACTGTGTACTTTCTCTTGTTTCTATCTGTTACTAATCTTGAGAAACTCATACATTCTCTGTTACCTGTTTCCCGGTCTTAGAGAAGTAGATTTCTTTCTGCGAAAGTGCTGTTTTCACACTGCTAAGTACTCCCAACTCTATCAACAATGTAGGTTTTACCAGTTTTCTAAGTCTCTCTTATTTTCTTGTACTTATACTTGGAATTCTCTGTGTAAACCTCTGTAACTTCTCTAGGTAGATGAATCACTGTGTACGTTCTCATGTTTCTATCTGTTACTAATCTTGAGAAACTCATACATTCTCTGTTACCTGTTTCCCGGTATTAGAGAAGTAGATTTCTTTCTGCGAAAGTGCTGTTTTCACAGTGCTAAGTACTCCCAACTCTATCAACAATGTAGGTTTTACCAGTTTTCTAAGTCTCTCTTATTTTCTTGTACTTATACTTGGAATTCTCTGTGTAAACCTCTGTAACATCTCTAGGTAGATGAATCACTGTGTACTTTCTCTTGTTTCTATCTGTTACTAATCTTGAGAAACTCATACATTCTCTGTTACCTGTTTCCCGGTGTTAGATAAGTAGATTTCTTTCTGCGAAAGTGCTGTTTTCACAGTGCTAAGTACTCCCAACTCTATCAACAATGTAGGATTTACCAGTTTTCTAAGTCTCTCTTATTTTCTTGTACTTATACTTGGAATTCTCTGTGTAAACCTCTGTAACATCTCTAGGTAGATGAATCACTGTGTACTTTCTCTTGTTTCTATCTGTTACCAATCTTGAGAAACTCATACATTCTCTTTTCACTGTTTCCCGGTCTTAGAGAAGTAGATTTTTTTCGGCGAAAGTGCTCTTTTCACAGTGCTAAGTACTCCCAACTCAATCAAAAATGTAAGTTTTACCAGTTTTCTCAGTCTCTCTTATCTTGTTTTACTTATACTTGGAATTTTCTGTGTAAACCTCTGTAACTTCTCTAGGTAGATGAAACACTGTGTACTTTCTCTTGTTTCTATCTGTTACCAATCTTGAGAAACTCACACATTCTCTTTTCACTGTTTCACGGTCTTAGAGAAGAAGATTTCTTTCGGCGAAAGTGCTGTTTTCACAGTGCTAAGTACTCCCAACCCAATCAACAATGTAAGTTTTACCAGTTTTCTAAGTCTCTCTTATCTTCTTTTACTTATACTTGGAATTTTCTGTGTAAACCTCTGTTACTTCTCTAGGTAGATGAATCAGTGTGTACTTTCTCTTGTTTCTATCTGTTACCAATCTTGAGAAACTCATACATTCTCTTTTCACTGTTTCCCGGTCTTAGAGAAGTAGATTTCTTTCGGCGAAAGTGCTGTTTTCACAGTGCTAAGTACTCCCAACTCTATCAACAATGTAGGTTTTACCAGTTTTCTAAGTCTCTCTGATTTTCTTGTACTTATACTTGGAATTCTCTGTGTAAACCTCTGTACCTTCTCTAGGTAGATGAATCACTGTGTACTTTCTCTTGTTTCTATCTGTTACTAATCTTGAGAAACTCATACATTCTCTGTTACCTGTTGCCCCATGTTAGAGAAGTAGATTTCTTTCGGCGAAAGTGCTGTTTTCACAGTGCTAAGTACTCCCAACTCTATCAACAATGTAGGTTTTACCAGTTTTCTAAGTCTCTCTTATTTTCTTGTACTTATACTTGGAATTCTCTGTGTAAACCTCTGTAACTTCTCTAGGTAGATGAATCACTGTGTACGTTCTCTTGTTTCTATCTGGTACTAATCTTGAGAAACTCATACATTCTCTGTTACCTGTTTCCCGGTATTAGAGAAGTAGATTTCTTTCTGCGAAAGTCCTGTTTTCACAGTGCTAAGTACTCCCAACTCTATCAACAATGTAGGTTTTACCAGTTTTCTAAGTCTCTCTTATTTTCTTGTACTTATACATGGAATTCTCTGTGTAAACCTCTGTAACTTCTCTAGGTAGATGAATCACTGTGTACTTTCTCTTGTTTCTATCTGTCGCCAATCCTGAGAAACTCATACATTCTCTTTTCACTGTTTCCCGGTCTTAGAGAAGTAGATTTCTTTCGGCAAAAGTGCTGTTTTCACAGTGCTAAGTACTCCCAACTCTATCAACAATGTAGGTTTTACCAGTTTTCTAAGTCTCTCTTATTTTCTTGTACTTATATTTGGAATTCTCTGTGTAAACCTCTGTAACTTTTCTAGGTAGATGAATCACTGTGTACTTTCTCTTGTTTCTATCTGTTACCAATCTTGAGAAACTCATACATTCCTTTTCACTGTTTCCCGATCTTAGAGAAGTAGATTTCTTTGGGCGAAAGTGCTGTTTTCACAGTGCTAAGTACTCCCAACTCTATCAACAATGTAGGTTTTACCAGTTTTCTAAGTCTCTCTTATTTTCTTGTACTTATACTTGGAATTCTCTGTATAAACCTCTGTAACTTCTCTAGGTAGATGAATCACTGTGTACTTTCTCTTGTTTCTATCTGTTACCAATCTTCAGAAACTCATACATTCTCTTTGCACTGTTTCCCGGGCTTAGAGAAGTAGATTTCTTTCGGCGAAAGTGCTGTTTTCACAGTGCTAAGTACTCCCAACTCTATCAACAATGTAGGTTTTACCAGTTTTCTAAGTCTCTGTTATCTTCTTTTACTTATACTTGAAATTTTCTGTGTAAACCTCTGTTACTTCTCTAGGTAGATGAATCAGTGTGTACTTTCTCTTGTTTTTATCTGTTACCAATCTTGAGAAACTCATACATTCTCTTTTCACTGTTTCCCGGTCTTAGAGAAGTAGATTTCTTTCGGCGAAAGTGCTGTTTTCACAGTGCTAAGTACTCCCAACTCTATCAACAATGTAGGTTTTACCAGTTTTCTATGTCTCTCTTATTTTCTTGTACTTGTACTTGGAATTCTCTGTGTAAACCTCTGTACCTTCTCTAGGTAGATGAATCACTGTGTACTTTCTCTTGTTTCTATCTGTTACCAATCTTGAGAAACTCATACATTCTCTGTTACCTGTTTCCCGGTCTTAGAGAAGTAGATTTCTTTCGGCGAAAGTGCTGCTTTCACAGTGCTAAGTACTCCCAACTCTATCAACAATGTAGGTTTTACCAGTTTTCTATGTCTCTCTTATTTTCTTGTACTTGTACTTGGAATTCTCTGTGTAAACCTCTGTACCTTCTCTAGGTAGATAAATCACTGTGTACTTTCTCTTGTTTCTATCTGTTACTAATCTTGAGAAACTCATACATTCTCTGTTACCTGTTTCCCGGTGTTAGAGAAGTAGATTTCTTTCTGCGAAAGTGCTGTTTTCACAGTGCTAAGTACTCCCAACTCTATCAACAATGTAGGTTTTACCAGTTTTCTAAGTCTCTCTTATTTTCTTGTACTTATACTTGGAATTCTCTGTGTAAACCTCTGTAACATCTCTAGGTAGATGAATCACTGTGTACTTTCTCTTGTTTCTATCTGTTACCAATCTTGAGAAACTCATACATTCTCTTTTCACTGTTTCCCGGTCTTAGAGAAGTAGATTTTTTTCGGCGAAAGTGCTGTTTTCACAGTGCTAAGTACTCCCAACTCTATCAACAATGTAGGTTTTACCAGTTTTCTAAGTCTCTCTTATTTTCTTGTACTTATACTTGGAATTCTCTGTGTAAACCTCTGTAACTTCTCTAGGTAGATGAATCACTGTGTACTTTCTCTTGTTTCTATCTGTTACCCATCTTGAGAAACTCATAAATTCTCTTTTCACTGTTTCACGGTCTTAGAGAAGTAGATTTCTTTGGGCGAAAGTGCTCTTTTCACAGTGCTAAGTACTCCCAACTCAATCAAAAATGTAAGTTTTACCAGTTTTCTCAGTCTCTCTTATCTTGTTTTACTTATACTTGGAATTTTCTGTGTAAACCTCTGTAACTTCTCTAGGTAGATGAAACACTGTGTACTTTCTCTTGTTTCTATCTGTTACCAATCTTGAGAAACTCACACATTCTCTTTTCACTGTTTCCCGGTCTTAGAGAAGTAGATTTCTTTCGGCGAAAGTGCTGTTTTCACAGTGCTAAGTACTCCCAACCCAGTCAACAATGTAAGTTTTACCAGTTTTCAAAGTCTCTCTTATCTTCTTTTACTTATACTTGGAATTTTCTGTGTAAACCTCTGTAACTTCTCTAGGTAGATGAATCACTGTGTACTTTCTCTTGTTTCTATCTGTTACCAATCTTGAGAAACTCATACATTCTCTTTTCTCTGTTTTCCGGTCTTAGAGAAGTAGATTTCTTTCTGCGAAAGTGCTGTTTTCACAGTGCTAAGTACTCCCAACTCAATCAACAATGTAAGTTTTACCAGTTTTCAAAGTCTCTCTTATTTTCTTGTACTTATACATGGAATTTTCTGTGTAAACATCTGTAACTTCTCTAGGTAGATGAATCACTGTGTACTTCTTTTGTTTCTATCTGTTACTAATTTGAGAAATAAATACATTCTCTGTTACATGTTTCCCGGTGTTAGAGAAGTAGATTTCTTTCTGCGAAAGTGCTGTTTTCACAGTGCTAAGTACTCCCAACTCTATCAACAATGTAGGTTTTACCAGTTTTCTAAGTCTCTCTTATTTTCTTGTACTTATACTTGGAATTCTCTGTGTAAACCTCTGTAACTTCTCTAGGTAGATGAATCACTGTGTACTTTCTCTTGTTTCTATCTGTTACGAATCTTGAGAAACTCCTACATTCACTTTTCACTGTTTCCCGGTCTTAGAGAAGTAGATTTCTTTCGGCGAAAGTGCTGTTTTCACAGTGCTAAGTACTCCCAACTCTATCAACAATGTAGGTTTTACCAGTTTTCTAAGTCTCTCTTATTTTCTTGTACTTATACTTGGAATTCTCTGTGTAAACCTCTGTACCTTCTCTAGGTAGATGAATCACTGTGTACTTTCTCTTGTTTCTATCTGTTACTAATCTTGAGAAACTCATACATTCTCTGTTACCTGTTTCCCGGTCTTAGAGAAGTAGATTTCTTTCTGCGAAAGTGCGGTTTTCACACTGCTAAGTACTCCCAACTCTATCAACAATGTAGGTTTTACCAGTTTTCTAAGTCTCTCTTATTTTCTTGTACTTATACTTGGAATTCTCTGTGTAAACCTCTGTAACTTCTCTAGGTAGATGAATCACTGTGTACTTTCTCTTGTTTCTATCTGTTACCAATCTTGAGAAACTCATACATGCTCTTTTCACTGTTTCCCGGTCTTAGAGAAGTAGATTTCTTTGGGCGAAACTGCTGTTTTCACAGTGCTAAGTCCTCCCAACTCAATCAACAATGTAAGTTTTACCAGTTTTCTAAGTCTCTCTTATCTTCTTTTACTTATACTTGGAATTTTCTGTGTAAACCTCTGTAACTTTTCTAGGTAGATGAATCACTGCGTACTTCTTTTGTTTCTATCTGTTACTAATCTTGAGAAACTCATACATTCTCTGTTACCTGTTTCCCGGTGTTAGAGAAGTAGATTTCTTTCTGCAAAAGTGCTTTTTCCACAGTGCTAAGTACTCCCAACTCTATCAACAATGTAGGTTTTACCAGTTTTCTAAGTCTCTCTTATTTTCTTGTACTTATACTTGGAATTCTCTGTGTAAACCTCTGTAACTTCTCTAGGTAGATCAATCACTGTGTACTTTCTCTTCTTTCTATCTGTTACCAAACTTGAGAAACTCATACATTTTCTTTTCACTGTTTCACGGTCTTAGAGAAGAAGATTTCTTTCGGCGAAAGTGCTGTTTTCACAGTGCTAAGTACTCCCAACCCAATCAACAATGTAAGTTTTACCAGTTTTCTAAGTCTCTCTTATCTTCTTTTACTTATACTTGGAATTTTCTGTGTAAACCTCTGTTACTTCTCTAGGTAGATGAATCAGTGTGTACTTTCTCTTGTTTCTATCTGTTACCAATCTTGAGAAACTCATACATTCTCTTTTCACTGTTTCCCGGTCTTAGAGAAGTAGATTTCTTTCGGCGAAAGTGCTGTTTTCACAGTGCTAAGTACTCCCAACTCTATCAACAATGTAGGTTTTACCAGTTTTCTAAGTCTCTCTGATTTTCTTGTACTTATACTTGGAATTCTCTGTGTAAACCTCTGTACCTTCTCTAGGTAGATGAATCACTGTGTACTTTCTCTTGTTTCTATCTGTTACTAATCTTGAGAAACTCATACATTCTCTGTTACCTGTTGCCCCATGTTAGAGAAGTAGATTTCTTTCGGCGAAAGTGCTGTTTTCACAGTGCTAAGTACTCCCAACTCTATCAACAATGTAGGTTTTACCAGTTTTCTAAGTCTCTCTTATTTTCTTGTACTTATACTTGGAATTCTCTGTGTAAACCTCTGTAACTTCTCTAGGTAGATGAATCACTGTGTACGTTCTCTTGTTTCTATCTGGTACTAATCTTGAGAAACTCATACATTCTCTGTTACCTGTTTCCCGGTATTAGAGAAGTAGATTTCTTTCTGCGAAAGTCCTGTTTTCACAGTGCTAAGTACTCCCAACTCTATCAACAATGTAGGTTTTACCAGTTTTCTAAGTCTCTCTTATTTTCTTGTACTTATACATGGAATTCTCTGTGTAAACCTCTGTAACTTCTCTAGGTAGATGAATCACTGTGTACTTTCTCTTGTTTCTATCTGTCGCCAATCCTGAGAAACTCATACATTCTCTTTTCACTGTTTCCCGGTCTTAGAGAAGTAGATTTCTTTCGGCAAAAGTGCTGTTTTCACAGTGCTAAGTACTCCCAACTCTATCAACAATGTAGGTTTTACCAGTTTTCTAAGTCTCTCTTATTTTCTTGTACTTATATTTGGAATTCTCTGTGTAAACCTCTGTAACTTTTCTAGGTAGATGAATCACTGTGTACTTTCTCTTGTTTCTATCTGTTACCAATCTTGAGAAACTCATACATTCCTTTTCACTGTTTCCCGATCTTAGAGAAGTAGATTTCTTTGGGCGAAAGTGCTGTTTTCACAGTGCTAAGTACTCCCAACTCTATCAACAATGTAGGTTTTACCAGTTTTCTAAGTCTCTCTTATTTTCTTGTACTTATACTTGGAATTCTCTGTATAAACCTCTGTAACTTCTCTAGGTAGATGAATCACTGTGTACTTTCTCTTGTTTCTATCTGTTACCAATCTTCAAATCTCATACATTCTCTTTGCACTGTTTCCCGGGCTTAGAGAAGTAGATTTCTTTCGGCGAAAGTGCTGTTTTCACAGTGCTAAGTACTCCCAACTCTATCAACAATGTAGGTTTTACCAGTTTTCTAAGTCTCTGTTATCTTCTTTTACTTATACTTGAAATTTTCTGTGTAAACCTCTGTTACTTCTCTAGGTAGATGAATCAGTGTGTACTTTCTCTTGTTTTTATCTGTTACCAATCTTGAGAAACTCATACATTCTCTTTTCACTGTTTCCCGGTCTTAGAGAAGTAGATTTCTTTCGGCGAAAGTGCTGTTTTCACAGTGCTAAGTACTCCCAACTCTATCAACAATGTAGGTTTTACCAGTTTTCTATGTCTCTCTTATTTTCTTGTACTTGTACTTGGAATTCTCTGTGTAAACCTCTGTACCTTCTCTAGGTAGATGAATCACTGTGTACTTTCTCTTGTTTCTATCTGTTACCAATCTTGAGAAACTCATACATTCTCTGTTACCTGTTTCCCGGTCTTAGAGAAGTAGATTTCTTTCGGCGAAAGTGCTGTTTTCACAGTGCTAAGTACTCCCAACTCTATCAACAATGTAGGTTTTACCAGTTTTCTATGTCTCTCTTATTTTCTTGTACTTGTACTTGGAATTCTCTGTGTAAACCTCTGTACCTTCTCTAGGTAGATAAATCACTGTGTACTTTCTCTTGTTTCTATCTGTTACTAATCTTGAGAAACTCATACATTCTCTGTTACCTGTTTCCCGGTGTTAGAGAAGTAGATTTCTTTCTGCGAAAGTGCTGTTTTCACAGTGCTAAGTACTCCCAACTCAATCAAAAATGTAAGTTTTACCAGTTTTCTCAGTCTCTCTTATCTTGTTTTACTTATACTTGGAATTTTCTGTGTAAACCTCTGTAACTTCTCTAGGTAGATGAAACACTGTGTACTTTCTCTTGTTTCTATCTGTTACCAATCTTGAGAAACTCACACATTCTCTTTTCACTGTTTCCCGGTCTTAGAGAAGTAGATTTCTTTCGGCGAAAGTGCTGTTTTCACAGTGCTAAGTACTCCCAACCCAGTCAACAATGTAAGTTTTACCAGTTTTCAAAGTCTCTCTTATCTTCTTTTACTTATACTTGGAATTTTCTGTGTAAACCTCTGTAACTTCTCTAGGTAGATGAATCACTGTGTACTTTCTCTTGTTTCTATCTGTTACCAATCTTGAGAAACTCATACATTCTCTTTTCTCTGTTTTCCGGTCTTAGAGAAGTAGATTTCTTTCTGCGAAAGTGCTGTTTTCACAGTGCTAAGTACTCCCAACTCAATCAACAATGTAAGTTTTACCAGTTTTCAAAGTCTCTCTTATTTTCTTGTACTTATACATGGAATTTTCTGTGTAAACATCTGTAACTTCTCTAGGTAGATGAATCACTGTGTACTTCTTTTGTTTCTATCTGTTACTAATTTGAGAAACTCATACAATCTCTGTTACCTGTGTCCCGGAGTTAGAGAAGGAGATTTCTTTCTGCGAAAGTGCTGTTTTCACAGTGCTAACTACTCCCAACTCTATCAACAATGTAGGTTTTACCAGTTTTCTAAGTTTCTCTTATTTTCTTGTACTTATACTTGGAATTCTCTGTGTAAACCTGTGTAACTTCTCTAGGTAGATGAATCACTGTGTACTTTCTCTTGTTTCTATCTGTTACCAATCTTGAGAAACTCGTACATTCTCTTTTCTCTGTTTCCCGGTCTTAGAGAAGTAGATTTCTTTCTGCGAAAGTGCTGTTTTCACAGTGCTAAGTACTCCCAACTCAATTAACAATGTAAGTTTTACCAGTTTTCTAAGTCTCTCTTATTTTCTTGTACTTATACATGGAATTTTCTGTGTAAACATCTGTAACTTCTCTAGGTAGATGAATCACTGTGTACTTCTTTTGTTTCTATCTGTTACTAATCTTGAGAAACTCATACATTCTCTGTTACCTGTTTCCCGGTGTTAGAGAAGTAGATTTCGTTCTGCGAAAGTGCTGTTTTCACAGTGCTAAGTACTCCCAACTCTATCAACAATGTAGGTTTTACCAGTTTTCTAAGTCTCTCTTATTTTCTTGTACTTATACTTGGAATTCTCTGTGTAAACCTCTGTACCTTCTCTAGGTAGATGAATCACTGTGTACTTTCTCTTGTTTCTATCTGTTACTAATCTTGAGAAACTCATACATTCTCTGTTACCTGTTGCCCCATGTTAGAGAAGTAGATTTCTTTCGGCGAAAGTGCTGTTTTCACAGTGCTAAGTACTCCCAACTCTATCAACAATGTAGGTTTTACCAGTTTTCTAAGTCTCTCTTATTTTCTTGTACTTATACTTGGAATTCTCTGTGTAAACCTCTGTAACTTCTCTAGGTATATGAATCACTGTGTACTTTCTCTTGTTTCTATCTGTTACCAATCTTGAGAAACTCATACATTCTCTTTTCACTGTTTCCCGGTCTTTGAGAAGTAGATTTCTTTGGGCGAAACTGCTGTTTTCACAGTGCTAAGTCCTCCCAACTCAATCAACAATGTAAGTTTTACCAGTTTTCTAAGTCTCTCTTATCTTCTTTTACTTATACTTGGAATTTTCTGTGTAAACCTCTGTAACTTCTCTAGGTAGATGAATCACTGCGTACTTCTTTTGTTTCTATCTGTTACTAATCTTGAGAAACTCATACATTCTCTGTTACCTGTTTCCTGGTGTTAGAGAAGTAGATTTCTTTCTGCAAAAGTGCTGTTTCCACAGTGCTAAGTACTCCCAACTCTATCAACAATGTAGGTTTTACCAGTTTTCTAAGTCTCTGTTATTTTCTTGTACTTATACTTGGAATTCTCTGTGTAAACCTCTGTAACTTCTCTAGGTAGATGAATCACTGTGTACTTTCTCTTGTTTCTATCTGTTACCCATCTTGAGAAACTCATAAATTCTCTTTTCACTGTTTCACGGTCTTAGAGAAGTAGATTTCTTTGGGCGAAAGTGCTCTTTTCACAGTGCTAAGTACTCCCAACTCAATCAAAAATGTAAGTTTTACCAGTTTTCTCAGTCTCTCTTATCTTGTTTTACTTATACTTGGAATTTTCTGTGTAAACCTCTGTAACTTCTCTAGGTAGATGAAACACTGTGTACTTTCTCTTGTTTCTATCTGTTACCAATCTTGAGAAACTCACACATTCTCTTTTCACTGTTTCCCGGTCTTAGAGAAGTAGATTTCTTTCGGCGAAAGTGCTGTTTTCACAGTGCTAAGTACTTCCAACCCAGTCAACAATGTAAGTTTTACCAGTTTTCAAAGTCTCTCTTATCTTCTTTTACTTATACTTGGAATTTTCTGTGTAAACCTCTGTAACTTCTCTAGGTAGATGAATCACTGTGTACTTTCTCTTGTTTCTATCTGTTACCAATCTTGAGAAACTCATACATTCTCTTTTCACTGTTTCCCGCTCTTAGAGAAGTAGATTTCTTTCGGCGAAAGTGCTGTTTTCACGGTGCTCAGTACTCCCAACTCTATCAACAATGTAGGTTTTACCAGTTTTCTAAGTCTCTCTTATTTTCTTGTACTTATACTTGGAATTCTCTGTGTAAACCTCTGTAACTCCTCTAGGTAGATAAATCACTGTGTGCTTTCTCTTGTTTCTATCTGTTACTAAACTGGAGAAACTCATACATTCTCTGTTACCTGTTTCCCGGTGTTAGAGAAGTAGATTTCTTTCGGCGAAAGTGCTGTTTTCACAGTGCTAAGTACTCCCAACTCTATCAACAATGTAGGTTTTACCAGGTTTCTATGTCTCTCTTATTTTCTTGTACTTATTCTTGGAATTCTCTGTGTAAATCTCTGTAACTTCTCCAGGTAGATGAATCATTGTGTACTTTCTCTTGTTTCTATCTGTTACCAATCTTGAGAAACTCATACATTCTCTTTTCACTGTTTCCCGGTCTTAGACATGTAGATTTCTTTCGGCGAAAGTGCTGTTTTCACAGTGCTCAGTACTCCCAACTCTATCAACAATGTAGGTTTTACCAGTTTTCTAAGTCTCTCTTATTTTCTTGTACTTATACTTGGAATTCTCTGTGTAAACCTTTGTAACTTCTCTAGGTAGATGAATCACTGTGTACTTTCTCTTGTTTCTATCTGTTACCAATCTTGAGAAACTCATACATTCTCTTTTCTCTGTTTTCCGGTCTTAGAGAAGTAGATTTCTTTCTGCGAAAGTGCTGTTTTCACAGTGCTAAGTACTCCCAACTCAATCAACAATGTAAGTTTTACCAGTTTTCAAAGTCTCTCTTATTTTCTTGTACTTATACATGGAATTTTCTGTGTGAACCTCTGTAACTTCTCTAGGTAGATGAATCACTGTGTACTTCTTTTGTTTCTATCTGTTACTAATTTGAGAAATAAATACATTCTCTGTTACACGTTTCCCGGTTTTAGAGAAGTAGATTTCTTTCTGCGAAAGTGCTGTTTTCACAGTGCTAAGTACTCCCAACTCTATCAACAATGTAGGTTTTACCAGTTTTCTAAGTCTCTCTTATTTTCTTGTACTTATACTTGGAATTCTCTGTGTAAACCTCTGTAACTTCTCTAGGTAGATGAATCACTGTGTACTTTCTCTTGTTTCTATCTGTTACGAATCTTGAGAAACTCCTACATTCACTTTTCACTGTTTCCCCGTCTTAGAGAAGTAGATTTCTTTCGGCGAAAGTGCTGTTTTCACAGTGCTAAGTACTCCCAACTCTATCAACAATGTAGGTTTTACCAGTTTTCTAAGTCTCTCTTATTTTCTTGTACTTATACTTGGAATTCTCTGTGTAAACCTCTGTAACTTCTCTAGGTAGATGAATCACTGTGTACTTTCTCTTGTTTCTATCTGTTACCAATCTTGAGAAACTCATACATTCTCTTTTCACTGTTTCCCGGTCTTAGAGAAGTAGATTTCTTTGGACGAAACTGCTGTTTTCACAGTGCTAAGTCCTCCCAACTCAATCAACAATGTAAGTTTTACCAGTTTTCTAAGTCTCTCTTATCTTCTTTTACTTATACTTGGAATTTTTTGTGTAAACCTCTGTAACTTTTCTAGGTAGATGAATCACTGTGTACTTCTTTTGTTTCTATGTGTTACTAATCTTGAGAAACTCATACAATCTCTGTTACCTGTTTCCCGGAGTTAGAGAAGGAGATTTCTTTCTGCGAAAGTGCTGTTTTCACAGTGCTAACTACTCCCAACTCTATCAACAATGTAGGTTTTACCAGTTTTCTAAGTTTCTCTTATTTTCTTGTACTTATACTTGGAATTCTCTGTGTAAACCTGTGTAACTTCTCTAGGTAGATGAATCACTGTGTACTTTCTCTTGTTTCTATCTGTTACCAATCTTGAGAAACTCGTACATTCTCTTTTCTCTGTTTCCCGGTCTTAGAGAAGTAGATTTCTTTCTGCGAAAGTGCTGTTTTCACAGTGCTAAGTACTCCCAACTCAATTAACAATGTAAGTTTTACCAGTTTTCTAAGTCTCTCTTATTTTCTTGTACTTATACATGGAATTTTCTGTGTAAATATCTGTAACTTCTCTAGGTAGATGAATCACTGTGTACTTCTTTTGTTTCTATCTGTTACTAATCTTGAGAAACTCATACATTCTCTGTTACCTGTTTCGAGGTGTTAGAGAAGTAGATTTCGTTCTGCGAAAGTGCTGTTTTCACAGTGCTAAGTACTCCCAACTCTATCAACAATGTAGGTTTTACCAGTTTTCTAAGTCTCTCTTATTTTCTTGTACTTATACTTGGAATCTCTGTGTAAACCTCTGTAACTTCTCTAGGTAGATGAATCACTGTGTACTTTCTCTTGTTTCTATGTGTTACCAATCTTGAGAAACTCCTACATTCACTTTTCACTGTTTCCCGGTCTTAGAGAAGTAGATTTCTTTCGGCGAAAGTGCTGTTTTCACAGTGCTAAGTATTCCCAACTCTATCAACAATGTAGGTTTTACCAGTTTTCCAAGTCTCTCTTATTTTCTTGTACTTATACTTCGAATTCTCTGTGTAAACCTCTGTAACTTCTCTAGGTATATGAATCACTGTGTACTTTCTCTTGTTTCTATCTGTTACCAATCTTGAGAAACTCATACATTCTCTTTTCACTGTTTCCCGGTCTTTGAGAAGTAGATTTCTTTGGGCGAAACTGCTGTTTTCACAGTGCTAAGTCCTCCCAACTCAATCAACAATGTAAGTTTTACCAGTTTTCTAAGTCTCTCTTATCTTCTTTTACTTATACTTGGAATTTTCTGTGTAAACCTCTGTAACTTCTCTAGGTAGATGAATCACTGCGTACTTCTTTTGTTTCTATCTGTTACTAATCTTGAGAAACTCATACATTTTCTGTTACCTGTTTCCTGGTGTTAGAGAAGTAGATTTCTTTCTGCAAAAGTGCTGTTTCCACAGTGCTAAGTACTCCCAACTCTATCAACAATGTAGGTTTTACCAGTTTTCTAAGTCTCTGTTATTTTCTTGTACTTATACTTGGAATTCTCTGTGTAAACCTCTGTAACTTCTCTAGGTAGATCAATCACTGTGTACTTTCTCTTCTTTCTATCTGTTACCAATCTTGAGAAACTCATACATTTTCTTTTCACTGTTTCACGGTCTTAGAGAAGAAGATTTCTTTTGGCGAAAGTGCTGTTTTCACAGTGCTAAGTACTCCCAACCCAATCAACAATGTAAGTTTTACCAGTTTTCTAAGTCTCTCTTATTTTCTTGTAGGTAAACTTGGAATTTTCTGTGTAAACCTCTGAAACTTTTCTAGGTAGATGAATCACTGTGTACTTCTTTTGTTTCTATGTGTTACTAATCTTGAGAAACTCATACATTCTCTGTTACCTGTTTCCCGGAGTTAGAGAAGGAGATTTCTTTCTGCGAAAGTGCTGTTTTCACAGTGCTAAGTACTCCCAACTCTATCAACAATGTAGGTTTTACCAGTTTTCTAAGTCTCTCTTATTTTCTTGTACTTATACTTGGAATTCTCTGTGTAAACCTCTGTAACTTCTCTAGGTAGATGAATCACTGTGTACTTTCTCTTGTTTCTATCTGTTACCCATCTTGAGAAACTCATACGTTCTCTTTTCACTGTTTCACGGTCTTAGAGAATTAGATTTCTTTGGGCGAAAGTGCTGTTTTCACAGTGCTAAGTACTCCCAACTCAATCAAAAATGTAAGTTTTACCAGTTTTCTAAGTCTCTCTTATCTTCTTTTACTTATACTTGGAATTTTCTGTGTATACCTCTGTAACTTCTCTAGGTAGATGAATCACTGTGTACTTTCTCTTGTTTCTATCTGTTACCAATCTTGAGAAATTCACACATTCTGTTTTCACTGTTTCCCGGTCTTAGAGAAGTAGATTTCTTTCGGCGAAAGTGCTGTTTTCACAGTGCTAAGTACTCCCAACTCTATCAACAATGTAGGTTTTACCAGTTTTCTAAGTCTCTCTTATTTTCTTGTACTTGTACTTGGAATTCTCTGTGTAAACCTCTGTACCTTCTCTAGGTAGATGAATCACTGTGTACTTTCTCTTGTTTCTATCTGTTACTAATCTTCAGAAACTCATATATTCTCTGTTACCTGTTTCCCGGTCTTAGAGAAGTAGATTTCTTTCTGCGAAAGTGCTGTTTTCACACTGCTAAGTACTCCCAACTCTATCAACAATGTAGGTTTTACCAGTTTTCTAAGTCTCTCTTATTTTCTTGTACTTATACTTGGAATTCTCTGTGTAAACCTCTGTAACTTCTCTAGGTAGATGAATCACTGTGTACGTTCTCATGTTTCTATCTGTTACTAATCTTGAGAAACTCATACATTCTCTGTTACCTGTTTCCCGGTATTAGAGAAGTAGATTTCTTTCTGCGAAAGTGCTGTTTTCACAGTGCTAAGTACTCCCAACTCTATCAACAATGTAGGTTTTACCAGTTTTCTAAGTCTCTCTTATTTTCTTGTACTTATACTTGGAATTCTCTGTGTAAACCTCTGTAACATCTCTAGGTAGATGAATCACTGTGTACTTTCTCTTGTTTCTATCTGTTACCAATCTTGAGAAACTCATACATTCTCTTTTCACTGTTTCCCGGTCTTAGAGAAGTAGATTTTTTTCGGCAAAAGTGCTGTTTTCACAGTGCTAAGTACTCCCAACTCTATCAACAATGTAGGTTTTACCAGTTTTCTAAGTCTCTCTTATTTTCTTGTACTTATACTTGGAATTCTCTGTGTAAACCTCTGTAACTTCTCTAGGTAGATGAATCACTGTGTACTTTCTCTTGTTTCTATCTGTTACCAATCTTGAGAAACTGATACATGCTCTTTTCACTGTTTACCGGTCTTAGAGAATTAGATTTCTTTGGGCGAAACTGCTGTTTTCACAGTGCTAAGTCCTCCCAACTCAATCAACAATGTAAGTTTTACCAGTTTTCTAAGTCTCTCTTATCTTCTTTTACTTATACTTGGAATTTTCTGTGTAAACCTCTGTAACTTCTCTAGGTAGATGAATCACTGCGTACTTCTTTTGTTTCTATCTGTTACTAATCTTGAGAAACTCATACATTCTCTGTTACCTGTTTCCCGGTGTTAGAGAAGTAGATTTCTTTCTGCAAAAGTGCTGTTTCCACAGTGCTAAGTACTCCCAACTCTATCAACAATGTAGGTTTTACCAGTTGTCTAAGTCTCTGTTATTTTCTTGTACTTATACTTGGAATTCTCTGTGTAAACCTCTGTAACTTCTCTAGGTAGATCAATCACTGTGTACTTTCTCTTCTTTCTATCTGTTACCAATCTTGAGAAACTCATAAATTTTCTTTTCACTGTTTCACGGTCTTAGAGAAGAAGATTTCCTTCGGCGAAGGTGCTGTTTTCACAGTGCTAAGTACTCCCAACCCAATCAACAATGTAAGTTTTACCAGTTTTCTAAGTCTCTCTTATTTTCTTGTAGGTAAACTTGGAATTTTCTGTGTAAACCTCTGTAACTTTTCTAGGTAGATGAATCACTGTGTACTTCTTTTGTTTCTATGTGTTACTAATCTTGAGAAACTCAAACATTCTCTGTTACCTGTTTCCCGGAGTTAGAGAAGGAGATTTCTTTCTGCGAAAGTGCTGTTTTCACAGTGCTAAGTACTCCCAACTCTATCAACAATGTAGGTTTTACCAGTTTTCTAAGTCTCTCTTATTTTCTTGTACTTATACTTGGAATTCTCTGTGTAAACCTCTGTAACTTCTCTAGGTAGATGAATCACTGTGTACTTTCTCTTGTTTCTATCTGTTACCCATCTTGAGAAACTCATACGTTCTCTTTTCACTGTTTCACGGTCTTAGAGAATTAGATTTCTTTGGGCGAAAGTGCTGTTTTCACAGTGCTAAGTACTCCCAACTCAATCAAAAATGTAAGTTTTACCAGTTTTCTAAGTCTCTCTTATCTTCTTTTACTTATACTTGGAATTTTCTGTGTATACCTCTGTAACTTCTCTAGGTAGATGAATCACTGTGTACTTTCTCTTGTTTCTATCTGTTACCAATCTTGAGAAATTCACACATTCTGTTTTCACTGTTTCCCGGTCTTAGAGAAGTAGATTTCTTTCGGCGAAAGTGCTGTTTTCACAGTGCTAAGTACTCCCAACTCTATCAACAATGTAGGTTTTACCAGTTTTCTAAGTCTCTCTTATTTTCTTGTACTTATACTTGGAATTCTCTGTGTAAACCTCTGTAACTTCTCTAGGTAGATGAATCACTGTGTACTTTCTCTTGTTTCTATCTGTTTCCAATCTTGAGAAACTCATACATTCTCTTTTCACTGTTTCCCGGTCTTAGAGAAGTAGATTTCTTTCAGCGAAAGTGCTGTTTTCACAGTGCTAAGTACTCCCAACTCAATCAACAATGTAAGTTTTAGCATTTTTCTAAGTCTCTCTTATTTTCTTGTACTTAAACATGGAATTTTCTGTGTAAACCTCTGTAACTACTCTAGGTAGATGAATCACTGTGTACTTCTTTTGTTTCTATCTGTTACTAATCTTGAGAAACTCATACATTCTCTGTTACCTGTTGCCCGGTGTTAGAGAAGTAGATTTCTTTCTGCGAAAGTGCTGTTTTCACACTGCTAAGTACTCCCAACTCTATCAACAATGTAGGTTTTACCAGTTTTCTAAGTCTCTCTTATTTTCTTGTACTTATAGTTGGAATTCTCTGTGTAAACCTCTGTAACTTCTCTAGGTAGATGAATCACTGTGTACGTTCTCATGTTTCTATCTGTTACTAATCTTGAGAAACTCATACATTCTCTGTTACCTGTTTCCCGGTCTTAGAGAAGTAGATTTTTTTCGGCGAAAGTGCTGTTTTCACAGTGCTAAGTACTCCCAACTCTATCAACAATGTAGGTTTTACCAGTTTTCTAAGTCTCTCTTATTTTCTTGTACTTATACTTGGAATTCTCTGTGTAAACCTCTGTAACATCTCTAGGTAGATGAATCACTGTGTACTTCTTTTGTTTCTATCTGTTACTAATCTTGAGAAACTCATACATTCTCTGTTACCTGTTTCCCGGTGTTAGAGAAGAAGATTTCTTTCTGCGAAAGTGCTGTTTTCACAGTGCTAAGTACTCCCAACTCAATCAACAATGTAAGTTTTACCATTTTTCTAAGTCTCTCTTATTTTCTTATACTTAAACATGGAATTTTCTGTGTAAACCTCTGTAACTACTCTAGGTAGATGAATCACTGTGTACTTCTTTTGTTTCTATCTGTTACTAATCTTGAGAAACTCATACATTCTCTGTTACCTGTTTCCCGGTGTTAGAGAAGTAGATTTCTTTCTGCGAAAGTGCTGTTTTCACTGTACTAAGTACTCCCAACTCAATCAACAATGTAAGTTTTACCAGTTTTCTAAGTCTCTCTTATCTTCTTTTACTTATACTTGGAATTTTCTGTGTAAACCTCTGTAACTTCTCTACGTAGATGAATCACTGTGTACTTTCTTTTGTTTCTATCTGTTACCAATCTTGAGAAACTCATACATTCTCTTTTCACTGTTTCCCGCTCTTAGAGAAGTAGATTTCTTTCGGCGAAAGTGCTGTTTTCACAGTGCTAAGTACTCCCAACTCTATCAACAATGTAGGTTTTACCAGTTTTCTAAATCTCTCTTATCTTCTTTTACTTATACTTGGAATTCTCTGTGTAAACCTCTGTAACTACTCTAGGTAGATGAATCACTGTGTACTTCTTTTATTTCTATCTGTTACTAATCTTGAGAAACTCATACATTCTCTGTTACCTGTTTCCCGGTGTTAGAGAAGTAGATTTCTTTCTGCGAAAGTGCTGTTTTCACAGTGCTAAGTACTCCCAACTCAATCAACAATGTATGTTTTACCAGTTTTCTAAGTCTTTCTTATCTTCTTTTACTTATACTTGGAATTTTCTTTGTAAACCTCTGTAACTTCTCTAGGTAGATGAATCACTGTGTACTTTCCCTTGTTTCTATCTGTTACCAATCTTGAGAAACTCATACATTCTCTTTGCACTGTTTCCCGGTCTTAGAGAAGTAGATTTCTTTCGGCGAAAGTGCTGTTTTCACAGTGCTAAGTACTCCCAACTCTATCAACAATGTAGGTTTTACCAGTTTTCTAAGTCTCTGTTATCTTCTTTTACTTATACTTGAAATTTTCTGTGTAAACCTCTGTTACTTCTCTAGGTAGATGAATCAGTGTGTACTTTCTCTTGTTTGTATCTGTTACCAATCTTGAGAAACTCATACATTCTCTTTTCACTGTTTCCCGGTCTTAGAGAAGTAGATTTCTTTCGGCGAAAGTGCTGTTTTCACAGTGCTAAGTACTCCCAACTCTATCAACAATGTAGGTTTTACCAGTTTTCTAAATCTCTCTTATCTTCTTTTACTTATACTTGGAATTTTCTGTGTAAACCTCTGTAACTACTCTAGGTAGATGAATCACTGTGTACTTCTTTTATTTCTATCTGTTACTAATCTTGAGAAACTCATACATTCTCTGTTACCTGTTTCCCGGTGGTAGAGAAGTAGATTTCTTTCTGCGAAAGTGCTGTTTTCACAGTGCTAAGTACTCCCAACTCAATCAACAATGTAAGTTTTACCAGTTTTCTAAGTCTTTCTTATCTTCTTTTACTTATACTTGGAATTTTCTTTGTAAACCTCTGTAACTTCTCTAGGTAGATGAATCACTGTGTACTTTCCCTTGTTTCTATCTGTTACCAATCTTGAGAAACTCATACATTCTCTTTGCACTGTTTCCCGGTCTTAGAGAAGTAGATTTCTTTCGGCGAAAGTGCTGTTTTCACAGTGCTAAGTACTCCCAACTCTATCAACAATGTAGGTTTTACCAGTTTTCTAAGTCTCTGTTATCTTCTTTTACTTATACTTGAAATTTTCTGTGTAAACCTCTGTTACTTCTCTAGGTAGATGAATCAGTGTGTACTTTCTCTTGTTTGTATCTGTTACCAATCTTGAGAAACTCATACATTCTCTTTTCACTATATCCCGGTCTTAGAGAAGTAGATTTCTTTCGGCGAAAGTGCTGTTTTCACAGTGCTAAGTACTCCCAAATCTATCAACAATGTAGGTTTTACCAGTTTTCTAAGTCTCTCTTATTTTCTTATACTTATACTTGGAATTCTCTGTGTAAACCTCTGTACCTTCTCTAGGTAGATGAATCACTGTGTACTTTCTCTTGTTTCTATCTGTTACTAATCTTGAGAAACTCATACATTCTCTGTTACCTGTTTCCCGGTCTTAGAGAAGTAGATTTCTTTCTGCGAAAGTGCTGTTTTCACACTGCTAAGTACTCCCAACTCTATCAACAATGTAGGTTTTACCAGTTTTCTAAGTCTCTCTTATTTTCTTGTACTTATACTTGGAATTCTCTGTGTAAACCTCTGTAACTTCTCTAGGTAGATGAATCACTGTGTACTTTCTCTTGTTTCTATCTGTTACCAATCTTGAGAAACTCATACATGCTCTTTTCACTGTTTCCCGGTCTTAGAGAAGTAGATTTCTTTGGGCGAAACTGCTGTTTTCACAGTGCTAAGTCCTCCCAACTCAATCAACAATGTAAGTTTTACCAGTTTTCTAAGTCTCTCTTATCTTCTTTTACTTATACTTGGAATTTTCTGTGTAAACCTCTGTAACTTCTCTAGGTAGATGAATCACTGCGTACTTCTTTTGTTTCTATCTGTTACTAATCTTGAGAAACTCATACATTCTCTGTTACCTGTTTCCCGGTGTTAGAGAAGTAGATTTCTTTCTGCAAAAGTGCTTTTTCCACAGTGCTAAGTACTCCCAACTCTATCAACAATGTAGGTTTTACCAGTTTTCTAAGTCTCTCTTATTTTCTTGTACTTATACTTGGAATTCTCTGTGTAAACCTCTGTACCTTCTCTAGGTAGATGAATCACTGTGTACCTTCTCTTGTTTCTATCTGTTACTAATCTTGAGAAACTCATACATTCTCTGTTACCTGTTGCCCCATGTTAGAGAAGTAGATTTCTTTCGGCGAAAGTGCTGTTTTCACAGTGCTAAGTACTCCCAACTCTATCAACAATGTAGGTTTTACCAGTTTTCTAAGTCTCTCTTATTTTCTTGTACTTATACTTGGAATTCTCTGTGTAAACCTCTGTAACTTCTCTAGGTAGATGAATCACTGTGTACGTTCTCTTGTTTCTATCTGTTACCCATCTTGAGAAACTCATACATTCTCTTTTCACTGTTTCACGGTCTTAGAGAATTAGATTTCTTTGGGCGAAAGTGCTGTTTTCACAGTGCTAAGTACTCCCAACTCAATCAAAAATGTAAGTTTTACCAGTTTTCTAAGTCTCTCTTATCTTCTTTTACTTATAGTTGGAATTCTCTGTGTAAACCTCTGTAACATCTCTAGGTAGATGAATCACTGTGTACTTTCTCTTGTTTCTATCTGTTACCAATCTTGAGAAACTCATACATGCTCTTTTCACTGTTTCCCGGTCTTAGAGAAGTAGATTTCTTTGGGCGGAACTGCTGTTTTCACAGTGCTAAGTCCTCCCAACTCAATCAACAATGTAAGTTTTACCAGTTTTCTAAGTCTCTCTTATCTTCTTTTACTTATACTTGGAATTTTCTGTGTAAACCTCTGTAACTTCTCTAGGTAGATTAATCACTGCGTACTTCTTTTGTTTCTATCTGTTACTAATCTTGAGAAACTCATACATTCTCTGTTACCTGTTTCCCGGTGTTAGAGAAGTAGATTTCTTTCTGCGAAAGTGCTGTTTCCACAGTGCTAAGTACTCCCAACTCTATCAACAATGTAGGTTTTACCAGTTTTCTAAGTCTCTCTTATTTTCTTCTACTTATACTTGGAATTCTCTGTGTAAACCTCTGTAACTTCTCTAGGTAGATCAATCACTGTGTAATTTCTCTTCTTTCTATCTGTTACCAATCTTGAGAAACTCATACATTTTCTTTTCACTGTTTCACGGTCTTAGAGAAGAAGATTTCTTTCGGCGAAAGAGCTGTTTTCACAGTGCTAAGTACTCCCAACCCAATCAACAATGTAAGTTTTACCAGTTTTGTAAGTCTCTCTTATTTTCTTGTAGTTAAACTTGGAATTTTCTGTGTAAACCTCTGTAACTTTTCTAGGTTGATGAATCACTGTGTACTTCTTTTGTTTCTATGTGTTACTAATCTTGAGAAACTCATACATTCTCTGTTACCTGTTTCCCGGAGTTAGAGAAGGAGATTTCTTTCTGCGAAAGTGCTGTTTTCACAGTGCTAAGTACTCCCAACTCTATCAACAATGTAGGTTTTACCAGTTTTCTAAGTCTCTCTTATTTTCTTGTACTTATACTTGGAATTCTCTGTGTAAACCTCTGTAACTTCTCTAGGTAGATGAATCACTGTGTACTTTCTCTTGTTTCTATCTGTTACCCATCTTGAGAAACTCATACATTCTCTTTTCACTGTTTCACGGTCTTAGAGAATTAGATTTCTTTGGGCGAACGTGCTGTTTTCACAGTGCTAAGTACTCCCAACTCAATCAAAAATGTAAGTTTTACCAGTTTTCTAAGTCTCTCTTATCTTCTTTTACTTATACTTGGAATTTTCTGTGTATACCTCTGTAACTTCTCTAGGTAGATGAATCACTGTGTACTTTCTCTTGTTTCTATCTGTTACCAATCTTGAGAAATTCACACATTCTGTTTTCACTGTTTCCCGGTCTTAGAGAAATAGATTTCTTTCGGCGAAAGTGCTGTTTTCACAGTGCTAAGTACTCCCAACTCTATCAACAATGTAGGTTTTACCAGTTTTCTAAGTCTCTCTTATTTTCTTGTACTTATATTTGGAATTCTCTGTGTAAACCTCTGTAACTTTTCTAGGTAGATGAATCACTGTGTACTTTCTCTTGTTTCTATCTGTTACCAATCTTGAGAAACTCATACATTCTCTTTTCACTGTTTCCCGATCTTAGAGAAGTAGATTTCTTTGGGCGAAAGTGCTGTTTTCACAGTGCTAAGTACTGCCAACTCTATCAACAATGTAGGTTTTACCAGTTTTCTAAGTCTCTCTTATTTTCTTGTACTTATACTTGGAATTCTCTGTGTAAACCTCAGTAACTTCTCTAGGTAGATGAATCACTGTGTACTTTCTCTTGTTTCCATCTGTTTCCAATCTTGAGAAACTCATACATTCTCTTTTCACTGTTTCCCGGTCTTAGAGAAGTAGATTTCTTTCGGCGAAAGTGCTGTTTTCACAGTGCTAAGTACTCCCAACTCTATCAACAATGTAGGTTTTACCAGTTTTCTAAATCTCTCTTATCTTTTTTTACTTATACTTGGAATTTTCTGTGTAAACCTCTGTAACTACTCTAGGTAGATGAATCACTGTGTACTTCTTTTATTTCTATCTGTTACTAATCTTGAGAAACTCATACATTCTCTGTTACCTGTTTCCCGGTGTTAGAGAAGAAGATTTCTTTCTGCGAAAGTGCTGTTTTCACAGTGCTAAGTACTCCCAACTCAATCAACAATGTAAGTTTTACCAGTTTTCTAAGTCTTTCTTATCTTCTTTTACTTATACTTGGAATTTTCTTTGTAAACCTCTGTAACTTCTCTAGGTAGATGAATCACTGTGTACTTTCCCTTGGTTCTATCTGTTACCAATCTTGAGAAACTCATACATTCTCTTTGCACTGTTTCCCGGTCTTAGAGAAGTAGATTTCTTTCGGCGAAAGTGCTGTTTTCACAGTGCTAAGTACTCCCAACTCTATCAACAATGTAGGTTTTACCAGTTTTCTAAGTCTCTGTTATCTTCTTTTACTTATACTTGAAATTTTCTGTGTAAACCTCTGTTACTTCTCTAGGTAGATGAATCAGTGTGTACTTTCTCTTGTTTCTATCTGTTACCAATCTTGAGAAACTCATAAATTCTCTTTTCACTGTTTCACGGTCTTAGAGAAGTAGATTTCTTTGGGCGAAACTGCTGTTTTCACAGTGCTAAGTCCTCCCAACTCAATCAACAATGTAAGTTTTACCAGTTTTCTAAGTCTCTCTTATCTTCTTTTACTTATACTTGGAATTTTCTGTGTAAACCTCTGTAACTTCTCTAGGTAGATGAATCACTGCGTACTTCTTTTGTTTCTATCTGTTACTAATCTTGAGAAACTCATACATTCTCTGTTACCTGTTTCCCGGTGTTAGAGAAGTAGATTTCTTTCTGCAAAAGTGCTTTTTCCACAGTGCTAAGTACTCCCAACTCTATCAACAATGTAGGTTTTACCAGTTTTCTAAGCCTCTCTTATTTTCTTGTACTTATACTTGGAATTCTCTGTGTAAACCTCTGTAACTTCTCTAGGTAGATCAATCACTGTGTACTTTCTCTTCTTTCTATCTGTTACCAATCTTGAGAAACTCATACATTTTCTTTTCACTGTTTCACGGTCTTAGAGAAGAAGATTTCTTTCGGCGAAAGTGCTGTTTTCACAGTGCTAAGTACTCCCAACCCAATCAACAATGTAAGTTTTACCAGTTTTCTAAGTCTCTCTTATCTTCTTTTACTTATACTTGGAATTTTCTGTGTAAACCTCTGTTACTTCTCTAGGTAGATGAATCACTGTGTACTTTCTCTTGTTTCTATCTGTTACCAATCTTGAGAAACTCTTACATTCTCTTTTCACTGTTTCCCGGTCTTAGAGAAGTAGATTTCTTTCGGCGAAAGTGCTGTTTTCACAGTGCTAAGTACTCCCAACTCTATCAACAATGTAGGTTTTACCAGTTTTCTAAGTCTCTCTGATTTTCTTGTACTTATACTTGGAATTCTCTGTGTAAACCTCTGTACCTTCTCTAGGTAGATGAATCACTGTGTACTTTCTCTTGTTTCTATCTGTTACTAATCTTGAGAAACTCATACATTCTCTGTTACCTGTTGCCCCATGTTAGAGAAGTAGATTTCTTTCGGCGAAAGTGCTGTTTTCACAGTGCTAAGTACTCCCAACTCTATCAACAATGTAGGTTTTACCAGTTTTCTAAGTCTCTCTTATTTTCTTGTACTTATACTTGGAATTCTCTGTGTAAACCTCTGTAACTTCTCTAGGTAGATGAATCACTGTGTACGTTCTCTTGTTTCTATCTGTTACCCATCTTGAGAAACTCATACATTCTCTTTTCACTGTTTCACGGTCTTAGAGAATTAGATTTCTTTGGGCGAAAGTGCTGTTTTCACAGTGCTAAGTACTCCCAACTCAATCAAAAATGTAAGTTTTACCAGTTTTCTAAGTCTCTCTTATCTTCTTTTACTTATAGTTGGAATTCTCTGTGTAAACCTCTGTAACATCTCTAGGTAGATGAATCACTGTGTACTTTCTCTTGTTTCTATCTGTTACCAATCTTGAGAAACTCATACATGCTCTTTTCACTGTTTCCCGGTCTTAGAGAAGTAGATTTCTTTGGGCGGAACTGCTGTTTTCACAGTGCTAAGTCCTCCCAACTCAATCAACAATGTAAGTTTTACCAGTTTTCTAAGTCTCTCTTATCTTCTTTTACTTATACTTGGAATTTTCTGTGTAAACCTCTGTAACTTCTCTAGGTAGATTAATCACTGCGTACTTCTTTTGTTTCTATCTGTTCCTAATCTTGAGAAACTCATACATTCTCTGTTACCTGTTTCCCGGTGTTAGAGAAGTAGATTTCTTTCTGCGAAAGTGCTGTTTCCACAGTGCTAAGTACTCCCAACTCTATCAACAATGTAGGTTTTACCAGTTTTCTAAGTCTCTCTTATTTTCTTGTACTTATATTTGGAATTCTCTGTGTAAACCTCTGTAACTTTTCTAGGTAGATGAATCACTGTGTACTTTCTCTTGTTTCTATCTGTTACCAATCTTGAGAAACTCATACATTCTCTTTTCACTGTTTCCCGATCTTAGAGAAGTAGATTTCTTTGGGCGAAAGTGCTGTTTTCACAGTGCTAAGTACTGCCAACTCTATCAACAATGTAGGTTTTACCAGTTTTCTAAGTCTCTCTTATTTTCTTGTACTTATACTTGGAATTCTCTGTGTAAACCTCAGTAACTTCTCTAGGTAGATGAATCACTGTGTACTTTCTCTTGTTTCCATCTGTTTCCAATCTTGAGAAACTCATACATTCTCTTTTCACTGTTTCCCGGTCTTAGAGAAGTAGATTTCTTTCGGCGAAAGTGCTGTTTTCACAGTGCTAAGTACTCCCAACTCTATCAACAATGTAGGTTTTACCAGTTTTCTAAATCTCTCTTATCTTTTTTTACTTATACTTGGAATTTTCTGTGTAAACCTCTGTAACTACTCTAGGTAGATGAATCACTGTGTACTTCTTTTATTTCTATCTGTTACTAATCTTGAGAAACTCATACATTCTCTGTTACCTGTTTCCCGGTGTTAGAGAAGAAGATTTCTTTCTGCGAAAGTGCTGTTTTCACAGTGCTAAGTACTCCCAACTCAATCAACAATGTAAGTTTTACCAGTTTTCTAAGTCTTTCTTATCTTCTTTTACTTATACTTGGAATTTTCTTTGTAAACCTCTGTAACTTCTCTAGGTAGATGAATCACTGTGTACTTTCCCTTGTTTCTATCTGTTACCAATCTTGAGAAACTCATACATTCTCTTTGCACTGTTTCCCGGTCTTAGAGAAGTAGATTTCTTTCGGCGAAAGTGCTGTTTTCACAGTGCTAAGTACTCCCAACTCTATCAACAATGTAGGTTTTACCAGTTTTCTAAGTCTCTGTTATCTTCTTTTACTTATACTTGAAATTTTCTGTGTAAACCTCTGTTACTTCTCTAGGTAGATGAATCAGTGTGTACTTTCTCTTGTTTCTATCTGTTACCAATCTTGAGAAACTCATACATTCTCTTTTCACTGTTTCCCGGTCTTAGAGAAGAAGATTTCTTTCGGCGAAAGTGCTGTTTTCACAGTGCTAAGTACTCCCAACCCAATCAACAATGTAAGTTTTACCAGTTTTCTAAGTCTCTCTTATCTTCTTTTACTTATACTTGGAATTTTCTGTGTAAACCTCTGTTACTTCTCTAGGTAGATGAATCACTGTGTACTTTCTCTTGTTTCTATCTGTTACCAATCTTGAGAAACTCTTACATTCTCTTTTCACTGTTTCCCGGTCTTAGAGAAGTAGATTTCTTTCGGCGAAAGTGCTGTTTTCACAGTGCTAAGTACTCCCAACTCTATCAACAATGTAGGTTTTACCAGTTTTCTAAGTCTCTCTGATTTTCTTGTACTTATACTTGGAATTCTCTGTGTAAACCTCTGTACCTTCTCTAGGTAGATGAATCACTGTGTACTTTCTCTTGTTTCTATCTGTTACTAATCTTGAGAAACTCATACATTCTCTGTTACCTGTTGCCCCATGTTAGAGAAGTAGATTTCTTTCGGCGAAAGTGCTGTTTTCACAGTGCTAAGTACTCCCAACTCTATCAACAATGTAGGTTTTACCAGTTTTCTAAGTCTCTCTTATTTTCTTGTACTTATACTTGGAATTCTCTGTGTAAACCTCTGTAACTTCTCTAGGTAGATGAATCACTGTGTACGTTCTCTTGTTTCTATCTGGTACTAATCTTGAGAAACTCATACATTCTCTGTTACCTGTTTCCCGGTATTAGAGAAGTAGATTTCTTTCTGCGAAAGTCCTGTTTTCACAGTGCTAAGTACTCCCAACTCTATCAACAATGTAGGTTTTACCAGTTTTCTCAGTATCTCTTATTTTCTTGTACTTATACTTGGAATTCTCTGTGTAAACCTCTGTAACTTCTCTAGGTAGATGAATCACTGTGTACTTTCTCTTGTTTCTATCTGTTACCCATCTTGAGAAACTCATAAATTCTCTTTTCACTGTTTCACGGTCTTAGAGAAGTAGATTTCTTTGGGCGAAAGTGCTCTTTTCACAGTGCTAAGTACTCCCAACTCAATCCAAAATGTAAGTTTTACCAGTTTTCTCAGTCTCTCTTATCTTGTTTTACTTATACTTGGAATTTTCTGTGTAAACCTCTGTAACTTCTCTAGGTAGATGAAAAACTGTGTACTTTCTCTTGTTTCTATCTGTTACCAATCTTGAGAAACTCACACATTCTCTTTTCACTGTTTCCCGGTCTTAGAGAAGTAGATTTCTTTCGGCGAAAGTGCTGTTTTCACAGTGCTAAGTACGCCCAACCCAGTCAACAATGTAAGTTTTACCAGTTTTCAAAGTCTCTCTTATCTTCTTTTACTTATACTTGGAATTTTCTGTGTAAACCTCTGTAACTTCTCTAGGTAGATGAATCACTGTGTACTTTCTCTTGTTTCTATCTGTTACTAATCTTGAGAAACTCATACATTCTCTGTTACCTGTTTCCCGGTCTTAGAGAAGTAGATTTCTTTCTGCGAAAGCGCTGTTTTCACACTGCTAAGTACTCCCAACTCTATCAACAATGTAGGTTTTACCAGTTTTCTAAGTCTCTCTTATTTTCTTGTACTTATAGTTGGAATTCTCTGTGGAAACCTCTGTAACTTCTCTAGGTAGATGAATCACTGTGTACGTTCTCATGTTTCTATCTGTTACTAATCTTGAGAAACTCATACATTCTCTGTTACCTGTTTCCCGGTATTAGAGAAGTAGATTTCTTTCTGCGAAAGTGCTGTTTTCACAGTGCTAAGTACTCCCAACTCTATCAACAATGTAGGTTTTACCAGTTTTCTAAGTCTCTCTTATTTTCTTGTACTTATACTTGGAATTCTCTGTGTAAACCTCTGTAACATCTCTAGGTAGATGAATCACTGTGTACTTTCTCTTGTTTCTATCTGTTACCAATCTTGAGAAACTCATACATTCTCTTTTCACTGTTTCCCGGTCTTAAAGAAGTAGATTTTTTTCAGCGAAAGTGCTGTTTTCACAGTGCTAAGTACTCCCAACTCTATCAACAATGTAGGTTTTACCAGTTTTCTAAGTCTCTCTTATTTTCTTGTACTTATACTTTGAATTCTCTGTGTAAACCTCTGTAACTTCTCTAGGTAGATGAATCACTGTGCACTTTCTCTTGTTTCTATCTGTTACCAATCTTGAGAAACTCATACATTCTCTTTTCACTGTTTCCCGGTCTTAGAGAAGTAGATTTCTTTCGGGGAAAGTGCTGTTTTCACAGTGCTAAGTACTCCCAACTCTATCAACAATGTAGGTTTTACCAGTTTTCTAAGTCTCTCTTATTTTCTTGTACTTATACTTGGAATTCTCTGTGTAAACCTCTGTACCTTCTCTAGGTAGATGAATCACTGTGTACTTTCTCTTGTTTCTATCTGTTACTAATCTTCAGAAACTCATACATTCTCTGTTACCTGTTTCCCGGTCTTAGAGAAGTAGATTTCTTTCTGCAAAAGTGCTGTTTTCACAGTGCTAAGTACTCCCAACTCTATCAACAATGTAGGTTTTACCAGTTTTCTAAGTCTCTCTGGTTTTCTTGTACTTATACTTGGAATTCTCTGTGTAAACCTCTGTAACTTCTCTAGGTAGATGAATCACTGTGTACTTTCTCTTGTTTCTATCTGTTACTAATCTTGAGAAACTCATACATTCTCTGTTACCTGTTGCCCCATGTTAGAGAAGTAGATTTCTTTCGGCGAAAGTGCTGTTTTCACAGTGCTAAGTACTCCCAACTCTATCAACAATGTAGGTTTTACCAGTTTTCTAAGTCTCTCTTATTTTCTTGTACTTATACTTGGAATTCTCTGTGTAAACCTCTGTAACTTCTCTAGGTAGATGAATCACTGTGTACGTTCTCTTGTTTCTATCTGGTACTAATCTTGAGAAACTCATACATTCTCTGTTACCTGTTTCCCGGTATTAGAGGAGTAGATTTCTTTCTGCGAAAGTCCTGTTTTCACAGTGCTAAGTACTCCCAACTCTATCAACAATGTAGGTTTTTGCAGTTTTCTAAGTCTCTCTTATTTTCTTGTACTTATACTTGGAATTCTCTGTGTAAACCTCTGTAACTTCTCTAGGTAGATGAATCACTGTGTACTTTCTCTTGTTTCTATCTGTTACTAATCTTGAGAAACTCATACATTCTCTGTTACCTGTTTCCCGGTCTTAGAGAAGTAGATTTCTTTCTGCGAAAGTGCTGTTTTCACAGTGCTAAGTACTCCCAACTCTATCAACAATGTAGGTTTTACCAGTTTTCTAAGTCTCTCTTATTTTCTTGTACTTATACTTGGAATTCTCTGTGTAAACCTCTGTAACTTCCCTAGGTAGATGAATCACTGTGTACTTTCTCTTGTTTCTATCTGTTACTAATCTTGAGAAACTCATACATTCTCTGTTACCTGTTTCCCCGTGTTAGAGAAGTAGATTTCTTTCTGCGAAAGAGCTGTTTTCACAGTGCTAAGTACTCCCAACTCTATCAACAATGTAGGTTTTACCAGTTTTCTATGTCTCTCTTATCTTCTTTTACTTATACTTGGAATTTTCTGTGTAAACCTCTGTTACTTCTCTAGGTAGATGAATCAGTGTGTACTTTCTCTTGTTTCTATCTGTTACCAATCTTGAGAAACTCATACATTCTCTTTTCACTGTTTCCCGGTCTTAGAGAAGTAGATTTCTTTCGGCGAAAGTGCTGTTTTCACAGTGCTAAGTACTCCCAACTCTATCAACAATGTAGGTTTTACCAGTTTTCTAAGTCTCTCTTATTTTCTTGTACTTATACTTGGAATTCTCTGTGTAAACCTCTGTAACTTCTCTAGGTAGATGAATCACTGTGTACTTTCTCTTGTTTCTATCTGTTACTAATCTTGAGAAACTCATACATTCTCTGTTACCTGTTTCCTGGTCTTAGAGAAGTAGATTTCTTTCGGCGAAAGTGCTGTTTTCACAGTGCTAAGTACTCCCAAATCTATCAACAATGTAGGTTTTACCAGTTTTCTAAGTCTCTCTTATTTTCTTGTACTTATACTTGGAATTCTCTGTGTAAACCTCTGTACCTTATCTAGGTAGATGAATCACTGTGTACTTTCTCTTGTTTCTATCTGTTACTAATCTTGAGAAACTCATACATTCTCTGTTACCTGTTTCCCGGTCTTAGAGAAGTAGATTTCTTTCTGCGAAAGTGCTGTTTTCACACTGCTAAGTACTCCCAACTCTATCAACAATGTAGGTTTTACCAGTTTTCTAAGTCTCTCTTATTTTCTTGTACTTATACTTGGAATTCTCTGTGTAAACCTCTGTAACATCTCTAGGTAGATGAATCACTGTGGACTTTCTCTTGTTTCTATCTGTTACCAATCTTGAGAAACTCATACATGCACTTTTCACTATTTCCCGGTCTTAGAGAAGTAGATTTCTTTGGGCGAAACTGCTGTTTTCACAGTGCTAAGTCCTCCCAACTCAATCAACAATGTAAGTTTTACCAGTTTTCTAAGTCTCTCTTATCTTCTTTTAATTATACTTGGCATTTTCTGTGTAAACCTCTGTAACTTTTCTAGGTAGATGAATCACTGTGTACTACTTTTGTTTCTATCTGTTACCAATCTTGAGAAACTCATACATTTTCTTTTCACTGTTTCCCGGTCTTAGAGAAGTAGATTTCTTTCGGCGAAAGTGCTGTTTTCACAGTGCTAAGTACTCCCAACTCTATCAACAATGTAGGTTTTACCAGTTATCTAAGTCCCTCTTATTTTCTTGTACTTATACTTGGAATTCTCTGTGTAAACCTCTGTAACTTCTCTAGGTAGATGAATCACTGTGTACTTTCTCTTGTTTCTATCTGTTACCAATCTTGAGAAACTCATACATTCACTTTTCACTGTTTCCCGGTCTTAGAGAAGTAGATTTCTTTCTGCGAAAGTGCTGTTTTCACAGTGCTAAGTACTCCCAACTCAATCAACAATGTAAGTTTTACCAGTTTTCTAAGTCTCTCGTATTTTCTTGTAGTTAAACTTGGAATTTTCTGTGTAAACCTCTGTAACTTTTCTAGGTAGATGAATCACTGTGTACTTCTTTTGTTTCTATGTGTTACTAATCTTGAGAAACTCATACATTCTCTGTTACCTGTTTCCCGGAGTTAGAGAAGGAGATTTCTTTCTGCGAAAGTGCTGTTTTCACAGTGCTAAGTACTCCCAACTCTATCAACAATGTAGGTTTTACCAGTTTTCTAAGTCTCTCTTATTTTCTTGTACTTATACATGGAATTCTCTGTGTAAACCTCTGTAACTTCTCTAGGTAGATGAATCACTCTGTACTTTCTCTTGTTTCTATCTGTCGCCAATCCTGAGAAACTCATACATTCTCTTTTCACTGTTTCCCGGTCTTAGAGAAGTAGATTTCTTTCGGCGAAAGTGCTGTTTTCACAGTGCTAAGTACTCCCAACACTATCAACAATGTAGGTTTTACCAGTTTTCTAAGTCTCTCTTATTTTCTTGTACTTATATTTGGAATTCTCTGTGTAAACCTCTGTACCTTTTCTAGGTAGATGAATCACTGTGTACTTTCTCTTGTTTCTATCTGTTACCAATCTTGAGAAACTCATACATTCTCTTTTCACTGTTTCCCGCTCTTAGAGAAATAGATTTCTTTCGGCGAAAGTGCTGTTTTCACAGTGCTAAGTACTCCCAACTCTATCAACAATGTAGGTTTTACCAGTTTTCTAAGTCTCTCTTATCTTCTTTTACTTATACTTGGAATTTTCTGTGTAAACCTCTGTAACTACTCTAGGTAGATGAATCACTGTGTACTTCTTTTATTTCTATCTGTTACTAATCTTGAGAAACTCATACATTCTCTGTTACCTGTTTCCCGGTGTTAGAGAAGTAGATTTCTTTCTGCGAAAGTGCTGTTTTCACACTGCTAAGTACTCCCAACTCAATCAACAATGTAAGTTTTACCAGTTTTCTAACTCTTTCTTATCTTCTTTTACTTATACTTGGAATTTTCTTTGTAAACCTCTGTAACTTCTCTAGGCAGATGAATCACTGTGTACTTTCCCTTGTTTCTATCTGTTACCAATCTTGAGAAACTCATACATTCTCTTTGCACTGTTTCCCGGTCTTAGAGAAGTAGATTTCTTTCGGCGAAAGTGCTGTTTTCACAGTGCTAAGTACTCCCAACTCTATCAACAATGTAGGTTTTACCAGTTTTCTAAGTCTCTGTTATCTTCTTTTACTTATACTTGAAATTTTCTGTGTAAAACTCTGTTACTTCTCTAGGTAGATGAATCAGTGTGTACTTTCTCTTGTTTCTATCTGTTACCAATCTTGAGAAACTCATACATTCTCTTTTCACTGTTTCCCGGTCTTAGAGAAGTAGATTTCTTTCGGCAAAAGTGCTGTTTTCACAGTGCTAAGTACTCCCAACTCTATCAACAATGTAGGTTTTACCAGTTTTCTAAGTCTCTCTTATTTTCTTGTACTTATACTTGGAATTCTCTGTGTAAACCTCTGTACCTTCTCTAGGTAGATGAATCACTGTGTACTTTCTCTTGTTTCTATCTGTTACTAATCTTGAGAAACTCATACATTCTCTGTTACCTGTTTCCCGGTCTTAGAGAAGTAGATTTCTTTCTGCGAAAGCGCTGTTTTCACACTGCTAAGTACTCCCAACTCTATTAACAATGTAGGTTTTACCAGTTTTCTAAGTCTCTCTTATTTTCTTGTACTTATAGTTGGAATTCTCTGTGGAAACCTCTGTAACTTCTCTAGGTAGATGAATCACTGTGTACGTTCTCATGTTTCTATCTGTTACTAATCTTGAGAAACTCATACATTCTCTGTTACCTGTTTCCCGGTATTAGAGAAGTAGATTTCTTTCTGCGAAAGTGCTGTTTTCACAGTGCTAAGTACTCCCAACTCTATCAACAATGTAGGTTTTACCAGTTTTCTAAGTCTCTCTTATTTTCTTGTACTTATACTTGGAATTCTCTTTGTAAACCTCTGTAACATCTCTACGTAGATGAATCACTGTGTACTTTCTCTTGTTTCTATCTGTTACCAATCTTGAGAAACTCATACATTCTCTGTTACCTGTTTCCCGGTCTTAGAGAAGTAGATTTCTTTCTGCGAAAGTGCTCTTTTCACAGTGCTAAGTACTCCCAACTCTATCAACAATGTAGGTTTTACCAGTTTTCTAAGTCTCTCTTATTTTCTTGCACTTATACTTGGAATTCTCTGTGTAAACCTCTGTAACTTCCCTAGGTAGATGAATCACTGTGTACTTTCTCTTGTTTCTATCTGTTACCAATCTTGAGAAACTCATACATTCTCTTTTCACTGTTTCCCGGTCTTAGAGAAGTAGATTTCTTTGGGCGAAACTGCTGTTTTCACAGTGCTAAGTCCTCCCAACTCAATCAACAATGTAAGTTTTACCAGTTTTCTAAGTCTCTCTTATCTTCTTTTACTTATACTTGGAATTTTCTGTGTAAACCTCTGTAACTTTTCTAGGTAGATGAATCACTGTGTACTACTTTTGTTTGTATCTGTTACCAATCTTGAGAAACTCATACATTTTCTTTTCACTGTTTCCCGGTCTTAGAGAAGTAGATTTCTTTCGGCGAAAGTGCTGTTTTCACAGTGCTAAGTACTCCCAACTCTATCAACAATGTAGGTTTTACCAGTTATCTAAGTCCCTCTTATTTTCTTGTACTTATACTTGGAATTCTCTGTGTAAACCTCTGTAACTTCTCTAGGTAGATGAATCACTGTGTACTTTCTCTTGTTTCTATCTGTTACCAATCTTGAGAAACTCATACATTCACTTTTCACTGTTTCCCGGTCTTAGAGAAGTAGATTTCTTTCTGCGAAAGTACTGTTTTCACAGTGCTAAGTACTCCCAACTCAATCAACAATGTAAGTTTTACCAGTTTTCTAAGTCTCTCTTATTTTCTTGTAGTTAAACTTGGAATTTTCTGTGTAAACCTCTGTAACTTTTCTAGGTAGATGAATCACTGTGTACTTCTTTTGTTTCTATGTGTTACTAATCTTGAGAAACTCATACATTCTCTGTTACCTGTTTCCCGGAGTTAGAGAAGGAGATTTCTTTCTGCGAAAGTGCTGTTTTCACAGTGCTAAGTACTCCCAACTCTATCAACAATGTAGGTTTTACCAGTTTTCTAAGTCTCTCTTATTTTCTTGTACTTATACATGGAATTCTCTGTGTAAACCTCTGTAACTTCTCTAGGTAGATGAATCACTGTGTACTTTCTCTTGTTTCTATCTGTTGCCAATCCTGAGAAACTCATACATTCTCTTTTCACTGTTTCCCGGTCTTAGAGAAGTAGATTTCTTTCGGCGAAAGTGCTGTTTTCACAGTGCTAAGTACTCCCAACTCTATCAACAATGTAGGTTTTAACAGTTTTCTAAGTCTCTCTTATTTTCTTGTACTTATATTTGGAATTCTCTGTGTAAACCTCTGTAACTTTTCTAGGTAGATGAATCACTGTGTACTTTCTCTTGTTTCTATCTGTTACCAATCTTGAGAAACTCATACATTCTCTTTTCACTGTTTCCCGGTCTTAGAGAAGTAGATTTCTTTCGGCGAAAGTGCTGTTTTCACAGTGCTAAGTACTCCCAACTCTATCAACAATGTAGGTTTTAACAGTTTTCTAAGTCTCTCTTATCTTCTTTTACTTATACTTGGAATTTTCTGTGTAAACCTCTGTAACTACTCTAGGTAGATGAATCACTGTGTACTTCTTTTATTTCTATCTGTTACTAATCTTGAGAAACTCATACATTCTCTGTTACCTGTTTCCCGGTGTTAGAGAAGTAGATTTCTTTCTGCGAAAGTGCTGTTTTCACACTGCTAAGTACTCCCAACTCAATCAACAATGTAAGTTTTACCAGTTTTCTAACTCTTTCTTATCTTCTTTTACTTATACTTGGAATTTTCTTTGTAAACCTCTGTAACTTCTCTAGGCAGATGAATCACTGTGTACTTTCCCTTGTTTCTATCTGTTACCAATCTTGAGAAACTCATACATTCTCTTTGCACTGTTTCCTGGTCTTAGAGAAGTAGATTTCTTTCGGCGAAAGTGCTGTTTTCACAGTGCTAAGTACTCCCAACTCTATCAACAATGTAGGTTTTACCAGTTTTCTAAGTCTCTGTTATCTTCTTTTACTTATACTTGAAATTTTCTGTGTAAAACTCTGTTACTTCTCTAGGTAGATGAATCAGTGTGTACTTTCTCTTGTTTCTATCTGTTACCAATCTTGAGAAACTCATACATTCTCTTTTCACTGTTTCCCGGTCTTAGAGAAGTAGATTTCTTTCGGCAAAAGTGCTGTTTTCACAGTGCTAAGTACTCCCAACTCTATCAACAATGTAGGTTTTACCAGTTTTCTAAGTCTCTCTTATTTTCTTGTACTTATACTTGGAATTCTCTGTGTAAACCTCTGTACCTTCTCTAGGTAGATGAATCACTGTGTACTTTCTCTTGTTTCTATCTGTTACTAATCTTGAGAAACTCATACATTCTCTGTTACCTGTTTCCCGGTCTTAGAGAAGTAGATTTCTTTCTGCGAAAGCGCTGTTTTCACACTGCTAAGTACTCCCAACTCTATTAACAATGTAGGTTTTACCAGTTTTCTAAGTCTCTCTTATTTTCTTGTACTTATAGTTGGAATTCTCTGTGGAAACCTTTGTAACTTCTCTAGGTAGATGAATCACTGTGTACGTTCTCATGTTTCTATCTGTTACTAATCTTGAGAAACTCATACATTCTCTGTTACCTGTTTCCCGGTATTAGAGAAGTAGATTTCTTTCTGCGAAAGTGCTGTTTTCACAGTGCTAAGTACTCCCAACTCTATCAACAATGTAGGTTTTACCAGTTTTCTAAGTCTCTCTTATTTTCTTGTACTTATACTTGGAATTCTCTTTGTAAACCTCTGTAACATCTCTAGGTAGATGAATCACTGTGTACTTTCTCTTGTTTCTATCTGTTACCAATCTTGAGAAACTCATACATTCTCTGTTACCTGTTTCCCGGTCTTAGAGAAGTAGATTTCTTTCTGCGAAAGTGCTCTTTTCACAGTGCTAAGTACTCCCAACTCTATCAACAATGTAGGTTTTACCAGTTTTCTAAGTCTCTCTTATTTTCTTGCACTTATACTTGGAATTCTCTGTGTAAACCTCTGTAACTTCCCTAGGTAGATGAATCACTGTGTACTTTCTCTTGTTTCTATCTGTTACCAATCTTGAGAAACTCATACATTCTCTTTTCACTGTTTCCCGGTCTTAGAGAAGTAGATTTCTTTGGGCGAAACTGCTGTTTTCACAGTGCTAAGTCCTCCCAACTCAATCAACAATGTAAGTTTTACCAGTTTTCTAAGTCTCTCTTATCTTCTTTTACTTATACTTGGAATTTTCTGTGTAAACCTCTGTAACTTTTCTAGGTAGATGAATCACTGTGTACTACTTTTGTTTCTATCTGTTACCAATCTTGAGAAACTCATACATTTTCTTTTCACTGTTTCCCGGTCTTAGAGAAGTAGATTTCTTTCGGCGAAAGTGCTGTTTTCACAGTGCTAAGTACTCCCAACTCTATCAACAATGTAGGTTTTACCAGTTATCTAAGTCCCTCTTATTTTCTTGTACTTATACTTGGAATTCTCTGTGTAAACCTCTGTAACTTCTCTAGGTAGATGAATCACTGTGTACTTTCTCTTGTTTCTATCTGTTACCAATCTTGAGAAACTCATACATTCACTTTTCACTGTTTCCCGGTCTTAGAGAAGTAGATTTCTTTCTGCGAAAGTGCTGTTTTCACAGTGCTAAGTACTCCCAACTCAATCAACAATGTAAGTTTTACCAGTTTTCTAAGTCTCTCTTATTTTCTTGTAGTTAAACTTGGAATTTTCTGTGTAAACCTCTGTAACTTTTCTAGGTAGATGAATCACTGTGTACTTCTTTTGTTTCTATGTGTTACTAATCTTGAGAAACTCATACATTCTCTGTTACCTGTTTCCCGGAGTTAGAGAAGGAGATTTCTTTCTGCGAAAGTGCTGTTTTCACAGTGCTAAGTACTCCCAACTCTATCAACAATGTAGGTTTTACCAGTTTTCTAAGTCTCTCTTATTTTCTTGTACTTATACATGGAATTCTCTGTGTAAACCTCTGTAACTTCTCTAGGTAGATGAATCACTGTGTACTTTCTCTTGTTTCTATCTGTTGCCAATCCTGAGAAACTCATACATTCTCTTTTCACTGTTTCCCGGTCTTAGAGAAGTAGATTTCTTTCGGCGAAAGTGCTGTTTTCACAGTGCTAAGTACTCCCAACTCTATCAACAATGTAGGTTTTAACAGTTTTCTAAGTCTCTCTTATTTTCTTGTACTTATATTTGGAATTCTCTGTGTAAACCTCTGTAACTTTTCTAGGTAGATGAATCACTGTGTACTTTCTCTTGTTTCTATCTGTTACCAATCTTGAGAAACTCATACATTCTCTTTTCACTGTTTCCCGGTCTTAGAGAAGTAGATTTCTTTCGGCGAAAGTGCTGTTTTCACAGTGCTAAGTACTCCCAACTCTATCAACAATGTAGGTTTTAACAGTTTTCTAAGTCTCTCTTATCTTCTTTTACTTATACTTGGAATTTTCTGTGTAAACCTCTGTAACTACTCTAGGTAGATGAATCACTGTGTACTTCTTTTATTTCTATCTGTTACTAATCTTGAGAAACTCATACATTCTCTGTTACCTGTTTCCCGGTGTTAGAGAAGTAGATTTCTTTCTGCGAAAGTGCTGTTTTCACACTGCTAAGTACTCCCAACTCAATCAACAATGTAAGTTTTACCAGTTTTCTAACTCTTTCTTATCTTCTTTTACTTATACTTGGAATTTTCTTTGTAAACCTCTGTAACTTCTCTAGGCAGATGAATCACTGTGTACTTTCCCTTGTTTCTATCTGTTACCAATCTTGAGAAACTCATACATTCTCTTTGCACTGTTTCCTGGTCTTAGAGAAGTAGATTTCTTTCGGCGAAAGTGCTGTTTTCACAGTGCTAAGTACTCCCAACTCTATCAACAATGTAGGTTTTACCAGTTTTCTAGGTCTCTGTTATCTTCTTTTACTTATACTTGAAATTTTCTGTGTAAAACTCTGTTACTTCTCTAGGTAGATGAATCAGTGTGTACTTTCTCTTGTTTCTATCTGTTACCAATCTTGAGAAACTCATACATTCTCTTTTCACTGTTTCCCGGTCTTAGAGAAGTAGATTTCTTTCGGCAAAAGTGCTGTTTTCACAGTGCTAAGTACTCCCAACTCTATCAACAATGTAGGTTTTACCAGTTTTCTAAGTCTCTCTTATTTTCTTGTACTTATACTTGGAATTCTCTGTGTAAACCTCTGTACCTTCTCTAGGTAGATGAATCACTGTGTACTTTCTCTTGTTTCTATCTGTTACTAATCTTGAGAAACTCATACATTCTCTGTTACCTGTTTCCCGGTCTTAGAGAAGTAGATTTCTTTCTGCGAAAGCGCTGTTTTCACACTGCTAAGTACTCCCAACTCTATTAACAATGTAGGTTTTACCAGTTTTCTAAGTCTCTCTTATTTTCTTGTACTTATAGTTGGAATTCTCTGTGGAAACCTCTGTAACTTCTCTAGGTAGATGAATCACTGTGTACGTTCTCATGTTTCTATCTGTTACTAATCTTGAGAAACTCATACATTCTCTGTTACCTGTTTCCCGGTATTAGAGAAGTAGATTTCTTTCTGCGAAAGTGCTGTTTTCACAGTGCTAAGTACTCCCAACTCTATCAACAATGTAGGTTTTACCAGTTTTCTAAGTCTCTCTTATTTTCTTGTACTTATACTTGGAATTCTCTTTGTAAACCTCTGTAACATCTCTAGGTAGATGAATCACTGTGTACTTTCTCTTGTTTCTATCTGTTACCAATCTTGAGAAACTCATACATTCTCTGTTACCTGTTTCCCGGTCTTAGAGAAGTAGATTTCTTTCTGCGAAAGTGCTCTTTTCACAGTGCTAAGTACTCCCAACTCTATCAACAATGTAGGTTTTACCAGTTTTCTAAGTCTCTCTTATTTTCTTGCACTTATACTTGGAATTCTCTGTGTAAACCTCTGTAACTTCCCTAGGTAGATGAATCACTGTGTACTTTCTCTTGTTTCTATCTGTTACCAATCTTGAGAAACTCATACATTCTCTTTTCACTGTTTCCCGGTCTTAGAGAAGTAGATTTCTTTGGGCGAAACTGCTGTTTTCACAGTGCTAAGTCCTCCCAACTCAATCAACAATGTAAGTTTTACCAGTTTTCTAAGTCTCTCTTATCTTCTTTTACTTATACTTGGAATTTTCTGTGTAAACCTCTGTAACTTTTCTAGGTAGATGAATCACTGTGTACTACTTTTGTTTCTATCTGTTACCAATCTTGAGAAACTCATACATTTTCTTTTCACTGTTTCCCGGTCTTAGAGAAGTAGATTTCTTTCGGCGAAAGTGCTGTTTTCACAGTGCTAAGTACTCCCAACTCTATCAACAATGTAGGTTTTACCAGTTATCTAAGTCCCTCTTATTTTCTTGTACTTATACTTGGAATTCTCTGTGTAAACCTCTGTAACTTCTCTAGGTAGATGAATCACTGTGTACTTTCTCTTGTTTCTATCTGTTACCAATCTTGAGAAACTCATACATTCACTTTTCACTGTTTCCCGGTCTTAGAGAAGTAGATTTCTTTCTGCGAAAGTGCTGTTTTCACAGTGCTAAGTACTCCCAACTCAATCAACAATGTAAGTTTTACCAGTTTTCTAAGTCTCTCTTATTTTCTTGTAGTTAAACTTGGAATTTTCTGTGTAAACCTCTGTAACTTTTCTAGGTAGATGAATCACTGTGTACTTCTTTTGTTTCTATGTGTTACTAATCTTGAGAAACTCATACATTCTCTGTTACCTGTTTCCCGGAGTTAGAGAAGGAGATTTCTTTCTGCGAAAGTGCTGTTTTCACAGTGCTAAGTACTCCCAACTCTATCAACAATGTAGGTTTTACCAGTTTTCTAAGTCTCTCTTATTTTCTTGTACTTATACATGGAATTCTCTGTGTAAACCTCTGTAACTTCTCTAGGTAGATGAATCACTGTGTACTTTCTCTTGTTTCTATCTGTTGCCAATCCTGAGAAACTCATACATTCTCTTTTCACTGTTTCCCGGTCTTAGAGAAGTAGATTTCTTTCGGCGAAAGTGCTGTTTTCACACTGCTAAGTACTCCCAACTCTATCAACAATGTAGGTTTTAACAGTTTTCTAAGTCTCTCTTATTTTCTTGTACTTATATTTGGAATTCTCTGTGTAAACCTCTGTAACTTTTCTAGGTAGATGAATCACTGTGTACTTTCTCTTGTTTCTATCTGTTACCAATCTTGAGAAACTCATACATTCTCTTTTCACTGTTTCCCGGTCTTAGAGAAGTAGATTTCTTTCGGCGAAAGTGCTGTTTTCACAGTGCTAAGTACTCCCAACTCTATCAACAATGTAGGTTTTAACAGTTTTCTAAGTCTCTCTTATTTTCTTGTACTTATATTTGGAATTCTCTGTGTAAACCTCTGTAACTTTTCTAGGTAGATGAATCACTGTGTACTTTCTCTTGTTTCTATCTGTTACCAATCTTGAGAAACTCATACATTCTCTTTTCACTGTTTCCCGGTCTTAGAGAAGTAGATTTCTTTGAGCGAAAGTGCTGTTTTCACAGTGATAAGTACTCCCAACTCTATCAACAATGTAGGTTTTACCAGTTTTCTAAGTCTCTCTTATTTTCTTGTACTTATACTAGGAATTCTCTGTGTAAACCTCTGTAACTTCTCTAGGTAGAAGAATCACTGTGTACTTGCTCTTGTTTCTATCTGTTACCAATCTTGAGAAACTCATACATTCTCTTTTCACTGTTTACCGGTCTTAGAGAAGTAGATTTCTTTCAGCGAAAGTGCTGTTTTCACAGTGATAAGTACTCCCAACTCAATCAACGATGTAAGTTTTACCATTTTTCTAAGTCTCTCTTATTTTCTTGTACTTAAACATGGAATTTTCTGTGTAAACCTCTGTAACTACTCTAGGTAGATGAATCACTGTGTACTTCTTTTGTTTCTATCGGTTACTAATCTTGAGAAACTCATACATTCTCTGTTACCTGTTTCCCGGTGTTAGAGAAGTAGATTTCTTTCTGCGAAAGTGCTGTTTTCACAGTGCTAAGTACTCCCAATTCAATCAACAATGTAAGTTTTACCAGTTTTCTAAGTCTCTCTTATCTTCTTTTACTTATACTTGGAATTTTCTGTGTAAACCTCTGTAACTTCTCTAGGTAGATGAATCACTGTGTACTTTCTTTTGTTTCTATCTGTTACCAATCTTGAGAAACTCACACATTCTCTTTTCACTGTTTCCCGCTCTTAGAGAAGTAGATTTCTTTCGCCGAAATTGCTGTTTTCACAGTGCTAAGTACTCCCAACTCTATCAACAATGTAGGTTTTACCAGTTTTCTAAGTCTCTGTTATCTTCTTTTACTTATACTTGAAATTTTCTGTGTAAACCTCTGTTACCTCTCTAGGTAGATGAATCAGTGTGTTCTTTCTCTTGTTTCTATCTGTTACCAATCTTGAGAAACTCATACATTCTCTTTTCACTGTTTCCCGGTCTTAGAGAAGTAGATTTCTTTCGGCGAAAGTGCTGTTTTCACAGTGCTAAGTACTCCCAACTCTATCAACAATGTAGGTTTTACCAGTTTTCTAAGTCTCTCTTATTTTCTTGTACTTATACTTGGAATTCTCTGTGTAAACCTCTGTAACTTCTCTAGGTAGATGAATCACTGTGTACTTTCTCTTGTTTCTATCTGTTACCAATCTTGAGAAACTCATACATTCTCTTTTCTCTGTTTCCCGGTCTTAGAGAAGTAGATTTCTTTCTGCGAAAGTGCTGTTTTCACAGTGCTAAGTACTCCCAACTCAATCAACAATGTAAGTTTTACCAGTTTTCAAAGTCTCTCTTATTTTCTTGTACTTATACATGGAATTTTCTGTGTAAACCTCTGTAACTTCTCTAGGTAGATGAATCACTGTGTACTTCTTTTGTTTCTATCTGTTACTAATCTTGAGAAATTCATACATTCTCTGTTACATGTTTCCCGGTGTTAGAGAAGTAGATTTCTTTCTGCGAAAGTGCTGTTTTCACAGTGCTAAGTACTCCCAACTCTATCAACAATGTAGGTTTTACCAGTTTTCTAAGTCTCTCTTATTTTCTTGTACTTATACTTGGAATTCTCTGTGTAAACCTCTGTAACTTCTCTAGGTAGATGAATCACTGTGTACTTTCTCTTGTTTCTATCTGTTACGAATCTTGACAAACTCCTACATTCACTTTTCACTGTTTCCCGGTCTTAGAGAAGTAGATTTCTTTCGGCGAAAGTGCTGTTTTCACAGTGCTAAGTACTCCCAACTCTATCAACAATGTAGGTTTTACCAGTTTTCTAAGTCTCTCTTATTTTCTTGTACTTATACTTGGAATTCTCTGTGTAAACCTCTGTAACTTCTCTAGGTATATGAATCACTGTGTACTTTCTCTTGTTTCTATCTGTTACCAATCTTGAGAAACTCATACATTCTCTTTTCACTGTTTCCCGGTCTTAGAGAAGTAGATTTCTTTGGGCGAAACTGCTGTTTTCACAGTGCTAAGTCCTCCCAACTCAATCAACAATGTAAGTTTTACCAGTTTTCTAAGTCTCTCTTATCTTCTTTTAATTATACTTGGAATTTTCTGTGTAAACCTCTGTAACTTTTCTAGGTAGATGAATCACTGTGTACTTCTTTTGTTTCTATGTGTTACTAATCTTGAGAAACTCATACATTCTCTGTTACCTGTTTCCCGGAGTTAGAGAAGGAGATTTCTTTCTGCGAAAGTGCTGTTTTCACAGTGCTAAGTACTCCCAACTCTATCAACAATGTAGGTTTTACCAGTTTTCTAAGTTTCTCTTATTTTCTTGTACTTATACTTGGAATTCTCTGTGTAAACCTGTGTAACTTCTCTAGGTAGATGAATCACTGTGTATTTTCTCTTCTTTCTATCTGTTACCAATCTTGAGAAACTCGTACATTCTCTTTTCTCTGTTTCCCGGTCTTAGAGAAGTAGATTTCTTTCTGCGAAAGTGCTGTTTTCACAGTGCTAAGTACTCCCAACTCAATTAACAATGTAAGTTTTACCAGTTTTCTAAGTCTCTCTTATTTTCTTGTACTTATACATGGAATTTTCTGTGTAAACATCTGTAACTTCTCTAGGTAGATGAATCACTGTGTACTTCTTTTGTTTCTATCTGTTACTAATCTTGAGAAACTCATACATTCTCTGTTACCTGTTTCCCGGTGTTAGAGAAGTAGATTTCATTCTGCGAAAGTGCTGTTTTCACAGTGCTAAGTACTCCCAACTCTATCAACAATGTAGGTTTTACCAGTTTTCTAAGTCTCTCTTATTTTCTTGTACTTATACATGGAATTCTCTGTGTAAACCTCTGTAACTTCTCTAGGTAGATGAATCACTGTGTACTTTCTCTTGTTTCTATCTGTCGCCAATCCTGAGAAACTCATACATTCTCTTTTCACTGTTTCCCGGTCTTAGAGAAGTAGATTTCTTTCGGCGAAAGTGCTGTTTTCACAGTGCTAAGTACTCCCAACTCTATCAACAATGTAGGTTTTACCAGTTTTCTAAGTCTCTCTTATTTTCTTGTACTTATATTTGGAATTTTCTGTGTAAACCTCTGTAACTTTTCTAGGTAGATGAATCACTGTGTACTTTCTCTTGTTTCTATCTGTTACCAATCTTGAGAAACTCATACATTCTCTTTTCACTGTTTCCCGATCTTAGAGAAGTAGATTTCTTTGGGCGAAAGTGCTGTTTTCACAGTGCTAAGTACTCCCAACTCTATCAACAATGTAGGTGTTACCAGTTTTCTAAGTCTCTCTTATTTTCTTGTACTTATACTTGGAATTCTCTGTATAAACCTCTGTAACTTCTCTAGGTAGATGAATCACTGTGTACTTTCTCTTGTTTCTATCTGTTACCAATCTTGAGAAACTCATACATTCTCTTTGCACTGTTTCCCGGTCTTAGAGAAGTAGATTTCTTTCGGCGAAAGTGCTGTTTTCACAGTGCTAAGTACTCCCAACTCTATCAACAATGTAGGTTTTACCAGTTTTCTAAGTCTCTGTTATCTTCTTTTACTTATACTTGAAATTTTCTGTGTAAACCTCTGTTACTTCTCTAGGTAGATGAATCAGTGTGTACTTTCTCTTGTTTCTATCTGTTACCAATCTTGAGAAACTCATACATTCTCTTTTCACTGTTTCCCGGTCTTAGAGAAGTAGATTTCTTTCGGCGAAAGTGCTGTTTTCACAGTGCTAAGTACTCCCAACTCTATCAACAATGTAGGTTTTAGCAGTTATCTAAGTCTCTCTTATTTTCTTGTACTTGTACTTGGAATTCTCTGTGTAAACCTCTGTACCTTCTCTAGGTAGATGAATCACTGTGTACTTTCTCTTGTTTCTATCTGTTACTAATCTTGAGAAACTCATACATTCTCTGTTACCTGTTTCCCGGTCTTAGAGAAGTAGATTTCTTTCTGCGAAAGTGCTGTTTTCACAGTGCTAAGTACTCCCAACTCTATCAACAATGTAGGTTTTACCAGTTTTCTAAGTCTCTCTTATTTTCTTGTACTTATAGTTGGAATTCTCTGTGTAAACCTCTGTAAGTTCTCTAGGTAGATGAATCACTGTGTACGTTCTCATGTTTCTATCTGTTACTAATCTTGAGAAACTCATACATTCTCTGTTACCTGTTTCCCGGTATTAGAGAAGTAGATTTCTTTCGGCGAAAGTGCTGTTTTCACAGTGCTAAGTACTCCCAACTCTATCAACAATGTAGGTTTTACCAGTTTTCTAAGTCTCTCTTATTTTCTTGTACTTATACTTGGAATTCTCTGTGTAAACCTCTGTAACATCTCTAGGTAGATGAATCACTGTGTACTTTCTCTTGTTTCTATCTGTTACCAATCTTGAGAAACTCATACATTCTCTTTTCACTGTTTCCCTGTCTTAGAGAAGTAGATTTTTTTCGGCGAAAGTGCTGTTTTCACAGTGCTAAGTACTCCCAACTCTATCAACAATGTAGGTTTTACCAGTTTTCTAAGTCTCTCTTATTTTCTTGTACTTATACTTGGAATTCTCTGTGTAAACCTCTGTAACTTCTCTAGGTAGATGAATCACTGTGTACTTTCTCTTGTTTCTATCTGTTACCAATCTTGAGAAACTCATACATGCTCTTTTCACTGTTTACCGGTCTTAGAGAAGTAGATTTCTTTGGGCGAAACTGCTGTTTTCACAGTGCTAAGTCCTCCCAACTCAATCAACAATGTAAGTTTTACCAGTTTTCTAAGTCTCTCTTATCTTCTTTTACTTATACTTGGAATTTTCTGTGTAAACCTCTGTAACTTCTCTAGGTAGATGAATCACTGCGTAGTTCTTTTGTTTCTATCTGTTACTAATCTTGAGAAACTCATACATTCTCTGTTACCTGTTTCCCGGTGTTAGAGAAGTAGATTTCTTTCTGCAAAAGTGCTGTTTCCACAGTGCTAAGTACTCCCAACTCTATCAACAATGTAGGTTTTACCAGTTTTCTAAGTCTCTGTTATTTTCTTGTACTTATACTTGGAATTCTCTGTGTAAACCTCTGTAACTTCTCTAGGTAGATCAATCACTGTGTACTTTCTCTTCTTTCTATCTGTTACCAATCTTGAGAAACTCATACATTTTCTTTTCACTGTTTCACGGTCTTAGAGAAGAAGATTTCTTTCGGCGAAAGTGCTGTTTTCACAGTGCTAAGTACTCCCAACCCAATCAACAATGTAAGTTTTACCAGTTTTCTAAGTCTCTCTTATTTTCTTGTAGGTAAACTTGGAATTTTCTGTGTAAACCTCTGTAACTTTTCTAGGTAGATGAATCACTGTGTACTTCTTTTGTTTCTATGTGTTACTAATCTTGAGAAACTCATACATTCTCTGTTACCTGTTTCCCGGAGTTAGAGAAGGAGATTTCTTTCTGCGAAAGTGCTGTTTTCACAGTGCTAAGTACTCCCAACTCTATCAACAATGTAGGTTTTACCAGTTTTCTAAGTCTCTCTTATTTTCTTGTACTTATACTTGGAATTCTCTGTGTAAACCTCTGTAACTTCTCTAGGTAGATGAATCACTGTGTACTTTCTCTTGTTTCTATCTGTTACCCATCTTGAGAAACTCATACATTCTCTTTTCACTGTTTCACGGTCTTAGAGAACTAGATTTCTTTGGGCGAAAGTGCTGTTTTCACAGTGCTAAGTACTCCCAACTCAATCAAAAATGTAAGTTTTACCAGTTTTCTAAGTCTCTCTTATCTTCTTTTACTTATACTTGGAATTTTCTGTGTATACCTCTGTAACTTCTCTAGGTAGATGAATCACTGTGTACTTTCTCTTGTTTCTATCTGTTACCAATCTTGAGAAATTCACACATTCTGTTTTCACTGTTTCCCGGTCTTACAGAAGTAGATTTCTTTCGGCGAAAGTGCTGTTTTCACAGTGCTAAGTACTCCCAACTCTATCAACAATGTAGGTTTTACCAGTTTTCTAAGTCTCTCTTATTTTCTTCTACTTATATTTGGAATTCTCTGTGTAAACCTCTGTAACTTTTCTAGGTAGATGAATCACTGTGTACTTTCTCTTGTTTCTATCTGTTACCAATCTTGAGAAACTCATACATTCTCTTTTCACTGTTTCCCGATCTTAGAGAAGTAGATTTCTTTGGGCGAATGTGCTGTTTTCACAGTGCTAAGTACTGCCAACTCTATCAACAATGTAGGTTTTACCAGTTTTCTAAGTCTCTCTTATTTTCTTGTACTTATACTTGGAATTCTCTGTGTAAACCTCTGTAACTTCTCTAGGTAGATGAATCACTGTGTACTTTCTCTTGTTTCTATCTGTTTCCAATCTTGAGAAACTCATACATTCTCTTTTCACTGTTTCCCGGTCTTAGAGAAGTAAATTTCTTTCAGCGAAAGTGCTGTTTTCACAGTGCTAAGTACTCCCAACTCAATCAACAATGTAAGTTTTACCATTTTTCTAAGTCTCTCTTATTTTCTTGTACTTAAACATGGAATTTTCTGTGTAAACCTCTGTAACTACTCTAGGTAGATGAATCACTGTGTACTTCTTTTGTTTCTATCTGTTACTAATCTTGAGAAACTCATACATTCTCTGTTACCTGTTTCCCGGTGTTAGAGAAGTAGATTTCTTTCTGCGAAAGTGCTGTTTTCACAGTGCTAAGTACTCCCAACTCAATCAACAATGTAAGTTTTACCAGTTTTCTAAGTCTCTCTTATCTTCTTTTACTTATACTTGGAATTTTCTGTGTAAACCTCTGTAACTTCTCTAGGTAGATGAATCACTGTGTACTTTCTTTTGTTTCTATCTGTTACCAATCTTGAGAAACTCATACATTCTCTTTTCACTGTTTCCCGCTCTTAGAGAAGTAGATTTCTTTCGGCGAAAGTGCTGTTTTCACAGTGCTAAGTACTCCCAACTCTATCAACAATGTAGGTTTTACCAGTTTTCTAAATCTCTCTTATCTTCTTTTACTTATACTTGGAATTTTCTGTGTAAACCTCTGTAACTACTCTAGGTAGATGAATCACTGTGTACTTCTTTTATTTCTATCTGTTACTAATCTTGAGAAACTCATACATTCTCTGTTCCCTGTTTCCCGGTGTTAGAGAAGTAGATTTCTTTCTGCGAAAGTGCTGTTTTCACAGTGCTAAGTACTCCCAACTCAATCAACAATGTAAGTTTTACCAGTTTTCTAAGTCTTTCTTATCTTCTTTTACTTATACTTGGAATTTTCTTTGTAAACCTCTGTAACTTCTCTAGGTAGATGAATCACTGTGTACTTTCCCTTGTTTCTATCTGTTACCAATCTTGAGAAACTCATACATTCTCTTTGCACTGTTTCCCGGTCTTAGAGAAGTAGATTTCTTTCTGCGAAAGTGCTGTTTTCACAGTGCTAAGTACTCCCAACTCTATCAACAATGTAGGTTTTACCAGTTTTCTAAGTCACTGTTATCTTCTTTTACTTATACTTGAAATTTTCTGTGTAAACCTCTGTTACTTCTCTAGGTAGATGAATCAGTGTGTACTTTCTCTTGTTTCTATCTGTTACCAATCTTGAGAAACTCATACATTCTCTTTTCACTGTTTCCCGGTCTTAGAGAAGTAGATTTCTTTCGGCGAAAGTGCTGTTTTCACAGTGCTAAGTACTCCCAACTCTATCAACAATGTAGGTTTTACCAGTTTTCTAAGTCTCTCTTATTTTCTTGTACTTATACTTGGAATTCTCTGTGTCAACCTCTGTACCTTCTCTAGGTAGATGAATCACTGTGTACTTTCTCTTGTTTCTATGTGTTACTCATCTTGAGAAACTCATACATTCTCTGTTACCTGTTTCCCGGTCTTAGAGAAGTAGATTTCTTTCTGCGAATGTGCTGTTTTCACACTGCTAAGTACTCCCAACTCTATCAACAATGTAGGTTTTACCAGTTTTCTAAGTCTCTCTTATTTTCTTGTACTTATACTTGGAATTCTCTGTGTAAACCTCTGTAACTTCTCTAGGTAGATGAATCACTGTGTACTTTCTCTTGTTTCTATGTGTTACCAATCTTGAGAAACTCCTACATTCACTTTTCACTGTTTCCCGGTCTTAGAGAAGTAGATTTCTTTCGGCGAAAGTGCTGTTTTCACAGTGCTAAGTATTCCCAACTCTATCAACAATGTAGGTTTTACCAGTTTTCTAAGTCTCTCTTATTTTCTTGTACTTATACTTGGAATTCTCTGTGTAAACCTCTGTAACTTCTCTAGGTATATGAATCACTGTGTACTTTCTCTTGTTTCTATCTGTTACCAATCTTGAGAAACTCATACATTCTCTTTTCACTGTTTCCCGGTCTTTGAGAAGTAGATTTCTTTGGGCGAAACTGCTGTTTTCACAGTGCTAAGTCCTCCCAACTCAATCAACAATGTAAGTTTTACCAGTTTTCTAAGTCTCTCTTATCTTCTTTTACTTATACTCGAATTTTCTGTGTAAACCTCTGTAACTTTTCTAGGTAGATGAATCACTGTGTACTTCTTTTGTTTCTATCTGTTACCAATCTTGAGAAACTCATACATTCTCTTTTCACTGTTTCCCGGTCTTAGAGAAGTAGATTTCTTTCGGCGAAAGTGCTGTTTTCACAGTGCTAAGTACTCCGAACTCTATCAACAATGTAGGTTTTACCAGTTATCTAAGTCCCTCTTATTTTCTTGTACTTATACTTGGAATTCTCTGTGTAAACCTCTGTAACTTCTCTAGGTAGATGAATAACTGTGTACTTTCTCTTCTTTCTATCTGTTACCAATCTTGAGAAACTCATACCTTCGCTTTTCACTGTTTCCCGGTCTTAGAGAAGTAGATTTCTTTCGACGAAAGTGCTGTTTTCACAGTGCTAAGTACTCCCAACTCTATCAACAATGTAGGTTTTACCAGTTATCTAAGTCCCTCTTATTTTCTTGTACTTATACTTGGAATTCTCTGTTTAAACCTCTGTAACTTCTCTAGGTAGATGAATCACTGTGTACTTTCTCTTGTTTCTATCTGTTACCAATCTTGAGAAACTCATACATTCTCTTTTCACTGTTTCCCGGTCTTAGAGAAGTAGATTTCTTTTGGCGAAAGTGCTGTTTTCACAGTGCTAAGTACTCCCAACTCAATCAACAATGTAAGTTTTACCAGTTTTCTAAGTCTCTCTTATTTTCTTGTAGTTAAACTTGGAATTTTCTGTGTAAACCTCTGTAACTTTTCTAGGTAGATGAATCACTGTGTACTTCTTTTGTTTCTATGTGTTACTAATCTTGAGGAACTCATACATTCTCTGTTACCTGTTTCCCGGAGTTAGAGAAGGAGATTTCTTTCTGCGAAAGTGCTGTTTTCACAGTGCTAAGTACTCCCAACTCTATCAACAATGTAGGTTTTACCAGTTTTCTAAGTCTCTCTTATTTTCTTGTACTTATACATGGAATTCTCTGTGTAAACCTCTGTAACTTCTCTAGGTAGATGAATCACTGTGTACTTTCTCTTGTTTCTATCTGTCGCCAATCCTGAGAAACTCATACATTCTCTTTTCACTGTTTCCCGTTCTTAGAGAAGTAGATTTCTTTCGGCGAAAGTGCTGTTTTCACAGTGCTAAGTACTCCCAACTCTATCAACAATGTAGGTTTTACCAGTTTTCTAAGTCTCTCTTATTTTCTTGTACTTATATTTGGAATTCTCTGTGTAAACCTCTGTAACTTTTCTAGGTAGATGAATCACTGTGTACTTTCTCTTGTTTCTATCTGTTACCAATCTTGAGAAACTCATACATTCTCTTTTCACTGTTTCCCGATCTTAGAGAAGTAGATTTCTTTGGGCGAAACTGCTGTTTTCACAGTGCTAAGTACTCCCAACTCTATCAACAATGTAGGTTTTACCAGTTTTCTAAGTCTCTCTTATTTTCTTGTACTTATACTTGGAATTCTCTGTATAAACCTCTGTAACTTCTCTAGGTAGATGAATCACTGTGTACTTTCTCTTGTTTCTATCTGTTACCAATCTTGAGAAACTCATACATTCTCTTTGCACTGTTTCCCGGTCTTAGAGAAGTAGATTTCTTTCGGCGAAAGTGCTGTTTTCACAGTGCTAAGTACTCCCAACTCTATCAACAATGTAGGTTTTACCAGTTTTCTAAGTCTCTGTTATCTTCTTTTACTTATACTTGAAATTTTCTGTGTAAACCTCTGTTACTTCTCTAGGTAGATGAATCAGTGTGTACTTTCTCTTGTTTCTATCTGTTACCAATCTTGAGAAACTCATACATTCTCTTTTCACTGTTTCCCGGTCTTAGAGAAGTAGATTTCTTTCGGCGAAAGTGCTGTTTTCACAGTGCTAAGTACTCCCAACTCTATCAACAATGTAGGTTTTACCAGTTTTCTAAGTCTCTCTTATTTTCTTGTACTTGTACTTGGAATTCTCTGTGTAAACCTCTGTACCTTCTCTAGGTAGATGAATCACTGTGTACTTTCTCTTGTTTCTATCTGTTACTAATCTTGAGAAACTCATACATTCTCTGTTACCTGTTTCCCGGTCTTAGAGAAGTAGATTTCTTTCTGCGAAAGTGCTGTTTTCACACTGCTAAGTACTCCCAACTCTATCAACAATGTAGGTTTTACCAGTTTTCTAAGTCTCTCTTATTTTCTTGTACTTATAGTTGGAATTCTCTGTGTAAACCTCTGTAACTTCTCTAGGTAGATGAATCACTGTGTACGTTCTCATGTTTCTATCTGTTACTAATCTTGAGAAACTCATACATTCTCTGTTACCTGTTTCCCGGTATTAGAGAAGTAGATTTCTTTCTGCGAAAGTGCTGTTTTCACAGTGCTAAGTACTCCCAACTCTATCAACAATGTAGGTTTTACCAGTTTTCTAAGTCTCTCTTATTTTCTTGTAGGTAAACTTGGAATTTTCTGTGTAAACCTCTGTAACTTTTCTAGGTAGATGAATCACTGTGTACTTCTTTTGTTTCTATGTGTTACTAATCTTGAGAAACTCATACATTCTCTGTTACCTGTTTCCCGGAGTTAGAGAAGGAGATTTCTTTCTGCGAAAGTGCTGTTTTCACAGTGCTAAGTACTCCCAACTCTATCAACAATGTAGGTTTTACCAGTTTTCTAAGTCTCTCTTATTTTCTTGTACTTATACTTGGAATTCTCTGTGTAAACCTCTGTAACTTCTCCAGGTAGATGAATCACTGTGTACTTTCTCTTGTTTCTATCTGTTACCCATCTTGAGAAACTCATACATTCTCTTTTCACTGTTTCACGGTCTTAGAGAATTAGATTTCTTTGGGCGAAAGTGCTGTTTTCACAGTGCTAAGTACTCCCAACTCAATCAAAAATGTAAGTTTTACCAGTTTTCTAAGTCTCTCTTATCTTCTTTTACTTATACTTGGAATTTTCTGTGTATACCTCTGTAACTTCTCTAGGTAGATGAATCACTGTGTACTTTCTCTTGTTTCTATCTGTTACCAATCTTGAGAAATTCACACATTCTGTTTTCACTGTTTCCCGGTCTTAGAGAAGTAGATTTCTTTCGGCGAAAGTGCTGTTTTCACAGTGCTAAGTACTCCCAACTCTATCAACAATGTAGGTTTTACCAGTTTTCTAAGTCTCTCTTATCTTCTTTTACTTATACTTGGAATTTTCTGTGTATACCTCTGTAACTTCTCTAGGTAGATGAATCACTGTGTACTTTCTCTTGTTTCTATCTGTTACCAATCTTGAGAAATTCACACATTCTGTTTTCACTGTTTCCCGGTCTTAGAGAAGTAGATTTCTTTCGGCGAAAGTGCTGTTTTCACAGTGCTAAGTACTCCCAACTCTATCAACAATGTAGGTTTTACCAGTTTTCTAAGTCTCTCTTATTTTCTTGTACTTATACTTGGAATTCTCTGTGTAAACCTCTGTAACTTCTCTAGGTAGATGAATCACTGTGTACTTTCTCTTGTTTCTATCTGTTTCCAATCTTGAGAAAATCATACATTCTCTTTTCACTGTTTCCCGGTATTAGAGAAGTAGATTTCTTTCAGCTAAAGTGCTGTTTTCACAGTGCTAAGTACTCCCAACTCAATCAACAATGTAAGTTTTACCATTTTTCTAAGTCTCTCTTATTTTCTTGTACTTAAACATGGAATTTTCTGTGTAAACCTCTGTAACTACTCTAGGTAGATGAATCACTGTGTACTTCTTTTGTTTCTATCGGTTACTAATCTTGAGAAACTCATACATTCTCTGTTACCTGTTTCCCGGTGTTAGAGAAGTAGATTTCTTTCTGCGAAAGTGCTGTTTTCACACTGCTAAGTACTCTCAACTCTATCAACAATGTAGGTTTTACCAGTTTTCTAAGTCTCTCTTATTTTCTTGTACTTATAGTTGGAATTCTCTGTGTAAACCTCTGTAACTTCTCTAGGTAGATGAATCACTGTGTACGTTCTCATGTTTCTATCTGTTACTAATCTTGAGAAACTCATACATTCTCTGTTACCTGTTTCCCGGTCTTAGAGAAGTAGATTTTTTTTGGCAAAAGTGCTGTTTTCACAGTGCTAAGTACTCCCAACTCTATCAACAATGCAGGTTTTACCAGTTTTCTAAGTCTCTCTTATTTTCTTGTACTTATACTTGGAATTCTCTGTGTAAACCTCTGTAACATCTCTAGGTAGATGAATCACTGTGTACTTTCTCTTGTTTCTATCTGTTACCAATCTTGAGAAACTCGTACATTCTCTTTTCTCTGTTTCCCGGTCTTAGAGAAGTAGATTTCTTTCTGCGAAAGTGCTGTTTTCACAGTGCTAAGTACTCCCAACTCAATTAACAATGTAAGTTTTACCAGTTTTCTAAGTCTCTCTTATTTTCTTGTACTTATACATGGAATTTTCTGTGTAAACATCTGTAACTTCTCTAGGTAGATGAATCACTGTGTACTTCTTTTGTTTCTATCTGTTACTAATCTTGAGAAACTCATACATTCTCTGTTACCTGTTTCCCGGTGTTAGAGAAGTAGATTTCATTCTGCGAAAGTGCTGTTTTCACAGTGCTAAGTACTCCCAACTCTATCAACAATGTAGGTTTTACCAGTTTTCTAAGTCTCTCTTATTTTCTTGTACTTATACTTGGAATTCTCTGTGTAAACCTCTGTAACTTCTCTAGGTAGATGAATCACTGTGTACTTTCTCTTGTTTCTATGTGTTACCAATCTTGAGAAACTCCTACATTCACTTTTCACTGTTTCCCGGTCTTAGAGAAGTAGATTTCTTTCAGCGAAAGTGCTGTTTTCACAGTGCTAAGTATTCCCAACTCTATCAACAATGTAGGTTTTACCAGTTTTCTAAGTCTCTCTTATTTTCTTGTACTTATACTTGGAATTCTCTGTGTAAACCTCTGTAACTTCTCTAGGTATATGAATCACTGTGTACTTTCTCTTGTTTCTATCTGTTACCAATCTTGAGAAACTCATGCATTCTCTTTTCACTGTTTCCCGGTCTTTGAGAAGTAGATTTCTTTCGACGAAAGTGCTGTTTTCACAGTGTTAAGTCCTCCCAACTCAATCAACAATGTAAGTTTTACCAGTTTTCTAAGTCTCTCTTATCTTCTTTTACTTATACTTGGAATTTTCTGTGTAAACCTCTGTAACTTTTCTAGGTAGATGAATCACTGTGTACTTCTTTTGTTTCTATCTGTTACCAATCTTGAGAAACTCATACATTCTCTTTTCACTGTTTCCCGGTCTTAGAGAAGTAGATTTCTTTCGGCGAAAGTGCTGTTTTCACAGTGCTAAGTACTCCCAACTCTATCAACAATGTAGGTTTTACCAGTTATCTAAGTCCCTCTTATTTTCTTGTACTTATACTTGGAATTCTCTGTGTAAACCTCTGTAACTTCTCTAGGTAGATGAATAACTGTGTACTTTCTCTTCTTTCTATCTGTTACCAATCTTGAGAAACTCATACCTTCTCTTTTCACTGTTTCCCGGTCTTAGAGAAGTAGATTTCTTTTGGCGAAAGTGCTGTTTTCACAGTGCTAAGTACTCCCAACTCAATCAACAATGTAAGTTTTACCAGTTTTCTAAGTCTCTCTTATTTTCTTGTAGTTAAACTTGGAATTTTCTGTGTAAACCTCTGTAACTTTTCTAGGTAGATGAATCACTGTGTACTTCTTTTGTTTCTATGTGTTACTAATCTTGAGAAACTCATACATTCTCTGTTACCTGTTTCCCGGAGTTAGAGAAGGAGATTTCTTTCTGCGAAAGTGCTGTTTTCACAGTGCTAAGTACTCCCAACTCTATCAACAATGTAGGTTTTACCAGTTTTCTAAGTCTCTCTTATTTTCTTGTACTTATACATGGAATTCTCTGTGTAAACCTCTGTAACTTCTCTAGGTAGATGAATCACTGTGTACTTTCTCTTGTTTCTATCTGTCGCCAATCCTGAGAAACTCATACATTCTCTTTTCACTGTTTCCCGGTCTTAGAGAAGTAGATTTCTTTCGGCGAAAGTGCTGTTTTCACAGTGCTAAGTACTCCCAACTCTATCAACAATGTAGGTTTTACCAGTTTTCTAAGTCTCTCTTATTTTCTTGTACTTATATTTGGAATTTTCTGTGTAAACCTCTGTAACTTTTCTAGGTAGATGAATCACTGTGTACTTTCTCTTGTTTCTATCTGTTACCAATCTTGAGAAACTCATACATTCTCTTTTCACTGTTTCCCGATCTTAGAGAAGTAGATTTCTTTGGGCGAAAGTGCTGTTTTCACAGTGCTAAGTACTCCCAACTCTATCAACAATGTAGGTGTTACCCGTTTTCTAAGTCTCTCTTATTTTCTTGTACTTATACTTGGAATTCTCTGTATAAACCTCTGTAACTTCTCTAGGTAGATGAATCACTGTGTACTTTCTCTTGTTTCTATCTGTTACCAATCTTGAGAAACTCATACATTCTCTTTGCACTGTTTCCCGGTCTTAGAGAAGTAGATTTCTTTCGGCGAAAGTGCTGTTTTCACAGTGCTAAGTACTCCCAACTCTATCAACAATGTAGGTTTTACCAGTTTTCTAAGTCTCTGTTATCTTCTTTTACTTATACTTGAAATTTTCTGTGTAAACCTCTGTTACTTCTCTAGGTAGATGAATCAGTGTGTACTTTCTCTTGTTTCTATCTGTTACCAATCTTGAGAAACTCATACATTCTCTTTTCACTGTTTCCCGGTCTTAGAGAAGTAGATTTCTTTCGGCGAAAGTGCTGTTTTCACAGTGCTAAGTACTCCCAACTCAATCAACAATGTAAGTTTTACCATTTTTCTAAGTCTCTCTTATTTTCTTGTACTTAAACATGGAATTTTCTGTGTAAACCTCTGTAACTACTCTAGGTAGATGAATCACTGTGTACTTCTTTTGTTTCTATCTGTTACTAATCTTGAGAAACTCATACATTCTCTGTTACCTGTTTCCCGGTGTTAGAGAAGTAGATTTCTTTCTGCGAAAGTGCTGTTTTCACAGTGCTAAGTACTCCCAACTCAATCAACAATGTAAGTTTTACCAGTTTTCTAAGTCTCTCTTATCTTCTTTTACTTATACTTGGAATTTTCTGTGTAAACCTCTGTAACTTCTCTAGGTAGATGAATCACTGTGTACTTTCTTTTGTTTCTATCTGTTACCAATCTTGAGAAACTCATACATTCTCTTTTCACTGTTTCCCGCTCTTAGAGAAGTAGATTTCTTTCGGCGAAAGTGCTGTTTTCACAGTGCTAAGTACTCCCAACTCTATCAACAATGTAGGTTTTACCAGTTTTCTAAATCTCTCTTATCTTCTTTTACTTATACTTGGAATTTTCTGTGTAAACCTCTGTAACTACTCTAGGTAGATGAATCACTGTGTACTTCTTTTATTTCTATCTGTTACTAATCTTGAGAAACTCATACATTCTCTGTTACCTGTTTCCCGGTGTTAGAGAAGTAGATTTCTTTCTGCGAAAGTGCTGTTTTCACAGTGCTAAGTACTCCCAACTCAATCAACAATGTAAGTTTTACCAGTTTTCTAAGTCTTTCTTATCTTCTTTTACTTATACTTGGAATTTTCTTTGTAAACCTCTGTAACTTCTCTAGGTAGATGAATCACTGTGTACTTTCCCTTGTTTCTATCTGTTACCAATCTTGAGAAACTCATACATTCTCTTTGCACTGTTTCCCGGTCTTAGAGAAGTAGATTTCTTTCGGCGAAAGTGCTGTTTTCACAGTGCTAAGTACTCCCAACTCTATCAACAATGTAGGTTTTACCAGTTTTCTAAGTCACTGTTATCTTCTTTTACTTATACTTGAAATTTTCTGTGTAAACCTCTGTTACTTCTCTAGGTAGATGAATCAGTGTGTACTTTCTCTTGTTTCTATCTGTTACCAATCTTGAGAAACTCATACATTCTCTTTTCACTGTTTCCCGGTCTTAGAGAAGTAGATTTCTTTCGGCGAAAGTGCTGTTTTCACAGTGCTAAGTACTCCCAACTCTATCAACAATGTAGGTTTTACCAGTTTTCTAAGTCTCTCTTATTTTCTTGTACTTATACTTGGAATTCTCTGTGTCAACCTCTGTACCTTCTCTAGGTAGATGAATCACTGTGTACTTTCTCTTGTTTCTATCTGTTACTAATCTTGAGAAACTCATACATTCTCTGTTACCTGTTTCCCGGTCTTAGAGAAGTAGATTTCTTTCTGCGAATGTGCTGTTTTCACACTGCTAAGTACTCCCAACTCTATCAACAATGTAGGTTTTACCAGTTTTCTAAGTCTCTCTTATTTTCTTGTACTTATACTTGGAATTCTCTGTGTAAACCTCTGTAACTTCTCTAGGTAGATGAATCACTGTGTACTTTCTCTTGTTTCTATGTGTTACCAATCTTGAGAAACTCCTACATTCACTTTTCACTGTTTCCCGGTCTTAGAGAAGTAGATTTCTTTCGGCGAAAGTGCTGTTTTCACAGTGCTAAGTATTCCCAACTCTATCAACAATGTAGGTTTTACCAGTTTTCTAAGTCTCTCTTATTTTCTTGTACTTATACTTGGAATTCTCTGTGTAAACCTCTGTAACTTCTCTAGGTATATGAATCACTGTGTACTTTCTCTTGTTTCTATCTGTTACCAATCTTGAGAAACTCATACATTCTCTTTTCACTGTTTCCCGGTCTTTGAGAAGTCGATTTCTTTGGGCGAAACTGCTGTTTTCACAGTGCTAAGTCCTCCCAACTCAATCAACAATGTAAGTTTTACCAGTTTTCTAAGTCTCTCTTATCTTCTTTTACTTATACTTGGAATTTTCTGTGTAAACCTCTGTAACTTTTCTAGGTAGATGAATCACTGTGTACTTCTTTTGTTTCTATCTGTTACCAATCTTGAGAAACTCATACATTCTCTTTTCACTGTTTCCCGGTCTTAGAGAAGTAGATTTCTTTCGGCGAAAGTGCTGTTTTCACAGTGCTAAGTACTCCCAACTCTATCAACAATGTAGGTTTTACCAGTTATCTAAGTCCCTCTTATTTTCTTGTACTTATACTTGGAATTCTCTGTGTAAACCTCTGTAACTTCTCTAGGTAGATGAATCACTGTGTACTTTCTCTTGTTTCTATCTGTTACCAATCTTGAGAAACTCATACATTTTCTTTTCACTGTTTCACGGTCTTAGAGAAGAAGATTTCTTTCGGCGAAAGTGCTGTTTTCACAGTGCTAAGTACTCCCAACCCAATCAACAATGTAAGTTTTACCAGTTTTCTAAGTCTCTCTTATTTTCTTGTAGGTACACTTGGAATTTTCTGTGTAAACCTCTGTAACTTTTCTAGGTAGATGAATCACTGTGTACTTCTTTTGTTTCTATGTGTTACTAATCTTGAGAAACTCATACATTCTCTGTTACCTGTTTCCCGGAGTTAGAGAAGGAGATTTCTTTCTGCGAAAGTGCTGTTTTCACAGTGCTAAGTACTCCCAACTCTATCAACAATGTAGGTTTTACCAGTTTTCTAAGTCTCTCTTATTTTCTTGTACTTATACTTGGAATTCTCTGTGTAAACCTCTGTAACTTCTCCAGGTAGATGAATCACTGTGTACTTTCTCTTGTTTCTATCTGTTACCCATCTTGAGAAACTCATACATTCTCTTTTCACTGTTTCACGGTCTTAGAGAATTAGATTTCTTTGGGCGAAAGTGCTGTTTTCACAGTGCTAAGTACTCCCAACTCAATCAAAAATGTAAGTTTTACCAGTTTTCTAAGTCTCTCTTATCTTCTTTTACTTATACTTGGAATTTTCTGTGTATACCTCTGTAACTTCTCTAGGTAGATGAATCACTGTGTACTTTCTCTTGTTTCTATCTGTTACCAATCTTGAGAAATTCACACATTCTGTTTTCACTGTTTCCCGGTCTTAGAGAAGTAGATTTCTTTCGGCGAAAGTGCTGTTTTCACAGTGCTAAGTACTCCCAACTCTATCAACAATGTAGGTTTTACCAGTTTTCTAAGTCTCTCTTATCTTCTTTTACTTATACTTGGAATTTTCTGTGTATACCTCTGTAACTTCTCTAGGTAGATGAATCACTGTGTACTTTCTCTTGTTTCTATCTGTTACCAATCTTGAGAAATTCACACATTCTGTTTTCACTGTTTCCCGGTCTTAGAGAAGTAGATTTCTTTCGGCGAAAGTGCTGTTTTCACAGTGCTAAGTACTCCCAACTCTATCAACAATGTAGGTTTTACCAGTTTTCTAAGTCTCTCTTATTTTCTTGTACTTATACTTGGAATTCTCTGTGTAAACCTCTGTAACTTCTCTAGGTAGATGAATCACTGTGTACTTTCTCTTGTTTCTATCTGTTTCCAATCTTGAGAAAATCATACATTCTCTTTTCACTGTTTCCCGGTCTTAGAGAAGTAGATTTCTTTCAGCTAAAGTGCTGTTTTCACAGTGCTAAGTACTCCCAACTCAATCAACAATGTAAGTTTTACCATTTTTCTAAGTCTCTCTTATTTTCTTGTACTTAAACATGGAATTTTCTGTGTAAACCTCTGTAACTACTCTAGGTAGATGAATCACTGTGTACTTCTTTTGTTTCTATCTGTTACTAATCTTGAGAAACTCATACATTCTCTGTTACCTGTTTCCCGGTGTTAGAGAAGTAGATTTCTTTCTGCGAAAGTGCTGTTTTCACACTGCTAAGTACTCTCAACTCTATCAACAATGTAGGTTTTACCAGTTTTCTAAGTCTCTCTTATTTTCTTGTACTTGTACTTGGAATTCTCTGTGTAAACCTCTGTACCTTCTCTAGGTAGATGAATCACTGTGTACTTTCTCTTGTTTCTATCTGTTACTAATCTTGAGAAACTCATACATTCTCTGTTACCTGTTTCCCGGTCTTAGAGAAGTAGATTTCTTTCTGCGAAAGTGCTGTTTTCACACTGCTAAGTACTCCCAACTCTATCAACAATGTAGGTTTTACCAGTTTTCTAAGTCTCTCTTATTTTCTTGTACTTATAGTTGGAATTCTCTGTGTAAACCTCTGTAACTTCTCTAGGTAGATGAATCACTGTGTACGTTCTCATGTTTCTATCTGTTACTAATCTTGAGAAACTCATACATTCTCTGTTACCTGTTTCCCGGTATTAGAGAAGTAGATTTCTTTCTGCGAAAGTGCTGTTTTCACAGTGCTAAGTACTCCCAACTCTATCAACAATGTAGGTTTTACCAGTTTTCTAAGTCTCTCTTATTTTCTTGTACTTATACTTGGAATTCTCTGTGTAAACCTCTGTAACATCTCTAGGTAGATGAATCACTGTGTACTTTCTCTTGTTTCTATCTGTTACCAATCTTCAGAAACTCATACATTCTCTTTTCACTGTTTCCCGGTCTTAGAGAAGTAGATTTTTTTCGGCGAAAGTGCTGTTTTCACAGTGCTAAGTACTCCCAACTCTATCAACAATGTAGGTTTTACCAGTTTTCTCAGTCTCTCTTATTTTCTTGTACTTATACTTGGAATTCTCTGTGTAAACCTCTGTAACTTCTCTAGGTAGATGAATCACTGTGTACTTTCTCTTGTTTCTATCTGTTACCAATCTTGAGAAACTCATACATGCTCTTTTCACTGTTTACCGGTCTTAGAGAAGTAGATTTCTTTGGGCGAAACTGCTGTTTTCACAGTGCTAAGTCCTCCCAACTCAATCAACAATGTAAGTTTTACCAGTTTTCTAAGTCTCTCTTATCTTCTTTTACTTATACTTGGAATTTTCTGTGTAAACCTCTGTAACTTCTCTAGGTAGATGAATCACTGCGTAGTTCTTTTGTTTCTATCTGTTACTAATCTTGAGAAACTCATACATTCTCTGTTACCTGTTTCCCGGTGTTAGAGAAGTAGATTTCTTTCTGCAAAAGTGCTGTTTCCACAGTGCTAAGTACTCCCAACTCTATCAACAATGTAGGTTTTACCAGTTTTCTAAGTTTCTGTTATTTTCTTGTACTTATACTTGGAATTCTCTGTGTAAACCTCTGTAACTTCTCTAGGTAGATCAATCACTGTGTACTTTCTCTTCTTTCTATCTGTTACCAATCTTGAGAAACTCATACATTTTCTTTTCACTGTTTCACGGTCTTAGAGAAGAAGATTTCTTTCGGCGAAAGTGCTGTTTTCACAGTGCTAAGTACTCCCAACCCAATCAACAATGTAAGTTTTACCAGTTTTCTAAGTCTCTCTTATTTTCTTGTAGGTAAACTTGGAATTTTCTGTGTAAACCTCTGTAACTTTTCTAGGTAGATGAATCACTGTGTACTTCTTTTGTTTCTATGTGTTACTAATCTTGAGAAACTCATACATTCTCTGTTACCTGTTTCCCGGAGTTAGAGAAGGAGATTTCTTTCTGCGAAAGTGCTGTTTTCACAGTGCTAAGTACTCCCAACTCTATCAACAATGTAGGTTTTACCAGTTTTCTAAGTCTCTCTTATTTTCTTGTACTTATACTTGGAATTCTCTGTGTAAACCTCTGTAACTTCTCCAGGTAGATGAATCACTGTGTACTTTCTCTTGTTTCTATCTGTTACCCATCTTGAGAAACTCATACATTCTCTTTTCACTGTTTCACGGTCTTAGAGAATTAGATTTCTTTGGGCGAAAGTGCTGTTTTCACAGTGCTAAGTACTCCCAACTCAATCAAAAATGTAAGTTTTACCAGTTTTCTAAGTCTCTCTTATCTTCTTTTACTTATACTTGGAATTTTCTGTGTATACCTCTGTAACTTCTCTAGGTAGATGAATCACTGTGTACTTTCTCTTGTTTCTATCTGTTACCAATCTTGAGAAATTCACACATTCTGTTTTCACTGTTTCCCGGTCTTAGAGAAGTAGATTTCTTTCGGCGAAAGTGCTGTTTTCACAGTGCTAAGTACTCCCAACTCTATCAACAATGTAGGTTTTACCAGTTTTCTAAGTCTCTCTTATCTTCTTTTACTTATACTTGGAATTTTCTGTGTATACCTCTGTAACTTCTCTAGGTAGATGAATCACTGTGTACTTTCTCTTGTTTCTATCTGTTACCAATCTTGAGAAATTCACACATTCTGTTTTCACTGTTTCCCGGTCTTAGAGAAGTAGATTTCTTTCGGCGAAAGTGCTGTTTTCACAGTGCTAAGTACTCCCAACTCTATCAACAATGTAGGTTTTACCAGTTTTCTAAGTCTCTCTTATTTTCTTGTACTTATACTTGGAATTCTCTGTGTAAACCTCTGTAACTTCTCTAGGTAGATGAATCACTGTGTACTTTCTCTTGTTTCTATCTGTTTCCAATCTTGAGAAAATCATACATTCTCTTTTCACTGTTTCCCGGTATTAGAGAAGTAGATTTCTTTCAGCTAAAGTGCTGTTTTCACAGTGCTAAGTACTCCCAACTCAATCAACAATGTAAGTTTTACCATTTTTCTAAGTCTCTCTTATTTTCTTGTACTTAAACATGGAATTTTCTGTGTAAACCTCTGTAACTACTCTAGGTAGATGAATCACTGTGTACTTCTTTTGTTTCTATCGGTTACTAATCTTGAGAAACTCATACATTCTCTGTTACCTGTTTCCCGGTGTTAGAGAAGTAGATTTCTTTCTGCGAAAGTGCTGTTTTCACACTGCTAAGTACTCTCAACTCTATCAACAATGTAGGTTTTACCAGTTTTCTAAGTCTCTCTTATTTTCTTGTACTTATAGTTGGAATTCTCTGTGTAAACCTCTGTAACTTCTCTAGGTAGATGAATCACTGTGTACGTTCTCATGTTTCTATCTGTTACTAATCTTGAGAAACTCATACATTCTCTGTTACCTGTTTCCCGGTCTTAGAGAAGTAGATTTTTTTTGGCAAAAGTGCTGTTTTCACAGTGCTAAGTACTCCCAACTCTATCAACAATGTAGGTTTTACCAGTTTTCTAAGTCTCTCTTATTTTCTTGTACTTATACTTGGAATTCTCTGTGTAAACCTCTGTAACATCTCTAGGTAGATGAATCACTGTGTACTTTCTCTTGTTTCTATCTGTTACCAATCTTGAGAAACTCGTACATTCTCTTTTCTCTGTTTCCCGGTCTTAGAGAAGTAGATTTCTTTCTGCGAAAGTGCTGTTTTCACAGTGCTAAGTACTCCCAACTCAATTAACAATGTAAGTTTTACCAGTTTTCTAAGTCTCTCTTATTTTCTTGTACTTATACATGGAATTTTCTGTGTAAACATCTGTAACTTCTCTAGGTAGATGAATCACTGTGTACTTCTTTTGTTTCTATCTGTTACTAATCTTGAGAAACTCATACATTCTCTGTTACCTGTTTCCCGGTGTTAGAGAAGTAGATTTCATTCTGCGAAAGTGCTGTTTTCACAGTGCTAAGTACTCCCAACTCTATCAACAATGTAGGTTTTACCAGTTTTCTAAGTCTCTCTTATTTTCTTGTACTTATACTTGGAATTCTCTGTGTAAACCTCTGTAACTTCTCTAGGTAGATGAATCACTGTGTACTTTCTCTTGTTTCTATGTGTTACCAATCTTGAGAAACTCCTACATTCACTTTTCACTGTTTCCCGGTCTTAGAGAAGTAGATTTCTTTCAGCGAAAGTGCTGTTTTCACAGTGCTAAGTATTCCCAACTCTATCAACAATGTAGGTTTTACCAGTTTTCTAAGTCTCTCTTATTTTCTTGTACTTATACTTGGAATTCTCTGTGTAAACCTCTGTAACTTCTCTAGGTATATGAATCACTGTGTACTTTCTCTTGTTTCTATCTGTTACCAATCTTGAGAAACTCATGCATTCTCTTTTCACTGTTTCCCGGTCTTTGAGAAGTAGATTTCTTTGGGCGAAACTGCTGTTTTCACAGTGTTAAGTCCTCCCAACTCAATCAACAATGTAAGTTTTACCAGTTTTCTAAGTCTCTCTTATCTTCTTTTACTTATACTTGGAATTTTCTGTGTAAACCTCTGTAACTTTTCTAGGTAGATGAATCACTGTGTACTTCTTTTGTTTCTATCTGTTACCAATCTTGAGAAACTCATACATTCTCTTTTCACTGTTTCCCGGTCTTAGAGAAGTAGATTTCTTTCGGCGAAAGTGCTGTTTTCACAGTGCTAAGTACTCCCAACTCTATCAACAATGTAGGTTTTACCAGTTATCTAAGTCCCTCTTATTTTCTTGTACTTATACTTGGAATTCTCTGTGTAAACCTCTGTAACTTCTCTAGGTAGATGAATAACTGTGTACTTTCTCTTCTTTCTATCTGTTACCAATCTTGAGAAACTCATACCTTCTCTTTTCACTGTTTCCCGGTCTTAGAGAAGTAGATTTCTTTTGGCGAAAGTGCTGTTTTCACAGTGCTAAGTACTCCCAACTCAATCAACAATGTAAGTTTTACCAGTTTTCTAAGTCTCTCTTATTTTCTTGTAGTTAAACTTGGAATTTTCTGTGTAAACCTCTGTAACTTTTCTAGGTAGATGAATCACTGTGTACTTCTTTTGTTTCTATGTGTTACTAATCTTGAGAAACTCATACATTCTCTGTTACCTGTTTCCCGGAGTTAGAGAAGGAGATTTCTTTCTGCGAAAGTGCTGTTTTCACAGTGCTAAGTACTCCCAACTCTATCAACAATGTAGGTTTTACCAGTTTTCTAAGTCTCTCTTATTTTCTTGTACTTATACATGGAATTCTCTGTGTAAACCTCTGTAACTTCTCTAGGTAGATGAATCACTGTGTACTTTCTCTTGTTTCTATCTGTCGCCAATCCTGAGAAACTCATACATTCTCTTTTCACTGTTTCCCGGTCTTAGAGAAGTAGATTTCTTTCGGCGAAAGTGCTGTTTTCACAGTGCTAAGTACTCCCAACTCTATCAACAATGTAGGTTTTACCAGTTTTCTAAGTCTCTCTTATTTTCTTGTACTTATATTTGGAATTTTCTGTGTAAACCTCTGTAACTTTTCTAGGTAGATGAATCACTGTGTACTTTCTCTTGTTTCTATCTGTTACCAATCTTGAGAAACTCATACATTCTCTTTTCACTGTTTCCCGATCTTAGAGAAGTAGATTTCTTTGGGCGAAAGTGCTGTTTTCACAGTGCTAAGTACTCCCAACTCTATCAACAATGTAGGTGTTACCCGTTTTCTAAGTCTCTCTTATTTTCTTGTACTTATACTTGGAATTCTCTGTATAAACCTCTGTAACTTCTCTAGGTAGATGAATCACTGTGTACTTTCTCTTGTTTCTATCTGTTACCAATCTTGAGAAACTCATACATTCTCTTTGCACTGTTTCCCGGTCTTAGAGAAGTAGATTTCTTTCGGCGAAAGTGCTGTTTTCACAGTGCTAAGTACTCCCAACTCTATCAACAATGTAGGTTTTACCAGTTTTCTAAGTCTCTGTTATCTTCTTTTACTTATACTTGAAATTTTCTGTGTAAACCTCTGTTACTTCTCTAGGTAGATGAATCAGTGTGTACTTTCTCTTGTTTCTATCTGTTACAAATCTTGAGAAACTCATACATTCTCTTTTCACTGTTTCCCGGTCTTAGAGAAGTAGATTTCTTTCGGCGAAAGTGCTGTTTTCACAGTGCTAAGTACTCCCAACTCAATCAACAATGTAAGTTTTACCATTTTTCTAAGTCTCTCTTATTTTCTTGTACTTAAACATGGAATTTTCTGTGTAAACCTCTGTAACTACTCTAGGTAGATGAATCACTGTGTACTTCTTTTGTTTCTATCTGTTACTAATCTTGAGAAACTCATACATTCTCTGTTACCTGTTTCCCGGTGTTAGAGAAGTAGATTTCTTTCTGCGAAAGTGCTGTTTTCACAGTGCTAAGTACTCCCAACTCAATCAACAATGTAAGTTTTACCAGTTTTCTAAGTCTCTCTTATCTTCTTTTACTTATACTTGGAATTTTCTGTGTAAACCTCTGTAACTTCTCTAGGTAGATGAATCACTGTGTACTTTCTTTTGTTTCTATCTGTTACCAATCTTGAGAAACTCATACATTCTCTTTTCACTGTTTCCCGCTCTTAGAGAAGTAGATTTCTTTCGGCGAAAGTGCTGTTTTCACAGTGCTAAGTACTCCCAACTCTATCAACAATGTAGGTTTTACCAGTTTTCTAAATCTCTCTTATCTTCTTTTACTTATACTTGGAATTTTCTGTGTAAACCTCTGTAACTACTCTAGGTAGATGAATCACTGTGTACTTCTTTTATTTCTATCTGTTACTAATCTTGAGAAACTCATACATTCTCTGTTACCTGTTTCCCGGTGTTAGAGAAGTAGATTTCTTTCTGCGAAAGTGCTGTTTTCACAGTGCTAAGTACTCCCAACTCAATCAACAATGTAAGTTTTACCAGTTTTCTAAGTCTTTCTTATCTTCTTTTACTTATACTTGGAATTTTCTTTGTAAACCTCTGTAACTTCTCTAGGTAGATGAATCACTGTGTACTTTCCCTTGTTTCTATCTGTTACCAATCTTGAGAAACTCATACATTCTCTTTGCACTGTTTCCCGGTCTTAGAGAAGTAGATTTCTTTCGGCGAAAGTGCTGTTTTCACAGTGCTAAGTACTCCCAACTCTATCAACAATGTAGGTTTTACCAGTTTTCTAAGTCACTGTTATCTTCTTTTACTTATACTTGAAATTTTCTGTGTAAACCTCTGTTACTTCTCTAGGTAGATGAATCAGTGTGTACTTTCTCTTGTTTCTATCTGTTACCAATCTTGAGAAACTCATACATTCTCTTTTCACTGTTTCCCGGTCTTAGAGAAGTAGATTTCTTTCGGCGAAAGTGCTGTTTTCACAGTGCTAAGTACTCCCAACTCTATCAACAATGTAGGTTTTACCAGTTTTCTAAGTCTCTCTTATTTTCTTGTACTTATACTTGGAATTCTCTGTGTCAACCTCTGTACCTTCTCTAGGTAGATGAATCACTGTGTACTTTCTCTTGTTTCTATCTGTTACTAATCTTGAGAAACTCATACATTCTCTGTTACCTGTTTCCCGGTCTTAGAGAAGTAGATTTCTTTCTGCGAATGTGCTGTTTTCACACTGCTAAGTACTCCCAACTCTATCAACAATGTAGGTTTTACCAGTTTTCTAAGTCTCTCTTATTTTCTTGTACTTATACTTGGAATTCTCTGTGTAAACCTCTGTAACTTCTCTAGGTAGATGAATCACTGTGTACTTTCTCTTGTTTCTATGTGTTACCAATCTTGAGAAACTCCTACATTCACTTTTCACTGTTTCCCGGTCTTAGAGAAGTAGATTTCTTTCGGCGAAAGTGCTGTTTTCACAGTGCTAAGTATTCCCAACTCTATCAACAATGTAGGTTTTACCAGTTTTCTAAGTCTCTCTTATTTTCTTGTACTTATACTTGGAATTCTCTGTGTAAACCTCTGTAACTTCTCTAGGTATATGAATCACTGTGTACTTTCTCTTGTTTCTATCTGTTACCAATCTTGAGAAACTCATACATTCTCTTTTCACTGTTTCCCGGTCTTTGAGAAGTCGATTTCTTTGGGCGAAACTGCTGTTTTCACAGTGCTAAGTCCTCCCAACTCAATCAACAATGTAAGTTTTACCAGTTTTCTAAGTCTCTCTTATCTTCTTTTACTTATACTTGGAATTTTCTGTGTAAACCTCTGTAACTTTTCTAGGTAGATGAATCACTGTGTACTTCTTTTGTTTCTATCTGTTACCAATCTTGAGAAACTCATACATTCTCTTTTCACTGTTTCCCGGTCTTAGAGAAGTAGATTTCTTTCGGCGAAAGTGCTGTTTTCACAGTGCTAAGTACTCCCAACTCTATCAACAATGTAGGTTTTACCAGTTATCTAAGTCCCTCTTATTTTCTTGTACTTATACTTGGAATTCTCTGTGTAAACCTCTGTAACTTCTCTAGGTAGATGAATAACTGTGTACTTTCTCTTCTTTCTATCTGTTACCAATCTTGAGAAACTCATACCTTCTCTTTTCACTGTTTCCCGGTCTTAGAGAAGTAGATTTCTTTCGACGAAAGTGCTGTTTTCACAGTGCTAAGTACTCCCAACTCTATCAACAATGTAGGTTTTACCAGTTTTCTAAGTCTCTGTTATTTTCTTGTACTTATACTTGGAATTCTCTGTGTAAACCTCTGTAACTTCTCTAGGTAGATCAATCACTGTGTACTTTCTCTTCTTTCTATCTGTTACCAATCTTGAGAAACTCATACATTTTCTTTTCACTGTTTCACGGTCTTAGAGAAGAAGATTTCTTTCGGCGAAAGTGCTGTTTTCACAGTGCTAAGTACTCCCAACCCAATCAACAATGTAAGTTTTACCAGTTTTCTAAGTCTCTCTTATTTTCTTGTAGGTACACTTGGAATTTTCTGTGTAAACCTCTGTAACTTTTCTAGGTAGATGAATCACTGTGTACTTCTTTTGTTTCTATGTGTTACTAATCTTGAGAAACTCATACATTCTCTGTTACCTGTTTCCCGGAGTTAGAGAAGGAGATTTCTTTCTGCGAAAGTGCTGTTTTCACAGTGCTAAGTACTCCCAACTCTATCAACAATGTAGGTTTTACCAGTTTTCTAAGTCTCTCTTATTTTCTTGTACTTATACTTGGAATTCTCTGTGTAAACCTCTGTAACTTCTCCAGGTAGATGAATCACTGTGTACTTTCTCTTGTTTCTATCTGTTACCCATCTTGAGAAACTCATACATTCTCTTTTCACTGTTTCACGGTCTTAGAGAATTAGATTTCTTTGGGCGAAAGTGCTGTTTTCACAGTGCTAAGTACTCCCAACTCAATCAAAAATGTAAGTTTTACCAGTTTTCTAAGTCTCTCTTATCTTCTTTTACTTATACTTGGAATTTTCTGTGTATACCTCTGTAACTTCTCTAGGTAGATGAATCACTGTGTACTTTCTCTTGTTTCTATCTGTTACCAATCTTGAGAAATTCACACATTCTGTTTTCACTGTTTCCCGGTCTTAGAGAAGTAGATTTCTTTCGGCGAAAGTGCTGTTTTCACAGTGCTAAGTACTCCCAACTCTATCAACAATGTAGGTTTTACCAGTTTTCTAAGTCTCTCTTATCTTCTTTTACTTATACTTGGAATTTTCTGTGTATACCTCTGTAACTTCTCTAGGTAGATGAATCACTGTGTACTTTCTCTTGTTTCTATCTGTTACCAATCTTGAGAAATTCACACATTCTGTTTTCACTGTTTCCCGGTCTTAGAGAAGTAGATTTCTTTCGGCGAAAGTGCTGTTTTCACAGTGCTAAGTACTCCCAACTCTATCAACAATGTAGGTTTTACCAGTTTTCTAAGTCTCTCTTATTTTCTTGTACTTATACTTGGAATTCTCTGTGTAAACCTCTGTAACTTCTCTAGGTAGATGAATCACTGTGTACTTTCTCTTGTTTCTATCTGTTTCCAATCTTGAGAAAATCATACATTCTCTTTTCACTGTTTCCCGGTCTTAGAGAAGTAGATTTCTTTCAGCTAAAGTGCTGTTTTCACAGTGCTAAGTACTCCCAACTCAATCAACAATGTAAGTTTTACCATTTTTCTAAGTCTCTCTTATTTTCTTGTACTTAAACATGGAATTTTCTGTGTAAACCTCTGTAACTACTCTAGGTAGATGAATCACTGTGTACTTCTTTTGTTTCTATCTGTTACTAATCTTGAGAAACTCATACATTCTCTGTTACCTGTTTCCCGGTGTTAGAGAAGTAGATTTCTTTCTGCGAAAGTGCTGTTTTCACACTGCTAAGTACTCTCAACTCTATCAACAATGTAGGTTTTACCAGTTTTCTAAGTCTCTCTTATTTTCTTGTACTTATAGTTGGAATTCTCTGTGTAAACCTCTGTAACTTCTCTAGGTAGATGAATCACTGTGTACGTTCTCATGTTTCTATCTGTTACTAATCTTGAGAAACTCATACATTCTCTGTTACCTGTTTCCCGGTCTTAGAGAAGTAGATTTTTTTCGGCAAAAGTGCTGTTTTCACAGTGCTAAGTACTCCCAACTCTATCAACAATGTAGGTTTTACTAGTTTTCTAAGTCTCTCTTATTTTCTTGTACTTATACTTGGAATTCTCTGTGTAAACCTCTGTAACATCTCTAGGTAGATGAATCACTGTGTACTTTCTCTTGTTTCTATCTGTTACCAATCTTGAGAAACTCATACATGCTCTTTTCACTGTTTCCCGGTCTTAGAGAAGTAGATTTCTTTGGGTGAAACTGCTGTTTTCACAGTGCTAAGTCCTCCCAACTCAATCAACAATGTAAGTTTTACCAGTTTTCTAAGTCTCTCTTATCTTCTTTTACTTATACTTGGAATTTTCTGTGTAAACCTCTGTAACTTCTCTAGGTAGATGAATCACTGCGTACTTCTTTTGTTTCTATCTGTTACTAATCTTGAGAAACTCATACATTCTCTGTTACCTGTTTCCCGGTGTTAGAGAAGTAGATTTCTTTCTGCAAAAGTGCTGTTTCCACAGTGCTAAGTACTCCCAACTCTATCAACAATGTAGGTTTTACCAGTTTTCTAAGTCTCTCTTATTTTCCTGTACTTATACTTGGAATTCTCTGTGTAAACCTCTGTAACTTCTCTAGGTAGATCAATCACTGTGTACTTTCTCTTCTTTCTATCTGTTACCAATCTTGAGAAACTCATACATTTTCTTTTCACTGTTTCACGGTCTTAGAGAAGAAGATTTCTTTCGGCGAAAGAGCTGTTTTCACAGTGCTAAGTACTCCCAACCCAATCAACAATGTAAGCTTTACCAGTTTTCTAAGTTCTCTTATTTTCTTGTAGTTAAACTTGGAATTTTCTGTGTAAACCTCTGTAACTACTCTAGGTAGATGAATCACTGTGTACTTCTTTTGTTTCTACCTGTTACTAATCTTGAGAAACTCATACATTCTCTGTTACCTGTTTCCCGGTGTTAGAGAAGTAGATTTCTTTCTGCGAAAGTGCTGTTTTCACTGTGCTAAGTACTCCCAACTCAATCAACAATGTAAGTTTTACCAGTTTTCTAAGTCTCTCTTATCTTCTTTTACTTATACTTGGAATTTTCTTTGTAAACCTCTGTAACTTCTCTAGGTAGATGAATCACTGTGTACTTTCTCTTGTTTCTATCTGTTACCAATCTTGAGAAACTCATACATTCTCTTTGCACTGTTTCCCGGTCTTAGAGAAGTAGATTTCTTTCGGCGAAAGTGCTGTTTTCACAGTGCTAAGTACTCCCAACTCTATCAACAATGTAGGTTTTACCAGTTTTCTAAGTCTCTGTTATCTTCTTTTACTTATACTTGAAATTTTCTGTGTAAACCTCTGTTACTTCTCTAGGTAGATGAATCAGTGTGTACTTTCTCTTGTTTCTATCTGTTACCAATCTTGAGAAACTCATACATTCTCTTTTCACTGTTTCCCGGTCTTAGAGAAGTAGATTTCTTTCGGCGAATGTGCTGTTTTCACACTGCTAAGTACTCCCAAATCTATCAACAATGTAGGTTTTACCAGTTTTCTAAGTCTCTCTTATTTTCTTGTACTTATACTTGGAATTCTCTGTGTAAACCTCTGTACCTTCTCTATGTAGATGAATCACTGTGTACTTTCTCTTGTTTCTATCTGTTACTAATCTTGAGAAGCTCATACATTCTCTGTTACCTGTTTCCCGGTCTTAGAGAAGTAGATTTCTTTCTGCGAAAGTGCTGTTTTCACACTGCTAAGTACTCCCAACTCTATCAACAATGTAGGTTTTACCAGTTTTCTAAGTCTCTCTTATTTTCTTGTACTTATACTTGGAATTCTCTGTGTAAACCTCTGTAACTTCTCTAGGTAGATGAATCACTGTGTACTTTCTCTTGTTTCTATCTGTTACCAATCTTGAGAAACTCATACATGCTCTTTTCACTGTTTCCCGGTCTTAGAGAAGTAGATTTCTTTGAGCGAAACTGCTGTTTTCACAGTGCTAAGTCCTCCCAACTCAATCAACAATGTAAGTTTTACCAGTTTTCTAAGTCTCTCTTATCTTCTTTTACTTATACTTGGAATTTTCTGTGTAAACCTCTGTAACTTCTCTAGGTAGATGAATCACTGCGTACTTCTTTTGTTTCTATGTGTTACTAATCTTGAGAAACTCATACATTCTCTGTTACCTGTTTCCCGGTGTTAGAGAAGGAGATTTCTTTCTGCAAAAGTGCTTTTTCCACAGTGCTAAGTACTCCCAACTCTATCAACAATGTAGGTTTTACCAGTTTTCTAAGTCTCTCTTATTTTCTTGTACTTATACTTGGAATTCTCTGTGTAAATCTCTGTAACTTCTCTAGGTAGATCAATCACTGTGTACTTTCTCTTCTTTCTATCTGTTACCAATCTTGAGAAACTCATACATTTTCTTTTCACTGTTTCACGGTCTTAGAGAAGAAGATTTCTTTCGGCGAAAGTGCTGTTGTCACAGTGCTAAGTACTCCCAACCCAATCAACAATGTAAGTTTTACCAGTTCTCTAAGTCTCTCTTATCTTCTTTTACTTATACTTGGAATTTTCTGTGTAAACCTCTGTTACTTCTCTAGGTAGATGAATCACTGTGTACTTTCTCTTGTTTCTATCTGTTACCAATCTTGAGAAACTCATACATTCTCTTTTCACTGTTTCCCGGTCTTAGAGAAGTAGATTTCTTTCGGCGAAAGTGCTGTTTTCACAGTGCTAAGTACTCCCAACTCTATCAACAATGTAGGTTTTACCAGTTTTCTAAGTCTCTCTGATTTTCTTGTACTTATACTTGGAATTCTCTGTGTAAACCTCTGTACCTTCTCTAGGTAGATGAATCACTGTGTACTTTCTCTTGTTTCTATCTGTTACAAATCTTGAGAAACTCATACATTCTCTGTTACCTGTTGCCCCATGTTAGAGAAGTAGATTTCTTTCGGCGAAAGTGCTGTTTTCACAGTGCTAAGTACTCCCAACTCTATCAACAATGTAGGTTTTACCAGTTTTCTAAGTCTCTCTTATTTTCTTGTACTTATACTTGGAATTCTCTGTGTAAACCTCTGTAACTTCTCTAGGTAGATGAATCACTGTGTACGTTCTCTTGTTTCTATCTGTTACCCATCTTGAGAAACTCATACATTCTCTTTTCACTGTTTCACGGTCTTAGAGAATTAGATTTCTTTGGGCGAAAGTGCTGTTTTCACAGTGCTAAGTACTCCCAACTCAATCAAAAATGTAAGTTTTACCAGTTTTCTAAGTCTCTCTTATCTTCTTTTACTTATACTTGGAATTTTCTGTGTATACCTCTGTAACTTCTCTAGGTAGATGAATCACTGTGTACTTTCTCTTGTTTCTATCTGTTACCAATCTTGAGAAACTCATACATTTTCTTTTCACTGTTTCCCGATCTTAGAGAAGTAGATTTCTTTGGGCGAATGTGCTGTTTTCACAGTGCTAAGTACTGCCAACTCTATCAACAATGTAGGTTTTACCAGTTTTCTAAGTCTCTCTTATTTTCTTGTACTTATACTTGGAATTCTCTGTGTAAACCTCTGTAACTTCTCTAGGTAGATGAATCACTGTGTACTTTCTCTTGTTTCTATCTGTTTCCAATCTTCAGAAACTCATACATTCTCTTTTCACTGTTTCCCGGTCTTAGAGAAGTAGATTTCTTTCAGCGAAAGTGCTGTTTTCACAGTGCTAAGTACTCCCAACTCAATCAACAATGTAAGTTTTACCATTTTTCTAAGTCTCTCTTATTTTCTTGTACTTAAACATGGAATTTTCTGTGTAAACCTCTGTAACTACTCTAGGTAGATGAATCACTGTGTACTTCTTTTGTTTCTATCTGTTACTAATCTTGAGAAACTCATACATTCTCTGTTACCTGTTTCCCGGTGTTAGAGAAGTAGATTTCTTTCTGCGAAAGTGCTGTTTTCACTGTGCTAAGTACTCCCAACTCAATCAACAATGTAAGTTTTACCAGTTTTCTAAGTCTCTCTTATCTTCTTTTACTTATACTTGGAATTTTCTGTGTAAACCTCTGTAACTTCTCTAGGTAGATGAATCACTGTGTACTTTCTTTTGTTTCTATCTGTTACCAATCTTGAGAAACTCATACATTCTCTTTTCACTGTTTCCCGCTCTTAGAGAAGTAGATTTCTTTCGGCGAAAGTGCTGTTTTCACAGTGCTAAGTACTCCCAACTCAATCAACAATGTAAGTTTTACCAGTTTTCTAAGTCTCTCTTATTTTCTTGTAGTTAAATTTGGAATTTTCTGTGTAAACCTCTGTAACTTTTCCAGGTAGATGAATCACTGTGTACTTCTTTTGTTTCTATGTGTTACTAATCTTGAGAAACTCATACATTCTCTGTTACCTGTTTCCCGGAGTTAGAGAAGGAAATTTCTTTCTGCGAAAGTGCTGTTTTCACAGTGCTAAGTACTCCCAACTCTATCAACAATGTAGGTTTTACCAGTTTTCTAAGTCTCTCTTATTTTCTTGTACTTATACATGGAATTCTCTGTGTAAACCTCTGTAACTTCTCTAGGTAGATGAATCACTGTGGACTTTCTCTTGTTTCTATCTGTTGCCAATCCTGAGAAACTCATACGTTCTCTTTTCACTGTTTCCCGGTCTTAGAGAAGTAGATTTCTTTCGGCGAAAGTGCTGTTTTCACAGTGCTAAGTACTCCCAACTCTATCAACAATGTAGGTTTTAACAGTTTTCTAAGTCTCTCTTATTTTCTTGTACTTATATTTGGAATTCTCTGTGTAAACCTCTGTAACTTTTCTAGGTAGATGAATCACTGTGTACTTTCTCTTGTTTCTATCTGTTACCAATCTTGAGAAACTCATACATTCTCTTTTCACTGTTTCCCGGTCTTAGAGAAGTAGATTTCTTTCGGCGAAAGTGCTGTTTTCACAGTGCTAAGTTCTCCCAACTCTATCAACAATGTAGGTTTTAACAGTTTTCTAAGTCTCTCTTATTTTCTTGTACTTATATTTGGAATTCTCTGTGTAAACCTCTGTAACTTTTCTAGGTAGATGAATCACTGTGTACTTTCTCTTGTTTCTATCTGTTACCAATCTTGAGAAACTCATACATTCTCTTTTCACTGTTTCCCGGTCTTAGAGAAGTAGATTTCTTTGAGCGAAAGTGCTGTTTTCACAGTGCTAAGTACTCCCAACTCTATCAACAATGTAGGTTTTACCAGTTTTCTAAGTCTCTCTTATTTTCTTGTACTTATACGAGGAATTCTCTGTGTAAACCTCTGTAACTTCTCTAGGTAGAAGAATCACTGTGTACTTGCTCTTGTTTCTATCTGTTACCAATCTTGAGAAACTCATACATTCTCTTTTCACTGTTTCCCGGTCTTAGAGAAGTAGATTTCTTTCAGCGAAAGTGCTGTTTTCACAGTGATAAGTACTCCCAACTCAATCAACGATGTAAGTTTTACCATTTTTCTAAGTCTCTCTTATTTTCTTGTACTTAAACATGGAATTTTCTGTGTAAACCTCTGTAACTACTCTAGGTAGATGAATCACTGTGTACTTTCTTTTGTTTCTATCTGTTACCAATCTTGAGAAACTCATACATTCTCTTTTCACTGTTTCCCGCTCTTAGAGAAGTAGATTTCTTTCGCCGAAAGTGCTGTTTTCACAGTGCTAAGTACTCCCAACTCTATCAACAATGTAGGTTTTACCAGTTTTCTAATTCTCTGTTATCTTCTTTTACTTGTACTTGGAATTTTCTGTGTAAACCTCTGTTACCTCTCTAGGTAGATGAATCAGTGTGTACTTTCTCTTGTTTCTATCTGTTACCAATCTTGAGAAACTCATACATTCTCTTTTCACTGTTTCCCGGTCTTAGAGAAGTAGATTTCTTTCGGCGAAAGTGCTGTTTTCACAGTGCTAAGTACTCCCAACTCTATCAACAATGTAGGTTTTACCAGTTTTCTAAATCTCTCTTATTTTCTTGTACTTATACTTGGAATTCTCTGTGTAAACCTCTGTGACTTCTCTAGGTAGATGAATCACTGTGTACTTTCTCTTGTTTCTATCTGTTACCCATCTTGAGAAACTCATACATTCTCTTTTCACTGTTTCATGGTCTTAGAGAAGTAGATTTCTTTGGGCGAAAGTGCTGTTTTCACAGTGCTAAGTACTCCCAACTCAATCAAAAATGTAAGTTTTACCAGTTTTCTAAGTCTCTCTTATCTTGTTTTACTTATACTTGGAATTTTCTGTGTAAACCTCTGTAACTTCTCTAGGTAGATGAAACACTGTGTACTTTCTCTTGTTTCTATCTGTTACCAATCTTGAGAAACTCATACATTCTCTTTTCACTGTTTCCCGGTCTTAGAGAAGTAGGTTTCTTTGGGCGAAAGTACTGTTTTCACAGTGCTAAGTACTCCCAACTCTATCAACAATGTAGGTTTTACCAGTTTTCTAAGTCTCTCTTATTTTCTTGTACTTATACTTGGAATTCTCTGTGTAAACCTCTGTAACTTCTCTAGGTAGATGAATCACTGTGTACTTTCTCTTGTTTCTATCTGTTACCAATCTTGAGAAACTCATACATTCTCTTTTCACTGTTTCCCGGTCTTAGAGAAGTAGATTTCTTTCAGCGAAAGTGCTGTTTTCACAGTGCTAAGTACTCCCAACTCAATCAACAATGTAAGTTTTACCATTTTTCTAAGTCTCTCTTATTTTCTTGTACTTAAACATGGAATTTTCTGTGTAAACCTCTGTAACTACTCTAGGTAGATGAATCACTGTGTACTTCTTTTGCTTCTATCTGTTACTAATCTTGAGAAACTCATACATTCTCTGTTACCTGTTTCCCGGAGTTAGAGAAGGAGATTTCTTTCTGCGAAAGTGCTGTTTTCACAGTGCTAAGTACTCCCAACTCTATCAACAATGTAGGTTTTACCAGTTTCCTAAGTCTCTCTTATTTTCTTGTACTTATACATGGAATTCTCTGTGTAAACCTCTGTAACTTCTCTAGGTAGATGAATCACTGTGTACTTTCTCTTGTTTCTATCTGTTGCCAATCCTGAGAAACTCATACATTCTCTTTTCACTGTTTCCCGGTCTGAGAGAAGTAGATTTCTTTCGGCGAAAGTGCTGTTTTCACAGTGCTAAGTACTCCCAACTCTATCAACAATGTAGGTTTTACCAGTTTTCTAAGTCTCTCTTATTTTCTTGTACTTATACTTGGAATTCTCTGTGTAAACCTCTGTAACTTCTCTAGGTAGATCAATCACTGTGTACTTTCTCTTCTTTCTATCTGTTACCAATCTTGAGAAACTCATACATTTTCTTTTCACTGTTTCACGGTCTTAGAGAAGAAGATTTCTTTCGGCGAAAGTGCTGTTTTCACAGTGCTAAGTACTCCCAACCCAATCAACAATGTAAGTTTTACCAGTTTTCTAAGTCTCTCTTATCTTCTTTTACTTATACTTGGAATTTTCTGTGTAAACCTCTGTTACTTCTCTAGGTAGATGAATCACTGTGTACTTTCTCTTGTTTCTATCTGTTACCAATCTTGAGAAACTCATACATTCTCTTTTCACTGTTTCCCGGTCTTAGAGAAGTAGATTTCTTTCGGCGAAAGTGCTGTTTTCACAGTGCTAAGTACTCCCAACTCTATCAACAATGTAGGTTTTACCAGTTTTCTAAGTCTCTCTGATTTTCTTGTACTTATACTTGGAATTCTCTGTGTAAACCTCTGTACCTTCTCTAGGTAGATGAATCACTGTGTACTTTCTCTTGTTTCTATCTGTTACAAATCTTGAGAAACTCATACATTCTCTGTTACCTGTTGCCCCATGTTAGAGAAGTAGATTTCTTTCGGCGAAAGTGCTGTTTTCACAGTGCTAAGTACTCCCAACTCTATCAACAATGTAGGTTTTACCAGTTTTCTAAGTCTCTCTTATTTTCTTGTACTTATACTTGGAATTCTCTGTGTAAACCTCTGTTACTTCTCTAGGTAGATGAATCACTGTGTACGTTCTCTTGTTTCTATCTGTTACCCATCTTGAGAAACTCATACATTCTCTTTTCACTGTTTCACGGTCTTAGAGAATTAGATTTCTTTGGGCGAAAGTGCTGTTTTCACAGTGCTAAGTACTCCCAACTCAATCAACAATGTAAGTTTTACCAGTTTTCTAAGTCTCTCTTATCTTCTTTTACTTATACTTGGAATTTTCTGTGTATACCTCTGTAACTTCTCTAGGTAGATGAATCACTGTGTACTTTCTCTTGTTTCTATCTGTTACCAATCTTGAGAAACTCATACATTCTCTTTTCACTGTTTCCCGATCTTAGAGAAGTAGATTTCTTTGGGCGAATGTGCTGTTTTCACAGTGCTAAGTACTGCCAACTCTATCAACAATGTAGGTTTTACCAGTTTTCTAAGTCTCTCTTATTTTCTTGTACTTATACTTGGAATTCTCTGTGTAAACCTCTGTAACTTCTCTAGGTAGATGAATCACTGTGTACTTTCTCTTGTTTCTATCTGTTTCCAATCTTGAGAAACTCATACATTCTCTTTTCACTGTTTCCCGGTCTTAGAGAAGTAGATTTCTTTCAGCGAAAGTGCTGTTTTCACAGTGCTAAGTACTCCCAACTCAATCAACAATGTAAGTTTTACCATTTTTCTAAGTCTCTCTTATTTTCTTGTACTTAAACATGGAATTTTCTGTGTAAACCTCTGTAACTACTCTAGGTAGATGAATCACTGTGTACTTCTTTTGTTTCTATCTGTTACTAATCTTGAGAAACTCATACATTCTCTGTTACCTGTTTCCCGGTGTTAGAGAAGTAGATTTCTTTCTGCGAAAGTGCTGTTTTCACTGTGCTAAGTACTCCCAACTCAATCAACAATGTAAGTTTTACCAGTTTTCTAAGTCTCTCTTATCTTCTTTTACTTATACTTGGAATTTTCTGTGTAAACCTCTGTAACTTCTCTAGGTAGATGAATCTCTGTGTACTTTCTTTTGTTTCTATCTGTTACCAATCTTGAGAAACTCATACATTCTCTTTTCACTGTTTCCCGCTCTTAGAGAAGTAGATTTCTTTCGGCGAAAGTGCTGTTTTCACAGTGCTAAGTACTCCCAACTCAATCAACAATGTAAGTTTTACCAGTTTTCTAAGTCTCTCTTATTTTCTTGTAGTTAAATTTGGAATTTTCTGTGTAAACCTCTGTAACTTTTCCAGGTAGATGAATCACTGTGTACTTCTTTTGTTTCTATGTGTTACTAATCTTGAGAAACTCATACATTCTCTGTTACCTGTTTCCCGGAGTTAGAGAATTAAATTTCTTTCTGCGAAAGTGCTGTTTTCACAGTGCTAAGTACTCCCAACTCTATCAACAATGTAGGTTTTACCAGTTTTCTAAGTCTCTCTTATTTTCTTGTACTTATACATGGAATTCTCTGTGTAAACCTCTGTAACTTCTCTAGGTAGATGAATCACTGTGTACTTTCTCTTGTTTCTATCTGTTGCCAATCCTGAGAAACTCATACATTCTCTTTTCACTGTTTCCCGCTCTTAGAGAAGTAGATTTCTTTCGGCGAAAGTGCTGTTTTCACAGTGCTAAGTACTCCCAACTCTATCAACAATGTAGGTTTTAACAGTTTTCTAAGTCTCTCTTATTTTCTTGTACTTATATTTGGAATTCTCTGTGTAAACCTCTGTGACTTTTCTAGGTAGATGAATCACTGTGTACTTTCTCTTGTTTCTATCTGTTACCAATCTTGAGAAACTCATACATTCTCTTTTCACTGTTTCCCGGTCTTAGAGAAGTAGATTTCTTTCGGCGAAAGTGCTGTTTTCACAGTGCTAAGTTCTCCCAACTCTATCAACAATGTAGGTTTTAACAGTTTTCTAAGTCTCTCTTATTTTCTTGTACTTATATTTGGAATTCTCTGTGTAAACCTCTGTAACTTTTCTAGGTAGATGAATCACTGTGTACTTTCTCTTGTTTCTATCTGTTACCAATCTTGAGAAACTCATACATTCTCTTTTCACTGTTTCCCGGTCTTAGAGAAGTAGATTTCTTTGAGCGAAAGTGCTGTTTTCACAGTGCTAAGTACTCCCAACTCTATCAACAATGTAGGTTTTACCAGTTTTCTAAGTCTCTCTTATTTTCTTGTACTTATACGAGGAATTCTCTGTGTAAACCTCTGTAACTTCTCTAGGTAGAAGAATCACTGTGTACTTGCTCTTGTTTCTATCTGTTACCAATCTTGAGAAACTCATACATTCTCTTTTCACTGTTTCCCGGTCTTAGAGAAGTAGATTTCTTTCAGCGAAAGTGCTGTTTTCACAGTGATAAGTACTCCCAACTCAATCAACGATGTAAGTTTTACCATTTTTCTAAGTCTCTCTTATTTTCTTGTACTTAAACATGGAATTTTCTGTGTAAACCTCTGTAACTACTCTAGGTAGATGAATCACTGTGTACTTCTTTTGTTTCTATCTGTTACTAATCTTGAGAAACTCATACATTCTCTGTTACCTGTTTCCCGGTGTTAGAGAAGTAGATTTCTTTCTGCGAAAGTGCTGTTTTCACAGGGCTAAGTACTCCCCACTCAATCAACAATGTAAGTTTTACCAGTTTTCTAAGTCTCTCTTATCTTCTTTTACTTATACTTGGAATTTTCTGTGTAAACCTCTGTAACTTCTCTAGGTAGATGAATCACTGTGTACTTTCTTTTGTTTCTATCTGTTACCAATCTTGAGAAACTCATACATTCTCTTTTCACTGTTTCCCGCTCTTAGAGAAGTAGATTTCTTTCGCCGAAAGTGCTGTTTTCACAGTGCTAAGTACTCCCAACTCTATCAACAATGTAGGTTTTACCAGTTTTCTAATTCTCTGTTATCTTCTTCTACTTATACTTGAAATTTTCTGTGTAAACCTCTGTTACCTCTCTAGGTAGATGAATCAGTGTGTACTTTCTCTTGTTTCTATCTGTTACCAATCTTGAGAAACTCATACATTCTCTTTTCACTGTTTCCCGGTCTTAGAGAAGTAGATTTCTTTCGGCGAAAGTGCTGTTTTCACAGTGCTAAGTACTCCCAACTCTATCAACAATGTAGGTTTTACCAGTTTTCTAAATCTCTCTTATTTTCTTGTACTTATACTTGGAATTCTCTGTGTAAACCTCTGTGACTTCTCTAGGTAGATGAATCACTGTGTACTTTCTCTTGTTTCTATCTGTTACCCATCTTGAGAAACTCATACATTCTCTTTTCACTGTTTCATGGTCTTAGAGAAGTAGATTTCTTTGGGCGAAAGTGCTGTTTTCACAGTGCTAAGTACTCCCAACTCAATCAAAAATGTAAGTTTTACCAGTTTTCTAAGTCTCTCTTATCTTGTTTTACTTATACTTGGAATTTTCTGTGTAAACCTCTGTAACTTCTCTAGGTAGATGAAACACTGTGTACTTTCTCTTGTTTCTATCTGTTACCAATCTTGAGAAACTCATACATTCTCTTTTCACTGTTTCCCGGTCTTAGAGAAGTAGGTTTCTTTGGGCGAAAGTACTGTTTTCACAGTGCTAAGTACTCCCAACTCTATCAACAATGTAGGTTTTACCAGTTTTCTAAGTCTCTCTTATTTTCTTGTACTTATACTTGGAATTCTCTGTGTAAACCTCTGTAACTTCTCTAGGTAGATGAATCACTGTGTACTTTCTCTTGTTTCTATCTGTTACCAATCTTGAGAAACTCATACATTCTCTTTTCACTGTTTCCCGGTCTTAGAGAAGTAGATTTCTTTCAGCGAAAGTGCTGTTTTCACAGTGCTAAGTACTCCCAACTCAATCAACAATGTAAGTTTTACCATTTTTCTAAGTCTCTCTTATTTTCTTGTACTTAAACATGGAATTTTCTGTGTAAACCTCTGTAACTACTCTAGGTAGATGAATCACTGTGTACTTCTTTTGCTTCTGTCTGTTACTAATCTTGAGAAACTCATACATTCTCTGTTACCTGTTTCCCGGAGTTAGAGAAGGAGATTTCTTTCTGCGAAAGTGCTGTTTTCACAGTGCTAAGTACTCCCAACTCTATCAACAATGTAGGTTTTACCAGTTTTCTAAGTCTCTCTTATTTTCTTGTACTTATACATGGAATTCTCTGTGTAAACCTCTGTAACTTCTCTAGGTAGATGAATCACTGTGTACTTTCTCTTGTTTCTATCTGTTGCCAATCCTGAGAAACTCATACATTCTCTTTTCACTGTTTCCCGGTCTTAGAGAAGTAGATTTCTTTCGGCGAAAGTGCTGTTTTCACAGTGCTAAGTACTCCCAACTCTATCAACAATGTAGGTTTTAACAGTTTTCTAAGTCTCTCTTATTTTCTTGTACTTATATTTGGAATTCTCTGTGTAAACCTCTGTAACTTTTCTAGGTAGATGAATCACTGTGTACTTTCTCTTGTTTCTATCTGTTACCAATCTTGAGAAACTCATACATTCTCTTTTCACTGTTTCCCGGTCTTAGAGAAGTAGATTTCTTTCGGCGAAAGTGCTGTTTTCACAGTGCTAAGTACTCCCAACTCTATCAACAATGTAGGTTTTACCAGTTTTCTAAGTCTCTCTTATTTTCTTGTACTTATATTTGGAATTCTCTGTGTAAACCTCTGTAACTTTTCTAGGTAGATGAATCACTGTGTACTTTCTCTTGTTTCTATCTGTTACCAATCTTGAGAAACTCATACATTCTCTTTTCACTGTTTCCCGGTCTTAGAGAAGTAGATTTCTTTGAGCGAAAGTGCTGTTTTCACAGTGCTAAGTACTCCCAACTCTATCAACAATGTAGGTTTTACCAGTTTTCTAAGTCTCTCTTATTTTCTTGTACTTATACTAGGAATTCTCTGTGTAAACCTCTGTAACTTCTCTAGGTAGAAGAATCACTGTGTACTTGCTCTTGTTTCTATCTGTTACCAATCTTGAGAAACTCATACATTCTCTTTTCACTGTTTCCCGGTCTTAGAGAAGTAGATTTCTTTCAGCGAAAGTGCTGTTTTCACAGTGATAAGTACTCCCAACTCAATCAACGATGTAAGTTTTACCATTTTTCTAAGTCTCTCTTATTTTCTTGTACTTAAACATGGAATTTTCTGTGTAAACCTCTGTAACTACTCTAGGTAGATGAATCACTGTGTACTTCTTTTGTTTCTATCTGTTACTAATCTTGAGAAACTCATACATTCTCTGTTACCTGTTTCCCGGTGTTAGAGAAGTAGATTTCTTTCTGCGAAAGTGCTGTTTTCACAGTGCTAAGTACTCCCAACTCAATCAACAATGTAAGTTTTACCAGTTTTCTAAGTCTCTCTTATCTTCTTTTACTTATACTTGGAATTTTCTGTGTAAACCTCTGTAACTTCTCTAGGTAGATGAATCACTGTGTACTTTCTTTTGTTTCTATCTGTTACCAATCTTGAGAAACTCATACATTCTCTTTTCACTGTTTCCCGCTCTTAGAGAAGTAGATTTCTTTCGCCGAAAGTGCTGTTTTCACAGTGCTAAGTACTCCCAACTCTATCAACAATGTAGGTTTTACCAGTTTTCTAAGTCTCTGTTATCTTCTTTTACTTATACTTGAAATTTTCTGTGTAAACCTCTGTTACCTCTCTAGGTAGATGAATCAGTGTGTACTTTCTCTTGTTTCTATCTGTTACCAATCTTGAGAAACTCATACATTCTCTTTTCACTGTTTCCCGTTCTTAGAGAAGTAGATTTCTTTCGGCGAAAGTGCTGTTTTCACAGTGCTAAGTACTCCCAACTCTATCAACAATGTAGGTTTTACCAGTTTTCTAAATCTCTCTTATTTTCTTGTACTTATACTTGGAATTCTCTGTGTAAACCTCTGTGACTTCTCTAGGTAGATGAATCACTGTGTACTTTCTCTTGTTTCTATCTGTTACCCATCTTGAGAAACTCATACATTCTCTTTTCACTGTTTCATGGTCTTAGAGAAGTAGATTTCTTTGGGCGAAAGTGCTGTTTTCACAGTGCTAAGTACTCCCAACTCAATCAAAAATGTAAGTTTTACCAGTTTTCTAAGTCTCTCTTATCTTGTTTTACTTATACTTGGAATTTTCTGTGTAAACCTTTGTAACTTCTCTAGGTAGATGAAACACTGTGTACTTTCTCTTGTTTCTATCTGTTACCAATCTTGAGAAACTCATACATTCTCTTTTCACTGTTTCCCGGTCTTAGAGAAGTAGGTTTCTTTGGGCGAAAGTACTGTTTTCACAGTGCTAAGTACTCCCAACTCTATCAACAATGTAGGTTTTACCAGTTTTCTAAGTCTCTCTTATTTTCTTGTACTTATACTTGGAATTCTCTGTGTAAACCTCTGTAACTTCTCTAGGTAGATGAATCACTGTGTACTTTCTCTTGTTTCTATCTGTTACCAATCTTGAGAAACTCATACATTCTCTTTTCACTGTTTCCCGGTCTTAGAGAAGTAGATTTCTTTCAGCGAAAGTGCTGTTTTCACAGTGCTAAGTACTCCCAACTCAATCAACAATGTAAGTTTATCATTTTTCTAAGTCTCTCTTATTTTCTTGTACTTAAACATGGAATTTTCTGTGTAAACCTCTGTAACTACTCTAGGTAGATGAATCACTGTGTACTTCTTTTGCTTCTATCTGTTACTAATCTTGAGAAACTCATACATTCTCTGTTACCTGTTTCCCGGTGTTAGAGAAGTAGAATTCTTTCTGCGAAAGTGCTGTTTTCACAGTGCTAAGTACTCCCAACTCAATCAACAATGTAAGTTTTACCAGTTTTCTAAGTCTCTCTTATCTTCTTTTACTTATACTTGGAATTTTCTGTGTAAACCTCTGTAACTTCTCTAGGTAGATGAATCACTGTGTACTTTCTCTTGTTTCTATCTGTTACCAATCTTGAGAAACTCATACATTCTCTTTTCACTGTTTCCCGGTCTTAGAGAAGTAGATTTCTTTCGGCGAAAGTGCTGTTTTCACAGTGCTAAGTACTCCCAACTCTATCAACAATGTAGGTTTTACCAGTTTTCTAAGTCTCTCTTATTTTCTTGTACTTATACTTGGAATTCTCTGTGTAAACCTCTGTAACTTCTCTAGGTTGATGAATCACTGTGTACTTTCTCTTCTTTCTATCTGTTACTAATCTTGAGAAACTCATACATTCACTGTTACCTGTTTCCCGGTCTTAGAGAAGTAGATTTCTTTCTGCGAAAGTGCTGTTTTGACAGTGCTAAGTACTCCCAACTCTATCAACAATGTAGGTTTTACCAGTTTTCTAAGTCTCTCTTATTTTCCTGTACTTATACTTGGAATTCTCTGTGTAAACCTCTGTAACTTCCCTAGGTAGATGAATCACTGTGTACTTTCTCTTGTTTCTATCTGTTACTAATCTTGAGAAACTCATACATTCTCTGTTACCTGTTTCCCGCTCTTAGAGAAGTAGATTTCTTTCTGCGAAAGTGCTGTTTTCACAGTGCTAAGTACTCCCAACTCTATCAACAATGTAGGTTTTACCAGTTTTCTAAGTCTCTCTTATCTTCTTTTACTTATACTTGGAATTTTCTGTGTAAACCTGTTACTTCTCTAGGTAGATGAATCAGTGTGTACTTTCTCTTGTTTCTATCTGTTACCAATCTTGAGAAACTCATACATTCTCTTTTCACTGTTTCCCGGTCTTAGAGAAGTAGATTTCTTTCGGCGAAAGTGCTGTTTTCACAGGGCTAAGTACTCCCAACTCTATCAACAATGTAGGTTTTACCAGTTTTCTAAGTCTCTCTTATTTTCTTGTACTTATACTTGGAATTCTCTGTGTAAACCTCTGTAACTTCTCTAGGAAGATGAATCACTGTGTACTTACTCTTGTTTCTATCTGTTACTAATCTTGAGAAACTCATACATTCTCTGTTACCTGTTTCCCGGTCTTAGAGAAGTAGATTTCTTTCTGCGAAAGTGCTGTTTTCACAGTGCTAAGTTCTCCCAACTCTATCAACAATGTAGGTTTTACCAGTTTTCTAAGTCTCTCTTATTTTCTTGCACTTATACTTGGAATTCTCTGTGTAAACCTCTGTAACTTCCCTAGGTAGATGAATCACTGTGTAGTTTCTCTTGCTTCTGTCTGTTACTAATCTTGAGAAACTCATACGTTCTCTGTTACCTGTTTCCCGGTCTTAGAGAAGTAGATTTCTTTCTGCGAAAGTGCTGTTTTCACAGTGCTAAGTACTCCCAACTATATCAACAATGTAGGTTTTACCAGTTTTCTAACTCTATCTTATTTTCTTGTACTTATAGTTGGAATTCTCTGTGTAAACCTCTGTAACTTCTCTAGGTAGATGAATCACTGTGTACGTTCTCTTGTTTCTATCTGTTACTAATCTTGAGAAACTCATACATTCTCTGTTACCTGTTTCCCGGTATTAGAGAAGTAGATTTCTTTCTGCGAAAGCGCTGTTTTCACAGTGCTAAGTACTCCCAACTCTATCAACAATGTAGGTTTTACCAGTTTTCTAAGTCTCTCTTATTTTTTTGTACTTATACTTGGAATTCTCTGTGTAAACCTCTGTAACTTCTCTAGATAGATGAATCACTGTGTACTTTCTCTTGTTTCTATCTGTTACCCATCTTGAGAAACTCATACATTCTCTTTTCACTGTTTCACGGTCTTAGAGAAGTAGATTTCTTTGGGCGAAAGTGCTGTTTTCACAGTGCTAAGTACTCCCAACTCAATCCAAAATGTAAGTTTTACCAGTTTTCTAAGTCTCTCTTATCTTGTTTTACTTATACTTGGAATTTTCTGTGTAAACCTCTGTAACTTCTCTACGTAGATGAAACACTGTGTACTTCTCTTGTTTCTATCTGTTACCAATCTTGAGAAACTCATACATTCTCTTTTCACTGTTTCCCGGTCTTAGAGAAGTAGATTTCTTTGGGCGAAAGTGCTGTTTTCACAGAGCTAAGCACTCCCAACTCTATCAACAATGTAGGTTTTACCAGTTTTCTAAGTCTCTCTTATTTTCTTGTACTTATACTTGGAATTCTCTGTGTAAACCTCTGTAACTTCTCTAGGTAGATGAATCACTGTGTACTTTCTCTTGTTTCTATCTGTTACCAATCTTGAGAAACTCATACATTCTCTTTTCACTGTTTCACGGTCTTAGAGAAGTAGATTTCTTTCAGCGAAAGTGCTGTTTTCACAGTGCTAAGTACTCCCAACTCTATCAACAATGTAGGTTTTACCAGTTTTCTAAGTCTCTCTTATTTTCTTGTACTTATACTTGGAATTCTCTGTGTAAACCTCTGTAACTTCCCTAGGTAGATGAATCACTGTGTACTTTCTCTTGTATCTATCTGTTACTAATCTTGAGAAACTCATACATTCTCTGTTACCTGTTTCCCCGTGTTAGAGAAGTAGATTTCTTTCGGCGAAAGTGCTGTTTTCACAGTGCTAAGTACTCCCAACTCTATCAACAATGTAGGTTTTACCAGTTTTCTAAGTCTCTCTTATCTTCTTTTACTTATACTTGGAATTTTCTGTGTAAACCTCTGTTACTTCTCTAGGTAGATGAATCAGTGTGTACTTTCTCTTGTTTCTATCTGTTACCAATCTTGAGAAACTCATACATTCTCTTTTCACTGTTTCCCTGTCTTAGAGAAGTAGATTTCTTTCGGCGAAAGTGCTCTTTTCACAGTGCTGTGTACTCCCAACTCTATCAACAATGTAGGTTTTACCAGTTTTCTAAGACTTTCTTATTTTCTTGTACTTATACTTGGAATTCTCTGTGTAAACCTCTGTAACTTCTCTACGTAGATGAATCACTGTGTACTTTCTCTTGTTTCTATCTGTTACTAATCTTGAGAAACTCATACATTCTCTGTTACTTGTTTCCCGGTCTTAGAGAAGTAGATTTCTTTCGGCGAAAGTGCTGTTTTCACAGTGCTAAGTACTCCCAACTCTATCAACAATGTAGGTTTTACCAGTTTTCTAAGTCTCTCTTATTTTCTTGTACTTATACTTGGAATTCTCTGTGTAAACCTTTGTAACTTCCCTAGGTAGATGAATCACTGTGTACTTTCTCTTGTTTCTACCTGTTACTAATCTTGAGAAACTCATACATTCTCTGTTACCTGTTTCCCCGTGTTAGAGAAGTAGATTTCTTTGGGCGAAACTGCTGTTTTCACAGTGCTAAGTACTCCCAACTCTATCAACAATGTAGGTTTTACCAGTTTTCTAAGTCTCTCTTATTTTCTTGTACTTATACTTGGAATTCTCTGTGTAAACCTCTGTAACTTCTCTAGGTAGATGAATCACTGTGTACTTTCTCTTGTTTCTATCTGTTACTAATCTTGAGAAACTCATACATTCTCTGTTACCTGTTTCCCGGTATTAGAGAAGTAGATTTCTTTCTGCGAAAGTGCTGTTTTCACAGTGCTAAGTACTCCCAACTCTATCAACAATGTAGGTTTTACCAGTTTTCTAAGTCTCTCTTATTTTCTTGTACTTGGAATTCTCTGTGTAAACCTCTGTAACTTCTCTAGGTAGATGAATCACTGTGTACTTTCTCTTGTTTCTATCTGTTACCAATCTTGAGAAACTCATACATTCTCTTTTCACTGTTTCCCGGTCGTAGAGAAGTAGATTTCTTTCGGCGAAAGTGCTGTTTTCACAGTGCTAAGTACTCCCAACTCTATCAACAATGTAGGTTTTACCAGTTTTCTAAGTCTCTCTTATTTTCTTGTACTTATACTTGGAATTCTCTGTGTAAACCTCTGTAACTTCTCTACGGAAATGAATCACTGTGTACTTTCTCTTGTTTCTATCTGTTACTAATCTTGAGAAACTCATACATTCTCGGTTACCTGTTTCCCGGTCTTAGATAAGTAGATTTCTTTCGGCGAAAGTGCTGTTTTCACAGTGCTCTGTACTCCCAAGTCTATCAACAATGTAGGTTTTACCAGTTTTCTAAGTCTCTCTTAATTTCTTGTACTTATACTTGGAATTCTCTGTGTAAACCTCTGTAACTTCCCTAGGTAGATGAATCACTGTGTACTTTCTCTTGTTTCTATCTGTTACTAATCTTGAGAAACTCATACATTCTCTGTTACTTGTTTCCCTGTCTTAGAGAAGTAGATTTCTTTCTGCGAAAGTGCTGTTTTCACAGTGCTAAGTACTCCCAACTCTATCAACAATGTAGGTTTTACCAGTTTTCTAAGTGTCTCTTATTTTCTTGTACTTATAGTTGGAATTCTCTGTGTAAACCTCTGTAACTTCTCAAGGTAGATGAATCACTGTGTACGTTCTCTTGTTTCTATCTGTTACTAATCTTGAGAAACTCATACATTCTCTGTTACCTGTTTCCCGGTATTAGAGAATAGATTTCTTTCTGCGAAAGTGCTGTTTTCACAGTGCTAAGTACTCCCAACTCAATCAACAATGTAAGTTTTACCAGTTTTCTAAGTCTCTCTTATATTCTTTTACATATACTTGGAATTTTCTGTGTAAACCTCTGTAACTTCTCTAGGAAGATGAATCACTGTGTACTTTCTCTTGTTTCTATCTGTTACTAATCTTGAGAAACTCATACATTCTCTGTTACCTGTTTCCCGGTCTTAGAGAAGTAGATTTCTTTCTGCGAAAGTGCTGTTTTCACAGTGCTAAGTTCTCCCAACTCTATCAACAATGTAGGTTTTACCAGTTTTCTAAGTCTCTCTTATTTTCTTGCACTTATACTTGGAATTCTCTGTGTAAACCTCTGTAACTTCCCTAGGTAGATGAATCACTGTGTAGTTTCTCTTGCTTCTGTCTGTTACTAATCTTGAGAAACTCATACGTTCTCTGTTACCTGTTTCCCGGTCTTAGAGAAGTAGATTTCTTTCTGCTAAAGTGCTGTTTTCACAGTGCTAAGTACTCCCAACTATATCAACAATGTAGGTTTTACCAGTTTTCTAACTCTATCTTATTTTCTTGTACTTATAGTTGGAATTCTCTGTGTAAACCTCTGTAACTTCTCTAGGTAGATGAATCACTGTGTACGTTCTCTTGTTTCTATCTGTTACTAATCTTGAGAAACTCATACATTCTCTGTTACCTGTTTCCCGGTATTAGAGAAGTAGATTTCTTTCTGCGAAAGCGCTGTTTTCACAGTGCTAAGTACTCCCAACTCTATCAACAATGTAGGTTTTACCAGTTTTCTAAGTCTCTCTTATTTTTTTGTACTTATACTTGGAATTCTCTGTGTAAACCTCTGTAACTTCTCTAGATAGATGAATCACTGTGTACTTTCTCTTGTTTCTATCTGTTACCCATCTTGAGAAACTCATACATTCTCTTTTCACTGTTTCACGGTCTTAGAGAAGTAGATTTCTTTGGGCGAAAGTGCTGTTTTCACAGTGCTAAGTACTCCCAACTCAATCCAAAATGTAAGTTTTACCAGTTTTCTAAGTCTCTCTTATCTTGTTTTACTTATACTTGGAATTTTCTGTGTAAACCTCTGTAACTTCTCTACGTAGATGAAACACTGTGTACTTCTCTTGTTTCTATCTGTTACCAATCTTGAGAAACTCATACATTCTCTTTTCACTGTTTCCCGGTCTTAGAGAAGTAGATTTCTTTGGGCGAAAGTGCTGTTTTCACAGAGCTAAGCACTCCCAACTCTATCAACAATGTAGGTTTTACCAGTTTTCTAAGTCTCTCTTATTTTCTTGTACTTATACTTGGAATTCTCTGTGTAAACCTCTGTAACTTCTCTAGGTAGATGAATCACTGTGTACTTTCTCTTGTTTCTATCTGTTACCAATCTTGAGAAACTCATACATTCTCTTTTCACTGTTTCACGGTCTTAGAGAAGTAGATTTCTTTCAGCGAAAGTGCTGTTTTCACAGTGCTAAGTACTCCCAACTCTATCAACAATGTAGGTTTTACCAGTTTTCTAAGTCTCTCTTATTTTCTTGTACTTATACTTGGAATTCTCTGTGTAAACCTCTGTAACTTCCCTAGGTAGATGAATCACTGTGTACTTTCTCTTGTATCTATCTGTTACTAATCTTGAGAAACTCATACATTCTCTGTTACCTGTTTCCCCGTGTTAGAGAAGTAGATTTCTTTCGGCGAAAGTGCTGTTTTCACAGTGCTAAGTACTCCCAACTCTATCAACAATGTAGGTTTTACCAGTTTTCTAAGTCTCTCTTATCTTCTTTTACTTATACTTGGAATTTTCTGTGTAAACCTCTGTTACTTCTCTAGGTAGATGAATCAGTGTGTACTTTCTCTTGTTTCTATCTGTTACCAATCTTGAGAAACTCATACATTCTCTTTTCACTGTTTCCCTGTCTTAGAGAAGTAGATTTCTTTCGGCGAAAGTGCTCTTTTCACAGTGCTGTGTACTCCCAACTCTATCAACAATGTAGGTTTTACCAGTTTTCTAAGACTTTCTTATTTTCTTGTACTTATACTTGGAATTCTCTGTGTAAACCTCTGTAACTTCTCTACGTAGATGAATCACTGTGTACTTTCTCTTGTTTCTATCTGTTACTAATCTTGAGAAACTCATACATTCTCTGTTACTTGTTTCCCGGTCTTAGAGAAGTAGATTTCTTTCGGCGAAAGTGCTGTTTTCACAGTGCTAAGTACTCCCAACTCTATCAACAATGTAGGTTTTACCAGTTTTCTAAGTCTCTCTTATTTTCTTGTACTTATACTTGGAATTCTCTGTGTAAACCTTTGTAACTTCCCTAGGTAGATGAATCACTGTGTACTTTCTCTTGTTTCTACCTGTTACTAATCTTGAGAAACTCATACATTCTCTGTTACCTGTTTCCCCGTGTTAGAGAAGTAGATTTCTTTGGGCGAAACTGCTGTTTTCACAGTGCTAAGTACTCCCAACTCTATCAACAATGTAGGTTTTACCAGTTTTCTAAGTCTCTCTTATTTTCTTGTACTTATACTTGGAATTCTCTGTGTAAACCTCTGTAACTTCTCTAGGTAGATGAATCACTGTGTACTTTCTCTTGTTTCTATCTGTTACTAATCTTGAGAAACTCATACATTCTCTGTTACCTGTTTCCCGGTATTAGAGAAGTAGATTTCTTTCTGCGAAAGTGCTGTTTTCACAGTGCTAAGTACTCCCAACTCTATCAACAATGTAGGTTTTACCAGTTTTCTAAGTCTCTCTTATTTTCTTGTACTTGGAATTCTCTGTGTAAACCTCTGTAACTTCTCTAGGTAGATGAATCACTGTGTACTTTCTCTTGTTTCTATCTGTTACCAATCTTGAGAAACTCATACATTCTCTTTTCACTGTTTCCCGGTCGTAGAGAAGTAGATTTCTTTCGGCGAAAGTGCTGTTTTCACAGTGCTAAGTACTCCCAACTCTATCAACAATGTAGGTTTTACCAGTTTTCTAAGTCTCTCTTATTTTCTTGTACTTATACTTGGAATTCTCTGTGTAAACCTCTGTAACTTCTCTACGGAAATGAATCACTGTGTACTTTCTCTTGTTTCTATCTGTTACTAATCTTGAGAAACTCATACATTCTCGGTTACCTGTTTCCCGGTCTTAGATAAGTAGATTTCTTTCGGCGAAAGTGCTGTTTTCACAGTGCTCTGTACTCCCAAGTCTATCAACAATGTAGGTTTTACCAGTTTTCTAAGTCTCTCTTAATTTCTTGTACTTATACTTGGAATTCTCTGTGTAAACCTCTGTAACTTCCCTAGGTAGATGAATCACTGTGTACTTTCTCTTGTTTCTATCTGTTACTAATCTTGAGAAACTCATACATTCTCTGTTACTTGTTTCCCTGTCTTAGAGAAGTAGATTTCTTTCTGCGAAAGTGCTGTTTTCACAGTGCTAAGTACTCCCAACTCTATCAACAATGTAGGTTTTACCAGTTTTCTAAGTGTCTCTTATTTTCTTGTACTTATAGTTGGAATTCTCTGTGTAAACCTCTGTAACTTCTCAAGGTAGATGAATCACTGTGTACGTTCTCTTGTTTCTATCTGTTACTAATCTTGAGAAACTCATACATTCTCTGTTACCTGTTTCCCGGTATTAGAGAATAGATTTCTTTCTGCGAAAGTGCTGTTTTCACAGTGCTAAGTACTCCCAACTCAATCAACAATGTAAGTTTTACCAGTTTTCTAAGTCTCTCTTATATTCTTTTACATATACTTGGAATTTTCTGTGTAAACCTCTGTCACTTCTGTAGGTAGATGAATCACTGTGTACTTTCTCTTGTTTCTATCTGTTACCAATCTTGAGAAACTCATACATTCTCTTTTCACTGTTTCCCGGTCTTAGAGAAGTAGATTTCTTTCGGCGAAAGTGCTGTTTTCACAGTGCTAAGTACTCCCAACTCTATCAACAATGTAGGTTTTACCAGTTTTCTAAGTCTCTCTTATTTTCTTGTACTTATACTTGGAATTCTCTGTGTAAACCTCTGTAACTTCTCTAGGTAGATGAATCACTGTGTACTTTCTCTTCTTTCTATCTGTTACTAATCTTGAGAAACTCATACATTCACTGTTACCTGTTTCCCGGTCTTAGAGAAGTAGATTTCTTTCTGCGAAAGTGCTGTTTTGACAGTGCTAAGTACTCCCAACTCTATCAACAATGTAGGTTTTACCAGTTTTCTAAGTCTCTCTTATTTTCCTGTACTTATACTTGGAATTCTCTGTGTAAACCTCTGTAACTTCCCTAGGTAGATGAATCACTGTGTACTTTCTCTTGTTTCTATCTGTTACTAATCTTGAGAAACTCATACATTCTCTGTTACCTGTTTCCCGCTCTTAGAGAAGTAGATTTCTTTCTGCGAAAGTGCTGTTTTCACAGTGCTAAGTACTCCCAACTCTATCAACAATGTAGGTTTTACCAGTTTTCTAAGTCTCTCTTATCTTCTTTTACTTATACTTGGAATTTTCTGTGTAAACCTGTTACTTTTCTAGGTAGATGAATCAGTGTGTACTTTCTCTTGTTTCTATCTGTTACCAATCTTGAGAAACTCATACATTCTCTTTTCACTGTTTCCCGGTCTTAGAGAAGTAGATTTCTTTCGGCGAAAGTGCTGTTTTCACAGGGCTAAGTACTCCCAACTCTATCAACAATGTAGGTTTTACCAGTTTTCTAAGTCTCTCTTATTTTCTTGTACTTATACTTGGAATTCTCTGTGTAAACCTCTGTAACTTCTCTAGGAAGATGAATCACTGTGTACTTTCTCTTGTTTCTATCTGTTACTAATCTTGAGAAACTCATACATTCTCTGTTACCTGTTTCCCGGTCTTAGAGAAGTAGATTTCTTTCTGCGAAAGTGCTGTTTTCACAGTGCTAAGTTCTCCCAACTCTATCAACAATGTAGGTTTTACCAGTTTTCTAAGTCTCTCTTATTTTCTTGCACTTATACTTGGAATTCTCTGTGTAAACCTCTGTAACTTCCCTAGGTAGATGAATCACTGTGTAGTTTCTCTTGCTTCTGTCTGTTACTAATCTTGAGAAACTCATACGTTCTCTGTTACCTGTTTCCCGGTCTTAGAGAAGTAGATTTCTTTCTGCGAAAGTGCTGTTTTCACAGTGCTAAGTACTCCCAACTATATCAACAATGTAGGTTTTACCAGTTTTCTAACTCTATCTTATTTTCTTGTACTTATAGTTGGAATTCTCTGTGTAAACCTCTGTAACTTCTCTAGGTAGATGAATCACTGTGTACGTTCTCTTGTTTCTATCTGTTACTAATCTTGAGAAACTCATACATTCTCTGTTACCTGTTTCCCGGTATTAGAGAAGTAGATTTCTTTCTGCGAAAGCGCTGTTTTCACAGTGCTAAGTACTCCCAACTCTATCAACAATGTAGGTTTTACCAGTTTTCTAAGTCTCTCTTATTTTTTTGTACTTATACTTGGAATTCTCTGTGTAAACCTCTGTAACTTCTCTAGATAGATGAATCACTGTGTACTTTCTCTTGTTTCTATCTGTTACCCATCTTGAGAAACTCATACATTCTCTTTTCACTGTTTCACGGTCTTAGAGAAGTAGATTTCTTTGGGCGAAAGTGCTGTTTTCACAGTGCTAAGTACTCCCAACTCAATCAACAATGTAAGTTTTACCAGTTTTCTAAGTCTCTCTTATCTTGTTTTACTTATACTTGGAATTTTCTGTGTAAACCTCTGTAACTTCTCTAGGTAGATGAAACACTGTGTACTTCTCTTGTTTCTATCTGTTACCAATCTTGAGAAACTCATACATTCTCTTTTCACTGTTTCCCGGTCTTAGAGAAGTAGATTTCTTTGGGCGAAAGTGCTGTTTTCACAGAGCTAAGCACTCCCAACTCTATCAACAATGTAGGTTTTACCAGTTTTCTAAGTCTCTCTTATTTTCTTGTACTTATACTTGGAATTCTCTGTGTAAACCTCTGTAACTTCTCTAGGTAGATGAATCACTGTGTACTTTCTCTTGTTTCTATCTGTTACCAATCTTGAGAAACTCATACATTCTCTTTTCACTGTTTCACGGTCTTAGAGAAGTAGATTTCTTTCAGCGAAAGTGCTGTTTTCACAGTGCTAAGTACTCCCAACTCTATCAACAATGTAGGTTTTACCAGTTTTCTAAGTCTCTCTTATTTTCTTGTACTTATACTTGGAATTCTCTGTGTAAACCTCTGTAACTTCCCTAGGTAGATGAATCACTGTGTACTTTCTCTTGTATCTATCTGTTACTAATCTTGAGAAACTCATACATTCTCTGTTACCTGTTTCCCCGTGTTAGAGAAGTAGATTTCTTTCGGCGAAAGTGCTGTTTTCACAGTGCTAAGTACTCCCAACTCTATCAACAATGTAGGTTTTACCAGTTTTCTAAGTCTCTCTTATCTTCTTTTACTTATACTTGGAATTTTCTGTGTAAACCTCTGTTACTTCTCTAGGTAGATGAATCAGTGTGTACTTTCTCTTGTTTCTATCTGTTACCAATCTTGAGAAACTCATACATTCTCTTTTCACTGTTTCCCTGTCTTAGAGAAGTAGATTTCTTTCGGCGAAAGTGCTCTTTTCACAGTGCTGTGTACTCCCAACTCTATCAACAATGTAGGTTTTACCAGTTTTCTAAGACTTTCTTATTTTCTTGTACTTATACTTGGAATTCTCTGTGTAAACCTCTGTAACTTCTCTACGTAGATGAATCACTGTGTACTTTCTCTTGTTTCTATCTGTTACTAATCTTGAGAAACTCATACATTCTCTGTTACTTGTTTCCCGGTCTTAGAGAAGTAGATTTCTTTCGGCGAAAGTGCTGTTTTCACAGTGCTAAGTACTCCCAACTCTATCAACAATGTAGGTTTTACCAGTTTTCTAAGTCTCTCTTATTTTGTTGTACTTATACTTGGAATTCTCTGTGTAAACCTTTGTAACTTCCCTAGGTAGATGAATCACTGTGTACTTTCTCTTGTTTCTACCTGTTACTAATCTTGAGAAACTCATACATTCTCTGTTACCTGTTTCCCCGTGTTAGAGAAGTAGATTTCTTTGGGCGAAACTGCTGTTTTCACAGTGCTAAGTACTCCCAACTCTATCAACAATGTAGGTTTTACCAGTTTTCTAAGTCTCTCTTATTTTCTTGTACTTATACTTGGAATTCTCTGTGTAAACCTCTGTAACTTCTCTAGGTAGATGAATCACTGTGTACTTTCTCTTGTTTCTATCTGTTACTAATCTTGAGAAACTCATACATTCTCTGTTACCTGTTTCCCGGTATTAGAGAAGTAGATTTCTTTCTGCGAAAGTGCTGTTTTCACAGTGCTAAGTACTCCCAACTCTATCAACAATGTAGGTTTTACCAGTTTTCTAAGTCTCTCTTATTTTCTTGTACTTGGAATTCTCTGTGTAAGCCTCTGTAACTTCTCTAGGTAGATGAATCACTGTGTACTTTCTCTTGTTTCTATCTGTTACCAATCTTGAGAAACTCATACATTCTCTTTTCACTGTTTCCCGGTCGTAGAGAAGTAGATTTCTTTCGGCGAAAGTGCTGTTTTCACAGTGCTAAGTACTCCCAACTCTATCAACAATGTAGGTTTTACCAGTTTTCTAAGTCTCTCTTATTTTCTTGTACTTATACTTGGAATTCTCTGTGTAAACCTCTGTAACTTCTCTACGGAAATGAATCACTGTGTACTTTCTCTTGTTTCTATCTGTTACTAATCTTGAGAAACTCATACATTCTCGGTTACCTGTTTCCCGGTCTTAGATAAGTAGATTTCTTTCGGCGAAAGTGCTGTTTTCACAGTGCTCTGTACTCCCAAGTCTATCAACAATGTAGGTTTTACCAGTTTTCTAAGTCTCTCTTAATTTCTTGTACTTATACTTGGAATTCTCTGTGTAAACCTCTGTAACTTCCCTAGGTAGATGAATCACTGTGTACTTTCTCTTGTTTCTATCTGTTACTAATCTTGAGAAACTCATACATTCTCTGTTACTTGTTTCCCTGTCTTAGAGAAGTAGATTTCTTTCTGCGAAAGTGCTGTTTTCACAGTGCTAAGTACTCCCAACTCTATCAACAATGTAGGTTTTACCAGTTTTCTAAGTGTCTCTTATTTTCTTGTACTTATAGTTGGAATTCTCTGTGTAAACCTCTGTAACTTCTCAAGGTAGATGAATCACTGTGTACGTTCTCTTGTTTCTATCTGTTACTAATCTTGAGAAACTCATACATTCTCTGTTACCTGTTTCCCGGTATTAGAGAATAGATTTCTTTCTGCGAAAGTGCTGTTTTCACAGTGCTAAGTACTCCCAACTCAATCAACAATGTAAGTTTTACCAGTTTTCTAAGTCTCTCTTATCTTCTTTTACATATACTTGGAATTTTCTGTGTAAACCTCTGTCACTTCTGTAGGTAGATGAATCACTGTGTACTTTCTCTTGTTTCTATCTGTTACCAATCTTGAGAAACTCATACATTCCCTTTTCACTGTTTCCCGGTCTTAGAGAAGGAGATTTCTTTCGGCGAAAGTGCTGTTTTCACAGTGCTAAGTACTCCCAACTCTATCAACAATGTAGGTTTTACCAGTTTTCTAAGTCTCTCTTAACTTCTTTTACTTATACTTCGAATTTTCTGTGTAAACCTCTGTTACTTCTCTAGGTAGATGAATCAGTGTGTACTTTCCCTTGTTTCTATCTGTTACCAATCTTGAGAAACTCATACATTCTCTTTTCACTGTTTCCCGGTCTTAGAGAAGTAGATTTCTTTGGGCGAAAGTGCTGTTTTCACAGTGCTAAGTACTCCCAACTCTATCAACAATGTAGGTTTTACCAGTTTTCTAAGTCTCTCTTATCTTCTTTTACTTATACTTCGAATTTTCTGTGTAAACCTCTGTTACTTCTCTAGGTAGATGAATCACTGTGTACTTTCTCTTGTTTCTATCTGTTACTAATCTTGAGAAACTCATACATTCTCTGTTACCTGTTTAACCGTCTTAGAGAAGTAGATTTCTTTCGGCGAAAGTGCTGTTTTCACAGTGCTAAGTACTCCCAACTCTATCAACAATGTAGGTTTTACCAGTTTTCTAAGTCTCTCTTATTTTCTTGTACTTATACTTGGCATTCTCTGTGTAAACCTCTGTAACTTCCCTAGGTAGATGAATCACTGTGTACTTTCTCTTGTTTCTATCTGTTACCAATCTTGAGAAACTCATACATTCCCAGTTCACTGTTTCCCGGTGTTAGAGAAGTAGATTTCTTTCGGCGAAAGTGCTGTTTTCACAGTGCTAAGTACTCCCAACTCTATCAACAATGTAGGTTTTACCAGTTTTCTAAGTCTCTCTTATTTTCTTCTACTTATACTTGGAATTCTGTTTGTAAACCTCTGTAAGTTCTCTAGGTAGATGAATCACTGTGTACTTTCTCTTGTTTCTATCTGTTACCAATCTTGAGAAACTCATACAATCTCTTTTCACTGTTTCCTGGTCTTAGAGAAGTAGATTTTTTTCGGCGAAAGTGCTGTCTTCACAGTGCTAAGTACTCCCAACTCAATCAACAATGTAAGTTTTACCAGTTTTCTAAGTCTCTCTTATTTTCTTGTACTTATACTTGGAATTCTCTGTGCAAACCTCTGTAAGTTCTCTAGGTAGATGAATCACTGTGTACTTTCTCTTGTTTCTATCTGTTACCAATCTTGAGAAACTCATACATTCTCTTTTCACTGTTTCCCGGTCTTAGAGAAGTAGATTTCTTTTGGCAAAAGTGGTGTTTTCACAGTGCTAAGTACTCCCAACTCAATCAACAATGTAAGTTTTACCAGTTTTCTAAGTCTCTCTTATATTCTTTTTCTTAAACTTGGAATTTTCTGTGTAAACCTCTGTAACTTCTCTAGGTAGATGAATCGCTGTGTACTTTCTCTTGTTTCTATCTGTTACCAATCTTGAGAAACTCATACATTCTCTTTTCACTGTCTCCCGGTCTTAGAGAAGTAGATTTCTTTTAGCGAAAGTGCTGTTTTCACAGTGCTAAGTACTCCCAACTCAATTAACAATGTAAGTTTTACCAGTTTTCTAAGTCTCTCTTATTTTTGTGCTTATACTTGGAATTCTCTGTGTAAACCTCTGTGACTTCTCTAGGTAGATGAATCACTGTGTACTTTCTCATGGTTCTATCTGTTACCAATCTTGAGAAACTCATACATTCCCTTTTCACTGTTTCCCGGTCTTAGAGAAGTAGATTTCTTTTGGCGAAAGTGCTGTTTTCACAGTGCTAAGTACTCCCAACTCTATCAACAATGTAGGTTTTACCAGTTTTCTAAGTCTCACTTATTTTCTTGGAGTTACTCTTGGATTTCTCTGTGTAAACCCCTGTAATTTCTCTAGGTAGATGAATCACTGTGTACTTTCTCTTGTTTCTATCTGTTACCAAACTTGAGAAACTCATACATTCTCTTTTCACTGTTTCCCAGTCTTAGAGAAGTAGATTTCTTTCGGCGAAAGTGCTGTTTTCACAGTGCTAAGTACTCCCAACTCTATCAACAATGTAGGTTTTACAAGTTTTCTAAGTCTCTCTTATTTTCTTGTACTTATACTTGGAATTCTCTGTGTAAACCTCTGTAACTTCTCTAGGTAGATGAATCACTGTGTACTTTCTCTTGTTTCTATGTGTTACTAATCTTGAGAAACTCATACATTCTCTGTTATCTGTTTCCCGGTGTTAGAGAAGTAGATTTCTTTCGGTGAAAGTGCTGTTTTCACAGTGCTAAGTACTCCCAACTCTATCAACAATGTAGGTTTTACCAGTTTTCTAAGACTCTCTAATTTTCTTGTTCCTATACTTGGAATTCTCTGTGTAAACCTCTGTAACTTCTCTAGGTAGATGAATCACTGTGTCCTTTCTCTTGTTTCTATCTGTTACCAATCTTGAGAAACTCATACATTCTCTTTTCACTGTTTCACGGTCTTAGAGAAGTAGATTTCTTTCGGCGAAAGTGCAGTTTTCACAGTGCTAAGTACTCCAAACCCAATCAACAATGTAAGTTTTACCAGTTTTCTAAGTCTCTCTTATCTTCTTTTACTTATACATGGACTTTTCTGTGTAACCCTCTGTAACTTCTCTAGGTAGATGAATCAGTGTGTACTTTCTCTTGTTTCTATCTGTTACCAATCTTGAGAAACTCATACATTCTCTTTTCACTGTTTCCCGGTCTTAGAGAAGTAGATTTCTTTCGGGGAAAGTCCTGTTTTCACAGTGCTAAGTACTCCCAACTCTATCAACAATGTAGGTTTTACCAGTTTTCTAAGTCTCTCTTATTTTCTTGTACTTATACTTGGCATTCTCTGTGTAAACCTCTGTAACTTCCCTAGGTAGATGAATCACTGTGTACTTTCTCTTGTTTCTATCTGTTACTAATCTTGAGAAACTCATACATTCTCTGTTACCTGTTTAACCGTCTTAGAGAAGTAGATTTCTTTCGGCGAAAGTGCTGTTTTCACAGTGCTAAGTACTCCCAACTCTATCAACAATGTAAGTTTTACCAGTTTTCTAAGTCTCTCTTATTTTCTTGTACTTATACTTGGAATTCTCTGTGTAAACCTCTGTAAGTTCCCTAGGTAGATGAATCACTGTGTACTTTCTCTTGTTTCTATCTGTTACTAATCTTGAGAAACTCATACATTCTCTGTTACTTGTTTCCCGGTCTTAGAGAAGTAGATTTCTTTCTGCGAAAGTGCTGTTTTCACAGTGCTAAGTACTCCCAACTCTATCAACAATGTAGGTTTTACCAGTTTTCTAAGTGTCTCTTATTTTCTTGTACTTATACTTGGAATTCTCTGTGTAAACCTCTGTAACTTCTCTAGGTAGATGAATCACTGTGTACTTTCTCTTGTTTCTATCTGTTACCAATCTTGAGAAACTCATACATTCTCTTTTCACTGTTTCCCGGTCTTAGAGAAGTAGATTTCTTTCAGCGAAAGTGCTGTTTTCACAGTGCTAAGTACTCCCAACTCAATCAACAATGTAAGTTTTACCATTTTTCTAAGTCTCTCTTATTTTCTTGTACTTAAACATGGAATTTTCTGTGTAAACCTCTGTAACTACTCTAGGTAGATGAATCACTGTGTACTTCTTTTGTTTCTATCTGTTACTAAACTTGAGAAACTCATACATTCTCTGTTACCTGTTTTCCGGTGTTAGAGAAGTAGATTTCTTTCAGCGAAAGTGCTGTTTTCACAGTGCTAAGTACTCCCAACTCAATCAACAATGTAAGTTTTACCAGTTTTCTAAGTCTCTCTTATCTTCTTTTACTTATACTTGGAATTTTCTGTGTAAACCTCTGTAACTTCTCTAGGTAGATGAATCACTGTGTACTTTCCCTTGTTTCTATCTGTTACCAATCTTGAGAAACTCATACACTCTCTTTTCACTGTTTCCCGGTCTTAGAGAAGTAGATTTCTTTGGGCGAAAGTGCTGTTTTCACAGTGCTAAGTACTCCCAACTCTATCAACAATGTAGGTTTTACCAGTTTTCTAAGTCTCTCTTATCTTCTTTTACTTATACTTCGAATTTTCTGTGTAAACCTCTGTTACTTCTCTAGGTAGATGAATCACTGTGTACTTTCTCTTGTTTCTATCTGTTACTAATCTTGAGAAACTCATACATTCTCTGTTACCTGTTTAACCGTCTTAGAGAAGTAGATTTCTTTCGGCGAAAGTGCTGTTTTCACAGTGCTAAGTACTCCCAACTCTATCAACAATGTAGGTTTTACCAGTTTTCTAAGTCTCTCTTATTTTCTTGTACTTATACTTGGCATTCTCTGTGTAAACCTCTGTAACTTCCCTAGGTAGATGAATCACTGTGTACTTTCTCTTGTTTCTATCTGTTACCAATCTTGAGAAACTCATACATTCCCAGTTCACTGTTTCCCGGTGTTAGAGAAGTAGATTTCTTTCGGCGAAAGTGCTGTTTTCACAGTGCTAAGTACTCCCAACTCTATCAACAATGTAGGTTTTACCAGTTTTCTAAGTCTCTCTTATTTTCTTCTACTTATACTTGGAATTCTGTTTGTAAACCTCTGTAAGTTCTCTAGGTAGATGAATCACTGTGTACTTTCTCTTGTTTCTATCTGTTACCAATCTTGAGAAACTCATACAATCTCTTTTCACTGTTTCCTGGTCTTAGAGAAGTAGATTTTTTTCGGCGAAAGTGCTGTCTTTACAGTGCTAAGTACTCCCAACTCAATCAACAATGTAAGTTTTACCAGTTTTCTAAGTCTCTCTTATTTTCTTGTACTTATACTTGGAATTCTCTGTGCAAACCTCTGTAAGTTCTCTAGGTAGATGAATCACTGTGTACTTTCTCTTGTTTCTATCTGTTACCAATCTTGAGAAACTCATACATTCTCTTTTCACTGTTTCCCGGTCTTAGAGAAGTAGATTTCTTTTGGCAAAAGTGGTGTTTTCACAGTGCTAAGTACTCCCAACTCAATCAACAATGTAAGTTTTACCAGTTTTCTAAGTCTCTCTTATATTCTTTTTCTTAAACTTGGAATTTTCTGTGTAAACCTCTGTAACTTCTCTAGGTAGATGAATCGCTGTGTACTTTCTCTTGTTTCTATCTGTTACCAATCTTGAGAAACTCATACATTCTCTTTTCACTGTCTCCCGGTCTTAGAGAAGTAGATTTCTTTTAGCGAAAGTGCTGTTTTCACAGTGCTAAGTACTCCCAACTCAATTAACAATGTAAGTTTTACCAGTTTTCTAAGTCTCTCTTATTTTTGTGCTTATACTTGGAATTCTCTGTGTAAACCTCTGTGACTTCTCTAGGTAGATGAATCACTGTGTACTTTCTCATGATTCTATCTGTTACCAATCTTGAGAAACTCATACATTCCCTTTTCACTGTTTCCCGGTTTTAGAGAAGTAGATTTCTTTTGGCGAAAGTGCTGTTTTCACAGTGCTAAGTACTCCCAACTCTATCAACAATGTAGGTTTTACCAGTTTTCTAAGTCTCACTTATTTTCTTGGAGTTACTCTTGGATTTCTCTGTGTAAACCCCTGTAATTTCTCTAGGTAGATGAATCACTGTGTACTTTCTCTTGTTTCTATCTGTTACCAAACTTGAGAAACTCATACATTCTCTTTTCACTGTTTCCCAGTCTTAGAGAAGTAGATTTCTTTCGGCGAAAGTGCTGTTTTCACAGTGCTAAGTACTCCCAACTCTATCAACAATGTAGGTTTTACAAGTTTTCTAAGTCTCTCTTATTTTCTTGTACTTATACTTGGAATTCTCTGTGTAAACCTCTGTAACTTCTCTAGGTAGATGAATCACTGTGTACTTTCTCTTGTTTCTATGTGTTACTAATCTTGAGAAACTCATACATTCTCTGTTATCTGTTTCCCGGTGTTAGAGAAGTAGATTTCTTTCGGTGAAAGTGCTGTTTTCACAGTGCTAAGTACTCCCAACTCTATCAACAATGTAGGTTTTACCAGTTTTCTAAGACTCTCTTATTTTCTTGTTCCTATACTTGGAATTCTCTGTGTAAACCTCTGTAACTTCTCTAGGTAGATGAATCACTGTGTCCTTTCTCTTGTTTCTATCTGTTACCAATCTTGAGAAACTCATACATTCTCTTTTCACTGTTTCACGGTCTTAGAGAAGTAGATTTCTTTCGGCGAAAGTGCTGTTTTCACAGTGCTAAGTACTCCAAACCCAATCAACAATGTAAGTTTTACCAGTTTTCTAAGTCTCTCTTATCTTCTTTTACTTATACATGGACTTTTCTGTGTAACCCTCTGTAACTTCTCTAGGTAGATGAATCAGTGTGTACTTTCTCTTGTTTCTATCTGTTACCAATCTTGAGAAACTCATACATTCTCTTTTCACTGTTTCCCGGTCTTAGAGAAGTAGATTTCTTTCGGGGAAAGTCCTGTTTTCACAGTGCTAAGTACTCCCAACTCTATCAACAATGTAGGTTTTACCAGTTTTCTAAGTCTCTCTTATTTTCTTGTACTTATACTTGGCATTCTCTGTGTAAACCTCTGTAACTTCCCTAGGTAGATGAATCACTGTGTACTTTCTCTTGTTTCTATCTGTTACTAATCTTGAGAAACTCATACATTCTCTGTTACCTATTTAACCGTCTTAGAGAAGTAGAATTCTTTCGGCGAAAGTGCTGTTTTCACAGTGCTAAGTACTCCCAACTCTATCAACAATGTAAGTTTTACCAGTTTTCTAAGTCTCTCTTATTTTCTTGTACTTATACTTGGAATTCTCTGTGTAAACCTCTGTAAGTTCCCTAGGTAGATGAATCACTGTGTACTTTCTCTTGTTTCTATCTGTTACTAATCTTGAGAAACTCATACATTCTCTGTTACTTGTTTCCCGGTCTTAGAGAAGTAGATTTCTTTCTGCGAAAGTGCTGTTTTCACAGTGCTAAGTACTCCCAACTCTATCAACAATGTAGGTTTTACCAGTTTTCTAAGTGTCTCTTATTTTCTTGTACTTATACTTGGAATTCTCTGTGTAAACCTCTGTAACTTCTCTAGGTAGATGAATCACTGTGTACTTTCTCTTGTTTCTATCTGTTACCAATCTTGAGAAACTCATACATTCTCTTTTCACTGTTTCCCGGTCTTAGAGAAGTAGATTTCTTTCAGCGAAAGTGCTGTTTTCACAGTGCTAAGTACTCCCAACTCAATCAACAATGTAAGTTTTACCATTTTTCTAAGTCTCTCTTATTTTCTTGTACTTAAACATGGAATTTTCTGTGTAAACCTCTGTAACTACTCTAGGTAGATGAATCACTGTGTACTTCTTTTGTTTCTATCTGTTACTAAACTTGAGAAACTCATACATTCTCTGTTACCTGTTTTCCGGTGTTAGAGAAGTAGATTTCTTTCAGCGAAAGTGCTGTTTTCACAGTGCTAAGTACTCCCAACTCAATCAACAATGTAAGTTTTACCAGTTTTCTAAGTCTCTCTTATCTTCTTTTACTTATACTTGGAATTTTCTGTGTAAACCTCTGTAACTTCTCTAGGTAGATGAATCACTGTGTACTTTCTCTTGTTTCTATCTGTTACCAATCTTGAGAAACTCATACATTCTCTTTTCACTGTTTCCCGGTCTTAGAGAAGTAGATTTCTTTCGGCGAAAGTGCTGTTTTCACAGTGCTAAGTACTCCCAACTGTATCAACAATGTATGTTTTACCAGTTTTCTAAGTCTCTCTTATCTTCTTTTACTTATACTTCGAATTTTCTGTGTAAACCTCTGTTACTTCTCTAGGTAGATGAATCAGTGTGTACTTTCTCTTGTTTCTATCTGTTACCAATCTTGAGAAACTCATACATTCTCTTTTCACTGTTTCCCGGTCGTAGAGGCGTAGATTTCTTTCGGCGAAAGTGCTGTTTTCACAGTACTAAGTACTCCCAACCCAATCAAGAATATAAGTTTTATCAGTTTTCTAAGTCTCTCTTATCTTCCTTTACTTATACTTGGAATTTTCTGTGTAAACCTCTGTAACTTCTCTAGGTAGATGAATCACTGTGTACTTCTTTTCTTTCTATCTGTTACTAATCTTGAGAAACTCATACATTCTCTGTTCACTGTTTCACGGTCTTAGAGAAGTAGATTTCTTTCTGTGAACGTGCTGTTTTCACAGTGCTAAGAACTCCAAACTAGATCAACAATGTAGGTTTTACCAGTTTTCTAAGTCTCTCTTATTTTCTTGTACTTATACTTGGAATTCTCTGTGTAAACCTCTGTAAGTTCTCTAGGTAGATGAATCACTGTGTACTTTCTCTTGTTTCTATCTGTTACCAATCTTGAGAAACTCATACATTCCCAATTCACTGTTTCCCGGTGTTAGAGAAGTAGATTTCTTTCGGCGAAAGTGCTGTTTTCACAGTGCTAAGTACTCCCAACTCTATCAACAATGTAGGTTTTAACAGTTTTCTAAGTCTCTCTTATTTTCTTCTACTTATACTTGGAATTCTGTTTGTAAACCTCTGTAAGTTCTCTAGGTAGATGAATCACTGTGTACTTTCTCTTGTTTCTATCTGTTACCAATCTTGAGAAACACATATAATCTCTTTTCACTGTTTCCCGGTCTTAGAGAAGTAGATTTTTTTCGGCGAAAGTGCTGTCTTCACAGTGCTAAGAACTCCCAACTCAATCAACAATGTAAGTTTTACCAGTTTTCTAAGTCTCTCTTATTTTCTTGTACTTATACTTGGAATTCTCTGTGCAAACCTCTGTAAGTTCTCTAGGTAGATGAATCACTGTGTACTTTCTCTTGTTTCTATCTGTTACCAATCTTGAGAAACTCATACATTCTCTTTTCACTGTTTCCCGGTCTTAGAGAAGTAGATTGGTTTCGGCAAAAGTGGTGTTTTCACAGTGCTAAGTATTCCCAACTCAATCAACAATGTAAGTTTTACCAGTTTTCTAAGTCTCTCTTATATTCTTTTTCTTACACTTGGAATTTTCTGTGTAAACCTCTGTAACTTCTCTAGGTAGATGAATCGCTGTGTACTTTCTCTTGTTTCTATCTGTTACCAATCTTGAGAAACTGATACATTCTCTTTTCAGTGTCTCCCGGTCTTAGAGATGTAGATTTCTTTTAGCGAAAGTGCTGTTTTCACAGTCCTAAGTATTCCCAACTCAATTAACAATGTAAGTTTTACCAGTTTTCTAAGTCTCTCTTATTTTTTGTGCTTATACTTGGAATTCTCTGTGTAAACCTCTGTGACTTCTCTAGGTAGACGAATCACTGTGTACTTTCTCATGTTTCTATCTGTTACCAATCTTGAGAAACTCATACATTCCCTTTTCACTGTTTCCCGGTCTTAGAGAAGTAGATTTCTTTTGGCGAAAGTGCTGTTTTCACAGTGCTAAGTACTCCCAACTCTATCAACAATGTAGGTTTTACCAGTTTTCTAAGTCTCACTTATTTTCTTGGAGTTACTCTTGAATTTCTCTGTGTAAACCCCTGTAACTTCTCTAGGTAGATGAATCACTGTGTACTTTCTCTTGTTTCTATCTGTTACCAATCTTGAGAAACTCATACATTCTCTGTTCACTGTTTCCCGGTCTTAGAGAAGTAGATTTCTTTCGGCGAAAGTGCTGTTTTCACAGTGATAAGTACTCCCAACCCAATCAACAATGTAAGTTTTACCAGTTTTCTAAGTCTCTCTTATATTCTTTTACTTATACTTGGAATTTTCTGTGTAAACCTCTGTTACTTCACTAGGCAGATGAATCACTGTGTACTTTCTCTTGTTTCTATCTGTTACCAATATTGAGAAACTCATACATTCTCTTTTCACTGTTTCCCTGTCTTTGAGAAGTAGATTTCTTTCGGCGAACGTGCTGTTTTCACAGTGCTAAGTACTCCCAACTCTATCAACAAAGTAGGTTTTACCAGTTTTCTAAGTCTCTCTTATTTTCTTGTACTTATACTTGGAATTCTCTGTGTAAACCTCTGTAACTTCTCTAGGTAGATGAATCACTGTGTACTTTCTCTTGTTTCTATCTGTTACCAATCTTGAGAAACTCATACATTCTCTTTTCACTGTTTCCCGGTCTTAGAGAAGTAGATTTCTTTCGGCGAAAGTGCTGTTTTCACAGTGCTAAGTACTCCCAACTGTATCAACAATGTATGTTTTACCAGTTTTCTAAGTCTCTCTTATCTTCTTTTACTTATACTTCGAATTTTCTGTGTAAACCTCTGTTACTTCTCTAGGTAGATGAATCAGTGTGTACTTTCTCTTGTTTCTATCTGTTACCAATCTTGAGAAACTCATACATTCTCTTTTCACTGTTTCCCGGTCGTAGAGGCGTAGATTTCTTTCGGCGAAAGTGCTGTTTTCACAGTACTAAGTACTCCCAACCCAATCAAGAATATAAGTTTTATCAGTTTTCTAAGTCTCTCTTATCTTCCTTTACTTATACTTGGAATTTTCTGTGTAAACCTCTGTAACTTCTCTAGGTAGATGAATCACTGTGTACTTCTTTTCTTTCTATCTGTTACTAATCTTGAGAAACTCATACATTCTCTGTTCACTGTTTCACGGTCTTAGAGAAGTAGATTTCTTTCTGTGAACGTGCTGTTTTCACAGTGCTAAGAACTCCAAACTAGATCAACAATGTAGGTTTTACCAGTTTTCTAAGTCTCTCTTATTTTCTTGTACTTATACTTGGAATTCTCTGTGTAAACCTCTGTAAGTTCTCTAGGTAGATGAATCACTGTGTACTTTCTCTTGTTTCTATCTGTTACCAATCTTGAGAAACTCATACATTCCCAATTCACTGTTTCCCGGTGTTAGAGAAGTAGATTTCTTTCGGCGAAAGTGCTGTTTTCACAGTGCTAAGTACTCCCAACTCTATCAACAATGTAGGTTTTAACAGTTTTCTAAGTCTCTCTTATTTTCTTCTACTTATACTTGGAATTCTGTTTGTAAACCTCTGTAAGTTCTCTAGGTAGATGAATCACTGTGTACTTTCTCTTGTTTCTATCTGTTACCAATCTTGAGAAACACATATAATCTCTTTTCACTGTTTCCCGGTCTTAGAGAAGTAGATTTTTTTCGGCGAAAGTGCTGTCTTCACAGTGCTAAGAACTCCCAACTCAATCAACAATGTAAGTTTTACCAGTTTTCTAAGTCTCTCTTATTTTCTTGTACTTATACTTGGAATTCTCTGTGCAAACCTCTGTAAGTTCTCTAGGTAGATGAATCACTGTGTACTTTCTCTTGTTTCTATCTGTTACCAATCTTGAGAAACTCATACATTCTCTTTTCACTGTTTCCCGGTCTTAGAGAAGTAGATTGGTTTCGGCAAAAGTGGTGTTTTCACAGTGCTAAGTATTCCCAACTCAATCAACAATGTAAGTTTTACCAGTTTTCTAAGTCTCTCTTATATTCTTTTTCTTACACTTGGAATTTTCTGTGTAAACCTCTGTAACTTCTCTAGGTAGATGAATCGCTGTGTACTTTCTCTTGTTTCTATCTGTTACCAATCTTGAGAAACTGATACATTCTCTTTTCAGTGTCTCCCGGTCTTAGAGATGTAGATTTCTTTTAGCGAAAGTGCTGTTTTCACAGTCCTAAGTATTCCCAACTCAATTAACAATGTAAGTTTTACCAGTTTTCTAAGTCTCTCTTATTTTTTGTGCTTATACTTGGAATTCTCTGTGTAAACCTCTGTGACTTCTCTAGGTAGACGAATCACTGTGTACTTTCTCATGTTTCTATCTGTTACCAATCTTGAGAAACTCATACATTCCCTTTTCACTGTTTCCCGGTCTTAGAGAAGTAGATTTCTTTTGGCGAAAGTGCTGTTTTCACAGTGCTAAGTACTCCCAACTCTATCAACAATGTAGGTTTTACCAGTTTTCTAAGTCTCACTTATTTTCTTGGAGTTACTCTTGAATTTCTCTGTGTAAACCCCTGTAACTTCTCTAGGTAGATGAATCACTGTGTACTTTCTCTTGTTTCTATCTGTTACCAATCTTGAGAAACTCATACATTCTCTGTTCACTGTTTCCCGGTCTTAGAGAAGTAGATTTCTTTCGGCGAAAGTGCTGTTTTCACAGTGATAAGTACTCCCAACCCAATCAACAATGTAAGTTTTACCAGTTTTCTAAGTCTCTCTTATATTCTTTTACTTATACTTGGAATTTTCTGTGTAAACCTCTGTTACTTCACTAGGCAGATGAATCACTGTGTACTTTCTCTTGTTTCTATCTGTTACCAATATTGAGAAACTCATACATTCTCTTTTCACTGTTTCCCTGTCTTTGAGAAGTAGATTTCTTTCGGCGAACGTGCTGTTTTCACAGTGCTAAGTACTCCCAACTCTATCAACAAAGTAGGTTTTACCAGTTTTCTAAGTCTCTCTTATTTTCTTGTACTTATACTTGGAATTCTCTGTGTAAACCTCGGTAACTTCTCTAGGTAGATGAATCACTGTGTACTTTCTCTTGTTTCTATCTGTTACTAATCTTGAGAAACTCATACATTCTCTGTTATCTGTTTCCCGGTGTTAGAGAAGTAGATTTCTTTCGGTGAAAGTGCTGTTTTCACAGTGCTAAGTACTCCCAACTCTATCAACAATGTAGGTTTTACCAGTTTTCTAAGACTCTCTTATTTTCTTGTTCCTATACTTGGAATTCTCTGTGTAAACCTCTGTAACTTCTCTAGGTAGATGAATCACTGTGTACTTTCTCTTGTTTCTATCTGTTACCAATCTTGAGAAACTCATACATTCTCTTTTCACTGTTTCCCGGTCTTAGAGAAGTAGATTTCTTTCGGCGAAAGTGCTGTTTTCACAGTGCTAAGTACTCCCAACTCTATCAACAATGTAGGTTTTACCAGTTTTCTAAGTCTCTCTTATTTTCTTGTACTTATACTTGGAATTCTCTGTGTAAACCTCTGTAACTTTTCTAGGTAGATGAATCACTGTATACTCTCTCTCGTTTCTATCTCTTACTAATCTTGAGAAACTCATACATTCTCTGTTACCTGTTTCCCGGTATTAGAGAAGTAGATTTCTTTCTGCGAAAGTGCTGTTTTCACAGTGCTAAGTACTCCCAGCTCTATCAACAATGTAGGTTTTACCAGTTTTCTAAGTCTCTCTTATTTTCTTGTACTTATACTTGGAATTCTCTGTGTAAACCTCTGTAACTTATCTAGGTAGATGAATCACTGTGTACTTTCTCTTGTTTCTATCCGTTACCAATCTTGATAAACTCATGCATTCTCTGTTCACTGTTTCCCGGTCTTAGAGAATTACATTTCTTTCTGCGAAAGTGCTGTTTTCACAGTGCTAAGTACTCCCATCTCTATCAACAATGTAGGTTTTACCAGTTTTCTAAGTCTCTCTTATTTTCTTCTACTTATACTTGGAATTCTCTGTGTAAACCTCTGTAACTTCTCTATTTAGATGAATCACTGTGTACTTTCTCTTGTTTCTATCTGTTACCAATCTTGAGAAACTCATACAATCTCTTTTCACTGTTTCCCGGTCTTAGGGAAGTAGATTTTTTTCGGCGAAAGTGCTGTCTTCACAGTGCTAAGTACTCCCAACTCAATCAACAATGTAAGTTTTACCAGTTTTCTAAGTCTCTCTTATATTCTTGTAATTATACTTGGAATTCTCTGTGCAAACCTCTGTAAGTTCTCTAGGTAGATGAATCACTGTGTACTTTCTCTTGTTTCTATCTGTTACCAATCTTGAGAAACTCATACATTCTCTTTTCACTGTTTCCCGGTCTTAGAGAAGTAGATTTCTTTCGGCAAAAGTGCTGTTTTCACAGTGCTAAGTACTCCCAACTCAATCAACAATGTAAGTTTTACCAGTTTTCTAAGTCTCTCTTATATTCTTTTTCTTACCCTTGGAATTTTCTGTGTAAACCTCTGTAACTTCTCTAGGTAGATGAATCACTGTGTACTTTCTCTTGTTTCTATCTGTTACCAATCTTGAGAAACTCATACATTCTCTTTTCACTGTCTCCCGGTCTTAGAGAAGTAGATTTCTTTTAGCGAAAGTGCTGTTTTCACAGTGCTAAGTACTCCCAACTCAATCAACAATGTAAGTTTTACCAGTTTTCTAAGTCTCTCTTATTTTCTTGTGCTTATACTTGGAATTCTCTGTGTAAACCTCTGTGACTTCTCTAGGTAGATGAATCACTGTGTACTTTCTCATGTTTCTATCTGTTACCAATCTTGAGAAACTCATACATTCTCTTTTCACTGTTTCCCGGTCTTAGAGAAGAAGATTTCTTTTGGCGAAAGTGCTGTTTTCACAGTGCTAAGTACTCCCAACTCTATCAACAATGTAGGTTTTACCAGTTTTCTAAGTCTCACTTATTTTCTTGGAGTTACTCTTGGATTTCTCTGTGTAAACCCCAGTAACTTCTCTAGGTAGATGAATCACTGTGTACTTTCTCTTGTTTCTATCTGATACCAATCTTGAGAAACTCATACATTCTCTGTTCACTGTTTCCCGGTCTTAGAGAAGTAGATTTCTTTCGGCGAAAGTGCTGTTTTCACAGTGCTATGTACTCCCAACTCTATCAACAATGTAGGTTTTACCAGTTTTCTAGGTCTCTCTTATTTTCTTGTACTTATACTTGGAATTCTCTGTGTAAACCTCTGTAACTTCTCTAGGTAGATGAATCACTGTGTACTTTCTCTTGTTTTTATCTGTTACCAATTTGAGAAACTCATACATTCTCTTTTCACTGTTTCACGGTCTTACAGAAGTAGATTTCTTTCGGCGAAAGTGCTGTTTTCACAGTGCTAAGTAGTCCCAGCCCAATCAACAATGTAAGTTTTACCAGTTTTCTAAGTCTCTCTTATCTTCTTTTACTTATACTTGGAATTTTCTGTGTAAACCTCTGTTACGTCACTAGGCAGATGAATCACTGTGTACTTTCTCTTGTTTCTATCTGTTACCAATCTTGAGAAACTCATACATTCTCTTTTCACTTTTTCCCAGTCTTAGAGAAGTAGATTTCTTTCGGCGAAAGTGCTGTTTTCACAGTGCTAAGTACTCCCTACTCTATCAACAATGTAGGTTTTACCAGTTTTCTAAGTCTCTCTTATTTTCTTCTACTTATACTTGGAATTCTCTCTGTAAACCTCTGTAACTTCTCTAGTTAGATGAATCACTGTGTACTTTCTCTTGTTTCTATCTGTTACTAATCTTGAGAAACTCATTCATTCTCTTTTATCTGTTTCCCGGTGTTAGAGAAGTAGATTTCTTTCGGCGAAAGTGCTGTTTTCACAGTGCTAAGTACTCCCAACTCTATCAACAATGTAGGTTTTACCAGTTTTCTAAGTCTCTCTTATTTTGTTGTACTTATACTTGGAATTCTCTGTGTAAACCTCTGTAACTTATCTAGGTAGATGAATCACTGTGTACTTTCTCTTGTTTCTATCCGTTACCAATCTTGATAAACTCTTGCATTCTCTGTTCACTGTTTCCCGGTCTTAGAGAAGTACATTTCTTTCTGCGAAAGTGCTGTTTTCACAGTGCTAAGTACTCCCATCTCTATCAACAATGTAGGTTTTACCAGTTTTCTAAGTCTCTCTTATTTTCTTCTACTTATACTTGGAATTCTCTGTATAAACCTCTGTAACTTCTCTAGGTAGATGAATCACTGTGTACTTTCTCTTGTTTCTATCTGTTACCAATCTTGAGAAACTCATACAATCTCTTTTCACTGTTTCCCGGTCTTAGAGTAGTAGATTTTTTTCGGCGAAAGTGCTGTCTTCACAGTGCTAAGTACTCCCAACTCAATCAACAATGTAAGTTTTACCAGTTTTCTAAGTCTCTCTTATTTTCTTGTACTTATACTTGGAATTCTCTGTGCAAACCTCTGTAAGTTCTCTAGGTAGATGAATCACTGTGTACTTTCTCTTGTGTCTATCTGTTACCAATCTTGAGAAACTCATACATTCTCTTTTCACTGTTTCCCGGTCTGAGAGAAGTAGATTTCTTTCGGCAAAAGTGCTGTTTTCACAGTGCTAAGTACTCCCAACTCAATCAACAATGTAAGTTTTACCAGTTTTCTAAGTCTCTCTTATATTCTTTTTCTTACACTTGGAATTTTCTGTGTAAACCTCTGTAACTTCTCTAGGTAGATGAATCGCTGTGTACTTTCTCTTGTTTCTATCTGTTACCAATCTTGAGAAACTCATACATTCTCTTTTCACTGTTTCCCGGTCTGAGAGAAGTAGATTTCTTTCGGCAAAAGTGCTGTTTTCACAGTGCTAAGTACTCCCAACTCAATCAACAATGTAAGTTTTACCAGTTTTCTAAGTCTCTCTTATATTCTTTTTCTTACACTTGGAATTTTCTGTGTAAACCTCTGTAACTTCTCTAGGTAGATGAATCGCTGTGTACTTTCTCTTGTTTCTATCTGTTACCAATCTTGAGAAACTCATACATTCTCTTTTCACTGTCTCCCGGTCTTAGATAAGTAGATTTCTTTTAGCGAAAGTGCTGTTTTCACAGTGCTAAGTACTCCCAACTCAATCAACAATGTAAGTTTTACCAGTTTTCTAAGTCTCACTTATTTTCTTGGAGTTACTCTTGGATTTCTCTGTAAACCCCTGTAACTTCTCTAGGTAGATGAATCACTGTGTACTTTCTCTTGTTTCTATCTGTTACCAATCTTGAGAAACTCATACATTCTCTGTTCACTGTTTCCCGGTCTTAGAGAAGTAGATTTCTTGCGGCGAAAGTGCTGTTTTCACAGTACTATGTCTTCCAACTCTATCAAAAATGTAGGTTTTACCAGTTTTCTAAGTCTCTCTTATTTTCTTCTACTTATACTTGGAATTCTCTGTGTAAACCTCTGTAACTTCTCTAGGTAGATGAATCACTGTGTACTTTTCTTGTTTCTATCTGTTACCAATCTTAAGAAACTCATACATTCTCTTTTCACTGTTTCCCGGTCTTAGAGAAGTAGATTCCTTTCTGCGAAAGTGCTGTTTTCACAGTGCTAAGTACTCCCAACTCTATCAACAATGTAGGTTTTACCAGTTTTCTAAGTCTCTCTTATTTTCTTGTGCTTATACTTGGAATTCTCTGTGTAAACCTCTGTAACTTCTCTAGGTAGATGAATCACTGTGTAGTTTCTCTTGTTTCTAGCTGTTACCAATCTTGAGAAACTCATACATTCTCTGTTCACTGTTTCCCGGTCTTAGAGAAGTAGATTTCTTTCGGCGAAAGTGCTGTTTTCACAGTGCTAAGTACTCCCAACTCGATCAACAATGTAGATTTTACCAGTTTTCTAAGTCTCTCTTATTTTCTTGTACTTGTACTTGGAATTCTCTGTGTAAACCTCTGTAACTTCTCTAGGTAGATGAATCACTGTGTTCTTTCTCTTGTTTCTATCTGTTACCAATCTTGAGAAACTCATACATTCCCTTTTCACTGTTTCCCGGTCTTAGAGAAGTAGATTTCTTTCGGCGAAAGTGCTGTTTTCACAGTTCTATGTACTCCCAAATCAATCAACAATGTAAGTTTTACCAGTTTTCTAAGTCTCTCTTATCTTCTTTTACTTATGCTTGGAATTTTCTGTGTAAACCTCTGTAACTTCTATAGGTAAATGAATCACTGTGTACTTCTTTTTTTTCTATCTTTTACTAATCTTGAGAAACTCATACATTCTCTGTTCCCTGTTTCCCGGTGTTAGAGAAGTAGATTTCTTTCTGCGTAAGTGCTGTTTTCGCAGTGCTAAGTACTCCCAACTCAATCAACAATGTAAGTTTTAACAGTTTTCTAAGTCTCTATTATCTTCTTTTACTTATACTTGGAATTTTCTGTGTAAACCTCTGTAACTTCTCTAGGTAGATGAATCACTGTGTACTTCTTTTGTTTCTATCTGTTACTAATCTTGAGAAACTCATACATTCCCTGTTCCCTGTTTCCCGGTGTTAGAGAAGTAGATTTCTTTCGGCAAAAGTGCTGTTTTCACAGTGCTAAGTACTCCCAATTGTATCAACATTGTAGGTTTTACCAGTTTTCTAAGTCTCTCTTATTTTCTTGTACTTATACTTGGAATTCTCTGTGTAAACCTCTGTAACTTCTCTAGGTAGATGAATCACTGTGTACTTTCTCTTGTTTCTATCTGTTACCAATCTTGAGAAAGTCATACATTCTCTTTTCACTGTTTCCCGGTCTTAGACAAGTAGATTTGTTTCGGCGAAAGTGCTGTTTTCACAGTGCTATGTACTCCCAACTCTATCAACAATGTAGGTTTTACCAGTTTTCTAAGTCTCTCTTATTTTCTTGTTTTTATACTTGGAATTCTCTGGGTAAACCTCTGTCACTTCTCTAGGTAGATGAATCACTGTGTAGTTTCTCTTGTTTCTAGCTGTTACCAATCTTGAGAAACTCATACATTCTCTTTTCACTGTTTCCCGGTCTTAGAGAAGTAGATTTCTTTGTGCGAAAGTGCTGTTTTCACAGTGCTAAGTACTCCCAACTCTATCAACAATGTAGGTTTTACCAGTTTTCTAAGTCTCTCTTATTTTCTTGTGCTTATACTTGGAATTCTCTGTGTAAACCTCTGTAACTTCTCTAGGTAGATGAATCACTGTGTAGTTTCTCTTGTTTCTAGCTGTTACCAATCTTGAGAAACTCATACATTCTCTGTTCACTGTTTCCCGGTCTTAGAGAAGTAGATTTCTTCCGGCGAAAGGGCTGTTTTCACAGTGCTAAGTACTCCCAACTCGATCAACAATGTAGATTTTACCAGTTTTCTAAGTCTCTCTTATTTTCTTGTACTTGTACTTGGAATTCTCTGTGTAAACCTCTGTAACTTCTCTAGGTAGATGAATCACTGTGTACTTTCTCTTGTTTCTATCTGTTACCAATCTTGAGAAACTCATACATTCTCTTTTCACTGTTTCCCGGTCTTAGAGAAGTAGATTTCTTTCGGCGAAAGTGCTGTTTTCGCAGTGCTATGTACTCCCAACTCAATCAACAATGTAAGTTTTACCAGTTTTCTAAGTCTCTCTTATCTTCTTTTACTTATGCTTGGAATTTTCTGTGTAAACCTCTGTAACTTCTATAGGTAAATGTATCACTGTGTACTTCTTTTTTTTCTATCTTTTACTAATCTTGAGAAACTCATACATTCTCTGTTCCCTGTTTCCCGGTGTTAGAGAAGTAGATTTCTTTCTGCGTAAGTGCTGTTTTCGCAGTGCTAAGTACTCCCAACTCAATCAACAATGTAAGTTTTAACAGTTTTCTAAGTCTGTATTATCTTCTTTTACTTATACTTGGAATTTTCTGTGTAAACCTCTGTAACTTCTCTAGGTAGATGAATCACTGTGTACTTCTTTTGTTTCTATCTGTTACTAATCTTGAGAAACTCATACATTCCCTGTTCCCTGTTTCCCGGTGTTAGAGAAGTAGATTACTTTCGGCGAAAGTGCTGTTTTCACAGTGCTAAGTACTCCCAATTCTATCAACATTGTAGGTTTTACCAGTTTTCTAAGTCTCTCTTATTTTCTTGTACTTATACTTGGAATTCTCTGTGTAAACCTCTGTAACTTCTCTAGGTAGATGAATCACTGTGTACTTTCTCTTGTTTCTATCTGTTACCAATCTTGAGAAACTCATACATTCTCTTTTCACTGTTTCCCGGTCTTAGACAAGTAGATTTGTTTCGGCGAAAGTGCTGTTATCACAGTGCTTTGTACTCCCAACTCTATCAACAATGTAGGTTTTACCAGTTTTCTAAGTCTCTCTTATTTTCTTGTTTTTATACTTGGAAATCTCTGGGTAAACCTCTGTAACTTCTCTAGGTAGATGAATCACTGTGTACTTTTCTTGTTTCTATCTGTTACCAATCTTAAGAAACTCATACATTCTCCTTTCACTGTTTCCCGGTCTTAGAGAAGTAGATTTCTTTGTGCGAAAGTGCTGTTTTCACAGTGCTAAGTACTCCCTACTCTATCAACAATGTAGGTTTTACCAGTTTTCTAAGTCTCTCTTTTTTTCTTGTGCTTATACTTGGAATTCTCTGTGTAAACCTCTGTAACTTCTCTAGGTAGATGAATCACTGTGTACTTTCTCATGTTTCTATCTGTTACCAATCTTGAGAAACTCATACATTCTCTTTTCACTGTTTCCCGGTCTTAGAGAAGTAGATTTCTTTCTGCGAAAGTGCTGTTTTCACAGTGCTAAGTACTCCCAACTCTATCAACAATGTAGGTTTTACCCGTTTTGTAAGTCTCACTTATTTTCTTGGAGTTAATCTTGGATTTCTCTGTGTAAACCCCTGTAACTTCTCTAGGTAGATGAATCACAGTGTACTTTCTCTTGTTTCTATCTGTTACCAATCTTGAGAAACTCATACATTCTCTGTTCACTGTTTCCCGGTCTTAGAGAAGTAGATTTCTTTCGGCGAAAGTGCTGTTTTCACAGTGCTAAGTACTCCCAACTCTATCAACAATGTAGATTTTACCAGTTTTCTAAGTCTTTCTTATTTTCTTGTACTCATACTTGGAATTCTCTGTGTAAACCTCTGTAACTTCTCTAGGTAGATGAATCACTGTGTACTTCTTTTGTTTGTATCTGTTACCAATCTTGAGAAACTCATACATTCTCTTTTCACTGTTTCCCGGTCTTAGAGAAGTAGACTTCTTTCGGCGAAAGTGATGTTTTCACAATGCTAAGTACTCCCAACTCAATCAACAATGTAAGTTTTACCAGTTTTCTAAGTCTCTCTTATCTTCATTCACTTACACTTGGAATTTTCTGTGTAAACCTCTGTAACTTCTCTAGGTAGATGAATCATTCTGTACTTCTTTTGTTTCTGTCTTTTACTAATCTTGAGAAACTCATACATTCTCTGTTCACTGTTTCCCGGACTTAGAGAAGTAGATTTCTTTCGGCGAAAGTGCTGTTTTCACAGTGCTATGTACTCCCAACTCAATCAACAATGTAAGTTTTACCAGTTTTCTAAGTCTCTCTTATCTTCTTTTACTTATGCTTGGAATTTTCTGTGTAAACCTCTGTAACTTCTATAGGTAAATGTATCACTGTGTACTTCTTTTTTTTCTATCTTTTACTAGTCTTGAGAAACTCATACATTCTCTGTTCCCTGTTTCCCGGTGTTAGAGAAGTAGATTTCTTTCTGCGTAAGTGCTGTTTTCGCAGTGCTAAGTACTCCCAACTCAATCAACAATGTAAGTTTTAACAGTTTTCTAAGTCTCTATTATCTTCTTTTACTTATACTTGGAATTTTCTGTGTAAACCTCTGTAACTTCTCTAGGTAGATGAATCACTGTGTACTTCTTTTGTTTCTATCTGTTACTAATCTTGAGAAACTCATACATTCCCTGTTCCCTGTTTCCCGGTGTTAGAGAAGTAGATTTCTTTCGGCAAAAGTGCTCTTTTCACAGTGCTAAGTACTCCCAATTGTATCAACATTGTAGGTTTTCCCAGTTTTCTAAGTCTCTCTTATTTTCTTGTACTTATACTTGGAATTCTCTGTGTAAACCTCTGTAACTTCTCTAGGTAGATGAATCACTGTGTACTTTCTCTTGTTTCTATCTGTTACCAATCTTGAGAAACTCATACATTCTCTTTTCACTGTTTCCCGTTCTTAGACAAGTAGATTTGTTTCGGCGAAAGTGCTGTTTTCACAGTGCTATGTACTCCCAACTCTATCAACAATGTAGGTTTTACCAGTTTTCTAAGTCTCTCTTATTTTCTTGTTTTTATACTTGGAATTCTCTGGGTAAACCTCTGTAACTTCTCTAGGTAGATGAATCACTGTGTACTTTTCTTGTTTCTATCTGTTACCAATCTTAAGAAACTCATACATTCTCTTTTCACTGTTTCCCGGTCTTAGAGAAGTAGATTTCTTTGTGCGAAAGTGCTGTTTTCACAGTGCTAAGTACTCCCAACTCTATCAACAATGTAGGTTTTACCAGTTTTCTAAGTCTCTCTTATTTTCTTGTACTTGTACTTGGAATTCTCTGTGTAAACCTCTGTAACTTCTCTAGGTAGATGAATCACTGTGTACTTTCTCTTGTTTCTATCTGTTACCAATCTTGAGAAACTCATACATTCTCTTTTCACTGTTTCCCGGTCTTAGAGAAGTAGATTTCTTTCGGCGAAAGTGCTGTTTTCACAGTGCTATGTACTCCCAACTCAATCAACAATGTAAGTTTTACCAGTTTTCTAAGTCTCTCTTATCTTCTTTTACTTATGCTTGGAATTTTCTGTGTAAACCTCTGTAACTTCTATAGGTAAATGTATCACTGTGTACTTCTTTTTTTTCTATCTTTTACTAATCTTGAGAAACTCATACATTCTCTGTTCCCTGTTTCCCGGTGTTAGAGAAGTAGATTTCTTTCTGCGTAAGTGCTGTTTTCGCAGTGCTAAGTACTCCCAACTCAATCAACAATGTAAGTTTTAACAGTTTTCTAAGTCTGTATTATCTTCTTTTACTTATACTTGGAATTTTCTGTGTAAACCTCTGTAACTTCTCTAGGTAGATGAATCACTGTGTACTTCTTTTGTTTCTATCTGTTACTAATCTTGAGAAACTCATACATTCCCTGTTCCCTGTTTCCCGGTGTTAGAGAAGTAGATTACTTTCGGCGAAAGTGCTGTTTTCACAGTGCTAAGTACTCCCAATTCTATCAACATTGTAGGTTTTACCAGTTTTCTAAGTCTCTCTTATTTTCTTGTACTTATATTTGGAATTCTCTGTGTAAACCTCTGTAACTTCTCTAGGTAGATGAATCACTGTGTACTTTCTCTTGTTTCTATCTGTTACTACTCTTGAGAAACTCATACATTCTCTGTTACCTGTTTCCCGGTCTTAGAGAAGTAGATTTCTTTCTGCGAAAGTGCTGTTTTCACAGTGCTAAGTACTCCCAACTCTATCAACAATGTAGGTTTTACCAGTTTTCTAAGTCTCTCTTTTTTTCTTGTACTTATACTTGGAATTCTCTGTGTAAACCTCTGTAACTTCCCTAAGTAGATGAATCACTGTGTAATTTCTCTTGTATCTATCTGTTACTAATCTTGAGAAACTCATACATTCTCTGTACCTGTTTCCCCGTGTTAGAGAAGTAGATTTCTTTCGGCCAATGTGCTGTTTTCACAGTGCTAAGTACTCCCAACTCTATCAACAATGTAGGTTTTACCAGTTTTCTAGGTCTCTCTTATCTTCTTTTACTTATACTTGGAATTTTCTGTGTAAACCTCTGTTACTTCTGTAGGTAGATGAATCAGTGTGTACTTTCTCTTGTTTCTATCTGTTACCAATCTTGAGAAACTCATACATTCTCTTTTCACTGTTTCCCGGTCTTAGAGAAGTAGATTTCTTTCGGGGAAAGTGCTGTTTTCACAGTGCTAAGTACTCCCAACTCTATCAACAATGTAGGTTTTACCAGTTTTCTAAGTCTCTCTTATTTTCTTGTACTTATACTTGGCATTCTCTGTGTAAACCTCTGTAAATTCCCTAGGTAGATGAATCACTGTGTACTTTCTCTTGTTTCTATCTGTTACTAATCTTGAGAAACTCATACATTCTCTGTTACCTGTTTCCCCGTCTTACAGAAGTAGATTTCTTTCGGCGAAAGTGCTGTTTTCACAGTGCTAAGTACTCCCAACTCAATCAACAATGTAAGTTTTACCAGTTTTCTAAGTCTCTCTTATCTTCTTTTACTTATACTTGGAATTTTCTGTGTAAACCTCTGTAACTTCTCTAGGTAGATGAATGACTGTGTACTTTCTCTTGTTTCTATCTGTTACCAATCTTGAGAAACTCATACATTCTCTTTTCACTGTTTCCCGGTCTTAGAGAAGGAGATTTCTTTCGGCGAAAGTGCTGTTTTCACAGTGCTAAGTACTCCCAACTCTATCAACAATGTAGGTTTTACCAGTTTTCTAAGTCTCTCTTATCTTCTTTTACTTATACTTCGAATTTTCTGTGTAAACCTCTGTTACTTCTCTAGGTAGATGAATCAGTGTGTACTTTCTCTTGTTTCTATCTGTTACCAATCTTGAGAAACTCATACATTCTCTTTTCACTGTTTCCCGGTCTTAGAGAAGTAGATTTCTTTCGGCGAAAGTGCTGTTTTCACAGTGCTAAGTACTCCCAACTCTATCAACAATGTAGGTTTTACCAGTTTTCTAAGTCTCTCTTATTTTCTTGTACTTATACTTGGAATTCTCTGTGTAAACCTCTGTACCTTCTCTAGGTAGATGAATCACTGTGTACTTTCTCTTGTTTCTATCTGTTACTAATCTTGAGAAACTCATACATTCTCTGTTACCTGTTTCCCGGTCTTAGAGAAGTAGATTTCTTTCTGCGAAAGTACTGTTTTCACAGTGCTAAGTACTCCCAACTCTATCAACAATGTAGGTTTTACCAGTTTTCTAAGTCTCTCTTATTTTCTTGTACTTATACTTGGAATTCTCTGTGTAAACCTCTGTAACTTCCCTAGGTAGATGAATCACTGTGTACTTTCTCTTGTTTCTATCTGTTTCTAATCTTGAGAAACTCATACATTTTCTGTTACCTGTTTCCCCGTGTTAGAGAAGTAGATTTCTTTCGGCGAAAGTGCTGTTTTCACAGTGCTAAGTACTCCCAACTCTATCAACAATGTAGGTTTTACCAGTTTTCTAAGTCTCTCTTATCTTCTTTTACTTATACTTGGAATTTTCTGTGTAATTCTCTGTTACTTCTCTAGGTAGATGAATCAGTGTGTACTTTCTCTTGTTTCTATCTGTTACCAATCTTGAGAAACTCATACATTCTCTTTTCACTGTTTCCCCGTCTTAGAGAAGTAGATTTCTTTCGGCGAAAGTGCTGTTTTCACAGTGCTAAGTACTCCCAACTCTATCAACAATGTAGGTTTTACCAGTTTTCTAAGTCGCTCTTATTTTCTTGTACTTATACTTGGAATTCTCTGTGTAAACCTCTGTAACTTCTCTAGGTAAATGAATCACTGTGTACTTTCTCTTGTTTCTATCTGTTACTAATCTTGAGAAACTCATACATTCTCTGTTACCTGTTTCCCGGTCTTAGAGAAGTAGATTTCTTTCTGCGAAAGTGCTGTTTTCACAGTGCTAAGTACTCCCAACTCTATCAACAATGTAGGTTTTACCAGTTTTCTAAGTCTCTCTTATTTTCTTGTACTTATACTTGGAATTCTCTGTGTAAACCTCTGTAACTTCCCTAGGTAGATGAATCACTGTGTACTTTCTCTTGTTTCTATCTGTTTCTAATCTTGAGAAACTCATACATTCTCTGTTACCTGTTTCCCCGTGTTAGAGAAGTAGATTTCTTTCGGCGAAAGTGCTGTTTTCACAGTGCTAAGTACTCCCAACTCTATCAACAATGTAGGTTTTACCAGTTTTCTAAGTCTCTCTTATCTTCTTTTACTTATACTTCGAATTTTCTGTGTAAATCTCTGTTACTTCTCTAGGTAGATGAATCAGTGTGTACTTTCTCTTGTTTCTATCTGTTACCAATCTTGAGAAAGTCATACATTCTCTTTTCACTGTTTCCCGGTCTTAGAGAAGTAGATTTCTTTCGGCGAAAGTGCTGTTTTCACAGTGCTAAGTACTCCCAACTCTATCAACAATGTAGGTTTTACCAGTTTTCTAAGTCTCTCTTATTTTCTTGTACTTATACTTGGAATTCTCTGTGTAAACTTCTGTAACTTCTCTAGGTAGATGAATCACTGTGTACTTTCTCTTGTTTCTATCTGTTACTAATCTTGAGAAACTCATACATTCTCTGTTACCTGTTTCCCGGTCTTAGAGAAGTAGATTTCTTTCTGCGAAAGTGCTGTTTTCACAGTGCTAAGTACTCCCAACTCTATCAACAATGTAGGTTTTACCAGTTTTCTAAGTCTCTCTTATTTTCTTGTACTTATACTTGGAATTCTCTGTGTAAACCTCTGTAACTTCTCTAGATAGATGAATCACTGTTTACTTTCTCTTGTTTCTATCTCTTACTAATCTTGAGAAACTCATACATTCTCTGTTACTTGTTTCCCGGTCTTAGAGAAGTAGATTTCTTTCGGCCAAAGTGCTGTTTTCACAGTGCTAAGTACTCCCAACTCTATCAACAATGTAGGTTTTACCAGTTTTCTAGGTCTCTCTTATCTTCTTTTACTTATACTTGGAATTTTCTGTGTAAACCTCTGTTACTTCTCTAGGTAGATGAATCAGTGTGTACTTTCTCTTGTTTCTATCTGTTACCAATCTTGAGAAACTCATACATTCTCTTTTCACTGTTTCCCGGTCTTAGAGAAGTAGATTTCTTTCGGGGAAAGTGCTGTTTTCACAGTGCTAAGTACTCCCAACTCTATCAACAATGTAGGTTTTACCAGTTTTCTAAGTCTCTCTTATTTTCTTGTACTTATACTTGGCATTCTCTGTGTAAACCTCTGTAACTTCCCTAGGTAGATGAATCACTGTGTACTTTCTCTTGTTTCTATCTGTTATTAATCTTGAGAAACTCATACATTCTCTGTTACCTGTTTCCCCGTCTTACAGAAGTAGATTTCTTTCGGCGAAAGTGCTGTTTTCACAGTGCTAAGTACTCCCAACTCTATCAACAATGTAAGTTTTACCAGTTTTCTAAGTCTCTCTTATCTTCTTTTACTTATACTTGGAATTTTCTGTGTAAACCTCTGTAACTTCTCTAGGTAGATGAATCACTGTGTACTTTCTCTTGTTTCTATCTGTTACCAATCTTGAGAAACTCATACATTCTCTTTTCACTGTTTCCAGGTCTTAGAGAAGGAGATTTCTTTCGGCGAAAGTGCTGTTTTCACAGTGCTAAGTACTCCCAACTCTATCAACAATGTAGGTTTTACCAGTTTTCTAAGTCTCTCTTATCTTCTTTTACTTATACTTCGAATTTTCTGTGTAAACCTCTGTTACTTCTCTAGGTAGATGAATCAGTGTGTACTTTCTCTTGTTTCTATCTGTTACCAATCTTGAGAAACTCATACATTCTCTTTTCACTGTTTCCCGGTCTTAGAGAAGTAGATTTCTTTGGGCGAAAGTGCTGTTTTCACAGTGCTAAGTACTCCCAACTCTATCAACAATGTAGGTTTTACCAGTTTTCTAAGTCTCTCTTATTCTCTTGTACTTATACTTGGAATTCTCTGTGTAAACCTCTGTACCTTCTCTAGGTAGATGAATCACTGTGTACTTTCTCTTGTTTCTATCTGTTACTAATCTTGAGAAACTCATACATTCTCTGTTACCTGTTTCCCGGTCTTAGAGAAGTAGATTTCTTTCTGCGAAAGTGCTGTTTTCACAGTGCTAAGTACTCCCAACTCTATCAACAATGTAGGTTTTACCAGTTTTCTAAGTCTCTCTTATTTTCTTGTACTTATACTTGGAATTCTCTGTGTAAACCTCTGTAACTTCCCTAGGTAGATGAATCACTGTGTACTTTCTCTTGTTTCTATCTGTTTCTAATCTTGAGAAACTCATACATTTTCTGTTACCTGTTTCCCCGTGTTAGAGAAGTAGATTTCTTTCGGCGAAAGTGCTGTTTTCACAGTGCTAAGTACTCCCAACTCTATCAACAATGTAGGTTTTACCAGTTTTCTAAGTCTCTCTTATCTTCTTTTACTTATACTTGGAATTTTCTGTGTAATTCTCTGTTACTTCTCTAGGTAGATGAATCAGTGTGTACTTTCTCTTGTTTCTATCTGTTACCAATCTTGAGAAACTCATACATTCTCTTTTCACTGTTTCCCCGTCTTAGAGAAGTAGATTTCTTTCGGCGAAAGTGCTGTTTTCACAGTGCTAAGTACTCCCAACTCTATCAACAATGTAGGTTTTACCAGTTTTCTAAGTCTCTCTTATTTTCTTGTTTTTATACTTGGAATTCTCTGGGTAAACCTCTCTAACTTCTCTAGGTAGATGAATCACTGTGTACTTTTCTTGTTTCTATCTGTTACCAATCTTAAGAAACTCATACATTCACTTTTCACTGTTTCCCGGTCTTAGAGAAGTAGATTTCTTTGTGCGAAAGTGCTGTTTTCACAGTGCTAAGTACTCCCAACTCTATCAACAATGTAGGTTTTACCAGTTTTCTAAGTCTCTCTTATTTTCTAGTGCTTATACTTGGAATTCTCTGTGTAAACCTCTGTAACTTCTCTAGGTAGATGAATCACTGTGTAGTTTCTCTTGTTTCTAGCTGTTACCAATCTTGAGAAACTCATACATTCTCTGTTCACTGTTTCCCGGTCTTAGAGAAGTAGATTTCTTTCGGCGAAAGGGCTGTTTTCACAGTGCTAAGTACTCCCAACTCGATCAACAATGTAGATTTTACCAGTTTTCTAAGTCTCTCTTATTTTCTTGTACTTGTACTTGGAATTCTCTGTGTAAACCTCTGTAACTTCTCTAGGTAGATGAATCACTGTGTACTTTCTCTTGTTTCTATCTGTTACCAATCTTGAGAAACTCATACATTCTCTTTTCACTGTTTCCCGGTCTAAGAGAAGTAGATTTCTTTCGGCGAAAGTGCTGTTTTCACAGTGCTATGTACTCCCAACTCAATCAACAATGTAAGTTTTACCAGTTTTCTAAGTCTCTCTTATCTTCTTTTACTTATGCTTGGAATTTTCTGTGTAAACCTCTGTAACTTCTATAGGTAAATGTATCACTGTGTACTTCTTTTTTTTCTATCTTTTACTAATCTTGAGAAACTCATACATTCTCTGTTCCCTGTTTCCCGGTGTTAGAGAAGTAGATTTCTTTCTGCGTAAGTGCTGTTTTCGCAGTGCTAAGTACTCCCAACTCAATCAACAATGTAAGTTTTAACAGTTTTCTAAGTCTGTATTATCTTCTTTTACTTATACTTGGAATTTTCTGTGTAAACTTCTGTAACTTCTCTAGGTAGATGAATCACTGTGTACTTCTTTTGTTTCTATCTGTTACTAATCTTGAGAAACTCATACATTCCCTGTTCCCTGTTTCCCGGTGTTAGAGAAGTAGATTACTTTCGGCGAAAGTGCTGTTTTCACAGTGCTAAGTACTCCCAATTCTATCAACATTGTAGGTTTTACCAGTTTTCTAAGTCTCTCTTATTTTCTTGTACTTATACTTGGAATTCTCTGTGTAAACTTCTGTAACTTCTCTAGGTAGATGAATCACTGTGTACTTTCTCTTGTTTCTATCTGTTACCAATCTTGAGAAACTCATACATTCTCTTTTCACTGTTTCCCGGTCTTAGACAAGTAGATTTGTTTCGGCGAAAGTGCTGTTTTCACAGTGCTATGTACTCCCAACTCTATCAACAATGTAGGTTTTACCAGTTTTCTAAGTCTCTCTTCTTTTCTTGTTTTTATACTTGGAATTCTCTGGGTAAACCTCTGTAACTTCTCTAGGTAGATGAATCACTGTGTACTTTTCTTGTTTCTATCTGTTACCAATCTTAAGAAACTCATACATTCTCCTTTCACTGTTTCCCGGTCTTAGAGAAGTAGATTTCTTTGTGCGAAAGTGCTGTTTTCACAGTGCTAAGTACTCCCAACTCTATCAACAATGTAGGTTTTACCAGTTTTCTAAGTCTCTCTTTTTTTCTTGTGCTTATACTTGGAATTCTCTGTGTAAACCTCTGTAACTTCTCTAGGTAGATGAATCACTGTGTACTTTCTAATGTTTCTATCTGTTACCAATCTTGAGAAACTCATACATTCTCTTTTCACTGTTTCCCGGTCTTAGAGAAGTAGATTTCTTTCTGCGAAAGTGCTGTTTTCACAGTGCTAAGTACTCCCAACTCTATCAACAATGTAGGTTTTACCCGTTTTGTAAGTCTCACTTATTTTCTTGGAGTTAATCTTGGATTTCTCTGTGTAAACCCCTGTAACTTCTCTAGGTAGATGAATCACAGTGTACTTTCTCTTGTTTCTATCTGTTACCAATCTTGAGAAACTCATACATTCTCTGTTCACTGTTTCCCGGTCTTAGAGAAGTAGATTTCTTTCGGTGAAAGTGCTGTTTTCACAGTGCTAAGTACTCCCAACTCTATCAACAATGTAGATTTTACCAGTTTTCTAAGTCTTTCTTATTTTCTTGTACTCATACTTGGAATTCTCTGTGTAAACCTCTGTAACTTCTCTAGGTAGATGAATCACTGTGTACTTCTTTTGTTTGTATCTGTTACCAATCTTGAGAAACTCATACATTCTCTTTTCACTGTTTCCCGGTCTTAGAGAAGTAGACTTCTTTCGGCGAAAGTGATGTTTTCACAATGCTAAGTACTCCCAACTCAATCAACAATGTAAGTTTTACCAGTTTTCTAAGTCTCTCTTATCTTCATTCACTTACACTTGGAATTTTCTGTGTAAACCTCTGTAACTTCTCTAGGTAGAGGAATCATTCTGTACTTCTTTTGTTTCTGTCTTTTACTAATCTTGAGAAACTCATACATTCTCTGTTCACTGTTTCCCGGACTTAGAGAAGTAGATTTCTTTCGGCGAAAGTGCTGTTTTCACAGTGCTATGTACTCCCAACTCAATCAACAATGTAAGTTTTACCAGTTTTCTAAGTCTCTCTTATCTTCTTTTACTTATGCTTGGAATTTTCTGTGTAAACCTCTGTAACTTCTATAGGTAAATGTATCACTGTGTACTTCTTTTTTTTCTATCTTTTACTAATCTTGAGAAACTCATACATTCTCTGTTCCCTGTTTCCCGGTGTTAGAGAAGTAGATTTCTTTCTGCGTAAGTGCTGTTTTCGCAGTGCTAAGTACTCCCAACTCAATCAACAATGTAAGTTTTAACAGTTTTCTAAGTCTCTATTATCTTCTTTTACTTATACTTGGAATTTTCTGTGTAAACCTCTGTAACTTCTCTAGGTAGATGAATCACTGTGTACTTCTTTTGTTTCTATCTGTTACTAATCTTGAGAAACTCATACATTCCCTGTTCCCTGTTTCCCGGTGTTAGAGAAGTAGATTTCTTTCGGCAAAAGTGCTGTTTTCACAGTGCTAAGTACTCCCAATTGTATCAACATTGTAGGTTTTACCAGTTTTCTAAGTCTCTCTTATTTTCTTGTACTTATACTTGGAATTCTCTGTGTAAATCTCTGTAACTTCTCTAGGTAGATGAATCACTGTGTACTTTCTCTTGTTTCTATCTGTTACCAATCTTGAGAAACTCATACATTCTCTTTTCACTGTTTCCCGTTCTTAGACAAGTAGATTTGTTTCGGCGAAAGTGCTGTTTTCACAGTGCTATGTACTCCCAACTCTATCAACAATGTAGGTTTTACCAGTTTTCTAAGTCTCTCTTATTTTCTTGTTTTTATACTTGGAATTCTCTGGGTAAACCTCTGTAACTTCTCTACGTAGATGAATCACTGTGTACTTTCCTGTTTCTATCTGTTACCAATCTTAAGAAACTCATACATTCTCTTTTCACTGTTTCCCGTTCTTAGAGAAGTAGATTTCTTTGTGCGAAAGTGCTGTTTTCACAGTGCTAAGTACTCCCAACTCTATCAACAATGTAGGTTTTACCAGTTTTCTAAGTCTCTCTTATTTTCTTGTGCTTATACTTGGAATTCTCTGTGTAAACCTCTGTAACTTCTCTAGGTAGATGAATCACTGTGTAGTTTCTCTTGTTTCTAGCTGTTACCAATCTTGAGAAACTCATACATTCTCTGTTCACTGTTTCCCGGTCTTAGAGAAGTAGATTTCTTTCGGCGAAAGGGCTGTTTTCACAGTGCTAAGTACTCCCAACTCGATCAACAATGTAGATTTTACCAGTTTTCTAAGTCTCTCCTATTTTCTTGTACTTGTACTTGGAATTCTCTGTGTAAACCTCTGTAACTTCTCTAGGTAGATGAATCACTGTGTACTTTCTCTTGTTTCTATCTGTTACCAATCTTGAGAAACTCATACATTCTCTTTTCACTGTTTCCCGGTCTTAGAGAAGTAGATTTCTTTCGGCGAAAGTGCTGTTTTCACAGTGCTATGTACTCCCAACTCAATCAACAATGTAAGTTTTACCAGTTTTCTAAGTCTCTCTTATCTTCTTTTACTTATGCTTGGAATTTTCTGTGTAAACCTCTGTAACTTCTATAGGTAAATGTATCACTGTGTACTTCTTTTTTTTCTATCTTTTACTAATCTTGAGAAACTCATACATTCTCTGTTCCCTGTTTCCCGGTGTTAGAGAAGTAGATTTCTTTCTGCGTAAGTGCTGTTTTCGCAGTGCTAAGTACTCCCAACTCAATCAACAATGTAAGTTTTAACAGTTTTCTAAGTCTGTATTATCTTCTTTTACTTATACTTGGAATTTTCTGTGTAAACCTCTGTAACTTCTCTAGGTAGATGAATCACTGTGTACTTCTTTTGTTTCTATCTGTTACTAATCTTGAGAAACTCATACATTCCCTGTTCCCTGTTTCCCGGTGTTAGAGAAGTAGATTACTTTCGGCGAAAGTGCTGTTTTCACAGTGCTAAGTACTCCCAATTCTATCAACATTGTAGGTTTTACCAGTTTTCTAAGTCTCTCTTATTTTCTTGTATTTATACTTGGAATTCTCTGTGTAAACCTCTGTAACTTCTCTAGGTAGATGAATCACTGTGTACTTTCTCTTGTTTCTATCTGTTACCAATCTTGAGAAACTCATACATTCTCTTTTCACTGTTTCCCGGTCTTAGACAAGTAGATTTGTTTCGGCGAAAGTGCTGTTTTCACAGTGCTATGTACTCCCAACTCTATCAACAATGTAGGTTTTACCAGTTTCCTAAGTCTCTCTTATTTTCTTGTTTTTATACTTGGAATTCTCTGGGTAAACCTCTGTAACTTCTCTAGGTAGATGAATCACTGTGTACTTTTCTTGTTTCTATCTGTTACCAATCTTAAGAAACTCATACATTCTCCTTTCACTGTTTCCCGGTCTTAGAGAAGTAGATTTCTTTGTGCGAAAGTGCTGTTTTCACAGTGCTAAGTACTCCCAACTCTATCAACAATGTAGGTTTTACCAGTTTTCTAAGTCTCTCTTTTTTTCTTGTGCTTATACTTGGAATTCTCTGTGTAAACCTCTGTAACTTCTCTAGGTAGATGAATCACTGTGTACTTTCTCATGTTTCTATCTGTTACCAATCTTGAGAAACTCATACATTCTCTTTTCACTGTTTCCCGGTCTTAGAGAAGTAGATTTCTTTCTGCGAAAGTGCTGTTTTCACAGTGCTAAGTACTCCCAACTCTATCAACAATGTAGGTTTTACCCGTTTTGTAAGTCTCACTTATTTTCTTGGAGTTAATCTTGGATTTCTCTGTGTAAACCCCTGTAACTTCTCTAGGTAGATGAATCACAGTGTACTTTCTCTTGTTTCTATCTGTTACCAATCTTGAGAAACTCATACATTCTCTGTTCACTGTTTCCCGGTCTTAGAGAAGTAGATTTCTTTCGGCGAAAGTGCTGCTTTCACAGTGCTAAGTACTCCCAACTCTATCAACAATGTAGATTTTACCAGTTTTCTAAGTCTTTCTTATTTTCTTGTACTCATACTTGGAATTCTCTGTGTAAACCTCTGTAACTTCTCTAGGTAGATGAATCACTGTGTACTTCTTTTGTTTGTATCTGTTACCAATCTTGAGAAACTCATACATTCTCTTTTCACTGTTTCCCGGTCTTAGAGAAGTAGACTTCTTTCGGCGAAAGTGATGTTTTCACAATGCTAAGTACTCCCAACTCAATCAACAATGTAAATTTTACCAGTTTTCTAAGTCTCTCTTATCTTCATTCACTTACACTTGGAATTTTCTCTGTAAACCTCTATAACTTCTCTAGGTAGATGAATCATTCTGTACTTCTTTTGTTTCTGTCTTTTACTAATCTTGAGAAACTCATACATTCTCTGTTCACTGTTTCCCGGACTTAGAGAAGTAGATTTCTTTCGGCGAAAGTGCTGTTTTCACAGTGCTAAGTACTCCCAACTCAATCAACAATGTAAGTTTTACCAGTTTTCTAAGTCTCTCTTATCTTCTTTCACTTATACTTGGAATTTACTGTGTAAACCTCTGTAACTTCTCTAGGTACATGAATCACTGTGTACTTCTTTTGTTTCTATCTTTTACTAATCTTGAGAAACTCATACATTCTCTGTTCCCTGTTTCCCGGTGTTAGAGAAGTCGATTTCTTTCTGCGAAAGTGCTGTTTTCGCAGTGCTAAGTACTCCCAACTCAACCAACAATGTAAGTTTTAACAGTTTTCTAAGTCTCTCTTATCTTCTTTTACTGATACCTGGAATTTTCTGTGTAAATCTCTGTAACTTCTCTAGGTAGATGAATCACTGTGTACTTCTTTTGTTTTTATCTGTTACTAATCTTGAGAAACTCATACATTCCCTGTTCCCTGTTTCCCGGTGTTAGAGAGGTAGATTTCTTTCGGCAAAAGTGCTGTTTTCACAGTGCTAAGTACTCCCAACTCTATCAACAATGTAGGTTTTACCAGTTTTCTAAGTCTCTCTTATTTTCTTGTACTTATACTTGGAATTCTCTGTGTAAACCTCTGTAAGTTCTCTAGGTAGATGAATCACTGTGGACTCTCTCTTGTTTCTATCTGTTACCAATCTTGAGAAACTCATACATTCTCTGTTCACTTCTTCCCGGTCTTAGATAAGTAGATTTCTTTCACCGAAAGTGCTGTTTTCACAGTGTTAAGTACTCCCAACTCTATCAACAATGTAGGTTTTACCAGTTTTCTAAGTCTCACTTATTTTCTTGGAGTTACACTTGGATTTCTCTGTGTAAACCCCTGTAACTTCTCTAGGTAGGTGAATCACTGTGTACTTTCTCTTGTTTCTATCTGTTACCAATCTTGAGAAACTCATACATTCTCTTTTCACTGTTTCCCGGTCTTAGAGAAGTAGATTTCTTTCGGCGAAAGTACTGTTTTCACAGTGCTATGTACTCCCAACTCTATCAACAATGTAGGTTTTACCAGTTTTCTAAGTCTCTCTTATTTTCTTGTTCTTATATTTGGAATTCTCTGTGTAAAGCTCTGTAAGTTCTCTAGGTAGATGAATCACTGTGTACTTTCTCTTGTTTCTATCTGTTACCAATCTTGAGAAACTCATACATTCTCTGTTCACTGTTTCCCGGTCTTAGAGAAGTAGATTTTTTTCGGCGAAAGTGCTGTTTTCACAGTGCTAAGTACTCCCAACTCTATCAACAATGTAGGTTTTACCAGTTTTCTAAGTCTCTATTATCTTCTTTTACTTATACTTGGAATTCTCTGTGTAAACCCCTGTAACTTCTCTAGGTAGATGAATCACTGTGTACTTTCTCTTGTTTCTATCTGTTCCCAATCTTGAGAAACTCATACATTCTCTTTTCACTGTTTCCCGGTCTTAGAGAAGTAGATTTCTTTCGGCGAAAGTGCTCTTATCACAGTGCTAAGTACTCCCAACTCTATCAACAATGTAGGTTTTACCAGTTTTCTAACTCTCTCTTATTTTCTTGTACTTATACTTGGAATTCTCTGTGTAAACCTCTGTAAGTTCTCTAGGTAGATGAATCACTGTGTACTTTCTATTATTTCTGTTACCATTCTTGAGAAACTCATACATTCTCTGTTCCCTGTTTCCCGGTCTTTAAGAAGTAGATTTCTTTCTGCGAAAGTGCTGTTTTCACAGTGCTAAGTACTCCCAACTCTATCAACAATGTAGGTTTTACCAGTTTTCTAAGTCTCTCTTATTTTCTTGTGCTTATACTTGGAATTCTCTGTGTAAACCTCTGTAACTTCTCTAGGTAGATGAATCACTGTGTACTTTCTCTTGTTTCTATCTGTTACCAATCTTGAGAAACTCATACATTCTCTTTTCACTGTTTCACGGTCTTATAGAAGTAGACATCTTTCGGCGAAAGTGATGTTTTCACAGTGCTAAGTACTCCCAACTCAATCAACAATGTAAGTTTTACCAGTTTTCTAAGTCTCTCTTATCTTCTTTCACTTATACTTGGAATTTTCTGTGTAAACATCTGTAACTTCTCTAGGTAGATGAATCACTGTGTGCTTCTTTTGTTTCTATCTTTTACTAATCTTGAGAAACTCATACATTCTCTGTTCCCTGTTTCCCGGTGTTAGAGAAGTAGATTTCTTTCTGCGAAAGTGCTGTTTTCGCAGTGCTAAGTACTCCCAACTCAATCAACAATGTAAGTTTTAACAGTTTTCTAAGTCTCTCTTATCTTCTTTTACTTATACTTGGAATTTTCTGTGTAAATCTCTGTAACTTCTCTAGGTAGATGAATCACTGTGTACTTCTTTTGTTTCTATCTGTTACTAATCTTGAGAAACTCATACATTCCCTGTTCCCTGTTTCCCGGTGTTAGAGAAGTAGATTTCTTTCGGCGAAAGTGCTGTTTTCACAGTGCTAAGTACTCCCAACTCTATCAACAATGTAGGTTTTACCAGTTTTCTAAGTCTCTCTTATTTTCTTGTACTTATACTAGGAATTCTCTGTGTACACCTCTGTAACTTCTCTCGGTAGGTAAATCACTGGTACTTTCTCATGTTTCTATCTGTTACCAATCTTGAGAAACTCATACATTCTCTTTTCACTGTTTCAAGGTCTTAGAGAAGTAGATTTGTTTCGGCGAAAGTGCTGTTTTCACAGTGCTAAGTACACCCAACTCTATCAGCAATGTAGGTTTTACCAGTTTTCTAAGTCTCTCTTATTTTCTTGTACTTATACTTGGAATTCTCTGTGTAAACCTCTGTAAGTTCTCTAGGTAGATGAATCACTGTGTACTTTCTCTTGTTTCTATCTGTTACCAATCTTGAGAAACTCATACATTCTCTGTTCACTGTTTCCCGGTCTTAGAGAAGTAGATTTCTTTCGGCGAAAGTGCTGTTTTCACAATGCTAAGTACTCCCAACTCTATCAACAATGTAGGTTTTACCAGTTTTCTAAGTCTCTCTTATTTTCTTGGAGTTACACTTGGATTTCTCTGTGTAAACCCCTGTAACTTCTCTCGGTAGATGAATCACTGTGTACTTTCTCTTGTTTCTATCTGTTACCAATCTTGAGAAACTCATACATTCTCTTTTCACTGTTTCCCGGTCTTAGAGAAGTAGATTTCTTTCGGCGAAAGTGCTGTTTTCACAGTGCTAAGTACTCCCAACTCTATCAACAATGTAGATTTTACCAGTTTTCTAAGTCTCTCTTATTTTCTTGTACTTATAGATGGAATTCTCTGTGTAAACCTCTGTAACTTCTCTAGGTAGATGAATGACTGTGTACTTCTTTTGTTTGTATCTGTTACTAATCTTGAGAAACTCATACATTCTCTGTTCACTGTTTCGTGGTCTTAGAGAAGTAGATTTCTTTCTAGGAAAGTGCTGTTTTCACAGTGCTAAGTACTCCCAACTCTATCAACAATGTAGGTTTTACCAGTTTTCTAAGTCTCTCTTATTTTCTTGTACTTATACTTGGAATTCTCTGTGTAAACCTCTGTAAGGTCTCTAGGTAGATGAATCACTGTGGACTTTCTCTTGTTTCTATCTGTTACCAATCTTGAGAAACTCATACATTCTCTGTTCACTGTTTTCCGGTCTTAGAGAAGTAGATTTCTTTAGGCGAAAGTGCTGTTTTCACAGTGCTAAGTACTCCCAGCTCTATCAGCAATGTAGGTTTTACCAGTTTTCTAAGTCTCACTTATTTTCTTGAAGTTACACTTGGATTTCTCTGTGTAAACCCCTGTAACTTCTCTAGGTAGGTGAATCACTGTGTACTTTCTCTTGTTTCTATCTGTTACCAATCTTGAGAAACTCATACATTCTCTGTTGACTGTTTCCCGGTCTTAGAGAAGTAGATTTCCTTCGGCGAAAGTGCTGTTTTCACAGTGCTAAGTACTCCCAACTCTATCAACAATGTAGGTTTTACCAGTTTTCTAAGTCTCTCTTATTTTTTGTACTTATACTTGGAATTCTCTCTGTAAACCTCTGTAACTTCTCTAGGTAGATGAATCACTGTGTACTTTCTCTTGTTTCTATCTGTTACCAATCTTGAGAAACTCATACATTCGCTTTTCACTGTTTCCCGGTCTTAGAGAAGTAGATTTCTTTCGGCGAAAGTGCTGTTTTCACAGTGATAAGTACTCCCAACTCAATCAACAATGTAAGTTTTACCAGTTTTCTAAGTCTCTCTTATCTTCTTTTACTTATACTTGGAATTTTCTGTGTAAACTTCTGTAACTTCTCTAAGTAGATGAATCACTGTGTACTTCTTTGGTTTCTATCTTTTACTAATCTTGACAAACTCATACATTCTCTGTTCCCTGTTTCCCGGTGTTAGAGAAGTAGATTTCTTTCTGCGAAAGTGCTGTTTTCGCAGTGCTAAGTACTCCCAACTCAATCAACAATGTAAGTTTTAACAGTTTTCTAAGTCTCTCTTATCTTCTTTTACTTATACTTGGAATTTTCTCTGTAAATCTCTGTAACTTCTCTAGGTAGATGAATCACTGTGTACTTCTTTTGTTTCTATCTGTTACTAATCATGAGAAACTCATACATTCCCTGTTCCATGTTTCCCAGTGTTAGAGAAGTAGATTTCTTTCGGCGAAAGTGCTGTTTTCACAGTGCTAAGTACTCCCAACTTTATCAACAATGTAGGCTTTACCAGTTTTCTAAGTCTCTCTTATTTTCTTGTACTTATACTTGGAATTCTCTGTGTAAACCTCTGTAACTTCTCTAGGTATATGAATCACTGTGTACTTCTTTTGTTTGTATCTGTTACCAATCTTGAGAAACTCATACATTCTCTTTTCACTGTTTCCCTGTCTTAGAGAAGTAGACTTCTTTCGGCGAAAGTGATGTTTTCACAATGCTAAGTACTCCCAACTCAATCAACAATGTAAGTTTTACCAGTTTTCTAAGTCTCTCTTATCTTCATTCACTTACACTTGGAATTTTCTGTGTAAACCTCTGTAACTTCTCTAGGTAGATGAATCATTGTGTACTTCTTTTGTTTCTGTCTTTTACTAATATTGAGAAACTCATACATTCTCTGTTCACTGTTTCCCGGTCTTAGAGAAGTAGATTTCTTTCTGCGAAAGTGCTGTTTTCGCAGTGCTAAGTACTCCCAACTCAATCAACATTGTAAGTTTTAACAGTTTTCTAAGTCTCTCTTATCTTCTTTTACTTATACTTGGAATTTTCTGTGTAAATCTCTGTAACTTCTCTAGGTAGATGAATCACTGTGTACTTCTTTTGTTTCTATCTGTTACTAATCTTGAGAAACTCACACATTCCCTGTTCCATGTTTCCCGGTGTTAGAGAAGTAGATTTCTTTCGGCGAAAGTGCTGTTTTCACAGTGCTAAGTACTCCCAACCTTATCAACAATGTAGGTTTTACCAGTTTTCTAAGTCTCTCTTATTTTCTTGTACTCATACTTGGAATTCTCTGTGTAAACCTCTGTAACTTCTCTAGGTAGATGAATCACTGTGTACTTCTTTTGTTTGTATCTGTTACCAATCTTGAGAAACTCATACATTCTCTTTTCACTGTTTCCCTGTCTTAGAGAAGTAGACTTCTTTCGGCGAAAGTGATGTTTTCACAATGCTAAGTACTCCCAACTCAATCAACAATGTAAGTTTTACCAGTTTTCTAAGTCTCTCTTATCTTCATTCACTTACACTTGGAATTTTCTGTGTAAACCTCTGTAACTTCTCTAGGTAGATGAATCATTGTGTACTTCTTTTGTTTCTGGCTTTTACTAATCTTGAGAAACTCATACATTCTCTGTTCACTGTTTCCCGGTCTTAGAGAAGTAGATTTCTTTCTGCGAAAGTGCTGTTTTCGCAGTGCTAAGTACTCCCAACTCAATCAACATTGTAAGTTTTAACAGTTTTCTAAGTCTCTCTTATCTTCTTTTACTTATACTTGGAATTTTCTGTGTAAATCTCTGTAACTTCTCTAGGTAGATGAATCACTGTGTACTTCTTTTGTTTCTATCTGTTACTAATCTTGAGAAACTCATACATTCCCTGTTCCATGTTTCCCGGTGTTAGAGAAGTAGATTTCTTTCGGCGAAAGTGCTGTTCTCACAGTGCTAAGTACTCCCAACCTTATCAACAATGTAGGTTTTACCAGTTTTCTAAGTCTCTCTTATTTTCTTGTACTCATACTTGGAATTCTCTGTCTAAACCTCTGTAACTTCTCTAGGTAGATGAATCACTGTGTACTTCTTTTGTTTGTATCTGTTACCAATCTTGAGAAACTCATACATTCTCTTTTCAGTGTTTCCCGGTCTTAGAGAAGTAGACTTCTTTCGGCGAAAGTGATGTTTTCACAATGCTAAGTACTCCCAACTCAATCAACAATGTAAGTTTTACCAGTTTTCTAAGTCTCTCTTATCTTCATTCACTTACACTTGGAATTTTCTGTGTAAACCTCTGTAACTTCTCTAGGTAGATGAATCATTCTGTACTTCTTTTGTTTCTCTCTTTTACTAATCTTGAGAAACTCATACATTCTCTGTTCACTGTTTCCCGTACTTAGAGAAGTAGATTTCTTTCGGCGAAAGTGCTGTTTTCACAGTGCTAAGTACTCCCAACTCAATCAACAATGTAAGTTTTACCAGTTTTCTAAGTCACTCTTATCTTCTTTCACTTATACTTGGAATTTTCTGTGTAAACCTCTGTAACTTCTCTAGGTACATGAATCACTGTGTACTTCTTTTGTTTGTATCTTTTACTAATCTTGAGAAACTCATACATTCTGTGTTCCCTGTTTCCCGGTGTTAGAGAAGACGATTTCTTTCTGCGAAAGTGCTGTTTTCGCAGTGCTAAGTACTCCCAACTCAATCAACAATGTAAGTTTTAACAGTTTTCTAAGTCTCTCTTATCTTCTTTTACTCATACCTGGAATTTTCTGTGTAAATCTCTGTAACTTCTCTAGGTAGATGAATCACTGTGTACTTCTTTTGTTTTTATCTGTTACTAATCTTGAGAAACTCATACATTCCCTGTTCCCTGTTTCCCGGTGTTAGAGAAGTAGATTTCTTTCGGCAAAAGTGCTGTTTTCACAGTGCTATGTACTCCCAACTCTATCAACAATGTAGGTTTTACCAGTTTTCTAAGTCTCTCTTATTTTCTTGTTCTTATACTTGGAATTCTCTGTGTAAAGCTCTGTAAGTTCTCTAGGTAGATGAATCACTGTGTACTTTCTCTTGTTTCTATCTGTTACCAATCTTGAGAAACTCATACATTCTCTGTTCACTGTTTCCCGGTCTTAGAGAAGTAGATTTCTTTCGGCGAAAGTGCTGTTTTCACAGTGCTAAGTACTCCCAACTCTATCAACAATGTAGGTTTTACCAGTTTTATAAGTCTCTATTATCTTCTTTTACTTATACTTGGAATTCTCTGTGTAAAGCCCTGTAACTTCTCTAGGTAGATGAATCACTGTGTACTTTCTCTTGTTTCTATCTGTTCCCAATCTTGAGAAACTCATACATTCTCTTTTCACTGTTTCCCGGTCTTAGAGAAGTAGATTTCTTTCGGCGAAAGTGCTGTTATCACAGTGCTAAGTACTCCCAACTCTATCAACAATGTAGGTTTTACCAGTTTTCTAAGTCTCTCTTATTTTCTTGTATTTATACTTGGAATTCTCTGTGTAAACCTCTGTAAGTTCTCTAGGTAGATGAATCACTGTGTACTTTCTATTGTTTCTGTTACCATTCTTGAGAAACTCATACATTCTCTGTTCACTGTTTCCCGGTTTTAGAGAAGTAGATTTCTTTCGGCGAAAGTGCTGTTTTCACAGTGCTAAGTACTCCCAACTCTATCAACAATGTAGGTTTTACCAGTTTTGTAAGTCTCTCTTATTTTCTTGTACTTATACTTGGAATTCTCTGTGTAAACCTCTGTAACTTTTCTAGGTAGATGAATCACTGTGTACTTTCTCTTGTTTCTATCTGTTACCAATCTTGAGAAACTCATACATTCTCTTTTCACTGTTTCCCTGTCTTAGAGAAGTAGATTTCTTTCGGCAAAAGTGCTGTTTTCACAGTGCTATGTACTCCCAACTCTATCAACAATGTAGGTTTTACCAGTTTTCTAAGTCTCTCTTATTTTCTTGTACTTATACTTGGAATTCTCTGTGTAAACCTCTGTAACTTCTCTAGGTAGATGAATCACTGTGTACTTTTCTTGTTTCTATCTGTTACCAATCTTAAGAAACTCATACATTCTCTTTTCACTGTTTCCCGGTCTTAGAGAAGTAGATTTCTTTCTGCGAAAGTGCTGTTTTCACAGTGCTAAGTACTCCCAACTCTATCAACAATGTAGGTTTTACCAGTTTTCTTAGTCTCTCTTATTTTCTTGTGCTTATACTTGCAATTCTCTGTGTAAACCTCTGTAACTTCTCTAGGTAGATGAATCACTGTGTACTTTCTCTTGTTTCTATCTGTTACCAATCATGAGAAACTCATACGTTCTCTTTTCACTGTTTCCCGGTCTTAGAGAAGTAGATTTCTTTCTGCGAAAGTGCTGTTTTCACAGTGCTAAGTACTCCCAACTCTATCAACAATGTAAGTTTTACCAGTTTTCTAAGTCTCTCTTATTTTCTTGTACTTATACTTGGAATTCTCTGTGTAAACCTCTGTAACTTTTCTAGGTAGATGAATGACTGTGTACTTCTTTTGTTTGTATCTGTTACTAATCTTGAGAAACTCATACATTCTCTGTTCACTATTTCGTGGTCTTAGAGAAGTAGATTTCTTTCTAGGAAAGTGCTGTTTTCACAGTGCTAAGTACTCCCAACTCTATCAACAATGTAGGTTTTACCAGTTTTCTAAGTCTCTCTTATTTTCTTGTACTTATACTTGGAATTCTCTGTGTAAACCTCTGTAACTTCTCTAGGTAGATGAATCACTGTGGACTTTCTCTTGTTTCTATCTGTTACCAATCTTGAGAAACTCATACATTCTCTGTTCACTGTTTACCGGTCTTAGAGAAGTAGATTTCTTTCGGCGAAAGTGCTGTTTTCACAGTGCTAAGTACTCCCAACTCTATCAACAATGTAGGTTTTACCAGTTTTCTAAGTCTCACTTATTTTCTTGGAGTTACTCTTGGATTTCTCTATGTAAACCCCAGTCACTTCTCTAGGTAGATGAATCACTGTGTACTTTCTCTTGTTTCTATCTGTTACCAATCTTGAGAAACTCATACATTCTCTGTTCACTGTTTCCCGGTCTTAGAGAAGTAGATTTCTTTCAGCGAAAGTGCTGTTTTCACAGTGCTAATTACTCCCAACTCTATCAACAATGTAGATTTTACCAGTTTTCTAAGTCTCTCTTATTTTCTTGTACTTATACTTGGAATTCTCTGTGTAAACCTCTGTAACTTTTCTAGGTAGATGAATGACTGTGTACTTCTTTTGTTTGTATCTGTTACTAATCTTGAGAAACTCATACATTCTCTGTTCACTATTTCGTGGTCTTAGAGAAGTAGATTTCTTTCTAGGAAAGTGCTGTTTTCACAGTGCTAAGTACTCCCAACTCTATCAACAATGTAGGTTTTACCAGTTTTCTAAGTCTCTCTTATTTTCTTGTACTTATACTTGGAATTCTCTGTGTAAACCTCTGTAAGTTCTCTAGGTAGATGAATCACTGTGGACTTTCTCTTGTTTCTATCTGTTACCAATCTTGAGAAACTCATACATTCTCTGTTCACTGTTTACCGGTCTTAGAGAAGTAGATTTCTTTCGGCGAAAGTGCTGTTTTCACAGTGCTAAGTACTCCCAACTCTATCAGCAATGTACGTTTTACCAGTTTTCTAAGTCTCACTTATTTTCTTGGAGTTACAGTTGGATTTCTCTGTGTAAACCCCTATAACTTCTCTAGGTATGTGAATCACTGTGTACTTTCTCTTGTTTCTATCTGTTACCAATCTTGAGAAACTCATACATTCTCTGTTCACTGTTTCCCGGTCTTAGAGAAGTAGATTTCTTTCGGCGAAAGTGCTGTTTTCACAGTGCTAAGTACCCCCAACTCTATCAACAATGTAGGTTTTACCAGTTTTCTAAGTCTCACGTATTTTCTTGGAGTTACACTTGGATTTCTCTGTGTAAACCCCTGTAACTTCTCTAGGTAGGTGAATCACTGTGTACTTTCTCTTGTTTCTATCTGTTACCAATCTTGAGAAACTCATACATTCTCTTTTCACAGTTTCCCGGTCTTAGAGAAGTAGATTTCTTTTGGCGAAAGTACTGTTTTCACAGTGCTATGTACTCCCAACTCTATCAACAATGTAGGTTTTATCAGTTTTCTCAGTCTCTCTTATTTTCTTGTTCTTATACTTGGAATTCTCTGTGTAAAGCTCTGTAAGTTCTCTAGTTAGATGAATCACTGTGTACTTTCTCTTGTTTCTATCTGTTACCAATCTTGAGAAACTCATACATACTCTGTTCACTGTTTCCCGGTCTTAGAGAAGTAGATTTCTTTCGGCGAAAGTGCTGTTTTCACAGTGCTAAGTACTCCCAACTCTATCAACAGTGTAGGTTTTACCAGTTTTCTAAGTCTCTATTATCTTCATTTACTTATACTTGGAATTCTCTGTGTAAACCCCTGTAACTTCTCTAGGTAGATGAATCACTGTGTACTTTCTCTTGTTTCTATCTGTTCCCAATCTTGAGAAACTCATACATTGTCTTTTCACTGTTTCCCGGTCTTAGAGAAGTAGATTTCTTTCTTCGAAAGTGCTGTTATCACAGTGCTAAGTACTCCCAACTCTATCAACAATGTAGGTTTTACCAGTTTTCTAAGTCTCTCTTATTTTCTTGTACTTATACTTGGAATTCTCTGTGTAAACCTCTATAAGTTCTCTAGGTAGATGAATCACTGTGTACTTTCTATTGTTTCTGTTACCATTCTTGAGAAACTCATACATTCTCTGTTCCCTGTTTCCCAGTCTTAGAGAAGTAGATTTCTTTCTGCGAAAGTGCTGTTTTCACAGTGCTAGGTACTCCCAACTCTATCAACAATGTAGGTTTTACCAGTTTTCTAAGTCTCTCTTATTTTCTCGTACTTATACTTGGAATTCTCTGTGTAAACCTCTGTAACTTCTCTAGGTAGATGAATCACTGTGCACATTCCTTGTTTCTATCTGTTACCAATCTTGAGAAATTCATACATTCTCTTTTCACTGTTTCCCTGTCTTAGAGAAGTAGACTTCTTTCCGCGAAAGTGCTGTTTTCACAGTGCTAAGTACTCCCAACTCAATCAACAATGTAAGTTTTACCAGTTTTCAAAGTCTCTCTTATCTTCTTTTACTTATACTTGGAAATTTCTGTGCAAACCTCTGTAACTTATCTAGGTAGATGAATCACTGTGTACTTCTTTTGTTTCTATCTATTACTAATCTCGAGAAACTAATACATACCCTGTTCCCTGTTTCCCGGTGTTAGAGAAGTAGATTTCTTTCGGCGAAAGTGCTGTTTTCACAGTGCTAAGTACTCCCAATTCTATCAACAATGTAGGTTTTACCAGTTTTCTAACTCTCTCTTATTTTCTTGTACTTATACTTGGAATTCTCTGTGTAAACCTCTGTAACTTCTCTAGGTAGATGAATCACTGTGTACTTTCTCTTGTTTCTATCTGTTACCAATCTTGACAAACTCATACATTCTCTTTTCACTGTTTCCTGGTCTTACAGAAGTAGATTTCTTTTGGCGAAAGTGCTGTTTTCACAGTGCTAAGTACTGCCAACTCTATCAACAATGTAGGTTTTACCAGTTTTCTAAGTCTCTCTTATTTTCTCGTACTTATACTTGGAATTCTCTGTGTAAACCTCTGTAAGTTCTCTAGGTAGATGAATCACTGTGTACTTTCTATTGTTTCTATCTGTTACCATTCTTGAGAAACTCATACATTCTCTGTTCCCTGTTTTCCAGTCTTAGAGAAGCATATTTCTTTCTGGGAAAGTGCTGTTTTCACAGTGCTAAGTACTCCCAACTCTATCAACAATGTAGGTTTTACCAGTATTCTAAGTCTCACTTATTTTCTTGGAGTTACACTTGGATTTCTCTGTGTAAACCCCTGTAACTTCTCTAGGTAGATGAATCACTGTGTACTTTCTCTTGTTTCTATCTGTTACCAATATTGAGAAACTCATACATTCTCTGTTCACTGTTTCCCGGTCTTAGAGAAGTAGATTTCTTTCGGCGAAAGTGCTGTTTTCACAGTCCTAAGTACTCCCAACTCTATCAACAATGTAGATTTTACCAGTTTTCTAAGTCTCTCTTATTTTCTTGTACTTATACATGGAATTCTCTGTGTAAACCTCTGTAACTTCTCTAGGTAGATGAATGACTGTGTACTTCTTTTGTTTGTATCTGTTACTAATCTTGAGAAACTCATACATTCTCTGTTCACTGTTTCGTGGTCTTAGAGAAGTAGATTTCTTTCTAGGAAAGTGCTGTTTTCACAGTGCTAAGTACTCCCAACTCTATCAACAATGTAAGTTTTACCAGTTTTCTAAGTCTCTCTTATTTTCTTGTACTTATACTTGGAATTCTCTGTGTAAACCTCTGTAAGATCTCTAGGTAGATGAATCACTGTGGACTTTCTCTTGTTTCTATCTGTTACCAATCTTGAGAAACTCATACATTCTCTGTTCACTGTTTCCCGGTCTTAAAGAAGTAGATTTCTTTCGGTGAAAGTGCTGTTTTCACAGTGCTAAGTACTCCCAACTCTATCAGCAATGTAGGTTTTACCGGTTTTCTAAGTCTCACTTATTTTCTTGGAGTTACACTTGGATTTCTCTGTGTAAACCCCTGTAACTTCTCTAGGTAGGTGAATCACTGTGTACTTTCTCTTGTTTCTATCTGTTACCAATCTTGAGAAACTCATACATTCTCTGTTCACTGTTTCCCGGTCTTAGAGAAGTAGATTTCCTTCGGCGAAAGTGCTGTTTTCACAGTGCTAAGTACTCCCAACTCTATCAACAATGTAGATTTTACCAGTTTTATAAGTCTCTCTTATTTTCTTGTACTTATACTTGGAATTCTTTGTGTAAACCTCTGTAACTTCTCTAGGTAGATGAATCACTGTGTACTTTCTCTTGTTTCTATCTGTTACCAATCTGGAGAAACTCATACATTCTCTTTTCACTGTTTCCCGGTCTTAGAGAAGTAGATTTCTTTCGGCGAAAGTGCTGTTTTCACAGTGCTATGTACTCCCAACTCTATCAACAATGTAGGTTTTACCAGGTTTCTAAGTCTCTTTTATTTTTTGTACTTATACCTGGAATTCTCTGTGTAAACCTCTGTAACTTCTCTAGGTAGATGAATCACTGTGTACTTTCTCTTGTTTCTATCTGTTACCAATCTTGAGAAACTCAAACATTCTCTTTTCACTGTTTCCCGGTCTTAGAGAAGTAGATTTCTTTCGCCGAAAGTGTTGTTTTCACAGTGATAAGTACTCCCAACTCAATCAACAATGTAAGTTTTACCAGTTTTCTAAGTCTCTCTTATCTTCTTTTACTTATACTTGGAATTTTCTGTGTAAACTTCTGTAACTTCTCTAAGTAGATGAATCACTGTGTACTTCTTTTGTTTCTATCTTTTACTAAATTTGAGAAACTCATACATTCTCTGTTCCCTGTTTCCCAGTGTTAGAGAAGCAGATTTCTTTCTGCGAAAGTGCTGTTTTCGCAGTGCTAAGTACTCCCAACTCAATCAACAATGTAAGTTTTAACAGTTTTCTAAGTCTCTCTTATCTTCTTTTACTTATACTTGGAATTTTCTGTGTAAATCTCTGTAACTTCTCTAGGTAGATGAATCACTGTGTACTTCTTTTGTTTCTATCTGTTACTAATTTTGAGAAACTCATACATTCCCTGTTCCATGTTTCCCGGTGTTAGAGAAGTAGATTTCTTTCTAGGAAAGTGCTGCTTTCACAGTGCTAAGTACTCCCAACTCTATCAACAATGTAGTTTTTACCAGTTTTCTAAGTCTCTCTTATATTCTTGTACTTATACTTGGAATTCTCTGTGTAAACCTCTGTAAGTTCTCTAGGTAGATGAATCACTGTGGACTTTCTCTTGTTTCTATCTTTTACCAATCTTGAGAAACTCATACATTCTCTGTTCACTTTTTCCCGGTCTTAGAGAAGTAGATTTCTTTCGGCGAAAGTGCTGTTTTCACAGTGCTAAGTACTCCCAACTCTATCAACAATGTAGGTTTTACCAGTTTTCTAAGTCTCACTTATTTTCTTGGAGTTACACTTGGATTTCTCTGTGTAAACCCCTGTAACTTCTCTAGGTAGGTGAATCACTGTGGACTTTCTCTTGTTTCTATCTGTTACCAATCTTGAGAAACTCATACATTCTCTGTTCACTGTTTCCCGGTCTTAGAGAAGAAGATATCGTTCGGCGAAAGTGCTGTTTTCACAGTGCTAAGTACTCCCAACTCTATCAACTATGTAGATTTTACCAGTTTTCTAAGCCTCTCTTATTTTCTTGTACTTATACTTGGAATTCTCTGTGTAAACCTCTGTAACGTCTCTCGGTAGATGAATCACTGTGTACTTTCTCTTGTTTCTATCTGTTACCAATCTTGAGAAACTCATACATTCTCTTTTCACTTTTTCTTGGTCTTAGAGAAGTAGATTTCTTTCGGCGAAAGTGCTGTTTTCACAGTGCTAAGTACTCCCAACTCTATCAACAATGTAGGTTTTACCAGTTTTCTAAGTCTCTCTTATTTTCTTGTACTTATACTTGGAATTCTCTGTGTAAACCTCTGTAACTTCTCTAGGTAGATGAATCACTGTCTACTTTCTCTTGTTTCTCTCTGTTACCAATCTTGAGAAACTCATACATTCTCTTTTCACTGTTTCCCGGTCTTAGAGAAGTAGATTTCTTTCGGCGAAAGTGCTGTTTTCACAGTGCTAAGTACTCCCACCTCTATCAACAATGTAGGTTTTACCAGTTTTCTAAGTCTCACTTATTTTCTTGGAGTTACACTTGGATTTCTCTGTGTAAACCCCTGTAACTTCTCTAGGTAGATGAATCACTGTGTACTTTCTCTTGTTTCTATCTGTTACCAATCTTGAGAAACTCATACATTCTCTGTTCACTGTTTCCCGGTCTTAGAGAAGTAGATTTCTTTCGGCGAACGTGCTGTTTTCACAGTGCTAAGTACTCCCACCTCTATCAACTATGTAGATTTTACCAGTTTTCTAAATCTCTCTTATTTTCTTGTACTTATACTTGGAATTCTCTGTGTAAACCTCTGTAACTTCTCTCGGTAGATGAATCACTGTGTACTTTCTCTTGTTTCTATCTGTTACCAATCTTGAGAAACTCATACATTCTCTTTTCACTGTTTCCCGGTCTTAGAGAAGTAGATTTCTTTCGGCGAAAGTGCTGTTTTCACAGTGCTAAGTACTCCCAACTCTATCAACAATGTAGGTTTTACCAGTTTTCTAAGACTCTCTTATTTTCTTGTACTTATACTTGGAATTCTCTGTGTAAACCTCTGTAACTTCTCTAGGTAGATGAATCACTGTCTACTTTCTCTTGTTTCTCTCTGTTACCAATCTTGAGAAACTCATACATTCTCTTTTCACTGTTTCCCGGTCTTAGAGAAGTAGATTTCTTTCGGCGAAAGTGCTGTTTTCACAGTGCTAAGTACTCCCAACTCTATCAACAATGTAGGTTTTACCAGTTTTCTAAGTCTCACTTATTTTCTTGGAGTTACACTTGGATTTCTCTGTGTAAACCCCTGTAACTTCTCTAGGTAGATGAATCACTGTGTACTTTCTCTTGTTTCTATCTGTTACCAATCCTGAGAAACTCATACCTTCTCTGTTCACTGTTTCCCGGTCTTAGAGAAGTAGATTTCTTTCGGCGAAAGTGCTGTTTTCACAGTGCTAAGTACTCCCAACTCTATCAACTATGTAGATTTTACCAGTTTTCTAAGTCTCTCTTATTTTCTTGTACTTTTACTTGGAATTCTCTGTGTAAACCTCTGTAACTTCTCTCAGTAGATGAATCACTGTGTACTTTCTCTTGTTTCTATCTGTTACCAATCTTGAGAGACACATACATTCACTTTTCACTGTTTCCCGGTCTTAGAGAAGTAGATTTCTTTCGGCGAAAGTGCTGTTTTCAAAGTGCTAAGTACTCCCAACTCTATCAACAATGTAGGTTTTACCAGTTTTCTAAGTCTCTCTTATTTTCTTGTACTTATACTTGGAATTCTCTGTGTAAACCTCTGTAACTTCTCTAGGTAGATGAATCACTGTCTACTTTCTCTTGTTTCTCTCTGTTACCAATCTTGAGAAACTCATAATTCTCTTTTCACTGTTTCCCGGTCTTAGAGAAGAAGATTTCTTTCGGCGAAAGTGCTGTTTTCACAGTGCTAAGTACTCCCAACTCTATCAACAATGTAGGTTTTACCAGTTTTCTAAGTCTCTCTTATTTTCTTGGAGTTACACTTGGAATTCTCTGTGTAAACCTCTGTAAGTTCGCTAGGTAGATGAATCACTGTGTACTTTCTCTTGTTTCTATCTGTTACCAATCTTGAGAAACTCATACATTCTCTTTTCAATGTTTCCCGGTCTTAGAGAAGTAGATTTCTTTCGACGAAAGTACTGTTTTCACAGTGCTACGTACTCCCAACTCTATCAACAATGTAGGTTTTACCAGTTTTCTAAGTCTCTCTTATTTTCTTGTACTTAAACTTGGAATTCTCTGTGTAAACCTCTGTAACATCTCTAGGTAGATGAATCATTGTGTACTTCTTTTGTTTCTGTCTTTTACTAATATTGAGAAACTCATACATTCTCTGTTCACTGTTTCCCGGTCTTAGAGAAGTAGATTTCTTTCTGCGAAAGTGCTGTTTTCGCAGTGCTAAGTACTCCCAACTCAATCAACATTGTAAGTTTTAACAGTTTTCTAAGTCTCTCTTATCTTCTTTTACTTATACTTGGAATTTTCTGTGTAAATCTCTGTAACTTCTCTAGGTAGATGAATCACTGTGTACTTCTTTTGTTTCTATCTGTTACTAATCTTGAGAAACTCACACATTCCCTGTTCCATGTTTCCCGGTGTTAGAGAAGTAGATTTCTTTCGGCGAAAGTGCTGTTTTCACAGTGCTAAGTACTCCCAACCTTATCAACAATGTAGGTTTTACCAGTTTTCTAAGTCTCTCTTATTTTCTTGTACTCATACTTGGAATTCTCTGTGTAAACCTCTGTAACTTCTCTAGGTAGATGAATCACTGTGTACTTCTTTTGTTTGTATCTGTTACCAATCTTGAGAAACTCATACATTCTCTTTTCACTGTTTCCCTGTCTTAGAGAAGTAGACTTCTTTCGGCGAAAGTGATGTTTTCACAATGCTAAGTACTCCCAACTCAATCAACAATGTAAGTTTTACCAGTTTTCTAAGTCTCTCTTATCTTCATTCACTTACACTTGGAATTTTCTGTGTAAACCTCTGTAACTACTCTAGGTAGATGAATCATTGTGTACTTCTTTTGTTTCTGGCTTTTACTAATCTTGAGAAACTCATACATTCTCTGTTCACTGTTTCCCGGTCTTAGAGAAGTAGATTTCTTTCTGCGAAAGTGCTGTTTTCGCAGTGCTAAGTACTCCCAACTCAATCAACATTGTAAGTTTTAACAGTTTTCTAAGTCTCTCTTATCTTCTTTTACTTATACTTGGAATTTTCTGTGTAAATCTCTGTAACTTCTCTAGGTAGATGAATCACTGTGTACTTCTTTTGTTTCTATCTGTTACTAATCTTGAGAAACTCATACATTCCCTGTTCCATGTTTCCCGGTGTTAGAGAAGTAGATTTCTTTCGGCGAAAGTGCTGTTCTCACAGTGCTAAGTACTCCCAACCTTATCAACAATGTAGGTTTTACCAGTTTTCTAAGTCTCTCTTATTTTCTTGTACTCATACTTGGAATTCTCTGTCTAAACCTCTGTAACTTCTCTAGGTAGATGAATCACTGTGTACTTCTTTTGTTTGTATCTGTTACCAATCTTGAGAAACTCATACATTCTCTTTTCAGTGTTTCCCGGTCTTAGAGAAGTAGACTTCTTTCGGCGAAAGTGATGTTTTCACAATGCTAAGTACTCCCAACTCAATCAACAATGTAAGTTTTACCAGTTTTCTAAGTCTCTCTTATCTTCATTCACTTACACTTGGAATTTTCTGTGTAAACCTCTGTAACTTCTCTAGGTAGATGAATCATTCTGTACTTCTTTTGTTTCTCTCTTTTACTAATCTTGAGAAACTCATACATTCTCTGTTCACTGTTTCCCGTACTTAGAGAAGTAGATTTCTTTCGGCGAAAGTGCTGTTTTCACAGTGCTAAGTACTCCCAACTCAATCAACAATGTAAGTTTTACCAGTTTTCTAAGTCACTCTTATCTTCTTTCACTTATACTTGGAATTTTCTGTGTAAACCTCTGTAACTTCTCTAGGTACATGAATCACTGTGTACTTCTTTTGTTTGTATCTTTTACTAATCTTGAGAAACTCATACATTCTGTGTTCCCTGTTTCCCGGTGTTAGAGAAGACGATTTCTTTCTGCCAAAGTGCTGTTTTCGCAGTGCTAAGTACTCCCAACTCAATCAACAATGTAAGTTTTAACAGTTTTCTAAGTCTCTCTTATCTTCTTTTACTCATACTTGGAATTTTCTGTGTAAATCTCTGTAACTTCTCTAGGTAGATGAATCACTGTGTACTTCTTTTGTTTTTATCTGTTACTAATCTTGAGAAACTCATACATTCCCTGTTCCCTGTTTCCCGGTGTTAGAGAAGTAGATTTCTTTCGGCAAAAGTGCTGTTTTCACAGTGCTATGTACTCCCAACTCTATCAACAATGTAGGTTTTACCAGTTTTCTAAGTCTCTCTTATTTTCTTGTTCTTATACTTGGAATTCTCTGTGTAAAGCTCTGTAAGTTCTCTAGGTAGATGAATCACTGTGTACTTTCTCTTGTTTCTATCTGTTACCAATCTTGAGAAACTCATACATTCTCTGTTCACTGTTTCCCGGTCTTAGAGAAGTAGATTTCTTTCGGCGAAAGTGCTGTTTTCACAGTGCTAAGTACTCCCAACTCTATCAACAATGTAGGTTTTACCAGTTTTATAAGTCTCTATTATCTTCTTTTACTTATACTTGGAATTCTCTGTGTAAAGCCCTGTAACTTCTCTAGGTAGATGAATCACTGTGTACTTTCTCTTGTTTCTATCTGTTCCCAATCTTGAGAAACTCATACATTCTCTTTTCACTGTTTCCCGGTCTTAGAGAAGTAGATTTCTTTCGGCGAAAGTGCTGTTATCACAGTGCTAAGTACTCCCAACTCTATCAACAATGTAGGTTTTACCAGTTTTCTAAGTCTCTCTTATTTTCTTGTATTTATACTTGGAATTCTCTGTGTAAACCTCTGTAAGTTCTCTAGGTAGATGAATCACTGTGTACTTTCTATTGTTTCTGTTACCATTCTTGAGAAACTCATACATTCTCTGTTCACTGTTTCCCGGTTTTAGAGAAGTAGATTTCTTTCGGCGAAAGTGCTGTTTTCACAGTGCTAAGTACTCCCAACTCTATCAACAATGTAGGTTTTACCAGTTTTGTAAGTCTCTCTTATTTTCTTGTACTTATACTTGGAATTCTCTGTGTAAACCTCTGTAACTTTTCTAGGTAGATGAATCACTGTGTACTTTCTCTTGTTTCTATCTGTTACCAATCTTGAGAAACTCATACATTCTCTTTTCACTGTTTCCCTGTCTTAGAGAAGTAGATTTCTTTCGGAAAAAGTGCTGTTTTCACAGTGCTATGTACTCCCAACTCTATCAACAATGTAGGTTTTACCAGTTTTCTAAGTCTCTCTTATTTTCTTGTACTTATACTTGGAATTCTCTGTGTAAACCTCTGTAACTTCTCTAGGTAGATGAATCACTGTGTACTTTTCTTGTTTCTATCTGTTACCAATCTTAAGAAACTCATACATTCTCTTTTCACTGTTTCCCGGTCTTAGAGAAGTAGATTTCTTTCTGCGAAAGTGCTGTTTTCACAGTGCTAAGTACTCCCAACTCTATCAACAATGTAGGTTTTACCAGTTTTCTTAGTCTCTCTTATTTTCTTGTGCTTATACTTGCAATTCTCTGTGTAAACCTCTGTAACTTCTCTAGGTAGATGAATCACTGTGTACTTTCTCTTGTTTCTATCTGTTACCAATCATGAGAAACTCATACGTTCTCTTTTCACTGTTTCCCGGTCTTAGAGAAGTAGATTTCTTTCTGCGAAAGTGCTGTTTTCACAGTGCTAAGTACTCCCAACTCTATCAACAATGTAAGTTTTACCAGTTTTCTAAGTCTCTCTTATTTTCTTGTACTTATACTTGGAATTCTCTGTGTAAACCTCTGTAACTTTTCTAGGTAGATGAATGACTGTGTACTTCTTTTGTTTGTATCTGTTACTAATCTTGAGAAACTCATACATTCTCTGTTCACTATTTCGTGGTCTTAGAGAAGTAGATTTCTTTCTAGGAAAGTGCTGTTTTCACAGTGCTAAGTACTCCCAACTCTATCAACAATGTAGGTTTTACCAGTTTTCTAAGTCTCTCTTATTTTCTTGTACTTATACTTGGAATTCTCTGTGTAAACCTCTGTAACTTCTCTAGGTAGATGAATCACTGTGGACTTTCTCTTGTTTCTATCTGTTACCAATCTTGAGAAACTCATACATTCTCTGTTCACTGTTTACCGGTCTTAGAGAAGTAGATTTCTTTCGGCGAAAGTGCTGTTTTCACAGTGCTAAGTACTCCCAACTCTATCAACAATGTAGGTTTTACCAGTTTTCTAAGTCTCACTTATTTTCTTGGAGTTACTCTTGGATTTCTCTATGTAAACCCCAGTCACTTCTCTAGGTAGATGAATCACTGTGTACTTTCTCTTGTTTCTATCTGTTACCAATCTTGAGAAACTCATACATTCTCTGTTCACTGTTTCCCGGTCTTAGAGAAGTAGATTTCTTTCAGCGAAAGTGCTGTTTTCACAGTGCTAATTACTCCCAACTCTATCAACAATGTAGATTTTACCAGTTTTCTAAGTCTCTCTTATTTTCTTGTACTTATACTTGGAATTCTCTGTGTAAACCTCTGTAACTTTTCTAGGTAGATGAATGACTGTGTACTTCTTTTGTTTGTATCTGTTACTAATCTTGAGAAACTCATACATTCTCTGTTCACTATTTCGTGGTCTTAGAGAAGTAGATTTCTTTCTAGGAAAGTGCTGTTTTCACAGTGCTAAGTACTCCCAACTCTATCAACAATGTAGGTTTTACCAGTTTTCTAAGTCTCTCTTATTTTCTTGTACTTATACTTGGAATTCTCTGTGTAAACCTCTGTAAGTTCTCTAGGTAGATGAATCACTGTGGACTTTCTCTTGTTTCTATCTGTTACCAATCTTGAGAAACTCATACATTCTCTGTTCACTGTTTACCGGTCTTAGAGAAGTAGATTTCTTTCGGCGAAAGTGCTGTTTTCACAGTGCTAAGTACTCCCAACTCTATCAGCAATGTACGTTTTACCAGTTTTCTAAGTCTCACTTATTTTCTTGGAGTTACAGTTGGATTTCTCTGTGTAAACCCCTATAACTTCTCTAGGTATGTGAATCACTGTGTACTTTCTCTTGTTTCTATCTGTTACCAATCTTGAGAAACTCATACATTCTCTGTTCACTGTTTCCCGGTCTTAGAGAAGTAGATTTCTTTCGGCGAAAGTGCTGTTTTCACAGTGCTAAGTACCCCCAACTCTATCAACAATGTAGGTTTTACCAGTTTTCTAAGTCTCACGTATTTTCTTGGAGTTACACTTGGATTTCTCTGTGTAAACCCCTGTAACTTCTCTAGGTAGGTGAATCACTGTGTACTTTCTCTTGTTTCTATCTGTTACCAATCTTGAGAAACTCATACATTCTCTTTTCACAGTTTCCCGGTCTTAGAGAAGTAGATTTCTTTTGGCGAAAGTACTGTTTTCACAGTGCTATGTACTCCCAACTCTATCAACAATGTAGGTTTTATCAGTTTTCTAAGTCTCTCTTATTTTCTTGTTCTTATACTTGGAATTCTCTGTGTAAAGCTCTGTAAGTTCTCTAGGTAGATGAATCACTGTGTACTTTCTCTTGTTTCTATCTGTTACCAATCTTGAGAAACTCATACATACTCTGTTCACTGTTTCCCGGTCTTAGAGAAGTAGATTTCTTTCGGCGAAAGTGCTGTTTTCACAGTGCTAAGTACTACCAACTCTATCAACAGTGTAGGTTTTACCAGTTTTCTAAGTCTCTATTATCTTCATTTACTTATACTTGGAATTCTCTGTGTAAACCCCTGTAACTTCTCTAGGTAGATGAATCACTGTGTACTTTCTCTTGTTTCTATCTGTTCCCAATCTTGAGAAACTCATACATTGTCTTTTCACTGTTTCCCGGTCTTAGAGAAGTAGATTTCTTTCTTCGAAAGTGCTGTTATCACAGTGCTAAGTACTCCCAACTCTATCAACAATGTAGGTTTTACCAGTTTTCTAAGTCTCTCTTATTTTCTTGTACTTATACTTGGAATTCTCTGTGTAAACCTCTGTAAGTTCTCTAGGTAGATGAATCACTGTGTACTTTCTATTGTTTCTGTTACCATTCTTGAGAAACTCATACATTCTCTGTTCCCTGTTTCCCAGTCTTAGAGAAGTAGATTTCTTTCTGCGAAAGTGCTGTTTTCACAGTGCTAGGTACTCCCAACTCTATCAACAATGTAGGTTTTACCAGTTTTCTAAGTCTCTCTTATTTTCTCGTACTTATACTTGGAATTCTCTGTGTAAACCTCTGTAACTTCTCTAGGTAGATGAATCACTGTGCACATTCCTTGTTTCTATCTGTTACCAATCTTGAGAAATTCATACATTCTCTTTTCACTGTTTCCCTGTCTTAGAGAAGTAGACTTCTTTCCGCGAAAGTGCTGTTTTCACAGTGCTAAGTACTCCCAACTCAATCAACAATGTAAGTTTTACCAGTTTTCAAAGTCTCTCTTATCTTCTTTTACTTATACTTGGAAATTTCTGTGCAAACCTCTGTAACTTATCTAGGTAGATGAATCACTGTGTACTTCTTTTGTTTCTATCTATTACTAATCTCGAGAAACTAATACATACCCTGTTCCCTGTTTCCCGGTGTTAGAGAAGTAGATTTCTTTCGGCGAAAGTGCTGTTTTCACAGTGCTAAGTACTCCCAATTCTATCAACAATGTAGGTTTTACCAGTTTTCTAACTCTCTCTTATTTTCTTGTACTTATACTTGGAATTCTCTGTGTAAACCTCTGTAACTTCTCTAGGTAGATGAATCACTGTGTACTTTCTCTTGTTTCTATCTGTTACCAATCTTGACAAACTCATACATTCTCTTTTCACTGTTTCCTGGTCTTACAGAAGTAGATTTCTTTTGGCGAAAGTGCTGTTTTCACAGTGCTAAGTACTGCCAACTCTATCAACAATGTAGGTTTTACCAGTTTTCTAAGTCTCTCTTATTTTCTCGTACTTATACTTGGAATTCTCTGTGTAAACCTCTGTAAGTTCTCTAGGTAGATGAATCACTGTGTACTTTCTATTGTTTCTATCTGTTACCATTCTTGAGAAACTCATACATTCTCTGTTCCCTGTTTTCCAGTCTTAGAGAAGCATATTTCTTTCTGGGAAAGTGCTGTTTTCACAGTGCTAAGTACTCCCAACTCTATCAACAATGTAGGTTTTACCAGTATTCTAAGTCTCACTTATTTTCTTGGAGTTACACTTGGATTTCTCTGTGTAAACCCCTGTAACTTCTCTAGGTAGATGAATCACTGTGTACTTTCTCTTGTTTCTATCTGTTACCAATATTGAGAAACTCATACATTCTCTGTTCACTGTTTCCCGGTCTTAGAGAAGTAGATTTCTTTCGGCGAAAGTGCTGTTTTCACAGTCCTAAGTACTCCCAACTCTATCAACAATGTAGATTTTACCAGTTTTCTAAGTCTCTCTTATTTTCTTGTACTTATACATGGAATTCTCTGTGTAAACCTCTGTAACTTCTCTAGGTAGATGAATGACTGTGTACTTCTTTTGTTTGTATCTGTTACTAATCTTGAGAAACTCATACATTCTCTGTTCACTGTTTCGTGGTCTTAGAGAAGTAGATTTCTTTCTAGGAAAGTGCTGTTTTCACAGTGCTAAGTACTCCCAACTCTATCAACAATGTAAGTTTTACCAGTTTTCTAAGTCTCTCTTATTTTCTTGTACTTATACTTGGAATTCTCTGTGTAAACCTCTGTAAGATCTCTAGGTAGATGAATCACTGTGGACTTTCTCTTGTTTCTATCTGTTACCAATCTTGAGAAACTCATACATTCTCTGTTCACTGTTTCCCGGTCTTAAAGAAGTAGATTTCTTTCGGTGAAAGTGCTGTTTTCACAGTGCTAAGTACTCCCAACTCTATCAGCAATGTAGGTTTTACCAGTTTTCTAAGTCTCACTTATTTTCTTGGAGTTACACTTGGATTTCTCTGTGTAAACCCCTGTAACTTCTCTAGGTAGGTGAATCACTGTGTACTTTCTCTTGTTTCTATCTGTTACCAATCTTGAGAAACTCATACATTCTCTGTTCACTGTTTCCCGGTCTTAGAGAAGTAGATTTCCTTCGGCGAAAGTGCTGTTTTCACAGTGCTAAGTACTCCCAACTCTATCAACAATGTAGATTTTACCAGTTTTATAAGTCTCTCTTATTTTCTTGTACTTATACTTGGAATTCTTTGTGTAAACCTCTGTAACTTCTCTAGGTAGATGAATCACTGTGTACTTTCTCTTGTTTCTATCTGTTACCAATCTGGAGAAACTCATACATTCTCTTTTCACTGTTTCCCGGTCTTAGAGAAGTAGATTTCTTTCGGCGAAAGTGCTGTTTTCACAGTGCTATGTACTCCCAACTCTATCAACAATGTAGGTTTTACCAGGTTTCTAAGTCTCTTTTATTTTTTGTACTTATACCTGGAATTCTCTGTGTTAACCTCTGTAACTTCTCTAGGTAGATGAATCACTGTGTACTTTCTCTTGTTTCTATCTGTTACCAATCTTGAGAAACTCAAACATTCTCTTTTCACTGTTTCCCGGTCTTAGAGAAGTAGATTTCTTTCGCCGAAAGTGTTGTTTTCACAGTGATAAGTACTCCCAACTCAATCAACAATGTAAGTTTTACCAGTTTTCTAAGTCTCTCTTATCTTCTTTTACTTATACTTGGAATTTTCTGTGTAAACTTCTGTAACTTCTCTAAGTAGATGAATCACTGTGTACTTCTTTTGTTTCTATCTTTTACTAAATTTGAGAAACTCATACATTCTCTGTTCCCTGTTTCCCAGTGTTAGAGAAGCAGATTTCTTTCTGCGAAAGTGCTGTTTTCGCAGTGCTAAGTACTCCCAACTCAATCAACAATGTAAGTTTTAACAGTTTTCTAAGTCTCTCTTATCTTCTTTTACTTATACTTGGAATTTTCTGTGTAAATCTCTGTAACTTCTCTAGGTAGATGAATCACTGTGTACTTCTTTTGTTTCTATCTGTTACTAATTTTGAGAAACTCATACATTCCCTGTTCCATGTTTCCCGGTGTTAGAGAAGTAGATTTCTTTCTAGGAAAGTGCTGCTTTCACAGTGCTAAGTACTCCCAACTCTATCAACAATGTAGTTTTTACCAGTATTCTAAGTCTCTCTTATATTCTTGTACTTATACTTGGAATTCTCTGTGTAAACCTCTGTAAGTTCTCTAGGTAGATGAATCACTGTGGACTTTCTCTTGTTTCTATCTTTTACCAATCTTGAGAAACTCATACATTCTCTGTTCACTTTTTCCCGGTCTTAGAGAAGTAGATTTCTTTCGGCGAAAGTGCTGTTTTCACAGTGCTAAGTACTCCCAACTCTATCAACAATGTAGGTTTTACCAGTTTTCTAAGTCTCACTTATTTTCTTGGAGTTACACTTGGATTTCTCTGTGTAAACCCCTGTAACTTCTCTAGGTAGGTGAATCACTGTGGACTTTCTCTTGTTTCTATCTGTTACCAATCTTGAGAAACTCATACATTCTCTGTTCACTGTTTCCCGGTCTTAGAGAAGAAGATTTCGTTCGGCGAAAGTGCTGTTTTCACAGTGCTAAGTACTCCCAACTCTATCAACTATGTAGATTTTACCAGTTTTCTAAGCCTCTCTTATTTTCTTGTACTTATACTTGGAATTCTCTGTGTAAACCTCTGTAACGTCTCTCGGTAGATGAATCACTGTGTACTTTCTCTTGTTTCTATCTGTTACCAATCTTGAGAAACTCATACATTCTCTTTTCACTTTTTCTTGGTCTTAGAGAAGTAGATTTCTTTCGGCGAAAGTGCTGTTTTCACAGTGCTAAGTACTCCCAACTCTATCAACAATGTAGGTTTTACCAGTTTTCTAAGTCTCTCTTATTTTCTTGTACTTATACTTGGAATTCTCTGTGTAAACCTCTGTAACTTCTCTAGCTAGATGAATCACTGTCTACTTTCTCTTGTTTCTCTCTGTTACCAATCTTGAGAAACTCATACATTCTCTTTTCACTGTTTCCCGGTCTTAGAGAAGTAGATTTCTTTCGGCGAAAGTGCTGTTTTCACAGTGCTAAGTACTCCCAACTCTATCAACAATGTAGGTTTTACCAGTTTTCTAAGTCTCACTTATTTTCTTGGAGTTACACTTGGATTTCTCTGTGTAAACCCCTGTAACTTCTCTAGGTAGATGAATCACTGTGTACTTTCTCTTGTTTCTATCTGTTACCAATCCTGAGAAACTCATACCTTCTCTGTTCACTGTTTCCCGGTCTTAGAGAAGTAGATTTCTTTCTGCGAAAGTGCTGTTTTCACAGTGCTAAGTACTCCCAACTCTATCAACAATGTAGGTTTTACCAGTTTTCTAAGTCTCTCTTATTTTCTTGTGCTTATACTTGGAATTCTCTGTGTAAACCTCTGTAACTTCTCTAGGTAGATGAATCACTGTGTACTTTCTCTTGTTTCTATCTGTTACCAATCTTTAGAAACTGATACATTCTCTTTCCACTATTTCCCGGTCTTAGAGAAGTAGACTTCTTTCGTCGAAAGTGCTGTTTTCACAGTGCTAAATACTCCCAACTCTATCAACAATGTAGGTTTTACCAGTTTTCTAAGTCTCACTTATTTTCTTGGAGTTACACTTGGATTTCTCTGTGTAAACCCCTGTAACTTCTCTAGGTAGATGAATCACTGTGTAATTTGTCTTGTTTCTATCTGTTACCAATCTTGAGAAACTCATACATTCTCTGTTCACTGTTTCCCGGTCTTAGAGAAGTAGATTTCTTTCGGCGAAAGTGCTGTTTTCACAGTGCTAAGTACTCCCAACTCTATCAACTATGTAGATTTTACCAGTTTTCTAAGTCTCTCTTATTTTCTTGTACTTTTACTTGGAATTCTCTGTGTAAACCTCTGTAACTTCTCTCAGTAGATGAATCACTGTGTACTTTCTCTTGTTTCTATCTGTTACCAATCTTGAGAGACACATACATTCACTTTTCACTGTTTCCCGGTCTTAGAGAAGTAGATTTCTTTCGGCGAAAGTGCTGTTTTCAAAGTGCTAAGTACTCCCAACTCTATCAACAATGTAGGTTTTACCAGTTTTCTAAGTCTCTCTTATTTTCTTGTACTTATACTTGGAATTCTCTGTGTAAACCTCTGTAACTTCTCTAGGTAGATGAATCACTGTCTACTTTCTCTTGTTTCTCTCTGTTACCAATCTTGAGAAACTCATAATTCTCTTTTCACTGTTTCCCGGTCTTAGAGAAGAAGATTTCTTTCGGCGAAAGTGCTGTTTTCACAGTGCTAAGTACTCCCAACTCTATCAACAATGTAGGTTTTACCAGTTTTCTAAGTCTCTCTTATTTTCTTGGAGTTACACTTGGAATTCTCTGTGTAAACCTCTGTAAGTTCGCTAGGTAGATGAATCACTGTGTACTTTCTCTTGTTTCTATCTGTTACCAATCTTGAGAAACTCATACATTCTCTTTTCAATGTTTCCCGGTCTTAGAGAAGTAGATTTCTTTCGACGAAAGTACTGTTTTCACAGTGCTACGTACTCCCAACTCTATCAACAATGTAGGTTTTACCAGTTTTCTAAGTCTCTCTTATTTTCTTGTACTTAAACTTGGAATTCTCTGTGTAAACCTCTGTAACTTCTCTAGGTAGATGAATCACTGTGTACGTTCTCTTGTTTCTATCTGTTACTAATCTTGAGAAACTCATACATTCTCTGTTACCTGTTTCCCGGTGTTAGAGAAGTAGATTTCTTTCTGCGAAAGTGCTGTTTTCACAGTGCTAAGTACTCCCAACTCAATCAACAATGTAAGTTTTACCAGTTTTCTAAGTCTCTCTTATCTTCTTTTACTTATACTTGGAATTTTCTGTGTAAACTTCTGTAACTTCTCTAAGTAGATGAATCACTGTGTACTTCTTTTGTTTCTATCTTTTACTAAATTTGAGAAACTCATACATTCTCTGTTCCCTGTTTCCCAGTGTTAGAGAAGCAGATTTCTTTCTGCAAAAGTGCTGTTTTCGCAGTGCTAAGTACTCCCAACTCAATCAACAATGTAAGTTTTAACAGTTTTCTAAGTCTCTCTTATCTTCTTTTACTTATACTTGGAATTTTCTGTGTAAATCTCTGTAACTTCTCTAGGTAGATGAATCACTGTGTACTTCTTTTGTTTCTATCTGTTACTAATCTTGAGAAAATCATACATTCCCTGTTCCATGTTTCCCGGTGTTAGAGAAGTAGATTTCTTTCTAGGAATGTGCTGCTTTCACAGTGCTAAGTACTCCCAACTCTATCAACAATGTAGTTTTTACCAGTTTTCTAAGTCTCTCTTATATTCTTGTACTTATACTTGGAATTCTCTGTGTAAACCTCTGTAAGTTCTCTAGGTAGATGAATCACTGTGGACTTTCTCTTGTTTCTATCTGTTACCAATCTTGAGAAACTCATACATTCTCTGTTCACTTTTTCCCGGTCTTAGAGAAGTAGATTTCTTTCGGCGAAAGTGCTGTTTTCACAGTGCTAAGTACTCCCAACTCTATCAACAATGTAGGTTTTACCAGTTTTCTAAGTCTCACTTATTTTCTTGGAGTTACACTTGGATTTCTCTGTGTAAACCCCTGTAACTTCTCTAGGTAGGTGAATCACTGTGTACTTTCTCTTGTTTCTATCTGTTACCAATCTTGAGAAACTCATACATTCTCTGTTCACTGTTTCCCGGTCTTAGAGAAGAAGATTTCGTTCGGCGAAAGTGCTGTTTTCACAGTGCTAAGTACTCCCAACTCTATCAACTATGTAGATTTTACCAGTTTTCTAAGTCTCTCTTATTTTCTTGTACTTATACTTCGAATTCTCTGTGTAAACCTCTGTAACGTCTCTCGGTAGATGAATCACTGTGTACTTTCTCTTGTTTCTATCTGTTACCAATCTTGAGAAACTCATACATTCTCTTTTCACTGTTTCTTGGTCTTAGAGAAGTAGATTTCTTTCGGCGAAAGTGCTGTTTTCACAGTGCTAAGTACTCCCAACTCTATCAACAATGTAGGTTTTACCAGTTTTCTAAGACTCTCTTATTTTCTTGTACTTATACTTGGACTTCTCTGTGTAAACCTCTGTACCTTCTCTAGGTAGATGAATCACTGTCTACTTTCTCTTGTTTCTCTCTGTTACCAATCTTGAGAAACTCATACATTCTCTTTTCACTGTTTCCCGGTCTTAGAGAAGTAGATTTCTTTCGGCGAAAGTGCTGTTTTCACAGTGCTAAGTCCTCCCAACTCAATCAACAATGTAAGTTTTACCATTTTTCTAAGTCTCTCTTATTTTCTTGTACTTAAACATGGAATTTTCTGTGTAAACCTCTGTAACTACTCTAGGTAGATGAATCACTGTGTACTTCTTTTGTTTCTATCTGTTACTAATCTTGAGAAACTCATACATTCCCTGTTACCTGTTTCCCGGTCTTAGAGAAGTAGATTTCTTTCTGTGAAAGTGCTGTTTTCACAGTGCTCAGTACTCCCAACTCTATCAACAATGTAGGTTTTACCAGTTTTCTAAGTCTCTCTTATTTTCTTGTACTTATAGTTGGAATTCTCTGTGTAAACCTCTGTAACTTCTCTAGGTAGATGAATCACTGTATACGTTCTCTTGTTTCTATCTGTTACTAATCTTGAGAAACTCATACATTCTCTGTTAACTGTTTCCCGGTATTAGAGAAGTAGATTTCTTTCTGCGAAAGTGCGGTTTTCACAGTGCTAAGTACTCCCAACTCTATCAACAATGTAGGTTTTACCAGTTTTCTAAGTCTCTCTTATTTTCTTGTACTTATACTTGGAATTCTCTGTGTAAACCTCTGTAACTTCTCTAGATAGATGAATCACTGTGTACTTTCTCTTGTTTCTATCTGTTACCCATCTTGAGAAACTCATACATTCTCTTTTCACTGTTTCACGGTCTTAGAGAAGTAGATTTCTTTGGGCGAAAGTGCTGTTTTCACAGTGCTAAGTACTCCCAACTCAATCAAAAATGTAAGTTTTACCAGTTTTCTAAGTCTCTCTTATCTTCTTTTACTTATACTTGGAATTTTCTGTGTAAACCTCTGTAACTACTCTAGGTAGATGAATCACTGAGTACTTCTTTTATTTCTATCTGTTACTAATCTTGAGAAACTCATACATTCTCTTTTCACTGTTTCCCGGTCTTAGAGAAGTAGATTTCTTTCGGCGAAAGTGCTGTTTTCACAGTGCTAAGTACTCCCAACTCTATCAACAATGTAGGTTTTACCAGTTTTCTAAGTTTCTCTTATTTTCTTGTACTTATACTTGGAATTCTCTGTGTAAACCTCTGTACCTTCTCTAGGTAGATGAATCACTGTGTAATTTCTCTTGTTTCTATCTTTTACTAATTTTGAGAAACTCATACATTCTCTGTTACCTGTTTCCCGGTCTTAGAGAAGTAGATTTCTTTCTGCGAAAGTGCTGTTTTCACAGTGCTAAGTACTCCCAACTCTATCAACAATGTAGGTTTTACCAGTATTCTAAGTCTCTCTTATTTTCTTGTACTTATACTTGGAATTCTCTGTGTAAACCTCTGTAACTTCTCTAGGTAGATGAATCACTGTGTACTTTCTCTTGTTTCTATCTGTTACCCATCTTGAGAAACTCATACATTCTCTTTTCACTGTTTCACGGTCTTAGAGAAGTAGATTTCTTTGGCCGAAAGTGTTGTTTTCACAGTGCTAAGTACTCCCAACTCAATCAAAAATGTAAGTTTTACCAGTTTTCTAAGTTTCTCTTATCTTGTTTTACTTATACTTGGAATTTTCTGTGTAAACCTCTGTAACTTTTCTAGGTAGATGAAACACTGTGTACTTTCTCTTGTTTCTATCTGTTACCAATCTTGAGAAACTCATACATTCTATTTTTACTGTTTCCCGGTCTTAGAGAAGTAGGTTTCTTTGGGCGAAAGTGCTGTTTTCACAGTACTAAGTACTCCCAACTCTATCAACAATGTAGTTTTTACCAGTTTTCTAAGTCTCTCTTATTTTTTTGTACTTATATTGCAATTCTCTGTGTAAACCTCTGTAACTTCTCTAGGTAGATGAATCACTGTGTACTTTCTCTTGTTTCTATCTGGTACCAATCTTGAGAAACTCATACATTCTCTTTTCACTTTTTCCCGGTCTTAGAGAAGTAGATTTCTTTCGGCGAAAGTGCTGTTTTCACAGTGCTAAGTACTCCAAACCCAATCAACAATGTAAGTTTTACCAGTATTCTAAGTCTCTCTTATCTTCTTTTACTTATACTTGGAATTTTCTGTGTAAACCTCTGTAACTTCTCTAGGTAGATGAATCACTGTGTACTTTCTCTTGTTTCTATCTGTTACCAATCTTGAGAAACTCATACATTCTCTTTTCACTGTTTCACGGTCTTAGAGAAGTAGATTTCTTTCGGCGAAAGTGCTGTTTTCACAGTGCTAAGTACTCCAAACCCAATCAACAATGTAAGTTTTACCAGTTTTCTAAGTCTCTCTTATCTTCTTTTACTTATACTTGGAATTTTCTGTGTAAACCTCTGTAACTTCTCTAGGTAGATGAATCACTGTATGCTTTCTCTTGTTTCTATCTGTTACCAATCTTGAGAAACTCATACATTCACTTTTCACTGTTTCCCGGTCTTAGAGAAGTAGATTTCTTTCGGCGAAAGTGCTGTTTTCACAGTGCTAAGTACCCCCAACCCAATCAACAATATAAGTTTTACCAGTTTTCTAAGTCTCTCTTATCTTCTTTTACTTATACTTGGAATTTTCTGTGTAAACCTCTGTAACTTCTCTAGGTAGATGAATCACTGTGTACTTTCTCTTGTTTCTATCTGTTACCAATATTGAGAAACTAATACATTCTCTTTTCACTGTTTCCCGGTCTTAGAGAAGTAGATTTCTTTCGGCGAAAGTGCTGTTTTCACAGTGCTGAGTACTCCCAACTCTATCAACAATGTAGGTTTTACCAGTTTCTAAGTCTCTCTTATTTTCTTGTACTTATACTTGGAATTCTCTGTGTAAACCTCTGTAACTTCTCTAGGTAGATGAATCACTGTGTACTTTCTCTTGTTTCTATCTGTTACCAATCTTGAGAAACTCGTACATTCTCTTTTCACTGTTTTCCGGTCTTAGAGAAGTAGATTTCTTTCTGCGAAAGTGCTGTTTTCAAAGTGCTAAGTACTCCAAACCCAATCAACAATGTAAGTTTTACCAGTTTTCTAAGTCTCTCTTATCTTCTTTTACTTATACTTGGAATTTTCTGTGTAAACCTCTGTAACTTCACTAGGTAGATGAATCACTGTGTACTTTCTCTTGTTTCTATCTGTTACCAATCTTGAGAAACTCATACATTCTCTTTTCACTGTTTCACGGTCTTAGAGAAGTAGATTTCTTTCGGCGAAAGTGCTGTTTTCACAGTGCTAAGTACTCCAAACCCAATCAACAATGTAAGTTTTACCAGTTTTCTAAGTCTCTCTTATCTTCTTTTACTTATACTTGGAATTTTCTGTGTAAACCTCTGTAACTTCTCTAGGTAGATGAATCACTGTGTACTTTCTCTTGTTTCTATCTGTTACCAATCTTGAGAAACTCATACATTCTCTTTCCACTGTTTCCCTGTCTTAGAGAAGTAGATTTCTTTCGGCGAAAGTGCTGTTTTCACAGTGTTGAGTACTCCCAACTCTATCAACAATGTAGGTTTTCCAGTTTTCTAAGTCTCTCTTATTTTCTTGTACTTATACGTGGAATTCTCTGTGTAAACCTCTGTAACTTCTCTAGGTAGATGAATCACTGTGCACTTTCTCTTGTTTCTATCTGTTACTAAACTTGAGAAACTCATACATTCTCTGTTACCTGTTTCCCGGTCTTAGAGAAGTAGATTTCTTTCGGCGAAAGTGCTGTTTTCACAGTGTTAAGTACTCCCAAGTCTATCAACAATGTAGGTTTTACCAGTTTTCTAAGTATCTCTTATTTTCTTGTACTTATACTTGGAATTCTCTGTGTAAACCTCTGTCACTTCTCTAGGTAGATGAATCACTGTGTACTTTCTCATGTTTCTATCTGTTACTAATCTTGAGAAACTCATACATTCTCTGTTACCTGTTTCCCGGTCTTAGAGAAGTAGATTTCTTTCTGCGAAAGTGCTGTTTTCACAGTGCTAAGTACTCCCAACTCTATCAACAATGTAGGTTTTACCAGTTTTCTAAGTCTCTCTTATTTTCTTGGAGTTACACTTGGAATTCTCTGTGTAAACCTCTGTAAGTTCGCTAGGTAGATGAATCACTGTGTACTTTCTCTTGTTTCTATCTGTTACCAATCTTGAGAAACTCATACATTCTCTTTTCAATGTTTCCCGGTCTTAGAGAAGTAGATTTCTTTCGACGAAAGTACTGTTTTCACAGTGCTACGTACTCCCAACTCTATCAACAATGTAGGTTTTACCAGTTTTCTAAGTCTCTCTTATTTTCTTGTACTTAAACTTGGAATTCTCTGTGTAAACCTCTGTAACTTCTCTAGGTAGATGAATCACTGTGTACTTTCTCTTTTTTCTATCTGTTACTAATCTTGAGAAACTCATACATTCTCTGTTACCTGTTTCCCGGTGTTAGAGAAGTAGATTTCTTTCTGCGAAAGTGCTGTTTTCACAGTGCTAAGTACTCCCAACTCAATCAACAATGTAAGTTTTACCAGTTTTCTAAGTCTCTCTTATTTTCTTGTACTTATACTTGGAATTCTCTGTGTAAACCTCTGTAACTTCTCTAGGTAGATGAATCACTGTGTACTTTCTCTTGTTTCTATCTGTCACCAATCTTGAGAAACCCATACATTCTCTTTTCACTGTTTCACGGTCTTAGAGAAGTAGATTTCTTTGGGCGAAAGTGCTGTTTTCACAGTGCTAAGTACTCCCAACTCAATCAACAATGTGAATTTTACCAGTTTTCTAAGTCTCTCTTATCTTCTTTTACTTGTACTTGGAATTTTCTGTAGAAAGCTCTGTAACTTCTCTAGGTAGATGAATCACTGTGTACTTTCTCTTGTTTCTATCTGTTACCAATCTTGAGAAACTCATACATTCTCTTTTCACTGTTTCCCGGTCTTAGAGAAGTAGATTTCTTTCGGCGAAAGTGCTGTTTTCACAGTGCTAAGTACTCCCAACTCTATCAACAATGTAGGTTTTACCAGTTTTCTAAATCTCTCTTATTTTCTTGTACTTATACTTGGAATTCTCTGTGTAAACCTCTGTAACTTCTCTAGGTGGATGAATCACTGTGTACTTTCTCCTGTTTCTATCTGTTACCAATCCTCAGAAACTCATGCATTCTCTGTTACCTGTTTCCCGGTCTTAGAGAAGTAGATTTCTTTCGGCGAAAGTGCTGTTTTCACAGTGCTAAGTACTCCCAACTCAATCAAAAATGTAAGTTTTACCAGTTTTCTAAGTCTCTCTTATCTTCTTTTACTTATACTTGGAATTTTCTGTGTAAACCTCTGTAACTTCTCTAGGTAGATGAAACACTGTGTACTTTTTCTTGTTTCTATCTGTTACCAATCTTGAGAAACTCATACATTCTCTTTTCACTGTTTCCCGGTCTTAGAGAAGTAGATTTCTTTGGGCGAAAGTGCTGTTTTCACAGAGCTAAGCACTCCCAACTCTATCAACAATGTAGGTTTTACCAGTTTTCTAAGTCTCTCTTATTTTCTTGTACTTATACTTGGAATTCTCTGTGTAAACCTCTGTAACTTCTCTAGGTAGATGAATCACTGTGTACTTTCTCTTGTTTCTATCTGTTACCAATCTTGAGAAACTCATACATTCTCTTTTCACTGTTTCCCGGTCTTAGAGAAGTAGATTTCTTTCAGCGAAAGTGCTGTTTTCACAGTGCTAAGTACTCCCAACTCTATCAACAATGTAGGTTTTACCGGTTTTCTAAGTCTCTCTTATTTTCTTGTACTTATACTTGGAATTCTCTGTGTAATCCTCTGTAACTTCTCTAGGTAGATGAATCACTGTGTACTTTCTTTTGTTTCTATCTGTTACCAATCTTGAGAAACTCATGCATTCTCTTTTCTCTGTTTCCCGGTCTTAGAGAAGTAGATTTCTTTCTGCGAAAGTGCTGTTTTCACAGTGCTATGTACTCCCAACTCAATTAACAATGTAAGTTTTACCAGTTTTCTAAGTCTCTCTTATTTTCTTGTACTTATACATGGAATTTTCTGTGTAAACCTCTGTAACTTCTCTAGGTAGATGAATCACTGTGTACTTCTTTTGTTTCTATCTGTTACTAATCTTGAGAAACTCATACATTCTCTGTTACCTGTTTCCCGGTGTTAGAGAAGTAGATTTCTTTCTGCGAAAGTGCTGTTTGCACAGTGCTAAGTACTCCCAACTCAATCAACAATGTAAGTTTTACCAGTTTTCTAAGTCTCTCTTATCTTCTTTTACTTATACTTGGAATTTTCTGTGTAAACCTCTGTAACTACTCTAGGTAGATGAATCACTGAGTACTTCTTTTATTTCTATCTGTTACTAATCTTGAGAAACTCATACATTCTCTTTTCACTGTTTCCCGGTCTTAGAGAAGTAGATTTCTTTCGGCGAAAGTGCTGTTTTCACAGTGCTAAGTACTCCCAACTCTATCAACAATGTAGGTTTTACCAGTTTTCTAAGTTTCTCTTATTTTCTTGTACTTATACTTGGAATTCTCTGTGTAAACCTCTGTACCTTCTCTAGGTAGATGAATCACTGTGTAATTTCTCTTGTTTCTATCTGTTACTAATTTTGAGAAACTCATACATTCTCTGTTACCTGTTTCCCGGTCTTAGAGAAGTAGATTTCTTTCTGCGAAAGTGCTGTTTTCACAGTGCTAAGTACTCCCAACTCTATCAACAATGTAGGTTTTACCAGTTTTCTAAGTCTCTCTTATTTTCTTGTACTTATACTTGGAATTCTCTGTGTAAACCTCTGTAACTTCTCTAGGTAGATGAATCACTGTGTACTTTCTCTTGTTTCTATCTGTTACCCATCTTGAGAAACTCATACATTCTCTTTTCACTGTTTCACGGTCTTAGAGAAGTAGATTTCTTTGGCCGAAAGTGTTGTTTTCACAGTGCTAAGTACTCCCAACTCAATCAAAAATGTAAGTTTTACCAGTTTTCTAAGTTTCTCTTATCTTGTTTTACTTATACTTGGAATTTTCTGTGTAAACCTCTGTAACTTTTCTAGGTAGATGAAACACTGTGTACTTTCTCTTGTTTCTATCTGTTACCAATCTTGAGAAACTCATACATTCTATTTTTACTGTTTCCCGGTCTTAGAGAAGTAGGTTTCTTTGGGCGAAAGTGCTGTTTTCACAGTACTAAGTACTCCCAACTCTATCAACAATGTAGTTTTTACCAGTTTTCTAAGTCTCTCTTATTTTTTTGTACTTATATTGCAATTCTCTGTGTAAACCTCTGTAACTTCTCTAGGTAGATGAATCACTGTGTACTTTCTCTTGTTTCTATCTGGTACCAATCTTGAGAAACTCATACATTCTCTTTTCACTGTTTCCCGGTCTTAGAGAAGTAGATTTCTTTCGGCGAAAGTGCTGTTTTCAGAGTGCTAAGTACTCCAAACCCAATCAACAATGTAAGTTTTACCAGTATTCTAAGTCTCTCTTATCTTCTTTTACTTATACTTGGAATTTTCTGTGTAAACCTCTGTAACTTCTCTAGGTAGATGAATCACTGTGTACTTTCTCTTGTTTCTATCTGTTACCAATCTTGAGAAACTCATACATTCTCTTTTCACTGTTTCACGGTCTTAGAGAAGTAGATTTCTTTCGGCGAAAGTGCTGTTTTCACAGTGCTAAGTACTCCAAACCCAATCAACAATGTAAGTTTTACCAGTTTTCTAAGTCTCTCTTATCTTCTTTTACTTATACTTGGAATTTTCTGTGTAAACCTCTGTAACTTCTCTAGGTAGATGAATCACTGTATGCTTTCTCTTGTTTCTATCTGTTACCAATCTTGAGAAACTCATACATTCACTTTTCACTGTTTCCCGGTCTTAGAGAAGTAGATTTCTTTCGGCGAAAGTGCTGTTTTTACAGTGCTAAGTACTCCCAACCCAATCAACAATATAAGTTTTACCAGTTTTCTAAGTCTCTCTTATCTTCTTTTACTTATACTTGGAATTTTCTGTGTAAACCTCTGTAACTTCTCTAGGTAGATGAATCACTGTGTACTTTCTCTTGTTTCTATCTGTTACCAATCTTGAGAAACTCATACATTCTCTTTTCACTGTTTCCCCGTCTTAGAGAAGTAGATTTCTTTCGGCGAAAGTGCTGTTTTCACAGTGCTGAGTACTCCCAACTCTATCAACAATGTAGGTTTTACCAGTTTCTAAGTCTCTCTTATTTTCTTGTACTTATACTTGGAATTCTCTGTGTAAACCTCTGTAACTTCTCTAGGTAGATGAATCACTGTGTACTTTCTCTTGTTTCTATCTGTTACCAATCTTGAGAAACTCGTACATTCTCTTTTCACTGTTTTCCGGTCTTAGAGAAGTAGATTTCTTTCTGCGAAAGTGCTGTTTTCAAAGTGCTAAGTACTCCAAACCCAATCAACAATGTAAGTTTTACCAGTTTTCTAAGTCTCTCTTATCTTCTTTTACTTATACTTGGAATTTTCTGTGTAAACCTCTGTAACTTCACTAGGTAGATGAATCACTGTGTACTTTCTCTTGTTTCTATCTGTTACCAATCTTGAGAAACTCATACATTCTCTTTTCACTGTTTCACGGTCTTAGAGAAGTAGATTTCTTTCGGCGAAAGTGCTGTTTTCACAGTGCTAAGTACTCCAAACCCAATCAACAATGTAAGTTTTACCAGTTTTCTAAGTCTCTCTTATCTTCTTTTACTTATACTTGGAATTTTCTGTGTAAACCTCTGTAACTTCTCTAGGTAGATGAATCACTGTGTACTTTCTCTTGTTTCTATCTGTTACCAATCTTGAGAAACTCATACATTCTCTTTCCACTGTTTCCCTGTCTTAGAGAAGTAGATTTCTTTCGGCGAAAGTGCTGTTTTCACAGTGTTGAGTACTCCCAACTCTATCAACAATGTAGGTTTTACCAGTTTTCTAAGTCTCTCTTATTTTCTTGTACTTATACGTGGAATTCTCTGTGTAAACCTCTGTAACTTCTCTAGGTAGATGAATCACTGTGTACTTTCTCTTGTTTCTATCTGTTACTAAACTTGAGAAACTCATACATTCTCTGTTACCTGTTTCCCGGTCTTAGAGAAGTAGATTTCTTTCGGCGAAAGTGCTGTTTTCACAGTGTTAAGTACTCCCAAGTCTATCAACAATGTAGGTTTTACCAGTTTTCTAAGTATCTCTTATTTTCTTGTACTTATACATGGAATTTTCTGTGTAAACCTCTGTAACTTCTCTAGGTAGATGAATCACTGTGTACTTCTTTTGTTTCTATCTGTTACTAATCTTGAGAAACTCATACATTCTCTGTTACCTGTTTCCCGGTGTTAGAGAAGTAGATTTCTTTCTGCGAAAGTGCTGTTTGCACAGTGCTAAGTACTCCCAACTCAATCAACAATGTAAGTTTTACCAGTTTTCTAAGTCTCTCTTATCTTCTTTTACTTATACTTGGAATTTTCTGTGTAAACCTCTGTAACTACTCTAGGTAGATGAATCACTGAGTACTTCTTTTATTTCTATCTGTTACTAATCTTGAGAAACTCATACATTCTCTTTTCACTGTTTCCCGGTCTTAGAGAAGTAGATTTCTTTCGGCGAAAGTGCTGTTTTCACAGTGCTAAGTACTCCCAACTCTATCAACAATGTAGGTTTTACCAGTTTTCTAAGTTTCTCTTATTTTCTTGTACTTATACTTGGAATTCTCTGTGTAAACCTCTGTACCTTCTCTAGGTAGATGAATCACTGTGTAATTTCTCTTGTTTCTATCTGTTACTAATTTTGAGAAACTCATACATTCTCTGTTACCTGTTTCCCGGTCTTAGAGAAGTAGATTTCTTTCTGCGAAAGTGCTGTTTTCACAGTGCTAAGTACTCCCAACTCTATCAACAATGTAGGTTTTACCAGTTTTCTAAGTCTCTCTTATTTTCTTGTACTTATACTTGGAATTCTCTGTGTAAACCTCTGTAACTTCTCTAGGTAGATGAATCACTGTGTACTTTCTCTTGTTTCTATCTGTTACCCATCTTGAGAAACTCATACATTCTCTTTTCACTGTTTCACGGTCTTAGAGAAGTAGATTTCTTTGGCCGAAAGTGTTGTTTTCACAGTGCTAAGTACTCCCAACTCAATCAAAAATGTAAGTTTTACCAGTTTTCTAAGTTTCTCTTATCTTGTTTTACTTATACTTGGAATTTTCTGTGTAAACCTCTGTAACTTTTCTAGGTAGATGAAACACTGTGTACTTTCTCTTGTTTCTATCTGTTACCAATCTTGAGAAACTCATACATTCTATTTTTACTGTTTCCCGGTCTTAGAGAAGTAGGTTTCTTTGGGCGAAAGTGCTGTTTTCACAGTACTAAGTACTCCCAACTCTATCAACAATGTAGTTTTTACCAGTTTTCTAAGTCTCTCTTATTTTTTTGTACTTATATTGCAATTCTCTGTGTAAACCTCTGTAACTTCTCTAGGTAGATGAATCACTGTGTACTTTCTCTTGTTTCTATCTGGTACCAATCTTGAGAAACTCATACATTCTCTTTTCACTGTTTCCCGGTCTTAGAGAAGTAGATTTCTTTCGGCGAAAGTGCTGTTTTCAGAGTGCTAAGTACTCCAAACCCAATCAACAATGTAAGTTTTACCAGTATTCTAAGTCTCTCTTATCTTCTTTTACTTATACTTGGAATTTTCTGTGTAAACCTCTGTAACTTCTCTAGGTAGATGAATCACTGTGTACTTTCTCTTGTTTCTATCTGTTACCAATCTTGAGAAACTCATACATTCTCTTTTCACTGTTTCACGGTCTTAGAGAAGTAGATTTCTTTCGGCGAAAGTGCTGTTTTCACAGTGCTAAGTACTCCAAACCCAATCAACAATGTAAGTTTTACCAGTTTTCTAAGTCTCTCTTATCTTCTTTTACTTATACTTGGAATTTTCTGTGTAAACCTCTGTAACTTCTCTAGGTAGATGAATCACTGTATGCTTTCTCTTGTTTCTATCTGTTACCAATCTTGAGAAACTCATACATTCACTTTTCACTGTTTCCCGGTCTTAGAGAAGTAGATTTCTTTCGGCGAAAGTGCTGTTTTTACAGTGCTAAGTACTCCCAACCCAATCAACAATATAAGTTTTACCAGTTTTCTAAGTCTCTCTTATCTTCTTTTACTTATACTTGGAATTTTCTGTGTAAACCTCTGTAACTTCTCTAGGTAGATGAATCACTGTGTACTTTCTCTTGTTTCTATCTGTTACCAATCTTGAGAAACTCATACATTCTCTTTTCACTGTTTCCCCGTCTTAGAGAAGTAGATTTCTTTCGGCGAAAGTGCTGTTTTCACAGTGCTGAGTACTCCCAACTCTATCAACAATGTAGGTTTTACCAGTTTCTAAGTCTCTCTTATTTTCTTGTACTTATACTTGGAATTCTCTGTGTAAACCTCTGTAACTTCTCTAGGTAGATGAATCACTGTGTACTTTCTCTTGTTTCTATCTGTTACCAATCTTGAGAAACTCGTACATTCTCTTTTCACTGTTTTCCGGTCTTAGAGAAGTAGATTTCTTTCTGCGAAAGTGCTGTTTTCAAAGTGCTAAGTACTCCAAACCCAATCAACAATGTAAGTTTTACCAGTTTTCTAAGTCTCTCTTATCTTCTTTTACTTATACTTGGAATTTTCTGTGTAAACCTCTGTAACTTCACTAGGTAGATGAATCACTGTGTACTTTCTCTTGTTTCTATCTGTTACCAATCTTGAGAAACTCATACATTCTCTTTTCACTGTTTCACGGTCTTAGAGAAGTAGATTTCTTTCGGCGAAAGTGCTGTTTTCACAGTGCTAAGTACTCCAAACCCAATCAACAATGTAAGTTTTACCAGTTTTCTAAGTCTCTCTTATCTTCTTTTACTTATACTTGGAATTTTCTGTGTAAACCTCTGTAACTTCTCTAGGTAGATGAATCACTGTGTACTTTCTCTTGTTTCTATCTGTTACCAATCTTGAGAAACTCATACATTCTCTTTCCACTGTTTCCCTGTCTTAGAGAAGTAGATTTCTTTCGGCGAAAGTGCTGTTTTCACAGTGTTGAGTACTCCCAACTCTATCAACAATGTAGGTTTTACCAGTTTTCTAAGTCTCTCTTATTTTCTTGTACTTATACGTGGAATTCTCTGTGTAAACCTCTGTAACTTCTCTAGGTAGATGAATCACTGTGTACTTTCTCTTGTTTCTATCTGTTACTAAACTTGAGAAACTCATACATTCTCTGTTACCTGTTTCCCGGTCTTAGAGAAGTAGATTTCTTTCGGCGAAAGTGCTGTTTTCACAGTGTTAAGTACTCCCAAGTCTATCAACAATGTAGGTTTTACCAGTTTTCTAAGTATCTCTTATTTTCTTGTACTTATACTTGGAATTCTCTGTGTAAACCTCTGTCACTTCTCTAGGTAGATGAATCACTGTGTACTTTCTCATGTTTCTATCTGTTACTAATCTTGAGAAACTCATACATTCTCTGTTACCTGTTTCCCGGTCTTAGAGAAGTAGATTTCTTTCTGCGAAAGTGCTGTTTTCACAGTGCTAAGTACTCCCAACTCTATCAACAATGTAGGTTTTACCAGTTTTCTAAGTCTCTCTTATTTTCTTGGAGTTACACTTGGAATTCTCTGTGTAAACCTCTGTAAGTTCGCTAGGTAGATGAATCACTGTGTACTTTCTCTTGTTTCTATCTGTTACCAATCTTGAGAAACTCATACATTCTCTTTTCAATGTTTCCCGGTCTTAGAGAAGTAGATTTCTTTCGACGAAAGTACTGTTTTCACAGTGCTACGTACTCCCAACTCTATCAACAATGTAGGTTTTACCAGTTTTCTAAGTCTCTCTTATTTTCTTGTACTTAAACTTGGAATTCTCTGTGTAAACCTCTGTAACTTCTCTAGGTAGATGAATCACTGTGTACTTTCTCTTTTTTCTATCTGTTACTAATCTTGAGAAACTCATACATTCTCTGTTACCTGTTTCCCGGTGTTAGAGAAGTAGATTTCTTTCTGCGAAAGTGCTGTTTTCACAGTGCTAAGTACTCCCAACTCAATCAACAATGTAAGTTTTACCAGTTTTCTAAGTCTCTCTTATTTTCTTGAACTTATACTTGGAATTCTCTGTGTAAACCTCTGTAACTTCTCTAGGTAGATGAATCACTGTGTACTTTCTCTTGTTTCTATCTGTCACCAATCTTGAGAAACTCATACATTCTCTTTTCACTGTTTCACGGTCTTAGAGAAGTAGATTTCTTTGGGCGAAAGTGCTGTTTTCACAGTGCTAAGTACTCCCAACTCAATCAACAATGTGAATTTTACCAGTTTTCTAAGTCTCTCTTATCTTCTTTTACTTATACTTGGAATTTTCTGTAGAAAGCTCTGTAACTTCTCTAGGTAGATGAATCACTGTGTACTTTCTCTTGTTTCTCTCTGTTACCAATCTTGAGAAACTCATACATTCTCTTTTCACTGTTTCCCGGTCTTAGAGAAGTAGATTTCTTTCGGCGAAAGTGCTGTTTTCACACTGCTAAGTACTCCCAACTCTATCAACAATGTAGGTTTTACCAGTTTTCTAAATCTCTCTTATTTTCTTGTACTTATACTTGGAATTCTCTGTGTAAACCTCTGTAACTTCTCTAGGTGGATGAATCACTGTGTACTTTCTCCTGTTTCTATCTGTTACCAATCCTCAGAAACTCATGCATTCTCTGTTACCTGTTTCCCGGTCTTAGAGAAGTAGATTTCTTTCGGCGAAAGTGCTGTTTTCACAGTGCTAAGTACTCCCAACTCTATCAACAATGTAGGTTTTACCAGTTTTCTAAGTCTCTCTTATTTTCTTGTACTTATACTTGGAATTCTCTGTGTAAACCTCTGTAACATCTCTAGGTAGATGAATCACTGTGTACTTTCTCTTGTTTCTATCTGTTACCAATCTTGAGAAACTCATACATTCTCTTTTCACTGTTTCCCGGTCTTAGAGACGTAGATTTTTTTCGGCGGAAGTGCTGTTTCCACAGTGCTAAGTACTCCCAACTCTATCAACAATGTAGGTTTTACCAGTTTTCTAAGTCTCTCTTATTTTCTTGTACTTATACTTGGAATTCTCTGTGTAAACCCCTGTAACTTCTCTAGGTAGATGAATCACTGTGTACTTTCTCTTGTTTCTATCTGTTACCAATCTTGAGAAACTCATACATGATCTTTTCACTATTTCCCGGACTTAGAGAAGTACACTTCTTTGGGCGAAACTGCTGTTTTCACAGTGCTAAGTCCTCCCAACTCAATCAACAATGTAAGTTTTACCAGTTTTCTAAGTCTCTCTTATCTTCTTTTACTTATACTTGGAATTTTCTGTGTAAACTTCTGTAACTTCTCTAAGTAGATGAATCACTGTGTACTTCTTTTGTTTCTATCTTTTACTAAATTTGAGAAACTCATACATTCTCTGTTCCCTGTTTCCCAGTGTTAGAGAAGCAGATTTCTTCCTGCAAAAGTACTGTTTTCGCAGTGCTAAGTACTCCCAACTCAATCAACAATGTAAGTTTTAACAGTTTTCTAAGTCTCTCTTATCTTCTTTTACTTATACTTGGAATTTTCTGTGTAAATCTCTGTAACTTCTCTAGGTAGATGAATCACTGTGTACTTCTTTTGTTTCTATCTGTTACTAATCTTGAGAAAATCATACATTCCCTGTTCCATGTTTCCCGGTGTTAGAGAAGTAGATTTCTTTCTAGGAATGTGCTGCTTTCACAGTGCTAAGTACTCCCAACTCTATCAACAATGTAGTTTTTACCAGTTTTGTAAGTCTCTCTTATATTCTTGTACTTATACTTGGAATTCTCTGTGTATACCTCTGTAAGTTCTCTAGGTAGATGAATCACTGTGGACTTTCTCTTGTTTCTATCTGTTACCAATCTTGAGAAACTCATACATTCTCTGTTCACTTTTTCCCGGTCTTAGAGAAGTAGATTTCTTTCGGCGAAAGTGCTGTTTTCACAGTGCTAAGTACTCCCAACTCTATCAACAATGTAGGTTTTACCAGTTTTCTAAGTCTCACTTATTTTCTTGGAGTTACACTTGGATTTCTCTGTGTAAACCCCTGTAACTTCTCTAGGTAGGTGAATCACTGTGTACTTTCTCTTGTTTCTATCTGTTACCAATCTTGAGAAACTCATACATTCTCTGTTCACTGTTTCCCGGTCTTAGAGAAGAAGATTTCGTTCGGCGAAAGTGCTGTTTTCACAGTGCTAAGTACTCCCAACTCTATCAACTATGTAGATTTTACCAGTTTTCTAAGTCTCTCTTATTTTCTTGTACTTATACTTGGAATTCTCTGTGTAAACCTCTGTAACGTCTCTCGGTAGATGAATCACTGTGTACTTTCTCTTCTTTCTATCTGTTACCAATCTTGAGAAACTCATACATTTTCTTTTCACTGTTTCACGGTCTTAGAGAAGAAGATTTCTTTCGGCGAAAGTGCTGTTTTCACAGTGCTAAGTACTCCCAACCCAATCAACAATGTAAGTTTTACCAGTTTTCTAAGTCTCTCTTATCTTCTTTTACTTATACTTGGAATTTTCTGTGTAAACTTCTTTTACTTCTATAGGTAGATGAATCAGTGTGTACTTTCTCTTGTTTGTATCTGTTACCAATCTTGAGAAACTCATACATTCTCTTTTCACTGTTTCCCGGTCTTAGAGAAGTAGATTTCTTTCGGCGAAAGTGCTGTTTTCACAGTGCTAAGTACTCCCAACTCTATCAACAATGTAGGTTTTACCAGTTTTCTAAGTCTCTCTTATTTTCTTGTACTTATACTTGGAATTCTCTGTGTAAACCTCTGTACCTTCTCTAGGTAGATGAATCACTGTGTACTTTCTCTTGTTTCTATCTGTTACCAATCTTGAGAAACTCATACATTCTCTTTTCACTGTTTTCCGGTCTTAGAGAAGTAGATTTCTTTCAGGGAAAGTGCTGTTTTCACAGTGCTAAGTACTCACAACTCAATCAACAATGTAAGTTTTACCATTTTTCTAAGTCTCTCTTATTTTCTTGTACTTAAACATGGAATTTTCTGTGTAAACCTCTGTAACTACTCTAGGTAGATGAATCACTGTGTACTTCTTTTGTTTCTATCTGTTACTAATCTTGAGAAACTCATACATTCCCTGTTACCTGTTTCCCGGTCTTAGAGAAGTAGATTTCTTTCTGCGAAAGTGCTGTTTTCACAGTGCTAAGTACTCCCAACTCTATCAACAATGTAGGTTTTACCAGTTTTCTAAGTCTCTCTTATTTTCTTGTACTTATAGTTGGAATTCTCTGTGTAAACCTCTGTAACTTCTCTAGGTAGATGAATCACTGTGTACGTTCTCTTGTTTCTATCTGTTACTAATCTTGAGAAACTCATACATTCTCTGTTACCTGTTTCCCGGTATTAGAGAAGTAGATTTCTTTCTGCGAAAGTGCGGTTTTCACAGTGCTAAGTACTCCCAACTCTATCAACAATGTAGGTTTTACCAGTTATCTAAGTCTCTCTTATTTTCTTGTACTTATACTTGGAATTCTCTGTGTAAACCTCTGTAACTTCTCTAGGTAGATGAATCACTGTGTACTTTCTCTTGTTTCTATCTGTTACCCATCTTGAGAAACTCATACATTCTCTTTTCACTGTTTCACGGTCTTAGAGAAGTAGATTTCTTTGGGCGAAAGTGCTGTTTTCACAGTGCTAAGTACTCCCAACTCAATCAAAAATGTAAGTTTTACAAGTTTTCTAAGTCTCTCTTATCTTGTTTTACTTATACTTGGAATTTTCTGTGTAAACCTCTGTAACTTTTCTAGGTAGATGAAACACTGTGTACTTTCTCTTGTTTCTATCTGTTACCAATCTTGAGAAACTCATACATTCTATTTTTACTGTTTCCCGGTATTAGAGAAGTAGGTTTCTTTGGGCGAAAGTGCTGTTTTCACAGTACTAAGTACTCCCAACTCTATCAACAATGTAGTTTTCACCAGTTTTCTAAGTCTCTCTTATTTTTTTGTACTTATATTGCAATTCTCTGTGTAAACCTCTGTAACTTCTCTAGGTAGATGAATCACTGTGTACTTTCTCTTGTTTCTATCTGTTACCAATCTTGAGAAACTCATACATTCTCTTTTCACTGTTTCCCGGTCTTAGATAAGTAGATTTCTTTCAGCGAAAGTGCTGTTTTCACAGTGCTAAGTACTCCCAACTCAATCAACAATGCATGTTTTACCATTTTTCAAAGTCTCTCTTATTTTCTTGTACTTAAACATGGAATTTTCTGTGTAAACCTCTGTAACTACTCTAGGTAGATGAATCACTGTGTACTTCTTTTGTTTCTATCTGTTACTAATCTTGAGAAACTCAAACATTCTCTGTTACCTGTTTCCCTTTGTTAGAGAAGCAGATTTCTTTCTGCGAAAGTGCTGTTTTCACAGTGCTAAGTACTCCCAACTCAATCAACAATGTAAGTTTTACCAGTTTTCTAAGTCTCTCTTATATTCTTGTACTTATACTTGGAATTTTCTGTATAAACCTCTATAACTTCTCTAGGTAGATGAATCACTGTGTACTTTTTCTTGTTTCTATATGTTACCAATCTTGAGAAACTCATACATTCTCTTTTCACTGTTTCCCGGTCTTAGAGAAGTAGATTTCTTTCGGAGAAAGTGCTGTTTTCACAGTGCTGAGTACTCCCAACTCTATCAACAATGTAGGTTTTACCAGTTTTCTAAGTCTCTCTTATTTTCTTGTACTTATATGTGGAATTCTCTGTGTAAACCTCTGTAACTTCTCTAGGTAGATGAATCACTGTGTACTTTCTCTTGTTTCTATCTGTTACTGATCTTGAGAAACTCATACATTCTCTGTTACCTGTTTCCCGGTCTTAGAGAAGTAGATTTCTTTCGGCGAAAATGCTGTTTTCACAGTGTTAAGTACTCCCAACTCTATCAACAATGTAGGTTTTACCAGTTTTCTAAGTATCTCTTATTTTCTTCTACTTATACTTGGAATTCTCTGTGTAAACCTCTGTCACTTCTCTAGGTAGATGAATCACTGTGTACTTTCTCATGTTTCTATCTGTTACTAATCTTGAGAAACTCATACATTCTCTGTTACCTGTTTCCCGGTCTTAGAGAAGTAGATTTCTTTCGGCGAAAGTGCTGTTTTCACAGTGCTAAGTACTCCCAACTCTATCAACAATGTAGGTTTTACCAGTTTTCTAAGTCTCTCTTATTTTCTTGTACTTATACTTGGAATTCTCTGTGTAAACCTCTGTAACTTCTCTAGGTAGATGAATCACTGTGTACTTTCTCTTGTTTCTATCTGTTACCAATCTTGAAAAACTCATACATTCTCTTTTCACTGTTTCCCGGTCTTAGAGAAGTAGATTTCTTTCGGCGAAAGTGCTGTTTTCACAGTGCTAAGTACTCCCAACTCTATCAGCAATGTAGGTTTTACCAGTTTTCTAAGTCTCCCCTATATTCTTATACTTATACTTGGAATTCTCTGTGTAAACCTCTCTAACTTCGCTTGGTAGATGAATCACTGTGTACTTTCTCTTGTTTCTATCTGTTACCAATCTTGAGAAACTCATACATTCTCTGTTCACTGTTTCCCGGTCTTAGAGAAGTAGATTTCTTTCTGCGGAAGTGCTGTTTTCACAGTGCTAAGTACTCCCAACTCAAACAACAATGTAAGTTTATGGGTTTTCTAAGTCTCTCTTATTTTCTTGTACTTATACTTGGAATTTTCTGTGTAAACCTCTGTAACTTCTCTAGGTAGATGAATCACTGTGTACTTTCTCTTGTTTCTATCTGTTACCAATCTTGAGAAACTCATACAGTCTCTTTTCACTGTTTCCCGGTCTTAGGGAAGTAGATTTCTTCCGGCGAAAGTGCTGTTTTCACAGTGCTAAGTACTCCCAACCCAATCAACAATATAAGTTTTACCAGTTTTCTAAGTCTCTCTTATCTTCTTTTACTTATACTTGGAATTTTCTGTGTAAACCTCTGTAACTTCTCTAGGTAGATGAATCACTGTGTACTTTCTCTTGTTTCTATCTGTTACCAATCTTGAGAAACTCATACATTCTCTTTTCACTGTTTCCCGGTCTTAGGGAAGTAGATTTCTTTCGGCGAAAGTGCTGTTTTCACAGTGCTCAGTACTCCCAACTCTATCAACAATGTAGGTTTTACCAGTTTTCTAAGTCTCTCTTATTTTCTTGTACTTATACTTGGAATTCTCTGTGTAAACCTCTGTAACTTCTCTAGGGAGATGAATCACTGTGTACTTTCTCTTGTTTCTATCTGTTACCAATCTTGAGAAACTCATACATTCTCTTTTCACTGTTTTCCGGTCTTAGAGAAGTAGATTTCTTTCTGCGAAAGTGCTGTTTTCAAAGTGCTAAGTACTCCAAACCCAATCAACAATGTAAGTTTTACCAGTTTTCTCAGTCTCTCTTATCTTCTTTTACTTATACTTGGAATTTTCTGTGTAAACCTCTGTAACTTCTCTAGGTAGATGAATCACTGTGTACTTTCTCTTGTTTCTATCTGTTACCAATCTTGAGAAACTCATACATTCTCTTTTCACTGTTTCACGGTCTTAGAGAAGTAGATTTCTTCCGGCGAAAGTGCTGTTTTCACAGTGCTAAGTACTCCAAACCCAATCAACAATGTAAGTTTTACCAGTTTTCTTAGTCTCTCTTATCTTCTTTTACTTATACTTGGAATTTTCTGTGTAAACCTCTGTAACTTCTCTAGGTAGATGAATCACTGTGTACTTTCTCTTGTTTCTATCTGTTACCAATCTTGAGAAACTCATACATTCTCTTTTCACTGTTTCCCTGTCTTAGAGAAGTAGATTTCTTTCGGCGAAAGTGCTGTTTTCACAGTGCTGAGTACTCCCAACTCTATCAACAATGTAGGTTTTACCAGTTTTCTAAGTCTCTCTTATTTTCTTGTACTTATACGTGGAATTCTCTGTGTAAACCTCTGTAACTTCTCTAGGTAGATGAATCACTGTGTACTTTCTCTTGTTTCTATCTGTTACTAATCTTGAGAAACTCATACATTCTCTGTTACCTGTTTCCCGGTGTTAGAGAAGTAGATTCCTTTCTGCGAAAGTGCTGTTTTCACAGTGCTAAGTACTCCCAACTCTATCAACAATGTAGGTTTTACCAGTTTTCTAAGTCTCTCTTATTTTCTTATACTTATACTTGGAATTCTCTGTGTAAACCTCTGTAACTTCGCTAGGTAGATGAATCACTGTGTACTTTCTCTTGTTTCTATCTGTTACCAATCTTGAGAAACTCATACATTCTCTGTTCACTGTTTCCCGGTCTTAGAGAAGTAGATTTCTTTCGGCGAAAGTGCTGTTTTCACAGTGCTAAGTACTCCCAACTCAATCAACAATGTAAGTTTATCAGTTTTCTAAGTCTCTCTTATTTTCTTGCACTTATACTTGGAATTTTCTGTGTAAAGCTCTGTAACTTCTCTAGGTAGATGAATCAATGTGTACTTCTTTTGTTTCTATCTGTTACTAATCTTGAGAAACTCATACATTCTCTGTTACCTGTTTCCCGGTGTTAGAGAAGTAGATTTCTTTCGGCGAAAGTGCTGTTTTCACAGTGCTAAGTACTCCCAACTCTATCAACAATGTAGGTTTTACCAGTTTTCTAAGTCTCTCTTATTTTCTTATACTTATACTTGGAAATCTCTGTGTAAACCTCTGTAACTTCTCTAGGTAAATGAATCACCGTGTACTTTCTCTTGTTTCTATCTGTCACCAATCTTGAGAAACTCATACATTCTCTTTTCACTGTTTCACGGTCTTAGAGAAGTAGATTTCTTTAGGCGAAAGTGCTGTTTTCACAGTTCTAAGTACTCCCAACCGAATCAACAATGTAAGTTTTACCAGTTTTCTAAGTCTCTCTTATCTTCTTTTACTTATACTTGGAATTTTCTGTGTAAACCTCTGTAACTTCTCTAGGTAGATGAATCACTGTGTACTTTCTCTTGTTTCTATCTGTTACCAATCTTGAGAAACTCATACATTCTCTTTTCACTGTTTCCCGGTGTTAGAGAAGTAGATTTCTTTCGGCGAAAGTGCTGTTTTCACAGTGCTAAGTACTCCCAACTCTATCAACAATGTAAGTTTTAACAGTTTTCTAAGTCTCTCTTATTTTCTTGTACTTAAACTTGGAATTTTCTGTGTAAACCTCTGTAACTTCTCTAGGTAGATGAATCACTGTGTACTTTCTCTTGTTTCTATCTGTTACTAATCTTGAGAAACTCATACATTCTCTGTTACCTGTTTCCCGGTGTTAGAGAAGTAGATTTCTTTCTACGAAAGTGCTGTTTTCACAGTGCTAAGTACTCCCAACTCTATCAACAATGTAGGTTTTACCAGTTTTCTAAGTATCTCTTATTTTCTTGTACTTATACTTGGAATTCTCTGTGTAAACCTCTGTCACTTCTCTAGGTAGATGAATCACTGTGTACTTTCTCATGTTTCTATCTGTTACTAATCTTGAGAAACTCATACATTCTCTGTTACCTGTTTCCCGGTCTTAGAGAAGTAGATTTCTTTCGGCGAAAGTGCTGTTTTCACAGTGCTAAGTACTCCCAACTCTATCAACAATGTAGGTTTTACCAGTTTTCTAAGTCTCTCTTATTTTCTTGTACTTATACTTGGAATTCTCTGTGTAAACCTCTGTAACTTCTCTAGGTAGATGAATCACTGTGTACTTTCTCTTGTTTCTATCTGTTACCAATCTTGAAAAACTCATACATTCTCTTTTCACTGTTTCCCGGTCTTAGAGAAGTAGATTTCTTTCGGCGAAAGTGCTGTTTTCACAGTGCTAAGTACTCCCAACTCTATCAGCAATGTAGGTTTTACCAGTTTTCTAAGTCTCCCCTATATTCTTATACTTATACTTGGAATTCTCTGTGTAAACCTCTCTAACTTCGCTTGGTAGATGAATCACTGTGTACTTTCTCTTGTTTCTATCTGTTACCAATCTTGAGAAACTCATACATTCTCTGTTCACTGTTTCCCGGTCTTAGAGAAGTAGATTTCTTTCTGCGGAAGTGCTGTTTTCACAGTGCTAAGTACTCCCAACTCAAACAACAATGTAAGTTTATGGGTTTTCTAAGTCTCTCTTATTTTCTTGTACTTATACTTGGAATTTTCTGTGTAAACCTCTGTAACTTCTCTAGGTAGATGAATCACTGTGTACTTTCTCTTGTTTCTATCTGTTACCAATCTTGAGAAACTCATACAGTCTCTTTTCACTGTTTCCCGGTCTTAGGGAAGTAGATTTCTTCCGGCGAAAGTGCTGTTTTCACAGTGCTAAGTACTCCCAACCCAATCAACAATATAAGTTTTACCAGTTTTCTAAGTCTCTCTTATCTTCTTTTACTTATACTTGGAATTTTCTGTGTAAACCTCTGTAACTTCTCTAGGTAGATGAATCACTGTGTACTTTCTCTTGTTTCTATCTGTTACCAATCTTGAGAAACTCATACATTCTCTTTTCACTGTTTCCCGGTCTTAGAGAAGTAGATTTCTTTCGGCGAAAGTGCTGTTTTCACAGTGCTCAGTACTCCCAACTCTATCAACAATGTAGGTTTTACCAGTTTTCTAAGTCTCTCTTATTTTCTTGTACTTCTACTTGGAATTCTCTGTGTAAACCTCTGTAACTTCTCTAGGGAGATGAATCACTGTGTACTTTCTCTTGTTTCTATCTGTTACCAATCTTGAGAAACTCATACATTCTCTTTTCACTGTTTTCCGGTCTTAGAGAAGTAGATTTCTTTCTGCGAAAGTGCTGTTTTCAAAGTGCTAAGTACTCCAAACCCAATCAACAATGTAAGTTTTACCAGTTTTCTCAGTCTCTCTTATCTTCTTTTACTTATACTTGGAATTTTCTGTGTAAACCTCTGTAACTTCTCTAGGTAGATGAATCACTGTGTACTTTCTCTTGTTTCTATCTGTTACCAATCTTGAGAAACTCATACATTCTCTTTTCACTGTTTCACGGTCTTAGAGAAGTAGATTTCTTTCGGCGAAAGTGCTGTTTTCACAGTGCTAAGTACTCCAAACCCAATCAACAATGTAAGTTTTACCAGTTTTCTTAGTCTCTCTTATCTTCTTTTACTTATACTTGGAATTTTCTGTGTAAACCTCTGTAACTTCTCTAGGTAGATGAATCACTGTGTACTTTCTCTTGTTTCTATCTGTTACCAATCTTGAGAAACTCATACATTCTCTTTTCACTGTTTCCCTGTCTTAGAGAAGTAGATTTCTTTCGGCGAAAGTGCTGTTTTCACAGTGCTGAGTACTCCCAACTCTATCAACAATGTAGGTTTTACCAGTTTTCTAAGTCTCTCTTATTTTCTTGTACTTATACGTGGAATTCTCTGTGTAAACCTCTGTAACTTCTCTAGGTAGATGAATCACTGTGTACTTTCTCTTGTTTCTATCTGTTACTAATCTTGAGAAACTCATACATTCTCTGTTACCTGTTTCCCGGTGTTAGAGAAGTAGATTCCTTTCTGCGAAAGTGCTGTTTTCACAGTGCTAAGTACTCCCAACTCTATCAACAATGTAGGTTTTACCAGTTTTCTAAGTCTCTCTTATTTTCTTATACTTATACTTGGAATTCTCTGTGTAAACCTCTGTAACTTCGCTAGGTAGATGAATCACTGTGTACTTTCTCTTGTTTCTATCTGTTACCAATCTTGAGAAACTCATACATTCTCTGTTCACTGTTTCCCGGTCTTAGAGAAGTAGATTTCTTTCGGCGAAAGTGCTGTTTTCACAGTGCTAAGTACTCCCAACTCAATCAACAATGTAAGTTTATCAGTTTTCTATGTCTCTCTTATTTTCTTGCACTTATACTTGGAATTTTCTGTGTAAAGCTCTGTAACTTCTCTAGGTAGATGAATCAATGTGTACTTCTTTTGTTTCTATCTGTTACTAATCTTGAGAAACTCATACATTCTCTGTTACCTGTTTCCCGGTGTTAGAGAAGTAGATTTCTTTCGGCGAAAGTGCTGTTTTCACAGTGCTAAGTACTCCCAACTCTATCAACAATGTAGGTTTTACCAGTTTTCTAAGTCTCTCTTATTTTCTTATACTTATACTTGGAAATCTCTGTGTAAACCTCTGTAACTTCTCTAGGTAAATGAATCACCGTGTACTTTCTCTTGTTTCTATCTGTCACCAATCTTGAGAAACTCATACATTCTCTTTTCACTGTTTCACGGTCTTAGAGAAGTAGATTTCTTTAGGCGAAAGTGCTGTTTTCACAGTTCTAAGTACTCCCAACCCAATCAACAATGTAAGTTTTACCAGTTTTCTAAGTCTCTCTTATCTTCTTTTACTTATACTTGGAATTTTCTGTGTAAACCTCTGTAACTTCTCTAGGTAGATGAATCACTGTGTACTTTCTCTTGTTTCTATCTGTTACCAATCTTGAGAAACTCATACATTCTCTTTTCACTGTTTCCCTGTCTTACAGAAGTAGATTTCTTTCGGTGAAAGTGCTGTTTTCACAGTGCTGAGTACTCCCAACTCTATCAACAATGTAGGTTTTACCAGTTTTCTAAGTCTCTGTTATTTTCTTGTACTTATACTTGGAATTCTCTGTGTAAACCTCTGTAACTTCTCCAGGTAGATGAATCACTGTGTACTTTCTCTTGTTTCTAACTGTCACCAATCTTGAGAAACTCATACATTCTCTTTTCACTGTTTCACGGTCTTAGAGAAGTAGATTTCTTTCGGCGAAAGTGCTGTTTTCACAGTGCTAAGTACTCCCAACCCAATCAACACTGTAAGTTTTACCAGTATTCTAAGTCTCTCTTATCTTCTTTTACTTATAATTGGAATTTTCTGTGTAAACCTCTGTAATTTCTCTAGGTAGATGAATCACTGTGTACTTTCTCTTGTTTCTATCTGTTACCAATCTTGAGAAACTCATACATTCTCTTTTCACTGTTTCCCCGTCTTAGAGAAGTAGATTTCTTTCGGCGAAAGTGCTGTTTTCACAGTGCTAAGTACTCCCAACTCTATCAACAATGTAGGTTTTACCAGTTTTCTAAGTCTCTCTTATCTTCTTTTACTTATACTTGGAATTTTCTGTGTAAACCTCTGTAACTTCTCTAGGTAGATGAATCACTGTGTACTTTCTCTTGTTTCTATCTGTTACCACTCTTGAGAAACTCATACATTCACTTTTCACTGTTTCCCAGTCTTAGAGAAGTAGGGTTCTTTCGGCGAAAGTGCTGTTTTCACAGTGCTAAGTACTCCCAACCCAATCAACAATATAAGTTTTACCAGTTTTCTAAGTCCCTCTTATCTTTTTTTACTTATACTTGGAATTTTCTGTGTAAACCTCTGTAACTTCTCTAGGTAGATGAATCACTGTGTACTTTCTCGTGTTTCTATCTGTTACCAATCTTGAGAAACTCATACATTCTCTTTTCACTGTTTCCCGGTCTTAGAGAAGTAGATTTCTTTCGGCGAAAGTGCTGTTTTCACAGTGCTAAGTACTCCCAACTCTATCAACAATGTAGGTTTTACCAGTTTTCTAAGTCTCTCTTATTTTCTTGTACTTATACTTGGAATTTTCTGTGTAAACCTCTGTAACTTCTCTAGGTAGATGAATCACTGTGTACTTTCTCATGTTTCTATCTGTTACCAATCTTGAGAAACTCATACATTCTCTTTTCACTGTTTCCCGGTCTTAGAGAAGTAGATTTCTTTCGGCGAAAGTGCTGTTTTCACAGTGCTCAGTACTCCCAACTCTATCAACAATGTAGGTTTTACCAGTTTTCTAAGTCTCTCTTATTTTCTTGTACTTATACTTGGAATTCTCTGTGTAAACCTCTGTAACTTCTCTAGGGAGATGAATCACTGTGTACTTTCTCTTGTTTCTATCTGTTACCAATCTTGAGAAACTCATACATTCTCTTTTCACTGTTTTCCGGTCTTAGAGAAGTAGATTTCTTTCTGCGAAAGTGCTGTTTTCAAAGTGCTAAGTACTCCAAACCCAATCAACAATGTAAGTTTTACCAGTTTTCTCAGTCTCTCTAATCTTCTTTTACTTATACTTGGAATTTTCTGTGTAAACCTCTGTAACTTCTCTAGGTAGATGAATCACTGTGTACTTTCTCTTGTTTCTATCTGTTACCAATCTTGAGAAACTCATACATTCTCTTTTCACTGTTTCACGGTCTTAGAGAAGTAGATTTCTTCCGGCGAAAGTGCTGTTTTCACAGTGCTAAGTACTCCAAACCCAATCAACAATGTAAGTTTTACCAGTTTTCTTAGTCTCTCTTATCTTCTTTTACTTATACTTGGAATTTTCTGTGTAAACCTCTGTAACTTCTCTAGGTAGATGAATCACTGTGTACTTTCTCTTGTTTCTATCTGTTACCAATCTTGAGAAACTCATACATTCTCTTTTCACTGTTTCCCTGTCTTAGAGAAGTAGATTTCTTTCGGCGAAAGTGCTGTTTTCACAGTGCTGAGTACTCCCAACTCTATCAACAATGTAGGTTTTACCAGTTTTCTAAGTCTCTCTTATTTTCTTGTACTTATACGTGGAATTCTCTGTGTAAACCTCTGTAACTTCTCTAGGTAGATGAATCACTGTGTACTTTCTCTTGTTTCTATCTGTTACTAATCTTGAGAAACTCATACATTCTCTGTTACCTGTTTCCCGGTGTTAGAGAAGTAGATTCCTTTCTGCGAAAGTACTGTTTTCACAGTGCTAAGTACTCCCAACTCTATCAACAATGTAGGTTTTACCAGTTTTCTAAGTCTCTCTTATTTTCTTATACTTATACTTGGAATTCTCTGTGTAAACCTCTGTAACTTCGCTAGGTAGATGAATCACTGTGTACTTTCTCTTGTTTCTATCTGTTACCAATCTTGAGAAACTCATACATTCTCTGTTCACTGTTTCCCGGTCTTAGAGAAGTAGATTTCTTTCGGCGAAAGTGCTGTTTTCACAGTGCTAAGTACTCCCAACTCAATCAACAATGTAAGTTTATCAGTTTTCTAAGTCTCTCTTATTTTCTTGCACTTATACTTGGAATTTTCTGTGTAAAGCTCTGTAACTTCTCTAGGTAGATGAATCAATGTGTACTTCTTTTGTTTCTATCTGTTACTAATCTTGAGAAACTCATACATTCTCTGTTACCTGTTTCCCGGTGTTAGAGAAGTAGATTTCTTTCGGCGAAAGTGCTGTTTTCACAGTGCTAAGTACTCCCAACTCTATCAACAATGTAGGTTTTACCAGTTTTCTAAGTCTCTCTTATTTTCTTATACTTATACTTGGAAATCTCTGTGTAAACCTCTGTAACTTCTCTAGGTAAATGAATCACCGTGTACTTTCTCTTGTTTCTATCTGTCACCAATCTTGAGAAACTCATACATTCTCTTTTCACTGTTTCACGGTCTTAGAGAAGTAGATTTCTTTAGGCGAAAGTGCTGTTTTCACAGTTCTAAGTACTCCCAACCCAATCAACAATGTAAGTTTTACCAGTTTTCTAAGTCTCTCTTATCTTCTTTTACTTATACTTGGAATTTTCTGTGTAAACCTCTGTAAATTCTCTAGGTAGATGAATCACTGTGTACTTTCTCTTGTTTCTATCTGTTACCAATCTTGAGAAACTCATACATTCTCTTTTCACTGTTTCCCGGTGTTAGAGAAGTAGATTTCTTTCGGCGAAAGTGCTGTTTTCACCGTGCTAAGTACTCCCAACTCTATCAACAATGTAAGTTTTACCAGTTTTCTAAGTCTCTCTTATTTTCTTGTACTTAAACATGGAATTTTCTGTGTAAACCTCTATAACTTCTCTAGGTAGATGAATCACTGTGTACTTTCTCTTGTTTCTATCTGTTACTAATCTTGAGAAACTCATACATTCTCTGTTACCTGTTTCCCGGTGTTAGAGAAGTAGATTTCTTTCTACGAAAGTGCTGTTTTCACAGTGCTAAGTACTCCCAACTCTATCAACAATGTAGGTTTTACCAGTTTTCTAAGTCTCTCTTATTTTCTTGTACTTATACTTGGAATTCTCTGTGTAAACCTCAGTAACTTTTCTAGGTAGATGAATCACTGTGTACTTTCTCTTGTTTCTTTCTGTTACCAATCTTGAGAAACTCATACATTTTCTTTTCACTGTTTCACGGTCTTAGAGAAGTAGATTTCTTTCAGCGAAAGTGGTGTTTTCACAGTGCTAAGTACTCCCAACCCAATCAACAATGTAAGTTTTACCAGTTTTCTAAGTCTCTCTTATCTTCTTTTACTTATACTTGGAATTTTCTGTGTAAACCTCTGTAACTTCTCTAGGTAGATGAATCACTGTGTACTTTCTCTTGTTTCTATCTGTTACCAATCTTGAGAAACTCATACATTCTCTTTTCACTGTTTCCTGGTCTTAGAGAAGTAGATTTCTTTCGGCGAAAGTGCTGTTTTCACAGTGCTAAGTACTCCCAACTCTATCAACAATGTAGGTTTTACCAGTTTTCTAAGTCTCTCTTATTTTCTTGTACTTATACTTGGAATTCTCTGTGTAAACCTCTGTAACTTCTCTAGGTAGATGAATCACTGTGTACTTTCTCTTGTTTCTATCTATTACCAATCTTGAGAAACTCATACATTCTCTTTTCACTGTTTCCCGGTCTTAGAGAAGTAGATTTCTTTCTGCGAAAGTGCTGTTTTCACAGTGCTAAGTACTCCCAACTCTATCAACAATGTAGCTTTTACCAGTTTTCTAAGTCTCTCTTATTTTCTTGTACTTATACTTGGAATTCTCTGTGTAAACCTCTGTAACTTTTCCAGGTAGATGAATCACTGTGTACTCTCTCTTGTTTCTGTCTGTTACCAATCTTGAGAAACTCATACATTCTCTTTTCACTGTTTCCCGGTCTTAGAGAAGTAGATTTCTTTCTGCGAAAGTGCTGTTTTCACAGTGCTAAGTACTCCCAACTCTATCAACAATGTAGGTTTTACCAGTTTTCTAAGTCTCTCTTATTTTCTTGTACTTATACTTGGAATTCTCTGTGTAAACCTCTGTAACTTCTCTAGGTAGATGAATCACTGTGTACTTTCTCTTGTTTCTATCTGTTACCAATCTTGAGAAACTCATACATTCTCTTTTCACTGTTTCCCGGTCTTAGAGAAGTAGATTTCTTTCGGCGAAAGTGCTGTTTTCACAGTGCTAAGTACTCCTAACTCAATCTACAATGTAAGTTTTACCAGTTTTCTAAGTCGCTCTTTTTTTCTTGTACTTAAACTTGGAATTTTCTGTGTAAACCTCTGTAACTTCTCTAGGTAGATGAATCACTGTGTACTTCTTTTGCTTCTATGTGTTACTAATCTTGAGAAACTCATACATTCCCTGTTACATGTTTCCCGGTGTTAGAGAAGTAGATTTCTTTCTGCGAAAGTGCTGTTTTCACAGTGCTAAGTATTCCCAACTCTATCAACAATGTAGGTTTTACCAGTTTTCTAAGTCTCTCTTATTTTCTTATACTTATACTTGGAATTCTCTGTGTATACCTCTGTAACTTCGCTAGGTAGATGAATCACTGTGTACTTTCTCTTGTTTCTATCTGTTACCAATCTTGAGAAACTCATACATTCTCTTTTCACTGTTTCCTGGTCTTAGAGAAGTAGATTTCTTTCGACGAAAGTGCTGTTTTCACAGTGCTAAGTACTCCCAACTCTATCAACAATGTAGGTTTTACCAGTTTTCTAAGTCTCTCTTATTTTCTTGTACTTATACTTGGAATTCTCTGTGTAAACCTCTGTAACTTCTCTAGGTAGATGAATCACTGTGTACTTTCTCTTGTTTCTATCTATTACCAATCTTGAGAAACTCATACATTCTCTTTTCACTGTTTCCCGGTCTTAGAGAAGTAGATTTCTTTCTGCGAAAGTGCTGTTTTCACAGTGCTAAGTACTCCCAACTCTATCAACAATGTAGCTTTTACCAGTTTTCTAAGTCTCTCTTATTTTCTTGTACTTATACTTGGAATTCTCTGTGTAAACCTCTGTAACTTCTCCAGGTAGATGAATCACTGTGTACTCTCTCTTGTTTCTGTCTGTTACCAATCTTGAGAAACTCATACATTCTCTTTTCACTGTTTCCCGGTCTTAGAGAAGTAGATTTCTTTCTGCGAAAGTGCTGTTTTCACAGTGCTAAGTACTCCCAACTCTATCAACAATGTAGGTTTTAACAGTTTTCTAAGTCTCTCTTATTTTCTTGTACTTATACTTGGAATTCTCTGTGTAAACCTCTGTAACTTCTCTAGGTAGATGAATCACTGTGTACTTTCTCTTGTTTCTATCTGTTACCAATCTTGAGAAACTCATACATTCTCTTTTCACTGTTTCCCGGTCTTAGAGAAGTAGATTTCTTTCGGCGAAAGTGCTGTTTTCACAGTGCTAAGTACTCCTAACTCAATCTACAATGTAAGTTTTACCAGTTTTCTAAGTCGCTCTTTTTTTCTTGTACTTAAACTTGGAATTTTCTGTGTAAACCTCTGTAACTTCTCTAGGTAGATGAATCACTGTGTACTTCTTTTGCTTCTATGTGTTACTAATCTTGAGAAACTCATACATTCTCTGTTACCTGTTTCCCGGTGTTAGAGAAGTAGATTTCTTTCTGCGAAAGTGCTGTTTTCACAGTGCTAAGTATTCCCAACTCTATCAACAATGTAGGTTTTACCAGTTTTCTAAGTCTCTCTTATTTTCTTATACTTATACTTGGAATTCTCTGTGTATACCTCTGTAACTTCGCTAGGTAGATGAATCACTGTGTACTTTCTCTTGTTTCTATCTGTTACCAATCTTGAGAAACTCATACATTGTCTGTTCACTGTTTCCTGGTCTTAGAAAAGTAGATTTCTTTCGGCGAAAGTGCTGTTTTCACAGTGCTAAGTACTCCCAACTCAATCAACAATGTAAGTTTATCAGTTTTCTAAGTCTCTCTTATTTTCTTGTACTTATACTTGGAATTTTCTGTGTAAAGCTCTGTAACTTCTCTAGGTAGATGAATCAATGTGTACTTCTTTTGTTTCTATCTGTTACTAATCTTGAGAAACTCATACATTCTCTGTTACCTGTTTCCTGGTGTTAGAGAAGTAGATTTCTTTCGGCGAAAGTGCTGTTTTCACAGTGCTAAGTACTCCCAACTCTATCAACAATGTAGGTTTTACCAGTTTTCTAAGTCTCTCTTATTTTCTTGTACTTATACTTGGAATTCTCTGTGTAAACCTCTGTAACTTCTCTAGGTAGATGAATCACTGTGTACTTTCTCTTCTTTCTATCTGTTACCAATCTTGAGAAACTCATACATTCTCTTTTCACTGTTTCACGGTCTTAGAGAAGTAGATTTCTTTCGGCGAAAGTGCTGTTTTCACAGTTCTAAGTACTCCCAACCCAATCAACAATGTAAGTTTTACCAGTTTTCTAAGTCTCTCTTATCTTCTTTTACTTATACTTGGAATTCTCTGTGTAAACCTCTGTAACTTCTCTAGGTAGATGAATCACTGTGTACTTTCTCTGGTTTCTATCTGTTACCAATCTTGAGAAACTCATACATTCTCTTTTCACTGTTTCCCGGTCTTAGAGAAGTAGATTTCTTTCGGCGAAAGTGCTGTTTTCACAGTGCTAAGTACTCCCAACTCAATCAACAATGTAAGTTTATTAGTTTTCTAAGTCTCTCTTATTTTCTTGTACATATACTTGGAATTTTCTGTGTAAACCTCTGTAACTTCTCTAGGTAGATGAATCACTGTGTACTTTCTCTTGTTTCTATCTGTTACCAATCTTCAGAAACTCATACATTCTCTTTTCACTGTTTTCCGGTCTCAGAGAAGTAGATTTCTTTCGGCGAAAGTGCTGTTTTCACAGTGCTAAGTACTCCCAAGTCTATCAACAATGTAGGTTTTACCAGTTTTCTAAGTCTCTCTTATTTTCTTGTACTTATACTTGGAATTTTCTGTGTAAACCTCTGTAACTTCTCTAGGTAGATGAATCACTGTGTACTTTCTCTTGTTTCTATCTGTTACCAATCTTGAGAAACTCATACATTCTCTTTTCACTGTTTCCCGGTCTTAGAGAAGTGGATTTCTTTCGGCGAAAGTGCTGTTTTCACAGTGCTAAGTACTCCCAACTCAATCAACAATGTAAGTTTTACCAGTTTTCTAAGTCTCTCTTATTTTCTTTTACTTAAACTTGGAATTTTCTGTGTAAACCTCTGTAACTTCTCCAGGTACATGAATCACTGTGTACTTCTTTTGTTTCTATCTGTTACTAATCTTGAGAAACTCATACATTCTCTGTTACCTGTTTCCCGGTGTTAGAGAAGTAGATTTCTTTCGGCGAAAGAGCTGTTTTCACAGTGCTAAGAACTCCCAACCCAATCAACAATGTAAGTCTTACCAGTTTTCTAAGTCTCTCTTATCTTCTTTTACTTATACTTGGAATATTCTGTGTAAACCTCTGTAACTTCTCTAGGTAGATGAATCACTGTGTACTTTCTCTTGTTTCTATCTGTTACCAATCTTGAGAAACTCATACATTCTCTTTCACTATTTCCCTGTCTTACAGAAGTAGATTTCTTTCGGCGAAAGTGCTGTTTTCACAGTGCTGAGTACTCCCAACTCTATCAACAATGTAGGTTTTACCAGTTTTCTAAGTCTCTCTTATTTTCTTGTACTTATACTTGGAATTCTCTGTGTAAACCTCTGTAACTTCTCTAGGTAGATGAATCACTGTGTACTTTCTCTTGTTTCTATCTGTTACCAATCTTCAGAAACTCATACATTCTCTTTTCACTGTTTTCCGGTCTTAGAGAAGTAGATTTCTTTCGGCGAAAGTGCTGTATTCACAGTGCTAAGTACTCCCAACTCTATCAACAATGTAGGTTTTACCAGTTTTCTAAGTCTCTCTTATTTTCTTGTACTTATACTTGGAATTCTCTGTGTAAACCTCTGTAACTTCTCTAGATAGATGAATCACTGTGTACTTTCTCTTGTTTCTATCTGGTACCAATCTTGAGAAACTCATACATTCTCTTTTCACTGTTTCCCAGTCTTAGAGAAGTAGATTTCTTTCGGCGAAAGTGCTGTTTTCACAGTGCTAAGTACTCCAAACCCAATCAACAATGTAAGTTTTACCAGTATTCTAAGTCTCTCTTATCTTCTTTTACTTATACTTGGAATTTTCTGTGTAAACCTCTGTAACTTCTCTAGGTAGATGAATCACTGTGTACTTTCTCTTGTTTCTATCTGTTACCAATCTTGAGAAACTCATACATTCACTTTTCACTGTTTCCCGGTCTTAGAGAAGTAGATTTCTTTCGGCGAAAGTGCTGTTTTCACAGTGCTAAGTACTCCCAACCCAATCAACAGTATAAGTTTTACCCGTTTTCTAAGCCTCTCTTATCTTTTTTTGCTTATACTTGGAATTTTCTGTGTAAACCTCTGAAACTTCTCTAGGTAGATGAATCAATGTGTACTTTCTCTTGTTTCTATCTGTAACCAATCTTGAGAAACTCATACATTTTCTTTTCACTGTTTCCCGGTCTAAGAGAAGTAGATTTCTTTCGGCGAAAGTGCTGTTTTCACAGTGCTAAGTACTCCCAACTCTATCAACAATGTAGGTTTTACCAGTTTTCTAAGTCTCTCTTATTTTCTTATACTTGGAATTCTCTGTGTAAACCTCTGTAACTTCTCCAGGTAGATGAATCACTGTGTACTTTCTCTTGTTTCTATCTGTTACCAATCTTGAGAAACTCATACATTCTCTTTTCACTGTTTCCCGGTCTTAGAGAAGTAGATTTCTTTCGGCGAAAGTGCTGTTTTCACAGTGCTAAGTACTCCCAACTCTATCAACAATGTAGGTTTTACCAGTTTTCTAAGTCTCTCTTATTTTCTTGTACTTATACTTGGAATTCTCTGTGAAAACCTCTGTAACTTCTCTAGGTAGATGAATCACTGTGTACTTTCTCTTGTTTCTCTCTGTTAAAAATCTTGAGAAACTCATACATTCCCTTTTCACTGTCTCACGGTCTTAGAGAAGTAGATTTCCTTCGGCGAAAGTGCTGTTTTCACAGTGCTAAGTACTCCCAACTCTATCAACAATGTAGGTTTTAACAGTTTTCTAAGTCTCTCTTATTTTCTTGTACTTATACTTGGAATTCTCTGTGTAAACCTCAGTAACTTTTCTAGGTAGATGAATCACTGTGTACTTTCTCTTGTTTCTATCTGTTATCAATCTTGAGAAACTCATACATTCTCTTTTCACTGTATCACGGTCTTAGAGAAGTAGATTTCTTTCGGCGAAAGTGCTGTTTTCACAGTGCTAAGTACTCCCAACCCAATCAACAATGTAAGTTTTACCAGTTTTCTAAGTCTCTCTTATCTTCTTTTACTCATACTTGGAATTCTCTGTGTAAACCTCAGTAACTTCTCTAGGTAGATGAATCACTGTGTACTTTCTCTTGTTTCTATCTGTTACCAATCTTGAGAAACTCATACATTCTCTTTTCACTGTTTCCCGGTCTTAGAGAAGTAGATTTCTTTCTGCGAAAGTGCTGTTTTCACAGTGCTAAGTACTCCCAACCCAATCAACAATATAAGTTTTACCAGTTTTCTAAGTCTCTCTTATCTTTTTTTACTTATACTTGGAATTTTCTGTGTAAACCTCTGTAACTTCTCTAGGTAGATGAATCACTGTGTACTTTCTCTTGTTTCTATCTGTTACCAATCTTGAGAAACTCATACATTGTCTTTTCACTGTTTCCCGGTCTAAGAGAAGTAGATTTCTTTCGGCGAAAGTGCTGTTTCCACAGTGCTAAGTACTCCCAACTCTATCAACAATGTAGGTTTTACCAGTTTTCTAAGTCTCTCTTATTTTCTTATACTTATACTTGGAATTCTCTGTGTAAACCTCTGTAACTTCTCCAGGTAGATGAATCACTGTGTACTTTCTCTTGTTTCTATCTGTTACCAATCTTGAGAAACTCATACATTCTCTTTTCACTGTTTCCCGGTCTTAGAGAAGTAGATTTCTTTCGGCGAAAGTGCTGTTTTCACAGTGCTAAGTACTCCCAACTCTATCAACAATGTAGGTTTTACCAGTTTTCTAAGTCTCTGTTATTTTCTTGTACTTATACTTGGAATTCTCTGTGAAAACCTCTGTAACTTCTCTAGGTAGATGAATCACTGTGTACTTTCTCTTGTTTCTATCTGTTACCAATCTTGAGAAACTCATACATTCTCTTTTCACTGTTTCACGGCCTTAGAGAAGTAGATTTCTTTCGGCGAAAGTGCTGTTTTCACAGTGCTAAGTACTCCAAACCCAATCAACAATGTAAGTTTTACCAGTTTTCTAAGTCTCTCTTATATTCTTTTACTTATACTTGGAATTTTCTGTGTAAACCTCTGTAACTTCTCTAGGTAGATGAATCACTGTGTACTTTCTCTTGTTTCTATCTGTTACCAATATTGAGAAACTCATACATTCTCTTTTCACTGTTTCACGGTCTTAGAGAAGTAGATTTCTTTTGGCGAAAGTGCTGTTTTCACAGTGCTAAGTACTCCAAACCCAATCAACAATGTAAGTTTTACCAGTTTTCTAAGTCTCTCTTATCTTCTTTTACTTATACTTGGAATTTTCTGTATAAACCTCTGTAACTTCTCTAGGTAGATGAATCACTGTGTACTTTCTCTTGTTTCTATCTGTTACCAATCTTGGAAACTCATACATTCACTTTTCACACTTTCCCGGTCTTAGAGAAGTAGATTTCTTTCGGCGAAAGTGCTGTTTTCACAGTGCTAAGTACTCCCAACCCAATCAACAATATAAGTTTTACCAGTTTTCTAAGTCTCTCTTATCTTCTTTTACTTATACTTGGAATTTTCTGTGTAAACCTCTGTAACTTCTCTAGGTAGATGAATCACTGTGTACTTTCTCTTGTTTCTATCTGTTACCAATCTTGAGAAACTCATACATTCTCTTTTCACTGTTTCCTGGTCTTAGAGAAGTAGATTTCTTTCGGCGAAAGTGCTGTTTTCACAGTGCTAAGTACTCCCAACTCTATCAACAATGTAGGTTTTACCAGTTTTCTAAGTCTCTCTTATTTTCTTGTACTTATACTTGGAATTCTCTGTGTAAACCTCTGTAACTTCTCTAGGTAGATGAATCACTGTGTACTTTCTCTTGTTTCTATCTATTACCAATCTTGAGAAACTCATACATTCTCTTTTCACTGTTTCCCGGTCTTAGAGAAGTAGATTTCTTTCTGCGAAAGTGCTGTTTTCACAGTGCTAAGTACTCCCAACTCTATCAACAATGTAGCTTTTACCAGTTTTCTAAGTCTCTCTTATTTTCTTGTACTTATACTTGGAATTCTCTGTGTAAACCTCTGTAACTTTTCCAGGTAGATGAATCACTGTGTACTCTCTCTTGTTTCTGTCTGTTACCAATCTTGAGAAACTCATACATTCTCTTTTCACTGTTTCCCGGTCTTAGAGAAGTAGATTTCTTTCTGCGAAAGTGCTGTTTTCACAGTGCTAAGTACTCCCAACTCTATCAACAATGTAGGTTTTACCAGTTTTCTAAGTCTCTCTTATTTTCTTGTACTTATACTTGGAATTCTCTGTGTAAACCTCTGTAACTTCTCTAGGTAGATGAATCACTGTGTACTTTCTCTTGTTTCTATCTGTTACCAATCTTGAGAAACTCATACATTCTCTTTTCACTGTTTCCCGGTCTTAGAGAAGTAGATTTCTTTCGGCGAAAGTGCTGTTTTCACAGTGCTAAGTACTCCTAACTCAATCTACAATGTAAGTTTTACCAGTTTTCTAAGTCGCTCTTTTTTTCTTGTACTTAAACTTGGAATTTTCTGTGTAAACCTCTGTAACTTCTCTAGGTAGATGAATCACTGTGTACTTCTTTTGCTTCTATGTGTTACTAATCTTGAGAAACTCATACATTCCCTGTTACATGTTTCCCGGTGTTAGAGAAGTAGATTTCTTTCTGCGAAAGTGCTGTTTTCACAGTGCTAAGTATTCCCAACTCTATCAACAATGTAGGCTTTACCAGTTTTCTAAGTCTCTCTTATTTTCTTATACTTATACTTGGAATTCTCTGTGTATACCTCTGTAACTTCGCTAGGTAGATGAATCACTGTGTACTTTCTCTTGTTTCTATCTGTTACCAATCTTGAGAAACTCATACATTCTCTTTTCACTGTTTCCTGGTCTTAGAGAAGTAGATTTCTTTCGACGAAAGTGCTGTTTTCACAGTGCTAAGTACTCCCAACTCTATCAACAATGTAGGTTTTACCAGTTTTCTAAGTCTCTCTTATTTTCTTGTACTTATACTTGGAATTCTCTGTGTAAACCTCTGTAACTTCTCTAGGTAGATGAATCACTGTGTACTTTCTCTTGTTTCTATCTATTACCAATCTTGAGAAACTCATACATTCTCTTTTCACTGTTTCCCGGTCTTAGAGAAGTAGATTTCTTTCTGCGAAAGTGCTGTTTTCACAGTGCTAAGTACTCCCAACTCTATCAACAATGTAGCTTTTACCAGTTTTCTAAGTCTCTCTTATTTTCTTGTACTTATACTTGGAATTCTCTGTGTAAACCTCTGTAACTTCTCCAGGTAGATGAATCACTGTGTACTCTCTCTTGTTTCTGTCTGTTACCAATCTTGAGAAACTCATACATTCTCTTTTCACTGTTTCCCGGTCTTAGAGAAGTAGATTTCTTTCTGCGAAAGTGCTGTTTTCACAGTGCTAAGTACTCCCAACTCTATCAACAATGTAGGTTTTAACAGTTTTCTAAGTCTCTCTTATTTTCTTGTACTTATACTTGGAATTCTCTGTGTAAACCTCTGTAACTTCTCTAGGTAGATGAATCACTGTGTACTTTCTCTTGTTTCTATCTGTTACCAATCTTGAGAAACTCATACATTCTCTTTTCACTGTTTCCCGGTCTTAGAGAAGTAGATTTCTTTCGGCGAAAGTGCTGTTTTCACAGTGCTAAGTACTCCTAACTCAATCTACAATGTAAGTTTTACCAGTTTTCTAAGTCGCTCTTTTTTTCTTGTACTTAAACTTGGAATTTTCTGTGTAAACCTCTGTAACTTCTCTAGGTAGATGAATCACTGTGTACTTCTTTTGCTTCTATGTGTTACTAATCTTGAGAAACTCATACATTCTCTGTTACCTGTTTCCCGGTGTTAGAGAAGTAGATTTCTTTCTGCGAAAGTGCTGTTTTCACAGTGCTAAGTATTCCCAACTCTATCAACAATGTAGGTTTTACCAGTTTTCTAAGTCTCTCTTATTTTCTTATACTTATACTTGGAATTCTCTGTGTATACCTCTGTAACTTCGCTAGGTAGATGAATCACTGTGTACTTTCTCTTGTTTCTATCTGTTACCAATCTTGAGAAACTCATACATTGTCTGTTCACTGTTTCCTGGTCTTAGAAAAGTAGATTTCTTTCGGCGAAAGTGCTGTTTTCACAGTGCTAAGTACTCCCAACTCAATCAACAATGTAAGTTTATCAGTTTTCTAAGTCTCTCTTATTTTCTTGTACTTATACTTGGAATTTTCTGTGTAAAGCTCTGTAACTTCTCTAGGTAGATGAATCAATGTGTACTTCTTTTGTTTCTATCTGTTACTAATCTTGAGAAACTCATACATTCTCTGTTACCTGTTTCCTGGTGTTAGAGAAGTAGATTTCTTTCGGCGAAAGTGCTGTTTTCACAGTGCTAAGTACTCCCAACTCTATCAACAATGTAGGTTTTACCAGTTTTCTAAGTCTCTCTTATTTTCTTGTACTTATACTTGGAATTCTCTGTGTAAACCTCTGTAACTTCTCTAGGTAGATGAATCACTGTGTACTTTCTCTTCTTTCTATCTGTTACCAATCTTGAGAAACTCATACATTCTCTTTTCACTGTTTCACGGTCTTAGAGAAGTAGATTTCTTTCGGCGAAAGTGCTGTTTTCACAGTTCTAAGTACTCCCAACCCAATCAACAATGTAAGTTTTACCAGTTTTCTAAGTCTCTCTTATCTTCTTTTACTTATACTTGGAATTCTCTGTGTAAACCTCTGTAACTTCTCTAGGTAGATGAATCACTGTGTACTTTCTCTGGTTTCTATCTGTTACCAATCTTGAGAAACTCATACATTCTCTTTTCACTGTTTCCCGGTCTTAGAGAAGTAGATTTCTTTCGGCGAAAGTGCTGTTTTCACAGTGCTAAGTACTCCCAACTCAATCAACAATGTAAGTTTATTAGTTTTCTAAGTCTCTCTTATTTTCTTGTACATATACTTGGAATTTTCTGTGTAAACCTCTGTAACTTCTCTAGGTAGATGAATCACTGTGTACTTTCTCTTGTTTCTATCTGTTACCAATCTTGAGAAACTCATACATTCTCTTTTCACTGTTTCCTGGTCTTAGAGAAGTAGATTTCTTTCGACGAAAGTGCTGTTTTCACAGTGCTAAGTACTCCCAACTCTATCAACAATGTAGGTTTTACCAGTTTTCTAAGTCTCTCTTATTTTCTTGTACTTATACTTGGAATTCTCTGTGTAAACCTCTGTAACTTCTCTAGGTAGATGAATCACTGTGTACTTTCTCTTGTTTCTATCTATTACCAATCTTGAGAAACTCATACATTCTCTTTTCACTGTTTCCCGGTCTTAGAGAAGTAGATTTCTTTCTGCGAAAGTGCTGTTTTCACAGTGCTAAGTACTCCCAACTCTATCAACAATGTAGCTTTTACCAGTTTTCTAAGTCTCTCTTATTTTCTTGTACTTATACTTGGAATTCTCTGTGTAAACCTCTGTAACTTCTCCAGGTAGATGAATCACTGTGTACTCTCTCTTGTTTCTGTCTGTTACCAATCTTGAGAAACTCATACATTCTCTTTTCACTGTTTCCCGGTCTTAGAGAAGTAGATTTCTTTCTGCGAAAGTGCTGTTTTCACAGTGCTAAGTACTCCCAACTCTATCAACAATGTAGGTTTTAACAGTTTTCTAAGTCTCTCTTATTTTCTTGTACTTATACTTGGAATTCTCTGTGTAAACCTCTGTAACTTCTCTAGGTAGATGAATCACTGTGTACTTTCTCTTGTTTCTATCTGTTACCAATCTTGAGAAACTCATACATTCTCTTTTCACTGTTTCCCGGTCTTAGAGAAGTAGATTTCTTTCGGCGAAAGTGCTGTTTTCACAGTGCTAAGTACTCCTAACTCAATCTACAATGTAAGTTTTACCAGTTTTCTAAGTCGCTCTTTTTTTCTTGTACTTAAACTTGGAATTTTCTGTGTAAACCTCTGTAACTTCTCTAGGTAGATGAATCACTGTGTACTTCTTTTGCTTCTATGTGTTACTAATCTTGAGAAACTCATACATTCTCTGTTACCTGTTTCCCGGTGTTAGAGAAGTAGATTTCTTTCTGCGAAAGTGCTGTTTTCACAGTGCTAAGTATTCCCAACTCTATCAACAATGTAGGTTTTACCAGTTTTCTAAGTCTCTCTTATTTTCTTATACTTATACTTGGAATTCTCTGTGTATACCTCTGTAACTTCGCTAGGTAGATGAATCACTGTGTACTTTCTCTTGTTTCTATCTGTTACCAATCTTGAGAAACTCATACATTGTCTGTTCACTGTTTCCTGGTCTTAGAAAAGTAGATTTCTTTCGGCGAAAGTGCTGTTTTCACAGTGCTAAGTACTCCCAACTCAATCAACAATGTAAGTTTATCAGTTTTCTAAGTCTCTCTTATTTTCTTGTACTTATACTTGGAATTTTCTGTGTAGAGCTCTGTAACTTCTCTAGGTAGATGAATCAATGTGTACTTCTTTTGTTTCTATCTGTTACTAATCTTGAGAAACTCATACATTCTCTGTTACCTGTTTCCTGGTGTTAGAGAAGTAGATTTCTTTCGGCGAAAGTGCTGTTTTCACAGTGCTAAGTACTCCCAACTCTATCAACAATGTAGGTTTTACCAGTTTTCTAAGTCTCTCTTATTTTCTTGTACTTATACTTGGAATTCTCTGTGTAAACCTCTGTAACTTCTCTAGGTAGATGAATCACTGTGTACTTTCTCTTCTTTCTATCTGTTACCAATCTTGAGAAACTCATACATTCTCTTTTCACTGTTTCACGGTCTTAGAGAAGTAGATTTCTTTCGGCGAAAGTGCTGTTTTCACAGTTCTAAGTACTCCCAACCCAATCAACAATGTAAGTTTTACCAGTTTTCTAAGTCTCTCTTATCTTCTTTTACTTATACTTGGAATTCTCTGTGTAAACCTCTGTAACTTCTCTAGGTAGATGAATCACTGTGTACTTTCTCTGGTTTCTATCTGTTACCAATCTTGAGAAACTCATACATTCTCTTTTCACTGTTTCCCGGTCTTAGAGAAGTAGATTTCTTTCGGCGAAAGTGCTGTTTTCACAGTGCTAAGTACTCCCAACTCAATCAACAATGTAAGTTTATTAGTTTTCTAAGTCTCTCTTATTTTCTTGTACATATACTTGGAATTTTCTGTGTAAACCTCTGTAACTTCTCTAGGTAGATGAATCACTGTGTACTTTCTCTTGTTTCTATCTGTTACCAATCTTCAGAAAGTCATACATTCTCTTTTCACTGTTTTCCGGTCTCAGAGAAGTAGATTTCTTTCGGCGAAAGTGCTGTTTTCACAGTGCTAAGTACTCCCAAGTCTATCAACAATGTAGGTTTTACCAGTTTTCTAAGTCTCTCTTATTTTCTTGTACTTATACTTGGAATTTTCTGTGTAAACCTCTGTAACTTCTCTAGGTAGATGAATCACTGTGTACTTTCTCTTGTTTCTATCTGTTACCAATCTTGAGAAACTCATACATTCTCTTTTCACTGTTTCCCGGTCTTAGAGAAGTGGATTTCTTTCGGCGAAAGTGCTGTTTTCACAGTGCTAAGTACTCCCAACTCAATCAACAATGTAAGTTTTACCAGTTTTCTAAGTCTCTCTTATTTTCTTTTACTTAAACTTGGAATTTTCTGTGTAAACCTCTGTAACTTCTCCAGGTACATGAATCACTGTGTACTTCTTTTGTTTCTATCTGTTACTAATCTTGAGAAACTCATACATTCTCTGTTACCTGTTTCCCGGTGTTAGAGAAGTAGATTTCTTTCGGCGAAAGAGCTGTTTTCACAGTGCTACGAACTCCCAACCCAATCAACAATGTAAGTCTTACCAGTTTTCTAAGTCTCTCTTATCTTCTTTTACTTATACTTGGAATATTCTGTGTAAACCTCTGTAACTTCTCTAGGTAGATGAATCACTGTGTACTTTCTCTTGTTTCTATCTGTTACCAATCTTGAGAAACTCATACATTCTCTTTCACTATTTCCCTGTCTTACAGAAGTAGATTTCTTTCGGCGAAAGTGCTGTTTTCACAGTGCTGAGTACTCCCAACTCTATCAACAATGTAGGTTTTACCAGTTTTCTAAGTCTCTCTTATTTTCTTGTACTTATACTTGGAATTCTCTGTGTAAACCTCTGTAACTTCTCTAGGTAGATGAATCACTGTGTACTTTCTCTTGTTTCTATCTGTTACCAATCTTCAGAAACTCATACATTCTCTTTTCACTGTTTTCCGGTCTTAGAGAAGTAGATTTCTTTCGGCGAAAGTGCTGTATTCACAGTGCTAAGTACTCCCAACTCTATCAACAATGTAGGTTTTACCAGTTTTCTAAGTCTCTCTTATTTTCTTGTACTTATACTTGGAATTCTCTGTGTAAACCTCTGTAACTTCTCTAGATAGATGAATCACTGTGTACTTTCTCTTGTTTCTATCTGGTACCAATCTTGAGAAACTCATACATTCTCTTTTCACTGTTTCCCAGTCTTAGAGAAGTAGATTTCTTTCGGCGAAAGTGCTGTTTTCACAGTGCTAAGTACTCCAAACCCAATCAACAATGTAAGTTTTACCAGTATTCTAAGTCTCTCTTATCTTCTTTTACTTATACTTGGAATTTTCTGTGTAAACCTCTGTAACTTCTCTAGGTAGATGAATCACTGTGTACTTTCTCTTGTTTCTATCTGTTACCAATCTTGAGAAACTCATACATTCACTTTTCACTGTTTCCCGGTCTTAGAGAAGTAGATTTCTTTCGGCGAAAGTGCTGTTTTCACAGTGCTAAGTACTCCCAACCCAATCAACAGTATAAGTTTTACCCGTTTTCTAAGCCTCTCTTATCTTTTTTTGCTTATACTTGGAATTTTCTGTGTAAACCTCTGAAACTTCTCTAGGTAGATGAATCAATGTGTACTTTCTCTTGTTTCTATCTGTAACCAATCTTGAGAAACTCATACATTTTCTTTTCACTGTTTCCCGGTCTAAGAGAAGTAGATTTCTTTCGGCGAAAGTGCTGTTTTCACAGTGCTAAGTACTCCCAACTCTATCAACAATGTAGGTTTTACCAGTTTTCTAAGTCTCTCTTATTTTCTTATACTTGGAATTCTCTGTGTAAACCTCTGTAACTTCTCCAGGTAGATGAATCACTGTGTACTTTCTCTTGTTTCTATCTGTTACCAATCTTGAGAAACTCATACATTCTCTTTTCACTGTTTCCCGGTCTTAGAGAAGTAGATTTCTTTCGGCGAAAGTGCTGTTTTCACAGTGCTAAGTACTCCCAACTCTATCAACAATGTAGGTTTTACCAGTTTTCTAAGTCTCTGTTATTTTCTTGTACTTATACTTGGAATTCTCTGTGAAAACCTCTGTAACTTCTCTAGGTAGATGAATCACTGTGTACTTTCTCTTGTTTCTCTCTGTTAAAAATCTTGAGAAACTCATACATTCCCTTTTCACTGTCTCACGGTCTTAGAGAAGTAGATTTCCTTCGGCGAAAGTGCTGTTTTCACTGTGCTAAGTACTCCCAACCCAATCAACACTGTAAGTTTTACCAGTATTCTAAGTCTCTCTTATCTTCTTTTACTTATAATTGGAATTTTCTGTGTAAACCTCTGTAATTTCTCTAGGTAGATGAATCACTGTGTACTTTCTCTTGTTTCTATCTGTTACCAATCTTGAGAAACTCATACATTCTCTTTTCACTGTTTCCCGGTCTTAGAGAAGTAGATTTCTTTCGGCGAAAGTGCTATTTTCACAGTGCTAAGTACTCCCAACTCTATCAACAATGTAGGTTTTACCAGTTTTCTAAGTCTCTCTTATTTTCTTATACTTATACTTGGAATTCTCTGTTTAAACCTCTGTAACTTCTCCAGGTAGATGAATCACTGTGTACTTTCTCTTGTTTCTATCTGTTACCAATCTTGAGAAACTCATACATTCTCTTTTCACTGTTTCCCGGTCTTAGAGAAGTAGATTTCTTTCGGCGAAAGTGCTGTTTTCATAGTGCTAAGTACTCCCAACTCTATCAACAATGTAGGTTTTACCAGTTTTCTAAGTCTCTCTTATTTTCTTGTACTTATACTTGGAATTCTCTGTGTAAACCTCTGTAACTTCTCCAGGTAGATGAATCACTGTGTACTCTCTCTTGTTTCTGTCTGTTACCAATCTTGAGAAACTCATACATTCTCTTTTCACTGTTTCCCGGTCTTAGAGAAGTAGATTTCTTTCTGCGAAAGTGCTGTTTTCACAGTGCTAAGTACTCCCAACTCTATCAACAATGTAGGTTTTAACAGTTTTCTAAGTCTCTCTTATTTTCTTGTACTTATACTTGGAATTCTCTGTGTAAACCTCTGTAACTTCTCTAGGTAGATGAATCACTGTGTACTTTCTCTTGTTTCTATCTGTTACCAATCTTGAGAAACTCATACATTCTCTTTTCACTGTTTCCCGGTCTTAGAGAAGTAGATTTCTTTCGGCGAAAGTGCTGTTTTCACAGTGCTAAGTACTCCTAACTCAATCTACAATGTAAGTTTTACCAGTTTTCTAAGTCGCTCTTTTTTTCTTGTACTTAAACTTGGAATTTTCTGTGTAAACCTCTGTAACTTCTCTCGGTAGATGAATCACTGTGTACTTCTTTTGCTTCTATGTGTTACTAATCTTGAGAAACTCATACATTCTCTGTTACCTGTTTCCCGGTGTTAGAGAAGTAGATTTCTTTCTGCGAAAGTGCTGTTTTCACAGTGCTAAGTATTCCCAACTCTATCAACAATGTAGGTTTTACCAGTTTTCTAAGTCTCTCTTATTTTCTTATACTTATACTTGGAATTCTCTGTATATACCTCTGTAACTTCGCTAGGTAGATGAATCACTGTGTACTTTCTCTTGTTTCTATCTGTTACCAATCTTGAGAAACTCATACATTGTCTGTTCACTGTTTCCTGGTCTTAGAAAAGTAGATTTCTTTCGGCGAAAGTGCTGTTTTCACAGTGCTAAGTACTCCCAACTCAATCAACAATGTAAGTTTATCAGTTTTCTAAGTCTCTCTTATTTTCTTGTACTTATACTTGGAATTTTCTGTGTAAAGCTCTGTAACTTCTCTAGGTAGATGAATCAATGTGTACTTCTTTTGTTTCTATCTGTTACTAATCTTGAGAAACTCATACATTCTCTGTTACCTGTTTCCTGGTGTTAGAGAAGTAGATTTCTTTCGGCGAAAGTGCTGTTTTCACAGTGCTAAGTACTCCCAACTCTATCAACAATGTAGGTTTTACCAGTTTTCTAAGTCTCTCTTATTTTCTTGTACTTATACTTGGAATTCTCTGTGTAAACCTCTGTAACTTCTCTAGGTAGATGAATCACTGTGTACTTTCTCTTCTTTCTATCTGTTACCAATCTTGAGAAACTCATACATTCTCTTTTCACTGTTTCACGGTCTTAGAGAAGTAGATTTCTTTCGGCGAAAGTGCTGTTTTCACAGTTCTAAGTACTCCCAACCCAATCAACAATGTAAGTTTTACCAGTTTTCTAAGTCTCTCTTATCTTCTTTTACTTATACTTGGAATTCTCTGTGTAAACCTCTGTAACTTCTCTAGGTAGATGAATCACTGTGTACTTTCTCTTGTTTCTATCTGTTACCAATCTTGAGAAACTCATACATTCTCTTTTCACTGTTTCCCGGTCTTAGAGAAGTAGATTTCTTTCGGCGAAAGTGCTGTTTTCACAGTGCTAAGTACTCCCAACTCAATCAACAATGTAAGTTTATTAGTTTTCTAAGTCTCTCTTATTTTCTTGTACATATACTTGGAATTTTCTGTGTAAACCTCTGTAACTTCTCTAGGTAGATGAATCACTGTGTACTTTCTCTTGTTTCTATCTGTTACCAATCTTCAGAAACTCATACATTCTCTTTTCACTGTTTTCCGGTCTCAGAGAAGTAGATTTCTTTCGGCGAAAGTGCTGTTTTCACAGTGCTAAGTACTCCCAAGTCTATCAACATTGTAGGTTTTACCAGTTTTCTAAGTCTCTCTTATTTTCTTGTACTTATACTTGGAATTTTCTGTGTAAACCTCTGTAACTTCTCTAGGTAGATGAATCACTGTGTACTTTCTCTTGTTTCTGTCTGTTACCAATCTTGAGAAACTCATACATTCTCTTTTCACTGTTTCCCGGTCTTAGAGAAGTGGATTTCTTTCGGCGAAAGTGATGTTTTCACAGTGCTAAGTACTCCCAACTCAATCAACAATGTAAGTTTTACCAGTTTTCTAAGTCTCTCTTATTTTCTTTTACTTAAACTTGGAATTTTCTGTGTAAACCTCTGTAACTTCTCCAGGTACATGAATCACTGTGTACTTCTTTTGTTTCTATCTGTTACTAATCTTGAGAAACTCATACATTCTCTGTTACCTGTTTCCCGGTGTTAGAGAACTAGATTTCTTTCGGCTAAAGAGCTGTTTTCACAGTGCAAAGAACTCCCAACCCAATCAACAATGTAAGTCTTACCAGTTTTCTAAGTCTCTCTTATCTTCTTTTACTTATACTTGGAATTTTCTGTGTAAACCTCTGTAACTTCTCTAGGTAGATGAATCACTGTGTACTTTCTCTTGTTTCTATCTGTTATCAATCTTGAGAAACTCATACATTCTCTTTCACTGTTTCCCTGTCTTACAGAAGTAGATTTCTTTCGGCGAAAGTGCTGTTTTCACAGTGCTGAGTACTCCCAACTCTATCAACAATGTAGGTTTTACCAGTTTTATAAGTCTCTCTTATTTTCTTGTACTTATACTTGGAATTCTCTGTGTAAACCTCTGTAACTTCTCTAGGTAGATGAATCACTGTGTACTTTCTCTTGTTTCTATCTGTTACCAATCTTCAGAAACTCATACATTCTCTTTTCACTGTATTCCGGTCTTAGAGAAGTAGATTTCTTTCGGCGAAAATGCTGTATTCACAGTGCTAAGTACTCCCAACTCTATCAACAATGTAGGTTTTACCAGTTTTCTAAGTCTCTCTTATTTTCTTGTACTTATACTTGGAATTCTCTGTGTAAACCTCTGTAACTTCTCTAGATAGATGAATCACTGTGTACTTTCTCTTGTTTCTATCTGGTACCAATCTTGAGAAACTCATACATTCTCTTTTCACTGTTTCCCAGTCTTAGAGAAGTAGATTTCTTTCGGCGAAAGTGCTGTTTTCACAGTGCTAAGTACTCCAAACCCAATCAACAATGTAAGTTTTACCAGTATTCTAAGTCTCTCTTATCTTCTTTTACTTATACTTGGAATTTTCTGTGTAAACCTCTGTAACTTCTCTAGGTAGATGAATCACTGTGTACTTTCTCTTGTTTCTATCTGTTACCAATCTTGAGAAACTCATACATTCACTTTTCACTGTTTCCCGGTCTTAGAGAAGTAGATTTCTTTTGGCGAAAGTGCTGTTTTCACAGTGCTAAGTACTCCCAACCCAATCAACAGTATAAGTTTTACCAGTTTTCTAAGCCTCTCTTATCTTTTTTTGCTTATACTTGGAATTTTCTGTGTAAACCTCTGTAACTTCTCTAGGTAGATGAATCAATGTGTACTTTCTCTTGTTTCTATCTGTAACCAATCTTGAGAAACTCATACATTCTCTTTTCACTGTTTCCCGGTCTTAGAGAAGTAGATTTCTTTCGGCGAAAGTGCTGTTTTCACAGTGCTAAGTACTCCCAACTCTATCAACAATGTAGGTTTTACCAGTTTTCTAAGTCTCTCTTATTTTCTTGTACTTATACTTGGAATTCTCTGTGTAAACCTCTGTAACTTCTCCAGGTAGATGAATCACTGTGTACTCTCTCTTGTTTCTGTCTGTTACCAATCTTGAGAAACTCATACATTCTCTTTTCACTGTTTCCCGGTCTTAGAGAAGTAGATTTCTTTCTGCGAAAGTGCTGTTTTCACAGTGCTAAGTACTCCCAACTCTATCAACAATGTAGGTTTTAACAGTTTTCTAAGTCTCTCTTATTTTCTTGTACTTATACTTGGAATTCTCTGTGTAAACCTCTGTAACTTCTCTAGGTAGATGAATCACTGTGTACTTTCTCTTGTTTCTATCTGTTACCAATCTTGAGAAACTCATACATTCTCTTTTCACTGTTTCCCGGTCTTAGAGAAGTAGATTTCTTTCGGCAAAAGTGCTGTTTTCACAGTGCTAAGTACTCCTAACTCAATCTACAATGTAAGTTTTACCAGTTTTCTAAGTCGCTCTTTTTTTCTTGTACTTAAACTTGGAATTTTCTGTGTAAACCTCTGTAACTTCTCTAGGTAGATGAATCACTGTGTACTTCTTTTGCTTCTATGTGTTACTAATCTTGAGAAACTCATACATTCTCTGTTACCTGTTTCCCGGTGTTAGAGAAGTAGATTTCTTTCTGCGAAAGTGCTGTTTTCACAGTGCTAAGTATTCCCAACTCTATCAACAATGTAGGTTTTACCAGTTTTCTAAGTCTCTCTTATTTTCTTGTACTTATACTTGGAATTCTCTGTGTAAACCTCTGTAACTTCTCTAGGTAGATGAATCACTGTGTACTTTCTCTTCTTTCTATCTGTTACCAATCTTGAGAAACTCATACATTCTCTTTTCACTGTTTCACGGTCTTAGAGAAGTAGATTTCTTTCGGCGAAAGTGCTGTTTTCACAGTTCTAAGTACTCCCAACCCAATCAACAATGTAAGTTTTACCAGTTTTCTAAGTCTCTCTTATCTTCTTTTACTTATACTTGGAATTCTCTGTGTAAACCTCTGTAACTTCTCTAGGTAGATGAATCACTGTGTACTTTCTCTTGTTTCTATCTGTTACCAATCTTGAGAAACTCATACATTCTCTTTTCACTGTTTCCCGGTCTTAGAGAAGTAGATTTCTTTCGGCGAAAGTGCTGTTTTCACAGTGCTAAGTACTCCCAACTCAATCAACAATGTAAGTTTATTAGTTTTCTAAGTCTCTCTTATTTTCTTGTACATATACTTGGAATTTTCTGTGTAAACCTCTGTAACTTCTCTAGGTAGATGAATCACTGTGTACTTTCTCTTGTTTCTATCTGTTACCAATCTTCAGAAACTCATACATTCTCTTTTCACTGTTTTCCGGTCTCAGAGAAGTAGATTTCTTTCGGCGAAAGTGCTGTTTTCACAGTGCTAAGTACTCCCAAGTCTATCAACATTGTAGGTTTTACCAGTTTTCTAAGTCTCTCTTATTTTCTTGTACTTATACTTGGAATTTTCTGTGTAAACCTCTGTAACTTCTCTAGGTAGATGAATCACTGTGTACTTTCTCTTGTTTCTATCTGTTACCAATCTTGAGAAACTCATACATTCTCTTTTCACTGTTTCCCGGTCTTAGAGAAGTAGATTTCTTTCGGCGAAAGTGTTGTTTTCACAGTGCTAAGTACTCCCAACTCTATCAACAATGTAGGTTTTACCAGTTTTCAAAGTCTCTCTTATTTTCTTGTACTTATACTTGGAATTCTCTGTGTAAACCTCTGTAACTTCTCTAGGTAGATGAATCACTGTGTACTTTCTCTTGTTTCTATCTGTTACCAATCTTGAGAAACTCATACATTCTCTTTTCACTGTTTCCCGGTCTTAGAGAAGTAGATTTCTTTCGGCGAAAGTGCTGTTTTCACAGTGCTAAGTACTCCTAACTCAATCTACAATGTAAGTTTTACCAGTTTTCTAAGTCGCTCTTTTTTTCTTGTACTTAAACTTGGAATTTTCTGTGTAAACCTCTGTAACTTCTCTAGGTAGATGAATCACTGCGTACTTCTTTTGCTTCTATGTGTTACTAATCTTGAGAAACTCATACATTCTCTGTTACCTGTTTCCCGGTGTTAGAGAAGTAGATTTCTTTCTGCGAAAGTGCTGTTTTCACAGTGCTAAGTATTCCCAACTCTATCAACAATGTAGGTTTTACCAGTTTTCTAAGTCTCTCTTATTTTCTTATACTTATACTTGGAATTCTCTGTGTATACCTCTGTAACTTCGCTAGGTAGATGAATCACTGTGTACTTTCTCTTGTTTCTATCTGTTACCAATCTTGAGAAACTCATACATTGTCTGTTCACTGTTTCCTGGTCTTAGAAAAGTAGATTTCTTTCGGCGAAAGTGCTGTTTTCACAGTGCTAAGTACTCCCAACTCAGTCAACAATGTAAGTTTATCAGTTTTCTAAGTCTCTCTTATTTTCTTGTACTTATACTTGGAATTTTCTGTGTAAAGCTCTGTAACTTCTCTAGGTAGATGAATCAATGTGTACTTCTTTTGTTTCTATCTGTTACTAATCTTGAGAAACTCATACATTCTCTGTTACCTGTTTCCCGGTGTTAGAGAAGTAGATTTCTTTCGGCGAAAGTGCTGTTTTCACAGTGCTAAGTACTCCCAACTCTATCAACAATGTAGGTTTTACCAGTTTTCTAAGTCTCTCTTATTTTCTTGTACTTATACTTGGAATTCTCTGTGTCAACCTCTGTAACTTCTCTAGGTAGATGAATCACTGTGTACTTTCTCTTGTTTCTATCTGTTACCAATCTTGAGAAACTCATACATTCTCTTTTCACTGTTTCCCGGTCTTAGAGAAGTAGATTTCTTTTGGCGAAAGTGCTGTTTTCACAGTTCTAAGTACTCCCAACCCAATCAACAATGTAAGTTTTACCAGTTTTCTAAGTCTCTCTTATCTTCTTTTACTTATACTTGGAATTTTCTGTGTAAACCTCTGTAACTTCTCTAGGTAGATGAATCACTGTGTACTTTCTCTTGTTTCTATCTGTTACCAATCTTGAGAAACTCATACATTCTCTTTTCACTGTTTCCCGGTCTTAGAGAAGTAGATTTCTTTCGGCGAAAGTGCTGTTTTCACAGTGCTAAGAACTCCCAACTCAATCAACAATGTAAGTTTATTAGTTTTCTAAGTCTCTCTTATTTTATTGTACTTATACTTGGAATTTTCTGTGTAAACTTCTGTAACTTCTCTAGGTAGATGAATCACTGTGTACTTTCTCTTGTTTCTATCTGTTACCAATCTTCAGAAACTCATACATTCTCTTTTCACTGTTTTCCGGTCTCAGAGAAGTAGATTTCTTTCTGCGAAAGTGCTGTTTTCACAGTGCTAAGTACTCCCAACTCTATCAGCATTGTAGGTTTTACCAGTTTTCTAAGTCTCTCTTATTTTCTTGTACTTATACTTGGAATTCTCTGTGTAAACCTCTGTAACTTCTCTAGGTAGATGAATCACTGTGTACTTTCTCTTGTTTCTATCTGTTACCAATCTTGAGAAACTCATACATTCTCTTTTCACTGTTTCCCGGTCTTAGAGAAGTGGATTTCTTTCGGCGAAAGTGCTGTTTTCACAGTGCTCAGTACTCCCAACTCAATCAACAATGTAAGTTTTACCAGTTTTCTAAGTCTCTCTTATTTTCTTTTACTTAAACTTGGAATTTTCTGTGTAAACCTCTGTAACTTCTCCAGGTAGATGAATCACTGTGTACTTCTTTTGTTTCTATCTGTTACTAATCTTGAGAAACTCATACATTCTCTGTTACATGTTTCCCGGTGTTAGAGAAGTAGATTTCTTTCGGCGAAAGAGCTGTTTTCACAGTGCTAAGAACTCCCAACCCAATCAACAATGTAAGTCTCACCAGTTTTCTAAGTCTCTCTTATCTTCTTTTACTTATACTTGGAATTTTCTGTGTAAACCTCAGTAACTTCTCTAGGTAGATGAATCACTGTGTACTTTCTCTTGTTTCTATCTGTTACCAATCTTGAGAAACTCATACATTCTCTTTCACTGTTTCCCTGTCTTACAGAAGTAGATTTCTTTCGGCGAAAGTGCTGTTTTCACAGTGCTGAGTACTCCCAACTCTATCAACAATGTAGGTTTTACCAGTTTTCTAAGTCTCTCTTATTTTCTTGTACTTATACTTGGAATTCTCTGTGTAAACCTCTGTAACTTCTCTAGGTAGATGAATCACTGTGTACTTTCTCTTGTTTCTATCTGTTACCAATGTTGAGAAACTCATACATTCTCTGTTCACTGTTTCCCGGTCTTAGAGAAGTAGATTTCTTTCGGCGAAAGTGCTGTTTTCACAGTGCTAAGTACTCCCAACTCAATCAACAATGTAAGTTTATCAGTTTTCTAAGTCTCTCTTATTTTCTTGTACTTATACTTTTAATTTTCTGTGTAAACATCTGTAACTTCTCTAGGTAGATGAATCACTGTGTACTTTCTCTTGTTTCTATCTGTTACCAATCTTCAGAAACTCATACATTCTCTTTTCACTGTTTTCCGGTCTTAGAGAAGTAGATTTCTTTCGGCGAAAGTGCTGTTTTCACAGTGCTAAGTACTCCCAACTCTATCAACAATGTAGGTTTTACCAGTTTTCTAAGTCTCTCTTATTTTCTTGTACTTATACTTGGAATTCTCTGTGTAAACCTCTGTAACTTCTCTAGATAGATGAATCACTGTGTACTTTCTCTTGTTTCTATCTGGTACCAATCTTGAGAAACTCATACATTCTCTTTTCACTGTTTCCCGGTCTTAGAGAAGTAGATTTCTTTCGGCGAAAGTGCTGTTTTCACAGTGCTAAGTACTCCAAACCCAATCAACAATGTAAGTTTTACCAGTATTCTAAGTCTCTCTTATCTTCTTATACTTGGAATTCTCTGTGTAAACCTCTGTAACTTCTCCAGGTAGATGAATCACTGTGTACTTTCTCTTGTTTCTATCTGTTACCAATCTTGAGAAACTCATACATTCTCTTTTCACTGTTTCCCGGTCTTAGAGAAGTAGATTTCTTTCGGCGAAAGTGCTGTTTTCACAGTGCTAAGTACTCCCAACTCTATCAACAATGTAGGTTTATTAGTTTTCTAATTCTCTCTTAATTTCTTGTACTTATACTTGGAATTTTCTGTGTAAACCTCTGTAACTTCTCTAGGTAGATGAATCACTGTGTACTTTCTCTTGTTTCTATCTGTTACCAATCTTCAGAAACTCATACATTCTCTTTTCACTGTTTTCCGGTCTCAGAGAAGTAGGTTTCTTTCGGCGAAAGTGCTGTTTTCACAGTGCTAAGTACTCCCAACTCTATCAACATTGTAGGTTTTACCAGTTTTCTAAGTCTCTCTTATTTTCTTGTACTTATACTTGGAATTCTCTTTGTAAACTTCTGTAACTTCTCTAGGTAGATGAATCACTGTGTACTTTCTCTTGTTTCTATCTGTTACCAATCTTGAGAAACTCATACATTCTCTTTTCACTGTTTCCCGGTCTTAGAGAAGTAGATTTCTTTCGGCGAAACTGCTGTTTTCACAGTGCTAAGTACTCCCAACTCTATCAACAATGTAGGTTTTACCAGTTTTCTAAGTCTCTCTTATTTTCTTGTACTTATACTTGGAATTCTCTGTGTAAACCTCTGTAACTTCTCTAGGTAGATGAATCACTGTGTACTTTCTCTTGTTTCTATCTATTACCAATCTTGAGAAACACATACATTCTCTTTTCACTGTTTCCCGGTCTTAGAGAAGTAGATTTCTTTCTGCGAAAGTGCTGTTTTCACAGTGCTAAGTACTCCCAACTCTATCAACAATGTAGCTTTTACCAGTTTTCTAAGTCTCTCTTATTTTCTTGTACTTATACTTGGAATTCTCTGTGTAAACCTCTGTAACTTCTCCAGGTAGATGAATCACTGTGTACTCTCTCTTGTTTCTGTCTGTTACCAATCTTGAGAAACTCATACATTCTCTTTTCACTGTTTCCCGGTCTTAGAGAAGTAGATTTCTTTCGGCGAAAGTGCTGTTTTCACAGTGCTAAGTACTCCCAACTCTATCAACAATGTAGGTTTTAACAGTTTTCTAAGTCTCTCTTATTTTCTTGTACTTATACTTGGAATTCTCTGTGTAAACCTCTGTAACTTCTCTAGGTAGATGAATCACTGTGTACTTTCTCTTGTTTCTATCTGTTACCAATCTTGAGAAACTCATACATTCTCTTTTCACTGTTTCCCGGTCTTAGAGAAGTAGATTTCTTTCGGCGAAAGTGCTGTTTTCACAGTGCTAAGTACTCCTAACTCAATCTACAATGTAAGTTTTACCAGTTTTCTAAGTCGCTCTTTTTTTCTTGTACTTAAACTTGGAATTTTCTGTGTAAACCTCTGTAACTTCTCTAGGTAGATGAATCACTGTGTACTTTCTCTTGTTTCTATCTGTTACCAATCTTGAGAAACTCATACATTCACTTTTCACTGTTTCCCGGTCTTAGAGAAGTAGATTTCTTTTGGCGAAAGTGCTGTTTTCACAGTGCTAAGTACTCCCAACCCAATCAACAGTATAAGTTTTACCAGTTTTCTAAGCCTCTCTTATCTTTTTTTGCTTATACTTGGAATTTTCTGTGTAAACCTCTGTAACTTCTCTAGGTAGATGAATCAATGTGTACTTTCTCTTGTTTCTATCTGTAACCAATCTTGAGAAACTCATACATTCTCTTTTCACTGTTTCCCGGTCTTAGAGAAGTAGATTTCTTTCGGCGAAAGTGCTGTTTTCACAGTGCTAAGTACTCCCAACTCTATCAACAATGTAGGTTTTACCAGTTTTCTAAGTCTCTCTTATTTTCTTGTACTTATACTTGGAATTCTCTGTGTAAACCTCTGTAACTTCTCCAGGTAGATGAATCACTGTGTACTCTCTCTTGTTTCTGTCTGTTACCAATCTTGAGAAACTCATACATTCTCTTTTCACTGTTTCCCGGTCTTAGAGAAGTAGATTTCTTTCTGCGAAAGTGCTGTTTTCACAGTGCTAAGTACTCCCAACTCTATCAACAATGTAGGTTTTAACAGTTTTCTAAGTCTCTCTTATTTTCTTGTACTTATACTTGGAATTCTCTGTGTAAACCTCTGTAACTTCTCTAGGTAGATGAATCACTGTGTACTTTCTCTTGTTTCTATCTGTTACCAATCTTGAGAAACTCATACATTCTCTTTTCACTGTTTCCCGGTCTTAGAGAAGTAGATTTCTTTCGGCAAAAGTGCTGTTTTCACAGTGCTAAGTACTCCTAACTCAATCTACAATGTAAGTTTTACCAGTTTTCTAAGTCGCTCTTTTTTTCTTGTACTTAAACTTGGAATTTTCTGTGTAAACCTCTGTAACTTCTCTAGGTAGATGAATCACTGTGTACTTATTTTGCTTCTATGTGTTACTAATCTTGAGAAACTCATACATTCTCTGTTACCTGTTTCCCGGTGTTAGAGAAGTAGATTTCTTTCTGCGAAAGTGCTGTTTTCACAGTGCTAAGTATTCCCAACTCTATCAACAATGTAGGTTTTACCAGTTTTCTAAGTCTCTCTTATTTTCTTGTACTTATACTTGGAATTCTCTGTGTAAACCTCTGTAACTTCTCTAGGTAGATGAATCACTGTGTACTTTCTCTTCTTTCTATCTGTTACCAATCTTGAGAAACTCATACATTCTCTTTTCACTGTTTCACGGTCTTAGAGAAGTAGATTTCTTTCGGCGAAAGTGCTGTTTTCACAGTTCTAAGTACTCCCAACCCAATCAACAATGTAAGTTTTACCAGTTTTCTAAGTCTCTCTTATCTTCTTTTACTTATACTTGGAATTCTCTGTGTAAACCTCTGTAACTTCTCTAGGTAGATGAATCACTGTGTACTTTCTCTTGTTTCTATCTGTTACCAATCTTGAGAAACTCATACATTCTCTTTTCACTGTTTCCCGGTCTTAGAGAAGTAGATTTCTTTCGGCGAAAGTGCTGTTTTCACAGTGCTAAGTACTCCCAACTCAATCAACAATGTAAGTTTATTAGTTTTCTAAGTCTCTCTTATTTTCTTGTACATATACTTGGAATTTTCTGTGTAAACCTCTGTAACTTCTCTAGGTAGATGAATCACTGTGTACTTTCTCTTGTTTCTATCTGTTACCAATCTTCAGAAACTCATACATTCTCTTTTCACTGTTTTCCGGTCTCAGAGAAGTAGATTTCTTTCGGCGAAAGTGCTGTTTTCACAGTGCTAAGTACTCCCAAGTCTATCAACATTGTAGGTTTTACCAGTTTTCTAAGTCTCTCTTATTTTCTTGTACTTATACTTGGAATTTTCTGTGTAAACCTCTGTAACTTCTCTAGGTAGATGAATCACTGTGTACTTTCTCTTGTTTCTATCTGTTACCAATCTTGAGAAACTCATACATTCTCTTTTCACTGTTTCCCGGTCTTAGAGAAGTAGATTTCTTTCGGCGAAAGTGTTGTTTTCACAGTGCTAAGTACTCCCAACTCTATCAACAATGTAGGTTTTACCAGTTTTCAAAGTCTCTCTTATTTTCTTGTACTTATACTTGGAATTCTCTGTGTAAACCTCTGTAACTTCTCTAGGTAGATGAATCACTGTGTACTTTCTCTTGTTTCTATCTGTTACCAATCTTGAGAAACTCATACATTCTCTTTTCACTGTTTCCCGGTCTTAGAGAAGTAGATTTCTTTCGGCGAAAGTGCTGTTTTCACAGTGCTAAGTACTCCTAACTCAATCTACAATGTAAGTTTTACCAGTTTTCTAAGTCGCTCTTTTTTTCTTGTACTTAAACTTGGAATTTTCTGTGTAAACCTCTGTAACTTCTCTAGGTAGATGAATCACTGCGTACTTCTTTTGCTTCTATGTGTTACTAATCTTGAGAAACTCATACATTCTCTGTTACCTGTTTCCCGGTGTTAGAGAAGTAGATTTCTTTCTGCGAAAGTGCTGTTTTCACAGTGCTAAGTATTCCCAACTCTATCAACAATGTAGGTTTTACCAGTTTTCTAAGTCTCTCTTATTTTCTTATACTTATACTTGGAATTCTCTGTGTATACCTCTGTAACTTCGCTAGGTAGATGAATCACTGTGTACTTTCTCTTGTTTCTATCTGTTACCAATCTTGAGAAACTCATACATTGTCTGTTCACTGTTTCCTGGTCTTAGAAAAGTAGATTTCTTTCGGCGAAAGTGCTGTTTTCACAGTGCTAAGTACTCCCAACTCAGTCAACAATGTAAGTTTATCAGTTTTCTAAGTCTCTCTTATTTTCTTGTACTTATACTTGGAATTTTCTGTGTAAAGCTCTGTAACTTCTCTAGGTAGATGAATCAATGTGTACTTCTTTTGTTTCTATCTGTTACTAATCTTGAGAAACTCATACATTCTCTGTTACCTGTTTCCCGGTCTTAGAGAAGTAGATTTCTTTCGGCGAAAGTGCTGTTTTCACAGTGCTAAGTACTCCCAACTCTATCAACAATGTAGGTTTTACCAGTTTTCTAAGTCTCTCTTATTTTCTTGTACTTATACTTGGAATTCTCTGTGTCAACCTCTGTAACTTCTCTAGGTAGATGAATCACTGTGTACTTTCTCTTGTTTCTATCTGTTACCAATCTTGAGAAACTCATACATTCTCTTTTCACTGTTTCCCGGTCTTAGAGAAGTAGATTTCTTTTGGCGAAAGTGCTGTTTTCACAGTTCTAAGTACTCCCAACCCAATCAACAATGTAAGTTTTACCAGTTTTCTAAGTCTCTCTTATCTTCTTTTACTTATACTTGGAATTTTCTGTGTAAACCTCTGTAACTTCTCTAGGTAGATGAATCACTGTGTACTTTCTCTTGTTTCTATCTGTTACCAATCTTGAGAAACTCATACATTCTCTTTTCACTGTTTCCCGGTCTTAGAGAAGTAGATTTCTTTCGGCGAAAGTGCTGTTTTCACAGTGCTAAGAACTCCCAACTCAATCAACAATGTAAGTTTATTAGTTTTCTAAGTCTCTCTTATTTTATTGTACTTATACTTGGAATTTTCTGTGTAAACTTCTGTAACTTCTCTAGGTAGATGAATCACTGTGTACTTTCTCTTGTTTCTATCTGTTACCAATCTTCAGAAACTCATACATTCTCTTTTCACTGTTTTCCGGTCTCAGAGAAGTAGATTTCTTTCTGCGAAAGTGCTGTTTTCACAGTGCTAAGTACTCCCAACTCTATCAGCATTGTAGGTTTTACCAGTTTTCTAAGTCTCTCTTATTTTCTTGTACTTATACTTGGAATTCTCTGTGTAAACCTCTGTAACTTCTCTAGGTAGATGAATCACTGTGTACTTTCTCTTGTTTCTATCTGTTACCAATCTTGAGAAACTCATACATTCTCTTTTCACTGTTTCCCGGTCTTAGAGAAGTGGATTTCTTTCGGCGAAAGTGCTGTTTTCACAGTGCTCAGTACTCCCAACTCAATCAACAATGTAAGTTTTACCAGTTTTCTAAGTCTCTCTTATTTTCTTTTACTTAAACTTGGAATTTTCTGTGTAAACCTCTGTAACTTCTCCAGGTAGATGAATCACTGTGTACTTCTTTTGTTTCTATCTGTTACTAATCTTGAGAAACTCATACATTCTCTGTTACATGTTTCCCGGTGTTAGAGAAGTAGATTTCTTTCGGCGAAAGAGCTGTTTTCACAGTGCTAAGAACTCCCAACCCAATCAACAATGTAAGTCTCACCAGTTTTCTAAGTCTCTCTTATCTTCTTTTACTTATACTTGGAATTTTCTGTGTAAACCTCAGTAACTTCTCTAGGTAGATGAATCACTGTGTACTTTCTCTTGTTTCTATCTGTTACCAATCTTGAGAAACTCATACATTCTCTTTCACTGTTTCCCTGTCTTACAGAAGTAGATTTCTTTCGGCGAAAGTGCTGTTTTCACAGTGCTGAGTACTCCCAACTCTATCAACAATGTAGGTTTTACCAGTTTTCTAAGTCTCTCTTATTTTCTTGTACTTATACTTGGAATTCTCTGTGTAAACCTCTGTAACTTCTCTAGGTAGATGAATCACTGTGTACTTTCTCTTGTTTCTATCTGTTACCAATGTTGAGAAACTCATACATTCTCTGTTCACTGTTTCCCGGTCTTAGAGAAGTAGATTTCTTTCGGCGAAAGTGCTGTTTTCACAGTGCTAAGTACTCCCAACTCAATCAACAATGTAAGTTTATCAGTTTTCTAAGTCTCTCTTATTTTCTTGTACTTATACTTTTAATTTTCTGTGTAAACATCTGTAACTTCTCTAGGTAGATGAATCACTGTGTACTTTCTCTTGTTTCTATCTGTTACCAATCTTCAGAAACTCATACATTCTCTTTTCACTGTTTTCCGGTCTTAGAGAAGTAGATTTCTTTCGGCGAAAGTGCTGTTTTCACAGTGCTAAGTACTCCCAACTCTATCAACAATGTAGGTTTTACCAGTTTTCTAAGTCTCTCTTATTTTCTTGTACTTATACTTGGAATTCTCTGTGTAAACCTCTGTAACTTCTCTAGATAGATGAATCACTGTGTACTTTCTCTTGTTTCTATCTGGTACCAATCTTGAGAAACTCATACATTCTCTTTTCACTGTTTCCCGGTCTTAGAGAAGTAGATTTCTTTCGGCGAAAGTGCTGTTTTCACAGTGCTAAGTACTCCAAACCCAATCAACAATGTAAGTTTTACCAGTATTCTAAGTCTCTCTTATCTTCTTATACTTGGAATTCTCTGTGTAAACCTCTGTAACTTCTCCAGGTAGATGAATCACTGTGTACTTTCTCTTGTTTCTATCTGTTACCAATCTTGAGAAACTCATACATTCTCTTTTCACTGTTTCCCGGTCTTAGAGAAGTAGATTTCTTTCGGCGAAAGTGCTGTTTTCACAGTGCTAAGTACTCCCAACTCTATCAACAATGTAGGTTTATTAGTTTTCTAATTCTCTCTTATTTTCTTGTACTTATACTTGGAATTTTCTGTGTAAACCTCTGTAACTTCTCTAGGTAGATGAATCACTGTGTACTTTCTCTTGTTTCTATCTGTTACCAATCTTCAGAAACTCATACATTCTCTTTTCACTGTTTTCCGGTCTCAGAGAAGTAGGTTTCTTTCGGCGAAAGTGCTGTTTTCACAGTGCTAAGTACTCCCAACTCTATCAACATTGTAGGTTTTACCAGTTTTCTAAGTCTCTCTTATTTTCTTGTACTTATACTTGGAATTCTCTTTGTAAACTTCTGTAACTTCTCTAGGTAGATGAATCACTGTGTACTTTCTCTTGTTTCTATCTGTTACCAATCTTGAGAAACTCATACATTCTCTTTTCACTGTTTCCCGGTCTTAGAGAAGTAGATTTCTTTCGGCGAAACTGCTGTTTTCACAGTGCTAAGTACTCCCAACTCTATCAACAATGTAGGTTTTACCAGTTTTCTAAGTCTCTCTTATTTTCTTGTACTTATACTTGGAATTCTCTGTGTAAACCTCTGTAACTTCTCTAGGTAGATGAATCACTGTGTACTTTCTCTTGTTTCTATCTATTACCAATCTTGAGAAACACATACATTCTCTTTTCACTGTTTCCCGGTCTTAGAGAAGTAGATTTCTTTCTGCGAAAGTGCTGTTTTCACAGTGCTAAGTACTCCCAACTCTATCAACAATGTAGCTTTTACCAGTTTTCTAAGTCTCTCTTATTTTCTTGTACTTATACTTGGAATTCTCTGTGTAAACCTCTGTAACTTCTCCAGGTAGATGAATCACTGTGTACTCTCTCTTGTTTCTGTCTGTTACCAATCTTGAGAAACTCATACATTCTCTTTTCACTGTTTCCCGGTCTTAGAGAAGTAGATTTCTTTCGGCGAAAGTGCTGTTTTCACAGTGCTAAGTACTCCCAACTCTATCAACAATGTAGGTTTTAACAGTTTTCTAAGTCTCTCTTATTTTCTTGTACTTATACTTGGAATTCTCTGTGTAAACCTCTGTAACTTCTCTAGGTAGATGAATCACTGTGTACTTTCTCTTGTTTCTATCTGTTACCAATCTTGAGAAACTCATACATTCTCTTTTCACTGTTTCCCGGTCTTAGAGAAGTAGATTTCTTTCGGCGAAAGTGCTGTTTTCACAGTGCTAAGTACTCCTAACTCAATCTACAATGTAAGTTTTACCAGTTTTCTAAGTCGCTCTTTTTTTCTTGTACTTAAACTTGGAATTTTCTGTGTAAACCTCTGTAACTTCTCTAGGTAGATGAATCACTGTGTACTTCTTTTGCTTCTATGTGTTACTAATCTTGAGAAACTCATACATTCTCTGTTACCTGTTTCCCGGTGTTAGAGAAGTAGATTTCTTTCTGCGAAAGTGCTGTTTTCACAGTGCTAAGTATTCCCAACTCTATCAACAATGTAGGTTTTACCAGTTTTCTAAGTCTCTCTTATTTTCTTGTACTTATACTTGGAATTCTCTGTGTAAACCTCTGCAACTTCTCTAGGTAGATGAATCACTGTGTACTTTCTCTTCTTTCTATCTGTTACCAATCTTGAGAAACTCATACATTCTCTTTTCACTGTTTCCCGGTCTTAGAGAAGTAGATTTCTTTCGGCGAAAGTGCTGTTTTCACAGTGCTAAGTACTCCTAACTCAATCTACAATGTAAGTTTTACCAGTTTTCTAAGTCGCTCTTTTTTTCTTGTACTTAAACTTGGAATTTTCTGTGTAAACCTCTGTAACTTCTCTAGGTAGATGAATCACTGTGTACTTCTTTTGCTTCTATGTGTTACTAATCTTGAGAAACTCATACATTCTCTGTTACCTGTTTCCCGGTGTTAGAGAAGTAGATTTCTTTCTGCGAAAGTGCTGTTTTCACAGTGCTAAGTATTCCCAACTCTATCAACAATGTAGGTTTTACCAGTTTTCTAAGTCTCTCTTATTTTCTTGTACTTATACTTGGAATTCTCTGTGTAAACCTCTGCAACTTCTCTAGGTAGATGAATCACTGTGTACTTTCTCTTCTTTCTATCTGTTACCAATCTTGAGAAACTCATACATTCTCTTTTCACTGTTTCACGGTCTTAGAGAAGTAGATTTCTTTCGGCGAAAGTGCTGTTTTCACAGTTCTAAGTACTCCCAACCCAATCAACAATGTAAGTTTTACCAGTTTTCTAAGTCTCTCTTATCTTCTTTTACTTATACTTGGAATTTTCTGTGTAAACCTCTGTAACTTCTCTAGGTAGATGAATCACTGTGTACTTTCTCTTGTTTCTATCTGTTACCAATCTTCAGAAACTCATACATTCTCTTTTCACTGTTTTCCGGTCTCAGAGAAGTAGATTTCTTTCGGCGAAAGTGCTGTTTTCACAGTGCTAAGTACTCCCAACTCAGTTAACAATGTATGTTTTACCAGTTTTCTAAGTCTCTCTTATTTTCTTGTACTTAAACTTGGAATTTTCTGTGTAAACCTCTGTAACTTCGCTAGGTAGATGAATCACTGAATACTTCTTTTGTTTCTATCTGTTACTAATCGTGAGAAACTCATACATTCTCTGTTACCTGTTTCCCGGTGTTAGAGAAGTAGATTTCTTTGTGCGAAAGTGCTGTTTTCACAGTGCTAAGTACTCCCAACTCTATCAACAATGTAGATTTTACCAGTTTTCTAACTCTCTCTTATTTTCTTGTATTTATACTTGGAATTCTCTGTGTAAACCTCTGTAACTTCTCTAGGTAGATGAATCACTGTGTACTTTCTCTTGTTTCTATCTGTTACCAATCCTGAGAAACTCATACATTCTCTTTTCACTGTTTCACGGTCTTAGAGAAGTAGATTTCTTTGGGCGAAAGTGCTGTTTTTACAGTGCTAAGTACTCCCAACTCAATCAACAATGTAAGTTTTACCAGTTTTCTAAGTCTCTCTTATTTTCTTGTACTTAAACTTGAAATTTTCTGTGTAAACCTCTGGAACTTCTCTAGGTAGATGAATCTCTGTGTACTTCTTTTGTTTCTATCTGTTACTAATCTTGAGAAACTCATACATTCTCTGTTACCTGTTTCCTGGTGTTAGAGAAGAAGATTTCTTTCGGCGAAAGTGCTGTTTTCACAGTGCTAAGTACTCTCAACTCTATCAACAATGAAGGTTTTACCAGTTTCCTAAGTCTCTCTTATTTTCTTGTACTTATACTTGGAATTCTCTGTGTAAACCTCTGTAACTTCTCTAGGTAGATGAATCACTGTGTACTTTCTCTTGTTTCTATCTGTTACCAATCTTGAGAAACTCATACATTCTCTTTTCACTGTTTCACGGTCTTACAGAAGTAGATTTCTTTCGGCGAAAGTGCTGTTTTCACAGTGCTAAGTACTCCCAACTCAATCAACAATGTAAGTTTTACCAGTTTTCTAAGTCTCTCTTATCTTCTTTTACTTATACTTGGAATTTTCTGTGTAAACCTCTGTAACTTCTCTAGGTAGATGAATCACTGTGTACTTTCTCTTGTTTCTATCTGTTACCAATCTTGAGAAACTCATACATTCTCTTTTCACTGTTTCCCGGTCTTAGAGAAGTAGATTTCTTTAGGCGAAAGTGCTGTTTTCACAGTGCTAAGTACTCCCAACTCTATCAACAATGTAGGTTTTACCAGTTTTCTAAGTCTCTCTTCTTTTCTTGTACTTATACTTGGAATTCTCTGTGTAAACCTCTGTAACTTCTCTAGGTAGATGAATCACTGTGTACTTTCTCTTGTTTCTATCTGTTACCAATCTTGAGAAACTCATACATTCTCTTTTCACTGTTTCCCGGTCTTAGAGAAGCAGATTTCTTTCGCGAAAGTGCTGTTTTCACAGTGCTAAGTACTCCCAACTCTATCAACAATGTAGGTTTTACCAGTTTTCTAAGTCTCTCTTATTTTCTTGTACTTATACTTGGAATTCTCTGTGTAAACCTCTGTAACTTCTCTAGGTAGATGAATCACTGTGTACTTTCTCTTGCTTCTATCTGTTACCAATCTTGAGAAACTCATACATTCTCTTTTCACTGATTCACGGTCTTAGAGAAGTAGATTTCTTTCGGCGAAAGTACTGTTTTCACAGTGCTAAGTACTCCCAACCCAATCAACAATGTAGGTTTTACCAGTTTTCTAAGTCTCTCTTATTTTCTTGTACTTATACTTGGAATTCTCTGTGTAAACCTCAGTAACTTCTCTTGGTAGATGAATCACTGTGTACTTCTTTTGTTTCTATCTGTTACTAATCTTGAGAAACTCATACATTCTCTGTTACCTGTTTCCTGGTGTTAGAGAAGAAGATTTCTTTCGGCGAAAGTGCTGTTTTCACAGTGGTAAGTACTCTCAACTCTATCAACAATGAAGGTTTTACCAGTTTCCTAAGTCTCTCTTATTTTCTTGTACTTATACTTGGAATTCTCTGTGTAAACCTCTGTAACTTCTCTAGGTTGATGAATCACAGTGTACTTTCTCTTGTTTCTATCTGTTACCAATCTTGAAAAACTCATACGTTCTCTTTTCACTGTTTCATGGTCTTAGAGAAGTAGATTTCTTTGGGTGAAAGTGCTGTTTTCACAGTGCTAAGTACTCCCAACTCAATCAACAATGTAAGTTTTATCGGTTTTCAAAGTCTCTCTTATCTTCTTTTACTTACACTTGGAATTTTCTGTGTAAACCTCTGTAACTTCTCTAGGTAGATGAATCACTGTGTACTTTCTCTTGTTTCTATCTGTTACTAATCTTGAGAAACTCATACATTCTCTGTTACCTGTTTCCCGGTCTTAGAGAAGTAGATTTCTTTCGGCGAAAGTGCTGTTTTCACAGTGCTGAGTACTCCCAACCCAATCAACAATGTAAGTTTTACCAGTTTTCTAAGTCTCTCTTATCTTCTTTTACTTATACTTGGAATTTTCTGTGTAACCCTCTGTAACTTCTCTAGGTAGATGAATCACTGTGTACTTTCTCTTGTTTCTATCTGTTACCAATCTTGAGAAACTCATACATTCTCTTTTCACTGTTTCCCGGTCTTAGAGAAGTAGATTTCTTTCGGCGAAAGTGCTGTTTTCACAGTGCTAAGTACTTGCAACCCAATAAACAATGTAAGTTTTACCAGTTTTCAAAGTCTCTCTTATCTTCTTTTACTTATACTTGGAATTCTCTGTGTGAACCTCTGTAACTTCTCTAGATAGATGAATCAGTGTGTACTTTCTCTTGTTTCTATCTGTTACCAATCTTCAGAAACTCATACACTCTCTTTTCACTGTTTCCCGGTCTTAGAGAAGTAGATTTCTTTCGGCGAAAGTGCTGTTTTCACAGTGCTAAGTACTCCCAACTCTATCAACAATGTAGGTTTTAACAGTTTTCTAAGTCTCTCTTATTTTCTTGTACTTATACTTGCAATTCTCTGTGTAAACCTCTGTAACTTCTCTAGGTAGATGAATCACTGTGTACTTTCTCTTGTTTCTATCTGTTACCAATCTTGAGAAACTCATACATTCTCTTTTCACTGTTTCCCGGTCTTAGAGAAGTAGATTTCCTTCGGCGAAAGTGCGGTTTTCACAGTGCTAAGTACTCCCAACTCTATCAACAATGTAGGTTTTACCAGTTTTCTAAGTCTCTCTTATTTTCTTGTACTTATACTTGGAATTCTCTGTGTAAACCTCTGTAACTTCTCTAGGTAGATGAATCACTGTGTACTTTCTCTTGTTTCTATCTGGTACCAATCTTGAGAAACTCATACATTCTCTTTTCACTGTTTCCCGGTCTTAGAGAAGTAGATTTCTTTCGGCGAAAGTGCTGTTTTCAGAGTGCTAAGTACTCCAAACCCAATCAACAATGTAAGTTTTACCAGTATTCTAAGTCTCTCTTATCTTCTTTTACTTATACTTGGAATTTTCTGTGTAAACCTCTGTAACTTCTCTAGGTAGATGAATCACTGTGTACTTTCTCTTGTTTCTATCTGTTACCAATCTTGAGAAACTCATACATTCTCTTTTCACTGTTTCACGGTCTTAGAGAAGTAGATTTCTTTCGGCGAAAGTGCTGTTTTCACAGTGCTAAGTACTGCAAACCCAATCAACAATGTAAGTTTTACCAGTTTTCTAAGTCTCTCTTATCTTCTTTTACTTATACTTGGAATTTTCTGTGTAAACCTCTGTAACTTCTCTAGGTAGATGAATCACTGTATGCTTTCTCTTGTTTCTATCTGTTACCAATCTTGAGAAACTCATACATTCACTTTTCACTGTTTCCCGGTCTTAGAGAAGTAGATTTCTTTCGGCGAAAGTGCTGTTTTTACAGTGCTAAGTACTCCCAACCCAATCAACAATATAAGTTTTACCAGTTTTCTAAGTCTCTCTTATCTTCTTTTACTTATACTTGGAATTTTCTGTGTAAACCTCTGTAACTTCTCTAGGTAGATGAATCACTGTGTACTTTCTCTTGTTTCTATCTGTTACCAATCTTGAGAAACTCATACATTCTCTTTTCACTGTTTCCCGGTCTTAGAGAAGTAGATTTCTTTCGGCGAAAGTGCTGTTTTCACAGTGCTGAGTACTCCCAACTCAATCAACAATGTGAATTTTACCAGTTTTCTAAGTCTCTCTTATCTTCTTTTACTTATACTTGGAATTTTCTGTAGAAAGCTCTGTAACTTCTCTAGGTAGATGAATCACTGTGTACTTTCTCTTGTTTCTCTCTGTTACCAATCTTGAGAAACTCATACATTCTCTTTTCACTGTTTCCCGGTCTTAGAGAAGTAGATTTCTTTCGGCGAAAGTGCTGTTTTCACACTGCTAAGTACTCCCAACTCTATCAACAATGTAGGTTTTACCAGTTTTCTAAATCTCTCTTATTTTCTTGTACTTATACTTGGAATTCTCTGTGTAAACCTCTGTAACTTCTCTAGGTGGATGAATCACTGTGTACTTTCTCCTGTTTCTATCTGTTACCAATCCTCAGAAACTCATGCATTCTCTGTTACCTGTTTCCCGGTCTTAGAGAAGTAGATTTCTTTCGGCGAAAGTGCTGTTTTCACAGTGCTAAGTACTCCCAACTCTATCAACAATGTAGGTTTTACCAGTTTTCTAAGTCTCTCTTATTTTCTTGTACTTATACTTGGAATTCTCTGTGTAAACCTCTGTAACATCTCTAGGTAGATGAATCACTGTGTACTTTCTCTTGTTTCTATCTGTTACCAATCTTGAGAAACTCATACATTCTCTTTTCACTGTTTCCCGGTCTTAGAGAAGTAGATTTTTTTCGGCGGAAGTGCTGTTTCCACAGTGCTAAGTACTCCCAACTCTATCAACAATGTAGGTTTTACCAGTTTTCTAAGTCTCTCTTATTTTCTTGTACTTATACTTGGAATTCTCTGTGTAAACCCCTGTAACTTCTCTAGGTAGATGAATCACTGTGTACTTTCTCTTGTTTCTATCTGTTACCAATCTTGAGAAACTCATACATGATCTTTTCACTATTTCCCGGACTTAGAGAAGTACACTTCTTTGGGCGAAACTGCTGTTTTCACAGTGCTAAGTCCTCCCAACTCAATCAACAATGTAAGTTTTACCAGTTTTCTAAGTCTCTCTTATCTTCTTTTACTTATACTTGGAATTTTCTGTGTAAACTTCTGTAACTTCTCTAAGTAGATGAATCACTGTGTACTTCTTTTGTTTCTATCTTTTACTAAATTTGAGAAACTCATACATTCTCTGTTCCCTGTTTCCCAGTGTTAGAGAAGCAGATTTCTTCCTGCAAAAGTACTGTTTTCGCAGTGCTAAGTACTCCCAACTCAATCAACAATGTAAGTTTTAACAGTTTTCTAAGTCTCTCTTATCTTCTTTTACTTATACTTGGAATTTTCTGTGTAAATCTCTGTAACTTCTCTAGGTAGATGAATCACTGTGTACTTCTTTTGTTTCTATCTGTTACTAATCTTGAGAAAATCATACATTCCCTGTTCCATGTTTCCCGGTGTTAGAGAAGTAGATTTCTTTCTAGGAATGTGCTGCTTTCACAGTGCTAAGTACTCCCAACTCTATCAACAATGTAGTTTTTACCAGTTTTGTAAGTCTCTCTTATATTCTTGTACTTATACTTGGAATTCTCTGTGTATACCTCTGTAAGTTCTCTAGGTAGATGAATCACTGTGGACTTTCTCTTGTTTCTATCTGTTACCAATCTTGAGAAACTCATACATTCTCTGTTCACTTTTTCCCGGTCTTAGAGAAGTAGATTTCTTTCGGCGAAAGTGCTGTTTTCACAGTGCTAAGTACTCCCAACTCTATCAACAATGTAGGTTTTACCAGTTTTCTAAGTCTCACTTATTTTCTTGGAGTTACACTTGGATTTCTCTGTGTAAACCCCTGTAACTTCTCTAGGTAGGTGAATCACTGTGTACTTTCTCTTGTTTCTATCTGTTACCAATCTTGAGAAACTCATACATTCTCTGTTCACTGTTTCCCGGTCTTAGAGAAGAAGATTTCGTTCGGCGAAAGTGCTGTTTTCACAGTGCTAAGTACTCCCAACTCTATCAACTATGTAGATTTTACCAGTTTTCTAAGTCTCTCTTATTTTCTTGTACTTATACTTGGAATTCTCTGTGTAAACCTCTGTAACGTCTCTCGGTAGATGAATCACTGTGTACTTTCTCTTCTTTCTATCTGTTACCAATCTTGAGAAACTCATACGTTTTCTTTTCACTGTTTCACGGTCTTAGAGAAGAAGATTTCTTTCGGCGAAAGTGCTGTTTTCACAGTGCTAAGTACTCCCAACCCAATCAACAATGTAAGTTTTACCAGTTTTCTAAGTCTCTCTTATCTTCTTTTACTTATACTTGGAATTTTCTGTGTAAACTTCTTTTACTTCTATAGGTAGATGAATCAGTGTGTACTTTCTCTTGTTTGTATCTGTTACCAATCTTGAGAAACTCATACATTCTCTTTTCACTGTTTCCCGGTCTTAGAGAAGTAGATTTCTTTCGGCGAAAGTGCTGTTTTCACAGTGCTAAGTACTCCCAACTCTATCAACAATGTAGGTTTTACCAGTTTTCTAAGTCTCTCTTATTTTCTTGTACTTATACTTGGAATTCTCTGTGTAAACCTCTGTACCTTCTCTAGGTAGATGAATCACTGTGTACTTTCTCTTGTTTCTATCTGTTACCAATCTTGAGAAACTCATACATTCTCTTTTCACTGTTTTCCGGTCTTAGAGAAGTAGATTTCTTTCAGGGAAAGTGCTGTTTTCACAGTGCTAAGTACTCACAACTCAATCAACAATGTAAGTTTTACCATTTTTCTAAGTCTCTCTTATTTTCTTGTACTTAAACATGGAATTTTCTGTGTAAACCTCTGTAACTACTCTAGGTAGATGAATCACTGTGTACTTCTTTTGTTTCTATCTGTTACTAATCTTGAGAAACTCATACATTCCCTGTTACCTGTTTCCCGGTCTTAGAGAAGTAGATTTCTTTCTGCGAAAGTGCTGTTTTCACAGTGCTAAGTACTCCCAACTCTATCAACAATGTAGGTTTTACCAGTTTTCTAAGTCTCTCTTATTTTCTTGTACTTATAGTTGGAATTCTCTGTGTAAACCTCTGTAACTTCTCTAGGTAGATGAATCACTGTGTACGTTCTCTTGTTTCTATCTGTTACTAATCTTGAGAAACTCATACATTCTCTGTTACCTGTTTCCCGGTATTAGAGAAGTAGATTTCTTTCTGCGAAAGTGCGGTTTTCACAGTGCTAAGTACTCCCAACTCTATCAACAATGTAGGTTTTACCAGTTTTCTAAGTCTCTCTTATTTTCTTGTACTTATACTTGGAATTCTCTGTGTAAACCTCTGTAACTTCTCTAGATAGATGAATCACTGTGTACTTTCTCTTGTTTCTATCTGTTACCCATCTTGAGAAACTCATACATTCTCTTTTCACTGTTTCACGGTCTTAGAGAAGTAGATTTCTTTGGGCGAAAGTGCTGTTTTCACAGTGCTAAGTACTCCCAACTCAATCAAAAATGTAAGTTTTACCAGTTTTCTAAGTCTCTCTTATCTTCTTTTACTTATACTTGGAATTTTCTGTGTAAACCTCTGTAACTTCTCCAGGTAGATGAAACACTGTGTACTTTTTCTTGTTTCTATCTGTTACCAATCTTGAGAAACTCATACATTCTCTTTTCACTGTTTCCCGGTCTTAGAGAAGTAGATTTCTTTGGGCGAAAGTGCTGTTTTCACAGAGCTAAGCACTCCGAACTCTATCAACAATGTAGGTTTTACCAGTTTTCTAAGTCTCTCTTATTTTCTTGTACTTATACTTGGAATTCTCTGTGTAAACCTCTGTAACTTCTCTAGGTAGATGAATCACTGTGTACTTTCTCTTGTTTCTATCTGTTACCAATCTTGAGAAACTCATACATTCTCTTTTCACTGTTTCCCGGTCTTAGAGAAGTAGATTTCTTTCAGCGAAAGTGCTGTTTTCACAGTGCTAAGTACTCCCAACTCTATCAACAATGTAGGTTTTACCAGTTTTCTAAGTCTCTCTTATTTTCTTGTACTTATAGTTGGAATTCTCTGTGTAAACCTCTGTAACTTCTCTAGGTAGATGAATCACTGTGTACTTTCTCTTGTTTCTATCTGTTACCAATCTTGAGAAACTCATACATTCTCTTTTCACTGTTTCCCGGTCTTAGAGAAGTAGATTTCTTTCGGCGAAAGTGCTGTTTTCACAGTGCTAAGTACTCCCAACTCTATCAACAATGTAGGTTTTACCGGTTTTCTAAGTCTCTCTTATTTTCTTGTACTTATACTTGGAATTCTCTGTGTAATCCTCTGTAACTTCTCTAGGTAGATGAATCACTGTGTACTTTCTTTTGTTTCTATCTGTTACCAATCTTGAGAAACTCATGCATTCTCTTTTCTCTGTTTCCCGGTCTTAGAGAAGTAGATTTCTTTCTGCGAAAGTGCTGTTTTCACAGTGCTATGTACTCCCAACTCAATTAACAATGTAAGTTTTACCAGTTTTCTAAGTCTCTCTTATTTTCTTGTACTTATACATGGAATTTTCTGTGTAAACCTCTGTAACTTCTCTAGGTAGATGAATCACTGTGTACTTATTTTGTTTCTATCTGTTACTAATCTTGAGAAACTCATACATTCTCTGTTACCTGTTTCCCGGTGTTAGAGAAGTAGATTTCTTTCTGCGAAAGTGCTGTTTTCACAGTGCTAAGTACTCCCAACTCAATCAACAATGTAAGTTTTACCAGTTTTCTAAGTCTCTCTTATCTTCTTTTACTTATACTTGGAATTTTCTGTGTAAACCTCTGTAACTACTCTAGGTAGATGAATCACTGAGTACTTCTTTTATTTCTATCTGTTACTAATCTTGAGAAACTCATACATTCTCTTTTCACTGTTTCCCGGTCTTAGAGAAGTAGATTTCTTTCGGCGAAAGTGCTGTTTTCACAGTGCTAAGTACTCCCAACTCTATCAACAATGTAGGTTTTACCAGTTTTCTAAGTCTCTCTTATTTTCTTGTACTTATACTTGGAATTCTCTGTGTAAACCTCTGTACCTTCTCTAGGTAGATGAATCACTGTGTAATTTCTCTTGTTTCTATCTGTTACTAATTTTGAGAAACTCATACATTCTCTGTTACCTGTTTCCCGGTCTTAGAGAAGTAGATTTCTTTCTGCGAAAGTGCTGTTTTCACAGTGCTAAGTACTCCCAACTCTATCAACAATGTAGGTTTTACCAGTTTTCTAAGTCTCTCTTATTTTCTTGTACTTATAGTTGGAATTCTCTGTGTAAACCTCTGTAACTTCTCTAGGTAGATGAATCACTGTGTACGTTCTCATGTTTCTATCTGTTACTAATCTTGAGAAACTCATACATTCTCTGTTACCTGTTTCCCGGTATTAGAGAAGTAGATTTCTTTCTGCGAAAGTGCGGTTTTCACAGTGCTAAGTACTCCCAACTCTATCAACAATGTAGGTTTTACCAGTTTTCTAAGTCTCTCTTATTTTCTTGTACTTATACTTGGAATTCTCTGTGTAAACCTCTGTAACTTCTCTAGGTAGATGAATCACTGTGTACTTTCTCTTGTTTCTATCTGTTACCCATCTTGAGAAACTCATACATTCTCTTTTCACTGTTTCACGGTCTTAGAGAAGTAGATTTCTTTGGGCGAAAGTGCTGTTTTCACAGTGCTAAGTACTCCCAACTCAATCAAAAATGTAAGTTTTACAAGTTTTCTAAGTCTCTCTTATCTTGTTTTACTTATACTTGGAATTTTCTGTGTAAACCTCTGTAACTTTTCTAGGTAGATGAAACACTGTGTACTTTCTCTTGTTTCTATCTGTTACCAATCTTGAGAAACTCATACATTCTATTTTTACTGTTTCCCGGTCTTAGAGAAGTAGGTTTCTTTGGGCGAAAGTGCTGTTTTCACAGTACTAAGTACTCCCAACTCTATCAACAATGTAGTTTTCACCAGTTTTCTAAGTCTCTCTTATTTTTTTGTACTTATATTGCAATTCTCTGTGTAAACCTCTGTAACTTCTCTAGGTAGATGAATCACTGTGTACTTTCTCTTGTTTCTATCTGTTACCAATCTTGAGAAACTCATACATTCTCTTTTCACTGTTTCCCGGTCTTAGATAAGTAGATTTCTTTCAGCGAAAGTGCTGTTTTCACAGTGCTAAGTACTCCCAACTCAATCAACAATGCATGTTTTACCATTTTTCAAAGTCTCTCTTATTTTCTTGTACTTAAACATGGAATTTTCTGTGTAAACCTCTGTAACTACTCTAGGTAGATGAATCACTGTGTACTTCTTTTGTTTCTATCTGTTACTAATCTTGAGAAACTCAAACATTCTCTGTTACCTGTTTCCCGGTGTTAGAGAAGCAGATTTCTTTCTGCGAAAGTGCTGTTTTCACAGTGCTAAGTACTCCCAACTCAATCAACAATGTAAGTTTTACCAGTTTTCTAAGTCTCTCTTATATTCTTGTACTTATACTTGGAATTTTCTGTATAAACCTCTATAACTTCTCTAGGTAGATGAATCACTGTGTACTTTTTCTTGTTTCTATATGTTACCAATCTTGAGAAACTCATACATTCTCTTTTCACTGTTTCCCGGTCTTAGAGAAGTAGATTTCTTTCGGAGAAAGTGCTGTTTTCACAGTGCTGAGTACTCCCAACTCTATCAACAATGTAGGTTTTACCAGTTTTCTAAGTCTCTCTTATTTTCTTGTACTTATATGTGGAATTCTCTGTGTAAACCTCTGTAACTTCTCTAGGTAGATGAATCACTGTGTACTTTCTCTTGTTTCTATCTGTTACTGATCTTGAGAAACTCATACATTCTCTGTTACCTGTTTCCCGGTCTTAGAGAAGTAGATTTCTTTCGGCGAAAATGCTGTTTTCACAGTGTTAAGTACTCCCAACTCTATCAACAATGTAGGTTTTACCAGTTTTCTAAGTATCTCTTATTTTCTTGTACTTATACTTGGAATTCTCTGTGTAAACCTCTGTCACTTCTCTAGGTAGATGAATCACTGTGTACTTTCTCATGTTTCTATCTGTTACTAATCTTGAGAAACTCATACATTCTCTGTTACCTGTTTCCCGGTCTTAGAGAAGTAGATTTCTTTCGGCGAAAGTGCTGTTTTCACAGTGCTAAGTACTCCCAACTCTATCAACAATGTAGGTTTTACCAGTTTTCTAAGTCTCTCTTATTTTCTTGTACTTATACTTGGAATTCTCTGTGTAAACCTCTGTAACTTCTCTAGGTAGATGAATCACTGTGTACTTTCTCTTGTTTCTATCTGTTACCAATCTTGAAAAACTCATACATTCTCTTTTCACTGTTTCCCGGTCTTAGAGAAGTAGATTTCTTTCGGCGAAAGTGCTGTTTTCACAGTGCTAAGTACTCCCAACTCTATCAGCAATGTAGGTTTTACCAGTTTTCTAAGTCTCCCCTATATTCTTATACTTATACTTGGAATTCTCTGTGTAAACCTCTCTAACTTCGCTTGGTAGATGAATCACTGTGTACTTTCTCTTGTTTCTATCTGTTACCAATCTTGAGAAACTCATACATTCTCTGTTCACTGTTTCCCGGTCTTAGAGAAGTAGATTTCTTTCTGCGGAAGTGCTGTTTTCACAGTGCTAAGTACTCCCAACTCAAACAACAATGTAAGTTTATGGGTTTTCTAAGTCTCTCTTATTTTCTTGTACTTATACTTGGAATTTTCTGTGTAAACCTCTGTAACTTCTCTAGGTAGATGAATCACTGTGTACTTTCTCTTGTTTCTATCTGTTACCAATCTTGAGAAACTCATACAGTCTCTTTTCACTGTTTCCCGGTCTTAGGGAAGTAGATTTCTTCCGGCGAAAGTGCTGTTTTCACAGTGCTAAGTACTCCCAACCCAATCAACAATATAAGTTTTACCAGTTTTCTAAGTCTCTCTTATCTTCTTTTACTTATACTTGGAATTTTCTGTGTAAACCTCTGTAACTTCTCTAGGTAGATGAATCACTGTGTACTTTCTCTTGTTTCTATCTGTTACCAATCTTGAGAAACTCATACATTCTCTTTTCACTGTTTCCCGGTCTTAGGGAAGTAGATTTGTTTCGGCGAAAGTGCTGTTTTCACAGTGCTCAGTACTCCCAACTCTATCAACAATGTAGGTTTTACCAGTTTTCTAAGTCTCTCTTATTTTCTTGTACTTATACTTGGAATTCTCTGTGTAAACCTCTGTAACTTCTCTAGGGAGATGAATCACTGTGTACTTTCTCTTGTTTCTATCTGTTACCAATCTTGAGAAACTCATACATTCTCTTTTCACTGTTTTCCGGTCTTAGAGAAGTAGATTTCTTTCTGCGAAAGTGCTGTTTTCAAAGTGCTAAGTACTCCAAACCCAATCAACAATGTAAGTTTTACCAGTTTTCTCAGTCTCTCTTATCTTCTTTTACTTATACTTGGAATTTTCTGTGTAAACCTCTGTAACTTCTCTAGGTAGATGAATCACTGTGTACTTTCTCTTGTTTCTATCTGTTACCAATCTTGAGAAACTCATACATTCTCTTTTCACTGTTTCCCTGTCTTAGAGAAGTAGATTTCTTTCGGCGAAAGTGCTGTTTTCACAGTGCTGAGTACTCCCAACTCTATCAACAATGTAGGTTTTACCAGTTTTCTAAGTCTCTCTTATTTTCTTGTACTTATACGTGGAATTCTCTGTGTAAACCTCTGTAACTTCTCTAGGTAGATGAATCACTGTGTACTTTCTCTTGTTTCTATCTGTTACTAATCTTGAGAAACTCATACATTCTCTGTTACCTGTTTCCCGGTGTTAGAGAAGTAGATTCCTTTCTGCGAAAGTACTGTTTTCACAGTGCTAAGTACTCCCAACTCTATCAACAATGTAGGTTTTACCAGTTTTCTAAGTCTCTCTTATTTTCTTATACTTATACTTGGAATTCTCTGTGTAAACCTCTGTAACTTCGCTAGGTAGATGAATCACTGTGTACTTTCTCTTGTTTCTATCTGTTACCAATCTTGAGAAACTCATACATTTTCTGTTCACTGTTTCCCGGTCTTAGAGAAGTAGATTTCTTTCGGCGAAAGTGCTGTTTTCACAGTGCTAAGTACTCCCAACTCAATCAACAATGTAAGTTTATCAGTTTTCTAAGTCTCTCTTATTTTCTTGCACTTATACTTGGAATTTTCTGTGTAAAGCTCTGTAACTTCTCTAGGTAGATGAATCAATGTGTACTTCTTTTGTTTCTATCTGTTACTAATCTTGAGAAACTCATACATTCTCTGTTACCTGTTTCCCGGTGTTAGAGAAGTAGATTTCTTTCGGCGAAAGTGCTGTTTTCACAGTGCTAAGTACTCCCAACTCTATCAACAATGTAGGTTTTACCAGTTTTCTAAGTCTCTCTTATTTTCTTATACTTATACTTGGAAATCTCTGTGTAAACCTCTGTAACTTCTCTAGGTAAATGAATCACCGTGTACTTTCTCTTGTTTCTATCTGTCACCAATCTTGAGAAACTCATACATTCTCTTTTCACTGTTTCACGGTCTTAGAGAAGTAGATTTCTTTAGGCGAAAGTGCTGTTTTCACAGTTCTAAGTACTCCCAACCCAATCAACAATGTAAGTTTTACCAGTTTTCTAAGTCTCTCTTATCTTCTTTTACTTATACTTGGAATTTTCTGTGTAAACCTCTGTAAATTCTCTAGGTAGATGAATCACTGTGTACTTTCTCTTGTTTCTATCTGTTACCAATCTTGAGAAACTCATACATTCTCTTTTCACTGTTTCCCGGTGTTAGAGAAGTAGATTTCTTTCGGCGAAAGTGCTGTTTTCACAGTGCTAAGTACTCCCAACTCTATCAACAATGTAAGTTTTACCAGTTTTCTAAGTCTCTCTTATTTTCTTGTACTTAAACATGGAATTTTCTGTGTAAACCTCTATAACTTCTCTAGGTAGATGAATCACTGTGTACTTTCTCTTGTTTCTATCTGTTACTAATCTTGAGAAACTCATACATTCTCTGTTACCTGTTTCCCGGTGTTAGAGAAGTAGATTTCTTTCTACGAAAGTGCTGTTTTCACAGTGCTAAGTACTCCCAACTCTATCAACAATGTAGGTTTTACCAGTTTTCTAAGTCTCTCTTATTTTCTTGTACTTATACTTGGAATTCTCTGTGTAAACCTCAGTAACTTTTCTAGGTAGATGAATCACTGTGTACTTTCTCTTGTTTCTTTCTGTTACCAATCTTGAGAAACTCATACATTTTCTTTTCACTGTTTCACGGTCTTAGAGAAGTAGATTTCTTTCAGCGAAAGTGGTGTTTTCACAGTGCTAAGTACTCCCAACCCAATCAACAATGTAAGTTTTACCAGTTTTCTAAGTCTCTCTTATCTTCTTTTACTTATACTTGGAATTTTCTGTGTAAACCTCTGTAACTTCTCTAGGTAGATGAATCACTGTGTACTTTCTCTTGTTTCTATCTGTTACCAATCTTGAGAAACTCATACATTCTCTTTTCACTGTTTCCCTGTCTTAGAGAAGTAGATTTCTTTCGGTGAAAGTGCTGTTTTCACAGTGCTGAGTACTCCCAACTCTATCAACAATGTAGGTTTTACCAGTTTTCTAAGTCTCTCTTATTTTCTTGTACTTAAACTTGGAATTCTCTGTGTAAACCTCTGTAACTTCTCTAGGTAGATGAATCACTGTGTACTTCTTTTGTTTCTATCTGTTACTAATCTTGAGAAACTCATACATTCTCTGTTACCTGTTTCCCGGTGTTAGAGAAGTAGATTTCTTTCTGCGAAAGTGCTGTTTTCACAGTGCTAAGTACTCCCAACTCTATCAACAATGTAGGTTTTAACAGTTTTCTAAGTCTCTCTTATTTTCTTGTACTTATACTTGGAATTCTCTGTGTAAACCTCAGTAACTTTTCTAGGTAGATGAATCACTGTGTACTTTCTCTTGTTTCTATCTGTTATCAATCTTGAGAAACTCATACATTCTCTTTTCACTGTATCACGGTCTTAGAGAAGTAGATTTCTTTCGGCGAAAGTGCTGTTTTCACAGTGCTAAGTACTCCCAACCCAATCAACAATGTAAGTTTTACCAGTTTTCTAAGTCTCTCTTATCTTCTTTTACTCATACTTGGAATTCTCTGTGTAAACCTCAGTAACTTCTCTAGGTAGATGAATCACTGTGTACTTTCTCTTGTTTCTATCTGTTACCAATCTTGAGAAACTCATACATTCTCTTTTCACTGTTTCCCGGTCTTAGAGAAGTAGATTTCTTTCTGCGAAAGTGCTGTTTTCACAGTGCTAAGTACTCCCAACCCAATCAACAATATAAGTTTTACCAGTTTTCTAAGTCTCTCTTATCTTTTTTTACTTATACTTGGAATTTTCTGTGTAAACCTCTGTAACTTCTCTAGGTAGATGAATCACTGTGTACTTTCTCTTGTTTCTATCTGTTACCAATCTTGAGAAACTCATACATTTTCTTTTCACTGTTTCCCGGTCTAAGAGAAGTAGATTTCTTTCGGCGAAAGTGCTGTTTCCACAGTGCTAAGTACTCCCAACTCTATCAACAATGTAGGTTTTACCAGTTTTCTAAGTCTCTCTTATTTTCTTATACTTATACTTGGAATTCTCTGTGTAAACCTCTGTAACTTCTCCAGGTAGATGAATCACTGTGTACTTTCTCTTGTTTCTATCTGTTACCAATCTTGAGAAACTCATACATTCTCTTTTCACTGTTTCCCGGTCTTAGAGAAGTAGATTTCTTTCGGCGAAAGTGCTGTTTTCACAGTGCTAAGTACTCCCAACTCTATCAACAATGTAGGTTTTACCAGTTTTCTAAGTCTCTGTTATTTTCTTGTACTTATACTTGGAATTCTCTGTGAAAACCTCTGTAACTTCTCTAGGTAGATGAATCACTGTGTACTTTCTCTTGTTTCTATCTGTTACCAATCTTGAGAAACTCATACATTCTCTTTTCACTGTTTCACGGCCTTAGAGAAGTAGATTTCTTTCGGCGAAAGTGCTGTTTTCACAGTGCTAAGTACTCCAAACCCAATCAACAATGTAAGTTTTACCAGTTTTCTAAGTCTCTCTTATATTCTTTTACTTATACTTGGAATTTTCTGTGTAAACCTCTGTAACTTCTCTAGGTAGATGAATCACTGTGTACTTTCTCTTGTTTCTATCTGTTACTAATATTGAGAAACTCATACATTCTCTTTTCACTGTTTCACGGTCTTAGAGAAGTAGATTTCTTTTGGCGAAAGTGCTGTTTTCACAGTGCTAAGTACTCCAAACCCAATCAACAATGTAAGTTTTACCAGTTTTCTAAGTCTCTCTTATCTTCTTTTACTTATACTTGGAATTTTCTGTATAAACCTCTGTAACTTCTCTAGGTAGATGAATCACTGTGTACTTTCTCTTGTTTCTATCTGTTACCAATCTTGGAAACTCATACATTCACTTTTCACACTTTCCCGGTCTTAGAGAAGTAGATTTCTTTCGGCGAAAGTGCTGTTTTCACAGTGCTAAGTACTCCCAACCCAATCAACAATATAAGTTTTACCAGTTTTCTAAGTCTCTCTTATCTTCTTTTACTTATACTTGGAATTTTCTGTGTAAACCTCTGTAACTTCTCTAGGTAGATGAATCACTGTGTACTTTCTCTTGTTTCTATCTGTTACCAATCTTGAGAAACTCATACATTCTCTTTTCACTGTTTCCTTGTCTTAGAGAAGTAGATTTCTTTCGGCGAAAGTGCTGTTTTCACAGTGCTAAGTACTCCCAACTCTATCAACAATGTAGGTTTTACCAGTTTTCTAAGTCTCTCTTATTTTCTTGTACTTATACTTGGAATTCTCTGTGTAAACCTCTGTAACTTCTCTAGGTAGATGAATCACTGTGTACTTTCTCTTGTTTCTATCTATTACCAATCTTGAGAAACTCATACATTCTCTTTTCACTGTTTCCCGGTCTTAGAGAAGTAGATTTCTTTCTGCGAAAGTGCTGTTTTCACAGTGCTAAGTACTCCCAACTCTATCAACAATGTAGCTTTTACCAGTTTTCTAAGTCTCTCTTATTTTCTTGTACTTATACTTGGAATTCTCTGTGTAAACCTCTGTAACTTTTCCAGGTAGATGAATCACTGTGTACTCTCTCTTGTTTCTGTCTGTTACCAATCTTGAGAAACTCATACATTCTCTTTTCACTGTTTCCCGGTCTTAGAGAAGTAGATTTCTTTCTGCGAAAGTGCTGTTTTCACAGTGCTAAGTACTCCCAACTCTATCAACAATGTAGGTTTTACCAGTTTTCTAAGTCTCTCTTATTTTCTTGTACTTATACTTGGAATTCTCTGTGTAAACCTCTGTAACTTCTCTAGGTAGATGAATCACTGTGTACTTTCTCTTGTTTCTATCTGTTACCAATCTTGAGAAACTCATACATTCTCTTTTCACTGTTTCCCGGTCTTAGAGAAGTAGATTTCTTTCGGCGAAAGTGCTGTTTTCACAGTGCTAAGTACTCCTAACTCAATCTACAATGTAAGTTTTACCAGTTTTCTAAGTCGCTCTTTTTTTCTTGTACTTAAACTTGGAATTTTCTGTGTAAACCTCTGTAACTTCTCTAGGTAGATGAATCACTGTGTACTTCTTTTGCTTCTATGTGTTACTAATCTTGAGAAACTCATACATTCCCTGTTACATGTTTCCCGGTGTTAGAGAAGTAGATTTCTTTCTGCGAAAGTGCTGTTTTCACAGTGCTAAGTATTCCCAACTCTATCAACAATGTAGGTTTTACCAGTTTTCTAAGTCTCTCTTATTTTCTTATACTTATACTTGGAATTCTCTGTGTATACCTCTGTAACTTCGCTAGGTAGATGAATCACTGTGTACTTTCTCTTGTTTCTATCTGTTACCAATCTTGAGAAACTCATACATTCTCTTTTCACTGTTTCCTGGTCTTAGAGAAGTAGATTTCTTTCGACGAAAGTGCTGTTTTCACAGTGCTAAGTACTCCCAACTCTATCAACAATGTAGGTTTTACCAGTTTTCTAAGTCTCTCTTATTTTCTTGTACTTATACTTGGAATTCTCTGTGTAAACCTCTGTAACTTCTCTAGGTAGATGAATCACTGTGTACTTTCTCTTGTTTCTATCTATTACCAATCTTGAGAAACTCATACATTCTCTTTTCACTGTTTCCCGGTCTTAGAGAAGTAGATTTCTTTCTGCGAAAGTGCTGTTTTCACAGTGCTAAGTACTCCCAACCCTATCAACAATGTAGCTTTTACCAGTTTTCTAAGTCTCTCTTATTTTCTTGTACTTATACTTGGAATTCTCTGTGTAAACCTCTGTAACTTCTCCAGGTAGATGAATCACTGTGTACTCTCTCTTGTTTCTGTCTGTTACCAATCTTGAGAAACTCATACATTCTCTTTTCACTGTTTCCCGGTCTTAGAGAAGTAGATTTCTTTCTGCGAAAGTGCTGTTTTCACAGTGCTAAGTACTCCCAACTCTATCAACAATGTAGGTTTTAACAGTTTTCTAAGTCTCTCTTATTTTCTTGTACTTATACTTGGAATTCTCTGTGTAAACCTCTGTAACTTCTCTAGGTAGATGAATCACTGTGTACTTTCTCTTGTTTCTATCTGTTACCAATCTTGAGAAACTCATACATTCTCTTTTCACTGTTTCCCGGTCTTAGAGAAGTAGATTTCTTTCGGCGAAAGTGCTGTTTTCACAGTGCTAAGTACTCCTAACTCAATCTACAATGTAAGTTTTACCAGTTTTCTAAGTCGCTCTTTTTTTCTTGTACTTAAACTTGGAATTTTCTGTGTAAACCTCTGTAACTTCTCTAGGTAGATGAATCACTGTGTACTTCTTTTGCTTCTATGTGTTACTAATCTTGAGAAACTCATACATTCTCTGTTACCTGTTTCCCGGTGTTAGAGAAGTAGATTTCTTTCTGCGAAAGTGCTGTTTTCACAGTGCTAAGTATTCCCAACTCTATCAACAATGTAGGTTTTACCAGTTTTCTAAGTCTCTCTTATTTTCTTATACTTATACTTGGAATTCTCTGTGTATACCTCTGTAACTTCGCTAGGTAGATGAATCACTGTGTACTTTCTCTTGTTTCTATCTGTTACCAATCTTGAGAAACTCATACATTGTCTGTTCACTGTTTCCTGGTCTTAGAAAAGTAGATTTCTTTCGGCGAAAGTGCTGTTTTCACAGTGCTAAGTACTCCCAACTCAATCAACAATGTAAGTTTATCAGTTTTCTAAGTCTCTCTTATTTTCTTGTACTTATACTTGGAATTTTCTGTGTAAAGCTCTGTAACTTCTCTAGGTAGATGAATCAATGTGTACTTCTTTTGTTTCTATCTGTTACTAATCTTGAGAAACTCATACATTCTCTGTTACCTGTTTCCTGGTGTTAGAGAAGTAGATTTCTTTCGGCGAAAGTGCTGTTTTCACAGTGCTAAGTACTCCCAACTCTATCAACAATGTAGGTTTTACCAGTTTTCTAAGTCTCTCTTATTTTCTTGTACTTATACTTGGAATTCTCTGTGTAAACCTCTGTAACTTCTCTAGGTAGATGAATCACTGTGTACTTTCTCTTCTTTCTATCTGTTACCAATCTTGAGAAACTCATACATTCTCTTTTCACTGTTTCACGGTCTTAGAGAAGTAGATTTCTTTCGGCGAAAGTGCTGTTTTCACAGTTCTAAGTACTCCCAACACAATCAACAATGTAAGTTTTACCAGTTTTCTAAGTCTCTCTTATCTTCTTTTACTTATACTTGGAATTCTCTGTGTAAACCTCTGTAACTTCTCTAGGTAGATGAATCACTGTGTACTTTCTCTGGTTTCTATCTGTTACCAATCTTGAGAAACTCATACATTCTCTTTTCACTGTTTCCCGGTCTTAGAGAAGTAGATTTCTTTCGGCGAAAGTGCTGTTTTCACAGTGCTAAGTACTCCCAACTCAATCAACAATGTAAGTTTATTAGTTTTCTAAGTCTCTCTTATTTTCTTGTACATATACTTGGAATTTTCTGTGTAAACCTCTGTAACTTCTCTAGGTAGATGAATCACTGTGTACTTTCTCTTGTTTCTATCTGTTACCAATCTTCAGAAACTCATACATTCTCTTTTCACTGTTTTCCGGTCTCAGAGAAGTAGATTTCTTTCGGCGAAAGTGCTGTTTTCACAGTGCTAAGTACTCCCAAGTCTATCAACAATGTAGGTTTTACCAGTTTTCTAAGTCTCTCTTATTTTCTTGTACTTATACTTGGAATTTTCTGTGTAAACCTCTGTAACTTCTCTAGGTAGATGAATCACTGTGTACTTTCTCTTGTTTCTATCTGTTACCAATCTTGAGAAACTCATACATTCTCTTTTCACTGTTTCCCGGTCTTAGAGAAGTGGATTTCTTTCGGCGAAAGTGCTGTTTTCACAGTGCTAAGTACTCCCAACTCAATCAACAATGTAAGTTTTACCAGTTTTCTAAGTCTCTCTTATTTTCTTTTACTTAAACTTGGAATTTTCTGTGTAAACCTCTGTAACTTCTCCAGGTACATGAATCACTGTGTACTTCTTTTGTTTCTATCTGTTACTAATCTTGAGAAACTCATACATTCTCTGTTACCTGTTTCCCGGTGTTAGAGAAGTAGATTTCTTTCGGCGAAAGAGCTGTTTTCACAGTGCTAAGAACTCCCAACCCAATCAACAATGTAAGTCTTACCAGTTTTCTAAGTCTCTCTTATCTTCTTTTACTTATACTTGGAATATTCTGTGTAAACCTCTGTAACTTCTCTAGGTAGATGAATCACTGTGTACTTTCTCTTGTTTCTATCTGTTACCAATCTTGAGAAACTCATACATTCTCTTTCACTATTTCCCTGTCTTACAGAAGTAGATTTCTTTCGGCGAAAGTGCTGTTTTCACAGTGCTGAGTACTCCCAACTCTATCAACAATGTAGGTTTTACCAGTTTTCTAAGTCTCTCTTATTTTCTTGTACTTATACTTGGAATTCTCTGTGTAAACCTCTGTAACTTCTCTAGGTAGATGAATCACTGTGTACTTTCTCTTGTTTCTATCTGTTACCAATCTTCAGAAACTCATACATTCTCTTTTCACTGTTTTCCGGTCTTAGAGAAGTAGATTTCTTTCGGCGAAAGTGCTGTATTCACAGTGCTAAGTACTCCCAACTCTATCAACAATGTAGGTTTTACCAGTTTTCTAAGTCTCTCTTATTTTCTTGTACTTATACTTGGAATTCTCTGTGTAAACCTCTGTAACTTCTCTAGATAGATGAATCACTGTGTACTTTCTCTTGTTTCTATCTGGTACCAATCTTGAGAAACTCATACATTCTCTTTTCACTGTTTCCCAGTCTTAGAGAAGTAGATTTCTTTCGGCGAAAGTGCTGTTTTCACAGTGCTAAGTACTCCAAACCCAATCAACAATGTAAGTTTTACCAGTATTCTAAGTCTCTCTTATCTTCTTTTACTTATACTTGGAATTTTCTGTGTAAACCTCTGTAACTTCTCTAGGTAGATGAATCACTGTGTACTTTCTCTTGTTTCTATCTGTTACCAATCTTGAGAAACTCATACATTCACTTTTCACTGTTTCCCGGTCTTAGAGAAGTAGATTTCTTTCGGCGAAAGTGCTGTTTTCACAGTGCTAAGTACTCCCAACCCAATCAACAGTATAAGTTTTACCCGTTTTCTAAGCCTCTCTTATCTTTTTTTGCTTATACTTGGAATTTTCTGTGTAAACCTCTGAAACTTCTCTAGGTAGATGAATCAATGTGTACTTTCTCTTGTTTCTATCTGTAACCAATCTTGAGAAACTCATACATTTTCTTTTCACTGTTTCCCGGTCTAAGAGAAGTAGATTTCTTTCGGCGAAAGTGCTGTTTTCACAGTGCTAAGTACTCCCAACTCTATCAACAATGTAGGTTTTACCAGTTTTCTAAGTCTCTCTTATTTTCTTATACTTGGAATTCTCTGTGTAAACCTCTGTAACTTCTCCAGGTAGATGAATCACTGTGTACTTTCTCTTGTTTCTATCTGTTACCAATCTTGAGAAACTCATACATTCTCTTTTCACTGTTTCCCGGTCTTAGAGAAGTAGATTTCTTTCGGCGAAAGTGCTGTTTTCACAGTGCTAAGTACTCCCAACTCTATCAACAATGTAGGTTTTACCAGTTTTCTAAGTCTCTGTTATTTTCTTGTACTTATACTTGGAATTCTCTGTGAAAACCTCTGTAACTTCTCTAGGTAGATGAATCACTGTGTACTTTCTCTTGTTTCTCTCTGTTAAAAATCTTGAGAAACTCATACATTCCCTTTTCACTGTCTCACGGTCTTAGAGAAGTAGATTTCCTTCGGCGAAAGTGCTGTTTTCACAGTGCTAAGTACTCCCAACTCTATCAACAATGTAGGTTTTAACAGTTTTCTAAGTCTCTCTTATTTTCTTGTACTTATACTTGGAATTCTCTGTGTAAACCTCAGTAACTTTTCTAGGTAGATGAATCACTGTGTACTTTCTCTTGTTTCTATCTGTTATCAATCTTGAGAAACTCATACATTCTCTTTTCACTGTATCACGGTCTTAGAGAAGTAGATTTCTTTCGGCGAAAGTGCTGTTTTCACAGTGCTAAGTACTCCCAACCCAATCAACAATGTAAGTTTTACCAGTTTTCTAAGTCTCTCTTATCTTCTTTTACTCATACTTGGAATTCTCTGTGTAAACCTCAGTAACTTCTCTAGGTAGATGAATCACTGTGTACTTTCTCTTGTTTCTATCTGTTACCAATCTTGAGAAACTCATACATTCTCTTTTCACTGTTTCCCGGTCTTAGAGAAGTAGATTTCTTTCTGCGAAAGTGCTGTTTTCACAGTGCTAAGTACTCCCAACCCAATCAACAATATAAGTTTTACCAGTTTTCTAAGTCTCTCTTATCTTTTTTTACTTATACTTGGAATTTTCTGTGTAAACCTCTGTAACTTCTCTAGGTAGATGAATCACTGTGTACTTTCTCTTGTTTCTATCTGTTACCAATCTTGAGAAACTCATACATTTTCTTTTCACTGTTTCCCGGTCTAAGAGAAGTAGATTTCTTTCGGCGAAAGTGCTGTTTCCACAGTGCTAAGTACTCCCAACTCTATCAACAATGTAGGTTTTACCAGTTTTCTAAGTCTCTCTTATTTTCTTATACTTATACTTGGAATTCTCTGTGTAAACCTCTGTAACTTCTCCAGGTAGATGAATCACTGTGTACTTTCTCTTGTTTCTATCTGTTACCAATCTTGAGAAACTCATACATTCTCTTTTCACTGTTTCCCGGTCTTAGAGAAGTAGATTTCTTTCGGCGAAAGTGCTGTTTTCACAGTGCTAAGTACTCCCAACTCTATCAACAATGTAGGTTTTACCAGTTTTCTAAGTCTCTGTTATTTTCTTGTACTTATACTTGGAATTCTCTGTGAAAACCTCTGTAACTTCTCTAGGTAGATGAATCACTGTGTACTTTCTCTTGTTTCTATCTGTTACCAATCTTGAGAAACTCATACATTCTCTTTTCACTGTTTCACGGCCTTAGAGAAGTAGATTTCTTTCGGCGAAAGTGCTGTTTTCACAGTGCTAAGTACTCCAAACCCAATCAACAATGTAAGTTTTACCAGTTTTCTAAGTCTCTCTTATATTCTTTTACTTATACTTGGAATTTTCTGTGTAAACCTCTGTAACTTCTCTAGGTAGATGAATCACTGTGTACTTTCTCTTGTTTCTATCTGTTACCAATATTGAGAAACTCATACATTCTCTTTTCACTGTTTCACGGTCTTAGAGAAGTAGATTTCTTTTGGCGAAAGTGCTGTTTTCACAGTGCTAAGTACTCCAAACCCAATCAACAATGTAAGTTTTACCAGTTTTCTAAGTCTCTCTTATCTTCTTTTACTTATACTTGGAATTTTCTGTATAAACCTCTGTAACTTCTCTAGGTAGATGAATCACTGTGTACTTTCTCTTGTTTCTATCTGTTACCAATCTTGGAAACTCATACATTCACTTTTCACACTTTCCCGGTCTTAGAGAAGTAGATTTCTTTCGGCGAAAGTGCTGTTTTCACAGTGCTAAGTACTCCCAACCCAATCAACAATATAAGTTTTACCAGTTTTCTAAGTCTCTCTTATCTTCTTTTACTTATACTTGGAATTTTCTGTGTAAACCTCTGTAACTTCTCTAGGTAGATGAATCACTGTGTACTTTCTCTTGTTTCTATCTGTTACCAATCTTGAGAAACTCATACATTCTCTTTTCACTGTTTCCTGGTCTTAGAGAAGTAGATTTCTTTCGGCGAAAGTGCTGTTTTCACAGTGCTAAGTACTCCCAACTCTATCAACAATGTAGGTTTTACCAGTTTTCTAAGTCTCTCTTATTTTCTTGTACTTATACTTGGAATTCTCTGTGTAAACCTCTGTAACTTCTCTAGGTAGATGAATCACTGTGTACTTTCTCTTGTTTCTATCTATTACCAATCTTGAGAAACTCATACATTCTCTTTTCACTGTTTCCCGGTCTTAGAGAAGTAGATTTCTTTCTGCGAAAGTGCTGTTTTCACAGTGCTAAGTACTCCCAACTCTATCAACAATGTAGCTTTTACCAGTTTTCTAAGTCTCTCTTATTTTCTTGTACTTATACTTGGAATTCTCTGTGTAAACCTCTGTAACTTTTCCAGGTAGATGAATCACTGTGTACTCTCTCTTGTTTCTGTCTGTTACCAATCTTGAGAAACTCATACATTCTCTTTTCACTGTTTCCCGGTCTTAGAGAAGTAGATTTCTTTCTGCGAAAGTGCTGTTTTCACAGTGCTAAGTACTCCCAACTCTATCAACAATGTAGGTTTTACCAGTTTTCTAAGTCTCTCTTATTTTCTTGTACTTATACTTGGAATTCTCTGTGTAAACCTCTGTAACTTCTCTAGGTAGATGAATCACTGTGTACTTTCTCTTGTTTCTATCTGTTACCAATCTTGAGAAACTCATACATTCTCTTTTCACTGTTTCCCGGTCTTAGAGAAGTAGATTTCTTTCGGCGAAAGTGCTGTTTTCACAGTGCTAAGTACTCCTAACTCAATCTACAATGTAAGTTTTACCAGTTTTCTAAGTCGCTCTTTTTTTCTTGTACTTAAACTTGGAATTTTCTGTGTAAACCTCTGTAACTTCTCTAGGTAGATGAATCACTGTGTACTTCTTTTGCTTCTATGTGTTACTAATCTTGAGAAACTCATACATTCCCTGTTACATGTTTCCCGGTGTTAGAGAAGTAGATTTCTTTCTGCGAAAGTGCTGTTTTCACAGTGCTAAGTATTCCCAACTCTATCAACAATGTAGGTTTTACCAGTTTTCTAAGTCTCTCTTATTTTCTTATACTTATACTTGGAATTCTCTGTGTATACCTCTGTAACTTCGCTAGGTAGATGAATCACTGTGTACTTTCTCTTGTTTCTATCTGTTACCAATCTTGAGAAACTCATACATTCTCTTTTCACTGTTTCCTGGTCTTAGAGAAGTAGATTTCTTTCGACGAAAGTGCTGTTTTCACAGTGCTAAGTACTCCCAACTCTATCAACAATGTAGGTTTTACCAGTTTTCTAAGTCTCTCTTATTTTCTTGTACTTATACTTGGAATTCTCTGTGTAAACCTCTGTAACTTCTCTAGGTAGATGAATCACTGTGTACTTTCTCTTGTTTCTATCTATTACCAATCTTGAGAAACTCATACATTCTCTTTTCACTGTTTCCCGGTCTTAGAGAAGTAGATTTCTTTCTGCGAAAGTGCTGTTTTCACAGTGCTAAGTACTCCCAACTCTATCAACAATGTAGCTTTTACCAGTTTTCTAAGTCTCTCTTATTTTCTTGTACTTATACTTGGAATTCTCTGTGTAAACCTCTGTAACTTCTCCAGGTAGATGAATCACTGTGTACTCTCTCTTGTTTCTGTCTGTTACCAATCTTGAGAAACTCATACATTCTCTTTTCACTGTTTCCCGGTCTTAGAGAAGTAGATTTCTTTCTGCGAAAGTGCTGTTTTCACAGTGCTAAGTACTCCCAACTCTATCAACAATGTAGGTTTTAACAGTTTTCTAAGTCTCTCTTATTTTCTTGTACTTATACTTGGAATTCTCTGTGTAAACCTCTGTAACTTCTCTAGGTAGATGAATCACTGTGTACTTTCTCTTGTTTCTATCTGTTACCAATCTTGAGAAACTCATACATTCTCTTTTCACTGTTTCCCGGTCTTAGAGAAGTAGATTTCTTTCGGCGAAAGTGCTGTTTTCACAGTGCTAAGTACTCCTAACTCAATCTACAATGTAAGTTTTACCAGTTTTCTAAGTCGCTCTTTTTTTCTTGTACTTAAACTTGGAATTTTCTGTGTAAACCTCTGTAACTTCTCTAGGTAGATGAATCACTGTGTACTTCTTTTGCTTCTATGTGTTACTAATCTTGAGAAACTCATACATTCTCTGTTACCTGTTTCCCGGTGTTAGAGAAGTAGATTTCTTTCTGCGAAAGTGCTGTTTTCACAGTGCTAAGTATTCCCAACTCTATCAACAATGTAGGTTTTACCAGTTTTCTAAGTCTCTCTTATTTTCTTATACTTATACTTGGAATTCTCTGTGTATACCTCTGTAACTTCGCTAGGTAGATGAATCACTGTGTACTTTCTCTTGTTTCTATCTGTTACCAATCTTGAGAAACTCATACATTGTCTGTTCACTGTTTCCTGGTCTTAGAAAAGTAGATTTCTTTCGGCGAAAGTGCTGTTTTCACAGTGCTAAGTACTCCCAACTCTATCAACAATGTAAGTTTATCAGTTTTCTAAGTCTCTCTTATTTTCTTGTACTTATACTTGGAATTTTCTGTGTAAAGCTCTGTAACTTCTCTAGGTAGATGAATCAATGTGTACTTCTTTTGTTTCTATCTGTTACTAATCTTGAGAAACTCATACATTCTCTGTTACCTGTTTCCTGGTGTTAGAGAAGTAGATTTCTTTCGGCGAAAGTGCTGTTTTCACAGTGCTAAGTACTCCCAACTCTATCAACAATGTAGGTTTTACCAGTTTTCTAAGTCTCTCTTATTTTCTTGTACTTATACTTGGAATTCTCTGTGTAAACCTCTGTAACTTCTCTAGGTAGATGAATCACTGTGTACTTTCTCTTCTTTCTATCTGTTACCAATCTTGAGAAACTCATACATTCTCTTTTCACTGTTTCACGGTCTTAGAGAAGTAGATTTCTTTCGGCGAAAGTGCTGTTTTCACAGTTCTAAGTACTCCCAACCCAATCAACAATGTAAGTTTTACCAGTTTTCTAAGTCTCTCTTATCTTCTTTTACTTATACTTGGAATTCTCTGTGTAAACCTCTGTAACTTCTCTAGGTAGATGAATCACTGTGTACTTTCTCTGGTTTCTATCTGTTACCAATCTTGAGAAACTCATACATTCTCTTTTCACTGTTTCCCGGTCTTAGAGAAGTAGATTTCTTTCGGCGAAAGTGCTGTTTTCACAGTGCTAAGTACTCCCAACTCAATCAACAATGTAAGTTTATTAGTTTTCTAAGTCTCTCTTATTTTCTTGTACATATACTTGGAATTTTCTGTGTAAACCTCTGTAACTTCTCTAGGTAGATGAATCACTGTGTACTTTCTCTTGTTTCTATCTGTTACCAATCTTCAGAAACTCATACATTCTCTTTTCACTGTTTTCCGGTCTCAGAGAAGTAGATTTCTTTCGGCGAAAGTGCTGTTTTCACAGTGCTAAGTACTCCCAAGTCTATCAACAATGTAGGTTTTACCAGTTTTCTAAGTCTCTCTTATTTTCTTGTACTTATACTTGGAATTTTCTGTGTAAACCTCTGTAACTTCTCTAGGTAGATGAATCACTGTGTACTTTCTCTTGTTTCTATCTGTTACCAATCTTGAGAAACTCATACATTCTCTTTTCACTGTTTCCCGGTCTTAGAGAAGTGGATTTCTTTCGGCGAAAGTGCTGTTTTCACAGTGCTAAGTACTCCCAACTCAATCAACAATGTAAGTTTTACCAGTTTTCTAAGTCTCTCTTATTTTCTTTTACTTAAACTTGGAATTTTCTGTGTAAACCTCTGTAACTTCTCCAGGTACATGAATCACTGTGTACTTCTTTTGTTTCTATCTGTTACTAATCTTGAGAAACTCATACATTCTCTGTTACCTGTTTCCCGGTGTTAGAGAAGTAGATTTCTTTCGGCGAAAGAGCTGTTTTCACAGTGCTACGAACTCCCAACCCAATCAACAATGTAAGTCTTACCAGTTTTCTAAGTCTCTCTTATCTTCTTTTACTTATACTTGGAATATTCTGTGTAAACCTCTGTAACTTCTCTAGGTAGATGAATCACTGTGTACTTTCTCTTGTTTCTATCTGTTACCAATCTTGAGAAACTCATACATTCTCTTTCACTATTTCCCTGTCTTACAGAAGTAGATTTCTTTCGGCGAAAGTGCTGTTTTCACAGTGCTGAGTACTCCCAACTCTATCAACAATGTAGGTTTTACCAGTTTTCTAAGTCTCTCTTATTTTCTTGTACTTATACTTGGAATTCTCTGTGTAAACCTCTGTAACTTCTCTAGGTAGATGAATCACTGTGTACTTTCTCTTGTTTCTATCTGTTACCAATCTTCAGAAACTCATACATTCTCTTTTCACTGTTTTCCGGTCTTAGAGAAGTAGATTTCTTTCGGCGAAAGTGCTGTATTCACAGTGCTAAGTACTCCCAACTCTATCAACAATGTAGGTTTTACCAGTTTTCTAAGTCTCTCTTATTTTCTTGTACTTATACTTGGAATTCTCTGTGTAAACCTCTGTAACTTCTCTAGATAGATGAATCACTGTGTACTTTCTCTTGTTTCTATCTGGTACCAATCTTGAGAAACTCATACATTCTCTTTTCACTGTTTCCCAGTCTTAGAGAAGTAGATTTCTTTCGGCGAAAGTGCTGTTTTCACAGTGCTAAGTACTCCAAACCCAATCAACAATGTAAGTTTTACCAGTATTCTAAGTCTCTCTTATCTTCTTTTACTTATACTTGGAATTTTCTGTGTAAACCTCTGTAACTTCTCTAGGTAGATGAATCACTGTGTACTTTCTCTTGTTTCTATCTGTTACCAATCTTGAGAAACTCATACATTCACTTTTCACTGTTTCCCGGTCTTAGAGAAGTAGATTTCTTTCGGCGAAAGTGCTGTTTTCACAGTGCTAAGTACTCCCAACCCAATCAACAGTATAAGTTTTACCCGTTTTCTAAGCCTCTCTTATCTTTTTTTGCTTATACTTGGAATTTTCTGTGTAAACCTCTGAAACTTCTCTAGGTAGATGAATCAATGTGTACTTTCTCTTGTTTCTATCTGTAACCAATCTTGAGAAACTCATACATTTTCTTTTCACTGTTTCCCGGTCTAAGAGAAGTAGATTTCTTTCGGCGAAAGTGCTGTTTTCACAGTGCTAAGTACTCCCAACTCTATCAACAATGTAGGTTTTACCAGTTTTCTAAGTCTCTCTTATTTTCTTATACTTGGAATTCTCTGTGTAAACCTCTGTAACTTCTCCAGGTAGATGAATCACTGTGTACTTTCTCTTGTTTCTATCTGTTACCAATCTTGAGAAACTCATACATTCTCTTTTCACTGTTTCCCGGTCTTAGAGAAGTAGATTTCTTTCGGCGAAAGTGCTGTTTTCACAGTGCTAAGTACTCCCAACTCTATCAACAATGTAGGTTTTACCAGTTTTCTAAGTCTCTGTTATTTTCTTGTACTTATACTTGGAATTCTCTGTGAAAACCTCTGTAACTTCTCTAGGTAGATGAATCACTGTGTACTTTCTCTTGTTTCTCTCTGTTAAAAATCTTGAGAAACTCATACATTCCCTTTTCACTGTCTCACGGTCTTAGAGAAGTAGATTTCCTTCGGCGAAAGTGCTGTTTTCACTGTGCTAAGTACTCCCAACCCAATCAACACTGTAAGTTTTACCAGTATTCTAAGTCTCTCTTATCTTCTTTTACTTATAATTGGAATTTTCTGTGTAAACCTCTGTAATTTCTCTAGGTAGATGAATCACTGTGTACTTTCTCTTGTTTCTATCTGTTACCAATCTTGAGAAACTCATACATTCTCTTTTCACTGTTTCCCGGTCTTAGAGAAGTAGATTTCTTTCGGCGAAAGTGCTATTTTCACAGTGCTAAGTACTCCCAACTCTATCAACAATGTAGGTTTTACCAGTTTTCTAAGTCTCTCTTATTTTCTTATACTTATACTTGGAATTCTCTGTTTAAACCTCTGTAACTTCTCCAGGTAGATGAATCACTGTGTACTTTCTCTTGTTTCTATCTGTTACCAATCTTGAGAAACTCATACATTCTCTTTTCACTGTTTCCCGGTCTTAGAGAAGTAGATTTCTTTCGGCGAAAGTGCTGTTTTCATAGTGCTAAGTACTCCCAACTCTATCAACAATGTAGGTTTTACCAGTTTTCTAAGTCTCTCTTATTTTCTTGTACTTATACTTGGAATTCTCTGTGTAAACCTCTGTAACTTCTCCAGGTAGATGAATCACTGTGTACTCTCTCTTGTTTCTGTCTGTTACCAATCTTGAGAAACTCATACATTCTCTTTTCACTGTTTCCCGGTCTTAGAGAAGTAGATTTCTTTCTGCGAAAGTGCTGTTTTCACAGTGCTAAGTACTCCCAACTCTATCAACAATGTAGGTTTTAACAGTTTTCTAAGTCTCTCTTATTTTCTTGTACTTATACTTGGAATTCTCTGTGTAAACCTCTGTAACTTCTCTAGGTAGATGAATCACTGTGTACTTTCTCTTGTTTCTATCTGTTACCAATCTTGAGAAACTCATACATTCTCTTTTCACTGTTTCCCGGTCTTAGAGAAGTAGATTTCTTTCGGCGAAAGTGCTGTTTTCACAGTGCTAAGTACTACTAACTCAATCTACAATGTAAGTTTTACCAGTTTTCTAAGTCGCTCTTTTTTTCTTGTACTTAAACTTGGAATTTTCTGTGTAAACCTCTGTAACTTCTCTCGGTAGATGAATCACTGTGTACTTCTTTTGCTTCTATGTGTTACTAATCTTGAGAAACTCATACATTCTCTGTTACCTGTTTCCCGGTGTTAGAGAAGTAGATTTCTTTCTGCGAAAGTGCTGTTTTCACAGTGCTAAGTATTCCCAACTCTATCAACAATGTAGGTTTTACCAGTTTTCTAAGTCTCTCTTATTTTCTTATACTTATACTTGGAATTCTCTGTATATACCTCTGTAACTTCGCTAGGTAGATGAATCACTGTGTACTTTCTCTTGTTTCTATCTGTTACCAATCTTGAGAAACTCATACATTGTCTGTTCACTGTTTCCTGGTCTTAGAAAAGTAGATTTCTTTCGGCGAAAGTGCTGTTTTCACAGTGCTAAGTACTCCCAACTCAATCAACAATGTAAGTTTATCAGTTTTCTAAGTCTCTCTTATTTTCTTGTACTTATACTTGGAATTTTCTGTGTAAAGCTCTGTAACTTCTCTAGGTAGATGAATCAATGTGTACTTCTTTTGTTTCTATCTGTTACTAATCTTGAGAAACTCATACATTCTCTGTTACCTGTTTCCTGGTGTTAGAGAAGTAGATTTCTTTCGGCGAAAGTGCTGTTTTCACAGTGCTAAGTACTCCCAACTCTATCAACAATGTAGGTTTTACCAGTTTTCTAAGTCTCTCTTATTTTCTTGTACTTATACTTGGAATTCTCTGTGTAAACCTCTGTAACTTCTCTAGGTAGATGAATCACTGTGTACTTTCTCTTCTTTCTATCTGTTACCAATCTTGAGAAACTCATACATTCTCTTTTCACTGTTTCACGGTCTTAGAGAAGTAGATTTCTTTCGGCGAAAGTGCTGTTTTCACAGTTCTAAGTACTCCCAACCCAATCAACAATGTAAGTTTTACCAGTTTTCTAAGTCTCTCTTATCTTCTTTTACTTATACTTGGAATTCTCTGTGTAAACCTCTGTAACTTCTCTAGGTAGATGAATCACTGTGTACTTTCTCTTGTTTCTATCTGTTACCAATCTTGAGAAACTCATACATTCTCTTTTCACTGTTTCCCGGTCTTAGAGAAGTAGATTTCTTTCGGCGAAAGTGCTGTTTTCACAGTGCTAAGTACTCCCAACTCAATCAACAATGTAAGTTTATTAGTTTTCTAAGTCTCTCTTATTTTCTTGTACATATACTTGGAATTTTCTGTGTAAACCTCTGTAACTTCTCTAGGTAGATGAATCACTGTGTACTTTCTCTTGTTTCTATCTGTTACCAATCTTCAGAAACTCATACATTCTCTTTTCACTGTTTTCCGGTCTCAGAGAAGTAGATTTCTTTCGGCGAAAGTGCTGTTTTCACAGTGCTAAGTACTCCCAAGTCTATCAACATTGTAGGTTTTACCAGTTTTCTAAGTCTCTCTTATTTTCTTGTACTTATACTTGGAATTTTCTGTGTAAACCTCTGTAACTTCTCTAGGTAGATGAATCACTGTGTACTTTCTCTTGTTTCTGTCTGTTACCAATCTTGAGAAACTCATACATTCTCTTTTCACTGTTTCCCGGTCTTAGAGAAGTGGATTTCTTTCGGCGAAAGTGATGTTTTCACAGTGCTAAGTACTCCCAACTCAATCAACAATGTAAGTTTTACCAGTTTTCTAAGTCTCTCTTATTTTCTTTTACTTAAACTTGGAATTTTCTGTGTAAACCTCTGTAACTTCTCCAGGTACATGAATCACTGTGTACTTCTTTTGTTTCTATCTGTTACTAATCTTGAGAAACTCATACATTCTCTGTTACCTGTTTCCCGGTGTTAGAGAAGTAGATTTCTTTCGGCTAAAGAGCTGTTTTCACAGTGCTAAGAACTCCCAACCCAATCAACAATGTAAGTCTTACCAGTTTTCTAAGTCTCTCTTATCTTCTTTTACTTATACTTGGAATATTCTGTGTAAACCTCTGTAACTTCTCTAGGTAGATGAATCACTGTGTACTTTCTCTTGTTTCTATCTGTTACCAATCTTGAGAAACTCATACATTCTCTTTCACTATTTCCCTGTCTTACAGAAGTAGATTTCTTTCGGCGAAAGTGCTGTTTTCACAGTGCTGAGTACTCCCAACTCTATCAACAATGTAGGTTTTACCAGTTTTCTAAGTCTCTCTTATTTTCTTGTACTTATACTTGGAATTCTCTGTGTAAACCTCTGTAACTTCTCTAGGTAGATGAATCACTGTGTACTTTCTCTTGTTTCTATCTGTTACCAATCTTCAGAAACTCATACATTCTCTTTTCACTGTTTTCCGGTCTTAGAGAAGTAGATTTCTTTCGGCGAAAGTGCTGTATTCACAGTGCTAAGTACTCCCAACTCTATCAACAATGTAGGTTTTACCAGTTTTCTAAGTCTCTCTTATTTTCTTGTACTTATACTTGGAATTCTCTGTGTAAACCTCTGTAACTTCTCTAGATAGATGAATCACTGTGTACTTTCTCTTGTTTCTATCTGGTACCAATCTTGAGAAACTCATACATTCTCTTTTCACTGTTTCCCAGTCTTAGAGAAGTAGATTTCTTTCGGCGAAAGTGCTGTTTTCACAGTGCTAAGTACTCCAAACCCAATCAACAATGTAAGTTTTACCAGTATTCTAAGTCTCTCTTATCTTCTTTTACTTATACTTGGAATTTTCTGTGTAAACCTCTGTAACTTCTCTAGGTAGATGAATCACTGTGTACTTTCTCTTGTTTCTATCTGTTACCAATCCTGAGAAACTCATACATTCACTTTTCACTGTTTCCCGGTCTTAGAGAAGTAGATTTCTTTCGGCGAAAGTGCTGTTTTCACAGTGCTAAGTACTCCCAACCCAATCAACAGTATAAGTTTTACCCGTTTTCTAAGCCTCTCTTATCTTTTTTTGCTTATACTTGGAATTTTCTGTGTAAACCTCTGAAACTTCTCTAGGTAGATGAATCAATGTGTACTTTCTCTTGTTTCTATCTGTAACCAATCTTGAGAAACTCATACATTTTCTTTTCACTGTTTCCCGGTCTAAGAGAAGTAGATTTCTTTCGGCGAAAGTGCTGTTTTCACAGTGCTAAGTACTCCCAACTCTATCAACAATGTAGGTTTTACCAGTTTTCTAAGTCTCTCTTATTTTCTTATACTTGGAATTCTCTGTGTAAACCTCTGTAACTTCTCCAGGTAGATGAATCACTGTGTACTTTCTCTTGTTTCTATCTGTTACCAATCTTGAGAAACTCATACATTCTCTTTTCACTGTTTCCCGGTCTTAGAGAAGTAGATTTCTTTCGGCGAAAGTGCTGTTTTCACAGTGCTAAGTACTCCCAACTCTATCAACAATGTAGGTTTTACCAGTTTTCTAAGTCTCTGTTATTTTCTTGTACTTATACTTGGAATTCTCTGTGAAAACCTCTGTAACTTCTCTAGGTAGATGAATCACTGTGTACTTTCTCTTGTTTCTCTCTGTTAAAAATCTTGAGAAACTCATACATTCCCTTTTCACTGTCTCACGGTCTTAGAGAAGTAGATTTCCTTCGGCGAAAGTGCTGTTTTCACTGTGCTAAGTACTCCCAACCCAATCAACACTGTAAGTTTTACCAGTATTCTAAGTCTCTCTTATCTTCTTTTACTTATAATTGGAATTTTCTGTGTAAACCTCTGTAATTTCTCTAGGTAGATGAATCACTGTGTACTTTCTCTTGTTTCTATCTGTTACCAATCTTGAGAAACTCATACATTCTCTTTTCACTGTTTCCCGGTCTTAGAGAAGTAGATTTCTTTCGGCGAAAGTGCTATTTTCACAGTGCTAAGTACTCCCAACTCTATCAACAATGTAGGTTTTACCAGTTTTCTAAGTCTCTCTTATTTTCTTATACTTATACTTGGAATTCTCTGTTTAAACCTCTGTAACTTCTCCAGGTAGATGAATCACTGTGTACTTTCTCTTGTTTCTATCTGTTACCAATCTTGAGAAACTCATACATTCTCTTTTCACTGTTTCCCGGTCTTAGAGAAGTAGATTTCTTTCGGCGAAAGTGCTGTTTTCATAGTGCTAAGTACTCCCAACTCTATCAACAATGTAGGTTTTACCAGTTTTCTAAGTCTCTCTTATTTTCTTTTACTTATACTTGGAATTCTCTGTGTAAACCTCTGTAACTTCTCCAGGTAGATGAATCACTGTGTACTCTCTCTTGTTTCTGTCTGTTACCAATCTTGAGAAACTCATACATTCTCTTTTCACTGTTTCCCGGTCTTAGAGAAGTAGATTTCTTTCTGCGAAAGTGCTGTTTTCACAGTGCTAAGTACTCCCAACTCTATCAACAATGTAGGTTTTAACAGTTTTCTAAGTCTCTCTTATTTTCTTGTACTTATACTTGGAATTCTCTGTGTAAACCTCTGTAACTTCTCTAGGTAGATGAATCACTGTGTACTTTCTCTTGTTTCTATCTGTTACCAATCTTGAGAAACTCATACATTCTCTTTTCACTGTTTCCCGGTCTTAGAGAAGTAGATTTCTTTCGGCGAAAGTGCTGTTTTCACAGTGCTAAGTACTACTAACTCAATCTACAATGTAAGTTTTACCAGTTTTCTAAGTCGCTCTTTTTTTCTTGTACTTAAACTTGGAATTTTCTGTGTAAACCTCTGTAACTTCTCTCGGTAGATGAATCACTGTGTACTTCTTTTGCTTCTATGTGTTACTAATCTTGAGAAACTCATACATTCTCTGTTACCTGTTTCCCGGTGTTAGAGAAGCAGATTTCTTTCTGCGAAAGTGCTGTTTTCACAGTGCTAAGTATTCCCAACTCTATCAACAATGTAGGTTTTACCAGTTTTCTAAGTCTCTCTTATTTTCTTATACTTATACTTGGAATTCTCTGTATATACCTCTGTAACTTCGCTAGGTAGATGAATCACTGTGTACTTTCTCTTGTTTCTATCTGTTACCAATCTTGAGAAACTCATACATTGTCTATTCACTGTTTCCTGGTCTTAGAAAAGTAGATTTCTTTCGGCGAAAGTGCTGTTTTCACAGTGCTAAGTACTCCCAACTCAATCAACAATGTAAGTTTATCAGTTTTCTAAGTCTCTCTTATTTTCTTGTACTTATACTTGGAATTTTCTGTGTAAAGCTCTGTAACTTCTCTAGGTAGATGAATCAATGTGTACTTCTTTTGTTTCTATCTGTTACTAATCTTGAGAAACTCATACATTCTCTGTTACCTGTTTCCTGGTGTTAGAGAAGTAGATTTCTTTCGGCGAAAGTGCTGTTTTCACAGTGCTAAGTACTCCCAACTCTATCAACAATGTAGGTTTTACCAGTTTTCTAAGTCTCTCTTATTTTCTTGTACTTATACTTGGAATTCTCTGTGTAAACCTCTGTAACTTCTCTAGGTAGATGAATCACTGTGTACTTTCTCTTCTTTCTATCTGTTACCAATCTTGAGAAACTCATACATTCTCTTTTCACTGTTTCACGGTCTTAGAGAAGTAGATTTCTTTCGGCGAAAGTGCTGTTTTCACAGTTCTAAGTACTCCCAACCCAATCAACAATGTAAGTTTTACCAGTTTTCTAAGTCTCTCTTATCTTCTTTTACTTATACTTGGAATTCTCTGTGTAAACCTCTGTAACTTCTCTAGGTAGATGAATCACTGTGTACTTTCTCTTGTTTCTATCTGTTACCAATCTTGAGAAACTCATACATTCTCTTTTCACTGTTTCCCGGTCTTAGAGAAGTAGATTTCTTTCGGCGAAAGTGCTGTTTTCACAGTGCTAAGTACTCCCAACTCAATCAACAATGTAAGTTTATTAGTTTTCTAAGTCTCTCTTATTTTCTTGTACATATACTTGGAATTTTCTGTGTAAACCTCTGTAACTTCTCTAGGTAGATGAATCACTGTGTACTTTCTCTTGTTTCTATCTGTTACCAATCTTCAGAAACTCATACATTCTCTTTTCACTGTTTTCCGGTCTCAGAGAAGTAGATTTCTTTCGGCGAAAGTGCTGTTTTCACAGTGCTAAGTACTCCCAAGTCTATCAACATTGTAGGTTTTACCAGTTTTCTAAGTCTCTCTTATTTTCTTGTACTTATACTTGGAATTTTCTGTGTAAACCTCTGTAACTTCTCTAGGTAGATGAATCACTGTGTACTTTCTCTTGTTTCTGTCTGTTACCAATCTTGAGAAACTCATACATTCTCTTTTCACTGTTTCCCGGTCTTAGAGAAGTGGATTTCTTTCGGCGAAAGTGATGTTTTCACAGTGCTAAGTACTCCCAACTCAATCAACAATGTAAGTTTTACCAGTTTTCTAAGTCTCTCTTATTTTCTTTTACTTAAACTTGGAATTTTCTGTGTAAACCTCTGTAACTTCTCCAGGTACATGAATCACTGTGTACTTCTTTTGTTTCTATCTGTTACTAATCTTGAGAAACTCATACATTCTCTGTTACCTGTTTCCCGGTGTTAGAGAAGTAGATTTCTTTCGGCTAAAGAGCTGTTTTCACAGTGCTAAGAACTCCCAACCCAATCAACAATGTAAGTCTTACCAGTTTTCTAAGTCTCTCTTATCTTCTTTTACTTATACTTGGAATTTTCTGTGTAAACCTCTGTAACTTCTCTAGGTAGATGAATCACTGTGTACTTTCTCTTGTTTCTATCTGTTATCAATCTTGAGAAACTCATACATTCTCTTTCACTGTTTCCCTGTCTTACAGAAGTAGATTTCTTTCGGCGAAAGTGCTGTTTTCACAGTGCTGAGTACTCCCAACTCTATCAACAATGTAGGTTTTACCAGTTTTATAAGTCTCTCTTATTTTCTTGTACTTATACTTGGAATTCTCTGTGTAAACCTCTGTAACTTCTCTAGGTAGATGAATCACTGTGTACTTTCTCTTGTTTCTATCTGTTACCAATCTTCAGAAACTCATACATTCTCTTTTCACTGTATTCCGGTCTTAGAGAAGTAGATTTCTTTCGGCGAAAGTGCTGTATTCACAGTGCTAAGTACTCCCAACTCTATCAACAATGTAGGTTTTACCAGTTTTCTAAGTCTCTCTTATTTTCTTGTACTTATACTTGGAATTCTCTGTGTAAACCTCTGTAACTTCTCTAGATAGATGAATCACTGTGTACTTTCTCTTGTTTCTATCTGGTACCAATCTTGAGAAACTCATACATTCTCTTTTCACTGTTTCCCAGTCTTAGAGAAGTAGATTTCTTTCGGCGAAAGTGCTGTTTTCACAGTGCTAAGTACTCCAAACCCAATCAACAATGTAAGTTTTACCAGTATTCTAAGTCTCTCTTATCTTCTTTTACTTATACTTGGAATTTTCTGTGTAAACCTCTGTAACTTCTCTAGGTAGATGAATCACTGTGTACTTTCTCTTGTTTCTATCTGTTACCAATCTTGAGAAACTCATACATTCACTTTTCACTGTTTCCCGGTCTTAGAGAAGTAGATTTCTTTTGGCGAAAGTGCTGTTTTCACAGTGCTAAGTACTCCCAACCCAATCAACAGTATAAGTTTTACCAGTTTTCTAAGCCTCTCTTATCTTTTTTTGCTTATACTTGGAATTTTCTGTGTAAACCTCTGTAACTTCTCTAGGTAGATGAATCAATGTGTACTTTCTCTTGTTTCTATCTGTAACCAATCTTGAGAAACTCATACATTCTCTTTTCACTGTTTCCCGGTCTTAGAGAAGTAGATTTCTTTCGGCGAAAGTGCTGTTTTCACAGTGCTAAGTACTCCCAACTCTATCAACAATGTAGGTTTTACCAGTTTTCTAAGTCTCTCTTATTTTCTTGTACTTATACTTGGAATTCTCTGTGTAAACCTCTGTAACTTCTCCAGGTAGATGAATCACTGTGTACTCTCTCTTGTTTCTGTCTGTTACCAATCTTGAGAAACTCATACATTCTCTTTTCACTGTTTCCCGGTCTTAGAGAAGTAGATTTCTTTCTGCGAAAGTGCTGTTTTCACAGTGCTAAGTACTCCCAACTCTATCAACAATGTAGGTTTTAACAGTTTTCTAAGTCTCTCTTATTTTCTTGTACTTATACTTGGAATTCTCTGTGTAAACCTCTGTAACTTCTCTAGGTAGATGAATCACTGTGTACTTTCTCTTGTTTCTATCTGTTACCAATCTTGAGAAACTCATACATTCTCTTTTCACTGTTTCCCGGTCTTAGAGAAGTAGATTTCTTTCGGCAAAAGTGCTGTTTTCACAGTGCTAAGTACTCCTAACTCAATCTACAATGTAAGTTTTACCAGTTTTCTAAGTCGCTCTTTTTTTCTTGTACTTAAACTTGGAATTTTCTGTGTAAACCTCTGTAACTTCTCTAGGTAGATGAATCACTGTGTACTTCTTTTGCTTCTATGTGTTACTAATCTTGAGAAACTCATACATTCTCTGTTACCTGTTTCCCGGTGTTAGAGAAGTAGATTTCTTTCTGCGAAAGTGCTGTTTTCAGAGTGCTAAGTATTCCCAACTCTATCAACAATGTAGGTTTTACCAGTTTTCTAAGTCTCTCTTATTTTCTTGTACTTATACTTGGAATTCTCTGTGTAAACCTCTGTAACTTCTCTAGGTAGATGAATCACTGTGTACTTTCTCTTCTTTCTATCTGTTACCAATCTTGAGAAACTCATACATTCTCTTTTCACTGTTTCACGGTCTTAGAGAAGTAGATTTCTTTCGGCGAAAGTGCTGTTTTCACAGTTCTAAGTACTCCCAACCCAATCAACAATGTAAGTTTTACCAGTTTTCTAAGTCTCTCTTATCTTCTTTTACTTATACTTGGAATTCTCTGTGTAAACCTCTGTAACTTCTCTAGGTAGATGAATCACTGTGTACTTTCTCTTGTTTCTATCTGTTACCAATCTTGAGAAACTCATACATTCTCTTTTCACTGTTTCCCGGTCTTAGAGAAGTAGATTTCTTTCGGCGAAAGTGCTGTTTTCACAGTGCTAAGTACTCCCAACTCAATCAACAATGTAAGTTTATTAGTTTTCTAAGTCTCTCTTATTTTCTTGTACATATACTTGGAATTTTCTGTGTAAACCTCTGTAACTTCTCTAGGTAGATGAATCACTGTGTACTTTCTCTTGTTTCTATCTGTTACCAATCTTCAGAAACTCATACATTCTCTTTTCACTGTTTTCCGGTCTCAGAGAAGTAGATTTCTTTCGGCGAAAGTGCTGTTTTCACAGTGCTAAGTACTCCCAAGTCTATCAACATTGTAGGTTTTACCAGTTTTCTAAGTCTCTCTTATTTTCTTGTACTTATACTTGGAATTTTCTGTGTAAACCTCTGTAACTTCTCTAGGTAGATGAATCACTGTGTACTTTCTCTTGTTTCTATCTGTTACCAATCTTGAGAAACTCATACATTCTCTTTTCACTGTTTCCCGGTCTTAGAGAAGTAGATTTCTTTCGGCGAAAGTGTTGTTTTCACAGTGCTAAGTACTCCCAACTCTATCAACAATGTAGGTTTTACCAGTTTTCAAAGTCTCTCTTATTTTCTTGTACTTATACTTGGAATTCTCTGTGTAAACCTCTGTAACTTCTCTAGGTAGATGAATCACTGTGTACTTTCTCTTGTTTCTATCTGTTACCAATCTTGAGAAACTCATACATTCTCTTTTCACTGTTTCCCGGTCTTAGAGAAGTAGATTTCTTTCGGCGAAAGTGCTGTTTTCACAGTGCTAAGTACTCCTAACTCAATCTACAATGTAAGTTTTACCAGTTTTCTAAGTCGCTCTTTTTTTCTTGTACTTAAACTTGGAATTTTCTGTGTAAACCTCTGTAACTTCTCTAGGTAGATGAATCACTGCGTACTTCTTTTGCTTCTATGTGTTACTAATCTTGAGAAACTCATACATTCTCTGTTACCTGTTTCCCGGTGTTAGAGAAGTAGATTTCTTTCTGCGAAAGTGCTGTTTTCACAGTGCTAAGTATTCCCAACTCTATCAACAATGTAGGTTTTACCAGTTTTCTAAGTCTCTCTTATTTTCTTATACTTATACTTGGAATTCTCTGTGTATACCTCTGTAACTTCGCTAGGTAGATGAATCACTGTGTACTTTCTCTTGTTTCTATCTGTTACCAATCTTGAGAAACTCATACATTGTCTGTTCACTGTTTCCTGGTCTTAGAAAAGTAGATTTCTTTCGGCGAAAGTGCTGTTTTCACAGTGCTAAGTACTCCCAACTCAGTCAACAATGTAAGTTTATCAGTTTTCTAAGTCTCTCTTATTTTCTTGTACTTATACTTGGAATTTTCTGTGTAAAGCTCTGTAACTTCTCTAGGTAGATGAATCAATGTGTACTTCTTTTGTTTCTATCTGTTACTAATCTTGAGAAACTCATACATTCTCTGTTACCTGTTTCCCGGTGTTAGAGAAGTAGATTTCTTTCGGCGAAAGTGCTGTTTTCACAGTGCTAAGTACTCCCAACTCTATCAACAATGTAGGTTTTACCAGTTTTCTAAGTCTCTCTTATTTTCTTGTACTTATACTTGGAATTCTCTGTGTCAACCTCTGTAACTTCTCTAGGTAGATGAATCACTGTGTACTTTCTCTTGTTTCTATCTGTTACCAATCTTGAGAAACTCATACATTCTCTTTTCACTGTTTCCCGGTCTTAGAGAAGTAGATTTCTTTTGGCGAAAGTGCTGTTTTCACAGTTCTAAGTACTCCCAACCCAATCAACAATGTAAGTTTTACCAGTTTTCTAAGTCTCTCTTATCTTCTTTTACTTATACTTGGAATTTTCTGTGTAAACCTCTGTAACTTCTCTAGGTAGATGAATCACTGTGTACTTTCTCTTGTTTCTATCTGTTACCAATCTTGAGAAACTCATACATTCTCTTTTCACTGTTTCCCGGTCTTAGAGAAGTAGATTTCTTTCGGCGAAAGTGCTGTTTTCACAGTGCTAAGAACTCCCAACTCAATCAACAATGTAAGTTTATTAGTTTTCTAAGTCTCTCTTATTTTATTGTACTTATACTTGGAATTTTCTGTGTAAACTTCTGTAACTTCTCTCGGTAGATGAATCACTGTGTACTTTCTCTTGTTTCTATCTGTTACCAATCTTCAGAAACTCATACATTCTCTTTTCACTGTTTTCCGGTCTCAGAGAAGTAGATTTCTTTCTGCGAAAGTGCTGTTTTCACAGTGCTAAGTACTCCCAACTCTATCAGCATTGTAGGTTTTACCAGTTTTCTAAGTCTCTCTTATTTTCTTGTACTTATACTTGGAATTCTCTGTGTAAACCTCTGTAACTTCTCTAGGTAGATGAATCACTGTGTACTTTCTCTTGTTTCTATCTGTTACCAATCTTGAGAAACTCATACATTCTCTTTTCACTGTTTCCCGGTCTTAGAGAAGTGGATTTCTTTCGGCGAAAGTGCTGTTTTCACAGTGCTCAGTACTCCCAACTCAATCAACAATGTAAGTTTTACCAGTTTTCTAAGTCTCTCTTATTTTCTTTTACTTAAACTTGGAATTTTCTGTGTAAACCTCTGTAACTTCTCCAGGTAGATGAATCACTGTGTACTTCTTTTGTTTCTATCTGTTACTAATCTTGAGAAACTCATACATTCTCTGTTACATGTTTCCCGGTGTTAGAGAAGTAGATTTCTTTCGGCGAAAGAGCTGTTTTCACAGTGCTAAGAACTCCCAACCCAATCAACAATGTAAGTCTCACCAGTTTTCTAAGTCTCTCTTATCTTCTTTTACTTATACTTGGAATTTTCTGTGTAAACCTCAGTAACTTCTCTAGGTAGATGAATCACTGTGTACTTTCTCTTGTTTCTATCTGTTACCAATCTTGAGAAACTCATACATTCTCTTTCACTGTTTCCCTGTCTTACAGAAGTAGATTTCTTTCGGCGAAAGTGCTGTTTTCACAGTGCTGAGTACTCCCAACTCTATCAACAATGTAGGTTTTACCAGTTTTCTAAGTCTCTCTTATTTTCTTGTACTTATACTTGGAATTCTCTGTGTAAACCTCTGTAACTTCTCTAGGTAGATGAATCACTGTGTACTTTCTCTTGTTTCTATCTGTTACCAATGTTGAGAAACTCATACATTCTCTGTTCACTGTTTCCCGGTCTTAGAGAAGTAGATTTCTTTCGGCGAAAGTGCTGTTTTCACAGTGCTAAGTACTCCCAACTCAATCAACAATGTAAGTTTATCAGTTTTCTAAGTCTCTCTTATTTTCTTGTACTTATACTTTTAATTTTCTGTGTAAACATCTGTAACTTCTCTAGGTAGATGAATCACTGTGTACTTTCTCTTGTTTCTATCTGTTACCAATCTTCAGAAACTCATACATTCTCTTTTCACTGTTTTCCGGTCTTAGAGAAGTAGATTTCTTTCGGCGAAAGTGCTGTTTTCACAGTGCTAAGTACTCCCAACTCTATCAACAATGTAGGTTTTACCAGTTTTCTAAGTCTCTCTTATTTTCTTGTACTTATACTTGGAATTCTCTGTGTAAACCTCTGTAACTTCTCTAGATAGATGAATCACTGTGTACTTTCTCTTGTTTCTATCTGGTACCAATCTTGAGAAACTCATACATTCTCTTTTCACTGTTTCCCGGTCTTAGAGAAGTAGATTTCTTTCGGCGAAAGTGCTGTTTTCACAGTGCTAAGTACTCCAAACCCAATCAACAATGTAAGTTTTACCAGTATTCTAAGTCTCTCTTATCTTCTTATACTTGGAATTCTCTGTGTAAACCTCTGTAACTTCTCCAGGTAGATGAATCACTGTGTACTTTCTCTTGTTTCTATCTGTTACCAATCTTGAGAAACTCATACATTCTCTTTTCACTGTTTCCCGGTCTTAGAGAAGTAGATTTCTTTCGGCGAAAGTGCTGTTTTCACAGTGCTAAGTACTCCCAACTCTATCAACAATGTAGGTTTATTAGTTTTCTAATTCTCTCTTATTTTCTTGTACTTATACTTGGAATTTTCTGTGTAAACCTCTGTAACTTCTCTAGGTAGATGAATCACTGTGTACTTTCTCTTGTTTCTATCTGTTACCAATCTTCAGAAACTCATACATTCTCTTTTCACTGTTTTCCGGTCTCAGAGAAGTAGGTTTCTTTCGGCGAAAGTGCTGTTTTCACAGTGCTAAGTACTCCCAACTCTATCAACATTGTAGGTTTTACCAGTTTTCTAAGTCTCTCTTATTTTCTTGTACTTATACTTGGAATTCTCTTTGTAAACTTCTGTAACTTCTCTAGGTAGATGAATCACTGTGTACTTTCTCTTGTTTCTATCTGTTACCAATCTTGAGAAACTCATACATTCTCTTTTCACTGTTTCCCGGTCTTAGAGAAGTAGATTTCTTTCGGCGAAACTGCTGTTTTCACAGTGCTAAGTACTCCCAACTCTATCAACAATGTAGGTTTTACCAGTTTTCTAAGTCTCTCTTATTTTCTTGTACTTATACTTGGAATTCTCTGTGTAAACCTCTGTAACTTCTCTAGGTAGATGAATCACTGTGTACTTTCTCTTGTTTCTATCTATTACCAATCTTGAGAAACACATACATTCTCTTTTCACTGTTTCCCGGTCTTAGAGAAGTAGATTTCTTTCTGCGAAAGTGCTGTTTTCACAGTGCTAAGTACTCCCAACTCTATCAACAATGTAGCTTTTACCAGTTTTCTAAGTCTCTCTTATTTTCTTGTACTTATACTTGGAATTCTCTGTGTAAACCTCTGTAACTTCTCCAGGTAGATGAATCACTGTGTACTCTCTCTTGTTTCTGTCTGTTACCAATCTTGAGAAACTCATACATTCTCTTTTCACTGTTTCCCGGTCTTAGAGAAGTAGATTTCTTTCGGCGAAAGTGCTGTTTTCACAGTGCTAAGTACTCCCAACTCTATCAACAATGTAGGTTTTAACAGTTTTCTAAGTCTCTCTTATTTTCTTGTACTTATACTTGGAATTCTCTGTGTAAACCTCTGTAACTTCTCTAGGTAGATGAATCACTGTGTACTTTCTCTTGTTTCTATCTGTTACCAATCTTGAGAAACTCATACATTCTCTTTTCACTGTTTCCCGGTCTTAGAGAAGTAGATTTCTTTCGGCGAAAGTGCTGTTTTCACAGTGCTAAGTACTCCTAACTCAATCTACAATGTAAGTTTTACCAGTTTTCTAAGTCGCTCTTTTTTTCTTGTACTTAAACTTGGAATTTTCTGTGTAAACCTCTGTAACTTCTCTAGGTAGATGAATCACTGTGTACTTCTTTTGCTTCTATGTGTTACTAATCTTGAGAAACTCATACATTCTCTGTTACCTGTTTCCCGGTGTTAGAGAAGTAGATTTCTTTCTGCGAAAGTGCTGTTTTCACAGTGCTAAGTATTCCCAACTCTATCAACAATGTAGGTTTTACCAGTTTTCTAAGTCTCTCTTATTTTCTTGTACTTATACTTGGAATTCTCTGTGTAAACCTCTGCAACTTCTCTAGGTAGATGAATCACTGTGTACTTTCTCTTCTTTCTATCTGTTACCAATCTTGAGAAACTCATACATTCTCTTTTCACTGTTTCCCGGTCTTAGAGAAGTAGATTTCTTTCGGCGAAAGTGCTGTTTTCACAGTGCTAAGTACTCCTAACTCAATCTACAATGTAAGTTTTACCAGTTTTCTAAGTCGCTCTTTTTTTCTTGTACTTAAACTTGGAATTTTCTGTGTAAACCTCTGTAACTTCTCTAGGTAGATGAATCACTGTGTACTTCTTTTGCTTCTATGTGTTACTAATCTTGAGAAACTCATACATTCTCTGTTACCTGTTTCCCGGTGTTAGAGAAGTAGATTTCTTTCTGCGAAAGTGCTGTTTTCACAGTGCTAAGTATTCCCAACTCTATCAACAATGTAGGTTTTACCAGTTTTCTAAGTCTCTCTTATTTTCTTGTACTTATACTTGGAATTCTCTGTGTAAACCTCTGCAACTTCTCTAGGTAGATGAATCACTGTGTACTTTCTCTTCTTTCTATCTGTTACCAATCTTGAGAAACTCATACATTCTCTTTTCACTGTTTCACGGTCTTAGAGAAGTAGATTTCTTTCGGCGAAAGTGCTGTTTTCACAGTGCTAAGTACTCCCAACCCAATCAACAATGTAAGTTTTACCAGTTTTCTAAGTCTCTCTTATCTTCTTTTACTTATACTTGGAATTTTCTGTGTAAACCTCTGTAACTTCTCTAGGTAGATGAATCACTGTGTACTTTCTCTTGTTTCTATCTGTTACCAATCTTCAGAAACTCATACATTCTCTTTTCACTGTTTTCCGGTCTCAGAGAAGTAGATTTCTTTCGGCGAAAGTGCTGTTTTCACAGTGCTAAGTACTCCCAACTCAGTTAACAATGTATGTTTTACCAGTTTTCTAAGTCTCTCTTATTTTCTTGTACTTAAACTTGGAATTTTCTGTGTAAACCTCTGTAACTTCGCTAGGTAGATGAATCACTGAATACTTCTTTTGTTTCTATCTGTTACTAATCGTGAGAAACTCATACATTCTCTGTTACCTGTTTCCCGGTGTTAGAGAAGTAGATTTCTTTGTGCGAAAGTGCTGTTTTCACAGTGCTAAGTACTCCCAACTCTATCAACAATGTAGATTTTACCAGTTTTCTAACTCTCTCTTATTTTCTTGTATTTATACTTGGAATTCTCTGTGTAAACCTCTGTAACTTCTCTAGGTAGATGAATCACTGTGTACTTTCTCTTGTTTCTATCTGTTACCAATCCTGAGAAACTCATACATTCTCTTTTCACTGTTTCACGGTCTTAGAGAAGTAGATTTCTTTGGGCGAAAGTGCTGTTTTTACAGTGCTAAGTACTCCCAACTCAATCAACAATGTAAGTTTTACCAGTTTTCTAAGTCTCTCTTATTTTCTTGTACTTAAACTTGAAATTTTCTGTGTAAACCTCTGGAACTTCTCTAGGTAGATGAATCTCTGTGTACTTCTTTTGTTTCTATCTGTTACTAATCTTGAGAAACTCATACATTCTCTGTTACCTGTTTCCTGGTGTTAGAGAAGAAGATTTCTTTCGGCGAAAGTGCTGTTTTCACAGTGCTAAGTACTCTCAACTCTATCAACAATGAAGGTTTTACCAGTTTCCTAAGTCTCTCTTATTTTCTTGTACTTATACTTGGAATTCTCTGTGTAAACCTCTGTAACTTCTCTAGGTAGATGAATCACTGTGTACTTTCTCTTGTTTCTATCTGTTACCAATCTTGAGAAACTCATACATTCTCTTTTCACTGTTTCACGGTCTTACAGAAGTAGATTTCTTTCGGCGAAAGTGCTGTTTTCACAGTGCTAAGTACTCCCAACTCAATCAACAATGTAAGTTTTACCAGTTTTCTAAGTCTCTCTTATCTTCTTTTACTTATACTTGGAATTTTCTGTGTAAACCTCTGTAACTTCTCTAGGTAGATGAATCACTGTGTACTTTCTCTTGTTTCTATCTGTTACCAATCTTGAGAAACTCATACATTCTCTTTTCACTGTTTCCCGGTCTTAGAGAAGTAGATTTCTTTAGGCGAAAGTGCTGTTTTCACAGTGCTAAGTACTCCCAACTCTATCAACAATGTAGGTTTTACCAGTTTTCTAAGTCTCTCTTCTTTTCTTGTACTTATACTTGGAATTCTCTGTGTAAACCTCTGTAACTTCTCTAGGTAGATGAATCACTGTGTACTTTCTCTTGTTTCTATCTGTTACCAATCTTGAGAAACTCATACATTCTCTTTTCACTGTTTCCCGGTCTTAGAGAAGCAGATTTCTTTCGCGAAAGTGCTGTTTTCACAGTGCTAAGTACTCCCAACTCTATCAACAATGTAGGTTTTACCAGTTTTCTAAGTCTCTCTTATTTTCTTGTACTTATACTTGGAATTCTCTGTGTAAACCTCTGTAACTTCTCTAGGTAGATGAATCACTGTGTACTTTCTCTTGCTTCTATCTGTTACCAATCTTGAGAAACTCATACATTCTCTTTTCACTGATTCACGGTCTTAGAGAAGTAGATTTCTTTCGGCGAAAGTACTGTTTTCACAGTGCTAAGTACTCCCAACCCAATCAACAATGTAGGTTTTACCAGTTTTCTAAGTCTCTCTTATTTTCTTGTACTTATACTTGGAATTCTCTGTGTAAACCTCAGTAACTTCTCTTGGTAGATGAATCACTGTGTACTTCTTTTGTTTCTATCTGTTACTAATCTTGAGAAACTCATACATTCTCTGTTACCTGTTTCCTGGTGTTAGAGAAGAAGATTTCTTTCGGCGAAAGTGCTGTTTTCACAGTGGTAAGTACTCTCAACTCTATCAACAATGAAGGTTTTACCAGTTTCCTAAGTCTCTCTTATTTTCTTGTACTTATACTTGGAATTCTCTGTGTAAACCTCTGTAACTTCTCTAGGTTGATGAATCACAGTGTACTTTCTCTTGTTTCTATCTGTTACCAATCTTGAAAAACTCATACGTTCTCTTTTCACTGTTTCATGGTCTTAGAGAAGTAGATTTCTTTGGGTGAAAGTGCTGTTTTCACAGTGCTAAGTACTCCCAACTCAATCAACAATGTAAGTTTTATCGGTTTTCAAAGTCTCTCTTATCTTCTTTTACTTACACTTGGAATTTTCTGTGTAAACCTCTGTAACTTCTCTAGGTAGATGAATCACTGTGTACTTTCTCTTGTTTCTATCTGTTACTAATCTTGAGAAACTCATACATTCTCTGTTACCTGTTTCCCGGTCTTAGAGAAGTAGATTTCTTTCGGCGAAAGTGCTGTTTTCACAGTGCTGAGTACTCCCAACCCAATCAACAATGTAAGTTTTACCAGTTTTCTAAGTCTCTCTTATCTTCTTTTACTTATACTTGGAATTTTCTGTGTAACCCTCTGTAACTTCTCTAGGTAGATGAATCACTGTGTACTTTCTCTTGTTTCTATCTGTTACCAATCTTGAGAAACTCATACATTCTCTTTTCACTGTTTCCCGGTCTTAGAGAAGTAGATTTCTTTCGGCGAAAGTGCTGTTTTCACAGTGCTAAGTACTTGCAACCCAATAAACAATGTAAGTTTTACCAGTTTTCAAAGTCTCTCTTATCTTCTTTTACTTATACTTGGAATTCTCTGTGTGAACCTCTGTAACTTCTCTAGATAGATGAATCAGTGTGTACTTTCTCTTGTTTCTATCTGTTACCAATCTTCAGAAACTCATACACTCTCTTTTCACTGTTTCCCGGTCTTAGAGAAGTAGATTTCTTTCGGCGAAAGTGCTGTTTTCACAGTGCTAAGTACTCTCAACTCTATGAACAATGTAGGTTTTACCAGTTTTCTAAGTCTCTCTTATTTTCTTGTACTTATACTTGCAATTCTCTGTGTAAACTTCTGTAACTTCTCTAGGTAGATGAATCACTGTGTACTTTCTCTTGTTTCTATCTGTTACCAATCTTGAGAAACTCATACATTCTCTTTTCACTGTTTCCCGGTCTTAGAGAAGTAGATTTCCTTCGGCGAAAGTGCGGTTTTCACAGTGCTAAGTACTCCCAACTCTATCAACAATGTAGGTTTTACCAGTTTTCTAAGTCTCTCTTATTTTCTTGTACTTATACTTGGAATTCTCTGTGTAAACCTCTGTAACTTCTCTAGGTAGATGAATCACTGTGTACTTTCTCTTGTTTCTATCTGTTACCAATCTTGAGAAACTCATACATTCTCTTTTCACTGTTTCCCAGTCTTAGAGAAGTAGATTTCTTTCTGCGAAAGTGCTGTTTTCACAGTTCTAAGTACTCCCAACTCTATCAACAATGGAGGTTTTACCAGTTTTCTAACTCTCTCTTATTTTCTTGTACTTGTACTTGGAATTCTCTGTGTAAACCTCTGTAACTTCTCTAGGTAGATGAATCACTGTGTACTTTCTCTTGTTTCTATCTGTTACCAATCTTGAGAAACTCATACATTCTCTTTTCACTGTTTCCCGGTCTTAGAGAAGTAGATTTCTTTTGGCGAAAGTGCTGTTTTCACAGTGCTAAGTACTCCCAACTCTATCAACAATGTAGGTTTTACCAGTTTTCTAAGTCTCTCTTATTTTCTTGTACTTATACTTGGAATTCTCTGTGTAAACCTCTGTAACTTCTCTAGGGAGATGAATCACTGTGTACTTTCTCTTGTTTCTATCTGTTACTAATCTTGAGAAACTCATACCTTCTCGGTTACCTGTTTCCCGGTCTTAGAGAAGTAGATTTCTTTCGGCGAAAGTGCTGTTTTCACAGTGCTAAGTACTCCCAACTCTATCAACAATGTAGGTTTTACAAGTTTTCTAAGACTCTCTTATATTCTTGTACTTACACTTGGAATTCTCTGTGTAATCCTCTGTAACTTCTCTAGGTAGGTGAATCATTGTCTACTTTCTCTTGTTTCTATATGTTACCAATCTTGAGAAACTCATACATTCTCTTTTCACTGTTTCCCGGTCTTAGAGAAGTAGATTTCTTTCAGCGAAAGTGCTGTTTTCACAGTGCTAAGTACTCCCAACTCTATCAACAATGTAGGTTTTACCAGTTTTCCAAGTCTCTCTTATTTTCTTGTATTTATACTTGGAATTCTCTGTGTAAACCTCTGTAACTTCTCTAGGTAGATGAATCATTGTGTACTTTCTCTTGTTTCTATCTGTTACCAATCTTGAGAAACACATACATTCCCTTTTCACTGTTTCCCGGTCTTAGAGAAGTAGATTTCTTTCGGCCAAAGTGCTGTTTTCACAGTGCTAAGTACTCCCAACTCAATCAGCAATGTAAGATTTACCAGTTTTCTAAGTCTCTCTTATCTTCTTTTTCTTATACTTGGAATTTTCTGTGTAAACCTCTGTATCTTCTCTAGGTAGATGAATCACTGTGTACTTTCTCTTGTTTCAATCTGTTACCAATCTTGAGAAACTCACACATTCTATTTTCACTGTTTCATGGTCTTAGAGAAGTATATTTCTTTGGGCGAAAGTGCTGTTTTCACAGTGCTAAGTACTGCCAACTCAATCAACAATGTAAGTTTTATCAGTTTTCTAAGTCTCTCTTATCTTCTTTTACTTATACTTGGAATTTTCTGTGTAAACCTCTGTAACTTCTCTAGGTAGATGAATCACTGTGTACTTTCTCTTGTTTCTGTCTGTTACCAATCTTGAGAAACTCATACATTCTCTTTTCACTGTTTCCCGGTCTTAGAGAAGTAGATTTCTTTCGGCGAAAGTGCTGTTTTCACAGTGCTAAGTATTCCCAACTCTATCAACAATGTAGGTTTTACCAGTTTTCTAAGTCTCTCTTATTTTCTTGTACTTATACTTGGAGTTCTCTGTGTTAACGTCTGTAACTTCTCTAGGTAGATGAATCACTGTGTACTTTCTCTTGTTTCTATCTGTTACCAACCTTGAGAAACTCATACATTCTCTTTTCTCTGTTTCCCGGTCTTAGAGAAGTAGATTTCTTTCGCGAAAGTGCTGTTTTCACAGTGCTCAGTACTCCCAACTCTATCAACAATGTAGGTTTTACCAGTTTTCTAAGTCTCTCTTATTTTCTTGTACTTATACTTGGAATTCTCTGTGTAAACCTCTGTAACTTCTCTAGGTAGATGAATCACTGTGTACTTTCTCTTGTTTCTATCTGTTACTAATCTTGAAAAACTCATACATTTTCTGTTACCTGTTTCCCGGTCTTAGAGAAGTAGATTTCTTTCTGCGAAAGTGCTGTTTTCACAGTGCTAAGTACTCCCAACTCTATCAACAATGGAGGTTTTACCAGTTTTCTAAGTCTCTCTTATTTTCTTCTACTTATACTTGGAATTCTCTGTGTAAACCTCTGTAACTTCTCTAGGTAGATGAATCACTGTGTACTTTCTCTTGTTTCTATCTGTTACCAATCTTGAGAAACTCATACATTCTATTTTCACTGTTTCCCAGTCTTAGAGAAGTAGATTTCTTTCGGTGAAAGTGCTGTTTTCACAGTGCTAAGTACTCCCAACTCTATCAACAATGTAGGTTTTACCAGTTTTCTAAGTCTCTCTTATTTTCTTGTACTTATACTTGGAATTCTCTGTGTAGACCTCTGTAACTTCTCTAGGTAGATGAATCACTGTGTACTTTCTCTTGTTTCTATCTGTTACCAATCTTGAGACACTCATACATTCTCTTTTCACTGTTTCCCGGTCTTAGAGAAGTAGATTTCTTTCGCGAAAGTGCTGTTTTCACAGTGCTAAGTACTCCCAACTCTATCAACAATGTAGGTTTTACCAGTTTTCTAAGTCTCTCTTATTTTCTTGTAATTATACTTGGAATTCTCTGTGTAAACCTCTGTAACTTCTCTAGGTAGATGAATCACTGTGTACTCTCTCTTGTTTCTATCTGTTACCAATCTTGAGAAACTCATACATTCTCTTTTCACTGTTTCGCGGTATTAGAGAAGTAGATTTCTTTCGGCGAAAGTGCTGTTTTCACAGTGCTAAGTACTCCCAACTCTATCAACAATGTAGGTTTTACCAGTTTTCTAAGTCTCTCTTATTTTCTTGTACTTATACTTGGAATTCTCTGTGTAAACCTCTGTAACTTCTCTAGGTAGATGAATCACTGTGTACTTCTTTTGTTTCTATCTGTTACTAATCTTGAGAAACTCATACATTCTCTGTTACCTGTTTCCTGGTGTTAGAGAAGAAGATTTCTTTCGGCGAAAGTGCTGTTTTCACAGTGCTAAGTACTCTCAACTCTATCAACAATGAAGGTTTTACCAGCCTCCTAAGTCTCTCTTATTTTCTTGTACTTATACTTGGAATTTTCTGTGTAAACTTCTGTAACTTCTCTAGGTTAGATGAATCACTGTGTACTTTCTCTTGTTTCTATCTGTTACCAATCTTGAGAAACTCATACATTCTCTTTTCACTGTTTCATGGTCTTAGAGAAGTAGATTTCTTTGGGCGAAAGTGCTGTTTTCACAGTGCTAAGTACTCCCAACTCAATCAACAATGTAAGTTTTATCAGTTTTCTAAGTCTCTCTTATCTTCTTTTACTTATACTTGGAATTTTCTGTGTAAACCTCTGTAACTTCTCTAGGTAGATGAATCACTGTGTACTTTCTCTTGTTTCTATCTGTTACCAATCTTGAGAAACTCATACATTCTCTTTTCACTGTTTCCCGGTCTTCGAGAAGTAGATTTCTTTCGGCGAAAGTGCTGTTTTCACAGTGCTAAGTACTCCCAACTCTATCAACAATGTAGGTTTTACCAGTTTTCTAAGTCTCTCTTATTTTCTTGTACTTATACTTGGAATTCTCTGTGTTAACGTCTGTAACTTCTCTAGGTAGATGAATCACTGTGTACTTTCTCTTGTTTCTATCTGTTACCAATCTTGAGAAACTCATACATTCTCTTTTCTCTGTTTCCCCGTCTTAGAGAAGTAGATTTCTTTCGCGAAAGTGCTGTTTTCACAGTGCTCAGTACTCCCAACTCTATCAACAATGTAGGTTTTACCAGTTTTCTAAGTCTCTCTTATTTTCTTTTACTTATACTTGGAATTCTCTGTGTAAACCTCTGTAACTTCTCTAGGTAGATGAATCACTGTGTACTTTCTCTTGTTTCTATCTGTTACTAATCTTGAGAAACTCATACATTCTCTGTTACCTGTTTCCCGGTCTTAGAGAAGTAGATTTCTTTCTGCGAAAGTGCTGTTTTCACAGTGCTAAGTACTCCCAACTCTATCAACAATGGAGGTTTTACCAGTTTTCTAAGTCTCTCTTATTTTCTTGTACTTGTACTTGGAATTCTCTGTGTAAACCTCTGTAACTTCTCTAGGTAGATGAATCACTGTGTACTTTCTCTTGTTTCTATCTGTTACCAATCTTGAGAAACTCATACATTCTCTGTTACCTGTTTCCTGGTGTTAGAGAAGAAGATTTCTTTCGGCGAAAGTGCTGATTTCACAGTGCTAAGTACTCTCAACTCTATCAACAGTGAATGTTTTACCAGTTTCCTAAGTCTCTCTTATTTTCTTGTACTTATACTTGGAATTCTCTGTGTAAACCTCTGTAACTTCTCTAGGTAGATGAATCACTGTGTACTTTCTCTTGTTTCTATCTGTTACCAATCTTGAGAAACTCATACATTCTCTTTTCACTGTTTCACGGTCTTAGAGATGTAGATTTCTTTGGGCGAAAGTGCTGTTTTCACAGTGCTAAGTACTCCCAACTCAATCAACAATGTAAGTTTTACCAGTTTTCTAAGTCTCTCTTATTTTCTTGTACTTAAACTTAGAATTTTCTGTGTAAACCTCTGTAACTTCTCTAGGTAGATGAATCTCTGTGTACTTCTTTGTTTCTATCTGTTACTAACCTTGAGAAACTCATACATTCTCTGTTACCTGTTTCCTGGTGTTAGAGAAGAGGATTTCTTTCGGAGAAAGTGCTGTTTTCACAGTGCTAAGTACTCTCAACTCTATCAACACTGAAGGTTATACGAGTTTCCTAAGTCTCTCTTATTTTCTTGTACTTATACTTGGAATTCTCTGTGTAAACCTCTGTAACTTCTCTAGGTAGATGAATCACTGTGTACTTTCTCTTGTTTCTATCTGTTACCAATCTTGAGAAACTCATACATTCTCTTTTCACTGTTTCACGGTCTTACAGTAGTAGATTTCTTTCGGCGAAAGTGCTGTTTTCACAGTGCTAAGTACTCCCAACTCAATCAACAATGTAAGTTTTACCAGTTTTCTAAGTCTCTCTTATCTTCTTTTACTTATACTTGGAATTTTCTGTGTAAACCTCTGTAACTTCTCTAAGTAGATGAATCACTGTGTACTTTCTCTTGTTTCTATCTGTTACCAATCTTGAGAAACTCATACATTCTCTTTTCACTGTTTCTCGGTCTTAGAGAAGTAGATTTCTTTCGCGAAAGTGCTGTTTTCACAGTGCTGAGTACTCCCAACTCTATCAACAATGTAGGTTTTACCAGTTTTCTAAGTCTCTCTTATTTTCTTGTACTTATACTTGGAATTCTCTGTGTAAACCTCTGTAACTTCTCTAGGTAGATGAATCACTGTGTACTTTCTCTTGTTTCTATCTGTTACCAATCTTGAGAAACTCATACATTCTCTTTTCACTATTTCCCGGTCTTAGAGAAGTAGATTTCTTTCAGCGAAAGTGCTTTTTTCACCGTGGTAAGTACTCCCAACTCAGTTAACAATGTAAGTTTTACCAGTTTTCTAAGTCTCTCTTATTTTCTTGTACTTAAACTTGGAATTTTCTGTGTAAACCTCTGTAACTTCGCTAGGTAGATGAATCACTGAATACTTCTTTTGTTTCTATCTGTTACTAATCGTGAGAAACTCATACATTCTCTGTTACCTGTTTCCCGGTGTTAGAGAAGTAGATTTCTTTGTGCGAAAGTGCTGTTTTCACAGTGCTAAGTACTCCCAACTCTATCAACAATGTAGGTTTTACCAGTTTTCTAACTCTCTCTTATTTTCTTGTATTTATACTTGGAATTCTCTGTGTAAACCTCTGTAACTTCTCTAGGTAGATGAATCACTGTGTACTTTCTCTTGTTTCTGTCTGTTACCAATCCTGAGAAACTCATACATTCTCTTTTCACTGTTTCACGGTCTTAGAGAAGTAGATTTCTTTGGGCGAAAGTGCTGTTTTTACAGTGCTAAGTACTCCCAACTCAATCAACAATATAAGTTTTACCAGTTTTCTAAGTCTCTCTTATTTTCTTGTACTTAAACTTGAAATTTTCTGTGTAAACCTCTGGAACTTCTCTAGGTAGATGAATCTCTGTGTACTTCTTTTGTTTCTATCTGTTACTAATCTTGAGAAACTCATACATTCTCTGTTACCTGTTTCCTGGTGTTAGAGAAGAAGATTTCTTTCGGCGAAAGTGCTGTTTTCACAGTGCTAAGTACTCTCAACTCTATCAACAATGAAGGTTTTACCAGTTTCCTAAGTCTCTCTTATTTTCTTGTACTTATACTTGGAATTCTCTGTGTAAACCTCTGTAACTTCTCTAGGTAGATGAATCACTGTGTACTTTCTCTTGCTTCTATCTGTTACCAATCTTGAGAAACTCATACATTCTCTTTTCACTGATTCACGGTCTTAGAGAAGTAGATTTCTTTCGGCGAAAGTACTGTTTTCACAGTGCTAAGTACTCCCAACCCAATCAACAATGTAGGTTTTACCAGTTTTCTAAGTCTCTCTTATTTTCTTGTACTTATACTTGGAATTCTCTGTGTAAACCTCAGTAACTTCTCTTGGTAGATGAATCACTGTGTACTTCTTTTGTTTCTATCTGTTACTAATCTTGAGAAACTCATACATTCTCTGTTACCTGTTTCCCGGTCTTAGAGAAGTAGATTTCTTTCGGCGAAAGTGCTGTTTTCACAGTGCTGAGTACTCCCAACCCAATCAACAATGTAAGTTTTACCAGTTTTCTAAGTCTCTCTTATCTTCTTTTACTTATACTTGGAATTTTCTGTGTAACCCTCTGTAACTTCTCTAGGTAGATGAATCACTGTGTACTTTCTCTTGTTTCTATCTGTTACCAATCTTGAGAAACTCATACATTCTCTTTTCACTGTTTCCCGGTCTTAGAGAAGTAGATTTCTTTCGGCGAAAGTGCTGTTTTCACAGTGCTAAGTACTTGCAACCCAATAAACAATGTAAGTTTTACCAGTTTTCAAAGTCTCTCTTATCTTCTTTTACTTATACTTGGAATTCTCTGTGTGAACCTCTGTAACTTCTCTAGATAGATGAATCAGTGTGTACTTTCTCTTGTTTCTATCTGTTACCAATCTTCAGAAACTCATACACTCTCTTTTCACTGTTTCCCGATCTTAGAGAAGTAGATTTCTTTCGGCGAAAGTGCTGTTTTCACAGTGCTAAGTACTCTCAACTCTATGAACAATGTAGGTTTTACCAGTTTTCTAAGTCTCTCTTATTTTCTTGTACTTATACTTGCAATTCTCTGTGTAAACTTCTGTAACTTCTCTAGGTAGATGAATCACTGTGTACTTTCTCTTGTTTCTATCTGTTACCAATCTTGAGAAACTCATACATTCTCTTTTCACTGTTTCCCGGTCTTAGAGAAGTAGATTTCCTTCGGCGAAAGTGCGGTTTTCACAGTGCTAAGTACTCCCAACTCTATCAACAATGGAGGTTTTACCAGTTTTCTAAGTCTCTCTTATTTTCTTGTACTTGTACTTGGAATTCTCTGTGTAAACCTCTGTAACTTATCTAGGTAGATGAATCACTGTGTACTTTCTCTTGTTTCTATCTGTTACCAATCTTGAGAAACTCATACATTCTCTTTTCACTGTTTCCCGGTCTTAGAGAAGTAGATTTCTTTCTGCGAAAGTGCTGTTTTCACAGTGCTAAGTACTCCCAACTCTATCAACAATGGAGGTTTTACCAGTTTTCTAAGTCTGTCTTATTTTCTTGTACTTCTACTTGGAATTCTCTGTGTAAACCTCTGTATCTTCTCTAGGGAGATGAATCACTGTGTACTTTCTCTTGTTTCTATCTGTTACTAATCTTGAGAAACTCATACATTCTCAGTTACCTGTTTCCCGGTCTTAGGGAAGTAGATTTCTTTCGGCGAAAGTGCTGTTTTCACAGTGCTAAGTACTCCCAACTCTATCAACAATGTAGGTTTTACAAGTTTTCTAACACTCTCTTATATTCTTGTACTTACACTTGGAATTCTCTGTGTAACCCTCTGTAACTTCTCTAGGTAGGTGTATCATTGTCTACTTTCTCTTGTTTCTATATGTTACCAATCTTGAGAAACTCATACATTCTCTTTTCACTGTTTCCCGGTCTTAGAGAAGTAGATTTCTTTCAGCGAAAGTGCTGTTTTCACAGTGCTAAGTACTCCCAACTCAATCAACAATGTAAGTTTTACCAGTTTTCTAAGTCTCTCTTATCTTCTTTTACTTATACTTGGAATTTTCTGTGTAACCCTCTGTAACTTCTCTAGGTAGATGAATCACTGTGTACTTTCTCTTGTTTCTATCTGTTACCAATCTTGAGAAACTCATACATTCTCTTTTCACTGTTTCCCGGTCTTAGAGAAGTAGATTTCTTTCGGCGAAAGTGCTGTTTTCACAGTGCTAAGTACTCCCAACTCTATCAACAATGTAGGTTTTACCAGTTTTCTAAGTCTCTCTTCTTTTCTTGTACTTATACTTGGAATTCTCTGTGTAAACCTCTGTAACTTCTCTAGGTAGATGAATCACTGTGTACTTTCTCTTGTTTCTATCTGTTACCAATCTTGAGAAACTCATACATTCTCTTTTCACTGTTTCCCGGTCTTAGAGAAGTAGATTTCTTTCGCGAAAGTGCTGTTTTCACAGTGCTAAGTACTCCCAACTCTATCAACAATGTAGGTTTTACCAGTTTTCTAAGTCTCTCTTATTTTCTTGTACTTATACTTGGAATTCTCTGTGTAAACCTCTGTAACTTCTCTAGGTAGATGAATCACTGTGTACTTTCTCTTGCTTCTATCTGTTCCAATCTTGAGAAACTCATACATACTCTTTTCACTGATTCACGGTCTTAGAGAAGTAGATTTCTTTCGGCGAAAGTACTGTTTTCACAGTGCTAAGTACTCCCAACCCAATCAACAATGTAGGTTTTACCAGTTTTCTAAGTCTCTATTATTTTCTTGTACTTATACTTGGAATTCTCTGTGTAAACCTCAGTAACTTCTCTTGGTAGATGAATCACTGTGTACTTCTTTTGTTTCTATCTGTTACTAATCTTGAGAAACTCATACATTCTCTGTTACCTGTTTCCTGGTGTTAGAGAAGAAGATTTCTTTCGGCGAAAGTGCTGTTTTCACAGTGGTAAGTACTCTCAACTCTATCAACAATGAAGGTTTTACCAGTTTCCTAAGTCTCTCTTATTTTCTTGTACTTATACTTGGAATTCTCTGTGTAAACCTCTGTAACTTCTCTAGGTTGATGAATCACAGTGTACTTTCTCTTGTTTCTATCTGTTACCAATCTTGAAAAACTCATACGTTCTCTTTTCACTGTTTCATGGTCTTAGAGAAGTAGATTTCTTTGGGCGAAAGTGCTGTTTTCACAGTGCTAAGTACTCCCAACTCAATCAACAATGTAAGTTTTATCGGTTTTCAAAGTCTCTCTTATCTTCTTTTACTTATACTTGGAATTTTCTGTGTAAACCTCTGTAACTTCTCTAGGTAGATGAATCACTGTGTACTTTCTCTTGTTTCTATCTGTTACTAATCTTGAGAAACTCATACATTCTCTGTTACCTGTTTCCCGGTCTTAGAGAAGTAGATTTCTTTCGGCGAAAGTGCTGTTTTCACAGTGCTGAGTACTCCCAACCCAATCAACAATGTAAGTTTTACCAGTTTTCTAAGTCTCTCTTATCTTCTTTTACTTATACTTGGAATTTTCTGTGTAACCCTCTGTAACTTCTCTAGGTAGATGAATCACTGTGTACTTTCTCTTGTTTCTATCTGTTACCAATCTTGAGAAACTCATACATTCTCTTTTCACTGTTTCCCGGTCTTAGAGAAGTAGATTTCTTTCGGCGAAAGTGCTGTTTTCACAGTGCTAAGTACTTGCAACCCAATAAACAATGTAAGTTTTACCAGTTTTCAAAGTCTCTCTTATCTTCTTTTACTTATACTTGGAATTCTCTGTGTGAACCTCTGTAACTTCTCTAGATAGATGAATCAGTGTGTACTTTCTCTTGTTTCTATCTGTTACCAATCTTCAGAAACTCATACACTCTCTTTTCACTGTTTCCCGGTCTTAGAGAAGTAGATTTCTTTCGGCGAAAGTGCTGTTTTCACAGTGCTAAGTACTCTCAACTCTATGAACAATGTAGGTTTTACCAGTTTTCTAAGTCTCTCTTATTTTCTTGTACTTATACTTGCAATTCTCTGTGTAAACTTCTGTAACTTCTCTAGGTAGATGAATCACTGTGTACTTTCTCTTGTTTCTATCTGTTACCAATCTTGAGAAACTCATATATTCTCTTTTCACTGTTTCCCGGTCTTAGAGAAGTAGATTTCCTTCGGCGAAAGTGCGGTTTTCACAGTGCTAAGTACTCCCAACTCTATCAACAATGTAGGTTTTACCAGTTTTCTAAGTCTCTCTTATTTTCTTGTACTTATACTTGGAATTCTCTGTGTAAACCTCTGTAACTTCTCTAGGTAGATGAATCACTGTGTACTTTCTCTTGTTTCTATCTGTTACCAATCTTGAGAAACTCATACATTCTCTTTTCACTGTTTCCCAGTCTTAGAGACGTAGATTTCTTTCTGCGAAAGTGCTGTTTTCACAGTTCTAAGTACTCCCAACTCTATCAACAATGTAGGTTTTACAAGTTTTCTAAGACTCTCTTATATTCTTGTACTTACACTTGGAATTCTCTGTGTAACCCTCTGTAACTTCTCTAGGTAGGTGAATCATTGTCTACTTTCTCTTGTTTCTATATGTTACCAATCTTGAGAAACTCATACATTCTCTTTTCACTGTTTCCCGGTCTTAGAGAAGTAGAATTCTTTCAGCGAAAGTGCTGTTTTCACAGTGCTACGTACTCCCAACTCTATCAACAATGTAGGTTTTACCAGTTTTCCAAGTCTCTCTTATTTTCTTGTATTTATACTTGGAATTCTCTGTGTAAACCTCTGTAACTTCTCTAGGTAGATGAATCATTGTGTACTTTCTCTTGTTTCTATCTGTTACCAATCTTGAGAAACACATACATTCCCTTTTCACTGTTTCCCGGTCTTAGAGAAGTAGATTTCTTTCGGCCAAAGTGCTGTTTTCACAGTGCTAAGTACTCCCAACTCAATCAGCAATGTAAGATTTACCAGTTTTCTAAGTCTCTCTTATCTTCTTTTTCTTATACTTGGAATTTTCTGTGTAAACCTCTGTATCTTCTCTAGGTAGATGAATCACTGTGTACTTTCTCTTGTTTCAATCTGTTACCAATCTTGAGAAACTCATACATTCTATTTTCACTGTTTCATGGTCTTAGAGAAGTAGATTTCTTTGGGCGAAAGTGCTGTTTTCACAGTGCTAAGTACTGCCAACTCAATCAACAATGTAAGTTTTATCAGTTTTCTAAGTCTCTCTTATCTTCTTTTACTTATACTTGGAATTTTCTGTGTAAACCTCTGTAACTTCTCTAGGTAGATGAATCACTGTGTACTTTCTCTTGTTTCTGTCTGTTACCAATCTTGAGAAACTCATACATTCTCTTTTCACTGTTTCCCGGTCTTAGAGAAGTAGATTTCTTTCGGCGAAAGTGCTGTTTTCACAGTGCTAAGTATTCCCAACTCTATCAACAATGTAGGTTTTACCAGTTTTCTAAGTCTCTCTTATTTTCTTGTACTTATACTTGGAGTTCTCTGTGTTAACGACTGTAACTTCTCTAGGTAGATGAATCACTGTGTACTTTCTCTTGTTTCTATCTGTTACCAACCTTGAGAAACTCATACATTCTCTTTTCTCTGTTTCCCGGTCTTAGAGAAGTAGATTTCTTTCGTGAAAGTGCTGTTTTCACAGTGCTCAGTACTCCCAACTCTATCAACAATGTAGGTTTTACCAGTTTTCTAAGTCTCTCTTATTTTCTTGTACTTATACTTGGAATTCTCTGTGTAAACCTCTGTAACTTCTCTAGGTAGATGAATCACTGTGTACTTTCTCTTGTTTCTATCTGTTACTAATCTTGAAAAACTCATACATTTTCTGTTACCTGTTTCCCGGTCTTAGAGAAGTAGATTTCTTTCTGCGAAAGTGCTGTTTTCACAGTGCTAAGTACTCCCAACTCTATCAACAATGGAGGTTTTACCAGTTTTCTAAGTCTCTCTTATTTTCTTCTACATATACTTGGAATTCTCTGTGTAAACCTCTGTAACTTCTCTAGGTAGATGAATCACTGTGTACTTTCTCTTGTTTCTATCTGTTACCAATCTTGAGAAACTCATACATTCTATTTTCACTGTTTCCCAGTCTTAGAGAAGTAGATTTCTTTCGGTGAAAGTGCTGTTTTCACAGTGCTAAGTACTCCCAACTCTATCAACAATGTAGGTTTTACCAGTTTTCTAAGTCTCTCTTATTTTCTTGTACTTATACTTGGAATTCTCTGTGTAGACCTCTGTAACTTCTCTAGGTAGATGAATCACTGTGTACTTTCTCTTGTTTCTATCTGTTACCAATCTTGAGACACTCATACATTCTCTTTTCACTGTTTCCCGGTCTTAGAGAAGTAGATTTCTTTCGGCGAAAGTGCTTTTTTCACCGTGGTAAGTACTCCCAACTCAGTTAACAATGTAAGTTTTACCAGTTTTCTAAGTCTCTCTTATTTTCTTGTACTTAAACTTGGAATTTTCTGTGTAAACCTCTGTAACTTCGCTAGGTAGATGAATCACTGAATACTTCTTTTGTTTCTATCTGTTACTAATCGTGAGAAACTCATACATTCTCTGTTACCTGTTTCCCGGTGTTAGAGAAGTAGATTTCTTTGTGCGAAAGTGCTGTTTTCACAGTGCTAAGTACTCCCAACTCTATCAACAATGTAGGTTTTACCAGTTTTCTAACTCTCTCTTATTTTCTTGTATTTATACTTGGAATTCTCTGTGTAAACCTCTGTAACTTCTCTAGGTAGATGAATCACTGTGTACTTTCTCTTGTTTCTGTCTGTTACCAATCCTGAGAAACTCATACATTCTCTTTTCACTGTTTCACGGTCTTAGAGAAGTAGATTTCTTTGGGCGAAAGTGCTGTTTTTACAGTGCTAAGTACTCCCAACTCAATCAACAATGTAAGTTTTACCAGTTTTCTAAGTCTCTCTTATTTTCTTGTACTTAAACTTGAAATTTTCTGTGTAAACCTCTGGAACTTCTCTAGGTAGATGAATCTCTGTGTACTTCTTTTGTTTCTATCTGTTACTAATCTTGAGAAACTCATACATTCTCTGTTACCTGTTTCCTGGTGTTAGAGAAGAAGATTTCTTTCGGCGAAAGTGCTGTTTTCACAGTGCTAAGTACTCTCAACTCTATCAACAATGAAGGTTTTACCAGTTTCCTAAGTCTCTCTTATTTTCTTGTACTTATACTTGGAATTCTCTGTGTAAACCTCTGTAACTTCTCTAGGTAGATGAATCACTGTGTACTTTCTCTTGCTTCTATCTGTTACCAATCTTGAGAAACTCATACATTCTCTTTTCACTGATTCACGGTCTTAGAGAAGTAGATTTCTTTCGGCGAAAGTACTGTTTTCACAGTGCTAAGTACTCCCAACCCAATCAACAATGTAGGTTTTACCAGTTTTCTAAGTCTCTCTTATTTTCTTGTACTTATACTTGGAATTCTCTGTGTAAACCTCAGTAACTTCTCTTGGTAGATGAATCACTGTGTACTTCTTTTGTTTCTATCTGTTACTAATCTTGAGAAACTCATACATTCTCTGTTACCTGTTTCCTGGTGTTAGAGAAGAAGATTTCTTTCGGCGAAAGTGCTGTTTTCACAGTGGTAAGTACTCTCAACTCTATCAACAATGAAGGTTTTACCAGTTTCCTAAGTCTCTCTTATTTTCTTGTACTTATAGTTGGAATTCTCTGTGTAAACCTCTGTAACTTCTCTAGGTTGATGAATCACAGTGTACTTTCTCTTGTTTCTATCTGTTACCAATCTTGAGAAACTCATACGTTCTCTTTTCACTGTTTCATGGTCTTAGAGAAGTAGATTTCTTTGGGCGAAAGTGCTGTTTTCACAGTGCTAAGTACTCCCAACTCAATCAACAATGTAAGTTTTATCGGTTTTCAAAGTCTCTCTTATCTTCTTTTACTTATACTTGGAATTTTCTGTGTAAACCTCTGTAACTTCTCTAGGTAGATGAATCACTGTGTACTTTCTCTTGTTTCTATCTGTTACTAATCTTGAGAAACTCATACATTCTCTGTTACCTGTTTCCCGGTCTTAGAGAAGTAGATTTCTTTCGGCGAAAGTGCTGTTTTCACAGTGCTGAGTACTCCCAACCCAATCAACAATGTAAGTTTTACCAGTTTTCTAAGTCTCTCTTATCTTCTTTTACTTATACTTGGAATTTTCTGTGTAACCCTCTGTAACTTCTCTAGGTAGATGAATCACTGTGTACTTTCTCTTGTTTCTATCTGTTACCAATCTTGAGAAACTCATACATTCTCTTTTCACTGTTTCCCGGTCTTAGAGAAGTAGATTTCTTTCGGCGAAAGTGCTGTTTTCACAGTGCTAAGTACTTGCAACCCAATAAACAATGTAAGTTTTACCAGTTTTCAAAGTCTCTCTTATCTTCTTTTACTTATACTTGGAATTCTCTGTGTGAACCTCTGTAACTTCTCTAGATAGATGAATCAGTGTGTACTTTCTCTTGTTTCTATCTGTTACCAATCTTCTGAAACTCATACACTCTCTTTTCACTGTTTCCCGATCTTAGAGAAGTAGATTTCTTTCGGCGAAAGTGCTGTTTTCACAGTGCTAAGTACTCTCAACTCTATGAACAATGTAGGTTTTACCAGTTTTCTAAGTCTCTCTTATTTTCTTGTACTTATACTTGCAATTCTCTGTGTAAACTTCTGTAACTTCTCTAGGTAGATGAATCACTGTGTACTTTCTCTTGTTTCTATCTGTTACCAATCTTGAGAAACTCATACATTCTCTTTTCACTGTTTCCCGGTCTTAGAGAAGTAGATTTCCTTCGGCGAAAGTGCGGTTTTCACAGTGCTAAGTACTCCCAACTCTATCAACAATGTAGGTTTTACCAGTTTTCTATGTCTCTCTTATTTTCTTGTACTTATACTTGGAATTCTCTGTGTAAACCTCTGTAACTTCTCTAGGTAGATGAATCACTGTGTACTTTCTCTTGTTTCTATCTGTTACCAATCTTGAGAAACTCATACATTCTCTTTTCACTGTTTCCCAGTCTTAGAGAAGTAGATTTCTTTCTGCGAAAGTGCTGTTTTCACAGTTCTAAGTACTCCCAACTCTATCAACAATGGAGGTTTTACCAGTTTTCTAACTCTCTCTTATTTTCTTGTACTTGTACTTGGAATTCTCTGTGTAAACCTCTGTAACTTCTCTAGGTAGATGAATCACTGTGTACTTTCTCTTGTTTCTATCTGTTACCAATCTTGAGAAACTCATACATTCTCTTTTCACTGTTTCCCGGTCTTAGAGAAGTAGATTTCTTTCTGCGAAAGTGCTGTTTTCACAGTGCTAAGTACTCCCAACTCTATCAACAATGGAGGTTTTACCAGTTTTCTAAGTCTCTCTTATTTTCTTGTACTTGTACTTGGAATTCTCTGTGTAAACCTCTGTAACTTATCTAGGTAGATGAATCACTGTGTACTTTCTCTTGTTTCTATCTGTTACCAATCTTGAGAAACTCATACATTCTCTTTTCACTGTTTCCCGGTCTTAGAGAAGTAGATTTCTTTCTGCGAAAGTGCTGTTTTCACAGTGCTAAGTACTCCCAACTCTATCAACAATGGAGGTTTTACCAGTTTTCTAAGTCTCTCTTATTTTCTTGTACTTGTACTTGGAATTCTCTGTGTAAACCTCTGTAACTTCTCTAGGGAGATGAATCACTGTGTACTTTCTCTTGTTTCTATCTGTTACTAATCTTGAGAAACTCATACATTCTCGGTTACCTGTTTCCCGGTCTTAGAGAAGTAGATTTCTTTCGGCGAAAGTGCTGTTTTCACAGTGCTAAGTACTCCCAACTCTATCAACAATGTAGGTTTTACAAGTTTTCTAACACTCTCTTATATTCTTGTACTTACACTTGGAATTCTCTGTGTAACCCTCTGTAACTTCTCTAGGTAGGTGTATCATTGTCTACTTTCTCTTGTTTCTATATGTTACCAATCTTGAGAAACTCATACATTCTCTTTTCACTGTTTCCCGGTCTTAGAGAAGTAGATTTCTTTCAGCGAAAGTGCTGTTTTCACAGTGCTAAGTACTCCCAACTCAATCAACAATGTAAGTTTTACCAGTTTTCTAAGTCTCTCTTATCTTCTTTTACTTATACTTGGAATTTTCTGTGTAAACCTCTGTAACTTCTCTAGGTAGATGAATCACTGTGTACTTCTTTTGTTTCTATCTGTTACTAATCTTGAGAAACTCATACATTCTCTGTTACCTGTTTCCTGGTGTTAGAGAAGAAGATTTCTTTCGGCGAAAGTGCTGTTTTCACAGTGGTAAGTACTCTCAACTCTATCAACAATGAAGGTTTTACCAGTTTCCTAAGTCTCTCTTATTTTCTTGTACTTATACTTGGAATTTTCTGTGTAAACCTCTGTAACTTCTCTAGGTAGATGAATCACTGTGTACTTTCTCTTGTTTCTATCTGTTACCAATCTTGAGAAACTCATACATTCTCTTTTCACTGTTTCCCGGTCTTAGAGAAGTAGATTTCTTTCGGCGAAAGTGCTGTTTTCACAGTGCTAAGTACTCCCAACTCTATCAACAATGTAGGTTTTACCAGTTTTCTAAGTCTCTCTTATTTTCTTGTACTTATACTTGGAATTCTCTGTGTAAACCTCTGTAACTTCTCTAGGTAGATGAATCACTGTGTACTTTCTCTTGTTTCTATCTGTTACCAATCTTGAGAAACTCATACATTCTCTTTTCACTGTTTCCCGGTCTTAGAGAAGTAGATTTCTTTCGCGAAAGTGCTGTTTTCACAGTGCTAAGTACTCCCAACTCTATCAACAATGTAGGTTTTACCAGTTTTCTAAGTCTCTCTTATTTTCTTGTACTTCTACTTGGAATTCTCTGTGTAAACCTCTGTAACTTCTCTAGGTAGATGAATCACTGTGTACTTTCTCTTGCTTCTATCTGTTACCAATCTTGAGAAACTCATACATTCTCTTTTCACTGATTCACGGTCTTAGAGAAGTAGATTTCTTTCGGCGAAAGTACTGTTTTCACAGTGCTAAGTACTCCCAACCCAATCAACAATGTAGGTTTTACCAGTTTTCTAAGTCTCTCTTATTTTCTTGTACTTATACTTGGAATTCTCTGTGTAAACCTCAGTAACTTCTCTTGGTAGATGAATCACTGTGTACTTCTTTTGTTTCTATCTGTTACTAATCTTGAGAAACTCATACATTCTCTGTTACCTGTTTCCTGGTGTTAGAGAAGAAGATTTCTTTCGGCGAAAGTGCTGTTTTCACAGTGGTAAGTACTCTCAACTCTATCAACAATGAAGGTTTTACCAGTTTCCTAAGTCTCTCTTATTTTCTTGTACTTATAGTTGGAATTCTCTGTGTAAACCTCTGTAACTTCTCTAGGTTGATGAATCACAGTGTACTTTCTCTTGTTTCTATCTGTTACCAATCTTGAGAAACTCATACGTTCTCTTTTCACTGTTTCATGGTCTTAGAGAAGTAGATTTCTTTGGGCGAAAGTGCTGTTTTCACAGTGCTAAGTACTCCCAACTCAATCAACAATGTAAGTTTTATCGGTTTTCAAAGTCTCTCTTATCTTCTTTTACTTATACTTGGAATTTTCTGTGTAAACCTCTGTAACTTCTCTAGGTAGATGAATCACTGTGTACTTTCTCTTGTTTCTATCTGTTACTAATCTTGAGAAACTCATACATTCTCTGTTACCTGTTTCCCGGTCTTAGAGAAGTAGATTTCTTTCGGCGAAAGTGCTGTTTTCACAGTGCTGAGTACTCCCAACCCAATCAACAATGTAAGTTTTACCAGTTTTCTAAGTCTCTCTTATCTTCTTTTACTTATACTTGGAATTTTCTGTGTAACCCTCTGTAACTTCTCTAGGTAGATGAATCACTGTGTACTTTCTCTTGTTTCTATCTGTTACCAATCTTGAGAAACTCATACATTCTCTTTTCACTGTTTCCCGGTCTTAGAGAAGTAGATTTCTTTCGGCGAAAGTGCTGTTTTCACAGTGCTAAGTACTTGCAACCCAATAAACAATGTAAGTTTTACCAGTTTTCAAAGTCTCTCTTATCTTCTTTTACTTATACTTGGAATTCTCTGTGTGAACCTCTGTAACTTCTCTAGATAGATGAATCACTGTGTACTTTCTCTTGTTTCTATCTGTTACCAATCTTCAGAAACTCATACACTCTCTTTTCACTGTTTCCCGGTCTTAGAGAAGTAGATTTCTTTCGGCGAAAGTGCTGTTTTCACAGTGCTAAGTACTCTCAACTCTATGAACAATGTAGGTTTTACCAGTTTTCTAACTCTCTTATTTTCTTGTACTTATACTTGCAATTCTCTGTGTAAACTTCTGTAACTTCTCTAGGTAGATGAATCACTGTGTACTTTCTCTTGTTTCTATCTGTTACCAATCTTGAGAAACTCATACATTCTCTTTTCACTGTTTCCCGGTCTTAGAGAAGTAGATTTCCTTCGGCGAAAGTGCGGTTTTCACAGTGCTAAGTACTCCCAACTCTATCAACAATGTAGGTTTTACCAGTTTTCTATGTCTCTCTTATTTTCTTGTACTTATACTTGGAATTCTCTGTGTAAACCTCTGTAACTTCTCTAGGTAGATGAATCACTGTGTACTTTCTCTTGTTTCTATCTGTTACCAATCTTGAGAAACTCATACATTCTCTTTTCACTGTTTCCCAGTCTTAGAGAAGTAGATTTCTTTCTGCGAAAGTGCTGTTTTCACAGTTCTAAGTACTCCCAACTCTATCAACAATGGAGGTTTTACCAGTTTTCTAACTCTCTCTTATTTTCTTGTACTTGTACTTGGAATTCTCTGTGTAAACCTCTGTAACTTCTCTAGGTAGATGAATCACTGTGTACTTTCTCTTGTTTCTATCTGTTACCAATCTTGAGAAACTCATACATTCTCTTTTCACTGTTTCCCGGTCTTAGAGAAGTAGATTTCTTTCTGCGAAAGTGCTGTTTTCACAGTGCTAAGTACTCCCAACTCTATCAACAATGGAGGTTTTACCAGTTTTCTAAGTCTCTCTTATTTTCTTGTACTTGTACTTGGAATTCTCTGTGTAAACCTCTGTAACTTATCTAGGTAGATGAATCACTGTGTACTTTCTCTTGTTTCTATCTGTTACCAATCTTGAGAAACTCATACATTCTCTTTTCACTGTTTCCCGGTCTTAGAGAAGTAGATTTCTTTCGGCGTAAGTGCTGTTTTCACAGTGCTAAGTACTCCCAACTCTATCAACAATGTAGGTTTTACCAGTTTTCTAAGTCTCTCTTATTTTCTTGTACTTATACTTGGAATTCTCTGTGTAAACCTCTGTAACTTCTCTAGGTAGATGAATCACTGTGTACTTTCTCTTGTTTCTATCTGTTACTAATCTTGAGAAACTCATACATTCTCGGTTACCTGTTTCCCGGTCTTAGAGAAGTAGATTTCTTTCGGCGAAAGTGCTGTTTTCACAGTGCTAAGTACTCCCAACTCTATCAACAATGTAGGTTTTACAAGTTTTCTAAGACTCTCTTATATTCTTGTACTTACACTTGGAATTCTCTGTGTAACCCTCTGTAACTTCTCTAGGTAGGTGAATCATTGTCTACTTTCTCTTGTTTCTATATGTTACCAATCTTGAGAAACTCATACATTCTCTTTTCACTGTTTCCCGGTCTTAGAGAAGTAGATTTCTTTCAGCGAAAGTGCTGTTTTCACAGTGCTAAGTACTCCCAACTCTATCAACAATGTAGGTTTTACCAGTTTTCCAAGTCTCTCTTATTTTCTTGTATTTATACTTGGAATTCTCTGTGTAAACCTCTGTAACTTCTCTAGGTAGATGAATCATTGTGTACTTTCTCTTGTTTCTATCTGTTACCAATCTTGAGAAACACATACATTCCCTTTTCACTGTTTCCCGGTCTTAGAGAAGTAGATTTCTTTCGGCCAAAGTGCTGTTTTCACAGTGCTAAGTACTCCCAACTCAATCAGCAATGTAAGATTTACCAGTTTTCTAAGTCTCTCTTATCTTCTTTTTCTTATACTTGGAATTTTCTGTGTAAACCTCTGTATCTTCTCTAGGTAGATGAATCACTGTGTACTTTCTCTTGTTTCAATCTGTTACCAATCTTGAGAAACTCATACATTCTATTTTCACTGTTTCATGGTCTTAGAGAAGTAGATTTCTTTGGGCGAAAGTGCTGTTTTCACAGTGCTAAGTACTGCCAACTCAATCAACAATGTAAGTTTTATCAGTTTTCTAAGTCTCTCTTATCTTCTTTTACTTATACTTGGAATTTTCTGTGTAAACCTCTGTAACTTCTCTAGGTAGATGAATCACTGTGTACTTTCTCTTGTTTCTGTCTGTTACCAATCTTGAGAAACTCATACATTCTCTTTTCACTGTTTCCCGGTCTTAGAGAAGTAGATTTCTTTCGGCGAAAGTGCTGTTTTCACAGTGCTAAGTATTCCCAACTCTATCAACAATGTAGGTTTTACCAGTTTTCTAAGTCTCTCTTATTTTCTTGTACTTATACTTGGAGTTCTCTGTGTTAACGTCTGTAACTTCTCTAGGTAGATGAATCACTGTGTACTTTCTCTTGTTTCTATCTGTTACCAACCTTGAGAAACTCATACATTCTCTTTTCTCTGTTTCCCGGTCTTAGAGAAGTAGATTTCTTTCGCGAAAGTGCTGTTTTCACAGTGCTCAGTACTCCCAACTCTATCAACAATGTAGGTTTTACCAGTTTTCTAAGTCTCTCTTATTTTCTTGTACTTATACTTGCAATTCTCTGTGTAAACCTCTGTAACTTCTCTAGGTAGATGAATCACTGTGTACTTTCTCTTGTTTCTATCTGTTACTAATCTTGAAAAACTCATACATTTTCTGTTACCTGTTTCTCGGTCTTAGAGAAGTAGATTTCTTTCTGCGAAAGTGCTGTTTTCACAGTGCTAAGTACTCCCAACTCTATCAACAATGGAGGTTTTACCAGTTTTCTAAGTCTCTCTTATTTTCTTCTACTTATACTTGGAATTCTCTGTGTAAACCTCTGTAACTTCTCTAGGTAGATGAATCACTGTGTACTTTCTCTTGTTTCTATCTGTTACCAATCTTGAGAAACTCATACATTCTATTATCACTGTTTCCCAGTCTTAGAGAAGTAGATTTCTTTCGGTGAAAGTGCTGTTTTCACAGTGCTAAGTACTCCCAACTCTATCAACAATGTAGGTTTTACCAGTTTTCTAAGTCTCTCTTATTTTCTTGTACTTATACTTGGAATTCTCTGTGTAGACCTCTGTAACTTCTCTAGGTAGATGAATCACTGTGTACTTTCTCTTGTTTCTATCTGTTACCAATCTTGAGACACTCCTACATTCTCTTTTCACTGTTTCCCGGTCTTAGAGAAGTAGATTTCTTTCGCGAAAGTGCTGTTTTCACAGTGCTAAGTACTCCCAACTCTATCAACAATGTAGGTTTTACCAGTTTTCTAAGTCTCTCTTATTTTCTTGTACTTATACTTGGAATTCTCTGTGTAAACCTCTGTAACTTCTCTAGCTAGATGAATCACTGTGTACTTTCTCTTCTTTCTATCTGTTACTGATCTTGAGAAACTCATACATTCCCTTTTCACTGTTTCCCGGTCTTAGAGAAGTACATTTCTTTCGGCGAAAGTGCTGTTTTCACAGTGCTAAGTACTCCCAACTCAATCAACAATGTAAGTTTTACCAGTTTTCTAAGTCTCTCTTATTTTCTTGTACTTAAACTTGGAATTTTCTGTGTAAACCTCTGTATCTTCTCTAGGTAGATGAATCACTGTGTACTTCTTTTGTTTCTATCTGTTACTAATCTTGAGAAACTCATACATTCTCTGTTATCTGTTTCCCGGTGTTAGAGAAGTAGATTTCTTTCTGCGAAAGTGCTGTTTTCACAGTGCTAAGTACTCCCAACTCTATCAACAATGTAGGTTTTACGAGTTTTTTAAGTCTCTCTTATTTTCTTGTACTTATACTTGGAATTCTCTGTGTAAACCTCTGTAACTTCTCTAGGTAGATGAATCACTGTGTACTCTCTCTTGTTTCTATCTGTTACCAATCTTGAGAAACTCATACATTCTCTTTTCACTGTTTCGCGGTATTAGAGAAGTAGATTTCTTTCGGCGAAAGTGCTGTTTTCACAGTGCTAAGTACTCCCAACTCTATCAACAATGTAGGTTTTACCAGTTTTCTAAGTCTCTCTTATTTTCTTGTACTTATACTTGGAATTCTCTGTGTAAACCTCTGTAACTTCTCTAGGTAGATGAATCACTGTGTACTTCTTTTGTTTCTATCTGTTACTAATCTTGAGAAACTCATACATTCTCTGTTACCTGTTTCCTGGTGTTAGAGAAGAAGATTTCTTTCGGCGAAAGTGCTGTTTTCACAGTGCTAAGTACTCCCAACTCTATCAACAATGTAGGTTTTACCAGTTTTCTAAGTCTCTCTTATTTTCTTGTACTTATACTTGGAATTCTCTGTGTAGACCTCTGTAACTTCTCTAGGTAGATGAATCACTGTGTACTTTCTCTTGTTTCTATCTGTTACCAATCTTGAGACACTCATACATTCTCTTTTCACTGTTTCCCGGTCTTAGAGAAGTAGATTTCTTTCGCGAAAGTGCTGTTTTCACAGTGCTAAGTACTCCCAACTCTATCAACAATGTAGGTTTTACCAGTTTTCTAAGTCTCTCTTATTTTCTTGTACTTATACTTGGAATTCTCTGTGTAAACCTCTGTAACTTCTCTAGCTAGATGAATCACTGTGTACTTTCTCTTCTTTCTATCTGTTACCAATCTTGAGAAACTCATACATTGTCTTTTCACTGTTTCCCGGTCTTAGAGAAGTAGATTTCTTTCTGCGAAAGTGCGATTTTCACAGTGCTAAGTACTCCCAACTCAATCAACAATGTAAGTTTTATCAGTTTTCTAAGTCTCTTATCTTCTTTTACTTATACTTGGAATTCTCTGTGTAAACCTCTGTAACCTCTAGGTTGATGAATCACTGTGTACTTTCTCTTGTTTCTATCTGTTACCAATCTTGAGAAACTCATACATTCTCTTTTCACTGTTTCATGGTCTTAGAGAAGTAGATTTCTTTGGGCGAAAGTGCTGTTTTCACAGTGCTAAGTACTCCCAACTCAATCAACAATGTAAGTTTTATCAGTTTTCTAAGTCTCTCTTATCTTCTTTTACTTATACTTGGAATTTTCTGTGTAAACCTCTGTAACTTCTCTAGGTAGATGAATCACTGTGTACTTTCTCTTGTTTCTATCTGTTACTAATCTTGAGAAACTCATACATTCTCTGTTACCTGTTTCCCGGTCTTAGAGAAGTAGATTTCTTTCGGCGAAAGTGCTGTTTTCACAGTGCTGACTACTCCCAACCCAATCAACAATGTAAGTTTTACCAGTTTTCTAAGTCTCTCTTATCTTCTTTTACTTATACTTGGAATTTTCTGTGTAACCCTCTGTAACTTCTCTAGGTAGATGAATCACTGTGTACTTTCTCTTGTTTCTATCTGTTACCAATCTTGAGAAACTCATACATTCTCTTTTCACTGTTTCCCGGTCTTAGAGAAGTAGATTTCTTTCGGCGAAAGTGCTGTTTTCACAGTGCTAAGTACTTGCAACCCAATAAACAATGTAAGTTTTACCAGTTTTCAAAGTCTCTCTTATCTTCTTTTACTTATACTTGGAATTCTCTGTGTAAACCTCTGTAACTTCTCTAGATAGATGAATTAGTGTGTACTTTCTCTTGTTTCTATCTGTTACCAATCTTCAGAAACTCATACACTCTCTTCACTGTTTCCCGGTCTTAGAGAAGTAGATTTCTTTCGGCGAAAGTGCTGTTTTCACAGTGCTAAGTACTCTCAACTCTATCAACAATGTAGGTTTTACCAGTTTTCTAAGTCTCTCTTATTTTCTTGTACTTATACTTGCAATTCTCTGTGTAAACTTCTGTAACTTCTCTAGGTAGATGAATCACTGTGTACTTTCTCTTGTTTCTATCTGTTACCAATCTTGAGAAACTAATACATTCTCTTTCCACTGTTTCCCGGTCTTAGAGAAGTAGATTTCCTTCGGCGAAAGTGCGGTTTTCACAGTGCTAAGTACTCCCAACTCTATCAACAATGTAGGTTTTACCAGTTTTCTAAGTCTCTCTTATTTTCTTGTACTTATACTTGGAATTCTCTGTGTTAACGTCTGTAACTTCTCTAGGTAGATGAATCACTGTGTACTTTCTCTTGTTTCTATCTGTTACCAATCTTGAGAAACTCATACATTCTCTTTTCTCTGTTTCCCGGTCTTAGAGAAGTAGATTTCTTTCGCGAAAGTGCTGTTTTCACAGTGCTCAGTATTCCCAACTCTATCAACAATGTAGGTTTTACCAGTTTTCTAAGTCTCTCTTATTTTCTTTTACTTATACTTGGAATTCTCTGTGTAAACCTCTGTAACTTCTCTAGGTAGATGAATCACTGTGTACTTTCTCTTGTTTCTATCTGTTACTAATCTTGAGAAACTCATACATTCTCTGTTACCTGTTTCCCGGTGTTAGAGAAGTAGATTTCTTTGTGCGAAAGTGCTGTTTTCACAGTGCTAAGTACTCCCAACTCTATCAACAATGGAGGTTTTACCAGTTTTCTAAGTCTCTCTTATTTTCTTGTACTTGTACTTGGAATTCTCTGTGTAAACCTCTGTAACTTCTCTAGGTAGATGAATCACTGTGTACTTTCTCTTGTTTCTATCTGTTACCAATCTTGAGAAACTCATACATTCTCTTTTCACTGTTTCCCGGTCTTAGAGAAGTAGATTTCTTTCGGCGTAAGTGCTGTTTTCACAGTGCTAAGTACTCCCAACTCTATCAACAATGTAGGTTTTACCAGTTTTCTAAGTTTCTCTTATTTTCTTGTACTTATACTTGGAATTCTCTGTGTAAACCTCTGTAACTTCTCTAGGGAGATGAATCACTGTGTACTTTCTCTTGTTTCTATCTGTTACTAATCTTGAGAAACTCATACATTCTCGGTTACCTGTTTCCCGGTCTTAGAGAAGTAGATTTCTTTCGGCGAAAGTGCTGTTTTCACAGTGCTAAGTACTCCCAACTCTATCAACAATGTAGGTTTTACAAGTTTTCTAAGACTCTCTTATATTCTTGTACTTACACTTGGAATTCTCTGTGTAACCCTCTGTAACTTCTCTAGGTAGGTGAATCATTGTCTACTTTCTCTTGTTTCTATATGTTACCAATCTTGAGAAACTCATACATTCTCTTTTCACTGTTTCCCGGTCTTAGAGAAGTAGATTTCTTTCAGCGAAAGTGCTGTTTTCACAGTGCTAAGTACTCCCAACTCTATCAACAATGTAGGTTTTACCAGTTTTCCAAGTCTCTCTTATTTTCTTGTATTTATACTTGGAATTCTCTGTGTAAACCTCTGTAACTTCTCTAGGTAGATGAATCACTGTGTACTTTCTCTTGTTTCTATCTGTTACCAATTTTGAGAAACACATACATTCCCTTTTCACTGTTTCCCGGTCTTAGAGAAGTAGATTTCTTTCGGCCAAAGTGCTGTTTTCACAGTGCTAAGTACTCCCAACTCAATCAGCAATGTAAGATTTACCAGTTTTCTAAGTCTCTCTTATCTTCTTTTTCTTATACTTGGAATTTTCTGTGTAAACCTCTGTATCTTCTCTAGGTAGATGAATCACTGTGTACTTTCTCTTGTTTCTATCTGTTACCAATCTTGAGAAACTCATACATTCTATTTTCACTGTTTCATGGTCTTAGAGAAGTAGATTTCTTTGGGCGAAAGTGTTGTTTTCACAGTGCTAAGTACTGCCAACTCAATCAACAATGTAAGTTTTATCAGTTTTCTAAGTCTCTCTTATCTTCTTTTACTTATCCTTGGAATTTTCTGTGTAAACCTCTGTAACTTCTCTAGGTAGATGAATCACTGTGTACTTTCTCTTGTTTCTGTCTGTTACCAATCTTGAGAAACACATACATTCCCTTTTCACTGTTTCCCGGTCTTAGAGAAGTAGATTTCTTTCGGCAAAAGTGCTGTTTTCACAGTGCTAAGTATTCCCAACTCTATCAACAATGTAGGTATTACCAGTTTTCTAAGTCTCTCTTATTTTCTTGTACTTATACTTGGAGTTCTCTGTGTTAACGTCTGTAACTTCTCTAGGTAGATGAATCACTGTGTACTTTCTCTTGTTTCTATCTGTTACCAACCTTGAGAAACTCATACATTCTCTTTTCTCTGTTTCCCGGTCTTAGAGAAGTAGATTTCTTTCGCGAAAGTGCTGTTTTCACAGTGCTCAGTACTCCCAACTCTATCAACAATGTAGGTTTTACCAGTTTTCTAAGTCTCTCTTATTTTCTTGTACTTATACTTGGAATTCTCTGTTTAAACCTCTGTAACTTCTCTAGGTAGATGAATCACTGTGTACTTTCTCTTGTTTCTATCTGTTACCAATCTTGAGAAACTCATACATTCTCTTTTCACTGTTTCCCAGTCTTAGAGAAGTAGATTTCTTTCGGTGAAAGTGCTGTTTTCACAGTGCTAAGTACTCCCAACTCTATCAACAATGTAGGTTTTACCAGTTTTCTAAGTCTCTCTTATTTTCTTGTACTTATACTTGGAATTCTCTGTGTAGACCTCTGTAACTTCTCTAGGTAGATGAATCACTGTGTACTTTCTCTTGTTTCTATCTGTTACCAATCTTGAGACACTCATACATTCTCTTTTCACTGTTTCCCGGTCTTAGAGAAGTAGATTTCTTTCGCGAAAGTGCTGTTTTCACAGTGCTAAGTACTCCCAACTCTATCAACAATGTAGGTTTTACCAGTTTCCTAAGTCTCTCTTATTTTCTTGTACTTATACTTGGAATTCTCTGTGTAAACCTCTGTAACTTCTCTAGGTAGATGAATCACTGTGTACTTTCTCTTCTTTCTATCTGTTACCAATCTTGAGAAACTCATACATTCTCTTTTCACTATTTCCCGGTCTTAGAGAAGTACATTTCTTTCGGCGAAAGTGCTGTTTTCACAGTGCTAAGTACTCCCAACTCAATCAACAATGTAAGTTTTACCAGTTTTCTAAGTCGCTCTTATTTTCTTGTACTTAAACTTGGAATTTTCTGTGTAAACCTCTGTATCTTCTCTAGGTAGATGAATCACTGTGTACTTCTTTTGTTTCTATCTGTTACTAATCTTGAGAAACTCATACATTCTCTGTTACCTGTTTCCCGGTGTTAGAGAAGTAGATTTCTTTCTGCGAAAGTGCTGTTTTCACAGTGCTAAGTACTCCCAACTCTATCAACAATGTAGGATTTACGAGTTTTTTAAGTCTCTCTTATTTTCTTGTACTTATACTTGGAATTCTCTGTGTAAACCTCTGTAACTTCTCTAGGTAGATGAATCACTGTGTACTCTCTCTTGTTTCTATCTCTTACCAATCTTGAGAAACTCATACATTCTCTTTTCACTGTTTCGCGGTATTAGAGAAGTAGATTTCTTTCGGCGAAAGTGCTGTTTTCACAGTGCTAAGTACTCCCAACTCTATCAACAATGTAGGTTTTACCAGTTTTCTAAGTCTCTCTTATTTTCTTGTACTTATACTTGGAATTCTCTGTGTAAACCTCTGTAACTTCTCTAGGTAGATGAATCACTGTGTACTTCTTTTGTTTCTATCTGTTACTAATCTTGAGAAACTCATACATTCTCTGTTACCTGTTTCCTGGTGTTAGAGAAGAAGATTTCTTTTGTCGAAAGTGCTGTTTTCACAGTGCTAAGTACTCTCAACTCTATCAACAATGAAGGTTTTACCAGTCTCCTAAGTCTCTCTTATTTTCTTGTACTTATACTTGGAATTCTCTGTGTAAACTTCTGTAACTTCTCTAGGTTAGATGAATCACTGTGTACTTTCTCTTGTTTCTATCTGTTACCAATCTTGAGAAACTCATACATTCTCTTTTCACTGTTTCATGGTCTTAGAGAAGTAGATTTCTTTGGGCGAAAGTGCTGTTTTCACAGTGCTAAGTACTCCCAACTCAATCAACAATGTAAGTTTTATCAGTTTTGTAAGTCTCTCTTATCTTCTTTTACTTATACTTGGAATTTTCTGTGTAAACCTCTGTAACTTCTCTAGGTAGATGAATCACTGTGTACTTTCTCTTGTTTCTATCTGTTACCAATCTTGAGAAACGCATACATTCTCTTTTCACTGTTTCCCGGTCTTCGAGAAGTAGATTTCTTTCGGCGAAAGTGCGGTTTTCACAGTGCTAAGTACTCCCAACTCTATCAACAATGTAGGTTTTACCAGTTTTCTTAGTCTCTCTTATTTTCTTCTACTTATACTTGGAATTCTCTGTGTAAAACTCTGTAACTTCTCTAGGTAGATGAATCACTGTGTACTTTCTCTTGTTTCTATCTGTTACCAATCTTGAGAAACTCATACATTCTCTTTTCACTGTTTCCCGGTCTTAGAGAAGTAGATTTCTTTCGGCGAAAGTGCTGTTTTCACAGTGCTAAGTAATCCCAACTCTATCAACAATGTAGGTTTTACCAGTTTTCTAAGTCTCTCTTATTTTCTTGTACTTATACTTGGAATTCTCTGTGTAAACCTCTGTAACTTCTCTATTTAGATGAATCACTGTGTACTTTCTCTTGTTTCTATCTGTTACCAATCTTGAGAAACTCATACATTCTCTTTTCACTGTTTCACGGTCTTAGAGAAGTAGATTTCTTTGGGCGAAAGTTCTGTTTTCACAGTGCTAAGAACTCCCAACTCAATCAACAATGTAAGTTTTACCAGTTTTCTAACTCTCTTATCTTCTTTTACTTATACTTGGAATTTTCTGTGTAAACCTTTGTAACTTCTGTACGTAGATGAATCACTGTGTACCTTCTCTTGTTTCTATCTGTTACCAATCTTGAGAAACTCATACATTCTCTATTCACTGTTTCCCGTTCTTAGAGAAGTAGATTTCTTTCGCCGAAAGTGCTGTTTTCACAGTGCTAAGTACTCCCAACTCTATCAACAATGTAGGTTTTACCAGTTTTCTAAGTCTCTCTTATTTTCTTGTACTTATACTTGGAATTCTCTGTGTAAACCTCTGTAACTTCTCTAGGTAGATGAATCACTGTATACTTTCTCTTGTTTCTATCTGTTACCAATCTTGAGAAACTCATACATTCTCTTTTCACTGTTTCCCAGTCTTAGAGAAGTAGATTTCTTTCTGCGAAAGTGCTGTTTTCACACTGCTAAGTACTCCCAACTCTATCAACAATGTAGGTTTTACCAGTTTTCTAAGTCTCTCTTATTTTCTTGTACTTATACTTGGAATTCTCTGTGTGAACCTCGTAACTTCTCTAGGTAGATGAATCACTGTGTACTTTCTCTTGTTTCTATCTGTTACCAATCTTGAGAAACTCATACATTCTCTTTTCACTGTTTCCCGGTCTTAGAGAAGTAGATTTCTTTCGGCGAAAGTGCTGTTTTCACAGTGCTAAGTACTCCCAACTCTATCAACAATGTAGGTTTTACCAGTTTTCTGAGTCTCTCTTATTTTCTTGTACTTATACTTGGAATTCTCTGTGTAAACCTCGTAACTTCTCTAGGTAGATGAATCACTGTGTACTTTCTCTTGTTTCTATCTGTTACCAATCTTGAGAAACTCATACATTCTCTTTTCACTGTTTCCCGGTCTTAGAGAAGTAGATTTCTTTCGGCGAAAGTGCTGTTTTCACAGTGCCAAGTACTCCCAACTCTATCAACAATGTAGGTTTTACCAGTTTTCTAAGTCTCTCTTATTTTCTTGTACTTATACTTGGAATTCTCTGTGTAAACCTCTGTAACTTCTCTAGGGAGATGAATCACTGTGTACTTTCTCTTGTTTCTATCTGTTACTAATCTTGAGAAACTCATACATTCTCGGTTACCTGTTTCCCGGTCTTAGAGAAATAGATTTCTTTCGGCGAAAGTGCTGTTTTCACAGTGCTCAGTACTCCCAACTCTATCAACAATGTAGGTTTTACCAGTTTTCTAAGTCTCTCTTATTTTCTTGTACTTATACTTGGAATTCTCTGTGTAAACCTCTGTAACTTCTCTAGGTAGATGAATCACTGTGTACTTTCTCTTCTTTCTATCTGTTACCAATCCTGAGAAACTCATACATTCTCTTTTCACTGTTTCCCGGTCTTAGAGAAGTACATTTCTTTCGGCGAAAGTGCTGTTTTCACAGTGCTAAGTACTCCCAACTCAATCAACTATGTAAGTTTTACCAGTTTTCTAATTCTCTCTTATTTTCTTGTACTGAAACTTGGAATTTTCTGTGTAAACCTCTGTATCTTCTCTAGGTAGATGAATCACTGTGTACTTCTTTTGTTTCTATCTGTTACTAATCTTGAGAAACTCATACAATCTCTGTTACCTGTTTCCCGGTGTTAGAGAAGTAGATTTCTTTCTGCGAAAGTGCTGTTTTCACAGTGCTAAGTACTCCCAACTCTATCAACAATGTAGGTTTTACGAGTTTTCTAAGTCTCTCTTATTTTCTTGTACTTATACTTGGAATTCTCTGTGTAAACCTCTGTAACATCTCTAGGTAGATGAATCACTGTGTACTCTCTCTGGTTTCTATCTGTTACCAATCTTGAGAAACACATACATTCTCTTTTCACTGTTTCCCAGTCTTAGAGAAGTAGATTTCTTTCTGCGAAAGTGCTGTTTTCACAGTGCTAAGTACTCCCAACTCTATCAACAATGGAGGTTTTACCAGTTTTCTAAGTCTCTCTTATTTTCTTGTACTTATACTTGGAATTCTCTGTGTAAACCTCGTAACTTCTCTAGGTAGATGAATCACTGTGTACTTTCTCTTGTTTCTATCTGTTACCAATCTTGAGAAACTCATACATTCTTTTTTCACTGTTTCCCGGTCTTAGAGAAGTAGATTTCTTTCGGCGAAAGTGCTGTTTTCACAGTGCCAAGTACTCCCAACTCTATCAACAATGTAGGTTTTACCAGTTTTCTAAGTCTCTCTTATTTTCTTGTACTTATACTTGGAATTCTCTGTGTAAACCTCTGTAACTTCTCTAGGGAGATGAATCACTGTGTACTTTCTCTTGTTTCTATCTGTTACTAATCTTGAGAAACTCATACATTCTCGGTTACCTGTTTCCCGGTCTTAGAGAAATAGATTTCTTTCGGCGAAAGTGCTGTTTTCACAGTGCTCAGTACTCCCAACTCTATCAACAATGTAGGTTTTACCAGTTTTCTAAGTCTCTCTTATTTTCTTGTACTTATACTTGGAATTCTCTGTGTAAACCTCTGTAACTTCTCTAGGTAGATGAATCACTGTGTACTTTCTCTTCTTTCTATCTGTTACCAATCCTGAGAAACTCATACATTCTCTTTTCACTGTTTCCCGGTCTTAGAGAAGTACATTTCTTTCGGCGAAAGTGCTGTTTTCACAGTGCTAAGTACTCCCAACTCAATCAACTATGTAAGTTTTACCAGTTTTCTAATTCTCTCTTATTTTCTTGTACTTAAACTTGGAATTTTCTGGGTAAACCTCTGTATCTTCTCTAGGTAGATGAATCACTGTGTACTTCTTTTGTTTCTATCTGTTACTAATCTTGAGAAACTCATACAATCTCTGTTACCTGTTTCCCGGTGTTAGAGAAGTAGATTTCTTTCTGCGAAAGTGCTGTTTTCACAGTGCTAAGTACTCCCAACTCTATCAACAATGTAGGTTTTACGAGTTTTCTAAGTCTCTCTTATTTTCTTGTACTTATACTTGGAATTCTCTGTGTAAACCTCTGTAACATCTCTAGGTAGATGAATCACTGTGTACTCTCTCTGGTTTCTATCTGTTACCAATCTTGAGAAACACATACATTCTCTTTTCACTGTTTCCCAGTCTTAGAGAAGTAGATTTCTTTCTGCGAAAGTGCTGTTTTCACAGTGCTAAGTACTCCCAACTCTATCAACAATGGAGGTTTTACCAGTTTTCTAAGTCTCTCTTATTTTCTTGTACTTATACTTGGAATTCTCTGTGTAAACCTCTGTAACTTCTCTAGGTAGATGAATCACTGTGTACTTTCTGTTTTTTCTATCTGTTACCAATCTTGAGAAACTCATACATTCTCTTTTCACTGTTTCACAGTCTTAGAGAGGTAGATTTCTTTGGGCGAAAGTGCTGTTTTCACAGTGCTAAGAACTCCCAACTCAATCAACAATGTAAGTTTTACCAGTTTTCTAAGTCTCTCTTATCTTCTTTTACTTATACTTGGAATTTTCTGTGTAAACCTTTGTAACTTCTGTACGTAGATGAATCACTGTGTACCTTCTCTTGTTTCTATCTGTTACCAATCTTGAGAAACTCATACATTCTCTTTTCACTGTTTCCCGGTCTTAGAGAAGTAGATTTCTTTCGGCGAAAGTGCTGTTTTCACAGTGCTAAGTACTCCCAACTCTATCAACAATGTAGGTTTTACCAGTTTTCTAAGTCTCTCTTATTTTCTTGTACTTATACTTGGAATTCTCTGTGTAAACCTCTGTAACTTCTCTAGGTAGATGAATCACTGTGTACTTTCTCTTGTTTCTATCTGTTACCAATCTTGATAAACTCATACATTCTCTTTTCACTGTTCCCAGTCTTAGAGAAGTAGATTTCTTTCTGCGAAAGTGCTGTTTTCACAGTGCTAAGTACTCCCAACTCTATCAACAATGTAGGTTTACCAGTTTTCTAAGTCTCTCTTATTTTCTTGTACTTATACTTGGAATTCTCTGTGTAAACCTCTGTAACTTCTCTAGGGAGATGAATCACTGTGCACTTTCTCTTGTTTCCATCTGTTACTAATCTTGAGAAACTCATACATTCTCGGTTACCTGTTTCCCGGTCTTAGAGAAGTAGATTTCTTTCGGCGAAAGTGCTGTTTTCACCGTGGTAAGTACTCTCAACTCAGTTAACAATGTAAGTTTTACCAGTTTTCTAAGTCTCTCTTATTTTCTTGTACTTAAACTTGGAATTTTCTGTGTAAACCTCTGTAACTTGCTAGGTAGATGAATCACTGAGTACTTCTTTTGTTTCTATCTGTTACTAATCTTGAGAATCTCATACATTCTATGTTACCTGTTTCCCGGTGTTAGAGAAGTAGATTTCTTTGTGCGAAAGTGCTGTTTTCACAGTGCTAAGTACTCCCAACTCTATCAACAATGTAGGTTACACCAGTTTTCTAAAGCTCTCTTATTTTCTTGTACTTATACTTGGAATTCTCTGTGTAAACCTCTGTAACTTCTCTAGGTAGATGAATCACTGTGTACTTTCTCTTGTTTCTATCTGTTACCAATCTTGAGAAACTCATACATTCTCTTTTCACTGTTTCCCGGTCTTAGAGAAGTAGATTTCTTTCGCGAAAGTGCTGTTTTCACAGTGCTAAGTACTCCCAACTCTATCAACAATGTAGGTTTTACCAGTTTTCTAAGTCTCTCTTATTTTCTTGTACTTATACTTGGAATTCTCTGTGTAAACCTCTGTAACTTCTCTAGGTAGATGAATCACTGTGTACTTTCTCTTGTTTCCATCTGTTACCAATCTTGAGAAACTCATACATTCTCGGTTACCTGTTTCCCGGTCTTAGAGAAGTAGATTTCTTTGGGCGAAAGTGCTGTTTTCACAGTGCTAAGAACTCCCAACTCAATCAACAATGTAAGTTTTACCAATTTTCTAAGTCTCTCTTATCTTCTTTTACTTATACTTGGAATTTTCTGTGTAAACCTTTGTAACTTCTGTACGTAGATGAATCACTGGGTACCTTCTCTTGTTTCCATCTGTTACCAATCTTGAGAAACTCATACATTCTCTTTTCACTGTTTCCCGGTCTTAGAGAAGTAGATTTCTTTCGCCGAAAGTGCTGTTTTCACAGTGCTAAGTACTCCCAACTCTATCAACAATGTAGGTTTTACCAGTTTTCTAAGTCTCTCTTATTTTCTTGTACTTATACTTGGAATTCTCTGTGTAAACCTCTGTAACTTCTCTAGGTAGATGAATCACTGTGTACTTTCTCTTGTTTCTATCTGTTACCAATCTTGAGAAACTCATACATTCTCTTTTCACTGTTTCCCAGTCTTAGAGAAGTAGATTTCTTTCTGCGAAAGTGCTGTTTTCACAGTGCTAAGTACTCCCAACTCTATCAACAATGTAGGTTTTACCAGTTTTCTAAGTCTCTCTTATTTTCTTGTACTTGTACTTGGAATTATCTGTGTAAACCTCTGTAACTTCTCTAGGTAGATGAATCACTGTGTACTTTCTCTTGTTTCTATCTGTTACCAATCTTGAGAAAGTCATACATTCTCTTTTCACTCTTTCACGGTCTTAGAGAAGTAGATTTCTTTCGGCGAAAGTGCTGTTTTCACAGTGCTAAGTACTCCCAACTCTATCAACAATGTAGGTTTTACCAGTTTTCTAAGTCTCTCTTATTTTCTTGTACTTATACTTGGAATTCTCTGTGTAAACCTCTGTAACTTCTCTAGGGAGATGAATCACTGTGTACTTTCTCTTGTTTCCATCTGTTACTAATCTTGAGAAACTCATACATTCTCGGTTGCCTGTTTCCCGGTCTTAGAGAAGTAGATTTCTTTCGGCGAAAGTGCTGTTTTCACAGTGCTCAGTACTCCCAACTCTATCAACAATGTAGGTTTTACCAGTTTTCTAAGTCTCTCTTATTTTCTTGTACTTATACTTGGAATTCTCTGTGTAAACCTCTGTAACTTCTCTAGGTAGATGAATCACTGTGTACTTTCTCTTGTTTCTATCTGTTACCAATCTTGAGAAACTGATACATTCTCTTTTCACTGTTTCACGGTCTTTGAGAAGTAGATTTCTTTTGGCAAAAGTGCTGCTTACACAGTGCTAAGTAATCCCAACTCCATCAACAATGTAGGTTTTACCGGTTTTCTAAGTCTCTCTTATTTTCTTGTACTTAAACTTGGAATTTTCTGTGTAAAACTCTGTAACTTCTCTAGATAGATGAATCACTGAGTACTTCTGTTGTTTCTATCTGTTTCTAATCTTGAGAAACTCATACATTCTCTGTTACCTGTTTCCCGGTGTTAGAGAAGTAGATTTCTTTCTGCGAAAGTGCTGTTTTCACAGTGCTAAGTACTCCCAACTCTATCAACAATGTAGGTTTTACCAGTTTTCTAAGTCTCTCTTATTTTCTTGTACTTTTACTTGGAATTCTCTGTGTAAACCTCTGTAACTTCTCTAGGTAGATGAATCACTGTGTACTTTCTCTTGTTTCTATCTGTTAGCAATCTTGAGAAACACATACATTCTCTTTTCACTGTTTCACGGTCTTAGAGAAGTACATTTCTTTCTGCGAAAGTGCTGTTTTCACAGTGCTAAGTACTCCCAACCCAATCAACAATGTAAGTTTTATCAGTTTTCTAAGTCTCTCTTATCTTCTTTTACTTATACTTGGAATTCTCTGTGTAAACCTCTGTAACTTCTCTAGGTAGATGAATCACTGTGTACTTTCTCTTGTTTCTATCTGTTACCAATCTTGAGAAACTCATACATTCTCTTTTCACTGTTTCCCGGTCTTAGAGAAGTAGATTTCTTTCGGCGAAAGTGCTGTTTTCACAGTGCTAAGTACTCCCAACTCTATCAACAATGTAGGTTTTACCAGTTTTCTAAGTCTCTCTTATTTTCTTGTACTTATACTTGGAATTCTCTGTGTAAACCTCTGTAACTTCCCTAGGTAGATGGATCACTGTGTACTTTCTCTTGTTTCTATCTGTTACCAATCTTGAGAAACTCATACATTCTCTTTTCACTATTTCCTGGTTTAGAGAAGTAGATTTCTTTCGGCGAAAGTGCTGTTTTCACCGTGGTAAGTACTCCCAACTCAGTTAACAATGTAAGTTTTACCAGTTTTCTAAGTCTCTCTTATTTTCTTGTACTTAAACTTGGAATTTTCTGTGTAAACCTCTGTAACTTCGCTAGGTAGATGAATCACTGAGTACTTCTTTTGTTTCTATCTGTTACTAATCTTGAGAACCTCATACATTCTATGTTACCTGTTTCCCGGTGTTAGAGAAGTAGATTTCTTTGTGCGAAAGTGCTGTTTTCACAGTGCTAAGTACTCCCAACTCTATCAACAATGTAGGTTTTACCAGTTTTCTAAAGCTCTCTTATTTTCTTGTACTTATACTTGGAATTCTCTGTGTAAACCTCTGTAACTTCTCTAGGTAGATGAATCACTGTGTACTTTCTCTTGTTTCTATCTGTTACCAATCTTGAGAAACTCATACAATCTCTGTTACCTGTTTCCCGGTGTTAGAGAAGTAGATTTCTTTCTGCGAAAGTGCTGTTTTCACAGTGCTAAGTACTCCCAACTCTATCAACAATGTAGGTTTTACGAGTTTTCTAAGTCTCTCTTATTTTCTTGTACTTATACTTGGAATTCTCTGTGTAAACCTCTGTAACATCTCTAGGTAGATGAATCACTGTGTACTCTCTCTGGTTTCTATCTGTTACCAATCTTGAGAAACACATACATTCTCTTTTCACTGTTTCCCAGTCTTAGAGAAGTAGATTTCTTTCTGCGAAAGTGCTGTTTTCACAGTGCTAAGTACTCCCAACTCTATCAACAATGGAGGTTTTACCAGTTTTCTAAGTCTCTCTTATTTTCTTGTACTTATACTTGGAATTCTCTGTGTAAACCTCTGTAACTTCTCTAGGTAGATGAATCACTGTGTACTTTCTGTTTTTTCTATCTGTTACCAATCTTGAGAAACTCATACATTCTCTTTTCACTGTTTCACAGTCTTAGAGAGGTAGATTTCTTTGGGCGAAAGTGCTGTTTTCACAGTGCTAAGAACTCCCAACTCAATCAACAATGTAAGTTTTACCAGTTTTCTAAGTCTCTCTTATCTTCTTTTACTTATACTTGGAATTTTCTGTGTAAACCTTTGTAACTTCTGTACGTAGATGAATCACTGTGTACCTTCTCTTGTTTCTATCTGTTACCAATCTTGAGAAACTCATACATTCTCTTTTCACTGTTTCCCGGTCTTAGAGAAGTAGATTTCTTTCGGCGAAAGTGCTGTTTTCACAGTGCTAAGTACTCCCAACTCTATCAACAATGTAGGTTTTACCAGTTTTCTAAGTCTCTCTTATTTTCTTGTACTTATACTTGGAATTCTCTGTGTAAACCTCTGTAACTTCTCTAGGTAGATGAATCACTGTGTACTTTCTCTTGTTTCTATCTGTTACCAATCTTGATAAACTCATACATTCTCTTTTCACTGTTTCCCAGTCTTAGAGAAGTAGATTTCTTTCTGCGAAAGTGCTGTTTTCACAGTGCTAAGTACTCCCAACTCTATCAACAATGTAGGTTTACCAGTTTTCTAAGTCTCTCTTATTTTCTTGTACTTATACTTGGAATTCTCTGTGTAAACCTCTGTAACTTCTCTAGGGAGATGAATCACTGTGCACTTTCTCTTGTTTCCATCTGTTACTAATCTTGAGAAACTCATACATTCTCGGTTACCTGTTTCCCGGTCTTAGAGAAGTAGATTTCTTTCGGCGAAAGTGCTGTTTTCACCGTGGTAAGTACTCTCAACTCAGTTAACAATGTAAGTTTTACCAGTTTTCTAAGTCTCTCTTATTTTCTTGTACTTAAACTTGGAATTTTCTGTGTAAACCTCTGTAACTTGCTAGGTAGATGAATCACTGAGTACTTCTTTTGTTTCTATCTGTTACTAATCTTGAGAATCTCATACATTCTATGTTACCTGTTTCCCGGTGTTAGAGAAGTAGATTTCTTTGTGCGAAAGTGCTGTTTTCACAGTGCTAAGTACTCCCAACTCTATCAACAATGTAGGTTACACCAGTTTTCTAAAGCTCTCTTATTTTCTTGTACTTATACTTGGAATTCTCTGTGTAAACCTCTGTAACTTCTCTAGGTAGATGAATCACTGTGTACTTTCTCTTGTTTCTATCTGTTACCAATCTTGAGAAACTCATACATTCTCTTTTCACTGTTTCCCGGTCTTAGAGAAGTAGATTTCTTTCGCGAAAGTGCTGTTTTCACAGTGCTAAGTACTCCCAACTCTATCAACAATGTAGGTTTTACCAGTTTTCTAAGTCTCTCTTATTTTCTTGTACTTATACTTGGAATTCTCTGTGTAAACCTCTGTAACTTCTCTAGGTAGATGAATCACTGTGTACTTTCTCTTGTTTCCATCTGTTACCAATCTTGAGAAACTCATACATTCTCGGTTACCTGTTTCCCGGTCTTAGAGAAGTAGATTTCTTTGGGCGAAAGTGCTGTTTTCACAGTGCTAAGAACTCCCAACTCAATCAACAATGTAAGTTTTACCAATTTTCTAAGTCTCTCTTATCTTCTTTTACTTATACTTGGAATTTTCTGTGTAAACCTTTGTAACTTCTGTACGTAGATGAATCACTGGGTACCTTCTCTTGTTTCCATCTGTTACCAATCTTGAGAAACTCATACATTCTCTTTTCACTGTTTCCCGGTCTTAGAGAAGTAGATTTCTTTCGCCGAAAGTGCTGTTTTCACAGTGCTAAGTACTCCCAACTCTATCAACAATGTAGGTTTTACCAGTTTTCTAAGTCTCTCTTATTTTCTTGTACTTATACTTGGAATTCTCTGTGTAAACCTCTGTAACTTCTCTAGGTAGATGAATCACTGTGTACTTTCTCTTGTTTCTATCTGTTACCAATCTTGAGAAACTCATACATTCTCTTTTCACTGTTTCCCAGTCTTAGAGAAGTAGATTTCTTTCTGCGAAAGTGCTGTTTTCACAGTGCTAAGTACTCCCAACTCTATCAACAATGTAGGTTTTACCAGTTTTCTAAGTCTCTCTTATTTTCTTGTACTTGTACTTGGAATTATCTGTGTAAACCTCTGTAACTTCTCTAGGTAGATGAATCACTGTGTACTTTCTCTTGTTTCTATCTGTTACCAATCTTGAGAAAGTCATACATTCTCTTTTCACTCTTTCACGGTCTTAGAGAAGTAGATTTCTTTCGGCGAAAGTGCTGTTTTCACAGTGCTAAGTACTCCCAACTCTATCAACAATGTAGGTTTTACCAGTTTTCTAAGTCTCTCTTATTTTCTTGTACTTATACTTGGAATTCTCTGTGTAAACCTCTGTAACTTCTCTAGGGAGATGAATCACTGTGTACTTTCTCTTGTTTCCATCTGTTACTAATCTTGAGAAACTCATACATTCTCGGTTGCCTGTTTCCCGGTCTTAGAGAAGTAGATTTCTTTCGGCGAAAGTGCTGTTTTCACAGTGCTCAGTACTCCCAACTCTATCAACAATGTAGGTTTTACCAGTTTTCTAAGTCTCTCTTATTTTCTTGTACTTATACTTGGAATTCTCTGTGTAAACCTCTGTAACTTCTCTAGGTAGATGAATCACTGTGTACTTTCTCTTGTTTCTATCTGTTACCAATCTTGAGAAACTGATACATTCTCTTTTCACTGTTTCACGGTCTTTGAGAAGTAGATTTCTTTTGGCAAAAGTGCTGCTTACACAGTGCTAAGTAATCCCAACTCCATCAACAATGTAGGTTTTACCGGTTTTCTAAGTCTCTCTTATTTTCTTGTACTTAAACTTGGAATTTTCTGTGTAAAACTCTGTAACTTCTCTAGATAGATGAATCACTGAGTACTTCTGTTGTTTCTATCTGTTTCTAATCTTGAGAAACTCATACATTCTCTGTTACCTGTTTCCCGGTGTTAGAGAAGTAGATTTCTTTCTGCGAAAGTGCTGTTTTCACAGTGCTAAGTACTCCCAACTCTATCAACAATGTAGGTTTTACCAGTTTTCTAAGTCTCTCTTATTTTCTTGTACTTTTACTTGGAATTCTCTGTGTAAACCTCTGTAACTTCTCTAGGTAGATGAATCACTGTGTACTTTCTCTTGTTTCTATCTGTTAGCAATCTTGAGAAACACATACATTCTCTTTTCACTGTTTCACGGTCTTAGAGAAGTACATTTCTTTCTGCGAAAGTGCTGTTTTCACAGTGCTAAGTACTCCCAACCCAATCAACAATGTAAGTTTTATCAGTTTTCTAAGTCTCTCTTATCTTCTTTTACTTATACTTGGAATTCTCTGTGTAAACCTCTGTAACTTCTCTAGGTAGATGAATCACTGTGTACTTTCTCTTGTTTCTATCTGTTACCAATCTTGAGAAACTCATACATTCTCTTTTCACTGTTTCCCGGTCTTAGAGAAGTAGATTTCTTTCGGCGAAAGTGCTGTTTTCACAGTGCTAAGTACTCCCAACTCTATCAACAATGTAGGTTTTACCAGTTTTCTAAGTCTCTCTTATTTTCTTGTACTTATACTTGGAATTCTCTGTGTAAACCTCTGTAACTTCCCTAGGTAGATGGATCACTGTGTACTTTCTCTTGTTTCTATCTGTTACCAATCTTGAGAAACTCATACATTCTCTTTTCACTATTTCCTGGTTTAGAGAAGTAGATTTCTTTCGGCGAAAGTGCTGTTTTCACCGTGGTAAGTACTCCCAACTCAGTTAACAATGTAAGTTTTACCAGTTTTCTAAGTCTCTCTTATTTTCTTGTACTTAAACTTGGAATTTTCTGTGTAAACCTCTGTAACTTCGCTAGGTAGATGAATCACTGAGTACTTCTTTTGTTTCTATCTGTTACTAATCTTGAGAACCTCATACATTCTATGTTACCTGTTTCCCGGTGTTAGAGAAGTAGATTTCTTTGTGCGAAAGTGCTGTTTTCACAGTGCTAAGTACTCCCAACTCTATCAACAATGTAGGTTTTACCAGTTTTCTAAAGCTCTCTTATTTTCTTGTACTTATACTTGGAATTCTCTGTGTAAACCTCTGTAACTTCTCTAGGTAGATGAATCACTGTGTACTTTCTCTTGTTTCTATCTGTTACCAATCTTGAGAAACTCATACATTCTCTTTTCACTGTTTCCCGGTCTTAGAGAAGTAGATTTCTTTCGGCGAAAGTGCTGTTGTCACAGTGCTAAGTACTCGCAACTCTATCAACAATGTAGGTTTTACCAGTTTTCTAAGTCTCTCTTATTTTCTTGTACTTATACTTGGAATTCTCTGTGTAAACCTCTGTAACTTCTCTAGGTAGATGAATCACTGTGTACTTTCTCTTGTTTCCATCTGTTACCAATCTTGAGAAACTCATACATTCTCTTTTCACTGTTTCACGGTCTTAGAGAAGTAGATTTCTTTGGGCCAAAGTGCTGTTTTCACAGTGCTAAGAACTCCCAACTCAATCAACAATGTAAGTTTTACCCGTTTTCTAAGTCTCTCTTATTTTCTTGTACTTAAACTTGGAATTTTCTGGGTAAACCTCTGTATCTTCTCTAGGTAGATGAATCACTGTGTACTTCTTTTGTTTCTATCTGTTACTAATCTTGAGAAACTCATACATTCTCTGTTACCTGTTTCCCGGTGTTACAGAAGTAGATTTCTTTCTGCGAAAGTGCTTTTTTAACAGTGCTAAGTACTCCCAACTCTATCAACAATGTAGGTTTTACGAGTTTTCTAAGTCTCTCTTATTTTCTTGTACTTATACTTGGAATTCTCTGTGTAAACCTCTGTAACATCTCTAGGTAGATGAATCACTGTGTACTCTCTCTTGTTTCTATCTGTTACCAATCTTGAGAAACACATACATTCTCTTTTCACTGTTTCCCAGTCTTAGAGAAGTAGATTTCTTTCTGCGAAAGTGCTGTTTTCACAGTGCTAAGTACTCCCAACTCTATCAACAATGGAGGTTTTACCAGTTTTCTAAGTCTCTCTTATTTTCTTGTACTTATACTTGGAATTCTCTGTGTAAACCTCTGTAACTTCTCTAGGTAGATGAATCACTGTGTACTTTCTCTTGTTTCTATCTGTTACCAATCTTGAGAAACTCATACATTCTCTTTTCACTGTTTCACAGTCTTAGAGAGGTAGATTTCTTTGGGCGAAAGTGCTGTTTTCACAGTGCTAAGTACTCCCAACTCAATCAACAATGTAAGTTTTACCAGTTTTCTAAGTCTCTCTTATCTTCTTTTACTTATACTTGGAATTTTCTGTGTAAACCTTTGTAACTTCTGTACGTAGATGAATCACTGTGTACCTTCTCTTGTTTCTATCTGTTACCAATCTTGAGAAACTCATACATTCTCTTTTCACTGTTTCCCGGTCTTAGAGAAGTAGATTTCTTTCGGCGAAAGTGCTGTTTTCACAGTGCTAAGTACTCCAAACTCTATCAACAATGTAGGTTTTACCAGTTTTCTAAGTCTCTCTTATTTTCTTGTACTTATACTTGGAATTCTCTGTGTAAACCTCTGTAACTTCTCTAGGTAGATGAATCACTGTGTACTTTCTCTTGTTTCTATCTGTTACCAATCTTGATAAACTCATACATTCTCTTTTCACTGTTTCCCAGTCTTAGAGAAGTAGATTTCTTTCTGCGAAAGTGCTGTTTTCACAGTGCTAAGTACTCCCAACTCTATCAACAATGTAGGTTTACCAGTTTTCTAAGTCTCTCTTATTTTCTTGTACTTATACTTGGAATTCTCTGTGTAAACCTCTGTAACTTCTCTAGGGAGATGAATCACTGTGCACTTTCTCTTGTTTCCATCTGTTACTAATCTTGAGAAACTCATACATTCTCGGTTACCTGTTTCCCGGTCTTAGAGAAGTAGATTTCTTTCGGCGAAAGTGCTGTTTTCACCGTGGTAAGTACTCTCAACTCAGTTAACAATGTAAGTTTTACCAGTTTTCTAAGTCTCTCTTATTTTCTTGTACTTAAACTTGGAATTTTCTGTGTAAACCTCTGTAACTTGCTAGGTAGATGAATCACTGAGTACTTCTTTTGTTTCTATCTGTTACTAATCTTGAGAATCTCATACATTTTATGTTACCTGTTTCCCGGTGTTAGAGAAGTAGATTTCTTTGTGCGAAAGTGCTGTTTTCACAATGCTAAGTACTCCCAACTCTATCAACAATGTAGGTTTCACCAGTTTTCTAAAGCTCTCTTATTTTCTTGTACTTATACTTGGAATTCTCTGTGTAAACCTCTGTAACTTCTCTAGGTAGATGAATCACTGTGTACTTTCTCTTGTTTCTATCTGTTACCAATCTTGAGAAACTCATACATTCTCTTTTCACTGTTTCCCGGTCTTAGAGAAGTAGATTTCTTTCGCGAAAGTGCTGTTTTCACAGTGCTAAGTACTCCCAACTCTATCAACAATGTAGGTTTTACCAGTTTTGTAAGTCTCTCTTATTTTCTTGTACTTATACTTGGAATTCTCTGTGTAAACCTCTGTAACTTCTCTAGGTAGATGAATCACTGTGTACTTTCTCTTGTTTCCATCTGTTACCAATCTTGAGAAACTCATACATTCTCTTTTCACTGTTTCACGGTCTTAGAGAAGTAGATTTCTTTGGGCGAAAGTGCTGTTTTCACAGTGCTAAGAACTCCCAACTCAATCAATAATGTAAGTTTTACCAATTTTCTAAGTCTCTCTTATCTTCTTTTACTTATACTTGGAATTTTCTGTGTAAACCTTTGTAACTTCTGTACGTAGATGAATCACTGGGTACCTTCTCTTGTTTCTATCTGTTACCAATCTTGAGAAACTCATACATTCTCTTTTCACTGTTTCCCGGTCTTAGAGAAGTAGATTTCTTTCGGCGAAAGTGCTGTTTTCACAGTGCTAAGTACTCCCAACTCTATCAACAATGTAGGTTTTACCAGTTTTCTAAGTCTCTCTTATTTTCTTGTACTTATACTTGGAATTCTCTGTGTAAACCTCTGTAACTTCTCTAGGTAGATGAATCACTGTGTACTTTCTCTTGTTTCTATCTGTTACCAATCTTGAGAAAGTCATACATTCTCTTTTCACTGTTTCCCGGTCTTAGAGAAGTAGATTTCTTTCGGCGAAAGTGCTGTTTTCACAGTGCTAAGTACTCCCAACTCTATCAACAATGTAGGTTTTACCAGTTTTCTAAGTCTCTCTTATTTTCTTGTACTTATACTTGGAATTCTCTGTGTAAACCTCTGTAACTTCTCTAGGGAGATGAATCACTGTGTACTTTCTCTTGTTTCCATCTGTTACTAATCTTGAGAAACTCATACATTCTCGGTTGCCTGTTTCCCGGTCTTAGAGAAGTAGATTTCTTTCGGCGAAAGTGCTGTTTTCACCGTGGTAAGTACTCCCAACTCAGTTAACAATGTAAGTTTTACCAGTTTTCTAAGTCTCTCTTATTTTCTTGTACTTAAACTTGGAATTTTCTGTGTAAACCTCTGTAACTTCGCTAGGTAGATGAATCACTGAGTACTTCTTTTGTTTCTATCTGTTACTAATCTTGAGAACCTCATACATTCTATGTTACCTGTTTCCCGGTGTTAGAGAAGTAGATTTCTTTGTGCGAAAGTGCTGTTTTCACAGTGCTAAGTACTCCCAACTCTGTCAACAATGTAGGTTTTACCAGTTTTCTAAAGCTCTCTTATTTTCTTGTACTTATACTTGGAATTCTCTGTGTAAACCTCTGTAACTTCTCTAGGTAGATGAATCACTGTGTACTTTCTCTTGTTTCTATCTGTTACCAATCTTGAGAAACTCATACATTCTCTTTTCACTGTTTCCCGGTCTTAGAGAAGTAGATTTCTTTCGGCGAAAGTGCTGTTTTCACAGTGCTAAGTACTCGCAACTCTATCAACAATGTAGGTTTTACCAGTTTTCTAAGTCTCTCTTATTTTCTTGTACTTATACTTGGAATTCTCTGTGTAAACCTCTGTAACTTCTCTAGGTAGATGAATCACTGTGTACTTTCTCTTGTTTCCATCTGTTACCAATCTTGAGAAACTCATACATTCTCTTTTCACTGTTTCACGGTCTTAGAGAAGTAGATTTCTTTGGGCGAAAGTGCTGTTTTCACAGTGCTAAGAACTCCCAACTCAATCAACAATGTAAGTTTTACCCGTTTTCTAAGTCTCTCTTATTTTCTTGTACTTAAACTTGGAATTTTCTGTGTAAACCTCTGTATCTTCTCTAGGTAGATGAATCACTGTGTACTTCTTTTGTTTCTATCTGTTACTAATCTTGAGAAACTCATACATTCTCTGTTACCTGTTTCCCGGTGTTACAGAAGTAGATTTCTTTCTGCGAAAGTGCTTTTTTAACAGTGCTAAGTACTCCCAACTCTATCAACAATGTAGGTTTTACGAGTTTTCTAAGTCTCTCTTATTTTCTTGTACTTATACTTGGAATTCTCTGTGTAAACCTCTGTAACATCTCTAGGTAGATGAATCACTGTGTACTCTCTCTTGTTTCTATCTGTTACCAATCTTGAGAAACACATACATTCTCTTTTCACTGTTTCCCAGTCTTAGAGAAGTAGATTTCTTTCTGCGAAAGTGCTGTTTTCACAGTGCTAAGTACTCCCAACTCTATCAACAATGCAGGTTTTACCAGTTTTCTAAGTCTCTCTTATTTTCTTGTACTTATACTTGGAATTCTCTGTGTAAACCTCTGTAACTTCTCTAGGTAGATGAATCACTGTGTACTTTCTCTTTTTTCTATCTGTTACCAATCTTGAGAAACTCATACATTCTCTTTTCACTGTTTCACAGTCTTAGAGAGGTAGATTTCTTTGGGCGAAAGTGCTGTTTTCACAGTGCTAAGAACTCCCAACTCAATCAACAATGTAAGTTTTACCAGTTTTCTAAGTCTCTCTTATCTTCTTTTACTTATACTTGGAATTTTCTGTGTAAACCTTTGTAACTTCTGTACGTAGATGAATCACTGTGTACCTTCTCTTGTTTCTATCTGTTACCAATCTTGAGAAACTCATACATTCTCTTTTCACTGTTTCCCGGTCTTAGAGAAGTAGATTTCTTTCGGCGAAAGTGCTGTTTTCACAGTACTAAGTACTCCCAACTCTATCAACAATGTAGGTTTTACCAGTTTTCTAAGTCTCTCTTATTTTCTTGTACTTATACTTGGAATTCTCTGTGTAAACCTCTGTAACTTCTCTAGGTAGATGAATCACTGTGTACTTTCTCTTGTTTCTATCTGTTACCAATCTTGATAAACTCATACATTCTCTTTTCACTGTTTCCCAGTCTTAGAGAAGTAGATTTCTTTCTGCGAAAGTGCTGTTTTCACAGTGCTAGGTACTCCCAACTCTATCAACAATGTAGGTTTACCAGTTTTCTACGTCTCTCTTATTTTCTTGTACTTATACTTGGAATTCTCTGTGTAAACCTCTGTAACTTCTCTAGGGAGATGAATCACTGTGCACTTTCTCTTGTTTCCATCTGTTACTAATCTTGAGAAACTCATACATTCTCGGTTACCTGTTTCCCGGTCTTAGAGAAGTAGATTTCTTTCGGCGAAAGTGCTGTTTTCACCGTGGTAAGTACTCTCAACTCAGTTAACAATGTAAGTTTTACCAGTTTTCTAAGTCTCTCTTATTTTCTTGTACTTAAACTTGGAATTTTCTGTGTAAACCTCTGTAACTTGCTAGGTAGATGAATCACTGAGTACTTCTTTTGTTTCTATCTGTTACTAATCTTGAGAATCTCATTCATTCTATGTTACCTGTTTCCCGGTGTTAGAGAAGTAGATTTCTTTGTGCGAAAGTGCTGTTTTCACAGTGCTAAGTACTCCCAACTCTATCAACAATGTAGGTTTCACCAGTTTTCTAAAGCTCTCTTATTTTCTTGTACTTATACTTGGAATTCTCTGTTTAAACCTCTGTAACTTCTCTAGGTAGATGAATCACTGTGTACTTTCTCTTGTTTCTATCTGTTACCAATCTTGAGAAACTCATACATTCTCTTTTCACTGTTTCCCGGTCTTAGAGAAGTAGATTTCTTTCGCGAAAGTGCTGTTTTCACAGTGCTAAGTACTCCCAACTCTATCAACAATGTAGGTTTTACCAGTTTTGTAAGTCTCTCTTATTTTCTTGTACTTATACTTGGAATTCTCTGTGTAAACCTCTGTAACTTCTCTAGGTAGATGAATCACTGTGTACTTTCTCTTGTTTCCATCTGTTACCAATCTTGAGAAACTCATACATTCTCTTTTCACTGTTTCACGGTCTTAGAGAAGTAGATTTCTTTGGGCGAAAGTGCTGTTTTCACAGTGCTAAGAACTCCCAACTCAATCAACAATGTAAGTTTTACCAATTTTCTAAGTCTCTCTTATCTTCTTTTACTTATACTTGGAATTTTCTGTGTAAACCTTTGTAACTTCTGTACGTAGATGAATCACTGTGTACCTTCTCTTGTTTCTATCTGTTACCAATCTTGAGAAACTCATACATTCTCTTTTCACTGTTTCCCAGTCTTAGAGAAGTAGATTTCTTTCTGCGAAAGTGCTGTTTTCACAGTGCTAAGTACTCCCAACTCTATCAACAATGTAGGTTTTACCAGTTTTCTAAGTCTCTCTTATTTTCTTGTACTTGTACTTGGAATTATCTGTGTAAACCTCTGTAACTTCTCTAGGTAGATGAATCACTGTGTACTTTCTCTTGTTTCTATCTGTTACCAATCTTGAGAAAGTCATACATTCTCTTTTCACTCTTTCACGGTCTTAGAGAATTAGATTTCTTTCGGCGAAAGTGCTGTTTTCACAGTGCTAAGTACTCCCAACTCTATCAACAATGTAGGTTTTACCAGTTTTCTAAGTCTCTCTTATTTTCTTGTACTTATACTTGGAATTCTCTGTGTAAACCTCTGTAACTTCTCTAGGGAGATGAATCACTGTGTACTTTCTCTTGTTTCCATCTGTTACTAATCTTGAGAAAGTCATACATTCTCGGTTGCCTGTTTCCCGGTCTTAGAGAAGTAGATTTCTTTCGGCGAAAGTGCTGTTTTCACAGTGCTCAGTACTCCCAACTCTATCAACAATGTAGGTTTTACCAGTTTTCTAAGTCTCTCTTATTTTCTTGTACTTATACTTGGAATTCTCTGTGTAAACCTCTGTAACTTCTCTAGGTAGATGAATCACTGTGTACTTTCTCTTGTTTCTATCTATTACTAATCTTGAGAAACTGATACATTCTCTTTTCACTGTTTCACGGTCTTTGAGAAGTAGATTTCTTTTGGCAAAAGTGCTGTTTACACAGTGCTAAGTACTCCCAACTCCATCAACAATGTAGGTTTTACCGGTTTTCTAAGTCTCTCTTATTTTCTTGTACTTAAACTTGGAATTTTCTGTGTAAAACTCTGTAACTTCTCTAGATAGATGAATCACTGAGTACTTCTGTTGTTTCTATCTGTTTCTAATCTTGAGAAACTCATACATTCTCTGTTACCTGTTTCCCGGTGTTAGAGAAGTAGATTTCTTTCTGCGAAAGTGCTGTTTTCACAGTGCTAAGTACTCCCAACTCTATCAACAATGTAGGTTTTACCAGTTTTCTAAGTCTCTCTTATTTTCTTGTACTTTTACTTGGAATTCTCTGTGTAAACCTCTGTAACTTCTCTAGGTAGATGAATCACTGTGTACTTTCTCTTGTTTCTATCTGTTAGCAACCTTGAGAAACACATACATTCTCTTTTCACTGTTTCACGGTCTTAGAGAAGTACATTTCTTTCTGCGAAAGTGCTGTTTTCACAGTGCTAAGTACTCCCAACCCAATTAACAATGTAAGTTTTATCAGTTTTCTAAGTCTCTCTTATCTTCTTTTACTTATACTTGGAATTCTCTGTGTAAACCTCTGTAACTTCTCTAGGTAGATGAATCACTGTGTACTTTCTCTTGTTTCTATCTGTTACCAATCTTGAGAAACTCATACATTCTCTTTTCACTGTTTCCCGGTCTTAGAGAAGTAGATTTCTTTCGGCGAAAGTGCTGTTTTCACAGTGCTAAGTACTCCCAACTCTATCAACAATGTAGGTTTTACCAGTTTTCTAAGTCTCTCTTATTTTCTTGTACTTATACTTGGAATTCTCTGTGTAAACCTCTGTAACTTCCCTAGGTAGATGGATCACTGTGTACTTTCTCTTGTTTCTATCTGTTACCAATCTTGAGAAACTCATACATTCTCTTTTCACTATTTCCTGGTTTAGAGAAGTAGATTTCTTTCGGCGAAAGTGCTGTTTTCACCGTGGTAAGCACTCCCAACTCAGTTAAGAATGTAAGTTTTACCAGTTTTCTAAGTCTCTCTTATTTTCTTGTACTTAAACTTGGAATTTTCTGTGTAAACCTCTGTAACTTCGCTAGGTAGATGAATCACTGAGTACTTCTTTTGTTTCTATCTGTTACTAATCTTGAGAACCTCATACATTCTATGTTACCTGTTTCCCGGTGTTAGAGAAGTAGATTTCTTTGTGCGAAAGTGCTGTTTTCACAGTGCTAAGTACTCCCAACTCTATCAACAATGTAGGTTTTACCAGTTTTCTAAAGCTCTCTTATTTTCTTGTACTTATACTTGGAATTCTCTGTGTAAACCTCTGTAACTTTTCTAGGTAGATGAATCACTGTGTACTTTCTCTTGTTTCTATCTGTTACCAATCTTGAGAAACACATACATTCTCTTTTCACTGTTTCACGGTCTTAGAGAAGTACATTACTTTCTGCGAAAGTGCTGTTTTCACAGTGCTAAGTACTCCCAACTCAATCAACAATGTAAGTTTTACCAGTTTTCTAAGTCTCTCTTATTTTCTTGTACTTATACTTGGAATTCTCTGTGTAAACCTCTGTAACTTCTCTAGGTAGATGAATCACTGTGTACTTTCTCTTGTTTCTATCTGTTACCAATCTTGAGAAACTCATACATTCTCTTTTCACTGTTTCCCGGTCTTAGAGAAGTAGATTTCTTTCGGCGAAAGTGCTGTTTTCACAGTGCTAAGTAATCCCAACTCTATCAACAATGTAGGTTTTACCAGTTTTCTAAGTCTCTCTTATTTTCTTGTACTTATACTTGGAATTCTCTGTGTAAACCTCTGTTACTTCTCTAGGTAGATGAATCACTGTGTACTTTCTCTTGTTTCTATCTGTTACCAATCTTGAGAAACACATACATTCTCTTTTCACTGTTTCACGGTCTTAGAGAAGTACATTTCTTTCTCCGAAAGTGCTGTTTTCACAGTACTAAGTACTCCCAACCCAATCAACAATGTAAGTTTTACCAGTTTTCTAAGTCTCTCTTATCTTCTTTTACTTATACTTGGAATTCTCTGTGTAAACCTCTGTAACTTCTCTAGGTAGATGAATCACTGTGTACTTTCTCTTGTTTCTATCTGTTACCAATCTTGAGAAACTCATACATTCTCTTTTCACTGTTTCCCGGTGTTAGAGAAGTAGATTTCTTTCGGCGAAAGTGCTGTTTTCACCGTGGTAAGTACTCCCAACTCAGTTAACAATGTAAGTTTTACCAGTTTTCTAAGTCTCTCTTATTTTCTTGTACTTAAACTTGGAATTTTCTGTGTAAACATCTGTAACTTCGCTAGGTAGATGAATCACTGAGTACTTCTTTTGTTTCTATCTGTTACTAATCTTGAGAACCTCATACATTCTATGTTACCTGTTTCCCGGTGTTAGAGAAGTAGATTTCTTTGTGCGAAAGTGCTGTTTTCACAGTGCTAAGTACTCCCAACTCTATCAACAATGTAGGTTTTACCAGTTTTCTAAGTCTCTCTTATTTTCTTGTACTTATACTTGAAATTCTCTGTGCAAACCTCTGTAACTTCTCTAGGTAGATGAATCACTGTGTACTTTCTCTTGTTTCTATCTGTTACCAATCTTGAGAAACTCATACATTCTCTTTTCACTGTTTCCCGGTCTTAGAGAAGTAGATTTCTTTCGCGAAAGTGCTGTTTTCACAGTGCTAAGTACTCCCAACTCTATCAACAATGTAGGTTTTACCAGTTTTCTAAGTCTCTCTTATTTTCTTGTACTTATACTTGGAATTCTCTGTGTGAAACTCTGTAAGTTCTCTAGGTAAATGAATCACTGTGTACTTTCTCTTGTTTCCATCCGTTACCAATCTTGAGAAACTCATATATTCTCTTTTCACTGTTTCACGGTCTTAGAGAAGTAGATTTCTTTCGGCGAAAGTGCTGTTTTCACAGTGCTAAGAACTCCCAACTCAATCAACAATGTAAGTTTTACCAGTTTTCTAAGTCTCTCTTATCTTCTTTTACTTATACTTGGAATTTTCTGTGTAAACCTTTGTAACTTCTGTACGTAGATGAATCACTGTGTACCTTCTCTTGTTTCTATCTGTTACCAATCTTGAGAAACTCATACATTCTCTTTTCACTGTTTCCCAGTCTTAGAGAAGTAGATTTCTTTCGGCGAAAGTGCTGTTTTCACAGTGCTCAGTACTCCCAACTCTATCAACAATGTAGGTTTTACCAGTTTTCTAAGTCTCTCTTATTTTCTTGTACTTATACTTGGAATTCTCTGTGTAAACCTCTGTAACTTCTCTAGGTAGATGAATCACTGTGTACTTTCTCTTGTTTCTATCTGTTACCAATCTTGAGAAACTCATACATTCTCTTTTCACTGTTTCCCAGTCTTAGAGAAGTAGATTTCTTTCGGAGAAAGTGCTGTTTTCACAGTGCTAAGTACTCCAAAACTCTATCAACAATGTAGGTTTTACCAGTTTTCTAAGTCTCTCTTATTTTCTTGTACTTGTACTTGGAATTCTCTGTGTAAACCTCTGTAACTTCCCTAGGTAGATGAATCACTGCATACTTTCTCTTGTTTCTATCTGTTACCAATCTTGAGAAACTCATACATTCTCTTTTCACTGTTTCACGGTCTTAGAGAAGTAGATTTCTTTCGGCGAATGTGCTGTTTTCACAGTGCTAAGTACTCCCAACCCAATCAACAATGTAAGTTTTACCAGTTTTCTAAGTCTCTCTTATCTTCTTTTACTTATAGTTGGCATTCTCTGTGTAAACCTCTGTAACTTCTCTAGGTAGATGAATCACTGTGTACTTTCTCTTGTTTCTATCTGTTGCCAATCTTGAGAAACTCATACATTCTCTTTTCACTGTTTCCCGGTCTTAGAGAAGTGGATTTCTTTCGGCGAAAGTGCTGTTTTCACAGTGCTAAGTACTCCCAACTCTATCAACAGTGTAGGTTTTACCAGTTTTCTAAGTCTCTCTTATTTTCTTGTACTTATACTTGGAATTCTCTGTGTAAACCTCTGTAACTTCTCTAGGGAGATGAATCACTGTGTACTTTCTCTTGTTTCCATCTGTTACTAATCTTGAGAAACTCATACATTCTCGGTTACCTGTTTCCCGGTCTTAGAGAAGTAGATTTCTTTCGGCGAAAGTGCTGTTTTCACAGTGCTCAGTACTCCCAACTCTATCAACAATGTAGGTTTTACCAGTTTTCTAAGTCTCTCTTATTTTCTTGTACTTATACTTGGAATTCTCTGTGTAAACCTCTGTAACTTCTGTAGGTAGATGAATCACTGTGTACTTTCTCTTGTTTCTATCTGTTACCAATCTTGAAAAACTCATACATTCTCTTTTCACTGTTTCACGGTCTTAGAGAGGTAGATTTCTTTGGGCGAAAGTGCTGTTTTCACAGTGCTAAGTACTCCCAACTCAATCAACAATGTAAGTTTTACCAGTTTCTAAGTCTCTCTTATCTTCTTTTAGTTACACTTGGAATTTTCTGTGTAAACCTCTGTAACTTCTCTAGGTAGATGAATCACTGTGTACTTTCTCTTGTTTCTATCTGTTACCAATCTTGAGAAACTCATACATTCTCTTTTCACTGTTTCCCGGTCTTAGAGAAGTAGATTTTTTTGGGCGAAAGTGCTGTTTTCACAGTGCTAAGTACTCCCAACTCAATCAACAATGTACGTTTTACCAGTTTTCTAAGTCTCTCTTAACTTCTTTTACTTATACTTGGAATTTTCTGTGTAACCCTCTGTAACTTCTCTAGGTAGATGAATCACTGTGTACTTTCTCTTGTTTCTATCTGTTACCAATCTTGAGAAACTCATACATTCTCTTTTCACTGTTTCACGTTCTTAGAGAAGTAGATTTCTTTCGGCGAATGTGCTGTTTTCACAGTGCTAAGTACTCCCAACCCAATCAACAATGTAAGTTTTACCAGTTTTCTAAGTCTCTCTTATCTTCTTTTACTTATACTTGGAATTCTCTGTGTAAACCTCTGTAACTTCTCAAGGTAGATGAATCACTGTGTACTTTCTCTTGTTTCTATCTTTTACCAATCTTGAGAAACTCATACGTTCTCTTTTCACTGTTTCCCGGTCTTAGAGAAGTAGATTTCTTTCGGCGAAAGTGCTGTTTTCACAGTGCTAAGTACACCAACTCTATCAACAATGTAGGTTTTACCAGTTTTCTAAGTCTCTCTTATTTTCTTGTACTTATACTTGGAATTTTCTGTGTAAACCTCTGTAACTTCTCTAGTTAGATGAATCACTGTGTACTTTCTCTTGTTTCTATCTGTTACCAATCTTGAGAAACTCATACATTCTCTTTTCACTGTTTCCCGGTCTTAGAAAAGTAGATTTCCTTCGGCGAAAGTGCTGTTTTCACAGTGCTAAGTACTCCCAAATCTATCAACTATGTAGGTTTTACCAGTTTTCTAAGTCTCTCTTATTTTCTTGTACTTATACTTGGAATTCTCTGTGTAAACCTCTGTAACTTCTCTAGGTAGATGAATCACTGTGTACTTTCTCTTGTTTCTATCTGTTACTAATCTTGAGAAACTCATACATTCTCTGTTACCTGTTTCCCGGTCTTAGAGAAGTAGATTTCTTTCGGCGAAAGTGCTGTTTTCACAGTGCTAATTACTCCCAACTGTATCAACAATGTAGGTTTTACCAGTTTTCTAAGTCTCTCTTATTTTCTTGTACTTATACTTGGAATTCTCTCTGTAAACCTCTGTAACTTCTCTAGGTAGATGAATCACTGTGTACTTTCTCTTGTTTCTATCTGTTACCAATCTTGAGAAACTCATACATTCTCTGTTACCTGTTTCCCGGTGTTAGAGAAGTAGATTTCTTTCGGTGAAAGTGCTGTTTTCACAGTGCTAAGTACTCCCAACTCTATCAACAATGTAGGTTTTACCAGTTTTCTAAGTCTCTCTTATTTTCTTGTACTTATACGTGGAATTCTCTGTGTAAACCTCTGTAAATCTCTAGGTAGATGAATCACTGTGTACTTTCTCTTGTTTCTATCTGTTACCAATCTTGAGAAACTCATACATTCTCTTTTCCCTGTTTCACGGTCTTAGAGAAGTAGATTTCTTTGGGTGAAAGTGCTGTTTTCACAGTGCTAAGTACTCCCAACTCAATCAACAATGTAAGTTTTACCAGTTTTCTAAGTTTCTCTTATCTTCTTTTACTTATACTTCGAATTTTCTGTGTAAACCTCCGTAACTTCTCTAGGTAGATGAATCACTGTGTACTTTCTCTTGTTTCTATCTGTTACCAATCTTGAGAAACTCATTCATTCTCTTTTCACTGTTTCCCGGTCTTAGAGAAGTAGATTTCTTTCGGCGAAAGTGCTGTTTTCACAGTGCTAAGTACTCCAAACTCTATCAACAATGTAGGTTTTACCAGTTTTCTAAGTCTCTCTTATTTTCTTGTACTTATACTTGGAATTCTCTGTGTAAACCTCTGTAACTTCTCTAGGTAGATGAATCACTGTGTACTTTCTCTTGTTTCTATCTGTTACCAATCTTGAGAAACTCATACATTGTCTTTTCACTGTTTCACGGTCTTAGAGAAGTAGATTTCTTTCGGCGAAAGTGCTCTTTTCACAGTGCTAAGTACTCCCAACTCTATCAACAATGTAAGTTTTACCAGTTTGCTAAGTCTCTCTAATCATCTTTTACTTATACTTGGAATTTTCTGTGTAATCCTCTGTAACTTCTCTAGGTAGATGAATCACTGTGTACTTTCTTTTATTTCTATCTGTTAAAAATCTTGAGAAACTCATACATTCTCTTTTCACTGTTTCCCGGTCTTAGAGAAGTAGATTTCTTTCGGCGAAACTGCTGTTTTCACAGTGCTAAGTACTCCCAACTCCATCAACAATGTAGGTTTTACCAGTTTTCTAAGTCTCTCTTATTTTCTTGTACTTAAACTTGGAATTTTCTGTGTAAACCTCTGTAACTTCGCTAGGTAGATGAATCACTGAGTACTTCTTTTGTTTCTATCTGTTACTAATCTTGAGAACCTCATACATTCTATGTTACCTGTTTCCCGGTGTTAGAGAAGTAGATTTCTTTGTGCGAAAGTGCTGTTTTCACAGTGCTAAGTACTCCCAACTCTATCAACAATGTAGGTTTTACCAGTTTTCTAAAGCTCTCTTATTTTCTTGTACTTATACTTGGAATTCTCTGTGTAAACCTCTGTAACTTCTCTAGGTAGATGAATCACTGTGTACTTTCTCTTGTTTCTATCTGTTACCAATCTTGAGAAACTCATACATTCTCTTTTCACTGTTTCCCGGTCTTAGAGAAGTAGATTTCTTTCGGCGAAAGTGCTGTTTTCACAGTGCTAAGTACTCGCAACTCTATCAACAATGTAGGTTTTACCAGTTTTCTAAGTCTCTCTTATTTTCTTGTACTTATACTTGGAATTCTCTGTGTAAACCTCTGTAACTTCTCTAGGTAGATGAATCACTGTGTACTTTCTCTTGTTTCCATCTGTTACCAATCTTGAGAAACTCATACATTCTCTTTTCACTGTTTCACGGTCTTAGAGAAGTAGATTTCTTTGGGCCAAAGTGCTGTTTTCACAGTGCTAAGAACTCCCAACTCAATCAACAATGTAAGTTTTACCCGTTTTCTAAGTCTCTCTTATTTTCTTGTACTTAAACTTGGAATTTTCTGGGTAAACCTCTGTATCTTCTCTAGGTAGATGAATCACTGTGTACTTCTTTTGTTTCTATCTGTTACTAATCTTGAGAAACTCATACATTCTCTGTTACCTGTTTCCCGGTGTTACAGAAGTAGATTTCTTTCTGCGAAAGTGCTTTTTTAACAGTGCTAAGTACTCCCAACTCTATCAACAATGTAGGTTTTACGAGTTTTCTAAGTCTCTCTTATTTTCTTGTACTTATACTTGGAATTCTCTGTGTAAACCTCTGTAACATCTCTAGGTAGATGAATCACTGTGTACTCTCTCTTGTTTCTATCTGTTACCAATCTTGAGAAACACATACATTCTCTTTTCACTGTTTCCCAGTCTTAGAGAAGTAGATTTCTTTCTGCGAAAGTGCTGTTTTCACAGTGCTAAGTACTCCCAACTCTATCAACAATGGAGGTTTTACCAGTTTTCTAAGTCTCTCTTATTTTCTTGTACTTATACTTGGAATTCTCTGTGTAAACCTCTGTAACTTCTCTAGGTAGATGAATCACTGTGTACTTTCTCTTGTTTCTATCTGTTACCAATCTTGAGAAACTCATACATTCTCTTTTCACTGTTTCACAGTCTTAGAGAGGTAGATTTCTTTGGGCGAAAGTGCTGTTTTCACAGTGCTAAGTACTCCCAACTCAATCAACAATGTAAGTTTTACCAGTTTTCTAAGTCTCTCTTATCTTCTTTTACTTATACTTGGAATTTTCTGTGTAAACCTTTGTAACTTCTGTACGTAGATGAATCACTGTGTACCTTCTCTTGTTTCTATCTGTTACCAATCTTGAGAAACTCATACATTCTCTTTTCACTGTTTCCCGGTCTTAGAGAAGTAGATTTCTTTCGGCGAAAGTGCTGTTTTCACAGTGCTAAGTACTCCCAACTCTATCAACAATGTAGGTTTTACCAGTTTTCTAAGTCTCTCTTATTTTCTTGTACTTATACTTGGAATTCTCTGTGTAAACCTCTGTAACTTCTCTAGGTAGATGAATCACTGTGTACTTTCTCTTGTTTCTATCTGTTACCAATCTTGATAAACTCATACATTCTCTTTTCACTGTTTCCCAGTCTTAGAGAAGTAGATTTCTTTCTGCGAAAGTGCTGTTTTCACAGTGCTAAGTACTCCCAACTCTATCAACAATGTAGGTTTACCAGTTTTCTACGTCTCTCTTATTTTCTTGTACTTATACTTGGAATTCTCTGTGTAAACCTCTGTAACTTCTCTAGGGAGATGAATCACTGTGCACTTTCTCTTGTTTCCATCTGTTACTAATCTTGAGAAACTCATACATTCTCGGTTACCTGTTTCCCGGTCTTAGAGAAGTAGATTTCTTTCGGCGAAAGTGCTGTTTTCACCGTGGTAAGTACTCTCAACTCAGTTAACAATGTAAGTTTTACCAGTTTTCTAAGTCTCTCTTATTTTCTTGTACTTAAACTTGGAATTTTCTGTGTAAACCTCTGTAACTTGCTAGGTAGATGAATCACTGAGTACTTCTTTTGTTTCTATCTGTTACTAATCTTGAGAATCTCATACATTTTATGTTACCTGTTTCCCGGTGTTAGAGAAGTAGATTTCTTTGGGCGAAAGTGCTGTTTTCACAATGCTAAGTACTCCCAACTCTATCAACAATGTAGGTTTCACCAGTTTTCTAAAGCTCTCTTATTTTCTTGTACTTATACTTGGAATTCTCTGTGTAAACCTCTGTAACTTCTCTAGGTAGATGAATCACTGTGTACTTTCTCTTGTTTCTATCTGTTACCAATCTTGAGAAACTCATACATTCTCTTTTCACTGTTTCCCCGGTCTTAGAGAAGTAGATTTCTTTCGCGAAAGTGCTGTTTTCACAGTGCTAAGTACTCCCAACTCTATCAACAATGTAGGTTTTACCAGTTTTGTAAGTCTCTCTTATTTTCTTGTACTTATACTTGGAATTCTCTGTGTAAACCTCTGTAACTTCTCTAGGTAGATGAATCACTGTGTACTTTCTCTTGTTTCCATCTGTTACCAATCTGAGAAACTCATACATTCTCTTTTCACTGTTTCACGGTCTTAGAGAAGTAGATTTCTTTGGGCGAAAGTGCTGTTTTCACAGTGCTAAGAACTCCCAACTCAATCAATAATGTAAGTTTTACCAATTTTCTAAGTCTCTCTTATCTTCTTTTACTTATACTTGGAATTTTCTGTGTAAACCTTTGTAACTTCTGTACGTAGATGAATCACTGGGTACCTTCTCTTGTTTCTATCTGTTACCAATCTTGAGAAACTCATACATTCTCTTTTCACTGTTTCCCGGTCTTAGAGAAGTAGATTTCTTTCGGCGAAAGTGCTGTTTTCACAGTGCTAAGTACTCCCAACTCTATCAACAATGTAGGTTTTACCAGTTTTCTAAGTCTCTCTTATTTTCTTGTACTTATACTTGGAATTCTCTGTGTAAACCTCTGTAACTTCTCTAGGTAGATGAATCACTGTGTACTTTCTCTTGTTTCTATCTGTTACCAATCTTGAGAAAGTCATACATTCTCTTTTCACTGTTTCCCGGTCTTAGAGAAGTAGATTTCTTTCGGCGAAAGTGCTGTTTTCACAGTGCTAAGTACTCCCAACTCTATCAACAATGTAGGTTTTACCAGTTTTCTAAGTCTCTCTTATTTTCTTGTACTTATACTTGGAATTCTCTGTGTAAACCTCTGTAACTTCTCTAGGGAGATGAATCACTGTGTACTTTCTCTTGTTTCCATCTGTTACTAATCTTGAGAAACTCATACATTCTCGGTTGCCTGTTTCCCGGTCTTAGAGAAGTAGATTTCTTTCGGCGAAAGTGCTGTTTTCACCGTGGTAAGTACTCCCAACTCAGTTAACAATGTAAGTTTTACCAGTTTTCTAAGTCTCTCTTATTTTCTTGTACTTAAACTTGGAATTTTCTGTGTAAACCTCTGTAACTTCGCTAGGTAGATGAATCACTGAGTACTTCTTTTGTTTCTATCTGTTACTAATCTTGAGAACCTCATACATTCTATGTTACCTGTTTCCCGGTGTTAGAGAAGTAGATTTCTTTGTGCGAAAGTGCTGTTTTCACAGTGCTAAGTACTCCCAACTCTGTCAACAATGTAGGTTTTACCAGTTTTCTAAAGCTCTCTTATTTTCTTGTACTTATACTTGGAATTCTCTGTGTAAACCTCTGTAACTTCTCTAGGTAGATGAATCACTGTGTACTTTCTCTTGTTTCTATCTGTTACCAATCTTGAGAAACTCATACATTCTCTTTTCACTGTTTCCCGGTCTTAGAGAAGTAGATTTCTTTCGGCGAAAGTGCTGTTTTCACAGTGCTAAGTACTCGCAACTCTATCAACAATGTAGGTTTTACCAGTTTTCTAAGTCTCTCTTATTTTCTTGTACTTATACTTGGAATTCTCTGTGTAAACCTCTGTAACTTCTCTAGGTAGATGAATCACTGTGTACTTTCTCTTGTTTCCATCTGTTACCAATCTTGAGAAACTCATACATTCTCTTTTCACTGTTTCACGGTCTTAGAGAAGTAGATTTCTTTGGGCGAAAGTGCTGTTTTCACAGTGCTAAGAACTCCCAACTCAATCAACAATGTAAGTTTTACCCGTTTTCTAAGTCTCTCTTATTTTCTTGTACTTAAACTTGGAATTTTCTGTGTAAACCTCTGTATCTTCTCTAGGTAGATGAATCACTGTGTACTTCTTTTGTTTCTATCTGTTACTAATCTTGAGAAACTCATACATTCTCTGTTACCTGTTTCCCGGTGTTACAGAAGTAGATTTCTTTCTGCGAAAGTGCTTTTTTAACAGTGCTAAGTACTCCCAACTCTATCAACAATGTAGGTTTTACGAGTTTTCTAAGTCTCTCTTATTTTCTTGTACTTATACTTGGAATTCTCTGTGTAAACCTCTGTAACATCTCTAGGTAGATGAATCACTGTGTACTCTCTCTTGTTTCTATCTGTTACCAATCTTGAGAAACACATACATTCTCTTTTCACTGTTTCCCAGTCTTAGAGAAGTAGATTTCTTTCTGCGAAAGTGCTGTTTTCACAGTGCTAAGTACTCCCAACTCTATCAACAATGGAGGTTTTACCAGTTTTCTAAGTCTCTCTTATTTTCTTGTACTTATACTTGGAATTCTCTGTGTAAACCTCTGTAACTTCTCTAGGTAGATGAATCACTGTGTACTTTCTCTTTTTTCTATCTGTTACCAATCTTGAGAAACTCATACATTCTCTTTTCACTGTTTCACAGTCTTAGAGAGGTAGATTTCTTTGGGCGAAAGTGCTGTTTTCACAGTGCTAAGTACTCCCAACTCTATCAACAATGTAAGTTTTACCAGTTTTCTAAGTCTCTCTTATCTTCTTTTACTTATACTTGGAATTTTCTGTGTAAACCTTTGTAACTTCTGTACGTAGATGAATCACTGTGTACCTTCTCTTGTTTCTATCTGTTACCAATCTTGAGAAACTCATACATTCTCTTTTCACTGTTTCCCGGTCTTAGAGAAATAGATTTCTTTCGGCGAAAGTGCTGTTTTCACAGTACTAAGTACTCCCAACTCTATCAACAATGTAGGTTTTACCAGTTTTCTCAGTATCTCTTATTTTCTTGTACTTATACTTGGAATTCTCTGTGTAAACCTCTGTAACTTCTCTAGGGAGATGAATCACTGTGCACTTTCTCTTGTTTCCATCTGTTACTAATCTTGAGAAACTCATACATTCTCGGTTACCTGTTTCCCGGTCTTAGAGAAGTAGATTTCTTTCGGCGAAAGTGCTGTTTTCACCGTGGTAAGTACTCTCAACTCAGTTAACAATGTAAGTTTTACCAGTTTTCTAAGTCTCTCTTATTTTCTTGTACTTAAACTTGGAATTTTCTGTGTAAACCTCTGTAACTTGCTAGGTAGATGAATCACTGAGTACTTCTTTTGTTTCTATCTGTTACTAATCTTGAGAATCTCATACATTCTATGTTACCTGTTTCCCGGTGTTAGAGAAGTAGATTTCTTTGTGCGAAAGTGCTGTTTTCACAGTGCTAAGTACTCCCAACTCTATCAACAATGTAGGTTTCACCAGTTTTCTAAAGCTCTCTTATTTTCTTGTACTTATACTTGGAATTCTCTGTTTAAACCTCTGTAACTTCTCTAGGTAGATGAATCACTGTGTACTTTCTCTTGTTTCTATCTGTTACCAATCTTGAGAAACTCATACATTCTCTTTTCACTGTTTCCCGGTCTTAGAGAAGTAGATTTCTTTCGCGAAAGTGCTGTTTTCACAGTGCTAAGTACTCCCAACTCTATCAACAATGTAGGTTTTACCAGTTTTGTAAGTCTCTCTTATTTTCTTGTACTTATACTTGGAATTCTCTGTGTAAACCTCTGTAACTTCTCTAGGTAGATGAATCACTGTGTACTTTCTCTTGTTTCCATCTGTTACCAATCTTGAGAAACTCATACATTCTCTTTTCACTGTTTCACGGTCTTAGAGAAGTAGATTTCTTTGGGCGAAAGTGCTGTTTTCACAGTGCTAAGAACTCCCAACTCAATCAACAATGTAAGTTTTACCAATTTTCTAAGTCTCTCTTATCTTCTTTTACTTATACTTGGAATTTTCTGTGTAAACCTTTGTAACTTCTGTACGTAGATGAATCACTGTGTACCTTCTCTTGTTTCTATCTGTTACCAATCTTGAGAAACTCATACATTCTCTTTTCACTGTTTCCCGGTCTTAGAGAAGTAGATTTCTTTCGGCGAAAGTGCTGTTTTCACAGTGCTAAGTACTCCCAACTCTACCAACAATGTAGGTTTTACCAGTTTTCTAAGTCTCTCTTATTTTCTTGTACTTATACTTGGAATTCTCTGTGTAAACCTCTGTAACTTCTCTAGGTAGATGAATCACTGTGTACTTTCTCTTGTTTCTATCTGTTACCAATCTTGAGAAACTCATACATTCTCTTTTCACTGTTTCCCAGTCTTAGAGAAGTAGATTTCTTTCTGCGAAAGTGCTGTTTTCACAGTGCTAAGTACTCCCAACTCTATCAACAATGTAGGTTTTACCAGTTTTCTAAGTCTCTCTTATTTTCTTGTACTTGTACTTGGAATTATCTGTGTAAACCTCTGTAACTTCTCTAGGTAGATGAATCACTGTGTACTTTCTCTTGTTTCTATCTGTTACCAATCTTGAGAAAGTCATACATTCTCTTTTCACTCTTTCACGGTCTTAGAGAATTAGATTTCTTTCGGCGAAAGTGCTGTTTTCACAGTGCTAAGTACTCCCAACTCTATCAACAATGTAGGTTTTACCAGTTTTCTAAGTCTCTCTTATTTTCTTGTACTTATACTTGGAATTCTCTGTGTAAACCTCTGTAACTTCTCTAGGGAGATGAATCACTGTGTACTTTCTCTTGTTTCCATCTGTTACTAATCTTGAGAAAGTCATACATTCTCGGTTGCCTGTTTCCCGGTCTTAGAGAAGTAGATTTCTTTCGGCGAAAGTGCTGTTTTCACAGTGCTCAGTACTCCCAACTCTATCAACAATGTAGGTTTTACCAGTTTTCTAAGTCTCTCTTATTTTCTTGTACTTATACTTGGAATTCTCTGTGTAAACCTCTGTAACTTCTCTAGGTAGATGAATCACTGTGTACTTTCTCTTGTTTCTATCTATTACTAATCTTGAGAAACTGATACATTCTCTTTTCACTGTTTCACGGTCTTTGAGAAGTAGATTTCTTTTGGCAAAAGTGCTGTTTACACAGTGCTAAGTACTCCCAACTCCATCAACAATGTAGGTTTTACCGGTTTTCTAAGTCTCTCTTATTTTCTTGTACTTAAACTTGGAATTTTCTGTGTAAAACTCTGTAACTTCTCTAGATAGATGAATCACTGAGTACTTCTGTTGTTTCTATCTGTTTCTAATCTTGAGAAACTCATACATTCTCTGTTACCTGTTTCCCGGTGTTAGAGAAGTAGATTTCTTTCTGCGAAAGTGCTGTTTTCACAGTGCTAAGTACTCCCAACTCTATCAACAATGTAGGTTTTACCAGTTTTCTAAGTCTCTCTTATTTTCTTGTACTTTTACTTGGAATTCTCTGTGTAAACCTCTGTAACTTCTCTAGGTAGATGAATCACTGTGTACTTTCTCTTGTTTCTATCTGTTAGCAACCTTGAGAAACACATACATTCTCTTTTCACTGTTTCACGGTCTTAGAGAAGTACATTTCTTTCTGCGAAAGTGCTGTTTTCACAGTGCTAAGTACTCCCAACCCAATCAACAATGTAAGTTTTATCAGTTTTCTAAGTCTCTCTTATCTTCTTTTACTTATACTTGGAATTCTCTGTGTAAACCTCTGTAACTTCTCTAGGTAGATGAATCACTGTGTACTTTCTCTTGTTTCTATCTGTTACCAATCTTGAGAAACTCATACATTCTCTTTTCACTGTTTCCCGGTCTTAGAGAAGTAGATTTCTTTCGGCGAAAGTGCTGTTTTCACAGTGCTAAGTACTCCCAACTCTATCAACAATGTAGGTTTTACCAGTTTTCTAAGTCTCTCTTATTTTCTTGTACTTATACTTGGAATTCTCTGTGTAAACCTCTGTAACTTCCCTAGGTAGATGGATCACTGTGTACTTTCTCTTGTTTCTATCTGTTACCAATCTTGAGAAACTCATACATTCTCTTTTCACTATTTCCTGGTTTAGAGAAGTAGATTTCTTTCGGCGAAAGTGCTGTTTTCACCGTGGTAAGTACTCCCAACTCAGTTAAGAATGTAAGTTTTACCAGTTTTCTAAGTCTCTCTTATTTTCTTGTACTTAAACTTGGAATTTTCTGTGTAAACCTCTGTAACTTCGCTAGGTAGATGAATCACTGAGTACTTCTTTTGTTTCTATCTGTTACTAATCTTGAGAACCTCATACATTCTATGTTACCTGTTTCCCGGTGTTAGAGAAGTAGATTTCTTTGTGCGAAAGTGCTGTTTTCACAGTGCTAAGTACTCCCAACTCTATCAACAATGTAGGTTTTACCAGTTTTCTAAAGCTCTCTTATTTTCTTGTACTTATACTTGGAATTCTCTGTGTAAACCTCTGTAACTTTTCTAGGTAGATGAATCACTGTGTACTTTCTCTTGTTTCTATCTGTTACCAATCTTGAGAAACACATACATTCTCTTTTCACTGTTTCACGGTCTTAGAGAAGTACATTACTTTCTGCGAAAGTGCTGTTTTCACAGTGCTAAGTACTCCCAACTCAATCAACAATGTAAGTTTTACCAGTTTTCTAAGTCTCTCTTATTTTCTTGTACTTATACTTGGAATTCTCTGTGTAAACCTCTGTAACTTCTCTAGGTAGATGAATCACTGTGTACTTTCTCTTGTTTCTATCTGTTACCAATCTTGAGAAACTCATACATTCTCTTTTCACTGTTTCCCGGTCTTAGAGAAGTAGATTTCTTTCGGCGAAAGTGCTGTTTTCACAGTGCTAAGTAATCCCAACTCTATCAACAATGTAGGTTTTACCAGTTTTCTAAGTCTCTCTTATTTTCTTGTACTTATACTTGGAATTCTCTGTGTAAACCTCTGTAACTTCTCTAGGTAGATGAATCACTGTGTACTTTCTCTTGTTTCTATCTGTTACCAATCTTGAGAAACACATACATTCTCTTTTCACTGTTTCACGGTCTTAGAGAAGTACATTTCTTTCTCCGAAAGTGCTGTTTTCACAGTGCTAAGTACTCCCAACCCAATCAACAATGTAAGTTTTACCAGTTTTCTAAGTCTCTCTTATCTTCTTTTACTTATACTTGGAATTCTCTGTGTAAACCTCTGTAACTTCTCTAGGTAGATGAATCACTGTGTACTTTCTCTTGTTTCTATCTGTTACCAATCTTGAGAAACTCATACATTCTCTTTTCACTGTTTCCCGGTGTTAGAGAAGTAGATTTCTTTCGGCGAAAGTGCTGTTTTCACCGTGGTAAGTACTCCCAACTCAGTTAACAATGTAAGTTTTACCAGTTTTCTAAGTCTCTCTTATTTTCTTGTACTTAAACTTGGAATTTTCTGTGTAAACATCTGTAACTTCGCTAGGTAGATGAATCACTGAGTACTTCTTTTGTTTCTATCTGTTACTAATCTTGAGAACCTCATACATTCTATGTTACCTGTTTCCCGGTGTTAGAGAAGTAGATTTCTTTGTGCGAAAGTGCTGTTTTCACAGTGCTAAGTACTCCCAACTCTATCAACAATGTAGGTTTTACCAGTTTTCTAAGTCTCTCTTATTTTCTTGTACTTATACTTGAAATTCTCTGTGCAAACCTCTGTAACTTCTCTAGGTAGATGAATCACTGTGTACTTTCTCTTGTTTCTATCTGTTACCAATCTTGAGAAACTCATACATTCTCTTTTCACTGTTTCCCGGTCTTAGAGAAGTAGATTTCTTTCGCGAAAGTGCTGTTTTCACAGTGCTAAGTACTCCCAACTCTATCAACAATGTAGGTTTTACCAGTTTTCTAAGTCTCTCTTATTTTCTTGTACTTATACTTGGAATTCTCTGTGTGAAACTCTGTAAGTTCTCTAGGTAAATGAATCACTGTGTACTTTCTCTTGTTTCCATCCGTTACCAATCTTGAGAAACTCATATATTCTCTTTTCACTGTTTCACGGTCTTAGAGAAGTAGATTTCTTTGGGCGAAAGTGCTGTTTTCACAGTGCTAAGAACTCCCAACTCAATCAACAATGTAAGTTTTACCAGTTTTCTAAGTCTCTCTTATCTTCTTTTACTTATACTTGGAATTTTCTGTGTAAACCTTTGTAACTTCTGTACGTAGATGAATCACTGTGTACCTTCTCTTGTTTCTATCTGTTACCAATCTTGAGAAACTCATACATTCTCTTTTCACTGTTTCCCAGTCTTAGAGAAGTAGATTTCTTTCGGCGAAAGTGCTGTTTTCACAGTGCTCAGTACTCCCAACTCTATCAACAATGTAGGTTTTACCAGTTTTCTAAGTCTCTCTTATTTTCTTGTACTTATACTTGGAATTCTCTGTGTAAACCTCTGTAACTTCTCTAGGTAGATGAATCACTGTGTACTTTCTCTTGTTTCTATCTGTTACCAATCTTGAGAAACTCATACATTCTCTTTTCACTGTTTCCCAGTCTTAGAGAAGTAGATTTCTTTCGGAGAAAGTGCTGTTTTCACAGTGCTAAGTACTCCAAAACTCTATCAACAATGTAGGTTTTACCAGTTTTCTAAGTCTCTCTTATTTTCTTGTACTTGTACTTGGAATTCTCTGTGTAAACCTCTGTAACTTCTCTAGGTAGATGAATCACTGCATACTTTCTCTTGTTTCTATCTGTTACCAATCTTGAGAAACTCATACATTCTCTTTTCACTGTTTCACGGTCTTAGAGAAGTAGATTTCTTTCGGCGAATGTGCTGTTTTCACAGTGCTAAGTACTCCCAACCCAATCAACAATGTAAGTTTTACCAGTTTTCTAAGTCTCTCTTATCTTCTTTTACTTATAGTTGGCATTCTCTGTGTAAACCTCTGTAACTTCTCTAGGTAGATGAATCACTGTGTACTTTCTCTTGTTTCTATCTGTTGCCAATCTTGAGAAACTCATACATTCTCTTTTCACTGTTTCCCGGTCTTAGAGAAGTGGATTTCTTTCGGCGAAAGTGCTGTTTTCACAGTGCTAAGTACTCCCAACTCTATCAACAGTGTAGGTTTTACCAGTTTTCTAAGTCTCTCTTATTTTCTTGTACTTATACTTGGAATTCTCTGTGTAAACCTCTGTAACTTCTCTAGGGAGATGAATCACTGTGTACTTTCTCTTGTTTCCATCTGTTACTAATCTTGAGAAACTCATACATTCTCGGTTACCTGTTTCCCGGTCTTAGAGAAGTAGATTTCTTTCGGCGAAAGTGCTGTTTTCACAGTGCTCAGTACTCCCAACTCTATCAACAATGTAGGTTTTACCAGTTTTCTAAGTCTCTCTTATTTTCTTGTACTTATACTTGGAATTCTCTGTGTAAACCTCTGTAACTTCTGTAGGTAGATGAATCACTGTGTACTTTCTCTTGTTTCTATCTGTTACCAATCTTGAAAAACTCATACATTCTCTTTTCACTGTTTCACGGTCTTAGAGAGGTAGATTTCTTTGGGCGAAAGTGCTGTTTTCACAGTGCTAAGTACTCCCAACTCAATCAACAATGTAAGTTTTACCAGTTTCTAAGTCTCTCTTATCTTCTTTTAGTTACACTTGGAATTTTCTGTGTAAACCTCTGTAACTTCTCTAGGTAGATGAATCACTGTGTACTTTCTCTTGTTTCTATCAGTTACCAATCTTGAGAAACTCATACATTCTCTTTTCACTGTTTCCCGGTCTTAGAGAAGTAGATTTTTTTGGGCGAAAGTGCTGTTTTCACAGTGCTAAGTACTCCCAACTCAATCAACAATGTACGTTTTACCAGTTTTCTAAGTCTCTCTTAACTTCTTTTACTTATACTTGGAATTTTCTGTGTAACCCTCTGTAACTTCTCTAGGTAGATGAATCACTGTGTACTTTCTCTTGTTTCTATCTGTTACCAATCTTGAGAAACTCATACATTCTCTTTTCACTGTTTCCCGGTCTTAGAGAAGTAGATTTCTTTCGGCGAATGTGCTGTTTTCACAGTGCTAAGTACTCCCAACCCAATCAACAATGTAAGTTTTACCAGTTTTCTAAGTCTCTCTTATCTTCTTTTACTTATACTTGGAATTCTCTGTGTAAACCTCTGTAACTTCTCAAGGTAGATGAATCACTGTGTACTTTCTCTTGTTTCTATCTTTTACCAATCTTGAGAAACTCATACGTTCTCTTTTCACTGTTTCCCGGTCTTAGAGAAGTAGATTTCTTTCGGCGAAAGTGCTGTTTTCACAGTGCTAAGTACACCAACTCTATCAACAATGTAGGTTTTACCAGTTTTCTAAGTCTCTCTTATTTTCTTGTACTTATACTTGGAATTCTCTGTGTAAACCTCTGTAACTTCTCTAGTTAGATGAATCACTGTGTACTTTCTCTTGTTTCTATCTGTTACCAATCTTGAGAAACTCATACATTCTCTTTTCACTGTTTCCCGGTCTTAGAAAAGTAGATTTCCTTCGGCGAAAGTGCTGTTTTCACAGTGCTAAGTACTCCCAAATCTATCAACTATGTAGGTTTTACCAGTTTTCTAAGTCTCTCTTATTTTCTTGTACTTATACTTGGAATTCTCTGTGTAAACCTCTGTAACTTCTCTAGGTAGATGAATCACTGTGTACTTTCTCTTGTTTCTATCTGTTACTAATCTTGAGAAACTCATACATTCTCTGTTACCTGTTTCCCGGTCTTAGAGAAGTAGATTTCTTTCGGCGAAAGTGCTGTTTTCACAGTGCTAATTACTCCCAACTGTATCAACAATGTAGGTTTTACCAGTTTTCTAAGTCTCTCTTATTTTCTTGTACTTATACTTGGAATTCTCTCTGTAAACCTCTGTAACTTCTCTAGGTAGATGAATCACTGTGTACTTTCTCTTGTTTCTATCTGTTACCAATCTTGAGAAACTCATACATTCTCTGTTACCTGTTTCCCGGTGTTAGAGAAGTAGATTTCTTTCGGTGAAAGTGCTGTTTTCACAGTGCTAAGTACTCCCAACTCTATCAACAATGTAGGTTTTACCAGTTTTCTAAGTCTCTCTTATTTTCTTGTACTTATACGTGGAATTCTCTGTGTAAACCTCTGTAAATCTCTAGGTAGATGAATCACTGTGTACTTTCTCTTGTTTCTATCTGTTACCAATCTTGAGAAACTCATACATTCTCTTTTCCCTGTTTCACGGTCTTAGAGAAGTAGATTTCTTTGGGTGAAAGTGCTGTTTTCACAGTGCTAAGTACTCCCAACTCAATCAACAATGTAAGTTTTACCAGTTTTCTAAGTTTCTCTTATCTTCTTTTACTTATACTTCGAATTTTCTGTGTAAACCTCCGTAACTTCTCTAGGTAGATGAATCACTGTGTACTTTCTCTTGTTTCTATCTGTTACCAATCTTGAGAAACTCATTCATTCTCTTTTCACTGTTTCCCGGTCTTAGAGAAGTAGATTTCTTTCGGCGAAAGTGCTGTTTTCACAGTGCTAAGTACTCCAAACTCTATCAACAATGTAGGTTTTACCAGTTTTCTAAGTCTCTCTTATTTTCTTGTACTTATACTTGGAATTCTCTGTGTAAACCTCTGTAACTTCTCTAGGTAGATGAATCACTGTGTACTTTCTCTTGTTTCTATCTGTTACCAATCTTGAGAAACTCATACATTCTCTTTTCACTGTTTCACGGTCTTAGAGAAGTAGATTTCTTTCGGCGAAAGTGCTGTTTTCACAGTGCTAAGTACTCCCAACTCTATCAACAATGTAAGTTTTACCAGTTTTCTAAGTCTCTCTAATCATCTTTTACTTATACTTGGAATTTTCTGTGTAATCCTCTGTAACTTCTCTAGGTAGATGAATCACTGTGTACTTTCTTTTATTTCTATCTGTTAAAAATCTTGAGAAACTCATACATTCTCTTTTCACTGTTTCCCGGTCTTAGAGAAGTAGATTTCTTTCGGCGAAACTGCTGTTTTCACAGTGCTAAGTACTCCCAACTCCATCAACAATGTAGGTTTTACCAGTTTTCTAAGTCTCTCTTATTTTCTTGTACTTAAACTTGGAATTTTCTGTGTAAACCTCTGTAACTTCTCTAGGTAGATGAATCACTGTGTACTTCTTTTGATTCTATCTGTTACTAATCTTGAGAAACTCATACATTCTCTGTTACCTGTTTCCTGTTGTTAGAGAAGAAGATTTCTTTCGGCGAAAGTGCTGTTTTCACAGTGCTAAGTGCTCCCAACTCTATTAACAATGTAGGTTTTACCAGTTTTTTAAGTCTCTCTTATTTTCTTGTACTTATACTTGGAATTCTCTGTGTAAACCTCTGTAACTTCTCTAGGTAGATGAATCACTGTGTACTTTCTCTTGTTTCTATCTGTTACCAATCTTGAGAAACTCATACATTCTCTGTTACCTGTTTCCCGGTCTTAGAGAAGTAGATTTCTTTCGGCGAAAGTGCTGTTTTCACAGTGCTGAGTACTCCCAACCCAATCAACAATGTAAGTTTTACCAGTTTTCTAAGTCTCTCTTATCTTCTTATACTTATACTTGGAAATTTCCGTGTAAACCTCTGTAACTTCTCTAGGTAGATGAATCACTGTGTACTTTCTCTTGTTTCTATCTGTTACCAATCTTGAGATACTCATACATTCTCTTTTCACTGTTTCCCGGTCTTAGAGAAGTAGATTTCTTTCGGCGAAAGTGCTGTTTTCACAGTGCTAAGTACTCCCAACTCTATCAACAATGTAGGTTTTACCAGTTTTCTAAGTCTCTCTTATCTTCTTTTACTTATACTAGGAAATTTCCGTGTAAACCTCTGTAACTTCTCTAGGTAGATGAATCACTGTGTACTTCTTTTGTTTGTATCTGTTACTAATCTTGAGGAACTCATACATTCTCTGTTACCTGTTTCCTGGTGTTAGAGAAGAAGATTTCTTTCGGCGAAAGTGCTGTTTTCACAATGCTAAGTACTCTCAACTCTATCAACAATGAAGGTTTTACCAGTTTCCTAAGTCTCTCTTATTTTCTTGTACTTATACTTGGAATTCTCTGCGTAAACCTCTGTAACTTCTCTAGGTAGATGAATCACTATGTACTTTCTCTTGTTTCTGTTACCAATCTTGAGAAACTCATACATTCTCTTTTCACTGTTTCACGGTCTTAGAGAAGTAGATTTCTTTGGGCGAAAGTGCTGTTTTCACAGTGCTAAGTACTCCCAACTCAATCAACAATGTAAGTTTTACCAGTTTTCTAAGTCTCTCTTATCTTCATTTACTTATACTTGGAATTTTCTGTGTAAACCTCTGTAACTTCTCTAGGTAGATGAATCACTGTGTACTTTCTCTTGTTTCTATCTGTTACCTATCTTGAGAAACTCATACATTCTCTTTTAACTGTTTCCCGGTCTTAGAGAAGTAGATTTCTTTCGGCAAAAGTGCTGTTTTCACAGTGCTAAGTACTCCCAACTCTATCAACAATGTAGCTTTTAACAGTTTTCTAAGTCTCTCTTATTTTCTTGTACTTATACGTGGAATTCTCTGTGTAAACCTCTGTAACTTCTCTAGGTAGATGAATCACTGTGTACTTTCTCTTGTTTCTATCTGTTACCAATCTTGAGAAACTCATACATTCTCTTTTCACTGTTTCCCGGTCTTAGAGAAGTAGATTTCTTTCGCGAAAGTGCTGTTTTCACAGTGCTAAGTACTCCCAACTCTATCAACAATGTAGGTTTTACCAGTTTTCTAAGTCTCTCTTATTTTCTTGTACTTATACTTGGAATTCTCTGTGTAAACCTCTGTAACTTCTCTAGGTAGATGAATCAGTGTGTACTTTCTCTTGTTTCTATCTGTTACCAATCTTGAGAAACTCATACATTCTCTTTTCACTGTTTCCCGGTCTTAGAGAAGTAGATTTCTTTGGGCGAAAGTGCTGTTTTCACAGTGCTAAGTACTCCCAACTCTATCAACACTGTAGGTTTTACCAGTTTTCTAAGTCTCTCTTATTTTCTTGTACTTATACTTGGAATTCTCTGTGTAAACCTCTGTAACTTCTCTAGGTAGATGAATCACTGTGTACTTTCTCTTGTTTCTATCTGTTACCAATCTTGAGAAACTCATACATTCTCTATTCACTGTTTCCCGGTCATAGAGAAGTAGATTTCTTTTGGCGAAAGTGCTGTTTTCCCCGTGGTAAGTACTCCCAACTCAGTTAACAATGTAAGTTTTACCAGTTTTCTAAGTCTCTCTTATTTTCTTGTACTTAAACTTGGAATTTTCTGTGTAAACATCTGTAACTTCTCTAGGTAGATGAATCACTGAGTATTTCTTTTGTTTCTATCTGTTACTAATCTTGAGAAACTCATACATTCTCTGTTACCTGTTTCCCGGTGTTAGAGAAGTAGATTTCTTTCTACGAAAGTGCTGTTTTCACAGTGCTAAGTACTCCCAACTCTATCAACAATGTAGGTTTTACCAGTTTTCTAACTCTCTCTTATTTTCTTGTACTTATACTTGGAATTCTCTGTGTAAACCTCTGTAACTTCTCTAGGTAGATGAATCACTGTGTACTTTCTCTTGTTTCTATCTGTTACCAATCATGAGAAACTCATACATTCTCTGTTACCTGTTTCCCGGTCTTAGAGAAGTAGATTTCTTTCGGCGAAAGTGCTGTTTTCACAGTGCTAAGTACTCCCAACCCAATCAACAATGTAAGTTTTAGCAATTTTCAAAGTCTCTCGTATCTTCTTTTTCTTATACTTGGAATTCTCTGTGTAAACCTCTGTAACTTCTCTAGATAGATGAATCACTGTGTACTTTCTCTTGTTTCTATCTGTTACCAATCTTCAGAAACGCATACATTCTCTTTTCTCTGTTTCCCGGTCTTAGAGAAGTAGATTTCTTTCGGCGAAAGTGCTGTTTTCACAGTGCTAAGTACTCCCAACTCTATCAACAATGTAGGTTTTACCAGTTTTCTAAGTCTCTCTTATTTTCTTGTACTTATACTTGGAATTCTCTGTGTAAACCTCTGTAACTTCTCTAGGTAGATGAATCACTGTGTACTTTCTCTTGTTTCTGTTACCAATCTTGAGAAACTCATACATTCTCTTTTCAGTGTTTCCCGGTCTTAGAGAAGTAGATTTCTTTGGGCGAAAGTGCTGTTTTCACAGTGCTAAGTACTCCCAACTCAATCAACAATGTAAGTTTTACCAGTTTTCTAAGTCTCTCTTATTTTCTTGTACTTAAACTTGGAATTTTCTGTGTAAACCTCTGTAACTTCTCTAGGTAGATGAATCACTGAGTATTTCTTTTGTTTCTATCTGTTACTAATCTTGAGAAACTCATACATTCTCTGTTACCTGTTTCCCGGTGTCAGAGAAGTAGATTTCTTACTGCGAAAGTGCTGTTTTCACAGTGCTAAGTACTCCCAACTCTATCAACAATGTAGGTTTTACCAGTTTTCTAACTCTCTCTTATTTTCTTGTACTTATACTTGCAATTCTCTGTGTAAACCTCTGTAACTTCTCTAGGTAGATGAATCACTGTGTACTTTCTCTTGTTTCTATCTGTTACCAATCTTGAGAAACTCATACATTCTCTTTTCACTGTTACCCGGTCTTAGAGAAGTAGATTTCTTTTGGCGAAAGTGCTGTTTTCACAGTGCTAAGTACTCCCAACTCTATCACCAATGTAGGTTTTACCAGTTTTCTAAGTCTCTCTTATTTTCTTGTACTTATACTTGGAATTCTCTGTGTAAACCTCTGTAACTTCTCTAGGTAGATGAATCACTGAGTATTTCTTTTGTTTCTATCTGTTACTAATCTTGAGAAACTCATACATTCTCTGTTACCTGTTTCCCGGTGTCAGAGAAGTAGATTTCTTTCGGCGAAAGTGCTGTTTTCACAGTGCTCAGTACTCCCAACTCTATCAACAATGTAGGTTTTACCAGTTTTCTAAGTCTCTCTTATTTTCTTGTACTTGTACGTGGAATTCTCTGTGTAAACCTCTGTAAATCTCTAGGTAGATGAATCACTGTGTACTTTCTCTTGTTTCTATCTGTTACCAATCTTGAGAAACTCATACATTCTCTTTTCACTGTTTCCCGGTCTTAGAGAAGTAGATTTCTTTCGCGAAAGTGCTGTTTTCACAGTGCTAAGTACTCCCAACTCTATCAACAATTTAGGTTTTACCAGTTTTCTAAGTCTCTCTTATTTTCTTGTACTTATACTTGGAATTCTCTGTGTAAACCTCTGTAACTTCTCTAGGTAGATGAATCAGTGTGTACTTTCTCTTGTTTCTATCTGTTACCAATCTTGAGAAACTCATACATTCGCTTTTCACTGGTTCCCGGTCTTAGAGAAGTAGATTTCTTTCTGCGAAAGTGCTGTTTTCACAGTGCTAAGTACTCCCAACTCTATCAACACTGTAGGTTTTACCAGTTTTCTAAGTCTCTCTTATTTTCTTGTACTTATACTTGGAATTCTCTGTGTAAACCTCTGTAACTTCTCTAGGTAGATGAATCACTGTGTACTTTCTCTTGTTTCTATCTGTTACCAATCTTGAGAAACTCATACATTCTCTGTTACCTGTTTCCCGGTCTTAGAGAAGTAGATTTCTTTTGGCGAAAGTGCTGTTTTCACCGTGGTAAGTACTCCCAACTCAGTTAACAATGTAACTTTTACCAGTTTTCTAAGTCTCTCTTATTTTCTTGTACTTAAACTTGGAATTTTCTGTGTAAACCTCTGTAACTTCTCTAGGTAGATGAATCACTGAGTATTACTCTTGTTTCTATCTGTTACCAATCTTCAGAAACTCATACATTCTCTTTTCACTGTTTCCCGGTCTTAGAGAAGTAGATTTCTTTCGGCGAAAGTGCTGTTTTCACAGTGCTAAGTACTCCCAACTCAATCAACAATGTAAGTTTTACCAGTTTCTAAGTCTCTCTTATCTTCTTTTAGTTACACTTGGAATTTTCTGTGTAAACCTCTGTAACTTCTCTAGGTAGATGAATCACTGTGTACTTTCTCTTGTTTCTATCTGTTACCAATCTTGAGAAACTCATACATTCTCTTTTCACTGTTTCCCGGTCTTAGAGAAGTAGATTTCTTTGGGCGAAAGTGCTGTTTTCACAGTGCTAAGTACTCCCAACTCAATCAACAATGTACGTTTTACCAGTTTTCTAAGTCTCTCTTAACTTCTTTTACTTATACTTGGAATTTTCTGTGTAACCCTCTGTAACTTCTCTAGGTAGATGAATCACTGTGTACTTTCTCTTGTTTCTATCTGTTACCAATCTTGAGAAACTCATACATTCTCTTTTCACTGTTTCCCGGTCTTAGAGAAGTAGATTTCTTTCGGCGAATGTGCTGTTTTCACAGTGCTAAGTACTCCCAACCCAATCAACAATGTAAGTTTTACCAGTTTTCTAAGTCTCTCTTATCTTCTTTTACTTATACTTGGAATTCTCTGTGTAAACCTCTGTAACTTCTCTAGGTAGATGAATCACTGTGTACTTTCTCTTGTTTCTATCTGTTGCCAATCTTGAGAAACTCATACATTCTCTTTTCACTGTTTCCCGGTCTTAGAGAAGTGGATTTCTTTCGGCGAAAGTGCTGTTTTCACAGTGCTAAGTACTCCCAACTCTATCAACAATGTAGGTTTTACCAGTTTTCTAAGTCTCTCTTATTTTCTTGTACTTATACTTGGAATTCTCTGTGTAAACCTCTTTAAGTTCTCTAGGTAGATGAATCACTGTGTACTTTCTCTTGTTTCTATCTTTTACCAATCTTGAGAAACTCATACATTCTCTTTTCACTGTTTCCCGGTCTTAGAGAAGTAGCTTTCTTTCGGCGAAAGTGCTGCTTTCACACTGCTAAGTACTTGCAACTCTATCAACAATGTAGGTTTTACCAGTTTTCTAAGTCTCTCTTATTTTCTTGTACTTATACTTGGAATTCTCTGTGTAACCCTCTGTAACTTCTCTAGGTAGATGAATCACTGTGTACTTTCTCTTGTTTCTATCTGTTACCAATCTTGAGAAACTCATACATTCTCTTTTCACTGTTTCCCGGTCTTAGAGAAGTAGATTTCTTTCTGCGAAAGTGCTGTTTTCACAGTGCTCAGTACTCCCAACTCTATCAACAATGTAGGTTTTACCAGTTTTCTAAGTCTCTCTTATTTTCTTGTACTTATACGTGGAATTCTCTGTGTAAACCTCTGTAACTTCTCTAGGTAGATGAATCACTGTGTACTTTCTCTTGTTTCTATCTGTTACCAATCTTGAGAAACTCATACATTCTCTTTTCACTGTTTCCCGGTCTTAGAGAAGTAGATTTCTTTCGGCGAAAGTGCTGTTTTCACAGTGCTAAGTACTCCCAACTCAATCAACAATGTAAGTTTTACCAGTTTCTAAGTCTCTCTTATCTTCTTTTAGTTACACTTGGAATTTTCTGTGTAAACCTCTGTAACTTCTCTAGGTAGATGAATCACTGTGTACTTTCTCTTGTTTCTATCTGTTACCAATCTTGAGAAACTCATACATTCTCTTTTCACTGTTTCCCGGTCTTAGAGAAGTAGATTTCTTTGGGCGAAAGTGCTGTTTTCACAGTGCTAAGTACTCCCAACTCAATCAACAATGTACGTTTTACCAGTTTTCTAAGTCTCTCTTAACTTCTTTTACTTATACTTGGAATTTTCTGTGTAACCCTCTGTAACTTCTCTAGGTAGATGAATCACTGTGTACTTTCTCTTGTTTCTATCTGTTACCAATCTTGAGAAACTCATACATTCTCTTTTCACTGTTTCCCGGTCTTAGAGAAGTAGATTTCTTTCGGCGAAAGTGCTGTTTTCACAGTGCTAAGTACTCCCAACTCTATCAACAATGTAGGTTTTACCAGTTTTCTAAGTCTCTCTTATTTTCTTGTACTTATACTTGGAATTCTCTGTGTAAACCTCTTTAAGTTCTCTAGGTAGATGAATCACTGTGTACTTTCTCTTGTTTCTATCTTTTACCAATCTTGAGAAACTCATACATTCTCTTTTCACTGTTTCCCGGTCTTAGAGAAGTAGCTTTCTTTCGGCGAAAGTGCTGCTTTCACACTGCTAAGTACTTGCAACTCTATCAACAATGTAGGTTTTACCAGTTTTCTAAGTCTCTCTTATTTTCTTGTACTTATACTTGGAATTCTCTGTGTAAACCTCTGTAACTTCTCTAGGTAGATGAATCACTGTGTACTTTCTCTTGTTTCTATCTGTTACCAATCTTGAGAAACTCATACATTCTATTTTCACTGTTTCCCGGTCTTAGAGAAGTAGATTTCTTTCTGCGAAAGTGCTGTTTTCACAGTGCTAAGTACTCCCAACTGTATCAACAATGTAGGTTTCAACTGTTTTCTAAGTCTCTCTTATTTTCTTGTACTTATACTTGGAATTCTCTGTGTAAACCTCTGTAACTTCTCCAGGTAGATGAATCACTGTGTACTTTCTCTTGTTTCTATCTGTTACCAATCTTGAGAAACTCATACATTCTCTTTTCACTGTTTCCCGGTCTTAGAGAAGTAGATTTCTTTGGGCGAAAGTGCTGTTTTCACAGTGCTAAGTACTCCCAACTCAATCAACAATGTAAGTTTTACCAGTTTTCTAAGTCTCTCTTATCTTCTTTTACTTATACTTGGAATTCTCTGTGTAAACCTCTGTAACTTCTCTAGGTAGATGAATCACTGTGTACTTTCTCTTGTTTCTATCTGTTACCAATCTTGAGAAACTCATACATTCTCTTTTCACTGTTTCCCGGTCTTAGAGAAGTAGATTTCTTTCGGCGAAAGTGCTGTTTTCACAGTGCTAAGTACTCCCAACTCAATCAACAATGTAAATTTTACCAGTTTCTAAGTCTCTCTTATCTTCTTTTAGTTACACTTGGAATTTTCTGTGTAAACCTCTGTAACTTCTCTAGGTAGATGAATCACTGTGTACTTTCTCTTGTTTCTATCTGTTACCAATCTTGAGAAACTCATACATTCTCTTTTCACTGTTTCCCGGTCTTAGAGAAGTAGATTTCTTTGGGCGAAAGTGCTGTTTTCACAGTGCTAAGTACTCCCAACTCAATCAACAATGTACGTTTTACCAGTTTTCTAAGTCTCTCTTAACTTCTTTTACTTATACTTGGAATTTTCTGTGTAACCCTCTGTAACTTCTCTAGGTAGATGAATCACTGTGTACTTTCTCTTGTTTCTATCTGTTACCAATCTTGAGAAACTCATACATTCTCTTTTCACTGTTTCCCGGTCTTAGAGAAGTAGATTTCTTTCGGCGAAAGTGCTGTTTTCACAGTGCTAAGTACTCCCAACTCTATCAACAATGTAGGTTTTACCAGTTTTCTAAGTCTCTCTTATTTTCTTGTACTTATACTTGGAATTCTCTGTGTAAACCTCTTTAAGTTCTCTAGGTAGATGAATCACTGTGTACTTTCTCTTGTTTCTATCTTTTACCAATCTTGAGAAACTCATACATTCTCTTTTCACTGTTTCCCGGTCTTAGAGAAGTAGCTTTCTTTCGGCGAAAGTGCTGCTTTCACACTGCTAAGTACTTGCAACTCTATCAACAATGTAGGTTTTACCAGTTTTCTAAGTCTCTCTTATTTTCTTGTACTTATACTTGGAATTCTCTGTGTAAACCTCTGTAACTTCTCTAGGTAGATGAATCACTGTGTACTTTCTCTTGTTTCTATCTGTTACCAATCTTGAGAAACTCATACATTCTATTTTCACTGTTCCCCGGTCTTAGAGAAGTAGATTTCTTTCTGCGAAAGTGCTGTTTTCACAGTGCTAAGTACTCCCAACTGTATCAACAATGTAGGTTTCAACTGTTTTCTAAGTCTCTCTTATTTTCTTGTACTTATACTTGGAATTCTCTGTGTAAACCTCTGTAACTTCTCCAGCTAGATGAATCACTGTGTACTTTCTCTTGTTTCTATCTGTTACCAATCTTGAGAAACTCATACATTCTCTTTTCACTGTTTCCCGGTCTTAGAGAAGTAGATTTCTTTGGGCGAAAGTGCTGTTTTCACAGTGCTAAGTACTCCCAACTCAATCAACAATGTAAGTTTTACCAGTTTTCTAAGTCTCTCTTATCTTCTTTTACTTATACTTGGAATTCTCTGTGTAAACCTCTGTAACTTCTCTAGGTAGATGAATCACTGTGTACTTTCTCTTGTTTCTATCTGTTGCCAATCTTGAGAAACTCATACATTCTCTTTTCACTGTTTCCCGGTCTTAGAGGAGTGGATTTCTTTCGGCGAAAGTGCTGTTTTCACAGTGCTAAGTACTCCCAACTCTATCAACAATGTAGGTTTTACCAGTTTTCTAAGTCTCTCTTATTTTCTTGTACTTATACTTGGAATTCTCTGTGTAAACCTCTTTAAGTTCTCTAGGTAGATGAATCACTGTGTACTTTCTCTTGTTTCTATCTTTTACCAATCTTGAGAAACTCATACATTCTCTTTTCACTGTTTCCCGGTCTTAGAGAAGTAGCTTTCTTTCGGCGAAAGTGCTGTTTTCACACTGCTAAGTACTTCCAACTCTATCAACAATGTAGGTTTTACCAGTTTTCTGAGTCTCTCTTATTTTCTTGTACTTATACTTGGAATTCTCTGTGTAAACCTCTGTAACTTCTCTAGGTAGATGAATCACTGTGTACTTTCTCTTGTTTCTATCTGTTACCAATCTTGAGTAACTCATACATTCTCTTTTCACTGTTCCCCAGTCTTAGAGAAGTAGATTTCTTTCTGCGAAATTGCTGTTTTCACAGTGCTCAGTACTCCCAACTCTATCAACAATGTAGGTTTTACCAGTTTTCTAAGTCTCTCTTATTTTCTTGTACTTATACGTGGAATTCTCTGTGTAAACCTCTGTAACTTCTCTAGGTAGATGAATCACTGTGTACTTTCTCTTGTTTCTATCTGTTACCAATCTTGAGAAACTCATACATTCTCTTTTCACTGTTTCACGGTCTTAGAGAAGTAGATTTCTTTGGGCGAAAGTGCTGTTTTCACAGTGGTAAGTACTCGCAACTCAATCAACAATGTAAGTTTTACCAGTTTTCTAAGTCTCTCTAATCATCTTTTACTTATACTTGGAATTTTCTGTGTAAACCCCTGTAACTTCTCTAGGTAGATGAATCACTGTGTACTTTCTCTTGTTTCTATCTGTTACCAATCTTGAGAAACTCATACATTCTCTTTTCACTGTTTCCCGGTCTTAGAGAAGTAGATTTCTTTCTGCGAAAGTGCTGTTTTCACAGTGCTAAGTACTCCCAACTCTTTAACAATGTAGGTTTTACCTGTTTTCTAAGTCTCTCTTATTTTCTTGTACTTACACTTGGAATTCTCTGTGTAAACCTCTGTAATTTCTCTAGGTAGATGAATCACTGTGTACTTTCTCTTGTTTCTATCTGTTACCAATCTTGAGAAACTCATACATTCTCTTTTCACTGTTTCCCAGTCTTAGAGAAGTAGATTTCTTTCGGCGAAAGTGCTGTTTTCACAGTGCTAAGTACTCCCAACTCTATCAACAATGTAGGTTTTACCAGTTTTCTAAGTCTCTCTTATTTTCTTGTACTTATACGTGGAATTCTCTGTGTAAACCTCTGTAACTTCTCTAGGTAGATGAATCACTGTGTACTTTCTCTTGTTTCTATCTGTTACCAATCTTGAGAAACTCATACATTCTCTTTTCACTGTTTCCCGGTCTTAGAGAAGTAGATTTCTTTCGGCGAAAGTGCTGTTTTCACAGTGCTAAGTACTCCCAACTCTATCAACAATGTAGGTTTTACCAGTTTTCTAAGTCTCTCTTATTTTCTTGTACTTAAACTTGGAATTTTCTGTGAAAACCTCTGTAACTTCTCTAGGTAGATGAATCACTGTGTACTTCTTTTGTTTCTATCTGTTACTAATCTTGAGAAACTCATACATTCTCTGTTACCTCTTTCCTGGTGTTAGAGAAGAAGATTTCTTTCGGCGAAAGTGCTGTTTTCACAGTGCTAAGTACTCTGAACTCTATCAACATTGTAGGTTTTACCAGTTTTCTAAGTCTCTGTTATTTTCTTGTACTTATACTTGGAATTCTCTGTGTAAACCTCTGTAACTTCTCTAGGTAGATGAATCACGGTGTACTTTCTCTTGTTTCTATCTGTTACCAATCTTGAGAAACTCATACATTCTCTGTTACCTGTTTGCTGGTGTTAGAGAAGAAGATTTCTTTCGGCGAAAGTGCTGTTTTCACAGTGCTAAGTACTCTCAACTCTATCAACAATGAAGGTTTTACCAGTTTCCTAAGTCTCTCTTATTTTCTTGTAGTTATACTTGGAATTCTCTGTGTAAACCTCTGTAACTTCTCTAGGTAGATGAATCACTGTGTACTTTCTCTTGTTTCTATCTGTTACCAATCTTGAGAAACTCATACATTCTCTTTTCACTGTTTCCCGGTCTTAGAGAAGTAGATTTCTTTTGGCGAAAGTGCTGTTTTCACCGTGGTAACTACTCCCAACTCAGTTAACAATGTAAGTTTTACCAGTTTTCTAAGTCTCTCTTATTTTCTTTTACTTATACTTCGAAATTTCTGTGTAAACCTCTGTAACTTCTCTCGGTAGATGAATCAATGTGTACTTTCTCTTGTTTCTATCTTTTACCAATCTTGAGAAACTCATACATTCTCTTTTCACTGTTTCCCGGTCTTAGAGAAGTAGATTTCTTTCGGTGAAAGTGCTGTTTTCACAGTGCTAAGTACTCCCAACTCAATCAACAATGTAAGTTTTACCAGTTTTCTAAGTCTCTCTTATCTTCTTTTACTTATACTTGGAATTTTCTGTGTAATCCTCTGTAACTTCTCTAGGTAGATGAATCACTGTGTACTTTCTTTTATTTCTATCTGTTACCAATCTTGAGAGACTCATACATTCTCTTTTCACTGTTTCCCGGTCTTAGAGAAGTAGATTTCTTTCTCCGAAAGTGCTGTTTTCACAGTGCTAAGTACTCCCAACTCTATCAACAATGTAGGTTTTACCAGTTTTCTAAGTCTCTCTTATTTTTTGTACTTTTACTTGGAATTCTCTGTGTAAACCTCTGTAACTTCTCTAGGTAGATGAATCACTGTGTACTTTCTCTTGTTTCTATCTGTTACCAATCTTGAGAAACTCATACATTCTCCTTTCACTGTTTCCCGGTCTTAGAGAAGTAGATTTCTTTCGGCGAAAGTGCTGTTTTCACAGTGCTAAGTACTCCCAACTCTATCAACAATGTAGGTTTTACCAGTTTTCTAAGTCTCTCTTATTTTCTTGTACTTATACTTGGAATTCTCTGTGTAAACCTCTGTAACTTCTCTAGGTAGATGAATCACTGTGTACTTTCTCTTGTTTCTATCTGTTACCAATCTTGAGAAACTCATACATTCTCTTTTCACTGTTTCACGGTCTTAGAGAAGTAGATTTCTTTGAGTGAAAGTGCTGTTTTCACAGTGCTAAGTACTCCCAACTCAATCAACAATGTAAGTTTTACCAGTTTTCTAAGTCTCTCTTATCTTCTTTTACTTATACTTCGAATTTTCTGTGTAAACCTCTGTAACTTCTCTAGGTAGATGAATCACTGTGTACTTTCTCTTGTTTCTATCTGTTACCAATCTTGAGAAACTCATACATTCTCTTTTCACTGTTTCCCGGTCTTAGAGAAGTAGATTTCTTTCGCGAAAGTGCTGTTTTCACAGTGCTAAGTACTCCCAACTCTATCAACAATTTAGGTTTTACCAGTTTTCTAAGTCTCTCTTATTTTCTTGTACTTATACTTGGAATTCTCTGTGTAAACCTCTGTAACTTCTCTAGGTAGATGAATCAGTGTGTACTTTCTCTTGTTTCTATCTGTTACCAATCTTGAGAAACTCATACATTCGCTTTTCACTGGTTCCCGGTCTTAGAGAAGTAGATTTCTTTCTGCGAAAGTGCTGTTTTCACAGTGCTAAGTACTCCCAACTCTATCAACACTGTAGGTTTTACCAGTTTTCTAAGTCTCTCTTATTTTCTTGTACTTATACTTGGAATTCTCTGTGTAAACCTCTGTAACTTCTCTAGGTAGATGAATCACTGTGTACTTTCTCTTGTTTCTATCTGTTACCAATCTTGAGAAACTCATACATTCTCTGTTACCTGTTTCCCGGTCTTAGGGAAGTAGATTTCTTTTGGCGAAAGTGCTGTTTTCACCGTGGTAAGTACTCCCAACTCAGTTAACAATGTAACTTTTACCAGTTTTCTAAGTCTCTCTTATTTTCTTGTACTTAAACTTGGAATTTTCTGTGTAAACCTCTGTAACTTCTCTAGGTAGATGAATCACTGAGTATTACTCTTGTTTCTATCTGTTACCAATCTTCAGAAACTCATACATTCTCTTTTCACTGTTTCCCGGTCTTAGAGAAGTAGATTTCTTTCGGCGAAAGTGCTGTTTTCACAGTGCTAAGTACTCCCAACTCAATCAACATTGTAAGTTTTACCAGTTTCTAAGTCTCTCTTATCTTCTTTTAGTTACACTTGGAATTTTCTGTGTAAACCTCTGTAACTTCTCTAGGTAGATGAATCACTGTGTACTTTCTCTTGTTTCTATCTGTTACCAATCTTGAGAAACTCATACATTCTCTTTTCACTGTTTCCCGGTCTTAGAGAAGTAGATTTCTTTGGGCGAAAGTGCTGTTTTCACAGTGCTAAGTACTCCCAACTCAATCAACAATGTACGTTTTACCAGTTTTCTAAGTCTCTCTTAACTTCTTTTACTTATACTTGGAATTTTCTGTGTAACCCTCTGTAACTTCTCTAGGTAGATGAATCACTGTGTACTTTCTCTTGTTTCTATCTGTTACCAATCTTGAGAAACTCATACATTCTCTTTTCACTGTTTCCCGGTCTTAGAGAAGTAGATTTCTTTCGGCGAATGTGCTGTTTTCACAGTGCTAAGTACTCCCAACCCAATCAACAATGTAAGTTTTACCAGTTTTCTAAGTCTCTCTTATCTTCTTTTACTTATACTTGGAATTCTCTGTGTAAACCTCTGTAACTTCTCTAGGTAGATGAATCACTGTGTACTTTCTCTTGTTTCTATCTGTTGCCAATCTTGAGAAACTCATACATTCTCTTTTCACTGTTTCCCGGTCTTAGAGAAGTGGATTTCTTTCGGCGAAAGTGCTGTTTTCACAGTGCTAAGTACTCCCAACTCTATCAACAATGTAGGTTTTACCAGTTTTCTAAGTCTCTCTTATTTTCTTGTACTTATACTTGGAATTCTCTGTGTAAACCTCTTTAAGTTCTCTAGGTAGATGAATCACTGTGTACTTTCTCTTGTTTCTATCTTTTACCAATCTTGAGAAACTCATACATTCTCTTTTCACTGTTTCCCGGTCTTAGAGAAGTAGCTTTCTTTCGGCGAAAGTGCTGCTTTCACACTGCTAAGTACTTGCAACTCTATCAACAATGTAGGTTTTACCAGTTTTCTAAGTCTCTCTTATTTTCTTGTACTTATACTTGGAATTCTCTGTGTAACCCTCTGTAACTTCTCTAGGTAGATGAATCACTGTGTACTTTCTCTTGTTTCTATCTGTTACCAATCTTGAGAAACTCATACATTCTCTTTTCACTGTTTCCCGGTCTTAGAGAAGTAGATTTCTTTCTGCGAAAGTGCTGTTTTCACAGTGCTCAGTACTCCCAACTCTATCAACAATGTAGGTTTTACCAGTTTTCTAAGTCTCTCTTATTTTCTTGTACTTATACGTGGAATTCTCTGTGTAAACCTCTGTAACTTCTCTAGGTAGATGAATCACTGTGTACTTTCTCTTGTTTCTATCTGTTACCAATCTTGAGAAACTCATACATTCTCTTTTCACTGTTTCCCGGTCTTAGAGAAGTAGATTTCTTTCGGCGAAAGTGCTGTTTTCACAGTGCTAAGTACTCCCAACTCAATCAACAATGTAAGTTTTACCAGTTTCTAAGTCTCTCTTATCTTCTTTTAGTTACACTTGGAATTTTCTGTGTAAACCTCTGTAACTTCTCTAGGTAGATGAATCACTGTGTACTTTCTCTTGTTTCTATCTGTTACCAATCTTGAGAAACTCATACATTCTCTTTTCACTGTTTCCCGGTCTTAGAGAAGTAGATTTCTTTGGGCGAAAGTGCTGTTTTCACAGTGCTAAGTACTCCCAACTCAATCAACAATGTACGTTTTACCAGTTTTCTAAGTCTCTCTTAACTTCTTTTACTTATACTTGGAATTTTCTGTGTAACCCTCTGTAACTTCTCTAGGTAGATGAATCACTGTGTACTTTCTCTTGTTTCTATCTGTTACCAATCTTGAGAAACTCATACATTCTCTTTTCACTGTTTCCCGGTCTTAGAGAAGTAGATTTCTTTCGGCGAAAGTGCTGTTTTCACAGTGCTAAGTACTCCCAACTCTATCAACAATGTAGGTTTTACCAGTTTTCTAAGTCTCTCTTATTTTCTTGTACTTATACTTGGAATTCTCTGTGTAAACCTCTTTAAGTTCTCTAGGTAGATGAATCACTGTGTACTTTCTCTTGTTTCTATCTTTTACCAATCTTGAGAAACTCATACATTCTCTTTTCACTGTTTCCCGGTCTTAGAGAAGTAGCTTTCTTTCGGCGAAAGTGCTGCTTTCACACTACTAAGTACTTGCAACTCTATCAACAATGTAGGTTTTACCAGTTTTCTAAGTCTCTCTTATTTTCTTGTACTTATACTTGGAATTCTCTGTGTAAACCTCTGTAACTTCTCTAGGTAGATGAATCACTGTGTACTTTCTCTTGTTTCTATCTGTTACCAATCTTGAGAAACTCATACATTCTATTTTCACTGTTCCCCGGTCTTAGAGAAGTAGATTTCTTTCTGCGAAAGTGCTGTTTTCACAGTGCTAAGTACTCCCAACTGTATCAACAATGTAGGTTTCAACTGTTTTCTAAGTCTCTCTTATTTTCTTGTACTTATACTTGGAATTCTCTGTGTAAACCTCTGTAACTTCTCCAGGTAGATGAATCACTGTGTACTTTCTCTTGTTTCTATCTGTTACCAATCTTGAGAAACTCATACATTCTCTTTTCACTGTTTCCCGGTCTTAGAGAAGTAGATTTCTTTGGGCGAAAGTGCTGTTTTCACAGTGCTAAGTACTCCCAACTCAATCAACAATGTAAGTTTTACCAGTTTTCTAAGTCTCTCTTATCTTCTTTTACTTATACTTGGAATTCTCTGTGTAAACCTCTGTAACTTCTCTAGGTAGATGAATCACTGTGTACTTTCTCTTGTTTCTATCTGTTACCAATCTTGAGAAACTCATACATTCTCTTTTCACTGTTTCCCGGTCTTAGAGAAGTAGATTTCTTTCGGCGAAAGTGCTGTTTTCACAGTGCTAAGTACTCCCAACTCAATCAACAATGTAAGTTTTACCAGTTTCTAAGTCTCTCTTATCTTCTTTTAGTTACACTTGGAATTTTCTGTGTAAACCTCTGTAACTTCTCTAGGTAGATGAATCACTGTGTACTTTCTCTTGTTTCTATCTGTTACCAATCTTGAGAAACTCATACATTCTCTTTTCACTGTTTCCCGGTCTTAGAGAAGTAGATTTCTTTGGGCGAAAGTGCTGTTTTCACAGTGCTAAGTACTCCCAACTCAATCAACAATGTACGTTTTACCAGTTTTCTAAGTCTCTCTTAACTTCTTTTACTTATACTTGGAATTTTCTGTGTAACCCTCTGTAACTTCTCTAGGTAGATGAATCACTGTGTACTTTCTCTTGTTTCTATCTGTTACCAATCTTGAGAAACTCATACATTCTCTTTTCACTGTTTCCCGGTCTTAGAGAAGTAGATTTCTTTCGGCGAAAGTGCTGTTTTCACAGTGCTAAGTACTCCCAACTCTATCAACAATGTAGGTTTTACCAGTTTTCTAAGTCTCTCTTATTTTCTTGTACTTATACTTGGAATTCTCTGTGTAAACCTCTTTAAGTTCTCTAGGTAGATGAATCACTGTGTACTTTCTCTTGTTTCTATCTTTTACCAATCTTGAGAAACTCATACATTCTCTTTTCACTGTTTCCCGGTCTTAGAGAAGTAGCTTTCTTTCGGCGAAAGTGCTGCTTTCACACTGCTAAGTACTTGCAACTCTATCAACAATGTAGGTTTTACCAGTTTTCTAAGTCTCTCTTATTTTCTTGTACTTATACTTGGAATTCTCTGTGTAAACCTCTGTAACTTCTCTAGGTAGATGAATCACTGTGTACTTTCTCTTGTTTCTATCTGTTACCAATCTTGAGAAACTCATACATTCTATTTTCACTGTTCCCCGGTCTTAGAGAAGTAGATTTCTTTCTGCGAAAGTGCTGTTTTCACAGTGCTAAGTACTCCCAACTGTATCAACAATGTAGGTTTCAACTGTTTTCTAAGTCTCTCTTATTTTCTTGTACTTATACTTGGAATTCTCTGTGTAAACCTCTGTAACTTCTCCAGGTAGATGAATCACTGTGTACTTTCTCTTGTTTCTATCTGTTACCAATCTTGAGAAACTCATACATTCTCATTTCACTGTTTCCCGGTCTTAGAGAAGTAGATTTCTTTGGGCGAAAGTGCTGTTTTCACAGTGCTAAGTACTCCCAACTCAATCAACAATGTAAGTTTTACCAGTTTTCTAAGTCTCTCTTATCTTCTTTTACTTATACTTGGAATTCTCTGTGTAAACCTCTGTAACTTCTCTAGGTAGATGAATCACTGTGTACTTTCTCTTGTTTCTATCTGTTGCCAATCTTGAGAAACTCATACATTCTCTTTTCACTGTTTCCCGGTCTTAGAGGAGTGGATTTCTTTCGGCGAAAGTGCTGTTTTCACAGTGCTAAGTACTCCCAACTCTATCAACAATGTAGGTTTTACCAGTTTTCTAAGTCTCTCTTATTTTCTTGTACTTATACTTGGAATTCTCTGTGTAAACCTCTTTAAGTTCTCTAGGTAGATGAATCACTGTGTACTTTCTCTTGTTTCTATCTTTTACCAATCTTGAGAAACTCATACATTCTCTTTTCACTGTTTCCCGGTCTTAGAGAAGTAGCTTTCTTTCGGCGAAAGTGCTGTTTTCACACTGCTAAGTACTTCCAACTCTATCAACAATGTAGGTTTTACCAGTTTTCTGAGTCTCTCTTATTTTCTTGTACTTATACTTGGAATTCTCTGTGTAAACCTCTGTAACTTCTCTAGGTAGATGAATCACTGTGTACTTTCTCTTGTTTCTATCTGTTACCAATCTTGAGTAACTCATACATTCTCTTTTCACTGTTCCCCAGTCTTAGAGAAGTAGATTTCTTTCTGCGAAATTGCTGTTTTCACAGTGCTCAGTACTCCCAACTCTATCAACAATGTAGGTTTTACCAGTTTTCTAAGTCTCTCTTATTTTCTTGTACTTATACGTGGAATTCTCTGTGTAAACCTCTGTAACTTCTCTAGGTAGATGAATCACTGTGTACTTTCTCTTGTTTCTATCTGTTACCAATCTTGAGAAACTCATACATTCTCTTTTCACTGTTTCACGGTCTTAGAGAAGCAGATTTCTTTGGGCGAAAGTGCTGTTTTCACAGTGGTAAGTACTCGCAACTCAATCAACAATGTAAGTTTTACCAGTTTTCTAAGTCTCTCTAATCATCTTTTACTTATACTTGGAATTTTCTGTGTAAACCCCTGTAACTTCTCTAGGTAGATGAATCACTGTGTACTTTCTCTTGTTTCTATCTGTTACCAATCTTGAGAAACTCATACATTCTCTTTTCACTGTTTCCCGGTCTTAGAGAAGTAGATTTCTTTCTGCGAAAGTGCTGTTTTCACAGTGCTAAGTACTCCCAACTCTTTAACAATGTAGGTTTTACCTGTTTTCTAAGTCTCTCTTATTTTCTTGTACTTACACTTGGAATTCTCTGTGTAAACCTCTGTAATTTCTCTAGGTAGATGAATCACTGTGTACTTTCTCTTGTTTCTATCTGTTACCAATCTTGAGAAACTCATACATTCTCTTTTCACTGTTTCCCAGTCTTAGAGAAGTAGATTTCTTTCGGCGAAAGTGCTGTTTTCACAGTGCTAAGTACTCCCAACTCTATCAACAATGTAGGTTTTACCAGTTTTCTAAGTCTCTCTTATTTTCTTGTACTTATACGTGGAATTCTCTGTGTAAACCTCTGTAACTTCTCTAGGTAGATGAATCACTGTGTACTTTCTCTTGTTTCTATCTGTTACCAATCTTGAGAAACTCATACATTCTCTTTTCACTGTTTCCCGGTCTTAGAGAAGTAGATTTCTTTCGGCGAAAGTGCTGTTTTCACAGTGCTAAGTACTCCCAACTCTATCAACAATGTAGGTTTTACCAGTTTTCTAAGTCTCTCTTATTTTCTTGTACTTAAACTTGGAATTTTCTGTGAAAACCTCTGTAACTTCTCTAGGTAGATGAATCACTGGGTACTTCTTTTGTTTCTATCTGTTACTAATCTTGAGAAACTCATACATTCTCTGTTACCTCTTTCCTGGTGTTAGAGAAGAAGATTTCTTTCGGCGAAAGTGCTGTTTTCACAGTGCTAAGTACTCTGAACTCTATCAACATTGTAGGTTTTACCAGTTTTCTAAGTCTCTGTTATTTTCTTGTACTTATACTTGGAATTCTCTGTGTAAACCTCTGTAACTTCTCTAGGTAGATGAATCACGGTGTACTTTCTCTTGTTTCTATCTGTTACCAATCTTGAGAAACTCATACATTCTCTGTTACCTGTTTGCTGGTGTTAGAGAAGAAGATTTCTTTCGGCGAAAGTGCTGTTTTCACAGTGCTAAGTACTCTCAACTCTATCAACAATGAAGGTTTTACCAGTTTCCTAAGTCTCTCTTATTTTCTTGTAGTTATACTTGGAATTCTCTGTGTAAACCTCTGTAACTTCTCTAGGTAGATGAATCACTGTGTACTTTCTCTTGTTTCTATCTGTTACCAATCTTGAGAAACTCATACATTCTCTTTTCACTGTTTCCCGGTCTTAGAGAAGTAGATTTCTTTTGGCGAAAGTGCTGTTTTCACCGTGGTAACTACTCCCAACTCAGTTAACAATGTAAGTTTTACCAGTTTTCTAAGTCTCTCTTATTTTCTTTTACTTATACTTCGAAATTTCTGTGTAAACCTCTGTAACTTCTCTCGGTAGATGAATCAATGTGTACTTTCTCTTGTTTCTATCTTTTACCAATCTTGAGAAACTCATACATTCTCTTTTCACTGTTTCCCGGTCTTAGAGAAGTAGATTTCTTTCGGTGAAAGTGCTGTTTTCACAGTGCTAAGTACTCCCAACTCAATCAACAATGTAAGTTTTACCAGTTTTCTAAGTCTCTCTTATCTTCTTTTACTTATACTTGGAATTTTCTGTGTAATCCTCTGTAACTTCTCTAGGTAGATGAATCACTGTGTACTTTCTCTTGTTTCTATCTGTTACCAATCTTGAGAAACTCATACATTCTCCTTTCACTGTTTCCCGGTCTTAGAGAAGTAGATTTCTTTCGGCGAAAGTGCTGTTTTCACAGTGCTAAGTACTCCCAACTCTATCAACAATGTAGGTTTTACCAGTTTTCTAAGTCTCTCTTATTTTCTTGTACTTATACTTGGAATTCTCTGTGTAAACCTCTGTAACTTCTCTAGGTAGATGAATCACTGTGTACTTTCTCTTGTTTCTATCTGTTACTAATCTTGAGAAACTCATACATTCTCTGTTACCTGTTTCCCGGTCTTAGAGAAGTAGATTTCTTTCGGCGAAAGTGCTGTTTTCACAGTGCTAAGTACTCCCAACTCTGTCAACACTGTAGGTTTTACCAGTTTCCTAAGTCTCTCTTATTTTATTGTATTTATACTTGGAATTCTCTTTGTAAACCTCTGTAACTTCTCTAGGTAGATGAATCACTGTGTACTTTCTCTTGTTTCTATCTGTTACCAATCTTGAGAAGCTCATACATTCTCTGTTACCTGTTTCCCGGTTTTAGAGAAGTAGATTTCTTTCGGCGAAAGTGCTGTTTTCACAGTGCTCAGTACTCCCAACTCTATCAACAATGTAGGTTTTACCAGTTTTCTAAGTCTCTCTTATTTTCTTGTACTTATACGTGCAATTCTCTGTGTAAACCTCTGTAACTTCTCTAGGTAGATGAATCACTGTGTACTTTCTCTTGTTTCTATCTGTTACCAATCTTGAGAAACTCATACATTCTCTTTTCACTGTTTCACGGTCTTAGAGAAGTAGATTTCTTTGGGTGAAAGTGCTGTTTTCACAGTGCTAAGTACTCCCAACTGAATCAACAATGTATGTTTTACCAGTTTTCTAAGTCTCTGTTATCTTCTTTTACTTATACTTGGAATTTTCTGTGTAAACCTCTGTAACTTCTCTAGGTAGGTGAATCACTGTGTACTTTCTCTTGTTTCTATCTGTCACCAATCTTGAGAAACTCATACATTCTCTTTTCACTGTTTCCCGGTCTTAGAGAAGTAGATTTCTTTCGGCGAAAGTGCTGTTTTCACAGTGCTAAGTACTCCCAACCCAATCAACAATATAAGTTTTACCAGTTTTCAAAGTCTCTCTTATCTTCTTTTACTTATACTTGGAATTCTCTATGTAAACCTCTGTAACTTCTCTAGTTAGATGAATCACTGTGTACTTTCTCTTGTTTCTATCTGTTACCAATCTTGAGAAACTCATACATTCTCTTTTCACCTTTTCCCGGTCATAGAGAAGTAGATTTCTTTCGGCTAAAGTGCTGTTTTCACAGTGCTAAGTACTCCCAACTCTATCAACAATGTAGGTTTTACCAGTTTTCTAAGTCTCTCTTATTTTCTTGTACTTATACTTGGAATTCTCTGTGTAAACCTATGTAACTTCTCTAGGTAGATGAATCACTGTGTACTTTCTCTTGTTTCTATCTGTTACTAATCTTGAGAAACTCATACATTCTCTGTTACCTGTTTCCCGGTCTTAGAGAAGTAGATTTCTTTCGGCGAAAGTGCTGGTTTCACAGTGCTAAGTACTCCCAACTCTATCAACAATGTAGGTTTTACCAATTTTCTAAGTCTCTCTTATTTTCTTGTACTTATACTTGGAATTCTCTGTGTAAACCTCTGTAACTTCTCTAGGTAGGTGAATCACTGTGTACTTTCTCTTGTTTCTATCTGTTACCAATCTTGAGAAGCTCATACATTCTGTGTTACCTGTTTCCCGGTCTTAGAGAAGTAGATTTCTTTCGGCGAAAGTGCTGTTTTCACAGTGCTCAGTACTCCCAACTCTATCAACAATGTAGGTTTTACCAGTTTTCTAAGTCTCTCTTATTTTCTTGTACTTATACTTGGAATTCTCTGTGTAAACCTCTGTAACTTCTCTAGGTAGATGAATCACTGTGTACTTTCTCTTGTTTCTATCTGTTACCAATCTTGAGAAACTCATACATTCTCTTTTCACTGTTTCACGGTCTTAGAGAAGTAGATTTCTTTGGGCGAAAGTGCTGTTTTCACAGTGCTAAGTACTCCCAACTCAATCAACAATGTAAGTTTTACCAGTTTTCTAAGTCTCTCTAATCATCTTTTACTTATACTTGGAATTTTCTGTGTAAACCCCTGTAACTTCTCTAGGTAGATGAATCACTGTGTACTTTCTCTGGTTTCTATCTGTTACCAATCTTGAGAAACTCATACATTCTCTTTTCACTGTTTCCCGGTCTTAGAGAAGTAGATTTCTTTCTGCGAAAGTGCTGTTTTCACAGTGCTAAGTACTCCCAACTCTATCAACAATGTAGGTTTTACCTGTTTTCTATGTCTCTCTTATTTTCTTGTACTTATACTTGGAATTCTCTGTGTAAACCTCTGTAACTTCTCTAGGTAGATGAATCACTGTGTACTTTCTCTTGTTTCTATCTGTTACCAATCTTGAGAAACTCATACATTCTCTTTTCACTGTTTCCCGGTCTTAGAGAAGTAGATATCTTTCGGCGAAAGCGCTGTTTTCACAGTGCTAAGTACTCCCAATTCAATCAACAATGTAAGTTTTACCAGTATTCTAAGTCTCTCTTATCTTCTTTTACTTACACTTGGAATTTTCTGTGTAAACTTCTGTAACTTCTCTAGGTAGATGAATCACTGTGTACTTTCTCTTGTTTCTATCTGTTACCAATCTTGAGAAACTCATACATTCTCTTTTCACTGTTTCCCGGTCTTAGAGAAGTAGATTTCTTTCGGCGAAAGCGCTGTTTTCACAGTGCTAAGTACTCCCAACTCAATCAACAATGTAAGTTTTACCAGTTTTCTAAGTCTCTCTAATCATCTTTTACTTATACTTGGAATTTTCTGTGTAATCCTCTGTAACTTCTCTAGGTAGATGAATCACTGTGTACTTTCTTTTATTTCTATCTGTTAAAAATCTTGAGAAACTCATACATTCTCTTTTCACTGTTTCCCGGTCTTAGAGAAGTAGATTCCTTTCGGCGAAACTGCTGTTTTCACAGTGCTAAGTACTCCCAACTCTATCAACAATGTAGGTTTTACCAGTTTTCTAAGTCTCTCTTATTTTCTTGTACTTAAACTTGGAATTTTCTGTGTAAACCTCTGTAACTTCTCTAGGTAGATGAATCACTGTGTACTTCTTTTGATTCTATCTGTTACTAATCTTGAGAAAATCATACATTCTCTGTTACCTGTTTCCTGGTGTTAGAGAAGAAGATTTCTTTCGGCGAAAGTGCTGTTTTCACAATGCTAAGTACTCTCAACTCTATCAACAATGAAGGTTTTACCAGTTTCCTAAGTCTCTCTTATTTTCTTGTACTTATACTTGGAATTCTCTGCGTAAACCTCTGTAACTTCTCTAGGTAGATGAATCGCTGTGTACTTTCTCTTGTTTCTGTTACCAATCTTGAGAAACTCATACATTCTCTTTTCACTGTTTCGCGGTCTTAGAGAAGTAGATTTCTTTGGGCGAAAGTGCTGTTTTCACAGTGCTAAGTACTCCCAACTCAATCAACAATGTAAGTTTTACCAGTTTTCTAAGTCTCTCTTATCTTCATTTACTAATACTTGGAATTTTCTGTGTAAACCTCTGTAACTTCTCTAGGTAGATGAATCACTGTGTACTTTCTCTTGTTTCTATCTGTTACCAATCTTGAGAAACTCATACATTCTCTTTTCACTGTTTCCCGGTCTTAGAGAAGTAGATTTCTTTCGGCGAACGTGCTGTTTTCACAGTGCTAAGTACTCCCAACTCTATCAACAATGTAGTTTTAACAGTTTTCTAAGTCTCTCTTATTTTCTTGTACTTATACGTGGAATTCTCTGTGTAAACCTCTGTAACTTCTCTAGGTAGATGAATCACTGTGTACTTTCTCTTGTTTCTATCTGTTACCAATCTTGAGAAACTCATACATTCTCTTTTTACTGTTTCCCGGTCAGAGAAGTAGATTTCTTTCGCGAAAGTGCTGTTTTCACAGTGCTAAGTACTCCCAACTCTATCAACAATGTAGGTTTTACCTGTTTTCTAAGTCTCTCTTATTTTCTTGTACTTATACTTGGAATTCTCTGTGTAAACCTCTGTAACTTCTCTAGGTAGATGAATCACTGTGTACTTTCTCTTGTTTCTATCTGTTACCAATCTAGAGAAACTCATACATTCTCTTTTCACTGTTTCACGGTCTTAGAGAAGTAGATTTCTTTCGGTGAAAGTGCTGTTTTCACAGTGCTAAGTACTCCCAACTCAATCAACAATGTAAGTTTTACCAGTTTTCTAAGTCTCTCTTATCTTCTTTTACTTACACTTGGAATTTTCTGTGTAAACCTCTGTAACTTCTCTAGGTAGATGAATCACTGTGTACTTTCTCTTGTTTCTATCTGTTACCAATCTTGAGAAACTCATACATTCTCTTTTCACTGTTTCCCGGTCTTAGAGAAGTAGATTTCTTTGGGCGAAAGTGCTATTTTCACAGTGCTAAGTACTCCCAACTCAATCAACAATGTAAGTTTTACCAGTTTTTTAAGTCTCTCTTATCTTCTTTTACTTATACTTGGAATTTTCTGTGTAAACCTCTGTAACTTCTCTAGGTAGGTGAATCACTGTGTACTTTCTCTTGTTTCTATCTGTCACCAATCTTGAGAAACTCATACATTCTCTTTTCACTGTTTCCCGGTCTTAGAGAAGTAGATTTCTTTCGGCGAAAGTGCTGTTTTCACAGTGCTAAGTACTCCCAACCCAATCAACAATATAAGTTTTACCAGTTTTCAAAGTCTCTCTTATCTTCTTTTACTTATACTTGGAATTCTCTGTGTAAACCTCTGTAACTTCTCTAGTTAGATGAATCACTGTGTACTTTCTCTTGTTTCTATCTGTTACCAATCTTGAGAAACTCATACATTCTCTTCTCACCTTTTCCCGGTCATACAGAAGTAGATTTCTTTCGGCTAAAGTGCTGTTTTCACAGTGCTAAGTACTCCCAACTCTATCAACAATGTAGGTTTTACCAGTTTTCTAAGTCTCTCTTATTTTCTTGTACTTATACTTGGAATTCTCTGTGTAAACCTCTGTAACTTCTCTAGGTAGGTGAATCACTGTGTACTTTCTCTTGTTTCTATCTGTTACCAATCTTGAGAAACTCATACATTCTCTTTTCGCTGTTTCGCGGTCTTAGAGAAGTAGATTTCTTTGGGCGAAAGTGCTGTTTTCACAGTGCTCAGTACTCCCAACTCTATCAACAATGTAGGTTTTACCAGTTTTCTAAGTCTCTCTTATTTTCTTGTACTTATACTTGGAATTCTCTGTGTAAACCTCTGTAACTTCCCTAGGTAGATGAATCACTGTGTACTTTCTCTTGTTTCTATCTGTTACCAATCTTGAGAAACTCATACATTCTCTTTTCGCTGTTTCGCGGTCTTAGAGAAGTAGATTTCTTTGGGCGAAAGTGCTGTTTTCACAGTGCTAAGTACTCCCAACTCAATCAACACTGTAAGATTTACCAGTTTTCTAAGTCTCTCTTATTTTCTTGTACTTATACCTGGAATTCTCTGTGTAAACCTCTGTAACTTCTGTAGCTAGATGAATCACTGTGTACTTTCTCTTGTTTCTATCTGTTACCAATCTTGAGAAACTCATACATTCTCTTTTCACTGTTTCCCGGTCTTAGAGAAGTAGATTTCGTTCTGCGAAAGTGCTGTTTTCACAGTGCTAAGTACTCCCAACTCTATCAACAATGTAGGTTTTACCTGTTTTCTAAGTCTCTCTTATTTTCTTGTACTTATGCTTGGAATTCTCTGTGTAAACCTCTGTAACTTCTCTAGGTAGATGAATCACTGTGTACTTTCTCTTGTTTCTATCTGTTACCAATCTTGAGAAACTCATACATTCTCTTTTCACTGTTTCACGGTCTTAGAGAAGTAGATTTCTTTGGGCGAAAGTGCTGTTTTCACAGTGCTAAGTACTCCCAACTCAATCAACAATGTAAGTTTTACCAGTTTTCTAAGTCTCTCTAATCATCTTTTACTTATACTTGGAATTTTCTGTGTAAACCCCTGTAACTTCTCTAGGTAGATGAATCACTGTGTACTTTCTCTGGTTTCTATCTGTTACCAATCTTGAGAAACTCATACATTCTCTTTTCACTGTTTCCCGGTCTTAGAGAAGTAGATTTCTTTCTGCGAAAGTGCTGTTTTCACAGTGCTAAGTACTCCCAACTCTATCAACAATGTAGGTTTTACCTGATTTCTAAGTCTCTCTTATTTTCTTGTACTTATACTTGGAATTCTCTGTGTAAACCTCTGTAACTTCTCTAGGTAGATGAATCACTGTGTACTTTCTCTTGTTTCTATCTGTTACCAATCTTGAGAAACTCATACATTCTCTTTTCACTGTTTCCCGGTCTTAGAGAAGTAGATTTCTTTCGGCGAAAGCGCTGTTTTCACAGTGCTAAGTACTCCCAATTCAATCAACAATGTAAGTTTTACCAGTTTTCTAAGTCTCTCTTATCTTCTTTTACTTACACTTGGAATTTTCTGTGTAAACTTCTGTAACTTCTCTAGGTAGATGAATCACTGTGTACTTTCTCTTGTTTCTATCTGTTACCAATCTTGAGAAACTCATACATTCTCTTTTCACTGTTTCCCAGTCTTAGAGAAGTAGATTTCTTTCGGCGAAAGCGCTGTTTTCACAGTGCTAAGTACTCCCAACTCAATCAACAATGTAAGTTTTACCAGTTTTCTAAGTCTCTCTAATCATCTTTTACTTATACTTGGAATTTTCTGTGTAAACCCCTGTAACTTCTCTAGGTAGATGAATCACTGTGTACTTTCTCTGGTTTCTATCTGTTACCAATCTTGAGAAACTCATACATTCTCTTTTCACTGTTTCCCGGTCTTAGAGAAGTAGATTTCTTTCGGCGAAAGTGCTGTTTTCACAGTGCGAAGTACTCCCAACTCTATCAACAATGTAGGTTTTACCTGTTTTCTAAGTCTCTCTTATTTTCTTGTACTTATACTTGGAATTCTCTGTGTAAACCTCTGTAACTTCTCTAGGTAGATGAATCACTGTGTACTTTCTCTTGTTTCTATCTGTTACTAATCTTGAGAAACTCATACATTCTCTGTTACCTGTTTCCTGGTCTTAGATAAGTAGATTTCTTTCGGCGAAAGTGCTGTTTTCACAATGCTGAGTACTCCCAACCCAATCAACAATGTAAGTTTTACCAGTTTTCTAAATCTCTCTTATCTTCTTTTACTTATACTTGGAATTTTCTATGTAACCCTCTGTAACTTCTCTAGGTAGATGAATCACTGTGTACTTTCTCTTGTTTCTATCTGTTACCAATCTTGAGAAACTCATACATTCTCTTTTCACTGTTTCCCGGTCTTAGAGAAGTAGATTTGTTTCGGCGAAAGTGCTGTTTTCACAGTGCTAAGTACTCCCAACCCAATCAACAATGTAAGTTTTACCAGTTTTCAAAGTCTCTCTTATCTTCTTTTACTTATACTTGGAATTCTCTGTGTAAACCTCTGTAACTTGTCTAGATAGATGAATCACTGTGTACTTTCTCTTGTTTCTATCTGTTACCAATCTTCAGAAACTCATACATTCTCTTTTCACTGTTTCGCGGTATTAGAGAAGTAGATTTCTTTCGGCGAAAGTGCTGTTTTCACAGTGCTAAGTACTCCCAACTCTATCAACAATGTAGGTTTTACCAGTTTTCTAAGTCTCTCTTATTTTCTTTTACTTATACTTGGAATTCTCTGTGTAAACCTCTGTAACTTCTCAAGGTAGATGAATCACTGTGTACTTTCTCTTGTTTCTATCTTTTACCAATCTTGAGAAACTCATACGTTCTCTTTTCACTGTTTCCCGGTCTTAGAGAAGTAGATTTCTTTCGGCGAAAGTGCTGTTTTCACAGTGCTAAGTACAACCAACTCTATCAACAATGTAGGTTTTACCAGTTTTCTAAGTCTCTCTTATTTTCTTGTACTTATACTTGGAATTCTCTGTGTAAACCTCTGTAACTTCTCTAGTTAGATGAATCACTGTGTACTTTCTCTTGTTTCTATCTGTTACCAATCTTGAGAAACTCATACATTCTCTTTTCACTGTTTCCCGGTCTTAGAAAAGTAGATTTCCTTCGGCGAATGTGCTGTTTTCACAGTGCTAAGTACTCCCAAATCTATCAACAATGTAGGTTTTACCAGTTTTCTAAGTCTCTCTTATTTTCTTGTACTTATACTTGGAATTCTCTGTGTAAACCTCTGTAACTTCTCTAGGTAGATGAATCACTGTGTACTTTTTCTTGTTTCTATCTGTTACTAATCTTGAGAAACTCATACATTCTCTGTTACCTGTTTCCCGGTCTTAGAGAAGTAGATTTCTTTCGGCGAAAGTGCTGTTTTCACAGTGCTAATTACTCCCAACTGTATCAACAATGTAGGTTTTACCAGTTTTCTAAGTCTCTCTTATTTTCTTGTACTTATACTTGGAATTCTCTCTGTAAACCTCTGTAACTTCTCTAGGTAGATGAATCACTGTGTACTTTCTCTTGTTTCTATCTGTTACCAATCTTGAGAAACTCATACATTCTCTGTTACCTGTTTCCCGGTCTTAGAGAAGTAGATTTCTTTCGGTGAAAGTGCTGTTTTCACAGTGCTCAGTACTCCCAACTCTATCAACAATGTAGGTTTTACCAGTTTTCTAAGTCTCTCTTATTTTCTTGTACTTATACGTGGAATTCTCTGTGTAAACCTCTGTAAATCTCTAGGTAGATGAATCACTGTGTACTTTCTCTTGTTTCTATCTGTTACCAATCTTGAAAAACTCATACATTCTCTTTTCCCTGTTTCACGGTCTTAGAGAAGTAGATTTCTTTGGGTGAAAGTGCTGTTTTCACAGTGCTAAGTACTCCCAACTCAATCAACAATGTAAGTTTTACCAGTTTTCTAAGTTTCTCTTATCTTCTTTTACTTATACTTCGAATTTTCTGTGTAAACCTCCGTAACTTCTCTAGGTAGATGAATCACTGTGTACTTTCTCTTGTTTCTATCTGTTACCAATCTTGAGAAACTCATACATTCTCTTTTCACTGTTTCCCGGTCTTAGAGAAGTAGATTTCTTTCGGCGAAAGTGCTGTTTTCACAGTGCTAAGTACTCCAAACTCTATCAACAATGTAGGTTTTACCAGTTTTCTAAGTCTCTCTTATTTTCTTGTACTTATACTTGGAATTCTCTGTGTAAACCTCTGTAACTTCTCTAGGTAGATGAATCACTGTGTACTTTCTCTTGTTTCTATCTGTTACCAATCTTGAGAAACTCATACATTCTCTTTTCACTGTTTCACGGTCTTAGAGAAGTAGATTTCTTTCGGCGAAAGTGCTGTTTTCACAGTGCTAAGTACTCCCAACTCTATCAACAATGTAAGTTTTACCAGTTTTCTAAGTCGCTCTAATCATCTTTTACTTATACTTGGAATTTTCTGTGTAATCCTCTGTAACTTCTCTAGGTAGATGAATCACTGTGTACTTTCTTTTATTTCTATCTGTTAAAAATCTTGAGAAACTCATACATTCTCTTTTCACTGTTTCCCGGTCTTAGAGAAGTAGATTTCTTTCGGCGAAACTGCTGTTTTCACAGTGCTAAGTACTCCCAACTCTATCAACAATGTAGGTTTTACCAGTTTTCTAAGTCTCTCTTATTTTCTTGAACTTAAACTTGGAATTTTCTGTGTAAACCTCTGTAACTTCTCTAGGAAGATGAATCACTGTGTACTTCTTTTGATTCTATCTGTTACTAATCTTGAGAAACTCATACATTCTCTGTTACCTGTTTCCTGTTGTTAGAGAAGAAGATTTCTTTCGGTGAAAGTGCTGTTTTCACAGTGCTAAGTACTCCCAACTCTATTAACAATGTAGGTTTTACCAGTTTTTTAAGTCTCTCTTATTTTCTTGTACTTATACTTGGAATTCTCTGTGTAAACCTCTGTAACTTCTCTAGGTAGATGAATCACTGTGTACTTTCTCTTGTTTCTATCTGTTACCAATCTTGAGAAACTCATACATTCTCTGTTACCTGTTTCCCGGTCTTAGAGAAGTAGATTTCTTTCGGCGAAAGTGCTGTTTTCACAGTGCTGAGTACTCCCAACCCAATCAACAATGTAAGTTTTGCCAGTTTTCTAAGTCTCTCTTATCTTCTTTTACTTATACTTGGAAATTTCCGTGTAAACCTCTGTAACTTCTCTAGGTAGATGAATCACTGTGTACTTTCTCTTGTTTCTATCTGTTACCAATCTTGAGATACTCATACATTCTCTTTTCACTGTTTCCCGGTCTTAGAGAAGTAGATTTCTTTCGGCGAAAGTGCTGTTTTCACAGTGCTAAGTACTCCCAACACTATCAACAATGTAGGTTTTACCAGTTTTCTAAGTCTCTCTTATTTTCTTGTACTTATACTTGGAATTCTATGTGTAAACCTCTATAACTTCTCTAGGGAGATGAATCACTGTGTACTTTCTCTTGTTTCTATCTGTTACTAATCTTGAGAAACTCATACATTCTCTGTTACCTGTTTCCCGGTCTTAGAGAAGTAGATTTCTTTCGGCGAAAGTGCTGTTTTCACAGTGCTAAGTACTCCCAAGTCTATTAACAATGTAGGTTTTACCAGTTTTCTAAGTCTCTCATATCTTCTTTTACTTATACTTGGAAATTTCCGTGTAAACCTCTGTAACTTCTCTAGGTAGATGAATCACTGTGTACTTCTTTTGTTTGTATCTGTTACTAATCTTGAGAAACTCATACATTCTCTGTTACCTGTTTCCTGGTGTTAGAGAAGAAGATTTCTTTCGGCGAAAGTTCTGTTTTCACAATGCTAAGTACTCTCAACTCTATCAACAATGAAGGTTTTACCAGTTTCCTAAGTCTCTCTTATTTTCTTGTACTTATACTTGGAATTCTCTGCGTAAACCTCTGTAACTTCTCTAGGTAGATGAATCACTGTGTACTTTCTCTTGTTCTGTTACCAATCTTGAGAAACTCATACATTCTCTTTTCACTGTTTCCCGGTCTTAGAGAAGTAGATTTGTTTCGGCGAAAGTGCTGTTTTCACAGTGCTAAGTACTCCCAACTCTATCAACAATGTAGGTTTTACCAGTTTTCTAAGTCTCTCCTATTTTCTTTTACTTATACTTGGAATTATCTGTGTAAACCTCTGTAACTTCTCTAGGTAGATGAATCAGTGTGTACTTTCTCTTGTTTCTATCTGTTACCAATCTTGAGAAACTCATACATTCTCTTTTCACTGTTTCCCGGTCTTAGAGAAGTAGATTTCTTTGGGCGAAAGTGCTGTTTTCACAGTGCTAAGTACTCCCAACTCTATCAACACTGTAGGTTTTACCAGTTTTCTAAGTCTCTCTTATTTTCTTGTACTTATACTTGGAATTCTCTGTGTAAACCTCTGTAACTTCTCTAGGTAGATGAATCAGTGTGTACTTTCTCTTGTTTCTATCTGTTACCAATCTTGAGAAACTCATACATTCTCTTTTCACTGTTTCCCGGTCATAGAGAAGTAGATTTCTTTTGGCGAAAGTGCTGTTTTCCCCGTGGTAAGTACTCCCAACTCAGTTAACAATGTAAGTTTTACCAGTTTTCTAAGTCTCTCTTATTTTCTTGTACTTAAACTTGGAATTTTCGGTGTAAACATCTGTAACTTCTCTAGGTAGATGAATCACTGAGTATTTCTTTTGTTTCTATCTGTTACTAATCTTGAGAAACTCATACATTCTCTGTTACCTGTTTCCCGGTGTTAGAGAAGTAGATTTCTTTCTACGAAAGTGCTGTTTTCACAGTGCTAAGTACTCCCAACTCTATCAACAATGTAGGTTTTACCAGTTTTCTAACTCTCTCTTATTTTCTTGTACTTATACTTGGAATTCTCTGTGTAAACCTCTGTAACTTCTCTAGGTAGATGAATCACTGTGTACTTTCTCTTGTTTCTATCTGTTACCAATCTTGAGAAACTCATACATTCTCTGTTACCTGTTTCCCGGTCTTAGAGAAGTAGATTTCTTTCGGCGAAAGTGCTGTTTTCACAGTGCTGAGTACTCCCAACCCAATCAACAATGTAAGTTTTACCAGTTTTCTAAGTCTCTCTTATCTTCTTTTACTTATACTTGGAAATTTCTGTGTAAACCTCTGTAACTTCTCTCGGTAGATGAATCACTGTGTACTTTCTCTTGTTTCTATCTGTTACTAATCTTGAGAAACTCATACATTCTCTGTTACCTGTTTCCCGGTGTTAGAGAAGTAGATTTCTTTCTACGAAAGTGCTGTTTTCACAGTGCTAAGTACTCCCAAATCTATCAACAATGTAGGTTTTACCAGTTTTGTAAGTCTCTCTTATTTTCTTTACTTATACTTGGAATTCTCTGTGTAAACCTCTGTAACTTCTCTAGGTAGATGAATCACTGTGTACTTTCTCTTGTTTCTATCTGTTACTAATCTTGAGAAACTCATACATTCTCTGTTACCTGTTTCCCGGTCTTAGAGAAGTAGATTTCTTTCGGCGAAAGTGCTGTTTTCACAGTGCTAATTACTCCCAACTCTATCAACAATGTAGGTTTTACCAGTTTTCTAAGTCTCTCTTATTTTCTTGTACTTATACTTGGAATTCTCTCTGTAAACCTCTGTAACTTCTCTAGGTAGATGAATCACTGTGTACTTTCTCTTGTTTCTATCTGTTACCAATCTTGAGAAACTCATACATTCTCTTTTACCTGTTTCACGGTCTTAGAGAAGTAGATTTCTTTGGGTGAAAGTGCTGTTTTCACAGTGCTAAGTACTCCCAACTCAATCAACAATGTAAGTTTTACCAGTTTTCTAAGTTTCTCTTATCTTCTTTTACTTATACTTCGAATTTTCTGTGTAAACCTCTGTAACTTCTCTAGGTAGATGAATCACTGTGTACTTTCTCTTGTTTCTATCTGTTACCAATCTTGAGAAACTCATACATTCTCTTTTCACTGTTTCACGGTCTTAGAGAAGTAGATTTCTTTCGGTGAAAGTGCTGTTTTCACAGTGCTAAGTACTCCCAACTCAATCAACAATGTAAGTTTTACCAGTTTTCTAAGTCTCTCTTATCTTCTTTTACTTACACTTGGAATTTTCTGTGTAAACCTCTGTAACTTCTCTAGGTAGATGAATCACTGTGTACTTTCTCTTGTTTCTATCTGTTACCAATCTTGAGAAACTCATACATTCTCTTTTCACTGTTTCCCGGTCTTAGAGAAGTAGATTTCTTTGGGCGAAAGTGCTATTTTCACAGTGCTAAGTACTCCCAACTCAATCAACAATGTAAGTTTTACCAGTTTTTTAAGTCTCTCTTATCTTCTTTTACTTATACTTGGAATTTTCTGTGTAAACCTCTGTAACTTCTCTAGGTAGGTGAATCACTGTGTACTTTCTCTTGTTTCTATCTGTCACCAATCTTGAGAAACTCATACATTCTCTTTTCACTGTTTCCCGGTCTTAGAGAAGTAGATTTCTTTCGGCGAAAGTGCTGTTTTCACAGTGCTAAGTACTCCCAACCCAATCAACAATATAAGTTTTACCAGTTTTCAAAGTCTCTCTTATCTTCTTTTACTTATACTTGGAATTCTCTGTGTAAACCTCTGTAACTTCTCTAGTTAGATGAATCACTGTGTACTTTCTCTTGTTTCTATCTGTTACCAATCTTGAGAAACTCATACATTCTCTTCTCACCTTTTCCCGGTCATACAGAAGTAGATTTCTTTCGGCTAAAGTGCTGTTTTCACAGTGCTAAGTACTCCCAACTCTATCAACAATGTAGGTTTTACCAGTTTTCTAAGTCTCTCTTATTTTCTTGTACTTATACTTGGAATTCTCTGTGTAAACCTCTGTAACTTCTCTAGGTAGGTGAATCACTGTGTACTTTCTCTTGTTTCTATCTGTTACCAATCTTGAGAAACTCATACATTCTCTTTTCGCTGTTTCGCGGTCTTAGAGAAGTAGATTTCTTTGGGCGAAAGTGCTGTTTTCACAGTGCTCAGTACTCCCAACTCTATCAACAATGTAGGTTTTACCAGTTTTCTAAGTCTCTCTTATTTTCTTGTACTTATACTTGGAATTCTCTGTGTAAACCTCTGTAACTTCCCTAGGTAGATGAATCACTGTGTACTTTCTCTTGTTTCTATCTGTTACCAATCTTGAGAAACTCATACATTCTCTTTTCGCTGTTTCGCGGTCTTAGAGAAGTAGATTTCTTTGGGCGAAAGTGCTGTTTTCACAGTGCTAAGTACTCCCAACTCAATCAACACTGTAAGATTTACCAGTTTTCTAAGTCTCTCTTATTTTCTTGTACTTATACCTGGAATTCTCTGTGTAAACCTCTGTAACTTCTGTAGCTAGATGAATCACTGTGTACTTTCTCTTGTTTCTATCTGTTACCAATCTTGAGAAACTCATACATTCTCTTTTCACTGTTTCCCGGTCTTAGAGAAGTAGATTTCGTTCTGCGAAAGTGCTGTTTTCACAGTGCTAAGTACTCCCAACTCTATCAACAATGTAGGTTTTACCTGTTTTCTAAGTCTCTCTTATTTTCTTGTACTTATGCTTGGAATTCTCTGTGTAAACCTCTGTAACTTCTCTAGGTAGATGAATCACTGTGTACTTTCTCTTGTTTCTATCTGTTACCAATCTTGAGAAACTCATACATTCTCTTTTCACTGTTTCACGGTCTTAGAGAAGTAGATTTCTTTGGGCGAAAGTGCTGTTTTCACAGTGCTAAGTACTCCGAACTCAATCAACAATGTAAGTTTTACCAGTTTTCTAAGTCTCTCTAATCATCTTTTACTTATACTTGGAATTTTCTGTGTAAACCCCTGTAACTTCTCTAGGTAGATGAATCACTGTGTACTTTCTCTGGTTTCTATCTGTTACCAATCTTGAGAAACTCATACATTCTCTTTTCACTGTTTCCCGGTCTTAGAGAAGTAGATTTCTTTCTGCGAAAGTGCTGTTTTCACAGTGCTAAGTACTCCTAACTCTATCAACAATGTAGGTTTTACCTGATTTCTAAGTCTCTCTTATTTTCTTGTACTTATACTTGGAATTCTCTGTGTAAACCTCTGTAACTTCTCTAGGTAGATGAATCACTGTGTACTTTCTCTTGTTTCTATCTGTTACCAATCTTGAGAAACTCATACATTCTCTTTTCACTGTTTCCCGGTCTTAGAGAAGTAGATTTCTTTCGGCGAAAGCGCTGTTTTCACAGTGCTAAGTACTCCCAATTCAATCAACAATGTAAGTTTTACCAGTTTTCTAAGTCTCTCTTATCTTCTTTTACTTACACTTGGAATTTTCTGTGTAAACTTCTGTAACTTCTCTAGGTAGATGAATCACTGTGTACTTTCTCTTGTTTCTATCTGTTACCAATCTTGAGAAACTCATACATTCTCTTTTCACTGTTTCCCAGTCTTAGAGAAGTAGATTTCTTTCGGCGAAAGCGCTGTTTTCACAGTGCTAAGTACTCCCAACTCAATCAACAATGTAAGTTTTACCAGTTTTCTAAGTCTCTCTAATCATCTTTTACTTATACTTGGAATTTTCTGTGTAAACCCCTGTAACTTCTCTAGGTAGATGAATCACTGTGTACTTTCTCTGGTTTCTATCTGTTACCAATCTTGAGAAACTCATACATTCTCTTTTCACTGTTTCCCGGTCTTAGAGAAGTAGATTTCTTTCGGCGAAAGTGCTGTTTTCACAGTGCGAAGTACTCCCAACTCTATCAACAATGTAGGTTTTACCTGTTTTCTAAGTCTCTCTTATTTTCTTGTACTTATACTTGGAATTCTCTGTGTAAACCTCTGTAACTTCTCTAGGTAGATGAATCACTGTGTACTTTCTCTTGTTTCTATCTGTTACTAATCTTGAGAAACTCATACATTCTCTGTTACCTGTTTCCTGGTCTTAGATAAGTAGATTTCTTTCGGCGAAAGTGCTGTTTTCACAATGCTGAGTACTCCCAACCCAATCAACAATGTAAGTTTTACCAGTTTTCTAAATCTCTCTTATCTTCTTTTACTTATACTTGGAATTTTCTATGTAACCCTCTGTAACTTCTCTAGGTAGATGAATCACTGTGTACTTTCTCTTGTTTCTATCTGTTACCAATCTTGAGAAACTCATACATTCTCTTTTCACTGTTTCCCGGTCTTAGAGAAGTAGATTTGTTTCGGCGAAAGTGCTGTTTTCACAGTGCTAAGTACTCCCAACCCAATCAACAATGTAAGTTTTACCAGTTTTCAAAGTCTCTCTTATCTTCTTTTACTTATACTTGGAATTCTCTGTGTAAACCTCTGTAACTTGTCTAGATAGATGAATCACTGTGTACTTTCTCTTGTTTCTATCTGTTACCAATCTTCAGAAACTCATACATTCTCTTTTCACTGTTTCGCAGTATTAGAGAAGTAGATTTCTTTCGGCGAAAGTGCTGTTTTCACAGTGCTAAGTACTCCCAACTCTATCAACAATGTAGGTTTTACCAGTTTTCTAAGTCTCTCTTATTTTCTTTTACTTATACTTGGAATTCTCTGTGTAAACCTCTGTAACTTCTCAAGGTAGATGAATCACTGTGTACTTTCTCTTGTTTCTATCTTTTACCAATCTTGAGAAACTCATACGTTCTCTTTTCACTGTTTCCCGGTCTTAGAGAAGTAGATTTCTTTCGGCGAAAGTGCTGTTTTCACAGTGCTAAGTACAACCAACTCTATCAACAATGTAGGTTTTACCAGTTTTCTAAGTCTCTCTTATTTTCTTGTACTTATACTTGGAATTCTCTGTGTAAACCTCTGTAACTTCTCTAGTTAGATGAATCACTGTGTACTTTCTCTTGTTTCTATCTGTTACCAATCTTGAGAAACTCATACATTCTCTTTTCACTGTTTCCCGGTCTTAGAAAAGTAGATTTCCTTCGGCGAATGTGCTGTTTTCACAGTGCTAAGTACTCCCAAATCTATCAACAATGTAGGTTTTACCAGTTTTCTAAGTCTCTCTTATTTTCTTGTACTTATACTTGGAATTCTCTGTGTAAACCTCTGTAACTTCTCTAGGTAGATGAATCACTGTGTACTTTTTCTTGTTTCTATCTGTTACTAATCTTGAGAAACTCATACATTCTCTGTTACCTGTTTCCCGGTCTTAGAGAAGTAGATTTCTTTCGGCGAAAGTGCTGTTTTCACAGTGCTAATTACTCCAAACTGTATCAACAATGTAGGTTTTACCAGTTTTCTAAGTCTCTCTTATTTTCTTGTACTTATACTTGGAATTCTCTCTGTAAACCTCTGTAACTTCTCTAGGTAGATGAATCACTGTGTACTTTCTCTTGTTTCTATCTGTTACCAATCTTGAGAAACTCATACATTCTCTGTTACCTGTTTCCCGGTCTTAGAGAAGTAGATTTCTTTCGGTGAAAGTGCTGTTTTCACAGTGCTCAGTACTCCCAACTCTATCAACAATGTAGGTTTTACCAGTTTTCTAAGTCTCTCTTATTTTCTTGTACTTATACGTGGAATTCTCTGTGTAAACCTCTGTAAATCTCTAGGTAGATGAATCACTGTGTACTTTCTCTTGTTTCTATCTGTTACCAATCTTGAAAAACTCATACATTCTCTTTTCCCTGTTTCACGGTCTTAGAGAAGTAGATTTCTTTGGGTGAAAGTGCTGTTTTCACAGTGCTAAGTACTCCCAACTCAATCAACAATGTAAGTTTTACCAGTTTTCTAAGTTTCTCTTATCTTCTTTTACTTATACTTCGAATTTTCTGTGTAAACCTCCGTAACTTCTCTAGGTAGATGAATCACTGTGTACTTTCTCTTGTTTCTATCTGTTACCAATCTTGAGAAACTCATACATTCTCTTTTCACTGTTTCCCGGTCTTAGAGAAGTAGATTTCTTTCGGCGAAAGTGCTGTTTTCACAGTGCTAAGTACTCCAAACTCTATCAACAATGTAGGTTTTACCAGTTTTCTAAGTCTCTCTTATTTTCTTGTACTTATACTTGGAATTCTCTGTGTAAACCTCTGTAACTTCTCTAGGTAGATGAATCACTGTGTACTTTCTCTTGTTTCTATCTGTTACCAATCTTGAGAAACTCATACATTCTCTTTTCACTGTTTCACGGTCTTAGAGAAGTAGATTTCTTTCGGCGAAAGTGCTGTTTTCACAGTGCTAAGTACTCCCAACTCTATCAACAATGTAAGTTTTACCAGTTTTCTAAGTCGCTCTAATCATCTTTTACTTATACTTGGAATTTTCTGTGTAATCCTCTGTAACTTCTCTAGGTAGATGAATCACTGTGTACTTTCTTTTATTTCTATCTGTTAAAAATCTTGAGAAACTCATACATTCTCTTTTCACTGTTTCCCGGTCTTAGAGAAGTAGATTTCTTTCGGCGAAACTGCTGTTTTCACAGTGCTAAGTACTCCCAACTCTATCAACAATGTAGGTTTTACCAGTTTTCTAAGTCTCTCTTATTTTCTTGAACTTAAACTTGGAATTTTCTGTGTAAACCTCTGTAACTTCTCTAGGAAGATGAATCACTGTGTACTTCTTTTGATTCTATCTGTTACTAATCTTGAGAAACTCATACATTCTCTGTTACCTGTTTCCTGTTGTTAGAGAAGAAGATTTCTTTCGGTGAAAGTGCTGTTTTCACAGTGCTAAGTACTCCCAACTCTATTAACAATGTAGGTTTTACCAGTTTTTTAAGTCTCTCTTATTTTCTTGTACTTATACTTGGAATTCTCTGTGTAAACCTCTGTAACTTCTCTAGGTAGATGAATCACTGTGTACTTTCTCTTGTTTCTATCTGTTACCAATCTTGAGAAACTCATACATTCTCTGTTACCTGTTTCCCGGTCTTAGAGAAGTAGATTTCTTTCGGCGAAAGTGCTGTTTTCACAGTGCTGAGTACTCCCAACCCAATCAACAATGTAAGTTTTGCCAGTTTTCTAAGTCTCTCTTATCTTCTTTTACTTATACTTGGAAATTTCCGTGTAAACCTCTGTAACTTCTCTAGGTAGATGAATCACTGTGTACTTTCTCTTGTTTCTATCTGTTACCAATCTTGAGATACTCATACATTCTCTTTTCACTGTTTCCCGGTCTTAGAGAAGTAGATTTCTTTCGGCGAAAGTGCTGTTTTCACAGTGCTAAGTACTCCCAACACTATCAACAATGTAGGTTTTACCAGTTTTCTAAGTCTCTCTTATTTTCTTGTACTTATACTTGGAATTCTATGTGTAAACCTCTATAACTTCTCTAGGGAGATGAATCACTGTGTACTTTCTCTTGTTTCTATCTGTTACTAATCTTGAGAAACTCATACATTCTCTGTTACCTGTTTCCCGGTCTTAGAGAAGTAGATTTCTTTCGGCGAAAGTGCTGTTTTCACAGTGCTAAGTACTCCCAAGTCTATTAACAATGTAGGTTTTACCAGTTTTCTAAGTCTCTCATATCTTCTTTTACTTATACTTGGAAATTTCCGTGTAAACCTCTGTAACTTCTCTAGGTAGATGAATCACTGTGTACTTCTTTTGTTTGTATCTGTTACTAATCTTGAGAAACTCATACATTCTCTGTTACCTGTTTCCTGGTGTTAGAGAAGAAGATTTCTTTCGGCGAAAGTTCTGTTTTCACAATGCTAAGTACTCTCAACTCTATCAACAATGAAGGTTTTACCAGTTTCCTAAGTCTCTCTTATTTTCTTGTACTTATACTTGGAATTCTCTGCGTAAACCTCTGTAACTTCTCTAGGTAGATGAATCACTGTGTACTTTCTCTTGTTCTGTTACCAATCTTGAGAAACTCATACATTCTCTTTTCACTGTTTCCCGGTCTTAGAGAAGTAGATTTGTTTCGGCGAAAGTGCTGTTTTCACAGTGCTAAGTACTCCCAACTCTATCAACAATGTAGGTTTTACCAGTTTTCTAAGTCTCTCCTATTTTCTTTTACTTATACTTGGAATTATCTGTGTAAACCTCTGTAACTTCTCTAGGTAGATGAATCAGTGTGTACTTTCTCTTGTTTCTATCTGTTACCAATCTTGAGAAACTCATACATTCTCTTTTCACTGTTTCCCGGTCTTAGAGAAGTAGATTTCTTTGGGCGAAAGTGCTGTTTTCACAGTGCTAAGTACTCCCAACTCTATCAACACTGTAGGTTTTACCAGTTTTCTAAGTCTCTCTTATTTTCTTGTACTTATACTTGGAATTCTCTGTGTAAACCTCTGTAACTTCTCTAGGTAGATGAATCAGTGTGTACTTTCTCTTGTTTCTATCTGTTACCAATCTTGAGAAACTCATACATTCTCTTTTCACTGTTTCCCGGTCATAGAGAAGTAGATTTCTTTTGGCGAAAGTGCTGTTTTCCCCGTGGTAAGTACTCCCAACTCAGTTAACAATGTAAGTTTTACCAGTTTTCTAAGTCTCTCTTATTTTCTTGTACTTAAACTTGGAATTTTCGGTGTAAACATCTGTAACTTCTCTAGGTAGATGAATCACTGAGTATTTCTTTTGTTTCTATCTGTTACTAATCTTGAGAAACTCATACATTCTCTGTTACCTGTTTCCCGGTGTTAGAGAAGTAGATTTCTTTCTACGAAAGTGCTGTTTTCACAGTGCTAAGTACTCCCAACTCTATCAACAATGTAGGTTTTACCAGTTTTCTAACTCTCTCTTATTTTCTTGTACTTATACTTGGAATTCTCTGTGTAAACCTCTGTAACTTCTCTAGGTAGATGAATCACTGTGTACTTTCTCTTGTTTCTATCTGTTACCAATCTTGAGAAACTCATACATTCTCTGTTACCTGTTTCCCGGTCTTAGAGAAGTAGATTTCTTTCGGCGAAAGTGCTGTTTTCACAGTGCTGAGTACTCCCAACCCAATCAACAATGTAAGTTTTACCAGTTTTCTAAGTCTCTCTTATCTTCTTTTACTTATACTTGGAAATTTCTGTGTAAACCTCTGTAACTTCTCTCGGTAGATGAATCACTGTGTACTTTCTCTTGTTTCTATCTGTTACTAATCTTGAGAAACTCATACATTCTCTGTTACCTGTTTCCCGGTGTTAGAGAAGTAGATTTCTTTCTACGAAAGTGCTGTTTTCACAGTGCTAAGTACTCCCAAATCTATCAACAATGTAGGTTTTACCAGTTTTGTAAGTCTCTCTTATTTTCTTTACTTATACTTGGAATTCTCTGTGTAAACCTCTGTAACTTCTCTAGGTAGATGAATCACTGTGTACTTTCTCTTGTTTCTATCTGTTACTAATCTTGAGAAACTCATACATTCTCTGTTACCTGTTTCCCGGTCTTAGAGAAGTAGATTTCTTTCGGCGAAAGTGCTGTTTTCACAGTGCTAATTACTCCCAACTCTATCAACAATGTAGGTTTTACCAGTTTTCTAAGTCTCTCTTATTTTCTTGTACTTATACTTGGAATTCTCTCTGTAAACCTCTGTAACTTCTCTAGGTAGATGAATCACTGTGTACTTTCTCTTGTTTCTATCTGTTACCAATCTTGAGAAACTCATACATTCTCTTTTACCTGTTTCACGGTCTTAGAGAAGTAGATTTCTTTGGGTGAAAGTGCTGTTTTCACAGTGCTAAGTACTCCCAACTCAATCAACAATGTAAGTTTTACCAGTTTTCTAAGTTTCTCTTATCTTCTTTTACTTATACTTCGAATTTTCTGTGTAAACCTCCGTAACTTCTCTAGGTAGATGAATCACTGTGTACTTTCTCTTGTTTCTATCTGTTACCAATCTTGAGAAACTCATACATTCTCTTTTCACTGTTTCCCGGTCTTAGAGAAGTAGATTTCTTTCTGCGAAAGTGCTGTTTTCACAGTGCTAAGTACTCCAAACTCTATCAACAATGTAGGTTTTACCAGTTTTCTAAGTCTCTCTTATTTTCTTGTACTTATACTTGGAATTCTCTATGTAAACCTCTGTACCTTCTCTAGGTAGATGAATCACTGTGTACTTTCTCTTGTTTCTATCTGTTACCAATCTTGAGAAACTCATACATTCTCTTTTCACTGTTTCACGGTCTTAGAGAAGTAGATTTCTTTCGGCGAAAGTGCTGTTTTCACAGTGCTAAGTACTCCCAACTCTATCAACAATGTAAGTTTTACCAGTTTTCTAAGTCTCTCTAATCATCTTTTACTTATACTTGGAATTTTCTGTATAACCCTCTGTAACTTCTCTAGGTAGATGAATCACTGTGTACTTTCTTTTATTTCTATCTGTTAAAAATCTTGAGAAACTCATACATTCTCTTTTCACTGTTTCTCGGTCTTAGAGAAGTAGATTTCTTTCGACGAAACTGCTGTTTTCACAGTGCTAAGTACTCCCAACTCTATCAACAATGTAGGTTTTACCAGTTTTCTAAGTCTCTCTTATTTTCTTGTACTTAAACTTGGAATTTTCTGTGTAAACCTCTGTAACTTCTCTAGGTAGATGAATCACTGTGTACTTCTTTTGATTCTATCTGTTACTAATCTTGAGAAACTCATACATTCTCTGTTACCTGTTTCCTGTTGTTAGAGAAGAAGATTTCTTTCGGCGAAAGTGCTGTTTTCACAGTGCTAAGTACTCCCAACTCTATTAACAATGTAGGTTTTACCAGTTTTTTAAGTCTCTCTTATTTTCTTGTACTTATACTTGGAATTCTCTGTGTAAACCTCTGTAACTTCTCTAGGTAGATGAATCACTGTGTACTTTCTCTTGTTTCTATCTGTTACCAATCTTGAGAAACTCATACATTCTCTGTTACCTGTTTCCCGGTCTTAGAGAAGTAGATTTCTTTCGGCGAAAGTGCTGTTTTCACAGTGCTGAGTACTCCCAACCCAATCAACAATGTAAGTTTTACCAGTTTTCTAAGTCTCTCTTATCTTCTTTTACTTATACTTGGAAATTTCCGTGTAAACCTCTGTAACTTCTCTAGGTAGATGAATCACTGTGTACTTTCTCTTGTTTCTATCTGTAACCAATCTTGAGATACTCATACATTCTCTTTTCACTGTTTCCCGGTCTTAGAGAAGTAGATTTCTTTCGGCGAAAGTGCTGTTTTCACAGTGCTAAGTACTCCCAACTCTATCAACAATGTAGGTTTTACCAGTTTTCTAAGTCTCTCTTATTTTCTTGTACTTATACTTGGAATTCTCTGTGTAAACCTCTGTAACTTCTCTAGGGAGATGAATCACTGTGTACTTTCTCTTGTTTCTATCTGTTACTAATCTTGAGAAACTCATACATTCTCTGTTACCTGTTTCCCGGTCTTAGAGAAGTAGATTTCTTTCGGCGAAAGTGCTGTTTTCACAGTGCTAAGTACTCCCAACTCTATTAACAATGTAGGTTTTACCAGTTTTCTAAGTCTCTCTTATCTTCTTTTACTTATACTTGGAAATTTCCGTGTAAACCTCTGTAACTTCTCTAGGTAGATGAATCACTGTGTACTTCTTTTGTTTGTATCTGTTACTAATCTTGAGAAACTGATACATTCTCTGTTACCTGTTTCCTGGTGTTAGAGAAGAAGATTTCTTTCGGCGAAAGTGCTGTTTTCACAATGCTAAGTACTCTCAACTCTATCAACAATGAAGGTTTTACCAGTTTCCTAAGTCTCTCTTATTTTCTTGTACTTATACTTGGAATTCTCTGCGTAAACCTCTGTAACTTCTCTAGGTAGATGAATCACTGTGTACTTTCTCTTGTTCTGTTACCAATCTTGAGAAACTCATACATTCTCTTTTCACTGTTTCCCGGTCTTAGAGAAGTAGATTTGTTTCGGCGAAAGTGCTGTTTTCACAGTGCTAAGTACTCCCAACTCTATCAACAATGTAGGTTTTACCAGTTTTCTAAGTCTCTCCTATTTTCTTTTACTTATACTTGGAATTATCTGTGTAAACCTCTGTAACTTCTCTAGGTAGATGAATCAGTGTGTACTTTCTCTTGTTTCTATCTGTTACCAATCTTGAGAAACTCATACATTCTCTTTTCACTGTTTCCCGGTCTTAGAGAAGTAGATTTCTTTGGGCGAAAGTGCTGTTTTCACAGTGCTAAGTACTCCCAACTCTATCAACACTGTAGGTTTTACCAGTTTTCTAAGTCTCTCTTATTTTCTTGTACTTATACTTGGAATTCTCTGTGTAAACCTCTGTAACTTCTCTAGGTAGATGAATCAGTGTGTACTTTCTCTTGTTTCTATCTGTTACCAATCTTGAGAAACTCATACATTCTCTTTTCACTGTTTTCCCGGTCATAGAGAAGTAGATTTCTTTTGGCGAAAGTGCTGTTTTCCCCGTGGTAAGTACTCCCAACTCAGTTAACAATGTAAGTTTTACCAGTTTTCTAAGTCTCTCTTATTTTCTTGTACTTAAACTTGGAATTTTCGGTGTAAACATCTGTAACTTCTCTAGGTAGATGAATCACTGAGTATTTCTTTTGTTTCTATCTGTTACTAATCTTGAGAAACTCATACATTCTCTGTTACCTGTTTCCCGGTGTTAGAGAAGTAGATTTCTTTCTACGAAAGTGCTGTTTTCACAGTGCTAAGTACTCCCAACTCTATCAACAATGTAGGTTTTACCAGTTTTCTAACTCTCTCTTATTTTCTTGTACTTATACTTGGAATTCTCTGTGTAAACCTCTGTAACTTCTCTAGGTAGATGAATCACTGTGTACTTTCTCTTGTTTCTATCTGTTACCAATCTTGAGAAACTCATACATTCTCTGTTACCTGTTTCCCGGTCTTAGAGAAGTAGATTTCTTTCGGCGAAAGTGCTGTTTTCACAGTGCTGAGTACTCCCAACCCAATCAACAATGTAAGTTTTACCAGTTTTCTAAGTCTCTCTTATCTTCTTTTACTTATACTTGGAAATTTCTGTGTAAACCTCTGTAACTTCTCTCGGTAGATGAATCACTGTGTACTTTCTCTTGTTTCTATCTGTTACTAATCTTGAGAAACTCATACATTCTCTGTTACCTGTTTCCCGGTGTTAGAGAAGTAGATTTCTTTCTACGAAAGTGCTGTTTTCACAGTGCTAAGTACTCCCAAATCTATCAACAATGTAGGTTTTACCAGTTTTGTAAGTCTCTCTTATTTTCTTTACTTATACTTGGAATTCTCTGTGTAAACCTCTGTAACTTCTCTAGGTAGATGAATCACTGTGTACTTTCTCTTGTTTCTATCTGTTACTAATCTTGAGAAACTCATACATTCTCTGTTACCTGTTTCCCGGTCTTAGAGAAGTAGATTTCTTTCGGCGAAAGTGCTGTTTTCACAGTGCTAATTACTCCCAACTCTATCAACAATGTAGGTTTTACCAGTTTTCTAAGTCTCTCTTATTTTCTTGTACTTATACTTGGAATTCTGTCTGTAAACCTCTGTAACTTCTCTAGGTAGATGAATCACTGTGTACTTTCTCTTGTTTCTATCTGTTACCAATCTTGAGAAACTCATACATTCTCTTTTACCTGTTTCACGGTCTTAGAGAAGTAGATTTCTTTGGGTGAAAGTGCTGTTTTCACAGTGCTAAGTACTCCCAACTCAATCAACAATGTAAGTTTTACCAGTTTTCTAAGTTTCCCTTATCTTCTTTTACTTATACTTCGAATTTTCTGTGTAAACCTCCGTAACTTCTCTAGGTAGATGAATCACTGTGTACTTTCTCTTGTTTCTATCTGTTACCAATCTTGAGAAACTCATACATTCTCTTTTCACTGTTTCCCGGTCTTAGAGAAGTAGATTTCTTTCTGCGAAAGTGCTGTTTTCACAGTGCTAAGTACTCCAAACTCTATCAACAATGTAGGTTTTACCAGTTTTCTAAGTCTCTCTTATTTTCTTGTACTTATACTTGGAATTCTCTATGTAAACCTCTGTACCTTCTCTAGGTAGATGAATCACTGTGTACTTTCTCTTGTTTCTATCTGTTACCAATCTTGAGAAACTCATACATTCTCTTTTCACTGTTTCACGGTCTTAGAGAAGTAGATTTCTTTCGGCGAAAGTGCTGTTTTCACAGTGCTAAGTACTCCCAACTCTATCAACAATGTAAGTTTTACCAGTTTTCTAAGTCTCTCTAATCATCTTTTACTTATACTTGGAATTTTCTGTATAATCCTCTGTAACTTCTCTAGGTAGATGAATCACTGTGTACTTTCTTTTATTTCTATCTGTTAAAAATCTTGAGAAACTCATACATTCTCTTTTCACTGTTTCTCGGTCTTAGAGAAGTAGATTTCTTTCGACGAAACTGCTGTTTTCACAGTGCTAAGTACTCCCAACTCTATCAACAATGTAGGTTTTACCAGTTTTCTAAGTCTCTCTTATTTTCTTGTACTTAAACTTGGAATTTTCTGTGTAAACCTCTGTAACTTCTCTAGGTAGATGAATCACTGTGTACTTCTTTTGATTCTATCTGTTACTAATCTTGAGAAACTCATACATTCTCTGTTACCTGTTTCCTGTTGTTAGAGAAGAAGATTTCTTTCGGCGAAAGTGCTGTTTTCACAGTGCTAAGTACTCCCAACTCTATTAACAATGTAGGTTTTACCAGTTTTTTAAGTCTCTCTTATTTTCTTGTACTTATACTTGGAATTCTCTGTGTAAACCTCTGTAACTTCTCTAGGTAGATGAATCACTGTGTACTTTCTCTTGTTTCTATCTGTTACCAATCTTGAGAAACTCATACATTCTCTGTTACCTGTTTCCCGGTCTTAGAGAAGTAGATTTCTTTCGGCGAAAGTGCTGTTTTCACAGTGCTGAGTACTCCCAACCCAATCAACAATGTAAGTTTTACCAGTTTTCTAAGTCTCTCTTATCTTCTTTTACTTATACTTGGAAATTTCCGTGTAAACCTCTGTAACTTCTCTAGGTAGATGAATCACTGTGTACTTTCTCTTGTTTCTATCTGTAACCAATCTTGAGATACTCATACATTCTCTTTTCACTGTTTCCCGGTCTTAGAGAAGTAGATTTCTTTCGGCGAAAGTGCTGTTTTCACAGTGCTAAGTACTCCCAACTCTATCAACAATGTAGGTTTTACCAGTTTTCTAAGTCTCTCTTATTTTCTTGTACTTATACTTGGAATTCTCTGTGTAAACCTCTGTAACTTCTCTAGGGAGATGAATCACTGTGTACTTTCTCTTGTTTCTATCTGTTACTAATCTTGAGAAACTCATACATTCTCTTTTCACTGATTCACGGTCTTAGAGAAGTAGATTTCTTTCTGCGAAAGTGCAGTTTTCACAGTGCTAAGTACTCCCAACTCTATCAACAATGTAGGTTTTACGAGCTTTCTAAGTCTCTCTTATTTTCTTGTACTTATACTTGGAAATTTCCGTGTAAACCTCTGTAACTTCTCTAGGTAGATGAATCACTGTGTACTTCTTTTGTTTGTATCTGTTACTAATCTTGAGAAACTGATACATTCTCTGTTACCTGTTTCCTGGTGTTAGAGAAGTAGATTTCTTTCGGCGAAAGTGCTGTTTTCACAGTGCTCAGTACTCCCAACTCTATCAACAATGTAGGTTTTACCAGTTTTCTAAGTCTCTCTTATTTTCTTGTACTTGTACGTGGAATTCTCTGTGTAAACCTCTGTAAATCTCTAGGTAGATGAATCACTGTGTACTTTCTCTTGTTTCTATCTGTTACCAATCTTGAGAAACTCATACATTCTCTTTTCACTGTTTCACGGTCTTAGAGAAGTAGATTTCTTTGAGTGAAAGTGCTGTTTTCACAGTGCTAAGTACTCCCAACTCAATCAACAATGTAAGTTTTACCAGTTTTCTAAGTCTCTCTTATCTTCTTTTACTTATACTTCGAATTTTCTGTGTAAACCTCTGTAACTTCTCTAGGTAGATGAATCACTGTGTACTTTCTCTTGTTTCTATCTGTTCCCAATCTTGAGAAACTCATACATTCTCTTTTCACTGTTTCCCGGTCTTAGAGAAGTAGATTTCTTTCGCGAAAGTGCTGTTTTCACAGTGCTAAGTACTCCCAACTCTATCAACAATGTAGGTTTTACCAGTTTTCTAAGTCTCTCTTATTTTCTTGCACTTATACTTGGAATTCTCTGTGTAAACCTCTGTAACTTCTCTAGGTAGATGAATGACTGTGTACTTTCTCTTGTTTCTATCTGTTGCTAATCTTGAGAAACTCATACATTCTCTGTTACATGTTTCCCGGTCTTAGAGAAGTAGATTTCTTTCGGCGAAAGTGCTGTTTTCACAGTGCTGAGTACTCCCAACCCAATCAACAATGTAAGTTTTACCAGTTTTCTAAGTCTCTCTTATCTTCTTTTACTTATAGTTGGAATTTTCTGTGTAACCCTCTGTAACTTCTCTAGGTAGATGAATCACTGTGTACTTTCTCTTGTTTCTATCTGTTACCAATCTTGAGAAACTCATACATTCTCTTTTCACTGTTTCCCGGTATTAGAGAAGTAGATTTGTTTCGGCGAAAGTGCTGTTTTCACAGTGCTAAGTACTCCCAACCCAATCAACAATGTAAGTTTTAGCAGTTTTCAAAGTCTCTCGTATCTTCTTTTTCTTATACTTGGAATTCTCTGTGTAAACCTCTGTAACTTCTCTAGATAGATGAATCACTGTGTACTTTCTCTTTTTTCTATCTTTTGCCAATCTTCAGAAACTCATACATTCTCTTTTCACTGTTTCCCGGTCTTAGAGAAGTAGATTTCTTTGGGCGAAAGTGCTGTTTTCACAGTGCTAAGTACTCCCAACTCTATCAACAATGTAGGTTTTACCAGTTTTCTAAGTCTCTCTTATTTTCTTGTACTTATACTTGGAATTCTCTGTGTAAACCTCTGTAACTTCTCTAGGTAGATGAATCACTGTGTACTTTCTCTTGTTTCTGTTACCAATCTTGAGAAACTCATACATTCTCTTTTCACTGTTTCACGGTCTTAGAGAAGTAGATTTCTTTGGGCGAAAGTGCTGTTTTCACAGTGCTAAGTACTCCCAACTCAATCAACAATGTAAGTTTTACCAGTTTTCTAAGTCTCTCTTATTTTCTTGTACTTAAACTTGGAATTTTCTGTGTAAACCTCTGTAACTTCTCTAGGTAGATGAATCACTGAGTATTTCTTTTGTTTCTATCTGTTACTAATCCTGAGAAACTCATACATTTTCTGTTACCTGTTTCCCGGTGTCAGAGAAGTAGATTTCTTTCTGCGAAAGTGCTGTTTTCACAGTGCTAAGTACTCCCAACTCTATCAACAATGTAGGTTTTACCAGTTTTCTAACTCTCTCTTATTTTCTTGTACTTATACTTGGAATTCTCTGTGTAAACCTCTGTAACTTCTCTAGGTAGATGAATCACTGTGTACTTTCTCTTGTTTCTATCTGTTACCAATCTTGAGAAACTCATACATTCTCTGTTACCTGTTTCCCGGTCTTAGAGAAGTAGATTTCTTTCGGCGAAAGTGCTGTTTTCACAGTGCTGAGTACTCCCAACCCAATCAACAATGTAAGTTTTACCAGTTTTCTAAGTCTCTCTTATCTTCTTTTACTTATACTTGGAAATTTCTGTGTAAACCTCTGTAACTTCTCTCGGTAGATGAATCACTGTGTACTTTCTCTTGTTTCTATCTGTTACCAATCTTGAGAAACTCATACATTCTCTTTTCACTATTTCCCGGTCTTAGAGAAGTAGATTTCTTTGGGCGAAAGTGCTGTTTTCACAGTGCTATGTACTCCCAACTCTATCAACAATGTAGGTTTTACCAGTTTTCTAAGTCTCTCTTATCTTCTTTTACTTATACTTGGAAATTTCTGTGTAAACCTCTGTAACTTCCCTCGGTAGATGAATCACTGTGTACTTTCTCTTCTTTCTATCTGTTACCAATCTTGAGAAACTCATACATTCTCTTTTCACTGTTTCACGGTCTTAGACAAGTAGATTTCTTTCGGCGAAAGTGCTGTTTTCACACTGCTAAGTACTCCCAACTCTGTCAACAATGTAGGTTTTACCAGTTTTCTAAGTCTCTCTTATCTTCTTTTACTTATACTTGGAAATTTCTGTGTAAACCTCTGTAACTTCTCTAGGTAGATGAATCACTGTGTACTTTCTCTTGTTTCTATCTGTTACCAATCTTGAGAAACTCATACATTCTCTGTTACCTGTTTCCCGGTCTTAGAGAAGTAGATTTCTTTCGGCGAAAGTGCTGTTTTCACAGTGCTAAGTACTCCCAACTCTATCAACAATGTAGGTTTTACCAGTTTTCTAACTCTCTCTTATTTTCTTGTACTTATACTGGGAATTCTCTGTGTAAACCTCTGTAACTTCTCTAGTTAGATGAATCACTGTGTACTTTCTCTTGTTTCTATCTGTTACCAATCTTGAGAAACTCATACATTCTCTTTTCACTGTTTCCCGGTCTTAGAGAAGTAGATTTGTTTCGGCGAAAGTGCTGTTTTCACAGTGCTAAGTACTCCCAACCCAATCAACAATGTAAGTTTTACCAGTTTTCAAAGTCTCTCTTATCTTCTTTTACTTATTCTTGGAATTCTCTGTGTAAACCTCTGTAACTTGTCTAGATAGATGAATCACTGTGTACTTTCTCTTGTTTCTATCTGTTACCAATCTTCAGAAACTCATACATTCTCTTTTCACTGTTTCGCGGTATTAGAGAAGTAGATTTCTTTCGGCGAAAGTGCTGTTTTCACAGTGCTAAGTACTCCCAACTCTATCAACAATGTAGGTTTTACCAGTTTTCTAAGTCTCTCTTATTTTCTTGTACTTATACTTGGAATTCTCTGTGTAAACCTCTGTAACTTCTCTAGGTAGATGAATCACTGTGTACTTTCTCTTGTTTCTATCTGTTACCAATCTTGAGAAGCTCATACATTCTCTTTTACCTGTTTCCCGGTCTTAGAGAAGTAGATTTCTTTCGGCGAAAGTGCTGTTTTCACAGTGCTCAGTACTCCCAACTCTATCAACAATGTAGGTTTTACCAGTTTTCTAAGTCTCTCTTATTTTCTTGTACTTATACGTGGAATTCTCTGTGTAAACCTATGTAACTTCTCTAGGTAGATGAATCACTGTGTACTTTCTCTTGTTTCTATCTGTTACCAATCTTCAGAAACTCATACATTCTCTTTTCACTGTTTCGCGGTATTAGAGAAGTAGATTTCTTTCGGCGAAAGTGCTGTTTTCACAGTGCTAAGTACTCCCAACTCTATCAACAATGTAGGTTTTACCAGTTTTCTAAGTCTCTCTTATTTTCTTGTACTTATACTTGGAATTCTCTGTGTAAACCTCTGTAACTTCTCTAGGTAGATGAATCACTGTGTACTTTCTCTTGTTTCTATCTGTTACCAATCTTGAGAAGCTCATACATTCTCTTTTACCTGTTTCCCGGTCTTAGAGAAGTAGATTTCTTTCGGCGAAAGTGCTGTTTTCACAGTGCTCAGTACTCCCAACTCTATCAACAATGTAGGTTTTACCAGTTTTCTAAGTCTCTCTTATTTTCTTGTACTTATACGTGGAATTCTCTGTGTAAACCTCTGTAACTTCTCTAGGTAGATGAATCACTGTGTACTTTCTCTTGTTTCTATCTGTTACCAATCTTGAGAAACTCATACATTCTCTTTTCACTGTTTCACGGTCTTAGAGAAGTAGATTTCTTTGGGCGAAAGTGCTGTTTTCACAGTGCTAAGTACTCCCAACTCAATCAACAATGTAAGTTTTACCAGTTTTCTAAGTTTCTCTTATCTTCTTTTACTTATACTTCGAATTTTCTGTGTAAACCTCCGTAACTTCTCTAGGTAGATGAATCACTGTGTACTCTCTCTTGTTTCTATCTGTTACCAATCTTGAGAAACTCATACATTCTCTTTTCACTGTTTCCCGGTCTTAGAGAAGTAGATTTCTTTCGGCGAAAGTGCTGTTTTCACAGTGCTAAGTACTCCAAACTCTATCAACAATGTAGGTTTTACCAGTTTTCTAAGTCTCTCTTATTTTCTTGTACTTATACTTGGAATTCTCTGTGTAAACCTCTGTAACTGCTCTAGGTAGATGAATCACTGTGTACTTTCTCTTGTTTCTATCTGTTACCAATCTTGAGAAACTCATACATTCTCTTTTCACTGTTTCACGGTCTTAGAGAAGTAGATTTCTTTCGGCGAAAGTGCTGTTTTCACAGTGCTAAGTACTCCCAACTCTATCAACAATGTAAGTTTTACCAGTTTTCTAAGTCTCTCTAATCATCTTTTACTTATACTTGGAATTTTCTGTGTAATCCTCTGTAACTTCTCTAGGTAGATGAATCACTGTGTACTTTCTTTTATTTCTATCTGTTAAAAATCTTGAGAAACTCATACATTCTCTTTTCACTGTTTCCCGGTCTTAGAGAAGTAGATTTCTTTCGGCGAAACTGCTGTTTTCACAGTGCTAAGTACTCCCAACTCTATCAACAATGTAGGTTTTACCAGTTTTCTAAGTCTCTCTTATTTTCTTGTACTTAAACTTGGAATTTTCTGTGTAAACCTCTGTAACTTCTCTAGGTAGATGAATCACTGTGTACTTCTTTTGTTTGTATCTGTTACTAATCTTGAGAAACTCATACATTCTCTGTTACCTGTTTCCTGGTGTTAGAGAAGAAGATTTCTTTCGGCGAAAGTGCTGTTTTCACAATGCTAAGTACTCTCAACTCTATCAACAATGAAGGTTTTACCAGTTTCCTAAGTCTCTCTTATTTTCTTGTACTTATACTTGGAATTCTCTGCGTAAACCTCTGTAACTTCTCTAGGTAGATGAATCACCGTGTACTTTCTCTTGTTTCTCTTACCAATCTTGAGAAACTCATACATTCTCTTTTCACTGTTTCGCGGTCTTAGAGAAGTAGATTTCTTTGGGCGAAAGTGCTGTTTTCACAGTGCTAAGTACTCCCAACTCAATCAACAATGTAAGTTTTACCAGTTTTCTAAGTCTCTCTTATCTTCATTTACTAATACTTGGAATTTTCTGTGTAAACCTCTGTAACTTCTCTAGGTAGATGAATCACTGTGTACTTTCTCTTGTTTCTATCTGTTACCAATCTTGAGAAACTCATACATTCTCTTTTCACTGTTTCCCGGTCTTAGAGAAGTAGATTTCTTTCGGCGAACGTGCTGTTTTCACAGTGCTAAGTACTCCCAACTCTATCAACAATGTAGCTTTTAACAGTTTTCTAAGTCTCTCTTATTTTCTTGTACTTATACGTGGAATTCTCTGTGTAAACCTCTGTAACTTCTCTAGGTAGATGAATCACTGTGTACTTTCTCTTGTTTCTATCTGTTACCAATCTTGAGAAACTCATACATTCTCTTTTTACTGTTTCCCGGTCTTAGAGAAGTAGATTTCTTTCGCGAAAGTGCTGTTTTCACAGTGCTAAGTACTCCCAACTCTATCAACATTGTAGGTTTTACCTGTTTTCTAAGTCTCTCTTATTTTCTTGTACTTATACTTGGAATTCTCTGTGTAAACCTCTGTAACTTCTCTAGGTAGATGAATCACTGTGTACTTTCTCTTGTTTCTATCTGTTACCAATCTAGAGAAACTCATACATTCTCTTTTCACTGTTTCACGGTCTTAGAGAAGTAGATTTCTTTCGGTGAAAGTGCTGTTTTCACAGTGCTAAATACTCCCAACTCAATCAACAATGTAAGTTTTACCAGTTTTCTAAGTCTCTCTTATCTTCTTTTACTTACACTTGGAATTTTCTGTGTAAACCTCTGTAACTTCTCTAGGTAGATGAATCACTGTGTACTTTCTCTTGTTTCTATCTGTTACCAATCTTGAGAAACTCATACATTCTCTTTTCACTGTTTCCCGGTCTTAGAGAAGTAGATTTCTTTGGGCGAAAGTGCTATTTTCACACTGCTAAGTACTCCCAACTCAATCAACAATGTAAGTTTTACCAGTTTTTTAAGTCTCTCTTATCTTCTTTTACTTATACTTGGAATTTTCTGTGTAAACCTCTGTAACTTCTCTAGTTAGGTGAATCACTGTGTACTTTCTCTTGTTTCTATCTGTCACCAATCTTGAGAAACTCATACATTCTCTTTTCACTGTTTCCCGGTCTTAGAGAAGTAGATTTCTTTCGGCGAAAGTGCTGTTTTCACAGTGCTAAGTACTCCCAACCCAATCAACAATATAAGTTTTACCAGTTTTCAAAGTCTCTCTTATCTTCTTTTACTTATACTTGGAATTCTCTGTGTAAACCTCTGTAACTTCTCTAGTTAGATGAATCACTGTGTACTTTCTCTTGTTTCTATCTGTTACCAATCTTGAGAAACTCATACATTCTCTTTTCACCTTTTCCCGGTCATACAGAAGTAGATTTCTTTCGGCTAAAGTGCTGTTTTCACAGTGCTAAGTACTCCCAACTCTATCAACAATGTAGGTTTTACCAGTTTTCTAAGTCTCTCTTATTTTCTTGTACTTATACTTGGAATTCTCTGTGTAAACCTCTGTAACTTCTCTAGGTAGATGAATCACTGTGTACTTTCTCTTGTTTCTATCTGTTACTAATCTTGAGAAACTCATACATTCTCTGTTACCTGTTTCCCGGTCTTAGAGAAGTAGATTTCTTTCGGCGAAAGTGCTTGTTTCACAGTGCTAAGTACTCCCAACTCTATCAACAATGTAGGTTTTACCAATTTTCTAAGTCTCTCTTATTTTCTTGTACTTATACTTGGAATTCTCTGTGTAAACCTCTGTAACTTCTCTAGGTAGGTGAATCACTGTGTACTTTCTCTTGTTTCTATCTGTTACCAATCTTGAGAAGCTCATACATTCTGTGTTACCTGTTTCCCGGTCTTAGAGAAGTAGATTTGTTTCGGCGAAAGTGCTGTTTTCACAGTGCTCAGTACTCCCAACTCTATCAACAATGTAGGTTTTACCAGTTTTCTAAGTCTCTCTTATTTTCTTGCACTTATACTTGGAATTCTCTGTGTAAACCTCTGTAACTTCCCTAGGTAGATGAATCACTGTGTACTTTCTCTTGTTTCTATCTGTTACCAATCTTGAGAAACTCATACATTCTCTTTTCGCTGTTTCCCGGTCTTAGAGAAGTAGATTTCTTTGGGCGAAAGTGCTGTTTTCACAGTGCTAAGTACTCCCAACTCAATCAACACTGTAAGATTTACCAGTTTTCTAAGTCTCTCTTATTTTCTTGTACTTATACCTGGAATTCTCTGTGTAAACCTCTGTAACTTCTCTAGCTAGATGAATCACTGTGTACTTTCTCTTGTTTCTATCTGTTACCAATCTTGAGAAACTCATACATTCTCTTTTCACTGTATCCCGGTCTTAGAGAAGTAGATTTCTTTCGGCGAAAGTGCTGTTTTCACAGTGCTAAGTACTCCCAACTCTATCAACAATGTAGGTTTTACCAGTTTTCTAAGTCTCTCTTATTTTCTTGTACTTATACTTGGAATTCTCTGTGTAAACCTCTGTAACTTCTCTAGGTAGATGAATCACTGTGTACTTTCTCTTGTTTCTATCTGTTAACAATCTTGAGAAGCTCATACATTCTCTTTTACCTGTTTCCCGGTCTTAGAGAAGTAGATTTCTTTCGGCGAAAGTGCTGTTTTCACAGTGCTCAGTACTCCCAACTCTATCAACAATGTAGGTTTTACCAGTTTTCTAAGTCTCTCTTATTTTCTTGTACTTATACGTGGAATTCTCTGTGTAAACCTCTGTAACTTCTCTAGGTAGATGAATCACTGTGTACTTTCTCTTGTTTCTATCTGTTACCAATCTTGAGAAACTCATACATTCTCTTTTCACTGTTTCACGGTCTTAGAGAAGTAGATTTCTTTGGGCGAAAGTGCTGTTTTCACAGTGCTAAGTACTCCCAACTCAATCAACAATGTAAGTTTTACCAGTTTTCTAAGTCTCTCTAATCATCTTTTACTTATACTTGGAATTTTCTGTATAAACCCCTGTAACTTCTCTAGGTAGGTGAATCACTGTGTACTTTCTCTGGTTTCTATCTGTTACCAATCTTGAGAAACTCATACATTCTCTTTTCACTGTTTCCCGGTCTTAGAGAAGTAGATTTCGTTCTGCGAAAGTGCTGTTTTCACAGTGCTAAGTACTCCCAACTCTATCAACAATGTAGGTTTTACCTGTTTTCTAAGTCTCTCTTATTTTCTTGTACTTATGCTTGGAATTCTCTGTGTAAACCTCTGTAACTTCTCTAGGTAGATGAATCACTGTGTACTTTCTCTTGTTTCTATCTGTTACCAATCTTGAGAAACTCATACATTCTCTTTTCACTGTTTCCCGGTCTTAGAGAAGTAGATTTCTTTCGGCGAAAGCGCTGTTTTCACAGTGCTAAGTACTCCCAATTCAATCAACAATGTAAGTTTTACCAGTTTTCTAAGTCTCTCTTATCTTCTTTTACTTACACTTGGAATTTTCTGTGTAAACTTCTGTAACTTCTCTAGGTAGATGAATCACTGTGTACTTTCTCTTGTTTCTATCTGTTACCAATCTTGAGAAACTCATACATTCTCTTTTCACTGTTTCCCGGTCTTAGAGAAGTAGATTTCTTTCGGCGAAAGCGCTGTTTTCACAGTGCTAAGTACTCCCAACTCAATCAACAATGTAAGTTTTACCAGTTTTCTAAGTCTCTCTAATCATCTTTTACTTATACTTGGAATTTTCTGTGTAAACCCCTGTAACTTCTCTAGGTAGATGAATCACTGTGTACTTTCTCTGGTTTCTATCTGTTACCAATCTTGAGAAACTCATACATTCTCTTTTCACTGTTTCCCGGTCTTAGAGAAGTAGATTTCTTTATGCGAAAGTGCTGTTTTCACAGTGCTAAGTACTCCCAACTCTATCAACAATGTAGTTTTTACCTGTTTTCTAAGTCTCTCTTATTTTCTTGTACTTATACTTGGAATTCTTTGTGTAAACCTCTGTAACTTCTCTAGGTAGATGAATCACTGTGTACTTTCTCTTGTTTCTATCTGTTACTAATCTTGAGAAACTCATACATTCTCTGTTACCTGTTTCCTGGTCTTAGATAAGTAGATTTCTTTCGGCGAAAGTGCTGTTTTCACAATGCTGAGTACTCCCAACCCAATCAACAATGTAAGTTTTACCAGTTTTCTAAGTCTCTCTTATCTTCTTTTACTTATACTTGGAATTTTCTGTGTAACCCTCTGTAACTTCTCTAGGTAGATGAATCACTGTGTACTTTCTCTTGTTTCTATCTGTTACCAATCTTGAGAAACTCATACATTCTCTTTTCACTGTTTCCCGGTCTTAGAGAAGTAGATTTGTTTCGGCGAAAGTGCTGTTTTCACAGTGCTAAGTACTCCCAACCCAATCAACAATGTAAGTTTTACCAGTTTTCAAAGTCTCTCTTATCTTCTTTTACTTATACTTGGAATTCTCTGTGTAAACCTCTGTAACTTGTCTAGATAGATGAATCACTGTGTACTTTCTCTTGTTTCTATCTGTTACCAATCTTCAGAAACTCATACATTCTCTTTTCACTGTTTCGCGGTATTAGAGAAGTAGATTTCTTTCGGCGAAAGTGCTGTTTTCACAGTGCTAAGTACTCCCAACTCTATCAACAATGTAGGTTTTACCAGTTTTCTAAGTCTCTCTTATTTTCTTGTACTTATACTTGGAATTCTCTGTGTAAACCTCTGTAACTTCTCTAGGTAGATGAATCACTGTGTACTTTCTCTTGTTTCTATCTGTTACCAATCTTGAGAAGCTAATACATTCTCTTTTACCTGTTTCCCGGTCTTAGAGAAGTAGATTTCTTTCGGCGAAAGTGCTGTTTTCACAGTGCTCAGTACTCCCAACTCTATCAACAATGTAGGTTTTACCAGTTTTCTAAGTCTCTCTTATTTTCTTGTACTTATACGTGGAATTCTCTGTGTAAACCTCTGTAACTTCTCTAGGTAGATGAATCACTGTGTACTTTCTCTTGTTTCTATCTGTTACCAATCTTGAGAAACTCATACATTCTCTTTTCACTGTTTCACGGTCTTAGAGAAGTAGATTTCTTTGGGCGAAAGTGCTGTTTTCACAGTGCTAAGTACTCCCAACTCAATCAACAATGTAAGTTTTACCAGTTTTCTAAGTCTCTCTAATCATCTTTTACTTATACTTGGAATTTTCTGTGTAAACCCCTGTAACTTCTCTAGGTAGATGAATCACTGTGTACTTTCTCTGGTTTCTATCTGTTACCAATCTTGAGAAACTCATACATTCTCTTTTCACTGTTTCCCGGTCTTAGAGAAGTAGATTTCTTTCTGCGAAAGTGCTGTTTTCACAGTGCTAAGTACTCCCAACTCTATCAACAATGTAGGTTTTACCTGATTTCTAAGTCTCTCTTATTTTCTTGTACTTATACTTGGAATTCTCTGTGTAAACCTCTGTAACTTCTCTAGGTAGATGAATCACTGTGTACTTTCTCTTGTTTCTATCTGTTACCAATCTTGAGAAACTCATACATTCTCTTTTCACTGTTTCCCGGTCTTAGAGAAGTAGATTTGTTTCGGCGAAAGTGCTGTTTTCACAGTGCTAAGTACTCCCAACCCAATCAACAATGTAAGTTTTACCAGTTTTCAAAGTCTCTCTTATCTTCTTTTACTTATACTTGGAATTCTCTGTGTAAACCTCTGTAACTTGTCTAGATAGATGAATCACTGTGTACTTTCTCTTGTTTCTATCTGTTACCAATCTTCAGAAACTCATACATTCTCTTTTCACTGTTTCGCGGTATTAGAGAAGTAGATTTCTTTCGGCGAAAGTGCTGTTTTCACAGTGCTAAGTACTCCCAACTCTATCAACAATGTAGGTTTTACCAGTTTTCTAAGTCTCTCTTATTTTCTTTTACTTATACTTGCAATTCTCTGTGTAAACCTCTGTAACTTCTCAAGGTAGATGAATCACTGTGTACTTTCTCTTGTTTCTATCTTTTACCAATCTTGAGAAACTCATACGTTCTCTTTTCACTGTTTCCCGGTCTTAGAGAAGTAGATTTCTTTCGGCGAAAGTGCAGTTTTCACAGTGCTAAGTACAACCAACTCTATCAACAATGTAGGTTTTACCAGTTTTCTAAGTCTCTCTTATTTTCTTGTACTTATACTTGGAATTCTCTGTGTAAACCTCTGTAACTTCTCTAGTTAGATGAATCACTGTGTACTTTCTCTTGTTTCTATCTGTTACCAATCTTGAGAAACTCATACATTCTCTTTTCACTGTTTCCCGGTCTTAGAAAAGTAGATTTCCTTCGGCGAAAGTGCTGTTTTCACAGTGCTAAGTACTCCCAAATCTATCAACAATGTAGGTTTTACCAGTTTTCTAAGTCTCTCTTATTTTCTTGTACTTATACTTGGAATTCTCTGTGTAAACCTCTGTAACTTCTCTAGGTAGATGAATCACTGTGTACTTTTTCTTGTTTCTATCTGTTACTAATCTTGAGAAACTCATACATTCTCTGTTACCTGTTTCCCGGTCTTAGAGAAGTAGATTTCTTTCGGCGAAAGTGCTGTTTTCACAGTGCTAATTACTCCCAACTGTATCAACAATGTAGGTTTTACCAGTTTTCTAAGTCTCTCTTATTTTCTTGTACTTATACTTGGAATTCTCTCTGTAAACCTCTGTAACTTCTCTAGGTAGATGAATCACTGTGTACTTTCTCTTGTTTCTATCTGTTACCAATCTTGAGAAACTCATACATTCTCTGTTACCTGTTTCCCGGTCTTAGAGAAGTAGATTTCTTTCGGTGAAAGTGCTGTTTTCACAGTGCTCAGTACTCCCAACTCTATCAACAACGTAGGTTTTACCAGTTTTCTAAGTCTCTCTTATTTTCTTGTACTTATACGTGGAATTCTCTGTGTAAACCTCTGTAAATCTCTAGGTAGATGAATCACTGTGTACTTTCTCTTGTTTCTATCTGTTACCAATCTTGAAAAACTCATACATTCTCTTTTCCCTGTTTCACGGTCTTAGAGAAGTAGATTTCTTTGGGTGAAAGTGCTGTTTTCACAGTGCTAAGTACTCCCAACTCAATCAACAATGTAAGTTTTACCAGTTTTCTAAGTTTCCTTTATCTTCTTTTACTTATACTTCGAATTTTCTGTGTAAACCTCCGTAACTTCTCTAGGTAGATGAATCACTGTGTACTTTCTCTTGTTTCTATCTGTTACCAATCTTGAGAAACTCATACATTCTCTTTTCACTGTTTCCCGGTCTTAGAGAAGTAGATTTCTTTCGGCGAAAGTGCTGTTTTCACAGTGCTAAGTACTCCAAACTCTATCAACAATGTAGGTTTTCCCAGTTTTCTAAGTCTCTCTTATTTTCTTGTACTTATACTTGGAATTCTCTGTGTAAACCTCTGTAACTTCTCTAGGTAGATGAATCACTGTGTACTTTCTCTTGTTTCTATCTGTTACCAATCTTGAGAAACTCATACTTTCTCTGTTACCTGTTTCCCGGTCTTAGAGAAGTAGATTTCTTTCGGCGAAAGTGCTGTTTTCACAGTGCTGAGTACTCCCAACCCAATCAACAATGTAAGTTTTGCCAGTTTTCTAAGTCTCTCTTATCTTCTTTTACTTATACTTGGAAATTTCCGTGTAAACCTCTGTAACTTCTCTAGGTAGATGAACCACTGTGTACTTTCTCTTGTTTCTATCTGTTACCAATCTTGAGATACTCATACATTCTCTTTTCACTGTTTCCCGGTCTTACAGAAGTAGATTTCTTTCGGCGAAAGTGCTGTTTTCACAGTGCTAAGTACTCCCAACTCTATCAACAATGTAGGTTTTACCAGTTTTCTAAGTCTCTCTTATTTTCTTGTACTTATACTTGGAATTCTATGTGTAAACCTCTATAACTTCTCTAGGGAGATGAATCACTGTGTACTTTCTCTTGTTTCTATCTGTTACTAATCTTGAGAAACTCATACATTCTCTGTTACCTGTTTCCCGGTCTTAGAGAAGTAGATTTCTTTAGGCGAAAGTGCTGTTTTCACAGTGCTAAGTACTCCCAAGTCTATTAACAATGTAGGTTTTACCAGTTTTCTAAGTCTCTCATATCTTCTTTTACTTATACTTGGAAATTTCCGTGTAAACCTCTGTAACTTCTCTAGGTAGATGAATCACTGTGTACTTCTTTTGTTTGTATCTGTTACTAATCTTGAGAAACTCATACATTCTCTGTTACCTGTTTCCCGGTCTTATAGAAGTAGATTTCTTTCGGCGAAAGTGCTGTTTTCACAGTGCTAATTACTCCCAACTGTATCAACAATGTAGGTTTTACCAGTTTTCTAAGTCTCTCTTATTTTCTTGTACTTATACTTGGAATTCTCTGTGTAAACCTCTGTAACTTCTCTAGGTAGATGAATCACTGTGTACTTTCTCTTGTTCTGTTACCAATCTTGAGAAACTCATACATTCTCTTTTCACTGTTTCCCGGTCTTAGAGAAGTAGATTTGTTTCGGCGAAAGTGCTGTTTTCACAGTGCTAAGTACTCCCAACTCTATCAACAATGTAGGTTTTACCAGTTTTCTAAGTCTCTCCTATTTTCTTTTACTTATACTTGGAATTATCTGTGTAAACCTCTGTAACTTCTCTAGGTAGATGAATCAGTGTGTACTTTCTCTTGTTTCTATCTGTTACCAATCTTGAGAAACTCATACATTCTCTTTTCACTGTTTCCCGGTCTTAGAGAAGTAGATTTCTTTGGGCGAAAGTGCTGTTTTCACAGTGCTAAGTACTCCCAACTCTATCAACACTGTAGGTTTTACCAGTTTTCTAAGTCTCTCTTATTTTCTTGTACTTATACTTGGAATTCTCTGTGTAAACCTCTGTAACTTCTCTAGGTAGATGAATCAGTGTGTACTTTCTCTTGTTTCTATCTGTTACCAATCTTGAGAAACTCATACATTCTCTTTTCACTGTTTCCCGGTCATAGAGAAGTAGATTTCTTTTGGCGAAAGTGCTGTTTTCCCCGTGGGAAGTACTCCCAACTCAGTTAACAATGTAAGTTTTACCAGTTTTCGAAGTCTCTCTTATCTTCTTTTACTTATACTTGGAATTTTCTGTGTAACCCTCTGTAACTTCTCTAGGTAGATGAATCACTGTGTACTTTCTCTTGTTTCTATCTGTTACCAATCTTGAGAAACTCATACATTCTCTTTTCACTGTTTCCCGGTCTTAGAGAAGTAGATTTGTTTCGGCGAAAGTGCTGTTTTCACAGTGCTAAGTACTCCCAACCCAATCAACAATGTAAGTTTTACCAGTTTTCAAAGTCTCTCTTATCTTCTTTTACTTATACTTGGAATTCTCTGTGTAAACCTCTGTAACTTGTCTAGACAGATGAATCACTGTGTACTTTCTCTTGTTTCTATCTGTTACCAATCTTCAGAAACTCATACATTCTCTTTTCACTGTTTCGCGGTATTAGAGAAGTAGATTTCTTTCGGCGAAAGTGCTGTTTTCACAGTGCTAAGTACTCCCAACTCTATCAACAATGTAGGTTTTACCAGTTTTCTAAGTCTCTCTTATTTTCTTGTACTTATACTTGGAATTCTCTGTGTAAACCTCTGTAACTTCTCTAGGTAGATGAATCACTGTGTACTTTCTCTTGTTTCTATCTGTTACCAATCTTGAGAAGCTCATACATTCTCTTTTACCTGTTTCCCGGTCTTAGAGAAGTAGATTTCTTTCGGCGAAAGTGCTGTTTTCACAGTGCTCAGTACTCCCAACTCTATCAACAATGTAGGTTTTACCAGTTTTCTAAGTCTCTCTTATTTTCTTGTACTTATACGTGGAATTCTCTGTGTAAACCTCTGTAACTTCTCTAGGTAGATGAATCACTGTGTACTTTCTCTTGTTTCTATCTGTTACCAATCTTGAGAAACTCATACATTCTCTTTTCACTGTTTCACGGTCTTAGAGAAGTAGATTTCTTTGGGCGAAAGTGCTGTTTTCACAGTGCTAAGTACTCCCAACTCAATCAACAATGTAAGTTTTACCAGTTTTCTAAGTCTCTCTAATCATCTTTTACTTATACTTGGAATTTTCTGTGTAAACCCCTGTAACTTCTCTAGGTAGATGAATCACTGTGTACTTTCTCTGGTTTCTATCTGTTACCAATCTTGAGAAACTCATACATTCTCTTTTCACTGTTTCCCGGTCTTAGAGAAGTAGATTTCTTTCTGCGAAAGTGCTGTTTTCACAGTGCTAAGTACTCCCAACTCTATCAACAATGTAGGTTTTACCTGATTTCTAAGTCTCTCTTATTTTCTTGTACTTATACTTGGAATTCTCTGTGTAAACCTCTGTAACTTCTCTAGGTAGATGAATCACTGTGTACTTTCTCTTGTTTCTATCTGTTACCAATCTTGAGAAACTCATACATTCTCTTTTCACTGTTTCCCGGTCTTAGAGAAGTAGATTTCTTTCGGCGAAAGTGCTGTTTTCACAGTGCTAAGTACTCCCAACCCAATCAACAATGTAAGTTTTACCAGTTTTCAAAGTCTCTCTTATCTTCTTTTACTTATACTTGGAATTCTCTGTGTAAACCTCTGTAACTTGTCTAGATAGATGAATCACTGTGTACTTTCTCTTGTTTCTATCTGTTACCAATCTTCAGAAACTCATACATTCTCTTTTCACTGTTTCGCGGTATTAGAGAAGTAGATTTCTTTCGGCGAAAGTGCTGTTTTCACAGTGCTAAGTACTCCCAACTCTATCAACAATGTAGGTTTTACCAGTTTTCTAAGTCTCTCTTATTTTCTTTTACTTATACTTGGAATTCTCTGTGTAAACCTCTGTAACTTCTCAAGGTAGATGAATCACTGTGTACTTTCTCTTGTTTCTATCTTTTACCAATCTTGAGAAACTCATACGTTCTCTTTTCACTGTTTCCCGGTCTTAGAGAAGTAGATTTCTTTCGGCGAAAGTGCTGTTTTCACAGTGCTAAGTACAACCAACTCTATCAACAATGTAGGTTTTACCAGTTTTCTAAGTCTCTCTTATTTTCTTGTACTTATACTTGGAATTCTCTGTGTAAACCTCTGTAACTTCTCTAGTTAGATGAATCACTGTGTACTTTCTCTTGTTTCTATCTGTTACCAATCTTGAGAAACTCATACATTCTCTTTTCACTGTTTCCCGGTCTTAGAAAAGTAGATTTCCTTCGGCGAAAGTGCTGTTTTCACAGTGCTAAGTACTCCCAAATCTATCAACAATGTAGGTTTTACCAGTTTTCTAAGTCTCTCTTATTTTCTTGTACTTATACTTGGAATTCTCTGTGTAAACCTCTGTAACTTCTCTAGGTAGATGAATCACTGTGTACTTTTTCTTGTTTCTATCTGTTACTAATCTTGAGAAACTCATACATTCTCTGTTACCTGTTTCCCGGTCTTAGAGAAGTAGATTTCTTTCGGCGAAAGTGCTGTTTTCACAGTGCTAATTACTCCCAACTGTATCAACAATGTAGGTTTTACCAGTTTTCTAAGTCTCTCTTATTTTCTTGTACTTATACTTGGAATTCTCTCTGTAAACCTCTGTAACTTCTCTAGGTAGATGAATCACTGTGTACTTTCTCTTGTTTCTATCTGTTACCAATCTTGAGAAACTCATACATTCTCTGTTACCTGTTTCCCGGTCTTAGAGAAGTAGATTTCTTTCGGTGAAAGTGCTGTTTTCACAGTGCTCAGTACTCCCAACTCTATCAACAATGTAGGTTTTACCAGTTTTCTAAGTCTCTCTTATTTTCTTGTACTTATACGTGGAATTCTCTGTGTAAGCCTCTGTAAATCTCTAGGTAGATGAATCACTGTGTACTTTCTCTTGTTTCTATCTGTTACCAATCTTGAAAAACTCATACATTCTCTTTTCCCTGTTTCACGGTCTTAGAGAAGTAGATTTCTTTGGGTGAAAGTGCTGTTTTCACAGTGCTAAGTACTCCCAACTCAATCAACAATGTAAGTTTTACCAGTTTTCTAAGTTTCCCTTATCTTCTTTTACTTATACTTCGAATTTTCTGTGTAAACCTCCGTAACTTCTCTAGGTAGATGAATCACTGTGTACTTTCTCTTGTTTCTATCTGTTACCAATCTTGAGAAACTCATACATTCTCTTTTCACTGTTTCCCGGTCTTAGAGAAGTAGATTTCTTTCGGCGAAAGTGCTGTTTTCACAGTGCTAAGTACTCCAAACTCTATCAACAATGTAGGTTTTCCCAGTTTTCTAAGTCTCTCTTATTTTCTTGTACTTATACTTGGAATTCTCTGTGTAAACCTCTGTAACTTCTCTAGGTAGATGAATCACTGTGTACTTTCTCTTGTTTCTATCTGTTACCAATCTTGAGAAACTCATACATTCTCTGTTACCTGTTTCCCGGTCTTAGAGAAGTAGATTTCTTTCGGCGAAAGTGCTGTTTTCACAGTGCTGAGTACTCCCAACCCAATCAACAATGTAAGTTTTGCCAGTTTTCTAAGTCTCTCTTATCTTCTTTTACTTATACCTGGAAATTTCCGTGTAAACCTCTGTAACTTCTCTAGGTAGATGAATCACTGTGTACTTTCTCTTGTTTCTATCTGTTACCAATCTTGAGATACTCATACATTCTCTTTTCACTGTTTCCCGGTCTTAGAGAAGTAGATTTCTTTCGGCGAAAGTGCTGTTTTCACAGTGCTAAGTACTCCCAACTCTATCAACAATGTAGGTTTTACCAGTTTTCTAAGTCTCTCTTATTTTCTTGTACTTATACTTGGAATTCTATGTGTAAACCTCTATAACTTCTCTAGGGAGATGAATCACTGTGTACTTTCTCTTGTTTCTATCTGTTACTAATCTTGAGAAACTCATACATTCTCTGTTACCTGTTTCCCGGTCTTAGAGAAGTAGATTTCTTTAGGCGAAAGTGCTGTTTTCACAGTGCTAAGTACTCCCAAGTCTATTAACAATGTAGTTTTTACCAGTTTTCTAAGTCTCTCATATCTTCTTTTACTTATACTTGGAAATTTCCGTGTAAACCTCTGTAACTTCTCTAGGTAGATGAATCACTGTGTACTTCTTTTGTTTGTATCTGTTACTAATCTTGAGAAACTCATACATTCTCTGTTACCTGTTTCCCGGTCTTATAGAAGTAGATTTCTTTCGGCGAAAGTGCTGTTTTCACAGTGCTAATTACTCCCAACTGTATCAACAATGTAGGTTTTACCAGTTTTCTAAGTCTCTCTTATTTTCTTGTACTTATACTTGGAATTCTCTGTGTAAACCTCTGTAACTTCTCTAGGTAGATGAATCACTGTGTACTTTCTCTTGTTCTGTTACCAATCTTGAGAAACTCATACATTCTCTTTTCACTGTTTCCCGGTCTTAGAGAAGTAGATTTGTTTCGGCGAAAGTGCTGTTTTCACAGTGCTAAGTACTCCCAACTCTATCAACAATGTAGGTTTTACCAGTTTTCTAAGTCTCTCCTATTTTCTTTTACTTATACTTGGAATTATCTGTGTAAACCTCTGTAACTTCTCTAGGTAGATGAATCAGTGTGTACTTTCTCTTGTTTCTATCTGTTACCAATCTTGAGAAACTCATACATTCTCTTTTCACTGTTTCCCGGTCTTAGAGAAGTAGATTTCTTTGGGCGAAAGTGCTGTTTTCACAGTGCTAAGTACTCCCAACTCTATCAACACTGTAGGTTTTACCAGTTTTCTAAGTCTCTCTTATTTTCTTGTACTTATACTTGGAATTCTCTGTGTAAACCTCTGTAACTTCTCTAGGTAGATGAATCAGTGTGTACTTTCTCTTGTTTCTATCTGTTACCAATCTTGAGAAACTCATACATTCTCTTTTCACTGTTTCCCGGTCATAGAGAAGTAGATTTCTTTTGGCGAAAGTGCTGTTTTCCCCGTGGTAAGTACTCCCAACTCAGTTAACAATGTAAGTTTTACCAGTTTTCTAAGTCTCTCTTATTTTCTTGTACTTAAACTTGGAATTTTCGGTGTAAACATCTGTAACTTCTCTAGGTAGATGAATCACTGAGTATTTCTTTTGTTTCTATCTGTTACTAATCTTGAGAAACTCATACATTCTCTGTTACCTGTTTCCCGGTGTTAGAGAAGTAGATTTCTTTCTACGAAAGTGCTGTTTTCACAGTGCTAAGTACTCCCAACTCTATCAACAATGTAGGTTTTACCAGTTTTCTAACTCTCTCTTATTTTCTTGTACTTATACTTGGAATTCTCTGTGTAAACCTCTGTAACTTCTCTAGGTAGATGAATCACTGTGTACTTTCTCTTGTTTCTATCTGTTACCAATCTTGAGAAACTCATACATTCTCTGTTACCTGTTTCCCGGTCTTAGAGAAGTAGATTTCTTTCGGCGAAAGTGCTGTTTTCACAGTGCTGAGTACTCCCAACCCAATCAACAATGTAAGTTTTACCAGTTTTCTAAGTCTCTCTTATCTTCTTTTACTTATACTTGGAAATTTCTGTGTAAACCTCTGTAACTTCTCTCGGTAGATGAATCACTGTGTACTTTCTCTTGTTTCTATCTGTTACCAATCTTGAGAAACTCATACATTCTCTTTTTACTGTTTCCCGGTCTTAGAAAACTAGATTTCCTTCGGCGAAAGTGCTGTTTTCACAGTGCTAAGTACTCCCAAATCTATCAACAATGTAGGTTTTACCAGTTTTGTAAGTCTCTCTTATTTTCTTTACTTATACTTGGAATTCTCTGTGTAAACCTCTGTAACTTCTCTAGGTAGATGAATCACTGTGTACTTTCTCTTGTTTCTATCTGTTACTAATCTTGAGAAACTCATACATTCTCTGTTACCTGTTTCCCGGTCTTAGAGAAGTAGATTTCTTTCGGCGAAAGTGCTGTTTTCACAGTGCTAATTACTCCCAACTCTATCAACAATGTAGGTTTTACCAGTTTTCTAAGTCTCTCTTATTTTCTTGTACTTATACTTGGAATTCTCTCTGTAAACCTCTGTAACTTCTCTAGGTAGATGAATCACTGTGTACTTTCTCTTGTTTCTATCTGTTACCAATCTTGAGAAACTCATACATTCTCTTTTACCTGTTTCACGGTCTTAGAGAAGTAGATTTCTTTGGGTGAAAGTGCTGTTTTCACAGTGCTAAGTACTCCCAACTCAATCAACAATGTAAGTTTTACCAGTTTTCTAAGTTTCTCTTATCTTCTTTTACTTATACTTCGAATTTTCTGTGTAAACCTCCGTAACTTCTCTAGGTAGATGAATCACTGTGTACTTTCTCTTGTTTCTATCTGTTACCAATCTTGAGAAACTCATACATTCTCTTTTCACTGTTTCCCGGTCTTAGAGAAGTAGATTTCTTTCTGCGAAAGTGCTGTTTTCACAGTGCTAAGTACTCCAAACTCTATCAACAATGTAGGTTTTGCCAGTTTTCTAAGTCTCTCTTATTTTCTTGTACTTATACTTGGAATTCTCTATGTAAACCTCTGTACCTTCTCTAGGTAGATGAATCACTGTGTACTTTCTCTTGTTTCTATCTGTTACCAATCTTGAGAAACTCATACATTCTCTTTTCACTGTTTCACGGTCTTAGAGAAGTAGATTTCTTTCGGCGAAAGTGCTGTTTTCACAGTGCTAAGTACTCCCAACTCTATCAACAATGTAAGTTTTACCAGTTTTCTAAGTCTCTCTAATCATCTTTTACTTATACTTGGAATTTTCTGTATAATCCTCTGTAACTTCTCTAGGTAGATGAATCACTGTGTACTTTCTTTTATTTCTATCTGTTAAAAATCTTGAGAAACTCATACATTCTCTTTTCACTGTTTCTCGGTCTTAGAGAAGTAGATTTCTTTCGACGAAACTGCTGTTTTCACAGTGCTAAGTACTCCCAACTCTATCAACAATGTAGGTTTTACCAGTTTTCTAAGTCTCTCTTATTTTCTTGTACTTAAACTTGGAATTTTCTGTGTAAACCTCTGTAACTTCTCTAGGTAGATGAATCACTGTGTACTTCTTTTGATTCTATCTGTTACTAATCTTGAGAAACTCATACATTCTCTGTTACCTGTTTCCTGTTGTTAGAGAAGAAGATTTCTTTCGGCGAAAGTGCTGTTTTCACAGTGCTAAGTACTCCCAACTCTATTAACAATGTAGGTTTTACCAGTTTTTTAAGTCTCTCTTATTTTCTTGTACTTATACTTGGAATTCTCTGTGTAAACCTCTGTAACTTCTCTAGGTAGATGAATCACTGTGTACTTTCTCTTGTTTCTATCTGTTACCAATCTTGAGAAACTCATACATTCTCTGTTACCTGTTTCCCGGTCTTAGAGAAGTAGATTTCTTTCGGCGAAAGTGCTGTTTTCACAGTGCTGAGTACTCCCAACCCAATCAACAATGTAAGTTTTACCAGTTTTCTAAGTCTCTCTTATCTTCTTTTACTTATACTTGGAAATTTCCGTGTAAACCTCTGTAACTTCTCTAGGTAGATGAATCACTGTGTACTTTCTCTTGTTTCTATCTGTAACCAATCTTGAGATACTCATACATTCTCTTTTCACTGTTTCCCGGTCTTAGAGAAGTAGATTTCTTTCGGCGAAAGTGCTGTTTTCACAGTGCTAAGTACTCCCAACTCTATCAACAATGTAGGTTTTACCAGTTTTCTAAGTCTCTCTTATTTTCTTGTACTTATACTTGGAATTCTCTGTGTAAACCTCTGTAACTTCTCTAGGTAGATGAATCACTGTGTACTTTCTCTTGTTTCTATCTGTTACTAATCTTGAGAAACTCATACATTCTCTGTTACCTGTTTCCCGGTCTTAGAGAAGTAGATTTCTTTCGGCGAAAGTGCTGTTTTCACAGTGCTAAGTACTCCCAACTCTATTAACAATGTAGGTTTTACCAGTTTTCTAAGTCTCTCTTATCTTCTTTTACTTATACTTGGAAATTTCCGTGTAAACCTCTGTAACTTCTCTAGGTAGATGAATCACTGTGTACTTCTTTTGTTTGTATCTGTTACTAATCTTGAGAAACTGATACATTCTCTGTTACCTGTTTCCTGGTGTTAGAGAAGAAGATTTCTTTCGGCGAAAGTGCTGTTTTCACAATGCTAAGTACTCTCAACTCTATCAACAATGAAGGTTTTACCAGTTTCCTAAGTCTCTCTTATTTTCTTGTACTTATACTTGGAATTTTCTGTGTAAACCTCTGTAACTTCTCTAGGTAGATGAATCACTGTGTACTTTCTCTTGTTTCTATCTGTTACCAATCTTGAGAAACTCATACATTCTCTTTTCACTGTTTCCCGGTCTTAGAGAAGTAGATTTCTTTCGCGAAAGTGCTGTTTTCACAGTGCTAAGTACTCCCAACTCTATCAACAATGTAGGTTTTACCAGTTTTCTAACTCTCTCTTATTTTCTTGTACTTATACTTGGAATTCTCTGTGTAAACCTCTGTAACTTCTCTAGGTAGATGAATCACTGTGTACTTTCTCTTGTTTCTATCTGTTACCAATCTTGAGAAACTCATACATTCTCTGTTACCTGTTTCCCGGTCTTAGAGAAGTAGATTTCTTTCGGCGAAAGTGCTGTTTTCACAGTGCTGAGTACTCCCAACCCAATCAACAATGTAAGTTTTACCAGTTTTCTAAGTCTCTCTTATCTTCTTTTACTTATACTTGGAAATTTCTGTGTAAACCTCTGTAACTTCTCTCGGTAGATGAATCACTGTGTACTTTCTCTTGTTTCTATCTGTTACCAATCTTGAGAAACTCATACATTCTCTTTTCACTGTTTCCCAGTCTTAGAGAAGTAGATTTCTTTCGGCGAAAGTGCTGTTTTCACAGTGCTAAGTACTCCCAACTCTATCAACAATGTAGGTTTTACCAGTTTTCTAAGTCTCTCTTATTTTCTTGTACTTATACTTGGAATTCTCTGTGTAAACCTCTGTAACTTCTCTAGGTAGATGAAGCACTGTGTACTTTCTCTTGTTTCTGTTACCAATCTTGAGAAACTCATACATTCTCTTTTCACTGTTTCCCGGTCTTAGAGAAGTAGATTTCTTTGGGCGAAAGTGCTGTTTTCACAGTGCTAAGTACTCCCAACTCAATCAACAATGTAAGTTTTACCAGTTTTCTAAGTCTGTCTTATTTTCCTGTACTTAAACTTGGAATTTTCTGTGTAAACCTCTGTAACTTCTCTAGGTAGATGAAGCACTGAGTATTTCTTTTGTTTCTATCTGTTACTAATCTTGAGAAACTCATACATTCTCTGTTACCTGTTTCCCGGTGTCAGAGAAGTAGATTTCTTACTGCGAAAGTGCTGTTTTCACAGTGCTAAGTACTCCCAACTCTATCAACAATGTAGGTTTTACCAGTTTTCTAACTCTCTCTTATTTTCTTGTACTTATACTTGGAATTCTCTGTGTAAACCTCTGTAACTTCTCTAGGTAGATGAATCACTGTGTACTTTCTCTTGTTTCTATCTGTTACCAAACTTGAGAAACTCATACATTCTCTTTTCACTGTTTCCCGGTCTTAGAGAAGTAGATTTCTTTTGGCGAAAGTGCTGTTTTCACAGTGCTAAGTACTCCCAACTCTATCAACAATGTAGGTTTTACCAGTTTTCTAAGTCTCTCTTATTTTCTTGTACTTATACTTGGAATTCTCTGTGTAAACCTCTGTAACTTCTCTAGGTAGATGAATCACTGTGTACTTTCTCTTGTTTCTATCTGTTGCTAATCTTGAGAAACTCATACATTCTCTTTTCACTGATTCACGGTCTTAGAGAAGTAGATTTCTTTCGGCGAAAGTGCTGTTTTCACAGTGCTAAGTACTCCCACCCAATCAACAATGTAGGTTTTACCAGTTTTCTAAGTCTCTCTTATTTTCTTGTACTTATACTTGGAATTCTCTGTGTAAACCTCTGTAACTTCTCTAGGTAGATGAATGACTGTGTACTTTCTCTTGTTTCTATCTGTTGCTAATCTTGAGAAACTCATACATTCTCTCTTACATGTTTCCCGGTCTTAGAGAAGTAGATTTCTTTCGGCGAAAGTGCTGTTTTCACAGTGCTGAGTACTCCCAACCCAATCAACAATGTAAGTTTTACCAGTTTTCTAAGTCTCTCTTATCTTCTTTTACTTATAGTTTTAATTTTCTGTGTAACCCTCTGTAACTTCTCTAGGTAGATGAATCACTGTGTACTTTCTCTTGTTTCTATCTGTTACCAATCTTGAGAAACTCATACATTCTCTTTTCACTGTTTCCCGGTCTTAGAGAAGTAGATTTGTTTCGGCGAAAGTGCTGTTTTCACAGTGCTAAGTACTCCCAACCCAATCAACAATGTAAGTTTTAGCAGTTTTCAAAGTCTCTCGTATCTTCTTTTTCTTATACTTGGAATTCTCTGTGTAAACCTCTGTAACTTCTCTAGATAGATGAATCACTGTGTACTTTCTCTTGTTTCTATCTGTTGCCAATCTTCAGAAACTCATACATTCTCTTTTCACTGTTTCCCGGTCTTAGAGAAGTAGATTTCTTTCGGCGAAAGTGCTGTTTTCACAGTGCTAAGTACTCCCAACTCTATCAACAATGTAGGTTTTACCAGTTTTCTAAGTCTCTCTTATTTTCTTGTACTTAAACTTGGAATTTTCTGTGTAAACCTCTGTAACTTCTCTAGGTAGATGAATCACTGAGTATTTCTTTTGTTTCTATCTGTTACTAATCTTGAGAAACTCATACATTCTCTGTTACCTGTTTCCCGGTGTCAGAGAAGTAGATTTCTTTCTGCGAAAGTGCTGTTTTCACAGTGCTAAGTACTCTCAACTCTATCAACAATGTAGGTTTTACCAGTTTTCTAACTCTCTCTTATTTTCTTGTACTTATACTTGGAATTCTCTGTGTAAACCTCTGTAACTTCTCTAGGTAGATGAATCACTGTGTACTTTCTCTTGTTTCTATCTGTTACCAATCTTGAGAAACTCATACATTCTCTGTTACCTGTTTCCCGGTCTTAGAGAAGTAGATTTCTTTCGGCGAAAGTGCTGTTTTCACAGTGCTGAGTACTCCCAACCCAATCAACAATGTAAGTTTTACCAGTTTTCTAAGTCTCTCTTATCTTCTTTTACTTATACTTGGAAATATCTGTGTAAACCTCTGTAACTTCTCTCGGTAGATGAATCACTGTGTACTTTCTCTTGTTTCTATCTGTTACCAATCTTCAGAAACTCATACATTCTCTTTTCACTATTTCCCGGTCTTAGAGAAGTAGATTTCTTTGGGCGAAAGTGCTGTTTTCACAGTGCTATGTACTCCCAACTCTATCAACAATGTAGGTTTTACCAGTTTTCTAAGTCTCTCTTATCTTCTTTTACTTATACTTGGAAATTTCTGTGTAAACCTCTGTAACTTCTCTCGGTAGATGAATCACTGTGTACTTTCTCTTGTTTCTATCTGTTACCAATCTTGAGAAACTCATACATTCTCTTTTCACTGTTTCACGGTCTTAGACAAGTAGATTTCTTTCGGCGAAAGTGCTGTTTTCACAGTGCTAAGTACTCCCAACTCTGTCAACAATGTAGGTTTTACCAGTTTTCTAAGTCTCTCTTATCTTCTTTTACTTATACTTGGAAATTTCTGTGTAAACCTCTGTAACTTCTCTAGGTAGATGAATCACTGTGTACTTTCTCTTGTTTCTATCTGTTACCAATCTTGAGAAACTCATACATTCTCTGTTACCTGTTTCCCGGTCTTAGAGAAGTAGATTTCTTTCGGCGAAAGTGCTGTTTTCACAGTGCTGAGTACTCCCAACCCAATCAACAATGTAGGTTTTACCAGTTTTCTAACTCTCTCTTATTTTCTTGTACTTATACTTGGAATTCTCTGTGTAAACCTCTGTAACTTCTCTAGGTAGATGAATCACTGTGTACTTTCTCTTGTTTCTATCTGTTACCAATCTTGAGAAACTCATACATTCTCTTTTCACTGTTTCCCGGTCTTAGAGAAGTAGATTTCTTTTGGCGAAAGTGCTGTTTTCACAGTGCTAAGTACTCCCAACTCTATCAACAATGTAGGTTTTACCAGTTTTCTAAGTCTCTCTTATTTTCTTGTACTTATACTTGGAATTCTCTGTGTAAACCTCTGTAACTTCTCTAGGTAGATGAATCACTGTGTACTTTCTCTTGTTTCTATCTGTTGCTAATCTTGAGAAACTCATACATTCTCTTTTCACTGATTCACGGTCTTAGAGAAGTAGATTTCTTTCGGCGAATGTGCTGTTTTCACAGTGCTAAGTACTCCCACCCAATCAACAATGTAGGTTTTACCAGTTTTCTAAGTCTCTCTTATTTTCTTGTACTTATACTTGGAATTCTCTGTGTAAACCTCTGTAACTTCTCTAGGTAGATGAATGACTGTGTACTTTCTCTTGTTTCTATCTGTTGCTAATCTTGAGAAACTCATACATTCTCTGTTACACGTTTCCCGGTCTTAGAGAAGTAGATTTCTTTCGGCGAAAGTGCTGTTTTCACAGTGCTGAGTACTCCCAACCCAATCAACAATGTAAGTTTTACCAGGTTTCTAAGTCTCTCTTATCTTCTTTTACTTATACTTGGAAATTTCTGTGTAAACCTCTGTAACTTCTCTCGGTAGATGAATCACTGTGTACTTTCTCTTGTTTCTATCTGTTACCAATCTTGAGAAACTCATACATTCTCTTTTCACTATTTCCCGGTCTTAGAGAAGTAGATTTCTTTCGGCGAAAGTGCTGTTTTCACAGTGCTATGTACTCCCAACTCTATCAACAATGTAGGTTTTACCAGTTTTCTAAGTCTCTCTTATCTTCTTTTACTTATACTTGGAAATTTCTGTGTAAACCTCTGTAACTTCTCTCGGTAGATGAATCACTGTGTACTTTCTCTTGTTTCTATCTGTTACCAATCTTGAGAAACTCATACATTCTCTTTTCACTGTTTCACGGTCTTAGACAAGTAGATTTCTTTCGGCGAAAGTGCTGTTTTCACAGTGCTAAGTACTCCCAACTCTGTCAACAATGTAGGTTTTACCAGTTTTCTAAGTCTCTCTTATCTTCTTTTACTTATACTTGGAAATTTCTGTGTAAACCTCTGTAACTTCTCTAGGTAGATGAATCACTGTGTACTTTCTCTTGTTTCTATCTGTTACCAATCTTGAGAAACTCATACATTCTCTGTTACCTGTTTCCCGGTCTTAGAGAAGTAGATATCTTTCGGCGAAAGTGCTGTTTTCACAGTGCTAAGTACTCCAAACTCTATCAACAATGTAGGTTTTACCAGTTTTCTAACTCTCTCTTATTTTCTTGTACTTATACTGGGAATTCTCTGTGTAAACCTCTGTAATTTCTCTAGGTAGATGAATCACTGTGTACTTTCTCTTGTTTCTATCTGTTACCAATCTTGAGAAACTCATACTTTCTCTGTTACCTGTTTCCCGGTCTTAGAGAAGTAGATTTCTTTCGGCGAAAGTGCTGTTTTCACAGTGCTGAGTACTCCCAACCCAATCAACAATGTAAGTTTTACCAGTTTTCTACGTCTCTCTTATCTTATTTTACTTATACTTGGAAATTTCTGTGTAAACCTCTGTAACTTCTCTCGGTAGATGAATCACTGTGTACTTTCTCTTGTTTCTATCTGTTACCAATCTTGAGAAACTCATACATTCTCTTTTCACTGTTTCCCGTCTTAGAGAAGTAGATTTCTTTCGGCGAAAGTGCTGTTTTCACAGTGCTAAGTACTCCCAACTCTATCAACAATGTAGGTTTTACCAGTTTTCTAACTCTCTCTTATTTTCTTGTACTTATACTTGGAATTCTCTGTGTAAACCTCTGTAACTTCTCTAGGTAGATGAATCACTGTGTACTTTCTCTTGTTTCTATCTGTTACTAATCTTGAGAAACTCATACATTCTCTTTTCACTGATTCACGGTCTTAGAGAAGTAGATTTCTTTCTGCGAAAGTGCAGTTTTCACAGTGCTAAGTACTCCCAACTCTATCAACAATGTAGGTTTTACGAGCTTTCTAAGTCTCTCTTATTTTCTTGTACTTATACTTGGAATTCTCTGTGTAAACCTCTGTAGCTTCTCTAGGTAGATGAATCACTGTGTACTCTCTCTTGTTTCTGTCTGTTACCAATCTTGAGAAACTCATACATTCTCTTTTCACTGTTTCCCGGTCTTAGAGAAGTAGATTTCTTTCGGCGAAAGTGCTGTTTTCACAGTGCTCAGTACTCCCAACTCTATCAACAATGTAGGTTTTACCAGTTTTCTAAGTCTCTCTTATTTTCTTGTACTTGTACGTGGAATTCTCTGTGTAAACCTCTGTAAATCTCTAGGTAGATGAATCACTGTGTACTTTCTCTTGTTTCTATCTGTTACCAATCTTGAGAAACTCATACATTCTCTTTTCACTGTTTCACGGTCTTAGAGAAGTAGATTTCTTTGTGTGAAAGTGCTGTTTTCACAGTGCTAAGTACTCCCAACTCAATCAACAATGTAAGTTTTACCAGTTTTCTAAGTCTCTCTTACCTTCTTTTACTTATACTTCGAATTTTCTGTGTAAACCTCTGTAACTTCTCTAGGTAGATGAATCACTGTGTACTTTCTCTTGTTTCTATCTGTTCCCAATCTTGAGAAACTCATACATTCTCTTTTCACTGTTTCCCGGTCTTAGAGAAGTAGATTTCTTTCGCGAAAGTGCTGTTTTCACAGTGCTAAGTACTCCCAACTCTATCAACAATGTAGGTTTTACCAGTTTTCTAAGTCTCTCTTATTTTCTTGTACTTATACTTGGAATTCTCTGTGTAAACCTCTGTAACTTCTCTAGGTAGATGAATGACTGTGTACTTTCTCTTGTTTCTATCTGTTGCTAATCTTGAGAAACTCATACATTCTCTGTTACATGTTTCCCGGTCTTAGAGAAGTAGATTTCTTTCGGCGAAAGTGCTGTTTTCACAGTGCTGAGTACTCCCAACCCAATCAACAATGTAAGTTTTACCAGTTTTCTAAGTCTCTCTTATCTTCTTTTACTTATAGTGGGAATTTTCTGTGTAACCCTCTGTAACTTCTCTAGGTAGATGAATCACTGTGTACTTTCTCTTGTTTCTATCTGTTACCAATCTTGAGAAACTCATACATTCTCTTTTCACTGTTTCCCGGTATTAGAGAAGTAGATTTGTTTCGGCGAAAGTGCTGTTTTCACAGTGCTAAGTACTCCCAACCCAATCAACAATGTAAGTTTTAGCAGTTTTCAAAGTCTCTCGTATCTTCTTTTTCTTATACTTGCAATTCTCTGTGTAAACCTCTGTAACTTCTCTAGATAGATGAATGACTGTGTACTTTCTCTTGTTTCTATCTTTTGCCAATCTTCAGAAACTCATACATTCTCTTTTCACTGTTTCCCGGTCTTACAGAAGTAGATTTCTTTCGGCAAAAGTGCTGTTTTCACAGTGCTAAGTACTCCCAACTCTATCAACAATGTAGGTTTTACCAGTTTTCTAAGTCTCTCTTATTTTCTTGTACTTATACTTGGAATTCTCTGTGTAAACCTCTGTAACTTCTCTAGGTAGATGAATCACTGTGTACTTTCTCTTGTTTCTGTTACCAATCTTGAGAAACTCATACATTCTCTTTTCACTGTTTCACGGTCTTAGAGAAGTAGATTTCTTTGGGCGAAAGTGCTGTTTTCACAGTGCTAAGTACTCCCAACTCAATCAACAATGTAAGTTTTACCAGTTTTCTAAGTCTCTCTTATTTTCTTGTACTTAAACTTGGAATTTTCTGTGTAAACCTCTGTAACTTCTCTAGGTAGATGAATCACTGAGTATTTCTTTTGTTTCTATCTGTTACTAATCTTGAGAAACTCATACATTCTCTGTTACCTGTTTCCCGGTGTCAGAGAAGTAGATTTCTTTCTGCGAAAGTGCTGTTTTCACAGTGCTAAGTACTCCCAACTCTATCAACAATGTAGGTTTTACCAGTTTTCTAACTCTCTCTTATTTTCTTGTACTTATACTTGGAATTCTCTGTGTAAACCTCTGTAACTTCTCTAGGTAGATGAATCACTGTGTACTTTCTCTTGTTTCTATCTGTTACCAATCTTGAGAAACTCATACATTCTCTGTTACCTGTTTCCCGGTCTTAGAGAAGTAGATTTCTTTCGGCGAAAGTGCTGTTTTCACAGTGCTGAGTACTCCCAACCCAATCAACAATGTAAGTTTTACCAGTTTTCTAAGTCTCTCTTATCTTCTTTTACTTATACTTGGAAATTTCTGTGTAAACCTCTGTAACTTCTCTCGGTAGATGAATCACTGTGTACTTTCTCTTGTTTCTATCTGTTACCAATCTTGAGAAACTCATACATTCTCTTTTCACTATTTCCCGGTCTTAGAGAAGTAGATTTCTTTGGGCGAAAGTGCTGTTTTCACAGTGCTATGTACTCCCAACTCTATCAACAATGTAGGTTTTACCAGTTTTCTAAGTCTCTCTTATCTTCTTTTACTTATACTTGGAAATTTCTGTGTAAACCTCTGTAACTTCCCTCGGTAGATGAATCACTGTGTACTTTCTCTTCTTTCTATCTGTTACCAATCTTGAGAAACTCATACATTCTCTTTTCACTGTTTCACGGTCTTAGACAAGTAGATTTCTTTCGGCGAAAGTGCTGTTTTCACACTGCTAAGTACTCCCAACTCTGTCAACAATGTAGGTTTTACCAGTTTTCTAAGTCTCTCTTATCTTCTTTTACTTATACTTGGAAATTTCTGTGTAAACCTCTGTAACTTCTCTAGGTAGATGAATCACTGTGTACTTTCTCTTGTTTCTATCTGTTACCAATCTTGAGAAACTCATACATTCTCTGTTACCTGTTTCCCGGTCTTAGAGAAGTAGATTTCTTTCGGCGAAAGTGCTGTTTTCACAGTGCTAAGTACTCCCAACTCTATCAACAATGTAGGTTTTACCAGTTTTCTAACTCTCTCTTATTTTCTTGTACTTATACTGGGAATTCTCTGTGTAAACCTCTGTAACTTCTCTAGGTAGATGAATCACTGTGTACTTTCTCTTGTTTCTATCTGTTACCAATCTTGAGAAACTCATACTTTCTCTGTTACCTGTTTCCCGGTCTTAGAGAAGTAGATTTCTTTCGGCGAAAGTGCTGTTTTCACAGTGCTGAGTACTCCCAACCCAATCAACAATGTAAGTTTTACCAGTTTTCTAAGTCTCTCTTATCTTCTTTTACTTATACTTGGAAATTTCTGTGTAAACCTCTGTAACTTCTCTCGGTAGATGAATCACTGTGTACTTTCTCTTGTTTCTATCTGTTACCAATCTTGAGAAACTCATACATTCTCTTTTCACTGTTTCCCGGTCTTAGAGAAGTAGATTTCTTTTGGCGAAAGTGCTGTTTTCACAGTGCTAAGTACTCCCAACTCTATCAACAATGTAGGTTTTACCAGTTTTGTAAGTCTCTCTTATTTTCTTGTACTTATACTTGGAATTCTCTGTGTAAACCTCTGTAACTTCTCTAGGTAGATGAATCACTGTGTACTTTCTCTTGTTTCTATCTGTTACCAATCTTGAGAAACTCATACATTCTCTTTTCACTGTTTCCCGGTCTTAGAGAAGTAGATTTCTTTTGGCGAAAGTGCTGTTTTCACAGTGCTAAGTACTCCCAACTCTATCAACAATGTAGGTTTTACCATTTTTCTAAGTCTCTCTTATTTTCTTGTACTTATACTTGGAATTCTCTGTGTAAACCTCTGTAACTTCTCTAGGTAGATGAATCACTGTGTACTTTCTCTTGTTTCTATCTGTTACTAATCTTGAGAAACTCATACATTCTCTTTTCACTGATTCACGGTCTTAGAGAAGTAGATTTCTTTCGGCGAAAGTGCTGTTTTCACAGTGCTAAGTACTCCCACCCAATCAACAATGTAGGTTTTACCAGTTTTCTAAGTCTCTCTTATTTTCTTGTACTTATACTTGGAATTCTCTGTGTAAACCTCTGTAACTTTTCTAGGTAGATGAATCACTGTGTACTTTCTCTTGTTTCTATCTGTTACTAATCTTGAGAAACTCATACATTCTCTGTTACCTGTTTCCCGGTCTTAGAGAAGTAGATTTTTTTCGGCGAAAGTGCTGTTTTCACAGTGCTGAGTACTCCCAACCCAATCAACAATGTAAGTTTTACCAGTTTTCTAAGTCTCTCTTATCTTCTTTTACTTATACTTGGAATTTTCTGTGTAACCCTCTGTAACTTCTCTAGGTAGATGAATCACTGGGTACTTTCTCTTGTTTCTATCTGTTACCAATCTTGAGAAAATCATACATTCTCTTTTCACTGCTTCCCGGTCTTAGAGAAGTAGATTTGTTTCGGCGAAAGTGCTGTTTTCACAGTGCTAAGTACTCCCAACCCAATCAACAATGTAAGTTTTACCAGTTTTCAAAGTCTCTCTTCTCTTCTTTTACTTATACTTGGAATTCTCTGTGTAAACCTCTGTAACTTCTCTAGATAGTTGAATCATTGTGTACTTTCTCTTGTTTCTATCTGTTACCAATCTTCCGAAAGTCATACATTCTCTTTTCACTGTTTCCCGGTCTTAGAGAAGTAGATTTCTTTCGGCGAAAGTGCTGTTTTCACAGTGCTAAGTACTCCCAACTCTATCAACAATGTAGGTTTTACCAGTTTTCTAAGTCTCTCTTATTTTCTTGTACTTATACTTGGAATTCTCTGTGTAAACCTCTGTAACTTCTCTAGGTAGATGAATCACTGTGTACTTTCTCTTGTTTCTATCTGTTACCAATCTTGAGAAACTCATACATTCACTTTTCACTGTTTCCCGGTCTTAGAGAAGTAGATTTGTTTCGGCGAAAGTGCTGTTTTCACAGTGCTAAGTACTCCCAACCCAATCAACAATGTAAGTTTTACCAGTTTTCTAAGTCTCTCTTATTTTCTTGTACTTAAATTTGGAATTTTCTGTGTAAACCTCTGTATCTTCTCTACGTAGATGAATCACTGTGTACTTCTTTTGTTTCTATCTGTTACTAATCTTGAGAAACTCATACATTCTCTGTTACCTGTTTCCCGGTGTTAGAGAAGTAGATTTCTTTCTGCGAAAGTGCAGTTTTCACAGGGCTAAGTACTCCCAACTCTATCAACAATGTAGGTTTTACGAGCTTTCTAAGTCTCTTTTATTTTCTTGTACTTATACTTGGAATTCTCTGTGTAAACCTCTGTAACTTCTCTAGGTAGATGAATCACTGTGTACTCTCTCTTGTTTCTATCTGTTACCAATCTTGAGAAACTCATACATTCTCTTTTCACTGTTTCCCGGTCTTAGAGAAGTAGATTTCTTTCGGCGAAAGTGCTGTTTTCACGGTGCTCAGTACTCCCAACTCTATCAACAATGTAGGTTTTACCAGTTTTCTAAGTCTCTCTTATTTTCTTGTACTTATACTTGGAATTCTCTGTGTAAACCTCTGTAACTTCTCTAGGTAGATGAATCACTGTGTACTTTCTCTTGTTTCTATCTGTTACTAATCTTGAGAAACTCATACATTCTCTGTTACCTGTTTCCCGGTCTTAGAGAAGTAGATTTCTTTCGGCGAAAGTGCTGGTTTCACAGTGCTAAGTACTCCCAACTCTATCAACAATGTAGGTTTTACCAATTTTCTAAGTCTCTCTTATTTTCTTGTACTTATACTTGGAATTCTCTGTGTAAACCTCTGTAACTTCTCTAGGTAGGTGAATCACTGTGTACTTTCTCTTGTTTCTATCTGTTACCAATCTTGAGAAGCTCATACATTCTGTGTTACCTGTTTCCCGGTCTTAGAGAAGTAGATTTGTTTCGGCGAAAGTGCTGTTTTCACAGTGCTCAGTACTCCCAACTCTATCAACAATGTAGGTTTTACCAGTTTTCTAAGTCTCTCTTATTTTCTTGTACTTATACTTGGAATTCTCTGTGTAAACCTCTGTAACTTCCCTAGGTAGATGAATCACTGTGTACTTTCTCTTGTTTCTATCTGTTACCAATCTTGAGAAACTCATACATTCTCTTTTCGCTGTTTCCCGGTCTTAGAGAAGTAGATTTCTTTGGGCGAAAGTGCTGTTTTCACAGTGCTAAGTACTCCCAACTCAATCAACACTGTAAGTTTTACCAGTTTTCTAAGTCTCTCTTATTTTCTTGTACTTATACCTGGAATTCTCTGTGTAAACCTCTGTAACTTCTCTAGCTAGATGAATCACTGTGTACTTTCTCTTGTTTCTATCTGTTACCAATCTTGAGAAACTCATACATTCTCTTTTCACTGTATCCCGGTCTTAGAGAAGTAGATTTCTTTCGGCGAAAGTGCTGTTTTCACAGTGCTAAGTACTCCCAACTCTATCAACAATGTAGGTTTTACCAGTTTTCTAAGTCTCTCTTATTTTCTTGTACTTATACTTAGAATTCTCTGTGTAAACCTCTGTAACTTCTCTAGGTAGATGAATCACTGTGTACTTTCTCTTGTTTCTATCTGTTACCAATCTTGAGAAGCTCATACATTCTCTTTTACCTGTTTCCCGGTCTTAGAGAAGTAGATTTCTTTCGGCGAAAGTGCTGTTTTCACAGTGCTCAGTACTCCCAACTCTATCAACAATGTAGGTTTTACCAGTTTTCTAAGTCTCTCTTATTTTCTTGTACTTATACGTGGAATTCTCTGTGTAAACCTCTGTAACTTCTCTAGGTAGATGAATCACTGTGTACTTTCTCTTGTTTCTATCTGTTACCAATCTTGAGAAACTCATACATTCTCTTTTCACTGTTTCACGGTCTTAGAGAAGTAGATTTCTTTGGGCGAAAGTGCTGTTTTCACAATGCTAAGTACTCCCAACTCAATCAACAATGTAAGTTTTACCAGTTTTCTAAGTCTCTCTAATCATCTTTTACTTATACTTGGAATTTTCTGTGTAAACCCCTGTAACTTCTCTAGGTAGATGAATCACTGTGTACTTTCTCTGGTTTCTATCTGTTACCAATCTTGAGAAACTCATACATTCTCTTTTCACTGTTTCCCGGTCTTAGAGAAGTAGATTTCTTTCTGCGAAAGTGCTGTTTTCACAGTGCTAAGTACTCCCAACTCTATCAACAATGTAGGTTTTACCTGTTTTCTATGTCTCTCTTATTTTCTTGTACTTATACTTGGAATTCTCTGTGTAAACCTCTGTAACTTCTCTAGGTAGATGAATCACTGTGTACTTTCTCTTGTTTCTATCTGTTACCAATCTTGAGAAACTCATACATTCTCTTTTCACTGTTTCCCGGTCTTAGAGAAGTAGATTTCTTTCGGCGAAAGCGCTGTTTTCACAGTGCTAAGTACTCCCAATTCAATCAACAATGTAAGTTTTACCAGTATTCTAAGTCTCTCTTATCTTCTTTTACTTACACTTGGAATTTTCTGTGTAAACTTCTGTAACTTCTCTAGGTAGATGAATCACTGTGTACTTTCTCTTGTTTCTATCTGTTACCAATCTTGAGAAACTCATACATTCTCTTTTCACTGTTTCCCGGTCTTAGAGAAGTAGATTTCTTTCGGCGAAAGCGCTGTTTTCACAGTGCTAAGTACTCCCAACTCAATCAACAATGTAAGTTTTACCAGTTTTCTAAGTCTCTCTAATCATCTTTTACTTATACTTGGAATTTTCTGTGTAAACCCCTGTAACTTCTCTAGGTAGATGAATCACTGTGTACTTTCTCTGGTTTCTATCTGTTACCAATCTTGAGAAACTCATACATTCTCTTTTCACTGTTTCCCGGTCTTAGAGAAGTAGATTTCTTTATGCGAAAGTGCTGTTTTCACAGTGCTAAGTACTCCCAACTCTATCAACAATGTAGGTTTTACCTGTTTTCTAAGTCTCTCTTATTTTCTTGTACTTATACTTGGAATTCTCTGTGTAAACCTCTGTAACTTCTCTAGGTAGATGAATCACTGTGTACTTTCTCTTGTTTCTATCTGTTACTAATCTTGAGAAACTCATACATTCTCTGTTACCTGTTTCCTGGTCTTAGATAAGTAGATTTCTTTCGGCGAAAGTGCTGTTTTCACAATGCTGAGTACTCCCAACCCAATCAACAATGTAAGTTTTACCAGTTTTCTAAGTCTCTCTTATCTTCTTTTACTTATACTTGGAATTTTCTGTGTAACCCTCTGTAACTTCTCTAGGTAGATGAATCACTGTGTACTTTCTCTTGTTTCTATCTGTTACCAATCTTGAGAAACTCATACATTCTCTTTTCACTGTTTCCCGGTCTTAGAGAAGTAGATTTGTTTCGGCGAAAGTGCTGTTTTCACAGTGCTAAGTACTCCCAACCCAATCAACAATGTAAGTTTTACCAGTTTTCAAAGTCTCTCTTATCTTCTTTTACTTATACTTGGAATTCTCTGTGTAAACCTCTGTAACTTGTCTAGATAGATGAATCACTGTGTACTTTCTCTTGTTTCTATCTGTTACCAATCTTCAGAAACTCATACATTCTCTTTTCACTGTTTCGCGGTATTAGAGAAGTAGATTTCTTTCGGCGAAAGTGCTGTTTTCACAGTGCTAAGTACTCCCAACTCTATCAACAATGTAGGTTTTACCAGTTTTCTAAGTCTCTCTTATTTTCTTGTACTTATACTTGGAATTCTCTGTGTAAACCTCTGTAACTTCTCTAGGTAGATGAATCACTGTGTACTTTCTCTTGTTTCTATCTGTTACCAATCTTGAGAAGCTCATACATTCTCTTTTACCTGTTTCCCGGTCTTAGAGAAGTAGATTTGTTTCGGCGAAAGTGCTGTTTTCACAGTGCTCAGTACTCCCAACTCTATCAACAATGTAGGTTTTACCAGTTTTCTAAGTCTCTCTTATTTTCTTGTACTTATACTTGGAATTCTCTGTGTAAACCTCTGTAACTTCCCTAGGTAGATGAATCACTGTGTACTTTCTCTTGTTTCTATCTGTTACCAATCTTGAGAAACTCATACATTCTCTTTTCGCTGTTTCCCGGTCTTAGAGAAGTAGATTTCTTTGGGCGAAAGTGCTGTTTTCACAGTGCTAAGTACTCCCAACTCAATCAACACTGTAAGTTTTACCAGTTTTCTAAGTCTCTCTTATTTTCTTGTACTTATACCTGGAATTCTCTGTGTAAACCTCTGTAACTTCTCTAGCTAGATGAATCACTGTGTACTTTCTCTTGTTTCTATCTGTTACCAATCTTGAGAAACTCATACATTCTCTTTTCACTGTATCCCGGTCTTAGAGAAGTAGATTTCTTTCGGCGAAAGTGCTGTTTTCACAGTGCTAAGTACTCCCAACTCTATCAACAATGTAGGTTTTACCAGTTTTCTAAGTCTCTCTTATTTTCTTGTACTTATACTTAGAATTCTCTGTGTAAACCTCTGTAACTTCTCTAGGTAGATGAATCACTGTGTACTTTCTCTTGTTTCTATCTGTTACCAATCTTGAGAAGCTCATACATTCTCTTTTACCTGTTTCCCGGTCTTAGAGAAGTAGATTTCTTTCGGCGAAAGTGCTGTTTTCACAGTGCTCAGTACTCCCAACTCTATCAACAATGTAGGTTTTACCAGTTTTCTAAGTCTCTCTTATTTTCTTGTACTTATACGTGGAATTCTCTGTGTAAACCTCTGTAACTTCTCTAGGTAGATGAATCACTGTGTACTTTCTCTTGTTTCTATCTGTTACCAATCTTGAGAAACTCATACATTCTCTTTTCACTGTTTCACGGTCTTAGAGAAGTAGATTTCTTTGGGCGAAAGTGCTGTTTTCACAATGCTAAGTACTCCCAACTCAATCAACAATGTAAGTTTTACCAGTTTTCTAAGTCTCTCTAATCATCTTTTACTTATACTTGGAATTTTCTGTGTAAACCCCTGTAACTTCTCTAGGTAGATGAATCACTGTGTACTTTCTCTGGTTTCTATCTGTTACCAATCTTGAGAAACTCATACATTCTCTTTTCACTGTTTCCCGGTCTTAGAGAAGTAGATTTCTTTCTGCGAAAGTGCTGTTTTCACAGTGCTAAGTACTCCCAACTCTATCAACAATGTAGGTTTTACCTGTTTTCTATGTCTCTCTTATTTTCTTGTACTTATACTTGGAATTCTCTGTGTAAACCTCTGTAACTTCTCTAGGTAGATGAATCACTGTGTACTTTCTCTTGTTTCTATCTGTTACCAATCTTGAGAAACTCATACATTCTCTTTTCACTGTTTCCCGGTCTTAGAGAAGTAGATTTCTTTCGGCGAAAGCGCTGTTTTCACAGTGCTAAGTACTCCCAATTCAATCAACAATGTAAGTTTTACCAGTATTCTAAGTCTCTCTTATCTTCTTTTACTTACACTTGGAATTTTCTGTGTAAACTTCTGTAACTTCTCTAGGTAGATGAATCACTGTGTACTTTCTCTTGTTTCTATCTGTTACCAATCTTGAGAAACTCATACATTCTCTTTTCACTGTTTCCCGGTCTTAGAGAAGTAGATTTCTTTCGGCGAAAGCGCTGTTTTCACAGTGCTAAGTACTCCCAACTCAATCAACAATGTAAGTTTTACCAGTTTTCTAAGTCTCTCTAATCATCTTTTACTTATACTTGGAATTTTCTGTGTAAACCCCTGTAACTTCTCTAGGTAGATGAATCACTGTGTACTTTCTCTGGTTTCTATCTGTTACCAATCTTGAGAAACTCATACATTCTCTTTTCACTGTTTCCCGGTCTTAGAGAAGTAGATTTCTTTATGCGAAAGTGCTGTTTTCACAGTGCTAAGTACTCCCAACTCTATCAACAATGTAGGTTTTACCTGTTTTCTAAGTCTCTCTTATTTTCTTGTACTTATACTTGGAATTCTCTGTGTAAACCTCTGTAACTTCTCTAGGTAGATGAATCACTGTGTACTTTCTCTTGTTTCTATCTGTTACTAATCTTGAGAAACTCATACATTCTCTGTTACCTGTTTCCTGGTCTTAGATAAGTAGATTTCTTTCGGCGAAAGTGCTGTTTTCACAATGCTGAGTACTCCCAACCCAATCAACAATGTAAGTTTTACCAGTTTTCTAAGTCTCTCTTATCTTCTTTTACTTATACTTGGAATTTTCTGTGTAACCCTCTGTAACTTCTCTAGGTAGATGAATCACTGTGTACTTTCTCTTGTTTCTATCTGTTACCAATCTTGAGAAACTCATACATTCTCTTTTCACTGTTTCCCGGTCTTAGAGAAGTAGATTTGTTTCGGCGAAAGTGCTGTTTTCACAGTGCTAAGTACTCCCAACCCAATCAACAATGTAAGTTTTACCAGTTTTCAAAGTCTCTCTTATCTTCTTTTACTTATACTTGGAATTCTCTGTGTAAACCTCTGTAACTTGTCTAGATAGATGAATCACTGTGTACTTTCTCTTGTTTCTATCTGTTACCAATCTTCAGAAACTCATACATTCTCTTTTCACTGTTTCGCGGTATTAGAGAAGTAGATTTCTTTCGGCGAAAGTGCTGTTTTCACAGTGCTAAGTACTCCCAACTCTATCAACAATGTAGGTTTTACCAGTTTTCTAAGTCTCTCTTATTTTCTTGTACTTATACTTGGAATTCTCTGTGTAAACCTCTGTAACTTCTCTAGGTAGATGAATCACTGTGTACTTTCTCTTGTTTCTATCTGTTACCAATCTTGAGAAGCTCATACATTCTCTTTTACCTGTTTCCCGGTCTTAGAGAAGTAGATTTCTTTCGGCGAAAGTGCTGTTTTCACAGTGCTCAGTACTCCCAACTCTATCAACAATGTAGGTTTTACCAGTTTTCTAAGTCTCTCTTATTTTCTTGTACTTATACGTGGAATTCTCTGTGTAAACCTCTGTAACTTCTCTAGGTAGATGAATCACTGTGTACTTTCTCTTGTTTCTATCTGTTACCAATCTTGAGAAACTCATACATTCTCTTTTCACTGTTTCACGGTCTTAGAGAAGTAGATTTCTTTGGGCGAAAGTGCTGTTTTCACAGTGCTAAGTACTCCCAACTCAATCAACAATGTAAGTTTTACCAGTTTTCTAAGTTTCTCTTATCTTCTTTTACTTATACTTCGAATTTTCTGTGTAAACCTCCGTAACTTCTCTAGGTAGATGAATCACTGTGTACTCTCTCTTGTTTCTATCTGTTACCAATCTTGAGAAACTCATACATTCTCTTTTCACTGTTTCCCGGTCTTAGAGAAGTAGATTTCTTTCGGCGAAAGTGCTGTTTTCACAGTGCTAAGTACTCCAAACTCTATCAACAATGTAGGTTTTACCAGTTTTCTAAGTCTCTCTTATTTTCTTGTACTTATACTTGGAATTCTCTGTGTAAACCTCTGTAACTGCTCTAGGTAGATGAATCACTGTGTACTTTCTCTTGTTTCTATCTGTTACCAATCTTGAGAAACTCATACATTCTCTTTTCACTGTTTCACGGTCTTAGAGAAGTAGATTTCTTTCGGCGAAAGTGCTGTTTTCACAGTGCTAAGTACTCCCAACTCTATCAACAATGTAAGTTTTACCAGTTTTCTAAGTCTCTCTAATCATCTTTTACTTATACTTGGAATTTTCTGTGTAATCCTCTGTAACTTCTCTAGGTAGATGAATCACTGTGTACTTTCTTTTATTTCTATCTGTTAAAAATCTTGAGAAACTCATACATTCTCTTTTCACTGTTTCCCGGTCTTAGAGAAGTAGATTTCTTTCGGCGAAACTGCTGTTTTCACAGTGCTAAGTACTCCCAACTCTATCAACAATGTAGGTTTTACCAGTTTTCTAAGTCTCTCTTATTTTCTTGTACTTAAACTTGGAATTTTCTGTGTAAACCTCTGTAACTTCTCTAGGTAGATGAATCACTGTGTACTTCTTTTGTTTGTATCTGTTACTAATCTTGAGAAACTCATACATTCTCTGTTACCTGTTTCCTGGTGTTAGAGAAGAAGATTTCTTTCGGCGAAAGTGCTGTTTTCACAATGCTAAGTACTCTCAACTCTATCAACAATGAAGGTTTTACCAGTTTCCTAAGTCTCTCTTATTTTCTTGTACTTATACTTGGAATTCTCTGCGTAAACCTCTGTAACTTCTCTAGGTAGATGAATCACTGTGTACTTTCTCTTGTTTCTGTTACCAATCTTGAGAAACTCATACATTCTCTTTTCACTGTTTCGCGGTCTTAGAGAAGTAGATTTCTTTGGGCGAAAGTGCTGTTTTCACAGTGCTAAGTACTCCCAACTCAATCAACAATGTAAGTTTTACCAGTTTTCTAAGTCTCTCTTATCTTCATTTACTAATACTTGGAATTTTCTGTGTAAACCTCTGTAACTTCTCTAGGTAGATGAATCACTGTGTACTTTCTCTTGTTTCTATCTGTTACCAATCCTGAGAAACTCATACATTCTCTTTTCACTGTTTCCCGGTCTTAGAGAAGTAGATTTCTTTCGGCGAACGTGCTGTTTTCACAGTGCTAAGTATTCCCAACTCTATCAACAATGTAGCTTTTAACAGTTTTCTAAGTCTCTCTTATTTTCTTGTACTTATACGTGGAATTCTCTGTGTAAACCTCTGTAACTTCTCTAGGTAGATGAATCACTGTGTACTTTCTCTTGTTTCTATCTGTTACCAATCTTGAGAAACTCATACATTCTCTTTTTACTGTTTCCCGGTCTTAGAGAAGTAGATTTCTTTCGCGAAAGTGCTGTTTTCACAGTGCTAAGTACTCCCAACTCTATCAACATTGTAGGTTTTACCTGTTTTCTAAGTCTCTCTTATTTTCTTGTACTTATACTTGGAATTCTCTGTGTAAACCTCTGTAACTTCTCTAGGTAGATGAATCACTGTGTACTTTCTCTTGTTTCTATCTGTTACCAATCTAGAGAAACTCATACATTCTCTTTTCACTGTTTCACGGTCTTAGAGAAGTAGATTTCTTTCGGTGAAAGTGCTGTTTTCACAGTGCTAAGTACTCCCAACTCAATCAACAATGTAAGTTTTACCAGTTTTCTAAGTCTCTCTTATCTTCTTTTACTTACACTTGGAATTTTCTGTGTAAACCTCTGTAACTTCTCTAGGTAGATGAATCACTGTGTACTTTCTCTTGTTTCTATCTGTTACCAATCTTGAGAAACTCATACATTCTCTTTTCACTGTTTCCCGGTCTTAGAGAAGTAGATTTCTTTGGGCGAAAGTGCTATTTTCACACTGCTAAGTACTCCCAACTCAATCAACAATGTAAGTTTTACCAGTTTTTTAAGTCTCTCTTATCTTCTTTTACTTATACTTGGAATTTTCTGTGTAAACCTCTGTAACTTCTCTAGGTAGGTGAATCACTGTGTACTTTCTCTTGTTTCTATCTGTCACCAATCTTGAGAAACTCATACATTCTCTTTTCACTGTTTCCCGGTCTTAGAGAAGTAGATTTCTTTCGGCGAAAGTGCTGTTTTCACAGTGCTAAGTACTCCCAACCCAATCAACAATATAAGTTTTACCAGTTTTCAAAGTCTCTCTTATCTTCTTTTACTTATACTTGGAATTCTCTGTGTAAACCTCTGTAACTTCTCTAGTTAGATGAATCACTGTGTACTTTCTCTTGTTTCTATCTGTTACCAATCTTGAGAAACTCATACATTCTCTTTTCACCTTTTCCCGGTCATACAGAAGTAGATTTCTTTCGGCTAAAGTGCTGTTTTCACAGTGCTAAGTACTCCCAACTCTATCAACAATGTAGGTTTTACCAGTTTTCTAAGTCTCTCTTATTTTCTTGTACTTATACTTGGAATTCTCTGTGTAAACCTCTGTAACTTCTCTAGGTAGATGAATCACTGTGTACTTTCTCTTGTTTCTATCTGTTACTAATCTTGAGAAACTCATACATTCTCTGTTACCTGTTTCCCGGTCTTAGAGAAGTAGATTCTTTCGGCGAAAGTGCTTGTTTCACAGTGCTAAGTACTCCCAACTCTATCAACAATGTAGGTTTTACCAATTTTCTAAGTCTCTCTTATTTTCTTGTACTTATACTTGGAATTCTCTGTGTAAACCTCTGTAACTTCTCTAGGTAGGTGAATCACTGTGTACTTTCTCTTGTTTCTATCTGTTACCAATCTTGAGAAGCTCATACATTCTGTGTTACCTGTTTCCCGGTCTTAGAGAAGTAGATTTGTTTCGGCGAAACTGCTGTTTTCACAGTGCTCAGTACTCCCAACTCTATCAACAATGTAGGTTTTACCAGTTTTCTAAGTCTCTCTTATTTTCTTGCACTTATACTTGGAATTCTCTGTGTAAACCTCTGTAACTTCCCTAGGTAGATGAATCACTGTGTACTTTCTCTTGTTTCTATCTGTTACCAATCTTGAGAAACTCATACATTCTCTTTTCGCTGTTTCCCGGTCTTAGAGAAGTAGATTTCTTTGGGCGAAAGTGCTGTTTTCACAGTGCTAAGTACTCCCAACTCAATCAACACTGTAAGATTTACCAGTTTTCTAAGTCTCTCTTATTTTCTTGTACTTATACCTGGAATTCTCTGTGTAAACCTCTGTAACTTCTCTAGCTAGATGAATCACTGTGTACTTTCTCTTGTTTCTATCTGTTACCAATCTTGAGAAACTCATACATTCTCTTTTCACTGTATCCCGGTCTTAGAGAAGTAGATTTCTTTCGGCGAAAGTGCTGTTTTCACAGTGCTAAGTACTCCCAACTCTATCAACAATGTAGGTTTTACCAGTTTTCTAAGTCTCTCTTATTTTCTTGTACTTATACTTGGAATTCTCTGTGTAAACCTCTGTAACTTCTCTAGGTAGATGAATCACTGTGTACTTTCTCTTGTTTCTATCTGTTACCAATCTTGAGAAGCTCATACATTCTCTTTTACCTGTTTCCCGGTCTTAGAGAAGTAGATTTCTTTCGGCGAAAGTGCTGTTTTCACAGTGCTCAGTACTCCCAACTCTATCAACAATGTAGGTTTTACCAGTTTTCTAAGTCTCTCTTATTTTCTTGTACTTATACGTGGAATTCTCTGTGTAAACCTCTGTAACTTCTCTAGGTAGATGAATCACTGTGTACTTTCTCTTGTTTCTATCTGTTACCAATCTTGAGAAACTCATACATTCTCTTTTCACTGTTTCACGGTCTTAGAGAAGTAGATTTCTTTGGGCGAAAGTGCTGTTTTCACAGTGCTAAGTACTCCCAACTCAATCAACAATGTAAGTTTTACCAGTTTTCTAAGTCTCTCTAATCATCTTTTACTTATACTTGGAATTTTCTGTGTAAACCCCTGTAACTTCTCTAGGTAGGTGAATCACTGTGTACTTTCTCTGGTTTCTATCTGTTACCAATCTTGAGAAACTCATACATTCTCTTTTCACTGTTTCCCGGTCTTAGAGAAGTAGATTTCGTTCTGCGAAAGTGCTGTTTTCACAGTGCTAAGTACTCCCAACTCTATCAACAATGTAGGTTTTACCTGTTTTCTAAGTCTCTCTTATTTTCTTGTACTTATGCTTGGAATTCTCTGTGTAAACCTCTGTAACTTCTCTAGGTAGATGAATCACTGTGTACTTTCTCTTGTTTCTATCTGTTACCAATCTTGAGAAACTCATACATTCTCTTTTCACTGTTTCCCGGTCTTAGAGAAGTAGATTTCTTTCGGCGAAAGCGCTGTTTTCACAGTGCTAAGTACTCCCAATTCAATCAACAATGTAAGTTTTACCAGTTTTCTAAGTCTCTCTTATCTTCTTTTACTTACACTTGGAATTTTGTGTGTAAACTTCTGTAACTTCTCTAGGTAGATGAATCACTGTGTACTTTCTCTTGTTTCTATCTGTTACCAATCTTGAGAAACTCATACATTCTCTTTTCACTGTTTCCCGGTCTTAGAGAAGTAGATTTCTTTCGGCGAAAGCGCTGTTTTCACAGTGCTAAGTACTCCCAACTCAATCAACAATGTAAGTTTTACCAGTTTTCTAAGTCTCTCTAATCATCTTTTACTTATACTTGGAATTTTCTGTGTAAACCCCTGTAACTTCTCTAGGTAGATGAATCACTGTGTACTTTCTCTGGTTTCTATCTGTTACCAATCTTGAGAAACTCATACATTCTCTTTTCACTGTTTCCCGGTCTTAGAGAAGTAGATTTCTTTATGCGAAAGTGCTGTTTTCACAGTGCTAAGTACTCCCAACTCTATCAACAATGTAGGTTTTACCTGTTTTCTAAGTCTCTCTTATTTTCTTGTACTTATACTTGGAATTCTCTGTGTAAACCTCTGTAACTTCTCTAGGTAGATGAATCACTGTGTACTTTCTCTTGTTTCTATCTGTTACTAATCTTGAGAAACTCATACATTCTCTGTTACCTGTTTCCTGGTCTTAGATAAGTAGATTTCTTTCGGCGAAAGTGCTGTTTTCACAATGCTGAGTACTCCCAACCCAATCAACAATGTAAGTTTTACCAGTTTTCTAAGTCTCTCTTATCTTCTTTTACTTATACTTGGAATTTTCTGTGTAACCCTCTGTAACTTCTCTAGGTAGATGAATCACTGTGTACTTTCTCTTGTTTCTATCTGTTACCAATCTTGAGAAACTCATACATTCTCTTTTCACTGTTTCCCGGTCTTAGAGAAGTAGATTTGTTTCGGCGAAAGTGCTGTTTTCACAGTGCTAAGTACTCCCAACCCAATCAACAATGTAAGTTTTACCAGTTTTCAAAGTCTCTCTTATCTTCTTTTACTTATACTTGGAATTCTCTGTGTAAACCTCTGTAACTTGTCTAGATAGATGAATCACTGTGTACTTTCTCTTGTTTCTATCTTTTACCAATCTTGAGAAACTCATACATTCTCTTTTCACTGTTTCGCGGTATTAGAGAAGTAGATTTCTTTCGGCGAAAGTGCTGTTTTCACAGTGCTAAGTACTCCCAACTCTATCAACAATGTAGGTTTTACCAGTTTTCTAAGTCTCTCTTATTTTCTTGTACTTATACTTGGAATTCTCTGTGTAAACCTCTGTAACTTCTCTAGGTAGATGAATCACTGTGTACTTTCTCTTGTTTCTATCTGTTACCAATCTTGAGAAGCTCATACATTCTCTTTTACCTGTTTCCCGGTCTTAGAGAAGTAGATTTCTTTCGGCGAAAGTGCTGTTTTCACAGTGCTCAGTACTCCCAACTCTATCAACAATGTAGGTTTTACCAGTTTTCTAAGTCTCTCTTATTTTCTTGTACTTATACGTGGAATTCTCTGTGTAAACCTCTGTAACTTCTCTAGGTAGATGAATCACTGTGTACTTTCTCTTGTTTCTATCTGTTACCAATCTTGAGAAACTCATACATTCTCTTTTCACTGTTTCACGGTCTTAGAGAAGTAGATTTCTTTGGGCGAAAGTGCTGTTTTCACAGTGCTAAGTACTCCCAACTCAATCAACAATGTAAGTTTTACCAGTTTTCTAAGTCTCTCTAATCATCTTTTACTTATACTTGGAATTTTCTGTGTAAACCCCTGTAACTTCTCTAGGTAGATGAATCACTGTGTACTTTCTCTGGTTTCTATCTGTTACCAATCTTGAGAAACTCATACATTCTCTTTTCACTGTTTCCCGGTCTTAGAGAAGTAGATTTCTTTCTGCGAAAGTGCTGTTTTCACAGTGCTAAGTACTCCCAACTCTATCAACAATGTAGGTTTTACCTGATTTCTAAGTCTCTCTTATTTTCTTGTACTTATACTTGGAATTCTCTGTGTAAACCTCTGTAACTTCTCTAGGTAGATGAATCACTGTGTACTTTCTCTTGTTTCTATCTGTTACCAATCTTGAGAAACTCATACATTCTCTTTTCACTGTTTCCCGGTCTTACAGAAGTAGATTTGTTTCGGCGAAAGTGCTGTTTTCACTGTGCTAAGTACTCCCAACCCAATCAACAATGTAAGTTTTACCAGTTTTCAAAGTCTCTCTTATCTTCTTTTACTTATACTTGGAATTCTCTGTGTAAACCTCTGTAACTTGTCTAGATAGATGAATCACTGTGTACTTTCTCTTGTTTCTATCTGTTACCAATCTTCAGAAACTCATACATTCTCTTTTCACTGTTTCGCGGTATTAGAGAAGTAGATTTCTTTCGGCGAAAGTGCTTTTTTCACAGTGCTAAGTACTCCCAACTCTATCAACAATGTAGGTTTTACCAGTTTTCTAAGTCTCTCTTATTTTCTTTTACTTATACTTGGAATTCTCTGTGTAAACCTCTGTAACTTCTCAAGGTAGATGAATCACTGTGTACTTTCTCTTGTTTCTATCTTTTACCAATCTTGAGAAACTCATACGTTCTATTTCACTGTTTCCCGGTCTTAGAGAAGTAGATTTCTTTCGGCGAAAGTGCTGTTTTCACAGTGCTAAGTACAACCAACTCTATCAACAATGTAGGTTTTACCAGCTTTCTAAGTCTCTCTTATTTTCTTGTACTTATACTTGGAATTCTCTGTGTAAACCTCTGTAACTTCTCTAGTTAGATGAATCACTGTGTACTTTCTCTTGTTTCTATCTGTTACCAATCTTGAGAAACTCATACATTCTCTTTTCACTGTTTCCCGGTCTTAGAAAAGTAGATTTCCTTCGGCGAAAGTGCTGTTTTCACAGTGCTAAGTACTCCCAAATCTATCAACAATGTAGGTTTTACCAGTTTTCTAAGTCTCTCTTATTTTCTTGTACTTATACTTGGAATTCTCTGTGTAAACCTCTGTAACTTCTCTAGGTAGATGAATCACTGTGTACTTTTTCTTGTTTCTATCTGTTACTAATCTTGAGAAACTCATACATTCTCTGTTACCTGTTTCCCGGTCTTAGAGAAGTAGATTTCTTTCGGCGAAAGTGCTGTTTTCACAGTGCTAATTACTCCCAACTGTATCAACAATGTAGGTTTTACCAGTTTTCTAAGTCTCTCTTATTTTCTTGTACTTATACTTGGAATTCTCTCTGTAAACCTCTGTAACTTCTCTAGGTAGATGAATCACTGTGTACTTTCTCTTGTTTCTATCTGTTACCAATCTTGAGAAACTCATACATTCTCTGTTACCTGTTTCAAGGTCTTAGAGAAGTAGATTTCTTTCGGTGAAAGTGCTGTTTTCACAGTGCTCAGTACTCCCAACTCTATCAACAATGTAGGTTTTACCAGTTTTCTAAGTCTCTCTTATTTTCTTGTACTTATACGTGGAATTCTCTGTGTAAACCTCTGTAAATCTCTAGGTAGATGAATCACTGTGTACTTTCTCTTGTTTCTATCTGTTACCAATCTTGAAAAACTCATACATTCTCTTTTCCCTGTTTCACGGTCTTAGAGAAGTAGATTTCTTTGGGTGAAAGTGCTGTTTTCACAGTGCTAAGTACTCCCAACTCAATCAACAATGTAAGTTTTACCAGTTTTCTAAGTTTCCCTTATCTTCTTTTACTTATACTTCGAATTTTCTGTGTAAACCTCCGTAACTTCTCTAGGTAGATGAATCACTGTGTACTTTCTCTTGTTTCTATCTGTTACCAATCTTGAGAAACTCATACATTCTCTTTTCACTGTTTCCCGGTCTTAGAGAAGTAGATTTCTTTCGGCGAAAGTGCTGTTTTCACAGTGCTAAGTACTCCAAACTCTATCAACAATGTAGGTTTTCCCAGTTTTCTAAGTCTCTCTTATTTTCTTGTACTTATACTTGGAATTCTCTGTGTAAACCTCTGTAACTTCTCTAGGTAGATGAATCACTGTGTACTTTCTCTTGTTTCTATCTGTTACCAATCTTGAGAAACTCATACATTCTCTTTTCACTGTTTCACGGTCTTAGAGAAGTAGATTTCTTTCGGCGAAAGTGCTGTTTTCACAGTACTAAGTACTCCCAACTCTATCAACAATGTAAGTTTTACCAGTTTTCTAAGTCTCTCTAATCATCTTTTACTTATACTTGGAATTTTCTGTGTAATCCTCTGTAACTTCTCTAGGTAGATGAATCACTGTGTACTTTCTTTTATTTCTATCTGTTAAAAATCTTGAGAAACTCATACATTCTCTTTTCACTGTTTCCCGGTCTTAGAGAAGTAGATTTCTTTCGGCGAAACTGCTGTTTTCACAGTGCTAAGTACTCCCAACTCTATCAACAATGTAGGTTTTACCAGTTTTCTAAGTCTCTCTTATTTTCTTGTACTTATACTTGGAATTCTCTGTGTAAACCTCTGTAACTTCTCTAGGTAGATGAATCACTGTGTACTTTCTCTTGTTTCTATCTGTTACCAATCTTGAGAAACTCATACATTCTCTGTTACCTGTTTCCCGGTCTTAGAGAAGTAGATTTCTTTCGGCGAAAGTGCTGTTTTCACAGTGCTGAGTACTCCCAACCCAATCAACAATGTAAGTTTTGCCAGTTTTCTAAGTCTCTCTTATCTTCTTTTACTTATACTTGGAAATTTCCGTGTAAACCTCTGTAACTTCTCTAGGTAGATGAATCACTGTGTACTTTCTCTTGTTTCTATCTGTTACCAATCTTGAGATACTCATACATTCTCTTTTCACTGTTTCCCGGTCTTAGAGAAGTAGATTTCTTTCGGCGAAAGTGCTGTTTTCACAGTGCTAAGTACTCCCAACTCTATCAACAATGTAGGTTTTACCAGTTTTCTAAGTCTCTCTTATTTTCTTGTACTGATACTTGGAATTCTATGTGTAAACCTCTATAACTTCTCTAGGGAGATGAATCACTGTGTACTTTCTCTTGTATCTATCTGTTACTAATCTTGAGAAACTCATACATTCTCTGTTACCTGTTTCCCGGTCTTAGAGAAGTAGATTTCTTTAGGCGAAAGTGCTGTTTTCACAGTGCTAAGTACTCCCAAGTCTATTAACAATGTAGGTTTTACCAGTTTTCTAAGTCTCTCATATCTTCTTTTACTTATACTTGGAAATTTCCGTGTAAACCTCTGTAACTTCTCTAGGTAGATGAATCACTGTGTACTTCTTTTGTTTGTATCTGTTACTAATCTTGAGAAACTCATACATTCTCTGTTACCTGTTTCCCGGTCTTATAGAAGTAGATTTCTTTCGGCGAAAGTGCTGTTTTCACAGTGCTAATTACTCCCAACTGTATCAACAATGTAGGTTTTACCAGTTTTCTAAGTCTCTCTTATTTTCTTGTACTTATACTTGGAATTCTCTGTGTACACCTCTGTAACTTCTCTAGGTAGATGAATCACTGTGTACTTTCTCTTGTTTCTATCTGTTACCAATCTTGAGAAACTCATACATTCTCTGTTACCTGTTTCCCGGTCTTAGAGAAGTAGATTTCTTTCGGTGAAAGTGCTGTTTTCACAGTGCTCAGTACTCCCAACTCTATCAACAATGTAGGTTTTACCAGTTTTCTAAGTCTCTCTTATTTTCTTGTACTTATACGTGGAATTCTCTGTGTAAACCTCTGTAAATCTCTAGGTAGATGAATCACTGTGTACTTTCTCTTGTTTCTATCTGTTACCAATCTTGAGAAACTCATACATTCTCTTTTCCCTGTTTCACGGTCTTAGAGAAGTAGATTTCTTTGGGTGAAAGTGCTGTTTTCACAGTGCTAAGTACTCCCAACTCAATCAACAATGTAAGTTTTACCAGTTTTCTAAGTTTCTCTTATCTTCTTTTACTTATACTTCGAATTTTCTGTGTAAACCTGCGTAACTTCTCTAGGTAGATGAATCACTGTGTACTTTCTCTTGTTTCTATCTGTTACCAATCTTGAGAAACTCATACATTCTCTTTTCACTGTTTCCCGGTCTTAGAGAAGTAGATTTCTTTCGGCGAAAGTGCTGTTTTCACAGTGCTAAGTACTCCAAACTCTATCAACAATGTAGGTTTTACCAGTTTTCTAAGTCTCTCTTATTTTCTTGTACTTATACTTGGAATTCTCTGTGTAAACCTCTGTAACTTTTCTAGGTAGATGAATCACTGTGTACTTTCTCTGGTTTCTATCTGTTACCAATCTTGAGAAACTCATACATTCTCTTTTCACTGTTTCACGGTCTTAGAGAAGTAGATTTCTTTCGGCGAAAGTGCTGTTTTCACAGTGCTAAGTACTCCCAACTCTATCAACAATGTAAGTTTTACCAGTTTTCTAAGTCTCTCTAATCATCTTTTACTTATACTTGGAATTTTCTGTGTAATCCTCTGTAACATCTCTAGGTAGATGAATCACTGTGTACTTTCTTTTATTTCTATCTGTTAAAAATCTTGAGAAACTCATACATTCTCTTTTCACTGTTTCCCGGTCTTAGAGAAGTAGATTTCTTTCGGCGAAAGTGCTGTTTTCACAGTGCTAAGTACTCCCAACTCTATCAACAATGTAGGTTTTACCAGTTTTCTAAGTCTCTCTTATTTTCTTGTACTTAAACTTGGAATTTTCTGTGTAAACCTCTGTAACTTCTCTAGGAAGATGAATCACTGTGTACTTCTTTTGATTCTATCTGTTACTAATCTTGAGAAACTCATACATTCTCTGTTACCTGTTTCCTGTTGTTAGAGAAGAAGATTTCTTTCTGCGAAAGTGCTGTTTTCACAGTGCTGAGTACTCCCAACCCAATCAACAATGTAAGTTTTGCCAGTTTTCTAAGTCTCTCTTATCTTCTTTTACTTATACTTGGAAATTTCCGTGTAAACCTCTGTAACTTCTCTAGGTAGATGAATCACTGTGTACTTTCTCTTGTTTCTATCTGTTACCAATCTTGAGATACTCATACATTCTCTTTTCACTGTTTCCCGGTCTTAGAGAAGTAGATTTCTTTCGGCGAAAGTGCTGTTTTCACAGTGCTAAGTACTCCCAACACTATCAACAATGTAGGTTTTACCAGTTTTCTAAGTCTCTCTTATTTTCTTGTACTTATACTTGGAATTCTATGTGTAAACCTCTATAACTTCTCTAGGGAGATGAATCACTGTGTACTTTCTCTTGTTTCTATCTGTTACTAATCTTGAGAAACTCATACATTCTCTGTTACCTGTTTCCCGGTCTTAGAGAAGTAGATTTCTTTCGGCGAAAGTGCTGTTTTCACAGTGCTAAGTACTCCCAAGTCTATTAACAATGTAGGTTTTACCAGTTTTCTAAGTCTCTCATATCTTCTTTTACTTATACTTGGAAATTTCCGTGGAAACCTCTGTAACTTCTCTAGGTAGATGAATCACTGTGTACTTCTTTTGTTTGTATCTGTTACTAATCTTGAGAAACTCATACATTCTCTGTTACCTGTTTCCTGGTGTTAGAGAAGAAGATTTCTTTCGGCGAAAGTGCTGTTTTCACAATGCTAAGTACTCTCAACTCTATCAACAATGAAGGTTTTACCAGTTTCCTAAGTCTCTCTTATTTTCTTGTACTTATACTTGGAATTCTCTGCGTAAACCTCTGTAACTTCTCTAGGTAGATGAATCACTGTGTACTTTCTCTTGTTCTGTTACCACTCTTGAGAAACTCATACATTCTCTTTTCACTGTTTCACGGTCTTAGAGAAGTAGATTTCTTTGGGCGAAAGTGCTGTTTTCACAGTGCTAAGTACTCCCAACTCTATCAACAATGTAGCTTTTAACAGTTTTCTAAGTCTCTCTTATTTTCTTGTACTTATACGTGGAATTCTCTGTGTAAACCTCTGTAACTTCTCTAGGTAGATGAATCACTGTGTACTTTCTCTTGTTTCTATCTGTTACCAATCTTGAGAAACTCATACATTCTCTTTTCACTGTTTCCCGGTCTTAGAGAAGTAGATTTGTTTCGGCGAAAGTGCTGTTTTCACAGTGCTAAGTACTCCCAACTCTATCAACAATGTAGGTTTTACCAGTTTTCTAAGTCTCTCTTATTTTCTTTTACTTATACTTGGAATTATCTGTGTAAACCTCTGTAACTTCTCTAGGTAGATGAATCACTGTGTACTTTCTCTTGTTTCTATCTGTTACCAATCTTGAGAAACTCATACATTCTCTTTTCACTGTTTCCCGGTCTTAGAGAAGTAGATTTCTTTGGGCGAAAGTGCTGTTTTCACAGTGCTAAGTACTCCCAACTGTATCAACAATGTAGGTTTTACCAGTTTTCTAAGTCTCTCTTATTTTCTTGTACTTATACTTGGAATTCTCTGTGTAAACCTCTGTAACTTCTCTAGGTAGATGAATCAGTGTGTACTTTCTCTTGTTTCTATCTGTTACCAATCTTGAGAAACTCATACATTCTCTTTTCACTGTTTCCCGGTCATAGAGAAGTAGATTTCTTTTGGCGAAAGTGCTGTTTTCCCCGTGGTAAGTACTCCCAACTCAGTTAACAATGTAAGTTTTACCAGTTTTCTAAGTCTCTCTTATTTTCTTGTACTTAAACTTGGAATTTTCGGTGTAAACCTCTGTAACTTCTCTAGGTAGATGAATCACTGAGTATTTCTTTTGTTTCTATCTGTTACTAATCTTGAGAAACTCATACATTCTCTGTTACCTGTTTCCCGGTGTTAGAGAAGTAGATTTCTTTCTACGAAAGTGCTGTTTTCACAGTGCTAAGTACTCCCAACTCTATCAACAATGTAGGTTTTACCAGTTTTCTAACTCTCTCTTATTTTCTTGTACTTATACTTGGAATTCTCTGTGTAAACCTCTGTAACTTCTCTAGGTAGATGAATCACTGTGTACTTTCTCTTGTTTCTATCTGTTACCAATCTTGAGAAACTCATACATTCTCTGTTACCTGTTTCCCGGTCTTAGAGAAGTAGATTTCTTTCTGCGAAAGTGCTGTTTTCACAGTGCTGAGTACTCCCAACCCAATCAACAATGTAAGTTTTACCAGTTTTCTAAGTCTCTCTTATCTTCTTTTACTTATACTTGGAAATTTCTGTGTAAACCTCTGTAACTTCTCTCGGTAGATGAATCACTGTGTACTTTCTCTTGTTTCTATCTGTTACCAATCTTGAGAAACTCATACATTCTCTTTTCACTGTTTCCCGGTCTTAGAGAAGTAGATTTCTTTCGGCAAAAGTGCTGTTTTCACAGTGCTAAGTACTCCCAACTCTATCAACAATGTAGGTTTTACCAGTTTTCTAACTCTCTCTTATTTTCTTGTACTTATACTTGGAATTCTCTGTGTAAACCTCTCTAACTTCTCTAGGTAGATGAATCACTGTGTACTTTCTCTTGTTTCTATCTGTTACCAATTTTGAGAAACTCATACTTTCTCTGTTACCTGTTTCCCGGTCTTAGAGAAGTAGATTTCTTTCGGCGAAAGTGCTGTTTTCACAGTCCTGAGTACTCCCAACCCAATCAACAATGTAAGTTTTACCAGTTTTCTAAGTCTCTCTTATCTTCTTTTACTTATACTTGGAAATTTCTGTGTAAACCTCTGTAACTTCTCTCCGTAGATGAATCACTGTGTACTTTCTCTTGTTTCTATCTGTTACCAATCTTGAGAAACTCATACATTCTCTTTTCACTGTTTCCCGGTCTTAGAGAAGTAGATTTCTTTCGGCGAAAGTGCTGTTTTCACAGTGCTAAGTACTCCCAACTCTATCAACAATGTAGGTTTTACCAGTTTTCTAAGTCTCTCTTATTTTCTTGTACTTATACTTGGAATTCTCTGTGTAAACCTCTGTAACTTCTCTGGGTAGATGAATCACTGTGTACTTTCTCTTGTTTCTATCTGTTACCAATCTTGAGAAACTCATACATTCTCTTTTCACTGTTTCCCGGTCTTAGAGAAGTAGATTTGTTTCGGCGAAAGTGCTGTTTTCACAGTGCTAAGTACTCCCAACTCTATCAACAATGTAGGTTTTACCAGTTTTCTAAGTCTCTCTTATTTTCTTTTACTTATACTTGGAATTCTCTGTGTAAACCTCTGTAACTTCTCAAGGTAGATGAATCACTGTGTACTTTCTCTTGTTTCTATCTTTTACCAATCTTGAGAAACTCATACGTTCTCTTTTCACTGTTTCCCGGTCTTAGAGAAGTAGATTTCTTTCGGCGAAAGTGCTGTTTTCACAGTGCTAAGTACTCCCAACTCTATCAACAATGTAGGTTTTACCAGTTTTCTAAGTCTCTCTTATTTTCTTGTACTTATACTTGGAATTCTCTGTGTAAACCTCTGTAACTTCTCTAGTTAGATGAATCACTGTGTACTTTCTCTTGTTTCTATCTGTTACCAATCTTGAGAAACTCATACATTCTCTTTTCACTGTTTCCCGGTCTTAGAAAACTAGATTTCCTTCGGCGAAAGTGCTGTTTTCACAGTGCTAAGTACTCCCAAATCTATCAACAATGAAGGTTTTACCAGTTTTGTAAGTCTCTCTTATTTTCTTTACTTATACTTGGAATTCTCTGTGTAAACCTCTGTAACTTCTCTAGGTAGATGAATCACTGTGTACTTTCTCTTGTTTCTATCTGTTACTAATCTTGAGAAACTCATACATTCTCTGTTACCTGTTTCCCGGTCTTAGAGAAGTAGATTTCTTTCGGCGAAAGTGCTGTTTTCACAGTGCTAATTACTCCCAACTCTATCAACAATGTAGGTTTTACCAGTTTTCTAAGTCTCTCTTATTTTCTTGTACTTATACTTGGAATTCTCTCTGTAAACCTCTGTAACTTCTCTAGGTAGATGAATCACTGTGTACTTTCTCTTGTTTCTATCTGTTACCAATCTTGAGAAACTCATACATTCTCTGTTACCTGTTTCCCGGTCTTAGAAAAGTAGATTTCTTTCGGTGAAAGTGCTGTTTTCACAGTGCTCAGTACTCCCAACTCTATCAACAATGTAGGTTTTACCAGTTTTCTAAGTCTCTCTTATTTTCTTGTACTTATACTTGGAATTCTCTGTGTAAACCTCTGTAAATCTCTAGGTAGATGAATCACTGTGTACTTTCTCTTGTTTCTATCTGTTACCAATCTTGAGAAACTCATACATTCTTTTTTACCTGTTTCACGGTCTTAGAGAAGTAGATTTCTTTGGGTGAAAGTGCTGTTTTCACAGTGCTAAGTACTCCCAACTCAATCAACAATGTAAGTTTTACCAGTTTTCTAAGTTTCTCTTATCTTCTTTTACTTATACTTCGAATTTTCTGTGTAAACCTCCGTAACTTCTCTAGGTAGATGAATCACTGTGTACTTTCTCTTGTTTCTATCTGTTACCAATCTTGAGAAACTCATACATTCTCTTTTCACTGTTTCCCGGTCTTAGAGAAGTAGATTTCTTTCTGCGAAAGTGCTGTTTTCACAGTGCTAAGTACTCCAAACTCTATCAACAATGTAGGTTTTACCAGTTTTCTAAGTCTCTCTTATTTTCTTGTACTTATACTTGGAATTCTCTATGTAAACCTCTGTACCTTCTCTAGGTAGATGAATCACTGTGTACTTTCTCTTGTTTCTATCTGTTACCAATCTTGAGAAACTCATACATTCTCTTTTCACTGTTTCACGGTCTTAGAGAAGTAGATTTCTTTCGGCGAAAGTGCTGTTTTCACAGTGCTAAGTACTCCCAACTCTATCAACAATGTAAGTTTTACCAGTTTTCTAAGTCTCTCTAATCATCTTTTACTTATACTTGGAATTTTCTGTATAATCCTCTGTAACTTCTCTAGGTAGATGAATCACTGTGTACTTTCTTTTATTTCTATCTGTTAAAAATCTTGAGAAACTCATACATTCTCTTTTCACTGTTTCTCGGTCTTAGAGAAGTAGATTTCTTTCGACGAAACTGCTGTTTTCACAGTGCTAAGTACTCCCAACTCTATCAACAATGTAGGTTTTACCAGTTTTCTAAGTCTCTCTTATTTTCTTGTACTTAAACTTGGAATTTTCTGTGTAAACCTCTGTAACTTCTCTAGGTAGATGAATCACTGTGTACTTCTTTTGATTCTATCTGTTACTAATCTTGAGAAACTCATACATTCTCTGTTACCTGTTTCCTGTTGTTAGAGAAGAAGATTTCTTTCGGCGAAAGTGCTGTTTTCACAGTGCTAAGTACTCCCAACTCTATTAACAATGTAGGTTTTACCAGTTTTTTAAGTCTCTTATTTTCTTGTACTTATACTTGGAATTCTCTGTGTAAACCTCTGTAACTTCTCTAGGTAGATGAATCACTGTGTACTTTCTCTTGTTTCTATCTGTTACCAATCTTGAGAAACTCATACATTCTCTGTTACCTGTTTCCCGGTCTTAGAGAAGTAGATTTCTTTCGGCGAAAGTGCTGTTTTCACAGTGCTGAGTACTCCCAACCCAATCAACAATGTAAGTTTTACCAGTTTTCTAAGTCTCTCTTATCTTCTTTTACTTATACTTGGAAATTTCCGTGTAAACCTCTGTAACTTCTCTAGGTAGATGAATCACTGTGTACTTTCTCTTGTTTCTATCTGTAACCAATCTTGAGATACTCATACATTCTCTTTTCACTGTTTCCCGGTCTTAGAGAAGTAGATTTCTTTCGGCGAAAGTGCTGTTTTCACAGTGCTAAGTACTCCCAACTCTATCAACAATGTAGGTTTTACCAGTTTTCTAAGTCTCTCTTATTTTCTTGTACTTATACTTGGAATTCTCTGTGTAAACCTCTGTAACTTCTCTAGGGAGATGAATCACTGTGTACTTTCTCTTGTTTCTATCTGTTACTAATCTTGAGAAACTCATACATTCTCTGTTACCTGTTTCCCGGTCTTAGAGAAGTAGATTTCTTTCGGCGAAAGTGCTGTTTTCACAGTGCTAAGTACTCCCAACTCTATTAACAATGTAGGTTTTACCAGTTTTCTAAGTCTCTCTTATCTTCTTTTACTTATACTTGGAAATTTCCGTGTAAACCTCTGTAACTTCTCTAGGTAGATGAATCACTGTGTACTTCTTTTGTTTGTATCTGTTACTAATCTTGAGAAACTGATACATTCTCTGTTACCTGTTTCCTGGTGTTAGAGAAGAAGATTTCTTTCGGCGAAAGTGCTGTTTTCACAATGCTAAGTACTCTCAACTCTATCAACAATGAAGGTTTTACCAGTTTCCTAAGTCTCTCTTATTTTCTTGTACTTATACTTGGAATTTTCTGTGTAAACCTCTGTAACTTCTCTAGGTAGATGAATCACTGTGTACTTTCTCTTGTTTCTATCTGTTACCAATCTTGAGAAACTCATACATTCTCTTTTCACTGTTTCCCGGTCTTAGAGAAGTAGATTTCTTTCGGCGAAAGTGCTGTTTTCACAGTCCTAAGTACTCCCAACTCTATCAACAATGTAGCTTTTAACAGTTTTCTAAGTCTCTCTTATTTTCTTGTACTTATACGTGGAATTCTCTGTGTAAACCTCTGTAACTTCTCTAGGTAGATGAATCACTGTGTACTTTCTCTTGTTTCTATCTGTTACCAATCTTGAGAAACTCATACATTCTCTTTTCACTGTTTCCCGGTCTTAGAGAAGTAGATTTCTTTCGGCGAAAGTGCTGTTTTCACAGTGCTAAGTACTCCCAACTCTATCAACAATGTAGGTTTTACCAGTTTTCTAACTCTATCTTATTTTCTTGTACTTATACTTGGAATTCTCTGTGTAAACCTCTGTAACTTCTCTAGGTAGATGAATCACTGTGTACTTTCTCTTGTTTCTATCTGTTACCAATCTTGAGAAACTCATACATTCTCTGTTACCTGTTTCCCGGTCTTAGAGAAGTAGATTTCTTTCGGCGAAAGTGCTGTTTTCACAGTGCTGAGTACTCCCAACCCAATCAACAATGTAAGTTTTACCAGTTTTCTAAGTCTCTCTTATCTTCTTTTACTTATACTTGGAAATTTCTGTGTAAACCTCTGTAACTTCTCTCGGTAGATGAATCACTGTGTACTTTCTCTTGTTTCTATCTGTTACCAATCTTGAGAAACTCATACATTCTCTTTTCACTGTTTCCCGGTCTTAGAGAAGTAGATTTCTTTCGGCGAAAGTGCTGTTTTCACAGTGCTAAGTACTCCCAACTCTATCAACAATGTAGGTTTTACCAGTTTTCTAAGTCTCTCTTATTTTCTTGTACTTATACTTGGAATTCTCTGTGTAAACCTCTGTAACTTCTCTAGGTAGATGAAGCACTGTGTACTTTCTCTTGTTTCTGTTACCAATCTTGAGAAACTCATACATTCTCTTTTCACTGTTTCCCGGTCTTAGAGAAGTAGATTTCTTTGGGCGAAAGTGCTGTTTTCACAGTGCTAAGTACTCCCAACTCAATCAACAATGTAAGTTTTACCAGTTTTCTAAGTCTCTCTTATTTTCCTGTACTTAAACTTGGAATTTTCTGTCTAAACCTCTGTAACTTCTCTAGGTAGATGAAGCACTGAGTATTTCTTTTGTTTCTATCTGTTACTAATCTTGAGAAACTCATACATTCTCTGTTACCTGTTTCCCGGTGTCAGAGAAGTAGATTTCTTACTGCGAAAGTGCTGTTTTCACAGTGCTAAGTACTCCCAACTCTATCAACAATGTAGGTTTTACCAGTTTTCTAACTCTCTCTTATTTTCTTGTACTTATACTTGGAATTCTCTGTGTAAACCTCTGTAACTTCTCTAGGTAGATGAATCACTGTGTACTTTCTCTTGTTTCTATCTGTTACCAAACTTGAGAAACTCATACATTCTCTTTTCACTGTTTCCCGGTCTTAGAGAAGTAGATTTCTTTTGGCGAAAGTGCTGTTTTCACAGTGCTAAGTACTCCCAACTCTATCAACAATGTAGGTTTTACCAGTTTTCTAAGTCTCTCTTATTTTCTTGTACTTATACTTGGAATTCTCTGTGTAAACCTCTGTAACTTCTCTAGGTAGATGAATCACTGTGTACTTTCTCTTGTTTCTATCTGTTGCTAATCTTGAGAAACTCATACATTCTCTTTTCACTGATTCACGGTCTTAGAGAAGTAGATTTCTTTCGGCGAAAGTGCTGTTTTCACAGTGCTAAGTACTCCCACCCAATCAACAATGTAGGTTTTACCAGTTTTCTAAGTCTCTCTTATTTTCTTGTACTTATACTTGGAATTCTCTGTGTAAACCTCTGTAACTTCTCTAGGTAGATGAATGACTGTGTACTTTCTCTTGTTTCTATCTGTTGCTAATCTTGAGAAACTCATACATTCTCTGTCACATGTTTCCCGGTCTTAGAGAAGTAGATTTCTTTCGGCGAAAGTGCTGTTTTCACAGTGCTGAGTACTCCCAACCCAATCAACAATGTAAGTTTTACCAGTTTTCTAAGTCTCTCTTATCTTCTTTTACTTATAGTTTTAATTTTCTGTGTAACCCTCTGTAACTTCTCTAGGTAGATGAATCACTGTGTACTTTCTCTTGTTTCTATCTGTTACCAATCTTGAGAAACTCATACATTCTCTTTTCACTGTTTCCCGGTCTTAGAGAAGTAGATTTGTTTCGGCGAAAGTGCTGTTTTCACAGTGCTAAGTACTCCCAACCCAATCAACAATGTAAGTTTTAGCAGTTTTCAAAGTCTCTCGTATCTTCTTTTTCTTATACTTGGAATTCTCTGTGTAAACCTCTGTAACTTCTCTAGATAGATGAATCACTGTGTACTTTCTCTTGTTTCTATCTGTTGCCAATCTTCAGAAACTCATACATTCTCTTTTCACTGTTTCCCGGTCTTAGAGAAGTAGATTTCTTTCGGCGAAAGTGCTGTTTTCACAGTGCTAAGTACTCCCAACTCTATCAACAATGTAGGTTTTACCAGTTTTCTAAGTCTCTCTTATTTTCTTGAACTTAAACTTGGAATTTTCTGTGTAAACCTCTGTAACTTCTCTAGGAAGATGAATCACTGTGTACTTCTTTTGATTCTATCTGTTACTAATCTTGAGAAACTCATACATTCTCTGTTACCTGTTTCCTGTTGTTAGAGAAGAAGATTTCTTTCGGCGAAAGTGCTGTTTTCACAGTGCTAAGTACTCCCAACTCTATTAACAATGTAGGTTTTACCAGTTTTTTAAGTCTCTCTTATTTTCTTGTACTTATACTTGGAATTCTCTGTGTAAACCTCTGTAACTTCTCTAGGTAGATGAATCACTGTGTACTTTCTCTTGTTTCTATCTGTTACCAATCTTGAGAAACTCATACATTCTCTGTTACCTGTTTCCCGGTCTTAGAGAAGTAGATTTCTTTCGGCAAAAGTGCTGTTTTCACAGTGCTGAGTACTCCCAACCCAATCAACAATGTAAGTTTTGCCAGTTTTCTAAGTCTCTCTTATCTTCTTTTACTTATACTTGGAAATTTCCGTGTAAACCTCTGTAACTTCTCTAGGTAGATGAATCACTGTGTACTTTCTCTTGTTTCTATCTGTTACCAATCTTGAGATACTCATACATTCTCTTTTCACTGTTTCCCGGTCTTAGAGAAGTAGATTTCTTTCGGCGAAAGTGCTGTTTTCACAGTGCTAAGTACTCCCAACTCTATCAACAATGTAGGTTTTACCAGTTTTCTAAGTCTCTCTTATTTTCTTGTACTTATACTTGGAATTCTATGTGTAAACCTCTATAACTTCTCTAGGGAGATGAATCACTGTGTACTTTCTCTTGTTTCTATCTGTTACTAATCTTGAGAAACTCATACATTCTCTGTTACCTGTTTCCCGGTCTTAGAGAAGTAGATTTCTTTAGGCGAAAGTGCTGTTTTCACAGTGCTAAGTACTCCCAAGTCTATTAACAATGTAGGTTTTACCAGTTTTCTAAGTCTCTCATATCTTCTTTTACTTATACTTGGAAATTTCCGTGTAAACCTCTGTAACTTCTCTAGGTAGATGAATCACTGTGTACTTCTTTTGTTTGTATCTGTTACTAATCTTGAGAAACTCATACATTCTCTGTTACCTGTTTCCCGGTCTTATAGAAGTAGATTTCTTTCGGCGAAAGTGCTGTTTTCACAGTGCTAATTACTCCCAACTGTATCAACAATGTAGGTTTTACCAGTTTTCTAAGTCTCTCTTATTTTCTTGTACTTATACTTGGAATTCTCTGTGTAAACCTCTGTAACTTCTCTAGGTAGATGAATCACTGTGTACTTTCTCTTGTTCTGTTACCAATCTTGAGAAACTCATACATTCTCTTTTCACTGTTTCCCGGTCTTAGAGAAGTAGATTTGTTTCGGCGAAAGTGCTGTTTTCACAGTGCTAAGTACTCCCAACTCTATCAACAATGTAGGTTTTACCAGTTTTCTAAGTCTCTCCTATTTTCTTTTACTTATACTTGGAATTATCTGTGTAAACCTCTGTAACTTCTCTAGGTAGATGAATCAGTGTGTACTTTCTCTTGTTTCTATCTGTTACCAATCTTGAGAAACTCATACATTCTCTTTTCACTGTTTCCCGGTCTTAGAGAAGTAGATTTCTTTGGGCGAAAGTGCTGTTTTCACAGTGCTAAGTACTCCCAACTCTATCAACACTGTAGGTTTTACCAGTTTTCTAAGTCTCTCTTATTTTCTTGTACTTATACTTGGAATTCTCTGTGTAAACCTCTGTAACTTCTCTAGGTAGATGAATCAGTGTGTACTTTCTCTTGTTTCTATCTGTTACCAATCTTGAGAAACTCATACATTCTCTTTTCACTGTTTCCCGGTCATAGAGAAGTAGATTTCTTTTGGCGAAAGTGCTGTTTTCCCCGTGGTAAGTACTCCCAACTCAGTTAACAATGTAAGTTTTACCAGTTTTCTAAGTCTCTCTTATTTTCTTGTACTTAAACTTGGAATTTTCGGTGTAAACATCTGTAACTTCTCTAGGTAGATGAATCACTGAGTATTTCTTTTGTTTCTATCTGTTACTAATCTTGAGAAACTCATACATTCTCTGTTACCTGTTTCCCGGTGTTAGAGAAGTAGATTTCTTTCTACGAAAGTGCTGTTTTCACAGTGCTAAGTACTCCCAACTCTATCAACAATGTAGGTTTTACCAGTTTTCTAACTCTCTCTTATTTTCTTGTACTTATACTTGGAATTCTCTGTGTAAACCTCTGTAACTTCTCTAGGTAGATGAATCACTGTGTACTTTCTCTTGTTTCTATCTGTTACCAATCTTGAGAAACTCATACATTCTCTGTTACCTGTTTCCCGGTCTTAGAGAAGTAGATTTCTTTCGGCGAAAGTGCTGTTTTCACAGTGCTGAGTACTCCCAACCCAATCAACAATGTAAGTTTTACCAGTTTTCTAAGTCTCTCTTATCTTCTTTTACTTATACTTGGAAATTTCTGTGTAAACCTCTGTAACTTCTCTCGGTAGATGAATCACTGTATACTTTCTCTTGTTTCTATCTGTTACCAATCTTGAGAAACTCATACATTCTCTTTTTACTGTTTCCCGGTCTTAGAAAACTAGATTTCCTTTGGCGAAAGTGCTGTTTTCACAGTGCTAAGTACTCCCAAATCTATCAACAATGTAGGTTTTACCAGTTTTGTAAGTCTCTCTTATTTTCTTTACTTATACTTGGAATTCTCTGTGTAAACCTCTGTAACTTCTCTAGGTAGATGAATCACTGTGTACTTTCTCTTGTTTCTATCTGTTACTAATCTTGAGAAACTCATACATTCTCTGTTACCTGTTTCCCGGTCTTAGAGAAGTAGATTTCTTTCGGCGAAAGTGCTGTTTTCACAGTGCTAATTACTCCCAACTCTATCAACAATGTAGGTTTTACCAGTTTTCTAAGTCTCTCTTATTTTCTTGTACTTATACTTGGAATTCTCTCTGTAAACCTCTGTAACTTCTCTAGGTAGATGAATCACTGTGTACTTTCTCTTGTTTCTATCTGTTACCAATCTTGAGAAACTCATACATTCTCTTTTACCTGTTTCACGGTCTTAGAGAAGTAGATTTCTTTGGGTGAAAGTGCTGTTTTCACAGTGCTAAGTACTCCCAACTCAATCAACAATGTAAGTTTTACCAGTTTTCTAAGTTTCTCTTATCTTCTTTTACTTATACTTCGAATTTTCTGTGTAAACCTCCGTAACTTCTCTAGGTAGATGAATCACTGTGTACTTTCTCTTGTTTCTATCTGTTACCAATCTTGAGAAACTCATACATTCTCTTTTCACTGTTTCCCGGTCTTAGAGAAGTAGATTTCTTTCTGCGAAAGTGCTGTTTTCACAGTGCTAAGTACTCCAAACTCTATCAACAATGTAGGTTTTACCAGTTTTCTAAGTCTCTCTTATTTTCTTGTACTTATACTTGGAATTCTCTATGTAAACCTCTGTACCTTCTCTAGGTAGATGAATCACTGTGTACTTTCTCTTGTTTCTATCTGTTACCAATCTTGAGAAACTCATACATTCTCTTTTCACTGTTTCACGGTCTTAGAGAAGTAGATTTCTTTCGGCGAAAGTGCTGTTTTCACAGTGCTAAGTACTCCCAACTCTATCAACAATGTAAGTTTTACCAGTTTTCTAAGTCTCTCTAATCATCTTTTACTTATACTTGGAATTTTCTGTATAATCCTCTGTAACTTCTCTAGGTAGATGAATCACTGTGTACTTTCTTTTATTTCTATCTGTTAAAAATCTTGAGAAACTCATACATTCTCTTTTCACTGTTTCTCGGTCTTAGAGAAGTAGATTTCTTTCGACGAAACTGCTGTTTTCACAGTGCTAAGTACTCCCAACTCTATCAACAATGTAGGTTTTACCAGTTTTCTAAGTCTCTCTTATTTTCTTGTACTTAAACTTGGAATTTTCTGTGTAAACCTCTGTAACTTCTCTAGGTAGATGAATCACTGTGTACTTCTTTTGATTCTATCTGTTACTAATCTTGAGAAACTCGTACATTCTCTGTTACCTGTTTCCTGTTGTTAGAGAAGAAGATTTCTTTCGGCGAAAGTGCTGTTTTCACAGTGCTAAGTACTCCCAACTCTATTAACAATGTAGGTTTTACCAGTTTTTTAAGTCTCTCTTATTTTCTTGTACTTATACTTGGAATTCTCTGTGTAAACCTCTGTAACTTCTCTAGGTAGATGAATCACTGTGTACTTTCTCTTGTTTCTATCTGTTACCAATCTTGAGAAACTCATACATTCTCTGTTACCTGTTTCCCGGTCTTAGAGAAGTAGATTTCTTTCGGCGAAAGTGCTGTTTTCACAGTGCTGAGTACTCCCAACCCAATCAACAATGTAAGTTTTACCAGTTTTCTAAGTCTCTCTTATCTTCTTTTACTTATACTTGGAAATTTCCGTGTAAACCTCTGTAACTTCTCTAGGTAGATGAATCACTGTGTACTTTCTCTTGTTTCTATCTGTAACCAATCTTGAGATACTCATACATTCTCTTTTCACTGTTTCCCGGTCTTAGAGAAGTAGATTTCTTTCGGCGAAAGTGCTGTTTTCACAGTGCTAAGTACTCCCAACTCTATCAACAATGTAGGTTTTACCAGTTTTCTAAGTCTCTCTTATTTTCTTGTACTTATACTTGGAATTCTCTGTGTAAACCTCTGTAACTTCTCTAGGGAGATGAATCACTGTGTACTTTCTCTTGTTTCTATCTGTTACTAATCTTGAGAAACTCATACATTCTCTGTTACCTGTTTCCCGGTCTTAGAGAAGTAGATTTCTTTCGGCGAAAGTGCTGTTTTCACAGTGCTAAGTACTCCCAACTCTATTAACAATGTAGGTTTTACCAGTTTTCTAAGTCTCTCTTATCTTCTTTTACTTATACTTGGAAATTTCCGTGTAAACCTCTGTAACTTCTCTAGGTAGATGAATCACTGTGTACTTCTTTTGTTTGTATCTGTTACTAATCTTGAGAAACTGATACATTCTCTGTTACCTGTTTCCTGGTGTTAGAGAAGAAGATTTCTTTCGGCGAAAGTGCTGTTTTCACAATGCTAAGTACTCTCAACTCTATCAACAATGAAGGTTTTACCAGTTTCCTAAGTCTCTCTTATTTTCTTGTACTTATACTTGGAATTTTCTGTGTAAACCTCTGTAACTTCTCTAGGTAGATGAATCACTGTGTACTTTCTCTTGTTTCTATCTGTTACCAATCTTGAGAAACTCATACATTCTCTTTTCACTGTTTCCCGGTCTTAGAGAAGTAGATTTCTTTCGGCGAAAGTGCTGTTTTCACAGTCCTAAGTACTCCCAACTCTATCAACAATGTAGCTTTTAACAGTTTTCTAAGTCTCTCTTATTTTCTTGTACTTATACGTGGAATTCTCTGTGTAAACCTCTGTAACTTCTCTAGGTAGATGAATCACTGTGTACTTTCTCTTGTTTCTATCTGTTACCAATCTTGAGAAACTCATACATTCTCTTTTCACTGTTTCCCGGTCTTAGAGAAGTAGATTTCTTTCGCGAAAGTGCTGTTTTCACAGTGCTAAGTACTCCCAACTCTATCAACAATGTAGGTTTTACCAGTTTTCTAACTCTCTCTTATTTTCTTGTACTTATACTTGGAATTCTCTGTGTAAACCTCTGTAACTTCTCTAGGTAGATGAATCACTGTGTACTTTCTCTTGTTTCTATCTGTTACCAATCTTGAGAAACTCATACATTCTCTGTTACCTGTTTCCCGGTCTTAGAGAAGTAGATTTCTTTCGGCGAAAGTGCTGTTTTCACAGTGCTGAGTACTCCCAACCCAATCAACAATGTAAGTTTTACCAGTTTTCTAAGTCTCTCTTATCTTCTTTTACTTATACTTGGAAATTTCTGTGTAAACCTCTGTAACTTCTCTAGGTAGATGAAGCACTGAGTATTTCTTTTGTTTCTATCTGTTACTAATCTTGAGAAACTCATACATTCTCTGTTACCTGTTTCCCGGTGTCAGAGAAGTAGATTTCTTACTGCGAAAGTGCTGTTTTCACAGTGCTAAGTACTCCCAACTCTATCAACAATGTAGGTTTTACCAGTTTTCTAACTCTCTCTTATTTTCTTGTACTTATACTTGGAATTCTCTGTGTAAACCTCTGTAACTTCTCTAGGTAGATGAATCACTGTGTACTTTCTCTTGTTTCTATCTGTTACCAAACTTGAGAAACTCATACATTCTCTTTTCACTGTTTCCCGGTCTTAGAGAAGTAGATTTCTTTTGGCGAAAGTGCTGTTTTCACAGTGCTAAGTACTCCCAACTCTATCAACAATGTAGGTTTTACCAGTTTTCTAAGTCTCTCTTATTTTCTTGTACTTATACTTGGAATTCTCTGTGTAAACCTCTGTAACTTCTCTAGGTAGATGAATCACTGTGTACTTTCTCTTGTTTCTATCTGTTGCTAATCTTGAGAAACTCATACATTCTCTTTTCACTGATTCACGGTCTTAGAGAAGTAGATTTCTTTCGGCGAAAGTGCTGTTTTCACAGTGCTAAGTACTCCCACCCAATCAACAATGTAGGTTTTACCAGTTTTCTAAGTCTCTCTTATTTTCTTGTACTTATACTTGGAATTCTCTGTGTAAACCTCTGTAACTTCTCTAGGTAGATGAATGACTGTGTACTTTCTCTTGTTTCTATCTGTTGCTAATCTTGAGAAACTCATACATTCTCTGTTACATGTTTCCCGGTCTTAGAGAAGTAGATTTCTTTCGGCGAAAGTGCTGTTTTCACAGTGCTGAGTACTCCCAACCCAATCAACAATGTAAGTTTTACCAGTTTTCTAAGTCTCTCTTATCTTCTTTTACTTATAGTTTTAATTTTCTGTGTAACCCTCTGTAACTTCTCTAGGTAGATGAATCACTGTGTACTTTCTCTTGTTTCTATCTGTTACCAATCTTGAGAAACTCATACATTCTCTTTTCACTGTTTCCCGGTCTTAGAGAAGTAGATTTGTTTCGGCGAAAGTGCTGTTTTCACAGTGCTAAGTACTCCCAACCCAATCAACAATGTAAGTTTTAGCAGTTTTCAAAGTCTCTCGTATCTTCTTTTTCTTATACTTGGAATTCTCTGTGTAAACCTCTGTAACTTCTCTAGATAGATGAATCACTGTGTACTTTCTCTTGTTTCTATCTGTTGCCAATCTTCAGAAACTCATACATTCTCTTTTCACTGTTTCCCGGTCTTAGAGAAGTAGATTTCTTTCGGCGAAAGTGCTGTTTTCACAGTGCTAAGTACTCCCAACTCTATCAACAATGTAGGTTTTACCAGTTTTCTAAGTCTCTCTTATTTTCTTGTACTTAAACTTGGAATTTTCTGTGTAAACCTCTGTAACTTCTCTAGGTAGATGAATCACTGAGTATTTCTTTTGTTTCTATCTGTTACTAATCTTGAGAAACTCATACATTCTCTGTTACCTGTTTCCCGGTGTCAGAGAAGTAGATTTCTTTCTGCGAAAGTGCTGTTTTCACAGTGCTAAGTACTCCCAACTCTATCAACAATGTAGGTTTTACCAGTTTTCTAACTCTCTCTTATTTTCTTGTACTTATACTTGGAATTCTCTGTGTAAACCTCTGTAACTTCTCTAGGTAGATGAATCACTGTGTACTTTCTCTTGTTTCTATCTGTTACCAATCTTGAGAAACTCATACATTCTCTGTTACCTGTTTCCCGGTCTTAGAGAAGTAGATTTCTTTCGGCGAAAGTGCTGTTTTCACAGTGCTGAGTACTCCCAACCCAATCAACAATGTAAGTTTTACCAGTTTTCTAAGTCTCTCTTATCTTCTTTTACTTATACTTGGAAATATCTGTGTAAACCTCTGTAACTTCTCTCGGTAGATGAATCACTGTGTACTTTCTCTTGTTTCTATCTGTTACCAATCTTCAGAAACTCATACATTCTCTTTTCACTATTTCCCGGTCTTAGAGAAGTAGATTTCTTTGGGCGAAAGTGCTGTTTTCACAGTGCTATGTACTCCCAACTCTATCAACAATGTAGGTTTTACCAGTTTTCTAAGTCTCTCTTATCTTCTTTTACTTATACTTGGAAATTTCTGTGTAAACCTCTGTAACTTCTCTCGGTAGATGAATCACTGTGTACTTTCTCTTGTTTCTATCTGTTACCAATCTTGAGAAACTCATACATTCTCTTTTCACTGTTTCACGGTCTTAGACAAGTAGATTTCTTTCGGCGAAAGTGCTGTTTTCACAGTGCTAAGTACTCCCAACTCTGTCAACAATGTAGGTTTTACCAGTTTTCTAAGTCTCTCTTATCTTCTTTTACTTATACTTGGAAATTTCTGTGTAAACCTCTGTAACTTCTCTAGGTAGATGAATCACTGTGTACTTTCTCTTGTTTCTATCTGTTACCAATCTTGAGAAACTCATACATTCTCTGTTACCTGTTTCCCGGTCTTAGAGAAGTAGATTTCTTTCGGCGAAAGTGCTGTTTTCACAGTGCTGAGTACTCCCAACCCAATCAACAATGTAGGTTTTACCAGTTTTCTAACTCTCTCTTATTTTCTTGTACTTATACTTGGAATTCTCTGTGTAAACCTCTGTAACTTCTCTAGGTAGATGAATCACTGTGTACTTTCTCTTGTTTCTATCTGTTACCAATCTTGAGAAACTCATACATTCTCTTTTCACTGTTTCCCGGTCTTAGAGAAGTAGATTTCTTTTGGCGAAAGTGCTGTTTTCACAGTGCTAAGTACTCCCAACTCTATCAACAATGTAGGTTTTACCAGTTTTCTAAGTCTCTCTTATTTTCTTGTACTTATACTTGGAATTCTCTGTGTAAACCTCTGTAACTTCTCTAGGTAGATGAATGACTGTGTACTTTCTCTTGTTTCTATCTGTTGCTAATCTTGAGAAACTCATACATTCTCTGTTACATGTTTCCCGGTCTTAGAGAAGTAGATTTCTTTCGGCGAAAGTGCTGTTTTCACAGTGCTGAGTACTCCCAACCCAATCAACAATGTAAGTTTTACCAGGTTTCTAAGTCTCTCTTATCTTCTTTTACTTATACTTGGAAATTTCTGTGTAAACCTCTGTAACTTCTCTCGGTAGATGAATCACTGTGTACTTTCTCTTGTTTCTATCTGTTACCAATCTTGAGAAACTCATACATTCTCTTTTCACTATTTCCCGGTCTTAGAGAAGTAGATTTCTTTCGGCGAAAGTGCTGTTTTCACAGTGCTATGTACTCCCAACTCTATCAACAATGTAGGTTTTACCAGTTTTCTAAGTCTCTCTTATCTTCTTTTACTTATACTTGGAAATTTCTGTGTAAACCTCTGTAACTTCTCTCGGTAGATGAATCACTGTGTACTTTCTCTTGTTTCTATCTGTTACCAATCTTGAGAAACTCATACATTCTCTTTTCACTGTTTCACGGTCTTAGACAAGTAGATTTCTTTCGGCGAAAGTGCTGTTTTCACAGTGCTAAGTACTCCCAACTCTGTCAACAATGTAGGTTTTACCAGTTTTCTAAGTCTCTCTTATCTTCTTTTACTTATACTTGGAAATTTCTGTGTAAACCTCTGTAACTTCTCTAGGTAGATGAATCACTGTGTACTTTCTCTTGTTTCTATCTGTTACCAATCTTGAGAAACTCATACATTCTCTGTTACCTGTTTCCCGGTCTTAGAGAAGTAGATATCTTTCGGCGAAAGTGCTGTTTTCACAGTGCTAAGTACTCCCAACTCTATCAACAATGTAGGTTTTACCAGTTTTCTAACTCTCTCTTATTTTCTTGTACTTATACTGGGAATTCTCTGTGTAAACCTCTGTAATTTCTCTAGGTAGATGAATCACTGTGTACTTTCTCTTGTTTCTATCTGTTACCAATCTTGAGAAACTCATACTTTCTCTGTTACCTGTTTCCCGGTCTTAGAGAAGTAGATTTCTTTCGGCGAAAGTGCTGTTTTCACAGTGCTGAGTACTCCCAACCCAATCAACAATGTAAGTTTTACCAGTTTTCTAAGTCTCTCTTATCTTCTTTTACTTATACTTGGAAATTTCTGTGTAAACCTCTGTAACTTCTCTAGGTAGATGAATCACTGTGTACTTTCTCTTGTTTCTATCTGTTACCAATCTTGAGAAACTCATACATTCTCTTTTCACTGTTTCCCGGTCTTAGAGAAGTAGATTTCTTTCGGCGAAAGTGCTGTTTTCACAGTGCTAAGTACTCCCAACTCTATCAACAATGTAGGTTTTACCAGTTTTCTAACTCTCTCTTATTTTCTTGTACTTATACTTGGAATTCTCTGTGTAAACCTCTGTAACTTCTCTAGGTAGATGAATCACTGTGTACTTTCTCTTGTTTCTATCTGTTACTAATCTTGAGAAACTCATACATTCTCTTTTCACTGATTCACGGTCTTAGAGAAGTAGATTTCTTTCTGCGAAAGTGCAGTTTTCACAGTGCTAAGTACTCCCAACTCTATCAACAATGTAGGTTTTACGAGCTTTCTAAGTCTCTCTTATTTTCTTGTACTTATACTTGGAATTCTCTGTGTAAACCTCTGTAACTTCTCTAGGTAGATGAATCACTGTGTACTCTCTCTTGTTTCTGTCTGTTACCAATCTTGAGAAACTCATACATTCTCTTTTCACTGTTTCCCGGTCTTAGAGAAGTAGATTTCTTTCGGCGAAAGTGCTGTTTTCACAGTGCTCAGTACTCCCAACTCTATCAACAATGTAGGTTTTACCAGTTTTCTAAGTCTCTCTTATTTTCTTGTACTTGTACGTGGAGTTCTCTGTGTAAACCTCTGTAAATCTCTAGGTAGATGAATCACTGTGTACTTTCTCTTGTTTCTATCTGTTACCAATCTTGAGAAATTCATACATTCTCTTTTCACTGTTTCACGGTCTTAGAGAAGTAGATTTCTTTGAGTGAAAGTGCTGTTTTCACAGTGCTAAGTACTCCCAACTCAATCAACAATGTAAGTTTTACCAGTTTTCTAAGTCTCTCTTATCTTCTTTTACTTATACTTCGAATTTTCTGTGTAAACCTCTGTAACTTCTCTAGGTAGATGAATCACTGTGTACTTTCTCTTGTTTCTATCTGTTCCCAATCTTGAGAAACTCATACATTCTCTTTTCACTGTTTCCCGGTCTTAGAGAAGTAGATTTCTTTCGCGAAAGTGCTGTTTTCACAGTGCTAAGTACTCCCAACTCTATCAACAATGTAGGTTTTACCAGTTTTCTAAGTCTCTCTTATTTTCTTGTACTTATACTTGGAATTCTCTGTGTAAACCTCTGTAACTTCTCTAGGTAGATGAATGACTGTGTACTTTCTCTTGTTTCTATCTGTTGCTAATCTTAAGAAACTCATACATTCTCTGTTACATGTTTCCCGGTCTTAGAGAAGTAGATTTCTTTCGGCGAAAGTGCTGTTTTCACAGTGCTGAGTACTCCCAACCCAATCAACAATGTAAGTTTTACCAGTTTTCTAAGTCTCTCTTATCTTCTTTTACTTATAGTTGGAATTTTCTGTGTAACCCTCTGTAACTTCTCTAGGTAGATGAATCACTGTGTACTTTCTCTTGTTTCTATCTGTTACCAATCTTGAGAAACTCATACATTCTCTTTTCACTGTTTCCCGGTATTAGAGAAGTAGATTTGTTTCGGCGAAAGTGCTGTTTTCACAGTGCTAAGTACTCCCAACCCAATCAACAATGTAAGTTTTAGCAGTTTTCAAAGTCTCTCGTATCTTCTTTTTCTTATACTTGGAATTCTCTGTGTAAACCTCTGTAACTTCTCTAGATAGATGAATCACTGTGTACTTTCTCTTGTTTCTATCTTTTGCCAATCTTCAGAAACTCATACATTCTCTTTTCACTGTTTCCCGGTCTTAGAGAAGTAGATTTCTTTCGGCGAAAGTGCTGTTTTCACAGTGCTAAGTACTCCCAACTCTATCAACAATGTAGGTTTTACAAGTTTTCTAAGTCTCTCTTATTTTCTTGTACTTATACTTGGAATTCTCTGTGTAAACCTCTGTAACTTCTCTAGGTAGATGAATCACTGTGTACTTTCTCTTGTTTCTGTTACCAATCTTGAGAAACTCATACATTCTCTTTTCACTGTTTCACGGTCTTAGAGAAGTAGATTTCTTTGGGCGAAAGTGCTGTTTTCACAGTGCTAAGTACTCCCAACTCAATCAACAATGTAAGTTTTACCAGTTTTCTAAGTCTCTCTTATTTTCTTGTACTTAAACTTGGAATTTTCTGTGTAAACCTCTGTAACTTCTCTAGGTAGATGAATCACTGAGTATTTCTTTTGTTTCTATCTGTTACTAATCTTGAGAAACTCATACATTCTCTGTTACCTGTTTCCCGGTGTCAGAGAAGTAGATTTCTTTCTGCGAAAGTGCTGTTTTCACAGTGCTAAGTACTCCCAACTCTATCAACAATGTAGGTTTTACCAGTTTTCTAACTCTCTCTTATTTTCTTGTACTTATACTTGGAATTCTCTGTGTAAACCTCTGTAACTTCTCTAGGTAGATGAATCACTGTGTACTTTCTCTTGTTTCTATCTGTTACCAATCTTGAGAAACTCATACATTCTCTGTTACCTGTTTCCCGGTCTTAGAGAAGTAGATTTCTTTCGGCGAAAGTGCTGTTTTCACAGTGCTGAGTACTCCCAACCCAATCAACAATGTAAGTTTTACCAGTTTTCTAAGTCTCTCTTATCTTCTTTTACTTATACTTGGAAATTTCTGTGTAAACCTCTGTAACTTCTCTCGGTAGATGAATCACTGTGTACTTTCTCTTGTTTCTATCTGTTACCAATCTTGAGAAACTCATACATTCTCTTTTCACTATTTCCCGGTCTTAGAGAAGTAGATTTCTTTCGGCGAAAGTGCTGTTTTCACAGTGCTATGTACTCCCAACTCTATCAACAATGTAGGTTTTACCAGTTTTCTAAGTCTCTCTTATCTTCTTTTACTTATACTTGGAAATTTCTGTGTAAACCTCTGTAACTTCCCTCGGTAGATGAATCACTGTGTACTTTCTCTTCTTTCTATCTGTTACCAATCTTGAGAAACTCATACATTCTCTTTTCACTGTTTCACGGTCTTAGACAAGTAGATTTCTTTCGGCGAAAGTGCTGTTTTCACACTGCTAAGTACTCCCAACTCTGTCAACAATGTAGGTTTTACCAGTTTTCTAAGTCTCTCTTATCTTCTTTTACTTATACTTGGAAATTTGTGTAAACCTCTGTAACTTCTCTAGGTAGATGAATCACTGTGTACTTTCTCTTGTTTCTATCTGTTACCAATCTTGAGAAACTCATACATTCTCTGTTACCTGTTTCCCGGTCTTAGAGAAGTAGATTTCTTTCGGCGAAAGTGCTGTTTTCACAGTGCTAAGTACTCCCAACTCTATCAACAATGTAGGTTTTACCAGTTTTCTAACTCTCTCTTATTTTCTTGTACTTATACTGGGAATTCTCTGTGTAAACCTCTGTAACTTCTCTAGGTAGATGAATCACTGTGTACTTTCTCTTGTTTCTATCTGTTACCAATCTTGAGAAACTCATACTTTCTCTGTTACCTGTTTCCCGGTCTTAGAGAAGTAGATTTCTTTCGGCGAAAGTGCTGTTTTCACAGTGCTGAGTACTCCCAACCCAATCAACAATGTAAGTTTTACCAGTTTTCTAAGTCTCTCTTATCTTCTTTTACTTATACTTGGAAATTTCTGTGTAAACCTCTGTAACTTCTCTCGGTAGATGAATCACTGTGTACTTTCTCTTGTTTCTATCTGTTACCAATCTTGAGAAACTCATACATTCTCTTTTCACTGTTTCCCGGTCTTAGAGAAGTAGATTTCTTTCGGCGAAAGTGCTGTTTTCACAGTGCTAAGTACTCCCAACTCTATCAACAATGTAGGTTTTACCAGTTTTGTAAGTCTCTCTTATTTTCTTGTACTTATACTTGGAATTCTCTGTGTAAACCTCTGTAACTTCTCTAGGTAGATGAATCACTGTGTACTTTCTCTTGTTTCTATCTGTTACCAATCTTGAGAAACTCATACATTCTCTGTTCCCTGTTTCCCGGTCTTAGAGAAGTAGATTTCTTTCGGCGAAAGTGCTGTTTTCACAGTGCTAAGTACTCCCAACTCTATCAACAATGTAGGTTTTACCATTTTTCTAAGTCTCTCTTATTTTCTTGTACTTATACTTGGAATTCTCTGTGTAAACCTCTGTAACTTCTCTAGGTAGATGAATCACTGTGTACTTTCTCTTGTTTCTATCTGTTACTAATCTTGAGAAACTCATACATTCTCTTTTCACTGATTCACGGTCTTAGAGAAGTAGATTTCTTTCGGCGAAAGTGCTGTTTTCACAGTGCTAAGTACTCCCACCCAATCAACAATGTAGGTTTTACCAGTTTTCTAAGTCTCTCTTATTTTCTTGTACTTATACTTGGAATTCTCTGTGTAAACCTCTGTAACTTTTCTAGGTAGATGAATCACTGTGTACTTTCTCTTGTTTCTATCTGTTACTAATCTTGAGAAACTCATACATTCTCTGTTACCTGTTTCCCGGTCTTAGAGAAGTAGATTTTTTTCGGCGAAAGTGCTGTTTTCACAGTGCTGAGTACTCCCAACCCAATCAACAATGTAAGTTTTACCAGTTTTCTAAGTCTCTCTTATCTTCTTTTACTTATACTTGGAATTTTCTGTGTAACCCTCTGTAACTTCTCTAGGTAGATGAATCACTGGGTACTTTCTCTTGTTTCTATCTGTTACCAATCTTGAGAAAATCATACATTCTCTTTTCACTGCTTCCCGGTCTTAGAGAAGTAGATTTGTTTCGGCGAAAGTGCTGTTTTCACAGTGCTAAGTACTCCCAACCCAATCAACAATGTAAGTTTTACCAGTTTTCAAAGTCTCTCTTATCTTCTTTTACTTATACTTGGAATTCTCTGTGTAAACCTCTGTAACTTCTCTAGATAGTTGAATCATTGTGTACTTTCTCTTGTTTCTATCTGTTACCAATCTTCCGAAAGTCATACATTCTCTTTTCACTGTTTCCCGGTCTTAGAGAAGTAGATTTCTTTCGGCGAAAGTGCTGTTTTCACAGTGCTAAGTACTCCCAACTCTATCAACAATGTAGATTTTACCAGTTTTCTAAGTCTCTCTTATTTTCTTGTACTTATACTTGGAATTCTCTGTGTAAACCTCTGTAACTTCTCTAGGTAGATGAATCACTGTGTACTTTCTCTTGTTTCTATCTGTTACCAATCTTGAGAAACTCATACATTCACTTTTCACTGTTTCCCGGTCTTAGAGAAGTAGATTTGTTTCGGCGAAAGTGCTGTTTTCACAGTGCTAAGTACTCCCAACCCAATCAACAATGTAAGTTTTACCAGTTTTCTAAGTCTCTCTTATTTTCTTGTACTTAAATTTGGAATTTTCTGTGTAAACCTCTGTATCTTCTCTACGTAGATGAATCACTGTGTACTTCTTTTGTTTCTATCTGTTACTAATCTTGAGAAACTCATACATTCTCTGTTACCTGTTTCCCGGTGTTAGAGAAGTAGATTTCTTTCTGCGAAAGTGCAGTTTTCACAGGGCTAAGTACTCCCAACTCTATCAACAATGTAGGTTTTACGAGCTTTCTAAGTCTCTCTTATTTTCTTGTACTTATACTTGGAATTCTCTGTGTAAACCTCTGTAACTTCTCTAGGTAGATGAATCACTGTGTACTCTCTCTTGTTTCTATCTGTTACCAATCTTGAGAAACTCATACATTCTCTTTTCACTGTTTCCCGGTCTTAGAGAAGTAGATTTCTTTCGGCGAAAGTGCTGTTTTCACGGTGCTCAGTACTCCCAACTCTATCAACAATGTAGGTTTTACCAGTTTTCTAAGTCTCTCTTATTTTCTTGTACTTATACTTGGAATTCTCTGTGTAAACCTCTGTAACTTCTCTAGGTAGATGAATCACTGTGTACTTTCTCTTGTTTCTATCTGTTACTAATCTTGAGAAACTCATACATTCTCTGTTACCTGTTTCCCGGTCTTAGAGAAGTAGATTTCTTTCGGCGAAAGTGCTGGTTTCACAGTGCTAAGTACTCCCAACTCTATCAACAATGTAGGTTTTACCAATTTTCTAAGTCTCTCTTATTTTCTTGTACTTATACTTGGAATTCTCTGTGTAAACCTCTGTAACTTCTCTAGGTAGGTGAATCACTGTGTACTTTCTCTTGTTTCTATCTGTTACCAATCTTGAGAAGCTCATACATTCTGTGTTACCTGTTTCCCGGTCTTAGAGAAGTAGATTTGTTTCGGCGAAAGTGCTGTTTTCACAGTGCTCAGTACTCCCAACTCTATCAACAATGTAGGTTTTACCAGTTTTCTAAGTCTCTCTTATTTTCTTGTACTTATACTTGGAATTCTCTGTGTAAACCTCTGTAACTTCCCTAGGTAGATGAATCACTGTGTACTTTCTCTTGTTTCTATCTGTTACCAATCTTGAGAAACTCATACATTCTCTTTTCACTGTTTCCCGGTCTTAGAGAAGTAGATTTCTTTCGGCGAAAGCGCTGTTTTCACAGTGCTAAGTACTCCCAATTCAATCAACAATGTAAGTTTTACCAGTATTCTAAGTCTCTCTTATCTTCTTTTACTTACACTTGGAATTTTCTGTGTAAACTTCTGTAACTTCTCTAGGTAGATGAATCACTGTGTACTTTCTCTTGTTTCTATCTGTTACCGATCTTGAGAAACTCATACATTCTCTTTTCACTGTTTCCCGGTCTTAGAGAAGTAGATTTCTTTCGGCGAAAGTGCTGTTTTCACAGTGCTAAGTACTCCCAACTCAATCAACAATGTAAGTTTTACCAGTTTTCTAAGTCTCTCTAATCATCTTTTACTTATACTTGGAATTTTCTGTGTAAACCCCTGTAACTTCTCTAGGTAGATGAATCACTGTGTACTTTCTCTGGTTTCTATCTGTTACCAATCTTGAGAAACTCATACATTCTCTTTTCACTGTTTCCCGGTCTTAGAGAAGTAGATTTCTTTATGCGAAAGTGCTGTTTTCACAGTGCTAAGTACTCCCAACTCTATCAACAATGTAGGTTTTACCTGTTTTCTAAGTCTCTCTTATTTTCTTGTACTTATACTTGGAATTCTCTGTGTAAACCTCTGTAACTTCTCTAGGTAGATGAATCACTGTGTACTTTCTCTTGTTTCTATCTGTTACTAATCTTGAGAAACTCATACATTCTCTGTTACCTGTTTCCTGGTCTTAGATAAGTAGATTTCTTTCGGCGAAAGTGCTGTTTTCACAATGCTGAGTACTCCCAACCCAATCAACAATGTAAGTTTTACCAGTTTTCTAAGTCTCTCTTATCTTCTTTTACTTATACTTGGAATTTTCTGTGTAACCCTCTGTAACTTCTCTAGGTAGATGAATCACTGTGTACTTTCTCTTGTTTCTATCTGTTACCAATCTTGAGAAACTCATACATTCTCTTTTCACTGTTTCCCGGTCTTAGAGAAGTAGATTTGTTTCGGCGAAAGTGCTGTTTTCACAGTGCTAAGTACTCCCAACCCAATCAACAATGTAAGTTTTACCAGTTTTCAAAGTCTCTCTTATCTTCTTTTACTTATACTTGGAATTCTCTGTGTAAACCTCTGTAACTTGTCTAGATAGATGAATCACTGTGTACTTTCTCTTGTTTCTATCTGTTACCAATCTTCAGAAACTCATACATTCTCTTTTCACTGTTTCGCGGTATTAGAGAAGTAGATTTCTTTCGGCGAAAGTGCTGTTTTCACAGTGCTAAGTACTCCCAACTCTATCAACAATGTAGGTTTTACCAGTTTTCTAAGTCTCTCTTATTTTCTTGTACTTATACTTGGAATTCTCTGTGTAAACCTCTGTAACTTCTCTAGGTAGATGAATCACTGTGTACTTTCTCTTGTTTCTATCTGTTACCAATCTTGAGAAGCTCATACATTCTCTTTTACCAGTTTCCCGGTCTTAGAGAAGTAGATTTCTTTCGGCGAAAGTGCTGTTTTCACAGTGCTCAGTACTCCCAACTCTATCAACAATGTAGGTTTTACCAGTTTTCTAAGTCTCTCTTATTTTCTTGTACTTATACGTGGAATTCTCTGTGTAAACCTCTGTAACTTCTCTAGGTAGATGAATCACTGTGTACTTTCTCTTGTTTCTATCTGTTACCAATCTTGAGAAACTCATACATTCTCTTTTCACTGTTTCACGGTCTTAGAGAAGTAGATTTCTTTGGGCGAAAGTGCTGTTTTCACAGTGCTAAGTACTCCCAACTCAATCAACAATGTAAGTTTTACCAGTTTTCTAAGTTTCTCTTATCTTCTTTTACTTATACTTCGAATTTTCTGTGTAAACCTCCGTAACTTCTCTAGGTAGATGAATCACTGTGTACTCTCTCTTGTTTCTATCTGTTACCAATCTTGAGAAACTCATACATTCTCTTTTCACTGTTTCCCGGTCTTAGAGAAGTAGATTTCTTTCGGCGAAAGTGCTGTTTTCACAGTGCTAAGTACTCCAAACTCTATCAACAATGTAGGTTTTACCAGTTTTCTAAGTCTCTCTTATTTTCTTGTACTTATACTTGGAATTCTCTGTGTAAACCTCTGTAACTGCTCTAGGTAGATGAATCACTGTGTACTTTCTCTTGTTTCTATCTGTTACCAATCTTGAGAAACTCATACATTCTCTTTTCACTGTTTCACGGTCTTAGAGAAGTAGATTTCTTTCGGCGAAAGTGCTGTTTTCACAGTGCTAAGTACTCCCAACTCTATCAACAATGTAAGTTTTACCAGTTTTCTAAGTCTCTCTAATCATCTTTTACTTATACTTGGAATTTTCTGTGTAATCCTCTGTAACTTCTCTAGGTAGATGAATCACTGTGTACTTTCTTTTATTTCTATCTGTTAAAAATCTTGAGAAACTCATACATTCTCTTTTCACTGTTTCCCGGTCTTAGAGAAGTAGATTTCTTTCGGCGAAACTGCTGTTTTCACAGTGCTAAGTACTCCCAACTCTATCAACAATGTAGGTTTTACCAGTTTTCTAAGTCTCTCTTATTTTCTTGTACTTAAACTTGGAATTTTCTGTGTAAACCTCTGTAACTTCTCTAGGTAGATGAATCACTGTGTACTTCTTTTGTTTGTATCTGTTACTAATCTTGAGAAACTCATACATTCTCTGTTTCCTGTTTCCTGGTGTTAGAGAAGAAGATTTCTTTCGGCGAAAGTGCTGTTTTCACAATGCTAAGTACTCTCAACTCTATCAACAATGAAGGTTTTACCAGTTTCCTAAGTCTCTCTTATTTTCTTGTACTTATACTTGGAATTCTCTGCGTAAACCTCTGTAACTTCTCTAGGTAGATGAATCACTGTGTACTTTCTCTTGTTTCTGTTACCAATCTTGAGAAACTCATACATTCTCTTTTCACTGTTTCGCGGTCTTAGAGAAGTAGATTTCTTTGGGCGAAAGTGCTGTTTTCACAGTGCTAAGTACTCCCAACTCAATCAACAATGTAAGTTTTACCAGTTTTCTAAGTCTCTCTTATCTTCATTTACTAATACTTGGAATTTTCTGTGTAAACCTCTGTAACTTCTCTAGGTAGATGAATCACTGTGTACTTTCTCTTGTTTCTATCTGTTACCAATCTTGAGAAACTCATACATTCTCTTTTCACTGTTTCCCGGTCTTAGAGAAGTAGATTTCTTTCGGCGAACGTGCTGTTTTCACAGTGCTAAGTACTCCCAACTCTATCAACAATGTAGCTTTTAACAGTTTTCTAAGTCTCTCTTATTTTCTTGTACTTATACGTGGAATTCTCTGTGTAAACCTCTGTAACTTCTCTAGGTAGATGAATCACTGTGTACTTTCTCTTGTTTCTATCTGTTACCAATCTTGAGAAACTCATACATTCTCTTTTCACTGTTTCCCGGTCTTAGAGAAGTAGATTTCTTTGGGCGAAAGTGCTATTTTCACACTGCTAAGTACTCCCAACTCAATCAACAATGTAAGTTTTACCAGTTTTTTAAGTCTCTCTTATCTTCTTTTACTTATACTTGGAATTTTCTGTGTAAACCTCTGTAACTTCTCTAGGTAGGTGAATCACTGTGTACTTTCTCTTGTTTCTATCTGTCACCAATCTTGAGAAACTCATACATTCTCTTTTCACTGTTTCCCGGTCTTAGAGAAGTAGATTTCTTTCGGCGAAAGTGCTGTTTTCACAGTGCTAAGTACTCCCAACCCAATCAACAATATAAGTTTTACCAGTTTTCAAAGTCTCTCTTATCTTCCTTTACTTATACTTGGAATTCTCTGTGTAAACCTCTGTAACTTCTCTAGTTAGATGAATCACTGTGTACTTTCTCTTGTTTCTATCTGTTACCAATCTTGAGAAACTCATACATTCTCTTTTCACCTTTTCCCGGTCATACAGAAGTAGATTTCTTTCGGCTAAAGTGCTGTTTTCACAGTGCTAAGTACTCCCAACTCTATCAACAATGTAGGTTTTACCAGTTTTCTAAGTCTCTCTTATTTTCTTGTACTTATACTTGGAATTCTCTGTCTAAACCTCTGTAACTTCTCTAGGTAGATGAATCACTGTGTACTTTCTCTTGTTTCTATCTGTTACTAATCTTGAGAAACTCATACATTCTCTGTTACCTGTTTCCCGGTCTTAGAGAAGTAGATTTCTTTCGGCGAAAGTGCTTGTTTCACAGTGCTAAGTACTCCCAACTCTATCAACAATGTAGGTTTTACCAATTTTCTAAGTCTCTCTTATTTTCTTGTACTTATACTTGGAATTCTCTGTGTAAACCTCTGTAACTTCTCTAGGTAGGTGAATCACTGTGTACTTTCTCTTGTTTCTATCTGTTACCAATCTTGAGAAGCTCATACATTCTGTGTTACCTGTTTCCCGGTCTTAGTGAAGTAGATTTGTTTCGGCGAAAGTGCTGTTTTCACAGTGCTCAGTACTCCCAACTCTATCAACAATGTAGGTTTTACCAGTTTTCTAAGTCTCTCTTATTTTCTTGCACTTATACTTGGAATTCTCTGTGTAAACCTCTGTAACTTCCCTAGGTAGATGAATCACTGTGTACTTTCTCTTGTTTCTATCTGTTACCAATCTTGAGAAACTCATACATTCTCTTTTCGCTGTTTCCCGGTCTTAGAGAAGTAGATTTCTTTGGGTGAAAGTGCTGTTTTCACAGTGCTAAGTACTCCCAACTCAATCAACACTGTAAGATTTACCAGTTTTCTAAGTCTCTCTTATTTTCTTGTACTTATACCTGGAATTCTCTGTGTAAACCTCTGTAACTTCTCTAGCTAGATGAATCACTGTGTACTTTCTCTTGTTTCTATCTGTTACCAATCTTGAGAAACTCATACATTCTCTTTTCACTGTATCCCGGTCTTAGAGAAGTAGATTTCTTTCGGCGAAAGTGCTGTTTTCACAGTGCTAAGTACTCCCAACTCTATCAACAATGTAGGTTTTACCAGTTTTCTAAGTCTCTCTTATTTTCTTGTACTTATACTTGGAATTCTCTGTGTAAACCTCTGTAACTTCTCTAGGTAGATGAATCACTGTGTACTTTCTCTTGTTTCTATCTGTTACCAATCTTGAGAAGCTCATACATTCTCTTTTACCTGTTTCCCGGTCTTAGAGAAGTAGATTTCTTTCGGCGAAAGTGCTGTTTTCACAGTGCTCAGTACTCCCAACTCTATCAACAATGTAGGTTTTACCAGTTTTCTAAGTCTCTCTTATTTTCTTGTACTTATACGTGGAATTCTCTGTGTAAACCTCTGTAACTTCTCTAGGTAGATGAATCACTGTGTACTTTCTCTTGTTTCTATCTGTTACCAATCTTGAGAAACTCATACATTCTCTTTTCACTGTTTCACGGTCTTAGAGAAGTAGATTTCTTTGGGCGAAAGTGCTGTTTTCACAGTGCTAAGTACTCCTAACTCAATCAACAATGTAAGTTTTACCAGTTTTCTAAGTCTCTCTAATCATCTTTTACTTATACTTGGAATTTTCTGTGTAAACCCCTGTAACTTCTCTAGGTAGGTGAATCACTGTGTACTTTCTCTGGTTTCTATCTGTTACCAATCTTGAGAAACTCATACATTCTCTTTTCACTGTTTCCCGGTCTTAGAGAAGTAGATTTCGTTCTGCGAAAGTGCTGTTTTCACAGTGCTAAGTACTCCCAACTCTATCAACAATGTAGGTTTTACCTGTTTTCTAAGTCTCTCTTATTTTCTTGTACTTATGCTTGGAATTCTCTGTGTAAACCTCTGTAACTTCTCTAGGTAGATGAATCACTGTGTACTTTCTCTTGTTTCTATCTGTTACCAATCTTGAGAAACTCATACATTCTCTTTTCACTGTTTCCCGGTCTTAGAGAAGTAGATTTCTTTCGGCGAAAGCGCTGTTTTCACAGTGCTAAGTACTCCCAATTCAATCAACAATGTAAGTTTTACCAGTTTTCTAAGTCTCTCTTATCTTCTTTTACTTACACTTGGAATTTTGTGTGTAAACTTCTGTAACTTCTCTAGGTAGATGAATCACTGTGTACTTTCTCTTGTTTCTATCTGTTACCAATCTTGAGAAACTCATACATTCTCTTTTCACTGTTTCCCGGTCTTAGAGAAGTAGATTTCTTTCGGCGAAAGCGCTGTTTTCACAGTGCTAAGTACTCCCAACTCAATCAACAATGTAAGTTTTACCAGTTTTCTAAGTCTCTCTAATCATCTTTTACTTATACTTGGAATTTTCTGTGTAAACCCCTGTAACTTCTCTAGGTAGATGAATCACTGTGTACTTTCTCTGGTTTCTATCTGTTACCAATCTTGAGAAACTCATACATTCTCTTTTCACTGTTTCCCGGTCTTAGAGAAGTAGATTTCTTTATGCGAAAGTGCTGTTTTCACAGTGCTAAGTACTCCCAACTCTATCAACAATGTAGGTTTTACCTGTTTTCTAAGTCTCTCTTATTTTCTTGTACTTATACTTGGAATTCTCTGTGTAAACCTCTGTAACTTCTCTAGGTAGATGAATCACTGTGTACTTTCTCTTGTTTCTATCTGTTACTAATCTTGAGAAACTCATACATTCTCTGTTACCTGTTTCCTGGTCTTAGATAAGTAGATTTCTTTCGGCGAAAGTGCTGTTTTCACAATGCTGAGTACTCCCAACCCAATCAACAATGTAAGTTTTACCAGTTTTCTAAGTCTCTCTTATCTTCTTTTACTTATACTTGGAATTTTCTGTGTAACCCTCTGTAACTTCTCTAGGTAGATGAATCACTGTGTACTTTCTCTTGTTTCTATCTGTTACCAATCTTGAGAAACTCATACATTCTCTTTTCACTGTTTCCCGGTCTTAGAGAAGTAGATTTGTTTCGGCGAAAGTGCTGTTTTCACAGTGCTAAGTACTCCCAACCCAATCAACAATGTAAGTTTTACCAGTTTTCAAAGTCTCTCTTATCTTCTTTTACTTATACTTGGAATTCTCTGTGTAAACCTCTGTAACTTGTCTAGATAGATGAATCACTGTGTACTTTCTCTTGTTTCTATCTGTTACCAATCTTCAGAAACTCATACATTCTCTTTTCACTGTTTCGCGGTCTTAGAGAAGTAGATTTCTTTCGGCGAAAGTGCTGTTTTCACAGTGCTAAGTACTCCCAACTCTATCAACAATGTAGGTTTTACCAGTTTTCTAAGTCTCTCTTATTTTCTTGTACTTATACTTGGAATTCTCTGTGTAAACCTCTGTAACTTCTCTAGGTAGATGAATCACTGTGTACTTTCTCTTGTTTCTATCTGTTACCAATCTTGAGAAGCTCATAAATTCTCTTTTACCTGTTTCCCGGTCTTAGAGAAGTAGATTTCTTTCGGCGAAAGTGCTGTTTTCACAGTGCTCAGTACTCCCAACTCTATCAACAATGTAGGTTTTACCAGTTTTCTAAGTCTCTCTTATTTTCTTGTACTTATACGTGGAATTCTCTGTGTAAACCTCTGTAACTTCTCTAGGTAGATGAATCACTGTGTACTTTCTCTTGTTTCTATCTGTTACCAATCTTGAGAAACTCATACATTCTCTTTTCACTGTTTCACGGTCTTAGAGAAGTAGATTTCTTTGGGCGAAAGTGCTGTTTTCACAGTGCTAAGTACTCCCAACTCAATCAACAATGTAAGTTTTACCAGTTTTCTAAGTCTCTCTAATCATCTTTTACTTATACTTGGAATTTTCTGTGTAAACCCCTGTAACTTCTCTAGGTAGATGAATCACTGTGTACTTTCTCTGGTTTCTATCTGTTACCAATCTTGAGAAACTCATACATTCTCTTTTCACTGTTTCCCGGTCTTAGAGAAGTAGATTTCTTTCTGCGAAAGTGCTGTTTTCACAGTGCTAAGTACTCCCAACTCTATCAACAATGTAGGTTTTACCTGATTTCTAAGTCTCTCTTATTTTCTTGTACTTATACTTGGAATTCTCTGTGTAAACCTCTGTAACTTCTCTAGGTAGATGAATCACTGTGTACTTTCTCTTGTTTCTATCTGTTACCAATCTTGAGAAACTCATACATTCTCTTTTCACTGTTTCCCGGTCTTAGAGAAGTAGATTTGTTTCGGCGAAAGTGCTGTTTTCACAGTGCTAAGTACTCCCAACCCAATCAACAATGTAACTTTTACCAGTTTTCAAAGTCTCTCTTATCTTCTTTTACTTATACTTGGAATTCTCTGTGTAAACCTCTGTAACTTGTCTAGATAGATGAATCACTGTGTACTTTCTCTTGTTTCTATCTGTTACCAATCTTCAGAAACTCATACATTCTCTTTTCACTGTTTCGCGGTATTAGAGAAGTAGATTTCTTTCGGCGAAAGTGCTGTTTTCACAGTGCTAAGTACTCCCAACTCTATCAACAATGTAGGTTTTACCAGTTTTCTAAGTCTCTCTTATTTTCTTTTACTTATACTTGGAATTCTCTGTGTAAACCTCTGTAACTTCTCAAGGTAGATGAATCACTGTGTACTTTCTCTTGTTTCTATCTTTTACCAATCTTGAGAAACTCATACGTTCTCTTTTCACTGTTTCCCGGTCTTAGAGAAGTAGATTTCTTTCGGCGAAAGTGCTGTTTTCACAGTGCTAAGTACAACCAACTCTATCAACAATGTAGGTTTTACCAGTTTTCTAAGTCTCTCTTATTTTCTTGTACTTATACTTGGAATTCTCTGTGTAAACCTCTGTAACTTCTCTAGTTAGATGAATCACTGTGTACTTTCTCTTGTTTCTATCTGTTACCAATCTTGAGAAACTCATACATTCTCTTTTCACTGTTTCCCGGTCTTAGGAAAGTAGATTTCCTTCGGCGAAAGTGCTGTTTTCACAGTGCTAAGTACTCCCAAATCTATCAACAATGTAGGTTTTACCAGTTTTCTAAGTCTCTCTTATTTTCTTGTACTTATACTTGGAATTCTCTGTGTAAACCTCTGTAACTTCTCTAGGTAGATGAATCACTGTGTACTTTTTCTTGTTTCTATCTGTTACTAATCTTGAGAAACTCATACATTCTCTGTTACCTGTTTCCCGGTCTTAGAGAAGTAGATTTCTTTCGGCGAAAGTGCTGTTTTCACAGTGCTAATTACTCCCAACTGTATCAACAATGTAGGTTTTACCAGTTTTCTAAGTCTCTCTTATTTTCTTGTACTTATACTTGGAATTCTCTCTGTAAACCTCTGTAACTTCTCCAGGTAGATGAATCACTGTGTACTTTCTCTTGTTTCTATCTGTTACCAATCTTGAGAAACTCATACATTCTCTGTTACCTGTTTCAAGGTCTTAGAGAAGTAGATTTCTTTCGGTGAAAGTGCTGTTTTCACAGTGCTCAGTACTCCCAACTCTATCAACAATGTAGGTTTTACCAGTTTTCTAAGTCTCTCTTATTTTCTTGTACTTATACGTGGAATTCTCTGTGTAAACCTCTGTAAATCTCTAGGTAGATGAATCACTGTGTACTTTCTCTTGTTTCTATCTGTTACCAATCTTGAAAAACTCGTACATTCTCTTTTCCCTTTTTCACGGTCTTAGAGAAGTAGATTTCTTTGGGTGAAAGTGCTGTTTTCACAGTGCTAAGTACTCCCAACTCAATCAACAATGTAAGTTTTACCAGTTTTCTAAGTTTCCCTTATCTTCTTTTACTTATACTTCGAATTTTCTGTGTAAACCTCCGTAACTTCTCTAGGTAGATGAATCACTGTGTACTTTCTCTTGTTTCTATCTGTTACCAATCTTGAGAAACTCATACATTCTCTTTTCACTGTTTCCCGGTCTTAGAGAAGTAGATTTCTTTCGGCGAAAGTGCTGTTTTCACAGTGCTAAGTACTCCAAACTCTATCAACAATGTAGGTTTTCCCAGTTTTCTAAGTCTCTCTTATTTTCTTGTACTTATACTTGGAATTCTCTGTGTAAACCTCTGTAACTTCTCTAGGTAGATGAATCACTGTGTACTTTCTCTTGTTTCTATCTGTTACCAATCTTGAGAAACTCATACATTCTCTTTTCACTGTTTCACGGTCTTAGAGAAGTAGATTTCTTTCGGCGAAAGTGCTGTTTTCACAGTGCTAAGTACTCCCAACTCTATCAACAATGTAAGTTTTACCAGTTTTCTAAGTCTCTCTAATCATCTTTTACTTATACTTGGAATTTTCTGTGTAATCCTCGGTAACTTCTCTAGGTAGATGAATCACTGTGTACTTTCTTTTATTTCTATCTGTTAAAAATCTTGAGAAACTCATACATTCTCTTTTCACTGTTTCCCGGTCTTAGAGAAGTAGATTTCTTTCGGCGAAACTGCTGTTTTCACAGTGCTAAGTACTCCCAACTCTATCAACAATGTAGGTTTTACCAGTTTTCTAAGTCTCTCTTATTTTCTTGAACTTAAACTTGGAATTTTCTGTGTAAACCTCTGTAACTTCTCTAGGAAGATGAATCACTGTGTACTTCTTTTGATTCTATCTGTTACTAATCTTGAGAAACTCATACATTCTCTGTTACCTGTTTCCTGTTGTTAGAGAAGAAGATTTCTTTCGGCGAAAGTGCTGTTTTCACAGTGCTAAGTACTCCCAACTCTATTAACAATGTAGGTTTTACCAGTTTTTTAAGTCTCTCTTATTTTCTTGTACTTATACTTGGAATTCTCTGTGTAAACCTCTGTAACTTCTCTAGGTAGATGAATCACTGTGTACTTTCTCTTGTTTCTATCTGTTACCAATCTTGAGAAACTCATACATTCTCTGTTACCTGTTTCCCGGTCTTAGAGAAGTAGATTTCTTTCGGCGAAAGTGCTGTTTTCACAGTGCTGAGTACTCCCAACCCAATCAACAATGTAAGTTTTGCCAGTTTTCTAAGTCTCTCTTATCTTCTTTTACTTATACTTGGAAATTTCCGTGTAAACCTCTGTAACTTCTCTAGGTAGATGAATCACTGTGTACTTTCTCTTGTTTCTATCTGTTACCAATCTTGAGATACTCATACATTCTCTTTTCACTGTTTCCCGGTCTTAGAGAAGTAGATTTCTTTCGGCGAAAGTGCTGTTTTCACAGTGCTAAGTACTCCCAACTCTATCAACAATGTAGGTTTTACCAGTTTTCTAAGTCTCTCTTATTTTCTTGTACTTATACTTGGAATTCTATGTGTAAACCTCTATAACTTCTCTAGGGAGATGAATCACTGTGTACTTTCTCTTGTTTCTATCTGTTACTAATCTTGAGAAACTCATACATTCTCTGTTACCTGTTTCCCGGTCTTAGAGAAGTAGATTTCTTTAGGCGAAAGTGCTGTTTTCACAGTGCTAAGTACTCCCAAGTCTATTAACAATGTAGGTTTTACCAGTTTTCTAAGTCTCTCATATCTTCTTTTACTTATACTTGGAAATTTCCGTGTAAACCTCTGTAACTTCTCTAGGTAGATGAATCACTGTGTACTTCTTTTGTTTGTATCTGTTACTAATCTTGAGAAACTCATACATTCTCTGTTACCTGTTTCCCGGTCTTATAGAAGTAGATTTCTTTCGGCGAAAGTGCTGTTTTCACAGTGCTAATTACTCCCAACTGTATCAACAATGTAGGTTTTACCAGTTTTCTAAGTCTCTCTTATTTTCTTGTACTTATACTTGGAATTCTCTGTGTAAACCTCTGTAACTTCTCTAGGTAGATGAATCACTGTGTACTTTCTCTTGTTTCTATCTGTTACCAATCTTGAGAAACTCATACATTCTCTGTTACCTGTTTCCCGGTCTTAGAGAAGTAGATTTCTTTCGGCGAAAGTGCTGTTTTCACAGTGCTCAGTACTCCCAACTCTATCAACAATGTAGGTTTTACCAGTTTTCTAAGTCTCTCTTATTTTCTTGTACTTATACGTGGAATTCTCTGTGTAAACCTCTGTAAATCTCTAGGTAGATGAATCACTGTGTACTTTCTCTTGTTTCTATCTGTTACCAATCTTGAGAAACTCATACATTCTCTTTTCCCTGTTTCACGGTCTTAGAGAAGTAGATTTCTTTGGGTGAAAGTGCTGTTTTCACAGTGCTAAGTACTCCCAACTCAATCAACAATGTAAGTTTTACCAGTTTTCTAAGTTTCTCTTATCTTCTTTTACTTATACTTCGAATTTTCTGTGTAAACCTCCGTAACTTCTCTAGGTAGATGAATCACTGTGTACTTTCTCTTGTTTCTATCTGTTACCAATCTTGAGAAACTCATACATTCTCTTTTCACTGTTTCCCGGTCTTAGAGAAGTAGATTTCTTTCGGCGAAAGTGCTGTTTTCACAGTGCTAAGTACTCCAAACTCTATCAACAATGTAGGTTTTACCAGTTTTCTAAGTCTCTCTTATTTTCTTGTACTTATACTTGGAATTCTCTGTGTAAACCTCTGTAACTTTTCTAGGTAGATGAATCACTGTGTACTTTCTCTTGTTTCTATCTGTTACCAATCTTGAGAAACTCATACATTCTCTTTTCACTGTTTCACGGTCTCAGAGAAGTAGATTTCTTTCGGCGAAAGTGCTGTTTTCACAGTGCTAAGTACTCCCAACTCTATCAACAATGTAAGTTTTACCAGTTTTCTAAGTCTCTCTAATCATCTTTTACTTATACTTGGAATTTTCTGTGTAATCCTCTGTAACATCTCTAGGTAGATGAATCACTGTGTACTTTCTTTTATTTCTATCTGTTAAAAATCTTGAGAAACTCATACATTCTCTTTTCACTGTTTCCCGGTCTTAGAGAAGTAGATTTCTTTCGGCGAAACTGCTGTTTTCACAGTGCTAAGTACTCCCAACTCTATCAACAATGTAGGTTTTACCAGTTTTCTAAGTCTCTCTTATTTTCTTGTACTTAAACTTGGAATTTTCTGTGTAAACCTCTGTAACTTCTCTAGGAAGATGAATCACTGTGTACTTCTTTTGATTCTATCTGTTACTAATCTTGAGAAACTCATACATTCTCTGTTACCTGTTTCCTGTTGTTAGAGAAGAAGATTTCTTTCGGCGAAAGTGCTGTTTTCACAGTGCTGAGTACTCCCAACCCAATCAACAATGTAAGTTTTGCCAGTTTTCTAAGTCTCTCTTATCTTCTTTTACTTATACTTGGAAATTTCCGTGTAAACCTCTGTAACTTCTCTAGGTAGATGAATCACTGTGTACTTTCTCTTGTTTCTATCTGTTACCAATCTTGAGATACTCATACATTCTCTTTTCACTGTTTCCCGGTCTTAGAGAAGTAGATTTCTTTCGGCGAAAGTGCTGTTTTCACAGTGCTAAGTACTCCCAACACTATCAACAATGTAGGTTTTACCAGTTTTCTAAGTCTCTCTTATTTTCTTGTACTTATACTTGGAATTCTATGTGTAAACCTCTATAACTTCTCTAGGGAGATGAATCACTGTGTACTTTCTCTTGTTTCTATCTGTTACTAATCTTGAGAAACTCATACATTCTCTGTTACCTGTTTCCCGGTCTTAGAGAAGTAGATTTCTTTCGGCGAAAGTGCTGTTTTCACAGTGCTAAGTACTCCCAAGTCTATTAACAATGTAGGTTTTACCAGTTTTCTAAGTCTCTCATATCTTCTTTTACTTATACTTGGAAATTTCCGTGGAAACCTCTGTAACTTCTCTAGGTAGATGAATCACTGTGTACTTCTTTTGTTTGTATCTGTTACTAATCTTGAGAAACTCATACATTCTCTGTTACCTGTTTCCTGGTGTTAGAGAAGAAGATTTCTTTCGGCGAAAGTGCTGTTTTCACAATGCTAAGTACTCTCAACTCTATCAACAATGAAGGTTTTACCAGTTTCCTAAGTCTCTCTTATTTTCTTGTACTTATACTTGGAATTCTCTGCGTAAACCTCTGTAACTTCTCTAGGTAGATGAATCACTGTGTACTTTCTCTTGTTCTGTTACCACTCTTGAGAAACTCATACATTCTCTTTTCACTGTTTCACGGTCTTAGAGAAGTAGATTTCTTTGGGCGAAAGTGCTGTTTTCACAGTGCTAAGTACTCCCAACTCAATCAACAATGTAAGTTTTACCAGTTTTCTAAGTCTCTCTTATCTTCATTTACTAATACTTGGAATTTTCTGTGTAAACCTCTGTGACTTCTCTAGGTAGATGAATCACTGTGTACTTTCTCTTGTTTCTATCTGTTACCAATCTTGAGAAACTCATACATTCTCTTTTCACTGTTTCCCGGTCTTAGAGAAGTAGATTTCTTTCGGCGAAAGTGCTGTTTTCACAGTGCTAAGTACTCCCAACTCTATCAACAATGTAGCTTTTAACAGTTTTCTAAGTCTCTCTTATTTTCTTGTACTTATACGTGGAATTCTCTGTGTAAACCTCTGTAACTTCTCTAGGTAGATGAATCACTGTGTACTTTCTCTTGTTTCTATCTGTTACCAATCTTGAGAAACTCATACATTCTCTTTTCACTGTTTCCCGGTCTTAGAGAAGTAGATTTGTTTCGGCGAAAGTGCTGTTTTCACAGTGCTAAGTACTCCCAACTCTATCAACAATGTAGGTTTTACCAGTTTTCTAAGTCTCTCTTATTTTCTTTTACTTATACTTGGAATTATCTGTGTAAACCTCTGTAACTTCTCTAGGTAGATGAATCACTGTGTACTTTCTCTTGTTTCTATCTGTTACCAATCTTGAGAAACTCATACATTCTCTTTTCACTGTTTCCCGGTCTTAGAGAAGTAGATTTCTTTGGGCGAAAGTGCTGTTTTCACAGTGCTAAGTACTCCCAACTCTATCAACACTGTAGGTTTTACCAGTTTTCTAAGTCTCTCTTATTTTCTTGTACTTATACTTGGAATTCTCTGTGTAAACCTCTGTAACTTCTCTAGGTAGATGAATCAGTGTGTACTTTCTCTTGTTTCTATCTGTTACCAATCTTGAGAAACTCATACATTCTCTTTTCACTGTTTCCCGGTCATAGAGAAGTAGATTTCTTTTGGCGAAAGTGCTGTTTTCCCCGTGGTAAGTACTCCCAACTCAGTTAACAATGTAAGTTTTACCAGTTTTCTAAGTCTCTCTTATTTTCTTGTACTTATACTTGGAATTCTCTGTGTAAACCTCTGTAACTTCTCTAGTTAGATGAATCACCGTGTACTTTCTCTTCTTTCTATCTGTTACCAATCTTGAGAAACTCATACATTCTCTTTTCACTGTTTCCCGGTCTTAGAAAACTAGATTTCCTTCGGCGAAAGTGCTGTTTTCACAGTGCTAAGTACTCCCAAATCTATCAACAATGAAGGTTTTACCAGTTTTGTAAGTCTCTCGTATTTTCTTTACTTATACTTGGAATTCTCTGTGTAAACCTCTGTAACTTCTCTAGGTAGATGAATCACTGTGTACTTTCTCTTGTTTCTATCTGTTACTAATCTTGAGAAACTCATACATTCTCTGTTACCTGTTTCCCGGTCTTAGAGAAGTAGATTTCTTTCGGCGAAAGTGCTGTTTTCACAGTGCTAATTACTCCCAACTCTATCAACAATGTAGGTTTTACCAGTTTTCTAAGTCTCTCTTATTTTCTTGTACTTATACTTGGAATTCTCTCTGTAAACCTCTGTAACTTCTCTAGGTAGATGAATCACTGTGTACTTTCTCTTGTTTCTATCTGTTACCAATCTTGAGAAACTCATACATTCTCTGTTACCTGTTTCCCGGTCTTAGAGAAGTAGATTTCTTTCGGTGAAAGTGCTGTTTTCACAGTGCTCAGTACTCCCAACTCTATCAACAATGTAGGTTTTACCAGTTTTCTAAGTCTCTCTTATTTTCTTGTACTTATACTTGGAATTCTCTGTGTAAACCTCTGTAAATCTCTAGGTAGATGAATCACTGTGTACTTTCTCTTGTTTCTATCTGTTACCAATCTTGAGAAACTCATACATTCTCTTTTACCTGTTTCACGGTCTTAGAGAAGTAGATTTCTTTGGGTGAAAGTGCTGTTTTCACAGTGCTAAGTACTCCCAACTCAATCAACAATGTAAGTTTTACCAGTTTTCTAAGTTTCTCTTATCTTCTTTTACTTATACTTCGAATTTTCTGTGTAAACCTCCGTAACTTCTCTAGGTAGATGAATCACTGTGTACTTTCTCTTGTTTCTATCTGTTACCAATCTTGAGAAACTCATACATTCTCTTTTCACTGTTTCCCGGTCTTAGAGAAGTAGATTTCTTTCTGCGAAAGTGCTGTTTTCACAGTGCTAAGTACTCCAAACTCTATCAACAATGTAGGTTTTACCAGTTTTCTAAGTCTCTCTTATTTTCTTGTACTTATACTTGGAATTCTCTATGTAAACCTCTGTACCTTCTCTAGGTAGATGAATCACTGTGTACTTTCTCTTGTTTCTATCTGTTACCAATCTTGAGAAACTCATACATTCTCTTTTCACTGTTTCACGGTCTTAGAGAAGTAGATTTCTTTCGGCGAAAGTGCTGTTTTCACAGTGCTAAGTACTCCCAACTCTATCAACAATGTAAGTTTTACCAGTTTTCTAAGTCTCTCTAATCATCTTTTACTTATACTTGGAATTTTCTGTATAATCCTCTGTAACTTCTCTAGGTAGATGAATCACTGTGTACTTTCTTTTATTTCTATCTGTTAAAAATCTTGAGAAACTCATACATTCTCTTTTCACTGTTTCTCGGTCTTAGAGAAGTAGATTTCTTTCGACGAAACTGCTGTTTTCACAGTGCTAAGTACTCCCAACTCTATCAACAATGTAGGTTTTACCAGTTTTCTAAGTCTCTCTTATTTTCTTGTACTTAAACTTGGAATTTTCTGTGTAAACCTCTGTAACTTCTCTAGGTAGATGAATCACTGTGTACTTCTTTTGATTCTATCTGTTACTAATCTTGAGAAACTCATACATTCTCTGTTACCTGTTTCCTGTTGTTAGAGAAGAAGATTTCTTTCGGCGAAAGTGCTGTTTTCACAGTGCTAAGTACTCCCAACTCTATTAACAATGTAGGTTTTACCAGTTTTTTAAGTCTCTCTTATTTTCTTGTACTTATACTTGGAATTCTCTGTGTAAACCTCTGTAACTTCTCTAGGTAGATGAATCACTGTGTACTTTCTCTTGTTTCTATCTGTTACCAATCTTGAGAAACTCATACATTCTCTGTTACCTGTTTCCCGGTCTTAGAGAAGTAGATTTCTTTCGGCGAAAGTGCTGTTTTCACAGTGCTGAGTACTCCCAACCCAATCAACAATGTAAGTTTTACCAGTTTTCTAAGTCTCTCTTATCTTCTTTTACTTATACTTGGAAATTTCCGTGTAAACCTCTGTAACTTCTCTAGGTAGATGAATCACTGTGTACTTTCTCTTGTTTCTATCTGTAACCAATCTTGAGATACTCATACATTCTCTTTTCACTGTTTCCCGGTCTTAGAGAAGTAGATTTCTTTCGGCGAAAGTGCTGTTTTCACAGTGCTAAGTACTCCCAACTCTATCAACAATGTAGGTTTTACCAGTTTTCTAAGTCTCTCTTATTTTCTTGTACTTATACTTGGAATTCTCTGTGTAAACCTCTGTAACTTCTCTAGGTAGATGAAGCACTGTGTACTTTCTCTTGTTTCTGTTACCAATCTTGAGAAACTCATACATTCTCTTTTCACTGTTTCCCGGTCTTAGAGAAGTAGATTTCTTTGGGCGAAAGTGCTGTTTTCACAGTGCTAAGTACTCCCAACTCAATCAACAATGTAAGTTTTACCAGTTTTCTAAGTCTCTCTTATTTTCCTGTACTTAAACTTGGAATTTTCTGTGTAAACCTCTGTAACTTCTCTAGGTAGATGAAGCACTGAGTATTTCTTTTGTTTCTATCTGTTACTAATCTTGAGAAACTCATACATTCTCTGTTACCTGTTTCCCGGTGTCAGAGAAGTAGATTTCTTACTGCGAAAGTGCTGTTTTCACAGTGCTAAGTACTCCCAACTCTATCAACAATGTAGGTTTTACCAGTTTTCTAACTCTCTCTTATTTTCTTGTACTTATACTTGGAATTCTCTGTGTAAACCTCTGTAACTTCTCTAGGTAGATGAATCACTGTGTACTTTCTCTTGTTTCTATCTGTTACCAAACTTGAGAAACTCATACATTCTCTTTTCACTGTTTCCCGGTCTTAGAGAAGTAGATTTCTTTTGGCGAAAGTGCTGTTTTCACAGTGCTAAGTACTCCCAACTCTATCAACAATGTAGGTTTTACCAGTTTTCTAAGTCTCTCTTATTTTCTTGTACTTATACTTGGAATTCTCTGTGTAAACCTCTGTAACTTCTCTAGGTAGATGAATCACTGTGTACTTTCTCTTGTTTCTATCTGTTGCTAATCTTGAGAAACTCATACATTCTCTTTTCACTGATTCACGGTCTTAGAGAAGTAGATTTCTTTCGGCGAAAGTGCTGTTTTCACAGTGCTAAGTACTCCCACCCAATCAACAATGTAGGTTTTACCAGTTTTCTAAGTCTCTCTTATTTTCTTGTACTTATACTTGGAATTCTCTGTGTAAACCTCTGTAACTTCTCTAGGTAGATGAATGACTGTGTACTTTCTCTTGTTTCTATCTGTTGCTAATCTTGAGAAACTCATACATTCTCTGTCACATGTTTCCCGGTCTTAGAGAAGTAGATTTCTTTCGGCGAAAGTGCTGTTTTCACAGTGCTGAGTACTCCCAACCCAATCAACAATGTAAGTTTTACCAGTTTTCTAAGTCTCTCTTATCTTCTTTTACTTATAGTTTTAATTTTCTGTGTAACCCTCTGTAACTTCTCTAGGTAGATGAATCACTGTGTACTTTCTCTTGTTTCTATCTGTTACCAATCTTGAGAAACTCATACATTCTCTTTTCACTGTTTCCCGGTCTTAGAGAAGTAGATTTGTTTCGGCGAAAGTGCTGTTTTCACAGTGCTAAGTACTCCCAACCCAATCAACAATGTAAGTTTTAGCAGTTTTCAAAGTCTCTCGTATCTTCTTTTTCTTATACTTGGAATTCTCTGTGTAAACCTCTGTAACTTCTCTAGATAGATGAATCACTGTGTACTTTCTCTTGTTTCTATCTGTTGCCAATCTTCAGAAACTCATACATTCTCTTTTCACTGTTTCCCGGTCTTAGAGAAGTAGATTTCTTTCGGCGAAAGTGCTGTTTTCACAGTGCTAAGTACTCCCAACTCTATCAACAATGTAGGTTTTACCAGTTTTCTAAGTCTCTCTTATTTTCTTGAACTTAAACTTGGAATTTTCTGTGTAAACCTCTGTAACTTCTCTAGGAAGATGAATCACTGTGTACTTCTTTTGATTCTATCTGTTACTAATCTTGAGAAACTCATACATTCTCTGTTACCTGTTTCCTGTTGTTAGAGAAGAAGATTTCTTTCGGCGAAAGTGCTGTTTTCACAGTGCTAAGTACTCCCAACTCTATTAACAATGTAGGTTTTACCAGTTTTTTAAGTCTCTCTTATTTTCTTGTACTTATACTTGGAATTCTCTGTGTAAACCTCTGTAACTTCTCTAGGTAGATGAATCACTGTGTACTTTCTCTTGTTTCTATCTGTTACCAATCTTGAGAAACTCATACATTCTCTGTTACCTGTTTCCCGGTCTTAGAGAAGTAGATTTCTTTCGGCGAAAGTGCTGTTTTCACAGTGCTGAGTACTCCCAACCCAATCAACAATGTAAGTTTTGCCAGTTTTCTAAGTCTCTCTTATCTTCTTTTACTTATACTTGGAAATTTCCGTGTAAACCTCTGTAACTTCTCTAGGTAGATGAATCACTGTGTACTTTCTCTTGTTTCTATCTGTTACCAATCTTGAGATACTCATACATTCTCTTTTCACTGTTTCCCGGTCTTAGAGAAGTAGATTTCTTTCGGCGAAAGTGCTGTTTTCACAGTGCTAAGTACTCCCAACTCTATCAACAATGTAGGTTTTACCAGTTTTCTAAGTCTCTCTTATTTTCTTGTACTTATACTTGGAATTCTATGTGTAAACCTCTATAACTTCTCTAGGGAGATGAATCACTGTGTACTTTCTCTTGTTTCTATCTGTTACTAATCATGAGAAACTCATACATTCTCTGTTACCTGTTTCCCGGTCTTAGAGAAGTAGATTTCTTTAGGCGAAAGTGCTGTTTTCACAGTGCTAAGTACTCCCAAGTCTATTAACAATGTAGGTTTTACCAGTTTTCTAAGTCTCTCATATCTTCTTTTACTTATACTTGGAAATTTCCGTGTAAACCTCTGTAACTTCTCTAGGTAGATGAATCACTGTGTACTTCTTTTGTTTGTATCTGTTACTAATCTTGAGAAACTCATACATTCTCTGTTACCTGTTTCCCGGTCTTATAGAAGTAGATTTCTTTCGGCGAAAGTGCTGTTTTCACAGTGCTAATTACTCCCAACTGTATCAACAATGTAGGTTTTACCAGTTTTCTAAGTCTCTCTTATTTTCTTGTACTTATACTTGGAATTCTCTGTGTAAACCTCTGTAACTTCTCTAGGTAGATGAATCACTGTGTACTTTCTCTTGTTTCTATCTGTTACCAATCTTGAGAAACTCATACATTCTCTGTTACCTGTTTCCCGGTCTTAGAGAAGTAGATTTCTTTCGGTGAAAGTGCTGTTTTCACAGTGCTCAGTACTCCCAACTCTATCAACAATGTAGGTTTTACCAGTTTTCTAAGTCTCTCTTATTTTCTTGTACTTATACGTGGAATTCTCTGTGTAAACCTCTGTAAATCTCTAGGTAGATGAATCACTGTGTACTTTCTCTTGTTTCTATCTGTTACCAATCTTGAGAAACTCATACATTCTCTTTTCCCTGTTTCACGGTCTTAGAGAAGTAGATTTCTTTGGGTGAAAGTGCTGTTTTCACAGTGCTAAGTACTCCCAACTCAATCAACAATGTAAGTTTTACCAGTTTTCTAAGTTTCTCTTATCTTCTTTTACTTATACTTCGAATTTTCTGTGTAAACCTCCGTAACTTCTCTAGGTAGATGAATCACTGTGTACTTTCTCTTGTTTCTATCTGTTACCAATCTTGAGAAACTCATACATTCTCTTTTCACTGTTTCCCGGTCTTAGAGAAGTAGATTTCTTTCGGCGAAAGTGCTGTTTTCACAGTGCTAAGTACTCCAAACTCTATCAACAATGTAGGTTTTACCAGTTTTCTAAGTCTCTCTTATTTTCTTGTACTTATACTTGGAATTCTCTGTGTAAACCTCTGTAACTTTTCTAGGTAGATGAATCACTGTGTACTTTCTCTTGTTTCTATCTGTTACCAATCTTGAGAAACTCATACATTCTCTTTTCACTGTTTCACGGTCTCAGAGAAGTAGATTTCTTTCGGCGAAAGTGCTGTTTTCACAGTGCTAAGTACTCCCAACTCTATCAACAATGTAAGTTTTACCAGTTTTCTAAGTCTCTCTAATCATCTTTTACTTATACTTGGAATTTTCTGTGTAATCCTCTGTAACATCTCTAGGTAGATGAATCACTGTGTACTTTCTTTTATTTCTATCTGTTAAAAATCTTGAGAAACTCATACATTCTCTTTTCACTGTTTCCCGGTCTTAGAGAAGTAGATTTCTTTCGGCGAAACTGCTGTTTTCACAGTGCTAAGTACTCCCAACTCTATCAACAATGTAGGTTTTACCAGTTTTCTAAGTCTCTCTTATTTTCTTGTACTTAAACTTGGAATTTTCTGTGTAAACCTCTGTAACTTCTCTAGGAAGATGAATCACTGTGTACTTCTTTTGATTCTATCTGTTACTAATCTTGAGAAACTCATACATTCTCTGTTACCTGTTTCCTGTTGTTAGAGAAGAAGATGTCTTTCGGCGAAAGTGCTGTTTTCACAGTGCTGAGTACTCCCAACCCAATCAACAATGTAAGTTTTGCCAGTTTTCTAAGTCTCTCTTATCTTCTTTTACTTATACTTGGAAATTTCCGTGTAAACCTCTGTAACTTCTCTAGGTAGATGAATCACTGTGTACTTTCTCTTGTTTCTATCTGTTACCAATCTTGAGATACTCATACATTCTCTTTTCACTGTTTCCCGGTCTTAGAGAAGTAGATTTCTTTCGGCGAAAGTGCTGTTTTCACAGTGCTAAGTACTCCCAACACTATCAACAATGTAGGTTTTACCAGTTTTCTAAGTCTCTCTTATTTTCTTGTACTTATACTTGGAATTCTATGTGTAAACCTCTATAACTTCTCTAGGGAGATGAATCACTGTGTACTTTCTCTTGTTTCTATCTGTTACTAATCTTGAGAAACTCATACATTCTCTGTTACCTGTTTCCCGGTCTTAGAGAAGTAGATTTCTTTCGGCGAAAGTGCTGTTTTCACAGTGCTAAGTACTCCCAAGTCTATTAACAATGTAGGTTTTACCAGTTTTCTAAGTCTCTCATATCTTCTTTTACTTATACTTGGAAATTTCCGTGGAAACCTCTGTAACTTCTCTAGGTAGATGAATCACTGTGTACTTCTTTTGTTTGTATCTGTTACTAATCTTGAGAAACTCATACATTCTCTGTTACCTGTTTCCTGGTGTTAGAGAAGAAGATTTCTTTCGGCGAAAGTGCTGTTTTCACAATGCTAAGTACTCTCAACTCTATCAACAATGAAGGTTTTACCAGTTTCCTAAGTCTCTCTTATTTTCTTGTACTTATACTTGGAATTCTCTGCGTAAACCTCTGTAACTTCTCTAGGTAGATGAATCACTGTGTACTTTCTCTTGTTCTGTTACCACTCTTGAGAAACTCATACATTCTCTTTTCACTGTTTCACGGTCTTAGAGAAGTAGATTTCTTTGGGCGAAAGTGCTGTTTTCACAGTGCTAAGTACTCCCAACTCAATCAACAATGTAAGTTTTACCAGTTTTCTAAGTCTCTCTTATCTTCATTTACTAATACTTGGAATTTTCTGTGTAAACCTCTGTGACTTCTCTAGGTAGATGAATCACTGTGTACTTTCTCTTGTTTCTATCTGTTACCAATCTTGAGAAACTCATACATTCTCTTTTCACTGTTTCCCGGTCTTAGAGAAGTAGATTTCTTTCGGCGAAAGTGCTGTTTTCACAGTGCTAAGTACTCACAACTCTATCAACAATGTAGCTTTTAACAGTTTTCTAAGTCTCTCTTATTTTCTTGTACTTATACGTGGAATTCTCTGTGTAAACCTCTGTAACTTCTCTAGGTAGATGAATCACTGTGTACTTTCTCTTGTTTCTATCTGTTACCAATCTTGAGAAACTCACACATTCTCTTTTCACTGTTTCCCGGTCTTAGAGAAGTAGATTTGTTTCGGCGAAAGTGCTGTTTTCACAGTGCTAAGTACTCCCAACTCTATCAACAATGTAGGTTTTACCAGTTTTCTAAGTCTCTCTTATTTTCTTTTACTTATACTTGGAATTATCTGTGTAAACCTCTGTAACTTCTCTAGGTAGATGAATCACTGTGTACTTTCTCTTGTTTCTATCTGTTACCAATCTTGAGAAACTCATACATTCTCTTTTCACTGTTTCCCGGTCTTAGAGAAGTAGATTTCTTTGGGCGAAAGTGCTGTTTTCACAGTGCTAAGTACTCCCAACTCTATCAACACTGTAGGTTTTACCAGTTTTCTAAGTCTCTCTTATTTTCTTGTACTTATACTTGGAATTCTCTGTGTAAACCTCTGTAACTTCTCTAGGTAGATGAATCAGTGTGTAGTTTCTCTTGTTTCTATCTGTTACCAATCTTGAGAAACTCATACATTCTCTTTTCACTGTTTCCCGGTCATAGAGAAGTAGATTTCTTTTGGCGAAAGTGCTGTTTTCCCCGTGGTAAGTACTCCCAACTCAGTTAACAATGTAAGTTTTACCAGTTTTCTAAGTCTCTCTTATTTTCTTGTACTTAAACTTGGAATTTTCGGTGTAAACCTCTGTAACTTCTCTAGGTAGATGAATCACTGAGTATTTCTTTTGTTTCTATCTGTTACTAATCTTGAGAAACTCATACATTCTCTGTTACCTGTTTCCCGGTGTTAGAGAAGTAGATTTCTTTCTACGAAAGTGCTGTTTTCACAGTGCTAAGTACTCCCAACTCTATCAACAATGTAGGTTTTACCAGTTTTCTAACTCTCTCTTATTTTCTTGTACTTATACTTGGAATTCTCTGTGTAAACCTCTGTAACTTCTCTAGGTAGATGAATCACTGTGTACTTTCTCTTGTTTCTATCCGTTACCAATCTTGAGAAACTCATACATTCTCTGTTACCTGTTTCCCGGTCTTAGAGAAGTAGATTTCTTTCGGCGAAAGTGCTGTTTTCACAGTGCTGAGTACTCCCAACCCAATCAACAATGTAAGTTTTACCAGTTTTCTAAGTCTCTCTTATCTTCTTTTACTTATACTTGGAAATTTCTGTGTAAACCTCTGTAACTTCTCTCCGTAGATGAATCACTGTGTACTTTCTCTTGTTTCTATCTGTTACCAATCTTGAGAAACTCATACATTCTCTTTTCACTGTTTCCCGGTCTTAGAGAAGTAGATTTCTTTCGGCGAAAGTGCTGTTTTCACAGTGCTAAGTACTCCCAACTCTATCAACAATGTAGGTTTTACCAGTTTTCTAAGTCTCTCTTATTTTCTTGTACTTATACTTGGAATTCTCTGTGTAAACCTCTGTAACTTCTCTAGGTAGATGAATCACTGTGTACTTTCTCTTGTTTCTATCTGTTACCAATCTTGAGAAACTCATACATTCTCTTTTCACTGTTTCCCGGTCTTAGAGAAGTAGATTTGTTTCGGCGAAAGTGCTGTTTTCACAGTGCTAAGTACTCCCAACTCTATCAACAATGTAGGTTTTACCAGTTTTCTAAGTCTCTCTTATTTTCTTTTACTTATACTTGGAATTCTCTGTGTAAACCTCTGTAACTTCTCAAGGTAGATGAATCACTGTGTACTTTCTCTTGTTTCTATCTTTTACCAATCTTGAGAAACTCATACGTTCTCTTTTCACTATTTCCCGGTCTTAGAGAAGTAGATTTCTTTCGGCGAAAGTGCTGTTTTCACAGTGCTAAGTACTCCCAACTCTATCAACAATGTAGGTTTTACCAGTTTTCTAAGTCTCTCTTATTTTCTTGTACTTATACTTGGAATTCTCTGTGTAAACCTCTGTAACTTCTCTAGGTAGATGAATCACTGTGTACTTTCTCTTGTTTCTATCTGTTACCAATCTTGAGAAACTCATACATTCTCTTTTCACTGTTTCCCGGTCTTAGAGAAGTAGATTTGTTTCGGCGAAAGTGCTGTTTTCACAGTGCTCAGTACTCCCAACTCTATCAACAATGTAGGTTTTACCAGTTTTCTAAGTCTCTCTTATTTTCTTGTACTTATACTTGGAATTCTCTGTGTAAACCTCTGTAAATCTCTAGGTAGATGAATCACTGTGTACTTTCTCTTGTTTCTATCTGTTACCAATCTTGAGAAACTCATACATTCTCTTTTACCTGTTTCACGGTCTTAGAGAAGTAGATTTCTTTGGGTGAAAGTGCTGTTTTCACAGTGCTAAGTACTCCCAACTCAATCAACAATGTAAGTTTTACCAGTTTTCTAAGTTTCTCTTATCTTCTTTTACTTATACTTCGAATTTTCTGTGTAAACCTCCGTAACTTCTCTAGGTAGATGAATCACTGTGTACTTTCTCTTGTTTCTATCTGTTACCAATCTTGAGAAACTCATACATTCTCTTTTCACTGTTTCCCGGTCTTAGAGAAGTAGATTTCTTTCTGCAAAAGTGCTGTTTTCACAGTGCTAAGTACTCCAAACTCTATCAACAATGTAGGTTTTACCAGTTTTCTAAGTCTCTCTTATTTTCTTGTACTTATACTTGGAATTCTCTATGTAAACCTCTGTACCTTCTCTAGGTAGATGAATCACTGTGTACTTTCTCTTGTTTCTATCTGTTACCAATCTTGAGAAACTCATACATTCTCTTTTCACTGTTTCACGGTCTTAGAGAAGTAGATTTCTTTCGGCGAAAGTGCTGTTTTCACAGTGCTAAGTACTCCCAACTCTATCAACAATGTAAGTTTTACCAGTTTTCTAAGTCTCTCTAATCATCTTTTACTTATACTTGGAATTTTCTGTATAATCCTCTGTAACTTCTCTAGGTAGATGAATCACTGTGTACTTTCTTTTATTTCTATCTGTTAAAAATCTTGAGAAACTCATACATTCTCTTTTCACTGTTTCTCGGTCTTAGAGAAGTAGATTTCTTTCGACGAAACTGCTGTTTTCACAGTGCTAAGTACTCCCAACTCTATCAACAATGTAGGTTTTACCAGTTTTCTAAGTCTCTCTTATTTTCTTGTACTTAAACTTGGAATTTTCTGTGTAAACCTCTGTAACTTCTCTAGGTAGATGAATCACTGTGTACTTCTTTTGATTCTATCTGTTACTAATCTTGAGAAACTCATACATTCTCTGTTACCTGTTTCCTGTTGTTAGAGAAGAAGATTTCTTTCGGCGAAAGTGCTGTTTTCACAGTGCTAAGTACTCCCAACTCTATTAACAATGTAGGTTTTACCAGTTTTTTAAGTCTCTCTTATTTTCTTGTACTTATACTTGGAATTCTCTGTGTAAACATCTGTAACTTCTCTAGGTAGATGAATCACTGTGTACTTTCTCTTGTTTCTATCTGTTACCAATCTTGAGAAACTCATACATTCTCTGTTACCTGTTTCCCGGTCTTAGAGAAGTAGATTTCTTTCGGCGAAAGTGCTGTTTTCACAGTGCTGAGTACTCCCAACCCAATCAACAATGTAAGTTTTACCAGTTTTCTAAGTCTCTCTTATCTTCTTTTACTTATACTTGGAAATTTCCGTGTAAACCTCTGTAACTTCTCTAGGTAGATGAATCACTGTGTACTTTCTCTTGTTTCTATCTGTAACCAATCTTGAGATACTCATACATTCTCTTTTCACTGTTTCCCGGTCTTAGAGAAGTAGATTTCTTTCGGCGAAAGTGCTGTTTTCACAGTGCTAAGTACTCCCAACTCTATCAACAATGTAGGTTTTACCAGTTTTCTAAGTCTCTCTTATTTTCTTGTACTTATACTTGGAATTCTCTGTGTAAACCTCTGTAACTTCTCTAGGGAGATGAATCACTGTGTACTTTCTCTTGTTTCTATCTGTTACTAATCTTGAGAAACTCATACATTCTCTTTTCACTGATTCACGGTCTTAGAGAAGTAGATTTCTTTCGGCGAAAGTGCTGTTTTCACAGTGCTAAGTACTCCCAACTCTATTAACAATGTAGGTTTTACCAGTTTTCTAAGTCTCTCTTATCTTCTTTTACTTATACTTGGAAATTTCCGTGTAAACCTCTGTAACTTCTCTAGGTAGATGAATCACTGTGTACTTCTTTTGTTTGTATCTGTTACTAATCTTGAGAAACTGATACATTCTCTGTTACCTGTTTCCTGGTGTTAGAGAAGAAGATTTCTTTCGGCGAAAGTGCTGTTTTCACAATGCTAAGTACTCTCAACTCTATCAACAATGAAGGTTTTACCAGTTTCCTAAGTCTCTCTTATTTTCTTGTACTTATACTTGGAATTTTCTGTGTAAACCTCTGTAACTTCTCTAGGTAGATGAATCACTGTGTACTTTCTCTTGTTTCTATCTGTTACCAATCTTGAGAAACTCATACATTCTCTTTTCACTGTTTCCCGGTCTTAGAGAAGTAGATTTCTTTCGGCGAAAGTGCTGTTTTCACAGTCCTAAGTACTCCCAACTCTATCAACAATGTAGCTTTTAACAGTTTTCTAAGTCTCTCTTATTTTCTTGTACTTATACGTGGAATTCTCTGTGTAAACCTCTGTAACTTCTCTAGGTAGATGAATCACTGTGTACTTTCTCTTGTTTCTATCTGTTACCAATCTTGAGAAACTCATACATTCTCTTTTCACTGTTTCCCGGTCTTAGAGAAGTAGATTTCTTTCGCGAAAGTGCTGTTTTCACAGTGCTAAGTACTCCCAACTCTATCAACAATGTAGGTTTTACCAGTTTTCTAACTCTCTCTTATTTTCTTGTACTTATACTTGGAATTCTCTGTGTAAACCTCTGTAACTTCTCTAGGTAGATGAATCACTGTGTACTTTCTCTTGTTTCTATCTGTTACCAATCTTGAGAAACTCATACATTCTCTGTTACCTGTTTCCCGGTCTTAGAGAAGTAGATTTCTTTCGGCGAAAGTGCTGTTTTCACAGTGCTGAGTACTCCCAACCCAATCAACAATGTAAGTTTTACCAGTTTTCTAAGTCTCTCTTATCTTCTTTTACTTATACTTGGAAATTTCTGTGTAAACCTCTGTAACTTCTCTCGGTAGATGAATCACTGTGTACTTTCTCTTGTTTCTATCTGTTACCAATCTTGAGAAACTCATACATTCTCTTTTCACTGTTTCCCGGTCTTAGAGAAGTAGATTTCTTTCGGCGAAAGTGCTGTTTTCACAGTGCTAAGTACTCCCAACTCTATCAACAATGTAGGTTTTACCAGTTTTCTAAGTCTCTCTTATTTTCCTGTACTTAAACTTGGAATTTTCTGTGTAAACCTCTGTAACTTCTCTAGGTAGATGAAGCACTGAGTATTTCTTTTGTTTCTATCTGTTACTAATCTTGAGAAACTCATACATTCTCTGTTACCTGTTTCCCGGTGTCAGAGAAGTAGATTTCTTACTGCGAAAGTGCTGTTTTCACAGTGCTAAGTACTCCCAACTCTATCAACAATGTAGGTTTTACCAGTTTTCTAACTCTCTCTTATTTTCTTGTACTTATACTTGGAATTCTCTGTGTAAACCTCTGTAACTTCTCTAGGTAGATGAATCACTGTGTACTTTCTCTTGTTTCTATCTGTTACCAAACTTGAGAAACTCATACATTCTCTTTTCACTGTTTCCCGGTCTTAGAGAAGTAGATTTCTTTTGGCGAAAGTGCTGTTTTCACAGTGCTAAGTACTCCCAACTCTATCAACAATGTAGGTTTTACCAGTTTTCTAAGTCTCTCTTATTTTCTTGTACTTATACTTGGAATTCTCTGTGTAAACCTCTGTAACTTCTCTAGGTAGATGAATCACTGTGTACTTTCTCTTGTTTCTATCTGTTGCTAATCTTGAGAAACTCATACATTCTCTTTTCACTGATTCACGGTCTTAGAGAAGTAGATTTCTTTCGGCGAAAGTGCTGTTTTCACAGTGCTAAGTACTCCCACCCAATCAACAATGTAGGTTTTACCAGTTTTCTAAGTCTCTCTTATTTTCTTGTACTTATACTTGGAATTCTCTGTGTAAACCTCTGTAACTTCTCTAGGTAGATGAATGACTGTGTACTTTCTCTTGTTTCTATCTGTTGCTAATCTTGAGAAACTCATACATTCTCTGTCACATGTTTCCCGGTCTTAGAGAAGTAGATTTCTTTCGGCGAAAGTGCTGTTTTCACAGTGCTGAGTACTCCCAACCCAATCAACAATGTAAGTTTTACCAGTTTTCTAAGTCTCTCTTATCTTCTTTTACTTATAGTTTTAATTTTCTGTGTAACCCTCCGTAACTTCTCTAGGTAGATGAATCACTGTGTACTTCTTTTGATTCTATCTGTTACTAATCTTGAGAAACTCATACATTCTCTGTTACCTGTTTCCCGGTCTTAGAGAAGTAGATTTCTTTCGGCGAAAGTGCTGTTTTCACAGTGCTGAGTACTCCCAACCCAATCAACAATGTAAGTTTTACCAGTTTTCTAAGTCTCTCTTATCTTCTTTTACTTATACTTGGAAATATCTGTATAAACCTCTGTAACTTCTCTCGGTAGATGAATCACTGTGTACTTTCTCTTGTTTCTATCTGTTACCAATCTTCAGAAACTCATCCATTCTCTTTTCACTATTTCCCGGTCTTAGAGAAGTAGATTTCTTTCGGCGAAAGTGCTGTTTTCACAGTGCTATGTACTCCCAACTCTATCAACAATGTAGGTTTTACCAGTTTTCTAAGTCTCTCTTATCTTCTTTTACTTATACTTGGAAATTTCTGTGTAAACCTCTGTAACTTCTCTCGGTAGATGAATCACTGTGTACTTTCTCTTGTTTCTATCTGTTACCAATCTTGAGAAACTCATACATTCTCTTTTCACTGTTTCACGGTCTTAGACAAGTAGATTTCTTTCGGCGAAAGTGCTGTTTTCACAGTGCTAAGTACTCCCAACTCTGTCAACAATGTAGGTTTTACCAGTTTTCTAAGTCTCTCTTATCTTCTTTTACTTATACTTGGAAATTTCTGTGTAAACCTCTGTAACTTCTCTAGGTAGATGAATCACTGTGTACTTTCTCTTGTTTCTATCTGTTACCAATCTTGAGAAACTCATACATTCTCTGTTACCTGTTTCCCGGTCTTAGAGAAGTAGATTTCTTTCGGCGAAAGTGCTGTTTTCACAGTGCTGAGTACTCCCAACCCAATCAACAATGTAGGTTTTACCAGTTTTCTAACTCTCTCTTATTTTCTTGTACTTATACTTGGAATTCTCTGTGTAAACCTCTGTAACTTCTCTAGGTAGATGAATCACTGTGTACTTTCTCTTGTTTCTATCTGTTACCAATCTTGAGAAACTCATACATTCTCTTTTCACTGTTTCCCGGTCTTAGAGAAGTAGATTTCTTTTGGCGAAAGTGCTGTTTTCACAGTGCTAAGTACTCCCAACTCTATCAACAATGTAGGTTTTACCAGTTTTCTAAGTCTCTCTTATTTTCTTGTACTTATACTTGGAATTCTCTGTGTAAACCTCTGTAACTTCTCTAGGTAGATGAATCACTGTGTACTTTCTCTTGTTTCTATCTGTTGCTAATCTTGAGAAACTCATACATTCTCTTTTCACTGATTCACGGTCTTAGAGAAGTAGATTTCTTTCGGCGAATGTGCTGTTTTCACAGTGCTAAGTACTCCCACCCAATCAACAATGTAGGTTTTACCAGTTTTCTAAGTCTCTCTTATTTTCTTGTACTTATACTTGGAATTCTCTGTGTAAACCTCTGTAACTTCTCTAGGTAGATGAATGACTGTGTACTTTCTCTTGTTTCTATCTGTTGCTAATCTTGAGAAACTCATACATTCTCTGTTACATGTTTCCCGGTCTTAGAGAAGTAGATTTCTTTCGGCGAAAGTGCTGTTTTCACAGTGCTGAGTACTCCCAACCCAATCAACAATGTAAGTTTTACCAGTTTTCTAAGTCTCTCTTATCTTCTTTTACTTATAGTTGGAATTTTCTGTGTAACCCTCTGTAACTTCTCTAGGTAGATGAATCACTGTGTACTTTCTCTTGTTTCTATCTGTTACCAATCTTGAGAAACTCATACATTCTCTTTTCACTGTTTCCCGGTCTTAGAGAAGTAGATTTGTTTCGGCGAAAGTGCTGTTTTCACAGTGCTAAGTACTCCCAACCCAATCAACAATGTAAGTTTTAGCAGTTTTCAAAGTCTCTCGTATCTTCTTTTTCTTATACTTGGAATTCTCTGTGTAAACCTCTGTAACTTCTCTAGATAGATGAATCACTGTGTACTTTCTCTTGTTTCTATCTGTTGCCAATCTTCAGAAACTCATACATTCTCTTTTCACTGTTTCCCGGTCTTAGAGAAGTAGATTTCTTTCGGCGAAAGTGCTGTTTTCACAGTGCTAAGTACTCCCAACTCTATCAACAATGTAGGTTTTACCAGTTTTCTAAGTCTCTCTTATTTTCTTGTACTTATACTTGGAATTCTCTGTGTAAACCTCTGTAACTTCTCTAGGTAGATGAATCACTGTGTACTTTCTCTTGTTTCTGTTACCAATCTTGAGAAACTCATACATTCTCTTTTCACTGTTTCACGGTCTTAGAGAAGTAGATTTCTTTGGGCGAAAGTGCTGTTTTCACAGTGCTAAGTACTCCCAACTCAATCAACAATGTAAGTTTTACCAGTTTTCTAAGTCTCTCTTATTTTCTTGTACTTAAACTTGGAATTTTCTGTGTAAACCTCTGTAACTTCTCTAGGTAGATGAATCACTGAGTATTTCTTTTGTTTCTATCTGTTACTAATCTTGAGAAACTCATACATTCTCTGTTACCTGTTTCCCGGTGTCAGAGAAGTAGATTTCTTTCTGCGAAAGTGCTGTTTTCACAGTGCTAAGTACTCCCAACTCTATCAACAATGTAGGTTTTACCAGTTTTCTAACTCTCTCTTATTTTCTTGTACTTATACTTGGAATTCTCTGTGTAAACCTCTGTAACTTCTCTAGGTAGATGAATCACTGTGTACTTTCTCTTGTTTCTATTTCTTACCAATCTTGAGAAACTCATACATTCTCTGTTACCTCTTTCCCGGTCTTAGAGAAGTAGATTTCTTTCGGCGAAAGTGCTGTTTTCACAGTGCTGAGTACTCCCAACCCAATCAACAATGTAAGTTTTACCAGGTTTCTAAGTCTCTCTTATCTTCTTTTACTTATACTTGGAAATTTCTGTGTAAACCTCTGTAACTTCTCTCGGTAGATGAATCACTGTGTACTTTCTCTTGTTTCTATCTGTTACCAATCTTGAGAAACTCATACATTCTCTTTTCACTATTTCCCGGTCTTAGAGAAGTAGATTTCTTTGGGCGAAAGTGCTGTTTTCACAGTGCTATGTACTCCCAACTCTATCAACAATGTAGGTTTTACCAGTTTTCTAAGTCTCTCTTATCTTCTTTTACTTATACTTGGAAATTTCTGTGTAAACCTCTGTAACTTCCCTCGGTAGATGAATCACTGTGTACTTTCTCTTGTTTCTATCTGTTACCAATCTTGAGAAACTCATACATTCTCTTTTCACTGTTTCACGGTCTTAGACAAGTAGATTTCTTTCGGCGAAAGTGCTGTTTTCACAGTGCTAAGTACTCCCAACTCTGTCAACAATGTAGGTTTTACCAGTTTTCTAAGTCTCTCTTATCTTCTTTTACTTATACTTGGAAATTTCTGTGTAAACCTCTGTAACTTCTCTAGGTAGATGAATCACTGTGTACTTTCTCTTGTTTCTATCTGTTACCAATCTTGAGAAACTCATACATTCTCTGTTACCTGTTTCCCGGTCTTAGAGAAGTAGATTTCTTTCGGCGAAAGTGCTGTTTTCACAGTGCTAAGTACTCCCAACTCTATCAACAATGTAGGTTTTACCAGTTTTCTAACTCTCTCTTATTTTCTTGTACTTATACTGGGAATTCTCTGTGTAAACCTCTGTAACTTCTCTAGGTAGATGAATCACTGTGTACTTTCTCTTGTTTCTATCTGTTACCAATCTTGAGAAACTCATACTTTCTCTGTTACCTGTTTCCCGGTCTTAGAGAAGTAGATTTCTTTCGGCGAAAGTGCTGTTTTCACAGTACTGAGTACTCCCAACCCAATCAACAATGTAAGTTTTACCAGTTTTCTAAGTCTCTCTTATCTTCTTTTACTTATACTTGGAAATTTCTGTGTAAATCTCTGTAACTTCTCTCGGTAGATGAATCACTGTGTACTTTCTCTTGCTTCTATCTGTTACCAATCTTGAGAAACTCATACATTCTCTTTTCACTGTTTCCCGGTCTTAGAGAAGTAGATTTCTTTCGGCGAAAGTGCTGTTTTCACAGTGCTAAGTACTCCCAACTCTATAAACAATGTAGGTTTTACCAGTTTTGTAAGTCTCTCTTATTTTCTTGTACTTATACTTGGAATTCTCTGTGTAAACCTCTGTAACTTCTCTAGGTAGATGAATCACTGTGTACTTTCTCTTGTTTCTATCTGTTACCAATCTTGAGAAACTCATACATTCTCTTTTCACTGTTTCCCGGTCTTAGAGAAGTAGATTTCTTTTGGCGAAAGTGCTGTTTTCACTGTGCTAAGTACTCCCAACTCTATCAACAATGTAGGTTTTACCATTTTTCTAAGTCTCTCTTATTTTCTTGTACTTATACTTGGAATTCTCTGTGTAAACCTCTGTAACTTCTCTAGGTAGATGAATCACTGTGTACTTTCTCTTGTTTCTATCTGTTACTAATCTTGAGAAACTCATACATTCTCTTTTCACTGATTCACGGTCTTAGAGAAGTAGATTTCTTTCGGCGAAAGTGCTGTTTTCACAGTGTTAAGTACTCCCACCCAATCAACAATGTAGGTTTTACCAGTTTTCTAAGTCTCTCTTATTTTCTTGTACTTATACTTGGAATTCTCTGTGTAAACCTCTGTAACTTTTCTAGGTAGATGAATCACTGTGTACTTTCTCTTGTTTCTATCTGTTACTAATCTTGAGAAACTCATACATTCTCTGTTACCTGTTTCCCGGTCTTAGAGAAGTAGATTTTTTTCGGCGAAAGTGCTGTTTTCACAGTGCTGAGTACTCCCAACCCAATCAACAATGTAAGTTTTACCAGTTTTCTAAGTCTCTCTTATCTTCTTTTACTTATACTTGGAATTTTCTGTGTAACCCTCTGTAACTTCTCTAGGTAGATGAATCACTGGGTACTTTCTCTTGTTTCTATCTGTTACCAATCTTGAGAAAATCATACATTCTCTTTTCACTGCTTCCCGGTCTTAGAGAAGTAGATTTCTTTCGGCGAAAGTGCTGTTTTCACAGTGCTAAGTACTCCCAACCCAATCAACAATGTAAGTTTTACCAGTTTTCAAAGTCTCTCTTATCTTCTTTTACTTATACTTGGAATTCTCTGTGTAAACCTCTGTAACTTCTCTAGATAGTTGAATCATTGTGTACTTTCTCTTGTTTCTATCTATTACCAATCTTCCGAAAGTCATACATTCTCTTTTCACTGTTTCCCGGTCTTAGAGAAGTAGATTTCTTTCGGCGAAAGTGCTGTTTTCACAGTGCTAAGTACTCCCAACTCTATCAACAATGTAGGTTTTACCAGTTTTCTAAGTCTCTCTTATTTTCTTGTACTTATACTTGGAATTCTCTGTGTAAACCTCTGTAACTTCTCTAGGTAGATGAATCACTGTGTACTTTCTCTTGTTTCTATCTGTTACCAATCTTGAGAAACTCATACATTCACTTTTCACTGTTTCCCGGTCTTAGAGAAGTAGATTTGTTTCGGCGAAAGTGCTGTTTTCACAGTGCTAAGTACTCCCAACCCAATCAACAATGTAAGTTTTACCAGTTTTCTAAGTCTCTCTTATTTTCTTGTACTTAAATTTGGAATTTTCTGTGTAAACCTCTGTATCTTCTCTACGTAGATGAATCACTGTGTACTTCTTTTGTTTCTATCTGTTACTAATCTTGAGAAACTCATACATTCTCTGTTACCTGTTTCCCGGTGTTAGAGAAGTAGATTTCTTTCTGCGAAAGTGCAGTTTTCACAGTGCTAAGTACTCCCAACTCTATCAACAATGTAGGTTTTACGAGCTTTCTAAGTCTCTCTTATTTTCTTGTACTTATACTTGGAATTCTCTGTGTAAACCTCTGTAACTTCTCTAGGTAGATGAATCACTGTGTACTCTCTCTTGTTTCTATCTGTTACCAATCTTGAGAAACTCATACATTCTCTTTTCACTGTTTCCAGGTCTTAGAGAAGTAGATTTCTTTCGGCGAAAGTGCTGTTTTCACGGTGCTCAGTACTCCCAACTCTATCAACAATGTAGGTTTTACCAGTTTTCTAAGTCTCTCTTATTTTCTTGTACTTGTACGTGGAATTCTCTGTGTAAACCTCTGTAAATCTCTAGGTAGATGAATCACTGTGTACTTTCTCTTGTTTCTATCTGTTACCAATCTTGAGAAACTCATACATTCTCTTTTCACTGTTTCACGGTCTTAGAGAAGTAGATTTCTTTGAGTGAAAGTGCTGTTTTCACAGTGCTAAGTACTCCCAACTCAATCAACAATGTAAGTTTTACCAGTTTTCTAAGTCTCTCTTATCTTCTTTTACTTATACTTCGAATTTTCTGTGTAAACCTCTGTAACTTCTCTAGGTAGATGAATCACTGTGTACTTTCTCTTGTTTCTATCTGTTCCCAATCTTGAGAAACTCATACATTCTCTTTTCACTGTTTCCCGGTCTTAGAGAAGTAGATTTCTTTCGCGAAAGTGCTGTTTTCACAGTGCTAAGTACTCCCAACTCTATCAACAATGTAGGTTTTACCAGTTTTCTAAGTCTCTCTTATTTTCTTGTACTTATAATTGGAATTCTCTGTGTAAACCTCTGTAACTTCTCTAGGTAGATGAATCAGTGTGTACTTTCTCTTGTTTCTATCTGTTACCAATCTTGAGAAACTCATACATTCGCTTTTCACTGTTTCCCGGTCTTAGAGAAGTAGATTTCTTTCTGCGAAAGTGCTGTTTTCACAGTGCTAAGTACTCCCAACTCTATCAACACTGTAGGTTTTACCAGTTTTCTAAGTCTCTCTTATTTTCTTGTACTTATACTTGGAATTCTCTGTGTAAACCTCTGTAACTTCTCCAGGTAGATGAATCACTGTGTACTTTCTCTTGTTTCTATCTGTTACCAATCTTGAGAAACTCATACATTCTCTTTTCAATGTTTCCCGGTCTTAGAGAAGTAGATTTCTTTTGGCGAAAGTGCTGTTTTCACTGTGGTAAGTACTCCCAACTCAGTTAACAATGTAACTTTTACCAGTTTTCTAAGTCTCTCTTATTTTCTTATACTTAAACTTGGAATTCTCTGTGTAAACCTCTGTAACTTCTCTAGGCAGATGAATCACTGAGTATTTCTTTTGTTTCTATCTGTTACTAATCTTGAGAAACTCATACATTCTCTGTTACCTGTTTCCCGGTGTCAGAGAAGTAGATTTCTTTCTGCGAAAGTGCTGTTTTCACAGTGCTAAGTACTCCCAACTCTATCAACAATGTAGGTTTTACCAGTTTTCTAACTCTCTCTTATTTTCTTGTACTTATACTTGGAATTCTCTGTGTAAACCTCTGTAACTTCTCTAGGTAGATGAATCACTGTGTACTTTCTCTTGTTTCTATCTGTTACCAATCTTGAGAAACTCATACATTCTCTGTTACCTGTTTCCCAGTCTTAGAGAAGTAGATTTCTTTCGGCGAAAGTGCTGTTTTCACAGTGCTGAGTACTCCCAATCCAATCAACAATGTAAGTTTTACCAGTTTTCTAAGTCTCTCTTATCTTCTTTTACTTATACTTGGAAATTTCTGTGTAAACCTCTGTAACTTCTCTCGGTAGATGAATCACTGTGTACTTTCTCTTGTTTCTATCTGTTCCCAATCTTGAGAAACTCATACATTCTCTTTTCACTATTTCCCGGTCTTAGAGAAGAGGATTTCTTTGGGCGAAAGTGCTGTTTTCACAGTGCTAAGTACTCCCAACTCTATCAACAATGTAGGTTTTACCAGTTTTCTAAGTCTCTCTTATCTTCTTTTACTTATACTTGGAAATTTCTGTGTAAACCTCTGTAACTTCTCTCGGTAGATGAATCACTGTGTACTTTCTCTTGTTTCTATCTGTTACCAATCTTGAGAAACTCATACATTCTCTTTTCACTGTTTCCCGGTCTTAGAGAAGTAGATTTCTGTCGGCGAAAGTGCTGTTTTCACAGTGCTAAGTACTCCCAACTCTATCAACAATGTAGGTTTTACCAGTTTTCTAAGTCTCTCTTATCTTCTTTTACTTATACTTGGAAATTTCTCTGTAAACCTCTGTAACTTCTCTAGGTAGATGAATCACTGTGTACTTTCTCTTGTTTCTATCTGTTACCAATCTTGAGAAACTCATACATTCTCTGTTACCTGTTTCCCGGTCTTAGAGAAGTAGATTTCTTTCGGCGAAAGTGCTGTTTTCACAGTGCTAAGTACTCCCAACTCTATCAACAATGTAGGTTTTACCAGTTTTCTAACTCTCTCTTATTTTCTTGTACTTATACTGGGAATTCTCTGTGTAAACCTCTGTAACTTCTCTAGGTAGATGAATCACTGTGTACTTTCTCTTGTTTCTATCTCTTACCAATCTTGAGAAACTCATACTTTCTCTTTTACCTGTTTCCCGGTCTTAGAGAAGTAGATTTCTTTCGGCGAAAGTGCTGTTTTCACAGTGCTGAGTACTCCCAACCCAATCAACAATGTAAGTTTTACCAGTTTTCTAAGTCTCTCTTATCTTCTTTTACTTATACTTGGAAATTTCTGTGTAAACCTCTGTAACTTCTCTCGGTAGATGAATCACTGTGTACTTTCTCTTATTTCTATCTGTTACCAATCTTGAGAAACTCATACATTCTCTTTTCACTGTTTCCCGGTCTTAGAGAAGTAGATTTCTTTCGGCGAAAGTGCTGTTTTCACAGTGCTAAGTACTCCCAACTCTATCAACAATGTAGGTTTTACCAGTTTTCTAAGTCTCTCTTATTTTCTTGTACTTATACTTGGAATTCTCTCTGTAAACCTCTGTAACTTATCTAGGTAGATGAATCACTGTGTACTTTCTCTTGTTTCTATCTGTTACCAATCTTGAGAAACTCATACATTCTCTTTTCACTGTTTCCCGGTCTTAGAGAACTAGATTTCTTTTGGCGAAAGTGCTGTTTTCACAGTGCTAAGTACTCCCAACTCTATCAACAATGTAGGTTTTACCATTTTTCTAAGTCTCTCTTATTTTCTTGTACTTATACTTGGAATTCTCTGTGTAAACCTCTGTAACTTCTCTAGGTAGATGAATCACTGTGTACTTTCTCTTGTTTCTATCTGTTACTAATCTTGAGAAACTCATACATTCTCTTTTCACTGATTCACGGTCTTAGAGAAGTAGATTTCTTTCGGCGAAAGTGCTGTTTTCACAGTGCTAAGTACTCCCACCCAATCAACAATGTAGGTTTTACCAGTTTTCTAAGTCTCTCTTGTTTTCTTGTACTTATACTTGGAATTCTCTGTGTAAACCTCTGTAACTTTTCTAGGTAGATGAATCACTGTGTACTTTCTCTTGTTTCTATCTGTTACTAATCTTGAGAAACTCATACATTCTCTGTTACCTGTTTCCCGGTCTTAGAGAAGTAGATTTTTTTTGGCGAAAGTGCTGTTTTCACAGTGCTAAGTACTCCCAACCCAATCAACAATGTAAGTTTTACCAGTTTTCAAAGTCTCTCTTATCTTCTTTTACTTATACTTGGAATTCTCTGTGTAAACCTCTGTAACTTCTCTAGGTAGATGAATCACTGGGTACTTTCTCTTGTTTCTATCTGTTACCAATCTTGAGAAAATCATACATTCTCTTTTCACTGCTTCCCGGTCTTAGAGAAGTAGATTTGTTTCGGCGAAAGTGCTGTTTTCACAGTGCTAAGTACTCCCAACCCAATCAACAATGTAAGTTTTACCAGTTTTCAAAGTCTCTCTTATCTTCTTTTACTTATACTTGGAATTCTCTGTGTAAACCTCTGTAACTTCTCTAGATAGTTGAATCATTGTGTACTTTCTCTTGTTTCTATCTGTTACCAATCTTCCGAAAGTCATACATTCTCTTTTCACTGTTTCCCGGTCTTAGAGAAGTAGATTTCTTTCGGCGAAAGTGCTGTTTTCACAGTGCTAAGTACTCCCAACTCTATCAACAATGTAGGTTTTACCAGTTTTCTAAGTCTCTCTTATTTTCTTGTACTTATACTTGGAATTCTCTGTGTAAACCTCTGTAACTTCTCTAGGTAGATGAATCACTGTGTACTTTCTCTTGTTTCTATCTGTTACCAATCTTGAGAAACTCATACATTCACTTTTCACTGTTTCCCGGTCTTAGAGAAGTAGATTTGTTTCGGCGAAAGTGCTGTTTTCACAGTGCTAAGTACTCCCAACCCAATCAACAATGTAAGTTTTACCAGTTTTCTAAGTCTCTCTTATTTTCTTGTACTTAAATTTGGAATTTTCTGTGTAAACCTCTGTATTTTCTCTACGTAGATGAATCACTGTGTACTTCTTTTGTTTCTATCTGTTACTAATCTTGAGAAACTCATACATTCTCTGTTACCTGTTTCCCGGTGTTAGAGAAGTAGATTTCTTTCTGCGAAAGTGCAGTTTTCACAGTGCTAAGTACTCCCAACTCTATCAACAATGTAGGTTTTACGAGTTTTCTAAGTCTCTCTTATTTTCTTGTACTTATACTTGGAATTCTCTGTGTAAACCTCTGTAACTTCTCTAGGTAGATGAATCACTGTGTACTCTCTCTTGTTTCTATCTGTTACCAATCTTGAGAAACTCATACATTCTCTTTTCACTGTTTCCCGGTCTTAGAGAAGTAGATTTCTTTCGGCGAAAGTGCTGTTTTCACAGTGCTCAGTACTCCCAACTCTATCAACAATGTAGGTTTTACCAGTTTTCTAAGTCTCTCTTATTTTCTTGTACTTGTACGTGGAATTCTCTGTGTAAACCTCTGTAAATCTCTAGGTAGATGAATCACTGTGTACTTTCTCTTGTTTCTATCTGTTACCAATCTTGAGAAACTCATACATTCTCTTTTCACTGTTTCACGGTCTTAGAGAAGTAGATTTCTTTGAGTGAAAGTGCTGTTTTCACAGTGCTAAGTACTCCCAACTCAATCAACAATGTAAGTTTTACCAGTTTTCTAAGTCTCTCTTATCTTCTTTTACTTATACTTCGAATTTTCTGTGTAAACCTCTGTAACTTCTCTAGGTAGATGAATCACTGTGTACTTTCTCTTGTTTCTATCTGTTACCAATCTTGAGAAACTCACACATTCGCTTTTCACTGTTTCCCGGTCTTAGAGAAGTAGATTTCTTTCTGCGAAAGTGCTGTTTTCACAGTGCTAAGTACTCCCAACTCTATCAACACTGTAGGTTTTACCAGTTATCTAAGTCTCTCTTATTTTCTTGTACTTATACTTGGAATTCTCTGTGTAAACCTCTGTAACTTCTCTAGGTAGATGAATCACTGTGTACTTTCTCTTGTTTCTATCTGTTACCAATCTTGAGAAACTCATACATTCTCTTTTCACTGTTTCCCGGTCTTAGAGAAGTAGATTTCTTTTGGCGAAAGTGCTGTTTTCACCGTGGTAAGTACTCCCAACTCAGTTAACAATGTAACTTTTACCAGTTTTCTAAGTCTCTCTTATTTTCTTGTACTTAAACTTGGAATTTTCTGTGTAAACCTCTGTAACTTTTCTAGGTAGATGATTCACTGTGTATTTCTTTTGTTTCTATCTGTTACTAATCTTGAGAAACTCATACATTCTCTGTTACCTGTTTCCCGGTGTTAGAGAAGTAGATTTCTTTCTGCGAAAGTGCTGTTTTCACAGTGCTAAGTACTCCCAACTCTATCAACAATGTAGGTTTTACCAGTTTTCTAACTCTCTCTTATTTTCTTGTACTTATACTTGGAATTCTCTGTGTAAACCTCTGTAACTTCCCTAGGTAGATGAATCACTGTGTACTTTCTCTTGTTTCTATCTGTTACCAATCTTGAGGAACTCATACATTCTCTGTTACCTGTTTCCCGGTCTTAGAGAAGTAGATTTCTTTCGGCGAAAGTGCTGTTTTCACAGTGCTGAGTACTCCCAACCCAATCAACAATGTAAGTTTTACCAGTTTTCTAAGTCTCTCTTATCTTCTTTTACTTATACTTGGAAATTTCTGTGTAAACCTCTGTAACTTCTCTCGGTAGATGAATCACTGTGTACTTTCTCTTGTTTCTATCTGTTACCAATCTTGAGAAACTCATACATTCTCTTTTCACTGTTTCCCGGTCTTAGAGAAGTAGATTTCTTTCGGCGAAAGTGCTGCTTTCACAGTGCTAAGTACTCCCAACTCTATCAACAATGTAGGTTTTACCAGTTTTCTAAGTCTCTCTTATTTTCTTGTACTCATACTTGGAATTCTCTGTGTAAACCTCTGTAACTTCTCTAGGTAGATGAATCACTGTGTACTTTCTCTTGTTTCTATCTGTTACCAATCTTGAGAAACTCATACATTCACTTTTCACTGTTTCCCGGTGTTAGAGAAGTAGATTTCTTTTGCCGAAAGTGTTGTTTTCACAGTGCTAAGTACTCCCAACTCTATCAACAATGTAGGTTTTACCAGTTTTCTAAGTCTCTCTTATTTTCTTGTACTTATACTTGGAATTCTCTGTGTAAACCTCTGTAACTTCTCTAGGTAGATGACTCACTGTGTACTTTCTCTTGTTTCTATCTGTTACTAATCTTGAGAAACTCATACATTCTCTTTTCACTGATTCACGGTCTTAGAGAAGTAGATTTCTTTCGCGAAAGTGCTGTTTTCACAGTGCTAAGTACTCCCACCCAATCAACAATGTAGGTTTTACCAGTTTTCTAAGTCTCTCTTATTTTCTTGTACTTATACTTGGAATTCTCTGTGTAAACCTCTGTAACTTCTCTTGGTAGATGAATCACTGTGTACTTTCTCTTGTTTCTATCTGTTGCTAATCTTGAGAAACTCATACATTCTCTGTTACCTGTTTCCCGGTCTTAGAGAAGTAGATTTCTTTCGGCGAAAGTGCTGTTTTCACAGTGCTGAGTACTCCCAACCCAATCAACAATGTAAGTGTTACCAGTTTCCTAAGTCTCTCTTATCTTCTTTTACTTATACTTGAAATTTTCTGTGTAACCCTCTGTAACTTCTCTAGGTAGATGAATCACTGTGTACTTTCTCTTGTTTCCATCTGTTACCAATCTTGAGAAACTCATACATTCTCTTTTCACTGTTTCCCGGTCTTAGAGAAGTAGATTTGTTTCGGCCAAAGTGCTGTTTTCACAGTCCTAAGTATTCCCAACCCAATCAACAATGTAAGTTTTACCAGTTTTCAAAGTCTCTCTTATCTTCTTTTACTTATGCTTGGAATTCTCTGTGTAAAGCTCTGTAACTTCTCTAGATAGAAGAATCACTGTGTACTTTCTCTTGTTTCTATCTGTTACCAATCTTCAGAAACTCATACATTCTCTTTTCACTGTTTCCCGGTCTTAGAGAAGTAGATTTCTTTCGGCGAAAGTGCTGTTTTCACAGTGCTAAGTACTCCCAACTCTATCAACAATGTAGGTTTTACCAGTTTTCTAATTCTCTCTTATTTTCTTGTACTTATACTTGGAATTCTCTGTGTAAACCTCTGTAACTTCTCTATTTAGATGAATCACTGTGTACTTTCTCTTGTTTCTATCTGTTACCAATCTTGAGAAACTCATACATTCTCTTTTCACTGTTTCCCGGTCTTAGAGAAGTAGATTTGTTTCGGCGAAAGTGCTGTTTTCACAGTGCTAAGTACTCCCAACCCAATCAACAATGTAAGTTTTACCAGTTTTCTAAGTCTCTCTTATTTTCTTGTACTTAAATTTGGAATTTTCTGTGTAAACCTCTGTATCTTCTCTAGGTAGATGAATCACTGTGTACTTCTTGTGTTTCTATCTGTTACTAATCTTGAGAAACTCATACATTCTCTGTTACCTGTTTCCCGGTGTAGAGAAGTAGATTTCTTTCTGCGAAAGTGCAGTTTTCACAGTGCTAAGTACTCCCAACTCTATCAACAATGTAGGTTTTACGAGTTTTCTAAGTCTCTCTTATTTTCTTGTACTTATACTTGGAATTCTCTGTGTAAACCTCTGTAAATTCTCTAGGTAGATGAATCACTGTGTACTCTCTCTTGTTTCTATCTGTTACCAATCTTGAGAAACTCATACATTCTCTTTTCACTGTTTCGCGGTATTAGAGAAGTAGATTTCTTTCGGCGAAAGTGCTGTTTTCACAGTGCTAAGTACTCTCAACTCTATCAACAATGTAGGTTTTACCAGTTTTCTAAGTCTCTCTTATTTTCTTGTACTTATACTTGGAATTCTCTGTTTAAACCTCTGTAACTTTTCTAGGTAGATGAATCACTGTGTACTTTCTCTTGTTTCTATCTTTTACCAATCTTGAGAAACTCATACATTCTCTTTTCAATGTTTCCCGTCTTAGAGAAGTAGATTTCTTTCGGCGAAAGTGCTGTTTTCACAGTGCTAAGTACTCCCAACTCTATCAACAATGTAGGTTTTACCAGTTTTCTAAGTCTCTCTTATTTTCTTGTACTTAAATTTGGAATTTTCTGTGTAAACCTCTGTATCTTCTCTAGGTAGATGAATCACTGTGTACTTCTTGTGTTTCTATCTGTTACTAATCTTGAGAAACTCATACATTCTCTGTTACCTGTTTCCCGGTGTAGAGAAGTAGATTTCTTTCTGCGAAAGTGCAGTTTTCACAGTGCTAAGTACTCCCAACTCTATCAACAATGTAGGTTTTACGAGTTTTCTAAGTCTCTCTTATTTTCTTGTACTTATACTTGGAATTCTCTGTGTAAACCTCTGTAAATTCTCTAGGTAGATGAATCACTGTGTACTCTCTCTTGTTTCTATCTGTTACCAATCTTGAGAAACTCATACATTCTCTTTTCACTGTTTCGCGGTATTAGAGAAGTAGATTTCTTTCGGCGAAAGTGTTGTTTTCACAGTGCTAAGTACTCTCAACTCTATCAACAATGTAGGTTTTACCAGTTTTCTAAGTCTCTCTTATTTTCTTGTACTTATACTTGGAATTCTCTGTTTAAACCTCTGTAACTTTTCTAGGTAGATGAATCACTGAGTACTTTCTCTTGTTTCTATCTTTTACCAATCTTGAGAAACTCATACATTCTCTTTTCAATGTTTCCCGTCTTAGAGAAGTAGATTTCTTTCGGCGAAAGTGCTGTTTTCACAGTGCTAAGTACTCCCAACTCAGTTACCAATGTAACTTTTACCAGTTTTCTAAGTCTCTCTTATTTTCTTGTACTTAAACTTGGAATTTTCTGTGTAAACCTCTGTAACTTTTCTAGGTAGATGAATCACTGAGTATTTCTTTTGTTTCTATCTGTTACTAATCTTGAGAAACTCATACATTCTCTGTTACCTGTTTCCCGGTGTTAGAGAAGTAGATTTCTTTCTGCGAAAGTGCTGTTTTCACAGTGCTAAGTACTCCCAACTCTATCAACAATGTAGGTTTTACCAGTTTTCTAAGTCTCTCTTGTTTTCCTGTACTTATACTTGGAATTCTCTGTGTAAACCTCTGTAACTTCCCTAGGTAGATGAATCACTGTGTACTTTCTCTTGTTTCTATCTGTTACCAATCTTGAGGAACTCATACATTCTCTGTTACCTGTTTCCCGGTCTTAGAGAAGTAGATTTCTTTCGGCGAAAGTGCTGTTTTCACAGTGCTGAGTACTCCCAACCCAATCAACAATGTAAGTTTTACCAGTTTTCTAAGTCTCTCTTATCTTCTTTTACTTATACTTGGAAATTTCTGTGTAAACCTCTGTAACTTCTCTCGGTAGATGAATCACTGTGTACTTTCTCTTGTTTCTATCTGTTACCAATCTTGAGAAACTCATACATTCTCTTTTCACTGTTTCCCGGTCTTAGAGAAGTAGATTTCTTTCGGCGAAAGTGCTGCTTTCACAGTGCTAAGTACTCCCAACTCTATCAACAATGTAGGTTTTACCAGTTTTCTAAGTCTCTCTTATTTTCTTGTACTCATACTTGGAATTCTCTGTGTAAACCTCTGTAACTTCTCTAGGTAGATGAATCACTGTGTACTTTCTCTTGTTTCTATCTGTTACCAATCTTGAGAAACTCATACATTCACTTTTCACTGTTTCCCGGTGTTAGAGAAGTAGATTTCTTTTGCCGAAAGTGTTGTTTTCACAGTGCTAAGTACTCCCAACTCTATCAACAATATAGGTTTTACCAGTTTTCTAAGTCTCTCTTATTTTCTTGTACTTATACTTGGAATTCTCTGTGTAAACCTCTGTAACTTCTCTAGGTAGATGACTCACTGTGTACTTTCTCTTGTTTCTATCTGTTACTAATCTTGAGAAACTCATACATTCTCTTTTCACTGATTCACGGTCTTAGAGAAGTAGATTTCTTTCGCGAACGTGCTGTTTTCACAGTGCTAAGTACTCCCACCCAATCAACAATGTAGGTTTTACCAGTTTTCTAAGTCTCTCTTATTTTCTTGTACTTATACTTGGAATTCTCTGTGTAAACCTCTGTAACTTCTCTTGGTAGATGAATCACTGTGTACTTTCTCTTGTTTCTATCTGTTGCTAATCTTGAGAAACTCATACATTCTCTGTTACCTGTTTCCCGGTCTTAGAGAAGTAGATTTCTTTCGGCGAAAGTGCTGTTTTCACAGTGCTGAGTACTCCCAACCCAATCAACAATGTAAGTTTTACCAGTTTCCTAAGTCTCTCTTATCTTCTTTTACTTATACTTGAAATTTTCTGTGTAACCCTCTGTAACTTCTCTAGGTAGATGAATCACTGTGTACTTTCTCTTGTTTCCATCTGTTACCAATCTTGAGAAACTCATACATTCTCTTTTCACTGTTTCCCGGTCTTAGAGAAGTAGATTTGTTTCGGCCAAAGTGCTGTTTTCACAGTCCTAAGTATTCCCAACCCAATCAACAATGTAAGTTTTACCAGTTTTCAAAGTCTCTCTTATCTTCTTTTACTTATGCTTGGAATTCTCTGTGTAAAGCTCTGTAACTTCTCTAGATAGAAGAATCACTGTGTACTTTCTCTTGTTTCTATCTGTTACCAATCTTCAGAAACTCATACATTCTCTTTTCACTGTTTCCCGGTCTTAGAGAAGTAGATTTCTTTCGGCGAAAGTGCTGTTTTCACAGTGCTAAGTACTCCCAACTCTATCAACAATGTAGGTTTTACCAGTTTTCTAATTCTCTCTTATTTTCTTGTACTTATACTTGGAATTCTCTGTGTAAACCTCTGTAACTTCTCTAGTTAGATGAATCACTGTGTAATTTCTCTTGTTTCTATCTGTTACCAATCTTGAGAAACTCATACATTCTCTTTTCACTGTTTCCCGGTCTTAGAGAAGTAGATTTGTTTCGGCGAAAGTGCTGTTTTCACAGTGCTAAGTACTCCCAACCCAATCAACAATGTAAGTTTTACCAGTTTTCTAAGTCTCTCTTATTTTCTTGTACTTAAATTTGGAATTTTCTGTGTAAACCTCTGTATCTTCTCTAGGTAGATGAATCACTGTGTACTTCTTGTGTTTCTATCTGTTACTAATCTTGAGAAACTCATACATTCTCTGTTACCTGTTTCCCGGTGTAGAGAAGTAGATTTCTTTCTGCGAAAGTGCAGTTTTCACAGTGCTAAGTACTCCCAACTCTATCAACAATGTAGGTTTTACGAGTTTTCTAAGTCTCTCTTATTTTCTTGTACTTATACTTGGAATTCTCTGTGTAAACCTCTGTAAATTCTCTAGGTAGATGAATCACTGTGTACTCTCTCTTGTTTCTATCTGTTACCAAACTTGAGAAACTGATACATTCTCTTTTCACTGTTTCACCGTCTTAAGAAGTAGATTTCTTTCGGCAAAAATTCTGTTTTCACAGTGCTAAGTACTCCCAACTACATCAACAATGTAGGTTTTACCAGTTTTCTAACTCTCTCTTATTTTCTTGTACTTATACTTGGAATTCTCTGTGTAAACCTCTGTAACTTCTCTAGGTAGATGAATCACTGTGTACTTTCTCTTGTTTCTATCTGTTACCAATCTTGAGAAACTCATACATTCTCTTTTCACTGTTTCCCGGTCTTAGAGAAGTAGATTTTTTTTGGCGAAAGTGCTGTTTTCACCGTGCTAAGTACTCCCAACTCTATCAACAATGTAGGTTTTACCAGTTTTCTAAGTCTCTCTTATTTTCTTGTACTTATACTTGGAATTCTCTGTGTAAACCTCTGTAACTTCTCTAGGTAGATGAATCACTGTGTACTTTCTCTTGTTTCTATCTGTTACCAATCTTGAGAAACTCATACATTCTCTTTTCACTGTTTCCCGGTCTTAGAGAAGTAGATTTCTTTTGGCGAAAGTGCTGTTTTCACAGTGCTAAGTACTCCCAACTCTATCAACAATGTAGGTTTTACCATTTTTCTAAGTCTCTCTTATTTTCTTGTACTTATACTTGGAATTCTCTGTGTAAACCTCTGTAACTTCTCTAGGTAGATGAATCACTGTGTACTTTCTCTTGTTTCTATCTGTTACTAATCTTGAGAAACTCATACATTCTCTTTTCACTGATTCACGGTCTTAGAGAAGTAGATTTCTTTCGGCGAAAGTGCTGTTTTCACAGTGCTAAGTACTCCCACCCAATCAACAATGTAGGTTTTACCAGTTTTCTAAGTCTCTCTTATTTTCTTGTACTTATACTTGGAATTCTCTGTGTAAACCTCTGTAACTTTTCTAGGTAGATGAATCACTGTGTACTTTCTCTTGTTTCTATCTGTTACTAATCTTGAGAAACTCATACATTCTCTGTTACCTGTTTCCCCGTCTTAGAGAAGTAGATTTTTTTCGGCGAAAGTGCTGTTTTCACAGTGCTGAGTACTCCCAACCCAATCAACAATGTAAGTTTTACCAGTTTTCTAAGTCTCTCTTATCTTCTTTTACTTATACTTGGAATTTTCTGTGTAACCCTCTGTAACTTCTCTAGGTAGATGAATCACTGTGTACTTTCTCTTGTTTCTATCTGTTACCAATCTTGAAAAAATCATACATTCTCTTTTCACTATTTCCCGGTCTTACAGAAGTAGATTTGTTTCGGCGAAAGTGCTGTTTTCACAGTGCTAAGTACTCCCAACCCAATCAACAATGTAAGTTTTACCAGTTTTCAAAGTCTCTCTTATCTTCTTTTACTTATACTTGGAATTCTCTGTGTAAACCTCTGTAACTTCTCTAGATAGTTGAATCATTGTGTACTTTCTCTTGTTTCTATGTGTTACCAATCTTCCGAAAGTCATACATTCTCTTTTCACTGTTTCCCGGTCTTAGAGAAGTAGATTTCTTTCGGCGAAAGTGCTGTTTTCACAGTGCTAAGTACTCCCAACTCTATCAACAATGTAGGTTTTACCAGTTTTCTAAGTCTCTCTTATTTTCTTGTACTTATACTTGGAATTCTCTGTGTAAACCTCTGTAACTTCTCTAGGTAGATGAATCACTGTGTACTTTCTCTTGTTTCTATCTGTTACCAATCTAGAGAAACTCATACATTCACTTTTCACTGTTTCCCGGTCTTAGAGAAGTAGATTTGTTTCGGCGAAAGTGCTGTTTTCACAGTGCTAAGTACTCCCAACCCAATCAACAATGTAAGTTTTACCAGTTTTCTAAGTCTCTCTTATTTTCTTGTACTTAAATTTGGAATTTTCTGTGTAAACCTCTGTATCTTCTCTACGTAGATGAATCACTGTGTACTTCTTTTGTTTCTATCTGTTACTAATCTTGAGAAACTCATACATTCTCTGTTACCTGTTTCCCGGTGTTAGAGAAGTAGATTTCTTTCTGCGAAAGTGCAGTTTTCACAGTGCTAAGTACTCCCAACTCTATCAACAATGTAGGTTTTACCAGTTTTCTAAGTCTCTCTTATTTTCTTGTACTTATACTTGGAATTCTCTGTGTAAACCTCTGTAACTTCTCTAGGTAGATGAATCACTGTGTACTTTCTCTTGTTTCTATCTGTTACTAATCTTGAGAAACTGATACATTCTCTTTTCACTGATTCACGGTCTTAGAGAAGTAGATTTCTTTCGCGAAAGTGCTGTTTTCACAGTGCTAAGTACTCCCACCCAATCAACAATGTAGGTTTTACCAGTTTTCTAAGTCTCTCTTATTTTCTTGTACTTATACTTGGAATTCTCTGTGTAAACCTCTGTAACTTCTCTTGGTAGATGAATCACTGTGTACTTTCTCTTGTTTCTATCTGTTACTAATCTTGAGAAACTCATACATTCTCTGTTACCTGTTTCCCGGTCTTAGAGAAGTAGATTTCTTTCGGCGAAAGTGCTGTTTTCACAGTGCTGAGTACTCCCAACCCAATCAACAATGTAAGTTTTACCAGTTTCCTAAGTCTCTCTTATCTTCTTTTACTTATACTTGAAATTTTCTGTGTAACCCTCTGTAACTTCTCTAGGTAGATGAATCACTGTGTACTTTCTCTTGTTTCCATCTGTTACCAATCTTGAGAAATTCATACATTCTCTTTTCACTGTTTCCCGGTCTTAGAGAAGTAGATTTGTTTCGGCGAAAGTGCTGTTTTCACAGTGCTAAGTATTCCCAACCCAATCAACAATGTAAGTTTTACCAGTTCTCAAAGTCTCTCTTATCTTCTTTTACTTATGCTTGGAATTCTCTGTGTAAAGCTCTGTAACTTCTCTAGATAGATGAATCACTGTGTACTTTCTCTTGTTTCTATCTGTTACCAATCTTGAGAAACTCATACATTCTCTTTTCACTGTTTCCCGTCTTAGAGAAGTAGATTTCTTTCGGCGAAAGTGCTGTTTTCACAGTGCTAACTACTCCCAACTCTATCAACAATGTAGGTTTTACCAGTTTTCTAAGTCTCTCTTATTTTCTTGTACTTATACTTGGAATTCTCTGTGTAAACCTCTGTAACTTCTCTAGATAGATGAATCACTGTGTACTTTCTCTTGTTTCTATCTGTTACCAATCTTGAGAAACTCATACATTCTCTTTTCACTGTTTCCCGGTCTTAGAAAAGTAGATTTCTTTCGGCGAAAGTGCTGTTTTCACAGTGCTAAGTACTCCCAACTCTATCAACAATGTAGGTTTTACCAGTTTTCTAAGTCTCTCTTATTTTCTTGTACTTATACTTGGAATTCTCTGTGTAAACCTCTGTAACTTCTCTAGGTAAATGAATCACTGTCTACTTTCTCTTGTTTCTATCTGTTACTAATCTTGAGAAACTCATACATTCTCTGTTACCTGTTTCCCGGTCTTAGAGAAGTAGATTTCTTTCAGCGAAAGTGCTGTTTTCACAGTGCTAAGTACTCCCAACTGTATCAACAATGTAGGTTTTACCAGTTTTCTAAGTCTCTCTGATTTTCTTGTACTTATACTTGGAATTCTCTGTGTAAACCTCTGTAACTTCTCTAGTTAGATGAATCACTGTGTACTTTCTCTTGTTTCTATCTGTTACCAAACTTGAGAAACTGATACATTCTCTTTTCACTGTTTCACCGTCTTAGAGAAGTAGATTTCTTTCGGCAAAAGTTCTGTTTTCACAGTGCTAAGTACTCCCAACTACATCAACAATGTAGGTTTTACCAGTTTTCTAAGTCTCTCTTATTTTCTTGTACTTATACTTGGAATTCTCTGTGTAAACCTCTGTAACTTCTCTAGGTAGATGAATCACTGTGTACTTTCTCTTGTTTCTATCTGTTACCAATCTTGAGAAACTCATACATTCTCTTTTCACTGTTTCCCGGTCTTAGAGAAGTAGATTTCTTTTGGCGAAAGTGCTGTTTTCACAGTGCTAAGTACTCCCAACTCTATCAACAATGTAGGTTTTACCAGTTTTCTAAGTCTCTCTTATTTTCTTGTACTTATACTTGGAATTCTCTGTGTAAACCTCTGTAACTTCTCTAGGTAGATGAATCACTGTGTACTTTCTCTTGTTTCTATCTGTTACTAATCTTGAGAAACTCATACATTCTCTTTTCACTGATTCACGGTCTTAGAGAAGTAGATTTCTTTCGGCGAAAGTGCTGTTTTCACAGTGCTAAGTACTCCCACCCAATCAACAATGTAGGTTTTAAAAGTTTTCTAAGTCTCTCTTATTTTCTTGTACTTATACTTGGAATTCTCTGTGTAAACCTCTGTAACTTTTCTAGGTAATGAATCACTGTGTACTTTCTCTTGTTTCTATCTGTTACTAATCTTGAGAAACTCATACATTCTCTGTTACCTGTTTCCCGGTCTTAGAGAAGTAGATTTCTTTCGGCGAAAGTGCTGTTTTCACAGTGCTGAGTACTCCCAACCCAATCAACAATGTAAGTTTTACCAGTTTTCTAAGTCTCTCTTATCTTCTTTTACTTATACTTGGAATTTTCTGTGTAACCCTCTGTAACTTCTCTAGGTAGATGAATCACTGTGTACTTTCTCTTGTTTCTATCTCTTACCAATCTTGAGAAACTCATAAATTCTCTTTTCACTGTTTCCCGGTCTTAGAGAAGTAGATTTGTTTCTGCAAAACTGCTGTTTTCACAGTGCTAAGTACTCCCAACCCAATCAACAATGTAAGTTTTACCAGTTTTCAAAGTCTCTCTTATCTTCTTTTACTTATACTTGGAATTCTCTGTGTAAACCTCTGTAACTTCTCTAGATAGATGAATCACTGTGTACTTTCTCTTGTTTCTATCTGTTACCAATCTTCAGAAACTCATACATTCTCTTTTCACTGTTTCCCGGTCTTAGAGAAGTAGATTTCTTTCGGCGAAAGTGCTGTTTTCACAGTGCTAAGTACTCCCAACTCTATCAACAATGTAGGTTTTACCAGTTTTCTAAGTCTCTCTTATTTTCTTGTACTTATACTTGGAATTCTCTGTGTAAACCTCTGTAACTTCTCTAGGTATATGAATCACTGTGTACTTTCTCTTGTTTCTATCTGTTACCAATCTTGAGAAACTCATACATTCACTTTTCACTGTTTCCCGGTCTTAGAGAAGTAGATTTGTTTCGGCGAAAGTGATGTTTTCACAGTGCTAAGTACTCCCAACCCAATCAACAATGTAAGTTTTACCAGTTTTCTAAGTCTCTCTTATTTTCTTGTACTTAAATTTGGAATTTTCTGTGTAAACCTCTGTATCTTCTCTACGTAGATGAATCACTGTGTACTTCTTTTGTTTCTATCTGTTACTAATCTTGAGAAACTCATACATTCTCTGTTACCTGTTTCCCGGTGTTAGAGAAGTAGATTTCTTTCTGCGAAAGTGCAGTTTTCACAGTGCTAAGTACTCCCAACTCTATCAACAATGTAGGTTTTACGAGTTTTCTAAGTCTCTCTTATTTTCTTGCACTTATACTTGGAATTCTCTGTGTAAACCTCTGTAACTTCTCTAGGTAGATGAATCACTGTGTACTATCTCTTGTTTCTATCTGTTACCAATCTTGAGAAACTCATACATTCTCTTTTCACTGTTTCACGGTATTAGAGAAGTAGATTTCTTTCGGCGAAAGTGCTGTTTTCACAGTGCTAAGTACTCCCAACTCTATCAACAATGTAGGTTTTACCAGTTTTCTAAGTCTCTCTTATTTTCTTGTACTTATACTTGGAATTCTCTGTGTAAACGTCTGTAACTTCTCTAGGTAGATGAATCACTGTGTACTTTCTCTTGTTTCTATCTGTTACCAATCTTGAGAAACTCATACATTCTCTTTTCACTGTTTCCCGGTCTTAGAGAAGTAGATTTCTTTTGGCGAAAGTGCTATTTTCACCGTGGTAAGTACTCCCAACTCAGTTAACAATGTAACTTTTACCAGTTTTCTAAGTCTCTCTTATTTTCTTGTACTTAAACTTGCAATTTTCTGTGTAAACCTCTGTAACTTCTCTAGGTAGATGAATCACTGAGTATTTCTTTTGTTTCTATCTGTTACTAATCTTGAGAAACTCATACATTCTCTGTTACCTGTTTCCCGGTGTTAGAGAAGTAGATTTCTTTCTGCGAAAGTGCTGTTTTCACAGTGCTAAGTACTCCCAACTCTATCAACAATGTAGGTTTTACCAGTTTTCTAAGTCTCTCTTATTTTCTTGTACTTATACTTGGAATTCTCTGTGTAAACCTCTGTAACTTCCCTAGGTAGATGAATCACTGTGTACTTTCTCTTGTTTCTATCTGTTACCAATCTTGAGAAACTCATACATTCTCTGTTACCTGTTTCCCGGTCTTAGAGAAGTAGATTTCTTTCGGCGAAAGTGCTGTTTTCACAGTGCTGAGTACTCCCAACCCAATCAGCAATGTAAGTTTTACCAGTTTTCTAAGTCTCTCTTATCTTCTTTTACTTATACTTGGAAATTTCTGTGTAAACCTCTGTAACTTCTCTCGGTAGATGAATCACTGTGTACTTTCTCTTGTTTCTATCTGTTACCAATCTTGAGAAACTCATACATTCTCTTCTCACTGTTTCCCGGTCTTAGAGAAGTAGATTTCTTTCGCGAAAGTGCTGTTTTCACAGTGCTAAGTACTCCCAACTCTATCAACAATGTAGGTTTTACCAGTTTTCTAAGTCTCTCTTATTTTCTTGTACTTATACTTGGAATTCTCTGTGTAAACCTCTGTAACTTCTCTAGGTAGATGAATCACTGTGTACTTTCTCTTGTTTCTATCTGTTACTAATCTTGAGAAACTCATACATTCTCTTTTCACTGTTTCCCGGTCTTAGAGAAGTAGATTTGTTTCGGCGAAAGTGCTGTTTTCACAGTGCTAAGTATTCCCAACCCAATCAACAATGTAAGTTTTACCAGTTTTCAAAGTCTCTCTTATCTTCTTTTACTTATGCTTCTAATTCTCTGTGTAAAGCTCTGTAACTTCTCTAGATAGAAGAATCACTGTGTACTTTCTCTTATTTCTATCTGTTACCAATCTTGAGAAACTCATACATTCTCTGTTACCTGTTTCCCGGTCTTAGAGAAGTAGATTTCTTTCGGCGAAAGTGCTGTTTTCACAGTGCTCAGTACTCACAACTCTATCAACAATGTAGGTTTTACCAGTTTTCTAAGTCTCTCTTATTTTCTTGTACTTATACGTGGAATTCTCTGCGTAAACCTCTGTAAATCTCTAGGTAGATGAATCGCTGTGTACTTTCTCTTGTTTCTATCTGTTACCAATCTTGAGAAACTCGTACATTCTCTTTTCACTGTTTCACGGTCTTAGAGAATTAGATTTCTTTGAGTGAAAGTGCTGTTTTCACAGTGCTAAGTACTCCCAACTCAATCAACAATGTAAGTTTTACCAGTTTTCTAAGTCTCTCTTATCTTCTTTTACTTATACTTCGAATTTTCTGTGTAAACCTCTGTAACTTCTCTAGGTAGATGAATCACTGAGTATTTCTTTTGTTTCTATCTGTTACTAATCTTGAGAAACTCATACATTCTCTGTTACCTGTTTCCCGGTGTTAGAGAAGTAGATTTCTTTCTGCGAAAGTGCTGTTTTCACAGTGCTAAGTACTCCCAACTCTATCAACAATGTAGGTTTTACCAGTTTTCTAAGTCTCTCTTATTTTCTTGTACTTATACTTGGAATTCTCTGTGTAAACCTCTGTAACTTCCCTAGGTAGATGAATCACTGTGAACTTTCTCTTGTTTCTATCTGTTACCAATCTTGAGAAACTTATACATTCTCTGTTACCTGTTTCCCGGTCTTAGAGAAGTAGATTTCTTTCGGCGAAAGTGCTGTTTTCACAGTGCTGAGTACTCCCAACCCAATCAACAATGTAAGTTTTACCAGTTTTCTAAGTCTCTCTTATCTTCTTTTACTTATACTTGGAAATTTCTGTGTAAACCTCTGTAACTTCTCTCGGTAGATGAATCACTGTGTACTTTCTCTTGTTTCTATCTGTTACCAATCTTGAGAAACTCATACATTCCCTTTTCACTGTTTCCCGGTCTTAGAGAAGTAGATTTCTTTCGGCGAAAGTGCTGTTTTCACAGTGCTAAGTACTCCCAACTCTATCAACAATGTAGGTTTTACCAGTTTTCTAACTCTCTCTTATTTTCTTGTACTTATACTTGGAATTCTCTGTGTAAACCTCTGTAACTTCTCTAGGTAGATGAATCACTGTGTACTTTCTCTTGTTTCTATCTGTTACCAATCTTGAGAAACTCATACATTCACTTTTCACTGTTTCCCGGTCTTAGAGAAGTAGATTTCTTTTGGCGAAAGTGTTGTTTTCACAGTGCTAAGTACTCCCAACTCTATCAACAATGTAGGTTTTACCAGTTTTCTAAGTCTGTCTTATTTTCTTGTACTTATACTTGGAATTCTCTGTGTAAACCTCTGTAACTTCTCTAGGTAGGTGAATCACTGTGTACTTTCTCTTGTTTCTATCTGTTACTAATCTTGAGAAACTCATACATTCTCTTTTCACTGTTTCCCGGTCTTAGAGAAGTAGATTTCTTTCGGCGAAAGTGCTGTTTTCACAGTGCTGAGGACTCCCAACCCAATCAACAATGTAAGTTTTACCAGTTTCCTAAGTCTCTCTTATCTTCTTTTACTTATACTTGGAATTTTCTGTGTAACCCTCTGTAACTTCTCTAGGTAGATGAATCACTGTGTACTTTCTCTTGTTTCCATCTGTTACCAATCTTGAGAAACTCATACATTCTCTTTTCACTGTTTCCCGGTCTTAGAGAAGTAGATTTGTTTCTGCGAAAGTGCTGTTTTCACAGTGCTAAGTATTCCCAACCCAATCAACAATGTAAGTTTTACCAGTTTTCAAAGTCTCTCTTATCTTTTTTACTTATGCTTGGAATTCTCTGTTTAAACCTCTGTAACTTCTCTAGATAGAAGAATCACTGTGTACTTTCTCTTGTTTCTATCTGTTACCAATCTTCAGAAACTCATACATTCTCTTTTCACTGTTTCCCGGTCTTAGAGAAGTAGATTTCTTTCGCGAAAGTGCTTTTTTCACAGTGCTAAGTACTCTCAACTCTATCAACAATGTAGGTTTTACCAGTTTTCTAAGTCTCTCTTATTTTCTTGTACTTATACTTGGAATTCTCTGTGTAAACCTCTGTAACTTCTCTAGTTAGATGAATCACTGTGTACTTTCTCTTGTTTCTATCTGTTACCAATCTTGAGAAACTCATACATTCTCTTTTCACTGTTTCCCGGTCTTAGAGAAGTAGATTTGTTTCGGGGAAAGTGCTGTTTTCACAGTGCTAAGTACTCCCAACCCAATCAACAATGTAAGTTTTACCAGTTTTCTAAGTCTCTCTTATTTTCTTGTACTTAAATTTGGAATTTTCTGTGTAAACCTCTGTATCTTCTCTAGGTAGATGAATCACTGTGTACTTCTTTTGTTTCTATCTGTTACTAATCTTGAGAAACTCATACATTCTCTGTTACCTGTTTCCCGGTGTAGAGAAGTAGATTTCTTTCTGCGAAAGTGCAGTTTTCACAGTGCTAAGTACTCCCAACTCTATCAACAATGTAGGTTTTACGAGTTTTCTAAGTCTCTCTTATTTTCTTGTACTTATACTTGGAATTCTCTGTGTAAACCTCTGTAAATTCTCTAGGTAGATGAATCACTGTGTACTCTCTCTTGTTTCTATCTGTTACCAATCTTGAAAAACTCATACATTCTCTTTTCACTGTTTCGCGGTATTAGAGAAGTAGATTTCTTGCGGCGAAAGTGCTGTTTTCACAGTGCTAAGTACTCTCAACTCTATCAACAATGTAGGTTTTACCAGTTTTCTAAGTCTCTCTTATTTTCTTGTACTTATACTTGGAATTCTCTGTGTAAACCTCTGTAACTTCCTAGGTAGATGAATCACTGTGTACTTTCTCTTGTTTCTATCTTTTACCAATCTTGAGAAACTCATACATTCTCTTTTCACTGTTTCCCGGTCTTAGAGAAGTAGATTTCTTTCGGCGAAAGTGCTGTTTTCACAGTGCTAAGTACTCCCAACTCTATCAACAATGTAGGTTTTACCAGTTTTCTAAGTCTCTCTTATTTTCTTTTACTTATACTTGGAATTCTCTGTGTAAACCTCTGTAACTTCTCTAGTTAGATGAATCACTGTGTACTTTCTCTTGTTTCTATCTGTTACCAATCTTGAGAAACTCATACATTCTCTTTTCACTGTTTCCCGGTCTTAGAAAAGTAGATTTCTTTCGGCGAAAGTGCTGTTTTCACAGTGCTAAGTACTCCCAACTCTATCAACAATGTAGGTTTTACCAGTTTTCTAAGTCTCTCTTATTTTCTTGTACTTATACTTGGAATTCTCTGTGTAAACCTCTATAACTTCTCTAGGTAGATGAATTACTGTGTACTTTCTCTTGTTTCTGTTACCAATCTTGAGAAACTCATACATTCTCTTTTCACTGTTTCACGGACTTAGAGAAGTAGATTTCGTTGGGCGAAAGTGCTGTTTTCACAGTGCTAAGTACTCCCAACTCAATCAACAATGTAAGTTTTACCAGTTTTCTAAGACTCTCTTATCTTCTTTTACTTATACTTGGAATTCTCTGTGTAAACCTCTGTAACTTCTCTCGGTAGATGAATCACTGTGTACTTTCTCTTGTTTCTATCTCTTACCAATCTTGAGAAACTCATACATTCTCTTTTCACTGTTTCCCGGTCTTAGAGAAGTAGATTTCTTTCGGCGAAAGTGCTGTTTTCACAGTGCTAAGTACTCCCAACTCTACCAACAATGTAGGTTTTACCAGTTTTCTAACTCTCTCTTATTTTCTTGTACTTATACTTGGAATTCTCTGTGTAAACCTCTGTAACTTCTCTAGGTAGATGAATCACTGTGTACTTTCTCTTGTTTCTATCTGTTACCAATCTTGAGAAACTCATACATTCTCTTTTCACTGTTTCCCGGTCTTAGAGAAGTAGATTTCTTTCTGCGAAAGTGCTGTTTTCACAGTGCTAAGTACTCCCAACTCTATCAACACTGTAGGTTTTACCAGTTTTCTAAGTCTCTCTTATTTTCTTGTACTTATACTTGGAATTCTCTGTGTAAACCTCTGTAACTTCTCTAGGTAGATGAATCACTGTGTACTTTCTCTTGTTTCTATCTGTAACTAATCTTGAGAAACTCATACATTCTCTGTTACCTGTTTCCCGGTCTTAGAGAAGTAGATTTCTTTCGGCGAAAGTGCTGTTTTCACAGTGCTAAGTACTCCCAACTCTATCAACAATGTAGGTTTTACCAGTTTTCTAAGTCTCTCTTATTTTCTTGTACTTAAACTTGGAATTTTCTGTGTAAACCTCTGTAACTTCTCTAGGTAGATGAATCACTGTGTACTTCTTTTGTTTCTATCTGTTACTAATCTTGAGAAACTCATACATTCTCTGTTACCTGTTTCCTGGTGTTAGAGAAGAAGATTGCTTTCGGCGAAAGTGCTGTTTTCACAGTGCTAAGTACTCTCAACTCTATCAACAATGAAGGTTTTACCAGTTTCCTAAGTCTCTCTTATTTTTTTGTACTTATACTTGGAATTCTCTGTGTAAACCTCTCTACCTTCTCTAGGTAGATGAATCACTGTGTACTTTCTCTTGTTTCTATCTGTTACTAATCTTGAGAAACTCATACATTCTCTGTTACCTGTTTCCCGGTGTTAGAGAAGTAGATTTCTTTCGGCGAAAGTGCTGTTTTCACAGTGCTGAGTACTCCCAAACCAATCAACAATGTAAGTTTTACCAGTTTTCTAAGTCTCTCTTATCTTCTTTTACTTATACTTGGAATTTTCTGTGTAACCCTCTGTAACTTCTCTAGGTAGATGAATCACTGTGTACTTTCTCTTGTTTCTATCTGTTACCAATCTTGAGAAACTCATACATTCTCTTTTCACTGTTTCCCGGTCTTAGAGAAGTAGATTTCTTTTGGCGAAAGTGCTGTTTTCACCGTGGTAAGTACTCCCAACTCAGTTAACAATGTAACTTTTACCAGTTTTCTAAGTCTCGCTTATTTTCTTGTACTTAAACTTGGAATTTTCTGTGTAAACCTCTGTAACTTCTCTAGGTAGATGAATCACTGAGTATTTCTTTTGTTTCTATCTGTTACTAATCTTGAGAAACTCATACATTCTCTTTTCACTGTTTCCCGGTCTTAGAGAAGTAGATTTCTTTTGGCGAAAGTGCTGTTTTAACAGTGCTAAGTACTCCCAACTCTATCAACAATGTAGGTTTTACCAGTTTTCTAAGTCTCTCTTATTTTCTTGTACTTATACTTGGAATTCTCTGTGTAAACCTCTGTAACTTCTCTAGGTAGATGAATCACTGTGTACTTTATCTTGTTTCTATCTGTTACCAATCTTGAGAAACTCATACATTCTCTTTTCACTGTTTCCCGGTCTTAGAGAAGTAGATTTCTTTTGGCGAAAGTGCTGTTTTAACAGTGCTAAGTACTCCCAACTCTATCAACAATGTAGGTTTTACCAGTTTTCTAAGTCTCTCTTATTTTCTTGTACTTATACTTGGAATTCTCTGTGTAAACCTCTGTAACTTCTCTAGGTAGATGAATCACTGTGTACTTTCTCTTGTTTCTATCTGTTACTAATCTTGAGAAACTCATACATTCTCTTTTCACTGATTCACGGTCTCAGAGAAGTAGATTTCTTTCGGCGAAAGTGCTGTTTTCACAGTGCTAAGTACTCCCACCCAATCAACAATGTAGGTTTTACCAGTTTTCTAAGTCTCTCTTATTTTCTTGTACTTATACTTGGAATTCTCTGTGTAAACCTCTGTAACTTTTCTAGGTAGATGAATCACTGTGTATTTTCTCTTGTTTCTATCTGTTACTAATCTTGAGAAACTCATACATTCTCTGTTACCTGTTTCCCGGTCTTAGAGAAGTAGATTTCTTTCGGCGAAAGTGCTGTTTTCACAGTGCTGAGTACTCCCAACCCAATCAACAATGTAAGTTTTACCAGTTTTCTAAGTCTCTCTTATCTTCTTTTACTTATACTTGGAATTTTCTGTGTAACCCTCTGTAACTTCTCTAGGTAGATGAATCACTGTGTACTTTCTCTTGTTTCTATCTGTTAACAATCTTGAGAAACTCATACATTCTCTTTTCACTGTTTCCCGGTCTTAGAGAAGTAGATTTGTTTCGGCGAAAGTGCTGTTTTCACAGTGCTAAGTACTCCCAACCCAATCAACAATGTAAGTTTTACCAGTTTTCAAAGTCTCTCTTATCTTCTTTTACTTATGCTTGGAATTCTCTGTGTAAAACTCTGTAACTTCTCTAGGTAGATGAATCACTGTGTACTTTCTCTTGTTTCTATCTGTTACCAATCTTGAGAAACTCATACATTCTCTTTTCACTGTTTCCCGGTCTTAGAGAAGTAGATTTCTTTCGGCGAAAGTGCTGCTTTCACAGTGCAAAGTACTCCCAACTCTATCAACAATGTAGGTTTTACCAGTTTTCTAAGTCTCTCTTATTTTCTTGTACTTATACTTGGAATTCTCTGTGTAAACCTCTGTAACTTCTCTAGGTAGATGAATCACTGTGTACTTTCTCTTGTTTCTATCTGTTACCAATCTTGAGAAACTCATACATTCACTTTTCACTGTTTCCCGGTGTTAGAGAAGTAGATTTCTTTTGCCGAAAGTGTTGTTTTCACAGTGCTAAGTACTCCCAACTCTATCAACAATGTAGGTTTTACCAGTTTTCTAAGTCTCTCTTATTTTTTTGTACTTATACTTGGAATTCTCTGTGTAAACCTCTCTACCTTCTCTAGGTAGATGAATCACTGTGTACTTTCTCTTGTTTCTATCTGTTACTAATCTTGAGAAACTCATACATTCTCTGTTACCTGTTTCCCGGTCTTAGAGAAGTAGATTTCTTTCGGCGAAAGTGCTGTTTTCACAGTGCTGAGTACTCCCAAACCAATCAACAATGTAAGTTTTACCAGTTCTCTAAGTCTCTCTTATCTTCTTTTACTTATACTTGGAATTTTCTGTGTAACCCTCTGTAACTTCTCTAGGTAGATGAATCACTGTGTACTTTCTCCTGTTTCTATCTGTTACCAATCTTGAGAAACTCATACATTCTCTTTTCACTGTTTCCCGGTCTTAGAGAAGTAGATTTCTTTTGGCGAAAGTGCTGTTTTCACCGTGGTAAGTACTCCCAACTCAGTTAACAATGTAACTTTTACCAGTTTTCTAAGTCTCTCTTATTTTCTTGTACTTAAACTTGGAATTTTCTGTGTAAACCTCTGTAACTTCTCTAGGTAGATGAATCACTGAGTATTTCTTTTGTTTCTATCTGTTACTAATCTTGAGAAACTCATACATTCTCTGTTACCTGTTTCCCGGTGTTAGAGAAGTAGATTTCTTTCTGCAAAAGTGCTGTTTTCACAGTGCTAAGTACTCCCAACTCTATCAACAATGTAGGTTTTACCAGTTTTCTAACTCTCTCTTATTTTCTTGTACTTATACTTGGAATTCTCTGTGTAAACCTCTGTAACTTCCCTAGGTAGATGAATCACTGTGTACTTTCTCTTGTTTCTATCTGTTCCCAATCTTGAGGAACTCATACATTCTCTGTTACCTGTTTCCCGGTCTTAGAGAAGTAGATTTCTTTCGGCGAAAGTGCTGTTTTCACAGTGCTGAGTACTCCCAACCCAATCAACAATGTAAGTTTTACCAGTTTTCTAAGTCTCTCTTATCTTCTTTTACTTATACTTGGAAATTTCTGTGTAAACCTCAATAACTTCTCTCGGTAGATGAATCACTGTGTACTTTCTCTTGTTTCTATCTGTTACCAATCTTGAGAAACTCATACATTCTCTTTTCACTGTTTCCCGGTCTTAGAGAAGTAGATTTCTTTCGGCGAAAGTGCTGCTTTCACAGTGCTAAGTACTCCCAACTCTATCAACAATGTAGGTTTTACCAGTTTTCTAAGTCTCTCTTATTTTCTTGTACTTATACTTGGAATTCTCTGTGTAAACCTCTGTAAGTTCTCTAGGTAGATGAATCACTGTGTACTTTCTCTTGTTTCTATCTGTTACCAATCTTGAGAAACTCATACATTCACTTTTCACTGTTTCCCGGTGTTAGAGAAGTAGATTTCTTTTGCCGAAAGTGTTGTTTTCACAGTGCTAAGTACTCCCAACTCTATCAACAATGTAGGTTTTACCAGTTTTCTAAGTCTCTCTTATTTTCTTGTACTTATACTTGGAATTATCTGTGTAAACCTCTGTAACTTCTCTAGGTAGATGACTCACTGTGTACTTTCTCTTGTTTCTATCTGTTACTAATCTTGAGAAACTCATACATTCTCTTTTCACTGATTCACGGTCTTAGAGAAGTAGATTTCTTTCGCGAAAGTGCTGTTTTCACAGTGCTAAGTACTCCAACCCAATCAACAATGTAGGTTTTACCAGTTTTCTAAGTCTCTCTTATTTTCTTGTACTTATACTTGGAATTCTCTGTGTAAACCTCTGTAACTTCTCTAGTTAGATGAATCACTGTGTACTTTCTCTTGTTTCTATCTGTTACCAATCTTGAGAAACTCATACATTCTCTTTTCACTGTTTCCCGGTCTTAGAAAAGTAGATTTCTTTCGGCGAAAGTGCTGTTTTCACAGTGCTAAGTACTCCCAACTCTATCAACAATGTAGGTTTTACCAGTTTTCTAAGTCTCTCTTATTTTCTTGTACTTATACTTGGAATTCTCTGTGTAAACCTCTGTAACTTCTCTAGGTAGATGAATCACTGTCTACTTTCTCTTGTTTCTATCTGTTACTAATCTTGAGAAACTCATACATTCTCTGTTACCTGTTTCCCGGTCTTAGAGAAGTAGATTTCTTTCAGCGAAAATGCTGTTTTCACAGTGCTAAGTACTCCCAACTGTATCAACAATGTAGGTTTTACCAGTTTTCTAAGTCTCTCTTATTTTCTTGTACTTATACTTGGAATTCTCTGTGTAAACCTCTGTAACTTCTCTAGTTAGATGAATCACTGTGTACTTTCTCTTGTTTCTATCTGTTACCAAACTTGAGAAACTGATACATTCTCTTTTCACTGATTCACGGTCTTAGAGAAGTAGATTTCTTTCGGCGAAAGTGCTGTTTTCACAGTGCTAAGTACTCCCACCCAATCAACAATGTAGGTTTTACCAGTTTTCTAAGTCTCTCTTATTTTCTTGTACTTATACTTGGAATTCTCTGTGTAAACCCCTGTAACTTTTCTAGGTAGATGAATCACTGTGTACTTTCTCTTGTTTCTATCTGTTACTAATCTTGAGAAACTCATACATTCTCTGTTACCTGTTTCCCGGTCTTAGAGAAGTAGATTTCTTTCGGCGAAAGTGCTGTTTTCACAGTGCTGAGTACTCCCAACCCAATCAACAATGTAAGTTTTACCAGTTTTCTAAGTCTCTCTTATCTTCTTTTACTTATACTTGGAATTTTCTGTGTAACCCTCTGTAACTTCTCTAGGTAGATGAATCACTGTGTACTTTCTCTTGTTTCTATCTGTTAACAATCTTGAGAAACTCATACATTCTCTTTTCACTGTTTCCCGGTCTTAGAGAACTAGATTTGTTTCGGCGAAAGTGCTGTTTTCACAGTGCTAAGTACTCCCAACCCAATCAACAATGTAAGTTTTACCAGTTTTCAAAGTCTCTCTTATCTTCTTTTACTTATCCTTGAAATTCTCTGTGTAAAGCTCTGTAACTTCTCTAGGTAGATGAATCACTGTGTACTTTCTCTTGTTTCTATCTGTTACCAATCTTGAGAAACTCATACATTCTCTTTTCACTGTTTCCCGGTCTTAGAGAAGTAGATTTCTTTCGGCGAAAGTGCTGCTTTCACAGTGCTAAGTACTCCCAACTCTATCAACAATGTAGGTTTTACCAGTTTTCTAAGTCTCTCTTATTTTCTTGTACTTATACTTGGAATTCTCTGTGTAAACCTCTGTAACTTCTCTAGGTAGATGAATCACTGTGTACTTTCTCTTGTTTCTATCTGTTACCAATCTTGAGAAACTCATACATTCACTTTTCACTGTTTCCCGGTGTTAGAGAAGTAGATTTCTTTTGCCGAAAGTGTTGTTTTCACAGTGCTAAGTACTCCCAACTCTATCAACAATGTAGGTTTTACCAGTTTTCTAAGTCTCTCTTATTTTCTTGTACTTATACTTGGAATTCTCTGTGTAAACCTCTGTAACTTCTCTAGGTAGATGACTCACTGTGTACTTTCTCTTGTTTCTATCTGTTACTAATCTTGAGAAACTCATACATTCTCTTTTCACTGATTCACGGTCTTAGAGAAGTAGATTTCTTTCGCGAAAGTGCTGTTTTCACAGTGCTAAGTACTCCCACCCAATCAACAATGGAGGTTTTACCAGTTTTCTAAGTCTCTCTTATTTTCTTGTACTTATACTTGGAATTCTCTGTGTAAACCTCTGTAACTTCTCTAGTTAGATGAATCACTGTGTACTTTCTCTTGTTTCTATCTGTTACCAAACTTGAGAAACTGATACATTCTCTTTTCACTGTTTCACCGTCTTAGAGAAGTAGATTTCTTTCGGCAAAAGTTCTGTTTTCACAGTGCTAAGTACTCCCAACTATATCAACAATGTAGGTTTTACCAGTTTTCTAAGTCTCTCTTATTTTCTTGTACTTATACTTGGAATTCTCTGTGTAAACCTCTGTAACTTCTCTAGGTAGATGAATCACTGTGTACTTTCTCTTGTTTCTATCTGTTACTAATCTTGAGAAACTCATACATTGTCTGTTACCTGTTTCCCGGTCTTAGAGAAGTAGATTTCTTTCGGCGAAAGTGCTGTTTTCACAGTGCTAAGTACTCCCAACTCTATCAACAATGTAGGTTTTACCAGTTTTCTAAGTCTCTCTTATTTTCTTGTACTTATACTTGGAATTCTCTGTGTAAACCTCTGTAACTTCTCTCGTTAGATGAATCACTGTGTACTTTCTCTTGTTTCTATCTGTTACCAAACTTGAGAAACTGATACATTCTCTTTTCACTGTTTCACCGTCTTAGAGAAGTAGATTTCTTTCGGCAAAAGTTCTGTTTTCAGAGTGCTAAGTACTCCCAACTCTATCAACAATGTAGGTTTTACCAGTTTTCTAAGTCTCTCTTATTTTCTTGTACTTATACTTGGAATTCTCTGTGTAAACCTCTGTAACTTCTCTAGGTAGATGAATCACTGTGTACTTTCTCTTGTTTCTATCTGTTACCAATCTTGAGAAACTCATACATTCTCTTTTCACTGTTTCCCGGTCTTAGAGAAGTAGATTTCTTTCGGCGAAAGTGCTGTTTTCACAGTGCTAAGTACTCCCAACTCTATCAACAATGTAGGTTTTACCAGTTTTCTAAGTCTCTCTTATTTTCTTGTACTTATACTTGGAATTCTCTGTGTAAACCTCTGTAACTTCTCTAGGTAGATGAATCACTGTGTACTTTCTCTTGTTTCTATCTGTTACTAATCTTGAGAAACTCATACATTCTCTTTTCACTGATTCACGGTCTTAGAGAAGTAGATTTGTTTCGGCGAAAGTGCTGTTTTCACAGTGCTAAGTACTCCCAACCCAATCAACAATGTAAGTTTTACCAGTTTTCTAAGTCTCTCTTATTTTCTTGTACTTAAATTTGGATTTTTCTGTGTAAACCTCTGTATCTTCTCTACGTAGATGAATCACTGTGTACTTCTTTTGTTTCTATCTGTTACTAATCTTGAGAAACTCATACATTCTCTGTTACCTGTTTCCCGGTGTTAGAGAAGTAGATTTCTTTCTGCGAAAGTGCAGTTTTCACAGTGCTAAGTACTCCCAACTCTATCAACAATGTAGGTTTTACGAGTTTTCTAAGTCTCTCTTATTTTCTTGCACTTATACTTGGAATTCTCTGTGTAAACCTCTGTAACTTCTCTAGGTAGATGAATCACTGTGTACTCTCTCTTGTTTCTATCTGTTACCAATCTTGAGAAACTCATACATTCTCTTTTCACTGTTTCGCGGTATTAGAGAAGTAGATTTCTTTCGGCGAAAGTGCTGTTTTCACAGTGCTAAGTACTCCCAACTCTATCAACAATGTAGGTTTTACCAGTTTTCTAAGTCTCTCTTATTTTCTTGTACTTATACTTGGAATTCTCTGTGTAAACCTCTGTAACTTCTCTAGGTAGATGAATCACTGTGTACTTTCTCTTGTTTCTATCTGTTACCAATCTTGAGAAACTCATACATTCTCTTTTCACTGTTTCCCGGTCTTAGAGAAGTAGATTTCTTTTGGCGAAAGTGCTGTTTTCACCGTGGTAAGTACTCCCAACTCAGTTAACAATGTAACTTTTACCAGTTTTCTAAGTCTCTCTTATTTTCTTGTACTTAAACTTGGAATTTTCTGTGTAAACCTCTGTAACTTCTCTAGGTAGATGAATCACTGAGTATTTCTCTTGTTTCTATCTGTTACTAATCTTGAGAAACTCATACATTCTCTTTTCACTGATTCACGGTCTTAGAGAAGTAGATTTCTTTCGCGAAAGTGCTGTTTTCACAGTGCTAAGTACTCCCACCCAATCAACAATGTAGGTTTTACCAGTTTTCTAAGTCTCTCTTATTTTCTTGTACTTATACTTGGAATTCTCTGTGTAAACCTCTGTAACTTCTCTAGGTAGATGAATCACTGTGTAATTTCTCTTGTTTCTATCTGTTACCAATCTTGAGAAACTCATACATTCTCTTTTCACTGTTTCCCGGTCTTAGAGAAGTAGATTTGTTTCGGCGAAAGTGCTGTTTTCACAGTGCTAAGTATTCCCAACCCAATCAACAATGTAAGTTTTACCAGTTTTCAAAGTCTCTCTTATCTTCTTTTACTTATGCTTGGAATTCTCTGTGTAAAGCTCTGTAACTTTTCTAGATAGAAGAATCACTGTGTACTTTCTCTTGTTTGTATCTGTTACCAATCTTGAGAAACTCATACATTCTCTGTTACCTGTTTCCCGGTCTTAGAGAAGTAGATTTCTTTCGGCGAAAGTGCTGTTTTCACAGTGCTCAGTACTCCCAACTCTATCAACAATGTAGGTTTTACCAGTTTTCTAAGTCTCTCTTATTTTCTTGTACTTATACGTGGAATTCTCTGTGTAAACCTCTGTAAATCTCTAGGTAGATGAATCACTGTGTACTTTCTCTTGTTTCTATCTGTTACCAATCTTGAGAAACTCATACATTCTCTTTTCACTGTTTCACGGTCTTAGAGAATTAGATTTCTTTGAGTGAAAGTGCTGTTTTCACAGTGCTAAGTACTCCCAACTCAATCAACAATGTAAGTTTTACCAGTTTTCTAAGTCTCTCTTATCTTCTTTTACTTATACTTCGAATTTTCTGTGTAAACCTCTGTAACTTCTCTAGGTAGATGAATCACTGAGTATTTCTTTTGTTTCTATCTGTTACTAATCTTGAGAAACTCATACATTCTCTGTTACCTGTTTCCCGGTGTTAGAGAAGTAGATTTCTTTCTGCGAAAGTGCTGTTTTCACAGTGCTAAGTACTCCCAACTCTATCAACAATGTAGGTTTTACCAGTTTTGTAAGTCTCTCTTATTTTCTTGTACTTATACTTGGAATTCTCTGTGTAAACCTCTGTAACTTCCCTAGGTAGATGAATCACTGTGTACTTTCTCTTGTTTCTATCTGTTACCAATCTTGAGAAACTTATACATTCTCTGTTACCTCTTTCCCGGTCTTAGAGAAGTAGATTTCTTTCGGCGAAAGTGCTGTTTTCACAGTGCTGAGTACTCCCAACCCAATCAACAATGTAAGTTTTACCAGTTTTCTAAGTCTCTCTTATCTTCTTTTACTTATACTTGGAAATTTCTGTGTAAACCTCTGTAACTTCTCTCGGTAGATGAATCACTGTGTACTTTCTCTTGTTTCTATCTGTTACCAATCTTGAGAAACTCATACATTCTCTTTTCACTGTTTCCCGGTCTTAGAGAAGTAGATTTCTTTCGGCGAAAGTGCTGTTTTCACAGTGCTAAGTACTCCCAACTCTATCAACAATGTAGGTTTTACCAGTTTTCTAACTCTCTCTTATTTTCTTGTACTTATACTTGGAATTCTCTGTGTAAACCTCTGTAACTTCTCTAGGTAGATGAATCACTGTGTACTTTCTCTTGTTTCTATCTGTTACCAATCTTGAGAAACTCATACATTCACTTTTCACTGTTTCCCGGTCTTAGAGAAGTAGATTTCTTTTGGCGAAAGTGTTGTTTTCACAGTGCTAAGTACTCCCAACTCTATCAACAATGTAGGTTTTACCAGTTTTCTAAGTCTGTCTTATTTTCTTGTACTTATACTTGGAATTCTCTGTGTAAACCTCTGTAACTTCTCTAGGTAGGTGAATCACTGTGTACTTTCTCTTGTTTCTATCTGTTACTAATCTTGATAAACTCATACATTCTCTTTTCACTGATTCACGGTCTTAGAGAAGTAGATTTCTTTCACGAAAGTGCTGTTTTCACAGTGCTAAGTACTCCCACCCAATCAACAATGTAGGTTTTACCAGTTTTCTAAGTCTCTCTTATTTTCTTGTACTTATACTTGGAATTCTCTGTGTAAACCTCTGTAAGTTCTCTTGGTAGATGAATCACTGTGTACTTTCTCTTGTTTCTATCTGTTACTAATCTTGAGAAACTCATACATTCTCTTTTCACTGTTTCCCGGTCTTAGAGAAGTAGATTTCTTTCGGCGAAAGTGCTGTTTTCACAGTGCTGAGGACTCCCAACCCAATCAACAATGTAAGTTTTACCAGTTTCCTAAGTCTCTCTTATCTTCTTTTACTTATACTTGGAATTTTCTGTGTAACCCTCTGTAACTTCTCTAGGTAGATGAATCACTGTGTACTTTCTCTTGTTTCCATCTGTTACCAATCTTGAGAAACTCATACATTCTCTTTTCACTGTTTCCCGGTCTTAGAGAAGTAGATTTGTTTCTGCGAAAGTGCTGTTTTCACAGTGCTAAGTATTCCCAACCCAATCAACAATGTAAGTTTTACCAGTTTTCAAAGTCTCTCTTATCTTTTTTTACTTATGCTTGGAATTCTCTGTGTAAACCTCGGTAACTTCTCTAGATAGAAAAATCACTGTGTACTTTCTCTTGTTTCTATCTGTTACCAATCTTCAGAAACTCATACATTCTCTTTTCACTGTTTCCCGGTCTTAGAGAAGTAGATTTCTTTCGCGAAAGTGCTGTTTTCACAGTGCTAAGTACTCCCAACTCTGTCAACAATGTAGGTTTTACCAGTTTTCTAAGTCTCTCTTATTTTCTTGTACTTATACTTGGAATTCTCTGTGTAAACCTCTGTAACTTCTCTAGTTAGATGAATCACTGTGTACTTTCTCTTGTTTCTATCTGTTACCAATCTTGAGAAACTCATACATTCTCTTTTCACTGTTTCCCGGTCTTAGAGAAGTAGATTTGTTTCGGGGAAAGTGCTGTTTTCACAGTGCTAAGTACTCCCAACCCAATCAAAAATGTAAGTTTTACCAGTTTTCTAAGTCTCTCTTATTTTCTTGTACTTAAATTTGGAATTTTCTGTGTAAACCTCTGTATCTTCTCTAGGTAGATGAATCACTGTGTACTTCTTTTGTTTCTATCTGTTACTAATCTTGAGAAACTCATACATTCTCTGTTACCTGTTTCCCGGTGTAGAGAAGTAGATTTCTTTCTGCGAAAGTGCAGTTTTCACAGTGCTAAGTACTCCCAACTCTATCAACAATGTAGGTTTTACGAGTTTTCTAAGTCTCTCTTATTTTCTTGTACTTATACTTGGAATTCTCTGTGTAAACCTCTGTAACTTCTCTAGTTAGATGAATCACTGTGTACTTTCTCTTGTTTCTATCTGTTACCAATCTTGAGAAACTCATACATTCTCTTTTCACTGTTTCCCGGTCTTAGAAAAGTAGATTTCTTTCGGCGAAAGTGCTGTTTTCACAGTGCTAAGTACTCCCAACTCTATCAACAATGTAGGTTTTACCAGTTTTCTAAGTCTCTCTTATTTTCTTGTACTTATACTTGGAATTCTCTGTGTAAACCTCTGTAACTTCTCTAGGTAGATGAATTACTGTGTACTTTCTCTTGTTTCTGTTACCAATCTTGAGAAACTCATACATTCTCTTTTCACTGTTTCACGGACTTAGAGAAGTAGATTTCGTTGGGCGAAAGTGCTGTTTTCACAGTGCTAAGTACTCCCAACTCAATCAACAATGTAAGTTTTACCAGTTTTCTAAGTCTCTCTTATCTTCTTTTACTTATACTTGGAATTTTCTGTGTAAACCTCTGTAACTTCTCTAGGTAGATGAATCACTGTGTACTTTCTCTTGTTTCTATCTCTTACCAATCTTGAGAAACTCATACATTCTCTTTTCACTGTTTCCCGGTCTTAGAGAAGTAGATTTCTTTCGGCGAAAGTGCTGTTTTCACAGTGCTAAGTACTCCCAACTCTATCAACAATGTAGGTTTTACCAGTTTTCTAAGTCTCTCTTATTTTCTTGTACTTATACTTGGAATTCTCTGTGTAAACCTCTGTAACTTCTCTAGGTAGATGAATCACTGTGTACTTTCTCTTGTTTCTATCTGTTACTAATCTTGAGAAACTCATACATTCTCTTTTCACTGATTCACGGTCTTAGAGAAGTAGATTTCTTTCGGCGAAAGTGCTGTTTTCACAGTGCTAAGTACTCCCACCCAATCAACAATGTAGGTTTTACCAGTTTTCTAAGTCTCTCTTATTTTCTTGTACTTATACTTGGAATTCTCTGTGTAAACCTCTGTAACTTTTCTAGGTAGATGAATCACTGTGTACTTTCTCTTGTTTCTATCTGTTACTAATCTTGAGAAACTCATACATTCTCTGTTACCTGTTTCCCGGTCTTAGAGAAGTAGATTTCTTTCGGCGAAAGTGCTGTTTTCACAGTGCTGAGTACTCCCAAACCAATCAACAATGTAAGTTTTACCAGTTTTCTAAGTCTCTCTTATCTTCTTTTACTTATACTTGGAATTTTCTGTGTAACCCTCTGTAACTTCTCTAGGTAGATGAATCACTGTGTACTTTCTCTTGTTTCTATCTCTTACCAATCTTGAGAAACTCATACATTCTCTTTTCACTGTTTCCCGGTCTTAGAGAAGTAGATTTCTTTTGGCGAAAGTGCTGTTTTCACCGTGGTAAGTACTCCCAACTCAGTTAACAATGTAACTTTTACCAGTTTTCTAAGTCTCTCTTATTTTCTTGTACTTAAACTTGGAATTTTCTGTGTAAACCTCTGTAACTTCTCTAGGTAGATGAATCACTGAGTATTTCTCTTGTTTCTATCTGTTACTAATCTTGAGAAACTCATACATTCTATTTTCACTGATTCACGGTCTTAGAGAAGTAGATTTCTTTCGCGAAAGTGCTGTTTTCACAGTGCTAAGTACTCCCACCCAATCAACAATGTAGGTTTTACCAGTTTTCTAAGTCTCTCTTATTTTCTTGTACTTATACTTGGAATTCTCTGTGTAAACCTCTGTAACTTCTCTAGGTAGATGAATCACTGTGTACTTTCTCTTGTTTCTATCTGTTACCAATCTTGAGAAACTCATACATTCTCTTTTCACTGTTTCCCGGTCTTAGAGAAGTAGATTTGTTTCGGCGAAAGTGCTGTTTTCACAGTGCTAAGTATTCCCAACCCAATCAACAATGTAAGTTTTACCAGTTTTCAAAGTCTCTCTTATCTTCTTTTACTTATGCTTGGAATTCTCTGTGTAAAGCTCTGTAACTTCTCTAGATAGAAGAATCACTGTGTACTTTCTCTTGTTTCTATCTGTTACCAATCTTGAGAAACTCATGCATTCTCTGTTACCTGTTTCCCGGTCTTAGAGAAGTAGATTTCTTTCGGCGAAAGTGCTGTTTTCACAGTGCTCAGTACTCCCAACTTTATCAACAATGTAGGTTTTACCAGTTTTCTAAGTCTCTCTTATTTTCTTGTACTTATACGTGGAATTCTCTGTGTAAACCTCTGTAAATCTCTAGGTAGATGAATCACTGTGTACTTTCTCTTGTTTCTATCTGTTACCAATCTTGAGAAACTCATACATTCTCTTTTCACTGTTTCACGGACTTGGAGAAGTAGATTTCGTTGGGCGAAAGTGCTGTTTTCACAGTGCTAAGTACTCCCAACTCAATCAACAATGTAAGTTTTACCAGTTTTCTAAGTCTCTCTTATCTTCTTTTACTTATACTTGGAATTTTCTGTGTAAACCTCTGTAACTTCTCTAGGTAGATGAATCACTGTGTACTTTCTCTTGTTTCTATCTCTTACCAATCTTGAGAAACTCATACATACTCTTTTCACTGTTTCGCGGTATTAGAGAAGTAGATTTCTTTCGGCGAAAGTGCTGTTTTCACAGTGCTAAGTACTCCCAACTCTATCAACAATGTAGCTGTTATCAGTTTTCTAAGGCTCTCTTATTTTCTTGTACTTATACTTGGAATTCCCTGTGTAAACCTCTGTAACTTCTCTAGGTAGATGAATCACTGTGTACTTTCTCTTGTTTCTATCTCTTACCAATCTTGAGAAACTGATACATTCTCTTTTCACTGTTTCACGGACTTAGAGAAGTAGATTTCTTTCGGCAAAAGTTCTGTTTTCAGAGTGCTAAGTACTCCCAACTCTATCAACAATGTAGGTTTTACCAGTTTTCTAAGTCTCTCTTATTTTCTTGTACTTATACTTGGAATTCTCTGTGTAAACCTCTGTAACTTCTCTAGGTAGATGAATCACTGTGTACTTTCTCTTGTTTCTATCTGTTACCAATCTTGAGAAACTCATACATTCTCTTTTCACTGTTTCCCGGTCTTAGAGAAGTAGATTTCTTTCGGCGAAAGTGCTGTTTTCACAGTGCTAAGTACTCCCAACTCTATCAACAATGTAGGTTTTACCAGTTTTCTAAGTCTCTCTTATTTTCTTGTACTTATACTTGGAATTCTCTGTGTAAACCTCTGTAACTTCTCTAGGTAGATGAATCACTGTGTACTTTCTCTTGTTTCTATCTGTTACTAATCTTGAGAAACTCATACATTCTCTTTTCACTGATTCACGGTCTTAGAGAAGTAGATTTGTTTCGGCGAAAGTGCTGTTTTCACAGTGCTAAGTACTCCCAACCCAATCAACAATGTAAGTTTTACCAGTTTTCTAAGTCTCTCTTATTTTCTTGTACTTAAATTTGGATTTTTCTGTGTAAACCTCTGTATCTTCTCTACGTAGATGAATCACTGTGTACTTCTTTTGTTTCTATCTGTTACTAATCTTGAGAAACTCATACATTCTCTGTTACCTGTTTCCCGGTGTTAGAGAAGTAGATTTCTTTCTGCGAAAGTGCAGTTTTCACAGTGCTAAGTACTCCCAACTCTATCAACAATGTAGGTTTTACGAGTTTTCTAAGTCTCTCTTATTTTCTTGCACTTATACTTGGAATTCTCTGTGTAAACCTCTGTAACTTCTCTAGGTAGATGAATCACTGTGTACTCTCTCTTGTTTCTATCTGTTACCAATCTTGAGAAACTCATACATTCTCTTTTCACTGTTTCGCGGTATTAGAGAAGTAGATTTCTTTCGGCGAAAGTGCTGTTTTCACAGTGCTAAGTACTCCCAACTCTATCAACAATGTAGGTTTTACCAGTTTTCTAAGTCTCTCTTATTTTCTTGTACTTATACTTGGAATTCTCTGTGTAAACCTCTGTAACTTCTCTAGGTAGATGAATCACTGTGTACTTTCTCTTGTTTCTATCTGTTACCAATCTTGAGAAACTCATACATTCTCTTTTCACTGTTTCCCGGTCTTAGAGAAGTAGATTTCTTTTGGCGAAAGTGCTGTTTTCACCGTGGTAAGTACTCCCAACTCAGTTAACAATGTAACTTTTACCAGTTTTCTAAGTCTCTCTTATTTTCTTGTACTTAAACTTGGAATTTTCTGTGTAAACCTCTGTAACTTCTCTAGGTAGATGAATCACTGAGTATTTCTCTTGTTTCTATCTGTTACTAATCTTGAGAAACTCATACATTCTCTTTTCACTGATTCACGGTCTTAGAGAAGTAGATTTCTTTCGCGAAAGTGCTGTTTTCACAGTGCTAAGTACTCCCACCCAATCAACAATGTAGGTTTTACCAGTTTTCTAAGTCTCTCTTATTTTCTTGTACTTATACTTGGAATTCTCTGTGTAAACCTCTGTAACTTCTCTAGGTAGATGAATCACTGTGTAATTTCTCTTGTTTCTATCTGTTACCAATCTTGAGAAACTCATACATTCTCTTTTCACTGTTTCCCGGTCTTAGAGAAGTAGATTTGTTTCGGCGAAAGTGCTGTTTTCACAGTGCTAAGTATTCCCAACCCAATCAACAATGTAAGTTTTACCAGTTTTCAAAGTCTCTCTTATCTTCTTTTACTTATGCTTGGAATTCTCTGTGTAAAGCTCTGTAACTTTTCTAGATAGAAGAATCACTGTGTACTTTCTCTTGTTTGTATCTGTTACCAATCTTGAGAAACTCATACATTCTCTGTTACCTGTTTCCCGGTCTTAGAGAAGTAGATTTCTTTCGGCGAAAGTGCTGTTTTCACAGTGCTCAGTACTCCCAACTCTATCAACAATGTAGGTTTTACCAGTTTTCTAAGTCTCTCTTATTTTCTTGTACTTATACGTGGAATTCTCTGTGTAAACCTCTGTAAATCTCTAGGTAGATGAATCACTGTGTACTTTCTCTTGTTTCTATCTGTTACCAATCTTGAGAAACTCATACATTCTCTTTTCACTGTTTCACGGTCTTAGAGAATTAGATTTCTTTGAGTGAAAGTGCTGTTTTCACAGTGCTAAGTACTCCCAACTCAATCAACAATGTAAGTTTTACCAGTTTTCTAAGTCTCTCTTATCTTCTTTTACTTATACTTCGAATTTTCTGTGTAAACCTCTGTAACTTCTCTAGGTAGATGAATCACTGAGTATTTCTTTTGTTTCTATCTGTTACTAATCTTGAGAAACTCATACATTCTCTGTTACCTGTTTCCCGGTGTTAGAGAAGTAGATTTCTTTCTGCGAAAGTGCTGTTTTCACAGTGCTAAGTACTCCCAACTCTATCAACAATGTAGGTTTTACCAGTTTTGTAAGTCTCTCTTATTTTCTTGTACTTATACTTGGAATTCTCTGTGTAAACCTCTGTAACTTCCCTAGGTAGATGAATCACTGTGTACTTTCTCTTGTTTCTATCTGTTACCAATCTTGAGAAACTTATACATTCTCTGTTACCTCTTTCCCGGTCTTAGAGAAGTAGATTTCTTTCGGCGAAAGTGCTGTTTTCACAGTGCTGAGTACTCCCAACCCAATCAACAATGTAAGTTTTACCAGTTTTCTAAGTCTCTCTTATCTTCTTTTACTTATACTTGGAAATTTCTGTGTAAACCTCTGTAACTTCTCTCGGTAGATGAATCACTGTGTACTTTCTCTTGTTTCTATCTGTTACCAATCTTGAGAAACTCATACATTCTCTTTTCACTGTTTCCCGGTCTTAGAGAAGTAGATTTCTTTCGGCGAAAGTGCTGTTTTCACAGTGCTAAGTACTCCCAACTCTATCAACAATGTAGGTTTTACCAGTTTTCTAACTCTCTCTTATTTTCTTGTACTTATACTTGGAATTCTCTGTGTAAACCTCTGTAACTTCTCTAGGTAGATGAATCACTGTGTACTTTCTCTTGTTTCTATCTGTTACCAATCTTGAGAAACTCATACATTCACTTTTCACTGTTTCCCGGTCTTAGAGAAGTAGATTTCTTTTGGCGAAAGTGTTGTTTTCACAGTGCTAAGTACTCCCAACTCTATCAACAATGTAGGTTTTACCAGTTTTCTAAGTCTGTCTTATTTTCTTGTACTTATACTTGGAATTCTCTGTGTAAACCTCTGTAACTTCTCTAGGTAGGTGAATCACTGTGTACTTTCTCTTGTTTCTATCTGTTACTAATCTTGATAAACTCATACATTCTCTTTTCACTGATTCACGGTCTTAGAGAAGTAGATTTCTTTCACGAAAGTGCTGTTTTCACAGTGCTAAGTACTCCCACCCAATCAACAATGTAGGTTTTACCAGTTTTCTAAGTCTCTCTTATTTTCTTGTACTTATACTTGGAATTCTCTGTGTAAACCTCTGTAAGTTCTCTTGGTAGATGAATCACTGTGTACTTTCTCTTGTTTCTATCTGTTACTAATCTTGAGAAACTCATACATTCTCTTTTCACTGTTTCCCGGTCTTAGAGAAGTAGATTTCTTTCGGCGAAAGTGCTGTTTTCACAGTGCTGAGGACTCCCAACCCAATCAACAATGTAAGTTTTACCAGTTTCCTAAGTCTCTCTTATCTTCTTTTACTTATACTTGGAATTTTCTGTGTAACCCTCTGTAACTTCTCTAGGTAGATGAATCACTGTGTACTTTCTCTTGTTTCCATCTGTTACCAATCTTGAGAAACTCATACATTCTCTTTTCACTGTTTCCCGGTCTTAGAGAAGTAGATTTGTTTCTGCGAAAGTGCTGTTTTCACAGTGCTAAGTATTCCCAACCCAATCAACAATGTAAGTTTTACCAGTTTTCAAAGTCTCTCTTATCTTTTTTTACTTATGCTTGGAATTCTCTGTGTAAACCTCGGTAACTTCTCTAGATAGAAAAATCACTGTGTACTTTCTCTTGTTTCTATCTGTTACCAATCTTCAGAAACTCATACATTCTCTTTTCACTGTTTCCCGGTCTTAGAGAAGTAGATTTCTTTCGCGAAAGTGCTGTTTTCACAGTGCTAAGTACTCCCAACTCTGTCAACAATGTAGGTTTTACCAGTTTTCTAAGTCTCTCTTATTTTCTTGTACTTATACTTGGAATTCTCTGTGTAAACCTCTGTAACTTCTCTAGTTAGATGAATCACTGTGTACTTTCTCTTGTTTCTATCTGTTACCAATCTTGAGAAACTCATACATTCTCTTTTCACTGTTTCCCGGTCTTAGAGAAGTAGATTTGTTTCGGGGAAAGTGCTGTTTTCACAGTGCTAAGTACTCCCAACCCAATCAAAAATGTAAGTTTTACCAGTTTTCTAAGTCTCTCTTATTTTCTTGTACTTAAATTTGGAATTTTCTGTGTAAACCTCTGTATCTTCTCTAGGTAGATGAATCACTGTGTACTTCTTTTGTTTCTATCTGTTACTAATCTTGAGAAACTCATACATTCTCTGTTACCTGTTTCCCGGTGTAGAGAAGTAGATTTCTTTCTGCGAAAGTGCAGTTTTCACAGTGCTAAGTACTCCCAACTCTATCAACAATGTAGGTTTTACGAGTTTTCTAAGTCTCTCTTATTTTCTTGTACTTATACTTGGAATTCTCTGTGTAAACCTCTGTAACTTCTCTAGTTAGATGAATCACTGTGTACTTTCTCTTGTTTCTATCTGTTACCAATCTTGAGAAACTCATACATTCTCTTTTCACTGTTTCCCGGTCTTAGAAAAGTAGATTTCTTTCGGCGAAAGTGCTGTTTTCACAGTGCTAAGTACTCCCAACTCTATCAACAATGTAGGTTTTACCAGTTTTCTAAGTCTCTCTTATTTTCTTGTACTTATACTTGGAATTCTCTGTGTAAACCTCTGTAACTTCTCTAGGTAGATGAATTACTGTGTACTTTCTCTTGTTTCTGTTACCAATCTTGAGAAACTCATACATTCTCTTTTCACTGTTTCACGGACTTAGAGAAGTAGATTTCGTTGGGCGAAAGTGCTGTTTTCACAGTGCTAAGTACTCCCAACTCAATCAACAATGTAAGTTTTACCAGTTTTCTAAGTCTCTCTTATCTTCTTTTACTTATACTTGGAATTTTCTGTGTAAACCTCTGTAACTTCTCTAGGTAGATGAATCACTGTGTACTTTCTCTTGTTTCTATCTCTTACCAATCTTGAGAAACTCATACATTCTCTTTTCACTGTTTCCCGGTCTTAGAGAAGTAGATTTCTTTCGGCGAAAGTGCTGTTTTCACAGTGCTAAGTACTCCCAACTCTATCAACAATGTAGGTTTTACCAGTTTTCTAAGTCTCTCTTATTTTCTTGTACTTATACTTGGAATTCTCTGTGTAAACCTCTGTAACTTCTCTAGGTAGATGAATCACTGTGTACTTTCTCTTGTTTCTATCTGTTACTAATCTTGAGAAACTCATACATTCTCTTTTCACTGATTCACGGTCTTAGAGAAGTAGATTTCTTTCGGCGAAAGTGCTGTTTTCACAGTGCTAAGTACTCCCACCCAATCAACAATGTAGGTTTTACCAGTTTTCTAAGTCTCTCTTATTTTCTTGTACTTATACTTGGAATTCTCTGTGTAAACCTCTGTAACTTTTCTAGGTAGATGAATCACTGTGTACTTTCTCTTGTTTCTATCTGTTACTAATCTTGAGAAACTCATACATTCTCTGTTACCTGTTTCCCGGTCTTAGAGAAGTAGATTTCTTTCGGCGAAAGTGCTGTTTTCACAGTGCTGAGTACTCCCAAACCAATCAACAATGTAAGTTTTACCAGTTTTCTAAGTCTCTCTTATCTTCTTTTACTTATACTTGGAATTTTCTGTGTAACCCTCTGTAACTTCTCTAGGTAGATGAATCACTGTGTACTTTCTCTTGTTTCTATCTCTTACCAATCTTGAGAAACTCATACATTCTCTTTTCACTGTTTCCCGGTCTTAGAGAAGTAGATTTCTTTTGGCGAAAGTGCTGTTTTCACCGTGGTAAGTACTCCCAACTCAGTTAACAATGTAACTTTTACCAGTTTTCTAAGTCTCTCTTATTTTCTTGTACTTAAACTTGGAATTTTCTGTGTAAACCTCTGTAACTTCTCTAGGTAGATGAATCACTGAGTATTTCTCTTGTTTCTATCTGTTACTAATCTTGAGAAACTCATACATTCTATTTTCACTGATTCACGGTCTTAGAGAAGTAGATTTCTTTCGCGAAAGTGCTGTTTTCACAGTGCTAAGTACTCCCACCCAATCAACAATGTAGGTTTTACCAGTTTTCTAAGTCTCTCTTATTTTCTTGTACTTATACTTGGAATTCTCTGTGTAAACCTCTGTAACTTCTCTAGGTAGATGAATCACTGTGTACTTTCTCTTGTTTCTATCTGTTACCAATCTTGAGAAACTCATACATTCTCTTTTCACTGTTTCCCGGTCTTAGAGAAGTAGATTTGTTTCGGCGAAAGTGCTGTTTTCACAGTGCTAAGTATTCCCAACCCAATCAACAATGTAAGTTTTACCAGTTTTCAAAGTCTCTCTTATCTTCTTTTACTTATGCTTGGAATTCTCTGTGTAAAGCTCTGTAACTTCTCTAGATAGAAGAATCACTGTGTACTTTCTCTTGTTTCTATCTGTTACCAATCTTGAGAAACTCATGCATTCTCTGTTACCTGTTTCCCGGTCTTAGAGAAGTAGATTTCTTTCGGCGAAAGTGCTGTTTTCACAGTGCTCAGTACTCCCAACTTTATCAACAATGTAGGTTTTACCAGTTTTCTAAGTCTCTCTTATTTTCTTGTACTTATACGTGGAATTCTCTGTGTAAACCTCTGTAAATCTCTAGGTAGATGAATCACTGTGTACTTTCTCTTGTTTCTATCTGTTACCAATCTTGAGAAACTCATACATTCTCTTTTCACTGTTTCACGGACTTGGAGAAGTAGATTTCGTTGGGCGAAAGTGCTGTTTTCACAGTGCTAAGTACTCCCAACTCAATCAACAATGTAAGTTTTACCAGTTTTCTAAGTCTCTCTTATCTTCTTTTACTTATACTTGGAATTTTCTGTGTAAACCTCTGTAACTTCTCTAGGTAGATGAATCACTGTGTACTTTCTCTTGTTTCTATCTCTTACCAATCTTGAGAAACTCATACATACTCTTTTCACTGTTTCGCGGTATTAGAGAAGTAGATTTCTTTCGGCGAAAGTGCTGTTTTCACAGTGCTAAGTACTCCCAACTCTATCAACAATGTAGCTGTTATCAGTTTTCTAAGGCTCTCTTATTTTCTTGTACTTATACTTGGAATTCCCTGTGTAAACCTCTGTAACTTCTCTAGGTAGATGAATCACTGTGTACTTTCTCTTGTTTCTATCTCTTACCAATCTTGAGAAACTGATACATTCTCTTTTCACTGTTTCACGGACTTAGAGAAGTAGATTTCTTTCGGCAAAAGTGCTGTTTACACAGTGCTAAGTACTCCCAACTCCATCAACAATGTAGGTTTTACCAGTTTTCTAAGTCTCTCTTATTTTCTTGTACTTAAACTTGGAATTTTCTGTGTAAAACTCTGTAACTTCTCTAGGTAGATGAATCACTGAGTACTTCTGTTGTTTCTATCTGTTACTAATCTTGAGAAACTCATACATTCTCTGTTACCTGTTTCCCGGTGTTAGAGAATTAGATTTCTTTCTGCGAAAGTGCTGTTTTCACAGTGCTAAGTACTCCCAACTCTATCAACAATGTAGGTTTTACCAGTTTTCTAAGTCTCTCTCATTTTCTTGTACTTATACTTGGAATTCTCTGTGTAAACCTCTGTAACTTCTCTAGGTAGATGAATCACTGTGTACTTTCTCTTGTTTCTATCTGTTACTAATCTTGAGAAACTCATACATTCTCTTTTCACTGATTCACGGTCTTAGAGAAGTAGATTTCTTTCGGCGAAAGTGCTGTTTTCACAGTGCTAAGTACTCCCACCCAATCAACAATGTAGGTTTTACCAGTTTTCTAAGTCTCTCTTATTTTCTTGTACTTATACTTGGAATTCTCTGTGTAAACCTCTGTAACTTTTCTAGGTAGATGAATCACTGTGTACTTTCTCTTGTTTCTATCTGTTACTAATCTTGAGAAACTCATACATTCTCTGTTACCTGTTTCCCGGTCTTAGAGAAGTAGATTTCTTTCGGCGAAAGTGCTGTTTTCACAGTGCTGAGTACTCCCAACTCAATCAACAATGTAAGTTTTACCAGTTTTCTAAGTCTCTCTTATCTTCTTTTACTTATACTTGGAATTTTCTGTGTAACCCTCTGTAACTTCTCTAGGTAGATGAATCACTGTGTACTTTCTCTTGTTTCTATCTGTTAACAATCTTGAGAAACTCATACATTCTCTTTTCACTGTTTCCCGGTCTTAGAGAAGTAGATTTGTTTCAGCGAAAGTGCTGTTTTCAGAGTGCTAAGTACTCCCAACCCAATCAACAATGTAAGTTTTACCAGTTTTCAAAGTGTCTCTTATCTTCTTTTACTTATACTTGGAATTCTCTGTGTAAACCTCTGTAACTTCTCTAGATAGATGAATCACTGTGTACTTTCTCTTGTTTCTATCTGTTACCAATCTTCAGAAACTCATACATTCTCTTTTCACTGTTTCCCGGTCTTAGAGAAGTAGATTTCTTTCGGCGAAAGTGCTGTTTTCACAGTGCTAAGTACTCCCAACTCTATCAACAATGTAGGTTTTACCAGTTTTCTAAGTCTCTCTTATTTTCTTGTACTTATACTTGGAATTCTCTGTGTAAACCTCTGTAACTTCTCTAGGTAGATGAATCACTGTGTACTTTCTCTTGTTTCTATCTGTTACTAATCTTGAGAAACTCATACATTCTCTGTTACCTGTTTCCCGGTCTTAGAGAAGTAGATTTCTTTCGGCGAAAGTGCTGTTTTCACAGTGCTGAGTACTCCCAACCCAATCAACAATGTAAGTTTTACCAGTTTCCTAAGTCTCTCTTATCTTCTTTTACTTATACTTGAAATTTTCTGTGTAACCCTCTGTAACTTCTCTAGGTAGATGAATCACTGTGTACTTTCTCTTGTTTCCATCTGTTACCAATCTTGAGAAATTCATACATTCTCTTTTCACTGTTTCCCGGTCTTAGAGAAGTAGATTTGTTTCGGCGAAAGTGCTGTTTTCACAGTGCTAAGTATTCCCAACCCAATCAACAATGTAAGTTTTACCAGTTTTCAAAGTCTCTCTTATCTTCTTTTACTTATGCTTGGAATTCTCTGTGTAAAGCTCTGTAACTTCTCTAGATAGATGAATCACTGTGTACTTTCTCTTGTTTCTATCTTTTACCAATCTTGAGAAACTCATACATTCTCTTTTCACTGTTTCCCGTCTTAGAGAAGTAGATTTCTTTCGGCGAAAGTGCTGTTTTCACAGTGCTAAGTACTCCCAACTCTATCAACAATGTAGGTTTTACCAGTTTTCTAAGTCTCTCTTATTTTCTTGTACTTATACTTGGAATTCTCTGTGTAAACCTCTGTAACTTCTCTAGTTAGATGAATCACTGTGTACTTTCTCTTGTTTCTATCTGTTACCAATCTGGAGAAACTCATACATTCTCTTTTCACTGTTTCCCGGTCTTAGAAAAGTAGATTTCTTTCGGCGAAAGTGCTGTTTTCACAGTGCTAAGTACTCCCAACTCTATCAACAATGTAGGTTTTACCCGTTTTCTAAGTCTGTCTTATTTTCTTGTACTTATACTTGGAATTCTCTGTGTAAACCTCTGTAACTTCTCTAGGTAGATGAATCACTGTCTACTTTCTCTTGTTTCTATCTGTTACTAATCTTGAGAAACTCATACATTCTCTGTTACCTGTTTCCCGGTATTAGAGAAGTAGATTTCTTTCAGCGAAAGTGCTGTTTTCACAGTGCTAAGTACTCCCAACTGTATCAACAATGTAGGTTTTACCAGTTTTCTAAGTCTCTCTTATTTTCTTGTACTTATACTTGGAATTCTCTGTGTAAACCTCTGTAACTTCTCTAGTTAGATGAATCACTGTGTACCTTCTCTTGTTTCTATCTGTTACCAAACTTGAGAAACTGATACATGCTCTTTTCACTGTTTCACCGTCTTAGAGAAGTAGATTTCTTTCGGCAAAAGTTCTGTTTTCACAGTGCTAAGTACTCCCAACTACATCAACAATGTAGGTTTTACCAGTTTTCTAAGTCTCTCTTATTTTCTTGTACTTATACTTGGAATTCTCTGTGTAAACCTCTGTAACTTCTCTAGGTAGATGAATCACTGTGTACTTTCTCTTGTTTCTATCTGTTACCAATCTTGAGAAACTCATACATTCACTTTTCACTGTTTCCCGGTCTTAGAGAAGTAGATTTCTTTTGGCGAAAGTGTTGTTTTCACAGTGCTAAGTACTCCCAACTCTATCAACAATGTAGGTTTTACCAGTTTTCTAAGTCTGTCTTATTTTCTTGTACTTATACTTGGAATTCTCTGTGTAAACCTCTGTAACTTCTCTAGGTAGGTGAATCACTGTGTACTTTCTCTTGTTTCTATCTGTTACTAATCTTGAGAAACTCATACATTCTCTTTTCACTGATTCACGGTCTTAGAGAAGTAGATTTCTTTCACGAAAGTGCTGTTTTCACAGTGCTAAGTACTCCCACCCAATCAACAATGTAGGTTTTACCAGTTTTCTAAGTCTCTCTTATTTTCTTGTACTTATACTTGGAATTCTCTGTGTAAACCTCTGTAAGTTCTCTTGGTAGATGAATCACTGTGTACTTTCTCTTGTTTCTATCTGTTACTAATCTTGAGAAACTCATACATTCTCTTTTCACTGTTTCCCGGTCTTAGAGAAGTAGATTTCTTTCGGCGAAAGTGCTGTTTTCACAGTGCTGAGGACTCCCAACCCAATCAACAATGTAAGTTTTACCAGTTTCCTAAGTCTCTCTTATCTTCTTTTACTTATACTTGGAATTTTCTGTGTAACCCTCTGTAACTTCTCTAGGTAGATGAATCACTGTGTACTTTCTCTTGTTTCCATCTGTTACCAATCTTGAGAAACTCATACATTCTCTTTTAACTGTTTCCCGGTCTTAGAGAAGTAGATTTGTTTCTGCGAAAGTGCTGTTTTCACAGTGCTAAGTATTCCCAACCCAATCAACAATGTAAGTTTTACCAGTTTTCAAAGTCTCTCTTATCTTTTTTTACTTATGCTTGGAATTCTCTGTGTAAACCTCTGTAACTTCTCTAGATAGAAGAATCACTGTGTACTTTCTCTTGTTTCTATCTGTTACCAATCTTCAGAAACTCATACATTCTCTTTTCACTGTTTCCCGGTCTTAGAGAAGTAGATTTCTTTCGCGAAAGTGCTGTTTTCACAGTGCTAAGTACTCCCAACTCTATCAACAATGTAGGTTTTACCAGTTTTCTAAGTCTCTCTTATTTTCTTGTACTTATACTTGGAATTCTCTGTGTAAACCTCTGTAACTTCTCTAGTTAGATGAATCACTGTGTACTTTCTCTTGTTTCTATCTGTTACCAATCTTGAGAAACTCATACATTCTCTTTTCACTGTTTCCCGGTCTTAGAGAAGTAGATTTGTTTCGGGGAAAGTGCTGTTTTCACAGTGCTAAGTACTCCCAACCCAATCAACAATGTAAGTTTTACCAGTTTTCTAAGTCTCTCTTATTTTCTTGTACTTAAATTTGGAATTTTCTGTGTAAACCTCTGTATCTTCTCTAGGTAGATGAATCACTGTGTACTTCTTTTGTTTCTATCTGTTACTAATCTTGAGAAACTCATACATACTCTGTTACCTGTTTCCCGGTGTAGAGAAGTAGATTTCTTTCTGCGAAAGTGCAGTTTTCACAGTGCTAAGTACTCCCAACTCTATCAACAATGTAGGTTTTACGAGTTTTCTAAGTCTCTCTTATTTTCTTGTACTTATACTTGGAATTCTCTGTGTAAACCTCAGTAACTTCTCTAGTTAGATGAATCACTGTGTACTTTCTCTTGTTTCTATCTGTTACCAATCTTGAGAAACTCATACATTCTCTTTTCACTGTTTCCCGGTCTTAGAAAAGTAGATTTCTTTCGGCGAAAGTGCTGTTTTCACAGTGCTAAGTACTCCCAACTCTATCAACAATGTAGGTTTTACCAGTTTTCTAAGTCTCTCTTATTTTCTTGTACTTATACTTGGAATTCTCTGTGTAAACCTCTGTAACTTCTCTAGGTAGATGAATTACTGTGTACTTTCTCTTGTTTCTGTTACCAATCTTGAGAAACTCATACATTCTCTTTTCACTGTTTCACGGACTTAGAGAAGTAGATTTCGTTGGGCGAAAGTGCTGTTTTCACAATGCTAAGTACTCCCAACTCAATCAACAATGTAAGTTTTACCAGTTTTCTAAGTCTCTCTTATCTTCTTTTACTTATACTTGGAATTTTCTGTGTAAACCTCTGTAACTTCTCTAGGTAGATGAATCACTGTGTACTTTCTCTTGTTTCTATCTCTTACCAATCTTGAGAAACTCATACATTCTCTTTTCACTGTTTCCCGGTCTTAGAGAAGTAGATTTCTTTCGGCGAAAGTGCTGTTTTCACAGTGCTAAATACTCCCAACTCTATCAACAATGTAGCTTTTACCAGTTTTCTAAGTCTCTCTTATTTTCTTGTACTTATACGTGGAATTCTCTGTGTAAACCTCTGTAACTTCTCTAGGTAGATGAATCACTGTGTACTTTCTCTTGTTTCCATCTGTTACCAATCTTGAGAAACTCATACATTCTCTTTTCACTGTTTCACGGTCTTAGAGAAGTAGATTTCTTTGGGCGAAAGTGCTGTTTTCACAGAGCTAAGAACTCCCAACTCAATCAACAATGTAAGTTTTACCAGTTTTCTAAGTCTCTCTTATCTTCTTTTACTTATACTTGGAATTTTCTGTGTAAACCTTTGTTACTTCTGTACGTAGATGAATCACTGTGTACCTTTTCTTGTTTCTATCTGTTACCAATCTTGCGAAACTCATACATTCTCTTTTCACTGTTTCCCGGTCTTAGAGAAGTAGATTTCTTTCGGCGAAAGTGCTGTTTTCACAGTGCTAAGTACTCCCAACTCTATCAACAATGTAGGTTTTACCAGTTTTCTAAGTCTCTCTTATTTTCTTGTACTTAAACTTGGAATTTTCTGTGTAAACCTCTGTATCTTCTCTAGGTAGATGAATCACTGTGTACTTCTTTTGTTTCTATCTGTTACTAATCTTGAGAAACTCATACATTCTCTGTTACCTGTTTCCCGGTGTTAGAGAAGTAGATTTCTTTCTGCAAAAGTGCTGTTTTCACAGTGCTAAGTACTCCCAACTCTATCAACAATGTAGGTTTTACGAGTTTTCTAAGTCTCTCTTATTTTCTTGTACTTATACTTGGAATTCTCTGTGTAAACCTCTGTAACTTCTCTAGGTAGGTGAATCACTGTGTACTCTCTCTTGTTTCTATCTGTTACCAATCTTGAGAAACTCATACATTCTCTTTTCACTGTTTCGCGGTATTAGAGAAGTAGATTTCTTTCGGCGAAAGTGCTGTTTTCACAGTGCTAAGTACTCCCAACTCTATCAACAATGTAGCTGTTATCAGTTTTCTAAGGCTCTCTTATTTTCTTGTACTTATACTTGGAATTCCCTGTGTAAACCTCTGTAACTTCTCTAGGTAGATGAATCACTGTGTACTTTCTCTTGTTTCTATCTCTTACCAATCTTGAGAAACTGATACATTCTCTTTTCACTGTTTCACGGACTTAGAGAAGTAGATTTCTTTCGGCAAAAGTGCTGTTTACACAGTGCTAAGTACTCCCAACTCCATCAACAATGTAGGTTTTACCAGTTTTCTAAGTCTCTCTTATTTTCTTGTACTTAAACTTGGAATTTTCTGTGTAAAACTCTGTAACTTCTCTAGGTAGATGAATCACTGAGTACTTCTGTTGTTTCTATCTGTTACTAATCTTGAGAAACTCATACATTCTCTTTTCACTGTTTCCCGGTGTTAGAGAAGTAGATTTCTTTCTGCGAAAGTGCTGTTTTCACAGTGCTAAGTACTCCCAACTCTATCAACAATGTAGGTTTTACCAGTTTTCTAAGTCTCTCTCATTTTCTTGTACTTATACTTGGAATTCTCTGTGTAAACCTCTGTAACTTCTCTAGGTAGATGAATCACTGTGTACTTTCTCTTGTTTCTATCTGTTACTAATCTTGAGAAACTCATACATTCTCTTTTCACTGATTCACGGTCTTAGAGAAGTAGATTTCTTTCGGCGAAAGTGCTGTTTTCACAGTGCTAAGTACTCCCACCCAATCAACAATGTAGGTTTTACCAGTTTTCTAAGTCTCTCTTATTTTCTTGTACTTATACTTGGAATTCTCTGTGTAAACCTCTGTAACTTTTCTAGGTAGATGAATCACTGTGTACTTTCTCTTGTTTCTATCTGTTACTAATCTTGAGAAACTCATACATTCTCTGTTACCTGTTTCCCGGTCTTAGAGAAGTAGATTTCTTTCGGCGAAAGTGCTGTTTTCACAGTGCTGAGTACTCCCAACCCAATCAACAATGTAAGTTTTACCAGTTTTCTAAGTCTCTCTTATCTTCTTTTACTTATACTTGGAATTTTCTGTGTAACCCTCTGTAACTTCTCTAGGTAGATGAATCACTGTGTACTTTCTCTTGTTTCTATCTGTTAACAATCTTGAGAAACTCATACATTCTCTTTTCACTGTTTCCCGGTCTTAGAGAAGTAGATTTGTTTCAGCGAAAGTGCTGTTTTCACAGTGCTAAGTACTCCCAACCCAATCAACAATGTAAGTTTTACCAGTTTTCAAAGTGTCTCTTATCTTCTTTTACTTATACTTGGAATTCTCTGTGTAAACCACTGTAACTTCTCTAGATAGATGAATCACTGTGTACTTTCTCTTGTTTCTATCTGTTACCAATCTTCAGAAACTCATACATTCTCTTTTCACTGTTTCCCGGTCTTAGAGAAGTAGATTTCTTTCGGCGAAAGTGCTGTTTTCACAGTGCTAAGTACTCCCAACTCTATCAACAATGTAGGTTTTACCAGTTTTCTAAGTCTCTCTTATTTTCTTGTACTTATACTTGGAATTCTCTGTGTAAACCTCTGTAACTTCTCTAGGTAGATGAATCACTGTGTACTTTCTCTTGTTTCTATCTGTTACTAATCTTGAGAAACTCATACATTCTCTTTTCACTGATTCACGGTCTTAGAGAAGTAGATTTCTTTCGCGAAAGTGCTGTTTTCACAGTGCTAAGTACTCCCACCCAATCAACAATGTAGGTTTTACCAGTTTTCTAAGTCTCTCTTATTTTCTTGTACTTATACTTGGAATTCTCTGTGTAAACCTCTGTAACTTCTCTTGGTAGATGAATCACTGTGTACTCTCTCTTGTTTCTATCTGTTACTAATCTTGAGAAACTCATACATTCTCTGTTACCTGTTTCCCGGTCTTAGAGAAGTAGATTTCTTTCGGCGAAAGTGCTGTTTTCACAGTGCTGAGTACTCCCAACCCAATCAACAATGTAAGTTTTACCAGTTTCCTAAGTCTCTCTTATCTTCTTTTACTTATACTTGAAATTTTCTGTGTAACCCTCTGTAACTTCTCTAGGTAGATGAATCACTGTGTACTTTCTCTTGTTTCCATCTGTTACCAATCTTGAGAAATTCATACATTCTCTTTTCACTGTTTCCCGGTCTTAGAGAAGTAGATTTGTTTTGGCGAAAGTGCTGTTTTCACAGTGCTAAGTATTCCCAACCCAATCAACAATGTAAGTTTTACCAGTTTTCAAAGTCTCTCTTATCTTCTTTTACTTATGCTTGGAATTCTCTGTGTAAAGCTCTCTAACTTCTCTAGATAGATGAATCACTGTGTACTTTCTCTTGTTTCTATCTTTTACCAATCTTGAGAAACTCATACATTCTCTTTTCACTGTTTCCCGTCTTAGAGAAGTAGATTTCTTTCGGCGAAAGTGCTGTTTTCACAGTGCTAAGTACTCCCAACTCTATCAACAATGTAGGTTTTACCAGTTTTCTAAGTCTCTCTTATTTTCTTGTACTTATACTTCGAATTCTCTGTGTAAACCTCTGTAACTTCTCTAGTTAGATGAATCACTGTGTACTTTCTCTTGTTTCTATCTGTTACCAATCTGGAGAAACTCATACATTCTCTTTTCACTGTTTCCCGGTCTTAGAAAAGTAGATTTCTTTCGGCGAAAGTGCTGTTTTCACAGTGCTAAGTACTCCCAACTCTATCAACAATGTAGGTTTTACCAGTTTTCTAAGTCTCTCTTATTTTCTTGTACTTATACTTGGAATTCTCTGTGTAAACCTCTGTAACTTTTCTAGGTAGATGAATCACTGTGTACTTTCTCTTGTTTCTATCTGTTACTAATCTTGAGAAACTCATACATTCTCTGTTACCTGTTTCCCGGTCTTAGAGAAGTAGATTTCTTTCGGCGAAAGTGCTGTTTTCACAGTGCTGAGTACTCCCAACCCAATCAACAATGTAAGTTTTACCAGTTTTCTAAGTCTCTCTTATCTTCTTTTACTTATACTTGGAATTTTCTGTGTAACCCTCTGTAACTTCTCTAGGTAGATGAATCACTGTGTACTTTCTCTTGTTTCTATCTCTTACCAATCTTGAGAAACTCATAAATTCTCTTTTCACTGTTTCCCGGTCTTAGAGAAGTAGATTTGTTTCGGCAAAACTGCTGTTTTCACAGTGCTAAGTACTCCCAACCCAATCAACAATGTAAGTTTTACCAGTTTTCAAAGTCTCTCTTATCTTCTTTTACTTATACTTGGAATTCTCTGTGTAAACCTCTGTAACTTCTCTACGTAGATGAATCACTGTGTACTTTCTCTTGTTTCTATCTGTTACCAATCTTCAGAAACTCATACATTCTCTTTTCACTGTTTCCCGGTCTTAGAGAAGTAGATTTCTTTCGGCGAAAGTGCTGTTTTCACAGTGCTAAGTACTCCCAACTCTATCAACAATGTAGGTTTTACCAGTTTTCTAAGTCTCTCTTATTTTCTTGTACTTATACTTGGAATTCTCTGTGTAAACCTCTGTAACTTCTCTAGGTAGATGAATCACTCTGTACTTTCTCTTGTTTCTATCTGTTACCAATCTTGAGAAACTCATACATTCACTTTTCACTGTTTCCCGGTCTTAGAGAAGTAGATTTGTTTCGGCGAAAGTGCTGTTTTCACAGTGCTAAGTACTCCCAACCCAATCAACAATGTAAGTTTTACCAGTTTTCTAAGTCTCTCTTATTTTCTTGTACTTAAATTTGGAATTTTCTGTGTAAACCTCTGTATCTTCTCTACGTAGATGAATCACTGTGTACTTCTTTTGTTTCTATCTGTTACTAATCTTGAGAAACTCATACATTCTCTGTTACCTGTTTCCCGGTGTTAGAGAAGTAGATTTCTTTCTGCGAAAGTGCAGTTTTCACAGTGCTAAGTACTCCCAACTCTATCAACAATGTAGGTTTTACGAGTTTTCTAAGTCTCTCTTATTTTCTTGCACTTATACTTCGAATTCTCTGTGTATACCTCTGTAACTTCTCTAGGTAGATGAATCACTGTGTACTCTCTCTTGTTTCTATCTGTTACCAATCTTGAGAAACTCATACATTCTCTTTTCACTGTTTCGCGGTATTAGAGAAGTAGATTTCTTTCGGCGAAAGTGCTGTTTTCACAGTGCTAAGTACTCCCAACTCTATCAACAATGTAGGTTTTACCAGTTTTCTAAGTCTCTCTTATTTTCTTGTACTTATACTTGGAATTCTCTGTGTAAACCTCTGTAACTTCTCTAGGTAGATAAATCACTGTGTACTTTCTCTTGTTTCTATCTGTTACCAATCTTGAGAAACTCATACATTCTCTTTTCACTGTTTCCCGGTCTTAGAGAAGTAGATTTCTTTTGGCGAAAGTGCTGTTTTCACCGTGGTAAGTACTCCCAACTCAGTTAACAATGTAACTTTTACCAGTTTTCTAAGTCTCTCTTATTTTCTTGTACTTAAACTTGCAATTTTCTGTGTAAACCTCTGTAACTTCTCTAGGTAGATGAATCACTGAGTATTTCTCTTGTTTCTATCTGTTACTAATCTTGAGAAACTCATACATTCTCTTTTCACTGATTCACGGTCTTAGAGAAGTAGATTTCTTTCGCGAAAGTGCTGTTTTCACAGTGCTAAGTACTCCCACCCAATCAACAATGTAGGTTTTACCAGTTTTCTAAGTCTCTCTTATTTTCTTGTACTTATACTTGGAATTCTCTGTGTAAACCTCTGTAACTTCTCTAGGTAGATGAATCACTGTGTACTTTCTCTTGTTTCTATCTGTTACCAATCTTGAGAAACTCATACATTCTCTTTTCACTGTTTCCCGGTCTTAGAGAAGTAGATTTGTTTCGGCGAAAGTGCTGTTTTCACAGTGCTAAGTATTCCCAACCCAATCAACAATGTAAGTTTTACCAGTTTTCAAAGTCTCTCTTATCTTCTTTTACTTATGCTTGGAATTCTCTGTGTAAAGCTCTGTAACTTCTCTAGATATAAGAATCACTGTGTACTTTCTCTTGTTTCTATCTGTTACCAATCTTGAGAAACTCATACATTCTCTGTTACCTGTTTCCCGGTCTTAGAGAAGTAGATTTCTTTCGGCGAAAGTGCTGTTTTCACAGTGCTAAGTACTCCCAACTCTATCAACAATGTAGGTTTTACCAGTTTTCTAACTCTCTCTTATTTTCTTGTACTTATACTTGGAATTCTCTGTGTAAACCTCTGTAACTTCTCTAGGTAGATGAATCACTGTGTACTTTCTCTTGTTTCTATCTGTTACCAATCTGGAGAAACTCAAACATTCTCTGTTACCTGTTTCCCGGTCTTAGAGAAGTAGATTTCTTTTGAAGAAAGTGTTGTTTTCACAGTGCTAAGTACTCCCAACTCTATCAACAATGTAGGTTTTACCAGTTTTCTAAGTCTGTCTTATTTTCTTGTACTTATACTTGGAATTCTCTGTGTAAACCTCTGTAACTTCTCTAGGTAGGTGAATCACTGTGTACTTTCTCTTGTTTCTATCTGTTACTAATCTTGAGAAACTCATACATTCTCTTTTCACTGATTCACGGTCTTAGAGAAGTAGATTTCTTTCACGAAAGTGCTGTTTTCACAGTGCTAAGTACTCCCACCCAATCAACAATGTAGGTTTTACCAGTTTTCTAAGTCTCTCTTATTTTCTTGTACTTATACTTGGAATTCTCTGTGTAAACCTCTGTAAGTTCTCTTGGTAGATGAATCACTGTGTACTTTCTCTTGTTTCTATCTGTTACTAATCTTGAGAAACTCATACATTCTCTTTTCACTGTTTCCCGGTCTTAGAGAAGTAGATTTCTTTCGGCGAAAGTGCTGTTTTCACAGTGCTGAGGACTCCCAACCCAATCAACAATGTAAGTTTTACCAGTTTCCTAAGTCTCTCTTATCTTTTTTTACTTATGCTTGGAATTCTCTGTGTAAACCTCTGTAACTTCTCAAGTTAGATGAATCACTGTGTACTTTCTCTTGTTTCTATCTGTTACCAATCTTCAGAAACTCATACATTCTCTTTTCACTGTTTCCCGGTCTTAGAGAAGTAGATTTCTTTCGCGAAAGTGCTGTTTTCACAGTGCTAAGTACTCCCAACTCTATCAACAATGTAGGTTTTACCAGTTTTCTAAGTCTCTCTTATTTTCTTGTACTTATACTTGGAATTCTCTGTGTAAACCTCTGTAACTTCTCAAGTTAGATGAATCACTGTGTACTTTCTCTTGTTTCTATCTGTTACCAATCTTGAGAAACTCATACATTCTCTTTTCACTGTTTCCCGGTCTTAGAGAAGTAGATTTGTTTCGGGGAAAGTGCTGTTTTCACAGTGCTAAGTACTCCCAACCCAATCAACAATGTAAGTTTTACCAATTATCTAAGTCTCTCTTATTTTCTTGTACTTAAATTTGGAATTTTCTGTGTAAACCTCTGTATCTTCTCTAGGTAGATGAATCACTGTGTACTTCTTTTGTTTCTATCTGTTACTAATCTTGAGAAACTCATACATTCTCTGTTACCTGTTTCCCGGTGTAGAGAAGTAGATTTCTTTCTGCGAAAGTGCAGTTTTCACAGTGCTAAGTACTCCCAACTCTATCAACAATGTAGGTTTTACGAGTTTTCTAAGTCTCTCTTATTTTCTTGTACTTATACTTGGAATTCTCTGTGTAAACCTCTGTAACTTCTCTAGTTAGATGAATCACTGTGTACTTTCTCTTGTTTCTATCTGTTACCAATCTTGAGAAACTCATACATTCTCTTTTCACTGTTTCCCGGTCTTAGAAAAGTAGATTTCTTTCGGAGAAAGTGCTGTTTTCACAGTGCTAAGTACTCCCAACTCTATCAACAATGTAGGTTTTACCAGTTTTCTAAGTCTCTCTTATTTTCTTGTACTTATACTTGGAATTCTCTGTGTAAACCTCTGTAACTTCTCTAGGTAGATGAATTACTGTGTACTTTCTCTTGTTTCTGTTACCAATCTTGAGAAACTCATACATTCTCTTTTCACTGTTTCACGGACTTAGAGAAGTAGATTTCGTTGGGCGAAAGTGCTGTTTTCACAGTGCTAAGTACTCCCAACTCAATCAACAATGTAAGTTTTACCAGTTTTCTAAGTCTCTCTTATCTTCTTTTACTTATACTTGGAATTTTCTGTGTAAACCTCTGTAACTTCTCTAGGTAGATGAATCACTGTGTACTTTCTCTTGTTTCTATCTCTTACCAATCTTGAGAAACTCATACATTCTCTTTTCACTGTTTCCCGGTCTTAGAGAAGTAGATTTCTTTCGGCGAAAGTGCTGTTTTCACAGTGCTAAATACTCCCAACTCTATCAACAATGTAGCTTTTACCAGTTTTCTAAGTCTCTCTTATTTTCTTGTACTTATACGTGGAATTCTCTGTGTAAACCTCTGTAACTTCTCTAGGTAGATGAATCACTGTGTACTTTCTCTTGTTTCCATCTGTTACCAATCTTGAGAAACTCATACATTCTCTTTTCACTGTTTCACGGTCTTAGAGAAGTAGCTTTCTTTGGGCGAAAGTGCTGTTTTCACAGTGCTAAGAACTCCCAACTCAATCAACAATGTAAGTTTTACCAGTTTTCTAAGTCTCTCTTATCTTCTTTTACTTATACTTGGAATTTTCTGTGTAAACCTTTGTTACTTCTGTACGTAGATGAATCACTGTGTACCTTCTCTTGTTTCTATCTGTTACCAATCTTGCGAAACTCATACATTCTCTTTTCACTGTTTCCCGGTCTTAGAGAAGTAGATTTCTTTCGGCGAAAGTGCTGTTTTCACAGTGCTAAGTACTCCCAACTCTATCAACAATGTAGGTTTTACCAGTTTTCTAAGTCTCTCTTATTTTCTTGTACTTAAACTTGGAATTTTCTGTGTAAACCTCTGTATCTTCTCTAGGTAGATGAATCACTGTGTACTTCTTTTGTTTCTATCTGTTACTAATCTTGAGAAACTCATACATTCTCTGTTACCTGTTTCCCGGTGTTAGAGAAGTAGATTTCTTTCTGCAAAAGTGCTGTTTTCACAGTGCTAAGTACTCCCAACTCTATCAACAATGTAGGTTTTACGAGTTTTCTAAGTCTCTCTTATTTTCTTGTACTTATACTTGGAATTCTCTGTGTAAACCTCTGTAACTTCTCTAGGTAGATGAATCACTGTGTACTCTCTCTTGTTTCTATCTGTTACCAATCTTGAGAAACTCATACATTCTCTTTTCACTGTTTCGCGGTATTAGAGAAGTAGATTTCTTTCGGCGAAAGTGCTGTTTTCACAGTGCTAAGTACTCCCAACTCTATCAACAATGTAGCTGTTATCAGTTTTCTAAGGCTCTCTTATTTTCTTGTACTTATACTTGGAATTCCCTGTGTAAACCTCTGTAACTTCTCTAGGTAGATGAATCACTGTGTACTTTCTCTTGTTTCTATCTCTTACCAATCTTGAGAAACTGATACATTCTCTTTTCACTGTTTCACGGACTTAGAGAAGTAGATTTCTTTCGGCAAAAGTGCTGTTTACACAGTGCTAAGTACTCCCAACTCCATCAACAATGTAGGTTTTACCAGTTTTCTAAGTCTCTCTTATTTTCTTGTACTTAAACTTGGAATTTTCTGTGTAAAACTCTGTAACTTCTCTAGGTAGATGAATCACTGAGTACTTCTGTTGTTTCTATCTGTTACTAATCTTGAGAAACTCATACATTCTCTGTTACCTGTTTCCCGGTGTTAGAGAAGTAGATTTCTTTCTGCGAAAGTGCTGTTTTCACAGTGCTAAGTACTCCCAACTCTATCAACAATGTAGGTTTTACCAGTTTTCTAAGTCTCTCTCATTTTCTTGTACTTATACTTGGAATTCTCTGTGTAAACCTCTGTAACTTCTCTAGGTAGATGAATCACTGTGTACTTTCTCTTGTTTCTATCTGTTACTAATCTTGAGAAACTCATACATTCTCTTTTCACTGATTCACGGTCTTAGAGAAGTAGATTTCTTTCGGCGAAAGTGCTGTTTTCACAGTGCTAAGTACTCCCACCCAATCAACAATGTAGGTTTTACCAGTTTTCTAAGTCTCTCTTATTTTCTTGTACTTATACTTGGAATTCTCTGTGTAAACCTCTGTAACTTTTCTAGGTAGATGAATCACTGTGTACTTTCTCTTGTTTCTATCTGTTACTAATCTTGAGAAACTCATACATTCTCTGTTACCTGTTTCCCGGTCTTAGAGAAGTAGATTTCTTTCGGCGAAAGTGCTGTTTTCACAGTGCTGAGTACTCCCAACCCAATCAACAATGTAAGTTTTACCAGTTTTCTAAGTCTCTCTTATCTTCTTTTACTTATACTTGGAATTTTCTGTGTAACCCTCTGTAACTTCTCTAGGTAGATGAATCACTGTGTACTTTCTCTTGTTTCTACCTGTTAACAATCTTGAGAAACTCATACATTCTCTTTTCACTGTTTCCCGGTCTTAGAGAAGTAGATTTGTTTCAGCGAAAGTGCTGTTTTCACAGTGCTAAGTACTCCCAACCCAATCAACAATGTAAGTTTTACCAGTTTTCAAAGTGTCTCTTATCTTCTTTTACTTATACTTGGAATTCTCTGTGTAAACCTCTGTAACTTCTCTAGATAGATGAATCACTGTGTACTTTCTCTTGTTTCTATCTGTTACCAATCTTCAGAAACTCATACATTCTCTTTTCACTGTTTCCCGGTCATAGAGAAGTAGATTTCTTTCGGCGAAAGTGCTGTTTTCACAGTGCTAAGTACTCCCAACTCTATCAACAATGTAGGTTTTACCAGTTTTCTAAGTCTCTCTTATTTTCTTGTACTTATACTTGGAATTCTCTGTGTAAACCTCTGTAACTTCTCTAGGTAGATGAATCACTGTGTACTTTCTCTTGTTTCTATCTGTTACTAATCTTGAGAAACTCATACATTCTCTTTTCACTGATTCACGGTCTTAGAGAAGTAGATTTCTTTCGCGAAAGTGCTGTTTTCACAGTGCTAAGTACTCCCACCCAATCAACAATGTAGGTTTTACCAGTTTTCTAAGTCTCTCTTATTTTCTTGTACTTATACTTGGAATTCTCTGTGTAAACCTCTGTAACTTCTCTTGGTAGATGAATCACTGTGTACTTTCTCTTGTTTCTATCTGTTACTAATCTTGAGAAACTCATACATTCTCTGTTACCTGTTTCCCGGTCTTAGAGAAGTAGATTTCTTTCGGCGAAAGTGCTGTTTTCACAGTGCTGAGTACTCCCAACCCAATCAACAATGTAAGTTTTACCAGTTTCCTAAGTCTCTCTTATCTTCTTTTACTTATACTTGAAATTTTCTGTGTAACCCTCTGTAACTTCTCTAGGTAGATGAATCACTGTGTACTTTCTCTTGTTTCCATCTGTTACCAATCTTGAGAAATTCATACATTCTCTTTTCACTGTTTCCCGGTCTTAGAGAAGTAGATTTGTTTCGGCGAAAGTGCAGTTTTCACAGTGCTAAGTATTCCCAACCCAATCAACAATGTAAGTTTTACCAGTTTTCAAAGTCTCTCTTATCTTCTTTTACTTATGCTTGGAATTCTCTGTGTAAAGCTCTGTAACTTCTCTAGATAGATGAATCACTGTGTACTTTCTCTTGTTTCTATCTTTTACCAATCTTGAGAAACTCATACATTCTCTTTTCACTGTTTCCCGTCTTAGAGAAGTAGATTTCTATCGGCGAAAGTGCTGTTTTCACAGTGCTAAGTACTCCCAACTCTATCAACAATGTAGGTTTTACCAGTTTTCTAAGTCTCTCTTATTTTCTTGTACTTATACTTGGAATTCTCTGTGGAAACCTCTGTAACTTCTCTAGTTAGATGAATCACTGTGTACTTTCTCTTGTTTCTATCTGTTACCAATCTGGAGAAACTCATACATTCTCTTTTCACTGTTTCCCGGTCTTAGAAAAGTAGATTTCTTTCGGCGAAAGTGCTGTTTTCACAGTGCTAAGTACTCCCAACTCTATCAACAATGTAGGTTTTACCAGTTTTCTAAGTCTCTCTTATTTTCTTGTACTTATACTTGGAATTCTCTGTGTAAACCTCGGTAACTTCTCTAGGTAGATGAATCACTGTCTACTTTCTCTTGTTTCTATCTGTTACTAATCTTGAGAAACTCATACATTCTCTGTTACCTGTTTCCCGGTCTTAGAGAAGTAGATTTCTTTCAGCGAAAGTGCTGTTTTCACAGTGCTAAGTACTCCCAACTGTATCAACAATGTAGGTTTTACCAGTTTTCTAAGTCTCTCTTATTTTCTTGTACTTATACTTGGAATTCTCTGTGTAAACCTCTGTAACTTCTCTAGTTAGATGAATCACTGTGTACTTTCTCTTGTTTCTATCTGTTACCAAACTTGAGAAACTGATACATTCTCTTTTCACTGTTTCACCGTCTTAGAGAAGTAGATTTCTTTCGGCAAAAGTTCTGTTTTCACAGTGCTAAGTACTCCCAACTACATCAACAATGTAGGTTTTACCAGTTTTCTAAGTCTCTCTTATTTTCTTGTACTTATACTTGGAATTCTCTGTGTAAACCTCTGTAACTTCTCTAGGTAGATGAATCACTGTGTACTTTCTCTTGTTTCTATCTGTTACTAATCTTGAGAAACTCATACATTGTCTGTTACCTGTTTCCCGGTCTTAGAGAAGTAGATTTCTTTCGGCGAAAGTGCTGTTTTCACAGTGCTAAGTATTCCCAACCCAATCAACAATGTAAGTTTTACCAGTTTTCAAAGTCTCTCTTATCTTCTTTTACTTATGCTTGGAATTCTCTGTGTAAAGCTCTGTAACTTCTCTAGATAGATGAATCACTGTGTACTTTCTCTTGTTTCTATCTTTTACCAATCTTGAGAAACTCATACATTCTCTTTTCACTGTTTCCCGTCTTAGAGAAGTAGATTTCTTTCGGCGAAAGTGCTGTTTTCACAGTGCTAAGTACTCCCAACTCTATCAACAATGTAGGTTTTACCAGTTTTCTAAGTCTCTCTTATTTTCTTATACTTATACTTGGAATTCTCTTTGTAAACCTCTGTAACTTCTCTAGTTAGATGAATCACTGTGTACTTTCTCTTGTTTCTATCTGTTACCAATCTTGAGAAACTCATACATTCTCTTTTCACTGTTTCCCGGTTTTAGAAAAGTAGATTTCTTTCGGCGAAAGTGCTGTTTTCACAGTGCTAAGTACTCCCAACTCTATCAACAATGTAGGTTTTACCAGTTTTCTAAGTCTCTCTTATTTTCTTGTACTTATACTTGGAATTCTCTGTGTAAACCTCTGTAACTTCTCTAGGTAGATGAATCACTGTCTACTTTCTCTTGTTTCTATCTGTTACTAATCTTGAGAAACTCATACATTCTCTGTTACATGTTTCCCGGTCTTAGAGAAGTAGATTTCTTTCAGCGAAAGTGCTGTTTTCACAGTGCTAAGTACTCCCAACTGTATCAACAATGTAGGTTTTACCAGTTTTCTAAGTCTCTCTTATTTTCTTGTACTTATACTTGGAATTCTCTGTGTAAACCTCTGTAACTTCTCTAGTTAGATGAATCACTGTGTACTTTCTCTTGTTTCTATCTGTTACCAAACTTGAGAAACTGATACATTCTCTTTTCACTGTTTCACCGTCTTAGAGAAGTAGATTTCTTTCGGCAAAAGTTCTGTTTTCACAGTGCTAAGTACTCCCAACTACATCAACAATGTAGGTTTTACCAGTTTTCTAAGTCTCTCTTATTTTCTTGTACTTATACTTGGAATTCTCTGTGTAAACCTCTGTAACTTCTCTAGGTAGATGAATCACTGTGTACTTTCTCTTGTTTCTATCTGTTACCAATCTTGAGAAACTCATACATTCTCTTTTCACTGTTTCCCGGTCTTAGAGAAGTAGATTTCTTTTGGCGAAAGTGCTGTTTTCACAGTGCTAAGTACTCCCAACTCTATCAACAATGTAGGTTTTACCAGTTTTCTAAGTCTCTCTTATTTTCTTGTACTTATACTTGGAATTCTCTGTGTAAACCTCTGTAACTTCTCTAGGTAGATGAATCACTGTGTACTTTCTCTTGTTTCTATCTGTTACTAATCTTGAGAAACTCATACATTCTCTTTTCACTGATTCACGGTCTTAGAGAAGTAGATTTCTTTCGGCGAAAGTGCTGTTTTCACAGTGCTAAGTACTCCCACCCAATCAACAATGTAGGTTTTACCAGTTTTCTAAGTCTCTCTTATTTTCTTGTACTTATACTTGGAATTCTCTGTGTAAACCTCTGTAACTTTTCTAGGTAGATGAATCACTGTGTACTTTCTCTTGTTTCTATCTGTTACTAATCTTGAGAAACTCATACATTCTCTGTTACCTGTTTCCCGGTCTTAGAGAAGTAGATTTCTTTCGGCGAAAGTGCTGTTTTCACAGTGCTGAGTACTCCCAACCCAATCAACAATGTAAGTTTTACCAGTTTTCAAAGTCTCTCTTATCTTCTTTTACTTATACTTGGAATTCTCTGTGTAAACCTCTGTAACTTCTCTAGATAGATGAATCACTGTGTACTTTCTCTTGTTTCTATCTGTTACCATTCTTCAGAAACTCATACATTCTCTTTTCACTGTTTCCCGGTCTTAGAGAAGTAGATTTCTTTCGGCGAAAGTGCTGTTTTCACAGTGCTAAGTACTCCCAACTCTATCAACAATGTAGGTTTTACCAGTTTTCTAAGTCTCTCTTATTTTCTTGTACTTATACTTGGAATTCTCTGTGTAAACCTCTGTAACTTCTCTAGGTAGATTAATCACTGTGTACTTTCTCTTGTTTCTATCTGTTACCAATCTTGAGAAACTCAAACATTCTCTTTTCACTGTTTCCCGGTCTTAGAAAAGTAGATTTCTTTCGGCGAAAGTGCTGTTTTCACAGTGCTAAGTACTCCCAACTCTATCAACAATGTAGGTTTTACCAGTTTTCTAAGTCTCTCTTATTTTCTTGTACTTATACTTGGAATTCTCTGTGTAAACCTCTGTAACTTCTCTAGGTAGATGAATTACTGTGTACTTTCTCTTGTTTCTGTTACCAATCTTGAGAAACTCATACATTCTCTTTTCACTGTTTCACGGACTTAGAGAAGTAGATTTCGTTGGGCGAAAGTGCTGTTTTCACAGTGCTAAGTACTCCCAACTCAATCAACAATGTAAGTTTTACCAGTTTTCTAAGTCTCTCTTATCTTCTTTTACTTATACTTGGAATTTTCTGTGTAAACCTCTGTAACTTCTCTAGGTAGATGAATCACTGTGTACTTTCTCTTGTTTCTATCTCTTACCAATCTTGAGAAACTCATACATTCTCTTTTCACTGTTTCCCGGTCTTAGAGAAGTAGATTTCTTTCGGCGAAAGTGCTGTTTTCACAGTGCTAAATACTCCCAACTCTATCAACAATGTAGCTTTTACCAGTTTTCTAAGTCTCTCTTATTTTCTTGTACTTATACGTGGAATTCTCTGTGTAAACCTCTGTAACTTCTCTAGGTAGATGAATCACTGTGTACTTTCTCTTGTTTCCATCTGTTACCAACCTTGAGAAACTCATACATTCTCTTTTCACTGTTTCACGGTCTTAGAGAAGTAGATTTCTTTGGGCGAAAGTGCTGTTTTCACAGTGCTAAGAACTCCCAACTCAATCAACAATGTAAGTTTTACCAGTTTTCTAAGTCTCTCTTATCTTCTTTTACTTATACTTGGAATTTTCTGTGTAAACCTTTGTTACTTCTGTACGTAGATGAATCACTGTGTACCTTCTCTTGTTTCTATCTGTTACCAATCTTGCGAAACTCATACATTCTCTTTTCACTGTTTCCCGGTCTTAGAGAAGTAGATTTCCTTCGGCGAAAGTGCTGTTTTCACAGTGCTAAGTACTCCCAACTCTATCAACAATGTAGGTTTTACCAGTTTTCTAAGTCTCTCTTATTTTCTTGTACTTAAACTTGGAATTTTCTGTGTAAACCTCTGTATCTTCTCTAGGTAGATGAATCACTGTGTACTTCTTTTGTTTCTATCTGTTACTAATCTTGAGAAACTCATACATTCTCTGTTACCTGTTTCCCGGTGTTAAAGAAGTAGATTTCTTTCTGCAAAAGTGCTGTTTTCACAGTGCTAAGTACTCCCAACTCTATCAACAATGTAGGTTTTACGAGTTTTCTAAGTCTCTCTTATTTTCTTGTACTTATACTTGGAATTCCCTGTGTAAACCTCTGTAACTTCTCTAGGTAGATGAATCACTGTGTACTCTCTCTTGTTTCTATCTGTTACCAATCTTGAGAAACTCATACATTCTCTTTTCACTGTTTCGCGGTATTAGAGAAGTAGATTTCTTTCGGCGAAAGTGCTGTTTTCACAGTGCTAAGTACTCCCAACTCTATCAACAATGTAGCTGTTATCAGTTTTCTAAGGCTCTCTTATTTTCTCGTACTTATACTTGGAATTCTCTGTGTAAACCTCTGTAACTTCTCTAGGTAGATGAATCACTGTGTACTTTCTCTTGTTTCTATCTCTTACCAATCTTGAGAAACTCATACATTCTCTTTTCACTGTTTCCCGGTCTTAGAGAAGTAGATTTCTTTCGCGAAAGTGCTGTTTTCACAGTGCTAAGTACTCCCAACTCTATCAACAATGTAGGTTTTACCAGTTTTCTAAGCCTCTCTTATTTTCTTGTACTTATACTTGGAATTCTCTGTGTAAACCTCTGTAACTTCTCTAGGTAGATGAATCACTGTGTACTTCTTTTGTTTCTATCTGTTACTAATCTTGAGAAACTCATACATTCTCTGTTACCTGTTTCCTGGTGTTAGAGAAGAAGATTGCTTTCGGCGAAAGTGCTGTTTTCACAGTGCTAAGTACTCTCAACTCTATCAACAATGAAGGTTTTACCAGTTTCCTAAGTCTCTCTTATTTTTTTGTACTTATGCTTGGAATTCTCTGTGTAAACCTCTCTACCTTCTCTAGGTAGATGAATCACTGTGTACTTTCTCTTGTTTCTATCTGTTACTAATCTTGAGAAACTCATACATTCTCTTTTCACTGTTTCCCGGTCTTAGAGAAGTAGATTTCTTTCGGCGAAAGTGCTGTTTTCACAGTGCTAAGTACTCGCAACCCAATAAACAATGTAAGTTTTACCAGTTTTCAAAGTCTCTCTTATCTTCTTTTACTTATACTTGGAATTCTCTGTGTAAACCTCTGTAACTTCTCTAGATAGATGAATCAGTGTGTACTTTCTCTTGTTTCTATCTGTTAACAATCTTCAGAAACTCATACACTCTCTTTTCACTGTTTCCTGGTCTTAGAGAAGTAGATTTCTTTCGGCGAAAGTGCTGTTTTCACAGTGCTAAGTACTCTCAACTCTATCAACAATATAGGTTTTACCAGTTTTCTAGTCTCTCTTATTTTCTTGTACTTATACTTGGAATTCTCTGTGTAAACCTCTGTAACTTCTCTAGGTAGATGAATCACTGTGTACTTTCTCTTGTTTCTATCTGTTACCAATCTTGAGAAACTCATACATTCTCTTTTCACTGTTTCCCGGTCTTAGAGAAGTAGATTTCCTTCGGCGAAAGTGCGGTTTTCACAGTGCTAAGTACTCCCAACTCTATCAACAATGTAGGTTTTACCAGTTTTCTAAGTCTCTCTTATTTTCTTGTACTTATACTTGGAATTCTCTGTGTAAACCTCTGTAACTTCTCTAGGTAGATGAATCACTGTGTACTTTCTCTTGTTTCTATCTCTTACCAATCTTGAGAAACTCATACATTCTCTTTTCACTGTTTCCCAGTCTTAGAGAAGTAGATTTCTTTCTGCGAAAGTGCTGTTTTCACAGTTCTAAGTAATCCCAACTCTATCAACAATGTAGGTTTTACCAGTTTTCTAAGTCTCTCTTATTTTCTTGTACTTATACTTGGAATTCTCTGTGTTAACGTCTGTAACTTCTCTAGGTAGATGAATCACTGTGTACTTTCTCTTGTTTCTATCTGTTACCAATCTTGAGAAACTCATACATTCTCTTTTCTCTGTTTCCCGGTCTTAGAGAAGTAGATTTCTTTCGCGAAAGTGCTGTTTTCACAGTGCTCAGTACTCCCAACTCTATCAACAATGTAGGTTTTACCAGTTTTCTAAGTCTCTCTTATTTTCTTGTACTTATACTTGGAATTCTCTGTGTAAACCTCTGTAACTTCTCTAGGGAGATGAATCACTGTGTACTTTCTCTTGTTTCTATCTGTTACTAATCTTGAGAAACTCATACATTCTCGGTTACCTGTTTCCCGGTCTTAGAGAAATAGATTTCTTTCGGCGAAAGTGCTGTTTTCACAGTGCTCAGTACTCCCAATTCTATCAACAATGTAGGTTTTATCAGTTTTCTAAGTCTCTCTTATTTTCTTGTACTTATACTTGGAATTCTCTGTGTAAACCTCTGTAACTTCTCTAGGTAGATGAATCACTGTGTACTTTCTCTTCTTTCTATCTGTTACCAATCCTGAGAAACTCATACATTCTCTTTTCACTGTTTCCCGGTCTTAGAGAAGTACATTTCTTTCGGCGAAAGTGCTGTTTTCACAGTGCTAAGTACTCCCAACTCAATCAACAATGTAACTTTTACCAGTTTTCTAAGTCTCTCTTATTTTCTTGTACTTAAACTTGGAATTTTCTGTGTAAACCTCTGTAACTTCTCTAGGTAGATGAATCACTGAGTACTTCTGTTGTTTCTATCTGTTACTAATCTTGAGAAACTCATACATTCTCTGTTACCTGTTTCCCGGTGTTAGAGAAGTAGATTTCTTTCTGCGAAAGTGCTGTTTTCACAGTGCTAAGTACTCCCAACTCTATCAACAATGTAGGTTTTACCAGTTTTCTAAGTCTCTCTCATTTTCTTGTACTTATACTTGGAATTCTCTGTGTAAACCTCTGTAACTTCTCTAGGTAGATGAATCACTGTGTACTTTCTCTTGTTTCTGTCTGTTACCAATCTTGAGAAACTCATACATTCTCTTTTCACTGTTTCCCGGTCTTAGAGAAGTAGATTTCTTTCGCGAAAGTGCTGTTTTCACAGTGCTAAGTACTCCCAACTCTATCAACAATGTAGGTTTTACCAGTTTTCTAAGCCTCTCTTATTTTCTTGTACTTATACTTGGAATTCTCTGTGTAAACCTCTGTAACTTCTCTAGGTAGATGAATCACTGTGTACTTCTTTTGTTTCTATCTGTTACTAATCTTGAGAAACTCATACATTCTCTGTTACCTGTTTCCTGGTGTTAGAGAAGAAGATTGCTTTCGGCGAAAGTGCTGTTTTCACAGTGCTAAGTACTCTCAACTCTATCAACAATGAAGGTTTTACCAGTTTCCTAAGTCTCTCTTATTTTTTTGTACTTATGCTTGGAATTCTCTGTGTAAACCTCTCTACCTTCTCTAGGTAGATGAATCACTGTGTACTTTCTCTTGTTTCTATCTGTTACTAATCTTGAGAAACTCATACATTCTCTGTTACCTGTTTCCCGGTCTTAGAGAAGTAGATTTCTTTCGGCGAAAGTGCTGTTTTCACAGTGCTGAGTACTCCCAAACCAATCAACAATGTAAGTTTTACCAGTTTTCTAAGTCTCTCTTATCTTCTTTTACTTATACTTGGAATTTTCTGTGTAACCCTCTGTAACTTCTCTAGGTAGATGAATCACTGTGTACTTTCTCTTGTTTCTATCTGTTACCAATCTTGAGAAACTCATACATTCTCTTTTCACTGTTTCCCGGTCTTAGAGAAGTAGATTTCTTTCGGCGAAAGTGCTGTTTTCACAGTGCTAAGTACTCGCAACCCAATAAACAATGTAAGTTTTACCAGTTTTCAAAGTCTCTCTTATCTTCTTTTACTTATACTTGGAATTCTCTGTGTAAACCTCTGTAACTTCTCTAGATAGATGAATCAGTGTGTACTTTCTCTTGTTTCTATCTGTTAACAATCTTCAGAAACTCATACACTCTCTTTTCACTGTTTCCTGGTCTTAGAGAAGTAGATTTCTTTCGGCGAAAGTGCTGTTTTCACAGTGCTAAGTACTCTCAACTCTATCAACAATATAGGTTTTACCAGTTTTCTAGTCTCTCTTATTTTCTTGTACTTATACTTGGAATTCTCTGTGTAAACCTCTGTAACTTCTCTAGGTAGATGAATCACTGTGTACTTTCTCTTGTTTCTATCTGTTACCAATCTTGAGAAACTCATACATTCTCTTTTCACTGTTTCCCGGTCTTAGAGAAGTAGATTTCCTTCGGCGAAAGTGCGGTTTTCACAGTGCTAAGTACTCCCAACTCTATCAACAATGTAGGTTTTACCAGTTTTCTAAGTCTCTCTTATTTTCTTGTACTTATACTTGGAATTCTCTGTGTAAACCTCTGTAACTTCTCTAGGTAGATGAATCACTGTGTACTTTCTCTTGTTTCTATCTCTTACCAATCTTGAGAAACTCATACATTCTCTTTTCACTGTTTCCCAGTCTTAGAGAAGTAGATTTCTTTCTGCGAAAGTGCTGTTTTCACAGTTCTAAGTAATCCCAACTCTATCAACAATGTAGGTTTTACCAGTTTTCTAAGTCTCTCTTATTTTCTTGTACTTATACTTGGAATTCTCTGTGTTAACGTCTGTAACTTCTCTAGGTAGATGAATCACTGTGTACTTTCTCTTGTTTCTATCTGTTACCAATCTTGAGAAACTCATACATTCTCTTTTCTCTGTTTCCCGGTCTTAGAGAAGTAGATTTCTTTCGCGAAAGTGCTGTTTTCACAGTGCTCAGTACTCCCAACTCTATCAACAATGTAGGTTTTACCAGTTTTCTAAGTCTCTCTTATTTTCTTGTACTTATACTTGGAATTCTCTGTGTAAACCTCTGTAACTTCTCTAGGGAGATGAATCACTGTGTACTTTCTCTTGTTTCTATCTGTTACTAATCTTGAGAAACTCATACATTCTCGGTTACCTGTTTCCCGGTCTTAGAGAAATAGATTTCTTTCGGCGAAAGTGCTGTTTTCACAGTGCTCAGTACTCCCAATTCTATCAACAATGTAGGTTTTATCAGTTTTCTAAGTCTCTCTTATTTTCTTGTACTTATACTTGGAATTCTCTGTGTAAACCTCTGTAACTTCTCTAGGTAGATGAATCACTGTGTACTTTCTCTTCTTTCTATCTGTTACCAATCCTGAGAAACTCATACATCCTCTTTTCACTGTTTCCCGGTCTTAGAGAAGTACATTTCTTTCGGCGAAAGTGCTGTTTTCACAGTGCTAAGTACTCCCAACTCAATCAACAATGTAACTTTTACCAGTTTTCTAAGTCTCTCTTATTTTCTTGTACTTAAACTTGGAATTTTCTGTGTAAACCTCTGTATCTTCTCTAGGTAGATGAATCACTGTGTACTTCTTTTGTTTCTATCTGTTACTAATCGTGAGAAACTCATACATTCTCTGTTACCTGTTTCCCGGTGTTAGAGAAGTAGATTTCTTTCTGCGAAAGTGCTGTTTTCACAGTGCTAAGTACTCCCAACTCTATCAACAATGTAGGTTTTACGAGTTTTCTAAGTCTCTCTTATTTTCTTGTACTTATACTTGGAATTCTCTGTGTAAACCTCTGTAACTTCTCTAGGTAGATGAATCACTGTGTACTTTCTCTTGTTTCTATCTGTTACCAATCTTGAGAAACTCATACATTCTCTTTTCACTGTTTCACGGTCTTAGAGAGGTAGATTTCTTTGGGCAAAAGTGCTGTTTTCACAGTGCTAGGTACTCCCAACTCAATCAACAATGTAAGTTTTACCAGTTTTCTAAGTCTCTCTTATCTTCTTTTACTTATACTTGCAATTTTCTGTGTGAACCTCTGTAACTTCTCTAGGTAGATGAATCACTGTGTACTTTCTCTTGTTTCTATCTGTTACCAATCTTGAGAAACTCATACATTCTCTTTTCATGATTCACGGTCTTAGAGAAGTGGATTTCTTTCGGCGAAAGTGCTGTTTTCACAGTGCTAAGTACTCCAAACTCTATCAACAATGTAGGTTTTACCAGTTTTCTAAGTCTCTCTTATTTTCTTGCACTTATACTTGGAATTCTCTGTGTAAACCTCTGTAACTTCTCTAGGTAGATGAATCACTGTGTACTTTCTCTTGTTTCTATCTGTTACTAATCTTGAGAAACTCATACATTCTCTGTTACCTGTTTCCCGGTGTTAGAGAAGTAGATTTCTTTCGGCGAATGTGCTGTTTTCACAGTTTTAAGTACTCCCAACTCTATCAACAATGTAGGTTTTACCAGTTTTCTAAGTCTCTCTTATTTTCTTGTACTTATACCTGGAATTTTCTGTGTAAACCTCTGTAACTTCTCTAGGTAGATGAATCACTGTGTACTTTCTCTTGTTTCTATCTGTTACCAATCTTGAGAAACTCATACATTCTCTTTTCACTGTTTCACGGTCTTAGAGAAGTAGATTTCTTTCTGCGAAAGTGCTGTTTTCACAGTGCTAAGTACTCCAAACCCAATCAACAATATAAGTTTTACCAGTTTTCTGAGTCTCTCTTATCTTCTTTTACTTATACGTGGAATTCTCTGTGTAAACGTCTGTAACTTCTCTAGGTAGATGAATCACTGTGTACTTTCTCTTGTTTCTATCTGTTACCAATCTTGAGAAACTCATACATTCTCTTTTCACTGTTTCCCGGTCTTAGAGAAGTAGATTTCTTTCGGCGAAAGTGCTGTTTTCACAGTGCTAAGTACTCGCAACCCAATAAACAATGTAAGTTTTACCAGTTTTCAAAGTCTCTCTTATCTTCTTTTACTTATACTTGGAATTCTCTGTGTAAACCTCTGTAACTTCTCTAGATAGATGAATCAGTGTGTACTTTCTCTTGTTTCTATCTGTTAACAATCTTCAGAAACTCATACACTCTCTTTTCACTGTTTCCTGGTCTTAGAGAAGTAGATTTCTTTCGGCGAAAGTGCTGTTTTCACAGTGCTAAGTACTCTCAACTCTATCAACAATATAGGTTTTACCAGTTTTCTAGTCTCTCTTATTTTCTTGTACTTATACTTGGAATTCTCTGTGTAAACCTCTGTAACTTCTCTAGGTAGATGAATCACTGTGTACTTTCTCTTGTTTCTATCTGTTACCAATCTTGAGAAACTCATACATTCTCTTTTCACTGTTTCCCGGTCTTAGAGAAGTAGATTTCCTTCGGCGAAAGTGCGGTTTTCACAGTGCTAAGTACTCCCAACTCTATCAACAATGTAGGTTTTACCAGTTTTCTAAGTCTCTCTTATTTTCTTGTACTTATACTTGGAATTCTCTGTGTAAACCTCTGTAACTTCTCTAGGTAGATGAATCACTGTGTACTTTCTCTTGTTTCTATCTCTTACCAATCTTGAGAAACTCATACATTCTCTTTTCACTGTTTCCCAGTCTTAGAGAAGTAGATTTCTTTCTGCGAAAGTGCTGTTTTCACAGTTCTAAGTAATCCCAACTCTATCAACAATGTAGGTTTTACCAGTTTTCTAAGTCTCTCTTATTTTCTTGTACTTATACTTGGAATTCTCTGTGTTAACGTCTGTAACTTCTCTAGGTAGATGAATCACTGTGTACTTTCTCTTGTTTCTATCTGTTACCAATCTTGAGAAACTCATACATTCTCTTTTCTCTGTTTCCCGGTCTTAGAGAAGTAGATTTCTTTCGCGAAAGTGCTATTTTCACAGTGCTCAGTACTCCCAACTCTATCAACAATGTAGGTTTTACCAGTTTTCTAAGTCTCTCTTATTTTCTTGTACTTATACTTGGAATTCTCTGTGTAAACCTCTGTAACTTCTCTAGGGAGATGAATCACTGTGTACTTTCTCTTGTTTCTATCTGTTACTAATCTTGAGAAACTCATACATTCTCGGTTACCTGTTTCCCGGTCTTAGAGAAATAGATTTCTTTCGGCGAAAGTGCTGTTTTCACAGTGCTCAGTACTCCCAATTCTATCAACAATGTAGGTTTTATCAGTTTTCTAAGTCTCTCTTATTTTCTTGTACTTATACTTGGAATTCTCTGTGTAAACCTCTGTAACTTCTCTAGGTAGATGAATCACTGTGTACTTTCTCTTCTTTCTATCTGTTACCAATCCTGAGAAACTCATACATCCTCTTTTCACTGTTTCCCGGTCTTAGAGAAGTACATTTCTTTCGGCGAAAGTGCTGTTTTCACAGTGCTAAGTACTCCCAACTCAATCAACAATGTAACTTTTACCAGTTTTCTAAGTCTCTCTTATTTTCTTGTACTTAAACTTGGAATTTTCTGTGTAAACCTCTGTATCTTCTCTAGGTAGATGAATCACTGTGTACTTCTTTTGTTTCTATCTGTTACTAATCGTGAGAAACTCATACATTCTCTGTTACCTGTTTCCCGGTGTTAGAGAAGTAGATTTCTTTCTGCGAAAGTGCTGTTTTCACAGTGCTAAGTACTCCCAACTCTATCAACAATGTAGGTTTTACGAGTTTTCTAAGTCTCTCTTATTTTCTTGTACTTATACTTGGAATTCTCTGTGTAAACCTCTGTAACTTCTCTAGGTAGATGAATCACTGTGTACTTTCTCTTGTTTCTATCTGTTACCAATCTTGAGAAACTCATACATTCTCTTTTCACTGTTTCACGGTCTTAGAGAGGTAGATTTCTTTGGGCAAAAGTGCTGTTTTCACAGTGCTAGGTACTCCCAACTCAATCAACAATGTAAGTTTTACCAGTTTTCTAAGTCTCTCTTATCTTCTTTTACTTATACTTGCAATTTTCTGTGTGAACCTCTGTAACTTCTCTAGGTAGATGAATCACTGTGTACTTTCTCTTGTTTCTATCTGTTACCAATCTTGAGAAACTCATACATTCTCTTTTCATGATTCACGGTCTTAGAGAAGTGGATTTCTTTCGGCGAAAGTGCTGTTTTCACAGTGCTAAGTACTCCAAACTCTATCAACAATGTAGGTTTTACCAGTTTTCTAAGTCTCTCTTATTTTCTTGCACTTATACTTGGAATTCTCTGTGTAAACCTCTGTAACTTCTCTAGGTAGATGAATCACTGTGTACTTTCTCTTGTTTCTATCTGTTACTAATCTTGAGAAACTCATACATTCTCTGTTACCTGTTTCCCGGTGTTAGAGAAGTAGATTTCTTTCGGCGAATGTGCTGTTTTCACAGTTTTAAGTACTCCCAACTCTATCAACAATGTAGGTTTTACCAGTTTTCTAAGTCTCTCTTATTTTCTTGTACTTATACTTGGAATTTTCTGTGTAAACCTCTGTAACTTCTCTAGGTAGATGAATCACTGTGTACTTTCTCTTGTTTCTATCTGTTACCAATCTTGAGAAACTCATACATTCTCTTTTCACTGTTTCACGGTCTTAGAGAAGTAGATTTCTTTCTGCGAAAGTGCTGTTTTCACAGTGCTAAGTACTCCAAACCCAATCAACAATATAAGTTTTACCAGTTTTCTGAGTCTCTCTTATCTTCTTTTACTTATACGTGGAATTCTCTGTGTAAACGTCTGTAACTTCTCTAGGTAGATGAATCACTGTGTACTTTCTCTTGTTTCTATCTGTTACCAATCTTGAGAAACTCATACATTCTCTTTTCACTGTTTCCCGGTCTTAGAGAAGTAGATTTCTTTCGGCGAAAGTGCTGTTTTCACAGTGCTAAGTACTCCCAACTCTATCAACAATGTCGGTTTTACCAGTTTTCTAAGTCTCTCTTATTTTCTTGTACTTATACTTGGAATTCTCTGTGTAAACCTCTGTAACTTCTCTAGGTAGATGAATCACTGTGTACTTTCTCTTCTTTCTATCTGTTACCAATCTTGAGAAACTCATACATTCTCTTTTCACGATTTCCCGGTCTTAGAGAAGTAGATTTCTTTCAGCGAAAGTGCTGTTTTCACCGTGGTAAGTAGTCCCAACTCAGTGAACAATGTAAGTTTTACCAGTTTTCTAAGTCTCTCTTATTTTCTTGTACTTAAACTTGGAATTTTCTGTGTAAACCTCTGTAACTTCGCTAGGTAGATGAATCACTGAGTACTTCTTTTGTTTCTATCTGTTACTAATCTTGAGAAACTCATACATTCTCTGTTACCTATTTCCCGGTGTTAGAGAAGTAGATTTCTTTGTGCGAAAGTGCTGTTTTCACAGTGCTAAGTACTCCCAACTCTACCAACAATGTAGGTTTTACCAGTTTTCTAAGTCTCTCTTATTTTCTTGTACTTATACTTGGAATTCTCTGTGTAAACCTCTGTAACTTCTCTAGGTAGATGAATCACTGTGTACTTTCTCTTGTTTCTATCTGTTACCAATCTTGAGAAACTCATACATTGTCTTTTCACTGTTTCACGGTCTTAGAGATGTAGATTTCTTTGGGCGAAAGTGCTGTTTTCACAGTGCTAAGAACTCCCAACTCAATCAACAATGTAAGTTTTACCAGTTTTCTAAGTCTCTCTTATCTTCTTTTACTTATACTTGGAATTTTCTGTGTAAACCTTTGTAACTTCTGTACGTAGATGAATCACTGTGTACCTTCTCTTGTTTCTATCTGTTACCAATCTTGAGAAACTCATACATTCTCTTTTCACTGTTTCCCGGTCTTAGAGAAGTAGATTTCTTTCTGCGAAAGTGCTGTTTTCACAGTGCTAGGTACTCCCAACTCTATCAACAATGTAGGTTTTACCAGTTTTCTAAGTCTCTCTTATTTTCTTGTACTTATACTTGGAATTCTCTGTGTAAACCTCTGTAACTTCTCTAGGTAGATGAATCACTGTGTACTTTCTCTTCTTTCTATCTGTTACCAATCTTGAGAAACTCATACATTCTCTTTTCACTATTTCCCGGTCTTAGAGAAGTAGATTTCTTTCGGCGAAAGTGCTGTTTTCACCGTGGTAAGTACTCCCAACTCAGTTAACAATGTAAGTTTTACCAGTTTTCTAAGTCTCTCTTATTTTCTTGTACTTAAACTTAGAATTTTCTGTGTAAACCTCTGTAACTTCGCTAGGTAGATGAATCACTGAGTACTTCTTTTGTTTCTATCTGTTACTAATCTTGAGAAACTCATACATTCTCTGTTACCTGTTTCCCGTTGTTAGAGAAGTAGATTTCTTTCTGCGAAAGTGCTGTTTTCACAGTGCTAAGTACTCCCAACTCTATCAACAATGGAGGTTTTACCAGTTTTCTAAGTCTCTCTTATTTTCTTGTACTTATACTTGGAATTCTCTGTGTAAACCTCTGTAACTTCTCTAGGTAGATGAATCACTGTGTACTTTCTCTTGTTTCTATCTGTTACCAATCTTGAGAAACACATACATTCTCTTTTCACTGTTTCACGGTCTTAGAGAAGTACATTTCTTTCTGCGAAAGTGCTGTTTTCACAGTGCTAAGTACTCCCAACCCAATCAACAATGTAAGTTTTACCAGTTTTCTAAGTCTCTCTTATCTTCTTTTACTTACACTTGGAATTCTCTATGTAAACCTCTGTAACTTCTCTAGGTAGATGAATCACTGTGTACTTTCTCTTGTTTCTATCTGTTACCAATCTTGAGAAACTCATACATTCTCTTTTCACTGTTTCCCGGTCGTAGAGAAGTAGATTTCTTTCGGCGAAAGTGCTGTTGTCACAGTGCTAAGTACTCCCAACTCTATCAACAATGTAGGTTTTACCAGTTTTCTAAGTCTCTCTTATTTTCTTGTACTTATACTTGGAATTCTCTGTGTAAACCTCTGTAACTTCCCTAGGTAGATGAATCACTGTGTACTTTCTCTTGTTTCTATCTGTTACCAATCCTGAGAAACTCATACATTCTCTTTTCACTATTTCCTGGTCTTAGAGAAGTAGATTTCTTTCGCGAAAGTGCTGTTTTCACAGTGCTAAGTACTCCCAACTCTATCAACAATGTAGCTGTTATCAGTTTTCTAAGGCTCTCTTATTTTCTCGTACTTATACTTGGAATTCTCTGTGTAAACCTCTGTAACTTCTCTAGGTAGATGAATCACTGTGTACTTTCTCTTGTTTCTATCTGTTACCAATCTTGAGAAACACATACATTCTCTTTTCACTGTTTCACGGTCTTAGAGAAGTACATTTCTTTCGGCGAAAGTGCTGTTTTCACAGTGCTAAGTACTCCCAACCCAATCAACAATGTAAGTTTTACCAGTTTTCTAAGTCTCTCTTATCTTCTTTTACTTACACTTGGAATTCTCTGTGTAAACCTCTGTAACTTCTCTAGGTAGATGAATCACTGTGTACTTTCTCTTGTTTCTATCTGTTACCAATCTTGAGAAATTCATACATTCTCTTTTCACTGTTTCCCGGTCGTAGAGAAGTAGATTTCTTTCGGCGAAAGTGCTGTTTTCACAGTGCTAAGTACTCCCAACTCTATCAACAATGTAGGTTTTACCAGTTTTCTAAGTCTCTCTTATTTTCTTGTACTTATACTTGGAATTCTCTGTGTAAACCTCTGTAACTTCCCTAGGTAGATGAATCACTGTGTACTTTCTCTTGTTTCTATCTGTTACCAATCTTGAGAAACTCATACATTCTCTTTTCACTGTTTCCCGGTCTTAGAGAAGTAGATTTCTTTCGCGAAAGTGCTGTTTTCACAGTGCTAAGTACTCCCAACTCTATCAACAATGTAGGTTTTACCAGTTTTCTAAGTCTCTCTTATTTTCTTGTACTTATACTTGGAATTCTCTGTGTAAACCTCTGTAACTTCTCTAGGTAGATGAATCACTGTGTACTTTCTCTTGTTTCCATCTGTTACCAATCTTGAGAAACTCATACATTCTCTTTTCACTGTTTCACGGTCTTAGAGAAGTAGATTTCTTTGGGCGAAAGTGCTGTTTTCACAGTGCTAAGAACTCCCAACTCAATCAACAATGTAAGTTTTACCAATTTTCTAAGTCTCTCTTATCTTCTTTTACTTATACTTGGAATTTTCTGTGTGAACCTCTGTAACTTCTGTACGTAGATGAATCACTGTGTACCTTCTCTTGTTTCTATCTGTTACCAATCTTGAGAAACTCATACATTCTCTTTTCACTGTTTCCCGGTCTTAGAGAAGTAGATTTCTTTCTGCGAAAGTGCTGTTTTCACAGTGCTAAGTACTCCCAACTCTATCAACAATGTAGGTTTTACCAGTTTTCTAAGTCTCTCTTATTTTCTTGTACTTGTACTTGGAATTCTCTGTGTAAACCTCTGTAACTTCTCTAGGTAGATGAATCACTGTGTACTTTCTCTTGTTTCTATCTGTTACCAATCTTGAGAAAGTCATACATTCTCTTTTCACTGTTTCACGGTCTTAGAGAAGTAGATTTCTTTTGGCGAAAGTGCTGTTTTCACAGTGCTAAGTACTCCCAAATCTATCAACAATGTAGGTTTTACCAGTTTTCTAAGTCTCTCTTATTTTCTTGTACTTATACTTGGAATTCTCTGTGTAAACCTCTGTAACTTCTCTAGGTAGATGAATCACTGTGTACTTTCTCTTGTTTCCATCTGTTACTAATCTTGAGAAACTGATACATTCTCGGTTACCTGTTTCCCGGTCTTAGAGAAGTAGATTTCTTTCGGCGAAAGTGCTGTTTTCACAGTGCTCAGTACTCCCAACTCTATCAACAATGTAGGTTTTACCAGTTTTCTAAGTCTCTCTTATTTTCTTGTACTTATACTTGGAATTCTCTGTGTAAACCTCTGTAACTTCTCTAGGTAGATGAATCACTGTGTACTTTCTCTTGTTTCTATCTGTTACCAATCTTGAGAAACTCATACATTCTCTTTTCACTGTTTCACGGTCTTAGAGAGATAGATTTCTTTGGGCGAAAGTGCTGTTTTCACAGTGCTAAGTACTCCCAACTCAATCAACAATGTAAGTTTTACCAGTTTTCTAAGTCTCTCTTATCTTCTTTTACTTATACTTGGAATTTTCTGTGTGAACCTCTGTAACTTCTCTAGGTAGATGAATCACTGTGTACTTTCTCTTGTTTCTATCTGTTACCAATCTTGAGAAACTCATACATTCTCTTTTCACTGTTTCCCGGTCTTAGAGAAGTAGATTTCTTTCGGAGAAAGTGCTGTTTTCACAGTGCTAAGTACTCCCAACTCTATCAACAATGTAGGTTTTACCAGTTTTCTAAGTCTCTCTTATTTTCTTGTACTTATACTTGGAATTCTCTGTGTAAACCTCTGTAACTTCTCTAGGTAGATGAATCACTGTGTACTTTCTCTTGTTTCTATCTGTTACTAATCTTGAGAAACTCATACATTCTCTTTTCACTGTTTCCCGGTCTTAGAGAAGTAGATTTCTTTCGGCGAAAGTGCTGTTTTCACAGTGCTAAGTACTCCCAACTCTATCAACAATGTAGCTTTTACCAGATTTCTAAGGCTCTCTTATTTTCTTGTACTTATACTTGGAATTCTCTGTGTAAACCTCTGTAACTTCTCTAGGTAGATGAATCACTGTGTACTTTCTCTTGTTTCTATCTGTTACCAATCTTGAGAAACTCATACATTCTCTTTTCACTGTTTCCCAGTCTTAGAGAAGTAGATTTCTTTCTGCGAAAGTGCTGTTTTCACAGTGCTAAGTACTCCCAACTCTATCAACAATGTAGGTTTTACCAGTTTTCTAAGTCTCTCTTATTTTCTTGTACTTGTACTTGGAATTCTCTGTGTAAACCTCTGTAACTTCTCTAGGTAGATGAATCACTGTGTACTTTCTCTTGTTTCTATCTGTTACCAATCTTGAGAAACTCATACATTCTCTTTTCACTGTTTCACGGTCTTATAGAAGTAGATTTCTTTCGGCAAAAGTGCTGTTTACACAGTGCTAAGTACTCCCAACTCCATCAACAATGTAGGTTTTACCAGTTTTCTAAGTCTCTCTTATTTTCTTGTACTTAAACTTGGAATTTTCTGTGTAAAACTCTGTAACTTCTCTAGGTAAATGAATCACTGAGTACTTCTGTTGTTTCTATCTGTTACTAATCTTGAGAAACTCATACATTCTGTGTTACCTGTTTCCCGGTGTTAGAGAAATAGATTTCTTTCTGCGAAAGTGCTGTTTTCACAGTGCTAAGTACTCCCAACTCTATCAACAATGTAGGTTTTACGAGTTTTCTAAGTCTCTCTTATTTTCTTGTACTTATACTTGGAATTCTCTGCGTAAACCTCTGTAACTTCTCTAGGTAGATGAATCACTGTGTACTTTCTCTTGTTTCTATCTGTTACCAATCTTGAGAAACTCATACATTCTCTTTTCACTGTTTCACGGTCTTAGAGAGGTAGATTTCTTTGGGCGAAAGTGCTGTTTTCACAGTGCTAAGTACTCCCAACTCAATCAACAATGTAAGTTTTACCAGTTTTCTAAGTCTCTCTTATCTTCTTTTACTTATACTTGGAATTTTCTGTGTGAACCTCTGTAACTTCTCTAGGTAGATGAATCACTGTGTACTTTCTCTTGTTTCTAACTGTTACCAATCTTGAGAAACTCATACATTCTCTTTTCACTGTTACCCGGTCTTAGAGAAGTAGATTTCTTTCGGAGAAAGTGCTGTTTTCACAGTGCTAAGTACTCCCAACTCTATCAACAATGTAGGTTTTACCAGTTTTCTAAGTCTCTCTTATTTTCTTGTACTTAAACTTGGAATTTTCTGTGTAAAACTCTGTAACTTCTCTAGGTAGATGAATCACTGAGTACTTCTGTTGTTTCTATCTGTTACTAATCTTGAGAAACTCATACATTCTCTGTTACCTGTTTCCCGGTGTTAGAGAAGTAGATTTCTGTCTGCGAAAGTGCTGTTTTCACAGTGCTAAGTACTTCCAACTCTATCAACAATGTAGGTTTTACCAGTTTTCTAAGTCTCTCTCATTTTCTTGTACTTATACTTGGAATTCTCTGTGTAAACCTCTGTAACTTCTCTAGGTAGATGAATCACTGTGTACTTTCTCTTGTTTCTATCTGTTACCAATCTTGAGAAACTCATACATTCTCTTTTCACTGTTTCCCGGTGTTAGAGAAGTAGATTTCTTTCGCGAAAGTGCTGTTTTCACAGTGCTAAGTACTCCCAACTCTATCAACAATGTAGGTTTTACCAGTTTTCTAAGTCTCTCTTATTTTCTTGTACTTATACTTGGAATTCTCTGTGTAAACCTCTGTAACTTCTCTAGGTAGATGAATCACTGTGTACTTTCTCTTCTTTCTATCTGTTACCAATCTTGAGAAACTCATACATTCTCTTTTCACTGTTTCCCGGTCTTAGAGAAGTAGATTTCTTTCGGCGAAAGAGCTGTTTTCACAGTGCTAAGTACTCCCAACCCAATCAACAATGTAAGTTTTACCAGTTTTCTAAGTCTCTCTTATTTTCTTGTACTTAAACTTGGAATTTTCTGTGTAAACCTCGGTATCTTCTCTAGGTAGATGAATCACTGTGTACTTCTTTTGTTTCTATCTGTTACTAATCTTGAGAAACTCATACATTCTCTGTTACCTGTTTCCCGGTGTTAGAGAAGTAGATTTCTTTCTGCAAAAGTGCTGTTTTCACAATGCTAAGTACTCCCAACTCTATCAACAATGTAGGTTTTACGAGTTTTCTAAGTCTCTCTTATTTTCTTGTACTTATACTTGGAATTCTCTGTGTAAACCTCTGTAACTTCTCTAGGTAGATGAATCACTGTGTACTCTCTCTTGTTTCTATCTGTTACCAATCTTGAGAAACTCATACATTCTCTTTTCACTGTTTCGCTGTATTAGAGAAGTAGATTTCTTTCGGCGAAAGTGCTGTTTTCACAGTGCTAAGTACTCCCAACCCAATCAACAATGTAAGTTTTACCAGTTTTCAAAGTCTCTCTTATCTTCTTTTACTTACACTTGGAATTCTCTGTGTAAACCTCTGTAACTTCTCTAGGTAGATGAATCACTGTGTACTTTCTCTTGTTTCTATCTGTTACCAATCTTGAGAAACTCATACATTCTCTTTTCACTGTTTCCCGGTCGTAGAGAAGTAGATTTCTTTCGGCGAAAGTGCTGTTTTCACAGTGCTAAGTACTCCCAACTCTATCAACAATGTAGGTTTTACCAGTTTTCTAAGTCTCTCTTATTTTCTTGTACTTATACTTGGAATTCTCTGTGTAAACCTCTGTAACTTCCCTAGGTAGATGAATCACTGTGTACTTTCTCTTGTTTCTATCTGTTACCAATCTTGAGAAACTCATACATTCTCTTTTCACTATTTCCTGGTCTTAGAGAAGTAGATTTCTTTCGGCGAAAGTGCTGTTTTCACCGTGGTAAGTACTGCCAACTCAGTTAACAATGTAAGATTTACCAGTTTTCTAAGTCTCTCTTATTTTCTTGTACTTAAACTTGGAATTTTCTGTGTAAACCTCTGTAACTTCGCTAGGTAGATGAATCACTGAGTACTTCTTTTGTTTCTATCTGTTACTAATCTTGAGAACCTCATACATTCTATGTTACCTGTTTCCCAGTGTTAGAGAAGTAGATTTCTTTGTGCGAAAGTGCTGTTTTCACAGTGCTAAGAACTCCCAACTCAATCAACAATGTAAGTTTTACCAATTTTCTAAGTCTCTCTTATCTTCTTTTACTTATACTTGGAATTTTCTGTGTAAACCTTTGTAACTTCTGTACGTAGATGAATCACTGTGTACCTTCTCTTGTTTCTATCTGTTACCAATCTTGAGAAACTCATACATTCTCTTTTCACTGTTTCGCGGTATTAGAGAAGAAGATTTCTTTCGGCGAAAGTGCTGTTTTCACAGTGCTAAGTACTCCCAACTCTATCAACAATGTAGCTTTTACCAGATTTCTAAGGCTCTCTTATTTTCTTGTACTTATACTTGGAATTCTCTGTGTAAACCTCTGTAACTTCTCTAGGTAGATGAATCACTGTGTACTTTCTCTTGTTTCTATCTCTTACCAATCTTGAGAAACTGATACATTCTCTTTTCACTGTTTCACGGTCTTAGAGAAGTAGATTTCTTTCAGCAAAAGTGCTGTTTACACAGTGCTAAGTACTCCCAACTCCATCAACAATGTAGGTTTTACCAGTTTTCTAAGTCTCTCTTATTTTCTTGTACTTAAACTTGGAATTTTCTGTGTAAAACTCTGTAACTTCTCTAGGTAGATGAATCACTGAGTACTTCTGTTGCTTCTATCTGTTACTAATCTTGAGAAACTCATACATTCTCTGTTACCTGTTTCCCCGTGTTAGAGAAGTAGATTTCTTTCTGCGAAAGTGCTGTTTTCACAGTGCTAAGTACTCCCAACTCTATCAACAATGTAGGTTTTACCAGTTTTCTAAGTCTCTCTTATTTTCTTGTACTTATACTTGGAATTCTCTGTGTAAACCTCTGTAACTTCTCTAGGTAGATGAATCACTGTGTACTTTCTCTTGTTTCTATCTGTTACCAATCTTGAGAAACTCATACATTCTCTTTTCAGTTTCACGGTCTTAGAGAGGTAGATTTCTTTGGGCAAAAATGCTGTTTTCACAGTGCTCAGTACTCCCAACTCTATCAACAATGTAGGTTTTACCAGTTTTCTAAGTCTCTCTTATTTTCTTGTACTTATACTTGGAATTCTCTGTGTAAACCTCTGTAACTTCTGTAGGTAGATGAATCACTGTGTACTTTCTCTTGTTTCTATCTCTTACCAATCTTGAGAAACTGATACATTCTCTTTTCACTGTTTCACGGTCTTAGAGAAGTAGATTTCTTTCGGCAAAAGTGCTGTTTACACAGTGCTAAGTACTCCCAACTCCATCAACAATGTAGGTTTTACCAGTTTTCTAAGTCTCTCTTATTTTCTTGTACTTAAACTTGGAATTTTCTGTGCAAAACTCTGTAACATCTCTAGGTAGATGAATCACTGAGTACTTCTGTTGTTTCTATCTGTTACTAATCTTGAGAAACTCACACATTCTCTGTTACCTGTTTCCCGGTGTTAGAGAAGTAGATTTCTTTCTGCGAAAGTGCTGTTTTCACAGTTCTAAGTACTCCCAACTCTATCAACAATGTAGGTTTTACCAGTTTTCTAAGTCTCTCTTATTTTCTGGTACTTATACTTGGAATTTTCTGTGTAAACCTCTTTAACTTCTCTAGGTAGATGAATCACTGTGTACTTTCTCTTGTTTCTATCTGTTACCAATCTTGAGAAACTCATACATTCTCTTTTCACTTTTTCCCGGTCTTAGAGAAGTAGATTTCTTTCGCGAAAGTGCTGTTTTCACAGTGCTAAGTACTCCCAACCCAATCAACAATGTAAGTTTTACCAGTTTTCTAAGTCTCTCTTATCTTCTTATACTTATAGGTGGAATTTTCTGTGTAAACCTCTGTAACTTCTCTAGGTAGATGAATCACTGTGTACTTTCTCTTGTTTCTATCTGTTACCAATCTTGCGAAACTCATACATTCTCTTTTCACTGTTTCCCGGTCTTAGAGAAGCAGATTTCTTTCGGCGAAAGTGCTGTTTTCACAGTGCTAAGTACTCCCAACTCTATCAACAATGTAGGTTTTACCAGTTTTCTTAGTCTCTCTTATTTTCTTGTACTTATACTTGGAATTCTCTGTGTAAACCTCTGTAACTTCTCTAGGTAGATGAATCACTGTGTACTTTCTCTTGTTTCTATCTGTTACCAATCTTGAGAAACTCATACATTCTCTTTTCACTGTTTCCCGGTCTTAGAGAAGTAGATTTCTTTCGCGAAAGTGCTGTTTTCACAGTGCTAAGTACTCCCAACTCTATCAACAATGTAGGTTTTACCAGTTTTCTAAGTCTCTCTTATTTTCTTGTACTTATACTTGGAATTCTCTGTGTAAACCTCTGTAACTTCTCTAGGTAGATGAATCACTGTGTACTTTCTCTTCTTTCTATCTGTTACCAATCTTGAGAAACTCATACATTCTCTTTTCACTGTTTCCTGGTCTTAGAGAAGTAGATTTCTTTCGGCGAAAGAGCTGTTTTCACAGTGCTAAGTACTCCCAACCCAATCAACATTGTAAGTTTTATCAGTTTTCTAAGTCTCTCTTATCTTCTTTTACTTATACTTGGAATTTTCTGTGTAAAACACTGTAACTTCTCTAGGTAGATGAATCACTGTGTACTTTCTCTTGTTTCTATCTGTTACTAATCTTGAGAAACTCATACATTCTCTGTTACCTGTTTCCCGGTGTTAGAGAAGTAGATCTCTTTCTGCGAAAGTGCTGTTTTCACAGTGCTAAGTACTCCCAACTCTATCAACAATGTAGGTTTTACCAGTTTTCTAACTCTCTCTTATTTTCTTGTACTTAAACTTGGAATTTTCTGTGTCAACCTCTGTAACTTCGCTAGGTAGAGGAATCACTGAGTACTTTTTTTGTTTCTATCTGTTACTAATCTTGAGAAACTCATACATTCTCTTTTCACTGTTTCCCGGTGTTAGAGAAGTAGATTTCTTTGTGCGAAAGTGCTGTTTTCACAGTGCTAAGTGCTCCCAACTCTATCAACAATGTAGGTTTTACCAGTTTTCTAAGTCTCTCTTATTTTCTTGTACTTATACTTGGAATTCTCTGTGTAAACCTCTGTAACTTCTCTAGGTAGATGAATCACTGTGTACTTTCTCTTGTTTCTATCTGTTACCAATCTTGAGAAACTCATACATTCTCTTTTCACTGATTTACGGTGTTAGAGAAGTAGATTTCTTTGTGCGAAAGTGCTGTTTTCACAGTGCTAAGTACTCCCAACCCAATCAACAATGTATGTTTTACCAGTTTTCTAAGTCTCTCTAATTTTCTTTTACTTATACTTGGAATTCTCTGTGTAAACCTCTGTAACTTCTCTTGGTAGATGAATCACTGTGTACTTTCTCTTGTTTCTATCTGTTACTAATCTTGAGAAACTCATACATTCTCTGTTACCTGTTTCCCGGTCTTAGAGAAGTAGATTTCTTTCGGCGAAAGTGCTGTTTTCACAGTGCTGAGTACTCCCAACCCAATCAACAATGTAAGTTTTACCAGTTTTCTAAGTCTCTCTTATCTTCTTTTACTTATACTTGGAATTTTCTGTGTAACCCTCTGTAAGTTCTCTAGGTAGATGAATCACTGTGTACTTTCTCTTGTTTCTATCTGTTACTAATCTTGAGAAACTCATACATTCTCTGTTACCTGTTTCCCGGTGTTAGAAAAGCAGATTTCTTTCGGCGAAAGTGCTGTTTTCACAGTGCTAAGTACTCCCAACTCTATCAACAATGTAGGTTTTGCCAGTTTTCTAAGTCTCTCTTATTTTCTTGTACTTATACTTGGAATTTTCTGTGTAAACCTCTGTAACTTCTCTAGGTAGATGAATCACTGTGTACTTCTTTTGTTTCTATCTGTTACTAATCTTGAGAAACTCATACATTCTCTGTTACCTGTTTCCTGGTGTTAAAGAAGAAGATTTCTTTCGGCGAAAGTGCGGTTTTCACAGTGCGAAGTACTCTCAACTCTATCAACAATGAAGGTTTTACCAGTTTCCTAAGTCTCTCTTATTTTCTTGTACTTATACTTGGAATTCTCTGTGTAAACCTCTGTAACTTCTCTAGGTAGATGAATCACTGTGTACTTTCTCTTGTTTCTATCTGTTACCAATCTTGAGAAACTCATACATTCTCTTTTCACTGTTTCATGGTCTTAGAGAAGTAGATTTCTTTGGGCGAAAATGCTGTTTTCACAGTGCTAAGTACTCCCAACTCAATCAACAATGTAAGTTTTATCAGTTTTCTAAGTCTCTCTTATCTTCTTTTACTTATACTTGGAATTTTCTGTGTAAACCTCTGTAACTTCTCTAGGTAGATGAATCACTGTGTACTTTCTCTTGTTTCTATCTGTTACCAATCTTGAGAAACTCATACATTCTCTTTTCACTGTTTCCCGGTCTTAGAGAAGTAGATTTCTTTCGGCGAAAGTGCTGTTTTCACAGTGCTAAGTACTCCCAACTCTATCAACAGTGTAGGTTTGACCAGGTTTCTAAGTCTCTCTTATTTTCTTCTACTTATACTTGGAATTCTCTGTGTAAACCTCTGTAACTTCTCTAGGTAGATGAATCACTGTGTACCTTCTCTTGTTTCTATCTGTTACCAATCTTGAGAAACTCATACATTCTCTTTTCACTGTTTCCCGGTCTTAGAGAAGTAGATTTCTTTCGGCGAAAGTGCTGTTTTCACCGTGGTAAGTACTCCCAACTCAGTTAACAATGTAAGTTTTACCAGTTTTCTAAGTCTCTCTTATTTTCTTGTACTTAAACTTGGAATTTTCTGTGAAAAACTCTGTAACTTCGCTAGGTAGATGAATCACTGAGTACTTCTTTTGTTTCTATCTGTTACTAATCTTGAGAAACTCATACATTCTCTGTTACCTGTTTCCCGGTGTTAGAGAAGTAGATTTCTTTGTGCGAAAGTGCTGTTTTCACAGTGCTAAGTACTCCGAACTCTATCAACAATGTAGGTTTTACCAGTTTTCTAAGTCTCTCTTATTTTCTTGTACTTATACTTGGAATTCTCTGTGTAAACCACTGTAACTTCTCTAGGTAGATGAATCACTGTGTACTTTCTCTTGTTTCTATCTGTTACCAATCTTGAGAAACTCATACACTCTCTTTTCACTGATTCACGGTCTTAGAGAAGTAGATTTCTTTCGGCGAAAGTGCTGTTTTCACAGTGCTAAGTACTCCCAACCCAATTAACAATGTAGGTTTTATCAGTTTTCTAAGTCTCTCTTATTTTCTTGTACTTATACTTGGAATTCTCTGTGTCAACCTCTGTAACTTCTCTAGGCAGATGAATCACTGTGTACTTTCTCTTGTTTCTATCTGTTACTAATCTTGAGAAACTCATACATTCTCTGTTTCCTGTTTCCCGGTCTTAGACAAGTAGATTTCTTTCGGCGAACGTGCTGTTTTCACAGTGCTAAGTACTCCCAACTCTATCAGCGATGTAGGTTTTACAAGTTTTCTAAGACTCTCTTATATTCTTGTACTTACACTTGGAATTCTCTGTGTAACCCTCTGTAACTTCTCTAGGTAGATGAATCACTGTGTACTTTCTCTTGTTTCTATCTGTTACCAATCTTGAGAAACTCATACATTGTCTTTTCACTGTTTCACGGTCTTAGAGATGTAGATTTCTTTGGGCGAAAGTGCTGTTTTCACAGTGCTAAGAACTCCCAACTCAATCAACAATGTAAGTTTTACCAGTTTTCTAAGTCTCTCTTATCTTCTTTTACTTATACTTGGAATTTTCTGTGTAAACCTTTGTAACTTCTGTACGTAGATGAATCACTGTGTACCTTCTCTTGTTTCTATCTGTTACCAATCTTGAGAAACTCATACATTCTCTTTTCACTGTTTCCCGGTCTTAGAGAAGTAGATTTCTTTCGGCGAAACTGCTGTTTTCACAGAGCTAGGTACTCCCAACTCTATCAACAATGTAGGTTTTACCAGTTTTCTAAGTCTCTCTTATTTTCTTGTACTTATACTTGGAATTCTCTGTGTAAACCTCTGTAACTTCTCTAGGTAGATGAATCACTGTGTACTTTCTCTTCTTTCTATCTGTTACCAATCTTGAGAAACTCATACATTCTCTTTTCACTATTTCCCGGTCTTAGAGAAGTAGATTTCTTTCGGCGAAAGTGCTGTTTTCACCGTGGTAAGTACTCCCAACTCAGTTAACAATGTAAGTTTTACCAGTTTTCTAAGTCTCTCTTATTTTCTTGTACTTAAACTTAAAATTTTCTGTGTAAACCTCTGTAACTTCGCTAGGTAGATGAATCACTGAGTACTTCTTTTGTTTCTATCTGTTACTAATCTTGAGAAACTCATACATTCTCTGTTACCTGTTTCCCGTTGTTAGAGAAGTAGATTTCTTTCTGCGAAAGTGCTGTTTTCACAGTGCTAAGTACTCCCAACTCTATCAACAATGGAGGTTTTACCAGTTTTCTAAGTCTCTCTTATTTTCTTGTACTTATACTTGGAATTCTCTGTGTAAACCTCTGTAACTTCTCTAGGTAGATGAATCACTGTGTACTTTCTCTTGTTTCTATCTGTTACCAATCTTGAGAAACACATACATTCTCTTTTCACTGTTTCACGGTCTTAGAGAAGTACATTTCTTTCTGCGAAAGTGCTGTTTTCACAGTGCTAAGTACTCCCAACCCAATCAACAATGTAAGTTTTACCAGTTTTCTAAGTCTCTCTTATCTTCTTTTACTTACACTTGGAATTCTCTATGTAAACCTCTGTAACTTCTCTAGGTAGATGAATCACTGTGTACTTTCTCTTGTTTCTATCTGTTACCAATCTTGAGAAACTCATACATTCTCTTTTCACTGTTTCCCGGTCGTAGAGAAGTAGATTTCTTTCGGCGAAAGTGCTGTTGTCACAGTGCTAAGTACTCCCAACTCTATCAACAATGTAGGTTTTACCAGTTTTCTAAGTCTCTCTTATTTTCTTGTACTTATACTTGGAATTCTCTGTGTAAACCTCTGTAACTTCCCTAGGTAGATGAATCACTGTGTACTTTCTCTTGTTTCTATCTGTTACCAATCCTGAGAAACTCATACATTCTCTTTTCACTATTTCCTGGTCTTAGAGAAGTAGATTTCTTTCGGCGAAAGTGCTGTTTTCACAGTGCTAAGTACTCTCAACTCTATCAACAATGTAGGTTTTACCAGTTTTCTAAGTCTCTCTTATTTTCTTGTACTTATACTTGGAATTCTCTGTGTAAACCTCTGTAACTTCCCTAGGTAGATGAATCACTGTGTACTTTCTCTTGTTTCTATCTGTTACCAATCTTGAGAAACTCATACATTCTCTTTTCACTGTTTCCCGGTCTTAGAGAAGTAGATTTCTTTCGCGAAAGTGCTGTTTTCACAGTGCTAAGTACTCCCAACTCTATCAACAATGTAGGTTTTACCAGTTTTCTAAGTCTCTCTTATTTTCTTGTACTTATACTTGGAATTCTCTGTGTAAACCTCTGTAACTTCTCTAGGTAGATGAATCACTGTGTACTTTCTCTTGTTTCCATCTGTTACCAATCTTGAGAAACTCATACATTCTCTTTTCACTGTTTCACGGTCTTAGAGAAGTAGATTTCTTTGGGCGAAAGTGCTGTTTTCACAGTGCTAAGAACTCCCAACTCAATCAACAATGTAAGTTTTACCAATTTTCTAAGTCTCTCTTATCTTCTTTTACTTATACTTGGAATTTTCTGTGTGAACCTCTGTAACTTCTGTACGTAGATGAATCACTGTGTACCTTCTCTTGTTTCTATCTGTTACCAATCTTGAGAAACTCATACATTCTCTTTTCACTGTTTCCCGGTCTTAGAGAAGTAGATTTCTTTCTGCGAAAGTGCTGTTTTCACAGTGCTAAGTACTCCCAACTCTATCAACAATGTAGGTTTTACCAGTTTTCTAAGTCTCTCTTATTTTCTTGTACTTGTACTTGGAATTCTCTGTGTAAACCTCTGTAACTTCTCTAGGTAGATGAATCACTGTGTACTTTCTCTTGTTTCTATCTGTTACCAATCTTGAGAAAGTCATACATTCTCTTTTCACTGTTTCACGGTCTTAGAGAAGTAGATTTCTTTTGGCGAAAGTGCTGTTTTCACAGTGCTAAGTACTCCCAACTCTATCAACAATGTAGGTTTTACCAGTTTTCTAAGTCTCTCTTATTTTCTTGTACTTATACTTGGAATTCTCTGTGTAAACCTCTGTAACTTCTCTAGGTAGATGAATCACTGTGTACTTTCTCTTGTTTCCATCTGTTACTAATCTTGAGAAACTGATACATTCTCGGTTACCTGTTTCCCGGTCTTAGAGAAGTAGATTTCTTTCGGCGAAAGTGCTGTTTTCACAGTGCTCAGTACTCCCAACTCTATCAACAATGTAGGTTTTACCAGTTTTCTAAGTCTCTCTTATTTTCTTGTACTTATACTTGGAATTCTCTGTGTAAACCTCTGTAACTTCTCTAGGTAGATGAATCACTGTGTACTTTCTCTTGTTTCTATCTGTTACCAATCTTGAGAAACTCATACATTCTCTATTCACTGTTTCACGGTCTTAGAGAGGTAGATTTCTTTGGGCGAAAGTGCTGTTTTCACAGTGCTAAGTACTCCCAACTCAATCAACAATGTAAGTTTTACCAGTTTTCTAAGTCTCTCTTATCTTCTTTTACTTATACTTGGAATTTTCTGTGTGAACCTCTGTAACTTCTCTAGGTAGATGAATCACTGTGTACTTTCTCTTGTTTCTATCTGTTACCAATCTTGAGAAACTCATACATTCTCTTTTCACTGTTTCCCGGTCTTAGAGAAGTAGATTTCTTTCGGAGAAAGTGCTGTTTTCACAGTGCTAAGTACTCCCAACTCTATCAACAATGTAGGTTTTACCAGTTTTCTAAGTCTCTCTTATTTTCTTGTACTTATACTTGGAATTCTCTGTGTAAACCTCTGTAACTTCTCTAGGTAGATGAATCACTGTGTACTTTCTCTTGTTTCTATCTGTTACCAATCTTGAGAAACTCATACATTCTCTTTTCACTGTTTCCCAGTCTTAGAGAAGTAGATTTCTTTCTGCGAAAGTGCTGTTTTCACAGTGCTAAGTACTCCCAACTCTATCAACAATGTAGGTTTTACCAGTTTTCTAAGTCTCTCTTATTTTCTTGTACTTGTACTTGGAATTCTCTGTGTAAACCTCTGTAACTTCTCTAGGTAGATGAATCACTGTGTACTTTCTCTTGTTTCTATCTGTTACCAATCTTGAGAAACTCATACATTCTCTTTTCACTGTTTCACGGTCTTATAGAAGTAGATTTCTTTCGGCAAAAGTGCTGTTTACACAGTGCTAAGTACTCCCAACTCCATCAACAATGTAGGTTTTACCAGTTTTCTAAGTCTCTCTTATTTTCTTGTACTTAAACTTGGAATTTTCTGTGTAAAACTCTGTAACTTCTCTAGGTAAATGAATCACTGAGTACTTCTGTTGTTTCTATCTGTTACTAATCTTGAGAAACTCATACATTCTGTGTTACCTGTTTCCCGGTGTTAGAGAAGTAGATTTCTTTCTGCGAAAGTGCTGTTTTCACAGTGCTAAGTACTCCCAACTCTATCAACAATGTAGGTTTTACGAGTTTTCTAAGTCTCTCTTATTTTCTTGTACTTATACTTGGAATTCTCTGCGTAAACCTCTGTAACTTCTCTAGGTAGATGAATCACTGTGTACTTTCTCTTGTTTCTATCTGTTACCAATCTTGAGAAACTCATACATTCTCTTTTCACTGTTTCACGGTCTTAGAGAGGTAGATTTCTTTGGGCAAAAGTGCTGTTTTCACAGTGCTAAGTACTCCCAACTCAATCAACAATGTAAGTTTTACCAGTTTTCTAAGTCTCTCTTATCTTCTTTTACTTATACTTGGAATTTTCTGTGTGAACCTCTGTAACTTCTCTAGGTAGATGAATCACTGTGTACTTTCTCTTGTTTCTAACTGTTACCAATCTTGAGAAACTCATACATTCTCTTTTCACTGTTACCCGGTCTTAGAGAAGTAGATTTCTTTCGGAGAAAGTGCTGTTTTCACAGTGCTAAGTACTCCCAACTCTATCAACAATGTAGGTTTTACCAGTTTTCTAAGTCTCTCTTATTTTCTTGTACTTAAACTTGGAATTTTCTGTGTAAAACTCTGTAACTTCTCTAGGTAGATGAATCACTGAGTACTTCTGTTGTTTCTATCTGTTACTAATCTTGAGAAACTCATACATTCTCTGTTACCTGTTTCCCGGTGTTAGAGAAGTAGATTTCTGTCTGCGAAAGTGCTGTTTTCACAGTGCTAAGTACTCCCAACTCTATCAACAATGTAGGTTTTACCAGTTTTCTAAGTCTCTCTCATTTTCTTGTACTTATACTTGGAATTCTCTGTGTAAACCTCTGTAACTTCTCTAGGTAGATGAATCACTGTGTACTTTCTCTTGTTTCTATCTGTTACCAATCTTGAGAAACTCATACATTCTCTTTTCACTGTTTCCCGGTGTTAGAGAAGTACATTTCTTTCGCGAAAGTGCTGTTTTCACAGTGCTAAGTACTCCCAACTCTATCAACAATGTAGGTTTTACCAGTTTTCTAAGTCTCTCTTATTTTCTTGTACTTATACTTGGAATTCTCTGTGTAAACCTCTGTAACTTCTCTAGGTAGATGAATCACTGTGTACTTTCTCTTCTTTCTATCTGTTACCAATCTTGAGAAACTCATACATTCTCTTTTCACTGTTTCCCGGTCTTAGAGAAGTAGATTTCTTTCGGCGAAAGAGCTGTTTTCACAGTGCTAAGTACTCCCAACCCAATCAACAATGTAAGTTTTACCAGTTTTCTAAGTCTCTCTTATTTTCTTGTACTTAAACTTGGAATTTTCTGTGTAAACCTCTGTATCTTCTCTAGGTAGATGAATCACTGTGTACTTTCTCTTGTTTCTATCTGTTACTAATCTTGAGAAACTCATACATTCTCTGTTACCTGTTTCCCGGTGTTAGAGAAGTAGATTTCTTTCTGCAAAAGTGCTGTTTTCACAATGCTAAGTACTCCCAACTCTATCAACAATGTAGGTTTTACGAGTTTTCTAAGTCTCTCTTATTTTCTTGTACTTATACTTGGAATTCTCTGTGTAAACCTCTGTAACTTCTCTAGGTAGATGAATCACTGTGTACTCTCTCTTGTTTCTATCTGTTACCAATCTTGAGAAACTCATACATTCTCTTTTCACTGTTTCGCTGTATTAGAGAAGTAGATTTCTTTCGGCGAAAGTGCTGTTTTCACAGTGCTAAGTACTCCCAACTCAATCAACAATGTAAGTTTTACCAGTTTTCTAAGTCTCTCTTATTTTCTTGTACTTAAACTTGGAATTTTCTGTGTAAACCTCTGTATCTTCTCTAGGTAGATGAATCACTGTGTACTTCTTTTGTTTCTATCTGTTACTAATCTTGAGAAACTCATACATTCTCGGTTACCTGTTTCCCGGTGTTAGAGAAGTAGATTTCTTTCTGCGAAAGTGCTGTTTTCACAGTGCTAAGTACTCCCAACTCTATCAACGATGTAGGTTTTACCAGTTTTCTAAGTCTCTCTTATTTTCTTGTACTTATACTTGGAATTCTCTGTGTAAACCTATGTAACTTCTCTGGGTAGATGAATCACTGTGTACTTTCTCTTGTTTCTATCTGTTACCAATCTTGAGAAACTCATACATTCTCTTTTCACTGTTTCATGGTCTTAGAGAAGTAGATTTCTTTGGGCGAAAATGCTGTTTTCACAGTGCTAAGTACTCCCAACTCAATCAACAATGTAAGTTTTATCAGTTTTCTAAGTCTCTCTTATCTTCTTTTACTTATACTTGGAATTTTCTGTGTAAACCTCTGTAACTTCTCTAGGTAGATGAATCACTGTGTACTTTCTCTTGTTTCTATCTGTTACCAATCTTGAGAAACTCATACATTCTCTTTTCACTGTTTCCCGGTCTTAGAGAAGTAGATTTCTTTCGGCGAAAGTGCTGTTTTCACAGTGCTAAGTACTCCCAACTCTATCAACAGTGTAGGTTTGACCAGGTTTCTAAGTCTCTCTTATTTTCTTCTACTTATACTTGGAATTCTCTGTGTAAACCTCTGTAACTTCTCTAGGTAGATGAATCACTGTGTACCTTCTCTTGTTTCTATCTGTTACCAATCTTGAGAAACTCATACATTCTCTTTTCACTGTTTCCCGGTCTTAGAGAAGTAGATTTCTTTCGGCGAAAGTGCTGTTTTCACCGTGGTAAGTACTCCCAACTCAGTTAACAATGTAAGTTTTACCAGTTTTCTAAGTCTCTCTTATTTTCTTGTACTTAAACTTGGAATTTTCTGTGAAAACCTCTGTAACTTCGCTAGGTAGATGAATCACTGAGTACTTCTTTTGTTTCTATCTGTTACTAATCTTGAGAAACTCATACATTCTCTGTTACCTGTTTCCCGGTGTTAGAGAAGTAGATTTCTTTGTGCGAAAGTGCTGTTTTCACAGTGCTAAGTACTCCGAACTCTATCAACAATGTAGGTTTTACCAGTTTTCTAAGTCTCTCTTATTTTCTTGTACTTATACTTGGAATTCTCTGTGTAAACCACTGTAACTTCTCTAGGTAGATGAATCACTGTGTACTTTCTCTTGTTTCTATCTGTTACCAATCTTGAGAAACTCATACATTCTCTTTTCACTGATTCACGGTCTTAGAGAAGTAGATTTCTTTCGGCGAAAGTGCTGTTTTCACAGTGCTAAGTACTCCCAACCCAATTAACAATGTAGGTTTTATCAGTTTTCTAAGTCTCTCTTATTTTCTTGTACTTATACTTGGAATTCTCTGTGTAAACCTCTGTAACTTCTCTAGGAAGATGAATCACTGTGTACTTTCTCTTGTTTCTATCTGTTACTAATCTTGAGAAACTCATACATTCTCTGTTACCTGTTTCCCGGTCTTAGAGAAGTAGATTTCTTTCGGCGAAAGTGCTGTTTTCACAGTGCTGAGTAGTCCCAACCCAATCAACAATGTAAGTTTTACCAGTTTTCTAAGTCTCTCTTATCTTCTTTTACTTATACTTGGAATTTTCTGTGTAACCTTCTGTAACTTCTCTAGCTAGATGAATCACTGTGTACTTTCTCTTGTTTCTATCTGTTACCAATCTTGAGAAACTCATACATTCTCTTTTGACTGTTTCCCGGTCTTAGAGAAGTAGATTTCTTTCGGCGAAAGTGCTGTTTTCACAGTGCTAAGTACTCCCAACTCTATCAACAATGTAGGTTTTACCAGTTTTCTAAGTCTCTTTTATTTTCTTGTACTTATACTTGGAATTCTCTGTGTAAACCTCTGTAACTTCTCTAGGTAGATGAATCACTGTGTGCTTTCTCTTGTTTCTATCTGTTACCAATCTTGAGAAACTCATACATTCTCTTTTCACTGTTTCCCAGTCTTAGAGAAGTAGATTTCTTTCTGCGAAAGTGCTGTTTTCACAGTGCTATGTACTCCCAACTCTATCAACAATGTAGGTTTTACCAGTTTTCTAAGTCTCTCTTATTTTCTTGTACTTGTACTTGGAATTATCTGTGTAAACCTCTGTAACTTCTCTAGGTAGATGAATCACTGTGTACTTTCTCTTGTTTCTACCTGTTACCAATCTTGAGAAACTCATACATTCTCTTTTCACTGTTTCCCGGTCTTAGAGAAGTAGATTTCTTTCGGCGAAAGTGCTGTTTTCACAGTGCTAAGTACTCCCAACTCTATCAACAGTGTAGGTTTGACCAGGTTTCTAAGTCTCTCTTATTTTCTTGTACTTATACTTGGAATTCTCTGTGTAAACCTCTGTAACTTCTCTAGGTAGATGAATCACTGTGTACTTTCTCTTCTTTCTATCTGTTACCAATCTTGAGAAACTCATACATTCTCTTTTCACTATTTTCCGGTCTTAGAGAAGTAGATTTCTTTCGGCGAAGGTGCTGTTTTCACCGTGGTAAGTACTCCGAAATCAGTTAACAATGTAAGTTTTACCAGTTTTCTAAGTCTCTCTTATTTTCTTGTACTTAAACTTGGAATTTTCTGTGTAAACCTCTGTAACTTCGCTAGGTAGATGAATCACTGAGTACTTCTTTTGTTTCTATCTGTTACTAATCTTGAGAAACTCATACATTCTCTGTTACCTGTTTCCCGGTGTTAGAGAAGTAGATTTCTTTGTGTGAAAGTGCTGTTTTCACAGTGCTAAGTACTCCCAACTCTATCAACAATGTAGGTTTTACCAGTTTTCTAAGTCTCTCTTATTTTCTTGTACTTATACTTGGAATTCTCTGTGTAAACCTCTGTAACTTCTCTAGGCAGATGAATCACTGTGTACTTTCTCTTGTTTCTATCTGTTACTAATCTTGAGAAACTCATACATTCTCTGTTTCCTGTTTCCCGGTCTTAGACAAGTAGATTTCTTTCGGCGAACGTGCTGTTTTCACAGTGCTAAGTACTCCCAACTCTATCAGCGATGTAGGTTTTACAAGTTTTCTAAGACTCTCTTATATTCTTGTACTTACACTTGGAATTCTCTGTGTAACCCTCTGTAACTTCTCTAGGTAGGTGAATCACTGTGTACTTTCTCTTGTTTCTATCTGTTACCAATCTTGAGAAACTCATACATTCTCTGTTACCTGTTTCCCGGTGTTAGAGAAGTAGATTTCTTTCGGCGAAAGTGCTGTTTTCACAGTGCTAAGTACTCCCAACTCTATCAACAATGTAGGTTTTACCAGTTTTCTAAGTCTCTCTTATTTTCTTGTACTTATACTTGGAATTCTCTGTGTAAACCTCTGTAACTTCTCTAGTTAGATGAATCACTGTGTACTTTCTCTTGTTTCTATCTGTTACCAATCTTGAGAAACTCATACATTCTCTTTTCACTGTTTCACGGTCTTAGAGAGGTAGATTTCTTTGGGTGAAAGTGCTGTTTTCACAGTGCTAAGTACTCCCAACTCAATCAACAATGTAAGTTTTACCAGTTTTCTAAGTCTCTCTTATCTTCTTTTACTTATACTTGGAATTTTCTGTGTGAATCTCTGTAACTTCTCTAGGTAGATGAATCACTGTGTACTTTCTCTTGTTTCTATCTGTTACCAATCTTGAGAAACTCATACGTTCTCTTTTCACTGTTTCCCGGTCTTAGAGAAGTAGATTTATTTCGGCCAAAGTGCTGTTTTCACCGTGGTAAGAACTCCCAACTCAGTTAACAAAGTAAGTTTTACCAGTTTTCTAAGTCTCTCTTATTTTCTTATACTTATACTTGGAATTCTCTGTGTAAACCTCTGTAACTTCTCTAGGTAGATGAATCACTGTGTACTTCTTTTGTTTCTATCTGTTACTAATCTTGAGAAACTCATACATTCTCTGTTACCTGTTTCCTGGTGTTAGAGAAGAAGATTTCTTTCGGCGAAAGTGCTGTTTTCACAGTGCTAAGTACTCTCAACTCTATCAACAATGAAGGTTTTACCAGTTTCCTAAGTCTCTCTTATTTTCTTGTACTTATACTTGGAATTCTCTGTGTAAACCTCTGTAACTTCTCTAGGTAGATTAATCACTGTGTACTTTCTCTTGTTTCTATCTGTTACCAATCTTGAGAAACTCATACATTCTCTTTTCACTGTTTCATGGTCTTAGAGAAGTAGATTTCTTTGGGTGAAAGTGCTGTTTTCACAGTGCTAAGTACTCCCAACTCAATCAACATTGTAAGTTTTATCAGTTTTCTAAGTCTCTCTTATCTTCTTTTACTTATACTTGGAATTTTCTGTGTAAAACACTGTAACTTCTCTAGGTAGATGAATCACTGTGTACTTTCTCTTGTTTCTATCTGTTACTAATCTTGAGAAACTCATACATTCTCTGTTACCTGTTTCTCGGTGTTAGAGAAGTAGATCTCTTTCTGCGAAAGTGCTGTTTTCACAGTGCTAAGTACTCCCAACTCTATCAACAATGTAGGTTTTACCAGTTTTCTAACTCTCTCTTATTTTCTTGTACTTAAACTTGGAATTTTCTGTGTCAACCTCTGTAACTTCGCTAGGTAGAGGAATCACTGAGTACTTCTTTTGTTTCTATCTGTTACTAATCTTGAGAAACTCATACATTCTCTTTTCACTGTTTCCCGGTGTTAGAGAAGTAGATTTCTTTGTGCGAAAGTGCTGTTTTCACAGTGCTAAGTGCTCCCAACTCTATCAACAATGTAGGTTTTACCAGTTTTCTCAGTCTCTCTTATTTTCTTGTACTTATACTTGGAATTCTCTGTGTAAACCTCTGTAACTTCTCTAGGTAGATGAATCACTGTGTACTTTCTCTTGTTTCTATCTGTTACCAATCTTGAGAAACTCATACATTCTCTTTTCACTGATTTACGGTGTTAGAGAAGTAGATTTCTTTGTGCGAAAGTGCTGTTTTCACAGTGCTAAGTACTCCCAACCCAATCAACAATGTATGTTTTACCAGTTTTCTAAGTCTCTCTAATTTTCTTGTACTTGTACTTGGAATTCTCTGTGTAAACCTCTGTAACTTCTCTTGGTAGATGAATCACTGTGTACTTTCTCTTGTTTCTATCTGTTACTAATCTTGAGAAACTCATACATTCTCTGTTACCTGTTTCCCGGTCTTGGAGAAGTAGATTTCTTTCGGCGAAAGTGCTGTTTTCACAGTGCTGAGTACTCCCAACCCAATCAACAATGTAAGTTTTACCAGTTTTCTAAGTCTCTCTTATCTTCTTTTACTTATACTTGGAATTTTCTGTGTAACCCTCTGTAACTTCTCTAGGTAGATGAATCACTGTGTACTTTCTCTTGTTTCTATCTGTTACGAATCTTGAGAAACTCATACATTCTTTTTTCACTGTTTCCCGGTCTTAGAGAAGTAGATTTCTTTCGGCGAAAGTGCTGTTTTCACAGTGCTAAGTACTCCCAACCCAATCAACAATGTAAGTTTTACCAGTTTTCAAAGTCTCTCTTATCTTCTTTTACTTATACTTGGAATTCTCTGTGTAAACCTCTGTAACTTCTCTAGATAGATGAATCACTGTGTACTTTCTCTTGTTTCTATCTGTTACCAATCTTCAGAAACTCATACATTCTCTTTTCACTGTTTCCCGGTCTTAGAGAAGCAGATTTCTTTCGGCGAAAGTGCTGTTTTCACAGTGCTATGTACTCTCAACTCTATCAACAATGTACGTTTTACCAGTTTTCTAAGTCTCTCTTATTTTCTTGTACTTATACTTGGAATTCTCTGTGTAAACCTCTGTAACTTCTCTAGGTAGGTGAATCACTGTGTACTTTCTCTTGTTTCTATCTTTTACCAATCTTGAGAAACTCATACATTCTCTTTTCACTGTTTTCCGGTCTTAGAGAAGTAGATTTCTTTCGGCGAAAGTGCAGTTTTCACAGTGCTAAGTACTCCCAACTATATCAACAATGTAGGTTTTACCAGTTTTCTAAGTCTCTGTTATTTTCTTGTACTTAAACTTGGAATTTTCTGTGTAAACCTCTGTAACTTCTCTAGGTAGATGAATCACTGTGTACTTCTTTTGTTTCTATCTGTTACTAATCTTGAGAAACTCATACATTCTCTGTTACCTGTTTCCTGGTGTTAGAGAAGAAGATTTCTTTCGGCGAAAGTGCTGTTTTCACAGTGTAAGTACTCTCAACTCTATCAACAGTGAAAGTTTTACCAGTTTCCTAAGTCTCTCTTATTTTCTTGTACTTATACTTGGAATTCTCTGTGTAAACCTCTGTAATTCCTCTATGTAGATGAATCACTGTGTACTTTCTCTTGTTTCTATCTGTTACCAATCTTGAGAAACTCATACATTCTCTTTTCACTGTTTCACGGTCTTAGAGAAGTAGATTTGTTTGGGCGAAAGTGCTGTTTTCACAGTGCTAAGTACTCCCAACTCAATCAACAATGTTGGTTTTACCAGTTTTCTAAGTCTCTCTTATTTTCTTGTACTTAAACTTGGAATATTCTGTGTAAACCTCTGTAACTTCTCTAGGTAGATGAATCACTGTGTACTTCTTTTGTTTCTATCTGTTACTAATCTTGAGAAACTCATACATTCTCTGTTACCTGTTTCCTGGTGTTAGAGAAGAAGATTTCTTTCGGCGAAAGTGCTGTTTTCACAGTGCTAAGTACTCTCAACTCTATCAACAATGAAGGTTTTACCAGTTTTCTAAGTCTCTCTTATTTTCTTGTACTTATACTTGGAATTCTCTGTGTAAACCTCTGTAACTTCTCTAGGTAGATGAATCACTGTGTACTTTCTCTTGTTTCTATCTGTTACCAATCTTGAGAAACTCATACATTCTCTTTTCACTGTTTCACGGTCTTAGAGAAGTAGATTTCTTTCGGCCAAAGTGCTGTTTTCACCGTGGTAAGTACTCCCAACTCAGTTAACAAAGTAAGTTTTACCAATTTTCTAAGTCTCTCTTATTTTCTTGTACTTATACTTGGAATTCTCTGTGTAAACCTCTGTAACTTCTCTAGGTAGATGAATCACTGTGTACTTCTTTTGTTTCTATCTGTTACTAATCTTGAGAAACTCATACATTCTCTGTTACCTGTTTCCTGGTGTTAGAGAAGAAGATTTCTTTCGGCGAAAGTGCTGTTTTCACAGTGCTAAGTACTCTCAACTCTATCAACAATGAAGGTTTTACCAGTTTCCTAAGTCTCTCTTATTTTCTTGTACTTATACTTGGAATTCTCTGTGTAAACCTCTGTAACTTCTCTAGGTAGATTAATCACTGTGTACTTTCTCTTGTTTCTATCTGTTACCAATCTTGAGAAACTCATACATGCTCTTTTCACTGTTTCATGGTCTTAGAGAAGTAGATTTCTTTGGGTGAAAGTGCTGTTTTCACAGTGCTAAGTACTCCCAACTCAATCAACATTGTAAGTTTTATCAGTTTTCTAAGTCTCTCTTATCTTCTTTTACTTATACTTGGAATTTTCTGTGTAAAACACTGTAACTTCTCTAGGTAGATGAATCACTGTGTACTTTCTCTTGTTTCTATCTGTTACTAATCTTGAGAAACTCATACATTCTCTGTTACCTGTTTCCCGGTGTTAGAGAAGTAGATCTCTTTCTGCGAAAGTGCTGTTTTCACAGTGCTAAGTACTCCCAACTCTATCAACAATGTAGGTTTTACCAGTTTTCTAACTCTCTCTTATTTTCTTGTACTTAAACTTGGAATTTTCTGTGTAAACCTCTGTAACTTCGCTAGGTAGAGGAATCACTGAGTACTTCTTTTGTTTCTATCTGTTACTAATCTTGAGAAACTCATACATTCTCTTTTCACTGTTTCCCGGTGTTAGAGAAGTAGATTTCTTTGTGCGAAAGTGCTGTTTTCACAGTGCTAAGTGCTCCCAACTCTATCAACAATGTAGGTTTTACCAGTTTTCTAAGTCTATCTTATTTTCTTGTACTTATACTTGGAATTCTCTGTGTAAACCTCTGTAACTTCTCTAGGTAGATGAATCACTGTGTACTTTCTCTTGTTTCTATCTGTTACCAATCTTGAGAAACTCATACATTCTCTTTTCACTGATTCACGGTGTTAGAGAATTAGATTTCTTTCGGCGAAAGTGCTGTTTTCACAGTGCTAAGTACTCCCAACCCAATCAACAATGTAGGTTTTACCAGTTTCCTAAGTCTCTCTTATTTTCTTGTACTTATACTTGGAATTCTCTGTGTAAACCTCTGTAACTTCTCTAGGTAGATGAATCACTGTGTACTTTCTCTTGTTTCTATCTGTTACTAATCTTGAGAAACTCATACATTCCCTGTTACCTGTTTCCCGGTCTTAGAGAAGTAGATTTCTTTCGGCGAAAGTGCTGTTTTCACAGTGCTGAGTACTCCCAACCCAATAAACAATGTAAGTTTTACCAGTTTTCTAAGTCTCTCTTATCTTCTTTTACTTATACTTGGAATTCTCTGTGTAAACCTCTGTAACTTCTCTAGATAGATGAATCACTGTGTACTTTCTCTTGTTTCTATCTGTTACTAATCTTGAGAAACTCATACATTCTCTTTTCACTGTTTCCCGGTCTTAGAGAAGTAGATTTCTGTCGGCGAAAGTGCAGTTTTCACAGTGCTAAGTACTCCCAACTCTATCAACAATGTTGGTTTTACCAGTTTTCTAAGTCTCTCTTATTTTCTTGTACTTATACTTGGAATTCTCTGTGTAAACCTCTGTAACTTCTCTAGTTAGATGAATCACTGTGTACTTTCTCTTGTTTTTATCTGTTACCAATCTTGAGAAACTGATACATTCTCTTTTCACTGTTACCCGGTCTTAGAGAAGTAGATTTCTTTCGGCGAAAGTGCTGTTTTCACAGTGCTAAGTACTCCCAACTCTATCAACAATGTAGGTTTTACCAGTTTTCTAAGTCTCTGTTATTTTCTTGTACTTAAACTTGGAATTTTCTGTGTAAACCTCTGTAACTTCTCTAGGTAGATGAATCACTGTGTACTTCTTTTGTTTCTATCCGTTACTAATCTTGAGAAACTCATACATTCTCTGTTACCTGTTTCCTGGTGTTAGAGAAGAAGATTTCTTTCGGCGAAAGTGCTGTTTTCACAGTGTAAGTACTCTCAACTCTATCAACAGTGAAAGTTTTACCAGTTTCCTAAGTCTCTCTTATTTTCTTGTACTTATACTTGGAATTCTCTGTGTAAACCTCTGTAATTCCTCTAGGTAGATGAATCACTGTGTACTTTCTCTTGTTTCTATCTGTTACCAATCTTGAGAAACTCATACATTCTCTTTTCACTGTTTCACGGTCTTAGAGAAGTAGATTTGTTTGGGCGAAAGTGCTGTTTTCACAGTGCTAAGTACTCCCAACTCAATCAACAATGTAAGTTTTACCAGTTTTCTAAGTCTCTCTTATTTTCTTGTACTTAACCTTGGAATTTTCTGTGTAAACCTCTGTAACTTCTCTAGGTAGATGAATCACTGTGTACTTCTTTTGTTTCTATCTGTTACTAATCTTGAGAAACTCATACATTCTCTGTTACCTGTTTCCTGGTGTTAGAGTAGAAGATTTCTTTCGGCGAAAGTGCTGTTTTCACAGTGCTAAGTACTCTCAACTCTATTAACAATGAAGGTTTTACCAGTTTTCTAAGTCTCTCTTATTTTCTTGTACTTATACTTGGAATTCTCTGTGTAAACCTCTGTAACTTCTCTAGGTAGATGAATCACTGTGTACTTTCTCTTGTTTCTATCTGTTACCAATCTTGAGAAACTCATACATTCTCTTTTCACTGTTTCACGGTCTTAGAGAAGTAGATTTCTTTCGGCGAAAGTGCTGTTTTCACCGTGGTAAGTACTCCCAACTCAGTTAACAATGTAAGTTTTACCAGTTTTCTAAGTCTCTCTTATTTTCTTGTACTTAAACTTGGAATTTTCTGTGTAAACCTCTGTAACTTCGCTAGGTAGAGGAATCACTGAGTACTTCTTTTGTTTCTATCTGTTACTAATCTTGAGAAACTTATACATTCTCTTTTCACTGTTTCCCGGTGTTAGAGAAGTAGATTTCTTTGTGCAAAAGTGCTGTTTTCACAGTGCTAAGTGCTCCCAACTCTATCAACAATGTAGGTTTTACCAGTTTTCTAAGTCTATCTTATTTTCTTGTACTTATACTTGGAATTCTCTGTGTAAACCTCTGTAACTTCTCTAGGTAGATGAATCACTGTGTACTTTCTCTTGTTTCTATCTGTTACCAATCTTGAGAAACTCATACATTCTCTTTTCACTGATTCACGGTCTTAGAGAAGTAGATTTCTTTCGGCGAAAGTGCTGTTTTCACAGTGCTAAGTACTCCCAACCCAATCAACAATGTAGGTTTTACCAGTTTTCTAAGTCTCTCTTATTTTCTTGTACTTATACTTGGAATTCTCTGTGTAAACCTCTGTAACTTCTCTAGGTAGATGAATCACTGTGTACTTTCTCTTGTTTCTATCTGTTACTAATCTTGAGAAACTCATACATTCCCTGTTACCTGTTTCCCGGTCTTAGAGAAGTAGATTTCTTTCAGCGAAAGTGCTGTTTTCACAGTGCTGAGTACTCCCAACCCAATAAACAATGTAAGTTTTACCAGTTTTCTAAGTCTCTCTTATCTTCTTTTACTTATACTTGGAATTTTCTGTGTAACCCTCTGTAACTTCTCTAGGTAGATGAATCACTATGTACTTTCTCTTGTTTCTATCTGTTACCAATCTTCAGAAACTCATACATTCTCTTTTCACTGTTTCCCGGTCTTAGAGAAGCAGATTTCTTTCGGCGAAAGTGCAGTTTTCACAGTGCTAAGTACTCCCAACTCTATCAACAATGTAGGTTTTACCACTTTTCTAAGTCTCTCTTATTTTCTTCTACTTATACTTGGAATTCTCTGTGTAAACCTCTGTAACTTCTCTAGGTAGATGAATCACTGTGTACTTTCTCTTGTTTCTATCAGTTACTAATCTTGAGAAACTCATACATTCTCTGTTACCTGTTTCCCGGTGTTAGAGAAGTAGATCTCTTTCTGCGAAAGTGCTGTTTTCACAGTGCTAAGTACTCCCAACTCTATCAACAATGTAGGTTTTACCAGTTTTCTAACTCTCTCTTATTTTCTTGTACTTATACTTGGAATTCTCTGTGTAAACCTCTGTAACTTCTCTAGGTAGATGAATCACTGTGTACTTTCTCTTGTTTCTATCTTTTACCAATCTTGAGAAACTCATACATTCTCTTTTCACTGTTTCCCGGTCTTAGAGAAGTAGATTTCTTTCGGCGAAAGTGCTGTTTTCACAGTGCTAAGTACTCCCAACTCTATCAACAATGTAGGTTTTACCAGTTTTCTAAGTCTCTCTTATTTTCTTGTACTTATACTTGGAATTCTCTGTGTAAACCTCTGTAACTTCTCTAGCTAGATGAATCACTGTGTACTATCTCTTGTTTCTATCTGTTACCAATCTTGAGAAACTCATACATTCTCTTTTCACTGTTTCCCGGTCTTAGAGAAGTAGATTTCTTTCGCGAAAGTGCTGTTTTCACAGTGCTAAGTACTCCCAACTCTATCAACAATGTAGGTTTCACCAGTTTTCTAAGTCTCTCTTATTTTCTTGTACTTATACTTGGAATTCTCTGTGTAAACCTCTGTAACTTCTCTAGGTAGATGAATCACTGTGTACTTTCTCTTCTTTCTATCTGTTACCAATCTTGAGAAACTCATACATTCTCTTTTCACTATTTCCCCGTCTTAGAGAAGTAGATTTCTTTCGGCGAAAGTGCTGTTTTCACCGTGGTAAGTACTCCCAACTCAGTTAACAATGTAAGTTTTACCAGTTTTCTAAGTCTCTCTTATTTTCTTGTACTTAAACTTGGAATTTTCTGTGTAAACCTCTGTAATTTCGCTAGGTAGAGGAATCACTGAGTACTTCTTTTGTTTCTATCTGTTACTAATCTTGAGAAAGTCATACATTCTCTTTTCACTGTTTCCCGGTGTTAGAGAAGTAGATTTCTTTGTGCGAAAGTGCTGTTTTCACAGTGCTAAGTGCTCCCAACTCTATCAACAATGTAGGTTTTACCAGTTTTCTAAGTCTCTCTTATTTTCTTGTACTTATACTTGGAATTCTCTGTGTAAACCTCTGTATCTTCTCTAGGTAGATGAATCACTGTTTACTTTCTCTTGTTTCTATCTGTTACCAATCTTGAGAAACTGATGCATTCTCTTTTCACTGTTTCCCGTTCTTAAAGAAGTAGATTTCTTTCGACGAAAGTGCTGTTTTCACAGTGCTAAGTACTCCCAACTCTATCAACAGTGTAGGTTTTACCAGTTTTCTAAGTCTCTCTTATTTTCTTGTACTTATGCTTGGAATTCTCTGTGTAAACCTCTGTAACTTCTCTAGGTAGATGAATCACTGTGTACTTTCTCTTGTTTCTATCTGTTACCAATCTTGAGAAACTCATACATTCTCTTTTCACTGTTTCACGGTCTTAGAGAGGTAGATTTCTTTGGGTGAAAGTGCTGTTTTCACAGTGCTAAGTACTACCAACTCAATCAACAATGTAAGTTTTACCAGTTTTCTAAGTCACTCTTATCTTCTTTTACTTATACTTGGAATTTTCTGTGTGAACCTCTGTAACTTCTCTAGGTAGATGAATCACTGTGTACTTTCTCTTGTTTCTATCTGTTACCAATCTTGAGAAACTCATACGTTCTCTTTTCACTGTTTCCCGGTCTTAGAGAAGTAGATTTATTTCGGCCAAAGTGCTGTTTTCACCGTGGTAAGTACTCCCAACTCAGTTAACAAAGTAAGTTTTACCAGTTTTCTAAGTCTCTCTTATTTTCTTGTACTTATACTTGAAATTCTCTGTGTAAACCTCTGTAACTTCTCTAGGTAGATGAATCACTGTGTACTTCTTTTGCTTCTATCTGTTACTAATCTTGAGAAACTCATACATTCTCTGTTACCTGTTTCCTGGTGTTAGAGAAGAAGATTTCTTTCGGCGAAAGTGCTGTTTTCACAGTGCTAAGTACTCTCAACTCTATCAACAATGAAGGTTATACCAGTTTCCTAAGTCTCTCTTATTTTCTTGTACTTATACTTGGAATTCTCTGTGTAAACCTCTGTAACTTCTCTAGGTAGATGAATCACTGTGTACTTTCTCTTGTTTCTATCTGTTACCAATCTTGAGAAACTCATACATTCTCTTTTCACTGTTTCATGGTCTTAGAGAAGTAGATTTCTTTGGGTGAAAGTGCTGTTTTCACAGTGCTAAGTACTCCCAACTCAATCAACAATGTAAGTTTTATCAGTTTTCTAAGTCTCTCTTATCTTCTTTTACTTATACTTGGAATTTTCTGTGTAAAACACTGTAACTTTTCTAGGTAGATGAATCACTGTGTACTTTCTCTTGTTTCTATCTGTTACTAATCTTGAGAAACTCATACATTCTCTGTTACCTGTTTCCCGGTGTTAGAGAAGTAGATCTCTTTCTGCGAAAGTGCTGTTTTCACAGTGCTAAGTACTCCCAACACTATCAACAATGTAGGTTTTACCAGTTTTCTAACTCTCTCTTATTTTCTTGTACTTATACTTGGAATTCTCTGTGTAAACCTCTGTAACTTCTCTAGGTAGATGAATCACTGTGTACTTTCTCTTGTTTCTATCTTTTACCAATCTTGAGAAACTCATACATTCTCTTTTCACTGTTTCCCGGTCTTAGAGAAGTAGATTTCTTTCGGCGAAAGTGCTGTTTTCACAGTGCTAAGTACTCCCAACTCTATCAACAATGTAGGTTTTACCAGTTTTCTAAGTCTCTCTTATTTTCTTGTACTTATACTTGGAATTCTCTGTGTAAACCTCTGTAACTTCTCTAGGTAGATGAATCACTGTGTACTATCTCTTGTTTCTATCTGTTACCAATCTTGAGAAACTCATACATTCTCTTTTCACTGTTTCCCGGTCTTAGAGAAGTAGATTTCTTTCGCGAAAGTGCTGTTTTCACAGTGCTAAGTACTCCCAACTCTATCAACAATGTAGGTTTCACCAGTTTTCTAAGTCTCTCTTATTTTCTTGTACTTATACTTGGAATTCTCTGTGTAAACCTCTGTAACTTCTCTAGGTAGATGAATCACTGTGTACTTTCTCTTCTTTCTATCTGTTACCAATCTTGAGAAACTCATACATTCTCTTTTCACCATTTCCCGTCTTAGAGAAGTAGATTTCTTTCGGCGAAAGTGCTGTTTTCACAGTGCTAAGTACTCCCAACTCTATCAACAATGTAGGTTTTACCAGTTTTCTAAGTCTTGTTATTTTCTTGTACTTAAACTTGGAATTTTCTATGTAAACCTCTGTAACTTCTCTAGGTAGATGAATCACTGTGTACTTCTTTTGTTTCTATCCGTTACTAATCTTGAGAAACTCATACATTCTCTGTTACCTGTTTCCTGGTGTTAGAGAAGAAGATTTCTTTCGGCGAAAGTGCTGTTTTCACAGTGTAAGTACTCTCAACTCTATCAACAGTGAAAGTTTTACCAGTTTCCTAAGTCTCTCTTATTTTCTTGTACTTATACTTGGAATTCTCTGTGTAAACCTCTGTAATTCCTCTAGGTAGATGAATCACTGTGTACTTTCTCTTGTTTCTATCTGTTACCAATCTTGAGAAACTCATACATTCTCTTTTCACTGTTTCACGGTCTTAGAGAAGTAGATTTGTTTGGGCGAAAGTGCTGTTTTCACAGTGCTAAGTACTCCCAACTCAATCAACAATGTAAGTTTTACCAGTTTTCTAAGTCTCTCTTATTTTCTTGTACTTAAACTTGGAATTTTCTGTGTAAACCTCTGTAACTTCTCTAGGTAGATGAATCACTGTGTACTTCTTTTGTTTCTATCTGTTACTAATCTTGAGAAACTCATACATTCTCTGTTACCTGTTTCCTGGTGTTAGAGTAGAAGATTTCTTTCGGCGAAAGTGCTGTTTTCACAGTGCTAAGTACTCTCAACTCTATTAACAATGAAGGTTTTACCAGTTTTCTAAGTCTCTCTTATTTTCTTGTACTTATACTTGGAATTCTCTGTGTAAACCTCTGTAACTTCTCTAGGTAGATGAATCACTGTGTACTTTCTCTTGTTTCTATCTGTTACCAATCTTGAGAAACTCATACATTCTCTTTTCACTGTTTCACGGTCTTAGAGAAGTAGATTTCTTTCGGCGAAAGTGCTGTTTTCACCGTGGTAAGTACTCCCAACTCAGTTAACAATGTAAGTTTTACCAGTTTTCTAAGTCTCTCTTATTTTCTTGTACTTAAACTTGGAATTTTCTGTGTAAACCTCTGTAACTTCGCTAGGTAGAGGAATCACTGAGTACTTCTTTTGTTTCTATCTGTTACTAATCTTGAGAAACATATACATTCTCTTTTCACTGTTTCCCGGTGTTAGAGAAGTAGATTTCTTTGTGCAAAAGTGCTGTTTTCACAGTGCTAAGTGCTCCCAACTCTATCAACAATGTAGGTTTTACCAGTTTTCTAAGTCTATCTTATTTTCTTGTACTTATACTTGGAATTCTCTGTGTAAACCTCTGTAACTTCTCTAGGTAGATGAATCACTGTGTACTTTCTCTTGTTTCTATCTGTTACCAATCTTGAGAAACTCATACATTCTCTTTTCACTGATTCACGGTCTTAGAGAAGTAGATTTCTTTCGGCGAAAGTGCTGTTTTCACAGTGCTAAGTACTCCCAACCCAATCAACAATGTAGGTTTTACCAGTTTTCTAAGTCTCTCTTATTTTCTTGTACTTATACTTGGAATTCTCTGTGTAAACCTCTGTAACTTCTCTAGGTAGATGAATCACTGTGTACTTTCTCTTGTTTCTATCTGTTACTAATCTTGAGAAACTCATACATTCCCTGTTACCTGTTTCCCGGTCTTAGAGAAGTAGATTTCTTTCAGCGAAAGTGCTGTTTTCACAGTGCTGAGTACTCCCAACCCAATAAACAATGTAAGTTTTACCAGTTTTCTAAGTCTCTCTTATCTTCTTTTACTTATACTTGGAATTTTCTGTGTAACCCTCTGTAACTTCTCTAGGTAGATGAATCACTATGTACTTTCTCTTGTTTCTATCTGTTACCAATCTTCAGAAACTCATACATTCTCTTTTCACTGTTTCCCGGTCTTAGAGAAGCAGATTTCTTTCGGCGAAAGTGCAGTTTTCACAGTGCTAAGTACTCCCAACTCTATCAACAATGTAGGTTTTACCACTTTTCTAAGTCTCTCTTATTTTCTTCTACTTATACTTGGAATTCTCTGTGTAAACCTCTGTAACTTCTCTAGGTAGATGAATCACTGTGTACTTTCTCTTGTTTCTATCAGTTACTAATCTTGAGAAACTCATACATTCTCTGTTACCTGTTTCCCGGTGTTAGAGAAGTAGATCTCTTTCTGCGAAAGTGCTGTTTTCACAGTGCTAAGTACTCCCAACTCTATCAACAATGTAGGTTTTACCAGTTTTCTAACTCTCTCTTATTTTCTTGTACTTATACTTGGAATTCTCTGTGTAAACCTCTGTAACTTCTCTAGGTAGATGAATCACTGTGTACTTTCTCTTGTTTCTATCTTTTACCAATCTTGAGAAACTCATACATTCTCTTTTCACTGTTTCCCGGTCTTAGAGAAGTAGATTTCTTTCGGCGAAAGTGCTGTTTTCACAGTGCTAAGTACTCCCAACTCTATCAACAATGTAGGTTTTACCAGTTTTCTAAGTCTCTCTTATTTTCTTGTACTTATACTTGGAATTCTCTGTGTAAACCTCTGTAACTTCTCTAGCTAGATGAATCACTGTGTACTATCTCTTGTTTCTATCTGTTACCAATCTTGAGAAACTCATACATTCTCTTTTCACTGTTTCCCGGTCTTAGAGAAGTAGATTTCTTTCGCGAAAGTGCTGTTTTCACAGTGCTATGTACTCCCAACTCTATCAACAATGTAGGTTTCACCAGTTTTCTAAGTCTCTCTTATTTTCTTGTACTTATACTTGGAATTCTCTGTGTAAACCTCTGTAACTTCTCTAGGTAGATGAATCACTGTGTACTTTCTCTTCTTTCTATCTGTTACCAATCTTGAGAAACTCATACATTCTCTTTTCACTATTTCCCCGTCTTAGAGAAGTAGATTTCTTTCGGCGAAAGTGCTGTTTTCACCGTGGTAAGTACTCCCAACTCAGTTAACAATGTAAGTTTTACCAGTTTTCTAAGTCTCTCTTATTTTCTTGTACTTAAACTTGGAATTTTCTGTGTAAACCTCTGTAATTTCGCTAGGTAGAGGAATCACTGAGTACTTCTTTTGTTTCTATCTGTTACTAATCTTGAGAAAGTCATACATTCTCTTTTCACTGTTTCCCGGTGTTAGAGAAGTAGATTTCTTTGTGCGAAAGTGCTGTTTTCACAGTGCTAAGTGCTCCCAACTCTATCAACAATGTAGGTTTTACCAGTTTTCTAAGTCTCTCTTATTTTCTTGTACTTATACTTGGAATTCTCTGTGTAAACCTCTGTATCTTCTCTAGGTAGATGAATCACTGTTTACTTTCTCTTGTTTCTATCTGTTACCAATCTTGAGAAACTGATGCATTCTCTTTTCACTGTTTCCCGTTCTTAAAGAAGTAGATTTCTTTCGACGAAAGTGCTGTTTTCACAGTGCTAAGTACTCCCAACTCTATCAACAGTGTAGGTTTTACCAGTTTTCTAAGTCTCTCTTATTTTCTTGTACTTATGCTTGGAATTCTCTGTGTAAACCTCTGTAACTTCTCTAGGTAGATGAATCACTGTGTACTTTCTCTTGTTTCTATCTGTTACCAATCTTGAGAAACTCATACATTCTCTTTTCACTGTTTCACGGTCTTAGAGAGGTAGATTTCTTTGGGTGAAAGTGCTGTTTTCACAGTGCTAAGTACTACCAACTCAATCAACAATGTAAGTTTTACCAGTTTTCTAAGTCACTCTTATCTTCTTTTACTTATACTTGGAATTTTCTGTGTGAACCTCTGTAACTTCTCTAGGTAGATGAATCACTGTGTACTTTCTCTTGTTTCTATCTGTTACCAATCTTGAGAAACTCATACGTTCTCTTTTCACTGTTTCCCGGTCTTAGAGAAGTAGATTTATTTCGGCCAAAGTGCTGTTTTCACCGTGGTAAGTACTCCCAACTCAGTTAACAAAGTAAGTTTTACCAGTTTTCTAAGTCTCTCTTATTTTCTTGTACTTATACTTGAAATTCTCTGTGTAAACCTCTGTAACTTCTCTAGGTAGATGAATCACTGTGTACTTCTTTTGCTTCTATCTGTTACTAATCTTGAGAAACTCATACATTCTCTGTTACCTGTTTCCTGGTGTTAGAGAAGAAGATTTCTTTCGGCGAAAGTGCTGTTTTCACAGTGCTAAGTACTCTCAACTCTATCAACAATGAAGGTTATACCAGTTTCCTAAGTCTCTCTTATTTTCTTGTACTTATACTTGGAATTCTCTGTGTAAACCTCTGTAACTTCTCTAGGTAGATGAATCACTGTGTACTTTCTCTTGTTTCTATCTGTTACCAATCTTGAGAAACTCATACATTCTCTTTTCACTGTTTCATGGTCTTAGAGAAGTAGATTTCTTTGGGTGAAAGTGCTGTTTTCACAGTGCTAAGTACTCCCAACTCAATCAACAATGTAAGTTTTATCAGTTTTCTAAGTCTCTCTTACCTTCTTTTACTTATACTTGGAATTTTCTGTGTAAAACACTGTAACTTTTCTAGGTAGATGAATCACTGTGTACTTTCTCTTGTTTCTATCTGTTACTAATCTTGAGAAACTCATACATTCTCTGTTACCTGTTTCCCGGTGTTAGAGAAGTAGATCTCTTTCTGCGAAAGTGCTGTTTTCACAGTGCTAAGTACTCCCAACACTATCAACAATGTAGGTTTTACCAGTTTTCTAACTCTCTCTTATTTTCTTGTACTTATACTTGGAATTCTCTGTGTAAACCTCTGTAACTTCTCTAGGTAAATGAATCACTGTGTACTTTCTCTTGTTTCTATCTTTTACCAATCTTGAGAAACTCATACATTCTCTTTTCACTGTTTCCCGGTCTTAGAGAAGTAGATTTCTTTCGGCGAAAGTGCTGTTTTCACAGTGCTAAGTACTCCCAACTCTATCAACAATGTAGGTTTTACCAGTTTTCTAAGTCTCTCTTATTTTCTTGTACTTATACTTGGAATTCTCTGTGTAAACCTCTGTAACTTCTCTAGGTAGATGAATCACTGTGTACTATCTCTTGTTTCTATCTGTTACCAATCTTGAGAAACTCATACATTCTCTTTTCACTGTTTCCCGGTCTTAGAGAAGTAGATTTCTTTCGCGAAAGTGCTGTTTTCACAGTGCTAAGTACTCCCAACTCTATCAACAATGTAGGTTTCACCAGTTTTCTAAGTCTCTCTTATTTTCTTGTACTTATACTTGGAATTCTCTGTGTAAACCTCTGTAACTTCTCTAGGTAGATGAATCACTGTGTACTTTCTCTTCTTTCTATCTGTTACCAATCTTGAGAAACTCATACATTCTCTTTTCACCATTTCCCGTCTTAGAGAAGTAGATTTCTTTCGGCGAAAGTGCTGTTTTCACCGTGGTAAGTACTCCCAACTCAGTTAACAATGTAAGTTTTACCAGTTTTCTAAGTCTCTCTTATTTTCTTGTACTTAAACTTGGAATTTTCTGTGTAAACCTCTGTAACTTCGCTAGGTAGAGTAATCACTGAGTACTTCTTTTGTTTCTATCTGTTACTAATCTTGAGAAACTCATACATTCTCTTTTCACTGTTTCCCGGTGTTAGAGAAGTAGATTTCTTTGTGCGAAAGTGCTGTTTTCACAGTGCTAAGTGCTCCCAACTCTATCAACAATGTAGGTTTTACCAGTTTTCTAAGTCTCTCTTATTTTCTTGTACTTATACTTGGAATTCTCTGTGTAAACCTCTGTAACTTCTCTAGGTAGATGAATCACTGTGTACTTTCTCTTGTTTCTATCTGTTACCAATCTTGAGAAACTCATACATTCTCTTTTCACTGTTTCCCGGTCTTAGAGGAGTAGATTTCTTTCGGCGAAAGTGCTGTTTTCACAGTGCTAAGTACTCCCAACCCAATCAACAATGTAGGTTTTACCAGTTTTCTAAGTCTCTCTAATTTTCTTGTACTTATACTTGGAATTCTCTGTGTAAACCTCTGTAACTTCTCTAGGTAGATGAATCACTGTGTACTTTCTCTTGTTTCTATCTGTTACTAATCTTGAGAAACTCATACATTCTCTGTTACCTGTTTCCCGGTCTTAGAGAAGTAGATTTCTTTCGGCGAAAGTGCTGTTTTCACAGTGCTGAGTACTCCCAACCCAATCAACAATGTAAGTTTTACCAGTTTTCTAAGTCTCTCTTATCTTCTTTTACTTATACTTGGAATTTTCTGTGTAACCCTCTGTAACTTCTCTAGGTAGATGAATCACTGTGTACTTTCTCTTGTTTCTATCTGTTACCAATCTTGAGAAACTCATACATTCTCTTTTCACTGTTTCCCGGTCTTAGAGAAGTAGATTTCTTTCGGCGAAAGTGCTGTTTTCACAGTGCTAAGTACTCCCAAACCAATCAACAATGTAAGTTTTACCAGTTTTCAAAGTCTCTCTTAACTTCTTTTACTTATACTTGGAATTCTCTGTGTAAACCTCTGTAACTTCTCTAGATAGATGAATCACTGTGTACTTTCTCTTGTTTCTATCTGTTACCAATCTTCAGAAACTCATACATTCTCTTTTCACTGTTTCCCGGTCTTAGAGAAGCAGATTTCTTTCGGCGAAAGTGCTGTTTTCACAGTGCTATGTACTCTCAACTCTATCAACAATGTAGGTTTTACCAGTTTTCTAAGTCTCTCTTATTTTCTTGTACTTATACTTGGAATTCTCTGTGTAAACCTCTGTAACTTCTCTAGGTAGGTGAATCACTGTGTACTTTCTCTTGTTTCTATCTTTTACCAATCTTGAGAAACTCATACATTCTCTTTTCACTGTTTCCCGGTCTTAGAGAAGTAGATTTCTTTCGGCGAAAGTGGTGTTTTCACAGTGCTAAGTACTCCCAACTCAATCAACAATGTAAGTTTTACCAGTTTTCTAAGTCTCTCTTATTTTCTTGTACTTAAACTTGGAATTTTCTGTGTAAACCTCTGTAACTTCTCTAGGTAGATGAATCACTGTGTACTTCTTTTGTTTCTATCTGTTACTAATCTTGAGAAACTCATACATTCTCTGTTACCTGTTTCCTGGTGTTAGAGAAGAAGATTTCTTTCGGCGAAAGTGCTGTTTTCACAGTGCTAAGTACTCTCAACTCTATTAACAATGAAGGTTTTACCAGTTTTCTAAGTCTCTCTTATTTTCTTGTACTTATACTTGGAATTCTCTGTGTAAACCTCTGTAACTTCTCTAGGTAGATGAATCACTGTGTACTTTCTCTTGTTTCTATCTGTTACCAATCTTGAGAAACTCATACATTCCCTTTTCACTGATTCACGGTGTTAGAGAATTAGATTTCTTTCGGCGAAAGTGCTGTTTTCACAGTGCTAAGTACTCCAAACCCAATCAACAATGTAGGTTTTACCAGTTTTCTAAGTCTCTCTTATTTTCTTGTACTTATACTTGGAATTCTCTGTGTAAACCTCTGTAACTTCTCTAGGTAGATGAATCACTGTGTACTTTCTCTTGTTTCTATCTGTTACTAATCTTGAGAAACTCATACATTCCCTGTTACCTGTTTCCCGGTCTTAGAGAAGTAGATTTCTTTCAGCGAAAGTGCTGTTTTCACAGTGCTGAGTACTCCCAACCCAATAAACAATGTAAGTTTTACCAGTTTTCTAAGTCTCTCTTATCTTCTTTTACTTATACTTGGAATTTTCTGTGTAACCCTCTGTAACTTCTCTAGGTAGATGAATCACTATGTACTTTCTCTTGTTTCTATCTGTTACCAATCTTCAGAAACTCATACATTCTCTTTTCACTGTTTCCCGGTCTTAGAGAAGCAGATTTCTTTCGGCGAAAGTGCTGTTTTCACAGTGCTAAGTACTCTCAACTCTATCAACAATGTAGGTTTTACCAGTTTTCTAAGTCTCTCTTATTTTCTTGTACTTATACTTGGAATTCTCTGTGTAAACCTCTGTAACTTCTCTAGGTAGGTGAATCACTGTGTACTTTCTCTTGTTTCTATCTTTTACCAGTCTTGAGAAACTCATACATTCTCTTTTCACTGTTTCCCGGTCTTAGAGAAGTAGATTTCTTTCGGCGAAAGTGCAGTTTTCACAGTGCTAAGTACTCCCAACTCTATCAACAATGTAGGTTTTACCACTTTTCTAAGTCTCTCTTATTTTCTTCTACTTATACTTGGAATTCTCTGTGTAAACCTCTGTAACTTCTCTAGGTAGATGAATCACTGTGTACTTTCTCTTGTTTCTATCTGTTACTAATCTTGAGAAACTCATACATTCTCTGTTACCTGTTTCCCGGTGTTAGAGAAGTAGATTTATTTCGGCCAAAGTGCTGTTTTCACCGTGGTAAGTACTCCCAACTCAGTTAACAAAGTAAGTTTTACCAGTTTTCTAAGTCTTATTTTCTTGTACTTATACTTGGAATTCTCTGTGTAAACCTCTGTAACTTCTCTAGGTAGATGAATCACTGTGTACTTCTTTTGTTTCTTTCTGTTACTAATCTTGAGAAACTCATACATTCTCTGTTACCTGTTTCCTGGTGTTAGAGAAGAAGATTTCTTTCGGCGAAAGTGCTCTTTTCACAGTGCTAAGTACTCTCAACTCTATCAACAATGAAGGTTTTACCAGTTTCCTAAGTCTCTCTTATTTTCTTGTACTTATACTTGGAATTCTCTGTGTAAACCTCTGTAACTTCTCTAGGTAGATGAATCACTGTGTACTTTCTCTTGTTTCTATCTGTTACCAATCTTGAGAAACTCATACATTCTCTTTTCACTGTTTCATGGTCTTAGAGAAGTAGATTTCTTTGGGTGAAAGTGCTGTTTTCACAGTGCTAAGTACTCCCAACTCAATCAACAATGTAAGTTTTATCAGTTTTCTAAGTCTCTCTTATCTTCTTTTACTTATACTTGGAATTTTCTGTGTAAAACACTGTAACTTCTCTAGGTAGATGAATCACTGTGTACTTTCTCTTGTTTCTATCTGTTACTAATCTTGAGAAACTCATACATTCTCTGTTACCTGTTTCCCGGTGTTAGAGAAGTAGATCTCTTTCTGCGAAAGTGCTGTTTTCACAGTGCTAAGTACTCCCAACACTATCAACAATGTAGGTTTTACCAGTTTTCTAACTCTCTCTTATTTTCTTGGACTTATACTTGGAATTCTCTGTGTAAACCTCTGTAACTTCTCTAGGTAGATGAATCACTGTGTACTTTCTCTTGTTTCTATCTTTTACCAATCTTGAGAAACTCATACATTCTCTTTTCACTGTTTCCCGGTCTTAGAGAAGTAGATTTCTTTCGGCGAAAGTGATGTTTTCACAGTGCTAAGTACTCCCAACTCTATCAACAATGTAGGTTTTACCAGTTTTCTAAGTCTCTCTTATTTTCTTGTACTTATACTTGGAATTCTCTGTGTAAACCTCTGTAACTTCTCTAGGTAGATGAATCACTGTGTACTATCTCTTGTTTCTATCTGTTACCAATCTTGAGAAACTCATACATTCTCTTTTCACTGTTTCCCGGTCTTAGAGAAGTAGATTTCTTTCGCGAAAGTGCTGTTTTCACAGTACTAAGTACTCCCAACTCTATCAACAATGTAGGTTTCACCAGTTTTCTAAGTCTCTCTTATTTTCTTGTACTTATACTTGGAATTCTCTGTGTAAACCTCTGTAACTTCTCTAGGTAGATGAATCACTGTGTACTTTCTCTTCTTTCTATCTGTTACCAATCTTGAGAAAATCATACATTCTCTTTTCACTATTTCCCGGTCTTAGAGAAGTAGATTTCTTTCGGCGAAAGTGCTGTTTTCACCGTGGTAAGTACTCCCAACTCAGTTAACAATGTAAGTTTTACCAGTTTTCTAAGTCTCTCTTATTTTCTTGTACTTAAACTTGGAATTTTCTGTGTAAACCTCTGTAACTTCGCTAGGTAGAGGAATCACTGAGTACTTCTTTTGTTTCTATCTGTTACTAATCTTGAGAAACTCATACATTCTCTTTTCACTGTTTCCCGGTGTTAGAGAAGTAGATTTCTTTGTGCGAAAGTGCTGTTTTCACAGTGCTAAGTACTCCCAACTCTATCAACAATGTAGATTTTACCAGTTTTCTAAGTCTCTCTTATTTTCTTGTACTTATACTTGGAATTCTCTGTGTAAACCTCTGTAACTTCTCTAGGTAGATGAATCACTGTGTACTATCTCTTGTTTCTATCTGTTACCAAACTTGAGAAACTCATACATTCTCTTTTCACTGTTTCACGGTCTTAGAGAAGTAGATTTGTTTGGGCGAAAGTGCTGTTTTCACAGTGCTAAGAACTCCCAACTCAATCAACAATGTAAGTTTTACCAGTTTTCTAAGTCTCTCTTATTTTCTTGTACTTAAACTTGGAATTTTCTGTGTAAACCTCTGTAACTTCTCTAGGTAGATGAATCACTGTGTACTTCTTTTGTTTCTATCTGTTACTAATCTTGAGAAACTCATACATTCTCTGTTACCTGTTTCCTGGTGTTAGAGAAGAAGATTTCTTTCGGCGAAAGTGCTGTTTTCACAGTGCTAAGTACTCTCAACTCTATCAACAATGAAGGTTTTACCAGTTTTCTAAGTCTCTCTTATTTTCTTGTACTTATACTTGGAATTCTCTGTGTAAACCTCTGTAACTTCTCTAGGTAGATGAATCACTGTGTACTTTCTCTTGTTTCTATCTGTTACCAATCTTGAGAAACTCATACATTCTCTTTTCACTGTTTCACGGTCTTAGAGAAGTAGATTTCTTTCGGCGAAAGTGCTGTTTTCACAGTGCTAAGTACTCCCAACTCAGTTAACAATGTAAGTTTTACCAGTTTTCTAAGTCTCTCTTATTTTCTTGTACTTAAACTTGGAATTTTCTGTGTAAACCTCTGTAACTTCGCTAGGTAGAGGAATCACTGAGTACTTCTTTTGTTTCTATCTGTTACTAATCTTGAGAAACTTATACATTCTCTTTTCACTGTTTCCCGGTGTTAGAGAAGTAGATTTCTTTGTGCGAAAGTGCTGTTTTCACAGTGCTAAGTGCTCCCAACTCTATCAACAATGTAGGTTTTACCACTTTTCTAAGTCTCTCTTATTTTCTTGTACTTATACTTGGAATTCTCTGTGTAAACCTCTGTAACTTCTCTAGGTAGATGAATCACTGTGTACTTTCTCTTGTTTCTATCTGTTACCAATCTTGAGAAACTCATACATTTTCTTTTCACTGATTCACGGTGTTAGAGAATTAGATTTCTTTCGGCGAAAGTGCTGTTTTCACAGTGCTAAGTACTCCCAACCCAATCAACAATGTAGGTTTTACCAGTTTTCTAAGTCTCTCTTATTTTCTTGTACTTATACTTGGAATTCTCTGTGTAAACCTCTGTAACTTCTCTAGGTAGATGAATCACTGTGTACTTTCTCTTGTTTCTATCTGTTACTAATCTTGAGAAACTCATACATTCCCTGTTACCTGTTTCCCGGTCTTAGAGAAGTAGATTTCTTTCGGCGAAAGTGCTGTTTTCACAGTGCTGAGTACTCCCAACCCAATAAACAATGTAAGTTTTACCAGTTTTCTAAGTCTCTCTTATCTTCTTTTACTTATACTTGGAATTTTCTGTGTAACCCTCTGTAACTTCTCTAGGTAGATGAATCACTATGTACTTTCTCTTGTTTCTATCTTTTACCAATCTTGAGAAACTCATACATTCTCTTTTCACTGTTTCCCGGTCTTAGAGAAGTAGATTTCTTTCGGCGAAAGTGCTGTTTTCACAGTGCTAAGTACTCCGAACTCTATCAACAATGTAGGTTTTACCAGTTTTCTAAGTCTCTCTTATTTTCTTGTACTTATACTTGGAATTCTCTGTGTAAACCTCTGTAACTTCTCTAGGTAGTTGAATCACTGTGTACTTCTTTTGTTTCTATCTGTTACTAATCTTGAGAAACTCATACATTCTCTGTTACCTGTTTCCTGGTGTTAGAGAAGAAGATTTCTTTCGGCGAAAGTGCTGTTTTCACAGTGTAAGTACTCTCAACTCTATCTACAGTGAAAGTTTTACCAGTTTCCTAAGTCTCTCTTATTTTCTTGTACTTATACTTGGAATTCTCTGTGTAAACCTCTGTAACTTCTCTAGGTAGTTGAATCACTGTGTACTTTCTCTTGTTTCTATCTGTTACCAATCTTGAGAAACTCATACATTCTCTTTTCACTGTTTCCCGGTCTTAGAGAAGTAGATTTCTTTCGGCGAAAGTGCTGTTTTCACAGTGCTAAGTACTCCCAACCCAATCAACAATGTAAGTTTTACCAGTTTTCAAAGTCTCTCTTATCTTCTTTTACTTATACTTGGAATTCTCTGTGTAAACCTCTGTAACTTCTCTAGATAGATGAATCACTGTGTACTTTCTCTTGTTTCTATCTGTTACCAATCTTCAGAAATTCATACATTCTCTTTTCACTGTTTCCCGGTCTTAGAGAAGCAGATTTCTTTCGGCGAAAGTGCTGTTTTCACAGTGCTAAGTACTCTCAACTCTATCAACAATGTAGGTTTTACCAGTTTTCTAAGTCTCTCTTATTTTCTTGTACTTATACTTGGAATTCTCTGTGTAAACTTCTGTAACTTCTCTAGGTAGGTGAATCACTGTGTACTTTCTCTTGTTTCTATCTTTTACCAATCTTGAGAAACTCATACATTCTCTTTTCACTGTTTCCCGGTCTTAGAGAAGTAGATTTCTTTCGGCGAAAGTGCGGTTTTCACAGTGCTAAGTACTCCCAACTCTATCAACAATGTAGGTTTTACCACTTTTCTAAGTCTCTCTTATTTTCTTCTACTTATACTTGCAATTCTCTGTGTAAACCTCTGTAACTTCTCTAGGTAGATGAATCACTGTGTACTTTCTCTTGTTTCTATCTGTTACCAATCTTGAGAAACTCATACATTCTCTTTTCACTGTTTCCCAGTCTTAGAGAAGTAGATTTCTTTCTGCGAAAGTGCTGTTTTCACAGTGCGAAGTGCTCCCAACTCTATCAACAATGTAGGTTTTACCAGTTTTCTAAGTCTATCTTATTTTCTTGTACTTATACTTGGAATTCTCTGTGTAAACCTCTGTAACTTCTCTAGGTAGATGAATCACTGTGTACTTTCTCTTGTTTCTATCTGTTACCAATCTTGAGAAACTCATACATTCTCTTTTCACTGTTTCCCGGTCTTAGAGAAGTAGATTTCTTTCGGCGAAAGTGCTGTTTTCACAGTGCTAAGTACTCCCAACCCAATCAACAATGTAAGTTTTACCAGTTTTCAAAGTCTCTCTTATCTTCTTTTACTTATACTTGGAATTCTCTGTGTAAACCTCTGTAACTTCTCTTGATAGATGAATCACTGTGTACTTTCTCTTGTTTCTATCTGTTACCAATCTTCACAAATTCATACATTCTCTTTTCACTGTTTCCCGGTCTTAGAGAAGCAGATTTCTTTCGGCGAAAGTGCTGTTTTCACAGTGCTAAGTACTCTCAACTCTATCAACAATGTAGGTTTTACCAGTTTTCTAAGTCTCTCTTATTTTCTTGTACTTATACTTGGAATTCTCTGTGTAAACTTCTGTAACTTCTCTAGGTAGGTGAATCACTGTGTACTTTCTCTTGTTTCTATCTTTTACCAATCTTGAGAAACTCATACATTCTCTTTTCACTGTTTCCCGGTCTTAGAGAAGTAGATTTCTTTCGGCGAAAGTGCTGTTTTCACAGTGCTAAGTACTCCCAACCCAATCAACAATGTAGGTTTTACCAGTTTTCTAAGTCTCTCTTATTTTCTTGTACTTATACTTGGAATTCTCTGTGTAAACCTCTGTAACTTCTCTAGGTAGATGAATCACTGTGTACTTTCTCTTGTTTCTATCTGTTACTAATCTTGAGAAACTCATACATTCCCTGTTACCTGTTTCCCGGTCTTAGAGAAGTAGATTTCTTTCGGCGAAAGTGCTGTTTTCACAGTGCTGAGTACTCCCAACCCAATAAACAATGTAAGTTTTACCAGTTTTCTAAATCTCTCTTATCTTCTTTTACTTATACTTGGAATTTTCTGTGTAACCCTCTGTAACTTCTCTAGGTAGATGAATCACTATGTACTTTCTCTTGTTTCTATCTTTTACCAATCTTGAGAAACTCATACATTCTCTTTTCACTGTTTCCCGGTCTTAGAGAAGTAGATTTCTTTCGGCGAAAGTGCTGTTTTCACAGTGCTAAGTACTCCGAACTCTATCAACAATGTAGGTTTTACCAGTTTTCTAAGTCTCTCTTATTTTCTTGTACTTATACTTGGAATTCTCTGTGTAAACCTCTGTAACTTCTCTAGGTAGTTGAATCACTGTGTACTTCTTTTGTTTCTATCTGTTACTAATCTTGAGAAACTCATACATTCTCTGTTACCTGTTTCCTGGTGTTAGAGAAGAAGATTTCTTTCGGCGAAAGTGCTGTTTTCACAGTGTAAGTACTCTCAACTCTATCAACAGTGAAAGTTTTACCAGTTTCCTAAGTCTCTCTTATTTTCTTGTACTTATACTTGGAATTCTCTGTGTAAACCTCTGTAACTTCTCTAGGTAGTTGAATCACTGTGTACTTTCTCTTGTTTCTATCTGTTACCAATCTTGAGAAACTCATACATTCTCTTTTCACTGTTTCCCGGTCTTAGAGAAGTAGATTTCTTTCGGCGAAAGTGCGGTTTTCACAGTGCTAAGTACTCCCAACTCTATCAACAATGTAGGTTTTACCACTTTTCTAAGTCTCTCTTATTTTCTTCTACTTATACTTGCAATTCTCTGTGTAAACCTCTGTAACTTCTCTAGGTAGATGAATCACTGTGTACTTTCTCTTGTTTCTATCTGTTACCAATCTTGAGAAACTCATACATTCTCTTTTCACTGTTTCCCAGTCTTAGAGAAGTAGATTTCTTTCTGCGAAAGTGCTGTTTTCACAGTGCGAAGTGCTCCCAACTCTATCAACAATGTAGGTTTTACCAGTTTTCTAAGTCTATCTTATTTTCTTGTACTTATACTTGGAATTCTCTGTGTAAACCTCTGTAACTTCTCTAGGTAGATGAATCACTGTGTACTTTCTCTTGTTTCTATCTGTTACCAATCTTGAGAAACTCATACATTCTCTTTTCACTGTTTCCCGGTCTTAGAGAAGTAGATTTCTTTCGGCGAAAGTGCTGTTTTCACAGTGCTAAGTACTCCCAACCCAATCAACAATGTAAGTTTTACCAGTTTTCAAAGTCTCTCTTATCTTCTTTTACTTATACTTGGAATTCTCTGTGTAAACCTCTGTAACTTCTCTTGATAGATGAATCACTGTGTACTTTCTCTTGTTTCTATCTGTTACCAATCTTCACAAATTCATACATTCTCTTTTCACTGTTTCCCGGTCTTAGAGAAGCAGATTTCTTTCGGCGAAAGTGCTGTTTTCACAGTGCTAAGTACTCTCAACTCTATCAACAATGTAGGTTTTACCAGTTTTCTAAGTCTCTCTTATTTTCTTGTACTTATACTTGGAATTCTCTGTGTAAACTTCTGTAACTTCTCTAGGTAGGTGAATCACTGTGTACTTTCTCTTGTTTCTATCTTTTACCAATCTTGAGAAACTCATACATTCTCTTTTCACTGTTTCCCGGTCTTAGAGAAGTAGATTTCTTTCGGCGAAAGTGCGGTTTTCACAGTGCTAAGTACTCCCAACTCTATCAACAATGTAGGTTTTACCACTTTTCTAAGTCTCTCTTATTTTCTTCTACTTATACTTGGAATTCTCTGTGTAAACCTCTGTAACTTCTCTAGGTAGATGAATCACTGTGTACTTTCTCTTGTTTCTATCTGTTACCAATCTTGAGAAACTCATACATTCTCTTTTCACTGTTTCCCAGTCTTAGAGAAGTAGATTTCTTTCTGCGAAAGTGCTGTTTTCACAGTGCTAAGTGCTCCCAACTCTATCAACAATGTAGGTTTTACCAGTTTTCTAAGTCTATCTTATTTTCTTGTACTTATACTTGGAATTCTCTGTGTAAACCTCTGTAACTTCTCTAGGTAGATGAATCACTGTGTACTTTCTCTTGTTTCTATCTGTTACCAATCTTGAGAAACTCATACATTCTCTTTTCACTGATTCACGGTGTTAGAGAATAAGATTTCTTTCGGCGAAAGTGCTGTTTTCACAGTGCTAAGAACTCCCAACCCAATCAACAATGCAGGTTTTACCAGTTTTCTAAGTCTCTCTTATTTTCTTGTACTTATATTTGGAATTCTCTGTGTAACCCTCTGTAACTTCTCTAGGTAGATGAATCACTGTGTACTTTCTCTTGTTTCTATCTGTTACTAATCTTGAGAAACTCATACATTCCCTGTTACCTGTTTCCCGGTCTTAGAGAAGTAGATTTCTTTCCGCGAAAGTGCTGTTTTCACAGTGCTGAGTACTCCCAACCCAATAAACAATGTAAGTTTTACCAGTTTTCTAAGTCTCTCTTATCTTCTTTTACTTATACTTGGAATTTTCTGTGTAACCCTCTGTAACTTCTCTAGGTAGATGAATCACTATGTACTTTCTCTTGTTTCTATCTGTTACCAATCTTGAGAAACTCATACATTCTCTTTTCACTGTTTCCCGGTCTTAGAGAAGTAGATTTCTTTCGGCGAAAGTGCTGTTTTCACAGTGCTAAGTACTCCCAACCCAATCAACAATGTAAGTTTTACCAGTTTTCAAAGTCTCTCTTATCTTCTTTTACTTATACTTGGAATTCTCTGTGTAAACCTCTGTAACTTCTCTAGATAGATGAATCACTGTGTACTTTCTCTTGTTTCTATCTGTTACCAATCTTCAGAAACTCATACATTCTCTTTTCACTGTTTCCCAGTCTTAGAGAAGTAGATTTCTTTCGGCGAAAGTGCTGTTTTCACAGTGCTAAGTACTCCCAACTCTATCCACAATGTAGGTTTTACCAGTTTTCTAAGTCTCTCTTATTTTCTTCTACTTATACTTGGAATTCTCTGTGTAAACCTCTGTAACTTCTCTAGGTAGATGAATCACTGTGTACTTTCTCTTGTTTCTATCTGTTACCAATCTTGAGAAACTCATACTTTCTCTTTTCACTGTTTCCCGGTCTCAGAGAAGTAGATTTCTTTTTGCGAAAGTGCTGTTTTCACAGTGCTCAGTACTCCCAACTCTATCAACAATGTAGGTTTTACCAGTTTTCTAAGTCTCTCTTATTTTCTTGTAATTATACTTCGAATTCTCTGTGTAAACCTCTGTAACTTCTCTAGGTAGATGAATCACTGTGTACTTTCTCTTGTTTCTATCTGTTACTAATCTTGAGAAACTCATACATTCTCTGTTACCTGTTTCCCGGTCTTAGAGAAGTCGATTTGTTTCGGCGAAAGTGCTGTTTTCACAGTGCTAAATACTCCCAACTCTATCAACAATGTAGGTTTTACAAGTTTTCTAAGACTCTCTTATATTCTTGTACTTACACTTGGAATTCTCTGTGTAACCCTCTGTAACTTCTCTAGGTAGGTGAATCATTGTGTACTTTCTCTTGTTTCTATATGTTACCAATCTTGAGAAACTCATACATTCTCTTTTCACTGTTTCCCGGTCTTAGAGAAGTAGATTTCTTTCGGCGAAAGTGCTGTTTTCACAGTGCTAAGTACTCCGAACTCTATCAACAATGTAGGTTTTACCAGTTTTCTAAGTCTCTCTTATTTTCTTGTACTTATACTTGGAATTCTCTGTGTAAACCTCTGTAACTTCCCTAGGTAGATGAATCACGGTGTACTTTCTCTTGTTTCTATCTGTTACCAATCTTGAGAAACTCATACATTCTCTTTTCACTATTTCCTGGTCTTAGAGAAGTAGATTTCTTTCAGCGAAAGTGCTGTTTTGACAGTGCTAAGTACTCCCAACTCTATCAACAATGTAGATTTTACCAGTTTTCTAAGTCTCTCTTATTTTCTTGTACTTATACTTGGAATTCTCTGTGTAAACCTCTGTAACTTCTCTAGGTAGATGAATCACTGTGTACTTTCTCTTGTTTCTATCTTTTACCAACCTTGAGAAACTCATACATTCTCTTTTCACTGTTTCCCGGTCTTAGAGAAGTAGATTTCTTTCGGCGAAAGTGCTGTTTTCACAGTGCTAAGAACTGCCAACTCTATCAACAATGTAGGTTTTACCAGTTTTCTAAGTCTCTCTTATTTTCTTGTACTTATACTTGGAATTCTCTGTGTAAACCTCTGTAACTTCTCTAGTTAGATGAATCACTGTGTACTTTCTCTTGTTTTTATCTGTTACCAATCTTGAGAAACTGATACATTCTCTTTTCACTGTTACCCGGTCTTAGAGAAGTAGATTTCTTTCGGCGAAAGTGCTGTTTTCACAGTGCTAAGTACTCCCAACTCTATCAACAATGTAGGTTTTACCAGTTTTCTAAGTCTATCTTATTTTCTTGTACTTAAACTTGGAATTTTCTGTGTAAACCTCTTTAACTTCTCTAGGTAGTTGAATCACTGTGTACTTCTTTTGTTTCTATCTGTTACTAATCTTGAGAAACTCATACATTCTCTGTTACCTGTTTCCTGGTGTTAGAGAAGAAGATTTCTTTCGGCGAAAGTGCTGTTTTCACAGTGTAAGTACTCTCAACTCTATCAACAGTGAAAGTTTTACCAGTTTCCTAAGTCTCTCTTATTTTCTTGTACTTATACTTGGAATTCTCTGTGTAAACCTCTGTAACTTCTCTAGGTAGATGAATCACTGTGTACTTTCTCTTGTTTCTATCTGTTACCAATCTTGAGAAACTCATACATTCTCTTTTCACTGTTTCCCGGTCTTAGAGAAGTAGATTTCTTTCGGCGAAAGTGCTGTTTTCACAGTGCTAAGTACTCCCAACCCAATCAACAATGTAAGTTTTACCAGTTTTCAAAGTCTCTCTTATCTTCTTTTACTTATACTTGGAATTCTCTGTGTAAACCTCTGTAACTTCTCTAGATAGATGAATCACTGTGTACTTTCTCTTGTTTCTATCTGTTACCAATCTTCAGAAATTCATACATTCTCTTTTCACTGTTTCCCGGTCTTAGAGAAGCAGATTTCTTTCGGCGAAAGTGCTGTTTTCACAGTGCTAAGTACTCTCAACTCTATCAACAATGTAGGTTTTACCAGTTTTCTAAGTCTCTCTTATTTTCTTGTACTTATACTTGGAATTCTCTGTGTAAACTTCTGTAACTTCTCTAGGTAGGTGAATCACTGTGTACTTTCTCTTGTTTCTATCTTTTACCAATCTTGAGAAACTCATACATTCTCTTTTCACTGTTTCCCGGTCTTAGAGAAGTAGATTTCTTTCGGCGAAAGTGCGGTTTTCACAGTGCTAAGTACTCCCAACTCTATCAACAATGTAGGTTTTACCACTTTTCTAAGTCTCTCTTATTTTCTTCTACTTATACTTGGAATTCTCTGTGTAAACCTCTGTAACTTCTCTAGGTAGATGAATCACTGTGTACTTTCTCTTGTTTCTATCTGTTACCAATCTTGAGAAACTCATACATTCTCTTTTCACTGTTTCCCAGTCTTAGAGAAGTAGATTTCTTTCTGCGAAAGTGCTGTTTTCACAGTGCTAAGTGCTCCCAACTCTATCAACAATGTAGGTTTTACCAGTTTTCTAAGTCTATCTTATTTTCTTGTACTTATACTTGGAATTCTCTGTATAAACCTCTGTAACTTCTCTAGGTAGATGAATCACTGTGTACTTTCTCTTGTTTCTATCTGTTACCAATCTTGAGAAACTCATACATTCTCTTTTCACTGTTTCCCGGTCTTAGAGAAGTAGATTTCTTTCGGTGAAAGTGCTGTTTTCACAGTGCTAAGTACTCCCAACCCAATCAACAATGTAAGTTTTACCAGTTTTCAAAGTCTCTCTTATCTTCTTTTACTTATACTTGGAATTCTCTGTGTAAACCTCTGTAACTTCTCTAGATAGATGAATCACTGTGTACTTTCTCTTGTTTCTATCTGTTACCAATCTTCAGAAATTCATACATTCTCTTTTCACTGTTTCCCGGTCTTAGAGACGCAGATTTCTTTCGGCGAAAGTGCTGTTTTCACAGTGCTAAGTACTCTCAACTCTATCAACAATGTAGGTTTTACCAGTTTTCTAAGTCTCTCTTATTTTCTTGTACTTATACTTGGAATTCTCTGTGTAAACTTCTGTAACTTCTCTAGGTAGGTGAATCACTGTGTACTTTCTCTTGTTTCTATCTTTTACCAATCTTGAGAAACTCATACATTCTCTTTTCACTGTTTCCCGGTCTTAGAGAAGTAGATTTCTTTCGGCGAAAGTGCGGTTTTCACAGTGCTAAGTACTCCCAACTCTATCAACAATGTAGGTTTTACCACTTTTCTAAGTCTCTCTTATTTTCTTCTACTTATACTTGGAATTCTCTGTGTAAACCTCTGTAACTTCTCTAGGTAGATGAATCACTGTGTACTTTCTCTTGTTTCTATCTGTTACCAATCTTGAGAAACTCATACATTCTCTTTTCACTGTTTCCCGGTCTTAGAGAAGTAGATTTCTTTCGGCGAAAGTGCTGTTTTCACAGTGCTAAGTACTCCCAACCCAATCAACAATGTAAGTTTTACCAGTTTTCAAAGTCTCTCTTATCTTCTTTTACTTATACTTGGAATTCTCTGTGTAAACCTCTGTAACTTCTCTAGATAGATGAATCACTGTGTACTTTCTCTTGTTTCTATCTGTTACCAATCTTCAGAAACTCATACATTCTCTTTTCACTGTTTCCCAGTCTTAGAGAAGTAGATTTCTTTCGGCGAAAGTGCTGTTTTCACAGTGCTAAGTACTCCCAACTCTATCCACAATGTAGGTTTTACCAGTTTTCTAAGTCTCTCTTATTTTCTTATACTTATACTTGGAATTCTCTGTGTAAACCTCTGTAACTTCTCTAGGTAGATGAATCACTGTGTACTTTCTCTTGTTTCTATCTGTTACCAATCTTGAGAAACTCATACTTTCTCTTTTCACTGTTTCCCGGTCTTAGAGAAGTAGATTTCTTTTTGCGAAAGTGCTGTTTTCACAGTGCTCAGTACTCCCAACTCTATCAACAATGTAGGTTTTACCAGTTTTCTAAGTCTCTCTTATTTTCTTGTAATTATACTTCGAATTCTCTGTGTAAACCTCTGTAACTTCTCTAGGTAGATGAATCACTGTGTACTTTCTCTTGTTTCTATCTGTTACTAATCTTGAGAAACTCATACATTCTCTGTTACCTGTTTCCCGGTCTTAGAGAAGTCGATTTGTTTCGGCGAAAGTGCTGTTTTCACAGTGCTAAATACTCCCAACTCTATCAACAATGTAGGTTTTACAAGTTTTCTAAGACTCTCTTATATTCTTTTACTTACACTTGGAATTCTCTGTGTAACCCTCTGTAACTTCTCTAGGTAGGTGAATCATTGTGTACTTTCTCTTGTTTCTATATGTTACCAATCTTGAGAAACTCATACATTCTCTTTTCACTGTTTCCCGGTCTTAGAGAAGTAGATTTCTTTCGGCGAAAGTGCTGTTTTCACAGTGCTAAGTACTCCGAACTCTATCAACAATGTAGGTTTTACCAGTTTTCTAAGTCTCTCTTATTTTCTTGTACTTATACTTGGAATTCTCTGTGTAAACCTCTGTAACTTTCCTAGGTAGATGAATCACGGTGTACTTTCTCTTGTTTCTATCTGTTACCAATCTTGAGAAACTCATACATTCTCTTTTCACTATTTCCTGGTCTTAGAGAAGTAGATTTCTTTCGGCGAAAGTGCTGTTTTGACAGTGCTAAGTACTCCCAACTCTATCAACAATGTAGGTTTTACCAGTTTTCTAAGTCTCTCTTATTTTCTTGTACTTATACTTGGAATTCTCTGTGTAAACCTCTGTAACTTCTCTAGGTAGATGAATCACTGTGTACTTTCTCTTGTTTCTATCTTTTACCAACCTTGAGAAACTCATACATTCTCTTTTCACTGTTTCCCGGTCTTAGAGAAGTAGATTTCTTTCGGCGAAAGTGCTGTTTTCACAGTGCTAAGTACTCCCAACTCTATCAACAATGTAGGTTTTACCAGTTTTCTAAGTCTCTCTTATTTTCTTGTACTTATACTTGGAATTCTCTGTGTAAACCTCTGTAACTTCTCTAGTTAGATGAATCACTGTGTACTTTCTCTTGTTTTTATCTGTTACCAATCTTGAGAAACTGATACATTCTCTTTTCACTGTTACCCGGTCTTAGAGAAGTAGATTTCTTTCGGCGAAAGTGCTGTTTTCACAGTGCTAAGTACTCCCAACTCTATCAACAATGTAGGTTTTACCAGTTTTCTAAGTCTCTGTTATTTTCTTGTACTTAAACTTGGAATTTTCTGTGTAAACCTCTGTAACTTCTCTAGGTAGTTGCATCACTGTGTACTTGTTTTGTTTCTATCTGTTACTAATCTTGAGAAACTCATACATTCTCTGTTACCTGTTTCCTGGTGTTAGAGAAGAAGATTTCTTTCGGCGAAAGTGCTGTTTTCACAGTATAAGTACTCTCAATTCTATCAACAGTGAAAGTTTTACCAGTTTCCTAAGTCTCTCTTATTTTCTTGTACTTATACTTGGAATTCTCTGTGTAAACCTCTGTAACTTCTCTAGGTAGGTGAATCACTGTGTACGTTCTCTTGTTTCGATCTGTTACCAATCTTCAGAAACTCATACATTCTCTTTTCACTGTTTCCCGGTCTTAGAGAAGCAGATTTCTTTCGGCGAAAGTGCTGTTTTCACAGTGCTAAGTACTCTCAACTCTATCAATAATGTAGGTTTTACCAGTTTTCTAAGTCTCTCTTATTTTCTTGTACTTGTACTTGGAATTCTCTGTGTAAACCTCTGTAACTTCTCTAGGTAGGTGAATCACTGTGTACTTTCTCTTGTTTCTATCTGTTACCAATCTTGAGAAACTCATACATTCTCTTTTCACTGTTTCCCTGTGTTAGAGAAGTAGATTTCTTTCGGCGAAAGTGCGGTTTTCACAGTGCTAAGTACTCCCAACTCTATCAACAATGTAGGTTTTACCAGTTTTCTAAGTCTCTCTTATTTTCTTCTACTTATACTTGGAATTCTCTGTGTAAACCTCTGTAACTTCTCTAGGTAGATGAATCACTGTGTACTTTCTCTTGTTTCTATCTGTTACCAATCTTGAGAAACTCATACATTCTCTTTTCACTGTTTCCCGGTCTTAGAGAAGTAGATTTCTTTGGGCGAAAGTGCTGTTTTCACAGTGCTAAGAACTCCCAACTCAATCAACAATGTAAGTTTTACCAGTTTTCTAAGTCTCTCTTATTTTCTTGTACTTATACTTGGAATTCTCTGTGTAAACCTCTGTAACTTCTCTAGGTAGATGAATCACTGTGTACTTTCTCTTGTTTCTATCTGTTCCCAATCTTGAGAAACTCATACATTCTCTTTTCACTGTTTCCCAGTCTTAGAGAAGTAGATTTCTTTCTGCGAAAGTGCTGTTTTCACAGTGCAAAGTACTCCCAACTCTATCAACAATGTAGGTTTTACCAGTTTTCTAAGTCTCTCTTATTTTCTTGTACTTATACTTGGAATTCTCTGTGTAAACCTCTGTAACTTCTCTAGGTAGATGAATCACTGTGTACTTCTTTTGTTTCTATCTGTTACTAATCTTGAGAAACTCATACATTCTCTGTTACCTGTTTCCCAGTGTTAGAGAAGTAGATTTCTTTGTGCGAAAGTGCTGTGTTCACAGTGCTAAGTACTCCCAACTCTATCAACAATGTAGGTTTTACCAGTTTTCTAAGTCTCTCTTATTTTCTTGTACTTATACTTGGAATTCTCTGTGTAAACCTCTGTAACTTCTCTAGGTAGATGAATCACTGTGTACTTTCTCTTCTTTCTATCTGTTACCAATCTTGAGAAACTCATACATTCTCTTTTCACTATTTCCCCGTCTTAGAGAAGTAGATTTCTTTCGGCGAAAGTGCTCTTTTCACCGTGGTAAGTACTCCCAACTCAGTTAACAATGTAAGTTTTACCAGTTTTCTAAGTCTCTCTTATTTTCTTGTACTTAAACTTGGAATTTTCTGTGTAAACCTCTGTAACTTCGCTAGGTAGATGAATCACTGAGTACTTCTTTTGTTTCTATCTGTTACTAATCTTGAGAAACTCATACATTCTCTGTTACCTGTTTCCCGGTGTTAGAGAAGTAGATTTCTTTGTGCGAAAGTGCTGTGTTCACAGTGCTAAGTACTCCCAACTCTATCAACAATGTAGGTTTTACCAGTTTTCTAAGTCTCTCTTATTTTCTTGTACTTATACTTGGAATTCTCTGTGTAAACCTCTGTAACTTCTCTAGGTAGATGAATCACTGTGTACTTTCTCTTGTTTCTATCTGTTACCAATCTTGAGAAACTCATACATTCTCTTTTCACTGATTCACGGTCTTAGAGAAGTAGATTTCTTTCAGCGAAAGTGCTGTTTTGACAGTGCTAAGTACTCCCAACTCTATCAACAATGTAGGTTTTACCAGTTTTCTAAGTCTCTCTTATTTTCTTGTACTTATACTTGGAATTCTCTGTGTAAACCTCTGTAACTTCTCTAGGTAGATGAATCACTGTGTACTTTCTCTTGTTTCTATCTTTTACCAACCTTGAGAAACTCATACATTCTCTTTTCACTGATTCACGGTCTTAGAGAAGTAGATTTCTTTCAGTGAAAGTGCTGTTTTGACAGTGCTAAGTACTCCCAACTCTATCAACAATGTAGGTTTTACCAGTTTTCTAAGTCTCTGTTATTTTCTTGTACTTAAACTTGGAATTTTCTGTGTAAACCTCTGTAACTTCTCTAGGTAGTTGAATCACTGTGTACTTCTTTTGTTTCTATCTGTTACTAATCTTGAGAAACTCATACATTCTCTGTTACCTGTTTCCTGGTGTTAGAGAAGAAGATTTCTTTCGGCGAAAGTGCTGTTTTCACAGTGTAAGTACTCTCAACTCTATCAACAGTGAAAGTTTCACCAGTTTCCTAAGTCTCTCTTGTTTTCTTGTACTTATACTTGGAATTCTCTGTGTAAACCTCTGTAACTTCTCTAGGTAGATGAATCACTGTGTACTTTCTCTTGTTTCTATCTGTTACCAATCTTCAGAAATTCATACATTCTCTTTTCACTGTTTCCCGGTCTTAGAGAAGCAGATTTCTTTCGGCGAAAGTGCTGTTTTCACAGTGCTAAGTACTCTCAACTCTATCAACAATGTAGGTTTTACCAGTTTTCTAAGTCTCTCTTATTTTCTTGTACTTATACTTGGAATTCTCTGTGTAAACTTCTGTAACTTCTCTAGGTAGGTGAATCACTGTGTACTTTCTCTTGTTTCTATCTTTTACCAATCTTGAGAAACTCATACATTCTCTTTTCACTGTTTCCCGGTCTTAGAGAAGTAGATTTCTTTCGGCGAAAGTGCGGTTTTCACAGTGCTAAGTACTCCCAACTCTATCAACAATGTAGGTTTTACCACTTTTCTAAGTCTCTCTTCTTTTCTTCTACTTATACTTGGAATTCTCTGTGTAAACCTCTGTAACTTCTCTAGGGAGATGAATCACTATGTACTTTCTCTTGTTTCTATCTGTTACCAATCTTGAGAAACTCATACATTCTCTTTTCACTGTTTCCCAGTCTTAGAGAAGTAGATTTCGTTCTGCGAAAGTGCTGTTTTCACAGTGCTAAGTGCTCCCAACTCTATCAACAATGTAGGTTTTACCAGTTTTCTAAGTCTATCTTATTTTCTTGTACTTATACTTGGAATTCTCTGTGTAAACCTCTATAACTTCTCTAGGTAGATGAATCACTGTGTACTTTCTCTTGTTTCTATCTGTTACCAATCTTGAGAAACTCATACATTCTCTTTTCACTGATTCACGGTGTTAGAGAATTAGATTTCTTTCGGCGAAAGTGCTGTTTTCACAGTGCTAAGTACTCCCAACCCAATCAACAATGTAGGTTTTACCAGTTTTCTAAGTCTCTCTTATTTTCTTGTACTTATATTTGGAATTCTCTGTGTAAACCTCTGTAACTTCTCTAGGTAGATGAATCACTGTCTACTTTCTCTTGTTTCTATCTGTTACTAATCTTGAGAAACTCATACATTCCCTGTTACCTGTTTCCCGGTCTTAGAGAAGTAGATTTCTTTCGGCGAAAGTGCTGTTTTCACAGTGCTGAGTACTCCCAACCCAATAAACAATGTAAGTTTTACCAGTTTTCTAAGTCTCTCTTATCTTCTTTTACTTATACTTGGAATTTTCTGTGTAACCCTCTGTAACTTCTCTAGGTAGATGAATCACTATGTACTTTCTCTTGTTTCTATCTGTTACCAATCTTGAGAAACTCATACATTCTCTTTTCACTGTTTCCCGGTCTTAGAGAAGTAGATTTTTTTCAGCGAAAGTGCTGTTTTCACAGTGCTAAGTACTCCCAACCCAATCAACAATGTAAGTTTTACCAGTTTTCAGTCTCTCTTATCTTCTTTTACTTATACTTGGAATTCTCTGTGTAAACCTCTGTAACTTCTCTAGATAGATGAATCACTGTGTACTTTCTCTTGTTTCTATCTGTTACCAATCTTGAGAAACTCATACATTCTCTTTTCACTATTTCCTGGTCTTAGAGAAGTAGATTTCTTTCGGCGAAAGTGCTGTTTTGACAGTGCTAAGTACTCCCAACTCTATCAACAATGTAGGTTTTACCAGTTTTCTAAGTCTCTCTTATTTTCTTGTACTTATACTTGGAATTCTCTGTGTAAACCTCTGTAACTTCTCTAGGTAGATGAATCACTGTGTACTTTCTCTTGTTTCTATCTTTTACCAACCTTGAGAAACTCATACATTCTCTTTTCACTGTTTCCCGGTCTTAGAGAAGTAGATTTCTTTCGGCGAAAGTGCTGTTTTCACAGTGCTAAGTACTCCCAACTCTATCAACAATGTAGGTTTTACCAGTTTTCTAAGTCTCTCTTATTTTCTTGTACTTATACTTGGAATTCTCTGTGTAAACCTCTGTAACTTCTCTAGGTAGATGAATCACTGTGTACTTCTTTTGTTTCTATCTGTTACTAATCTTGAGAAACTCATACATTCTCTGTTACCTGTTTCCTGGTGTTAGAAAAGAAGATTTCTTTCGGCGAAAGTGCTGTTTTCACAGTGCTAAGTACTCTCAACTCTATCAACAATGAAGGTTTTACCAGTTTCCTAAGTCTCTCTTATTTTCTTGTACTTAAACTTGGAATTTTCTGTGTAAACCTCTGTAAATTCGCTAGGTAGATGAATCACTGAGTACTTCTTTTGTTTCTATCTGTTACTAATCTTGAGAAACTCATACATTCTCTGTTACCTGTTTCCCAGTGTTAGAGAAGTAGATTTCTTTGTGCGAAAGTGCTCTGTTCACAGTGCTAAGTACTCCCAACTCTATCAACAATGTAGGTTTTACCAGTTTTCTAAGTCTCTCTTATTTTCTTGTACTTATACTTGGAATTCTCTGTGTAAACCTCTGTAACTTCTCTAGGTAGATGAATCACTGTGTACTTTCTCTTCTTTCTATCTGTTACCAATCTTGAGAAACTCATACATTCTCTTTTCACTATTTCCCCGTCTTAGAGAAGTAGATTTCTTTCGGCGAAAGTGCTCTTTTCACCGTGGTAAGTACTCCCAACTCAGTTAACAATGTAAGTTTTACCAGTTTTCTAAGTCTCTCTTATTTTCTTGTACTTAAACTTGGAATTTTCTGTGTAAACCTCTGTAACTTCGCTAGGTAGATGAATCACTGAGTACTTCTTTTGTTTCTATCTGTTACTAATCTTGAGAAACTCATACATTCTCTGTTACCTGTTTCCCGGTGTTAGAGAAGTAGATTTCTTTGTGCGAAAGTGCTGTGTTCACAGTGCTAAGTACTCCCAACTCTATCAACAATGTAGGTTTTACCAGTTTTCTAAGTCTCTCTTATTTCCTTGTACTTATACTTGGAATTCTCTGTGTAAACCTCTGTAACTTCTCTAGGTAGATGAATCACTGTGTACTTTCTCTTGTTTCTATCTGTTACCAATCTTGAGAAACTCATACATTCTCTTTTCACTGATTCACGGTCTTAGAGAAGTAGATTTCTTTCAGCGAAAGTGCTGTTTTGACAGTGCTAAGTACTCCCAACTCTATCAACAATGTAGGTTTTACCAGTTTTCTAAGTCTCTCTTATTTTCTTGTACTTATACTTGGAATTCTCTATGTAAACCTCTGTAACTTCTCTAGGTAGATGAATCACTGTGTACTTTCTCTTGTTTCTATCTTTTACCAACCTTGAGAAACTCATACATTCTCTTTTCACTGTTTCCCGGTCTTAGAGAAGTAGATTTCTTTCGGCGAAAGTGCTGTTTTCACAGAACTAAGTACTCCCAACTCTATCAACAATGTAGGTTTTACCAGTTTTCTAAGTCTCTCTTATTTTCTTGTACTTATACTTGGAATTCTCTGTGTAAACCTCTGTAACTTCTCTAGTTAGATGAATCACTGTGTACTTTCTCTTGTTTTTATCTGTTACCAATCTTGAGAAACTGATACATTCTCTTTTCACTGTTACCCGGTCTTAGAGAAGTAGATTTCTTTCGGCGAAAGTACTGTTTTCACAGTGCTAAGTACTCCCAACTCTATCAACAATGTAGGTTTTACCAGTTTTCTAAGTCTCTGTTATTTTCTTGTACTTAAACTTGGAATTTTCTGTGTAAACCTCTGTAACTTCTCTAGGTAGTTGAATCACTGTGTACTTCTTTTGTTTCTATCTGTTACTAATCTTGAGAAACTCATACATTCTCTGTTACCTGTTTCCTGGTGTTAGAGAAGAAGATTTCTTTCGGCGAATGTGCTGTTTTCACAGTGTAAGTACTCTCAACTCTATCAACAGTGAAAGTTTCACCAGTTTCCTAAGTCTCTCTTATTTTCTTGTACTTATACTTGGAATTCTCTGTGTAAACCTCTGTAACTTCTCTAGGTAGATGAATCACTGTGTACTTTCTCTTGTTTCTATCTGTTACCAATCTTGAGAAACTCATACATTCTCTTTTCACTGTTTCCCGGTCTTAGAGAAGTAGATTTCTTTCGGCGAAAGTGCTGTTTTCACAGTGCTAAGTACTCCCAACCCAATCAACAATGTACGTTTTACCAGTTTTCAAAGTCTCTCTTATCTTCTTTTACTTATACTTGGAATTCTCTGTGTAAACCTCTGTAACTTCTCTAGATAGATGAATCACTGTGTACTTTCTCTTGTTTCTATCTGTTACCAATCTTCAGAAATTCATACATTCTCTTTTCACTGTTTCCCGGTCTTAGAGAAGCAGATTTCTTTCGGCGAAAGTGCTGTTTTCACAGTGCTAAGTAATCTCAACTCTATCAACAATGTAGGTTTTACCAGTTTTCTAAGTCTCTCTTATTTTCTTGTACTTATACTTGGAATTCTCTGTGTAAACTTCTGTAACTTCTCTAGGTAGGTGAATCACTGTGTACTTTCTCTTGTTTCTATCTTTTACCAATCTTGAGAAACTCATACATTCTCTTTTCACTGTTTCCCGGTCTTAGAGAAGTAGATTTCTTTCGGCGAAAGTGCGGTTTTCACAGTGCTAAGTACTCCCAACTCTATCAACAATGTAGGTTTTACCACTTTTCTAAGTCTCTCTTATTTTCTTCTACTTATACTTGGAATTCTCTGTGTAAACCTCTGTAACTTCTCTAGGTAGATGAATCACTGTGTACTTTCTCTTGTTTCTATCTGTTACCAATCTTGAGAAACTCATACATTCTCTTTTCACTGTTTCCCAGTCTTAGAGAAGTAGATTTCTTTCTGCGAAAGTGCTGTTTTCACAGTGCTAAGTGCTCCCAACTCTATCAACAATGTAGGTTTTACCAGTTTTCTAAGTCTATCTTATTTTCTTGTACTTATACTTGGAATTCTCTGTGTAAACCTCTGTAACTTCTCTAGGTAGATGAATCACTGTGTACTTTCTCTTGTTTCTATCTGTTACCAATCTTGAGAAACTCATACATTCTCTTTTCACTGTTTCCCGGTCTTAGAGAGGTAGATTTCTTTCGGCGAAAGTGCTGTTTTCACAGTGCTAAGTACTCCCAACCCAATCAACAATGTAAGTTTTACCAGTTTTCAAAGTCTCTCTTATCTTCTTTTACTTATACTAGGAATTCTCTGTGTAAACCTCTGTAACTTCTCTAGATAGATGAATCACTGTGTACTTTCTCTTCTTTCTATCTGTTACCAATCTTCAGAAATTCATACATTCTCTTTTCACTGTTTCCCGGTCTTAGAGAAGCAGATTTCTTTCGGCGAAAGTGCTGTTTTCACAGTGCTAAGTACTCTCAACTCTATCAACAATGTAGGTTTTACCAGTTTTCTAAGTCTCTCTTATTTTCTTGTACTTATACTTGGAATTCTCTGTGTAAACTTCTGTAACTTCTCTAGGTAGGTGAATCACTGTGTACTTTCTCTTGTTTCTATCTGTTACCAATCTTGAGAAACTCATACATTCTCTTTTCACTGATTCACGGTGTTAGAGAATTAGATTTCTTTCGGCGAAAGTGCTGTTTTCACAGTGCTAAGTACTCCCAACCCAATCAACAATGTAGGTTTTACCAGTTTTCTAAGTCTCTCTTATTTTCTTGTACTTATATTTGGAATTCTCTGTGTAAACCTCTGTAACTTCTCTAGGTAGATGAATCACTGTGTACTTTCTCTTGTTTCTATCTGTTACTAATCTTGAGAAACTCATACATTCCCTGTTACCTGTTTCCCGGTCTTAGAGAAGTAGATTTCTTTCGGCGAAAGTGCTGTTTTCACAGTGCTGAGTACGCCCAACCCAATAAACAATGTAAGTTTTACCAGTTTTCTAAGTCTCTCTTATCTTCTTTTACTTATACTTGGAATTTTCTGTGTAACCCTCTGTAACTTCTCTAGGTAGATGAATCACTATGTACTTTCTCTTGTTTCTATCTGTTACCAATCTTGAGAAACTCATACATTCTCTTTTCACTGTTTCCCGGTCTTAGAGAAGTAGATTTTTTTCGGCGAAAGTGCTGTTATCACAGTGCTAAGAACTCCCAACTCTATCAACAATGTAGGTTTTACCAGTTTTCTAAGTCTCTCTTATTTTCTTGTACTTAAACTTGGAATTTTCTGTGTAAACCTCTGTAACTTCGATAGGTAGATGAATCACTGAGTACTTCTTTTGTTTCTATCTGTTACTAATCTTGAGAAACTCATACATTCTCTGTTACCTGTTTCCCGGTGTTAGAGAAGTAGATTTCTTTGTGCGAAAGTGCTGTGTTCACAGTGCTAAGTACTCCCAACTCTATCAACAATGTAGGTTTTACCAGTTTTCTAAGTCTCTCTTATTTTCTTGTACTTATACGTGGAATTCTCTGTGTAAACCTCTGTAACTTCTCTAGGTAGATGAATCACTGTGTACTTTCTCTTGTTTCTATCTGTTGCCAATCTTGAGAAACTCATACATTCTCTTTTCACTGATTCACGGTCTTAGAGAAGTAGATTTCTTTCGGCGAAAGTGCTGTTTTCACAGTGCTGAGTACTCCCAACCCAATCAACAATGTAAGTTTTACCAGTTTTCTACGTCTCTCTTATCTTCTTTTACTTATACTTGGAATTTTCTGTGTAACCCTCTGTAATTTCTCTAGGTAGATGAATCACTGTGTACTTTCTCTTGTTTCTATCTGTTACCAATCTTAGAAACTCATACATTCTCTTTTCACTGTTTCCCGGTGTTAGAGAAGTAGATTTCTTTCGGCGAAAGTGCTGTTTTCACAGTGCTAAGTACTCCCAACCCAATCAACAATGTAAGTTTTACCAGTTTTCAAAGTCTCTCTTATGTTCTTTTACTTATACGTGGAATTCTCTGTGTAAACCTCTGTAACTTCTCTAGATAAATGAATCACTGTGTACTTTCTCTTGTTTCTATCTGTTACCAATCTTGAGAAACTCATACATTCTCTTTTCACTGTTTCCCGGTCTTAGAGAAGTAGATTTCTTTCGGCGAAAGTGCTGTTTTCACAGTGCTATGTACTCCCAACTCTATCAACAATGTAGGTTTTACCAGTTTTGCAAGTCTCTCTTATTTTCTTGTACTTATACTTGGAATTCTCTGTGTAAACCTCTGTAACTTCTTTAGGTAGATGAATCACTGTGTACTTTCTCTTGTTTGTATCTGTTACTAATCTTGAGAAACTCATACATTCTCTGTTACCTGTTTCCCGGTCTTAGAAAAGTCGATTTGTTTCGGCGAAAGTGCTGTTTTCACAGTGCTAAGTACTCCCAACTCTGTCAACAATCTAGGTTTTACAAGTTTTCTAAGACTCTCTTATATTCTTGTACTTACACTTGGAATTCTCTGTGTAACCCTCTGTAACTTCTCTAGGTAGGTGAATCATTGTGTACTTTCTCTTGTTTCTATATGTTACCAATCTTGAGAAACTCATACATTCTCTTTTCACTGTTTCTCAGTCTTAGAGAAGTAGATTTCTTTCATCGAAAGTTCTGTTTTCACAGTGCTAAGTACTCCCAACTCTATGAACAATGTAGGTTTTACCAGTTTTCTAAGTCTCTCTTATTTTCTTGTATTTATACTTGGAATTCTCTGTGTAAACCTCTGTAACTTCTCTAGGTAGATGAATCATTGTGTACTTTCTCTTGTTTCTATCTGTTACCAATCTTGAGAAACTCATACATTCCCTTTTCACTGTTTCCCGGTCTTAGAGAAGTAGATTTCTTTCGGCCAAAGTGCTGTTTTCACAGTGCTAAATACTCCCAACTCAAACAGCAATGTAAGATTTACCAGGTTTCTAAGTCTCTCTTATCTTCTTTTTCTTATACTTGGAATTTTCTGTGTAAGCCTCTGTATCTTCTCTAGGTAGATGAATCACTGTGTACTTTCTCTTGTTTTTATCTGTTACCAATCTTGAGAAACTCATACATTCTCTTTTCACTGTTTCCCGGTGTTAGAGAAGTAGATTTCTTACGAAGAAAGTGCTGTTTTCACAGTGCTAAGTACTCCCAACTCTATCAACAATGTAGGTTATACCAGTTTTCTAAGTCTCTCTTATTTTCTTGTACTTATACTTGGAATTCTCTGTGTAAACCTCTGTAACTTCTCTAGGTAGATGAATCACTGTGTACTTTCTCTTGTTTCTATCTGTTACCAATCTTGAGAAACTCATACATTCTCTTTTCACTGTTTCCCAGTCTTAGAGAAGTAGATTTCTTTCTGCGAAAGTGCTGATTTCACAGTGCTCAGTACTCCCAACTCTATCAACAATGTAGGTTTTACCAGTTTTCTAAGTCTCTCTTATTTTCTTGTACTTATACTTGGAATTCTCTGTGTAAACCTCTGTAACTTCTCTAGGTAGATGAATCACTGTGTACTTTCTCTTGTTTCTATCTGTTACCAATCTTGAGAAACTCATACATTTTCTTTTCACTGTTTCCCGGTCTTAGAGAAGTCGATTTCTTTCGGCGAAAATGCTGTTTTCACAGTGTTCAGTACTCCCAACTCTATCAACAATGTACGTTTTCCAAGTTTTCTAAGACTCTCTTATATTCTTGTACTTACACTTGGAATTCTCTGTGTAACCCTCTGTAACTTCTCTAGGTAGGTGAATCATTGTGTACTTTCTCTTGTTTCTATCTTTTACCAATCTTGAGAAACTCATACATTCTCTTTTCACTGTTTCCCGGTCTTAGAGAAGTAGATTTCTTTCGGCGAAAGTGCTGTTTTCACAGTGCTAAGTACTCCCAACTCTATCAACAATGTAGGTTTTACCAGTTTTCTAAGTCTCTCTTATTTTCTTGTACTTATGCTTGGAATTCTCTGTGTAAACCTCTGTAACTTCTCTAGGGAGATGAATCACTGTGTACTTTCTCTTGTTTCTATCTGTTACTAATCTTGAAAAACTCATACATTCTCGTTTAACTGTTTCCCGGTCTTAGAGAAGTAGATTTCTTTCGGCGAAAGTGCTGTTTTCACAGTGCTCAGTACTCCCAACTCTATCAACAATGTAGGTTTTACCAGTTTTCTAAGTCTCTCTTATTTTCTTGTACTTATACTTGGAATTCTCTGTGTAAACCTCTGTAACTTCTCTAGTTAGATGAATCACTGTGTACTTTCTCTTGTTTCAATCTGTTGCCAATCTTGAGAAACTGATACATTCTCTTTTCACTGTTTCCCGGTCTTAGAGAAGTAGATTTCTTTCGGCGAAAGTGCTGTTTTCACCGTGGTAAGTACTCCCAACTCAGTTAACAATGTAAGTTTTACCAGTTTTCTAAGTCTCTCTTATTTTCTTGTACTTAAACTTGGAATTTTCTGTGTAAAACTCTGTAACTTCTCTAGGTAGATGAATCACTGAGTACTTCTTTTGTTTCTATCTGTTACTAATCTTGAGAAACTCATACATTCTCTGTTACCTGTTTCCCGGTGTTAGAGAAGTAGATTTCTTTCTGCGAAAGTGCTGTTTTCACAGTGCTAAGTACTCCCAACTCTATCAACAATGTAGGTTTTACCAGTTTTCTAAGTCTCTCTTATTTTCTTGTACTTATACTTGGAATTCTCTGTGTAAACCTCTGTAACTTCTCTAGTTCGATGAATCACTGTGTACTTTCTCTTGTTTCTATCTGTTACCAATCTTGAGAAACTCATACATTCTCTTTTCACTGTTTCCCAGTCTTAGAGAAGTAGATTTCTTTCGGCGAAAGTGCTGTTTTCACAGTGCTAAGTACTCCCAACTCTATCAACAATGTAGGTTTTACCAGTGTTCTAAGTCTCTCTTATTTTCTTGTACTTAAACTTGGAATTTTCTGTGTAAACCTCTGTAACTTCTCTAGGTAGATGAATCACTGTGTACTTCTTTTGTTTCTATCTGTTATTAATGTTGAGAAACTCATACATTCTCTGTTACCTGTTTCCTGGTGTTAGAGAAGAAGATTTCTTTCGGCGAAAGTGCTGTTTTCACAGTGCTAAGTACTCCCAACTCTATCAACAATGTAGGTTTTACCAGTTTTCTAAGTCTCTCTTATTTTCTTGTACTTATACTTGGAATTCTCTGTGTAAACCTCTGTAACTTCTCTAGCGAGATGAATCACTGTGTACTTTCTCTTGTTTCTATCTGTTACTAATCTTGAGAAACTCATACATTCTCGGTTACCTGTTTCCCGGTCTTAGAGAAGGAGATTTCTTTCGGGGAAAGTGCTGTGTTCACAGTGCTCAGTACTCCCAACTCTATCAACAATGTAGGTTTTACCAGTTTTCTAAGTCTCTCTTATTTTCTTGTACTTATACTTGGAATTCTCTGTGTAAACCTCTGTAACTTCTCTAGGTAGATGAATCACTGTGTACTTTCTCTTGTTTCTATCTGTTACCAATCTTGAGAAACACATACATTCTGTTTTCACTGTTTCACGGTCTTAGAGAGGTAGATTTCTTTGGGCGAAAGTGCTGTTTTCACAGTGCTAAGTACTCCCAACTCAATCAACAATGTAAGTTTTACCAGTTTTCTAAGTCTCTCTTATCTTCTTTTACTTATACTTGGAATTTTATGTGTGAACCTCTGTAACTTCTCTAGGTAGATGAATCACTGTGTACTTTCTCTTGTTTCTATCTCTTACCAATCTTGAGAAACTCATACATTCTCTTTTCACTGTTTCCCTGTCTTAGAGAAGTAGATTTCTTTCGGCAAAAGTGCTGTTTTCACAGTGCTCAGTACTCCCAACTCTATCAACAATGTAGGTTTTACCAGTTTTCTAAGTCTCTCTTATTTTCTTGTACTTATACTTGGAATTCTCTGTGTGAACCTCTGTAACTTCTCTAGGTAGATGAATCACTGTGTACTTTCTCTTCTTTCTATCTGTTACCAATCTTGAGAAACTCATACATTCTCTTTTCACTATTTCCCCGTCTTAGAGAAGTAGATTTCTTTCGGCGAAAGTGCTGTTTTCACCGTGGTAAGTACTCCCAACTCAGTTAACAATGTAAGTTTTACCAGTTTTCTAAGTCTCTCTTATTTTCTTGTACTTCTACTTGGAATTCTCTGTGTAAACCTCTGTAACTTCTTTAGGTAGATGAATCACTGTGTACTTTCTCTTGTTTCTATCTGTTACTAATCTTGAGAAACTCATACATTCTCTGTTACCTGTTTCCCGGTCTTAGAGAAGTCGATTTGTTTCGGCGAAAGTGCTGTTTTCACAGTGCTAAGTACTCGCAACTCTATCAACAATGTAGGTTTTACAAGTTTTCTAAGACTCTCTTATATTCTTGTACTTACACTTGGAATTCTCTGTGTAACCCTCTGTAACTTCTCTAGGTAGGTGAATCATTGTGTACTTTCTCTTGTTTCTATATGTTACCAATCTTGAGAAACTCATACATTCTCTTTTCACTGTTTCCCAGTCTTAGAGAAGTAGATTTCTTTCTGCGAAAGTGCTGATTTCACAGTGCTAAGTACTCCCAACTCTATCAACAATGTAGGTTTTACCAGTTTTCTAAGTCTCTCTTATTTTCTTGTACTTATACTTGGAATTCTCTGTGTAAACCTCTGTAACTTCTCTAGGTAGATGAATCACTGTGTACTTTCTCTTGTTTCTATCTGTTACCAATCTTGAGAAACTCATACATTTTCTTTTCACTGTTTCCCGGTCTTAGAGAAGTCGATTTCTTTCGGCGAAAATGCTGTTTTCACAGTGCTCAGTACTCCCAACTCTATCAACAATGTAGGTTTTACAAGTTTTCTAAGACTCTCTTATATTCTTGTACTTACACTTGGAATTCTCTGTGTAACCCTCTGTAACTTCTCTAGGTAGGTGAATCATTGTGTACTTTCTCTTGTTTCTATATGTTACCAATCTTGAGAAACTCATACATTCTCTTTTCACTGTTTCTCAGTCTTAGAGAAGTAGATTTCTTTCAGCGAAAGTGCTGTTTTCACAGTGCTAAGTACTCCCAACTCTATCAACAATGTAGGTTTTACCAGTTTTCTAAGTCTCTCTTATTTTCTTGTACTTATACTTGGAATTCTCTGTGTAAACCTCTGTAACTTCTCTAGGTAGATGAATCACTGTGTACTTTCTCTTGTTTCTATCTTTTACCAATCTTGAGAAACTCATACATTCTCTTTTCACTGTTTCCCGGTCTTAGAGAAGTAGATTTCTTTCGGCGAAAGTGCTGTTTTCACAGTGCTAAGTACTCCCAACTCTATCAACAATGTAGGTTTTACCAGTTTTCTAAGTCTCTCTTATTTTCTTGTACTTATGTTTGGAATTCTCTGTGTAAACCTCTGTAACTTCTCTAGGGAGATGAATCACTGTGTACTTTCTCTTGTTTCTATCTGTTACTAATCTTGAGAAACTCATACATTCTCGGTTAACTGTTTCCCGGTCTTAGAGAAGTAGATTTCTTTCGGCGAAAGTGCTGTTTTCACAGTGCTCAGTACTCCCAACTCTATCAACAATGTAGGTTTTACCAGTTTTCTAAGTCTCTCTTATTTTCTTGTACTTATACTTGGAATTCTCTGTGTAAACCTCTGTAACTTCTCTAGTTAGATGAATCACTGTGCACTTTCTCTTGTTTCTATCTGTTACCAATCTTGAGAAACTCATACATTCTCTTTTCACTGTTTCCCGGTCTTAGAGAAGTAGATTTCTTTCGGCGAAAGTGCTGTTTTCACAGTGCTAAGTACTCCCAACCCAATCAACAATGTAAGTTTTACCAGTTTTCTAAGTCTCTCTTATTTTCTTGTACTTATACTTGGAATTCTCTGTGTAAACCTCTGTAACTTCTTTAGGTAGATGAATCACTGTGTACTTTCTATTGTTTGTATCTGTTACCAATCTTGAGAAACTCATACATTCTCTGTTACCTGTTTCCCGGTCTTAGAGAAGTCGATTTGTTTCGCGAAAGTGCTGTTTTCACAGCGCTAAGTACTCCCAACTCTATCAACAATGTAGGTTTTACAAGTTTTCTAAGACTCTCTTATATTCTTGTACTTACACTTGGAATTCTCTGTGTAACCCTCTGTAACTTCTCTAGGTAGGTGAATCATTGTGTACTTTCTCTTGTTTCTATATGTTACCAATCTTGAGAAACTCATACATTCTCTTTTCACTGTTTCTCAGTCTTAGAGAAGTAGATTTCTTTCATCGAAAGTTCTGTTTTCACAGTGCTAAGTACTCCCAACTCTATGAACAATGTAGGTTTTACCAGTTTTCTAAGTCTCTCTTATTTTCTTGTATTTATACTTGGAATTCTCTGTGTAAACCTCTGTAACTTCTCTAGGTAGATGAATCATTGTGTACTTTCTCTTGTTTCTATCTGTTACCAATCTTGAGAAACTCATACATTCCGTTTTCACTGTTTCCCGGTCTTAGAGAAGTAGATTTCTTTCGGCCAAAGTGCTGTTTTCACAGTGCTAAATACTCCCAACTCAAACAGCAATGTAAGATTTACCAGGTTTCTAAGTCTCTCTTATCTTCTTTTTCTTATACTTGGAATTTTCTCTGTAAACCTCTGTATCTTCTCTAGGTAGATGAATCACTGTGTACTTTCTCTTGTTTTTATCTGTTACCAATCTTGAGAAACTCATACATTCTCTTTTCACTGTTTCCCGGTGTTAGAGAAGTAGATTTCTTACGGCGAAAGTGCTGTTTTCACAGTGCTAAGTACTCCCAACTCTATCAACAATGTAGGTTATACCAGTTTTCTAAGTCTCTCTTATTTTCTTGTACTTATACTTGGAATTCTCTGTGTAAACCTCTGTAACTTCTCTAGGTAGATGAATCACTGTGTACTTTCTCTTGTTTCTATCTGTTACCAATCTTGAGAAACTCATACATTCTCTTTTCACTGTTTCCCAGTCTTAGAGAAGTAGATTTCGTTCTGCGAAAGTGCTGATTTCACAGTGCTCAGTACTCCCAACTCTATCAACAATGTAGGTTTTACCAGTTTTCTAAGTCTCTCTTATTTTCTTGTACTTATACTTCGAATTCTCTGTGTAAACCTCTGTAACTTCTCTAGGTAGATGAATCACTGTGTACTTTCTCTTGTTTCTATCTGTTACCAATCTTGAGAAACTCATACATTTTCTTTTCACTGTTTCCCGGTCTTAGAGAAGTCGATTTCTTTCGGCGAAAATGCTGTTTTCACAGTGCTCAGTACTCCCAACTCTATCAACAATGTAGGTTTTACAAGTTTTCTAAGACTCTCTTATATTCTTGTACTTACACTTGGAATTCTCTGTGTAACCCTCTGTAACTTCTCTAGGTAGGTGAATCATTGTGTACTTTCTCTTGTTTCTATATGTTACCAATCTTGAGAAACTCATACATTCTCTTTTCACTGTTTCTCAGTCTTAGAGAAGTAGATTTCTTTCAGCGAAAGTGCTGTTTTCACAGTGCTAAGTACTCCCAACTCTATCAACAATGTAGGTTTTACCAGTTTTCTAAGTCTCTCTTATTTTCTTGTACTTATACTTGGAATTCTCTGTCTAAACCTCTGTAACTTCTCTAGGTAGATGAATCACTGTGTACTTTCTCTTGTTTCTATCTTTTACCAATCTTGAGAAACTCATACATTCTCTTTTCACTGTTTCCCGGTCTTAGAGAAGTAGATTTCTTTCGGCGAAAGTGCTGTTTTCACAGTGCTAAGTACTCCCAACTCTATCAACAATGTAGGTTTTACCAGTTTTCTAAGTCTCTCTTATTTTCTTGTACTTATGTTTGGAATTCTCTGTGTAAACCTCTGTAACTTCTCTAGGGAGATGAATCACTGTGTACTTTCTCTTGTTTCTATCTGTTACTAATCTTGAGAAACTCATACATTCTCGGTTAACTGTTTCCCGGTCTTAGAGAAGTAGATTTCTTTCGGCGAAAGTGCTGTTTTCACAGTGCTCAGTACTCCCAACTCTATCAACAATGTAGGTTTTACCAGTTTTCTAAGTCTCTCTTATTTTCTTGTACTTATACTTGGAATTCTCTGTGTAAACCTCTGTAACTTCTCTAGTTAGATGAATCACTGTGCACTTTCTCTTGTTTCTATCTGTTACCAATCTTGAGAAACTCATACATTCTCTTTTCACTGTTTCCCGGTCTTAGAGAAGTAGATTTCTTTCGGCGAAAGTGCTGTTTTCACAGTGCTAAGTACTCCCAACCCAATCAACAATGTAAGTTTTACCAGTTTTCTAAGTCTCTCTTATTTTCTTGTACTTATACTTGGAATTCTCTGTGTAAACCTCTGTAACTTCTTTAGGTAGATGAATCACTGTGTACTTTCTATTGTTTGTATCTGTTACCAATCTTGAGAAACTCATACATTCTCTGTTACCTGTTTCCCGGTCTTAGAGAAGTCGATTTGTTTCGCGAAAGTGCTGTTTTCACAGTGCTAAGTACTCCCAACTCTATCAACAATGTAGGTTTTACAAGTTTTCTAAGACTCTCTTATATTCTTGTACTTACACTTGGAATTCTCTGTGTAACCCTCTGTAACTTCTCTAGGTAGGTGAATCATTGTGTACTTTCTCTTGTTTCTATATGTTACCAATCTTGAGAAACTCATACATTCTCTTTTCACTGTTTCTCAGTCTTAGAGAAGTAGATTTCTTTCATCGAAAGTTCTGTTTTCACAGTGCTAAGTACTCCCAACTCTATGAACAATGTAGGTTTTACCAGTTTTCTAAGTCTCTCTTATTTTCTTGTATTTATACTTGGAATTCTCTGTGTAAACCTCTGTAACTTCTCTAGGTAGATGAATCATTGTGTACTTTCTCTTGTTTCTATCTGTTACCAATCTTGAGAAACTCATACATTCCGTTTTCACTGTTTCCCGGTCTTAGAGAAGTAGATTTCTTTCGGCCAAAGTGCTGTTTTCACAGTGCTAAATACTCCCAACTCAAACAGCAATGTAAGATTTACCAGGTTTCTAAGTCTCTCTTATCTTCTTTTTCTTATACTTGGAATTTTCTCTGTAAACCTCTGTATCTTCTCTAGGTAGATGAATCACTGTGTACTTTCTCTTGTTTTTATCTGTTACCAATCTTGAGAAACTCATACATTCTCTTTTCACTGTTTCCCGGTGTTAGAGAAGTAGATTTCTTACGGCGAAAGTGCTGTTTTCACAGTGCTAAGTACTCCCAACTCTATCAACAATGTAGGTTATACCAGTTTTCTAAGTCTCTCTTATTTTCTTGTACTTATACTTGGAATTCTCTGTGTAAACCTCTGTAACTTCTCTAGGTAGATGAATCACTGTGTACTTTCTCTTGTTTCTATCTGTTACCAATCTTGAGAAACTCATACATTCTCTTTTCACTGTTTCCCAGTCTTAGAGAAGTAGATTTCGTTCTGCGAAAGTGCTGATTTCACAGTGCTCAGTACTCCCAACTCTATCAACAATGTAGGTTTTACCAGTTTTCTAAGTCTCTCTTATTTTCTTGTACTTATACTTGGAATTCTCTGTGTAAACCTCTGTAACTTCTCTAGGTAGATGAATCACTGTGTACTTTCTCTTGTTTCTATCTGTTACCAATCTTGAGAAACTCATACATTTTCTTTTCACTGTTTCCCGGTCTTAGAGAAGTCGATTTCTTTCGGCGAAAATGCTGTTTTCACAGTGCTCAGTACTCCCAACTCTATCAACAATGTAGGTTTTACAAGTTTTCTAAGACTCTCTTATATTCTTGTACTTACACTTGGAATTCTCTGTGTAACCCTCTGTAACTTCTCTAGGTAGGTGAATCATTGTGTACTTTCTCTTGTTTCTATATGTTACCAATCTTGAGAAACTCATACATTCTCTTTTCACTGTTTCTCAGTCTTAGAGAAGTAGATTTCTTTCAGCGAAAGTGCTGTTTTCACAGTGCTAAGTACTCCCAACTCTATCAACAATGTAGGTTTTACCAGTTTTCTAAGTCTCTCTTATTTTCTTGTACTTATACTTGGAATTCTCTGTGTAAACCTCTGTAACTTCTCTAGGTAGATGAATCACTGTGTACTTTCTCTTGTTTCTATCTTTTACCAATCTTGAGAAACTCATACATTCTCTTTTCACTGTTTCCCGGTCTTAGAGAAGTAGATTTCTTTCGGCGAAAGTGCTGTTTTCACAGTGCTAAGTACTCCCAACTCTATCAACAATGTAGGTTTTACCAGTTTTCTAAGTCTCTCTTATTTTCTTGTACTTATGTTTGGAATTCTCTGTGTAAACCTCTGTAACTTCTCTAGGGAGATGAATCACTGTGTACTTTCTCTTGTTTCTATCTGTTACTAATCTTGAGAAACTCATGCATTCTCGGTTAACTGTTTCCCGGTCTTAGAGAAGTAGATTTCTTTCGGCGAAAGTGCTGTTTTCACAGTGCTCAGTACTCCCAACTCTATCAACAATGTAGGTTTTACCAGTTTTCTAAGTCTCTCTTATTTTCTTGTACTTATACTTGGAATTCTCTGTGTAAACCTCTGTAACTTCTCTAGTTAGATGAATCACTGTGCACTTTCTCTTGTTTCTATCTGTTACCAATCTTGAGAAACTCATACATTCTCTTTTCACTGTTTCCCGGTCTTAGAGAAGTAGATTTCTTTCGGCGAAAGTGCTGTTTTCACAGTGCTAAGTACTCCCAACCCAATCAACAATGTAAGTTTTACCAGTTTTCTAAGTCTCTCTTATTTTCTTGTACTTATACTTGGAATTCTCTGTGTAAACCTCTGTAACTTCTTTAGGTAGATGAATCACTGTGTACTTTCTATTGTTTGTATCTGTTACCAATCTTGAGAAACTCATACATTCTCTGTTACCTGTTTCCCGGTCTTAGAGAAGTCGATTTGTTTCGCGAAAGTGCTGTTTTCACAGTGCTAAGTACTCCCAACTCTATCAACAATGTAGGTTTTACAAGTTTTCTAAGACTCTCTTATATTCTTGTACTTACACTTGGAATTCTCTGTGTAACCCTCTGTAACTTCTCTAGGTAGGTGAATCATTGTGTACTTTCTCTTGTTTCTATATGTTACCAATCTTGAGAAACTCATACATTCTCTTTTCACTGTTTCTCAGTCTTAGAGAAGTAGATTTCTTTCATCGAAAGTTCTGTTTTCACAGTGCTAAGTACTCCCAACTCTATGAACAATGTAGGTTTTACCAGTTTTCTAAGTCTCTCTTATTTTCTTGTATTTATACTTGGAATTCTCTGTGTAAACCTCTGTAACTTCTCTAGGTAGATGAATCATTGTGTACTTTCTCTTGTTTCTATCTGTTACCAATCTTGAGAAACTCATACATTCCGTTTTCACTGTTTCCCGGTCTTAGAGAAGTAGATTTCTTTCGGCCAAAGTGCTGTTTTCACAGTGCTAAATACTCCCAACTCAAACAGCAATGTAAGATTTACCAGGTTTCTAAGTCTCTCTTATCTTCTTTTTCTTATACTTGGAATTTTCTCTGTAAACCTCTGTATCTTCTCTAGGTAGATGAATCACTGTGTACTTTCTCTTGTTTTTATCTGTTACCAATCTTGAGAAACTCATACATTCTCTTTTCACTGTTTCCCGGTGTTAGAGAAGTAGATTTCTTACGGCGAAAGTGCTGTTTTCACAGTGCTAAGTACTCCCAACTCTATCAACAATGTAGGTTATACCAGTTTTCTAAGTCTCTCTTATTTTCTTGTACTTATACTTGGAATTCTCTGTGTAAACCTCTGTAACTTCTCTAGGTAGATGAATCACTGTGTACTTTCTCTTGTTTCTATCTGTTACCAATCTTGAGAAACTCATACATTCTCTTTTCACTGTTTCCCAGTCTTAGAGAAGTAGATTTCTTTCTGCGAAAGTGCTGATTTCACAGTGCTCAGTACTCCCAACTCTATCAACAATGTAGGTTTTACCAGTTTTCTAAGTCTCTCTTATTTTCTTGTACTTATACTTGGAATTCTCTGTGTAAACCTCTGTAACTTCTCTAGGTAGATGAATCACTGTGTACTTTCTCTTGTTTCTATCTGTTACCAATCTTGAGAAACTCATACATTTTCTTTTCACTGTTTCCCGGTCTTAGAGAAGTCGATTTCTTTCGGCGAAAATGCTGTTTTCACAGTGTTCAGTACTCCCAACTCTATCAACAATGTACGTTTTCCAAGTTTTCTAAGACTCTCTTATATTCTTGTACTTACACTTGGAATTCTCTGTGTAACCCTCTGTAACTTCTCTAGGTAGGTGAATCATTGTGTACTTTCTCTTGTTTCTATCTTTTACCAATCTTGAGAAACTCATACATTCTCTTTTCACTGTTTCCCGGTCTTAGAGAAGTAGATTTCTTTCGGCGAAAGTGCTGTTTTCACAGTGCTAAGTACTCCCAACTCTATCAACAATGTAGGTTTTACCAGTTTTCTAAGTCTCTCTTATTTTCTTGTACTTATGCTTGGAATTCTCTGTGTAAACCTCTGTAACTTCTCTAGGGAGATGAATCACTGTGTACTTTCTCTTGTTTCTATCTGTTACTAATCTTGAAAAACTCATACATTCTCGTTTAACTGTTTCCCGGTCTTAGAGAAGTAGATTTCTTTCGGCGAAAGTGCTGTTTTCACAGTGCTCAGTACTCCCAACTCTATCAACAATGTAGGTTTTACCAGTTTTCTAAGTCTCTCTTATTTTCTTGTACTTATACTTGGAATTCTCTGTGTAAACCTCTGTAACTTCTCTAGTTAGATGAATCACTGTGTACTTTCTCTTGTTTCAATCTGTTGCCAATCTTGAGAAACTGATACATTCTCTTTTCACTGTTTCCCGGTCTTAGAGAAGTAGATTTCTTTCGGCGAAAGTGCTGTTTTCACCGTAGTAAGTACTCCCAACTCAGTTAACAATGTAAGTTTTACCAGTTTTCTAAGTCTCTCTTATTTTCTTGTACTTAAACTTGGAATTTTCTGTGTAAAACTCTGTAACTTCTCTAGGTAGATGAATCACTGAGTACTTCTTTTGTTTCTATCTGTTACTAATCTTGAGAAACTCATACATTCTCTGTTACCTGTTTCCCGGTGTTAGAGAAGTAGATTTCTTTCTGCGAAAGTGCTGTTTTCACAGTGCTAAGTACTCCCAACTCTATCAACAATGTAGGTTTTACCAGTTTTCTAAGTCTCTCTTATTTTCTTGTACTTATACTTGGAATTCTCTGTGTAAACCTCTGTAACTTCTCTAGTTCGATGAATCACTGTGTACTTTCTCTTGTTTCTATCTGTTACCAATCTTGAGAAACTCATACATTCTCTTTTCACTGTTTCCCAGTCTTAGAGAAGTAGATTTCTTTCGGCGAAAGTGCTGTTTTCACAGTGCTAAGTACTCCCAACTCTATCAACAATGTAGGTTTTACCAGTGTTCTAAGTCTCTCTTATTTTCTTGTACTTAAACTTGGAATTTTCTGTGTAAACCTCTGTAACTTCTCTAGGTAGATGAATCACTGTGTACTTCTTTTGTTTCTATCTGTTATTAATGTTGAGAAACTCATACATTCTCTGTTACCTGTTTCCTGGTGTTAGAGAAGAAGATTTCTTTCGGCGAAAGTGCTGTTTTCACAGTGCTAAGTACTCCCAACTCTATCAACAATGTAGGTTTTACCAGTTTTCTAAGTCTCTCTTATTTTCTTGTACTTATACTTGGAATTCTCTGTGTAAACCTCTGTAACTTCTCTAGCGAGATGAATCACTGTGTACTTTCTCTTGTTTCTATCTGTTACTAATCTTGAGAAACTCATACATTCTCGGTTACCTGTTTCCCGGTCTTAGAGAAGGAGATTTCTTTCGGGGAAAGTGCTGTGTTCACAGTGCTCAGTACTCCCAACTCTATCAACAATGTAGGTTTTACCAGTTTTCTAAGTCTCTCTTATTTTCTTGTACTTATACTTGGAATTCTCTGTGTAAACCTCTGTAACTTCTCTAGGTAGATGAATCACTGTGTACTTTCTCTTGTTTCTATCTGTTACCAATCTTGAGAAACACATACATTCTGTTTTCACTGTTTCACGGTCTTAGAGAGGTAGATTTCTTTGGGCGAAAGTGCTGTTTTCACAGTGCTAAGTACTCCCAACTCAATCAACAATGTAAGTTTTACCAGTTTTCTAAGTCTCTCTTATCTTCTTTTACTTATACTTGGAATTTTATGTGTGAACCTCTGTAACTTCTCTAGGTAGATGAATCACTGTGTACTTTCTCTTGTTTCTATCTCTTACCAATCTTGAGAAACTCATACATTCTCTTTTCACTGTTTCCCTGTCTTAGAGAAGTAGATTTCTTTCGGCAAAAGTGCTGTTTTCACAGTGCTCAGTACTCCCAACTCTATCAACAATGTAGGTTTTACCAGTTTTCTAAGTCTCTCTTATTTTCTTGTACTTATACTTGGAATTCTCTGTGTGAACCTCTGTAACTTCTCTAGGTAGATGAATCACTGTGTACTTTCTCTTCTTTCTATCTGTTACCAATCTTGAGAAACTCATACATTCTCTTTTCACTATTTCCCCGTCTTAGAGAAGTAGATTTCTTTCGGCGAAAGTGCTGTTTTCACCGTGGTAAGTACTCCCAACTCAGTTAACAATGTAAGTTTTACCAGTTTTCTAAGTCTCTCTTATTTTCTTGTACTTCTACTTGGAATTCTCTGTGTAAACCTCTGTAACTTCTTTAGGTAGATGAATCACTGTGTACTTTCTCTTGTTTCTATCTGTTACTAATCTTGAGAAACTCATACATTCTCTGTTACCTGTTTCCCGGTCTTAGAGAAGTCGATTTGTTTCGGCGAAAGTGCTGTTTTCACAGTGCTAAGTACTCGCAACTCTATCAACAATGTAGGTTTTACAAGTTTTCTAAGACTCTCTTATATTCTTGTACTTACACTTGGAATTCTCTGTGTAACCCTCTGTAACTTCTCTAGGTAGGTGAATCATTGTGTACTTTCTCTTGTTTCTATATGTTACCAATCTTGAGAAACTCATACATTCTCTTTTCACTGTTTCCCAGTCTTAGAGAAGTAGATTTCTTTCTGCGAAAGTGCTGATTTCACAGTGCTAAGTACTCCCAACTCTATCAACAATGTAGGTTTTACCAGTTTTCTAAGTCTCTCTTATTTTCTTGTACTTATACTTGGAATTCTCTGTGTAAACCTCTGTAACTTCTCTAGGTAGATGAATCACTGTGTACTTTCTCTTGTTTCTATCTGTTACCAATCTTGAGAAACTCATACATTTTCTTTTCACTGTTTCCCGGTCTTAGAGAAGTCGATTTCTTTCGGCGAAAATGCTGTTTTCACAGTGCTCAGTACTCCCAACTCTATCAACAATGTAGGTTTTACAAGTTTTCTAAGACTCTCTTATATTCTTGTACTTACACTTGGAATTCTCTGTGTAACCCTCTGTAACTTCTCTAGGTAGGTGAATCATTGTGTACTTTCTCTTGTTTCTATATGTTACCAATCTTGAGAAACTCATACATTCTCTTTTCACTGTTTCTCAGTCTTAGAGAAGTAGATTTCTTTCAGCGAAAGTGCTGTTTTCACAGTGCTAAGTACTCCCAACTCTATCAACAATGTAGGTTTTACCAGTTTTCTAAGTCTCTCTTATTTTCTTGTACTTATACTTGGAATTCTCTGTGTAAACCTCTGTAACTTCTCTAGGTAGATGAATCACTGTGTACTTTCTCTTGTTTCTATCTTTTACCAATCTTGAGAAACTCATACATTCTCTTTTCACTGTTTCCCGGTCTTAGAGAAGTAGATTTCTTTCGGCGAAAGTGCTGTTTTCACAGTGCTAAGTACTCCCAACTCTATCAACAATGTAGGTTTTACCAGTTTTCTAAGTCTCTCTTATTTTCTTGTACTTATGTTTGGAATTCTCTGTGTAAACCTCTGTAACTTCTCTAGGGAGATGAATCACTGTGTACTTTCTCTTGTTTCTATCTGTTACTAATCTTGAGAAACTCATACATTCTCGGTTAACTGTTTCCCGGTCTTAGAGAAGTAGATTTCTTTCGGCGAAAGTGCTGTTTTCACAGTGCTCAGTACTCCCAACTCTATCAACAATGTAGGTTTTACCAGTTTTCTAAGTCTCTCTTATTTTCTTGTACTTATACTTGGAATTCTCTGTGTAAACCTCTGTAACTTCTCTAGTTAGATGAATCACTGTGCACTTTCTCTTGTTTCTATCTGTTACCAATCTTGAGAAACTCATACATTCTCTTTTCACTGTTTCCCGGTCTTAGAGAAGTAGATTTCTTTCGGCGAAAGTGCTGTTTTCACAGTGCTAAGTACTCCCAACCCAATCAACAATGTAAGTTTTACCAGTTTTCTAAGTCTCTCTTATTTTCTTGTACTTATACTTGGAATTCTCTGTGTAAACCTCTGTAACTTCTTTAGGTAGATGAATCACTGTGTACTTTCTATTGTTTGTATCTGTTACCAATCTTGAGAAACTCATACATTCTCTGTTACCTGTTTCCCGGTCTTAGAGAAGTCGATTTGTTTCGCGAAAGTGCTGTTTTCACAGTGCTAAGTACTCCCAACTCTATCAACAATGTAGGTTTTACAAGTTTTCTAAGACTCTCTTATATTCTTGTACTTACACTTGGAATTCTCTGTGTAACCCTCTGTAACTTCTCTAGGTAGGTGAATCATTGTGTACTTTCTCTTGTTTCTATATGTTACCAATCTTGAGAAACTCATACATTCTCTTTTCACTGTTTCTCAGTCTTAGAGAAGTAGATTTCTTTCATCGAAAGTTCTGTTTTCACAGTGCTAAGTACTCCCAACTCTATGAACAATGTAGGTTTTACCAGTTTTCTAAGTCTCTCTTATTTTCTTGTATTTATACTTGGAATTCTCTGTGTAAACCTCTGTAACTTCTCTAGGTAGATGAATCATTGTGTACTTTCTCTTGTTTCTATCTGTTACCAATCTTGAGAAACTCATACATTCCGTTTTCACTGTTTCCCGGTCTTAGAGAAGTAGATTTCTTTCGGCCAAAGTGCTGTTTTCACAGTGCTAAATACTCCCAACTCAAACAGCAATGTAAGATTTACCAGGTTTCTAAGTCTCTCTTATCTTCTTTTTCTTATACTTGGAATTTTCTCTGTAAACCTCTGTATCTTCTCTAGGTAGATGAATCACTGTGTACTTTCTCTTGTTTTTATCTGTTACCAATCTTGAGAAACTCATACATTCTCTTTTCACTGTTTCCCGGTGTTAGAGAAGTAGATTTCTTACGGCGAAAGTGCTGTTTTCACAGTGCTAAGTACTCCCAACTCTATCAACAATGTAGGTTATACCAGTGTTCTAAGTCTCTCTTATTTTCTTGTACTTATACTTGGAATTCTCTGTGTAAACCTCTGTAACTTCTCTAGGTAGATGAATCACTGTGTACTTTCTCTTGTTTCTATCTGTTACCAATCTTGAGAAACTCATACATTCTCTTTTCACTGTTTCCCAGTCTTAGAGAAGTAGATTTCTTTCTGCGAAAGTGCTGATTTCACAGTGCTCAGTACTCCCAACTCTATCAACAATGTAGGTTTTACCAGTTTTCTAAGTCTCTCTTATTTTCTTGTACTTATACTTGGAATTCTCTGTGTAAACCTCTGTAACTTCTCTAGGTAGATGAATCACTGTGTACTTTCTCTTGTTTCTATCTGTTACCAATCTTGAGAAACTCATACATTTTCTTTTCACTGTTTCCCGGTCTTAGAGAAGTCGATTTCTTTCGGCGAAAATGCTGTTTTCACAGTGTTCAGTACTCCCAACTCTATCAACAATGTAGGTTTTACAAGTTTTCTAAGACTCTCTTATATTCTTGTACTTACACTTGGAATTCTCTGTGTAACCCTCTGTAACTTCTCTAGGTAGGTGAATCATTGTGTACTTTCTCTTGTTTCTATCTTTTACCAATCTTGAGAAACTCATACATTCTCTTTTCACTGTTTCCCGGTCTTAGAGAAGTAGATTTCTTTCGGCAAAAGTGCTGTTTTCACAGTGCTAAGTACTCCCAACTCTATCAACAATGTAGGTTTTACCAGTTTTCTAAGTCTCTCTTATTTTCTTGTACTTATGCTTGGAATTCTCTGTGTAAACCTCTGTAACTTCTCTAGGGAGATGAATCACTGTGTACTTTCTCTTGTTTCTATCTGTTACTAATCTTGAAAAACTCATACATTCTCGTTTAACTGTTTCCCGGTCTTAGAGAAGTAGATTTCTTTCGGCGAAAGTGCTGTTTTCACAGTGCTCAGTACTCCCAACTCTATCAACAATGTAGGTTTTACCAGTTTTCTAAGTCTCTGTTATTTTCTTGTACTTATACTTGGAATTCTCTGTGTAAACCTCTGTAACTTCTCTAGTTAGATGAATCACTGTGTACTTTCTCTTGTTTCAATCTGTTGCCAATCTTGAGAAACTGATACATTCTCTTTTCACTGTTTCCCGGTCTTAGAGAAGTAGATTTCTTTCGGCGAAAGTGCTGTTTTCACCGTGGTAAGTACTCCCAACTCAGTTAACAATGTAAGTTTTACCAGTTTTCTAAGTCTCTCTTATTTTCTTGTACTTAAACTTGGAATTTTCTGTGTAAAACTCTGTAACTTCTCTAGGTAGATGAATCACTGAGTACTTCTTTTGTTTCTATCTGTTACTAATCTTGAGAAACTCATACATTCTCTGTTACCTGTTTCCCGGTGTTAGAGAAGTAGATTTCTTTCTGCGAAAGTGCTGTTTTCACAGTGCTAAGTACTCCCAACTCTATCAACAATGTAGGTTTTACCAGTTTTCTAAGTCTCTCTTATTTTCTTGTACTTATACTTGGAATTCTCTGTGTAAACCTCTGTAACTTCTCTAGTTCGATGAATCACTGTGTACTTTCTCTTGTTTCTATCTGTTACCAATCTTGAGAAACTCATACATTCTCTTTTCACTGTTTCCCAGTCTTAGAGAAGTAGATTTCTTTCGGCGAAAGTGCTGTTTTCACAGTGCTAAGTACTCCCAACTCTATCAACAATGTAGGTTTTACCAGTGTTCTAAGTCTCTCTTATTTTCTTGTACTTAAACTTGGAATTTTCTGTGTAAACCTCTGTAACTTCTCTAGGTAGATGAATCACTGTGTACTTCTTTTGTTTCTATCTGTTATTAATGTTGAGAAACTCATACATTCTCTGATACCTGTTTCCTGGTGTTAGAGAAGAAGATTTCTTTCGGAGAAGGTGCTGTTTTCACAGTGCTAAGTACTCCCAACTCTATCAACAATGTAGGTTTTACCAGTTTTCTAAGTCTCTCTTATTTTCTTGTACTTATACTTTGAATTCTCTGTGTAAACCTCTGTAACTTCTCTAGCGAGATGAATCACTGTGTACTTTCTCTTGTTTCTATCTGTTACTAATCTTGAGAAACTCATACATTCTCGGTTACCTGTTTCCCGGTCTTAGAGAAGGAGATTTCTTTCGGGGAAAGTGCTGTGTTCACAGTGCTCAGTACTCCCAACTCTATCAGCAATGTAGGTTTTACCAGTTTTCTAAGTCTCTCTTATTTTCTTGTACTTATACTTGGAATTCTCTGTGTAAACCTCTGTAACTTCTCTAGGTAGATGAATCACTGTGTACTTTCTCTTGTTTCTATCTGTTACCAATCTTGAGAAACACATACATTCTGTTTTCACTGTTTCACGGTCTTAGAGAGGTAGATTTCTTTGGGCGAAAGTGCTGTTTTCACAGTGCTAAGTACTCCCAACTCAATCAACAATGTAAGTTTTACCAGTTTTCTAAGTCTCTCTTATCTTCTTTTACTTATACTTGGAATTTTATGTGTGAACCTCTGTAACTTCTCTAGGTAGATGAATCACTGTGTACTTTCTCTTGTTTCTATCTCTTACCAATCTTGAGAAACTCATACATTCTCTTTTCACTGTTTCCCTGTCTTAGAGAAGTAGATTTCTTTCGGCAAAAGTGCTGTTTTCACAGTGCTCAGTACTCCCAACTCTATCAACAATGTAGGTTTTACCAGTTTTCTAAGTCTCTCTTATTTTCTTGTACTTATACTTGGAATTCTCTGTGTGAACCTCTGTAACTTCTCTAGGTAGATGAATCACTGTGTACTTTCTCTTCTTTCTATCTGTTACCAATCTTGAGAAACTCATACATTCTCTTTTCACTATTTCCCCGTCTTAGAGAAGTAGATTTCTTTCGGCGAAAGTGCTGTTTTCACCGTGGTAAGTACTCCCAACTCAGTTAACAATGTAAGTTTTACCAGTTTTCTAAGTCTCTCTTATTTTCTTGTACTTCTACTTGGAATTCTCTGTGTAAACCTCTGTAACTTCTTTAGGTAGATGAATCACTGTGTACTTTCTCTTGTTTCTATCTGTTACTAATCTTGAGAAACTCATACATTCTCTGTTACCTGTTTCCCGGTCTTAGAGAAGTCGATTTGTTTCGGCGAAAGTGCTGTTTTCACAGTGCTAAGTACTCGCAACTCTATCAACAATGTAGGTTTTACAAGTTTTCTAAGACTCTCTTATATTCTTGTACTTACACTTGGAATTCTCTGTGTAACCCTCTGTAACTTCTCTAGGTAGGTGAATCATTGTGTACTTTCTCTTGTTTCTATATGTTACCAATCTTGAGAAACTTATACATTCTCTTTTCACTGTTTCTCAGTCTTAGAGAAGTAGATTTCTTTCATCGAAAGTTCTGTTTTCACAGTGCTAAGTACTCCCAACTCTATGAACAACGTAGGTTTTACCAGTTTTCTAAGTCTCTCTTATTTTCTTGTATTTATACTTGGAATTCTCTGTGTAAACCTCTGTAACTTCTCTAGGTAGATGAATCATTGTGTACTTTCTCTTCTTTCTATCTGTTACCAATCTTGAGAAACTCATACATTCCCTTTTCCCTATTTCCCGGTCTTAGAGAAGTAGATTTCTTTCGGCCAAAGTGCTGTTTTCACAGTGCTAAATACTCCCAACTCAAACAGCAATGTAAGATTTACCAGGTTTCTAAGTCTCTCTTATCTTCTTTTTCTTATACTTGGAATTTTCTGTGTAAACCTCTGTATCTTCTCTAGGTAGATGAATCACTGTGTACTTTCTCTTGTTTTTATCTGTTACCAATCTTGAGAAACTCATACATTCTCTTTTCACTGTTTCCCGGTGTTAGAGAAGTAGATTTCTTTCGGCGAATGTGCTGTTTTCACAGTGCTAAGTACTCCCAACTCTATCAACAATGTAGGTTATACCAGTTTTCTAAGTCTCTCTTATTTTCTTGTACTTCTACTTGGAATTCTCTGTGTAAACCTCTGTAACTTCTCTAGGTAGATGAATCACTGTGTACTTTCTCTTGTTTCTATCTGTTACCAATCTTGAGAAACTCATACATTCTCTTCTCACTGTTTCCCAGTCTTAGAGAAGTAGATTTCTTTCTGCGAAAGTGCTGTTTTCACAGTGCTAAGTACTCCCAACTCTATCAACAATGTAGGTTTTACCAGTTTTCTAAGTCTCTCTTATTTTCTTGTACTTATACTTGGAATTCTCTGTGTAAACCTCTGTAACTTCTCTAGGTAGATGAATCACTGTGTACTTTCTCTTGTTTCTATCTGTTACCAATCTTGAGAAACTCATACATTCTCTTTTCACTGTTTCCCGGTCTTAGAGAAGTAGATTTCTTTCGGCGAAAGTGCTGTTTTCACAGTGCTAAGTACTCCCAACTCTATCAACAATGTAGGTTTTACCAGTTTTCTAAGTCTCTCTTATTTTCTTGTACTTATGCTTGGAATTCTCTGTGTAAACCTCTGTAACTTCTCTAGGGAGATGAATCACTGTGTACTTTCTCTTGTTTCTATCTGTTACTAATCTTGAGAAACTCATACATTCTCGGTTACCTGTTTCCCGGTCTTAGAGAAGTAGATTTCTTTCGGCGAAAGTGCTGTTTTCACAGTGCTCAGTACTCCCAACTCTATCAACAATGTAGGTTTTACCAGTTTTCTAAGTCTCTCTTATTTTCTTGTACTTATACTTGGAATTCTCTGTGTAAACCTCTGTAACTTCTCTAGGTAGATGAATCACTGTGTACTTTCTCTTGTTTCTATCTGTTACCAATCTTGAGAAACTCATACATTCTCTGTTACCTGTTTCCTGGTGTTAGAGAAGAAGATTTCTTTCGGCGAAAGTGCTGTTTTCACAGTGGTAAGTACTCTCAACTCTATCAACAGTGAAGGTTTTACCAGTTTCCTAAGTCTCTCTTATTTTCTTGTACTTATACTTGGAATTCTCTGTGTAAACCTCTCTAACTTCTCTAGGTAGATGAATCACTGTGTACTTTCTCTTGTTTCTATCTGTTACCAATCTTGAGAAACTCATACATTCTCTTTTCACTGTTTCACGGTCTTAGAGAAGCAGATTTCTTTCGGCGAAAGTGCTGTTTTCACAGTGCTAAGTACTCCCAACTCAATCAACAATGGAAGTTTTACCAGTTTTCTAAGTCTCTCTTATATTCTTTTACTTATACTTGGAATTTTCTGTGTAAACCTCTGTAACTTCTCTAGGTAGATGAATCACTGTGTACTTTCTCTTGTTTCTATCTGTTACCAATCTTGAGAAACTCATACACTCTCTTTTCACTGTTTCCCGGTCTTAGAGAAGCAGATTTCTTTCGGCGAAAGTGCTGTTTTCACAGTGCTCAGTACTCCCAACTCTATCAACAATGTAGGTTTTACCAGTTTTCTAAGTCTCTCTTATTTTCTTGTACTTATACTTGGAATTCTCTGTGTAAACCTCTGTAACTTCTCTAGGTAGATGAATCACTGTGTACTTCTTTTGTTTCTATCTGTTACTAATCTTGAGAAACTCATACATTCTCTGTTACCTGTTTCCTGGTGTTAGAGAAGAAGATTTCTTTCGCCGAAAGTGCTGTTTTCACAGTGCTAAGTACTCTCAACTCTATCAGCAATGAAGGTTTTACCAGTTTCCTAAGTCTCTCTTATTTTCTTGTACTTATACTTGGAATTCTCTGTGTAAACCTCTGTAACTTCTCTAGGTAGATGAATCACTGTGTACTTTCTCTTGTTTCTATCTGTTACTAATCTTGAGAAACTCATACATTCTCTGTTACCTGTTTCCCGGTCTTAGAGAAGTCGATTTGTTTCGGCGAAAGTGCTGTTTTCACAGTGCTAAGTACTCGCAACTCTATCAACAATGTAGGTTTTACAAGTTTTCTAAGACTCTCTTATATTCTTGTACTTACACTTGGAATTCTCTGTGTAACCCTCTGTAACTTCTCTAGGTAGGTGAATCATTGTGTACTTTCTCTTGTTTCTATATGTTACCAATCTTGAGAAACTCATACATTCTCTTTTCACTGTTTCTCAGTCTTAGAGAAGTAGATTTCTTTCATCGAAAGTTCTGTTTTCACAGTGCTAAGTACTCCCAACTCTATGAACAATGTAGGTTTTACCAGTTTTCTAAGTCTCTCTTATTTTCTTGTATTTATACTTGGAATTCTCTGTGTAAACCTCTGTAACTTCTCTAGGTAGATGAATCATTGTGTACTTTCTCTTCTTTCTATCTGTTACCAATCTTGAGAAACTCATACATTCCCTTTTCCCTATTTCCCGGTCTTAGAGAAGTAGATTTCTTTCGGCCAAAGTGCTGTTTTCACAGTGCTAAATACTCCCAACTCAAACAGCAATGTAAGATTTACCAGGTTTCTAAGTCTCTCTTATCTTCTTTTTCTTATACTTGGAATTTTCTGTGTAAACCTCTGTATCTTCTCTAGGTAGATGAATCACTGTGTACTTTCTCTTGTTTTTATCTGTTACCAATCTTGAGAAACTCATACATTCTCTTTTCACTGTTTCCCGGTGTTGGAGAAGTAGATTTCTTTCGGCGAATGTGCTGTTTTCACAGTGCTAAGTACTCCCAACTCTATCAACAATGTAGGTTATACCAGTTTTCTAAGTCTCTCTTATTTTCTTGTACTTCTACTTGGAATTCTCTGTGTAAACCTCTGTAACTTCTCTAGGTAGATGAATCACTGTGTACTTTCTCTTGTTTCTATCTGTTACCAATCTTGAGAAACTCATACATTCTCTTCTCACTGTTTCCCAGTCTTAGAGAAGTAGATTTCTTTCTGCGAAAGTGCTGTTTTCACAGTGCTAAGTACTCCCAACTCTATCAACAATGTAGGTTTTACCAGTTTTCTAAGTCTCTCTTATTTTCTTGTACTTATACTTGGAATTCTCTGTGTAAACCTCTGTAACTTCTCTAGGTAGATGAATCACTGTGTACTTTCTCTTGTTTCTATCTGTTACCAATCTTGAGAAACTCATACATTCTCTTTTCACTGTTTTCCGGTCTTAGAGAAGTAGATTTCTTTCGGCGAAAGTGCTGTTTTCACAGTGCTCAGTACTCCCAACTCTATCAACAATGTAGGTTTTAGCAGTTTTCTAAGTCTCTCTTATTTTCTTGTACTTATACTTGGAATTCTCTGTGTAAACCTCTGTAACTTCTCTAGGTAGATGAATCACTGTGTACTTTCTCTTGTTTCTATCTGTTACCAATCTTGAGAAACTCATACATTCTCTGTTACCTGTTTCCTGGTGTTAGAGAAGAAGATTTCTTTCGGCGAAAGTGCTGTTTTCACAGTGGTAAGTACTCTCAACTCCATCAACAGTGAAGGTTTTACCAGTTTCCTAAGTCTCTCTTATTTTCTTGTACTTATACTTGGAATTCTCTGTGTAAACCTCTGTAACTTCTCTAGGTAGATGAATCACTGTGTACTTTCTCTTGTTTCTATCTGTTACCAATCTTGAGAAACTCATACATTCTCTTTTCACTGTTTCACGGTCTTAGACAAGTAGATTTCTTTGGGCGAAAGTGCTGTTTTCACAGTGCTAAGAACTCCCAACTCAATCAACAATGGAAGTTATACCAGTTTTCTAAGTCTCTCTTATCTTCTTTTACTTATACTTGGAATTTTCTGTGTAAACCTTTGTAACTTCTGTACGTAGATGAATCACTGTGTACCTTCTCTTGTTTCTATCTGTTACCAATCTTGAGAAACTCATACATTCTCTTTTCACTGTTTCCCGGTCTTAGAGAAGTAGATTTCTTTGGGCGAAAGTGCTGTTTTCACAGTGCTAAGTTCTCCCAACTCTATCAACAATGTAGGTTTTACCAGTTTTCTAAGTCTCTCTTATTTTCTTGTACTTCTACTTGGAATTCTCTGTGTAAACCTCTGTAACTTCTCTAGGTAGATGAATCACTGTGTACTTTCTCTTGTTTCTATCTGTTACCAATCTTGAGAAACTCATACATTCTCTTTTCACTGTTTCCCAGTCTTAGAGAAGTAGATTTCTTTCTGCGAAAGTGCTGTTTTCACAGTGCTAAGCACTCCCAACTCTATCAACAATGTAGGTTTTACTAGTTTTCTAAGTCTCTCTTATTTTCTTGTACTTATACTTGGAATTCTCTGTGTAAACCTCTGTAACTTCTCTAGGTAGATGAATCACTGTGTACTTTCTCTTGTTTCTATCTGTTACCAATCTTGAGAAACTCATACATTCTCTTTTCACTGTTTCCCGGTCTTAGAGAAGTAGATTTCTTTCAGCGAAAGTGCTGTTTTCACAGTGCTAAGTACTCCCAACTCTATCAACAATGTAGGTTTTACCAGTTTTCTAAGTCTCTCTTATTTTCTTGTACTTATACTTGGAATTCTCTGTGTAAACCCCTGTAACTTCTCTAGGTAGATGAATCACTGTGTACTTCTTTTGTTTCTATCTGTTACTAATCTTGAGAAACTCATACATTCTCTGTTACCTGTTTCCTGGTGTTAGAGAAGAAGATTTCTTTCGGCGAAAGTGCTGTTTTCACAGTGCTAAGTACTCTCAACTCTATCAACAATGAAGGTTTTACCAGTTTCCTAAGTCTCTCTTATTTTCTTGTACTTATACTTGGAATTCTCTGTGTAAACCTCTGTAACTTCTCTAGGTAGATGAATCACTGAGTACTTCTTTTGTTTCTATCTGTTACTAATCTTGAGAAACTCATACATTCTCTGTTACCTGTTTCCCGGTGTTAGAGAAGTAGATTTCTTTGTGCTAAAGTGCTGTTTTCACAGTGCTAAGTACTCCCAACTCTATCAACAATGTAGGTTTTACCAGTTTTCTAAGTCTCTCTTATTTCCTTGTACTTCTACTTGGAATTCTCTGTGTAAACCTCTTTAACTTCTCTAGGTAGATGAATCACTGTGTACTTTCTCTTGTTTCTATCTGTTACCAATCTTGAGAAACTCATACATTCTCTTTTCACTGATTCACGGTCTTAGAGAAGTCGATTTCTTTCGGCGAAAGTGCTGTTTTCACAGTGCTAAGTACTCCCAACCCAATCAACAATGTAGGTTTTACCAGTTTTCTAAGTCTCTCTTATTTTCTTGTACTTATATTTGGAACTCTCTGTGTAAACCTCTGTACCTTCTCTAGGTAGATGAATCACTGTGTACTTTCTCTTGTTTCTATCTGTTACTAATCTTGAGAAACTCATACATTCTCTGTTACCTGTTTCCCTGTCTTAGAGAAGTAGATTTCTTTCGGCGAAAGTGCTGTTTTCACAGTGCTGTGTACTCCCAACCCCATCAACAATGTAAGTTTTACCAGTTTTCTAAGTCTCTCTTATCTTCTTTTACTTATACTTGGAATTTTCTGTGTAACCCTCTGTACCTTCTCTAGGTAGATGAATCACTGTGTACTTTCTCTTGTTTCTATCTGTTACCAATCTTGAGAAACTCATACATTCTCTTTTTACTGTTTCCCGGTCTTAGAGAAGTAGATTTCTTTCGGCGAAAGTGCTGTTTTCACAGTGCTAAGTACTCCCAACTCTATCAACAATGTAGGTTTTACCAGTTTTCTAAGTCTCTCTTATTTTCTTGTACTTAAACTTGGAATTTTCTGTGTAAACCTCTGTAACTTCTCTAGGTAGATGAATCACTGTGTACTTCTTTTGTTTCTATCTGTTACTAATCTTGAGAAACTCATACATTCTCTGTTACCTGTTTCCTGGTGTTAGAGAAGAAGATTTCTTTCGGCGAAAGTGCTGTTTTCACAGTGCTAAGTACTCTCAACTCTATCAACAGTGAAGGTTTTACCAGTTTCCTAAGTCTCTCTTATTTTCTTGTACTTATACTTGGAATTCTCTGTGTAAACCTATGTAACTTCTCTAGGGAAATGAATCACTGTGTACTTTCTCTTGTTTCTATCTGTTACCAATCTTGAGAAACTCATACATTCTCTTTTCACTGTTTCACGGTCTTAGAGAAGTAGATTTCTTTGGGCGAAAGTGCTGTTTTCACAGTGCTAAGTACTCCCAACTCAATCAACAATGTAAGTTTTACCAGTTTTCTAAGTCTCTCTTATTTTCTTGTACTTAAACTTGGAATTTTCTCTGTAAACCTCTGTAACTTCTCTAGGTAGATGAATCACTGTGTACTTTCTCTTGTTTTTATCTGTTACCAATCTTGAAAAACTCATACATTCTCTTTTCACTGTTTCCCGGTGTTAGAGAAGTAGATTTCTTTCGGCGAATGTGCTGTTTTCACAGTGCTAAGTACTCCCAACTCTATCAACAATGTAGGTTATACCAGTTTTCTAAGTCTCTCTTATTTTCTTGTACTTCTACTTGGAATTCTCTGTGTAAACCTCTGTAACTTCTCTAGGTAGATGAATCACTGTGTACCTACTCTTGTTTCTATCTGTTACCAATCTTGAGAAACTCATACATTCTCTTCTCACTGTTTCCCAGTCTTAGAGAAGTAGATTTCTTTCTGCGAAAGTGCTGTTTTCACAGTGCTAAGTACTCCCAACTCTATCAACAATGTAGGTTTTACCAGTTTTCTAAGTCTCTCTTATTTTCTTGTACTTATACTTGGAATTCTCTGTGTAAACCTCTGTAACTTCTCTAGGTAGATGAATCACTGTGTACTTTCTCTTGTTTCTATCTGTTACTAATCTTGAGAAACTCATACATTCTCTGTTACCTGTTTCCCGGTCTTAGAGAAGTCGATTTGTTTCGGCGAAAGTGCTGTTTTCACAGTGCTAAGTACTCGCAACTCTATCAACAATGTAGGTTTTACAAGTTTTCTAAGACTCTCTTATATTCTTGTACTTACACTTGGAATTCTCTGTGTAACCCTCTGTAACTTCTCTAGGTAGGTGAATCATTGTGTACTTTCTCTTGTTTCTATATGTTACCAATCTTGAGAAACTCATACATTCTCTTTTCACTGTTTCTCAGTCTTAGAGAAGTAGATTTCTTTCATCGAAAGTTCTGTTTTCACAGTGCTAAGTACTCCCAACTCTATGAACAATGTAGGTTTTACCAGTTTTCTAAGTCTCTCTTATTTTCTTGTATTTATACTTGGAATTCTCTGTGTAAACCTCTGTAACTTCTCTAGGTAGATGAATCATTGTGTACTTTCTCTTCTTTCTATCTGTTACCAATCTTGAGAAACTCATACATTCCCTTTTCCCTATTTCCCGGTCTTAGAGAAGTAGATTTCTTTCGGCCAAAGTGCTGTTTTCACAGTGCTAAATACTCCCAACTCAAACAGCAATGTAAGATTTACCAGGTTTCTAAGTCTCTCTTATCTTCTTTTTCTTATACTTGGAATTTTCTGTGTAAACCTCTGTATCTTCTCTAGGTAGATGAATCACTGTGTACTTTCTCTTGTTTTTATCTGTTACCAATCTTGAGAAACTCATACATTCTCTTTTCACTGTTTCTCGGTGTTAGAGAAGTAGATTTCTTTCGGCGAATGTGCTGTTTTCACAGTGCTAAGTACTCCCAACTCTATCAACAATGTAGGTTATACCAGTTTTCTAAGTCTCTATTATTTTCTTGTACTTCTACTTGGAATTCTCTGTGTAAACCTCTGTAACTTCTCTAGGTAGATGAATCACTGTGTACTTTCTCTTGTTTCTATCTGTTACCAATCTTGAGAAACTCATACATTCTCTTCTCACTGTTTCCCAGTCTTAGAGAAGTAGATTTCTTTCTGCGAAAGTGCTGTTTTCACAGTGCTAAGTACTCCCAACTCTATCAACAATGTAGGTTTTACCAGTTTTCTAAGTCTCTCTTATTTTCTTGTACTTATACTTGGAATTCTCTGTGTAAACCTCTGTAACTTCTCTAGGTAGATGAATCACTGTGTACTTTCTCTTGTTTCTATCTGTTACCAATCTTGAGAAACTCATACATTCTCTTTTCACTGTTTTCCGGTCTTAGAGAAGTAGATTTCTTTCGGCGAAAGTGCTGTTTTCACAGTGCTAAGTACTCCCAACTCTATCAACAATGTAGGTTTTACCAGTTTTCTAAGTCTCTCTTATTTTCTTGTACTTATGCTTGGAATCCTCTGTGTAAACCTCTGTAACTTCTCTAGGGAGATGAATCACTGTGTACTTTCTCTTGTTTCTATCTGTTACTAATCTTGAGAAACTCATACATTCTCGGTTACCTGTTTCCCGGTCTTAGAGAAGTAGATTTCTTTCGGCGAAAGTGCTGTTTTCACAGTGCTCAGTACTCCCAACTCTATCAACAATGTAGGTTTTAGCAGTTTTCTAAGTCTCTCTTATTTTCTTGTACTTATACTTGGAATTCTCTGTGTAAACCTCTGTAACTTCTCTAGGTAGATGTATCACTGTGTACTTTCTCTTGTTTCTATCTGTTACCAATCTTGAGAAACTCATACATTCTCTGTTACCTGTTTCCTGGTGTTAGAGAAGAAGATTTCTTTCGGCGAAAGTGCTGTTTTCACAGTGGTAAGTACTCTCAACTCCATCAACAGTGAAGGTTTTACCAGTTTCCTAAGTCTCTCTTATTTTCTTGTACTTATACTTGGAATTCTCTGTGTAAACCTCTGTAACTTCTCTAGGTAGATGAATCACTGTGTACTTTCTCTTGTTTCTATCTGTTACCAATCTTGAGAAACTCATACATTCTCTTTTCACTGTTTCACGGTCTTAGACAAGTAGATTTCTTTGGGCGAAAGTGCTGTTTTCACAGTGCTAAGAACTCCCAACTCAATCAACAATGGAAGTTATACCAGTTTTCTAAGTCTCTCTTATCTTCTTTTACTTATACTTGGAATTTTCTGTGTAAACCTTTGTAACTTCTGTACGTAGATGAATCACTGTGTACCTTCTCTTGTTTCTATCTGTTACCAATCTTGAGAAACTCATACATTCTCTTTTCACTGTTTCCCGGTCTTAGAGAAGTAGATTTCTTTGGGCGAAAGTGCTGTTTTCACAGTGCTAAGTTCTCCCAACTCTATCAACAATGTAGGTTTTACCAGTTTTCTAAGTCTCTCTTATTTTCTTGTACTTCTACTTGGAATTCTCTGTGTAAACCTCTGTAACTTCTCTAGGTAGATGAATCACTGTGTACTTTCTCTTGTTTCTATCTGTTACCAATCTTGAGAAACTCATACATTCTCTTTTCACTGTTTCCCAGTCTTAGAGAAGTAGATTTCTTTCTGCGAAAGTGCTGTTTTCACAGTGCTAAGCACTCCCAACTCTATCAACAATGTAGGTTTTACTAGTTTTCTAAGTCTCTCTTATTTTCTTGTACTTATACTTGGAATTCTCTGTGTAAACCTCTGTAACTTCTCTAGGTAGATGAATCACTGTGTACTTTCTCTTGTTTCTATCTGTTACCAATCTTGAGAAACTCATACATTCTCTTTTCACTGTTTCCCGGTCTTAGAGAAGTAGATTTCTTTCAGCGAAAGTGCTGTTTTCACAGTGCTAAGTACTCCCAACTCTATCAACAATGTAGGTTTTACCAGTTTTCTAAGTCTCTCTTATTTTCTTGTACTTATACTTGGAATTCTCTGTGTAAACCCCTGTAACTTCTCTAGGTAGATGAATCACTGTGTACTTCTTTTGTTTCTATCTGTTACTAATCTTGAGAAACTCATACATTCTCTGTTACCTGTTTCCTGGTGTTAGAGAAGAAGATTTCTTTCGGCGAAAGTGCTGTTTTCACAGTGCTAAGTACTCTCAACTCTATCAACAATGAAGGTTTTACCAGTTTCCTAAGTCTCTCTTATTTTCTTGTACTTATACTTGGAATTCTCTGTGTAAACCTCTGTAACTTCTCTAGGTAGATGAATCACTGAGTACTTCTTTTGTTTCTATCTGTTACTAATCTTGAGAAACTCATACATTCTCTGTTACCTGTTTCCCGGTGTTAGAGAAGTAGATTTCTTTGTGCTAAAGTGCTGTTTTCACAGTGCTAAGTACTCCCAACTCTATCAACAATGTAGGTTTTACCAGTTTTCTAAGTCTCTCTTATTTCCTTGTACTTCTACTTGGAATTCTCTGTGTAAACCTCTTTAACTTCTCTAGGTAGATGAATCACTGTGTACTTTCTCTTGTTTCTATCTGTTACCAATCTTGAGAAACTCATACATTCTCTTTTCACTGATTCACGGTCTTAGAGAAGTAGATTTCTTTCGGCGAAAGTGCTGTTTTCACAGTGCTAAGTACTCCCAACCCAATCAACAATGTAGGTTTTACCAGTTTTCTAAGTCTCTCTTATTTTCTTGTACTTATATTTGGAACTCTCTGTGTAAACCTCTGTACCTTCTCTAGGTAGATGAATCACTGTGTACTTTCTCTTGTTTCTATCTGTTACTAATCTTGAGAAACTCATACATTCTCTGTTACCTGTTTCCCTGTCTTAGAGAAGTAGATTTCTTTCGGCGAAAGTGCTGTTTTCACAGTGCTGTGTACTCCCAACCCCATCAACAATGTAAGTTTTACCAGTTTTCTAAGTCTCTCTTATCTTCTTTTACTTATATTTGGAATTTTCTGTGTAACCCTCTGTACCTTCTCTAGGTAGATGAATCACTGTGTACTTTCTCTTGTTTCTATCTGTTACCAATCTTGAGAAACTCATACATTCTCTTTTTACTGTTTCCCGGTCTTAGAGAAGTAGATTTCTTTCGGCGAAAGTGCTGTTTTCACAGTGCTAAGTACTCCCAACTCTATCAACAATGTAGGTTTTACCAGTTTTCTAAGTCTCTCTTATTTTCTTGTACTTAAACTTGGAATTTTCTGTGTAAACCTCTGTAACTTCTCTAGGTAGATGAATCACTGTGTACTTCTTTTGTTTCTATCTGTTACTAATCTTGAGAAACTCATACATTCTCTGTTACCTGTTTCCTGGTGTTAGAGAAGAAGATTTCTTTCGGCGAAAGTGCTGTTTTCACAGTGCTAAGTACTCTCAACTCTATCAACAGTGAAGGTTTTACCAGTTTCCTAAGTCTCTCTTATTTTCTTGTACTTATACTTGGAATTCTCTGTGTAAACCTATGTAACTTCTCTAGGGAAATGAATCACTGTGTACTTTCTCTTGTTTCTATCTGTTACCAATCTTGAGAAACTCATACATTCTCTTTTCACTGTTTCACGGTCTTAGAGAAGTAGATTTCTTTGGGCGAAAGTGCTGTTTTCACAGTGCTAAGTACTCCCAACTCAATCAACAATGTAAGTTTTACCAGTTTTCTAAGTCTCTCTTATTTTCTTGTACTTAAACTTGGAATTTTCTCTGTAAACCTCTGTAACTTCTCTAGGTAGATGAATCACTGTGTACTTTCTCTTGTTTTTATCTGTTACCAATCTTGAGAAACTCATACATTCTCTTTTCACTGTTTCCCGGTGTTAGAGAAGTAGATTTCTTTCGGCGAATGTGCTGTTTTCACAGTGCTAAGTACTCCCAACTCTATCAACAATGTAGGTTATACCAGTTTTCTAAGTCTCTCTTATTTTCTTGTACTTCTACTTGGAATTCTCTGTGTAAACCTCTGTAACTTCTCTAGGTAGATGAATCACTGTGTACTTTCTCTTGTTTCTATCTGTTACCAATCTTGAGAAACTCATACATTCTCTTCTCACTGTTTCCCAGTCTTAGAGAAGTAGATTTCTTTCGGCGAAAGTGCTGTTTTCACAGTGCTAAGTACTCCCAACTCTATCAACAATGTAGGTTTTACCAGTTTTCTAAGTCTCTCTTATTTTCTTGTACTTATACTTGGAATTCTCTGTGTAAACCTCTGTAACTTCTCTAGGTAGATGAATCACTGTGTACTTTCTCTTGTTTCTATCTGTTACCTATCTTGAGAAACTCATACATTCTCTTTTCACTGTTTCCCGGTCTTAGAGAAGTAGATTTCTTTCGGCGAAAGTGCTGTTTTCACAGTGCTAAGTACTCCCAACTCTATCAACAATGTAGGTTTTACCAGTTTTCTAAGTCTCTCTTATTTTCTTGTACTTATGCTTGGAATTCTCTGTGTAAACCTCTGTAACTTCTCTAGGGAGATGAATCACTGTGTACTTTCTCTTGTTTCTATCTGTTACTAATCTTGAGAAACTCATACATTCTCGGTTACCTGTTTCCCGGTCTTAGAGAAGTAGATTTCTTTCGGCGAAAGTGCTGTTTTCACAGTGCTCAGTACTCCCAACTCTATCAACAATGTAGGTTTTACCAGTTTTCTAAGTCTCTCTTATTTTCTTGTACTTATACTTGGAATTCTCTGTGTAAACCTCTGTAACTTCTCTAGGTAGATGAATCACTGTGTACTTTCTCTTGTTTCTATCTGTTACCAATCTTGAGAAACTCATACTTTCTCTGTTACCTGTTTCCTGGTGTTAGAGAGGAAGATTTCTTTCGGCGAAAGTGCTGTTTTCACAGTGGTAAGTACTCTCAACTCTATCAACAGTGAAGGTTTTACCAGTTTCCTAAGTCTCTCTTATATTCTTTTACTTATACTTGGAATTTTCTGTGTAAACCTCTGTAACTTCTCTAGGTAGATGAATCACTGTGTACTTTCTCTTGTTTCTATCTGTTACCAATCTTGAGAAACTCATACACTCTCTTTTCACTGTTTCCCGGTCTTAGAGAAGCAGATTTCTTTCGGCGAAAGTGCTGTTTTCACAGTGCTCAGTACTCCCAACTCTATCAACAATGTAGGTTTTACCAGTTTTCTAAGTCTCTCTTATTTTCTTGTACTTATACTTGGAATTCTCTGTGTAAACCTCTGTAACTTCTCTAGTTAGATGAATCACTGTGTACTTTCTCTTGTTTCAATCTGTTGCCAATCTTGAGAAACTGATACATTCTCTTTTCACTGTTTCCCGGTCTTAGAGAAGTAGATTTCTTTCGGCGAAAGTGCTGTTATCACAATGCTAAGTACTCCCAACTCTATCAACAATGTAGGTTTTACGAGTTTTCTAAGTCTCTCTTATTTTCTTGTACTTATACTTCGAATTCTCTGTGTAAACCTCTGTAACTTCTCTAGGTAGATGAATCACTGTGTACTTCTTTTGTTTCTATCTGTTACTAATCTTGAGAAACTCATACATTCTCTGTTACCTGTTTCCTGGTGTTAGAGAAGAAGATTTCTTTCGGCGAAAGTGCTGTTTTCACAGTGCTAAGTACTCTCAACTCTATCAGCAATGAAGGTTTTACCAGTTTCCTAAGTCTCTCTTATTTTCTTGTACTTATACTAGGAATTCTCTGTGTAAACCTCTGTAACTTCTCTAGGTAGATGAATCACTGTGTACTTTCTCTTGTTTCTATCTGTTACCAATCTTGAGAAACTCATACATTCTCTTTTCACTGTTTCACGGTCTTAGACAAGTAGATTTCTTTGGGCGAAAATGCTGTTTTCACAGTGCTAAGAACTCCCAACTCAATCAACAATGGAAGTTATACCAGTTTTCTAAGTCTCTCTTATCTTCTTTTACTTATACTTGGAATTTTCTGTGTAAAACTTTGTAACTTCTGTACGTAGATGAATCACTGTGTACCTTCTCTTGTTTCTATCTGTTACCAATCTTGACAAACTCATACATTCTCTTTTCACTGTTTCCCGGTCTTAGAGAAGTAGATTTCTTTGGGCGAAAGTGCTGTTTTCACAGTGCTAAGTTCTCCCAACTCTATCAACAATGTAGGTTTTACCAGTTTTCTAAGTCTCTCTTATTTTCTTGTACTTCTACTTGGAATTCTCTGTGTAAACCTCTGTAACTTCTCTAGGTAGATGAATCACTGTGTACTTTCTCTTGTTTCTATCTGTTACCAATCTTGAGAAACTCATACATTCTCTTTTCACTGTTTCCCAGTCTTAGAGAAGTAGATTTCTTTCTGCGAAAGTGCTGTTTTCACAGTGCTAAGCACTCCCAACTCTATCAACAATGTAGGTTTTACTAGTTTTCTAAGTCTCTCTTATTTTCTTGTACTTATACTTGGAATTCTCTGTGTAAACCTCTGTAACTTCTCTAGGTAGATGAATCACTGTGTACTTTCTCTTGTTTCTATCTGTTACCAATCTTGAGAAACTCATACATTCTCTTTTCACTGTTTCCCGGTCTTAGAGAAGTAGATTTCTTTCAGCGAAAGTGCTGTTTTCACAGTGCTAAGTACTCCCAACTCTATCAACAATGTAGGTTTTACCAGTTTTCTAAGTCTCTCTAATTTTCTTGTACTTATACTTGGAACTCTCTGTGTAAACCTCTGTAACTTCTCTAGGTAGATGAATCACTGTGTACTTTCTCTTGTTTCTATCTGTTACTAATCTTGAGAAACTCATACATTCTCTGTTACCTGTTTCCCTGTCTTAGAGAAGTAGATTTCTTTCGGCGAAAGTGCTGTTTTCACAGTGCTAAGTACTCCCAACCCCATCAACAATGTAAGTTTTACCAGTTTTCTAAGTCTCTCTTATCTTCTTTTACTTATACTTGGAATTTTCTGTGTAAACCTCTGTAACTTCTCTAGGTAGATGAATCACTGTGTACTTTCTCTTGTTTCTATCTGTTACCAATCTTGAGAAACTCATACATTCTCTTTTCACTGTTTCCCGGTCTTAGAAAAGTAGATTTCTTTCGGCGAAAGTGCTGTTTTCACCGTGGTAAGTACTCCCAACTCAGTTAACAATGTAAGTTTTACCAGTTTTCTAAGTCTCTCTTATTTTCTTGTACTTATACTTGGAATTCTCTGTGTAAACCTCTGTAACTTCTCTAGTTAGATGAATCACTGTGTACTTTCTCTTGTTTCTATCTGTTACCAATCTTGAGAAACTGATACATTCTCTTTTCACTGTTTCCCGGTCTTAGAGAAGTAGATTTCTATCGGCGAAAGTGCTGTTTTCACAGTGCTAAGTACTCCCAACTCTATCAACAATGTAGGTTTTACCAGTTTTCTAAGTCTCTCTTATTTTCTTGTACTTAAACTTGGAATTTTCTGTGTAAACCTCTGTAACTTCTCTAGATAGATGAATCACTGTGTACTTCTTTTGTTTCTATCTGTTACTAATCTTGAGAAACTCATACATTCTCTGTTACCTGTTTCCTGGTGTTAGAGAAGAAGATTTCTTTCGGCGAAAGTGCTGTTCTCACAGTGCTAAGTACTCTCAACTCTATCAACAGTGAAGGTTTTACCAGTTTCCTAAGTCTCTCTTATTTTCTTGTACTTATACTTGGAATTCTCTGTGTAAACCTCTGTAACTTCTCTAGGGAGATGAATCACTGTGTACTTTCTCTTGTTTCTATCTGTTACCAATCTTGAGAAACTCATACATTCTCTTTTCACTGTTTCCCGGTCTTAGAGAAGTAGATTTCTTTGGGCGAAAGTGCTGTTTTCACAGTGCTAAGTACTCCCAACTCAATCAACAATGTAAGTTTTACCAGTTTTCTAAGTCTCTCTTATTTTCTTGTACTTAACCTGGGAATTTTCTGTGTAAACCTCTGTAACTTCTCTAGGTAGATGAATCACTGTGTACTTCTTTTGTTTCTATCTGTTACTAATCTTGAGAAACTCATACATTCTCTGTTACCTGTTTCCTGGTGTTAGAGAAGAAGATTTCTTTCGGCGAAAGTGCTGTTTTCACAGTGCTAAGTACTCTCAACTCTATCAACAGTGAAGGTTTTACCAGTTTCCTAAGTCTCTCTTATTTTCTTGTACTTATACTTGGAATTCTCTGTGTAAACCTCTGTAACTTCTCTAGGGAGATGAATCACTGTGTACTTTCTCTTGTTTCTATCTGTTACCAATCTTGAGAAACTCATACATTCTCTTTTCACTGTTTCCCGGTCTTAGAGAAGTAGATTTCTTTCGCGAAAGTGCTGTTTTCACAGTGCTAAGTACTCCCAACTCTATCAACAATGTAGGTTTTACCAGTTTTCTAAGTCTCTCTTATTTTCTTGTACTTAAACTTGGAATTTTCTGTGTAAACCTCTGTAACTTCGCTAGGTAGATGAATCACTGAGTATTTCTTTTGTTTCTATCTGTTACTAATCTTGAGAAACTCATACATTCTCTGTTACCTGTTTCCCGGTGTTAGAGAAGTAGATTTCTTTGTGCGAAAGTGCTGTTTTCACAGTGCTAAGTACTCCAAACTCTATCAACAATGTAGGTTTTACCAGTTTTCTAAGTCTCTCTTATTTCCTTGTACTTATACTTGGAATTCTCTGTGAAAACCTCTGTAACTTCTCTAGGTAGATGAATCACTGTGTACTTTCTCTTGTTTCTATCTGTGACTAATCTTGAGAAACTCATACATTCTCTTTTCACTGTTTCCCGGTCTTAGAGAAGTAGATTTCTTTCGGCGAAAGTGCTGTTTTCACAGTGCTAAGTACTCCCAACTCTATCAACAATGTAGGTTTTACCAGTTTTCTAAGTCTCTCTTATTTTCTTGTACTTATACTTGGAATTCTCTGTGTAAACTTCTGTAACTTCTCTAGGGAGATGAATCACTGTGTACTTTCTCTTGTTTCTATCTGTTACTAATCTTGAGAAACTCATACATTCTCGGTTACCTGTCCCGGTCTTAGAGAAGTAGATTTCTTTCGACGAAAGTGCTGTTTTCACAGTGCTCAGTACTCCCAACTCTATCAACAATGTAGGTTTTACCAGTTTTCTAAGTCTCTCTAATTTTCTTGTACTTATACTTGGAATTCTCTGTGTAAACCTCTGTAACTTCTCTAGGTAGATGAATCACTGTGTACTTTCTCTTGTTTCTATCTGTTACCAATCTTGAGAAACTCATACATTCTCTTTTCACTGTTTCACGGTCTTAGAGAGGTAGATTTCTTTGGGCGAAAGTGCTGTTTTCACAGTGCTAAGTACTCCCAACTCAATCAACAATGTAAGTTTTATCAGTTTTCTAAGTCTGTCTTATCTTCTTTTACTTATACTTGGAATTTTCTGTGTAAACCTCTGTAACTTCTCTAGGTAGATGAATCACTGTGTACTTTCTCTTGTTTCTATCTGTTACCAATCTTGAGAAACTGATATATTCTCTTTTCACTGTTTCCCGGTCTTAGAGAAGTAGATTTATTTCGGCGAAAGTGCTGTTTTCACAGTGCTAAGTACTCCCAACTCTATCAACAATGTAGGTTTTACCAGATTTCTAAGTCTCTCTTATTTTCTTGTACTTAAACTTGGAATTTTCTGTGTAAACCTCTGTAACTTCTCTAGGTAGATGAATCACTGTGTACTTCTTTTGTTTCTATCTGTTACTAATCTTGAGAAACTCATACATTCTCTGTTACCTGTTTCCTGGTGTTAGAGAAGAAGATTTCTTTCGGCGAAAGTGCGGTTTTCACAGTGCTAAGTACTCTCAACTCTATCAACAGTGAAGGTTTTACCAGTTTCCTAAGTCTCTCTTATTTTCTTGTACTTATACTTGGAATTCTCTGTGTAAACCTCTGTAACTTCTCTAGGTAGATGAATCACTGTGTACTTTCTCTTGTATCTATCTGTTACCAATCTTGAGAAACTCATACATTCTCTTTTCACTGTTTCACGGTCTTAGACAAGTAGATTTCTTTGGGCGAAAGTGCTGTTTTCACAGTGCTAAGTACTCCCAACTCAATCAACAATGTAAGTTTTACCAGATTTCTAAGTCTCTCTTATCTTCTTTTACTTATACTTGGAATTTTCTGTGTAAACCTTTGTAACTTCTGTACGTAGCTGAATCACTGTGTACCTTCTCTTGTTTCTATCTGTTACCAATCTTGAGAAACTCATACATTCTCTTTTCAGTGTTTCCCGGTCTTAGAGAAGTAGATTTCTTTCGGCGAAAGTGCTGTTTTCACAGTGCTAAGTACTCCCAACTCTATCAACAATGTAGGTTTTACCAGTTTACTAAGTCTCTCTTATTTTCTTGTACTTCTACTTGGAATTCTCTGTGTAAACCTCTGTAACTTCTCTAGGTAGATGAATCACTGTGTACTTTCTCTTGTTTCTATCTGTTACCAATCTTGAGAAACTCATACATTCTCTTTTCACTGTTTCCCAGTCTTAGAGAAGTAGATTTCTTTCGGCGAAAGTGCTGTTTTCACAGTGCTAAGTACTCCCAACTCTATCAACAATGTAGGTTTTACCAGTTTTCTAAGTTTCTCTTATTTTCTTGTACTTATACTTGGAATTCTCTGTGTAAACCTCTGTAACTTCTCTAGGGAGATGAATCACTGTGTACTTTCTCTTGTTTCTATCTGTTACCAATCTTGAGAAACTCACACATTCTCTTTTCACTGTTTCCCGGTCTTAGAGAAGTAGATTTCTTTCGGCGAAAGTGCTGTTTTCACAGTGCTAAGTACTCCCAACTCTATCAACAATGTAGGTTTTACCAGTTTTCTAAGTCTCTCTTATTTTCTTGTACTTATACTTGGAATTCTCTGTGTAAACCTCTGTAACTTCTCTAGGGAGATGAATCACTGTGTACTTTCTCTTGTTTCTATGTGTTACTAATCTTGAGAAACTCATACATTCTCGGTTACCTGTTTCCCGTTCTTAGAGAAGTGGATTTCTTTCGGGGAAAGTGCTGTTTTCACAGTGCTCAGTACTCCCAACTCTATCAACAATGTAGGTTTTACCAGTTTTCTAATTCTCTCTTATTTTCTTGTACTTATACTTGGAATTCTCTGTGTAAACCTCTGTAACTTCTCTAGGTAAATGAATCACTGTGTACTTTCTCTTGTTTCTATCTGTTACCAATCTTGAGAAACTCATACATTCTCTTTTCACTGTTTCACGGTCTTAGAGAGGTAGATTTCTTTGGGCGAAAGTGCTGTTTTCACAGTGCTAAGTACTCCCAACTCAATCAACAATGTAAGTTTTACCAGTTTTCTAAGTCTCTCTTATCTTCTTTTACTTATACTTGGAATTTTCTGTGTGAACCTCTGTAACTTCTCTAGGTAGATGAATCACTGTGTACTTTCTCTTGTTTCTATCTGTTACCAATCTTGAGAAACTCATACATTCTCTGTTACCTGTTTTCCGGTCTTAGAGAAGTCAATTTCTTTCGGCGAAAGTGCTGTTTTCACAGTGCTAAGTACTCCCAACTCTATCAACAATGTAGGTTTTACAAGTTTTGTAAGACTCTCTTATATTCTTGTACTTACACTTGGAATTCTCTGTGTAACCCTCTGTAACTTCTCTAGGTAGGTGAATCATTGTGTACTTTCTCTTGTTTCTATATGTTACCAATCTTGAGAAACTCATACATTCTCTTTTCACTGTTTCACGGTCTTAGAGAAGTAGATTTCTTTCGGCGAAAGTGCTGTTTTCACAGTGCTAAGTACTGCCAACTCCATCAACAATTTAGTTTTTACCAGTTTTCTAAGTCTCTCTTATTTTCTTGTACTTATACTTGGAATTCTCTGTGTAAACCTCTGTAACTTCTCTAGGTAGATGAATCACTGTGTACTTCTTTTGTTTCTATCTGTTACTAATCTTGAGAAACTCATACATTCTCTGTTACCTGTTTCCTGGTGTTAGAGAAGAAGTTTTCTTTCAGCGAAAGTGCTGTTTTCACAGTGCTAAGTACTCTCAACTCTCTCAACAATGAAGGTTTTACCAGTTTCTTAAGTCTCTCTTATTTTCTTGTACTTATACTTGGAATTCTCTGTGTAAACCTCTGTAACTTCTCTAGGTAGATGAATCACTGTGTACTCTCTCTTGTTTCTATCTGTTACCAATCTTGAGAAACTCATACATTCTCTTTTCACTGTTTCATGGTCTTAGAGAAGTAGATTTCTTTGGGCGAAAGTGCTGTTTTCACAGTGCTAAGTACTCCCAACTCAATCAACAATGTAAGTTTTATCAGTTTTCTAAGTCTCTCTTATCTTCTTTTACTTATACTTGGAATTTTCTGTGTAACCCTCTGTAACTTCTCTAGGTAGATGAATCACTGTGTACTTTCTCTTGTTTCTATCTGTTACCAATCTTGAGAAACTCATACATTCTCTTTTCACTGTTTCCCGGTCTTAGACAAGTAGATTTCTTTCGGCGAAAGTGCTGTTTTCACAGTGCTAAGTACTCCCAACCCAATCAACAATGTAAGTTTTACCAGTTTTCAAAGTCTCTCCTATCTTCTTTTACTTATACTTGGAATTCTCTGTGTAAACCTCTGTAACTTCTCTAGATAGATGAATCACGGTGTGCTTTCTCTTGTTTCTATCGGTTACCAATCTTCAGAAACTCATACATTCTCTTTTCACTGTTTCCCGGTCTGAGAGAAGTAGATTTCTTTCGGCGAAAGTGCTGTTTTCACAGTGCTAAGTACTCCCAACTCTATCAACAATGTAGGTTTTAAAAGTATTCTAAGTCTCTCTTATTTTCTTGTACTTATACTTGGAATTCTCTGTGTAAAGCTCTGTAACTTCTCTAGGTAGATGAATCACTGTGTACTTTCTCTTGTTTCTATCTGTTACCAATCTTGAGAAACTCATACATTCTCTTTTCACTGTTTCCCAGTCTTAGAGAAGTAGATTTCTTTCTGCGAAAGTGCTGTTTTCACAGTGCTAAGTACTCCCAACTCTATCAACAATGTAGGTTTTACCAGTTTTCTAAGTCTCTCTTATTTTCTTGTACTTATACTTGGAATTCTCTGTGTAAACCTCTGTAACTTCTCTAGGTAGATGAATCATTGTGTACTTTCTCTTATTTCTATCTGTTACCAATCTTGAGAAACTCATACATTCCCTTTTCACTGTTTCCCGGTCTTAGAGAAGTAGATTTCTTTCGGCGAAAGTGCTGTTTTCACAGTGCTAAGTACTCTCACCTCTATCAACAATGTAGGTTTTACCAGTTTTCTAAGTCTCTCTTATTTTCTTGTACTCATACTTGGAATTCTCTGTGTAAACCTCTGTAACTTCTCTAGGTTGATGAATCACTGTGTACTTTCTCTTGTTTCTATCTATTACCAATCTTGAGAAACTCATACATTCTCTTTTCACTGTTTCCCGGTCTTAGAGAAGTAGATTTCTTTCTGCGAAAGTGCTGTTTTCACAGTGCTAAGTACTCCCAACTCTATCAACAATGTAGGTTTTACCAGTTTTCTAAGTCTCTCTTATTTTCTTGTGCTTATACTTGGAATTCTCTGTGTAAACCTCTGTAACTTCTCTAGGTAGATGAATCATTGCGTACTTTCTCTTGTTTCTATCTGTTACCAATCTTGAGAAACTCATACATTCTCTTTTCAATGTTTCCCTGTCTTAGAGAAGTAGATTTCTTTCTGCGAAAGTGCTGTTTTCACAGTGCTAAGTACTCCCAACTCTATCAACAATGTAGGTTTTAACTGTTTTCTAAGTCTCTCTTATTTTCTTGTACTGATACTTGGAATTCTCTGTGTAAACCTCTGTAACTTCTCTAGGTAGATGAATCACTGTGTACTTTCTCTTGTTTCTATCTGTTACCAATCTTGAGAAACTCATACATTCTCTTTTCACTGTTTCCCGGTCTTAGAGAAGTAGATTTCTTTCGGCGAAAGTGCTGTTTTCACAGTGCTAAGTACTCCCAACCCAATCAACAATGTAAGTTTTACCAGTTTTCTAAGTCTCTCTTATCTTCTTTTACTTATACTTGGAATTTTCTGTGTAACCCTCTGTAACTTCTCTAGGTAGATGAATCACTGTGTACTTTCTCTTGTTTCTATCTGTTACCAATCTTGAGAAACTCATACATTCTCTTTTCACTGATTCACGGTCTTAGAGAAGTAGATTTCTTTCGGCGAAAGTGCTGTTTTCACAGTGCTAAGTACTCCCAACCCAATCAACAATGTAGGTTTTACCAGTTTTCTAAGTCTCTCTTATTTTCTTGTACTTATACTTGGAATTCTCTGTGTAAACCTCTGTAACTTCTCTAGGTAGATGAATCACTGTGTACTTTCTCTTGTTTCTATCTGTTACCAATCTTGAGAAACTCATACATTCTCTTTTCACTGTTTCCCGGTCTTAGAGAAGTAGATTTCTTTCGGCGAAAGTGCTGTTTTCACAGTGCTAAGTACTCCCAACCCAATCAACAATGTAAGTTTTACCAGTTTTCTAAGTCTCTCTTATCTTCTTTTACTTATACTTGGAATTTTCTGTGTAACCCTCTGTAACTTCTCTAGGTAGATGAATCACTGTGTACTTTCTCTTGTTTCTATCTGTTACCAATCTTGAGAAACTCATACATTCTCTTTTCACTGATTCACGGTCTTAGAGAAGTAGATTTCTTTCGGCGAAAGTGCTGTTTTCACAGTGCTAAGTACTCCCAACCCAATCAACAATGTAGGTTTTACCAGTTTTCTAAGTCTCTCTTATTTTCTTGTACTTATACTTGGAATTCTCTGTGTAAACCTCTGTAACTTCTCTACGTAGATGAATCACTGTGTACTTTCTCTTGTTTCTATCTGTTACTAATCTTGAGAAACTCATACATTCTCTTTTACCTGTTTCCCGGTCTTAGAGAAGTAGATTTCTTTCGGCGGAAGTGCTGTTTTCACAGTGCTGAGTACTCCCAACCCAATCAACAATATAAGTTTTACCAGTTTTCTAAGTCTCTCTTATCTTCTTTTACTTATACTTGGAATTTTCTGTGTAACCCTCTGTAACTTCTCTAGGTAGATGAATCACTGTGTACTTTCTCTTGTTTCTATCTGTTACCAATCTTGAGAAACTCATACATTCTCTTTTCACTGTTTCCCGGTCTTAGAGAAGTAGATTTCTTTCAGCGAAAGTGCTGTTTTCACAGTGCTAAGTACTCCCAACCCAATCAACAATGTAAGTTTTACCAGTTTTCAAAGTCTCTCTTATCTTCTTTTACTTATACTTGGAATTCTCTGTGTAAACCTCTGTAACTTGTCTAGATAGATGAATCACTGTGTACTTTCTCTTGTTTCTATCTGTTACCAATCTTCAGAAACTCATACATTCTCTTTTCACTGTTTCCCGGTCTTAGAGAAGTAGATTTCTTTCTGCGAAAGTGCTGTTTTCACAGTGCTAAGTACTCCCAACTCTATCAACAATGTAGGTTTTACCAGTTTTCTAAGTCTCTCTTATTTTCTTGTGCTTATACCTGGAATTCTCTGTGTAAACCTCTGTAACTTCTCTAGGTAGATGAATCATTGCGTACTTTCTCTTGTTTCTATCTGTTACCAATCTTGAGAAACTCATACATTCTCTTTTCACTGTTTCCCTGTCTTAGAGAAGTAGATTTCTTTCTGCGAAAGTGCTGTTTTCACAGTGCTAAGTACTCCCAACTCTATCATCAATGTAGGTTTTACCTGTTTTCTAAGTCTCTCTTATTTTCTTGTACTGATACTTGGAATTCTCTGTGTAAACCTCTGTAACTTCTCTAGGTAGATGAATCACTGTGTACTTTCTCTTGTTTCTATCTGTTACCAATCTTGAGAAACTCATACATTCTCTTTTCACTGTTTCCCGGTCTTAGAGAAGTAGATTTCTTTCGGCGAAAGTGCTGTTTTCACAGTGCTAAGTACTCCCAACCCAATCAACAATGTAAGTTTTACCAGTTTTCAAAGTCTCTCTTATCTTCCTTTACTTATACTTGGAATTCTCTGTGTAAACCTCTGTAACTTCTCTAGATAGATGAATCACTGTGTACTTTCTCTTGTTTCTATCTGTTACCAATCTTCAGAAACTCATACATTGTCTTTTCACTGTTTCCCGGTCTTAGAGAAGTAGATTTCTTTCGGCGAAAGTGCTGTTTTCACAGTGCTAAGTACTCTCACCTCTATCAACAATGTACGTTTTACCAGTTTTCTAAGTCTCTCTTATTTTCTTGTACTGATACTTGGAATTCTCTATGTAAACCTCTGTAACTTCTCTAGGTAGATGAATCACTGTGTACTTTCTCTTGTTTCTATCTGTTACCAATCTTGAGAAACTCATACATTCTCTTTTCACTGTTTCACGGTCTTAGAGAAGTAGATTTCTTTCGGCGAAAGTGCTGTTTTCACAGTGCTAAGTACTGCCAACTCCATCAACAATTTAGTTTTTACCAGTTTTCTAAGTCTCTCTTATTTTCTTGTACTTATACTTGGAATTCTCTGTGTAAACCTCTGTAACTTCTCTAGGTAGATGAATCACTGTGTACTTCTTTTGTTTCTATCTGTTACTAATCTTGAGAAACTCATACATTCTCTGTTACCTGTTTCCTGGTGTTAGAGAAGAAGATTTCTTTCGGCGAAAGTGCTGTTTTCACAGTGCTAAGTACTCTCAACTCTCTCAACAATGAAGGTTTTACCAGTTTCCTAAGTCTCTCTTATTTTCTTGTACTTATACTTGGAATTCTCTGTGTAAACCTCTGTAACTTCTCTAGGTAGATGAATCACTGTGTACTCTCTCTTGTTTCTATCTGTTACCAATCTTGAGAAACTCATACATTCTCTTTTCACTGTTTCATGGTCTTAGAGAAGTAGATTTCTTTGGGCGAAAGTGCTGTTTTCAAAGTGCTAAGTACTCCCAACTCAATCAACAATGTAAGATTTATCAGTTTTCTAAGTCTCTCTTATCTTCTTTTACTTATACTTGGAATTTTCTGTGTAACCCTCTGTAACTTCTCTAGGTAGATGAATCACTGTGTACTTTCTCTTGTTTCTATCTGTTACCAATCTTGAGAAACTCATACATTCTCTTTTCACTGTTTCCCGGTCTTAGACAAGTAGATTTCTTTCGGCGAAAGTGCTGTTTTCACAGTGCTAAGTACTCCCAACCCAATCAACAATGTAAGTTTTACCAGTTTTCAAAGTCTCTCCTATCTTCTTTTACTTATAGTTGGAATTCTCTGTGTAAACCTCTGTAACTTCTCTAGATAGATGAATCACGGTGTGCTTTCTCTTGTTTCTATCGGTTACCAATCTTCAGAAACTCATACATTCTCTTTTCACTGTTTCCCGGTCTGAGAGAAGTAGATTTCTTTCGGCGAAAGTGCTGTTTTCACAGTGCTAAGTACTCCCAACTCTATCAACAATGTAGGTTTTAAAAGTATTCTAAGTCTCTCTTATTTTCTTGTACTTATACTTGGAATTCTCTGTGTAAAGCTCTGTAACTTCTCTAGGTAGATGAATCACTGTGTACTTTCTCTTGTTTCTATCTGTTACCAATCTTGAGAAACTCATACATTCTCTTTTCACTGTTTCCCAGTCTTAGAGAAGTAGATTTCTTTCTGCGAAAGTGCTGTTTTCACAGTGCTAAGTACTCCCAACTCTATCAACAATGTAGGTTTTACCAGTTTTCTAAGTCTCTCTTATTTTCTTGTACTTATACTTGGAATTCTCTGTGTAAACCTCTGTAACTTCTCTAGGTAGATGAATCATTGTGTACTTTCTCTTATTTCTATCTGTTACCAATCTTGAGAAACTCATACATTCCCTTTTCACTGTTTCCCGGTCTTAGAGAAGTAGATTTCTTTCGGCGAAAGTGCTGTTTTCACAGTGCTAAGTACTCTCACCTCTATCAACAATGTAGGTTTTACCAGTTTTCTAAGTCTCTCTTATTTTCTTGTACTCATACTTGGAATTCTCTGTGTAAACCTCTGTAACTTCTCTAGGTTGATGAATCACTGTGTACTTTCTCTTGTTTCTATCTATTACCAATCTTGAGAAACTCATACATTCTCTTTTCACTGTTTCCCGGTCTTAGAGAAGTAGATTTCTTTCTGCGAAAGTGCTGTTTTCACAGTGCTAAGTACTCCCAACTCTATCAACAATGTAGGTTTTACCAGTTTTCTAAGTCTCTCTTATTTTCTTGTGCTTATACTTGGAATTCTCTGTGTAAACCTCTGTAACTTCTCTAGGTAGATGAATCATTGCGTACTTTCTCTTGTTTCTATCTGTTACCAATCTTGAGAAACTCATACATTCTCTTTTCAATGTTTCCCTGTCTTAGAGAAGTAGATTTCTTTCTGCGAAAGTGCTGTTTTCACAGTGCTAAGTACTCCCAACTCTATCAACAATGTAGGTTTTACCTGTTTTCTAAGTCTCTCTTATTTTCTTGTACTGATACTTGGAATTCTCTGTGTAAACCTCTGTAACTTCTCTAGGTAGATGAATCACTGTGTACTTTCTCTTGTTTCTATCTGTTACCAATCTTGAGAAACTCATACATTCTCTTTTCACTGTTTCCCGGTCTTAGAGAAGTAGATTTCTTTCGGCGAAAGTGCTGTTTTCACAGTGCTAAGTACTCCCAACCCAATCAACAATGTAAGTTTTACCAGTTTTCAAAGTCTCTCTTATCTTCCTTTACTTATACTTGGAATTCTCTGTGTAAACCTCTGTAACTTCTCTAGATAGATGAATCACTGTGTACTTTCTCTTGTTTCTATCTGTTACCAATCTTGAGAAACTCATACATTCTCTTTTCACTGATTCACGGTCTTAGAGAAGTAGATTTCTTTCGGCGAAAGTGCTGTTTTCACAGTGCTAAGTACTCTCACCTCTATCAACAATGTACGTTTTACCAGTTTTCTAAGTCTCTCTTATTTTCTTGTACTGATACTTGGAATTCTCTATGTAAACCTCTGTAACTTCTCTAGGTAGATGAATCACTGTGTACTTTCTCTTGTTTCTATCTGTTACCAATCTTGAGAAACTCATACATTCTCTTTTCACTGTTTTCCGGTCTTAGAGAAGTAGATTTCTTTCTACGAAAGTGCTGTTTTCACAGTGCTAAGTACTCCCAACTCTATCAACAATGTCGGTTTTACCAGTTTTCTAAGTCTCTCTTATTTTCTTGTACTTATACTTGGAATTCTCTGTGTAAACCTCTGTAACTTCTCTAGGTAGATGAATCATTGTGTACTTTCTCTTGTTTCTATCTGTTACCAATCTTGAGAAACTCATACATTCCCTTTTCACTGTTTCCCGGTCTTAGAGAAGTAGATTTCTTTCTGCGAAAGTGCTGTTTTCACAGTGCTAAGTACTCCCAACTCTATCAACAATGTAGGTTTTACCAGTTTTCTAAGTCTCTCTTATTTTCTTGTACTTATACTTGGAATTCTCTGTGTAAACCTCTGTAACTTCTCTAGGTAGATGAATCACTGTGTACTTTCTCTTGTTTCTATCTGTTACTAATCTTGAGAAACTCATACATTCTCTTTTACCTGTTTCCCGGTCTTAGAGAAGTAGATTTCTTTCGGCGGAAGTGCCGTTTTCACAGTGCTGAGTACTCCCAACCCAATCAACAATGTAAGTTTTACCAGTTTTCTAAGTCTCTCTTATCTTCTTTTACTTATACTTGGAATTTTCTGTGTAACCCTCTGTAACTTCTCTAGGTAGATGAATCACTGTGTACTTTCTCTTGTTTCTATCTGTTACCAATCTTGAGAAACTCATACATTCTCTTTTCACTGATTCACGGTCTTAGAGAAGTAGATTTCTTTCGGCGAAAGTGCTGTTTTCACAGTGCTAAGTACTCCCAACCCAATCAACAATGTAGGTTTTACCAGTTTTCTAAGTCTCTCTTATTTTCTTGTACTTATACTTGGAATTCTCTGTGTAAACCTCTGTAACTTCTCTACGTAGATGAATCACTGTGTACTTTCTCTTGTTTCTATCTGTTACTAATCTTGAGAAACTCATACATTCTCTTTTACCTGTTTCCCGGTCTTAGAGAAGTAGATTTCTTTCGGCGGAAGTGCTGTTTTCACAGTGCTGAGTACTCCCAACCCAATCAACAATATAAGTTTTACCAGTTTTCTAAGTCTCTCTTATCTTCTTTTACTTATACTTGGAATTTTCTGTGTAACCCTCTGTAACTTCTCTAGGTAGATGAATCACTGTGTACTTTCTCTTGTTTCTATCTGTTACCAATCTTGAGAAACTCATACATTCTCTTTTCACTGTTTCCCGGTCTTAGAGAAGTAGATTTCTTTCGGCGAAAGTGCTGTTTTCACAGTGCTAAGTACTCCCAACCCAATCAACAATGTAAGTTTTACCAGTTTTCAAAGTCTCTCTTATCTTCTTTTACTTATACTTGGAATTCTCTGTGTAAACCTCTGTAACTTGTCTAGATAGATGAATCACTGTGTACTTTCTCTTGTTTCTATCTGTTACCAATCTTCAGAAACTCATACATTCTCTTTTCACTGTTTCCCGGTCTTAGAGAAGTAGATTTCTTTCTGCGAAAGTGCTGTTTTCACAGTGCTAAGTACTCCCAACTCTATCAACAATGTAGGTTTTACCAGTTTTCTAAGTCTCTCTTATTTTCTTGTGCTTATACTTGGAATTCTCTGTGTAAACCTCTGTAACTTCTCTAGGTAGATGAATCATTGCGTACTTTCTCTTGTTTCTATCTGTTACCAATCTTGAGAAACTCATACATTCTCTTTTCACTGTTTCCCTGTCTTAGAGAAGTAGATTTCTTTCTGCGAAAGTGCTGTTTTCACAGTGCTAAGTACTCCCAACTCTATCATCAATGTAGATTTTACCTGTTTTCTAAGTCTCTCTTATTTTCTTGTACTGATACTTGGAATTCTCTGTGTAAACCTCTGTAACTTCTCTAGGTAGATGAATCACTGTGTACTTTCTCTTGTTTCTATCTGTTACCAATCTTGAGAAACTCATACATTCTCTTTTCACTGTTTCCCGGTCTTAGAGAAGTAGATTTCTTTCGGCGAAAGTGCTGTTTTCACAGTGCTAAGTACTCCCAACCCAATCAACAATGTAAGTTTTACCAGTTTTCAAAGTCTCTCTTATCTTCCTTTACTTATACTTGGAATTCTCTGTGTAAACCTCTGTAACTTCTCTAGATAGATGAATCACTGTGTACTTTCTCTTGTTTCTATCTGTTACCAATCTTCAGAAACTCATACATTGTCTTTTCACTGTTTCCCGGTCTTAGAGAAGTAGATTTCTTTCGGCGAAAGTGCTGTTTTCACAGTGCTAAGTACTCTCACCTCTATCAACAATGTACGTTTTACCAGTTTTCTAAGTCTCTCTTATTTTCTTGTACTGATACTTGGAATTCTCTATGTAAACCTCTGTAACTTCTCTAGGTAGATGAATCACTGTGTACTTTCTCTTGTTTCTATCTGTTACCAATCTTGAGAAACTCATACATTCTCTTTTCACTGTTTCCCGGTCTTAGAGAAGTAGATTTCTTTCTACGAAAGTGCTGTTTTCACAGTGCTAAGTACTCCCAACTCTATCAACAATGTAGGTTTTACCAGTTTTCTAAGTCTCTCTTATTTTCTTGTACTTATACTTGGAATTCTCTGTGTAAACCTCTGTAACTTCTCTAGGTAGATGAATCATTGTGTACTTTCTCTTGTTTCTATCTGTTACCAATCTTGAGAAACTCATACATTCCCTTTTCACTGTTTCCCGGTCTTAGAGAAGTAGATTTCTTTCTCCGAAAGTGCTGTTTTCACAGTGCTAAGTACTCCCAACTCTATCAACAATGTAGGTTTTACCAGTTTTCTAAGTCTCTCTTATTTTCTTGTACTTATACTTGGAATTCTCTGTGTAAACCTCTGTAACTTCTCTAGCTAGGTGAATCACTGTGTACTTTCTCTTGTTTCTATCTGTTACTAATCTTGAGAAACTCATACATTCTCTTTTACCTGTTTCCCGGTCTTAGAGAAGTAGATTTCTTTCGGCGGAAGTGCTGTTTTCACAGTGCTGAGTACTCCGAACCCAATCAACAATATAAGTTTTACCAGTTTTCTAAGTCTCTCTTATCTTCTTTTACTTATACTTGGAATTTTCTGTGTAACCCTCTGTAACTTCTCTAGGTAGATGAATCACTGTGTACTTTCTCTTGTTTCTATCTGTTACCAATCTTGAGAAACTCATACATTCTCTTTTCACTGTTTCCCGGTCTTAGAGAAGTAGATTTCTTTCGGCGAAAGTGCTGTTTTCACAGTGCTAAGTACTCCCAACCCAATCAACAATGTAAGTTTTACCAGTTTTCAAAGTCTCTCTTATCTTCTTTTACTTATACTTGGAATTCTCTGTGTAAACCTCTGTAACTTGTCTAGATAGATGAATCACTGTGTACTTTCTCTTGTTTCTATCTGTTACCAATCTTCAGAAACTCATACATTCTCTTTTCACTGTTTCCCGGTCTTAGAGAAGTAGATTTCTTTCTGCGAAAGTGCTGTTTTCACAGTGCTAAGTACTCCCAACTCTATCAACAATGTAGGTTTTACCAGTTTTCTAAGTCTCTCTTATTTTCTTATACTTATACTTGGAATTCTCTGTGTAAACCTTTGTAACTTCTGTACGTAGATGAATCACTGTGTACTTTCTCTGGTCTCTATCTGTTACCAATCTTGAGAAACTCATACATTCTCTTTTCACTGTTTCCCGGTCTGAGAGAAGTAGATTTCTTTCGGCGAAAGTGCTGTTTTCACAGTGCTAAGTACTCCCAACTCTATCAACAATGTAGGTTTTAAAAGTTTTCTAAGTTTCTCTTATTTTCTTGTACTTATACTTGGAATTCTCTGTGTAAACCTCTGTAACTTCTCTAAGTAGATGAATCACTGTGTACTTTGTCTAGTTTCTATCTGTTACCAATCTTGAGAAACTCATACATTCTCTTTTCACTGTTTCCCAGTCTTAGAGAAGTAGATTTCTTTCTGCGAAAGTGCTGTTTTCACAGTGCTAAGTACTCCCAACTCTATCAACAATGTAGGTTTTACCAGTTTTCTAAGTCTCTCTTATTTTCTTGTACTTATACTTGGAATTCTCTGTGTAAACCTCTGTAACTTCTCTAGGTAGATGAATCACTGTGTACTTTCTTTTGTTTCTATCTGTTACCAATCTTGAGAAACTCATACATTCTCTTTTCACTGTTTCCCGGTCTTAGAGAAGTAGATTTCTTTCGGCGAAAGTACTGTTTTCACAGTGCTAAGTACTCCCAACTCTATCAACAATGTAGGTTTTAGCAGTTTTCTAAGTCTCTCTTATTTTCTTGTACTTATACTTGGAGTTCTCTGTGTAAACCTCTGTAACTTCTCTAGGTAGATGAATCACTGTGTACTTTCTCTTGTTTCTATCTGTTACCAATCTTGAGAAACTCATACATTCTCTTTTCACTGTTTCCTGGTCTTAGAGAAGTAGATTTCTTTCCGCGAAAGTGCTGTTTTCACAGTGCTAAGTACTCCCAACCAAATCAACAATGTAAGTTTTACCAGTTTTCTAAGTCTCTCTTATCTTCTTTTACTTATACTTTGAATTTTCTGTGTAAACCTCTGTAACTTCTCTAGGTAGATGAATCACTGTGTACTTTCTCTTGTTTCTATCTGTTACCAATCTTGAGAAACTCATACATTCTCTTTTCACTGTTTCCTGGTCTTAGAGAAGTAGATTTCTTTCGGCGAAAGTGTTGTTTTCACAGTGCTAAGTACTCCCAACCCAATCAACAATGTAAGTTTTACCAGTTTTCTAAGTCTCTCTTATCTTCTTTTACTTATACTTGGAATTTTCTGTGTAAACCTCTGTAACTTCTCTAGGTAGATGAATCACTGTGTACTTTCTCTTGTTTCTATCTGTTACCAATCTTGAGAAACTCATACATTCTCTTTTCACTGTTTCCCGGTCTTAGAGAAGTAGATTTCTTTCTGCGAAAGTGCTGTTTTCACAGTGCTAAGTACTCCCAACTCTATCAACAATGTAGGTTTTACCTGTTTTCTAAGTCTCTCTTATTTTCTTGTACTTATACTTGGAATTCTCTGTGTAAACCTCTGTAACTTCTCTAGGTAGATGAATCACTGTGTACTTTCTCTTGTTTCTATCTGTTACCAATCTTGAGAAACTCATACATTCTCTTTTCACTGTTTTACGGTCTTAGAGAAGTAGATTTCTTTGGGCGAAAGTGCTGTTTTCACAGTGCTAAGTACTCCCAACTCAATCAACAATGTAAGTTTTACCAGTTTTCTAAGTCTCTCTTATCTTCTTTTACTTACACTTGGAATTTTCTGTGTAAACCTCTTTAACTTCTCTAGGTAGGTGAATCACTGTGTACTTTCTCTTGTTTCTATTTTTTACCAAACTTGAGAAACTCATACATTCTCTTTTCACCGTTTCCCGGTCTTAGAGAAGTAGATTTCCTTCGGCGAAAGTGCTGTTTTCACAGTGCTAAGTACTCCCAACTCCATCAACAATGTAGGTTTTACCAGTTTTCTAAGTCTCTCTTATTTTCTTGTACTTATACTTGGAATTCTCTGTGTAAACCTCTGTAACTTCTCTAGGTAGATGAATCACTGTGTACTTTCTCTTGTTTCTATCTGTTACCAATCTTGAGAAACTCATACATTCTCTGTTCACTGTTTCCCGGTCTTAGAGAAGTAGATTTCTTTCGCGAAAGTGCTGTTTTCACAGTGCTAAGTACTCCCAACTCTATCAACAATGTAGGTTTTACCAGTTTTCTAAGTCTCTCTTATTTTCTTGTACTTATACTTGGAATTCTCTGTGTAAACCTCTGTAACTTCTCTAGGTAGATGAATCACTGTGTACTTTCTCTTGTTTCTATCTGTTACCAATCTTGAGAAACTCATACATTCTCTTTTCACTGATTCACGGTCTTAGAGAAGTAGATTTCTTTCGGCGAAAGTGCTGTTTTCACAGTGCTAAGTACTCCCAACCCAATCAACAATGTAGGTTTTACCAGTTTTCTAAGTCTCTCTTATTTTCTTGTACTTATACTTGGAATTCTCTGTGTAAACCTCTGTAACTTCTCTAGGTAGATGAATCACTGTGTACTTTCTCTTGTTTCTATCTGTTACTAATCTTGAGAAACTCATACATTCTCTTTTACCTGTTTCCCGGTCTTAGAGAAGTAGATTTCTTTTGGCGAAAGTACTGTTTTCACAGTGCTGAGTACTCCCAACCCAATCAACAATGTAAGTTTTACCAGTTTTCTAAGTCTCTCTTATCTTCTTTTACTTATACTTGGAATTTTCTGTGTAACCCTCTGTAACTTCTCTAGGTAGATGAATCACTGTGTACTTTCTCTAGTTTCTATCTGTTACCAATCTTGAGAAACTCATACATTCTCTTTTCACTGTTTCCCGGTCTTAGTGAAGTAGATTTCTTTCGGCGAAAGTGCTGTTTTCACAGTGCTAAGTACTCCCAACTCTATCAACAATGTAGGTTTTACCAGTTTTCTAAGTCTCTCTTATTTTCTTGTACTTATACTTGGAATTCTCTGTGTAAAACTCTGTAACTTCTCTAGGGAGATGAATCACTGTGTACTTTCTCTTGTTTCTATCTGTTACTAATCTTGAGAAACTCATACATTCTAGGTTACCTGTTTCCCGGTCTTAGAGAAGTAGATTTCTTTCGGCGAAAGTGCTGTTTTCACAGTGCTCAGTACTCCCAACTCTATCAACAATGTAGGTTTTACCAGTTTTCTAAGTCTCTCTTATTTTCTTGTACTTATACTTGGAATTTTCTGTGTAAACCTCTGTAACTTCTGTAGGTAGATGAATCACTGTGTACTTTCTCTTGTTTCTATCTGTTACCAATCTTGAGAAACTCATACATTCTCTTTTCACTGTTTCACGGTCCTAGAGAGGTAGATTTCTTTGGGCGAAAGTGCTGTTTTCACAGTGCTAAGTACTCCCAACTCAATCAACAATGTAAGTTTTACAAGTTTTCTAAGTCTCTCTTATCTTCTCTTACTTATACTTGGAATTTTCTGTGTGAACCTCTGTAACTTCTCTAGGTAGATGAATCATTGTGTACTTTCTCTTGTTTCTATCTGTTACCAATCTTGAGAAACTCATACATTCTCTTTTCACTGTTTCCCGGTCTTAGAGAAGTAGATTTCTTTCGGCAAAAGTGCTGTTTTCACAGTGCTAAGTACTCCCAACTCTATCAACAATGTAAGTTTTACCAGATTTCTAAGTCTCTCTTATTTTCTTGTACTTATACTTGGAATTCTCTGTGTAAACCTCTGTAACTTCTCTAGGTAGATGAATCACTGTGTACTTTCTCTTGTTTCTATCTGTTACCAATCTTGAGAAACTCATACATTCTCTTTTCACTATTTCACGGTCTTAGAGAAGTAGATTTCTTTCGGCGAAAGTGCTGTGTTCACAGTGCTAAGTACTCCCAACCCAATCAACAATGTAAGTTTTACCAGGTTTCAAAGTCTCTATTATCTTCTTTTACTTATACTTGGAATTTTCTGTGTAAACCTCTGTAACTTCTCTTCTTAGATGAATCACTGTGTACTTTCTCTTGTTTCTATCTCTTACCAACCTTGAGAAACTGATATATTCTCTTTTCACTGTTTCACGGTCTTAGAGAAGTAAATTTCTTTCGGCAAAAGTGCTGTTTTCACAGTGCTAAGTACTCCCAACTCCATCAACAATGTAGGTTTTACCAGTTTTCTAAGTCTCTCTTATTTTCTTGTACTTATACTTGGAATTCTCTGTGTAAAACTCTGTAACTTCTCTAGGTAGATGAATCACTGTGTACTTCTTTTGTTTCTATCTGTTACTAATCTTGAGAAACTCATACATTGTCTGTTACCTGTTTCCTGGTGTTAGAGAAGAAGATTTTTTTCGGCGAAAGTGCTGTTTTCACAGTGCTAAGTACTCCCAACTCTATCAACAATGTAGGTTTTACCAGTTTTCTAAGTCTCTCTTATTTTCTTGTACTTATACTTGGAATTCTCTGTGTTAACCTCTGTAACTTCTCTAGGTAGATGAATCACTGTGTACTCTCTCTTGTTTCTATCTGTTACCAATCTTGAGAAACTCATACATTCTCTTTTCACTGTTTCACGGTCTTAGAGAAGTAGATTTCTTTGGGCGAAAGTGCTGTTTTCACAGTGCTAAGTACTCCCAACTCAATCATCAATGTAAGTTTTACCAGTTTTCTAAGTCTCTCTTATCTTCTTTTACTTATACTTGGAATTTTTTTTGTAAACCTTTGTAACTTCTGTACGTAGATGAATCGCTGTGTACTTTCTCTTGTTTCTATCTGTTACCAATCTTGAAAAACTCATACATTCTCTTTTGACTGTTTCCCGGTCTTAGAGAAGTAGATTTCTTTCGGCGAAAGTGCTGTTTTCACAGTGCTAAGTACTCCCAACTCTATCAACAATGTAGGTTTTAAAAGTTTTCTAAGTCTCTCTTAATTTCTTGTACTTATACTTGGAATTCTCTGTGTAAACCTCTGTAACTTCTCTTCATAGATGAATCACTGTGTACTTTCTCTTGTTTCTATCTCTTACCAAACTTGAGAATCTCATACATTCCCTTTTCACTGTTTCCCAGTCTTAGAGAAGTAGATTTCTTTCTGCGAAAGTGCTGTTTTCACAGTGCTAAGTACTCCCAACTCTATCAACAATGTAGGTTTTACCAGTTTTCTAAGTCTCTCTTATTTTCTTGTACTTATACTTGGAATTCTCTGTGTAAACCTCTGTAACTTCTCTCGGTAGATGAATCACTGTGTACTTTCTCTTGTTTCTATCTGTTACCAATCTTGAGAAACTCATACATTCTCTTTTCACTGTTTCCCGGTCTTAGAGAAGTAGATTTCTTTCGCGAAAGTGCTGTTTTCACAGTGCTAAGTACTCCCAACTCTATCAATAATGTAGGTTTTACCAGTTTTCTAAGTCTCTCTTATTTTCTTGTACTTATACTTGGAATTCACTGTGTAAACCTCTGTAACTTCTCTAGGGAGATGAATCAGTGTGTACTTTCTCTTGTTTCTATCTGTTACTAATCTTGAGAACCTCATACATTCTCGGTTACCTGTTTCCCGGTCTTAGAGAAGTAGATTTCTTTCGGCGAAAGTGCTGTTTTCACAGTGCTCAGTAATCCCAACTCTATCAACAATGTAGGTTTTACCAGTTTTCTAAGTCTCTCTTATTTTCTTGTACTTATACTTTGAATTTTCTGTGTAAACCTCTGTAACTTCTGTAGGTAGATGAATCACTGTGTACTTTCTCTTGTTTCTATCTGTTACCAATCTTGAGAAACTCATACATTCTCTTTTCACTGTTTCACGGTCCTAGAGAGGTAGATTTCTTTGGGCGAAAGTGCTGTTTTCACAGTGCTAAGTACTCCCAACTCAATCAACAATGTAAGTTTTACCAGTTTTCTAAGTCTCTCTTATCTTCTTTTACTTATACTTGGAATTTTCTGTGTGAACCTCTGTAACTTCTCTAGGTAGATGAATCACTGTGTACTTTCTCTTGTTTCTATCTGTTACCAATCTTGAGAAACTCATACATTCTCTTTTCACTGTTTCCCGGTCTTAGAGAAGTAGATTTCTTTCGCGAAAGTGCTGTTTTCACAGTGCTAAGCACTCCCAACTCTATCAACAATGTAGGTTTTACCAGTTTTCTAAGTCTCTCTTATTTTCTTGTACTTATACTTGGAATTCTCTGTGTAAACCTCTGTAACTTCTCTAGGTAGATGAATCACTGTGTACTTTCTCTTGTTTCTATCTGTTACCAATCTTGAGAAACTCATACATTCTCTTTTCACTATTTCCCGGTCTTAGAGAAGTAGATTTCTTTCGGCGAAAGTGCTGTTTTCACCGTGGTAAGTACTCCCAACTCAGTTAACAATGTAAGTTTTACCAGTTTTCTAAGTCTCTCTTATTTTCTTGTACTTAAACTTGGAATTTTCTGTGTAAACCTCTGTACTTCGCTAGGTAGATGAATCACTGAGTACTTCTTTTGTTTCTATCTGTTGCTAATCTTGAGAAACTCATACATTCTCTGTTACCTGTTTCCCGGTTTATAGAGAAGTAGATTTCTTTGTGCGAAAGTGCTGTTTTCACAGTGCTAAGTACTCCCAACTCTATCAACAATGTAGGTTTTACCTGTTTTCTAAGTCTCTATTATTTTCTTGTAGTTATACTTGGAATTCTCTGTGTAAACCTCTGTAACTTCTCTAGGTAGATGAATCACTGTGTACTTTCTCTTGTTTCTATCTGTTACCAATCTTGAGAAACTCATACATTCTCTTTTCACTGTTTCACGGTTTTAGAGAGGTAGATTTCTTTGGGCGAAAGTGCTGTTTTCACAGTGCTAAGTACTCCCAACTCAATCAACAATGTAAGTTTTACCAGTTTTCTAAGTCTCTCTTATCTTCTTTTACTTATACTTGGAATTTTCTGTGTGAACTTCTGTAACTTCTCTAGGTAGTTGAATCACTGTGTACTTTCTCTTGTTTCTATCTGTTACCAATCTTGAGAAACACATACATTCTCTTTTCACTGTTTCCCGGTCTTAGAGAAGTAGATTTCTTTCTGCGAAAGTGCTGTTTTCACAGTGCTAAGTATTCCCAACTCTATCAACAATGTAGGTTTTACCAGTTTTCTAAGTCTCTCTTATTTTCTTGTACTTATACTTGGAATTCTCTGTGTAAACCTCTGTAACTTCTCTAGGTAGATGAATCACTGTGTACTTTCTCTTGTTTCTATCTGTTACTAATCTTGAGAATCTCATACATTCTCTGTTACCTGTTTCCAGGTGTTAGAGAAGTATATTTCTTTCTGTGAAAGTGCTGTTTTCACAGTGCTAAGTACTCCGAACTCTATCAACAATGTAGGTTTTACCAGTTTTCTAAGTCTCTCTTATTTTCTTGTACTTATAGTTGGAATTCTCTGTGTAAATCTCTGTAACTTCTCTAGGTAGATGAATCACTGTGTACTTTCTCTCGTTTCTATCTGTTACCAATCTTGAGAAACTCATACATTCTCTTTTCACTGTTTCCCGGTCTTAGAGAAGTAGATTTCTTTCAGCGAAAGTGCTGTTTTCACAGTGCTAAGTACTCCCAACTCTATCGACAATGTAGGTTTTACCAGTTTTCTAAGTCTCTCTTATCTTCTTTTACTTATACATGGAATTTTATGTGTAAACCTTTGTAACTTCTGTACGTAGATGAATCACTGTGTACTTTCTCTTGTTTCTATCTGTTACCAATCTTGACAAACTCATACATTCTCTTTTCACTGTTTCCCGGTCTTAGAGAAGTAGATGTCTTTCGGCGAAAGTGCTGTTTTCACAGTGCTAAGTACTCCCAACTCTATCCACAATGTAGGTTTTACCAGTTTTCTAAGTCTCTCTTATTTTCCTGTACTTATACTTGGAATTCTCTGTGTAAACCTCTGTAACTTCTCTAGGTAGATCAATCACTGTGTACTTTCTCTTGTTTCTATCTTTTACCAATCTTGAGAAACTCATACGTTCTCTTTTCACTGTTTCACGGTCTTAGAAAAGTAGATTTCTTTGGGCGAAAGTGCTGTTTTCACAGTGCTAAGAACTCCCAACTCAATCAACAATGTAAGTTTTACCAGTTTTCTAAGTCTCTCTTATCTTCTTTTACTTATACATGGAATTTTATGTGTAAACCTTTGTAACTTCTGTACGTAGATGAATCACTGTGTACTTTCTCTTGTTTCTATCTGTTACCAATCTTGACAAACTCATACATTCTCTTTTCACTGTTTCCCGGTCTTAGAGAAGTAGATGTCTTTCGGCGAAAGTGCTGTTTTCACAGTGCTAAGTACTCCCAACTCTATCCACAATGTAGGTTTTACCAGTTTTCTAAGTCTCTCTTATTTTCTTGTACTTATACTTGGAATTCTCTGTGTAAACCTCTGTAACTTCTCTAGCTAGATGAATCACTGTGTACCTTCTCTTGTTTCTATCTGTTACCAATCTTGAGAAACTCATACATTCTCTTTTCACTGTTTCCCGGTCTTAGAGAAGTAGATTTCTTTCGGCGAAAGTGCTGTTTTCACAGTGCTAAGTACTCCCAACTGTATCAACAATGTAGGTTTTACCAGTTTTCTAAGTCTCTCTTATTTTCTTGTACTTATACTTGGAATTCTCTGTGTAAACCTCTGTAACTTCTCTAGGGAGATGAATCACTGTGTACTTTCTCTTGTTTCTATCTGTTACTAATCTTGAGAAACTCATACATTCTCTGTTACTTGTTTCCCGGTCTTAGAGAAGTAGATTTCTTTCGGCGAAAGTGCTGTTTTCACAGTGCTCAGTACTCCCAACTCTATCAACAATGTAGGTTTTACCAGTTTTCTAAGTCTCTCTTATTTTCCTGTACTTATACTTGGAATTCTCTGTGTAAACCTCTGTAACTTCTCTAGGTAGATGAATCACTGTGTACTTTCTCTTGTTTCTATCTGTTACCAATCTTGAGAAACTCATACATTCTCTTTTCACCTTTTCACGGTCTTAGAGAGGTAGTTTTCTTTGGGCGAAAGTGCTGTTTTCACAGTGCTAAGTACTCCCAACTCAATCAACAATGTAAGTTTTACCAGTTTTCTAAGTCTCTCTTATCTTCTTTTACTTATACTTGGAATTTTCTGTGTGAACCTCTGTAACTTCTCTAGGTAGATGAATCACTGTGTACTTTCTCTTGTTTCTATCTGTTACCAATCTTGAGAAACTCATACATTCTCTTTTCACTGTTTCCCAGTCTTAGAGAAGTAGATTTCTTTCTGCGAAAGTGCTGTTTTCACAGTGCTAAGTACTCCCAACTCTATCAACAATGTAGGTTTTACCAGTTTTCTAAGTCTCTCTTATTTTCTTGTACTTATACTTGGAATTCTCTGTGTAAACCTCTATAACTTCTCTAGGTAGATGAATCACTGTGTACTTTCTCTTGTTTCTATCTGTTACTAATCTTGAGAAACTCATACATTCTCGGTTACCTTTTTTCCGGTCTTAGAGAAGTAGATTTCTTTCGGCGAAAGTGCTGTTTTCACAGTGCTCAGTACTCCCAACTCTATCAACAATGTAGGTTCTACCAGTTTTGTAAGTCTCTCTTATTTTCTTGTACTTATACTTGGAATTCTCTGTGTAAACCTCTGTAACTTCTCTAGGTAGATGAATCACTGTGTACTTTCTCTTGTTTCTATCTGTTACCAATCTTGAGAAACTCATACATTCTCTTTTCACTGTTTCACGGTTTTAGAGAGGTAGAATTCTTTGGGCGAAAGTGCTGTTTTCACAGTGCTAAGTACTCCGAACTCAATCAACAATGTAAGTTTTACCAGTTTTCTAAGTCTCTCTTATCTTCTTTTACTTATACTTGGAATTTTCTGTGTGAAAATCTGTAACTTCTCTAGGTAGTTGAATCACTGTGTACTTTCTCTTGTTTCTATCTGTTACCAATCTTGAGAAACACATACATTCTCTTTTCACTGTTTCCCGGTCTTAGAGAAGTAGATTTCTTTCGGCGAAAGTGCTGTTTTCACAGTGCTAAGTATTCCCAACTCTATCAACAATGTAGGTTTTACCAGTTTTCTAAGTCTCTCTTATTTTCTTGTACTTATACTTGGAATTCTCTGTGTAAACCTCTGTAACTTCTCTAAGTAGATGAATCACTGTGTACTTTCTCTTGTTTCTATCTGTTACTAATCTTGAGAATCTCATACATTCTCTGTTACCTGTTTCCAGGTGTTAGAGAAGTATATTTACTTTCTGTGAAAGTGCTGTTTTCACAGTGCTAAGTACTCCGAACTCTATCAACAATGTAGGTTTTACCAGTTTTCTAAGTCTCTCTTATTTTCTTGTACTTATACTTGGAATTCTCTGTGTAAACCTCTGTAACTTCTCTAGGTAGATGAATCACTGTGTACTTTCTCTCGTTTCTATCTGTTACCAATCTTGAGAAACTCATACATTCTCTTTTCACTGTTTCCCGGTCTTAGAGAAGTAGATTTCTTTCGGCGAAAGTGCTGTTTTCACAGTGCTAAGTACTCCCAACTCTATCGACAATGTAGGTTTTACCAGTTTTCTAAGTCTCTCTTATCTTCTTTTACTTATACATGGAATTTTCTGTGTAAACCTTTGTAACTTCTGTACGTAGATGAATCACTGTGTACTTTCTCTTGTTTCTATCTGTTACCAATCTTGAGAAACTCATACATTCTCTTTTCACTGTTTCCCGGTCTTAGAGAAGTAGATGTCTTTCGGCGAAAGTGCTGTTTTCTCAGTGCTAAGTACTCCCAACTCTATCCACAATGTAGGTTTTACCAGTTTTCTAAGTCTCTCTTATTTTCTTGTACTTATACTTGGAATTCTCTGTGTAAACCTCTGTAACTTCTCTAGGTAGATGAATCACTGTGTACTTTCTCTTGTTTCTATCTTTTACCAATCTTGAGAAACTCATACGTTCTCTTTTCACTGTTTCACGGTCTTAGAAAAGTAGATTTCTTTGGGCGAAAGTGCTGTTTTCACAGTGCTAAGAACTCCCAACTCAATCAACAATGTAAGTTTTACCAGTTTTCTAAGTCTCTCTTATCTTCTTTTACTTATACATGGAATTTTCTGTGTAAACCTTTGTAACTTCTGTACGTAGATGAATCACTGTGTACTTTCTCTTCTTTCTATCTGTTACCAATCTTGAGAAACTCATACATTCTCTTTTCACTGTTTCCTGGTCTTAGAGAAGTAGATTTCTTTCGGCGAAAGTGCTGTTTTCACAGTGCTAAGTACTCCCAACTCTATCAACAATGTAGGTTTTACCAGTTTTCTAAGTCTCTCTTATTTTCTTGAACTTATACTTGGAATTCTCTGTGTAAACCTCTGTAACTTCTCTAGGTAGATGAATCACTGTGTACTTTCTCTTGTTTCTATCTGTTACCAATCTTGAGAAACTCATACATTCTCTTTTCACTGTTTCCCAGTCTTAGAGAAGTAGATTTCTTTCTGCGAAAGTGCTGTTTTCACAGTGCTAAGTACTCCCAACTCTATCAACAATGTAGGTTTTACCAGTTTTCTAAGTCTCTCTTATTTTCTTGTACTTATACTTGGAATTCTCTGTGTAAACCTCTGTAACTTCTCTAGGGAGATGAATCACTGTGTACTTTCTCTTGTTTCTATCTGTTACTAATCTTGAGAAACTCATACATTCTCGGTTACTTGTTTCCCGGTCTTAGAGAAGTAGATTTCTTTCGGCGAAAGTGCTGTTTTCAAAGTGCTCAGTACTCCCAACTCTATCAACAATGTAGGTTTTACCAGTTTTCTAAGTCTCTCTTATTTTCCTGTACTTATACTTGGAATTCTCTGTGTAAACCTCTGTAACTTCTCTAGGTAGATGAATCACTGTGTACTTTCTCTTATTTCTATCTGTTACCAATCTTGAGAAACTCATACATTCTCTTTTCACCTTTTCACGGTCTTAGAGAGGTAGTTTTCTTTGGGCGAAAGTGCTGTTTTCACAGTGCTAAGTACTCCCAACTCAATCAACAATGTTAGTTTTACCAGTTTTCTAAGTCTCTCTTATCTTCTTTTACTTATACTTGGAATTTTCTGTGTGAACCTCTGTAACTTCTCTAGGTAGATGAATCACTGTGTACTTTCTCTTGTTTCTATCTGTTACCAATCTTGAGAAACTCATACATTCTCTTTTCACTGTTTCACGGTCTTAGACAAGTAGATTTCTTTCGGCGAAAGTGCTGTTTTCACAGTGCTAAGTACTCCCAACTCTGTCAACAATGTAGGTTTTACCAGTTTTCTAAGTCTCTCTTATTTTCTTGTACTTATACTTGGAATTCTCTGTGTAAACATCTGTAACTTCTCTAGGTAGATGAATCACTGTGTACTTTCTCTTGTTTCTATCTGTTTCCAATCTTGAGAAACTCATACATTCTCTTTTCACTGTTTCCCGGTCTTAGAGAAGTAGATTTCTTTCGGCGAAAGTGCTGTTTTCACAATGCTAAGTACTCCCAACTCTATCAACAATGTAGGTTTTACCAGTTTTCTAAGTCTCTCTTATTTTCTTGTACTTATACTTGGAATTCTCTGTGTAAACCTCTGTAACTTCTCTAGGGAGATGAATCACTGTGTACTTTCTCTTGTTTCTATCTGTTACTAATCTTGAGAAACTCATACATTCTCGGTTACCTGTTTCCCGGTCTTAGAGAAGTAGATTTCTTTCGGCGAAAGTGCTGTTTTCACAGTGCTCAGTACTCCCAACTCTATCAACAATGTAGGTTTTACCATTTTTCTAAGTCTCTCTTATTTTCTTGTACTTATACTTGGAATTCTCTGTGTAAACCTCTGTAACTTCTCTAGGTAGATGAATCACTGTGTACTTTCTCTCGTTTCTATCTGTTACCATCTTGAGAAACTCATACATTCTCTTTTCACTGTTTCCCGGTCTTAGAGAAGTAGATTTCTTTCAGCGAAAGTGCTGTTTTCACAGTGCTAAGTACTCCCAACTCTATCGACAATGTAGGTTTTACCAGTTTTCTAAGTCTCTCTTATCTTCTTTTACTTATACATGGAATTTTATGTGTAAACCTTTGTAACTTCTGTACGTAGATGAATCACTGTGTACTTTCTCTTGTTTCTATCTGTTACCAATCTTGAGAAACACATACAGTCTCTTTTCACTGTTTCCCGGTCTTAGAGAAGTAGATGTCTTTCGGCGAAAGTGCTGTTTTCACAGTGCTAAGTACTCCCAACTCTATCCACAATGTAGGTTTTACCAGTTTTCTAAGTCTCTCTTATTTTCCTGTACTTATACTTGGAATTCTCTGTGTAAACCTCTGTAACTTCTCTAGGTAGATGAATCACTGTGTACTTTCTCTTGTTTCTATCTTTTACCAATCTTGAGAAACTCATACGTTCTCTTTTCACTGTTTCACGGTCTTAGAAAAGTAGATTTCTTTGGGCGAAAGTGCTGTTTTCACAGTGCTAAGAACTCCCAACTCAATCAACAATGTAAGTTTTACCAGTTTTCTAAGTCTCTCTTATCTTCTTTTACTTATACATGGAATTTTCTGTGTAAACCTTTGTAACTTCTGTACGTAGATGAATCACTGTGTACTTTCTCTTGTTTCTATCTGTTACCAATCTTGAGAAACTCATACATTCTCTTTTCACTGTTTCCCAGTCTTAGAGAAGTAGATTTCTTTCTGCGAAAGTGCTGTTTTCACAGTGCTAAGTACTCCCAACTCTATCAACAATGTAGGTTTTACCAGTTTTCTAAGTCTCTCTTATTTTCTTGTACTTATACTTGGAATTCTCTGTGTAAACCTCTGTAACTTCTCTAGGTAGATGAATCACTGTGTACTTTCTCTTGTTTCTATCTGTTTCCAATCTTGAGAAACTCATACATTCTCTTTTCACTGTTTCCCGGTCTTAGAGAAGTAGATTTCTTTCGGCGAAAGTGCTGTTTTCACAATGCTAAGTACTCCCAACTCTATCAACAATGTAGGTTTTACCAGTTTTCTAAGTCTCTCTTATTTTCTTGTGCTTATACTTGGAATTCTCTGTGTAAACCTCTGTAACTTCTCTAGGGAGATGAATCACTGTGTACTTTCTCTTGTTTCTATCTGTTACTAATCTTGAGAAACTCATACATTCTCGGTTACCTTTTTCCCGCTCTTAGAGAAGTAGATTTCTTTCGGCGAAAGTGCTGTTTTCACAGTGCTATGTACTCCCAACTCTATCAACAATGTAGGTTCTACCAGTTTTGTAAGTCTCTCTTATTTTCTTGTACTTATACTTGGAATTCTCTGTGTAAACCTCTGTAACTTCTCTAGGTAGATGAATCACTGTGTACTTTCTCTTGTTTCTATCTGTTACCAATCTTGAGAAACTCATACATTCTCTTTTCACTGTTTCACGGTTTTAGAGAGGTAGATTTCTTTGGGCGAAAGTGCTGTTTTCACAGTGCTAAGTAGTCCCAACTCAATCAACAATGTAAGTTTTACCAGTTTTCTAAGTCTCTCTTATCTTCTTTTACTTATACTTGGAATTTTCTGTGTGAACCTCTGTAACTTCTCTAGGTAGTTGAATCACTGTGTACTTTCTCTTGTTTCTATCTGTTACCAATCTTGAGAAACACATACATTCTCTTTTCACTGTTTCCCGGTCTTAGAGAAGCAGATTTCTTTCTGCGAAAGTGCTGTTTTCACAGTGCTATGTATTCCCAACTCTATCAACAATGTAGGTTTTACCAGTTTTCTAAGTCTCTCTTATTTTCTTGTACTTATACTTGGAATTCTCTGTGTAAACCTCTGTAACTTCTCTAGGTAGATGAATCACTGTGTACTTTCTCTTGTTTCTATCTGTTACTAATCTTGAGAATCTCATACATTCTCTGTTACCTGTTTCCAGGTGTTAGAGAAGTATATTTCTTTCTGCGAAAGTGCTGTTTTCACAGTGCTAAGTACTCCGAACTCTATCAACAATGTAGGTTTTACCAGTTTTCTAAGTCTCTCTTATTTTCTTGTACTTATACTTGGAATTCTCTGTGTAAACCTCTGTAACTTCTCTAGGTAGATGAATCACTGTGTACTTTCTCTTGTTTCTATCTGTTACCAATCTTGAGAAACTCATACATTCTCTTTTCACTGTTTCCCAGTCTTAGAGAAGTAGATTTCTTTCTGCGAAAGTGCTGTTTTCACAGTGCTAAGTACTCCCAACTCTATCAACAATGTAGGTGTTACCAGTTTTCTAAGTCTCTCTTATTTTCTTGTACTTATACTTGGAATTCTCTGTGTAAACCTCTGTAACTTCTCTAGGTAGATGAATCACTGTGTACCTTCTCTTGTTTCTATCTGTTACCAATCTTGAGAAACTCATACATTCTCTTTTCACTGTTTCCCGGTCTTAGAGAAGTAGATTTCTTTCGGCGAAAGTGCTGTTTTCACAGTGCTAAGTACTCCCAACTGTATCAACAATGTAGGTTTTACCAGTTTTCTAAGTCTCTCTTATTTTCTTGTACTTATACTTGGAATTCTCTGTGTAAACCTCTGTAACTTCTCTAGGTAGATGAATCACTGTGTACTTTCTCTTGTTTCTATCTGTTACTAATCTTGAGAAACTCCTACATTCTCGGTTACTTGTTTCCCGGTCTTAGAGAAGTAGATTTCTTTCGGCGAAAGTGCTGTTTTCACAGTGCTCAGTACTCCCAACTCTATCAACAATGTAGGTTTTACCAGTTTTCTAAGTCTCTCTTATTTTCCTGTACTTATACTTGGAATTCTCTGTGTAAACCTCTGTAACTTCTCTAGGTAGATGAATCACTGTGTACTTTCTCTTGTTTCTATCTGTTACCAATCTTGAGAAACTCATACATTCTCTTTTCACTGTTTCACGGTTTTAGAGAGGTAGATTTCTTTGGGCGAAAGTGCTGTTTTCACAGTGCTAAGTACTCCCAACTCAATCAACAATGTAAGTTTTACCAGTTTTCTAAGTCTCTCTTATCTTCTTTTACTTATACTTGGAATTTTCTGTGTGAACCTCTGTAACTTCTCTAGGTAGTTGAATCACTGTGTACTTTCTCTTGTTTCTATCTGTTACCAATCTTGAGAAACACATACATTCTCTTTTCACTGTTTCCCGGTCTTAGAGAAGTAGATTTCTTTCTGCGAAAGTGCTGTTTTCACAGTGCTAAGTATTCCCAACTCTATCAACAATGTAGGTTTTACCAGTTTTCTAAGGCTCTCTTATTTTCTTGTACTTATACTTGGAATTCTCTGTGTAAACCTCTGTAACTTCTCTAAGTAGATGAATCACTGTGTACTTTCTCTTGTTTCTATCTGTTACTAATCTTGAGAATCTCATACATTCTCTGTTACCTGTTTCCAGGTGTTAGAGAAGTATATTTCTTTCTGTGAAAGTGCTGTTTTCACAGTGCTAAGTACTCCGAACTCTATCAACAATGTAGGTTTTACCAGTTTTCTAAGTCTCTCTTATTTTCTTGTACTTATACTTGGAATTCTCTGTGTAAACCTCTGTAACTTCTCTAGGGAGATGAATCACTGTGTACTTTCTCTTGTTTCTATCTGTTACTAATCTTGAGAAACTCATACATTCTCGGTTACCTTTTTCCCGGTCTTAGAGAAGTAGATTTCTTTCGGCGAAAGTGCTGTTTTCTCAGTGCTCAGTACTCCCAACTCTATCAACAATGTAGGTTCTACCAGTTTTGTAAGTCTCTCTTATTTTCTTGTACTTATACTTGGAATTCTCTGTGTAAACCTCTGTAACTTCTCTAGGTAGATGAATCACTGTGTACTTTCTCTTGTTTCTATCTGTTACCAATCTTGAGAAACTCATACATTCTCTTTTCACTGTTTCACGGTTTTAGAGAGGTAGATTTCTTTGGGCCAAAGTGCTGTTTTCACAGTGCTAAGTACTCCCAACTCAATCAACAATGTAAGTTTTACCAGTTTTCTAAGTCTCTCTTATCTTCTTTTACTTATACTTGGAATTTTCTGTGTGAACCTCTGTAACTTCTCTAGGTAGTTGAATCACTGTGTACTTTCTCTTGTTTCTATCTGTTACCAATCTTGAGAAACACATACATTCTCTTTTCACTGTTTCCCGGTCTTAGAGAAGTAGATTTCTTTCTGCGAAAGTGCTGTTTTCACAGTGCTAAGTATTCCCAACTCTATCAACAATGTAGCTTTTACCAGTTTTCTAAGTCTCTCTTATTTTCTTGTACTTATACTTGGAATTCTCTGTGTAAACCTCTGTAACTTCTCTAGGTAGATGAATCACTGTGTACTTTCTCTTGTTTCTATCTGTTACTAATCTTGAGAATCTCATACATTCTCTGTTACCTGTTTCCAGGTGTTAGAGAAGTATATTTCTTTCTGCGAAAGTGCTGTTTTCACAGTGCTAAGTACTCCGAACTCTATCAACAATGTAGGTTTTACCAGTTTTCTAAGTCTCTCTTATTTTCTTGTACTTATACTTGGAATTCTCTGTGTAAACCTCTGTAACTTCTCTAGGTAGATGAATCACTGTGTACCTTCTCTTGTTTCTATCTGTTACCAATCTTGAGAAACTCATACATTCTCTTTTCACTGTTTCATGGTCTTAGAGAAGTAGATTTCTTTCGGCGAAAGTGCTGTTTTCACAGTGCTAAGTACTCCCAACTCTATCAACAATGTAGGTTTTACCAGTTTTCTAAGTCTCTCTTATCTTCTTTTACTTATACTTGGAATTTTCTGTGTAAACCTTTGTAACTTCTGTACGTAGATGAATCACTGTGTACTTTCTCTTGTTTCTATCTCTTACTAATCTTGAGAAACTCATACATTCTCGGTTACCTGTTTCCCGGTCGTAGAGAAGTAGATTTCTTTCGGCGAAAGTGCTGTTTTCACAGTGCTAAGTACTCCCAACTCTATCAACAATGTAGGTTTTACCAGTTTTCTAAGTCTCTCTTATTTTCCTGTACTTATACTTGGAATTCTCTGTGTAAACCTCTGTAACTTCTCTAGGTAGATGAATCACTGTGTACTTTCTCTTGTTTCTATCTGTTACCAATCTTGAGAAACTCATACATTCTCTTTTCACTGTTTCACGGTCTTAGAGAGGTAGTTTTCTTTGGGCGAAAGTGCTGTTTTCACAGTGCTAAGTACTCCCAACTCAATCAACAATGTAAGTTTTACCAGTTTTCTAAGTCTCTCTTATCTTCTTTTACTTATACTTGGAATTTTCTGTGTGAACCTCTGTAACTTCTCTAGGTAGATGAATCACTGTGTACTTTCTCTTGTTTCTATCTGTTACCAATCTTGAGAAACTCATACATTCTCTTTTCACTGTTTCCCGGTCTTAGAGAAGTAGATTTCTTTCGGCGAAAGTGCTGTTTTCACAGTGCTAAGTACTCCCAACTCTATCAACAATGTAGGTTTTACCAGTTTTCTAAGTCTCTCTTATTTTCTTGTACTTATACTTGGAATTCTCTGTGTAAACCTCTGTAACTTCTCTTGGTAGATGAATCACTGTGTACTTTCTCTTGTTTCTATCTGTTACCAATCTTGAGAAACTCATACATTCTCTTTTCACTGTTTCCCAGTCTTAGAGAAGTAGATTTCTTTCTGCGAAAGTGCTGTTTTCACAGTGCTAAGTACTCCCAACTCTATCAACAATGTAGGTTTTACCAGTTTTCTAAGTCTCTCTTATTTTCTTGTACTTATACTTGGAATTCTCTGTGTAAACCTCTGTAACTTCTCTAGGTAGATGAATCACTGTGTACTTTCTCTTGTTTCTATCTGTTACCAATCTTGAGAAACTCATACATTCTCTTTTCACTGTTTCCCGGTCTTAGAGAAGTAGATTTCTTTCGGCGAAAGTGCTGTTTTCACAGTGCTAAGTACTCCCAACTCTATCAACAATGTAGGTTTTACCAGTTTTCTAAGTCTCTCTTATTTTCTTGTACTTATACTTGGAATTCTCTGTGTAAACATCTGTAACTTCTCTAGGTAGATGAATCACTGTGTACTTTCTCTTGTTTATATCTGTTACTAATCTTGAGAAACTCATACATTCTCTGTTACCTGTTTCCCGGTGTTAGAGAAGTAGATTTCTTTCGGCGAACGTGCTGTTTTCACAGTGCTAAGTACTCCCAACTCTATCAACAATGTAGGTTTTACCAGTTTTCTAAGTCTCTCTTATTTTCTTGTACTTATACTTGGAATTCTCTGTGTAAACCTCTGTAATTTCTCTAGGTAGATGAATCACTGTGTACTTTCTCTTGTTTCTATCTGTTACAAATCTTGAGAAACTCATACATTCTCTTTTCACTGTTTCCCGGTCTTAGAGAAGTAGATTTCTTTCTGCGAAAGTGCTGTTTTCACAGTGCTAAGTACTCCCAACTCTATCAACAATGTAGGCTTTACCAGTTTTCTATGTCTCTCTTATTTTCTTGTACTTATACTTGGAATTCTCTGTGTAAACTTCTGTAACTTCTCTAGGTAGATGAATCACTGTGTACTTTCTCTCGTTTCTATCTGTTACCAATCTTGAGAAACTCATACATTCTCTTTTCACTGTTTCCCGGTCTTAGAGAAGTAGATTTCTTTCAGCGAAAGTGCTGTTTTCACAGTGCTAAGTACTCCCAACTCTATCGACAATGTAGGTTTTACCAGTTTTCTAAGTCTCTCTTATTTTCTTGTATTTATACTTGGAATTCTCTTTGTAAACCTCTGTAGCTTCTCTACGTAGATGAATCATTGTGTACTTTCTCTTGTTTCTATCTGTTACCAATCATGAGAAACTCATACATTCCCTTTTCACTGTTTCCCGGTCTTAGAGAAGTAGATTTCTTTCGGCCAAACTGCTGTTTTCACACTGCTAAGTACTCCCAACTAAATCAGCAATGTAAGATTTACCAGTTTTCTAAGTCTCTCTTATCTTCTTTTTCTTATACTTGGAATTGTCTGTGTAAACCTCTGTATCTTCTCTAGGTAGATGAATCACTGTGTACTTTCTCTTGTTTTTATCTGTTACCAATCTTGAGAAACTCATACATTCTCTTTTCACTATTTCCCCGTCTTAGGGAGGTAGATTTCTTTCGGCGAAAGTGCTGTTTTCACAGTGCTAAGTACTCCCAACTCTATCAACAATGTAGGTTTTACCAGGTTTCTAAGTCTCTCTTATTTTCTTGTACTTATACTTGGAATTCTCTGTGAAAACCTCTGTAACTTCTCTAGGTAGATGAATCACTGTGTACTTTCTCTTGTTTCTATCTGTTACCAATCTTGAGAAACTCATACATTCTCTTTTCACTGTTTCACGGTCTTAGACAAGTAGATTTCTTTGGGTGAAAGTGCTGTTTTCACAGTGCTAAGTACTCCTAACTCAATCAACAATGTAAGTTTTACCAGTTTTCTAAGTCTCTCTTATCTTCTTTTACTTATACTTGGAATTTTCTGTGTAAACCTTTGTAACTTCTGTACGTAGATGAATCACTGTGTACTTTCTCTTGTTTCTATCTGTTACCAATCTTGAGAAACTCATACATTCTCTTTTCACTGTTTCCCGGTCTTACAGAAGTAGACTTCTTTCGGCGAAAGTGCTGTTTTCACAGTGCTAAGTACTCCCAACTCTATCAACAATGTAGGTTTTACCAGTTTTCTAAGTCTCTCTTATTTTCTTGTACTTATACTTGGAATTCTCTGTGTAAACCTCTGTAACTTCTCTAGGTAGATGAATTACTGTGTACTTTCTCTTTTTTCTATCTGTTACTAATCTTGAGAAACTCATACATTCTCTTTTCACTGTTTCCCGGTCTTAGAGAAGTAGATTTCTTTCGGCGAAAGTGCTGTTTTCACAGTGCTAAGTACTCTCAACCCAATCAACAATGTAAGTTTTACCAGTTTTCTAAGTCTCTCTTATCTTCTTTTACTTATACGTGGAATTTTCTGTGTAAACCTCTGTAACTTCTCTAGGTAGATGAATCACTGTGTACTTTCTCTTGTTTCTATCTGTTACCAATCTTGAGAAACTCATACATTCTCTTTTCACTGTTTCCCGGTCTTAGAGAAGTAGATTTCTTTCGGCGAAAGTGCTGTTTTCACAGTGCTAAGTACTCCGAACTCTATCAACAATGTAGGTTTTACCAGTTTTCTAAGTCTCTCTTATTTTCTTGTACTTATACTTGGAATTCTCTGTGTAAACATCTGTAACTTCTCTAGGTAGATGAATCACTGTGTACTTTCTCTTGTTTCTATCTGTTACCAATCTTGAGAAACTCATACATTCTCTTTTCACTGTTTCACGGTCTTAGACAAGTAGATTTCTTTGGGTGAAAATGCTGATTTCACAGTGCTAAGTACTCCCAACTCAATCAACAATGTAAGTTTTACCAGTTTTCTAAGTCTCTCTTATCTTCTTTTACTTATACTTGGAATTTTCTGTGTAAACCTTTGTAACTTCTGTACGTAGATGAATCACTGTGTACTTTCTCTTGTTTCTATCTGTTACCAAACTTGAGAAACTCATACATTCTCTTTTCACTGTTTCCCGGTCTTACAGAAGTAAATTTCTTTCGGCGAAAGTGCTGTTTTCACAGTGCTAAGTACTCCCAACTCTATCAACAATGTAGGTTTTACCAGTTTTCTAAGTCTCTCTTATTTTCTTTTACTTATACTTGGAATTCTCTGTGTAAACCTCTGTAACTTCTCTAGGTAGATGAATCACTGTGTACTTTCTCTTGTTTCTATCTGTTACCAATCTTGAGAAACTCATACATTCTCTTTTCACTGTTTCCCAGTCTTAGAGAAGTAGATTTCTTTCTGCGAAAGTGCTGTTTTCACAGTGCTACGTACTCCCAACTCTATCAACAATGTAGGTTTTACCAATTTTCTATCTCTCTTATTTTCTTGTACTTATAGTTGGAATTCTCTGTGTAAACCTCTGTAACTTCTCTAGGGAGATGAATCACTGTGTACTTTCTCTTGTTTCTATCTGTTACTAATCTTGAGAAACTCATACATTCTCGGTTACCTGTTTCCTGGTCTTAGAGAAGTAGATTTCTTTCGGCGAAAGTGCTGTTTTCACAGTGCTAAGTACTCCCAACTCTATCAACAATGTAGGTTTTACCAGTTCTCTAAGTCTCTCTTATTTTCTTGTACTTATACTTGGAATTCTCTGTGTAAACCTCTGTAACTTCTCTAGGTAAATGAATCACTGTGTACTTTCTCTTGTTTCTATCTGTTACCAATCTTGAGAAACTCATACATTCTCTTTTCACTGTTTCACCGTCTTAGAGAGGTAGATTTCTTTGGGCGAAAGTGCTGTTTTCACAGTGCTAAGTACTCCCAACTCAATCAACAATGTAAGATTTACCAGTTTTCTAAGTCTCTCTTATCTTCTTTTACTTATACTTGGAATTTTCTGTGTGAACCTCTGTAACTTCTCTAGGTAGATGAATCACTGTGTACTTTCTCTTGTTTCTATCTGTTAACAATCTTGAGAAACTCATACATTCTCTTTTCACTGTTTCCCGGTCTTAGAGAAGTAGATTTCTTTCGGCAAAAGTGCTGTTTTCACAGTGCTAAGTACTCCCAACTCTATCGACAATGTAGGTTTTACCAGTTTTCTAAGTCTCTCTTATTTTCTTGTATTTATACTTGGAATTCTCTTTGTAAACCTCTGTAGCTTCTCTACGTAGATGAATCATTGTGTACTTTCTCTTGTTTCTATCTGTTACCAATCATGAGAAACTCATACATTCCCTTTTCACTGTTTCCCGGTCTTAGAGAAGTAGATTTCTTTCGGCCAAAGTGCTGTTTTCACACTGCTAAGTACTCCCAACTAAATCAGCAATGTAAGATTTACCAGTTTTCTAAGTCTCTCTTATCTTCTTTTTCTTATACTTGGAATTCTCTGTGTAAAACTCTGTATCTTCTCTAGGTAGATGAATCACTGTGTACTTTCTCTTGTTTTTATCTGTTACCAATCTTGAGAAACTCATACTTTCTCTTTTCACTATTTCCCCGTCTTAGGGAGGTAGATTTCTTTCGGCGAAAGTGCTGTTTTCACAGTGCTAAGTACTCCCAACTCTATCAACAATGTAGGTTTTACCAGGTTTCTAAGTCTCTCTTATTTTCTTGTACTTATACTTGGAATTCTCTGTGAAAACCTCTTTAACTTCTCTAGGTAGATGAATCACTGTGTACTTTCTCTTGTTTCTATCTGTTACCAATCTTGAGAAACTCATACATTCTCTTTTCACTGTTTCACGGTCTTAGACAAGTAGATTTCTTTGGGTGAAAGTGCTGTTTTCACAGTGCTAAGTACTCCTAACTCAATCAACAATGTAAGTTTTACCAGTTTTCTAAGTCTCTCTTATCTTCTTTTACTTATACTTGGAATTTTCTGTGTAAACCTTTGTAACTTCTGTACGTAGATGAATCACTGTGTACTTTCTCTTGTTTCTATCTGTTACCAATCTTGAGAAACTCATACATTCTCTTTTCACTGTTTCCCGGTCTTACAGAAGTAGACTTCTTTCGGCGAAAGTGCTGTTTTCACAGTGCTAAGTACTCCCAACTCTATCAACAATGTAGGTTTTACCAGTTTTCTAAGTCTCTCTTATTTTCTTGTACTTATACTTGGAATTCTCTGTGTAAACCTCTGTAACTTCTCTAGGTAGATGAATTACTGTGTACTTTCTCATTTTTCTATCTGTTACTAATCTTGAGAAACTCATACATTCTCGGTTACCTGTTTCCCGGTCTTAGAGAAGTAGATTTCTTTCTGCGAAAGTGCTGTTTTCACAGTGCTAAGTACTCCCAACCCAATCAACAATGTAAGTTTTACCAGTTTTCTAAGTCTCTCTTATCTTCTTTTACTTATACGTGGAATTTTCTGTGTAAACCTCTGTAACTTCTCTAGGTAGATGAATCACTGTGTACTTTCTCTTGTTTCTATCTGTTACCAATCTTGAGAAACTCATACATTCTCTTTTCACTGTTTCCCGGTCTTAGAGAAGTAGATTTCTTTCGGCGAAAGTGCTGTTTTCACAGTGCTAAGTACTCCGAACTCTATCAACAATGTAGGTTTTACCAGTTTTCTAAGTCTCTCTTATTTTCTTGTACTTATACTTGGAATTCTCTGTGTAAACATCTGTAACTTCTCTAGGTAGATGAATCACTGTGTACTTTCTCTTGTTTCTATCTGTTACCAATCTTGAGAAACTCATACATTCTCTTTTCACTGTTTCACGGTCTTAGACAAGTAGATTTCTTTGGGTGAAAATGCTGATTTCACAGTGCTAAGTACTCCCAACTCAATCAACAATGTAAGTTTTACCAGTTTTCTAAGTGTCTCTTATCTTCTTTTACTTATACTTGGAATTTTCTGTGTAAACCTTTGTAACTTCTGTACGTAGATGAATCACTCTGTACTTTCTCTTGTTTCTATCTGTTACCAAACTTGAGAAACTCATACATTCTCTTTTCACTGTTTCCCGGTCTTACAGAAGTAAATTTCTTTCGGCGAAAGTGCTGTTTTCACAGTGCTAAGTACTCCCAACTCTATCAACAATGTAGGTTTTACCAGTTTTCTAAGTCTCTCTTATTTTCTTTTACTTATACTTGGAATTCTCTGTGTAAACCTCTGTAACTTCTCTAGGTAGATGAATCACTGTGTACTTTCTCTTGTTTCTATCTGTTACCAATCTTGAGAAACTCATACATTCTCTTTTCACTGTTTCCCAGTCTTAGAGAAGTAGATTTCTTTCTGCGAAAGTGCTGTTTTCACAGTGCTACGTACTCCCAACTCTATCAACAATGTAGGTTTTACCAGTTTTCTATGTCTCTCTTATTTTCTTGTACTTATAGTTGGAATTCTCTGTGTAAACCTCTGTAACTTCTCTAGGGAGATGAATCACTGTGTACTTTCTCTTGTTTCTATCTGTTACTAATCTTGAGAAACTCATACATTCTCGGTTACCTGTTTCCTGGTCTTAGAGAAGTAGATTTCTTTCGGCGAAAGTGCTGTTTTCACAGTGCTAAGTACTCCCAACTCTATCAACAATGTAGGTTTTACCAGTTCTCTAAGTCTCTCTTATTTTCTTGTACTTATACTTGGAATTCTCTGTGTAAACCTCTGTAACTTCTCTAGGTAAATGAATCACTGTGTACTTTCTCTTGTTTCTATCTGTTACCATCTTGAGAAACACATACATTCTCTTTTCACTGTTTCACCGTCTTAGAGAGGTAGATTTCTTTGGGCGAAAGTGCTGTTTTCACAGTGCTAAGTACTCCCAACTCAATCAACAATGTAAGATTTACCAGTTTTCTAAGTCTCTCTTATCTTCTTTTACTTATACTTGGAATTTTCTGTGTGAACCTCTGTAACTTCTCTAGGTAGATGAATCACTGTGTACTTTCTCTTGTTTCTATCTGTTAACAATCTTGAGAAACTCATACATTCTCTTTTCACTGTTTCCCGGTCTTAGAGAAGTAGATTTCTTTCGGCGAAAGTGCTGTTTTCACAGTGCTAAGTACTCCCAACTCTATCAACAATGTAGGTTTTACCAGTTTTCTAAGTCTCTCTTATTTTCTTGTACTTATACTTGGAATTCTCTGTGTAAACCTCTGTAACTTCTCTAGGTAGATGAATCACTGTGTACTTTCTCTTGTTTCTATCTGTTACTAATCTTGAGAAACTCATACATTCTCTGTTACCTGTTTCCCGGTCTTAGAGAAGTAGATTTCTTTCGGCGAAAGTGCTGTTTTCACAGTGCTAAGTACTCCCAACTCTATCCACAATGTAGGTTTTACAAGTTTTCTAAGACTCTCTTATATTCTTGTACTTACACTTGGAATTCTCTGTGTAACCGTCTGTAACTTCTCTAGGTAGGTGGAATCATTGTATACTTTCTCTTGTTTCTATATGTTACCAATCTTGAGAAACTCATACATTCTCTTTTCACTGTTTCCCGGTCTTATAGAAGTAGATTTCATTCAGCGAAAGTGCTGTTTTCACAGTTCTAAGTACTCCCTACTCTATCAACAATGTAGGTTTTACCAGTTTTCTTAGTCTCTCTTATTTTCTTGTATTTATACTTGGAATTCTCTGTGTAAACCTCTGTAACTTCTCTAGGTAGATGAATCATTGTGTACTTTCTCTTGTTTCTATCTGTTACCAATCTTGAGAAACTCATACATTCCCTTTTCACTGTTTCCCGGTCTTAGAGAAGTAGATTTCTTTCGGCAAAGTGCTGTTTTCACAGTGCTAAGTACTCCCAACCCAATCAACAATGTAGGTTTTACCAGTTTTCTAAGTCTCTCTTATTTTCTTGTACTTAAACTTGGAATTTTCTGTGTAAACCTCAGTAACTTCGCTAGGTAGATGAATCACTGAGTACTTCTTTTGTTTCTATCTGTTACTAATCTTGAGAAACTCATTCATTCTCTGTTACCTCTTTCCTAGTGTCAGAGAAGAAGATTTCTTTCGGCGAAAGTGCTGTTTTCACAGTGCTAAGTACTCTCAACTCTATCAACAATGTAGGTTTTACCAGTTTTCTAAGTCTCTCTTATTTTCTTGTACTTATACTTGGAATTCTCTGTGTAAACCTCTGTAAATTCTCTAGGTAGATGAATCACTGTGTACTTTCTCTTGTTTCTATCTGTTACTAATCTTGAGAAACTCATACATTCTCTGTTACCTGTTTCCCGGTCTTAGAGAAGTAGATTTCTTTCGGCGAAAGTGCTGTTTTCACAGTGCTAAGTACTCCCAACTCTATCAACAATGTAGGTTTTACCAGTTTTCTAAGTCTCTCTTATTTTCTTGTACTTATACTTGGAATTCTCTGTGTAAACCTCTGTAACTTCTCTAGGTAAATGAATCACTGTGTACTTTCTCTTGTTTCTATCTGTTACCAATCTTGAGAAACTCATACATTCTCTTTTCACTGTTTCCCAGTCTTAGAGAAGTAGATTTCTTTCTGCGAAAGTGCTGTTTTCACAGTGCTACGTACTCCCAACTCTATCAACAATGTAGGTTTTACCAGTTTTCTATGTCTCTCTTATTTTCTTGTACTTATAGTTGGAATTCTCTGTGTAAACCTCTGTAACTTCTCTAGGGAGATGAATCACTGTGTACTTTCTCTTGTTTCTATCTGTTACTAATCTTGAGAAACTCATACATTCTCGGTTACCTGTTTCCTGGTCTTAGAGAAGTAGATTTCTTTCGGCGAAAGTGCTGTTTTCACAGTGCTAAGTACTCCCAACTCTATCAACAATGTAGGTTTTACCAGTTCTCTAAGTCTCTCTTATTTTCCTGTACTTATACTTGGAATTCTCTGTGTAAACCTCTGTAACTTCTCTAGGTAAATGAATCACTGTGTACTTTCTCTTGTTTCTATCTGTTACCAATCTTGAGAAACTCATACATTCTCTTTTCACTGTTTCACCGTCTTAGAGAGGTAGATTTCTTTGGGCGAAAGTGCTGTTTTCACAGTGCTAAGTACTCCCAACTCAATCAACAATGTAAGATTTACCAGTTTTCTAAGTCTCTCTTATCTTCTTTTACTTATACTTGGAATTTTCTGTGTGAACCTCTGTAACTTCTCTAGGTAGATGAATCACTGTGTACTTTCTCTTGTTTCTATCTGTTACCAATCTTGAGAAACTCATACATTCTCTTTTCACTGTTTCCCGGTCCTTACAGAAGTAGATTTCTTTCGGCGAAAGTGCTGTTTTCACAGTGCTAAGTACTCCCAACTCTATCAACAATGTAGGTTTTACCAGTTTTCTAAGTCTCTCTTATTTTCTTCTACTTATACTTGGAATTCTCTGTGTAAACCTCTGTAACTTCTCTAGGTAGATGAATCACTGTGTACTTTCTCTTGTTTCTATCTGTTACCAATCTTGAGAAACTCATACATTCTCTTTTCACTGTTACCCGGTCTTAGAGATGTAGATTTCTTTCGGCGAAAGTGCTGTTTTCACAGTGCTAAGTACTCCCAACTCTATCAACAATGTAGGTTTTCCCAGTTTTCTAAGTCTCTCTTATTTTCTTGTACTTATACTTGGAATTCTCTGTGTAAACCTCTGTAACTTCTCTAGTTAGATGAATCACTGTGTACTTTCTCTTGTTTCTATCTGTTACCAATCTTGAGTAACTGATACATTCTCTTTTCACTGTTTCCCGGTCTTAGAGAACTAGATTTCTTTCGGCAAAAGTGCTGTTTTCACAGTGCTAAGTACTCCCAACTCTATCAACAATGTAGGTTTTACCAGTTTTCTAAGTCTCTCTTATTTTCTTGTACTTAAACTTGGAATTCTCTGTGTAAACCTCTGTAACTTCTCTAGGTAGATGAATCAATGTGTACTTCTTTTGTTTCTATCTGTTACTAATCTTGAGAAACTCATACATTCTCTGTTACCTGTTTCCTGGTGTTAGAGAAGAAGATTTCTTTCGGCGAAAGTGCTGTTTTCACAGTGCTAAGTACTCTCAACTCTATCAACAGTGAAGGTTTTACCAGTTTCCTAAGTCTCTCTTATTTTCTTGTACTTATACTTGGAATTATCTGTGTAAACCTCTGTAACTTCTCTAGGTAGATGAATCACTGTGTACTTTCTCTTGTTTCTATCTGTTACCAAACTTGAGAAACTCATACCTTCTCTTTTCACTGTTTCACGGTCTTAGAGAAGTAGATTTCTTTGGGCGAAAGTGCTGTTTTCACAGTGCTAAGTACTCCCACCTCAATCAACAATGTAAGTTTTACCAGTTTTCTAAGTCTCTCTTATTTTCTTGTACTTAAACTTGGAATTTTCTGTGTAAACCTCTGTAACTTCGCTAGGTAGATGAATCACTGAGTACTTCTTTTGTTTCTATCTGTTACTAATCTTGAGAAACTCATACATTCTCTGTTACCTGTTTCCCGGTGTTAGAGAAGTAGATTTCTTTGTGCGAAAGTGCTGTTTTCACAGTGCTAAGTACTCCCAACTCTATCAACAATGTAGGTTTTACCAGTTTTCTAGGTCTCTCTTATTTTCTTGTACTTATACTTGGAATTCTCTGTGTAAACCTCTGTAACTTCTCTAGGTAGATAAATCACTGTGTGCTTTCTCTTGTTTCTATCTGTTACCAATCTTGAGAAACTCATACATTCTCTTTTCACTGTTTCCCGGTCTTAGAGAAGTAGATTTCTTTCGGCGAAAGTGCTGTTTTCACAGTGCTAAGTACTCCCAACCCAATCAACAATGTAAGTTTTACCAGTTTTCTACGTCTCTCTTATCTTCTTTTACTTATACTTTGAATTTTCTGGGTAAACCTCTGTAACTTCTCTAGGTAGATGAATCACTGTGTACTTTCTCTTGTTTCTATCTGTTACGAATCTTGAGAAACACATACACTCTCTTTTCACTGTTTCCCGGTCTTAGAGAAGTAGATTTCTTTCGGCGAAACTGCTGTTTTCACAGTGCTAAATACTCCCAACCCAATCAACAATGTAGGTATTACCAGTTTTCTAAGTCTTTCTTATTTTCTTGTACTTAAACTTGGAATTTTCTGTGTAAACCTCTGTAACTTCGCTAGGTAGATGAATCACTGAGTACTTCTTTTGTTTCTATCTGTTACTAATCTTGAGAAACTCATTCATTCTCTGTTACCTCTTTCCTAGTGTTAGAGAAGAAGATTTCTTTCGGCGAAAGTGCTGTTTTCACAGTGCTAAGTACTCTCAACTCTATCAACAATGTAGGTTTTACCAGTTTTCTAAGTCTCTCTTATTTTCTTGTACTTATACTTGGAATTCTCTGTGTAAACCTCTGTAAATTCTCTAGGTAGATGAATCACTGTGTACTTTCTCTTGTTTCTATCTGTTACTAATCTTGAGAAACTCATACATTCTCTGTTACCTGTTTCCCGGTCTTAGAGAAGTAGATTTCTTTCGGCGAAAGTGCTGTTTTCACAGTGCTAAGTACTCCCAACTCTATCAACAATGTAGGTTTTACCAGTTTTCTAAGTCTCTCTTATTTTCTTGTACTTATACTTGGAATTCTCTGTGTAAACATCTGTAACTTCTCTAGGTAGATGAATCACTGTGTACTTTCTCTTGTTTCTATCTGTTACTAATGTTGAGAAACTCATACATTCTCTGTTACCTGTTTCCCGGTGTTAGAGAAGTAGATTTCTTTGTGCGAAAGTGCTGTTTTCACAGTGCTAAGTACTCCCAACTCTATCAACAATGTAGGTTTTTGCAGTTTTCTAAGTCTCTCTTATTTTCTTGTACTTATACTTGGAATTCTCTGTCTAAACCTCTGTAACTTCTCTAGGTTGATGAATCACTCTGTACTTTCTCTTGTTTCTATCTGTTAACAATCTTGAGAAACTCATACATTCTCTTTTCACTGTTTCACGGTCTTAGAGAAGTAGATTTCTTTCTGCGAAAGTGCTGTTTTCACAGTGCTAAGTACTCCCAACCCAATCAACAATGTAAGTTTTACCAGTTTTCTAAGTCTCTCTTATCTTCTTTTGCTTATACGTGGAATTTTCTGCGTAAACCTCTGTAACTTCTCTAGGTAGATGAATCACTGTGTACTTTCTCTTGTTTCTATCTGTTACCACTCTTGAGAAACTCATACATTCTCTTTTCACTGTTTCCCGGTCTTAGAGAAGTAGATTTCTTTCGGCGAAAGTGCTGTTTTCACAGTGCTAAGTACACCCAACTCTATCAACAATGTAGGTTTTACCAGTTTTCTAAGTCTCTCTTATTTTCTTGTACTTATACTTGGAATTCTCTGTGTAAACCTCTGTAACTTCTCTAGGTAGATGAATCACTGTGTACTTTCTCTTGTTTCTATCTGTTACCAATGTTGACAAACTCATACATTCTCTTTTCACTGTTTCCCGGTCTTAGAGAAGTAGATTTCTTTCGGCGAAAGTGCTGTTTTCACAGTGCTAAGTACTCCCAACTCTATCAACAATGTAGGTTTTACCAGTTTTCTAAGTCTCTCTTATTTTCTTGTACTTATACTTGGAATTCTCTGTGTAAACCTTTGTAACTTCTCTAGGTAGATGAATCACTGTGTACTTTCTCTTGTTTCTATCTGTTACTAATCTTGAAAAACTCATACATTCTCTTTTCACTGTTTCCCGGTCTTAGAGAAGTAGATTTCTTTCGGCGAAAGTGCTGTTTTCACAGTGCTAAGTACTCCCAACTCTATCAACAATGTAGGTTTTACCAGTTTTCTAAGTCTCTCTTATTTTCTTGTACTTATACTTGGAATTCTCTGTGTAAACCTCTGTAACTTCTCTAGGTAGATGAATCACTGTGTACTTTCTCTCGTTTCTATCTGTTACCAATCTTGAGAAACTCATACATTCTCTTTTCACTATTTCCCCCTCTTAGAGAAGTAGATTTCTTTCGGCGAAAGTGCTGTTTTCACAGTGCTAAGTACTCCCAACTCTATCAACAATGTAGATTTTACCAGTTTTCTAAGTCTCTCTTATTTTCTTGTACTTATACTTGGAATTCTCTGTGAAAACCTCTGTAACTTCTCTAGGTAGATGAATCACTGTGTACTTTCTCTTGTTTCTATCTGTTACCAATCTTGAGAAACTCATACATTCTCTTTTCACTGTTTCACGGTCTTAGACAAGTAGATTTCTTTGGGTGAAAGTGCTGTTTTCACAGTGCTAAGTACTCCCAACTCAATCAACAATGTAAGTTTTACCAGTTTTCTAAGTCTCTCTTATCTTCTTTTACTTATACTTGGAATTTTCTGTGTAAACATTTGTAACTTCTGTACGTAGATGAATCACTGTGTACTTTCTCTTGTTTCTATCTGTTACCAATCTTGAGAAACTCATACATTCTCTTTTCACTGTTTACCGGTCTTACAGAAGTAGATTTCTTTCGGCGAAAGTGCTTTTTTCACAGTGCTAAGTACTCCCAACTCTATCAACAATGTAGGTTTTACCAGTTTTCTAAGTCTCTCTTATTTTCTTGTACTTATACTTGGAATTCTCTGTGTAAACCTCTGTAACTTCTCTAGGGAGATGAATCACTGTGTACTTTCTCTTGTTTCTATCTGTTACTAATCTTGAGAAACTCATACATTCTCGGTTACCTGTTTCCGGGTCTTAGAGAAGTAGATTTCTTTCGACGAAAGTGCTGTTTTCACAGTGCTAAGTACTCCCAACTCAATCAACAATGTAGGTTTTACCAGTTTTCTAAGTCTCTCTTAATTTGTTGTACTTATACTTGGAATTCTCTGTGTAAACCTCTGTAACTTCTCTAGGTAGATGAATCACTGTGTACTTTCTTTTGTTTCTATCTGTTACCAATCTTGAGAAACTCATACATTCTCTTTTCACTGTTTCACGGTCTTAGAGAGGTAGATTTCTTTGGGCGAAAGTGCTGTTTTCACAGTGCTAAGTACTCCCAAATCAATCAACAATGTAAGATTTACCAGTTTTCTCAGTCTCTCTTATCTTCTTTTACTTATACTTGGAATTTTCTGTGTGAACCTCTGTAACTTCTCTAGGTAGATGAATCACTGTGTACTTTCTCTTGTTTCTATCTGTTAACAATCTTGAGAAACTCATACATTCTCTTTTCACTGTTTCCCGGTCTGAGAGAAGTAGATTTCTTTCGGCGAAAGTGCTGTTTTCACAGTGCTAAGTACTCCCAACTCTATCAACAATGTAGGTTTTACCAGTTTTCTAAGTCTCTCTTATTTTCTTGTACTTATACTTGGAATTCTCTGTGTAAACATCTGTAACTTCTCTAGGTAGATGAATCACTGTGTACTTTCTCTTGTTTCTATCTGTTACCAATCTTGAGAAACTGATACATTCTCTTTTCACTGTTTCACGGTCTTAGAGAAGTAGATTTCTTTCTGCGAAAGTGCTGTTTTCACAGTGCTAAGTACTCCCAACCCAATCAACAATGTAAGTTTTACCAGTTTTCTAAGTCTCTCTTATCTTCTTTTACTTATACGTGGAATTTTCTGTGTAAACCTCTGTAACTTCTCTAGGTAGATGAATCACTGTGTACTTTCTCTTGTTTCTATCTGTTACCAATGTTGAGAAACTCATACATTCTCTTTTCACTGTTTCCCGGTCTTAGAGAAGTAGATTTCTTTCGGCGAAAGTGCTGTTTTCACAGTGCTAAGTACTCCCAACTCTATCAACAATGTAGGTTTTACCAGTTTTCTAAGTCTCTCTTATTTTCTTGTACTTATACTTGGAATTCTCTGTGTAAACCTCTGTAACTTCTCTAGGTAGATGAATCACTGTGTACTTTCTCTTGTTTCTATCTGTTACTAATCTTGAGAAACTCATACATTCTCTGTTACCTGTTTCCCGGTCTTAGAGAAGTAGATTTCTTTCGGCGAAAGTGCTGTTTTCACAGTGCTAAGTACTCCCAACTCTATCAACAATGTAGGTTTTACCAGTTTTCTAAGTCTCTCTTATTTTCTTGTACTTATACTTGGAATTCTCTGTGTAAACCTCTGTAACTTCTCTAGGTAGATGAATCACTGTGTACTTTCTCTTGTTTCTATCTGTTACCAATCTTTAGAAACTCAGACATTTTCTTTTCAGTGTTTCACGGTCTTAGAGAAGTAGACTTCTTTCGGCGAAAGTGCTGTTTTCACAGTGCTAAGTACTCCAAACCCAATCCACAATGTAAGTTTTACCAGTTTTCTAAGTCTCTCTTATCTTCTTTTACTTATACTTGGAATTTTCTGTGTAAACCTCTGTAACTTCTCTAGGTAGATGAATCACTGTGTACTTTCTCTTGTTTCTATCTTTTACCAATCTTGAGAAATTCATACATTCTCTTTTCACTGTTTCCCGGTCTTAGAGAAGTAGATTTCTTTCGGCGAAAGTGCGGTTTTCACAGTGCTAAGTACTCCCAACTCTATCAACAATGTAGGTTTTACCAGTTTCCTAAGTCTCTCTTATTTTCTTGTACTTATACTTGGAATTCTCTGTGTAAACCTCTGTAACTTCTCTAGGTAGATGAGTCACTGTGTACTTTCTCTTGTTTCTATCTGTTACCAATCTTGAGAAACTCATACATTCTCTGATTCCTGTTTCCCGGTCTTAGACAAGTAGATTTCTTTCGGCGAAAGTGCTGTTTTCACAGTGCTAAGTACTCCCAACTCAATCAACAATGTAGGTTTTACCAGTTTTCTAAGTCTCTCGTATTTTCTTGTATTTATACTTGGAATTCTCTGTGTAAACCTCTGTAACTTCTCTAGGTAGATGAATCATTGTGTACGTTCTCTTGTTTCTATCTGTTACCAATCTTGAGAAACTCATACATTCTCTTTTCACTGTTTCCCAGTCTATGAGAAGTAGAATTCTTTCGGCCAAAGTGCTGTTTTCACAGTGCTAAGTACTCCCAACTCAATTAGCAATGTAAGATTTACCAGTTTTCTAAGTCTCTCTTATCTTCTTTTTCTTATACTTGGAAGTTTCTGTGTAAACCTCCGTATCTTCTCTAGGTAGATGAATCACTGTGTACTTTCTCTTGTTTTTATCTGTTACCAATCTTGAGAAACTCATACATTCTCTTTTCACTGTTTCCCGGTGTTAGAGAAGTAGATTTCTTTCGGCGAAAGTGCTGTTTTCACAGTGCTAAGTACTCCCAACTGTATCATCAATGTAGGTTTTACCAGTTTTCTAAGTCTGTCTTATTTTCTTGTACTTATACTTGGAATTCTCTGTGTAAACCTCTGTAACTTCCCTAGGTAGATGAATCACTGTGTACTTTCTCTTGTTTCTATCTGTTACCAATCTTGAGAAACTCATACATTCTCTTTTCACTATTTCCCGGTCTTAGAGAAGTAGATTTCTTTCGGCGAAACTGCTGTTTTCACAGTGCTAAGTACTCCTAACTCTATCAACAATGTAGGTTTTACCAGTTTTCTAAGTCTCTCTTATTTTCTTGTATTTATACTTGGAATTCTCTGTGTAAACCTCTGTAACTTCTCTAGGTAGATGAATCACTGTGTACTTTCTCTTGTTTCTATCTTTTACCAATCTTGAGAAACTCATACATTATCTTTTCACTGTTTCCCGGTCTTAGAGAAGTAGATTTCTCACGGCGAAAGTGCTGTTTTCACAGTGCTAAGTACTCCCAACTCTATCAACAATGTAGGTTTTACCAGTTTTCTAAGTCTCTCTTATGTTCTTGTACTTATACTTGGAATTCTCTGTGTAAACCTCTGTAACTTCTCTAGTTAGATGAATCACTGTGTACTTTCTCTTGTTTCTATCTGTTACCTATCTTCAGAAACTGATACATTCTCTTTTCACTGTTTCCCGGTCTTAGAGAAGTAGATTTCTTTCGGCGAAAGTGCTGTTTTCACAGTGCTAAGTACTCCCAACTCTATCAACAATGTAGGTTTTACCAGTTTTCTAAGTCTCTCTTATTTTCTTGTACTTATACTTGGAATTCTCTGTGTAAACCTCTGTAACTTCTCTAGGTAGATGAATCACTGTGTACTTTCTCTTCTTTCTATCTGTTACCAATTTTGAGAAACTCATACATTCTCTTTTCACTATTTCCCTGTCTTAGAGAAGTAGTTTTCTTTCGGCGACAGTGCTGTTTTCACCGTGGTAAGTACTCCCAACTCAGTTAACAATGTAAGTTTTACCAGTTTTCTAAATCTCTCTTATTTTCTTGTACTTAAACTTGGAATTTTCTGTGTAAACCTCTGTAACTTCTCTAGGTAGATGAATCACTGAGTACTTCTTTTGTTTCTATCTGTTACTAATCTTGAGAAACTCATAAATTCTCTGTTACCTGTTTCCCGGTGTTAGAGAAGTAGATTTCGTTCTGCGAAAGTGCTGTTTTCACAGTGCTAAGTACTCCCAACTCTATCAACAATGTAGGTTTTACCATTTTTCTAACTCTCTCTTATTTTATTGTACTTATACTTGGAATTCTCTGTGTAAACCTCTGTAACTTCTCTAGGTAGATGGATCACTGTGTACTTTCTCTTGTTTCTATCTGTTACCAATCTTGAGAAACACATACATTCTCTTTTCACTGTTTCCCGGTTTTAGAGAAGTAGATTTCTTTCGGCGAAAGTGCTGTTTTCACAGTGCTAAGTACTCCCAACCCAATCAACAATGTAAGTTTTACCAGTTTTCTAAGTCTCTCTTTTCTTCTTTTACTTATACTTTGAATTTTCTGTGTAAACCTCTGTAACTTCTCTAGGTAGATGAATCACTGTGTACTTTCTCTTGTTTCTATCTGTTACCAATCTTGAGAAACTCATACATTCTCTTTTCACTGTTTCTCGGTCTTAGAGAAGTAGATTTCTTTCGGCGAAAGTGCTGTTTTCACAGTGCTAAGTACTCCCAACTGTATCAACAATGTAGGTTTTACCAGTTTTCTAAGTCTCTCTTATTTTCTTGTACTTATACTTGGAATTCTCTGTGTAAACCTCTGTAACTTCCGTAGGTAGATGAATCACTGTGTACTTTCTCTTGTTTCTATCTGTTACCAATCTTGAGAAACTCATACATTCTCTTTTCACTGTTTCCCGGTCTTAGAGAAGTAGATTTCTTTCGGCGAAAGTGCTGTTTTCACAGTGCTAAGTACTCCCAACTCTATCAACAATGTAGGTTTTACCAGTTTTCTAAGTCTCTCTTATTTTCTTGTACTTATACTTGGAATTCTCTGTGTAAACCTCTGTAACTTCTCTAGGTAGTTGAATCACTGTGTACTTTCTCTTGTTTCTATCTGTTACTAATCTTGAGAAACTCATACCTTCTCTTTTCACTGTTTCCCGGTCTTAGAGAAGTAGATTTCTTTCGCGAAAGTGCTGTTTTCACAGTGCTAAGTACTCCAAACTCTATCAACAATGTAGGTTTTACCAGTTTTCTAAGTCTCTCTTATTTTCTTGTACTTATACTTGGAATTCTCTGTGTAAACCTCTGTAACTTCTCTAGTTAGATGAATCACTGTGTACTTTCTCTTGTTTCTATCTGTTACCTATCTTCAGAAACTGATACATTCTCTTTTCACTGTTTCCCGGTCTTAGAGAAGTAGATTTCGTTCGGCGAAAGTGCTGTTTTCACAGTGCTAAGTACTCCCAACTCTATCAACAATGTAGGTTTTACCAGTTTTCTAAGTCTCTCTTATTTTCTTGTAATTAAACTTGGAATTTTCTGTGTAAACCTCTGTAACTTCTCTAGGTAGATGAATCACTGTGTACTTCTTTTGTTTCTATCTGTTACTAATCTTGAGAAACTCATACATTCTCTGTTACCTGTATCCTGGTGTTAGAGAAGAAGATTTCTTTCGGCGAAAGTGCTGTTTTCACAGTGCTAAGTACTCTCAACTCTATCAACAATGAAGATTTTAACAGTTTCCTAAGTCTCTCTTATTGTCTTGTACTTATACTTGGAATTCTCTGTGTAAACCTCTGTAACTTCTCTAGGTAGATGAATCACTGTGTACTTTCTCTTGTTTCTCTCTGTTACCAATCTTGAGAAACTCATACATTCTCTTTTCACTGTTTCATGGTCTTAGAGAAGTAGATTTCTTTGTGCGAAAGTGCTGTTTTCACAGTGCTAAGTACTCCCAACTCAATCAACAATGTAAGTTTTACCAGTTTTCTAAGTCTCTCTTATCTTCTTTTACTTATACTTGGAATTTTCTGTGTAAACCTCTGTAACTTCTCTAGGTAGATGAATCACTGTGTACTTTCTCTTGTTTCTATGTGTTACCAATCTTGAGAAACTCATACATTCTCTTTTCACTGTTTCCCGGTCTTAGAGAAGTAGATTTCTTTCGCGAAAGTGCTGTTTTCACAGTGGTAAGTACTCCCAACTCTATCAACAATGTAGGTTTTACCAGTTTTCTAAGTCTCTCTTATTTTCTTGTACTTATACTTGGAATTCTCTGTGTAAACCTCTGTAACTTCTCTAGGTAGATGAATCACTGTGTACTTTCTCTTCTTTCTATCTGTTACCAATCTTGAGAAACTCATACACTCTCTTTTCACTATTTCCCGGTCTTAGAGAAGTAGATTTCTTTCGGCGAAAGTGCTGTTTTCACCGTGGTAAGTACTCCCAACTCAGTTAACAATGTAAGTTTTACCAGTTTTCTAAGTCTCTCTTATTTTCTTGTACTTAAACTTGGAATTTTCTGTGTAAACCTCTGTAACTTCTCTAGGTAGATGAATCACTGAGTACTTCTTTTGTTTCTATCTGTTACTAATCTTGAGAAACTCATACATTCTCTGTTACCTGTGTCCCGGTGTTAGAAAAGTAGATTTCCTTCTGCGAAAGTGCTGTTTTCACAGTGCTAAGTAATCCCAAATCTATCAACAATGTAGGTTTTACCAGTTCTCTAAGTCTCTCTTATCTTCTTTTACTTATACTTTGAATTTTCTGTGTAAACCTCTGTAACTTCTCTAGGTAGATGAATCACTGTGTACTTTCTCTTGTTTCTATGTGTTACCAATCTTGAGAAACTCATACATTCTCTTTTCACTGTTTCCCGGTCTTAGAGAAGTAGATTTCTTTCGCGAAAGTGCTGTTTTCACAGTGGTAAGTACTCCCAACTCTATCAACAATGTAGGTTTTACCAGTTTTCTAAGTCTCTCTTATTTTCTTGTACTTATACTTGGAATTCTCTGTGTAAACCTCTGTAACTTCTCTAGGTAGATGAATCACTGTGTACTTTCTCTTCTTTCTATCTGTTACCAATCTTGAGAAACTCATACACTCTCTTTTCACTATTTCCCGGTCTTAGAGAAGTAGATTTCTTTCGGCGAAAGTGCTGTTTTCACCGTGGTAAGTACTCCCAACTCAGTTAACAATGTAAGTTTTACCAGTTTTCTAAGTCTCTCTTATTTTCTTGTACTTAAACTTGGAATTTTCTGTGTAAACCTCTGTAACTTCTCTAGGTAGATGAATCACTGAGTACTTCTTTTGTTTCTATCTGTTACTAATCTTGAGAAACTCATACATTCTCTGTTACCTGTGTCCTGGTGTTAGAAAAGTAGATTTCCTTCTGCGAAAGTGCTGTTTTCACAGTGCTAAGTAATCCCAAATCTATCAACAATGTAGGTTTTACCAGTTCTCTAAGTCTCTCTTATCTTCTTTTACTTATACTTTGAATTTTCTGTGTAAACCTCTGTAACTTCTCTCGGTAGATGAATCACTGTGTACTTTCTCTTGTTTCTATCTGTTACCAATCTTGAGAAACACATACATTCTCTTTTCACTGTTTCCCGGTTTTAGAGAAGTAGATTTCTTTTGGCGAAAGTGCTGTTTTCACAGTGCTAAGTACTCCCAACCCAATCAACAATGTAAGTTTTACCAGTTTTCTAAGTCTCTCTTATCTTCTTTTACTTATACTTTGAATTTTCTGTGTAAACCTCTGTAACTTCTCTCGGTAGATGAATCACTGTGTACTTTCTCTTGTTTCTATATGTTACCAATCTTGAGAAACTCATACATTCTCTTTTCACTGTTTCCCGGTCTTAGAGAAGTAGATTTCTTTCGGCGAAAGTGCTGTTTTCACAGTGCTAAGTACTCACAACTGTATCAACAATGTAGGTTTTACCAGTTTTCTAAGTCTCTCTTATTTTCTTGTACTTATACTTGGAATTCTCTGTGTAAACCTCTGTAACTTCCCTAGGTAGATGAATCACTGTGTACTTTCTCTTGTTTCTATCTGTTACCAATCTTGAGAAACTCATACATTCTCTTTTCACTATTTCCCGGTCTTAGAGAAGTAGATTTCTTTCGGCGAAAGTGCTGTTTTCACAGTGCTAAGTACTCCCAACTCTATCAACATTGTAGGTTTTACCAGTTTTCTAAGTCTCTCTTATTTTCTTGTACTTATACTTGGAATTCTCTGTGTAAACCTCTGTAACTTGTCTAGGTAGATGAATCACTGTGTACTTTCTCTTCTTTCTATCTTTTACCAATCTTGAGAAACTCATACATTCTCTTTTCACTGTTTCCCGGTCTTAGAGAAGTAGATTTCTTTCGGCGAAAGTGCTGTTTTCACAGTGCTAAGTACTCCCAACTCTATCAACAATGTAGGTTTTACCAGTTTTCTAAGTCTCTCTTATTTTCTTGTACTTATACTTGGAATTCTCTGTGTAAACCTCTGTAACTTCTCCAGGTAGATGAATCACTGTGTACTTTCTCTTGTTTCTATCTGTTACTACTCTTGAGAAACTCATACATTCTCTGTTACCTGTTTCCTGGTGTTAGAGAAGAAGATTTCTTTCGGCGAAAGTGCTGTTTTCACAATGCTAAGTACTCTCAACTCTATCAACAGTGAAGGTTTTCCAGTTTCCTAAGTCTCTCTTATTTTCTTGTACTTATACTTGGAATTCTCTGTGTAAACCTCTGTAACTTCTCTAGGTAGATGAATCACTGTGTACTTCTTTTGTTTCTATCTGTTACCAATCTTGAGAAACTCATACATTCTCTTTTCACTGTTTCTCGGTCTTAGAGAAGTAGATTTCTTTGGGCGAAAGTGCTGTTTTCACAGTGCTAAGTACTCCCAACTCTATCAACAATGTAAGTTTTACCAGTTTTCTAAGTCTCTCTTGTTTTCTTGTACTTAAACTTGGAATTTTCTGTGTAAACCTCTGTAACTTCTCTAGGTAGATGAATCACTGTGTACTTCTTTTGTTTCTATCTGTTACTAATCTTGAGAAACTCATACATTCTCTGTTACCTCTTTCCTGGTGTTAGAGAAGAAGATTTCTTTCGGCGAAAGTGCTGTTTTCACAGTGCTAAGTACTCTCAACTCTATCAACAATGAAGGTTTTACCAGTTTTCTAAGTCTCTCTTATCTTCTTTTACTTATACTTTGAATTTTCTGTGTAAACCTCTGTAACTTCTCTAGGTAGATGAATCACTATGTACTTTCTCTTGTTTCTATCTGTTACCAATCTTGAGAAACTCATACATTCTCTTTTCACTGTTTCCCGGTCTTAGAGAAGTAGATTTCTTTCGGCGAAAGTGCTGTTTTCACAGTGCTAAGTACTCCCAACTCTATCAACAATGTAGGTTTTACCAGTTTTCTAAGTCTCTCTTATTTTCTTGTACTTATACTTGGAATTCTCTGTGTAAACCTCTGTAACTTCTCTAGGTAGATGAGTCACTGTGTACTTTCTCTTGTTTCTATCTGTTACCAATCTTGAGAAACTGATACATTCCCTTTTCACTGTTTCACGGTGTTAGAGAAGTAGATTTCTTTCTGCGAAAGTGCTGTTTTCACAGTGCTAAGTACTCTAACCCAATCAACAATGTAAGTTTTACCAGTTTTCTAAGTCTCTCTTATCTTCTTTTACTTATACGTGGAATTTTCTGTGTAAACCTCTGTAACTTCTCTAGGTAGATGAATAACTGTGTACTTTCTCTTGTTTCTATCTGTTACCAATCTTGAGAAACTCATACATTCTCTTTTCACTGTTTCCCGGTCTTAGAGAAGTAGATTTCTTTCGGCGAAAGTGCTGTTTTCACAGTGCTAAGTACTCCCAACTCTATCAACAATGTAGGTTTTACCAGTTTTCTAAGTCTCTCTTATTTTCTTGTACTTATACTTGGAATTCTCTGTGTAAACCTCTGTAACTTCCCTAGGTGGATGAATCACTGTGTACTTTCTCTTGTTTCTATCTGTTACCAATCTTGAGAAACTCATACATTCTCTTTTCACTGTTTCTCGGTCTGAGAGAAGTAGATTTCTTTGGGCGAAAGTGCTGTTTTCACAGTGCTATGTACTCCCAACTCAATCAACAATGTAAGTTTTACCAGTTTTCTAAGTCTCTCTTGTTTTCTTTTACTTAAACTTGGAATTTTCTGTGTAAACCTCTGTAACTTCTCTAGGTAGATGAATCACTGTGTACTTCTTTTGTTTCTATCTGTTACTAATCTTGAGAAACTCATACATTCTCTGTTACCTCTTTCCTGGTGTTAGAGAAGAATATTTCTTTCGGCGAAAGTGCTGTTTTCACAGTGCTAAGTACTCTCAACTCTATCAACAATGTAGGTTTTACCAGTTTTCTAAGTCTCTCTTATCTTCTTTTACTTATGCTTTGAATTTTCTGTGTAAACCTCTGTAACTTCTCTAGGTAGATGAATCACTATGTACTTTCTCTTGTTTCTATCTGTTACCAATCTTGAGAAACTCATACATTCTCTTTTCACTGTTTCCCGGTCTTAGAGAAGTAGATTTCTTTCGGCGAAAGTGCTGTTTTCACAGTGCTAAGTACTCCCAACACTATCAACAATGTAGGTTTTACCAGTTTTCTAAGTCTCTCTTATTTTCTTGTACTTATACTTGGAATTCTCTGTGTAAACCTCTGTAACTTCTCTAGGTAGATGAATCACTCTGTACTTCTTTTGTTTCTATCTGTTACTAATCTTGAGAAACTCATACATTCTCTGTTACCTCTTTCCTGGTGTTAGAGAAGAAGATTTCTTTCGGCGAAAGTGCTGTTTTCACAGTGCTAAGTACTCTCAACTATATCAACAATGAAGGTTTTACCAGTTTTCTAAGTCTCTCTTATCTTCTTTTACTTATACTTGGAATTTTCTCTGTAAACCTCTGTAACTTCTCTAGGTAGATGAACCACTGTGTACTTTCTCTTGTTTCTATCTGTTACCAATCTTGAGAAACTCATACATTCTCTTTTCACTGTTTCCCGGTCTTAGAGAAGTAGATTTCTTTCGGCGAAAGTGCTGTTTTCACAGTGCTAAGTACTCCCAACTCTATCATCAATGTAGGTTTTACCAGTTTTCTAAGTCTCTCTTATTTTCTTGTACTTATACTTGGAATTCTCTGTGTAAACCTCTGTAACTTCTCTAGGTAGATGAATCACTGTGTACTTTCTCTTGTTTCTATCTGTTACTAATCTTGAGACACTCATACATTCTCTTTTCACTGTTTCCCGGTCTTAGAGAAGTAGATTTCGTTCGCGAAAGTGCTGTTTTCACAGTGCTAAGTACTCCCAACTCTATCAACAATGTAGGTTTTACCAGTTTTCTAAGTCTCTCTTATTTTCTTGTACTTATACTTGGAATTCTCTGTGTAAACCTCTGTAACTTCTCTAGGTATATGAATCACTGTGTACTTTCTCTTGTTTCTATCTGTTACCAATCTTGAGAAACACATACATTCTCTTTTCACTGTTTCCCGGTTTTAGAGAAGTAAATTTCTTTCGGCGAAAGTGCTGTTTTCACAGTGCTAAGTACTCCCAACTCTATCAACAATGTAGCTTTTAACAGTTTTCTAAGGCTCTCTTATTTTCTTGTACTTATACTTGGTATTCTCTGTGTAAACCTCTGTAACTTCTCTAGGTAGATGAATCACTGTGGACTTCTTTTGTTTCTATCTGTTACTAATCTTGAGAAACTCATACATTCTCTGTTACCTGTATCCTGGTGTTAGAGAAGAAGATTTCTTTCGGCGAAAGTGCTGTTTTCACAGTGCTAAGTACTCTCAACTCTATCAACAATGAAGATTTTAACAGTTTCCTAAGTCTCTCTTATTGTCTTGTACTTATACTTGGAATTCTCTGTGTAAACCTCTGTAACTTCTCTAGGTAGATGAATCACTGTGTACTTTCTCTTGTTTCTCTCTGTTACCAATCTTGAGAAACTCATACATTCTCTTTTCACTGTTTCCCAGTCTTAGAGAAGTAGATTTCTTTCTGCGAAAGTGCTGTTTTCACAGTGCTAAGTACTCCCAACTCAATCAACAATGTAAGTTTTACCAGTTTTCTAAGTCTCTCTTATCTTCTTTTACTTATACTTTGAATTTTCTGTGTAAACCTCTGTAACTTCTCTAGGTAGATGAATCACTGTGTACTTTCTCTTGTTTCTATCTGTTACCAATCTTGAGAAACTCATACATTCTCTTTTCACTGTTTCCCGGTCTTAGAGAAGTAGATTTCTTTCGCGAAAGTGCTGTTTTCACAGTGCTAAGTACTCCCAACTCTATCAACAATGTAGGTTTTACCAGTTTTCTAAGTCTCTCTTATTTTCTTGTACTTATACTTGGAATTCTCTGTGTAAACCTCTGTAACTTCTCTAGGTAGATGAATCACTGTGTACTTTCTCTTCTTTCTATCTGTTACCAATCTTGAGAAACTGATACATTCTCTTTTCACTATTTCCCGGTCTTAGAGAAGTAGATTTCTTTCGGCGAAAGTGCTGTTTTCACCGTGGTAAGTACTCCCAACTCAGTTAACAATGTAAGTTTTACCAGTTTTCTAAGTCTCTCTTATTTTCTTGTACTTAAACTTGGAATTTTCTGTGTAAACCTCTGTAACTTCTCTAGGTAGATGAATCACTGAGTACTTCTTTTGTTTCTATCTGTTACTAATCTTGAGAAACTCATACATTCTCTGTTACCTGTGTCCCGGTGTTAGAAAAGTAGATTTCTTTCTGCGAAAGTGCTGTTTTCACAGTGCTAAGTACTCTCAACTCTATCAATAATGAAGGTTTTACCAGTTTTCTAACTCTGTCTTATTTTCTTGTACTTATACTTGGAATTCTCTGTGTAAACCTCTGTAACTTCTCTAGGTAGATGAATCACTGTGTACTTTCTCTTGTTTCTATCTGTTACCAATCTTGAGAAACACATACATTCTCTTTTCACTGTTTCCCGGTTTTAGAGAAGTAGATTTCTTTCGGCGAAAGTGCTGTTTTCACAGAGCTAAGTACTCCCAACCCAATCAACAATGTAAGTTTTACCAGTTTTCTAAGTCTCTCTTATCTTCTTTTACTTATACTTTGAATTTTCTGTGTAAACCTCTGTAACTTCTCTCGGTAGATGAATCACTATGTACTTTCTCTTGTTTCTATCTGTTACCAATCTTGAGAAACTCATACATTCTCTTTTCACTGTTTCCCGGTCTTAGAGAAGTAGATTTCTTTCGGCGAAAGTGCTGTTTTCACAGTGCTAAGTACTCCCAACTGTATCAACAATGTAGGTTTTACCAGTTTTCTAAGTCTCTCTTATTTTCTTGTACTTATACTTGGAATTCTCTGTGTAAACCTCTGTAACTTCCCTAGGTAGATGAATCACTGTGTACTTTCTCTTGTTTCTATCTGTTACCAATCTTGAGAAACTCATACATTCTCTTTTCACTATTTCCCGGTCTTAGAGAAGTAGATTTCTTTCGGCGAAAGTGCTGTTTTCACAGTGCTAAGTACTCCCAACTCTATCAACAATGTAGGTTTTACCAGTTTTCTAAGTCTCTCTTATTTTCTTGTACTTATACTTGGAATTCTCTGTGTAAACCTCTGTAACTTGTCTAGGTAGATGAATCACTGTGTACTTTCTCTTCTTTCTATCTTTTACCAATCTTGAGAAACTCATACATTCTCTTTTCACTGTTTCCCGGTCTTAGAGAAGTAGATTTCTTTCGGCGAAAGTGCTCTTTTCACAGTGCTAAGTACTCCCAACTCTATCAACAATGTAGGTTTTACCAGTTTTCTAAGTCTCTCTTATTTTCTTGTACTTATACTTGGAATTCTCTGTGTAAACCTCTGTAACTTCTCTAGGTAGATGAATCACTGTGTACTTTCTCTTGTTTCTATCTGTTACTACTCTTGAGAAACTCATACATTCTCTGTTACCTGTTTCCCGGTCTTAGAGAAGTAGATTTCTTTCGGCGAAAGTGCTGTTTTCACAGTGCTAAGTACTCCCAACTCTATCAACAATGTAGGTTTTACCAGTTTTCTAAGTCTCTCTTATTTTCTTGTACTTAAACTTGGAATTTTCTGTGTAAACCTCTGTAACTTCTGTAGGTAGATGTATCACTGTGTACTTCTTTTGTTTCTATCTGTTACTAATCTTGAGAAACTCATACATTCTCTGTTACCTGTTTCCTGGTGTTAGAGAAGAAGATTTCTTTCGGCGAAAGTGCTGTTTTCACAATGCTAAGTACTCTCAACTCTATCAACAGTGAAGGTTTTCCAGTTTCCTAAGTGTCTCTTATTTTCTTGTACTTATACTTGGAATTCTCTGTGTAAACCTCTGTAACTTCTCTAGGTAGATGAATCACTGTGTACTTCTTTTGTTTCTATCTGTTACCAATCTTGAGAAACTCATACATTCTCTTTTCACTGTTTCTCGGTCTTAGAGAAGTAGATTTCTTTGGGCGAAAGTGCTGTTTTCACAGTGCTATGTACTCCCAACTCAATCAACAATGTAAGTTTTACCAGTTTTCTAAGTCTCTCTTGTTTTCTTGTACTTAAACTTGGAATTTTCTGTGTAAACCTCTGTAACTTCTCTAGGTAGATGAATCACTGTGTACTTCTTTTGTTTCTATCTGTTACTAATCTTGAGAAACTCATACATTCTCTGTTACCTCTTTCCTGGTGTTAGAGAAGAATATTTCTTTCGGCGAAAGTGCTGTTTTCACAGTGCTAAGTACTCTCAACTCTATCAACAATGAAGGTTTTACCAGTTTTCTAAGTCTCTCTTATCTTCTTTTACTTATACTTTGAATTTTCTGTGTAAACCTCTGTAACTTCTCTAGGTAGATGAATCACTATGTACTTTCTCTTGTTTCTATCTGTTACCAATCTTGAGAAACTCATACATTCTCTTTTCACTGTTTCACGGAGTTAGAGAAGTAGATTTCTTTCTGCGAAAGTGCTGTTTTCACAGTGCTAAGTACACTAACCCAATCAACAATGTAAGTTTTACCAGTTTTCTAAGTCTCTCTTATCTTCTTTTACTTATACGTGGAATTTTCTGTGTAAACCTCTGTAACTTCTCTAGGTAGATGAATAACTGTGTACTTTCTCTTGTTTCTATCTGTTACCAATCTTGAGAAACTCATACATTCTCTTTTCACTGTTTCCCGGTCTTAGAGAAGTAGATTTCTTTCGGCGAAAGTGCTGTTTTCACAGTGCTAAGTACTCCCAACTCTATCAACAATGTAGGTTTTACCAGTTTTCTAAGTCTCTCTTATTTTCTTGTACTTATACATGGAATTCTCTGTGTAAACCTCTGTAACTTTTCTAGGTAGATGAATCACTGTGTACTTTCTCTTGTTTCTATCTTTTACCAATCTTGAGAAACTCATACATTTTCTTTTCAGTGTTTCACGGTCTTAGAGAAGTAGATTTCTTTCGGCGAAAGTGCTGTATTCACAGTGCTAAGTACTCCCAACTCTATCAACAATGTAGGTTTTACCAGTTTTCTAAGTCTCTCTTATTTTCTTGTACTTATACTTGGAATTCTCTGTGTAAACCTCTGTAACTTCTCTAGGTAGATGAATCACTGTGTACTTTCTCTTGTTTCAATCTGTTACTAATCTTGAGAAACTCATACATTCTCTGTTACCTGTTTCCCGGTCTTAGAGAAGTACATTTCTTTGGGTGAAAGTGCTGTTTTCACAGTGCTAAGTACTCCCAACTCTATCAACAATGTAGGTTTTTCCAGTTTTCTAAGTCTCTCTTATTTTCTTGTACTTATACTTGGAATTCTCTGTGTAAACCTCTGTAACTTCTCTAGGTAGATGAATCACTGTGTACTTTCTCTTGTTTCTATCTGTTACCAATCTTGAGAAACTCATACATTCTCTTTTCACTGTTTCCCGGTCTCAGAGAAGTAGATTTCTTTCGGCGAAAGTGCTGTTTTCACAGTGCTAAGTACTCCCAACTCTATCAACAATGTAGGTTTTACCAGTTTTCTAAGTCTCTCTCATTTTCTTGTACTTATACTTGGAATTCTCTGTGTAAACCTCTGTAACTTCTCTAGGTAGATGAATCACTGTGTACTTTCTCTTGTTTCTATCTGTTACTAATCTTGAGAAACTCATACATTCTCTGTTACCTGTTTCCCGGTCTTAGAAAAGTAGATATCTTTCGGCGAAAGTGCTGTTTTCACAGTGCTAAGACCTCCCAACTCTATCAGCGATGTAGGATTTACAAGTTTTCTAAGACTCTCTTATATTCTTGTACTTACACTTGGAATTCTCTGTGTAACCCTCTGTAACTTCTCTAGGTAGGTGAATCATTGTGTACTTTCTCTTGTTTCTATATGTTACCAATCTTGAGAAACTCATACATTCTCTTTTCACTGTTTCCCGGTCTTAGAGAAGTAGATTTCTTTCGGCGAAAGTGCTGTTTTCACAGTGCTAAGTACTCCCAACTCTATCAACAATGTAGGTTTTACCAGTTTTCTAAGTCTCTCTTATTTTCTTGTACTTATACTTGGAATTCTCTGTGTAAACCTCTGTAACTTCTCTAGGTAGATGAGTCACTGTGTACTTTCTCTTGTTTCTATCTGTTACCAATCTTGAGAAACTCATACATTCTCTGATTCCTGTTTCCCGGTCTTAGACAAGTAGATTTCTTTCGGCGAAAGTGCTGTTTTCACAGTGCTAAGTACTCCCAACTCTATCAACAATGTAGGTTTTACCAGTTTTCTAAGTCTCTCGTATTTTCTTGTATTTATACTTGGAATTCTCTGTGTAAACCTCTGTAACTTCTCTAGGTAGATGAATCATTGTGTACGTTCTCTTGTTTCTATCTGTTACCAATCTTGAGAAACTCATACATTCTCTTTTCACTGTTTCCCGGTCTATGAGAAGTAGAATTCTTTCGGCCAAAGTGCTGTTTTCACAGTGCTAAGTACTCCCAACTCAATTAGCAATGTAAGATTTACCAGTTTTCTAAGTCTCTCTTATCTTCTTTTTCTTATACTTGGAAGTTTCTGTGTAAACCTCTGTATCTTCTCTAGGTAGATGAATCACTGTGTACTTTCTCTTGTTTTTATCTGTTACCAATCTTGAGAAACTCATACATTCTCTTTTCACTGTTTCCCGGTGTTAGAGAAGTAGATTTCTTTCGGCGAAAGTGCTGTTTTCACAGTGCTAAGTACTCCCAACTGTATCATCAATGTAGGTTTTACCAGTTTTCTAAGTCTGTCTTATTTTCTTGTACTTATACTTGGAATTCTCTGTGTAAACCTCTGTAACTTCCCTAGGTAGATGAATCACTGTGTACTTTCTCTTGTTTCTATCTGTTACCAATCTTGAGAAACTCATACATTCTCTTTTCACTATTTCCCGGTCTTAGAGAAGTAGATTTCTTTCGGCGAAACTGCTGTTTTCACAGTGCTAAGTACTCCTAACTCTATCAACAATGTAGGTTTTACCAGTTTTCTAAGTCTCTCTTATTTTCTTGTATTTATACTTGGAATTCTCTGTGTAAACCTCTGTAACTTCTCTAGGTAGATGAATCACTGTGTACTTTCTCTTGTTTCTATCTTTTACCAATCTTGAGAAACTCATACATTATCTTTTCACTGTTTCCCGGTCTTAGAGAAGTAGATTTCTCACGGCGAAAGTGCTGTTTTCACAGTGCTAAGTACTCCCAACTCTATCAACAATGTAGGTTTTACCAGTTTTCTAAGTCTCTCTTATGTTCTTGTACTTATACTTGGAATTCTCTGTGTAAACCTCTGTAACTTCTCTAGTTAGATGAATCACTGTGTACTTTCTCTTGTTTCTATCTGTTACCTATCTTCAGAAACTGATACATTCTCTTTTCACTGTTTCCCGGTCTTAGAGAAGTAGATTTCTTTCGGCGAAAGTGCTGTTTTCACAGTGCTAAGTACTCCCAACTCTATCAACAATGTAGGTTTTACCAGTTCTCTAAGTCTCTCTTATTTTCTTGTTCTTAAACTTGGAATTTTCTGTGTAAACCTCTGTAACTTCTCTAGGTAGATGAATCACTGTGTACTTCTTTTGTTTCTATCTGTTACTAATCTTGGGAAACTCATACATTCTCTGTTACCTGTTTCCTGGTGTTAGAGAAGAAGATTTCTTTCGGCGAATGTGCTGTTTTCACAGTGCTAAGTACTCTCAACTATATCAACAGTGAAGGTTTTACCAGTTTCCTAAGTCTCTCTTATTTTCTTGTACTTATACTTGGAATTCTCTGTGTAAACCTCTACAACTTCTCTAGGTAGATGAATCACTGTGTACTTTCTCTTGTTTCAATCTGTTACCAATCTTGAGAAACTCATACATTCCCTTTTCACTGTTTCCCGGTCTTAGAGAAGTAGATTTCTTTCGGCGAAAGTGCTGTTTTCACAGTGCTAAGTACTCCCAGCTCAATCAACAATGTAAGTTTTACCAGTTTTCTAAGTCTCTCTTATTTTCTTGTACTTAAACTTGGAATTTTCTGTGTAAACCTCTGTAACTTCTCTAGGTAGATGAATCACTATGTACTTTCTCTTGTTTCTATCTGTTACCAATCTTGAGAAACTCATACATTCTCTTTTCACTGTTTCCCGGTCTTAGAGAAGTAGATTTCTTTCGGCGAAAGTGCTGTTTTCACAGTGCTAAGTACTCCCAACTCTATCAACAATGTAGGTTTTACCAGTTTTCTAAGTCTCTCTTATTTTCTTGTACTTATACTTGGAATTCTCTGTGTAAACCTCTGTAACTTCCCTAGGTGGATGAATCACTGTGTACTTTCTCTTGTTTCTATCTGTTACCAATCTTGAGAAACTCATACATTCTCTTTTCACTGTTTCCCGGTCTTAGAGAAGTAGATTTCTTTCGGCGAAAGTGCTGTTTTCACAGTGCTAAGTACTCCCAACTCTATCAACAATGTAGGTTTTACCAGTTTTCTAAGTCTCTCTTATTTTCTTGTACTTATACTTGGAATTCTCTGTGTAAACCTCTGTAACTTCTCTAGGTAGTTGAATCACTGTGTACTTTCTCTTGTTTCTATCTGTTACTAATCTTGAGAAACTCATACATTCTCTTTTCACTGTTTCCCGGTCTTAGAGAAGTAGATTTCTTTCGCGAAAGTGCTGTTTTCACAGTGCTAAGTACTCCCAACTCTATCAACAATGTAGGTTTTACCAGTTTTCTAAGTCTCTCTTATTTTCTTGTACTTATACTTGGAATTCTCTGTGTAAACCTCTGTAACTTCTCTAGTTAGATGAATCACTGTGTACTTTCTCTTGTTTCTATCTGTTACCTATCTTCAGAAACTGATACATTCTCTTTTCACTGTTTCCCGGTCTTAGAGAAGTAGATTTCGTTCGGCGAAAGTGCTGTTTTCACAGTGCTAAGTACTCCCAACTCTATCAACAATGTAGGTTTTACCAGTTTTCTAAGTCTCTCTTATTTTCTTGTACTTAAACTTGGAATTTTCTGTGTAAACCTCTGTAACTTCTCTAGGTAGATGAATCACTGTGTACTTCTTTTGTTTCTATCTGTTACTAATCTTGAGAAACTCATACATTCTCTGTTACCTGTTTCCTGGTGTTAGAGAAGATTTTTTTCGGCGAAAGTGCTGTTTTCACAGTGCTAAGTACTCTCAACTCTATCAACAGTGAAGGTTTTACCAGTTTCCTAAGTCTCTCTTATTTTCTTGTACTTATACTTGGAATTCTCTGTGTAAACCTCTGTAACTTCTCTAGGTAGATGAATCACTGTGTACTTTCTCTTGTTTCTATCTGTTACCAATCTTGAGAAACTCATACATTCTCTTTTCACTGTTTCCCGGTCTTAGAGAAGTAGATTTCTTTGGGCGAAAGTGCTGTTTTCACAGTGCTAAGTACTCCCAGCTCAATCAACAATGTAAGTTTTACCAGTTTTCTAAGTCTCTCTTATTTTCTTGTACTTAAACTTGGAATTTTCTGTGTAAACCTCTGTAAGTTCTCTAGGTAGATGAATCACTGTGTACTTCTTTTGTTTCTATCTGTTACTAATCTTGAGAAACTCATACATTCTCTGTTACCTCTTTCCTGGTGTTAGAGAAGAAGATTTCTTTCGGCGAAAGTGCTGTTTTCACAGTGCTAAGTACTCTCAACTATATCAACAATGAAGGTTTTACCAGTTTTCTAAATCTCTTATATCTTCTTTTACTTATACTTGGAATTTTCTGTGTAAACCTCTGTAACTTCTCTAGGTAGATGAACCACTGTGTACTTTCTCTTGTTTCTATCTGTTACCAATCTTGAGAAACTCATACATTCTCTTTTCACTGTTTCCCGGTCTTAGAGAAGTAGATTTCTTTCGGCGAAAGTGCTGTTTTCACAGTGCTAAGTACTCCCAACTCTATCAACAATGTAGGTTTTACCAGTTTTCTAAGTCTCTCTTATTTTCTTGTACTTATACTTGGAATTCTCTGTGTAAACCTCTGTAACTTCTCTAGGTAGATGAATCACTGTGTACTTTCTCTTGTTTCTATCTGTTACTAATCTTGAGAAACTCATACATTCTCTTTTCACTGTTTCCCGGTCTTAGAGAAGTAGATTTCGTTCGCGAAAGTGCTGTTTTCACAGTGCTAAGTACTCCCAACTCTATCAACAATGTAGGTTTTACCAGTTTTCTAAGTCTCTCTTATTTTCTTGTACTTATACTTGGAATTCTCTGTGTAAACCTCTGTAACTTCTCTAGGTAGATGAATCACTGTGTACTTTCTCTTCTTTCTATCTGTTACCAATCTTGAGAAACTCATACATTCTCTTTTCACTATTTCCCGGTCTTAGAGAAGTAGATTTCTTTCGGCGAAAGTGCTGTTTTCACCGCGGTAAGTACTCCCAACTCAGTTAACAATGTAAGTTTTACCAGTTTTCTAAGTCTCTCTTATTTTCTTGTACTTAAACTTGGAATTTTCTGTGTAAACCTCTGTAACTTCTCTAGGTAGATGAATCACTGAGTACTTCTTTTGTTTCTATCTGTTACTAATCTTGAGAAACTCATACATTCTCTGTTACCTGTTTCCCGTTGTTAGAGAAGTAGATTTCTTTCTGCGAAAGTGCTGTTTTCACAGTGCTAAGTACTCCCAACTCTATCAACAATGTAGGTTTTACCAGTTTTCTAAGTCTCTCTTATTTTCTTGTACTTATACTTGGAATTCTCTGTGTAAACCTCTGTAACTTCTCTAGGTAGATGAATCACTGTGTACTTTCTCTTGTTTCTATCTGTTACCAATCTTGAGAAACACATACATTCTCTTTTCACTGTTTCCCGGTTTTAGAGAAGTAAATTTCTTTCGGCGAAAGTGCTGTTTTCACAGTGCTAAGTACTCCCAACTCTATCAACAATGTAGCTTTTAACAGTTTTCTAAGGCTCTCTTATTTTCTTGTACTTATACTTGGTATTCTCTGTGTAAACCTCTGTAACTTCTCTAGGTAGATGAATCACTGTGGACTTCTTTTGTTTCTATCTGTTACTAATCTTGAGAAACTCATACATTCTCTGTTACCTGTATCCTGGTGTTAGAGAAGAAGATTTCTTTCGGCGAAAGTGCTGTTTTCACAGTGCTAAGTACTCTCAACTCTATCAACAATGAAGATTTTAACAGTTTCCTAAGTCTCTCTTATTGTCTTGTACTTATACTTGGAATTCTCTGTGTAAACCTCTGTAACTTCTCTAGGTAGATGAATCACTGTGTACTTTCTCTTGTTTCTCTCTGTTACCAATCTTGAGAAACTCATACATTCTCTTTTCACTGTTTCATGGTCTTAGAGAAGTAGATTTCTTTGGGCGAAAGTGCTGTTTTCACAGTGCTAAGTACTCCCAACTCAATCAACAATGTAAGTTTTACCAGTTTTCTAAGTCTCTCTTATCTTCTTTTACTTATACTTTGAATTTTCTGTGTAAACCTCTGTAACTTCTCTAGGTAGGTGAATCACTGTGTACTTTCTCTTGTTTCTATCTGTTACCAATCTTGAGAAACTCATACATTCTCTTTTCACTGTTTCCCGGTCTTAGAGAAGTAGATTTCTTTCGCGAAAGTGCTGTTTTCACAGTGCTAAGTACTCCCAACTCTATCAACAATGTAGGTTTTACCAGTTTTCTAAGTCTCTCTTATTTTCTTGTACTTATACTTGGAATTCTCTGTGTAAACCTCTGTAACTTCTCTAGGTAGATGAATCACTGTGTACTTTCTCTTCTTTCTATCTGTTACCAATCTTGAGAAACTCATACATTCTCTTTTCACTATTTCCCGGTCTTAGAGAAGTAGATTTCTTTCGGCGAAAGTGCTGTTTTCACCGTGGTAAGTACTCCCAACTCAGTTAACAATGTAAGTTTTACCAGTTTTCTAAGTCTCTCTTATTTTCTTGTACTTAAACTTGGAATTTTCTGTGTAAACCTCTGTAACTTCTCTAGGTAGATGAATCACTGAGTACTTCTTTTGTTTCTATCTGTTACTAATCTTGAGAAACTCATACATTCTCTGTTACCTGTGTCCCGGTGTTAGAAAAGTAGATTTCTTTCTGCGAAAGTGCTGTTTTCACAGTGCTAAGTACTCCCAACTCTATCAACAATGTAGGTTTTACCAGTTTTCTAAGTCTCTCTTATTTTCTTGTACTTATACTTGGAATTCTCTGTGTAAACCTCTGTAATTTCTCTAGTTAGATGAATCACTGTGTACTTTCTCTTGTTTCTATCTGTTACCTATCTTCAGAAACTGATACATTCTCTTTTCACTGTTTCCCGGTCTTAGAGAAGTAGATTTCGTTCGGCGAAAGTGCTGTTTTCACAGTGCTAAGTACTCCCAACTCTATCAACAATGTAGGTTTTACCAGTTTTCTAAGTCTCTCTTATTTTCTTGTACTTAAACTTGGAATTTTCTGTGTAAACCTCTGTAACTTCTCTAGGTAGATGAATCACTGTGTACTTCTTTTGTTTCTATCTGTTACCAATCTTGAGAAACTCATACATTCTCTTTTCACTGTTTCTCGGTCTGAGAGAAGTAGATTTCTTTGGGCAAAAGTGCTGTTTTCACAGTGCTATGTACTCCCAACTCAATCAACAATGTAAGTTTTACCAGTTTTCTAAGTCTCTCTTGTTTTCTTTTACTTAAACTTGGAATTTTCTGTGTAAACCTCTGTAACTTCTCTAGGTAGATGAATCACTGTGTACTTCTTTTGTTTCTATCTGTTACTAATCTTAAGAAACTCATACATTCTCTGTTACCTCTTTCCTGGTGTTAGAGAAGAATATTTCTTTCGGCGAAAGTGCTGTTTTCACAGTGCTAAGTACTCTCAACTCTATCAACAATGTAGGTTTTACCAGTTTTCTAAGTCTCTCTTATCTTCTTTTACTTATGCTTTGAATTTTCTGTGTAAACCTCTGTAACTTCTCTAGGTAGATGAATCACTATGTACTTTCTCTTGTTTCTATCTGTTACCAATCTTGAGAAACTCATACATTCTCTTTTCACTGTTTCCCGGTCTTAGAGAAGTAGATTTCTTTCGGCGAAAGTGCTGTTTTCACAGTGCTAAGTACTCCCAACACTATCAACAATGTAGGTTTTACCAGTTTTCTAAGTCTCTCTTATTTTCTTGTACTTATACTTGGAATTCTCTGTGTAAACCTCTGTAACTTCTCTAGGTAGATGAATCACTCTGTACTTCTTTTGTTTCTATCTGTTACTAATCTTGAGAAACTCATACATTCTCTGTTACCTCTTTCCTGGTGTTAGAGAAGAAGATTTCTTTCGGCGAAAGTGCTGTTTTCACAGTGCTAAGTACTCTCAACTATATCAACAATGAAGGTTTTACCAGTTTTCTAAGTCTCTCTTATCTTCTTTTACTTATACTTGGAATTTTCTCTGTAAACCTCTGTAACTTCTCTAGGTAGATGAACCACTGTGTACTTTCTCTTGTTTCTATCTGTTACCAATCTTGAGAAACTCATACATTCTCTTTTCACTGTTTCCCGGTCTTAGAGAAGTAGATTTCTTTCGGCGAAAGTGCTGTTTTCACAGTGCTAAGTACTCCCAACTGTATCATCAATGTAGGTTTTACCAGTTTTCTAAGTCTCTCTTATTTTCTTGTACTTATACTTGGAATTCTCTGTGTAAACCTCTGTAACTTCTCTAGGTAGATGAATCACTGTGTACTTTCTCTTGTTTCTATCTGTTACTAATCTTGAAACACTCATACATTCTCTTTTCACTGTTTCCCGGTCTTAGAGAAGTAGATTTCGTTCGCGAAAGTGCTGTTTTCACAGTGCTAAGTACTCCCAACTCTATCAACAATGTAGGTTTTACCAGTTTTCTAAGTCTCTCTTATTTTCTTGTACTTATACTTGGAATTCTCTGTGTAAACCTCTGTAACTTCTCTAGGTATATGAATCACTGTGTACTTTCTCTTGTTTCTATCTGTTACCAATCTTGAGAAACACATACATTCTCTTTTCACTGTTTCCCGGTTTTAGAGAAGTAAATTTCTTTCGGCGAAAGTGCTGTTTTCACAGTGCTAAGTACTCCCAACTCTATCAACAATGTAGCTTTTAACAGTTTTCTAAGGCTCTCTTATTTTCTTGTACTTATACTTGGTATTCTCTGTGTAAACCTCTGTAACTTCTCTAGGTAGATGAATCACTGTGGACTTCTTTTGTTTCTATCTGTTACTAATCTTGAGAAACTCATACATTCTCTGTTACCTGTATCCTGGTGTTAGAGAAGAAGATTTCTTTCGGCGAAAGTGCTGTTTTCACAGTGCTAAGTACTCTCAACTCTATCAACAATGAAGATTTTAACAGTTTCCTAAGTCTCTCTTATTGTCTTGTACTTATACTTGGAATTCTCTGTGTAAACCTCTGTAACTTCTCTAGGTAGATGAATCACTGTGTACTTTCTCTTGTTTCTCTCTGTTACCAATCTTGAGAAACTCATACATTCTCTTTTCACTGTTTCATGGTCTTAGAGAAGTAGATTTCTTTGGGCGAAAGTGCTGTTTTCACAGTGCTAAGTACTCCCAACTCAATCAACAATGTAAGTTTTACCAGTTTTCTAAGTCTCTCTTATCTTCTTTTACTTATACTTTGAATTTTCTGTGTAAACCTCTGTAACTTCTCTAGGTAGATGAATCACTGTGTACTTTCTCTTGTTTCTATCTGTTACCAATCTTGAGAAACTCATACATTCTCTTTTCACTGTTTCCCGGTCTTAGAGAAGTAGATTTCTTTCGCGAAAGTGCTGTTTTCACAGTGCTAAGTACTCCCAACTCTATCAACAATGTAGGTTTTACCAGTTTTCTAAGTCTCTCTTATTTTCTTGTACTTATACTTGGAATTCTCTGTGTAAACCTCTGTAACTTCTCTAGGTAGATGAATCACTGTGTACTTTCTCTTCTTTCTATCTGTTACCAATCTTGAGAAACTCATACATTCTCTTTTCACTATTTCCCGGTCTTAGAGAAGTAGATTTCTTTCGGCGAAAGTGCTGTTTTCACCGTGGTAAGTACTCCCCAACTCAGTTAACAATGTAGTTTTACCAGTTTTCTAAGTCTCTCTTATTTTCTTGTACTTAAACTTGGAATTTTCTGTGTAAACCTCTGTAACTTCTCTAGGTAGATGAATCACTGAGTACTTCTTTTGTTTCTATCTGTTACTAATCTTGAGAAACTCATACATTCTCTGTTACCTGTGTCCCAGTGTTAGAAAAGTAGATTTCTTTCTGCGAAAGTGCTGTTTTCACAGTGCTAAGTACTCTCAACTCTATCAATAATGAAGGTTTTACCAGTTTTCTAACTCTGTCTTATTTTCTTGTACTTATACTTGGAATTCTCTGTGTAAACCTCTGTAACTTCTCTAGGTAGATGAATCACTGTGTACTTTCTCTTGTTTCTATCTGTTACCAATCTTGAGAAACACATACATTCTCTTTTCACTGTTTCCCGGTTTTAGAGAAGTAGATTTCTTTCGGCGAAAGTGCTGTTTTCACAGAGCTAAGTACTCCCAACCCAATCAACAATGTAAGTTTTACCAGTTTTCTAAGTCTCTCTTATCTTCTTTTACTTATACTTTGAATTTTCTGTGTAAACCTCTGTAACTTCTCTCGGTAGATGAATCACTGTGTACTTTCTCTTGTTTCTATCTGTTACCAATCTTGAGAAACTCATACATTCTCTTTTCACTGTTTCCCGGTCTTAGAGAAGTAGATTTCTTTCGGCGAAAGTGCTGTTTTCACAGTGCTAAGTACTCCCAACTGTATCAACAATGTAGGTTTTACCAGTTTTCTAAGTCTCTCTTATTTTCTTGTACTTATACTTGGAATTCTCTGTGTAAACCTCTGTAACTTCCCTAGGTAGATGAATCACTGTGTACTTTCTCTTGTTTCTATCTGTTACCAATCTTGAGAAACTCATACATTCTCTTTTCACTATTTCCCGGTCTTAGAGAAGTAGATTTCTTTCGGCGAAAGTGCTGTTTTCACAGTGCTAAGTACTCCCAACTCTATCAACAATGTAGGTTTTACCAGTTTTCTAAGTCTCTCTTATTTTCTTGTACTTATACTTGGAATTCTCTGTGTAAACCTCTGTAACTTGTCTAGGTAGATGAATCACTGTGTACTTTCTCTTCTTTCTATCTTTTACCAATCTTGAGAAACTCATACATTCTCTTTTCACTGTTTCCCGGTCTTAGAGAAGTAGATTTCTTTCGGCGAAAGTGCTCTTTTCACAGTGCTAAGTACTCCCAACTCTATCAACAATGTAGGTTTTACCAGTTTTCTAAGTCTCTCTTATTTTCTTGTACTTATACTTGGAATTCTCTGTGTAAACCTCTGTAACTTCTCTAGGTAGATGAATCACTGTGTACTTTCTCTTGTTTCTATCTGTTACTACTCTTGAGAAACTCATACATTCTCTGTTACCTGTTTCCCGGTCTTAGAGAAGTAGATTTCTTTCGGCGAAAGTGCTGTTTTCACAGTGCTAAGTACTCCCAACTCTATCAACAATGTAGGTTTTACCAGTTTTCTAAGTCTCTCTTATTTTCTTGTACTTAAACTTGGAATTTTCTGTGTAAACCTCTGTAACTTCTCTAGGTAGATGTATCACTGTGTACTTCTTTTGTTTCTATCTGTTACTAATCTTGAGAAACTCATACATTCTCTGTTACCTGTTTCCTGGTGTTAGAGAAGAAGATTTCTTTCGGCGAAAGTGCTGTTTTCACAATGCTAAGTACTCTCAACTCTATCAACAGTGAAGGTTTTCCAGTTTCCTAAGTGTCTCTTATTTTCTTGTACTTATACTTGGAATTCTCTGTGTAAACCTCTGTAACTTCTCTAGGTAGATGAATCACTGTGTACTTCTTTTGTTTCTATCTGTTACCAATCTTGAGAAACTCATACATTCTCTTTTCACTGTTTCTCGGTCTTAGAGAAGTAGATTTCTTTGGGCGAAAGTGCTGTTTTCACAGTGCTATGTACTCCCAACTCAATCAACAATGTAAGTTTTACCAGTTTTCTAAGTCTCTCTTGTTTTCTTGTACTTAAACTTGGAATTTTCTGTGTAAACCTCTGTAACTTCTCTAGGTAGATGAATCACTGTGTACTTCTTTTGTTTCTATCTGTTACTAATCTTGAGAAACTCATACATTCTCTGTTACCTCTTTCCTGGTGTTAGAGAAGAATATTTCTTTCGGCGAAAGTGCTGTTTTCACAGTGCTAAGTACTCTCAACTCTATCAACAATGAAGGTTTTACCAGTTTTCTAAGTCTCTCTTATCTTCTTTTACTTATACTTTGAATTTTCTGTGTAAACCTCTGTAACTTCTCTAGGTAGATGAATCACTATGTACTTTCTCTTGTTTCTATCTGTTACCAATCTTGAGAAACTCATACATTCTCTTTTCACTGTTTCACGGAGTTAGAGAAGTAGATTTCTTTCTGCGAAAGTGCTGTTTTCACAGTGCTAAGTACTCTAACCCAATCAACAATGTAAGTTTTACCAGTTTTCTAAGTCTCTCTTATCTTCTTTTACTTATACGTGGAATTTTCTGTGTAAACCTCTGTAACTTCTCTAGGTAGATGAATAACTGTGTACTTTCTCTTGTTTCTATCTGTTACCAATCTTGAGAAACTCATACATTCTCTTTTCACTGTTTCCCGGTCTTAGAGAAGTAGATTTCTTTCGGCGAAAGTGCTGTTTTCACAGTGCTAAGTACTCCCAACTCTATCAACAATGTAGGTTTTACCAGTTTTCTAAGTCTCTCTTATTTTCTTGTACTTATACATGGAATTCTCTGTGTATACCTCTGTAACTTCTCTAGGTAGATGAATCACTGTGTACTTTCTCTTGTTTCTATCTTTTACCAATCTTGAGAAACTCATACATTTTCTTTTCAGTGTTTCACGGTCTTAGAGAAGTAGATTTCTTTCGGCGAAAGTGCTGTATTCACAGTGCTAAGTACTCCCAACTCTATCAACAATGTAGGTTTTACCAGTTTTCTAAGTCTCTCTTATTTTCTTGTACTTATACTTGGAATTCTCTGTGTAAACCTCTGTAACTTCTCTAGGTAGATGAATCACTGTGTACTTTCTCTTGTTTCAATCTGTTACTAATCTTGAGAAACTCATACATTCTCTGTTACCTGTTTCCCGGTCTTAGAGAAGTACATTTCTTTGGGTGAAAGTGCTGTTTTCACAGTGCTAAGTACTCCCAACTCTATCAACAATGTAGGTTTTTCCAGTTTTCTAAGTCTCTCTTATTTTCTTGTACTTATACTTGGAATTCTCTGTGTAAACCTCTGTAACTTCTCTAGGTAGATGAATCACTGTGTACTTTCTCTTGTTTCTATCTGTTACCAATCTTGAGAAACTCATACATTCTCTTTTCACTGTTTCCCGGTCTCAGAGAAGTAGATTTCTTTCGGCGAAAGTGCTGTTTTCACAGTGCTAAGTACTCCCAACTCTATCAACAATGTAGGTTTTACCAGTTTTCTAAGTCTCTCTCATTTTCTTGTACTTATACTTGGAATTCTCTGTGTAAACCTCTGTAACTTCTCTAGGTAGATGAATCACTGTGTACTTTCTCTTGTTTCTATCTGTTACTAATCTTGAGAAACTCATACATTCTCTGTTACCTGTTTCCCGGTCTTAGAAAAGTAGATTTCTTTCGGCGAAAGTGCTGTTTTCACAGTGCTAAGACCTCCCAACTCTATCAGCGATGTAGGATTTACAAGTTTTCTAAGACTCTCTTATATTCTTGTACTTACACTTGGAATTCTCTGTGTAACCCTCTGTAACTTCTCTAGGTAGGTGAATCATTGTGTACTTTCTCTTGTTTCTATATGTTACCAATCTTGAGAAACTCATACATTCTCTTTTCACTGTTTCCCGGTCTTAGAGAAGTAGATTTCTTTCGGCGAAAGTGCTGTTTTCACAGTGCTAAGTACTCCCAACTCTATCAACAATGTAGGTTTTACCAGTTTTCTAAGTCTCTCTTATTTTCTTGTACTTATACTTGGAATTCTCTGTGTAAACCTCTGTAACTTCTCTAGGTAGATGAATCACTGTGTACTTTCTCTTGTTTCTATCTGTTACCAATCTTGAGAAACACATACATTCTCTTTTCACTGTTTCCCGGTTTTAGAGAAGTAAATTTCTTTCGGCGAAAGTGCTGTTTTCACAGTGCTAAGTACTCCCAACTCTATCAACAATGTAGCTTTTAACAGTTTTCTAAGGCTCTCTTATTTTCTTGTACTTATACTTGGTATTCTCTGTGTAAACCTCTGTAACTTCTCTAGGTAGATGAATCACTGTGGACTTCTTTTGTTTCTATCTGTTACTAATCTTGAGAAACTCATACATTCTCTGTTACCTGTATCCTGGTGTTAGAGAAGAAGATTTCTTTCGGCGAAAGTGCTGTTTTCACAGTGCTAAGTACTCTCAACTCTATCAACAATGAAGATTTTAACAGTTTCCTAAGTCTCTCTTATTGTCTTGTACTTATACTTGGAATTCTCTTTTTAAACCTCTGTAACTTCTCTAGGTAGATGAATCACTGTGTACTTTCTCTTGTTTCTCTCTGTTACCAATCTTGAGAAACTCATACATTCTCTTTTCACTGTTTCATGGTCTTAGAGAAGTAGATTTCTTTGGCGAAAGTGCTGTTTTCACAGTGCTAAGTACTCCCAACTCAATCAACAATGTAAGTTTTACCAGTTTTCTAAGTCTCTCTTATCTTCTTTTACTTATACTTTGAATTTTCTGTGTAAACCTCTGTAACTTCTCTAGGTAGATGAATCACTGTGTACTTTCTCTTGTTTCTATCTGTTACCAATCTTGAGAAACTCATACATTCTCTTTTCACTGTTTCCCGGTCTTAGAGAAGTAGATTTCTTTCGCGAAAGTGCTGTTTTCACAGTGCTAAGTACTCCCAACTCTATCAACAATGTAGGTTTTACCAGTTTTCTAAGTCTCTCTTATTTTCTTGTACTTATACTTGGAATTCTCTGTGTAAACCTCTGTAACTTCTCTAGGTAGATGAATCACTGTGTACTTTCTCTTCTTTCTATCTGTTACCAATCTTGAGAAACTCATACATTCTCTTTTCACTATTTCCCGGTCTTAGAGAAGTAGATTTCTTTCGGCGAAAGTGCTGTTTTCACCGTGGTAAGTACTCCCAACTCAGTTAACAATGTAAGTTTTACCAGTTTTCTAAGTCTCTCTTATTTTCTTGTACTTAAACTTGGAATTTTCTGTGTAAACCTCTGTAACTTCTCTAGGTAGATGAATCACTGAGTACTTCTTTTGTTTCTATCTGTTACTAATCTTGAGAAACTCATACATTCTCTGTTACCTGTGTCCCGGTGTTAGAAAAGTAGATTTCTTTCTGCGAAAGTGCTGTTTTCACAGTGCTAAGTACTCTCAACTCTATCAATAATGAAGGTTTTACCAGTTTTCTAACTCTGTCTTATTTTCTTGTACTTATACTTGGAATTCTCTGTGTAAACCTCTGTAACTTCTCTAGGTAGATGAATCACTGTGTACTTTCTCTTGTTTCTATCTGTTACCAATCTTGAGAAACACATACATTCTCTTTTCACTGTTTCCCGGTTTTAGAGAAGTAGACTTCTTTCGGCGAAAGTGCTGTTTTCACAGAGCTAAGTACTCCCAACCCAATCAACAATGTAAGTTTTACCAGTTTTCTAAGTCTCTCTTATCTTCTTTTACTTATACTTTGAATTTTCTGTGTAAACCTCTGTAACTTCTCTCGGTAGATGAATCACTGTGTACTTTCTCTTGTTTCTATCTGTTACCAATCTTGAGAAACTCATACATTCTCTTTTCACTGTTTCCCGGTCTTAGAGAAGTAGATTTCTTTCGGCGAAAGTGCTGTTTTCACAGTGCTAAGTACTCCCAACTGTATCAACAATGTAGGTTTTACCAGTTTTCTAAGTCTCTCTTATTTTCTTGTACTTATACTTGGAATTCTCTGTGTAAACCTCTGTAACTTCCCTAGGTAGATGAATCACTGTGTACTTTCTCTTGTTTCTATCTGTTACCAATCTTGAGAAACTCATACGTTCTCTTTTCACTATTTCCCGGTCTTAGAGAAGTAGATTTCTTTCGGCGAAAGTGCTGTTTTCACAGTGCTAAGTACTCCCAACTCTATCAACAATGTAGGTTTTACCAGTTTTCTAAGTCTCTCTTATTTTCTTGTACTTATACTTGGAATTCTCTGTGTAAACCTCTGTAACTTGTCTAGGTAGATGAATCACTGTGTACTTTCTCTTCTTTCTATCTTTTACCAATCTTGAGAAACTCATACATTCTCTTTTCACTGTTTCCCGGTTTTAGAGAAGTAGATTTCTTTCGGCGAAAGTGCTCTTTTCACAGTGCTAAGTACTCCCAACTCTATCAACAATGTAGGTTTTACCAGTTTTCTAAGTCTCTCTTATTTTCTTGTACTTATACTTGGAATTCTCTGTGTAAACCTCTGTAACTTCTCTAGGTAGATGAATCACTGTGTACTTTCTCTTGTTTCTATCTGTTACTACTCTTGAGAAACTCATACATTCTCTGTTACCTGTTTCCCGGTCTTAGAGAAGTAGATTTCTTTCGGCGAAAGTGCTGTTTTCACAGTGCTAAGTACTCCCAACTCTATCAACAATGTAGGTTTTACCAGTTTTCTAAGTCTCTCTTATTTTCTTGTACTTAAACTTGGAATTTTCTGTGTAAACCTCTGTAACTTCTCTAGGTAGATGTATCACTGTGTACTTCTTTTGTTTCTATCTGTTACTAATCTTGAGAAACTCATACATTCTCTGTTACCTGTTTCCTGGTGTTAGAGAAGAAGATTTCTTTCGGCGAAAGTGCTGTTTTCACAATGCTAAGTACTCTCAACTCTATCAACAGTGAAGGTTTTCCAGTTTCCTAAGTGTCTCTTATTTTCTTGTACTTATACTTGGAATTCTCTGTGTAAACCTCTGTAACTTCTCTAGGTAGATGAATCACTGTGTACTTCTTTTGTTTCTATCTGTTACCAATCTTGAGAAACTCATACATTCTCTTTTCACTGTTTCTCGGTCTTAGAGAAGTAGATTTCTTTGGGCGAAAGTGCTGTTTTCACAGTGCTATGTACTCCCAACTCAATCAACAATGTAAGTTTTACCAGTTTTCTAAGTCTCTCTTGTTTTCTTGTACTTAAACTTGGAATTTTCTGTGTAAACCTCTGTAACTTCTCTAGGTAGATGAATCACTGTGTACTTCTTTTGTTTCTATCTGTTACTAATCTTGAGAAACTCATACATTCTCTGTTACCTCTTTCCTGGTGTTAGAGAAGAATATTTCTTTCGGCGAAAGTGCTGTTTTCACAGTGCTAAGTACTCTCAACTCTATCAACAATGAAGGTTTTACCAGTTTTCTAAGTCTCTCTTATCTTCTTTTACTTATACTTTGAATTTTCTGTGTAAACCTCTGTAACTTCTCTAGGTAGATGAATCACTATGTACTTTCTCTTGTTTCTATCTGTTACCAATCTTGAGAAACTCATACATTCTCTTTTCACTGTTTCCCGGTCTTAGAGAAGTAGATTTCTTTCGGCGAAAGTGCTGTTTTCACAGTGCTAAGTACTCCCAACTCTATCAACAATGTAGGTTTTACCAGTTTTCTAAGTCTCTCTTATTTTCTTGTACTTATACTTGGAATTCTCTGTGTAAACCTCTGTAACTTCTCTAGGTAGATGAGTCACTGTGTACTTTCTCTTGTTTCTATCTGTTACCAATCTTGAGAAACTCATACATTCTCTTTTCACTGTTTCACGGTGTTAGAGAAGTAGATTTCTTTCTGCGAAAGTGCTGTTTTCACAGTGCTAAGTACTCTAACCCAATCAACAATGTAAGTTTTACCAGTTTTCTAAGTCTCTCTTATCTTCTTTTACTTATACGTGGAATTTTCTGTGTAAACCTCTGTAACTTCTCTAGGTAGATGAATAACTGTGTACTTTCTCTTGTTTCTATCTGTTACCAATCTTGAGAAACTCATACATTCTCTTTTCACTGTTTCCCGGTCTTAGAGAAGTAGATTTCTTTCGGCGAAAGTGCTGTTTTCACAGTGCTAAGTACTCCCAACTCTATCAACAATGTAGGTTTTACCAGTTTTCTAAGTCTCTCTTATTTTCTTGTACTTATACTTGGAATTCTCTGTGTAAACCTCTGTAACTTTTCTAGGTAGATGAATCACTGTGTACTTTCTCTTGTTTCTATCTTTTACCAATCTTGAGAAACTCATACATTTTCTTTTCAGTGTTTCACGGTCTTAGAGAAGTAGATTTCTTTCGGCGAAAGTGCTGTATTCACAGTGCTAAGTACTCCCAACTCTATCAACAATGTAGGTTTTACCAGTTTTCTAAGTCTCTCTTATTTTCTTGTACTTATACTTGGAATTCTCTGTGTAAACCTCTGTAACTTCTCTAGGTAGATGAATCACTGTGTACTTTCTCTTGTTTCAATCTGTTACTAATCTTGAGAAACTCATACATTCTCTGTTACCTGTTTCCAGGTCTTAGAGAAGTACATTTCTTTGGGTGAAAGTGCTGTTTTCACAGTGCTAAGTACTCCCAACTCTATCAACAATGTAGGTTTTTCCAGTTTTCTAAGTCTCTCTTATTTTCTTGTACTTATACTTGGAATTCTCTGTGTAAACCTCTGTAACTTCTCTAGGTAGATGAATCACTGTGTACTTTCTCTTGTTTCTATCTGTTACCAATCTTGAGAAACTCATACATTCTCTTTTCACTGTTTCCCGGTCTTAGAGAAGTAGATTTCTTTCGGCGAAAGTGCTGTTTTCACAGTGCTAAGTACTCCCAACTCTATCAACAATGTAGGTTTTACCAGTTTTCTAAGTCTCTCTCATTTTCTTGTACTTATACTTGGAATTCTCTGTGTAAACCTCTGTAACTTCTCTAGGTAGATGAATCACTGTGTACTTTCTCTTGTTTCTATCTGTTACTAATCTTGAGAAACTCATACATTCTCTGTTACCTGTTTCCCGGTCTTAGAAAAGTAGATTTCTTTCGGCGAAAGTGCTGTTTTCACAGTGCTAAGACCTCCCAACTCTATCAGCGATGTAGGATTTACAAGTTTTCTAAGACTCTCTTATATTCTTGTACTTACACTTGGAATTCTCTGTGTAACCCTCTGTAACTTCTCTAGGTAGGTGAATCATTGTGTACTTTCTCTTGTTTCTATATGTTACCAATCTTGAGAAACTCATACATTCTCTTTTCACTGTTTCCCGATCTTAGAGAAGTAGATTTCTTTCGGCGAAAGTGCTGTTTTCACAGTGCTAAGTACTCCCAACTCTGTCAACAATGTAGGTTTTACTAGTTTTCTAAGTCTCTCTTATTTTCTCGTACTTGTACTTGGAATTCTCTGTGTAAACCTCTGTAACTTCTCTAGGTAGATGAATCACTGTGTACTTTCTCTTGTTTCTATCTGTTACCAATCTTGAGAAACTCATACATTCCCTTTTCACTGTTTTACGGTCTTAGAGAAGTAACTTTCTTTGGGCGAAAGTGCTGTTTTCACAGTGCTAAGTACTCCGAACTCAATCAACAATGTAAGTTTTACCAGTTTTCTAAGTCTCTCTTATCTTCTTTTACTTACACTTGGAATTTTCTGTGTAAACCTCTGTAACTTCTCTAGGTAGATGAATCACTGTGTACTTTCTCTTGTTTCTATCTGTTACCAATCTTGAGAAACTCATACATTCTCTTTTCACTGTTTCCCGGTCTTAGAGAAGTAGATTTCTTTCGGCGAAAGTGCTGTTTTCACAGTGCTAATTACTCCCAACCCAATCAACAATGTAAGTTTTACCAGTTTTCAAAGTCTCTCTTATGTTCTTTTACTTAAACTTGGAATTCTCTGTGTAAACCTCTGTAACTTCTCTAGATAGATGAATCACTGTGTACTTTCTCTTGTTTCTATCTGTTACCAATCTTCAGAAACTCATACATTCTCTTTTCACTGTTTCCCGGTCTTAGAGAAGTAGATTTCTTTCGGCGAAAGTGCTGTTTTCACAGTGCTAAGTACTCTCAACTCTATCAACAATGTAGGTTTTAACAGTTTTTTAAGTCTCTCTTATTTTCTTGTACTTATACTTGGAATTCTCTGTGTAAACCTCTGTAACTTCTCTAGGTAGATGAATCACTGTGTACTTTCTCTTGTTTCTATCTTTTACCAATCTTGAGAAACTCATACATTCTCTTTTCACTGTTTCCCGGTCTTAGAGAAGTAGATTTCTTTCGGCGAAAGTGCGGTTTTCACAGTGCTAAGTACACCCAACTCTATCAACAATGTAGGTTTTACCAGTTTTCTAAGTCTCTCTTATTTTCTTGTACTTATACTTGGAATTCTCTGTGTAAACCTCTGTAACTTCTCTAGGTAGATGAATCACTGTGTACTTTCTCTTGTTTCTATCTGTTACCAATCTTGAGAAACACATAGATTCTCTTTTCACTGTTTCCCGGTCTTAGAGAAGTAGATTTCTTTCGGCGAAAGTGCTGTTTTCACAGTGCTAAGTACTCCCAACTCTATCAACAATGTAGGTTTTACCAGTTTTCTAAGTCTCTCTTATTTTCTTGTACTTATACTTGGAATTCTCTGTGTAAACCTCTGTAACTTCTCTAGGTAGACGAATCACTGTGTACTTTCTCTTGTTTCTATCTGTTACTAATCTTGAGAAACTCATACATTCTCTGTTTCCTGTTTCCCGGTCTTAGACAAGTAGATTTCTTTCGGCGAAAGTGCTGTTTTCACAGTGCTAAGTACTCCCAACTCTATCAGCGATGTAGGATTTACAAGTTTTCTAAGACTCTCTTATATTCTTGTACTTACACTTGGAATTCTCTGTGTAACCCTCTGTAACTTCTCTAGGTAGGTGAATCATTGTGTACTTTCTCTTGTTTCTATATGTTACCAATCTTGAGAAACTCATACATTCTCTTTTCACTGTTTCCCGGTCATAGAGAAGTAGATTTCTTTCAGCGAAAGTGCTGTTTTCACAGTGCTAAGTACTCTCAACTCTATCAACAATGTAGGTTTTACCAGTTTTCTAAGTCTCTCTTATTTTCTCGTACTTGTATTTGGAATTCTCTGTGTAAACCTCTGTAACTTCTCTAGGTAGATGAATCACTGTGTACTTTCTCTTGTTTCTATCTGTTACCAATCTTGAGAAACTCATACATTCTCTTTTCACTGTTTCCCGGTCTTAGAGAAGTAGATTTCTTTCGGCGAAAGTGCTGTTTTCACAGTGCTAAGTACTCCCAACCCAATCAACAATGTAAGTTTTACCAGTTTTCAAAGTCTCTCTTATATTCTTTTACTTATACTTTGAATTCTCTGTGTAAACCTCTGTAACTTCTCTAGATAGATGAAACACTGTGTACTTTCTCTTGTTTCTACCTGTTACCAATCTTGAGAAACTCATACATTCTCTTTTCACTATTTCCCGGTCTTAGAGAAGTAGATTTCTTTCGGCGAAAGTGCTGTTTTCACAGTGCTAAGTACTCCCAACTCTATCAACAATGTAGGTTTTACCAGTTTTCTAAGTCTCTCTTATTTTCTTGTACTTATACTTGGAATTCTCTGTGTAAACCTCTGTAACTTCTCTAGGTAGATGAATCACTGTGCACTTTCTCTTGTTTCTATCTTTTACCAATCTTGAGAAACTCATACATTCTCTTTTCACTGTTTCGCGGTATTAGAGAAGTAGATTTATTTCGGCGAAAGTGCTGTTTTCACAGTGCTAAGTACTCCCAACTCTATCAACAATGTAGCTTTTACCAGTTTTCTAAGGCTCTCTTATTTTCTTGTACTTATACTTGGTATTCTCTGTGTAAACCTCTGTAACTTCTCTAGGTAGATGAATCACTGTGTACTTCTTTTGTTTCTATCTGTTACTAATCTTGAGAAACTCATACATTCTCTGTTACCTGTTTCCTGGTGTTAGAGAAGAAGATTTCTTTCGGCGAAAGTGCTGTTTTCACAGTGCTAAGTACTCTCAACTCTATCAACAGTGAAGGTTTTCCACTTTCCTAAGTCTCTCTTATTTTCTTGTACTTATACTTGGAATTCTCTGTGTAAACCTCTATAACTTCTCTAGGTAGATGAATCACTGTGTACTTTCTCTTGTTTCTAAATGTTACCAATCTTGAGAAACTCATACATTCTCTTTTCACTGTTTCCCGGTCTTAGAGAAGTAGATTTCTTTGGGCGAAAGTGCTGTTTTCACAGTGCTAAGTACTCCCAACTCAATCAACAATGTAAGTTTTACCAGTTTTCTAAGTCTCTCTTATTTTCTTGTACTTAAACTTGGAATTTTCTGTGTAAACCTCTGTAACTTCACTAGGTAGATGAATCACTGTGTACTTCTTTTGTTTCTATCTGTTACTAATCTTGAGAAACTCATATATTCTCTGTTACCTCTTTCCTGGTGTTAGAGAAGAAGATTTCTTTCGGCGAAAGTGCTGTTTTCACAGTGCTAAGTACTCTCAACTCTATCAACAATGAAGGTTTTACCAGTTTTCTAAGTCTCTCTTATCTTCTTTTACTTATACTTTGAATTTTCTGTGTAAACCTCTGTAACTTCTCTAGGTAGATGAATCACTATGTACTTTCTCTTGTTTCTATCTGTTACCAATCTTGAGAAACTCATACATTCTCTTTTCACTGTTTCCCGGTCTTAGAGAAGTAGATTTCTTTCGGCGAAAGTGCTGTTTTCACAGTGCTAAGTACTCCCAACTCTATCAACAATGTAGGTTTTACCAGTTTTCTAAGTCTCTCTTATTTTCTTGTACTTATACTTGGAATTCTCTGTGTAAACCTCTGTAACTTCTCTAGGTAGATGAGTCACTGTGTACTTTCTCTTGTTTCTATCTGTTACCAATCTTGAGAAACTCATACATTCTCTTTTCACTGTTTCACGGTGTTAGAGAAGTAGATTTCTTTCTGCGAAAGTGCTGTTTTCACAGTGCTAAGTACTCCCAACCCAATCAACAATGTAAGTTTTACCAGTTTTCTAAGTCTCTCTTATCTTCTTTTACTTATACGTGGAATTTTCTGTGTAAACCTCTGTAACTTCTCTAGGTAGATGAATCACTCTGTACTTTCTCTTGTTTCTATCTGTTACCAATCTTGAGAAACTCATACATTCTCTTTTCACTGTTTCCCCGTCTTAGAGAAGTAGATTTCTTTCGGCGAAAGTGCTGTTTTCACAGTGCTAAGTACTCCCAACTGTATCAACAATGTAGGTTTTACCAGTTTTCTAAGTCTCTCTTATTTTCTTATACTTATACTTGGAATTCTCTGTGTAAACCTCTGTAACTACCCTAGGTAGATGAATCACTGAGTACTTCTTTTGTTTCTATCTGTTACCAATCTTGAGAAACTCATACATTCTCTTTTCACTATTTCCCGGTCTTAGAGAAGTAGATTTCTTTCGGCGAAAGTGCTGTTTTCACAGTGCTAAGTACTCCCAACTCTATCAACAATGTAGGTTTTACCAGTTTTCTAAGTCTCTCTTATTTTCTTGTACTTATACTTGGAATTCTCTGTGTAAACCACTGTAACTTCTCTAGGTAGATGAATCACTGTGTACTTTCTCTTGTTTCTATCTGTTACCAATCTTGAGAAACTCATACATTCTCTTTTCACTGTTTTACGGTCTTAGAGAAGTAGATTTCTTTAGGCGAAAGTGCTGTTTTCACAGTGCTAAGTACTCCCAACTCAATCAACAATGTAAGTTTTACCAGTTTTCTAAGTCTCTCTTATCTTCTTTTACTTACACTTGGAATTTTCTGTGTAAACCTCTGTAACTTCTCTAGGTAGATGAATCACTGTGTACTTTCTCTTCTTTCTATCTGTTACCAATCTTGAGAAACTCATACATTCTCTTTTCACTGTTTCACGGTCTTAGAGAAGTAGATTACTTTCGGCGAAAGTGCTGTTTTCACAGTGCTAAGTTCTCCCAACTCTATCAACAATGTAGGTTTTACCAGTTTTCTAAGTCTCTCTTATTTTCCTGTACTTATACTTGGAATTCTCTGTGTAAACCTCTGTAACTTCTCTAGGTAGATGAATCACTGTGTACTTTCTCTTCTTTCTATCTGTTACCAATCTTGAGAAACTCATACATTCTCTGTTTCCTGTTTCCCGGTCTTAGACAAGTAGATTTCTTTCGGCGAACGTGCTGTTTTCACAGTGCTAAGTACTCCCAACTCTATCAGCGATGTAGGTTTTACAAGTTTTCTAAGACTCTCTTATATTCTTGTACTTACACTTGGAATTCTCTGTGTAACCCTCTGTAACTTCTCTAGGTAGGTGAATCATTGTGTACTTTCTCTTGTTTCTATATGTTACCAATCTTGAGAAACTCATACATTCTCTTTTCACTGTTTCCCGGTCTGAGAGAAGTAGATTTCTTTCGGCGAAAGTGCTGTTTTCACAGTGCTAAGTACTCCGAACTCTATCAACAATGTAGGTTTTACCAGTTTTCTAAGTCTCTCTTATTTTCTTGTACTTGTACTTGGAATTCTCTGTGTAAACCTCTGTAACTTCTCTAGGTAGATGAATCACTGTGTACTTTCTCTTGTTTCTATCTGTTACCAATGTTGAGAAACTCATACATTCTCTTTTCACTGTTTTACGGTCTTAGAGAAGTAGATTTCTTTAGGCGAAAGTGCTGTTTTCACAGTGCTAAGTACTCCCAACTCAATCAACAATGTAAGTTTTACCAGTTTTCTAAGTCTCTCTTATCTTCTTTTACTTACACTTGGAATTTTCTGTGTAAACCTCTGTAACTTCTCTAGGTAGATGAATCACTGTGTACTTTCTCTTGTTTCTATCTGTTACCAATCTTGAGAAACTCATACATTCTCTGTTACCTCTTTCCCGGTCTTAAAGAAGTAGATTTCTTTCGCGAAAGTGCTGTTTTCACAGTGCTAAGTACTCCCAACTCTATCAACAATGTAGGTTTTACCAGTTTTCTAAGTCTCTCTTATTTTCTTGTACTTAAACTTGGAATTTTCTGTGTAAACCTCTGTAACTTCTCTAGGTAGATGAATCACTGAGTACTTCTTTTGTTTCTATCTGTTACTAATCTTGAGAAACTCATACATTCTCTGTTACCTGTTTCCCGGTGTTAGAGAAGTAGATTTCTTTCTGCGAAAGTGCTGTTTTCACAGTGCTAAGTACTCCCAACCCAATCAACAATGTAAGTTTTACCAGTTTTCTAAGTCTCTCTTATCTTCTTTTACTTATACTTTGAATTTTCTGTGTCAACCTCTGTAACTTCTCTAGGTAGATGAATCACTGTGTACTTTCTCTTGTTTCTATCTGTTACCAATCTTGAGAAACTCATACATTCTCTTTTCACTGTTTCCCGGTCTTAGAGAAGTAGATTTCTTTCGGCGAAAGTGCTGTTTTCACAGTGCTAAGTACTCCCAACTCTATCAACAATGTAGGTTTTACCAGTTTTCTAAGTCTCTCTTATTTTCTTATACTTATACTTGGAATTCTCTGTGTAAACCTCTGTAACTTCCCTAGGCAGATGAATCACTGTGTACTTTCTCTTGTTTCTATCTGTTACCAATCTTGAGAAACTCATACATTCTCTTTTCACTATTTCCCGGTCTCAGAGAAGTAGATTTCTTTCGGCGAAAGTGCTGTTTTCACAGTGCTAAGTACTCCCAACTCTATCAACAATGTAGGTTTTACCAGTTTTCTAAGTCTCTCTTATTTTCTTGTACTTATACTTGGAATTCTCTGTGTAAACCTCTGTAACTTCTCTAGGTAGATGAATCACTGTGTACTTTCTCTTGTTTCTATCTGTTACCTATCTTCAGAAACTCATACATTCTCTGTTACCTGTTTCCTGGTGTTAGAGAAGAAGATTTCTTTCGGCGAAAGTGCTGTTTTCACAGTGCTAAGTACTCTCAACTCTATCAACAGTGAAGGTTTTACCAGTTTCCTAAGTCTCTCTTATTTTCTTGTACTTATACTTGGAATTCTCTGTGTAAACCTCTGTAACTTCTCTAGGTAGATGAATCACTGTGTACTTCTTTTGTTTCTATCTGTTACTAATGTTGAGAAACTCATACATACTCTGTTACCTCTTTCCTGGTGTTAGAGAAGAAGATTTCTTTCGGCGAAAGTGCTGTTTTCACAGTGCTAAGTACTCTCAACTCTATCAACAATGAAGTTTTTACCAGTTTTCTAAGTCTCTCTTATCTTTTTTACTTGTACTTTGAATTTTCTGTGTAAACCTCTGTAACTTTTCTAGGTAGATGAATCACTGTGTACTTTCTCTTGTTTCTATCTGTTACCAATCTTGAGAAACTCATACATTCTCTTTTCACTGTTTCCCGGTCTTAGAGAAGAAGATTTCTTTCGGCGAAAGTGCTGTTTTCACAGTGCTAAGTACTCCCAACCCAATCAACAATGTAAGTTTTACCAGTTTTCAAAGTCTCTCTTATCTTATTTTACTTATACTTGGAATTCTCTGTGTAAACCTCTGTAACTTCTCTAGATAGATGAATCACTGTGTACTTTCTCTTGTTTCTATCTGTTACCAATCTTCAGAAACTCATACATTCTCTTTTCACTGTTTCCCGGTCTTACAGAAGTAGATTTCTTTCGGCGAAAGTGCTGTTTTCACAGTGCTAAGTACTCTCAACTCTATCAACAATGTAGGTTTTACCAGTTTTCTAAGTCTCTCTTATTTTCTTGTACTTATACTTGGAATTCTCTCTGCAAACCTCTGTAACTTCTCTAGGTAGATGAATCACTGTGTACTTTCTCTTGTTTCTATCTGTTACCAATCTTGAGAAACTCATACATTCTCTTTTCACTGTTTCCCGGTCTTAGAGAAGTAGATTTCTTTCGGCGAAAGTGCGGTTTTCACAGTGCTGGGTACTCCCAACTCTATGAACAATGTAGATTTTACCAGTTTTCTAAGTCTCTCTTATTTTCTTGTACTTATACTTGGAATTCTCTGTGTAAACCTCTGTAACTTCTCTAGGTAGATGAGTCACTGTGTACTTTCTCTTGTTTCTATCTGTTACCAATGTTGAGAAACTCATAGATTCTCTTTTCACTGTTTCCCGGTCTTAGAGAAGTAGATTTCTTTCGGCGAAAGTGCTGTTTTCACAGTGCTAAGTACTCCCAACTCTATCAACAATGTAGGTTTTACCAGTTTTATAAGTCTCTCTTATTTTCTTGTACTTATACTCGGAATTCTCTGTGTAAACCTCTGTAACTTCTCTAGGTAGATGAATCACTGTGTACTTTCTCTTGTTTCTATCTCTTACTAATCTTGAGAAACTCATACATTCTCTGTTTCCTGTTTCCCGGTCTTAGACAAGTAGATTTCTTTCGGCGAAAGTGCTGTTTTCACAGTGCTATGTACTCCCAACTCTATCAGCGATGTAGGTTTTACAAGTTTTGTAAGACTCTCTTATATTCTTGTACTTACACTTGGAATTCTCTGTGTAACCCTCTGTAACTTCTCTAGGTAGGTGAATCATTGTGTACTTTCTCTTGTTTCTATCTGTTACCAATCTTGAGAAACTCATACATTCTCTTTTCACTGTTTCCCGGTCTTAGAGAAGTAGATTTCTTTCGGCGAAAGTGCTGTTTTCACAGTGCTAAGTACTCCCAACTCTATCAACAATGTAGGTTTTACCAGTTTTCTAAGTCTCTCTCATTTTCTTGTACTTATACTTGGAATTCTCTGTGTAAACCTCTGTAACTTCTCTAGGTAGATGAATCACTGTGTACTTTCTCTTGTTTCTATCTGTTACCAATCTTGAGAAACTCATACATTCTCTTTTCACTGTTTCCCGGTCTTAGAGAAGTAGATTTCTTTCTGCGAAAGTGCTGTTTTCACAGTGCTAAGTACTCCCAACTCTATCAACAATGTAGGTTTTACCAGTTTTCTAAGTCTCTCTTATTTTCTTGTACTTATACTTGGAATTCTCTGTGTAAACCTCTGTAACTTCTCTAGGTAGATGAATCACTGTGTACTTTCTCTTGTTTCTATCTTTTACCAATCTTGAGAAACTCATACATTCTCTTTTCACTGTTTCCCGGTCTTAGAGAAGTAGATTTCTTTCGGCGAAAGTGCTGTTTTCACAGTGCTAAGTACTCCCAACTCTATCAACAATGTAGGTTTTACCAGTTTTCTAAGTCTCTCTTATTTTCTTGTACTTATACTTGGAATTCTCTGTGTAAACCTCTGTAACTTCTCTAGGTAGATGAGTCACTGTGTACTTTCTCTTGTTTCTATCTGTTGCCAATATTGAGAAACTCATACATTCTCTTTTCACTGTTTCACGGTCTTAGAGAAGTAGATTTCTTTCTGCGAAAGTGCTGTTTTCACAGTGCTAAGTACTCCCAACCCAATCAACAATGTAAGTTTTACCAGTTTTCTAAGTCTCTCTTATCTTCTTTTACTTATACGTGGAATTTTCTGTGTAAACCTCTGTAACTTCTCTAGGTAGATGAATCACTGTGTACTTTCTCTTGTTTCTATCTGTTACCAATCTTGAGAAACTCATACATTCTCTTTTAACTGTTTCCCGGTCTTAGAGAAGTAGATTTCTTTCTGCGAAAGTTCTGTTTTCACAGTGCTAAGTACTCCCAACTCTATCAACAATGTAGGTTTTACCAGTTTTCTAAGTCTCTGTTATTTTCTTGTACTTATACTTGGAATTCTCTGTGTAAATCTCTGTAAATTCTCTAGGTAGATGAATCGCTGTGTACTTTCTCTTGTTTCCATCTGTTACTAATCTTGAGAAACTCATACATTCTCTGTTACCTGTTTCCCGGTCTTAGAGAAGTAGATTTCTTTCTGCGAAAGTTCTGTTTTCACAGTGCTAAGTACTCCCAACTCTGTCAACAATGTAGGTTTTACCAGTTTTCTAAGTCTCTCTTATTTTCTTGTACTTGTACTTGGAATTCTCTGTGTAAACCTCTGTAACTTCTCTAGGTAGATGAATCACTGTGTACTTTCTCTTGTTTCTATCTGTTACCAATCTTGAGAAACTCATACATTCTCTTTGCACTGTTTCCCGGTCTTAGAGAAGTAGATTTCTTTGGGCGAAAGTGCTGTTTTCACAGTGCTAAGTACTCCCAGCTCAATCAACAATGTAAGTTTTACCAGTTTTCTAAGTCTCTCTTATTTTCTTGTACTTAAACTTGGAATTTTCTGTGTAAACCTCTGTAAGTTCTCTAGGTGGATGAATCACTGTGTACTTCTTTCGTTTCTATCTGTTACTAATCTTGAGAAACTCATACATTCTCTGTTACCTCTTTCCTGGTGTTAGAGAAGAAGATTTCTTTCGGCGAAAGTGCTGTTTTCACAGTGCTAAGTACTCTCAACTCTATCAACAATGAAGGTTTTACCAGTTTTCTAACTCTCTCTTATCTTCTTTTACTTATACTTGGAATTTTCTGTGTAAACCTCTGTAACTTCTCTAGGTAGATGAATCACTGTGTACTTTCTCTTGTTTCTATCTGTTACCAATCTTGAGAAACTCATACATTCTCTTTTCACTGTTTCCCGGTCTTAGAGAAGTAGATTTCTTTCGGCGAAAGTGCTGTTTTCACAGTGCTAAGTACTCCCAACTCTATCAACAATGTAGGTTTTACCAGTTTTCTAAGTCTCTCTCATTTTCTTGTACTTATACTTGGAATTCTCTGTGTAAACCTCTGTAACTTCTCTAGGTAGATGAATCACTGTGTACTTTCTCTTGTTTCTATCTGTTACCAATCTTGAGAAACTCATACATTCTCTTTTCACTGTTTCCCGGTCTTAGAGAAGTAGATTTCTTTCTGCGAAAGTGCTGTTTTCACAGTGCTAAGTACTCCCAACTCTATCAACAATGTAGGTTTTACCAGTTTTCTAAGTCTCTCTTATTTTCTTGTACTTATACTTGGAATTCTCTGTGTAAACCTCTGTAACTTCTCTAGGTAGATGAATCACTGTGTACTTTCTCTTGTTTCTATCTTTTACCAATCTTGAGAAACTCATACATTCTCTTTTCACTGTTTCCCGGTCTTAGAGAAGTAGATTTCTTTCGGCGAAAGTGCTGTTTTCACAGTGCTAAGTACTCCCAACTCTATCAACAATGTAGGTTTTACCAGTTTTCTAAGTCTCTCTTATTTTCTTGTACTTATACTTGGAATTCTCTGTGTAAACCTCTGTAACTTCTCTAGGTAGATGAGTCACTGTGTACTTTCTCTTGTTTCTATCTGTTGCCAATATTGAGAAACTCATACATTCTCTTTTCACTGTTTCACGGTCTTAGAGAAGTAGATTTCTTTCTGCGAAAGTGCTGTTTTCACAGTGCTAAGTACTCCCAACCCAATCAACAATGTAAGTTTTACCAGTTTTCTAAGTCTCTCTTATCTTCTTTTACTTATACGTGGAATTTTCTGTGTAAACCTCTGTAACTTCTCTAGGTAGATGAATCACTGTGTACTTTCTCTTGTTTCTATCTGTTACCAATCTTGAGAAACTCATACATTCTCTTTTAACTGTTTCCCGGTCTTAGAGAAGTAGATTTCTTTCTGCGAAAGTTCTGTTTTCACAGTGCTAAGTACTCCCAACTCTATCAACAATGTAGGTTTTACCAGTTTTCTAAGTCTCTGTTATTTTCTTGTACTTATACTTGGAATTCTCTGTGTAAATCTCTGTAAATTCTCTAGGTAGATGAATCGCTGTGTACTTTCTCTTGTTTCCATCTGTTACTAATCTTGAGAAACTCATACATTCTCTGTTACCTGTTTCCCGGTCTTAGAGAAGTAGATTTCTTTCTGCGAAAGTTCTGTTTTCACAGTGCTAAGTACTCCCAACTCTGTCAACAATGTAGGTTTTACCAGTTTTCTAAGTCTCTCTTATTTTCTTGTACTTGTACTTGGAATTCTCTGTGTAAACCTCTGTAACTTCTCTAGGTAGATGAATCACTGTGTACTTTCTCTTGTTTCTATCTGTTACCAATCTTGAGAAACTCATACATTCTCTTTGCACTGTTTCCCGGTCTTAGAGAAGTAGATTTCTTTGGGCGAAAGTGCTGTTTTCACAGTGCTAAGTACTCCCAGCTCAATCAACAATGTAAGTTTTACCAGTTTTCTAAGTCTCTCTTATTTTCTTGTACTTAAACTTGGAATTTTCTGTGTAAACCTCTGTAAGTTCTCTAGGTGGATGAATCACTGTGTACTTCTTTCGTTTCTATCTGTTACTAATCTTGAGAAACTCATACATTCTCTGTTACCTCTTTCCTGGTGTTAGAGAAGAAGATTTCTTTCGGCGAAAGTGCTGTTTTCACAGTGCTAAGTACTCTCAACTCTATCAACAATGAAGGTTTTACCAGTTTTCTAACTCTCTCTTATCTTCTTTTACTTATACTTGGAATTTTCTGTGTAAACCTCTGTAACTTCTCTAGGTAGATGAATCACTGTGTACTTTCTCTTGTTTCTATCTGTTACCAATCTTGAGAAACTCATACATTCTCTTTTCACTGTTTCCCGGTCTTAGAGAAGTAGATTTCTTTCGGCGAAAGTGCTGTTTTCACAGTGCTAAGTACTCCCAACTCTATCAACAATGTAGGTTTTACCAGTTTTCTAAGTCTCTCTTATTTTCTTGTACTTATACTTGGAATTCTCTGTGTAAACCTCTGTAACTTCTCTAGGTAGATGAATCACTGTGTACTTTCTCTTGTTTCTATCTGTTACTAATCTTGAGAAACTCATACATTCTCTTTTCACTGTTTCCCGGTCTTAGAGAAGTAGATTTCTTTTGGCGAAAGTGCTGTTTTCACAGTGCTAAGTACTCCCAACTCTATCAACAATGTAGGTTTTACCAGTTTTCTAAGTCTCTCTTATTTTCTTGTACTTATACTTGGAATTCTCTGTGTAAACCTCTGTAACTTCTCTAGGTAGATGAGTCACTGTGTACTTTCTCTTGTTTCTATCTGTTGCCAATATTGAGAAACTCATACATTCTCTTTTCACTGTTTCACGGTCTTAGAGAAGTAGATTTCTTTCTGCGAAAGTGCTGTTTTCACAGTGCTAAGTACTCCCAACCCAATCAACAATGTAAGTTTTACCAGTTTTCTAAGTCTCTCTTATCTTCTTTTACTTATACGTGGAATTTTCTGTGTAAACCTCTGTAACTTCTCTAGGTAGATGAATCACTGTGTACTTTCTCTTGTTTCTATCTGTTACCAATCTTGAGAAACTCATACATTCTCTTTTAACTGTTTCCCGGTCTTAGAGAAGTAGATTTCTTTCTGCGAAAGTTCTGTTTTCACAGTGCTAAGTACTCCCAACTCTATCAACAATGTAGGTTTTACCAGTTTTCTAAGTCTCTGTTATTTTCTTGTACTTATACTTGGAATTCTCTGTGTAAATCTCTGTAAATTCTCTAGGTAGGTGAATCGCTGTGTACTTTCTCTTGTTTCCATCTGTTACTAATCTTGAGAAACTCATACATTCTCTGTTACCTGTTTCCCGGTCTTAGAGAAGTAGATTTCTTTCGGCGAAAGTTCTGTTTTCACAGTGCTAAGTACTCCCAACTCTGTCAACAATGTAGATTTTACCAGTTTTCTAAGTCTCTCTTATTTTCTTGTACTTGTACTTGGAATTCTCTGTGTAAACCTCTGTAACTTGTCTAGGTAGATGAATCACTGTGTACTTTCTCTTGTTTCTATCTGTTACCAATCTTGGGAAACTCATACATTCTCTTTGCACTGTTTCCCGGTCTTAGAGAAGTAGATTTCTTTGGGCGAAAGTGCTGTTTTCACAGTGCTAAGTACTCCCAGCTCAATCAACAATGTAAGTTTTACCAGTTTTCTAAGTCTCTCTTATTTTCTTGTACTTAAACTTGGAATTTTCTGTGTAAAACTCTGTAAGTTCTCTAGGTGGATGAATCACTGTGTACTTCTTTCGTTTCTATCTGTTACTAATCTTGAGAAACTCATACATTCTCTGTTACCTCTTTCCTGGTGTTAGAGAAGAAGATTTCTTTCGGCGAAAGTGCTGTTTTCACAGTGCTAAGTACTCTCAACTCTATCAACAATGAAGGTTTTACCAGTTTTCTAACTCTCTCTTATCTTCTTTTACTTATACTTGGAATTTTCTGTGTAAACCTCTGTAACTTCTCTAGGTAGATGAATCACTGTGTACTTTCTCTTGTTTCTATCTGTTACCAATCTTAAGAAACTCATACATTCTCTTTTCACTGTTTCCCGGTCTTAGAGAAGTAGATTTCTTTCGGCGAAAGTGCTGTTTTCACAGTGCTAAGTACTCCCAACTCTATCAACAATGTAGGTTTTACCAGTTTTCTAAGTCTCTCTTATTTTCTTGTACTTATACTTGGAATTCTCTGTGTAAACCTCTGTAACTTCTCTAGGTAGATGAATCACTGTGTACTTTCTCTTGTTTCTATCTGTTACTAATCTTGAGAAACTCATACATTCTCTTTTCACTGTTTCCCGGTCTTAGAGAAGTAGATTTCTTTTGGCGAATGTGCTGTTTTCACAGTGCTAAGTACTCCCAACTCTATCAACAATGTAGGTTTTACCAGTTTTCTAACTCTCTCTTATTTTCTTGTACTTATACTTGGAATTCTCTGTGTAAACCTCTGTAACTTCTCTAGGTAGATGAGTCACTGTGTACTTTCTCTTGTTTCTATCTCTTGCCAATATTGAGAAACTCATACATTCTCTTTTCACTGTTTCACGGTCTTAGAGAAGTAGATTTCTTTCTGCGAAAGTGCTGTTTTCACAGTGCTAAGTACTCCCAACCCAATCAACAATGTAAGTTTTACCAGTTTTCTAAGTCTCTCTTATCTTCTTTTACTTATACGTGGAATTTTCTGTGTAAACCTCTGTAACTTCTCTAGGTAGATGAATCACTGTGTACTTTCTCTTGTTTCTATCTGTTACCAATCTTGAGAAACTCATACATTCTCTTTTAACTGTTTCCCGGTCTTAGAGAAGTAGATTTCTTTCTGCGAAAGTTCTGTTTTCACAGTGCTAAGTACTCCCAACTCTATCAACAATGTAGGTTTTACCAGTTTTCTAAGTCTCTGTTATTTTCTTGTACTTATACTTGGAATTCTCTGTGTAAATCTCTGTAAATTCTCTAGGTAGATGAATCGCTGTGTACTTTCTCTTGTTTCCATCTGTTACTAATCTTGAGAAACTCATACATTCTCTGTTACCTGTTTCCCGGTCTTAGAGAAGTAGATTTCTTTCGGCGAAAGTTCTGTTTTCACAGTGCTAAGTACTCCCAACTCTGTCAACAATGTAGGTTTTACCAGTTTTCTAAGTCTCTCTTATTTTCTTGTACTTGTACTTGGAATTCTCTGTGTAAACCTCTGTAACTTGTCTAGGTAGATGAATCACTGTGTACTTTCTCTTGTTTCTATCTGTTACCAATCTTGAGAAACTCATACATTCTCTTTGCACTGTTTCCCGGTCTTAGAGAAGTAGATTTCTTTGGGCGAAAGTGCTGTTTTCACAGTGCTAAGTACTCCCAGCTCAATCAACAATGTAAGTTTTACCATTTTTCTAAGTCTCTCTTATTTTCTTGTACTTAAACTTGGAATTTTCTGTGTAAACCTCTGTAAGTTCTCTAGGTGGATGAATCACTGTGTACTTCTTTCGTTTCTATCTGTTACTAATCTTGAGAAACTCATACATTCTCTGTTACCTCTTTCCTGGTGTTAGAGAAGAAGATTTCTTTCGGCGAAAGTGCTGTTTTCACAGTGCTAAGTACTCTCAACTCTATCAACAATGAAGGTTTTACCAGTTTTCCAAGTCTCTCTTATTTTCTTGTACTTATACTTGGAATTCTCTGTGTAAACCTCTGTAACTTCTCTAGGTAGATGAATCACTGTGTACTTTCTCTTGTTTCTATCTGTTACCAATCTTGAGAAACACATACATTCTCTTTTCACTGTTTCCCGGTTTTAGAGAAGTAGATTTCTTTCGGCGAAAGTGCTGTTTTCACAGTGCTAAGTACTCCCAACCCAATCAACAATGTAAGTTTTACCAGTTTTCTAAGTCTCTCTTATCTTCTTTTACTTATACTTTGAATTTTCTGTGTAAACCTCTGTAACTTCTCTCGGTAGATGAATCACTGTGTACTTTCTCTTGTTTCTATCTGTTACCAATCTTGAGAAACACATACATTCTCTTTTCACTGTTTCCCGGTTTTAGAGAAGTAGATTTCTTTCGGCGAAAGTGCTGTTTTCACAGTGCTAAGTACTCCCAACTGTATCAACAATGTAGGTTTTACCAGTTTTCTAAGTCTCTCTTATTTTCTTGTACTTATACTTGGAATTCTCTGTGTAAACCTCTGTAACTTCCCTAGGTAGATGAATCACTGTGTACTTTCTCTTGTTTCTATCTGTTACCAATCTTGAGAAACTCATACATTCTCTTTTCACTATTTCCCGGTCTTAGAGAAGTAGATTTCTTTCGGCGAAAGTGCTGTTTTCACAGTGCTAAGTACTCCCAACTCTATCAACAATGTAGGTTTTACCAGTTTTCTAAGTCTCTCTTATTTTCTTGTACTTATACTTGGAATTCTCTGTGTAAACCTCTGTAACTTGTCTAGGTAGATGAATCACTGTGTACTTTCTCTTCTTTCTATCTTTTACCAATCTTGAGAAACTCATACATTCTCTTTTCACTGTTTCCCGGTGTTAGAGAAGTAGATTTCTTTCGGCGAAAGTGCTGTTTTCACAGTGCTAAGTACTCCCAACTCTATCAACAATGTAGGTTTTACCAGTTTTCTAAGTCTCTCTTATTTTCTTGTACTTATACTTGGAATTCTCTGTGTAAACCTCTGTAACTTTTCTAGGTAGATGAATCACTGTGTACTTTCTCTTGTTTCTATCTGTTACCAATCTTGAGAAACTCATACATTTTCTTTTCAGTGTTTCACGGTCTTAGAGAAGTAGATTTCTTTCGGGGAAAGTGCTGTATTCACAGTGCTAAGTACTCCCAACTCTATCAACAATGTACGTTTTACCAGTTTTCTAAGTCTCTCTTATTTTCTTGTACTTATACTTGGAATTCTCTGTGTAAACCTCTGTAACTTCTCTAGGTAGATGAATCACTGTGTACTTTCTCTTGTTTCAATCTGTTACTAATCTTGAGAAACTCATACATTCTCTGTTACCTGTTTCCCGGTCTTAGAGAAGTACATTTCTTTGGGTGAAAGTGCTGTTTTCACAGTGCTAAGTACTCCCAACTCTATCAACAATGTAGGTTTTTCCAGTTTTCTAAGTCTCTCTTATTTTCTTGTACTTATACTTGGAATTCTCTGTGTAAACCTCTGTAACTTCTCTAGGTAGATGAATCACTGTGTACTTTCTCTTGTTTCTATCTGTTACTAATCTTGAGAAACTCATACATTCTCTTTTCACTGTTTCCCGGTCTTAGAGAAGTAGATTTCTTTTGGCGAAAGTGCTGGTTTCACAGTGCTAAGTACTCCCAACTCTATCAACAATGTAGGTTTTACCAGTTTTCTAAGTCTCTCTTATTTTCTTGTACTTATACTTGGAATTCTCTGTGTAAACCTCTGTAACTTCTCTAGGTAGATGAGTCACTGTGTACTTTCTCTTGTTTCTATCTGTTGCCAATATTGAGAAACTCATACATTCTCTTTTCACTGTTTCACGGTCTTAGAGAAGTAGATTTCTTTCTGCGAAAGTGCTGTTTTCACAGTGCTAAGTACTCCCAACCCAATCAACAATGTAAGTTTTACCAGTTTTCTAAGTCTCTCTTATCTTCTTTTACTTATACGTGGAATTTTCTGTGTAAACCTCTGTAACTTCTCTAGGTAGATGAATCACTGTGTACTTTCTCTTGTTTCTATCTGTTACCAATCTTGAGAAACTCATACATTCTCTTTTAACTGTTTCCCGGTCTTAGAGAAGTAGATTTCTTTCTGCGAAAGTTCTGTTTTCACAGTGCTAAGTACTCCCAACTCTATCAACAATGTAGGTTTTACCAGTTTTCTAAGTCTCTGTTATTTTCTTGTACTTATACTTGGAATTCTCTGTGTAAATCTCTGTAAATTCTCTAGGTAGGTGAATCGCTGTGTACTTTCTCTTGTTTCCATCTGTTACTAATCTTGAGAAACTCATACATTCTCTGTTACCTGTTTCCCGGTCTTAGAGAAGTAGATTTCTTTCGGCGAAAGTTCTGTTTTCACAGTGCTAAGTACTCCCAACTCTGTCAACAATGTAGATTTTACCAGTTTTCTAAGTCTCTCTTATTTTCTTGTACTTGTACTTGGAATTCTCTGTGTAAACCTCTGTAACTTGTCTAGGTAGATGAATCACTGTGTACTTTCTCTTGTTTCTATCTGTTACCAATCTTGGGAAACTCATACATTCTCTTTGCACTGTTTCCCGGTCTTAGAGAAGTAGATTTCTTTGGGCGAAAGTGCTGTTTTCACAGTGCTAAGTACTCCCAGCTCAATCAACAATGTAAGTTTTACCAGTTTTCTAAGTCTCTCTTATTTTCTTGTACTTAAACTTGGAATTTTCTGTGTAAAACTCTGTAAGTTCTCTAGGTGGATGAATCACTGTGTACTTCTTTCGTTTCTATCTGTTACTAATCTTGAGAAACTCATACATTCTCTGTTACCTCTTTCCTGGTGTTAGAGAAGAAGATTTCTTTCGGCGAAAGTGCTGTTTTCACAGTGCTAAGTACTCTCAACTCTATCAACAATGAAGGTTTTACCAGTTTTCTAACTCTCTCTTATCTTCTTTTACTTATACTTGGAATTTTCTGTGTAAACCTCTGTAACTTCTCTAGGTAGATGAATCACTGTGTACTTTCTCTTGTTTCTATCTGTTACCAATCTTAAGAAACTCATACATTCTCTTTTCACTGTTTCCCGGTCTTAGAGAAGTAGATTTCTTTCGGCGAAAGTGCTGTTTTCACAGTGCTAAGTACTCCCAACTCTATCAACAATGTAGGTTTTACCAGTTTTCTAAGTCTCTCTTATTTTCTTGTACTTATACTTGGAATTCTCTGTGTAAACCTCTGTAACTTCTCTAGGTAGATGAATCACTGTGTACTTTCTCTTGTTTCTATCTGTTACTAATCTTGAGAAACTCATACATTCTCTTTTCACTGTTTCCCGGTCTTAGAGAAGTAGATTTCTTTTGGCGAATGTGCTGTTTTCACAGTGCTAAGTACTCCCAACTCTATCAACAATGTAGGTTTTACCAGTTTTCTAACTCTCTCTTATTTTCTTGTACTTATACTTGGAATTCTCTGTGTAAACCTCTGTAACTTCTCTAGGTAGATGAGTCACTGTGTACTTTCTCTTGTTTCTATCTCTTGCCAATATTGAGAAACTCATACATTCTCTTTTCACTGTTTCACTGTCTTAGAGAAGTAGATTTCTTTCTGCGAAAGTGCTGTTTTCACAGTGCTAAGTACTCCCAACCCAATCAACAATGTAAGTTTTACCAGTTTTCTAAGTCTCTCTTATCTTCTTTTACTTATACGTGGAATTTTCTGTGTAAACCTCTGTAACTTCTCTAGGTAGATGAATCACTGTGTACTTTCTCTTGTTTCTATCTGTTACCAATCTTGAGAAACTCATACATTCTCTTTTAACTGTTTCCCGGTCTTAGAGAAGTAGATTTCTTTCTGCGAAAGTTCTGTTTTCACAGTGCTAAGTACTCCCAACTCTATCAACAATGTAGGTTTTACCAGTTTTCTAAGTCTCTGTTATTTTCTTGTACTTATACTTGGAATTCTCTGTGTAAATCTCTGTAAATTCTCTAGGTAGATGAATCGCTGTGTACTTTCTCTTGTTTCCATCTGTTACTAATCTTGAGAAACTCATACATTCTCTGTTACCTGTTTCCCGGTCTTAGAGAAGTAGATTTCTTTCGGCGAAAGTTCTGTTTTCACAGTGCTAAGTACTCCCAACTCTGTCAACAATGTAGGTTTTACCAGTTTTCTAAGTCTCTCTTATTTTCTTGTACTTGTACTTGGAATTCTCTGTGTAAACCTCTGTAACTTGTCTAGGTAGATGAATCACTGTGTACTTTCTCTTGTTTCTATCTGTTACCAATCTTGAGAAACTCATACATTCTCTTTGCACTGTTTCCCGGTCTTAGAGAAGTAGATTTCTTTGGGCGAAAGTGCTGTTTTCACAGTGCTAAGTACTCCCAGCTCAATCAACAATGTAAGTTTTACCATTTTTCTAAGTCTCTCTTATTTTCTTGTACTTAAACTTGGAATTTTCTGTGTAAACCTCTGTAAGTTCTCTAGGTGGATGAATCACTGTGTACTTCTTTCGTTTCTATCTGTTACTAATCTTGAGAAACTCATACATTCTCTGTTACCTCTTTCCTGGTGTTAGAGAAGAAGATTTCTTTCGGCGAAAGTGCTGTTTTCACAGTGCTAAGTACTCTCAACTCTATCAACAATGAAGGTTTTACCAGTTTTCCAAGTCTCTCTTATTTTCTTGTACTTATACTTGGAATTCTCTGTGTAAACCTCTGTAACTTCTCTAGGTAGATGAATCACTGTGTACTTTCTCTTGTTTCTATCTGTTACCAATCTTGAGAAACACATACATTCTCTTTTCACTGTTTCCCGGTTTTAGAGAAGTAGATTTCTTTCGGCGAAAGTGCTGTTTTCACAGTGCTAAGTACTCCCAACCCAATCAACAATGTAAGTTTTACCAGTTTTCTAAGTCTCTCTTATCTTCTTTTACTTATACTTTGAATTTTCTGTGTAAACCTCTGTAACTTCTCTCGGTAGATGAATCACTGTGTACTTTCTCTTGTTTCTATCTGTTACCAATCTTGAGAAACACATACATTCTCTTTTCACTGTTTCCCGGTTTTAGAGAAGTAGATTTCTTTCGGCGAAAGTGCTGTTTTCACAGTGCTAAGTACTCCCAACTGTATCAACAATGTAGGTTTTACCAGTTTTCTAAGTCTCTCTTATTTTCTTGTACTTATACTTGGAATTCTCTGTGTAAACCTCTGTAACTTCCCTAGGTAGATGAATCACTGTGTACTTTCTCTTGTTTCTATCTGTTACCAATCTTGAGAAACTCATACATTCTCTTTTCACTATTTCCCGGTCTTAGAGAAGTAGATTTCTTTCGGCGAAAGTGCTGTTTTCACAGTGCTAAGTACTCCCAACTCTATCAACAATGTAGGTTTTACCAGTTTTCTAAGTCTCTCTTATTTTCTTGTACTTATACTTGGAATTCTCTGTGTAAACCTCTGTAACTTGTCTAGGTAGATGAATCACTGTGTACTTTCTCTTCTTTCTATCTTTTACCAATCTTGAGAAACTCATACATTCTCTTTTCACTGTTTCCCGGTGTTAGAGAAGTAGATTTCTTTCGGCGAAAGTGCTGTTTTCACAGTGCTAAGTACTCCCAACTCTATCAACAATGTAGGTTTTACCAGTTTTCTAAGTCTCTCTTATTTTCTTGTACTTATACTTGGAATTCTCTGTGTAAACCTCTGTAACTTTTCTAGGTAGATGAATCACTGTGTACTTTCTCTTGTTTCTATCTGTTACCAATCTTGAGAAACTCACACATTTTCTTTTCAGTGTTTCACGGTCTTAGAGAAGTAGATTTCTCTCGGGGAAAGTGCTGTATTCACAGTGCTAAGTACTCCCAACTCTATCAACAATGTACGTTTTACCAGTTTTCTAAGTCTCTCTTATTTTCTTGTACTTATACTTGGAATTCTCTGTGTAAACCTCTGTAACTTCTCTAGGTAGATGAATCACTGTGTACTTTCTCTTGTTTCAATCTGTTACTAATCTTGAGAAACTCATACATTCTCTGTTACCTGTTTCCCGGTCTTAGAGAAGTACATTTCTTTGGGTGAAAGTGCTGTTTTCACAGTGCTAAGTACTCCCAACTCTATCAACAATGTAGGTTTTTCCAGTTTTCTAAGTCTCTCTTATTTTCTTGTACTTATACTTGGAATTCTCTGTGTAAACCTCTGTAACTTCTCTAGGTAGATGAATCACTGTGTACTTTCTCTTGTTTCTATCTTTTACCAATCTTGAGAAACTCATACATTCTCTTTTCACTGTTTCCCGGTCTTAGAGAAGTAGATTTCTTTCGGCGAAACTGCTGTTTTCACAGTGCTAAGTACTCCCAACTCTATCAACAATGTAGGTTTTACCAGTTTTCTAAGTCTCTCTCATTTTCTTGTACTTATACTTGGAATTCTCTGTGTAAACCTCTGTAACTTCTCTAGGTAGATGAATCACTGTGTACTTTCTCTTGTTTCTATGTGTTACTAATCTTGAGAAACTCATACATTCTCTGTTACCTGTTTCCCGGTCTTAGAAAAGTAGATTTCTTTCGGCGAAAGTGCTGTTTTCACAGTGCTAAGACCTCCCAACTCTATCAGCGATGTAGGATTTACAAGTTTTCTAAGACTCTCTTATATTCTTGTACTTACACTTGGAATTCTCTGTGTAACCCTCTGTAACTTCTCTAGGTAGGTGAATCATTGTGTACTTTCTCTTGTTTCTATATGTTACCAATCTTGAGAAACTCATACATTCTCTTTTCACTGTTTCCCGATCTTAGAGAAGTAGATTTCTTTCGGCGAAAGTGCTGTTTTCACAGTGCTAAGTACTCTCAACTCTATCAACAATGTACGTTTTACTAGTTTTCTAAGTCTCTCTTATTTTCTCGTACTTGTACTTGGAATTCTCTGTGTAAACCTCTGTAACTTCTCTAGGTAGATGAATCACTGTGTACTTTCTCTTGTTTCTATCTGTTACCAATCTTGAGAAACTCATACATTCTCTTTTCACTGTTTCCCGGTCTTAGAGAAGTAGATTTCTTTCGGAGAAAGTGCTGTTTTCACAGTGCTAAGTACTCCCAACTCTATCAACAATGTAGGTTTTACCAGTTTTCTAAGTCTCTCTTATTTTCTTGTACTTATACTTGGAATTCTCTGTGTAAACCTCTGTAACTTCTCTAGGTAGATGAATCACTGTGTACTTTCTCTTCTTTCTATCTGTTACCAATCTTGAGAAACTCATACATTCTCTTTTCACTATTTCCCGGTCTTAGAGAAGTAGATTTCTTTCGGCGAAAGTGCTGTTTTCACCGTGGTAAGTACTCCCAACTCAGTTAACAATGTAAGTTTTACCAGTTTTCTAAGTCTCTCTTATTTTCTTGTACTTAAACTTGGAATTTTCTGTGTAAACCTCTGTAACTTCTCTAGGTAGATGAATCACTGAGTACTTCTTTTGTTTCTATCTGTTACTAATCTTGAGAAACTCATACATTCTCTGTTACCTGTGTCCCGGTGTTAGAAAAGTAGATTTCTTTCTGCGAAAGTGCTGTTTTCACAGTGCTAAGTACTCTCAACTCTATCAATAATGAAGGTTTTACCAGTTTTCTAACTCTGTCTTATTTTCTTGTACTTATACTTGGAATTCTCTGTGTAAACCTCTGTAACTTCTCTAGGTAGATGAATCACTGTGTACTTTCTCTTGTTTCTATCTGTTACCAATCTTGAGAAACACATACATTCTCTTTTCACTGTTTCCCGGTTTTAGAGAAGTAGATTTCTTTCGGCGAAAGTGCTGTTTTCACAGTGCTAAGTACTCCCAACCCAATCAACAATGTAAGTTTTACCAGTTTTCTAAGTCTCTCTTACCTTCTTTTACTTATACTTTGAATTTTCTGTGTAAACCTCTGTAACTTCTCTCGGTAGATGAATCACTGTGTACTTTCTCTTGTTTCTATCTGTTACCAATCTTGAGAAACTCATACATTCTCTTTTCACTGTTTCCCGGTCTTAGTGAAGTAGATTTCTTTCGGCGAAAGTGCTGTTTTCACAGTGCTAAGTACTCCCAACTGTATCAACAATGTAGGTTTTACCAGTTTTCTAAGTCTCTCTTATTTTCTTGTACTTATACTTGGAATTCTCTGTGTAAACCTCTGTAACTTCCCTAGGTAGATGAATCACTGTGTACTTTCTCTTGTTTCTGTTACCAATCTTGAGAAACTCATACATTCTCTTTTCACTATTTCCCGGTCTTAGAGAAGTAGATTTCTTTCGGCGAAAGTGCTGTTTTCACAGTGCTAAGTACTCCCAACTCTATCAACAATGTAGGTTTTACCAGTTTTCTAAGTCTCTCTTATTTTCTTGTACTTATACTTGGAATTCTCTGTGTAAACCTCTGTAACTTGTCTAGGTAGATGAATCACTGTGTACTTTCTCTTCTTTCTATCTTTTACCAATCTTGAGAAACTCATACATTCTCTTTTCACTGTTTCCCGGTCTTAGAGAAGTAGATTTCTTTCGGCGAAAGTGCTGTTTTCACAGTGCTAAGTACTCCCAACTCTATCAACAATGTAGGTTTTACCAGTTTTCTAAGTCTCTCTTATTTTCTTGTACTTATACTTGGAATTCTCTGTGTAAACCTTTGTAACTTTTCTAGGTAGATGAATCACTGTGTACTTTCTCTTGTTTCTATCTGTTACCAATCTTGAGAAACTCATACATTTTCTTTTCAGTGTTTCACGGTCATAGAGAAGTAGATTTCTTTCGGCGAAAGTGCTGTATTCACAGTGCTATGTACTCCCAACTCTATCAACAATGTAGGTTTTATCTGTTTTCTAAGTCTCTCTTATTTTCTTGTACTTATACTTGGAATTCTCTGTGTAAACCTCTGTAACTTCTCTAGGTAGATGAATCACTGTGTACTTTCTCTTGTTTCAATCTGTTACTAATCTTGAGAAACTCATACATTCTCTGTTACCTGTTTCCCGGTCTTAGAGAAGTACATTTCTTTGGGTGAAAGTGCTGTTTTCACAGTGCTAAGTACTCCCAACTCTACCAACAATGTAGGTTTTTCCAGTTTTCTAAGTCTCTCTTATTTTCTTGTACTTATACTTGGAATTCTCTGTGTAAACCTCTGTAACTTCTCTAGGTAGATGAATCACTGTGTACTTTCTCTTGTTTCTATCTGTTACCAATCTTGAGAAACTCATACATTCTCTTTTCACTGTTTCCCGGTCTTAGAGAAGTAGATTTCTTTCGGCGAAAGTGCTGTTTTCACAGTGCTAAGTACTCCCAACTCTATCAACAATGTAGGTTTTACCAGTTTTCTAAGTCTCTCTCATTTTCTTGTACTTATACTTGGAATTCTCTGTGTAAACCTCTGTAACTTCTCTAGGTAGATGAATCACTGTGTACTTTCTCCTGTTTCTATCTGATACTTATCTTGAGAAACTCATACATTCTCTGTTTCCTGTTTCCCGGTCTTAGAAAAGTAGATTTCTTTCGGCGAAAGTGCTGTTTTCACAGTGCTAAGACCTCCCAACTCTATCAGCGATGTAGGATTTACAAGTTTTCTAAGACTCTCTTATATTCTTGTACTTACACTTGGAATTCTCTGTGTAACCCTCTGTAACTTCTCTAGGTAGGTGAATCATTGTGTACTTTCTCTTGTTTCTATATGTTACCAATCTTGAGAAACTCATACATTCTCTTTTCACTGTTTCCCGATCTTAGAGAAGTAGATTTCTTTCGGCGAAAGTGCTGTTTTCACAGTGCTAAGTACTCCCAACTCTATCAACAATGTACGTTTTACTAGTTTTCTAAGTCTCTCTTATTTTCTCGTACTTGTACTTGGAATTCTCTGTGTAAACCTCTGTAACTTCTCTAGGTAGATGAATCACTGTGTACTTTCTCTTGTTTCTATCTGTTACCAATCTGGAGAAACTCATACATTCTCTTTTCACTGTTTTACGGTCTTAGAGAAGTAACTTTCTTTGGGCGAAAGTGCTGTTTTCACAGTTCTAAGTACTCCGAACTCAATCAACAATGTAAGTTTTACCAGTTTTCTAAGTCTCTCTTATCTTCTTTTACTTACACTTGGAATTTTCTGTGTAAAGCTCTGTAACTTCTCTAGGTAGATGAATCACTGTGTACTTTCTCTTGTTTCTATCTGTTACCAATCTTGAGAAACTCATACATTCTCTTTCCACTGTTTCCCGGTCTTAGAGAAGTAGATTTCTTTCGGCGAAAGTGCTGTTTTTACAGTGCTAAGTACTCCCAACCCAATCAACAATGTAAGTTTTACCAGTTTTCAAAGTCTCTCTTATGTTCTTTTACTTATACTTGGAATTCTCTGTGTAAACCTCTGTAACTTCTCTAGATAGATGAATCACTGTGTACTTTCTCTTGTTTCTATCTGTTACCAATCTTCAGAAACTCATACATTCTCTTTTCACTGTTTCCCGGTCTTAGAGAAGTAGATTTCTTTCGGCGAAAGTGCGGTTTTCACAGTGCTAAGTACACCCAACTCTATAAACAATGTAGGTTTTACCAGTTTTCTAAGTCTCTCTTATTTTCTTGTACTTATACTTGGTATTCTCTGTGTAAACCTCTGTAACTTCTCTAGGTAGATGAATCACTGTGTACTTTCTCTTGTTTCTATCTGTTACTAATCTTGAGAAACTCATACATTCTCTGTTTCCTGTTTCCCGGTCTTAGACAAGTAGATTTCTTTCGGCGAAAGTGCTGTTTTCACAGTGCTAAGTACTCCCAACTCTATCAGCGATGTAGGATTTACAAGTTTTCTAAGACTCTCTTATATTCTTGTACTTACACTTGGAATTCTCTGTGTAACCCTCTGTAACTTCTCTAGGTAGGTGAATCATTGTGTACTTTCTCTTGTTTCTATCTGTTACCAATCTTGAGAAACTCATACATTCTCTTTTCACTGTTTCACGGTCTTAGAGAAGTAGATTACTTTCGGCGAAAGTGCTGTTTTCACAGTGCTAAGTACTCCCAACTCAATCAACAATGTAAGTTTTACCAGTTTTCTAAGTCTCTCTTATCTTCTTTTACTTATACGTGGAATTTTCTGTGTAAACCTCTGTAACTTCTCTAGGTAGATGAATCACTGTGTACTTTCTCTTGTTTCTATCTGTTACCAATCTTGAGAAACTCATACATTCTCTTTTAACTGTTTCCCGGTCTTAGAGAAGTAGATTTCTTTCTGCGAAAGTTCTGTTTTCACAGTGCTAAGTACTCCCAACTCTATCAACAATGTAGGTTTTACCAGTTTTCTAAGTCTCTGTTATTTTCTTGTACTTATACTTGGAATTCTCTGTGTAAACCTCTGTAAATTCTCTAGGTAGATGAATCACTGTGTACTTTCTCTTGTTTCCATCTGTTACTAATCTTGAGAAACTCATACATTCTTTGTTACCTGTTTCCCGGTCTTAGAGAAGTAGATTTCTTTCTGCGAAAGTTCTGTTTTCACAGTGCTAAGTACTCCCAACTCTGTCAACAATGTAGGTTTTACCAGTTTTCTAAGTCTCTCTTATTTTCTTGTACTTGTACTTGGAATTCTCTGTGTAAACCTCTGTAATTTCTCTAGGTAGATGAATCACTGTGTACTTTCTCTTGTTTCTATCTGTTACCAATCTTGAGAAACTCATACATTCTCTTTGCACTGTTTCCCGGTCTTAGAGAAGTAGATTTCTTTGGGCGAAAGTGCTGTTTTCACAGTGCTAAGTACTCCCAGCTCAATCAACAATGTAAGTTTTACCAGTTTTCTAAGTCTCTCTTATTTTCTTGTACTTAAACTTGGAATTTTCTGTGTAAACCTCTGTAAGTTCTCTAGGTGGATGAATCACTGTGTACTTCTTTCGTTTCTATCTGTTACTAATCTTGAGAAACTCATACATTCTCTGTTACCTCTTTCCTGGTGTTAGAGAAGAAGATTTCTTTCGGCGAAAGTGCTGTTTTCACAGTGCTAAGTACTCTCAACTCTATCAACAATGAAGGTTTTACCAGTTTTCTAAGTCTCTCTTATCTTCTTTTACTTATACTTGGAATTTTCTGTGTAAACCTCTGTAACTTCTCTAGGTAGATGAATCACTGTGTACTTTCTCTTGTTTCTATCTGTTACCAATCTTGAGAAACTCATACATTCTCTTTTCACTGTTTCCCGGTCTTAGAGAAGTAGATTTCTTTCGGCGAAAGTGCTGTTTTCACAGTGCTAAGTACTCCCAACTCTATCAACAATGTAGGTTTTACCAGTTTTCTAAGTCTCTCTTATTTTCTTGTACTTATACTTGGAATTCTCTGTGTAAACCTCTGTAACTTCTCTAGGTAGATGAATCACTGTGTACTTTCTCTTGTTTCTATCTGTTACTAATCTTGAGAAACTCATACATTCTCTTTTCACTGTTTCCCGGTCTTAGAGAAGTAGATTTCTTTCAGCGAAAGTGCTGTTTTCACCGTGGTAAGTACTCCCAACTCAGTTAACAATGTAAGTTTTACCAGTTTTCTAAGTCTCTCTTATTTTCTTGTACTTAAACTTGGAATTTTCTGTGTAAACCTCTGTAACTTCTCTAGGTAGATGATTCACTGAGTACTTCTTTTGTTTCTATCTGTTACTAATCTTGAGAAACTCATACATTCTCTGTTACCTGTTTCCCGTTGTTAGAGAAGTAGATTTCTTTCTGCGAAACTGCTGTTTTCACAGTGCTAAGTACTCCCAACTCTATCAACAATGTAGGTTTTACCAGTTTTCTAAGTCTCTCTTATTTTCTTGTACTTATACTTGGAATTCTCTGTGTAAACCTCTGTAACTTCTCTAGGTAGATGAATCACTGTGTACTTTCTCTTGTTTCTATCTGTTACCAATCTTGAGAAACACATACGTTCTCTTTTCACTGTTTCCCGGTTTTAGAGAAGTAAATTTCTTTCGGCGAAAGTGCTGTTTTCACAGTGCTAAGCACTCCCAACTCTATCAACAATGTAGCTTTTACCAGTTTTCTAAGTCTCTCTTATTTTCTTGTACTTATAGTTGTTATTCTCTGTGTAAACCTCTGTAACTTCTCTAGGTAGATGAAGCACTGTGTACTTCTTTTGTTTCTATCTGTTACTAATCTTGAGAAACTCATACATTCTCTGTTACCTGTTTCCTGGTGTTAGAGAAGAAGATTTCTTTCGGCGAAAGTGCTGTTTTCACAGTGCTAAGTACTCTCAACTCTATCAACAATGAAGATTTTAACAGTTTCCTAAGTCTCTCTTATTGTCTTGTACTTATACTTGGAATTCTCTGTGTAAACCTCTGTAACTTCTCTAGGTAGATGAATCACTGTGTACTTTCTCTTGTTTCTCTCTGTTACCAATCTTGAGAAACACATACATTCTCTTTTCACTGTTTCATGGTCTTAGAGAAGTAGATTTCTTTGGGCGAAAGTGCTGTTTTCACAGTGCTAAGTACTCCCAACTCAATCAACAATGTAAGTTTTACCAGTTTTCTAAGTCTCTCTTATCTTCTTTTACTTATACTTTGAATTTTCTGTGTAAACCTCTGTAACTTCTCTAGGTAGATGAATCACTGTGTACTTTCTCTTGTTTCTATCTGTTACCAATCTTGAGAAACTCATACATTCTCTTTTCACTGTTTCCCGGTCTTAGAGAAGTAGATTTCTTTCGGCGAAAGTGCTGTTTTCACAGTGCTAAGTACTCCCAACTCTATCAACAATGTAGGTTTTACCAGTTTTCTAACTCTCTTATTTTCTTGAACTTATACTTGGAATTCTCTGTGTAAACCTCTGTAACTTCTCTAGGTAGATGAATCACTGTGTACTTTCTCTTGTTTCTATCTGTTACTAGTCTTGAGAAACTCATACATTCTCTTTTCACTGTTTCCCGGTCTTAGAGAAGTAGATTTCTTTCGCGAAAGTGCTGTTTTCACAGTGCTAAGTACTCCCAACTCTATCAACAATGTAGGTTTTACCAGTTTTCTAAGTCTCTCTTATTTTCTTGTACTTATACTTGGAATTCTCTGTGTAAACCTCTGTAACTTCTCTAGGTAGATGAATCACTGTGTACTTTCTCTTGTTTCAATCTGTTACTAATCTTGAGAAACTCATACATTCTCTGTTATCTGTTTCCCGGTCTTAGAGAAGTACATTTCTTTGGGTGAAAGTGCTGTTTTCACAGTGCTAAGTACTCCCAACTCTATCAACAATGTAGGTTTTACCAGTTTTCTAAGTCTCTCTTATTTTCTTGTACTTATACTTGGAATTCTCTGTGTAAACCTCTGTAACTTCCCTCGGTAGATGAATCACTGTGTACTTTCTCTTGTTTCTATCTGTTACCAATCTTGAGAAACTCATACATTCTCTTTTCACTATTTCCCGGTCTTAGAGAAGTAGATTTCTTTCGGCGAAAGTGCTGTTTTCACCGTGGTAAGTACTCCCAACTCAGTTAACAATGTAAGTTTTACCAGTTTTCTAAGTCTCTCTTATTTTCTTGTACTTAAACTTGGAATTTTCTGTGTAAACCTCTGTAACTTCTCTAGGTAGATGAATCACTGAGTACTTCTTTTGTTTCTATCTGTTACTAATCTTGAGAAACTCATACATTCTCTGTTACCTGTGTCCCGGTGTTAGAAAAGTAGATTTCTTTCTGCGAAAGTGCTGTTTTCACAGAGCTATGTACTCCCAACTCTATCAACAATGTAGGTTTTAACAGTTTTCTAACTCTCTCTTATTTTCTTGTACTTATACTTGGAATTCTCTGTGTAAACCTCTGTAACTTCTCTAGGTAGATGAATCACTGTGTACTTTCTCTTGTTTCTATCTGTTACCAATCTTGAGAAACACATACATTCTCTTTTCACTGTTTACCGGTTTTAGAGAAGTAGATTTCTTTCTGCGAAAGTGCTGTTTTCACAGTGCTAAGTACTCCCAACCCAATCAACAATGTAAGTTTTACCAGTTTTCTAAGTCTCTCTTATCTTCTTTTACTTATACTTTGAATTTTCTGTGTAAACCTCTGTAACTTCTCTCGGTAGATGAATCACTGTGTACTTTCTCTTGTTTCTATCTGTTACCTATCTTCAGAAACTCATACATTCTCTTTTCACTGTTTCCCGGTCTTAGAGAAGTAGATTTCTTTCGGCGAAAGTGCTGTTTTCACAGTGCTAAGTACTCCCAACTCTATCAACAATGTAGGTTTTACCAGTTTTCTAAGTCTCTCTTATTTTCTTGTACTTAAACTTGGAATTTTCTGTGTAAACCTCTGTAACTTCTCTAGGTAGATGAATCACTGTGTACTTTCTCTTGTTACTATCTTTTACTAATCTTGAGAAACTCATACATTCTCTTTTCACTGTTTCGCGGTATTAGAGAAGTAGATTTCTTTCGGCGAAAGTGCTGTTTTCACAGTGCTAAGTACTCCCAACTGTATCAACAATGTAGGTTTTACCAGTTTTCTAAGTCTCTCTTATTTTCTTATACTTATACTTGGAATTCTCTGTGTAAACCTCTGTAACTACCCTAGGTAGATGAATCACTGTGTACTTTCTCTTGTTTCTATCTGTTACCAATCTTGAGAAACTGATACATTCTCTTTTCTCTGTTTCACGGTCTTAGAGAAGTAGATTTCTTTCAGCAAAAGTGCTGTTTTCACAGTGCTAAGTACTCCCAACTCCATCAACAATGTAGGTTTCACCAGTTTTCTAAGTCTCTCTTATTTTCTTGTACTTATACTTGGAATTCTCTGTGTAAACCTCTGTAACTTCTCTAGGTAGATGAATCACTGTGTACTTCTTTTGTTTCTATCTGTTACTAATCTTGAGAAACTCATACATTCTCTGTTACCTCTTTCCTGGTGTTAGAGAAGAAGATTTCTTTCGACGAAAGTGCTGTTTTCACAGTACTAAGTACTCTCAACTCTATCAACAATGAAGATTTTAACAGTTTCCTAAGTCTCTCTTATTTTCTTGTACTTATACTTGGAATTCTCTGTGTAAACCTCTGTAACTTCTGTAGGTAGATGAATCACTGGGTACTTTCTCTTATTTCTATCTGTTACCAATATTGAGAAACTCATACATTCTCTTTTCACTGTTTCATGGTCTTAGAGAAGTAGATTTCTTTGGGCGACAGTGCTGTTTTCACAGTGCTAAGTACTCCCAACTCAATCAACAATGTAAGTTTTACCAGTTTTCTAAGTCTCTCTTATCTTCTTTTACTTATACTTGGAATTTTCTGTGTAAACCTCTGTAACTTCTCTAGGTAGATGAATCACTGTGTACTTTCTCTTGTTTCTATCTGTTACCAATCTTGAGAAACTCATACATTCTCTTTTCACTATTTCCCGGTCTTAGAGAATTAGATTTCTTTCGGCGAAAGTGCTGTTTTCACCGTGGTAAGTACTCCCAACTCGGTTAACAATGTAAGTTTTACCAGTTTTCTAAGTCTCTCTTATTTTCTTGTACTTAAACTTGGAATTTTCTGTGTAAACCTCTGTAACTTCTCTAGGTAGATGAATCACTGAGTACTTCTTTTGTTTCTATCTGTTACTAATCTTGAGAAACTCATACATTCTCTGTTACCTGTTTCCCGGTCTTAGACAAGTAGATTTCTTTCGGCGAAAGTGCTGTTTTCACAGTGCTAAGTACTCCCAACTCTATCAGCGATGTAGGATTTACAAGTTTTCTAAGACTCTCTTATATTCTTGTACTTACACTTGGAATTCTCTGTGTAACCCTCTGTAACTTCTCTAGGTAGGTGAATCGTTGTGTACTTTCTCTTGTTTCTATATGTTACCAATCTTGAGAAACTCATACATTCTCTTTTCACTGTTTCCCGGTCTTAGAGAAGTAGATTTCTTTCGGCGAAAGTGCTGTTTTCACAGTGCTAAGTACTCCCAACTCTATCAACAATGTAGGTTTTACTAGTTTTCTAAGTCTCTCTTATTTTCTCGTACTTGTACTTGGAATTCTCTGTGTAAACCTCTGTAACTTCTCTAGGTAGATGAATCACTGTGTACTTTCTCTTGTTTCTATCTGTTACCAATCTTGAGAAACTCATACATTCCCTTTTCACTGTTTTACGGTCTTAGAGAAGTAGATTTCTTTGGGCGAAAGTGCTGTTTTCACAGTGCTAAGTACTCCCAACTCAATCAACAATGCAAGTTTTACCAGTTTTCTAAGTCTCTCTTATCTTCTTTTACTTACACGTGGAATTTTCTGTGTAAACCTCTGTAACTTCTCTAGGTAGATGAATCACTGTGTACTGTCTCTTGTTTCTATCTGTTACCAATCTTGAGAAACTCATACATTCTCTTTTCACTGTTTCCCGGTCTTAGAGAAGTAGATTTCTTTCGGCGAAAGTGCTGTTTTCACAGTGCTAAGTACTCCCAACCCAATCAACAATGTAAGTTTTACCAGTTTTCAAAGTCTCTCTTATATTCTTTTACTTATACTTGGAATTCTCTGTGTAAACCTCTGTAACTTCTCTAGATAGATGAATCACTGTGTACTTTCTCTTGTTTCTATCTGTTACCAATCTTCAGAAACTCATACATTCTCTTTTCACTGTTTCCCGGTCTTAGAGAAGTAGATTTCTTTCGGCGAAAGTGCTGTTTTCACAGTGCTAAGTACTCTCAACTCTATCAACAATGTAGGTTTTAACAGTTTTCTATGTCTCTCTTATTTTCTTGTACTTATACTTGGAATTCTCTGTGTAAACCTCTGTAACTTCTCTAGGTAGATGAATCACTGTGTACTTTCTCTTGTTTCTATCTTTTACCAATCTTGAGAAACTCATACATTCTCTTTTCACTGTTTCCCGGTCTTAGAGAAGTAGATTTCTTTCGGCGAAAGTGCGGTTTTCACAGTGCTAAGTACACCCAACTCTATCAACAATGTAGGTTTTACCAGTTTTCTAAGTCTCTCTTATTTTCTTGTACTTATACTTGGAATTCTCTGTGTAAACCTCTGTAACTTCTCTAGGTAGATGAATCACTGTGTACTTTCTCTTCTTTCTATCTGTTACCAATCTTGAGAAACACATAGATTCTCTTTTCACTGTTTCCCGGTCTTAGAGAAGTAGATTTCTTTCGGCGAAAGTGCTGTTTTCACAGTGCTAAGTACTCCCAACTCTATCAACAATGTAGGTTTTACCAGTTTTCTAAGTCTCTCTTATTTTCTTGTACTTATACTTGGAATTCTCTGTGTAAACCTCTGTAACTTCCCTCGGTAGATGAATCACTGTGTACTTTCTCTTGTTTCTATCTGTTACCAATCTTGAGAAACTCATACATTCTCTTTTCACTATTTCCCGGTCTTAGAGAAGTAGATTTCTTTCGGCGAAAGTGCTGTTTTCACAGTGCTAAGTACTCCCAACTCTATCAACAATGTAGGTTTTACCAGTTTTCTAAGTCTCTCTTATTTTCTTGTACTTATACTTGGAATTCTCTGTGTAAACCTCTGTAACTTCTCTAGGTAGATGAATCACTGTGCACTTTCTCTTGTTTCTATCTTTTACCAATCTTGAGAAACTCATACATTCTCTTTTCACTGTTTCGCGGTATTAGAGAAGTAGATTTCTTTCGGCGAAAGTGCTGTTTTCACAGTGCTAAGTACTCCCAACTCTATCAACAATGTAGCTTTTACCAGTTTTCTAAGGCTCTCTTATTTTCTTGTACTTATACTTGGTATTCTCTGTGTAAACCTCTGTAACTTCTCTAGGTAGATGAATCACTGTGTACTTTCTCTTCTTTCTATCTGTTACCAATCTTGAGAAACTCATACATTCTCTTTTCACTATTTCCTGGTCTTAGAGAAGTAGATTTCTTTCGGCGAAAGTGCTGTTTTCACCGTGGTAGGTACTCCCAACTCAGTTAACAATGTAAGTTTTACCAGTTTTCTAAGTCTCTCTTATTTTCTTGTACTTAAACTTGGAATTTTCTGTGTAAACCTCTGTAACTTCTCTAGGTAGATGAATCACTGAGTACTTCTTTTGTTTCTATCTGTTACTAATCTTGAGAAACTCATACATTCTCTGTTACCTGTGTCCCTGTGTTAGAAAAGTAGATTTCTTTCTGCGAAAGTGCTGTTTTCACAGAGCTATGTACTCCCAACTCTATCAACAATGTAGGTTTTAACAGTTTTCTAACTCTCTCTTATTTTCTTGTACTTATACTTGGAATTCTCTGTGTAAACCTCTGTAACTTCTCTAGGTAGATGAATCACTGTGTACTTTCTCTTGTTTCTATCTGTTACCAATCTTGAGAAACACATACCTTCTCTTTTCACTGTTTACCGGTTTTAGAGAAGTAGATTTCTTTCTGCGAAAGTGCTGTTTTCACAGTGCTAAGTACTCCCAACCCAATCAACAATGTAAGTTTTACCAGTTTTCTAAGTCTCTCTTATCTTCTTTTACTTATACTTTGAATTTTCTGTGTAAACCTCTGTAACTTCTCTCGGTAGATGAATCACTGTGTACTTTCTCTTGTTTCTATCTGTTACCTATCTTCAGAAACTCATACATTCTCTTTTCACTGTTTCCCGGTCTTAGAGAAGTAGATTTCTTTCGGCGAAAGTGCTGTTTTCACAGTGCTAAGTACTCCCAACTCTATCAACAATGTAGGTTTTACCAGTTTTCTAAGTCTCTCTTATTTTCTTGTACTTAAACTTGGAATTTTCTGTGTAAACCTCTGTAACTTCTCTAGGTAGATGAATCACTGTGTACTTTCTCTTGTTACTATCTTTTACTAATCTTGAGAAACTCATACATTCTCTTTTCACTGTTTCGCGGTATTAGAGAAGTAGATTTCTTTCGGCGAAAGTGCTGTTTTCACAGTGCTAAGTACTCCCAACTGTATCAACAATGTAGGTTTTACCAGTTTTCTAAGTCTCTCTTATTTTCTTACACTTATACTTGGAATTCTCTGTGTAAACCTCTGTAACTACCCTAGGTAGATGAATCACTGTGTACTTTCTCTTGTTTCTATCTGTTACCAATCTTGAGAAACTGATACATTCTCTTTTCTCTGTTTCACGGTCTTAGAGAAGTAGATTTCTTTCAGCAAAAGTGCTGTTTTCACAGTGCTAAGTACTCCCAACTCCATCAACAATGTAGGTTTTACCAGTTTTCTAAGTCTCTCTTATTTTCTTGTACTTATACTTGGAATTCTCTGTGTAAACCTCTGTAACTTCTCTAGGTAGATGAATCACTGTGTACTTCTTTTGTTTCTATCTGTTACTAATCTTGAGAAACTCATACATTCTCTGTTACCTCTTTCCTGGTGTTAGAGAAGAAGATTTCTTTCGACGAAAGTGCTGTTTTCACAGTGCTAAGTACTCTCAACTCTATCAACAATGAAGATTTTAACAGTTTCCTAAGTCTCTCTTATTTTCTTGTACTTATACTTGGAATTCTCTGTGTAAACCTCTGTAACTTCTGTAGGTAGATGAATCACTGGGTACTTTCTCTTATTTCTATCTGTTACCAATATTGAGAAACTCATACATTCTCTTTTCACTGTTTCATGGTCTTAGAGAAGTAGATTTCTTTGGGCGACAGTGCTGTTTTCACAGTGCTAAGTACTCCCAACTCAATCAACAATGTAAGTTTTACCAGTTTTCTAAGTCTCTCTTATCTTCTTTTACTTATACTTGGAATTTTCTGTGTAAACCTCTGTAACTTCTCTAGGTAGATGAATCACTGTGTACTTTCTCTTGTTTCTATCTGTTACCAATCTTGAGAAACTCATACATTCTCTTTTCACTATTTCCCGGTCTTAGAGAATTAGATTTCTTTCGGCGAAAGTGCTGTTTTCACCGTGGTAAGTACTCCCAACTCAATCAACAATGAAAGTTTTACCAGTTTTCTAAGTCTCTCTTATCTTCTTTTACTTACACTTGGAATTCTCTGTGTAAACCTCTGTAACTTCTCTAGGTAGATGAATCACTGTGTACTGTCTCTTGTTTCTATCTGTTACCAATCTTGAGAAACTCATACATTCCCTTTTCACTGTTTCCCGGTCTTAGAGAAGTAGATTTCTTTCGGCGAAAGTGCTGTTTTCACAGTGCTAAGTACTCCCAACCCAATCAACAATGTAAGTTTTACCAGTTTTCAAAGTCTCTCTTATATTCTTTTACTTATACTTGGAATTCTCTGTGTAAACCTCTGTAACTTCTCTAGATAGATGAATCACTGTGTACTTTCTCTTGTTTCTATCTGTTACCAATCTTGAGAAACTCATACATTCTCTTTTCACTATTTCCCGGTCTTAGAGAATTAGATTTCTTTCGGCGAAAGTGCTGTCTTCACAGTGCTAAGTACTCCCAACTCTATCAACAATGTAGGTTTTACCAGTTTTCTAAGTCTCTGTTATTTTCTTGTACTTATACTTGGAATTCTCTGTGTAAACCTCTGTAAATTCTCTAGGTAGATGAATCACTGTGTACTTTCTCTTGTTTCCATCTGTTACTAATCTTGAGAAACTCATACATTCTTTGTTACCTGTTTCCCGGTCTTAGAGAAGTAGATTTCTTTCTGCGAAAGTTCTGTTTTCACAGTGCTAAGTACTCCCAACTCTGTCAACAATGTAGGTTTTACCAGTTTTCTAAGTCTCTCTTATTTTCTTGTACTTGTACTTGGAATTCTCTGTGTAAACCTCTGTAATTTCTCTAGGTAGATGAATCACTGTGTACTTTCTCTTGTTTCTATCTGTTACCAATCTTGAGAAACTCATACATTCTCTTTGCACTGTTTCCCGGTCTTAGAGAAGTAGATTTCTGTGGGCGAAAGTGCTGTTTTCACAGTGCTAAGTACTCCCAGCTCAATCAACAATGTAAGTTTTACCAGTTTTCTAAGTCTCTCTTATTTTCTTGTACTTAAACTTGGAATTTTCTGTGTAAACCTCTGTAAGTTCTCTAGGTGGATGAATCACTGTGTACTTCTTTCGTTTCTATCTGTTACTAATCTTGAGAAACTCATACATTCTCTGTTACCTCTTTCCTGGTGTTAGAGAAGAAGATTTCTTTCGGCGAAAGTGCTGTTTTCACAGTGCTAAGTACTCTCAACTCTATCAACAATGAAGATTTTAACAGTTTCCTAAGTCTCTCTTATTGTCTTGTACTTATACTTGGAATTCTCTGTGTAAACCTCTGTAACTTCTCTAGGTAGATGAATCACTGTGTACTTTCTCTTGTTTCTCTCTGTTACCAATCTTGAGAAACACATACATTCTCTTTTCACTGTTTCATGGTCTTAGAGAAGTAGATTTCTTTGGGCGAAAGTGCTGTTTTCACAGTGCTAAGTACTCCCAACTCAATCAACAATGTAAGTTTTACCAGTTTTCTAAGTCTCTCTTATCTTCTTTTACTTATACTTTGAATTTTCTGTGTAAACCTCTGTAACTTCTCTAGGTAGATGAATCACTGTGTACTTTCTCTTGTTTCTATCTGTTACCAATCTTGAGAAACTCATACATTCTCTTTTCACTGTTTCCCGGTCTTAGAGAAGTAGATTTCTTTCGGCAAAAGTGCTGTTTTCACAGTGCTAAGTACTCCCAACTCTATCAACAATGTAGGTTTTACCAGTTTTCTATCTCTCTTATTTTCTTGAACTTATACTTGGAATTCTCTGTGTAAACCTCTGTAACTTCTCTAGGTAGATGAATCACTGTGTACTTTCTCTTGTTTCTATCTGTTACTAGTCTTGAGAAACTCATACATTCTCTTTTCACTGTTTCCCGGTTTAGAGAAGTAGATTTCTTTCGCGAAAGTGCTGTTTTCACAGTGCTAAGTACTCCCAACTCTATCAACAATGTAGGTTTTACCAGTTTTCTAAGTCTCTCTTATTTTCTTGTACTTATACTTGGAATTCTCTGTGTAAACCTCTGTAACTTCTCTAGGTAGATGAATCACTGTGTACTTTCTCTTGTTTCTATCTGTTACTACTCTTGAGAAACTCATACATTCTCTGTTACCTGTTTCCCGGTCTTAGAGAAGTAGATTTCTTTCGGCGAAAGTGCTGTTTTCACAGTGCTAAGTACTCCCCACTCTATCAACAATGTAGGTTTTACCAGTTTTCTAAGTCTCTCTTATTTTCTTGTACTTAAACTTGGAATTTTCTGTGTAAACCTCTGTAACTTCTCTAGGTAGATGTATCACTGTGTACTTCTTTTGTTTCTATCTGTCACTAATCTTGAGAAACTCATACATTCTCTGTTACCTGTTTCCTGGTGTTAGAGAAGAAGATTTCTTTCGGCGAAAGTGCTGTTTTCACAATGCTAAGTACTCTCAACTCTATCAACAGTGAAGGTTTTCCAGTTTCCTAAGTCTCTCTTATTTTCTTGTACTTATACTTGGAATTCTCTGTGTAAACCTCTGTAACTTCTCTAGGTAGATGAATCACTGTGTACTTTCTCTTGTTTCTATCTGTTACCAATCTTGAGAAACTCATACATTCTCTTTTCACTGTTTCTCGGTCTTAGAGAAGTAGATTTCTTTGGGCGAAAGTGCTGTTTTCACAGTGCTAAGTACTCCCAACTCAATCAACAATGTAAGTTTTACCAGTTTTCTAAGTCTCTCTTGTTTTCTTGTACTTAAACTTGGAATTTTCTGTGTAAACCTCTGTAACTTCTCTAGGTAGATGAATCACTGTGTACTTCTTTTGTTTCTATCTGTTACTAATCTTGAGAAACTTATACATTCTCTGTTACCTCTTTCCTGGTGTTAGAGAAGAATATTTCTTTCGGCGAAAGTGCTGTTTTCACAGTGCTAAGTACTCTCAACTCTATCAACAATGAAGGTTTTACCAGTTTTCTAAGTCTCTCTTATCTTCTTTTACTTATACTTTGAATTTTCTGTGTAAACCTCTGTAACTTCTCTAGGTAGATGAATCACTATGTACTTTCTCTTGTTTCTATCTGTTACCAATCTTGAGAAAATCATACATTCTCTTTTCACTGTTTCCCGGTCTTAGAGAAGTAGATTTCTTTCGGCGAAAGTGCTGTTTTCACAGTGCTAAGTACTCCCAACTCTATCAACAATGTAGGTTTTACCAGTTTTCTAAGTCTCTCTTATTTTCTTGTACTTATACTTGGAATTCTCTGTGTAAACCTCTGTAACTTCTCTAGGTAGATGAGTCACTGTGTACTTTCTCTTGTTTCTATCTGTTACCAATCTTGAGAAACTCATACATTCTCTTTTCACTGTTTCACGGTGTTAGAGAAGTAGATTTCTTTCTGCGAAAGTGCTGTTTTCACAGTGCTAAGTACTCCCAACCCAATCAACAATGTAAGTTTTACCAGTTTTCTAAGTCTCTCTTATCTTCTTTTGCTTATACGTGGAATTTTCTGTGTAAACCTCTGTAACTTCTCTAGGTAGATGAATCACTGTGTACTTTCTCCTGTTTCTATCTGTTACCAATCTTGAGAAACTCATACATTCTCTTTTCACTGTTTCCCGGTCTTAGAGAAGTAGATTTCTTTCGGCGAAAGTGCTGTTTTCACAGTGCTTAGTACTCCCAACTCTATCAACAATGTAGGTTTTACCAGTTTTCTAAGTCTCTCTTATTTTCTTGTACTTATACTTGGAATTCTCTGTGTAAACATCTGTAACTTCTCTAGGTAGATGAATCACTGTGTACTTTCTCTTCTTTCTATCTGTTACCAATTTTGAGAAACTCATACATTCCCTTTTCACTATTTCCCGGTCTTAGAGAAGTAGATTTCTTTCGGCGAAAGTGCTGTTTTCACCGTGGTAAGTACTCCCAACTCAGTTAACAATGTAAGTTTTACCAGTTTTCTAAGTCTCTCTTATTTTCTTGTACTTAAACTTGGAATTTTCTGTGTAAACCTCTGTAACTTCTCTAGGTAGATGAATCACTGAGTACTTCTTTTGTTTCTATCTGTTACTAATCTTGAGAAACTCATACATTCTCTGTTACCTGTTTCCCGTTGTTAGAGAAGTAGATTTCTTTCTGCGAAACTGCTGTTTTCACAGTGCTAAGTACTCCCAACTCTATCAACAATGTAGGTTTTACCAGTTTTCTAAGTCTCTCTTATTTTCTTGTACTTATACTTGGAATTCTCTGTGTAAACCTCTGTAACTTCTCTAGGTAGATGAATCACTGTGTACTTTCTCTTGTTTCTATCTGTTACCAATCTTGAGAAACACATACATTCTCTTTTCACTGTTTCCCGGTTTTAGAGAAGTAAATTTCTTTCGGCGAAAGTGCTGTTTTCACAGTGCTAAGTACTCCCAACTCTATCAACAATGTAGCTTTTACCAGTTTTCTAAGTCTCTCTTATTTTCTTGTACGTATAGTTGTTATTCTCTGTGTAAACCTCTGTAACTTCTCTAGGTAGATGAAGCACTGTGTACTTCTTTTATTTCTATCTGTTACTAATCTTGAGAAACTCATACATTCTCTGTTACCTGTTTCCTGGTGTTAGAGAAGAAGATTTCTTTCGGCGAAAGTGCTGTTTTCACAGTGCTAAGTACTCTCAACTCTATCAACAATGAAGATTTTAACAGTTTCCTAAGTCTCTCTTATTGTCTTGTACTTATACTTGGAATTCTCTGTGTAAACCTCTGTAACTTCTCTAGGTAGATGAATCACTGTGTACTTTCTCTTGTTTCTCTCTGTTACCAATCTTGAGAAACACATACATTCTCTTTTCACTGTTTCATGGTCTTAGAGAAGTAGATTTCTTTGGGCGAAAGTGCTGTTTTCACAGTGCTAAGTACTCCCAACTCAATCAACAATGTAAGTTTTACCAGTTTTCTAAGTCTCTCTTATCTTCTTTTACTTATACTTTGAATTTTCTGTGTAAACCTCTGTAACTTCTCTAGGTAGATGAATCACTGTGTACTTTCTCTTGTTTCTATCTGTTACCAATCTTGAGAAACTCATACATTCTCTTTTCACTGTTTCCCGGTCTTAGAGAAGTAGATTTCTTTCGGCAAAAGTGCTGTTTTCACAGTGCTAAGTACTCCCAACTCTATCAACAATGTAGGTTTTACCAGTTTTCTATCTCTCTTATTTTCTTGAACTTATACTTGGAATTCTCTGTGTAAACCTCTGTAACTTCTCTAGGTAGATGAATCACTGTGTACTTTCTCTTGTTTCTATCTGTTACTAGTCTTGAGAAACTCATACATTCTCTTTTCACTGTTTCCCGGTTTAGAGAAGTAGATTTCTTTCGCGAAAGTGCTGTTTTCACAGTGCTAAGTACTCCCAACTCTATCAACAATGTAGGTTTTACCAGTTTTCTAAGTCTCTCTTATTTTCTTGTACTTATACTTGGAATTCTCTGTGTAAACCTCTGTAACTTCTCTAGGTAGATGAATCACTGTGTACTTTCTCTTGTTTCTATCTGTTACTACTCTTGAGAAACTCATACATTCTCTGTTACCTGTTTCCCGGTCTTAGAGAAGTAGATTTCTTTCGGCGAAAGTGCTGTTTTCACAGTGCTAAGTACTCCCCACTCTATCAACAATGTAGGTTTTACCAGTTTTCTAAGTCTCTCTTATTTTCTTGTACTTAAACTTGGAATTTTCTGTGTAAACCTCTGTAACTTCTCTAGGTAGATGTATCACTGTGTACTTCTTTTGTTTCTATCTGTCACTAATCTTGAGAAACTCATACATTCTCTGTTACCTGTTTCCTGGTGTTAGAGAAGAAGATTTCTTTCGGCGAAAGTGCTGTTTTCACAATGCTAAGTACTCTCAACTCTATCAACAGTGAAGGTTTTCCAGTTTCCTAAGTCTCTCTTATTTTCTTGTACTTATACTTGGAATTCTCTGTGTAAACCTCTGTAACTTCTCTAGGTAGATGAATCACTGTGTACTTTCTCTTGTTTCTATCTGTTACCAATCTTGAGAAACTCATACATTCTCTTTTCACTGTTTCTCGGTCTTAGAGAAGTAGATTTCTTTGGGCGAAAGTGCTGTTTTCACAGTGCTAAGTACTCCCAACTCAATCAACAATGTAAGTTTTACCAGTTTTCTAAGTCTCTCTTGTTTTCTTGTACTTAAACTTGGAATTTTCTGTGTAAACCTCTGTAACTTCTCTAGGTAGATGAATCACTGTGTACTTCTTTTGTTTCTATCTGTTACTAATCTTGAGAAACTTATACATTCTCTGTTACCTCTTTCCTGGTGTTAGAGAAGAATATTTCTTTCGGCGAAAGTGCTGTTTTCACAGTGCTAAGTACTCTCAACTCTATCAACAATGAAGGTTTTACCAGTTTTCTAAGTCTCTCTTATCTTCTTTTACTTATACTTTGAATTTTCTGTGTAAACCTCTGTAACTTCTCTAGGTAGATGAATCACTATGTACTTTCTCTTGTTTCTATCTGTTACCAATCTTGAGAAAATCATACATTCTCTTTTCACTGTTTCCCGGTCTTAGAGAAGTAGATTTCTTTCGGCGAAAGTGCTGTTTTCACAGTGCTAAGTACTCCCAACTCTATCAACAATGTAGGTTTTACCAGTTTTCTAAGTCTCTCTTATTTTCTTGTACTTATACTTGGAATTCTCTGTGTAAACCTCTGTAACTTCTCTAGGTAGATGAGTCACTGTGTACTTTCTCTTGTTTCTATCTGTTACCAATCTTGAGAAACTCATACATTCTCTTTTCACTGTTTCACGGTGTTAGAGAAGTAGATTTCTTTCTGCGAAAGTGCTGTTTTCACAGTGCTAAGTACTCCCAACCCAATCAACAATGTAAGTTTTACCAGTTTTCTAAGTCTCTCTTATCTTCTTTTGCTTATACGTGGAATTTTCTGTGTAAACCTCTGTAACTTCTCTAGGTAGATGAATCACTGTGTACTTTCTCCTGTTTCTATCTGTTACCAATCTTGAGAAACTCATACATTCTCTTTTCACTGTTTCCCGGTCTTAGAGAAGTAGATTTCTTTCGGCGAAAGTGCTGTTTTCACAGTGCTAAGTACTCCCAACTCTATCAACAATGTAGGTTTTACCAGTTTTCTAAGTCTCTCTTATTTTCTTGTACTTATACTTGGAATTCTCTGTGTAAACCTCTGTAACTTTTCTAGATAGATGAATCACTGTGTACTTTCTCTTGTTTCTATCTGTTACCAATCTTGAGAAACTCATACATTTTCTTTTCAGTGTTTCACGGTCTTAGAGAAGTAGATTTCTTTTGGCGAAAGTGCTGTTTTCACAGTGCTAAGTACTCCCAACTCTATCAACAATGTAGGTTTTACCAGTTTTCTAAGTCTCTCTTATTTTCTTGTACTTATACTTGGAATTCTCTGTGTAAACCTCTGTAACTTCTCTAGGTAGATGAATCACTGTGTACGTTCTCTTGTTTCAATCTGTTACTAATCTTGAGAAACTCATACATTCTCTGTTATCTGTTTCCCGGTCTTAGAGAAGTACATTTCTTTGGGTGAAAGTGCTGTTTTCACAGTGCTAAGTACTCCCAACTCTATCAACAATGTAGGTTTTACCAGTTTTCTAAGTCTCTCTTATTTTCTTGTACTTATACTTGGAATTCTCTGTGTAAACCTCTGTAACTTCCCTCGGTAGATGAATCACTGTGTACTTTCTCTTGTTTCTATCTGTTACCAATCTTGAGAAACTCATACATTCTCTTTTCACTATTTCCCGGTCTTAGAGAAGTAGATTTCTTTCGGCGAAAGTGCTGTTTTCACAGTGCTAAGTACTCCCAACTCTATCAACAATGTAGATTTTACCAGTTTTCTAAGTCTCTCTTATTTTCTTGTACTTATACTTGGAATTCTCTGTGTAAACCTCTGTAACTTCTCTAGGTAGATGAATCACTGTGTACTTTCTCTTGTTTCAATCTGTTACTAATCTTGAGAAACTCATACATTCTCTGTTATCTGTTTCCCGGTCTTAGAGAAGTACATTTCTTTGGGTGAAAGTGCTGTTTTCACAGTGCTAAGTACTCCCAACTCTATCAACAATGTAGGTTTTTCCAGTTTTCTAAGTCTCTCTTATTTTCTTGTACTTATACTTATAATTCTCTGTGTAAACCTCTGTAACTTCTCTAGGTAGATGAATCACTGTGTACTTTCTCTTGTTTCTATCTGTTACCAATCTTGAGAAACTCATACATTCTCTTTTCACTGTTTCCCGGTCTTAGAGAAGTAGATTTCTTTCGGCGAAAGTGCTGTTTTCACAGTGCTAAGTACTCCCAACTCTATCAACAATGTAGGTTTTACCAGTTTTCTAAGTCTCTCTCATTTTCTTGTACTTAACTTGGAATTTTCTGTGTAAACCTCTGTAACTTCTCTAGGTAGATGAATCACTGAGTACTTCTTTGTGTTTCTATCTGTTACTAATCTTGAGAAACTCATACATTCTCTGTTACCTGTTTCCCGGTCTTAGACAAGTAGATTTCTTCGGCGAAAGTGCTGTTTTCACAGTGCTAAGTACTCCCAACTCTATCAGCGATGTAGGATTTACAAGTTTTCTAAGACTCTCTTATATTCTTGTACTTACACTTGGAATTCTCTGTGTAACCCTCTGTAACTTCTCTAGGTAGGTGAATCGTTGTGTACTTTCTCTTGTTTCTATATGTTACCAATCTTGAGAAACTCATACATTCTCTTTTCACTGTTTCCCGGTCTTAGAGAAGTAGATTTCTTTCGGCGAAAGTGCTGTTTTCACAGTGCTAAGTACTCCCAACTCTATCAACAATGTAGGTTTTACTAGTTTTCTAAGTCTCTCTTATTTTCTCGTACTTGTACTTGGAATTCTCTGTGTAAACCTCTGTAACTTCTCTAGGTAGATGAATCACTGTGTACTTTCTCTTGTTTCTATCTGTTACCAATCTTGAGAAACTCATACATTCCCTTTTCACTGTTTTACGGTCTTAGAGAAGTAGATTTCTTTGGGCGAAAGTGCTGTTTTCACAGTGCTAAGTACTCCCAACTCAATCAACAATGCAAGTTTTACCAGTTTTCTAAGTCTCTCTTATCTTCTTTTACTTACACTTGGAATTTTCTGTGTAAACCTCTGTAACTTCTCTAGGTAGATGAATCACTGTGTACTGTCTCTTGTTTCTATCTGTTACCAATCTTGAGAAACTCATACATTCTCTTTTCACTGTTTCCGGTCTTAGAGAAGTAGATTTCTTTCGGCGAAAGTGCTGTTTTCACAGTGCTAAGTACTCCCAACCCAATCAACAATGTAAGTTTTACCAGTTTTCAAAGTCTCTCTTATTTTCTTGTACTTATACTTGGAATTCTCTGTGTAAACCTCTGTAACTTCTCTAGATAGATGAATCACTGTGTACTTTCTCTTGTTTCTATCTGTTACCAATCTTCAGAAACTCATACATTCTCTTTTCACTGTTTCCCGGTCTTAGAGAAGTAGATTTCTTTCGGCGAAAGTGCTGTTTTCACAGTGCTAAGTACTCTCAACTCTATCAACAATGTAGCTTTTACCAGTTTTCTAAGTCTCTCTTATTTTCTTGTACTTAAACTTGGAATTTTCTGTGTAAACCTCTGTAACTTCTCTAGGTAGATGAATCACTGTGTACTTCTTTTGTTTCTATCTATTACTAATCTTGAGAAACTCATACATTCTCTGTTACCTGTTTCCTGGTGTTAGAGAAGAAGATTTCTTTCGGCGAAAGTGCTGTTTTCACAGTGCTAAGTACTCTCAACTCTATCAACAATGAAGGTTTTACCAGTTTCCTAAGTCTCTCTTATTTTCTTGTACTTATACTTGGAATTCTCTGTGTAAACCTCTGTAAATAATCTAGGTAGATGAATCACTGTGTACTTTCTCTTGTTTCTATCTGTTACCAAAATTGAGAAACTCATACATTCTCTTTTCACTGTTTCCCGGTCTTAGAGAAGTAGATTTCTTTCGGCGAAAGTGCTGTTTTCACAGTGCTAAGTACTCCCAACCCAATCACAATGTAAGTTTTACCACTTTTCAAAGTCTCTCTTATCTTCTTTTACTTATACTTGGAATTTTCTGTGTAACCCTCTGTAACTTCTCTAGGTAGATGAATCACTGTGTACTCTCTCTTGTTTCTATCTGTTACCAATCTTGAGAAACTCATACATTCTCTTTTCACTGTTTCCCGGTATTAGAGAAGTAGATTTCTTTCGGCGAAAGTGCTGTTTTCACAGTGCTAAGTACTCCCAACTCTATCAACAATGTAGCTTTTACCAGTTTTCTAAGGCTCTCTTAATTTCTTGTACTTATACTTGGAGTTCTCTGTGTAAACCTCTGTAACTTCTCTAGGTAGATGAATCACTGTGTACTTTCTCTTGTTTCTATCTGTTACCAATCTTGAGAAACTCATACATTCTCTTTTCACTGTTTCACGGTCTTAGAGAAGTAGATTTCTTTCGGCAAAAGTGCTATTTTCACAGTGCTAAGTACTCCCAACTCTATCAACAATGTAGATTTTACCAGTTTTCTAAGTCTCTCCTATTTTCTTGTACTTATACTTGGAATTCTCTGTGTAAACCTCTGTAACTTCTCTAGGTAGATGAATCACTGTGTTCTTCTTTTGTTTCTATCTGTTACTAATCTTTAGAAACTCATACATTCTCTGTTACCTGTTTCCTGGTGTTAGAGAAGAAGATTTCTTTCGGCGAAAGTGCTGTTTTCACAGTGCTAAGTACTCCCAACTCTATCAACAATGTAGGTTTTAGCAGTTTTCTAAGTCTCTCTTATTTTCTTGTACTTATACTTGGAATTCTCTGTATAAACCTCTGTAACTTCTCTAGGTAGGTGAATCACTGTGTACTTTCTCTTGTTTCTATCTGTTACCAATCTTGAGAAACTCATACATTCTCTTTTCACTGTTTCACGATCTCAGAGACGTAGATTTCTTTGGGCGAAAGTGCTGTTTTCACAGTGCTAAGTACTCCCAACTCAATCAACAATGTAAGTTTTACCAGTTTTCTAAGTCTCTCTTATCTTCTTTTACTTATACTTGGAATTCTCTGTGAAAACCTCTGTAACTTCTCTAGGTAGATGAATCACTGTGTACTTTCTCTTGTTTCTATCTGTTACCAATCTTGAGAAACTCATACATTCTCTGTTACCTGTTTCCCGGTCTTAGAGAAGAAGATTTCTTTCGGCGAAAGTGCTGTTTTCACAGTGCTAAGTACTCCCAAGTCTATCAACAATGTAGGTTTTACCAGTTTTCTAAGTCTGCCTTTTTTTCTTGTACTTATACTTGGAATTCTCTGTGTAAACCTCTGTAACTTCTCTAGGTAGATGAATCACTGTGTACTTTCTCTTGTTTCTATCTGTTACCAATCTTGAGAAACTCATACATTCTCTTTTCACTGTTTCCCGGTCTTAGAGAAGTAGATTTCTTTCGGCGAAAGTGCTGTTTTCACAGTGCTAAGTACTCCCAACTCTATCAACAATGTAGGTTTTACCAGTTTTCTAAGTCTCTCTTATATTCTTGTACTTAAACTTGGAAATTTCTATGTAAACTTCTGTAACTTCTCTAGGTAGATGAATCACTGTGTACTTCTTTTGTTTCTATCTGTTACTAATCTTGAGAAACTCATACATTCTCTGTTACCTGTTTCCTGGTGTTAGAGAAGAAGATTTCTTTCGGCGAAAGTGCTGTTTTCACAGTGCTAAGTACTCTCAACTCTATCAACAATGAAGGTTTTACCAGCTTCCTAAGTCTCTCTTATTTTGTTGTACTTATACTTGCAATTCTCAGTGTAAACCTCTGTAACTTCTCTAGGTAGATGAATCACTGTGTACTTTCTCTTGTTTCTATCTGTTACCAATCTTGAGAAACTCATACATTCTCTTTTCAGTGTTTCACGGTCTTAGAGAAGTAGATTTCTTTCGGCGAAAGTGCTGTTTTCACAGTGCTAAGTACTCCCAACTCAATCAACAATGTAAGTTTTACCAGTTTCCTAAATCTCTCTTATCTTCTTTTACTTATACTTGGAATTCTCTGTGTAAACCTCTGTAACTTCTCTATGTAGATGAATCACTGTGTACTTTCTCTTGTTTCTATCTGTTCCCAATCTTGAGAAACTCATACATTCTCTTTTCACTGTTTCCCGGTCTTAGAGAAGTAGATTTCTTTCGCGATAGTGCTGTTTTCACAGTGCTAAGTACTCCCAACTCTATCAACAATGTAGGTTTTACCAGCTTTCTAAGTCTCTCTTATTTTCTTGTAATTATACTTGGAATTCTCTGTGTAAACCTCTGTAACTTCTCTAGGTAGATGAATCACTGTGTACTTTCTCTTCTTTCTATCTGTTACCAATCTTGAGAAACTCATACATTCTCTTTTCATTATTTCCCGGTCTTAGAGAAGTAGAATTCTTTCAGCGAAAGTGCTGTTTTCACCGTGCTAAGTACTCCAAACTCAGTTAAGAATGTAAGTTTTACCAGTTATCTAAGTCTCTCTTATTCTCTTGTACTTAAACTTGGAATTTTCTGTGTAAACCTCTGTAACGTCGCTAGGTAGATGAATCACTGAGTACTTCTTTTGTTTCTATCTGTTACTAATCTTGAGAAACTCAAACATTCTCTGTTACCTGTTTCCCGGTGTTAGAGAAGTAGATTTCTTTGTGCGAAAGTGCTGTTTTCACAGTGCTAAGTACTCCCAACTCTATCACCAATGTAGGTTTTACCAGTTTTCTAAGTCTCTCTTATTTTCTTGTACTTATACTTGGAATTCTCTGTGTAAACCTCTGTAACTTCTCTAGGTAGATGAATCACTGTGTACTTTCTCTTGTTTCTATCTGTTACCAATCTTGAGAAACTCATACATTCTCTTTTCACTGTTTCCCGGTCTTAGAGAAGTAGATTTCTTTGGGCAAAAGTGCTGTTTTCACAGTGCTTAGTACTCCCAACTCAATCAACAATGTAGGTTTTACCAGAGTTCTAAGTCTCTCTTATCTTCTTTTACTTACACTTGGAATTTTCTGTGTAAACATCTGTAACTTCTCTAGGTAGGTGAATCACTGTGTACTTTCTCTTGTTTCTATCTGTTACCAATCTTGAGAATCTCATACATTCTCTTTTCACTGTTTCCCGGTCTTAGAGAAGTAGATTTCCTTCAGCGAAAGTGCTGTTTTCACAGTGCTAAGTACTCCCAACTCTATCAACAATGTAGGTTTTAGCAGTTTTCTAAGTCTCTCTTATTTTCTTGTACTTATACTTGGAATTCTCTGTGTAAACCTCTGTAACTTCTCTAGGTAGGTGAATCACTGTGTACTTTCTCTTGTTTCTATCTGTTACCAATCTTGAGAAACTCATACATTCTCTTTTCACTGTTTCACGGTCTCAGAGACGTAGATTTCTTTGAGCGAATGTGCTGTTTTCACAGTGCTAAGTACTCCCAACTCAATCAACAATGTAAGTTTTACCAGTTCTCTAAGTCTCTCTTATCTTCTTTTACTTATACTTGGAATTTTCTGTGTAATCCTCTGTAACTTCTCTAGGTAGATGAATCACTGTGTTCTTCTTTTGTTTCTATCTGTTACTAATCTTTAGAAACTCATATATTCTCTGTTACCTGTTTCCTGGTGTTAGAGAAGAAGATTGCTGTCGGCGAAAGTGCTGTTTTCACAGTGCTAAGTACTCCCAACTCTATCAACAATGTAGCTTTTACCAGTTTTCTACGTCTCTCTTATTTTCTTGTACTTATACTTGGAATTCTCTGTGTAAACCTCTGTAACTTCTCTAGGTAGATGAATCACTGTGTACTGTCTCTTGTTTCTATCTGTTACTAATCTTGAGAAAATCATACATTCTCTGTTACCTGTTTCCCGGTGTTAGAGAAGTAGATTTCTTTCGGCGAAAGTGCTGTTTTCACATTGCTAAGTACCCCCAACTCTATCAACAATGTAGGTTTTACCAGTTTTCTAAGTCTGCCTTATTTTCTTGTACTTATACTTGAAATTCTCTGTGTAAACCTCTGTAACTTCTCTAGGTAGATGAATCACTGTGTAATTTCTCTTGTTTCTATCTGTTACTAATCTTGAGAAACTCATACATTCTCTGTTACCTGTTTCCCGGTCTTAGAGAAGAAGATTTCTTTTGGCGAAAGTGCTGTTTTCACAGTGCTAAGTACTCCCAACTCTATCAACAATGTAGGTTTTACCAGTTTTCTAAGTCTGCCTTATTTTCTTGTACTTATACTTGGAATTCTCTGTGTAAACCTCTGTAACTTCTCTAGGTAGATGAATCATTGTGTACTTTCTCTTGTTTCTATCTGTTACCAATCTGGAGAAACTCATACATTCTCTTTTCACTGTTTCACGGTCTTAGAGAAGTAGATTTCTTTCTGCGAAAGTGCTGTTTTCACAGTGCTAAGAACTCCCACTCTATCAACAATGTAGGTTTTACCAGTTTTCTAAGTCTCTCTTATTTTCTTGTAATTCTACTTGGAATTCTCTGTGTAAACCTCTGTAACTTCTCTAGGTAGATGAATCACTGTGTACTTTCTCTTGTTTCTATCTGTTACCAATCTTGAGAAACTCATACATTCTCTTTTCACTGTTTCCCGGTCTTAGAGAAGTAGATTTCTTTCGGCGAAAGTGCTGTTTTCACAGTGCTAAGTACTCCCAACTCTATCAACAAAGTAGGTTTTACCAGTTTTCTAAGTCTCTCTTATTTTCTTGTACTTAAACTTGGAATTTTCTGTGTAAACCTCTGTAACTTCTCTAGGTAGATGAATCACTGTGTACTTCTTTTGTTTCTATCTGTTACTAATCTTGAGAAACTTATACATTCTCTGTTACCTGTTTCCTGGTGTTAGAGAAGAAGATTTCTTTCGGCGAAAGTGCTGTTTTCACAGTGCTAAGTACTCTCAACTCTATCAACTATGAAGGTTTTACCAGTTTCCTAAGTCTCTCTTATTTTCTTGTACTTATACTTGGAATTCTCTGTGTAAACCTCTGTAACTTCTCTAGGTAGATGAGTCACTGTGTACTTTCTCTTGTTTCTATCTGTTACCAATCTTGAGAAACTCATACATTCTCTTTTCACTGTTTCCCGGGCTTAGAGAAGTAGATTTCTTTCTGCGAAAGTGCTGTTTTCACAGTGCTAAGTACTCCCAACTCTATCAACAATGTAGGTTTTACCAGTTTTCTAAGTCTGCCTTATTTTCTTGTACTTATACTTGGAATTCTCTGTGTAAACCTCTGTAACTTTTCCAGGTAGATGAATCACTGTGTACTTTCTCTTGTTTGTATCTGTTACTAATCTTGAGAAACTCATACATTCTCTTTTCACTGTTTCCCGGTCTTAGAGAAGAAGATTTCTTTCGGCGAAAGTGCTGTTTTCACAGTGCTAAGTACTCCCAACTCTATCAACAATGTAGGTTTTACCAGTTTTCTAAGTCTGCCTTATTTTCTTGTACTTATACTTGGAATTCTCTGTGTAAACCTCTGTAACTTCTCTAGGTAGATGAATCACTGTGTACTTTCTCTTGTTTCTATCTGTTACCAAAATTGAGAAACTCATACATTCTCTTTTCACTGTTTCACGGTCTTAGAGAAGTAGATTTCTTTCGGCGAAAGTGCTGTTTTCACAGTGCTAAGTACTCCCAACTCTATCAACAATGTAGCTTTTACCAGTTTACTAAGGCTCTCTTAATTTCTTGTACTTATACTTGGAGTTCTCTGTGTAAACCTCTGTAACTTCTCTAGGTAGATGAATCACTGTGTACTTTCTCTTGTTTCTATCTGTTACCAATCTTGAGAAACTCATACATTCTCTTTTCACTGTTTCACGGTCTTAGAGAAGTAGATTTCTTTCGGCAAAAGTGCTATTTTCACAGTGCTAAGTACTCCCAACTCTATCAACAATGTAGATTTTACCAGTTTTCTAAGTCTCTCCTATTTTCTTGTACTTATACTTGGAATTCTCTGTGTAAACCTCTGTAACTTCTCTAGGTAGATGAATCACTGTGTTCTTCTTTTGTTTCTATCTGTTACTAATCTTTAGAAACTCATACATTCACTGTTACCTGTTTCCTGGTGTTAGAGAAGAAGATTTCTGTCGGCGAAAGTGCTGTTTTCACAGTGCTAAGTACTCCCAACTCTATCAACAATGTAGGTTTTAGCAGTTTTCTAAGTCTGCCTTATTTTCTTGTACTTATACTTGGAATTCTCTGTGAAAACCTCTGTAACTTCTCTAGGTAGATGAATCACTGTGTACTTTCTCTTGTTTCTATCTGTTACCAATCTTGAGAAACTCATACATTCTCTGTTACCTGTTTCCCGGTCTTAGAGAAGAAGATTTCTTTCGGCGAAAGTGCTGTTTTCACAGTGCTAAGTACTCCCAAGTCTATCAGCAATGTAGGTTTTACCAGTTTTCTAAGTCTGCCTTAGTTTCTTGTACTTATACTTGGAATTCTCTGTGTAAACCTCTGTAACTTCTCTAGGTAGATGAATCACTGTGTACTTTCTCTTGTTTCTATCTGTTACTAATCTTGAGAAACTCATACATTCTCTGTTACCTGTTTCCCAGTCTTAGAGAAGAAGATTTCTTTCGGCGAAAGTGCTGTTTTCACAGTGCTAAGTACTCCCAAGTCTATCAACACTGTAGGTTTTACCAGTTTTCTAAGTCTGCCTTATTTTCTTGTACTTATACTTGGAATTCTCTGTGTAAACCTCTGTAACTTCTCTAGGTAGATGAATCACTGTGTACTTTCTCTTGTTTCTATCTGTTACCAATCTTGAGAAACTCATACATTTTCTTTTCAGTGTTTCACGGTCTTAGAGAAGTAGATTTCTTTGGGCGAAAGTGCTGTTTTCACCGTGCTAAGTACTGCCAACTCAGTTAAGAATGTAAGTTTTACCAGTTTTCTAAGTCTCTCTTATTTTCTTGTACTTAAACTTGGAATTTTCTGTGTAAACGTCTGTAACGTCGCTAGGTAGATGAATCACTGAGTACTTCTTTTGTTTCTATCTGTTACTAATCTTGAGAAACTCATACATTCTCTGTTACCTGTTTCCCGGTGTTAGAGAAGTAGATTTCTTTGTGCGAAAGTGCTGTTTTCACAGTGCTAAGTACTCCCAACTCTATCACCAATGTAAGTTTTACCAGTTTTCTAAGTCTCTCTTATTTTCTTGTACTTATACTTGGAATTCTCTGTGTAAACCTCTGTAACTTCTCTAGGTAGATGAATCACTGTGTACTTTCTCTTGTTTCTATCTGTTACCAATCTTGAGAAACTCATACATTCTCTTTTCACTGTTTCCCGGTCTTAGAGAAGTAGATTTCTTTCGGCGAAAGTGCTGTTTTCACAGTGCTAAGTACTCCCAACCCAATCAACAATGTAAGTTTTACCAGTTTTCTAAGTCTCTCTTATCTTCTTTTACTTATACTTTGAATTTTCTGTGTAAACCTCTGTAACTTCTCTAGGTACATGAATCACTGTGTACTTTCTCTTGTTTCTATCTGTTACCAATCTTGAGAAACTCATACATTCTCTTTTCACTGTTTCCCGGTCATAGAGAAGTAGATTTCTTTCAGCGAAAGTGCTGTTTTCACAGTGCTAAGTACTCCCAGCCCAATCAACAATGTAAGTTTTACCAGTTTTCTACGTCTCTCTTATCTTCTTTTACTTATACTTGGAATTTTCTGTGTAAACCTCTGTAACTTCTCTAGGTAGATGAATCACTGTGTACTTTCTCTTGTTTCTATCTGTTACCAACCTTGAGAAACTCATACATTCTCTTTTCACTGTTTCCCGGTCATAGAGAAGTAGATTTCTTTCGGTGAAAGTGCTGTTTTCACACTGCTAAGTACTTCCAACTCTATCAACAATGTAGGTTTTACCAGTTTTCTAAGTCTCTCTTATTTTCTTGTACTTATACTTGGAATTCTCTGTGTAAACCTCTGTAACTTCTCTAGGTAGATGAATCACTGTGTACTTTCTCTTGTTTCTATCTGTTACCAATCTTGAGAAACTCATACATTCTCTTTTCACTGTTTCCCGGTCTTAGAGAAGTAGATTTCTTTCTGCGAAAGTGCTGTTTTCACAGTGCTGAGTACTCCCAACTCTATCAACTATGTAGGTTTTACCTGTTTTCTAAGTCTCTCTTATTTTCTTGTACTTATACTTGGAATTCTCTGTGTAAACCTCTGTAACTTCTCTAGGTAGATGAATCACAGTGTACTTTCTCTTGTTTCTATCTGTTACCAATCTTGAGAAACTCATACATTCTCTTTTCACTGTTTTACGGTCTTAGAGAAGTAGATTTCTTTGGGCGAAAGTGCTGTTTTCACAGTGCTTAGTACTCCCAACTCAATCAACAATGTAAGTTTTACCAGTTTTCTAAGTCTCTCTTATCTTCTTTTACTTACACTTGGAATTTTCTGTGTAAACCTCTGTAACTTCTCTAGGTAGGTGAATCACTGTGTACTTTCTCTTGTTTCTATCTGTTACCAATCTTGAGAATCTCACACATTCTCTTTTCACTGTTTCCCGGTCTTAGAGAAGTAAATTTCCTTCGGCGAAAGTGCTGTTTTCACAGTGCTAAGTACTCCCAACTCTATCAACAATGTAGGTTTTAGCAGTTTTCTAAGTCTCTCTTATTTTCTTGTACTTATACTTGGAATTCTCTGTGTAAACCTCTGTAACTTCCCTAGGTAGGTGAATCACTGTGTACTTTCTCTTGTTTCTATCTGTTACCAATCTTGAGAAACTCATACATTCTCTTTTCACTGTTTCCCGGTCTTAGAGAAGTAGATTTCTTTCGGCGAAAGTGCTGTTTTCACAGTGCTAAGTACTCCCAACTCTATCAACAATGTAGGTTTTACCAGTTTTCTAAGTCTCTCTTATTTTCTTGTACTTAAACTTGGAATTTTCTGTGTAAACCTCTGTAACTTCTCTAGGTAGATGAATCACTGTGTACTTCTTTTGTTTCTATCTGTTACTAATCTTGAGAAACTCATACATTCTCTGTTACCTGTTTCCTGGTGTTAGAGAAGAAGATTTCTTTCGGCGAAAGTGCTGTTTTCACAGTGCTAAGTACTCTCAACTCTATCAACAATGAAGGTTTTACCAGTTTCCTAAGTCTCTCTTATTTTCTTGTACTTATACTTGGAATTCTCTGTGTAAACCTCTGTAACTTCTCTAGGTAGATGAATCACTGTGTAATTTCTCTTGTTTCTATCTGTTACCAAAATTGAGAAACTCATACATTCTCTTTTCACTGATTCACGGTCTTAGAGAAGTAGATTTCTTTGGGCGAAAGTGCTGTTTTCACAGCGCTAAGTACTCCCAACCCAATCAACAATGTAAGTTTTACCAGTTTTCAAAGTCTCTCTTGTCTTCTTTTACTTATACTTGGAATTTTCTGTGTAAACCTCTGTAACTTCTCTAGGTAGATGAATCACTCTGTACTTTCTCTTTTTTCTATCTGTTACCAATCTTGAGAAACTCATACATTCTCTTTTCACTGTTTCCCGGTCTTAGAGAAGTAGATTTCTTTCGGCGAAAGTGCTGTTTTCACAGTGCTAAGTACTCCCAACCCAATCAACAATGTAAGTTTTACCACTTTTCAAAGTCTCTCTTATCTTCTTTTACTTATACTTGGAATTTTCTGTGTACCCCTATGTAACTTCTCTAGGTAGATGAATCACTGTGTACTCTCTCTTGTTTCTATCTGTTACCAATCTTGAGAAACTCATACATTCTCTTTTCACTGTTTCCCGGTATTAGAGAAGTAGATTTCTTTCGGCGAAAGTGCTGTTTTCACAGTGCTAAGTACTCCCAACTCTGTCAACAATGTAGCTTTTACCAGTTTTCTAAGGCTCTCTTAATTTCTTGTACTTATACTTGGAATTCTCTGTGTAAACCTCTGTAACTTCTCTAGGTAGATGAATCACTGTGTACTTTCTCTTGTTTCTATCTGTTACCAATCTTGAGAAACTCATACATTCTCTTTTCACTGTTTCACGGTCTTAGAGAAGTAGATTTCTTTCGGCAAAAGTGCTATTTTCACAGTGCTATGTACTCCCAACTCTGTCAACAATGTAGCTTTTACCAGTTTTCTAAGGCTCTCTTAATTTCTTGTACTTATACTTGGAATTCTCTGTGTAAACCTCTGTAACTTCTCTAGGTAGATGAATCACTGTGTTCTTCTTTTGTTTCTATCTGTTACTAATCTTGAGAAACTCATATATTCTCTGTTACCTGTTTCCTGGTGTTAGAGAAGAAGATTGCTGTCAGCGAAAGTGCTGTTTTCACAGTGCTAAGTACTCCCAACTCTATCAACAATGTAGGTTTTAGCAGTTTTCTAAGTCTCTCTTATTTTCTTTTACTTATACTTGGAATTCTCTGTATAAACCTCTGTAACTTCTCTACGTAGGTGAATCACTGTGTACTTTCTCTTGTTTCTATCTGTTACCAATCTTGAGAAACTCATACATTCTCTTTTCACTGTTTCACAGTCTCAGAGACGTAGATTTCTTTGGGCGAAAGTGCTGTTTTCACAGTGCTAAGTACTCCCAACTCAATCAACAATGTAAGGTTTACCAGTTCTCTAAGTCTCTCTTATCTTCTTTTACTTATACTTGGAATTTTCTGTGTAATCCTCTGTAACTTCTCTAGGTAGATGAATCACTGTGTACTTTCTGTTGTTTCTATCTCTTACCAATCTTGAGAAACTCATACATTCTCTTTTCACTGTTTCCCGGTCTTAGAGAAGTAGATTTCTTTCGGCGAAAGTGCTGTTTTCACAGTGCTAAGTACTCCCAACTCTATCAACAATGTAGGTTTTACCAGTTTTCTAAGTCTGCCTTAGTTTCTTGTACTTATACTTGGAATTCTCTGTGTAAACCTCTGTAACTTCTCTAGGTAGATGAATCACTGTGTACTTTCTCTTGTTTCTATCTGTTACCAATCTTGAGAAACTCATACATTCTCTGTTACCTGTTTCCCGGTCTTAGAGAAGAACATTTCTTTCGGCGAAAGTGCTGTTTTCACAGTGCTAAGTACTCCCAAGTCTATCAACAATGTAGGTTTTACCAGTTTTCTAAGTCTGCCTTATTTTCTTGTACTTATACTTGGAATTCTCTGTGTAAACCTCTGTAACTTCTCTAGGTAGATGAATCACTGTGTACTTTCTCTTGTTTCTATCTGTTACCAATCTTGAGAAACTCATACATTCTCTTTTCACTGTTTCCCGGTCTTAGAGAAGTAGATTTCTTTCGGCGAATGTGCTGTTTTCACAGTGCTAAGTACTCCGAACTCTATCAACAATGTAGGTTTTACCAGTTTTCTAAGTCTCTCTTATATTCTTGTACTTAAACTTGGAAATTTCTGTGTAAACTTCTGTAACTTCTCTAGATAGATGAATCACTGTGTACTTCTTTTGTTTCTATCTGTTACTAATCTTGAGAAACTCATACATTCTCTGTTACCTGTTTCCGGGTGTTAGAGAAGAAGATTTCTTTCGGCGAAAGTGCTGTTTTCACAGTGCTAAGTACTCTCAACTCTATCAACAATGAAGGTTTTACCAGTTTCCTAAGTGTCTCTTATTTTCTTGTACTTATACTTGGAATTCTCTGTGTAAACCTCTGTAACTTCTCTAGGTAGATGAATCACTGTGTACTTTCTCTTGTTTCTATCTGTTACCAATCTTGAGAAACTCATACATTCTCTTTTCAGTGTTTCACGGACTTAGAGAAGTAGATTTCTTTCGGCGAAAGTGCTGTTTTCACAGTGCTAAGTACTCCCAACTCTATCAGCAATGTAGGTTTTACCAGTTTTCTAAGTCTGCCTTAGTTTCTTGTACTTATACTTGGAATTCTCTGTGTAAACCTCTGTTACTTCTCTAGGTAGATGAATCACTGTGTACTTTCTCTTGTTTCTATCTGTTACTAATCTTGAGAAACTCATACATTCTCTGTTACCTGTTTCCCGGTCTTAGAGAAGAAGATTTCTTTCGGCGAAAGTGCTGTTTTCACAGTGCTAAGTACTCCCAAGTCTATCAACAATGTAGGTTTTACCAGTTTTCTAAGTCTGCCTTATTTTCTTGTACTTATACTTGGAATTCTCTGTGTAAACCTCTGTAACTTCTCTAGGTAGATGAATCACTGTGTACTTTCTCTTGTTTCTATCTGTTACCAATCTTGAGAAACTCATACATTCTCTTTTCAGTGTTTCACGGTCTTAGAGAAGTAGATTTCTCTGGGCGAAAGTGCTGTTTTCACCGTGCTAAGTACTGCCAACTCAGTTAAGAATGTAAGTTTTACCAGTTTTCTAAGTCTCTCTTATTTTCTTGTACTTAAACTTGGAATTTTCTGTGTAAACCTCTGTAACGTCGCTAGGTAGATGAATCACTGAGTACTTCTTTTGTTTCTATCTGTTACTAATCTTGAGAAACTCATACATTCTCTGTTACCTGTTTCCCGGTGTTAAAGAAGTAGATTTCTTTGTGCGAAAGTTCTGTTTTCACAGTGCTAAGTACTCCCAACTCTATCACCAATGTAGGTTTTACCAGTTTTCTAAGTCTCTCTTATTTTCTTGTACTTATACTTGGAATTCTCTGTGTAAACCTCTGTAACTTCTCTAGGTAGATGAATCACTGTGTACTTTCTCTTGTTTCTATCTGTTACCAATCTTGAGAAACTCATACATTCTCTTTTCACTGTTTCCCGGTCTTAGAGAAGTAGATTTCTTTCGGCGAAAGTGCTGTTTTCACAGTGCTAAGTACTCCCAACCCAATCAACAATGTAAGTTTTACCAGTTTTCTAAGTCTCTCTTATCTTCTTTTACTTATACTTTGAATTTTCTGTGTAAACCTCTGTAACTTCTCTAGGTAGATGAATCACTGTGTACTTTCTCTTGTTTCTATCTGTTACCAATCTTGAGAAACTCATACATTCTCTTTTCACTGTTTCACGGTCTTAGAGAAGTAGATTTCTTTCGGCAAAAGTGCTATTTTCACAGTGCTATGTACTCCCAACTCTGTCAACAATGTAGCTTTTACCAGTTTTCTAAGGCTCTCTTAATTTCTTGTACTTATACTTGGAATTCTCTGTGTAAACCTCTGTAACTTCTCTAGGTAGATGAATCACTGTGTTCTTCTTTTGTTTCTATCTGTTACTAATCTTGAGAAACTCATATATTCTCTGTTACCTGTTTCCTGGTGTTAGAGAAGAAGATTGCTGTCAGCGAAAGTGCTGTTTTCACAGTGCTAAGTACTCCCAACTCTATCAACAATGTAGGTTTTAGCAGTTTTCTAAGTCTCTCTTATTTTCTTTTACTTATACTTGGAATTCTCTGTATAAACCTCTGTAACTTCTCTACGTAGGTGAATCACTGTGTACTTTCTCTTGTTTCTATCTGTTACCAATCTTGAGAAACTCATACATTCTCTTTTCACTGTTTCACAGTCTCAGAGACGTAGATTTCTTTGGGCGAAAGTGCTGTTTTCACAGTGCTAAGTACTCCCAACTCAATCAACAATGTAAGGTTTACCAGTTCTCTAAGTCTCTCTTATCTTCTTTTACTTATACTTGGAATTTTCTGTGTAATCCTCTGTAACTTCTCTAGGTAGATGAATCACTGTGTACTTTCTGTTGTTTCTATCTCTTACCAATCTTGAGAAACTCATACATTCTCTTTTCACTGTTTCCCGGTCTTAGAGAAGTAGATTTCTTTCGGCGAAAGTGCTGTTTTCACAGTGCTAAGTACTCCCAACTCTATCAACAATGTAGGTTTTACCAGTTTTCTAAGTCTGCCTTAGTTTCTTGTACTTATACTTGGAATTCTCTGTGTAAACCTCTGTAACTTCTCTAGGTAGATGAATCACTGTGTACTTTCTCTTGTTTCTATCTGTTACCAATCTTGAGAAACTCATACATTCTCTGTTACCTGTTTCCCGGTCTTAGAGAAGAACATTTCTTTCGGCGAAAGTGCTGTTTTCACAGTGCTAAGTACTCCCAAGTCTATCAACAATGTAGGTTTTACCAGTTTTCTAAGTCTGCCTTATTTTCTTGTACTTATACTTGGAATTCTCTGTGTAAACCTCTGTAACTTCTCTAGGTAGATGAATCACTGTGTACTTTCTCTTGTTTCTATCTGTTACCAATCTTGAGAAACTCATACATTCTCTTTTCACTGTTTCCCGGTCTTAGAGAAGTAGATTTCTTTCGGCGAATGTGCTGTTTTCACAGTGCTAAGTACTCCGAACTCTATCAACAATGTAGGTTTTACCAGTTTTCTAAGTCTCTCTTATATTCTTGTACTTAAACTTGGAAATTTCTGTGTAAACTTCTGTAACTTCTCTAGATAGATGAATCACTGTGTACTTCTTTTGTTTCTATCTGTTACTAATCTTGAGAAACTCATACATTCTCTGTTACCTGTTTCCGGGTGTTAGAGAAGAAGATTTCTTTCGGCGAAAGTGCTGTTTTCACAGTGCTAAGTACTCTCAACTCTATCAACAATGAAGGTTTTACCAGTTTCCTAAGTGTCTCTTATTTTCTTGTACTTATACTTGGAATTCTCTGTGTAAACCTCTGTAACTTCTCTAGGTAGATGAATCACTGTGTACTTTCTCTTGTTTCTATCTGTTACCAATCTTGAGAAACTCATACATTCTCTTTTCAGTGTTTCACGGACTTAGAGAAGTAGATTTCTTTCGGCGAAAGTGCTGTTTTCACAGTGCTAAGTACTCCCAACTCTATCAGCAATGTAGGTTTTACCAGTTTTCTAAGTCTGCCTTAGTTTCTTGTACTTATACTTGGAATTCTCTGTGTAAACCTCTGTTACTTCTCTAGGTAGATGAATCACTGTGTACTTTCTCTTGTTTCTATCTGTTACTAATCTTGAGAAACTCATACATTCTCTGTTACCTGTTTCCCGGTCTTAGAGAAGAAGATTTCTTTCGGCGAAAGTGCTGTTTTCACAGTGCTAAGTACTCCCAAGTCTATCAACAATGTAGGTTTTACCAGTTTTCTAAGTCTGCCTTATTTTCTTGTACTTATACTTGGAATTCTCTGTGTAAACCTCTGTAACTTCTCTAGGTAGATGAATCACTGTGTACTTTCTCTTGTTTCTATCTGTTACCAATCTTGAGAAACTCATACATGGTCTTTTCACTGTTTCACGGTCTTAGAGAAGTAGATTTCTTTCTGCGAAAGTGCTGTTTTCACAGTGCTAAGTCTTCCCAACCCAATCAACAATGTAAGTTTTACCAGTTTTCTAAGTCTCTCTTATCTTCTTTTACTTATACGTGGAATTTTCTGTGTAAACCTCTGTAACTTCTCTAGGTAGATGAATCACTGTGTACTTTCTCTTGTTTCTATCTGTTACCAATCTTGAGAAACTCATACATTCTCTTTTCACTGTTTCCCGGTCTTAGAGAAGTAGATTTCTTTCGGCAAAAGTGCTGTTTTCACAGTGCTAAGTACTCCCAACTCTATCAACAATGTAGGTTTTACCAGTTTTCTAAGTCTCTCTTATTTTCTTGTACTTATACTTGGAATTCTCTGTGTAAACCTCTGTAACTATTCTAGGTAGATGAATCACTGTCTACTTTCTCTTGTTTCTATCTGTTACCAATCTTGAGAAACTCATACATTTTCTTTTCAGTGTTTCCCGGTCTTAGAGAAGTAGATTTCTTTCGGCGAAAGTGCTGTTTTCACAGTGCTAAGTACTCCAAACCCAATCAACAATGTAAGTTTTACCAGTTTTCTAAGTCTCTCTTATCTTGTTTTACTTATACTTGGAATTCTCTGTGTAAACCTATGTAACTTCTCTAGGTAGATGAATCACTGTGTACTTTCTCTTGTTTCTATCTGTTACTAATCTTGAGAAACTCATAAATTCCCTTTTCACTGTTTCCCGGTCTTAGAGAAGTAGATTTCTTTCGGCGAAAGTGCTGTTTTCACAGTGCTAAGTACTCCCAACTCTATCAACAATGTAGGTTTTACCAGTTTTCTAAGTCTCTCTTATTTTCTTGTACTTATACTTGGAATTCTCTGTGTAAACCTCTGTAACTTCTCTAGGTAGATGAATCACTGTGTACTTTCTCTTCTTTCTATCTGTTACCAATCTTGAGAAACTCATACATTCTCTTTTCACTGTTTCCCGGTCTTAGAGAAGTAGATATCTTTCGGCGAAAGTGCTGTTTTCACAGTGCTAAGTACTCTCAAGTCTATCAACAATGTACGTTTTACCAGTTTTAAAAGTCTCTCTTATTTTCTTGTACTTATACTTGGAATTCTCTGTGTAAACCTCTGTAACTTCTCTACGGAGATGAATCACTGTGTACTTTCTCTTGTTTCTATCTGTTACTAATCTTGAGAAACTCATACATTCTCGGTTACCTGTTTCCCGGTCTTAGAAAAGTAGATTTCTTTCGGCGAAAGTGCTGTTTTCACAATGCTAAGTACTCCCAACTCTATCAACAATGTAGGTTTTACCAGTTTTCTAAGTCTCTCTTATTTTCTTGTACTTATACTTGGAATTCTCTGTGTAAACCTCTGTAACTTCTCTACGTATATGAATCACTGTGTACTTTCTCTTGTTTCTATCTGTTACCAATCTTGAGAAACTCATACATTCTCTTTTCACTGTTTCACGGTCTTAGAGAAGTAGATTTCTTTCTGCGAAAGTGCTGTTTTCACAGTGCTAAGTACTCCGAACCCAATCAACAATGTAAGTTTTACCTGTTTTCTAAGTCTCTCTTATTTTCTTGTACTTATACTTGGAATTCTCTGTGTAAACCTCTGTAACTTCTCTACGTAGATGAATCACTGTGTACTTTCTCTTGTTTCTATCTGTTACCAATCTTGAGAAACTCATACATTTTCTTTTCAGTGTTTCACGGTCTTAGAGAAGTAGATTTCTTTCGGCGAAAGTGTTGTTTTCACAGTGCTAAGTACTCCAAACCCAATCAACAATGTATGTTTTACCAGTTTTCTAAGTCTCTCTTATCTTGTTTTACTTATACTTGGAATTCTCTGTGTAAACCTCTGTAACTTATCTAGGTAGATTAATCACTGTGTACTTTCTCTTGTTTCTATCTGTTACTAATCTTGAGAAACTCATACATTCTCTGTTACCTGTTTCCCGGTGTTAGAGAAGTATATTTCTTTCTGCGAAAGTGCTGTTTTCACAGTGCTAAGTACTCCCAACTCTATAAACAATGTAGGTTTTACCAGTTTTCTAAGTCTCTCTTATTTTCCTGTACTTATACTTGGAATTCTCTGTGTAAACCTCTGTAACTTCTCTAGGTAGATGAATCACTGTGTACTTTCTCTTGTTTCTATCTGTTACCAATCTTGAGAAACTCACACATTCTCTTTTCACTGTTTCACGGTCTTAGAGAAGTAGATTTCTTTCTGCGAAAGTGCTGTTTTCACAGTGCTAAGTACTCCCAACCCAATCAACAATGTAAGTTTTACCAGTATTCTAAGTCTCTCTTATCTTCTTTTACTTATACGTGGAATTTTCTGTGTAAACCTCTGTAACTTCTCTAGGTAGATGAATCACTGTGTACTTTCTCTTGTTTCTATCTGTTACTAATCTTGAGAAACTCATACATTGTCTTTTCACTGTTTCCCGGTCTTAGAGAAGTAGATTTCTTTCGGCGAAAGTGCTGTTTTCACAGTGCTAAGTACTCCCAACTCTATCAACAATGTAGGTTTTACCAGTTTTCTAAGTCTCTCTTATTTCCTTGTACTTATACTTGGAATTCTCTGTGTAAACCTCTCTAACTTTTCTAGGTAGATGAATCACTGTGTACTTTCTCTTGTTTCTATCTGTTACCAATCTTGAGAAACTCATACATTTTCTTTTCAGTGTTTCACGGTCTTAGAGAAGTAGATTTCTTTCAGCGAAAGTGCTGTTTTCACAGTGCTAAGTATTCCAAACCCAATCAACAATGTAAGTTTTACCAGTTTTCTAAGTCTCTCTTATCTTGTTTTACTTATACTTGGAATTCTCTGTGTAAACCTCTGTAACTTCTCTAGGTAGATGAATCACTGTGTACTTTCTCTTGTTTCTATCTGTTACCAATCTAGAGAAACTCATACATTCCCTTTTCACTGTTTCCCGGTCTTAGAGAAGTAGATTTCTTTCGGCGAAAGTGCTGTTTTCACAGTGGTATGTATTCCCAACTCTATCAACAATGTAGGTTTTACCAGTTTTCTAAGTCTCTCTTATTTTCTTGTACTTATACTTGGAATTCTCTGTGTAAACCTCTGTAACTTCTCTAGGTAGATGAATCACTGTGTACTTTCTCTTGTTTCTATCTGTTACTAATCTTGAGAAACTCATACATTCTCTGTTACCTGTTTCCCGGTCTTAGGGAAGTAGATTTCTTTGGGTGAAAGTGCTGTTTTCACAGTGCTAAGTACTCCCAACTCTATCAACAATGTAGGTTTTTCCAGTTTTCTAAGTCTCTCTTATTTTCTTGTACTTATACTTGGAATTCTCTGTGTAAACCTCTGTAACTTCTCTAGGTAGATGAATCACTGTGTACTTTCTCTTGTTTCTATCTGTTACCAATCTTGAGAAACTCATACATTCTCTTTTCACTGTTCCACGGTCTTAGAGAAGTAGATTTCTTTTTGCGAAAGTGCTGTTTTCACAGTGCTAAGTACTCCCAATCCAATCAACAATGTAAGTTTTACCAGTTTTCTAAGTCTCTCTTATCTTCTTTTACTTATACGTGGAATTTTCTGTGTAAACCTCTGTAACTTCTCTAGGTAGATGAATCACTGTGTACTTTCTCTTGTTTCTATCTGTTACCAATCTTGAGAAACTCATACATTCTCTTTTCACTGTTTCCCGGTCTTAGAGAAGTAGATTTCTTTCGGCAAAAGTGCTGTTTTCACAGTGCTAAGTACTCCCAACTCTATCAACAATGTAGGTTTTACCAGTTTTCTAAGTCTCTCTTATTTTCTTGTACTTATACTTGGAATTCTCTGTGTAAACCTCTGTAACTTTTCTAGGTACTTGAATCACTGTGTACTTTCTCTTGTTTCTATCTGTTACCAATCTTGAGAAACTCATACATTTTCTTTTCAGTGTTTCCCGGTCTTAGAGCAGTAGATTTCTTTCGGCGAAAGTGCTGTTTTCACAGTGCTAAGTACTCCAAACCCAATCAACAATGTAAGTTTTACCAGTTTTCTAAGTCTCTCTTATCTTGTTTTACTTATACTTGGAATTCTCTGTGTAAACCTCTGTAACTTCTCTAGGTAGATGAATCACTGTGTACTTTCTCTTGTTTCTATCTGTTACTAATCTTGAGAAACTCATACATTCCCTTTTCACTGTTTCCCGGTCTTAGAGAAGTAGATTTCTTTCGGCGAAAGTGTTGTTTTCACAGTGCTAAGTACTCCCAACTCTATCAACAATGTAGGTTTTACCAGTTTTCTAAGTCTCTCTTATTTTCTTGTACTTATACTTGGAATTCTCTGTGTAAACCTCTGTAACTTCTCTAGGTAGATGAATCACTGTGTACTTTCTCTTCTTTCTATCTGTTACCAATCTTGAGAAACTCATACATTCTCTTTTCATTGTTTCGCGGTCTTAGAGAAGTAGATATCTTTCGGCGAAAGTGCTGTTTTCACAGTGCTAAGTACTCTCAACTGTATCAACAATGTAGGTTTTACCAGTTTTCTAAGTCTCTCTTATTTTCTTGTACTTATACTTGGAATTCTCTGTGTAAACCTCTGTAACTTCTCTACGGAGATGAATCACTGTGTACTTTCTCTTGTTTCTATCTGTTACTAATCTTGAGAAACTCATACATTCTCGGTTACCTGTTTCCCGGTCTTAGAAAAGTAGATTTCTTTCGGCGAAAGTGCTGTTTTCACAGTGCTAAGTACTCCCAACTCTATCAACAATGTAGGTTTTACCAGTTTTCTAAGTCTCTCTTATTTTCTTGTACTTATACTTGGAATTCTCTGTGTAAACCTCTGTAACTTTTCTAGGTAGATGAATCACTGTGTACTTTCTCTTGTTTCTATCTGTTACCAATCTTGAGAAACTCATACATTTTCTTTTCAGTGTTTCACGGTCTTAGAGAAGAAGATTTCTTTCGGCGAAAGTGCTGTTTTCACAGTGCTAAGTACTCCAAACCCAATCAACAATGTAAGTTTTACCAGTTTTCTAAGTCTGTCTTATCTTGTTTTACTTATACTTGGAATTCTCTGTGTAAACCTCTGTAACTTCTCTAGGTAGATGAATCACTGTGTACTTTCTCTTGTTTCTATCTGTTACTAATCTTGAGAAACTCATACATTCCCTTTTCACTGTTTCCCGGTCTTAGAGAAGTAGATTTCTTTCGGCGAAAGTGCTGTTTTCACAGTGCTAAGTACTCCCAACTCTATCAACAATGTAGGTTTTACCAGTTTTCCAAGTCTCTCTTATTTTCTTGTACTTATACTTGGAATTCTCTGTGTAAACCTCTGTAACTTCTCTAGGTAGATGAATCACTGTGTACTTTCTCTTGTTTCTATCTGTTACTAATCTTGAGAAACTCATACATTCTCTGTTACCTGTTTCCCGGTCTTAGAAAGTAGATTTCTTTGGGTGAAAGTGCTGTTTTCACAGTGCTAAGTACTCCCAACTCTATCAACAATGTAGGTTTTTCCAGTTTTCTAAGTCTCTCTTATTTTCTTCTACTTATACTTGGAATTCTCTGTGTAAACCTCTGTAACTTCTCTAGGTAGATGAATCACTGTGTACTTTCTCTTGTTTCTATCTGTTACTAATCTTGAGAAACTCATAAATTCTCTGTTACCTGTTTCCCGGTCTTAGAGAAGTAGATTTCTTTCGGCGAAAGTGCTGTTTTCACAGTGCTAAGTACTCCCAACTCTATCAACAATGTAGGTTTTACCAGTTTTCTAAGTCTCTCTTATTTTCTTGTACTTATACTTGGAATTCTCTGTGTAAACCTCTGTAACTTCTCTAGGCAGATGAATCACTGTGTACTTTCTCTTGTTTCTATCTGTTACCAATCTTGAGAAACTCATACATTTTCTTTTCAGTGTTTCACGGTCTTAGAGAAGTAGATTTCTTTCGGCGAAAGTGCTGTTTTCACAGTGCTAAGTACTCCAAACCCAATCAACAATGTAAGTTTTACCAGTTTTCTAAGTCTCTCTTATCTTGTTTTACTTATACTTGGAATTCTCTGTGTAAACCTCTGTAACTTCTCTAGGCAGATGAATCACTGTGTACTTTCTGTTTCTATCTGTTACTAATCTTGAGAAACTCATACATTCTCTGTTACCTGTTTCCCGGTCTTAGAGAAGTAGATTTCTTTGGGTAAAAGTGCTGTTTTCACAGTGCTAAGTACTCCCAACTCTATCAACAATGTAGGTTTTACCAGTTTTCTAAGTCTCTCTTATTTTCTTGTACTTATACTTGGAATTCTCTGTGTAAACCTCTGTAACTTCTCTAGGTAGATGAATCACTGTGTACTTTCTCTTCTTTCTATCTGTTACCAATCTTGAGAAACTCATACATTTTCTTTTCACTGTTTCCCGGTCTTAGAGAAGTAGATATCTTTCGGCGAAAGTGCTGTTTTCACAGTGCTAAGTACTCTCAACTCTATCAACAATGTAGGTTTTACCAGTTTTCTAAGTCTCTCTTATTTTCTTGTACTTATACTTGGAATTCTCTGTGTAAACCTCTGTAACTTCTCTACGGAGATGAATCACTGTGTACTTTCTCTTGTTTCTATCTGTTACTAATCTTGAGAAACTCATACATTCTCGGTTACCTGTTTCCCGGTCTTAGATAAGAAGATTTCTTTCGGCGAAAGTGCTGTTTTCACAGTGCTCAGTACTCCCAACTCTATCAACAATGTAGGTTTTACCAGTTTTCTAAGTCTCTCTGATTTTATTGTACTTATACTTGGAATTCTCTGTGTAAACCTCTGTAACTTCTCTATGTAGATGAATCACTGTGTACTTTCTCTTGTTTCTATCTGTTACCAATCTTGAGAAACTCATACATTCTCTTTTCACTGTTTCACGGTCTTAGAGAGGTAGATTTCTTTCGGCGAAAGTGATGTTTCACAGTGCTAAGTACTCCCAACTCTATCAACAATGTAGGTTTTACCAGTTTTCTAAGTCTCTCTTATTTTCTTGTACTTATACTGGGAATTCTCTGTGCAAACCTCTGTAACTTCTCTAGGTAGATGAATCACTGTGTACTTTCTCTTGTTTCTGTCTGTTACTAATCTTGAGAAACTCATACATTCTCTGTTACCTGTTTCCCGGTCTTAGAGAAGTAGATTTCTTTGGGTGAAAGTGCTGTTTTCACAGTGCTAAGTACTCCCAACTCAATCAACAATGTAGGTTTTTCCAGTTTTCTAAGTCTCTCATATTTTCTTGTACTTATACGTGGAATTCTCTGTGTAACCCTCTGTAAGTTCTCTAGGTAGATGAATCACTGTGTACTTTCTCTTGTTTCTATCTGTTACCAATCTTGAGAAACTCATACATTCTCTTTTCACTGTTTCCCGGTCTGAGAGAAGTAGATTTCTTTCGGCGAAAGTGCTGTTTTCACAGTGCTAAGTACTCCCAACTCTATCAACAATGTAAGTTTTACCAGTTTTCTAAGTCTCTCTTCTTTTCTTGTACTTATACTTGGAATTCTCTGTGTAAACCTCTGTAACTTCTCTAGGTAGATGAATCACTGTGTACTTTCTCTTGTTTCTATCTGTTACCAATCTTGAGAAACTCATACATTCTCTTTTCACTGTTTCACGGTCTTAGAGAAGTAGATTTCTTTCGGCGAAAGTGCTGTTTTCACAGTGCTAAGTACTCCCAACTCTATCAACAATGTAGGTTTTACCAGTTTTCTAAGTCTCTCTTATTTTCTTGTACTTATACTGGGAATTCTCTGTGTAAACCTCTGTAACTTCTCTAGGTAGATGAATCACTGTGTACTTTCTCTTCTTTCTATCTGTTACTAATCTTGAGAAACTCATACATTCTCTGTTACCTGTTTCCCGGTCTTAGAGAAGTAGATTTCTTTGGGTGAAAGTGCTGTTTTCACAGTGCTAAGTACTCCCAACTCTATCAACAATGTAGGTTTTTCCAGTTTTCTAAGTCTCTCATATTTTCTTGTACTTATACGTGGAATTCTCTGTGTAAACCTCTGTAAGTTCTCTAGGTAGATGAATCACTGTGTACTTTCTCTTGTTTCTATCTGTTACCAATCTTGAGAAACTCATACATTCTCTTTTCACTGTTTCCCGGTCTGAGAGAAGTAGATTTCTTTCGGCGAAAGTGCTGTTTTCACAGTGCTAAGTACTCCCAACTCTATCAACAATGTAAGTTTTACCAGTTTTCTAAGTCTCTCTTATTTTCTTGTACTTATACTTGGAATTCTCTGTGTAAACCTCTGTAACTTCTCTAGGTAGATGAATCACTGTGTACTTTCTCTTGTTTCTATCTGTTACCAATATTGAGAAACTCATACATTCTCCTTTCACTGTTTCCCGGTCCTAGAGAAGTATATTTCTTTCGGCGAAAGTGCTGTTTTCACAGTGCTAAGTACTCCCAACCCAATCAACAATGTAGGTTTTACCAGTTTTCTAAGTCTCTCTTATTTTTTGTACTTATACTTGGAATTTTCTGTGTAAACCACTGTAACTTCTGTAGGTAGATGAATCACTGTGTACATTCTCTTGTTTCTATCTTTTACCCATCTTGAGAAACTCATACATTCTCTTTTCACTGTTTCACGGTCCTAGAGAGGTAGATTTCTTTGGGCGAAAGTGCTGTTTTCACAGTACTAAGTACTCCCAACTCAATCAACAATGTAAGTTTTACCAGTTTTCTACGTCTCTCTTATCTTCTTTTACTTATACTTGGAATTTTCTGTGTGAACCTCTGTAACTTCTCTAGGTAGATGAATCACTGTGTACTTTCTCTTGTTTCTATCTGTTACCAATCTTGAGAAACTCATACATTCTCTTTTCACTGTTTCCCGGTCTTAGAGAAGTAGATTTCTTTCGGCGAAAGTGCTGTTTTCACAGTGCTAAGTACTCCCAACTCTATCAACAATGTAGGTTTTACCAGTTTTCTAAGTCTCTCTTATTTTCTTGTACTTATACTTGGAATTCTCTGTGTAAACCTCTGTAACTTCTCTAGGTAGATGAATCACTGTGTACTTTCTCTTGTTTCTATCTGTTACCAATCTTGAGAAACTCATACATTCTCTTTTCACTGTTTCCCGGTCTTAGAGAAGTAGATTTCTTTGGGTGAAAGTGCTGTTTTCACAGTGCTAAGTACTCCCAACTCTATCAACAATGTAGGTTTTACCAGTTTTCTAAGTCTCTCTTATCTTCTTTTACTTATACGTGGAATTTTCTGTGTAAACCTCTGTAACTTCTTTAGGTAGATGAATCACTGTGTACTTTCTCTTGTTTCTATCTGTTACCAATCTTGAGAAACTCATACATTCTCTTTTCACTTTTTCCCGGTCTTAGAGAAGTAGATTTCTTTCGCGAAAGTGCTGTTTTCACAGTGCTAAGTACTCCCAACTCTATCAACAATGTAGGTTTTACCAGTTTTCTAAGTCTCTCTTATTTTCTTGTACTTATACTTGGAATTCTCTGTGTAAACCTCTGTAACTTCTCTAGGTAGATGAATCACTGTGTACTTTCTCTTGTTTCTATCTGTTACCAATCTTGAGAAACTCATACATTTTCTTTTCAGTGTTTCACCGTCTTAGAGAAGTAGATTTCTTTCGGCGAAAGTGCTGTTTTCACAGTGCTAAGTACTCCAAACCCAATCAACAATGTAAGTTTTACCAGTTTTCTAAGTCTCTCTTATCTTCTTTTACTTATACGTGGAATTTTCTGTGTAAACCTCTGTAACTTCTCTAGGTAGATGAATCACTGTGTACTTTCTCTTGTTTCTATCTGTTACCAATCTTGAGAAACTCATACATTCTCTTTTCACTGTTTCCCGGTCTTAGAGAAGTAGATTTCTTTCGGCGAAAGTGCTGTTTTCACAGTGCTAAGTACTCCCAGCTCTATCAACAATGTAGGTTTTACCAGTTTTCTAAGTCTCTCTTATTTTCTTGTACTTATACTTGGAATTCTCTGTGTAAACCTCTGTAACTTTTCTTGGTAGATGAATCACTGTGTACTTTCTCTTGTTTCTATCTGTTACCAATCTTGAGAAACTCATACATTTTCTTTTCAGTGTTTCACGGTCTTAGAGAAGTAGATTTCTTTCGGCGAAAGTGCTGTTTTCACAGTGCTAAGTACTCCAAACCCAATCAACAATGTAAGTTTTACCAGTTTTCTAAGTCTCTCTTATCTTGTTTTACTTATACTTGGAATTCTCTGTGTAAACCTCTGTAACTTCTCTAGGCAGATGAATCACTGTGTACTTTCTCCTGTTTCTATCTGTTACTAATCTTGAGAAACTCATACATTCCCTTTTCACTGTTTCCCGGTCTTAGAGAAGTAGATTTCTTTCTGCGAAAGTGCTGTTTTCACAGTGCTAAGTACTCTCAACTCTATCAACAATGTAGGTTTTACCAGTTTTCTAAGTCTCTCTTTTTGTCTTGTACTTATACTTGGAATTCTCTGTGTAAACCTCTGTAACTTCTCTAGGTAGATGAATCACTGTGTACTTTCTCTTGTTTCTATCTGTTACTAATCTTCAGAAACTCATACATTCTCTGTTTCCTGTTTCCCGGTCTTAGAGAAGTAGATTTCTTTGGGTAAAAGTGCTGTTTTCACAGTGCTAAGTACTCCCAACTCTATCAACAATGTAGGTTTTACCAGTTTTCTAAGGCTCTCTTATTTTCTTGTACTTATACTTGGAATTCTCTGTGTAAACCTCTGTAACTTCTCTAGGTAGATGAATCACTGTGTACTTTCTCTTCTTTCTATCTGTTACCAATCTTGAGAAACTCATACATTTTCTTTTCACTGTTTCCCGGTCTTAGAGAAGTAGATATCTTTCGGCGAAAGTGCTGTTTTCACAGTGCTAAGTACTCTCAACTCTATCAACAATGTAGGTTTTACCAGTTTTCTAAGTCTCTCTTATTTTCTTGTACTTATACTTGGAATTCTCTGTGTAAACCTCTGTAACTTCTCTACGGAGATGAATCACTGTGTACTTTCTCTTGTTTCTATCTGTTACTAATCTTGAGAAACTCATACATTCTCGGTTACCTGTTTCCCGGTCTTAGATAAGAAGATTTCTTTCGGCGAAAGTGCTGTTTTCACAGTGCTCAGTACTCCCAACTGTATCAACAATGTAGGTTTTACCAGTTTTCTAAGTCTCTCTGATTTTATTGTACTTATACTTGGAATTCTCTGTGTAAACCTCTGTAACTTCTCTAGGTTGATGAATCACTGTGTACTTTCTCTTGTTTCTATCTGTTACCAATCTTGAGAAACTCATACATTCTCTTTTCACTGTTTCACGGTCTTAGAGAGGTAGATTTCTTTCGGCGAAAGTGCTGTTTCACAGTGCTAAGTACTCCCAACTCTATCAACAATGTAGGTTTTACCAGTTTTCTAAGTCTCTCTTATTTTCTTGTACTTATACTGGGAATTCTCTGTGTAAACCTCTGTAACTTCTCTAGGTAGATGAATCACTGTGTACTTTCTCTTGTTTCTGTCTGTTACTAATCTTGACAAACTCATACATTCTCTGTTACCTGTTTCCCGGTCTTAGAGAAGTAGATTTCTTTGGGTGAAAGTGCTGTTTTCACAGTGCTAAGTACTCCCAACTCTATCAACAATGTAGGTTTTTCCAGTTTTCTAAGTCTCTCATATTTTCTTGTACTTATACGTGGAATTCTCTGTGTAAACCTCTGTAAGTTCTCTAGGTAGATGAATCACTGTGTACTTTCTCTTGTTTCTATCTGTTACCAATCTTGAGAAACTCATACATTCTCTTTTCACTGTTTCCCGGTCTGAGAGAAGTAGATTTCTTTCGGCGAAAGTGCTGTTTTCACAGTGCTAAGTACTCCCAACTCTATCAACAATGTAAGTTTTACCAGTTTTCTAAGTCTCTCTTATTTTCTTGTACTTATACTTGGAATTCTCTGTGTAAACCTCTGTAACTTCTATAGGTAGATGAATCACTGTGTACTTTCTCTTGTTTCTATCGGTTACCAATCTTGAGAAACTCATACATTCTCTTTTCACTGTTTCACGGTCTTAGAGAAGTAGATTTCTTTCGGCGAAAGTGCTGTTTTCACAGTGCTAAGTACTCCCAACTCTATCAACAATGTAGGTTTTACCAGTTTTCTAAGTCTCTCTTATTTTCTTGTACTTATACTTGGAATTCTCTGTGTAAACCTCTGTAACTTTTCTAGGTAGATGAATCACTGTGTACTTTCTCTTGTTTCTATCTCTTACTAATATTGAGAAACTCATACATTCTCTTTTCACTGTTTCCCGGTCTTAGAGAAGTAGATTTCTTTCGGCGAAAGTGCTGTTTTCACAGTGCTAAGTACTCTCAACTCTATCAACAATGTAGGTTTTACCAGTTTTCTAAGTCTCTCTTATTTTCTTGTACTTATACTTGGAATTCTCTGTGTAAACCGCTGTAACTTCTCTAGGTAGATGAATCACTGTGTACTTTCTCTTGTTTCTATCTGTTACTAATCTTGAGAAACTCATACATTCTCTGTTACCTGTTTCCCGGTCTTAGAGAAGTAGATTTCTTTGGGTGAAAGTGCTGTTTTCACAGTGCTAAGTACTCCCAACTCTATCAACAATGTAGGTTTTTCCAGTTATCTAAGTCTCTCTTATTTTCTTGTACTTATACTTGGAATTCTCTGTGTAAACCTCTGTAACTTCTCTAGGTAGATGAATCACTGTGTACTTTCTCTTGTTTCTATCTGTTACCAATCTTGAGAAACTCATACATTTTCTTTTCAGTGTTTCACCGTCTTAGAGAATTAGATTTCTTTCGGCGAAAGTGCTGTTTTCACAGTGCTAAGTACTCCCAACCCAATCAACAATGTAAGTTTTACCAGTTTTCTAAGTCTCTCTTATCTTCTTTTACTTATACGTGGAATTTTCTGAGTAAACCTCTGTAACTTCTCTAGGTAGATGAATCACTGTGTACTTTCTCTTGTTTCTATCTGTTACCAATCTTGAGAAACTCATACATTCTCTTTTCACTGTTTCCCGGTCTTAGAGAAGTAGATTTCTTTCGGAGAAAGTGCTGTTTTCACAGTGCTAAGTACTCCCAACTATATCAACAATGTAGGTTTCACCAGTTTTCTAAGTCTCTCTTATCTTCTTTTACTTATACGTGGAATTTTCTGTGTAAACCTCTGTAACTTCTCTAGGTAGATGAATCACTGTGTACTTTCTCTTGTTTCTATCTGTTACCAATCTTGAGAAACTCATACATTCTCTTTTCACTGTTTCACGGTCTTAGAGAAGTAGATTTCTTTCGGCGAAAGTGCTGTTTTCACAGTGCTAAGTACTCCCAACTCTATCAACAGTGTAGGTTTTACCAGTTTTCTAAGTCTCTCTTATTTTCTTGTACTTATACTTGGAATTCTCTCTGTAAACCTCTGTAACTTCTCTAGGTAGATGAATTACTGTGTACTTTCTCTTGTTTCTATCTGTTACCAATCTTGAGAAACTCATACATTCTCTTTTCACTGTTTCCCGGTCTTAGAGAAGTAGATTTCTTTCGCGAAAGTGCTGTTTTCACAGTGCTAAGCACTCCCAACTCTATCAACAATGTAGGTTTTACCAGTTTTCTAAGTCTCTCTTATTTTCTTGTACCTATACTTGGAATTCTCTGTGTAAACCTCTGTAACTTCTCTAGGTAGATGAATCACTGTGTACTTTCTCTTGTTTCTATCTGTTACCAATCTTGAGAAACTCATACATTTTCTTTTCAGTGTTTCACCGTCTTAGAGAAGTAGATTTCTTTCGGCGAAAGTGCTGTTTTCACAGTGCTAAGTACTCCAAACCCAATCAACAATGTAAGTTTTACCAGTTTTCTAAGTCTCTGTTATCTTCTTTTACTTATACGTGGAATTTTCTGTGTAAACCTCTGTAACTTCTCTAGGTAGATGAATCACTGTGTACTTTCTCTTGTTTCTATCTGTTACCAATCTTGAGAAACTCATAGATTCTCTTTTCACTGTTTCCCGGTCTTAGAGAAGTAGATTTCTTTCGGCGAAAGTGCTGTTTTCACAGTGCTAAGTACTCCCAACTCTATCAAAAATGTAGGTTTTGACAGTTTTCTAAGTCTCTCTTATTTTCTTGTACTTATACTTGAAATTCTCTGTGTAAACCTCTGTAACTTTTCTAGGTAGATGAATCACTGTGTATTTTCTCTTGTTTCTATCTGTTACCAATCTTGAGAAACTCATACATTTTCTTTTCAGTGTTTCACGGACTTAGAGAAGTAGATTTCTTTCGGCGAAAGTGCTGTTTTCACAGTGCTAAGTACTCCAAACCCAATCAACAATGTAAGTTTTACCAGTTTTCTAACTCTCTTATCTTGTTTTACTTATACTTGGAATTCTCCGTGTAAACCTCTGTAACTTCTCTAGGTAGATGAATCACTGTGTACTTTCTCTTGTTTCTATCTGTTACTAATCTTGAGAAACTCATACTTTCCCTTTTCACTGTTTGCCGGTCTTAGAGAAGTAGATTTCTTTGGGTGAAAGTGCTGTTTTCACAGTGCTAAGTACTCCCAACTCTATCAACAATGTAGGTTTTACCAGTTTTCTAAGTCTCTCTTATTTTCTTGTACTTATACTTGGAATTCTCTGTGTAAACCTCTGTAACTTCTCTAGGTAGATGAATCACTGTGTACTTTCTCTTCTTTCTATCTGTTACCAATCTTGAGAAACTCATACATTCTCTTTTCACTGTTTCACGGTCTTAGAGAGGTAGATTTCTTTCGGCGAAAGTGCTGTTTCACAGTGCTAAGTACTCCCAACTCTATCAACAATGTAGGTTTTACCAGTTTTCTAAGTCTCTCTTATTTTCTTGAACTTATACTTGGAATTCTCTGTGTAAACCTCTGTAACTTCTCTAGGTAGATGAATCACTGTGTACTTTCTCTTGTTTCTATCTGTTACTAATCTTGAGAAACTCATACATTCTCTGTTACCTGTTTCCCGGTCTTAGAGAAGTAGATTTCTTTGGGTGAAAGTGCTGTTTTCACAGTGCTAAGTACTCCCAACTCTATCAACAATGTAGGTTTTTCCAGTTTTCTAAGTCTCTCATATTTTCTTGTACTTATACGTGGAATTCTCTATGTAAACCTCTGTAAGTTCTCTAGGTAGATGAATCACTGTGTACTTTCTCTTGTTTCTATCTGTTACCAATCTTGAGAAACTCATACTTTCCCTTTTCACTGTTTCCCGGTCTTAGAGAAGTAGATTTCTTTCGGCGAAAGTGCTGTTTTCACAGTGCTAAGTACTCCCAACTCTATCAACAATGTAGGTTTTACCAGTTTTCTAAGTCTCTCTTTTTTTCTTGTACTTATACTTGGAATTCTCTGTGTAAACCTCTGTAACTTCTCTAGGTAGATGAATCACTGTGTACTTTCTCTTGTTTCTATCTGTTACCAATCTTGAGAAACTCATACATTCTCTGTTACCTGTTTCCCGGACTTAGAGAAGTAGATTTCTTTGTGTGAAAGTGCTGTTTTCACAGTGCTAAGTACTCCCAACTCTATCAACAATGTAGGTTTTACCAGTTTTCTAAGTCTCTCTTATTTTCTTGTACTTATACTTGGAATTCTCTGTGTAAACCTCTGTAACTTCTCTAGGTAGATGAATCACTGTGTACTTTCTCTTGTTTCTATCTGTTACCAATCTTGAGAAACTCATACATTCTCTTTTCACTGTTTCACGGTCTTAGAGAGGTAGATTTCTTTCGGCGAAAGTGCTGTTTCACAGTGCTAAGTACTCCCAACTCTATCAACAATGTAGGTTTTACCAGTTTTCTAAGTCTCTCTTATTTTCTTGAACTTATACTTGGAATTCTCTGTGTAAACCTCTGTAACTTCTCTAGGTAGATGAATCACTGTGTACTTTCTCTTGTTTCTAACTGTTACTAATCTTGAGAAACTCATACATTCTCTGTTACCTGTTTCCCGGTCTTAGAGAAGTAGATTTCTTTGGGTGAAAGTGCTGTTTTCACAGTGCTAAGTACTCCCAACTCTATCAACAATGTAGGTTTTTCCAGTTTTCTAAGTCTCTCATATTTTCTTGTACTTATACGTGGAATTCTCTGTGTAAACCTCTGTAAGTTCTCTAGGTAGATGAATCACTGTGTACTTTCTCTTGTTTCTATCTGTTACCAATCTTGAGAAACTCATACATTCTCTTTTCACTGTTTCACGGTCTTAGAGAAGTAGATTTCTTTCGGCGAAAGTGCTGTTTTCACAGTGCTAAGTACTCCAAACCCAATCAACAATGTAAGTTTTACCAGTTTTCTAAGTGTCTCTTATCTTCTTTTACTTATACCTGAAATTTTCTGTGTAAACCTCTGTAACTTCTCTAGGTAGATGAATCACTGTGTTCTTTCTCTTATTTCTATCTGTTACAAATCTTGAGAAACTCATACATTCCTTTTCACTGTTTCCCGGTCTTAGAGAAGTAGATTTCTTTCGGCGAAAGTGCTGTTTTCACAGTGCTAAGTACTCCCAACTCTATCAACAATGTAGGTTTTACCAGTTTTCTAAGTGTCTCTTATTTTCTTGTACTTATACTTGGAATTCTCTGTGTAAACCTCTGTAACTTCTCTAGGTAGATGAATCACTGTGTACTTTCTCTTGTTTCTATCTGTTACCAATCTTGAGAAACTCATAGATTCTCTTTTCACTGTTTCCCGGTCTTAGAGAAGTAGATTTCTTTCGCGAAAGTGCTGTTTTCACAGTGCTAAGTACTCCCAACTCTATCAACAATGTAGGTTTTACCAGTTTTCTAAGTCTCTCTTATTTTCTTGTACTTATACTTGGAATTCTCTGTGTAAACCTCTGTAACTTCTCTAGGTAGATGAATCACTGTGTATTTTCTCTTCTTTCTATCTGTTACCAATCTTGAGAAACTCATACATTGTCTTTTCACTATTTCCCGGTCTTAGAGAAGTAGATTTCTTTCGGCGAAAGTGCTGTTTTCACCCTGGTAAGTACTCCCAACTCAGTTAACAATGTAAGTTTTACCAGTTTTCTAAGTCTCTCTTATTTTCTTGTACTTAAACTTGGAATTTTCTGTGTAAACCTCTATAACTTCTCTAGGTAGATGAATCACTGTGTACTTCTTTTGTTTCTATCTCTTACTAATCTTGAGAAACTCATACATTCTCTGTTACCTGTTTCCTGGTGTTAGAGAAGAAGATTCCTTTCAGCGAAAGTGCTGTTTTCACAGTGCTAAGTACTCTCAACTCTATCAACAGTGAAGGTTTTACCAGTTTCCAAAGTCTCTCTTATTTTCTTGTACTTATACTTGGAATTCTCTGTGTAAACCTCTGTAACTTCTCTAGGTAGATGAATCACTGTGTACTTTCTCTTGTTTCTATCTGTTACCAATCTTGAGAAACTCATACATTCTCTTTTCACTGTTTCCCGGTCTTAGAGAAGTAGATTTCTTTCGCGAAAGTGCTGTTTTCACAGTGCTAAGTACTCCCAACTCTATCAACAATGTAGGTTTTACCTGTTTTCTAAGTCTCTCTTATTTTCTTGTACTTATACTTGGAATTCTCTGTGTAAACCTCTGTAACTTCTCTAGGTAGATGAATCACTGTGTATTTTCTCTTCTTTCTATCTGTTACCAATCTTGAGAAACTCATACATTCTCTTTTCACTATTTCCCGGTCTTAGAGAAGTAGATTTCTTTCGGCGAAAGTGCTGTTTTCGCCCTGGTAAGTACTCCCAACTCAGTTAACAATGTAAGTTTTACCAGTTTTCTAAGTCTCTCTTATTTTCTTGTACTTAAACTTGGAATTTTCTGTGTAAACCTCTATAACTTCTCTAGGTAGATGAATCACTGTGTACTTCTTTTGTTTCTATCTGTTACTAATCTTGAGAAACTCATACATTCTCTGTTACCTGTTTCCTGGTGTTAGAGAAGAAGATTTCTTTCAGCGAAAGTGCTGTTTTCACAGTGCTAAGTACTCTCAACTCTATCAACAGTGAAGGTTTTACCAGTTTCCAAAGTCTCTCTTATTTTCTTGTACTTATACTTGGAATTCTCTGTGTAAACCTCTGTAACTTCTCTAGGTAGATGAATCACTGTGTACTTTCTCTTGTTTCTATCTGTTACCAATCTTGAGAAACTCATACATTCTCTTTTCACTGTTTCCCGGTCTTAGAGAAGTAGATTTCTTTCGCGAAAGTGCTGTTTTCACAGTGCTAAGTACTTTCAACTCTATCAACAATGTAGGTTTTACCAGTTTTCTAAGTCTCTCTTATTTTCTTGTACTTATACTTGGAATTCTCTGTGTAAACCTCTGTAACTTCTCTAGGTAGATGAATCACTGTGTACTTTCTCTTCTTTCTATCTGTTACCAATCTTGAGAAACTCATACATTCTCTTTTCACTATTTCCCGGTCTTAGAGAAGTAGATTTCTTTCGGCGAAAGTGCTGTTTTCACCGTGGTTAGTACTCCCAACTCAGTTAACAATGTAAGTTTTACCAGTTTTCTAAGTCTCTCTTATTTTCTTGTACTTAAACTTGGAATTTTCTGTGTAAACCTCTGTAACTTCTCTAGGTAGATGAATCACTGAGTACTTCTTTTGTTTCTATCTGTTACTAATCTTGAGAAACTCATACATTCTCTGTTACCTGTTTCCCGGTGTTAGAGAAGTAGATTTCTTTCTGCGAAAGTGCTGTTTTCACAGTGCTAAGTACTCCCAACTCTATCAACAATGTAGGTTTTACCAGTTTTCTAAGTCTCTCTTATTTTCTTGTACTTATACTTGGAATTCTCTGTGTAAACCTCTGTAACTTCTCTAGGTAGATGAATCACTGTGTACTTTCTCTTGTTTCTATCTGTTACCAATCTTGAGAAACTCATACATTCTCTTTTCACTGTTTCCCGGTCTTAGAGAAGTTGATTTCTTTCGGCGAAAGTGCTGTTTTCACAGTGCTAAGTACTCCCAACTCAATAAACAATGTAAGTTTTACCAGTTTTCTAAGTCTCTCTTATCTACTTTTACTTATACTTGGAATTTTCTGTGTGAACCTCTGTGACTTCTCAAGGTAGATGAATCACTGTGTACTTTCTCTTGTTTCTATCTGTTACCAATCTTGAGAAACTCATACATTCTCTTTTCACTGTTTCCCGGTCTTAGAGAAGTAGATTTCTTTCGCGAAAGTGCTGTTTTCACAGTGCTAAGTACTTTCAACTCTATCAACAATGTAGGTTTTACCAGTTATCTAAGTCTCTCTTATTTTCTTGTACTTATACTTGGAATTCTCTGTGTAAACCTCTGTAACTTCTCTAGGTAGATGAATCACTGTGTACTTTCTCTTCTTTCTATCTGTTACCAATCTTGAGAAACTCATACATTCTCTTTTCACTATTTCCCGGTCTTAGAGAAGTAGATTTCTTTCGGCGAAAGTGCTGTTTTCACAGTGCTAAGTACTCCCAACTCTATCAACACTGTAGCTTTTACCAGTTTTCTAAGGCTCTCTTTTTTTCTTGTACTTATACTTGGAATTCTCTGTGTAATCCTCTGTAACTTCTCTAGGTAGATGAATCACTGTGTACTTTCTCTTGTTTCTATCTCTTACCAACCTTGAGAAACTGATACATTCTCTTTTCACTGTTTCACAGTCTTAGAGAAGTAGATTTCTTTCGGCAAAAGTGCTCTTTTCACAGTGCTAAGTACTCCCAACTCCATCAACAATGTAGGTTTTACCAGTTTTCTAAGTCTCTCTTATTTTCTTGTACTTATACTTGGAATTCTCTGTGTAAACCTCTGTAACTTCTCTAGGTAGATGAATCAATGTGTACTTCTTTTGTTTCTATCTGTTACTAATCTTGAGAAACTCATACATTCTCTGTTACCTGTTTCCTGGTGTTAGAGAAGAAGATTTCTTTCGGCGAAAGTGCTGTTTTCACAGTGCTAAGTACTCTCAACTCTATCAACAATGAAGGTTTTAACAGTTTCCTAAGTCTCTCTTATTTTCTTGTACTTATACTTGGAATTCTCTGTGTAAACCTCTGTAACTTCTCTAGGTAGATGAATCACTGTGTACTTTCTCTTGTTTCTATCTGTTACTAATCTTGAGAAACTCATACATTCTCTGTTACCTGTTTCCCGGTCTTACAGAAGTAGACTTCTATGGGTGAAAGTGCTGTTTTCACAGTGCTAAGTACTCCCAACTCTATCAACAATGTAGGTTTTTCCAGTTTTCTAAGTCTCTCTTGTTTTCTTGTACTTATACTTGGAATTCTCTGTGTAAACCTCTGTAACTTCTCTAGGTAGATGAATCACTGTGTACTTTCTCTTGTTTCTATCTGTTACTAATCTTGAGAAACTCATACATTCTCTGTTACCTGTTTCCCGGTGTTAGAGAAGTATATTTCTTTCTGCGAAACTGCTGTTTTCACAGTGCTAAGTACTCCCAACCCAATCAACAATGTAAGTTTTACCAGTTTTCTATGTCTCTCTTATCTTCTTTTACTTATACGTGGAATTTTCTGAGTAAACCTCTGTAACTTCTCTAGGTAGATGAATCACTGTGTACTTTCTCTTGTTTCTATCTGTTACCAATCTGGAGAAACTCATACATTTTCTTTTCAGTGTTTCACGGTCTTAGAGAAGTAGATTTTTTTTGGCGAAAGTGCTGTTTTCACAGTGGTAAGTACTCCAAATCCAATCAACAATGTAAGTTTTACCAGTTTTCTAAGTCTCTCTTATCTTGTTTTACTTATACTTGGAATTCTCTGTGTAAACCTCTGTAACTTCTCTAGGTAGATGAATGACTGTGTACTTTCTCTTCTTTCTATCTGTTACTAATCTTGAGAAACTCATACATTCTCTTTTCACTGTTTCCCGGTCTTAGAGAAGTAGGTTTCTTTCAGCGAAAGTGCTGTTTTCACCGTGGTAAGTACTCCCAACTCAGTTAACAATGTAAGTTTTACCAGTTTTCTAAGTCTCTCTTATTTTCTTGTACTTAAACTTGGAATTTTCTGTGTAAACCTCTGTAACTTCTCTAGGTAGATGAATCACTGAGTACTTCTTTTCTTTCTATCTGTTACTAATCTTGAGAAACTCATACATTCTCTGTTACCTGTTTCCCGGTGTTAGAGAAGTAGATTTCTTTCTGCGAAAGTGCTGTTTTCACAGTGCTAAGTACTCCCAACTCTATCCACAATGTAGGTTTTACCAGTTTTCTAACTCTTTCTTATTTTCTTGTACTTATACTTGGAATTCTCTGTGTAAACCTCTGTAACTTCTCTAGGTAGATGAATCACTGTGTACTTTCTCTTGTTTCTATCTGTTACCAATCTTGAGAAACTCATACATTCTCTTTTTACTGTTTCACGGTCTTAGAGAAGTAGACTTCTTTCGGCGAAAGTGCTGTTTTCACAGTGCTAAGTACTCCCAACCCAATCAACAATGTAAGTTTTACCAGTTTTCTAAGTCTCTCTTATCTTCTTTTACTTATACTTGGAATTTTCTGTGTAAACCTCTGTAACTTCTCTAGGTAGATGAATCACTGTGTACTCTCTCTTGTTTCTATCTGTTACCAATCTTGACAAACTCATACATTGTCTTTTCACTGTTTCGCGGTATTAGAGAAGTAGATTTCTTTCTGCGAAAGTGCTGTTTTCACAGTGCTAAGTACTCCCAACTCTATCAACAATGTAGCTTTTACCAGTTTTCTAAGGCTCTCTTATTTTCTTGTACTTATACTTGGAATTCTCTGTGTAAACCTCTGTAACTTCTCTAGGTAGATGAATCACTGTGTTCTTTCTCTTGTTTCTATCTCTTACCAATCTTGAGAAACTGATACATTCTCTTTTCACTGTTTCACGGTCTTAGAGAAGTAGATTTCTTTCGGCAAAAGTGCTGTTTTCACAGTGCTAAGTACTCCCAACTCCATCAACAATGTAGGTTTTACCAGTTCTCTAAGTCTCTCTTATTTTCTTGTACTTATACTTGGAATTCTCTGTGTAAACCTCTGTAACTTCTCTAGGTAGATGAATCACTGTGTACTTCTTTTGTGTCTATCTGTTACTAATCTTGAGAAACTCATACATTCTCTGTTACCTGTTTCCTGGTGTTAGAGAAGAATATTTCTTTCGGCGAAAGTGCTGTTTTCACAGTGCTAAGTACTCTCAACTCTATCAACAATGAAGGTTTTAACAGTTCCCTAAGTCTCTCTTATTTTCTTGTACTTATACTTGGAATTCTCTGTGTAAACCTGTGTAACTTCTCTAGGTAGATGAATCACTGTGTACTTTCTCTTGTTTCTATCTGTTACCAATCTTGAGAAACTCATACATTCTCTTTTCAATGTTTCATGGTCTTAGAGAAGTAGATTTCTTTGGGCGAAAGTGCTGTTTTCACAGTGCTAAGTACTCCCAACTCAATCAACAATGTAAGTTTTACCAGTTCTCTAAGTCTCTCTTATCTTCTTTTACTTATACTTGGAATTTTCTGTGTAAACCTCTGAAACTTCTCTAGGTAGATGAATCACTGTGTACTTTCTCTTGTTTCTATCTGTTACCAATCTTGAGAAACTCATACATTCTCTTTTCACTGCTTCCCGGTCTTAGAGAAGTAGATTTCTTTCGGCGAAAGTGCTGTTTTCACAGTGCTAAGTACTCCCAACTCTATCAACAATGTAGGTTTTACCAGTTTTCTAAGTCTCTCTTATTTTCTTGTACTTATACTTGGAATTCTCTGTGTAAACCTCTGTAACTTCTCTAGGTAGATGAATCACTGTGTACTTTCTCTTGTTTCTATCTGTTACCAATCTTGAGAAACTCATACATTCTCTTTTCACTGTTTCCCGGTCTTAGAGAAGTAGATTTCTTTCGCGAAAGTGCTGTTTTCACAGTGCTAAGTACTTTCAACTCTATCAACAATGTAGGTTTTACCAGTTATCTAAGTCTCTCTTATTTTCTTGTACTTATACTTGGAATTCTCTGTGTAAACCTGTGTAACTTCTCTAGGTAGATGAATCACTGTGTACTTTCTCTTGTTTCTATCTGTTACCAATCTTGAGAAACTCATACATTCTCTTTTCACTATTTCCCGGTCTTAGAGAAGTAGATTTCTTTCGGCGAAAGTGCTGTTTTCACAGTGCTAAGTACTCCCAACTCTATCAACACTGTAGCTTTTACCAGTTTTCTAAGGCTCTCTTTTTTTCTTGTACTTATACTTGGAATTCTCTGTGTAAACCTCTGTAACTTCTCTAGGTAGATGAATCACTGTGTACTTTCTCTTGTTTCTATCTCTTACCAACCTTGAGAAACTGATACATTCTCTTTTCACTGTTTCACAGTCTTAGAGAAGTAGATTTCTTTCGGCAAAAGTGCTCTTTTCACAGTGCTAAGTACTCCCAACTCCATCAACAATGTAGGTTTTACCAGTTTTCTAAGTCTCTCTTATTTTCTTGTACTTATACTTGGACTTCTCTGTGTAAACCTCTGTAACTTCTCTAGGTAGATGAATCACTGTGTACTTTCTCTTGTTTCTATCTGTTACTAATCTTGAGAAACTCATACATTCTCTGTTACCTGTTTCCCGGTGTTAGAGAAGTATATTTCTTTCTGCGAAACTGCTGTTTTCACAGTGCTAAGTACTCCCAACCCAATCAACAATGTAAGTTTTACCAGTTTTCTATGTCTCTCTTATCTTCTTTTACTTATACGTGGAATTTTCTGAGTAAACCTCTGTAACTTCTCTAGGTAGATGAATCACTGTGTACTTTCTCTTGTTTCTATCTGTTACCAATCTGGAGAAACTCATACATTTTCTTTTCAGTGTTTCACGGTCTTAGAGAAGTAGATTTTTTTTGGCGAAACTGCTGTTTTCACAGTGGTAAGTACTCCAAATCCAATCAACAATGTAAGTTTTACCAGTTTTCTAAGTCTCTCTTATCTTGTTTTACTTATACTTCGAATTCTCTGTGTAAACCTCTGTAACTTCTCTAGGTAGATGAATGACTGTGTACTTTCTCTTCTTTCTATCTGTTACTAATCTTGAGAAACTCATACATTCTCTTTTCACTGTTTCCCGGTCTTAGAGAAGTAGGTTTCTTTCAGCGAAAGTGCTGTTTTCACCGTGGTAAGTACTCCCAACTCAGTTAACAATGTAAGTTTTACCAGTTTTCTAAGTCTCTCTTATTTTCTTGTACTTAAACGTGGAATTTTCTGTGTAAACCTCTGTAACTTCTCTAGGTAGATGAATCACTGAGTACTTCTTTTCTTTCTATCTGTTACTAATCTTGAGAAACTCATACATTCTCTGTTACCTGTTTCCCGGTGTTAGAGAAGTAGATTTCTTTCTGCGAAAGTGCTGTTTTCACAGTGCTAAGTACTCCCAACTCTATCCACAATGTAGGTTTTACCAGTTTTCTAACTCTTTCTTATTTTCTTGTACTTATACTTGGAATTCTCTGTGTAAACCTCTGTAACTTCTCTAGGTAGATGAATCACTGTGTACTTTCTCTTGTTTCTATCTGTTACCAATCTTGAGAAACACATACATTCTCTTTTCACTGTTTCCCGGTCTTAGAGAAGTAGATTTCTTTCGGCGAAAGTGCTGTTTTCACAGTGCTAAGTACTCCCAACCCAATTAACAATGTAAGTTTTACCAGTTTTCTAAGTCTCTCTTATCTTCTTTTACTTATACTTTGAATTTTCTGTGTAAACCTCTGTAACTTCTCTAGGTAGATTAATCACTGTGTACTTTCTCTTGTTTCTATCTGTTACCAATCTTGAGAAACTCATACATTCTCTTTTCACTGTTTCCCGGTCTTAGAGAAGTAGATTTCTTTCGGCGAAAGTGCTGCTTTCACAGTGCTAAGTACTCCCAACTCTATCAACAATGTAGGTTTTACCAGTTTTCTAAGTCTCTCTTATTTTCTTGTACTTATACTTGGAATTCTCTGTGTAAACCTCTGTAACTTCCCTAGGTAGATTAATCACTGTTTACTTTCTCTTGTTTCTATCTGTTACCAATCTTGAGAAACTCATACATTCTCTTTTCACTATTTCCCGGTCTTAGAGAAGTAAATTTCTTTCGGCGAAAGTGCTGTTTTCACAGTGCTAAGTACTCCCAACTCTATCAACAATGTAGGTTTTACCAGTTTTCTAAGTCTCTCTTATTTTCTTGTACTTATACTTGGAATTCTCTGTGTAAACCTCTGTAACTTCTCTAGTTAGATGAATCACTGTGTACTTTCTCTTGTTTCTATCTGTTACCAATCTTCAGAAACTGATACATTCTCTTTTCACCGTTTCCCGGTTTTAGAGAAGTAGATTTCTTTCGGCGAAAGTGCTGTTTTCACAGTGCTAAGTACTCCCAACTCTATCAACAATGTAGGTTTTACCAGTTTTCTAAGTCTCTCTTATTTTCTTGTACTTATACTTGGAATTTTCTGTGTAAACCTCTATAACTTCTCTAGTTAGATGAATCACTGTGTACTTCTTTTGTTTCTATCTGTTACTAATCTTGAGAAACTCATACATTCTCTGTTACCTGTTTCCTGGTGTTAGAGAAGAAGATTTCTTTCAGCGAAAGTGCTGTTTTCACAGTGCTAAGTACTCTCAACTCTATCAACAGTGAAGGTTTTACCAGTTTCCTATGTCTCTCTTATTTTCTTGTACTTATACTTGGAATTCTCTGTGTAAACCTCTGTAACTTCTCTAGGTAGATGAATCACTGTGTACTTTCTCTTGTTTCTATCTGTTACCAATCTTGAGAAACTCATACATTCTCTTTTCACTGTTTCCCGGTCTTAGAGAAGTAGATTTCTTTCGGCGAAAGTGCTGTCTTCACAGTGCTAAGTACTCCCAACTCTATCAACAATGTAGGTTTTACCAGTTTTCTAAGTCTCTCGTATTTTCTTGTACTTATACTTGGAATTCTCTGTGTAAACCTCTGTACCTTCTCTAGGTAGATGAATCACTGTGTACTTTCTCTTGTTTCTATCTGTTACCAATCTTGAGAAACTCATACATTCTCTTTTCACTGTTTCCCGGTCTTAGAGAAGTAGATTTCTTTCGGCGAAAGTGCTGTTTTCACAGTGCTAAGTACTCCCAACCCAATCAACAATGTAGGTTTTACTTCTAAGTCTCTCTTATTTTCTTGTACTTATACTTGGAATTTTCTGTGTAAACCTCTGTAACTTCTCTAGGTAGATGAATCACTGTGTACTTTCTCTTGTTTCTATCTGTTACCAATCTTGACAAACTCATACATTCTCTTTTCACTGTTTCGCGGTATTAGAGAAGTAGATTTCTTTCGGCGAAAGTGCTGTTTTCACAGTGCTAAGTACTCCCAACTCTATCAACAATGTAGCTTTTACCAGTTTTCTAATGCTCTCTTTTTTTCTTGTACTTATACTTGGAATTCTGTGTGTAAACCTCTGTAACTTCTCTAGGTAGATGAATCACTGTGTACTTTCTCTTGTTTCTATCTGTTACCAATCTTGAGAAACTCATACATTCTCTTTTCACTGTTTCCCGGTCTTAGAGAAGTAGATTTCTTTCGGCGAAAGGGCTGTTTTCACAGTGCTATGTACTCCCAACCCAATCAACAATGTAAGTTTTACCAGTTTCCTAAGTCTCTCTTATCTTCTTTTACTTATACTTTGAATTTTCTGTGTAAACCTCTGTAACTTCCCTAGGTAGATGAATCACTGTGTACTTTCTCTTGTTTCTATCTGTTACTAATCTTGAGAAACTCATACATTCTCTTTTCACTGTTTCCCGGTCTTAGAGAAGTAGATTTCTTTCGGCGAAAGTGCTGTTTTCACAGTGCTAAGTACTCCCAACTCTATCAACAGTGTAGGTTTTGCCAGTTTTCTAAGTCTCTCTTATTTTCTTGTACTTATACTTGGAATTCTCTGTGTAAACCTCTGTAACTTCCCTAGGTAGATGAATCACTGTGTACTTTCTCTTGTTTCTATCTGTTACCAATCTTGAGAAACTCATACATTCTCTTTTCACTGTTTCCCGGTCTTAGAGAAGTAGATTTCTTTCTGCGAAAGTGCTGTTTTCACAGTGCTAAGAACTCCCAACTCTTTCAACACTGTAGGTTTTACCAGTTTTCTAAGTCTGTCTTATTTTCTTGTACTTAAACTTGGAATTTTCTGTGTAAACCTCTGTAACTTCTCTAGGTAGATGAATCACTGAGTATTTCTTTTGTTTCTATCTGTTACTAATCTTGAGAAACTCATACATTCTCTGTTACCTGTTTCCCGGTGTCAGAGAAGTAGATTTCTTTCTGCGAAAGTGCTGTTTTCACAGTGCTAAGTACTCCCAACTCTATCAACAATGTAGGTTTTACCAGTTTTCTAAGTCTCTCTTATATTCTTGTACTTAAACTTGGAATTTTCTGTGTAAACCTCTGTAACTTCTCTAGGTAGATGAATCACTGTGTACTTCTTTTGTTTCTATCTGTTACTAATCTTGAGAAACTCATACATTCTCTGTTACCTGTTTCCTGGTGTTAGAGAAGATGATTTCTTTCGGCGAAAGTGCTGTTTTCACAGTGCTAAGTACTCTCAACTCTATCAACAATGAAGGTTTTAACAGTTTCCTAAGTCTCTCTTATTTTCTTGTACTTATACTTGGAATTCTCTGTGTAAACCTCTGTAACTTTTCTAGGTAGATGAATCACTGTGTACTTTCCCTTGTTTCTATCTGTTACCAATCTTGAGAAACTCATACATTCTCTTTTCACTGTTTCCCGGTCTTAGAGAAGTTGATTTCTTTCGGCGAAAGTGCTGTTTTCACAGTGCTAAGTACTCCCAACTCAATCAACAATGTAAGTTTTACCAGTTTTCTAAGTCTCTCTTATCTTCTTTTACTTATACTTGGAATTTTCTGTGTAAACCTCTGTAACTTCTCTAGGTAGATGAATCACTGTGTACTTTCTCTTGTTTCTATCTGTTACCAATCTTGAGAAACTCATACATTCTCTTTTCACTGTTTCCCGGTCTTAGAGAAGTAGATTTCTTTCGGCGAAAGTGCTGTTTTCACAGTGCTAAGTACTCCCAACTCTATCAACAATGTAGGTTTTACCAGTTTTCTAAGTCTCTCTTATTTTCTTGTACTTATACTTGGAATTCTCTGTGTAAACCTCTGTAACTTCTCTAGGTAGATGAATCACTGAGTACTTCTTTTGTTTCTATCTGTTACTAATCTTGAGAAACTCATACATTCTCTGTTACCTGTTTCCCGGTGTTAGAGAAGTATATTTCTTTCTGTGAAAGTGCTGTTTTCACAGTGCTAAGTACTCCCAACTCTATCAACAATGTAGGTTTTACCAGTTTTCTAACTCTCTCTTATTTTCTTGTACTTATACTTGGAATTCTCTGTGTAAACCTCTGTAACTTCTCTAGGTAGATGAATTACTGTGTACTTTCTCTTGTTTCTATCTGTTACCAATCTTGAGAAACACATACATTCTCTTTTCACTGTTTCCCGGTCTTAGAGAAGTAGATTTCTTTCGGCGAAAGTGCTGTTTTCTCAGTGTTAAGTACTCCCAACCCAATCAACAATGTAAGTTTTACCAGTTTTCTAAGTCTCTCTTATCTTCTTTTACTTATACTTTGAATTTTCTGTGTAAACCTCTGTAACTTCTCTAGGTAGATGAATCACTGTGTACTTTCTCTTGTTTCTATCTGTTACCAATCTTGAGAAACTCATACATTCTCTTTTCACTATTTCCCGGTCTTAGAGAAGTAGATTTCTTTCGGCGAAAGTGCTGTTTTCACAGTGCTAAGTACTCCCAACTCTATCAACAATGTAGGTTTTACCAGTTTTCTAACTCTCTCTTACTTTCTTGTACTTATACTTGGAATTCTCTGTGTAAACCTCTGTAACTTCTCTAGGTAGATGAATCACTGTGTACTTTCTCTTGCTTCTATCTGTTACCAATCTTGAGAAACTCATACATTCTCTTTTCAGTGTTTCCCGGTCTGAGAGAAGTAGATTTCTTTCGCGAAAGTGCTGTTTTCACAGTGCTAAGTACTCCCAACTCTATCAACAATGTAGGTTTTACCAGTTTTCTAAGTCTCTCTTATTTTCTTGTACTTATACTTGGAATTCTCTGTGTAAACCTCTGTAAATTCTCTAGGTAGATGAATCACTGTGTACTTTCTCTTCTTTCTATCTGTTACCAATCTTGAGAAACTCATACATTCTCTTTTCACTATTTCCCGGTCTTAGAGAAGTAGATTTCTTTCGGCGAAAGTGCTGTTTTCACCGTGGTAAGTACTCCCAACTCAGTTAACAATGTAAGTTTTACCAGTTTTCTAAGTCTCTCTTATTTTCTTGTACTTAAACTTGGTATTTTCTGTGTAAACGTCTGTAACTTCTCTAGGTAGATGAATCACTGAGTACTTCTTTTGTTTCTATCTGTTACTAATCTTGAGAAACTCATACATTCTCTGTTACCTGTTTCAGGGTGTTAGAGAAGTAGATTTATTTCTGCGAAAGTGCTGTTTTCACAGTGCTAAGTACTCCCAACTCTATCAACAATGTAGGTTTTACCAGTTTTCTAACTCTCTCTTATTTTCTTGTACTTATACTTGGAATTCTCTGTGTAAACCTCTGTAAATTCTCTAGATAGATGAATCACTGTGTACTTTCTCTTCTTTCTATCTGTTACCAATCTTGAGAAACTCATACATTCTCTTTTCAATATTTCCCGGTCTCAGAGAAGTAGATTTCTTTCGGCGAAAGTGCTGTTTTCACCGTGGTAAGTACTCCCAACTCAGTTAACAATGTAAGTTTTACCAGTTTTCTAAGTCTCTCTTATTTTCTTGTACTTAAACTTGGTATTTTCTGTGTAAACGTCTGTAACTACTCTAGGTAGATGAATCACTGAGTACTTCTTTTGTTTCTATCTGTTACTAATCTTGAGAAACTCATACATTCCCTGTTACCTGTTTCAGGGTGTTAGAGAAGTAGATTTATTTCTGCGAAAGTGCTGTTTTCACAGTGCTAAGTACTCCCAACTCTATCAACAATGTAGGTTTTACCAGTTTTCTAACTCTCTCTTATTTTCTTGTACTTATACTTGGAATTCTCTGTGTAAACCTCTGTAACTTCTCTAGGTAGATGAATCACTGTGTACTTTCTCTTGTTTCTATCTGTTACCAATCTTGAGAAACACATACATTCTCTTTTCACTGTTTCCCGGTCTTAGAGAAGTAGATTTCTTTCGGCGACAGTGCTGTTTTCACAGTGCTAAGTACTCCCAACTCTATCAACAATGTAGGTTTTACCAGTTTTCTAAGTCTCTCTTATTTTCTTGTACTTATACTTGGAATTCTCTGTGTAAACCTCTGTAACTTCTCTAGGTAGATGAATAACTGTGTACCTTCTCTTGTTTCTATCTGTTACCAATCTTGAGAAACTCATACATTCTCTTTTCACTGTTTCGCGGTATTAGAGAAGTAGATTTCTTTCGGCGAAAGTGCTGTTTTCACAGTGCTAAGTACTCCCAACTCTATCAACAATGTAGCTTTTACCAGTTTTCTAAGGCTCTCTTTTTTTCTTGTACTTATACTTGGAATTCTCTGTGTAAACCTCTGTAACTTCTCTAGGTAGATGAATCACTGTGTACTTTCTCTTGCTTCTATCTCTTACCAACCTTGAGAAACTGATACATTCTCTTTTCACTGTTTCACGGTCTTAGAGAAGTAGATTTCTTTCGGCAAAAGTGCTGTTTTCACAGTGCTCAGTACTCCCAACTCCATCATCAATGTAGGTTTTACCAGTTTTCTAAGTCTCTCTTATTTTCTTGTACTTATACTTGGAATTCTCTGTGTAAACCTCTGTAACTTCTCTAGGTAGATGAATCACTGTGTACTTCTTTTGTTTCTATCTGTTACTAATCTTGCGAAACTCATACATTCTCTGTTACCTGTTTCCTGGTGTTAGAGAAGAAGATTTCTTTCGGCGAAAGTGCTGTTTTCACAGTGCTAAGTACTCTCAACTCTATCAACAATGAAGGTTTTAACAGTTTCCTAAGTTTCTCTTATTTTCTTGTACTTATACTTGGAATTCTCTGTGTAAACCTCTGTAACTTCTCTAGGTAGATGAATCACTGTGTACTTTCTCTTGCTTCTATCTGTTACCAATCTGGAGAAACTCATATATTCTCTTTTCACTGTTTCATGGTGTTAGAGAAGTAGATTTCTTTCGGCGAAAGTGCTGTTTTCACAGTGCTAAGTACTCCCAACTCAATCAACAATGTAAGTTTTACCAGTTTTCTAAGTCTCTCTTATCTTCTTTTACTTATACTTGGAATTCTCTGTGTAAACCTCTGTAACTTCTCTAGGTAGATGAATCACTGTGTACTTTCTCTTCTTTCTGTCTGTTACCAATCTTGAGAAATTCATACATTCTCTTTTCACTGTTTCCCTGTCTTAGAGAAGTAGATTTCTTTCGGCGAAAGTGCTGTTTTCACAGTGCTAAGTACTCCCAACTCTATCAACAATGTAGGTTTTACCAGTTTTCTAAGTCTCTCTTATTTTCTTGTACTTATACTTGGAATTCTCTGTGTAAACCTCTGTAACTTCTCTAGGTAGATGAATCACTGTGTACTTTCTCTTGTTTCTATCTGTTACCAATCTTGAGAAACACATACATTCTCTTTTCACTGTTTCCCGGTCTTAGAGAAGTAGATTTCTTTCACGAAAGTGCTGTTTTCACACTGCTAAGTACTCCCAACTCTATCACCAATGTAGGTTTTACCAGTTTTCTAAGTCTCTCTTATTTTCTTGTACTTATACATGGAATTCTCTGTGTTAACCTCTGTAACTTCTCTAGGTAGATGAATCACTGTGTACTTTCTCTTCTTTCTATCTGTTACCAATCTTGAGAAACTCATATATTCTCTTTTCACTATTTCCCGGTCTTAGAGAAGTAGATTTCTTTCGGCGAAAGTGCTGTTTTCACCGTGGTAAGTACTCCCAACTCAGTTAACAATGTAAGTTTTACCAGTTTTCTAAGTCTCTGTTATTTTCTTGTACTTAAACTTCGAATTTTCTGTGTAAACCTCTGTAACTTCTCTAGGTAGATGAATCACTGAGTACTTCTTTTGTTTCTATCTGTTACTAATCTTCAGAAACTCATACATTCTCTGTTACCTGTTTCCCGGTGTTAGAGAAGTAGATTTCTCTCTGCGAAAGTGCTGTTTTCACAGTGCTAAGTACTCCCAACTCAATCAACAATGTAAGTTTTACCAGGTTTCTGAGTCTCTCTTATCTTCTTTTACTTAAACTTGGAATTTTCTGTGTGAACCTCTGTAACTTCTCAAGGTAGATGAATCACTGTGTACTTTCTCTTGTTTCTATCTGTTACCAATCTTGAGAAACACATACATTCTCTTTTCACTGTTTCACGGTCTTAGAGAAGTAGATTTCTTTCGGCGAAAGTGCTGTTTTCACAGTGCTAAGTACTCCCAACCCAATCAACAATGTAAGTTTTACCAGTTTTCTAAGTCTCTCTTATCTTCTTTTACTTATACTTGGAATTTTCTGTGTAAACCTCTGTAACTTCTCTAGGTAGATGAATCACTGTGTACTTTCTCTTGTTTCTATCTGTTACCAATCTTGAGAAACTCATACATTCTCTTTTCACTGTTTCCCGGTCTTAGAGAAGTAGATTTCTTTCGGCGAAAGTGCTGTTTTCACAGTGCTAAGTACTCCCAACTCTATCAACAATGTAGGTTTTACCAGTTTTCTAAGTCTCTCTTATTTTCTTGTACTTAAACTTGGAATTCTCTGTGTAAACCTCTGTAACTTCTCTAGGTAGATGAATCACTGTGTACTTTCTCTTGTTTCTATCTGTTACCAATCTTGAGAAACTCATACATTCTCTTTTCACTGTTTCCCGGTCTTAGAGAAGTAGATTTCTTTCGGCGAAAGCGCTGTTTTCACAGTGCTAAGTACTCCCAACCCAATCAACAATGTAAGTTTTACCAGTTTTCTAAGTCTCTCTTATCTTCTTTTACTTATACTTTGAATATTCTGTGTAAACCTCTGTAACTTCTCTAGGTAGATGAATCACTGTGTACTTTCTCTTGTTTCTATCTGTTACCAATCTTGAGAAACTCATACATTCTCTTTTCACTGTTTCCCGGTCTTAGAGAAGTAGATTTCTTTCAGCGAAAGTGCTGTTTTCACAGTGCTAAGTACTCCCAACTCTATCAACAATGTAGGTTTTGCCAGTTTTCTAAGTCTCTCTTATTTTCTTGTACTTATACTTGGAATTCTCTGTTTAAACCTCTGTAACTTCTCTAGGTAGATGAATCACTGTGTACTTTCTCTTGTTTCTATCTGTTACCAATCTTAAGAAACTCATACATTCTCTTTTCACTGTTTCCCGGTCTTAGAGAAGTAGATTTCTTTCGGCGAAAGCGCTGTTTTCACAGTGCTAAGTACTCCCAACCCAATCAACAATGTAAGTTTTACCAGTTTTCTATCTCTCTCTTATCTTCTTTTACTTATACTTGGAATTTTCTGTGTAAACCTCTGTAACTTCTCTAGGTAGATGAATCAATGTGTACTCTCTCTTGTTTCTATCTGTTACCAATCTTGACAAACTCATACATTCTCTTTTCACTGTTTCGCGGTATTAGAGAAGTAGATTTCTTTCGGCGAAAGTGCTGTTTTCACAGTGCTAAGTACTCCCAACTCTATCAACAATGTAGCTTTTACCAGTTTTCTAAGGCTCTCTTATTTTCTTGTACTTATACTTGGAATTCTCTGTGTAAACCTCTGTAACTTCTCTAGGTAGATGAATCACTGTGTTCTTTCTCTTGTTTCTATCTCTTACCAATCTTGAGAAACTGATACATTCTCTTTTCACTGTTGCACGGTCTTAGAGAAGTAGATTTCTTTCGGCAAAAGTGCTGTTTCACAGTGCTAAGTACTCCCAACTCCATCAACAATGTAGGTTTTACCAGTTTTCTAAGTCTCTCTTATTTTCTTGTACTTATACTTGGAATTCTCTGTGTAAACCTCTGTAACTTCTCTAGGTAGATGAATCACTGTGTACTTCTTTTGTGTCTATCTGTTACTAATCTTGAGAAACTCATACATTCTCTGTTACCTGTTTCCTGGTGTTAGAGAAGAAGATTTCTTTCGGCGAAAGTGCTGTTTTCACAGTGCTAAGTACTCTCAACTCTATCAACAATGAAGGTTTTAACAGTTTCCTAAGTCTCTCTTATTTTCTTGTACTTATACTTGGAATTCTCTGTGTAAACCTGTGTAACATCTCTAGGTAGATGAATCACTGTGTACTTTCTCTTGTTTCTATCTGTTACCAATCTTGAGAAACTCATACATTCTATTTTCACTGTTTCCCGGTCTTAGAGAAGTAGATTTCTTTCGGCGAAAGCGCTGTTTTCACAGTGCTAAGTACTCCCAACCCAATCAACAATGTAAGTTTTACCAGTTTTCTATGTCTCTCTTATCTTCTTTTACTTATACTTGGAATTTTCTGTGTAAACCTCTGTAACTTCTCTAGGTAGATGAATCACTGTGTACTCTCTCTTGTTTCTATCTGTTACCAATCTTGACAAACTCATACATTGTCTTTTCACTGTTTCGCGGTATTAGATAAGTAGATTTCTTTCGGCGAAAGTGCTGTTTTCACAGTGCTAAGTACTCCCAACTCTATCAACAATGTACGTTTTACCAGTTTTCTAAGTCTCTCTTATTTTCTTGTACTTATACTTGGAATTCTCTGTGTAAACCTCTGTAACTTCCCTAGGTAGATGAATCACTGTGTACTTTCTCTTGTTTCTATCTGTTACCAATCTTGAGAAACTCATACATTCTCTTTTCACTATTTCCCGGTCTTAGAGAAGTAGATTTCTTTCTGCGAAAGTGCTGTTTTCACAGTGCTAAGTACTCCCAACTCTATCAACAATGTACGTTTTACCAGTTTTCTAACTCTCTCTTATTTTCTTGTACTTATACTTGGAATTCTCTGTGTAAACCTCTGTAACTTCTCTAGGTAGATGAATCACTGTGTACTTTCTCTTGCTTCTATCTGTTACCAATCTTGAGAAACTCATACATTCTCTTTTCAGTGTTTCCCGGTCTTAGAGAAGTAGATTTCTTTCGCGAAAGTGCTGTTTTCACAGTGCTAAGTACTCCCAACTCTATCAACAATGTAGGTTTTACCAGTTTTCTAAGTCTCTCTTATTTTCTTGTACTTATACTTGGAATTCTCTGTGTAAACCTGTGTAACTTCTCTAGGTAGATGAATCACTGTGTACTTTCTCTTCTTTCTATCTGTTACCAATCTTGAGAAACTCATACATTCTCTTTTCACTGTTTCCCGGTCTTAGAGAAGTAGATTTCTTTCGGCGAAAGCGCTGTTTTCACAGTGCTAAGTACTCCCAACCCAATCAACAATGTAAGTTTTACCAGTTTTCTATGTCTCTCTTATCTTCTTTTACTTATACTTGAAATTTTCTGTGTAAACCTCTGTAACTTCTCTAGGTAGATGAATCACTGTGTACTCTCTCTTGTTTCTATCTGTTACCAATCTTGACAAACTCATACATTGTCTTTTCACTGTTTCGCGGTATTAGATAAGTAGATTTCTTTCGGCGAAAGTGCTGTTTTCACAGTGCTAAGTACTCCCAACTCTATCAACAATGTACGTTTTACCAGTTTTCTAAGTCTCTCTTATTTTCTTGTACTTATACTTGGAATTCTCTGTGTAAACCTCTGTAACTTCCCTAGGTAGATGAATCACTGTGTACTTTCTCTTGTTTCTATCTGTTACCAATCTTGAGAAACTCATACATTCTCTTTTCACTATTTCCCGGTCTTAGAGAAGTAGATTTCTTTCGGCGAAAGTGCTGTTTTCACAGTGCTAAGTACTCCCAACTCTATCAACAATGTAGGTTTTACCAGTTTTCTAACTCTCTCTTATTTTCTTGTACTTATACTTGGAATTCTCTGTGTAAACCTCTGTAACTTCTCTAGGTAGATGAATCACTGTGTACTTTCTCTTGCTTCTATCTGTTACCAATCTTGAGAAACTCATACATTCTCTTTTCAGTGTTTCCCGGTCTTAGAGAAGTAGATTTCTTTCGCGAAAGTGCTGTTTTCACAGTGCTAAGTACTCCCAACACTATCAACAATGTAGGTTTTACCAGTTTTCTAAGTCTGTCTTATTTTCTTGTACTTATACTTGGAATTCTCTGTGTAAACCTCTGTAACTTCTCTAGGTAGATGAATCACTGTGTACTTTCTCTTGTTTCTATCTGTTACCAATCTTGAGAAACTCATACATTCTCTTTTCACTGTTTCCCGGTCTTAGAGAAGTTGATTTCTTTCGGCGAAAGTGATGTTTTCACAGTGCTAAGTACTCCCAACTCAATCAACAATGTAAGTTTTACCAGGTTTCTAAGTCTCTCTTATGTTCTTTTACTTATACTTGGAATTTTCTGTGTGAACCTCTGTAACTTCTCAAGGTAGATGAATCACTGTGTACTTTCTCTTGTTTCTATCTGTTACCAATCTTGAGAAACACATACATTCTCTTTTCACTGTTTCACGGTCTTAGAGAAGTAGATTTCTTTCGGCGATAGTGCTGTTTTCACAGTGCTAAGTACTCCCAACCCAATCAACAATGTAAGTTTTACCAGTTTTCTAAGTCTCTCTTAACTTCTTTTACTTATACTTTGAATTTTCTGTGTAAACCTCTGTAACTTCTCTAGGTAGATGAATCACTGTGTACTTTCTCTTGTTTCTATCTGTTACCAATCATGAGAAACTCATACATTCTCTTTTCACTGTTTCCCGGTCTTAGAGAAGTAGATTTCTCTCTGCGAAAGTGCTGTTTTCACAGTGCTAAGTACTCCCAACTCTATCAACAATGTAGGTTTTGCCAGTTTTCTAAGTCTCTCTTAGTTTCTTGTACTTATACTTGGAATTCTCTGTGTAAACCTCTGTAACTTCTCTAGGTAGATGAATCACTGTGTACTTTCTCTTGTTTCTATCTGTTACCAATCTTAAGAAACTCATACATTCTCTTTTCACTGTTTCCCGGTCTTAGAGAAGTAGATTTCTTTCGGCGAAAGCGCTGTTTTCACAGTGCTAAGTACTCCCAACCCAATCAACAATGTAAGTTTTACCAGTTTTCTAAGTCTCTCTTATCTTCTTTTACTTATACTTGGAATTTTCTGTGTAAACCTCTGTAACTTCTCTAGGTAGATGAATCACTGTGTACTCTCTCTTGTTTCTATCTGTTACCAATCTTGACAAACTCATACATTGTCTTTTCACTGTTTCGCGGTATTAGAGAAGTAGATTTCTTTCGGCGAAAGTGCTGTTTTCACAGTGCTAAGTACTCCCAACTCTATCAACAATGTAGCTTTTACCAGTTTTCTAAGGCTCTCTTATTTTCTTGTACTTATACTTGGAATTCTCTGTGTAAACCTCTGTAACTTCTCTAGGTAGATGAATCACTGTGTTCTTTCTCTTGTTTCTATCTCTTACCAATCTTGAGAAACTGATACATTCTCTTTTCACTGTTGCACGGTCTTAGAGAAGTAGATTTCTTTCGGCAAAAGTGCTGTTTCACAGTGCTAAGTACTCCCAACTCCATCAACAATGTAGGTTTTACCAGGTTTCTCAGTCTCTCTTATTTTCTTGTACTTATACTTGGAATTCTCTGTGTAAACCTCTGTAACTTCTCTAGGTAGATGAATCACTGTGTACTTCTTTTGTGTCTATCTGTTACTAATCTTGAGAAACTCATACATTCTCTGTTACCTGTTTCCTGGTGTTAGAGAAGAAGATTTCTTTCGGCGAAAGTGCTGTTTTCACAGTGCTAAGTACTCTCAACTCTATCAACAATGAAGGTTTTAACAGTTTCCTAAGTCTCTCTTATTTTCTTGTACTTATACTTGGAATTCTCTGTGTAAACCTGTGTAACTTCTCTAGGTAGATGAATCACTGTGTACTTTCTCTTGTTTCTATCTGTTACCAATCTTGAGAAACTCATACATTCTCTTTTCACTGTTTCATGGTCTTAGAGAAGTAGATTTCTTTGGGCGAAAGTGCTGTTTTCACAGTGCTCAGTACTCCCAACTCAATCAACAATGTAAGTTTTACCAGTTTTCTAAGTCTCTCTTATCTTCTTTTACTTATACTTGGAATTTTCTGTGTAAACCTCTGTAACTTCTGTAGGTAGATGAATCACTGTGTACTTTCTCTTGTTTCTATCTGTTACAAATCTTGAGAAACTCATACATTCTCTTTTCCCTGTTTCCCGGTCTTAGAGAAGTAGATTTCTTTCGGCGAAAGTGCTGTTTTCACAGTGCTAAGTACTCCCAACTCTATCAACAATGTAGGTTTTACCAGTTTTCTAAGTCTCTCTTATTTTCTTGTACTTATACTTGGAATTCTCTGTGTAAACCTCTGTAACTTCTCTAGGTAGATGAATCACTGTGTACTTTCTCTTGTTTCTATCTGTTACCAATCTTGAGAAACTCATACATTCTCTTTTCACTGTTTCCCGGTCTTAGAGAAATAGATTTCTTTTGCGAAAGTGCTGTTTTCACAGTGCTAAGTACTTTCAACTCTATCAACAATGTAGGTTTTACCAGTTTTCTAAGTCTCTCTTATTTTCTTGTACTTATGCTTGGAATTCTCTGTGTAAACCTCTGTAACTTCTCTAGGTAGATGAATCACTGTGTACTTTCTCTTCTTTCTATCTGTTACGAATCTTGAGAAACTCAAACATTCTCTTTTCACTATTTCCCGGTCCTAGAGAAGTAGATTTCTTTCGGCGATAGTGCTGTTTTCACCGTGGTTAGTACTCCCAACTCAGTTAACAATGTAAGTTTTACCAGTTTTCTAAGTCTCTCTTATTTTCTTGTACTTAAACTTGGAATTTTCTGTGTAAACCTCTGTAACTTCTCTAGGAAGATGAATCACTGAGTACTTCTTTTGTTTCTATCTGTTACTAATCTTGAGAAACTCATACATTCTCTGTTACCTGTTTCCCGGTCTTACAGAAGTAGACTTCTATGGGTGAAAGTGCTGTTTTCACAGTGCTAAGTACTCCCAACTCTATCAACAATGTAGGTTTTTCCAGTTTTCTAAGTCTCTCTTGTTTTCTTGTACTTATACTTGGAATTCTCTGTGTAAACCTCTGTAACTTCTCTAGGTAGATGAATCACTGTGTACTTTCTCTTGTTTCTATCTGTTACTAATCTTGAGAAACTAATACATTCTCTGTTACCTGTTTCCCGGTGTTAGAGAAGTATATTTCTTTCTGCGAAAGTGCTGTTTTCACAGTGCTAAGTACTCCCAACCCAATCAACAATGTAAGTTTTACCAGTTTTCTAAGTCTCTCTTATCTTCTTTTACTTATACGTGGAATTTTCTGTGTAAACCTCTGTAACTTGTCTAGGTAGATGAATCACTGTGTACTTCTCCTGTTTCTATCTGTTACCAATCTTGACAAACTCATACATTCTCTTTTCACTGTTTCCCGCTCTTTTAGAAGTAGATTTCTTTCGGCGAAAGTGCTGTTTTCACAGTGCTAAGTACTCCCAACTCTATCAACAATGTAGGTTTTACCAGTTTTCTAAGTCTCTTTTATTTTCTTGTACTTATACTTGGAATTCTCTGTGTAAACCTCTGTAACTTTTCTAGGTAGATGAATCACTATGTACTTTCTCTTGTTTCTATCTGTTACCAATCTTGAGAAACTCATACATTTTCTTTTCAGTGTTTCACGGTCTTAGAGAAGTAGATTTCTTTCGGCGAAAGTGCTGTTTTCACAGTGCTAAGTACTCCAAACCCAATCAACAATGTAAGTTTTACCAGTTTTCTAAGTCTCTCTTATCTTGTTTTACTTATACTTGGAATTCTCTGTGTAAACCTCTGTAACTTCTCTAGGTAGATGAATCACTGTGTACTTTCTCTTGTTTCTATCTGTTACCAATCTTGAGAAACTCATACATTCTCTTTTCACTGTTTCCCGGTCTTAGAGAAATAGATTTCTTTCGCGAAAGTGCTGTTTTCACAGTGCTAAGTACTTTCAACTCTATCAACAATGTAGGTTTTCCCAGTTTTCTAAGTCTCTCTTATTTTCTTTTACTTATACTTGGAATTCTCTGTGTAAACCTCTGTAACTTCTCTAGGTAGATGAATCACTGTGTACTTTCTCTTCTTTCTATCTGTTACCAATCTTGAGAAACTCATACATTCTCTTTTCACTATTTCCCGGTCTTAGAGAAGTAGATTTCTTTCGGCGAAAGTGCTGTTTTCACCGTGGTTAGTACTCCCAACTCAGTTAACAATGTAAGTTTTACCAGTTTTGTAAGTCTCTCTTATTTTCTTGTACTTAAACTTGGAATTTTGTGTGTAAACCTCTGTAACTTCTCTAGGTAGATGAATCACTGAGTACTTCTTTTGTTTCTATCTGTTACTAATCTTGAGAAACTCATACATTCTCTGTTACCTGTTTCCCGGTGTTAGAGAAGTAAATTTCTTTCTGCGAAAGTGCTGTTTTCACAGTGCTAAGTACTCCCAACTCTATCAACAATGTAGGTTTTACCAGTTTTCTAAGTCTCTCTTATTTTCTTGTACTTATACTTGGAATTCTCTGTGTAAACCTCTGTAACTTCTCTAGGTAGATGAATCACTGTGTACTTTCTCTTGTTTCTATCTGTTACCAATCTTGAGAAACACATACATTCTCTTTTCACTGTTTCCCGGTCTTAGAGAAGTTGATTTCTTTCGGCGAAAGTGCTGTTTTCACAGTGCTAAGTACTCCCAACTCAATAAACAATGTAAGTTTTACCAGTTTTCTAAGTCTCTCTTATCTACTTTTACTTATACTTGGAATTTTCTGTGTGAACCTCTGTGACTTCTCAAGGTAGATGAATCACTGTGTACTTTCTCTTGTTTCTATCTGTTACCAATCTTGAGAAACTCATACATTCTCTTTTTACTGTTTCACGGTCTTAGAGAAGTAGATTTCTTTCGGCGAAAGTGCTGTTTTCACAGTGCTAAGTACTCCCAACCCAATCAACAATGTAAGTTTTACCAGTTTTCTAAGTCTCTCTTATCTTCTTTTACTTATACTTGGAATTTTCTGTGTAAACCTCTGTAACTTCTCTAGGTAGATGAATCACTGTGTACTCTCTCTTGTTTCTATCTGTTACCAATCTTGACAAACTCATACATTCTCTTTTCACTGTTTCGCGGTATTAGAGAAGTAGATTTCTTTCGGCGAAAGTGCTGTTTTCACAGTGCTAAGTACTCCCAACTCTATCAACAATGTAGCTTTTACCAGTTTTCTAATGCTCTCTTTTTTTCTTGTACTTATACTTGGAATTCTGTGTGTAAACCTCTGTAACTTCTCTAGGTAGATGAATCACTGTGTACTTTCTCTTGTTTCTATCTGTTACCAATCTTGAGAAACTCATACATTCTCTTTTCACTGTTTCCCGGTCTTAGAGAAGTAGATTTCTTTCGGCGAAAGCGCTGTTTTCACAGTGCTAAGTACTCCCAACCCAATCAACAATGTAAGTTTTACCAGTTTTCTATCTCTCTCTTATCTTCTTTTACTTATACTTGGAATTTTCTGTGTAAACCTCTGTAACTTCTCTAGGTAGATGAATCAATGTGTACTCTCTCTTGTTTCTATCTGTTACCAATCTTGACAAACTCATACATTCTCTTTTCACTGTTTCGCGGTATTAGAGAAGTAGATTTCTTTCGGCGAAAGTGCTGTTTTCACAGTGCTAAGTACTCCCAACTCTATCAACAATGTAGCTTTTACCAGTTTTCTAAGGCTCTCTTATTTTCTTGTACTTATACTTGGAATTCTCTGTGTAAACCTCTGTAACTTCTCTAGGTAGATGAATCACTGTGTTCTTTCTCTTGTTTCTATCTCTTACCAATCTTGAGAAACTGATACATTCTCTTTTCACTGTTGCACGGTCTTAGAGAAGTAGATTTCTTTCGGCAAAAGTGCTGTTTCACAGTGCTAAGTACTCCCAACTCCATCAACAATGTAGGTTTTACCAGTTTTCTAAGTCTCTCTTATTTTCTTGTACTTATACTTGGAATTCTCTGTGTAAACCTCTGTAACTTCTCTAGGTAGATGAATCACTGTGTACTTCTTTTGTGTCTATCTGTTACTAATCTTGAGAAACTCATACATTCTCTGTTACCTGTTTCCTGGTGTTAGAGAAGAAGATTTCTTTCGGCGAAAGTGCTGTTTTCACAGTGCTAAGTACTCTCAACTCTATCAACAATGAAGGTTTTAACAGTTTCCTAAGTCTCTCTTATTTTCTTGTACTTATACTTGGAATTCTCTGTGTAAACCTGTGTAACATCTCTAGGTAGATGAATCACTGTGTACTTTCTCTTGTTTCTATCTGTTACCAATCTTGAGAAACTCATACATTCTCTTTTCACTGTTTCCCGGTCTTAGAGAAGTAGATTTCTTTCGGCGAAAGCGCTGTTTTCACAGTGCTAAGTACTCCCAACCCAATCAACAATGTAAGTTTTACCAGTTTTCTATGTCTCTCTTATCTTCTTTTACTTATACTTGGAATTTTCTGTGTAAACCTCTGTAACTTCTCTAGGTAGATGAATCACTGTGTACTCTCTCTTGTTTCTATCTGTTACCAATCTTGACAAACTCATACATTGTCTTTTCACTGTTTCGCGGTATTAGATAAGTAGATTTCTTTCGGCGAAAGTGCTGTTTTCACAGTGCTAAGTACTCCCAACTCTATCAACAATGTACGTTTTACCAGTTTTCTAAGTCTCTCTTATTTTCTTGTACTTATACTTGGAATTCTCTGTGTAAACCTCTGTAACTTCCCTAGGTAGAGGAATCACTGTGTACTTTCTCTTGTTTCTATCTGTTACCAATCTTGAGAAACTCATACATTCTCTTTTCACTATTTCCCGGTCTTAGAGAAGTAGATTTCTTTCTGCGAAAGTGCTGTTTTCACAGTGCTAAGTACTCCCAACTCTATCAACAATGTACGTTTTACCAGTTTTCTAACTCTCTCTTATTTTCTTGTACTTATACTTGGAATTCTCTGTGTAAACCTCTGTAACTTCTCTAGGTAGATGAATCACTGTGTACTTTCTCTTGCTTCTATCTGTTACCAATCTTGAGAAACTCATACATTCTCTTTTCAGTGTTTCCCGGTCTTAGAGAAGTAGATTTCTTTCGCGAAAGTGCTGTTTTCACAGTGCTAAGTACTCCCAACTCTATCAACAATGTAGGTTTTACCAGTTTTCTAAGTCTCTCTTATTTTCTTGTACTTATACTTGGAATTCTCTGTGTAAACCTGTGTAACTTCTCTAGGTAGATGAATCACTGTGTACTTTCTCTTCTTTCTATCTGTTACCAATCTTGAGAAACTCATACATTCTCTTTTCACTGTTTCCCGGTCTTAGAGAAGTAGATTTCTTTCGGCGAAAGCGCTGTTTTCACAGTGCTAAGTACTCCCAACCCAATCAACAATGTAAGTTTTACCAGTTTTCTATGTCTCTCTTATCTTCTTTTACTTATACTTGAAATTTTCTGTGTAAACCTCTGTAACTTCTCTAGGTAGATGAATCACTGTGTACTCTCTCTTGTTTCTATCTGTTACCAATCTTGACAAACTCATACATTGTCTTTTCACTGTTTCGCGGTATTAGATAAGTAGATTTCTTTCGGCGAAAGTGCTGTTTTCACAGTGCTAAGTACTCCCAACTCTATCAACAATGTACGTTTTACCAGTTTTCTAAGTCTCTCTTATTCTCTTGTACTTATACTTGGAATTCTCTGTGTAAACCTCTGTAACTTCCCTAGGTAGATGAATCACTGTGTACTTTCTCTTGTTTCTATCTGTTACCAATCTTGAGAAACTCATACATTCTCTTTTCACTATTTCCCGGTCTTAGAGAAGTAGATTTCTTTCGGCGAAAGTGCTGTTTTCACAGTGCTAAGTACTCCCAACTCTATCAACAATGTAGGTTTTACCAGTTTTCTAACTCTCTCTTATTTTCTTGTACTTATACTTGGAATTCTCTGTGTAAACCTCTGTAACTTCTCTAGGTAGATGAATCACTGTGTACTTTCTCTTGCTTCTATCTGTTACCAATCTTGAGAAACTCATACATTCTCTTTTCAGTGTTTCCCGGTCTTAGAGAAGTAGATTTCTTTCGCGAAAGTGCTGTTTTCACAGTGCTAAGTACTCCCAACACTATCAACAATGTAGGTTTTACCAGTTTTCTAAGTCTGTCTTATTTTCTTGTACTTATACTTGGAATTCTCTGTGTAAACCTCTGTAACTTCTCTAGGTAGATGAATCACTGTGTACTTTCTCTTGTTTCTATCTGTTACCAATCTTGAGAAACTCATACATTCTCTTTTCACTGTTTCCCGGTCTTAGAGAAGTTGATTTCTTTCGGCGAAAGTGATGTTTTCACAGTGCTAAGTACTCCCAACTCAATCAACAATGTAAGTTTTACCAGGTTTCTAAGTCTCTCTTATGTTCTTTTACTTATACTTGGAATTTTCTGTGTGAACCTCTGTAACTTCTCAAGGTAGATGAATCACTGTGTACTTTCTCTTGTTTCTATCTGTTACCAATCTTGAGAAACACATACATTCTCTTTTCACTGTTTCACGGTCTTAGAGAAGTAGATTTCTTTCGGCGAAAGTGCTGTTTTCACAGTGCTAAGTACTCCCAACCCAATCAACAATGTAAGTTTTACCAGTTTTCTAAGTCTCTCTTAACTTCTTTTACTTATACTTTGAATTTTCTGTGTAAACCTCTGTAACTTCTCTAGGTAGATGAATCACTGTGTACTTTCTCTTGTTTCTATCTGTTACCAATCATGAGAAACTCATACATTCTCTTTTCACTGTTTCCCGGTCTTAGAGAAGTAGATTTCTCTCTGCGAAAGTGCTGTTTTCACAGTGCTAAGTACTCCCAACTCTATCAACAATGTAGGTTTTGCCAGTTTTCTAAGTCTCTCTTAGTTTCTTGTACTTATACTTGGAATTCTCTGTGTAAACCTCTGTAACTTCTCTAGGTAGATGAATCACTGTGTACTTTCTCTTGTTTCTATCTGTTACCAATCTTAAGAAACTCATACATTCTCTTTTCACTGTTTCCCGGTCTTAGAGAAGTAGATTTCTTTCGGCGAAAGCGCTGTTTTCACAGTGCTAAGTACTCCCAACCCAATCAACAATGTAAGTTTTACCAGTTTTCTAAGTCTCTCTTATCTTCTTTTACTTATACTTGGAATTTTCTGTGTAAACCTCTGTAACTTCTCTAGGTAGATGAATCACTGTGTACTCTCTCTTGTTTCTATCTGTTACCAATCTTGACAAACTCATACATTGTCTTTTCACTGTTTCGCGGTATTAGAGAAGTAGATTTCTTTCGGCGAAAGTGCTGTTTTCACAGTGCTAAGTACTCCCAACTCTATCAACAATGTAGCTTTTACCAGTTTTCTAAGGCTCTCTTATTTTCTTGTACTTATACTTGGAATTCTCTGTGTAAACCTCTGTAACTTCTCTAGGTAGATGAATCACTGTGTTCTTTCTCTTGTTTCTATCTCTTACCAATCTTGAGAAACTGATACATTCTCTTTTCACTGTTGCACGGTCTTAGAGAAGTAGATTTCTTTCGGCAAAAGTGCTGTTTCACAGTGCTAAGTACTCCCAACTCCATCAACAATGTAGGTTTTACCAGTTTTCTCAGTCTCTCTTATTTTCTTGTACTTATACTTGGAATTCTCTGTGTAAACCTCTGTAACTTCTCTAGGTAGATGAATCACTGTGTACTTCTTTTGTGTCTATCTGTTACTAATCTTGAGAAACTCATACATTCTCTGTTACCTGTTTCCTGGTGTTAGAGAAGAAGATTTCTTTCGGCGAAAGTGCTGTTTTCACAGTGCTAAGTACTCTCAACTCTATCAACAATGAAGGTTTTAACAGTTTCCTAAGTCTCTCTTATTTTCTTGTACTTATACTTGGAATTCTCTGTGTAAACCTGTGTAACTTCTCTAGGTAGATGAATCACTGTGTACTTTCTCTTGTTTCTATCTGTTACCAATCTTGAGAAACTCATACATTCTCTTTTCACTGTTTCATGGTCTTAGAGAAGTAGATTTCTTTGGGCGAAAGTGCTGTTTTCACAGTGCTCAGTACTCCCAACTCAATCAACAATGTAAGTTTTACCAGTTTTCTAAGTCTCTCTTATCTTCTTTTACTTATACTTGGAATTTTCTGTGTAAACCTCTGTAACTTCTGTAGGTAGATGAATCACTGTGTACTTTCTCTTGTTTCTATCTGTTACAAATCTTGAGAAACTCATACATTCTCTTTTCACTGTTTCCCGGTCTTAGAGAAGTAGATTTCTTTCGGCGAAAGTGCTGTTTTCACAGTGCTAAGTACTCCCAACTCTATCAACAATGTAGGTTTTACCAGTTTTCTAAGTCTCTCTTATTTTCTTGTACTTATACTTGGAATTCTCTGTGTAAACCTCTGTAACTTCTCTAGGTAGATGAATCACTGTGTACTTTCTCTTGTTTCTATCTGTTACCAATCTTGAGAAACTCATACATTCTCTTTTCACTGTTTCCCGGTCTTAGAGAAATAGATTTCTTTTGCGAAAGTGCTGTTTTCACAGTGCTAAGTACTTTCAACTCTATCAACAATGTAGGTTTTACCAGTTTTCTAAGTCTCTCTTATTTTCTTGTACTTATGCTTGGAATTCTCTGTGTAAACCTCTGTAACTTCTCTAGGTAGATGAATCACTGTGTACTTTCTCTTCTTTCTATCTGCTACGAATCTTGAGAAACTCAAACATTCTCTTTTCACTATTTCCCGGTCCTAGAGAAGTAGATTTCTTTCGGCGATAGTGCTGTTTTCACCGTGGTTAGTACTCCCAACTCAGTTAACAATGTAAGTTTTACCAGTTTTCTAAGTCTCTCTTATTTTCTTGTACTTAAACTTGGAATTTTCTGTGTAAACCTCTGTAACTTCTCTAGGAAGATGAATCACTGAGTACTTCTTTTGTTTCTATCTGTTACTAATCTTGAGAAACTCATACATTCTCTGTTACCTGTTTCCCGGTCTTACAGAAGTAGACTTCTATGGGTGAAAGTGCTGTTTTCACAGTGCTAAGTACTCCCAACTCTATCAACAATGTAGGTTTTTCCAGTTTTCTAAGTCTCTCTTGTTTTCTTGTACTTATACTTGGAATTCTCTGTGTAAACCTCTATAACTTCTCTAGGTAGATGAATCACTGTGTACTTTCTCTTGTTTCTATCTGTTACTAATCTTGAGAAACTAATACATTCTCTGTTACCTGTTTCCCGGTGTTAGAGAAGTATATTTCTTTCTGCGAAAGTGCTGTTTTCACAGTGCTAAGTACTCCCAACCCAATCAACAATGTAAGTTTTACCAGTTTTCTAAGTCTCTCTTATCTTCTTTTACTTATACGTGGAATTTTCTGTGTAAACCTCTGTAACTTGTCTAGGTAGATGAATCACTGTGTACTTCTCCTGTTTCTATCTGTTACCAATCTTGACAAACTCATACATTCTCTTTTCACTGTTTCCCGCTCTTTTAGAAGTAGATTTCTTTCGGCGAAAGTGCTGTTTTCACAGTGCTAAGTACTCCCAACTCTATCAACAATGTAGGTTTTACCAGTTTTCTAAGTCTCTTTTATTTTCTTGTACTTATACTTGGAATTCTCTGTGTAAACCTCTGTAACTTTTCTAGGTAGATGAATCACTATGTACTTTCTCTTGTTTCTATCTGTTACCAATCTTGAGAAACTCATACATTTTCTTTTCAGTGTTTCACGGTCTTAGAGAAGTAGATTTCTTTCGGCGAAAGTGCTGTTTTCACAGTGCTAAGTACTCCAAACCCAATCAACAATGTAAGTTTTACCAGTTTTCTAAGTCTCTCTTATCTTGTTTTACTTATACTTGGAATTCTCTGTGTAAACCTCTGTAACTTCTCTAGGTAGATGAATCACTGTGTACTTTCTCTTGTTTCTATCTGTTACCAATCTTGAGAAACTCATACATTCTCTTTTCACTGTTTCCCGGTCTTAGAGAAATAGATTTCTTTCGCGAAAGTGCTGTTTTCACAGTGCTAAGTACTTTCAACTCTATCAACAATGTAGGTTTTCCCAGTTTTCTAAGTCTCTCTTATTTTCTTTTACTTATACTTGGAATTCTCTGTGTAAACCTCTGTAACTTCTCTAGGTAGATGAATCACTGTGTACTTTCTCTTCTTTCTATCTGTTACCAATCTTGAGAAACTCATACATTCTCTTTTCACTATTTCCCGGTCTTAGAGAAGTAGATTTCTTTCGGCGAAAGTGCTGTTTTCACCGTGGTTAGTACTCCCAACTCAGTTAACAATGTAAGTTTTACCAGTTTTGTAAGTCTCTCTTATTTTCTTGTACTTAAACTTGGAATTTTGTGTGTAAACCTCTGTAACTTCTCTAGGTAGATGAATCACTGAGTACTTCTTTTGTTTCTATCTGTTACTAATCTTGAGAAACTCATACATTCTCTGTTACCTGTTTCCCGGTGTTAGAGAAGTAAATTTCTTTCTGCGAAAGTGCTGTTTTCACAGTGCTAAGTACTCCCAACTCTATCAACAATGTAGGTTTTACCAGTTTTCTAAGTCTCTCTTATTTTCTTGTACTTATACTTGGAATTCTCTGTGTAAACCTCTGTAACTTCTCTAGGTAGATGAATCACTGTGTACTTTCTCTTGTTTCTATCTGTTACCAATCTTGAGAAACACATACATTCTCTTTTCACTGTTTCCCGGTCTTAGAGAAGTTGATTTCTTTCGGCGAAAGTGCTGTTTTCACAGTGCTAAGTACTCCCAACTCAATAAACAATGTAAGTTTTACCAGTTTTCTAAGTCTCTCTTATCTACTTTTACTTATACTTGGAATTTTCTGTGTGAACCTCTGTGACTTCTCAAGGTAGATGAATCACTGTGTACTTTCTCTTGTTTCTATCTGTTACCAATCTTGAGAAACTCATACATTCTCTTTTTACTGTTTCACGGTCTTAGAGAAGTAGATTTCTTTCGGCGAAAGTGCTGTTTTCACAGTGCTAAGTACTCCCAACCCAATCAACAATGTAAGTTTTACCAGTTTTCTAAGTCTCTCTTATCTTCTTTTACTTATACTTGGAATTTTCTGTGTAAACCTCTGTAACTTCTCTAGGTAGATGAATCACTGTGTACTCTCTCTTGTTTCTATCTGTTACCAATCTTGACAAACTCATACATTCTCTTTTCACTGTTTCGCGGTATTAGAGAAGTAGATTTCTTTCGGCGAAAGTGCTGTTTTCACAGTGCTAAGTACTCCCAACTCTATCAACAATGTAGCTTTTACCAGTTTTCTAATGCTCTCTTTTTTTCTTGTACTTATACTTGGAATTCTGTGTGTAAACCTCTGTAACTTCTCTAGGTAGATGAATCACTGTGTACTTTCTCTTGTTTCTATCTGTTACCAATCTTGAGAAACTCATACATTCTCTTTTCACTGTTTCCCGGTCTTAGAGAAGTAGATTTCTTTCGGCGAAAGCGCTGTTTTCACAGTGCTATGTACTCCCAACCCAATCAACAATGTAAGTTTTACCAGTTTCCTAAGTCTCTCTTATCTTCTTTTACTTATACTTTGAATTTTCTGTGTAAACCTCTGTAACTTCCCTAGGTAGATGAATCACTGTGTACTTTCTCTTGTTTCTATCTGTTACCAATCTTGAGAAACTCATACATTCTCTTTTCACTGTTTCCCGGTCTTAGAGAAGTAGATTTCTTTCGGCGAAAGTGCTGTTTTCACAGTGCTAAGTACTCCCAACTCTATCAACAGTGTAAGTTTTGCCAGTTTTCTAAGCCTCTCTTATTTTCTTGTACTTATACTTGGAATTCTCTGTGTAAACCTCTGTAACTTCCCTAGGTAGATGAATCACTGTGTACTTTCTCTTGTTTCTATCTGTTACCAATCTTGAGAAACTCATACATTCTCTTTTCACTGTTTCCCGGTCTTAGAGAAGTAGATTTCTTTCTGCGAAAGTGCTGTTTTCACAGTGCTAAGAACTCCCAACTCTATCAACACTGTAGGTTTTACCAGTTTTCTAAGTCTCTCTTATTTTCTTGTACTTAAACTTGGAATTTTCTGTGTAAACCTCTGTAACTTCTCTAGGTAGATGAATCACTGAGTATTTCTTTTGTTTCTATCTGTTACTAATCTTGAGAAACTCATACATTCTCTGTTACCTGTTTCCCGGTGTCAGAGAAGTAGATTTCTTTCTGCGAAAGTGCTGTTTTCACAGTGCTAAGTACTCCCAACTCTATCAACAATGTAGGTTTTACCAGTTTTCTAAGTCTCTCTTATATTCTTGTACTTAAACTTGGAATTTTCTGTGTAAACCTCTGTAACTTCTCTAGGTAGATGAATCACTGTGTACTTCTTTTGTTTCTATCTGTTACTAATCTTGAGAAACTCATACATTCTCTGTTACCTGTTTCCTGGTGTTAGAGAAGATGATTTCTTTCGGCGAAAGTGCTGTTTTCACAGTGCTAAGTACTCTCAACTCTATCAACAATGAAGGTTTTAACAGTTTCCTAAGTCTCTCTTATTTTCTTGTACTTATACTTGGAATTCTCTGTGTAAACCTGTGTAACTTCTCTAGGTAGATGAATCACTGTGTACTTTCTCTTGTTTCTATCTGTTACCAATCTTGAGAAACTCATACATTCTCTTTTCACTGTTTCATGGTCTTAGAGAAGTAGATTTCTTTGGGCGAAAGTGCTGTTTTCACAGTGCTAAGTACTCCCAACTCAATCAACAATGTAAGTTTTACCAGTTTTCTAAGCCTCTCTTATCTTCTTTTACTTATACTTGGAATTCTCTGTGTAAACCTCTGTAACTTCTCTAGGTAGATGAATCACTGTGCACTTTCTCTTGTTTCTATCTGTTACCAATCTTGAGAAACTCATACATTCTCTTTTCACTGTTTCCCGGTCTTAGAGAAATAGATTTCTTTCGCGAAAGTGCTGTTTTCACAGTGCTAAGTACTTTCAACTCTATCAACAATGTAGGTTTTACCAGTTTTCTAAGTCTCTCTTATTTTCTTGTACTTATACTTGGAATTCTCTGTGTAAACCTCTGTAACTTCTCTAGGTAGATGAATCACTGTGTACTTTCTCTTGTTTCTATCTGTTATTAATCTTGAGAAACTCATACATTCTCTGTTACCTGTTTCCCGGTCTTACAGAAGTAGACTTCTATGGGTGAAAGTGCTGTTTTCACAGTGCTAAGTACTCCCAACTCTATCAACAATGTAGGTTTTTCCAGTTTTCTAAGTCTCTCTTGTTTTCTTGTACTTATACTTGGAATTCTCTGTGTAAACCTCTGTAACTTCTCTAGGTAGATGAATCACTGTGTACTTTCTCTTGTTTCTATCTGTTACTAATCTTGAGAAACTCATACATTCTCTGATACCTGTTTCCCGGTGTTAGAGAAGTATATTTCTTTCTGCGAAAGTGCTGTTTTCACAGTGCTAAGTACTCCCAACCCAATCAACAATGTAAGTTTTACCAGTTTTCTAAGTCTCTCTTATCTTCTTTTACTTATACGTGGAATTTTCTGTGTAAACCTCTGTAACTGGTCTAGGTAGATGAATCACTGTGTACTTCTCCTGTTTCTATCTGTTACCAATCTTGAGAAACTCATACATTCTCTTTTCACTGTTTCCTGGTCTTTTAGAAGTAGATTTCTTTCGGCGAAAGTGCTGTTTTCACAGTGCTAAGTACTCCCAACTCTATCAACAATGTAGGTTTTACCAGTTTTCAAAGTCTCTTTTATTTTCTTGTACTTATACTTGGATTTCTCTGTGTAAACCTCTGTAACTTTTCTAGGTAGATGAATCACTGTGTACTTTCTCTTGTTTCTATCTGTTACCAATCTTGAGAAACTCATACATTTTCTTTTCAGTGTTTCACGGTCTTAGAGAAGTAGATTTCTTTCGGCGAAAGTGCTGTTTTCACAGTGCTAAGTACTCCAAACCCAATCAACAATGTAAGTTTTACCAGTTTTCTAAGTCTCTCTTATCTTGTTTTACTTATACTTGGAATTCTCTGTGTAAACCTCTGTAACTTCTCTAGGTAGATGAATCACTGTGTACTTTCTCTTGTTTCTATCTGTTACCAATCTTGAGAAACTCATACATTCTCTTTTCACTGTTTCCCGGTCTTAGAGAAATAGATTTCTTTCGCGAAAGTGCTGTTTTCACAGTGCTAAGTACTTTCAACTCTATCAACAATGTAGGTTTTACCAGTTTTCTAAGTCTCTCTTATTTTCTTGTACTTATACTTGGAATTCTCTGTGTAAACCTCTGTAACTTCTCTAGGTAGATGAATCACTGTGTACTTTCTCTTCTTTCTATCTGTTACCAATCTTGAGAAACTCATACATTCTCTTTTCACTATTTCCCGGTCTTAGAGAAGTAGATTTCTTTCGGCGAAAGTGCTGTTTTCACCGTGGTTAGTACTCCCAACTCAGTTAACAATGTAAGTTTTACCAGTTTTGTAAGTCTCTCTTATTTTCTTGTACTTAAACTTGGAATTTTCAGTGTAAACCTCTGTAACTTCTCTAGGTAGATGAATCACTGAGTACTTCTTTTGTTTCTATCTGTTACTAATCTTGAGAAACTCATACATTCTCTGTTACCTGTTTCCCGGTGTTAGAGAAGTAAATTTCTTTCTGCGAAAGTGCTGTTTTCACAGTGCTAAGTACTCCCAACTCTATCAACAATGTAGGTTTTACCAGTTTTCTAAGTCTCTCTTATTTTCTTGTACTTATACTTGGAATTCTCTGTGTAAACCTCTGTAACTTCTCTAGGTAGATGAATCACTGTGTACTTTCCCTTGTTTCTATCTGTTACCAATCTTGAGAAACTCATACATTCTCTTTTCACTGTTTCCCGGTCTTAGAGACGTTGATTTCTTTCGGCGAAAGTGCTGTTTTCACAGTGCTAAGTACTCCCAACTCAATCAACAATGTAAGTTTTACCAGTTTTCTAAGTCTCTCTTATCTTCTTTTACTTATACTTGGAATTTTCTGTGTAAACTTCTGTAACTTCTCTAGGTAGATGAATCACTGTGTACTTTCTCTTGTTTCTATCTGTTACCAATCTTGAGAAACTCATACATTCTCTTTTCACTGTTTCCCGGTCTTAGAGAAGTAGATTTCTTTCGGCGAAAGTGCTGTTTTCACAGTGCTAAGTACTCCCAACTCTATCAACAATGTAGGTTTTACCAGTTTTCTAAGTCTCTCTTATTTTCTTGTACTTATACTTGGAATTCTCTGTGTAAACCTCTGTAACTTCTCTAGGTAGATGAATCACTGAGTACTTCTTTTGTTTCTATCTGTTACTAATCTTGAGAAACTCATACATTCTCTGTTACCTGTTTCCCGGTGTTAGAGAAGTAGATTTCTTTCTGTGAAAGTGCTGTTTTCACAGTGCTAAGTACTCCCAACTCTATCAACAATGTAGGTTTTACCAGTTTTCTAACTCTCTCTTATTTTCTTGTACTTATACTTGGAATTCTCTGTGTAAACCTCTGTAACTTCTCTAGGTAGATGAATTACTGTGTACTTTCTCTTGTTTCTATCTGTTACCAATCTTGAGAAACACATACATTCTCTTTTCACTGTTTCCCGGTCTTAGAGAAGTAGATTTCTTTCGGCGAAAGTGCTGTTTTCTCAGTGTTAAGTACTCCCAACCCAATCAACAATGTAAGTTTTACCAGTTTTCTAAGTCTCTCTTATCTTCTTTTACTTATACTTTGAATTTTCTGTGTAAACCTCTGTAACTTCTCTAGGTAGATGAATCACTGTGTACTTTCTCTTGTTTCTATCTGTTACCAATCTTGAGAAACTCATACATTCTCTTTTCACTATTTCCCGGTCTTAGAGAAGTAGATTTCTTTCGGCGAAAGTGCTGTTTTCACAGTGCTAAGTACTCCCAACTCTATCAACAATGTAGGTTTTACCAGTTTTCTAACTCTCTCTTACTTTCTTGTACTTATACTTGGAATTCTCTGTGTAAACCTCTGTAACTTCTCTAGGTAGATGAATCACTGTGTACTTTCTCTTGCTTCTATCTGTTACCAATCTTGAGAAACTCATACATTCTCTTTTCAGTGTTTCCCGGTCTTAGAGAAGTAGATTTCTTTCGCGAAAGTGCTGTTTTCACAGTGCTAAGTACTCCCAACTCTATCAACAATGTAGGTTTTACCAGTTTTCTAAGTCTCTCTTATTTTCTTGTACTTATACTTGGAATTCTCTGTGTAAACCTCTGTAAATTCTCTAGGTAGATGAATCACTGTGTACTTTCTCTTCTTTCTATCTGTTACCAATCTTGAGAAACTCATACATTCTCTTTTCACTATTTCCCGGTCTTAGAGAAGTAGATTTCTTTCGGCGAAAGTGCTGTTTTCACCGTGGTAAGTACTCCCAACTCAGTTAACAATGTAAGTTTTACCAGTTTTCTAAGTCTCTCTTATTTTCTTGTACTTAAACTTGGTATTTTCTGTGTAAACGTCTGTAACTTCTCTAGGTAGATGAATCACTGAGTACTTCTTTTGTTTCTATCTGTTACTAATCTTGAGAAACTCATACATTCTCTGTTACCTGTTTCAGGGTGTTAGAGAAGTAGATTTATTTCTGCGAAAGTGCTGTTTTCACAGTGCTAAGTACTCCCAACTCTATCAACAATGTAGGTTTTACCAGTTTTCTAACTCTCTCTTATTTTCTTGTACTTATACTTGGAATTCTCTGTGTAAACCTCTGTAAATTCTCTAGATAGATGAATCACTGTGTACTTTCTCTTCTTTCTATCTGTTACCAATCTTGAGAAACTCATACATTCTCTTTTCAATATTTCCCGGTCTTAGAGAAGTAGATTTCTTTCGGCGAAAGTGCTGTTTTCACCGTGGTAAGTACTCCCAACTCAGTTAACAATGTAAGTTTTACCAGTTTTCTAAGTCTCTCTTATTCTCTTGTACTTAAACTTGGTATTTTCTGTGTAAACGTCTGTAACTACTCTAGGTAGATGAATCACTGAGTACTTCTTTTGTTTCTATCTGTTACTAATCTTGAGAAACTCATACATTCCCTGTTACCTGTTTCAGGGTGTTAGAGAAGTAGATTTATTTCTGCGAAAGTGCTGTTTTCACAGTGCTAAGTACTCCCAACTCTATCAACAATGTAGGTTTTACCAGTTTTCTAACTCTCTCTTATTTTCTTGTACTTATACTTGGAATTCTCTGTGTAAACCTCTGTAACTTCTCTAGGTAGATGAATCACTGTGTACTTTCTCTTGTTTCTATCTGTTACCAATCTTGAGAAACACATACATTCTCTTTTCACTGTTGCACGGTCTTAGAGAAGTAGATTTCTTTCGGCGACAGTGCTGTTTTCACAGTGCTAAGTACTCCCAACTCTATCAACAATGTAGGTTTTACCAGTTTTCTAAGTCTCTCTTATTTTCTTGTACTTATACTTGGAATTCTCTGTGTAAACCTCTGTAACTTCTCTAGGTAGATGAATAACTGTGTACTTTCTCTTGTTTCTATCTGTTACCAATCTTGAGAAACTCATACATTCTCTTTTCACTGTTTCGCGGTATTAGAGAAGTAGATTTCTTTCGGCGAAAGTGCTGTTTTCACAGTGCTAAGTACTCCCAACTCTATCAACAATGTAGCTTTTACCAGTTTTCTAAGGCTCTCTTTTTTTCTTGTACTTATACTTGGAATTCTCTGTGTAAACCTCTGTAACTTCTCTAGGTAGATGAATCACTGTGTACTTTCTCTTGTTTCTATCTCTTACCAACCTTGAGAAACTGATACATTCTCTTTTCACTGTTTCACGGTCTTAGAGAAGTAGATTTCTTTCGGCAAAAGTGCTGTTTTCACAGTGCTCAGTACTCCCAACTCCATCATCAATGTAGGTTTTACCAGTTTTCTAAGTCTCTCTTATTTTCTTGTACTTATACTTGGAATTCTCTGTGTAAACCTCTGTAACTTCTCTAGGTAGATGAATCACTGTGTACTTCTTTTGTTTCTATCTGTTACTAATCTTGCGAAACTCATACATTCTCTGTTACCTGTTTCCTGGTGTTAGAGAAGAAGATTTCTTTCGGCGAAAGTGCTGTTTTCACAGTGCTAAGTACTCTCAACTCTATCAACAATGAAGGTTTTAACAGTTTCCTAAGTTTCTCTTATTTTCTTGTACTTATACTTGGAATTCTCTGTGTAAACCTCTGTAACTTCTCTAGGTAGATGAATCACTGTGTACTTTCTCTTGCTTCTATCTGTTACCAATCTGGAGAAACTCATATATTCTCTTTTCACTGTTTCATGGTGTTAGAGAAGTAGATTTGTTTCGGCGAAAGTGCTGTTTTCACAGTGCTAAGTACTCCCAACTCAATCAACAATGTAAGTTTTACCAGTTTTCTAAGTCTCTCTTATCTTCTTTTACTTATACTTGGAATTCTCTGTGTAAACCTCTGTAACTTCTCTAGGTAGATGAATCACTGTGTACTTTCTCTTGTTTCTGTCTGTTACCAATCTTGAGAAATTCATACATTCTCTTTTCACTGTTTCCCTGTCTTAGAGAAGTAGATTTCTTTCGGCGAAAGTGCTGTTTTCACAGTGCTAAGTACTCCCAACTCTATCAACAATGTAGGTTTTACCAGTTTTCTAAGTCTCTCTTATTTTCTTGTACTTATACTTGGAATTCTCTGTGTAAACCTCTCTAACTTCTCTAGGTAGATGAATCACTGTGTACTTTCTCTTGTTTCTATCTGTTACCAATCTTGAGAAACACATACATTCTCTTTTCACTGTTTCCCGGTCTTAGAGAAGTAGATTTCTTTCGCGAAAGTGCTGTTTTCACACTGCTAAGTACTCCCAACTCTATCACCAATGTAGGTTTTACCAGTTTTCTAAGTCTCTCTTATTTTCTTGTACTTATACATGGAATTCTCTGTGTAAACCTCTGTAACTTCTCTAGGTAGATGAATCACTGTGTACTTTCTCTTCTTTCTATCTGTTACCAATCTTGAGAAACTCATATATTCTCTTTTCACTATTTCCCGGTCTTAGAGAAGTAGATTTCTTTCGGCGAAAGTGCTGTTTTCACAGTGCTAAGTACTCCCAACTCTATCAACAATGTAGGTTTTACCAGTTTTCTAAGTCTCTTTTATTTTCTTGTACTTATACTTGGAATTCTCTGTGTAAACCTCTGTAACTTTTCTAGGTAGATGAATCACTGTGTACTTTCTCTTGTTTCTATCTGTTACCAATCTTGAGAAACTCATACATTTTCTTTTCAGTGTTTCACGGTCTTAGAGAAGTAGATTTCTTTCTGCGAAAGTGCTGTTTTCACAGTGCTAAGTACTCCAAACCCAATCAACAATGTAAGTTTTACCAGTTTTCTAAGTCTCTCTTATCTTGTTTTACTTATACTTGGAATTCTCTGTGTAAACCTCTGTAACTTCTCTAGGTAGATGAATCACTGTGTACTTTCTCTTGTTTCTATCTGTTACCAATCTTGAGAAACTCATACATTCTCTTTTCACTGTTTCCCGGTCTTAGAGAAATAGATTTCTTTCGCGAAAGTGCTGTTTTCACAGTGCTAAGTACTTTCAACTCTATCAACAATGTAGGTTTTCCCAGTTTTCTAAGTCTCTCTTATTTTCTTTTACTTATACTTGGAATTCTCTGTGTAAACCTCTGTAACTTCTCTAGGTAGATGAATCACTGTGTACTTTCTCTTCTTTCTATCTGTTACCAATCTTGAGAAACTCATACATTCTCTTTTCACTATTTCCCGGTCTTAGAGAAGTAGATTTCTTTCGGCGAAAGTGCTGTTTTCACCGTGGTTAGTACTCCCAACTCAGTTAACAATGTAAGTTTTACCAGTTTTGTAAGTCTCTCTTATTTTCTTGTACTTAAACTTGGAATTTTGTGTGTAAACCTCTGTAACTTCTCTAGGTAGATGAATCACTGAGTACTTCTTTTGTTTCTATCTGTTACTAATCTTGAGAAACTCATACATTCTCTGTTACCTGTTTCCCGGTGTTAGAGAAGTAAATTTCTTTCTGCGAAAGTGCTGTTTTCACAGTGCTAAGTACTCCCAACTCTATCAACAATGTAGGTTTTACCAGTTTTCTAAGTCTCTCTTATTTTCTTGTACTTATACTTGGAATTCTCTGTGTAAACCTCTGTAACTTCTCTAGGTAGATGAATCACTGTGTACTTTCTCTTGTTTCTATCTGTTACCAATCTTGAGAAACACATACATTCTCTTTTCACTGTTTCCCGGTCTTAGAGAAGTAGATTTCTTTCGGCGAAAGTGCTGTTTTCACAGTGCTAAGTACTCCCAACTCTATCAACAATGTAGGTTTTACCAGTTTTCTAAGTCTCTCTTATTCTCTTGTACTTATACTTGGAATTCTCTGTGTAAACCTCTGTAACTTCTCTATGTAGATGAATCACTGTGTACTTTCTCTTGTTTCTATCTGTTACCAATCTTGAGAAACACATACATTCTCTTTTCACTGTTTCCCGGTCTTAGAGAAGTAGATTTCTTTCGCGAAAGTGCTGTTTTCACACGGCTAAGTACTCCCAACTCTATCACCAATGTAGGTTTTACCAGTTTTCTTAGTCTCTCTTATTTTCTTGTACTTATACATGGAATTCTCTGTGTAAACCTCTGTAACTTCTCTAGGTAGATGAATCACTGTGTACTTTCTCTTCTTTCTATCTGTTACCAATCTTGAGAAACTCATATATTCTCTTTTCACTATTTCCCGGTCTTAGAGAAGTAGATTTCTTTCGGCGAAAGTGCTGTTTTCACCGTGGTAAGTACTCCCAACTCAGTTAACAATGTAAGTTTTACCAGTTTTCTAAGTCTCTGTTATTTTCTTGTACTTAAACTTCGAATTTTCTGTGTAAACCTCTGTAACTTCTCTAGGTAGATGAATCACTGAGTACTTCTTTTGTTTCTATCTGTTACTAATCTTGAGAAACTCATACATTCTCTGTTACCTGTTTCCCAGTGTTAGAGAAGTAGATTTCTCTCTGCGAAAGTGCTGTTTTCACAGTGCTAAGTACTCCCAACTCAATCAACAATGTAAGTTTTACCAGGTTTCTGAGTCTCTCTTATCTTCTTTTACTTAAACTTGGAATTTTCTGTGTGAACCTCTGTAACGTCTCAAGGTAGATGAATCACTGTGTACTTTCTCTTGTTTCTATCTGTTACCAATCTTGAGAAACTCATACATTCTCTTTTCACTGTTTCACGGTCTTAGAGAAGTAGATTTCTTTCGGCGAAAGTGCTGTTTTCACAGTGCTAAGTACTCCCAACCCAATCCACAATGTAAGTTTTACCAGTTTTCTAAGTCTCTCTTATCTTCTTTTACTTATACTTGGAATTTTCTGTGTAAACCTCTGTAACTTCTCTAGGTAGATGAATCACTGTGTACTTTCTCTTGTTTCTATCTGTTACCAATCTTGAGAAACTCATACATTCTCTTTTCACTGTTTCCCGGTCTTAGAGAAGTAGATTTCTTTCGGCGAAAGTGCTGTTTTCACAGTGCTAAGTACTCCCAACTCTATCAACAATGTAGGTTTTGCCAGTTTTCTAAGTCTCTCTTATTTTCTTGTACTTAAACTTGGAATTCTCTGTGTAAACCTCTGTAACTTCTCTAGGTAGATGAATCACTGTGTACTTTCTCTTGTTTCTATCTGTTACCAATCTTGAGAAACTCATACATTCTCTTTTCACTGTTTCCCGGTCTTAGAGAAGTAGATTTCTTTCGGCGAAAGCGCTGTTTTCACAGTGCTAAGTACTCCCAACCCAATCAACAATGTAAGTTTTACCAGTTTTCTAAGTCTCTCTTATCTTCTTTTACTTATACTTTGAATATTCTGTGTAAACCTCTGTAACTTCTCTAGGTAGATGAATCACTGTGTACTTTCTCTTGTTTCTATCTGTTACCAATCTTGAGAAACTCATACATTCTCTTTTCACTGTTTCCCGGTCTTAGAGAAGTAGATTTCTTTCAGCGAAAGTGCTGTTTTCACAGTGCTAAGTACTCCCAACTCTATCAACAATGTAGGTTTTGCCAGTTTTCTAAGTCTCTCTTATTTTCTTGTACTTATACTTGGAATTCTCTGTTTAAACCTCTGTAACTTCTCTAGGTAGATGAATCACTGTGTACTTTCTCTTGTTTCTATCTGTTACCAATCTTAAGAAACTCATACATTCTCTTTTCACTGTTTCCCGGTCTTAGAGAAGTAGATTTCTTTCAGCGAAAGCGCTGTTTTCACAGTGCTAAGTACTCCCAACCCAATCAACAATGTAAGTTTTACCAGTTTTCTATCTCTCTCTTATCTTCTTTTACTTATACTTGGAATTTTCTGTGTAAACCTCTGTAACTTCTCTAGGTAGATGAATCAATGTGTACTCTCTCTTGTTTCTATCTGTTACCAATCTTGACAAACTCATACATTCTCTTTTCACTGTTTCGCGGTATTAGAGAAGTAGATTTCTTTCGGCGAAAGTGCTGTTTTCACAGTGCTAAGTACTCCCAACTCTATCAACAATGTAGCTTTTACCAGTTTTCTAAGGCTCTCTTATTTTCTTGTACTTATACTTGGAATTCTCTGTGTAAACCTCTGTAACTTCTCTAGGTAGATGAATCACTGTGTTCTTTCTCTTGTTTCTATCTCTTACCAATCTTGAGAAACTGATACATTCTCTTTTCACTGTTGCACGGTCTTAGAGAAGTAGATTTCTTTCGGCAAAAGTGCTGTTTCACAGTGCTAAGTACTCCCAACTCCATCAACAATGTAGGTTTTACCAGTTTTCTAAGTCTCTCTTATTTTCTTGTACTTATACTTGGAATTCTCTGTGTAAACCTCTGTAACTTCTCTAGGTAGATGAATCACTGTGTACTTCTTTTGTGTCTATCTGTTACTAATCTTGAGAAACTCATACATTCTCTGTTACCTGTTTCCTGGTGTTAGAGAAGAAGATTTCTTTCAGCGAAAGTGCTGTTTTCACAGTGCTAAGTACTCCCAACTCTATCAACAATGTAGGTTTTGCCAGTTTTCTAAGTCTCTCTTATTTTCTTGTACTTAAACTTGGAATTCTCTGTGTAAACCTCTGTAACTTCTCTAGGTAGATGAATCACTGTGTACTTTCTCTTGTTTCTATCTGTTACCAATCTTGAGAAACTCATACATTCTCTTTTCACTGTTTCCCGGTCTTAGAGAAGTAGATTTCTTTCGGCGAAAGCGCTGTTTTCACAGTGCTAAGTACTCCCAACCCAATCAACAATGTAAGTTTTACCAGTTTTCTAAGTCTCTCTTATCTTCTTTTACTTATACTTTGAATATTCTGTGTAAACCTCTGTAACTTCTCTAGGTAGATGAATCACTGTGTACTTTCTCTTGTTTCTATCTGTTACCAATCTTGAGAAACTCATACATTCTCTTTTCACTGTTTCCCGGTCTTAGAGAAGTAGATTTCTTTCAGCGAAAGTGCTGTTTTCACAGTGCTAAGTACTCCCAACTCTATCAACAATGTAGGTTTTGCCAGTTTTCTAAGTCTCTCTTATTTTCTTGTACTTATACTTGGAATTCTCTGTTTAAACCTCTGTAACTTCTCTAGGTAGATGAATCACTGTGTACTTTCTCTTGTTTCTATCTGTTACCAATCTTAAGAAACTCATACATTCTCTTTTCACTGTTTCCCGGTCTTAGAGAAGTAGATTTCTTTCGGCGAAAGCGCTGTTTTCACAGTGCTAAGTACTCCCAACCCAATCAACAATGTAAGTTTTACCAGTTTTCTATCTCTCTCTTATCTTCTTTTACTTATACTTGGAATTTTCTGTGTAAACCTCTGTAACTTCTCTAGGTAGATGAATCAATGTGTACTCTCTCTTGTTTCTATCTGTTACCAATCTTGACAAACTCATACATTCTCTTTTCACTGTTTCGCGGTATTAGAGAAGTAGATTTCTTTCGGCGAAAGTGCTGTTTTCACAGTGCTAAGTACTCCCAACTCTATCAACAATGTAGCTTTTACCAGTTTTCTAAGGCTCTCTTATTTTCTTGTACTTATACTTGGAATTCTCTGTGTAAACCTCTGTAACTTCTCTAGGTAGATGAATCACTGTGTTCTTTCTCTTGTTTCTATCTCTTACCAATCTTGAGAAACTGATACATTCTCTTTTCACTGTTGCACGGTCTTAGAGAAGTAGATTTCTTTCGGCAAAAGTGCTGTTTCACAGTGCTAAGTACTCCCAACTCCATCAACAATGTAGGTTTTACCAGTTTTCTAAGTCTCTCTTATTTTCTTGTACTTATACTTGGAATTCTCTGTGTAAACCTCTGTAACTTCTCTAGGTAGATGAATCACTGTGTACTTCTTTTGTGTCTATCTGTTACTAATCTTGAGAAACTCATACATTCTCTGTTACCTGTTTCCTGGTGTTAGAGAAGAAGATTTCTTTCGGCGAAAGTGCTGTTTTCACAGTGCTAAGTACTCTCAACTCTATCAACAATGAAGGTTTTAACAGTTTCCTAAGTCTCTCTTATTTTCTTGTACTTATACTTGGAATTCTCTGTGTAAACCTGTGTAACATCTCTAGGTAGATGAATCACTGTGTACTTTCTCTTGTTTCTATCTGTTACCAATCTTGAGAAACTCATACATTCTCTTTTCACTGTTTCCCGGTCTTAGAGAAGTAGATTTCTTTCGGCGAAAGCGCTGTTTTCACAGTGCTAAGTACTCCCAACCCAATCAACAATGTAAGTTTTACCAGTTTTTTCTATGTCTCTCTTATCTTCTTTTACTTATACTTGGAATTTTCTGTGTAAACCTCTGTAACTTCTCTAGGTAGATGAATCACTGTGTACTCTCTCTTGTTTCTATCTATTACCAATCTTGACAAACTCATACATTGTCTTTTCACTGTTTCGCGGTATTAGATAAGTAGATTTCTTTCGGCGAAAGTGCTGTTTTCACAGTGCTAAGTACTCAACTCTATCAACAATGTACGTTTTACCAGTTTTCTAAGTCTCTCTTATTTTCTTGTACTTATACTTGGAATTCTCTGTGTAAACCTCTGTAACTTCCCTAGGTAGATGAATCACTGTGTACTTTCTCTTGTTTCTATCTGTTACCAATCTTGAGAAACTCATACATTCTCTTTTCACTATTTCCCGGTCTTAGAGAAGTAGATTTCTTTCTGCGAAAGTGCTGTTTTCACAGTGCTAAGTACTCCCAACTCTATCAACAATGTACGTTTTACCAGTTTTCTAACTCTCTCTTATTTTCTTGTACTTATACTTGGAATTCTCTGTGTAAACCTCTGTAACTTCTCTAGGTAGATGAATCACTGTGTACTTTCTCTTGCTTCTATCTGTTACCAATCTTGAGAAACTCATACATTCTCTTTTCAGTGTTTCCCGGTCTTAGAGAAGTAGATTTCTTTCGCGAAAGTGCTGTTTTCACAGTGCTAAGTACTCCCAACTCTATCAACAATGTAGGTTTTACCAGTTTTCTAAGTCTCTCTTATTTTCTTGTACTTATACTTGGAATTCTCTGTGTAAACCTGTGTAACTTCTCTAGGTAGATGAATCACTGTGTACTTTCTCTTCTTTCTATCTGTTACCAATCTTGAGAAACTCATACATTCTCTTTTCACTGTTTCCCGGTCTTAGAGAAGTAGATTTCTTTCGGCGAAAGCGCTGTTTTCACAGTGCTAAGTACTCCCAACCCAATCAACAATGTAAGTTTTACCAGTTTTCTAAGTCTCTCTTGTTTTCTTGTACTTATACTTGGAATTCTCTGTGTAAACCTCTGTAACTTCTCTAGGTAGATGAATCACTGTGTACTCTCTCTTGTTTCTATCTGTTACCAATCTTGACAAACTCATACATTGTCTTTTCACTGTTTCGCGGTATTAGATAAGTAGATTTCTTTCGGCGAAAGTGCTGTTTTCACAGTGCTAAGTACTCCCAACTCTATCAACAATGTACGTTTTACCAGTTTTCTAAGTCTCTCTTATTTTCTTGTACTTATACTTGGAATTCTCTGTGTAAACCTCTGTAACTTCCCTAGGTAGATGAATCACTGTGTACTTTCTCTTGTTTCTATCTGTTACCAATCTTGAGAAACTCATACATTCTCTTTTCACTATTTCCCGGTCTTAGAGAAGTAGATTTCTTTCGGCGAAAGTGCTGTTTTCACAGTGCTAAGTACTCCCAACTCTATCAACAATGTAGGTTTTACCAGTTTTCTAACTCTCTCTTATTTTCTTGTACTTATACTTGGAATTCTCTGTGTAAACCTCTGTAACTTCTCTAGGTAGATGAATCACTGTGTACTTTCTCTTGCTTCTATCTGTTACCAATCTTGAGAAACTCATACATTCTCTTTTCAGTGTTTCCCGGTCTTAGAGAAGTAGATTTCTTTCGCGAAAGTGCTGTTTTCACAGTGCTAAGTACTCCCAACACTATCAACAATGTAGGTTTTCCCAGTTTTCTAAGTCTGTCTTATTTTCTTGTACTTATACTTGGAATTCTCTGTGTAAACCTCTGTAACTTCTCTAGGTAGATGAATCACTGTGTACTTTCTCTTGTTTCTATCTGTTACCAATCTTGAGAAACTCATACATTCTCTTTTCACTGTTTCCCGGTCTTAGAGAAGTTGATTTCTTTCGGCGAAAGTGATGTTTTCACAGTGCTAAGTACTCCCAACTCAATCAACAATGTAAGTTTTACCAGGTTTCTAAGTCTCTCTTATGTTCTTTTACTTATACTTGGAATTTTCTGTGTGAACCTCTGTAACTTCTCAAGATAGATGAATCACTGTGTACTTTCTCTTGTTTCTATCTGTTACCAATCTTGAGAAACTCATACATTCTCTTTTCACTGTTTCACGGTCTTAGAGAAGTAGATTTCTTTCGGCGAAAGTGCTGTTTTCACAGTGCTAAGTACTCCCAACCCAATCAACAATGTAAGTTTTACCAGTTTTCTAAGTCTCTCTTAACTTCTTTTACTTATACTTTGAATTTTCTGTGTAAACCTCTGTAACTTCTCTAGGTAGATGAATCACTGTGTACTTTCTCTTGTTTCTATCTGTTACCAATCATGAGAAACTCATACATTCTCTTTTCACTGTTTCCCGGTCTTAGAGAAGTAGATTTCTCTCTGCGAAAGTGCTGTTTTCACAGTGCTAAGTACTCCCAACTCTATCAACAATGTAGGTTTTGCCAGTTTTCTAAGTCTCTCTTAGTTTCTTGTACTTATACTTGGAATTCTCTGTGTAAACCTCTGTAACTTCTCTAGGTAGATGAATCACTGTGTACTTTCTCTTGTTTCTATCTGTTACCAATCTTAGGAAACTCATACATTCTCTTTTCACTGTTTCCCGGTCTTAGAGAAGTAGATTTCTTTCGGCGAAAGCGCTGTTTTCACAGTGCTAAGTACTCCCAACCCAATCAACAATGTAAGTTTTACCAGTTTTCTAAGTCTCTCTTATCTTCTTTTACTTATACTTGGAATTTTCTGTGTAAACCTCTGTAACTTCTCTAGGTAGATGAATCACTGTGTACTCTCTCTTGTTTCTATCTGTTACCAATCTTGACAAACTCATACATTGTCTTTTCACTGTTTCGCGGTATTAGAGAAGTAGATTTCTTTCGGCGAAAGTGCTGTTTTCACAGTGCTAAGTACTCCCAACTCTATCAACAATGTAGCTTTTACCAGTTTTCTAAGGCTCTCTTATTTTCTTGTACTTATACTTGGAATTCTCTGTGTAAACCTCTGTAACTTCTCTAGGTAGATGAATCACTGTGTTCTTTCTCTTGTTTCTATCTCTTACCAATCTTGAGAAACTGATACATTCTCTTTTCACTGTTGCACGGTCTTAGAGAAGTAGATTTCTTTCGGCAAAAGTGCTGTTTCACAGTGCTAAGTACTCCCAACTCCATCAACAATGTAGGTTTTACCAGTTTTCTAAGTCTCTCTTATTTTCTTGTACTTATACTTGGAATTCTCTGTGTAAACCTCTGTAACTTCTCTAGGTAGATGAATCACTGTGTACTTCTTTTGTGTCTATCTGTTACTAATCTTGAGAAACTCATACATTCTCTGTTACCTGTTTCCTGGTGTTAGAGAAGAAGATTTCTTTCGGCGAAAGTGCTGTTTTCACAGTGCTAAGTACTCTCAACTCTATCAACAATGAAGGTTTTAACAGTTTCCTAAGTCTCTCTTATTTTCTTGTACTTATACTTGGAATTCTCTGTGTAAACCTGTGTAACTTCTCTAGGTAGATGAATCACTGTGTACTTTCTCTTGTTTCTATCTGTTACCAATCTTGAGAAACTCATACATTCTCTTTTCACTGTTTCATGGTCTTAGAGAAGTAGATTTCTTTGGGCGAAAGTGCTGTTTTCACAGTGCTCAGTACTCCCAACTCAATCAACAATGTAAGTTTTACCAGTTTTCTAAGTCTCTCTTATCTTCTTTTACTTATACTTGGAATTTTCTGTGTAAACCTCTGTAACTTCTCTAGGTAGATGAATCACTGTGTACTTTCTCTTGTTTCTATCTGTTACAAATCTTGAGAAACTCATACATTCTCTTTTCACTGTTTCCCGGTCTTAGAGAAGTAGATTTCTTTCGGCGAAAGTGCTGTTTTCACAGTGCTAAGTACTCCCAACTCTATCAACAATGTAGGTTTTACCAGTTTTCTAAGTCTCTCTTATTTTCTTGTACTTATACTTGGAATTCTCTGTGTAAACCTCTGTAACTTCTCTAGGTAGATGAATCACTGTGTACTTTCTCTTCTTTCTATCTGTTACCAATCTTGAGAAACTCATACATTCTCTTTTCACTATTTCCCGGTCTTAGAGAAGTAGATTTCTTTCGGCGAAAGTGCTGTTTTCACCGTGGTTAGTACTCCCAACTCAGTTAACAATGTAAGTTTTACCAGTTTTGTAAGTCTCTCTTATTTTCTTGTACTTAAACTTGGAATTTTGTGTGTAAACCTCTGTAACTTCTCTAGGTAGATGAATCACTGAGTACTTCTTTTGTTTCTATCTGTTACTAATCTTGAGAAACTCATACATTCTCTGTTACCTGTTTCCCGGTGTTAGAGAAGTAAATTTCTTTCTGCGAAAGTGCTGTTTTCACAGTGCTAAGTACTCCCAACTCTATCAACAATGTAGGTTTTACCAGTTTTCTAAGTCTCTCTTATTTTCTTGTACTTATACTTGGAATTCTCTGTGTAAACCTCTGTAACTTCTCTAGGTAGATGAATCACTGTGTACTTTCTCTTGTTTCTATCTGTTACCAATCTTGAGAAACACATACATTCTCTTTTCACTGTTTCCCGGTCTTAGAGAAGTAGATTTCTTTCGGCGAAAGTGCTGTTTTCACAGTGCTAAGTACTCCCAACTCTATCAACAATGTAGGTTTTACCAGTTTTCTAAGTCTCTCTTATTCTCTTGTACTTATACTTGGAATTCTCTGTGTAAACCTCTGTAACTTCTCTATGTAGATGAATCACTGTGTACTTTCTCTTGTTTCTATCTGTTACCAATCTTGAGAAACACATACATTCTCTTTTCACTGTTTCCCGGTCTTAGAGAAGTAGATTTCTTTCGCGAAAGTGCTGTTTTCACACGGCTAAGTACTCCCAACTCTATCACCAATGTAGGTTTTACCAGTTTTCTTAGTCTCTCTTATTTTCTTGTACTTATACATGGAATTCTCTGTGTAAACCTCTGTAACTTCTCTAGGTAGATGAATCACTGTGTACTTTCTCTTCTTTCTATCTGTTACCAATCTTGAGAAACTCATATATTCTCTTTTCACTATTTCCCGGTCTTAGAGAAGTAGATTTCTTTCGGCGAAAGTGCTGTTTTCACCGTGGTAAGTACTCCCAACTCAGTTAACAATGTAAGTTTTACCAGTTTTCTAAGTCTCTGTTATTTTCTTGTACTTAAACTTCGAATTTTCTGTGTAAACCTCTGTAACTTCTCTAGGTAGATGAATCACTGAGTACTTCTTTTGTTTCTATCTGTTACTAATCTTGAGAAACTCATACATTCTCTGTTACCTGTTTCCCGGTGTTAGAGAAGTAGATTTCTCTCTGCGAAAGTGCTGTTTTCACAGTGCTAAGTACTCCCAACTCAATCAACAATGTAAGTTTTACCAGGTTTCTGAGTCTCTCTTATCTTCTTTTACTTAAACTTGGAATTTTCTGCGTGAACCTCTGTAACTTCTCAAGGTAGATGAATCACTGTGTACTTTCTCTTGTTTCTATCTGTTACCAATCTTGAGAAACTCATACATTCTCTTTTCACTGTTTCACGGTCTTAGAGAAGTAGATTTCTTTCGGCGAAAGTGCTGTTTTCACAGTGCTAAGTACTCCCAGCCCAATCCACAATGTAAGTTTTACCAGTTTTCTAAGTCTCTCTTATCTTCTTTTACTTATACTTGGAATTTTCTGTGTAAACCTCTGTAACTTCTCTAGGTAGATGAATCACTGTGTACTTTCTCTTGTTTCTATCTGTTACCAATCTTGAGAAACTCATACATTCTCTTTTCACTGTTTCCCGGTCTTAGAGAAGTAGATTTCTTTCGGCGAAAGTGCTGTTTTCACAGTGCTAAGTACTCCCAACTCTATCAACAATGTAGGTTTTGCCAGTTTTCTAAGTCTCTCTTATTTTCTTGTACTTAAACTTGGAATTCTCTGTGTAAACCTCTGTAACTTCTCTAGGTAGATGAATCACTGTGTACTTTCTCTTGTTTCTATCTGTTACCAATCTTGAGAAACTCATACATTCTCTTTTCACTGTTTCCCGGTCTTAGAGAAGTAGATTTCTTTCGGCGAAAGCGCTGTTTTCACAGTGCTAAGTACTCCCAACCCAATCAACAATGTAAGTTTTGCCAGTTTTCTAAGTCTCTCTTATCTTCTTTTACTTATACTTTGAATATTCTGTGTAAACCTCTGTAACTTCTCTAGGTAGATGAATCACTGTGTACTTTCTCTTGTTTCTATCTGTTACCAATCTTGAGAAACTCATACATTCTCTTTTCACTGTTTCCCGGTCTTAGAGAAGTAGATTTCTTTCAGCGAAAGTGCTGTTTTCACAGTGCTAAGTTCTCCCAACTCTATCAACAATGTAGGTTTTGCCAGTTTTCTAAGTCTCTCTTATTTTCTTGTACTTATACTTGGAATTCTCTGTTTAAACCTCTGTAACTTCTCTAGGTAGATGAATCACTGTGTACTTTCTCTTGTTTCTATCTGTTACCAATCTTAAGAAACTCATACATTCTCTTTTCACTGTTTCCCGGTCTTAGAGAAGTAGATTTCTTTCGGCGAAAGCGCTGTTTTCACAGTGCTAAGTACTCCCAACCCAATCAACAATGTAAGTTTTACCAGTTTTCTATCTCTCTCTTATCTTCTTTTACTTATACTTGGAATTTTCTGTGTAAACCTCTGTAACTTCTCTAGGTAGATGAATCAATGTGTACTCTCTCTTGTTTCTATCTGTTACCAATCTTGACAAACTCATACATTCTCTTTTCACTGTTTCGCGGTATTAGAGAAGTAGATTTCTTTCGGCGAAAGTGCTGTTTTCACAGTGCTAAGTACTCCCAACTCTATCAACAATGTAGCTTTTACCAGTTTTCTAAGGCTCTCTTATTTTCTTGTACTTATACTTGGAATTCTCTGTGTAAACCTCTGTAACTTCTCTAGGTAGATGAATCACTGTGTTCTTTCTCTTGTTTCTATCTCTTACCAATCTTGAGAAACTGATACATTCTCTTTTCACTGTTGCACGGTCTTAGAGAAGTAGATTTCTTTCGGCAAAAGTGCTGTTTCACAGTGCTAAGTACTCCCAACTCCATCAACAATGTAGGTTTTACCAGTTTTCTAAGTCTCTCTTATTTTCTTGTACTTATACTTGGAATTCTCTGTGTAAACCTCTGTAACTTCTCTAGGTAGATGAATCACTGTGTACTTCTTTTGTGTCTATCTGTTACTAATCTTGAGAAACTCATACATTCTCTGTTACCTGTTTCCTGGTGTTAGAGAAGAAGATTTCTTTCGGCGAAAGTGCTGTTTTCACAGTGCTAAGTACTCTCAACTCTATCAACAATGAAGGTTTTAACAGTTTCCTAAGTCTCTCTTATTTTCTTGTACTTATACTTGGAATTCTCTGTGTAAACCTGTGTAACATCTCTAGGTAGATGAATCACTGTGTACTTTCTCTTGTTTCTATCTGTTACCAATCTTGAGAAACTCATACATTCTCTTTTCACTGTTTCCCGGTCTTAGAGAAGTAGATTTCTTTCGGCGAAAGCGCTGTTTTCACAGTGCTAAGTACTCCCAACCCAATCAACAATGTAAGTTTTACCAGTTTTCTATGTCTCTCTTATCTTCTTTTACTTATACTTGGAATTTTCTGTGTAAACCTCTGTAACTTCTCTAGGTAGATGAATCACTGTGTACTCTCTCTTGTTTCTATCTGTTACCAATCTTGACAAACTCATACATTGTCTTTTCACTGTTTCGCGGTATTAGATAAGTAGATTTCTTTCGGCGAAAGTGCTGTTTTCACAGTGCTAAGTACTCCCAACTCTATCAACAATGTACGTTTCACCAGTTTTCTAAGTCTCTCTTATTTTCTTGTACTTATACTTGGAATTCTCTGTGTAAACCTCTGTAACTTCCCTAGGTAGATGAATCACTGTGTACTTTCTCTTGTTTCTATCTGTTACCAATCTTGAGAAACTCATACATTCTCTTTTCACTATTTCCCGGTCTTAGAGAAGTAGATTTCTTTCTGCCAAAATGCTGTTTTCACAGTGCTAAGTACTCCCAACTCTATCAACAATGTACGTTTTACCAGTTTTCTAACTCTCTCTTATTTTCTTGTACTTATACTTGGAATTCTCTGTGTAAACCTCTGTAACTTCTCTAGGTAGATGAATCACTGTGTACTTTCTCTTGCTTCTATCTGTTACCAATCTTGAGAAACTCATACATTCTCTTTTCAGTGTTTCCCGGTCTTAGAGAAGTAGATTTCTTTCGCGAAAGTGCTGTTTTCACAGTGCTAAGTACTCCCAACTCTATCAACAATGTAGGTTTTACCAGTTTTCTAAGTCTCTCTTATTTTCTTGTACTTATACTTGGAATTCTCTGTGTAAACCTCTGTAACTTCTCTAGGTAGATGAATCACTGTGTACTTTCTCTTCTTTCTATCTGTTACCAATCTTGAGAAACTCATACATTCTCTTTTCACTGTTTCCCGGTCTTAGAGAAGTAGATTTCTTTCGGCGAAAGCGCTGTTTTCACAGTGCTAAGTACTCCCAACCCAATCAACAATGTAAGTTTTACCAGTTTTCTATGTCTCTCTTATCTTCTTTTACTTATACTTGAAATTTTCTGTGTAAACCTCTGTAACTTCTCTAGGTAGATGAATCACTGTGTACTCTCTCTTGTTTCTATCTGTTACCAATCTTGACAAACTCATACATTGTCTTTTCACTGTTTCGCGGTATTAGATAAGTAGATTTCTTTCGGCGAAAGTGCTGTTTTCACAGTGCTAAGTACTCCCAACTCTATCAACAATGTACGTTTTACCAGTTTTCTAAGTCTCTCTTATTTTCTTGTACTTATACTTGGAATTCTCTGTGTAAACCTCTGTAACTTCCCTAGGTAGATGAATCACTGTGTACTTTCTCTTGTTTCTATCTGTTACCAATCTTGAGAAACTCATACATTCTCTTTTCACTATTTCCCGGTCTTAGAGAAGTAGATTTCTTTCGGCGAAAGTGCTGTTTTCACAGTGCTAAGTACTCCCAACTCTATCAACAATGTAGGTTTTACCAGTTTTCTAACTCTCTCTTATTTTCTTGTACTTATACTTGGAATTCTCTGTGTAAACCTCTGTAACTTCTCTAGGTAGATGAATCACTGTGTACTTTCTCTTGCTTCTATCTGTTACCAATCTTGAGAAACTCATACATTCTCTTTTCAGTGTTTCCCGGTCTTAGAGAAGTAGATTTCTTTCGCGAAAGTGCTGTTTTCACAGTGCTAAGTACTCCCAACACTATCAACAATGTAGGTTTTACCAGTTTTCTAAGTCTGTCTTATTTTCTTGTACTTATACTTGGAATTCTCTGTGTAAACCTCTGTAACTTCTCTAGGTAGATGAATCACTGTGTAGTTTCTCTTGTTTCTATCTGTTACCAATCTTGAGAAACTCATACATTCTCTTTTCACTGTTTCCCGGTCTTAGAGAAGTTGATTTCTTTCGGCGAAAGTGATGTTTTCACAGTGCTAAGTACTCCCAACTCAATCAACAATGTAAGTTTTACCAGGTTTCTAAGTCTCTCTTATGTTCTTTTACTTATACTTGGAATTTTCTGTGTGAACCTCTGTAACTTCTCAAGGTAGATGAATCACTGTGTACTTTCTCTTGTTTCTATCTGTTACCAATCTTGAGAAACTCATACATTCTCTTTTCACTGTTTCACGGTCTTAGAGAAGTAGATTTCTTTCGGCGAAAGTGCTGTTTTCACAGTGCTAAGTACTCCCAACCCAATCAACAATGTAAGTTTTACCAGTTTTCTAAGTCTCTCTTAACTTCTTTTACTTATACTTTGAATTTTCTGTGTAAACCTCTGTAACTTCTCTAGGTAGATGAATCACTGTGTACTTTCTCTTGTTTCTATCTGTTACCAATCATGAGAAACTCATACATTCTCTTTTCACTGTTTCCCGGTCTTAGAGAAGTAGATTTCTCTCTGCGAAAGTGCTGTTTTCACAGTGCTAAGTACTCCCAACTCTATCAACAATGTAGGTTTTGCCAGTTTTCTAAGTCTCTCTTAGTTTCTTGTACTTATACTTGGAATTCTCTGTGTAAACCTCTGTAACTTCTCTAGGTAGATGAATCACTGTGTACTTTCTCTTGTTTCTATCTGTTACCAATCTTAGGAAACTCATACATTCTCTTTTCACTGTTTCCCGGTCTTAGAGAAGTAGATTTCTTTCGGCGAAAGCGCTGTTTTCACAGTGCTAAGTACTCCCAACCCAATCAACAATGTAAGTTTTACCAGTTTTCTAAGTCTCTCTTATCTTCTTTTACTTATACTTGGAATTTTCTGTGTAAACCTCTGTAACTTCTCTAGGTAGATGAATCACTGTGTACTCTCTCTTGTTTCTATCTGTTACCAATCTTGACAAACTCATACATTGTCTTTTCACTGTTTCGCGGTATTAGAGAAGTAGATTTCTTTCGGCGAAAGTGCTGTTTTCACAGTGCTAAGTACTCCCAACTCTATCAACAATGTAGCTTTTACCAGTTTTCTAAGGCTCTCTTATTTTCTTGTACTTATACTTGGAATTCTCTGTGTAAACCTCTGTAACTTCTCTAGGTAGATGAATCACTGTGTTCTTTCTCTTGTTTCTATCTCTTACCAATCTTGAGAAACTGATACATTCTCTTTTCACTGTTGCACGGTCTTAGAGAAGTAGATTTCTTTCGGCAAAAGTGCTGTTTCACAGTGCTAAGTACTCCCAACTCCATCAACAATGTAGGTTTTACCAGTTTTCTAAGTCTCTCTTATTTTCTTGTACTTATACTTGGAATTCTCTGTGTAAACCTCTGTAACTTCTCTAGGTAGATGAATCACTGTGTACTTCTTTTGTGTCTATCTGTTACTAATCTTGAGAAACTCATACATTCTCTGTTACCTGTTTCCTGGTGTTAGAGAAGAAGATTTCTTTCGGCGAAAGTGCTGTTTTCACAGTGCTAAGTACTCTCAACTCTATCAACAATGAAGGTTTTAACAGTTTCCTAAGTCTCTCTTATTTTCTTGTACTTATACTTGGAATTCTCTGTGTAAACCTGTGTAACTTCTCTAGGTAGATGAATCACTGTGTACTTTCTCTTGTTTCTATCTGTTACCAATCTTGAGAAACTCATACATTCTCTTTTCACTGTTTCATGGTCTTAGAGAAGTAGATTTCTTTGGGCGAAAGTGCTGTTTTCACAGTGCTCAGTACTCCCAACTCAATCAACAATGTAAGTTTTACCAGTTTTCTAAGTCTCTCTTATCTTCTTTTACTTATACTTGGAATTTTCTGTGTAAACCTCTGTAACTTCTCTAGGTAGATGAATCACTGTGTACTTTCTCTTGTTTCTATCTGTTACAAATCTTGAGAAACTCATACATTCTCTTTTCACTGTTTCCCGGTCTTAGAGAAGTAGATTTCTTTCGGCGAAAGTGCTGTTTTCACAGTGCTAAGTACTCCCAACTCTATCAACAATGTAGGTTTTACCAGTTTTCTAAGTCTCTCTTATTTTCTTGTACTTATACTTGGAATTCTCTGTGTAAACCTCTGTAACTTCTCTAGGTAGATGAATCACTGTGTACTTTCTCTTGTTTCTATCTGTTACCAATCTTGAGAAACTCATACATTCTCTTTTCACTGTTTCCCGGTCTTAGAGAAATAGATTTCTTTTGCGAAAGTGCTGTTTTCACAGTGCTAAGTACTTTCAACTCTATCAACAATGTAGGTTTTACCAGTTTTCTTAGTCTCTCTTATTTTCTTGTACTTATGCTTGGAATTCTCTGTGTAAACCTCTGTAACTTCTCTAGGTAGATGAATCACTGTGTACTTTCTCTTCTTTCTATCTGTTACGAATCTTGAGAAACTCAAACATTCTCTTTTCACTATTTCCCGGTCCTAGAGAAGTAGATTTCTTTCGGCGATAGTGCTGTTTTCACCGTGGTTAGTACTCCCAACTCAGTTAACAATGTAAGTTTTACCAGTTTTCTAAGTCTCTCTTATTTTCTTGTACTTAAACTTGGAATTTTCTGTGTAAACCTCTGTAACTTCTCTAGGTAGATGAATCACTGAGTACTTCTTTTGTTTCTATCTGTTACTAATCTTGAGAAACTCATACATTCTCTGTTACCTGTTTCCCGGTCTTACAGAAGTAGACTTCTATGGGTGAAAGTGCTGTTTTCACAGTGCTAAGTACTCCCAACTCTATCAACAATGTAGGTTTTTCCAGTTTTCTAAGTCTCTCTTGTTTTCTTGTACTTATACTTGGAATTCTCTGTGTAAACCTCTGTAACTTCTCTAGGTAGATGAATCACTGTGTACTTTCTCTTGTTTCTATCTGTTACTAATCTTGAGAAACTAATACATTCTCTGTTACCTGTTTCCCGGTGTTAGAGAAGTATATTTCTTTCTGCGAAAGTGCTGTTTTCACAGTGCTAAGTACTCCCAACCCAATCAACAATGTAAGTTTTACCAGTTTTCTAAGTCTCTCTTATCTTCTTTTACTTATACGTGGAATTTTCTGTGTAAACCTCTGTAACTTGTCTAGGTAGATGAATCACTGTGTACTTCTCCTGTTTCTATCTGTTACCAATCTTGACAAACTCATACATTCTCTTTTCACTGTTTCCCGGTCTTTTAGAAGTAGATTTCTTTCGGCGAAAGTGCTGTTTTCACAGTGCTAAGTACTCCCAACTCTATCAACAATGTAGGTTTTACCAGTTTTCTAAGTCTCTTTTATTTTCTTGTACTTATACTTGGAATTCTCTGTGTAAACCTCTGTAACTTTTCTAGGTAGATGAATCACTGTGTACTTTCTCTTGTTTCTATCTGTTACCAATCTTGAGAAACTCATACATTTTCTTTTCAGTGTTTCACGGTCTTAGAGAAGTAGATTTCTTTCGGCGAAAGTGTTGTTTTCACAGTGCTAAGTACTCCAAACCCAATCAACAATGTAAGTTTTACCAGTTTTCTAAGTCTCTCTTATCTTGTTTTACTTATACTTGGAATTCTCTGTGTAAACCTCTGTAACTTCTCTAGGTAGATGAATCACTGTGTACTTTCTCTTGTTTCTATCTGTTACCAATCTTGAGAAACTCATACATTCTCTTTTCACTGTTTCCCGGTCTTAGAGAAATAGATTTCTTTCGCGAAAGTGCTGTTTTCACAGTGCTAAGTACTTTCAACTCTATCAACAATGTAGGTTTTCCCAGTTTTCTAAGTCTCTCTTATTTTCTTTTACTTATACTTGGAATTCTCTGTGTAAACCTCTGTAACTTCTCTAGGTAGATGAATCACTGTGTACTTTCTCTTCTTTCTATCTGTTACCAATCTTGAGAAACTCATACATTCTCTTTTCACTATTTCCCGGTCTTAGAGAAGTAGATTTCTTTCGGCGAAAGTGCTGTTTTCACCGTGGTTAGTACTCCCAACTCAGTTAACAATGTAAGTTTTACCAGTTTTGTAAGTCTCTCTTATTTTCTTGTACTTAAACTTGGAATTTTGTGTGTAAACCTCTGTAACTTCTCTAGGTAGATGAATCACTGAGTACTTCTTTTGTTTCTATCTGTTACTAATCTTGAGAAACTCATACATTCTCTGTTACCTGTTTCCCGGTGTTAGAGAAGTAAATTTCTTTCTGCGAAAGTGCTGTTTTCACAGTGCTAAGTACTCCCAACTCTATCAACAATGTAGGTTTTACCAGTTTTCTAAGTCTCTCTTATTTTCTTGTACTTATACTTGGAATTCTCTGTGTAAACCTCTGTAACTTCTCTAGGTAGATGAATCACTGTGTACTTTCTCTTGTTTCTATCTGTTACCAATCTTGAGAAACACATACATTCTCTTTTCACTGTTTCCCGGTCTTAGAGAAGTAGATTTCTTTCAGCGAAAGTGCTGTTTTCACAGTGCTAAGTACTCCCAACTCTATCAACAATGTAGGTTTTACCAGTTTTCTAAGTCTCTCTTATTCTCTTGTACTTATACTTGGAATTCTCTGTGTAAACCTCTGTAACTTCTCTATGTAGATGAATCACTGTGTACTTTCTCTTGTTTCTATCTGTTACCAATCTTGAGAAACACATACATTCTCTTTTCACTGTTTCCCGGTCTTAGAGAAGTAGATTTCTTTCGCGAAAGTGCTGTTTTCACACGGCTAAGTACTCCCAACTCTATCACCAATGTAGGTTTTACCAGTTTTCTTAGTCTCTCTTATTTTCTTGTACTTATACATGGAATTCTCTGTGTAAACCTCTGTAACTTCTCTAGGTAGATGAATCACTGTGTACTTTCTCTTCTTTCTATCTGTTACCAATCTTGAGAAACTCATATATTCTCTTTTCACTATTTCCCGGTCTTAGAGAAGTAGATTTCTTTCGGCGAAAGTGCTGTTTTCACCGTGGTAAGTACTCCCAACTCAGTTAACAATGTAAGTTTTACCAGTTTTCTAAGTCTCTGTTATTTTCTTGTACTTAAACTTCGAATTTTCTGTGTAAACCTCTGTAACTTCTCTAGGTAGATGAATCACTGAGTACTTCTTTTGTTTCTATCTGTTACTAATCTTGAGAAACTCATACATTCTCTGTTACCTGTTTCCCGGTGATAGAGAAGTAGATTTCTCTCTGCGAAAGTGCTGTTTTCACAGTGCTAAGTACTCCCAACTCTATCAACAATGTAGGTTTTACCAGTTTTCTAAGTCTCTCTTATTTTCTTGTACTTATACTTGGAATTCTCTGTGTAAACCTCTGTAACTTCTCTAGGTAGATGAATCACTGTGTACTTTCTCTTGTTTCTATCTGTTACCAATCTTGAGAAACTCATACATTCTCTTTTCACTGTTTCCCGGTCTTAGGGAAGTTGACTTCTTTCGGCGAAAGTGCTGTTTTCACAGTGCTAAGTACTCCCAACTCAATCAACAATGTAAGTTTTACCAGGTTTCTAAGTCTCTCTTATCTTCTTTTACTTATACTTGGAATTTTCTGTGTGAACCTCTGTAACTTCTCAAGGTAGATGAATCACTGTGTACTTTCTCTTGTTTCTATCTGTTACCAATCTTGAGAAACTCATACATTCTCTTTTCACTGTTTCACGGTCTTAGAGAAGTAGATTTCTTTCGGCGAAAGTGCTGTTTTCACAGTGCTAAGTACTCCCAACCCAATCAACAATGTAAGTTTTACCAGTTTTCTAAGTCTCTCTTATCTTCTTTTACTTATACTTTGAATTTTCTGTGTAAACCTCTGTAACTTCTCTAGGTAGATGAATCACTGTGTACTTTCTCTTGTTTCTATCTGTTACCAATCTTGAGAAACTCATACATTCTCTTTTCACTGTTTCCCGGTCTTAGAGAAGTAGATTTCTTTCGGCGAAAGTGCTGTTTTCACAGTGCTAAGTACTCCCAACTCTATCAACAATGTAGGTTTTGCCAGTTTTCTAAGTCTCTCTTATTTTCTTGTACTTATACTTGGAATTCTCTGTGTAAACCTCTGTAACTTCTCTAGGTAGATGAATCACTGTGTACTTTCTCTTGTTTCTATCTGTTACCAATCTTAAGAAACTCATACATTCTCTTTTCACTGTTTCCCGGTCTTAGAGAAGTAGATTTCTTTCGGCGAAAGCGCTGTTTTCACAGTGCTAAGTACTCCCAACCCAATCAACAATTTAAGTTTTACCAGTTTTCTAAGACTCTCTTATCTTCTTTTACTTATACTTGGAATTTTCTGTGTAAACCTCTGTAACTTCTCTAGGTAGATGAATCACTGTGTACTCTCTCTTGTTTCTATCTGTTACCCATCTTGACAAACTCATACATTGTCTTTTCACTGTTTCGCGGTATTAGAGAAGTAGATTTCTTTCGGCGAAAGTGCTGTTTTCACAGTGCTAAGTACTCCCAACTCTATCAACAATGTAGCTTTTACCAGTTTTCTAAGGCTCTCTTATTTTCTTGTACTTATACTTGGAATTCTCTGTGTAAACCTCTGTAACTTCTCTAGGTAGATGAATCACTGTGTTCTTTCTCTTGTTTCTATCTCTTACCAATCTTGAGAAACTGATACATTCTCTTTTCACTGTTGCACGGTCTTAGAGAAGTAGATTTCTTTCGGCAAAAGTGCTGTTTCACAGTGCTAAGTACTCCCAACTCCATCAACAATGTACGTTTTACCAGTTTTCTCAGTCTCTTTTATTTTCTTGTACTTATACTTAGAATTCTCTGTGTAAACCTCTGTAACTTCTCTAGGTAGATGAATCACTGTGTACTTTCTCTTCTTTCTATCTGTTACGAATCTTGAGAAACTCAAACATTCTCTTTTCACTATTTCCCGGTCTTAGAGAAGTAGATTTCTTTCGGCGATAGTGCTGTTTTCACCGTGGTTAGTACTCCCAACTCAGTTTACAATGTAAGTTTTACCAGTTTTCTAAGTCTCTCTTATTTTCTTGTACTTAAACTTGGAATTTTCTTTGTAAACCTCTGTAACTTCTCTAGGTAGATGAATCACTGAGTACTTCTTTTGTTTCTATCTGTTACTAATCTTGAGAAACTCATACATTCTCTGTTACCTGTTTCCCGGTGTTAGAGAAGTAGATTTGTTTCTGCGAAAGTGCTGTTTTCACAGTGCTAAGTACTCCCAACTCTATCAACAATGTAGGTTTTACCAGTTTTCTAAGTCTCTCTTATTTTCTTGTACTTATACTTGGAATTCTCTGTGTAAACCTCTGTAACTTCTCTAGGTAGATGAATCACTATGTACTTTCTCTTGTTTCTATCTGTTACCAATCTTGAGAAACTCATACATTCTCTTTTCACTGTTTCCCGGTCTTAGAGAAGTTGATTTCTTTCAGCGAAAGTGCTGTTTTCACAGTGCTAAGTACTCTCAACTCAATCAACAATGTAAGTTTTACCAGTTTTCTAAGTCTCTCTTATCTTCTTTTACTTATACTTGGAATTTTCTGTGTAAACCTCTGTAACTTCTCTAGGTAGATGAATCACTGTGTACTTTCTCTTGTTTCTATCTGTTACCAATCTTGAGAAACTCATACATTCTCTTTTCACTGTTTCCCGGTCTTAGAGAAGTAGATTTCTTTCGGCGAAAGCGCTGTTTTCACAGTGCTAAGTACTCCCAACCCAATCAACAATGTAAGTTTTACCAGTTTTCTAAGTCTCTCTTATCTTCTTTTACTTATACGTGGAATTTTCTGTGTAAACCTCTGTAACTTCTCTAGGTAGATGAATCACTGTGTACTCTCTCTTGTTTCTATCTGTTACCAATCTTGAGAAACTCATACATTCTCTTTTCACTGTTTCCCGGTCTTAGAGAAGTAGATTTCTTTCGGCGAAAGTGCTGTTTTCACAGTGCTAAGTACTCCCAACTCTATCAACAATGTAGCTTTTACCAGTTTTCTAAGGCTCTCTTATTTTCTTGTACTTATACTTGGAATTCTCTGTGTAAACCTCTGTAACTTCTCTAGGTAGATGAATCACTGTGTTCTTTCTCTTGTTTCTATCTCTTACCAATCTTGAGAAACTGATACATTCTCTTTTCACTGTTGCACGGTCTTAGAGAAGTAGATTTCTTTCGGCAAAAGTGCTGTTTTCACAGTGCTAAGTACTCCCAACTCCATCAACAATGTAGGTTTTACCAGTTTTCTAAGTCTCTCTTATTTTCTTGTACTTATACTTGGAATTCTCTGTGTAAACCTCTGTAACTTCTCTAGGTAGATGAATCACTGACTACTTCTTTTGTGTCTATCTGTTACTAATCTTGAGAAACTCATACATTCTCTGTTACCTGTTGCCCGGTGTTAGAGAAGTAGATTTCTTTCTGTGAAAGTGCTCTTTTCACAGTGCTAAGTACTCCCAACTCTATCAACAATGTAGGTTTTACCAGTTTTCTAACTCTCTCTTATTTTCTTGTACTTATACTTGGAATTCTCTGTGTAAACCTCTGTAACTTCTCTAGGTAGATGAATCACTGTGTACTTTCTCTTGTTTCTATCTGTTACCAATCTTGAGAAACACATACATTCTCTTTTCACTGTTTCCCGGTCTTAGAGAAGTAGATTTCTTTCGGCGAAAGTGCTGTTTTCACAGTGCTAAGTACTCCCAACCCAATCAACAATGTAAGTTTTACCAGTTTTCTAAGTCTCTCTTATCTTCTTTTACTTATACTTTGAATTTTCTGGGTAAACCTCTGTAACTTCTCTAGGTAGATGAATCACTGTGTACTTTCTCTTGTTTCTATCAGTTACCAATCTTGAGAAACACATACATTCTCTTTTCACTGTTTCCCGGTCTTAGAGAAGTAGATTTCTTTCGGCGAAAGTGCTGTTTTCACAGTGCTAAGTACTCCCAACTCTATCAACAATGTAGGTTTTACCAGTTTTCTAAGTCTCTCTTATGTTCTTGTACTTATACTTGGAATTCTCTGTGTAAACCTCTGTAACTTCCCTAGGTAGATGAATCACTGTGTACTTTCTCTTGTTTCTATCTGTTACCAATCTTGAGAAACTCATACATTCTCTTTTCACTATTTCCCGGTCTTAGAAAAGTAGATTTCTTTCGGCGAAAGTGCTGTTTTCACAAAGCTAAGTACTCCCAACTCTATCAACAATGTAGGTTTTACCAGTTTTCTAAGTCTCTCTTATTTTCTTGTACTTATACTTGGAATTCTCTGTGTAAACCTCTGTAACTTCTCTAGGTAGATGAATCACTGTGTACTTTCTCTTGTTTCTATCTTTTAACAATCTTGAGAAACTCATACATTCTCTTTTCACTGTTTCCCGGTCTTAGAGAAGTAGATTTCTTTCGGCGAAAGTGCTGTTTTCACAGTGCTAAGTACTCCCAACTCTATCAACAATGTAGGTTTTACCAGTTTTCTAAGTCTCTCTTATTTTCTTGTACTTATACTTGGAATTCTCTGTGTAAACCTCTGTAACTTCTCTAGTTAGATGAATCACTGTGTACTTCATCTTGTTTCTATCTGTTACCAATCTTGAGAAACTGATACATTCTCTTTTCACTGTTTCCCGGTCTTAGAGAAGTAGATTTCTTTCGGCGAAAGTGCTGTTTTCACAGTGCTAAGTACTCCCAACTCTATCAACAATGTAGGTTTTACCAGTTATCTAAGTCTCTCTTATTTCCTTGTACTTAAACTTTGAATTTTCTGTGTTACCCTCTGTAACTTCTCTAGGTAGATGAATCACTGTGTACTTCTTTTGTTTCTATCTGTTACTAATCTTGAGAAACTCATACATTCTCTGTTACCTCTTTCCTGGTGTTAGAGAAGAAGATTTTTTTCGGCGAAAGTGCTGTTTTCACAGTGCTAAGTACTCTCAACTCTATCAACAATGAAGGTTTTACCAGTTTCCTAAGTCTCTCTTATTTTCTTGTACTTATACTTGGAATTCTCTGTGTAAACCTCTGTAACTTCTCTAGGTAGATGAATCACTGTGTACTTTCTCTTGTTTCTATCTGTTACCAATCTTGAGAAATTCATACATCCTCTTTTCACTGTTTCACGGTCTTAGAGAAGTAGATTTCTTTGGGCGAAAGTGCTGTTTTCACAGTGCTAAGTACTCCCAACTCTATCAACAATGTAGGTTTTACCAGTTTTCTAAGTCTCTCTTATTTTCTTGTACTTATACATGGAATTCTCTGTGTAAACCTCTGTAACTACTCTAGGGAGATGAATCACTGTGTACTTTCTCTTGTTTCTATCTGTGACCAATCTTGAGAAACTCATACATTCTCTTTTCACTGTTTCACGGTCTTAGAGAGGTAGATTTCTTTGGGCGAAAGTGCTGTTTTCACAGTGCTAAGTACTCCCAACCCAATCAACAATGTAAGTTTTACCAGATTTCAAAGTCTCTCTTATCTTCTTTTGATTATACTTGGAATTTTCTGTGTAAACCTCTGTAACTTCTCTAGGTAGATGAATCACTGTGTACTCTCTCTTGTTTCTATCTGTTACCAATCTTGAGAAACTGATACATTCTCTTTTCACTGTTTCACGGTCTTAAAGAAGTAGATTTCTTTCGGTGAAAGTGCTGTTTTCACAGTGCTAAGTACTCCCAACTCTATCAACAATGTAGGTTTTACCACTTTTCTAAGTCTCTCTTATTTTCTTGTACTTAAACTTGGAATTTTCTGTGTAAACCTCTGTAACTTCTCTAGGTAGATGAATCACTGTGTACTTCTTTTGTTTCTATCTGTTACTAATCTTGAGAAACTCATACATTCTCTGTTACCTGTTTCCTGGTGTTAGAGAAGAAGATTTCTTTCGGCGAAAGTGCTGTTTTCACAGTGCTAAGTACTCTCAACTCTATCAACAGTGAAGGTTTTACCAGTTTCCTAAGTCTCTCTTATTTTCTTGTACTTATACTTGGAATTCTCTGTGTAAACCTCTGTAACTTCTCTAGGTAGATGAATCACTGTGTACTTTCTCTTGTTTCTATCTGTTACCAATCTTGAGAAACTCATACATTCTCTTTTCACTGTTTCCCGGTCTTAGAGAAGTAGATTTCTTTGGGCGAAAGTGCTGTTTTCACAGTGGTAAGTACTCTTAACTCCATCAACAATGTAGGTTTTACCAGTTTTCTAAGTCTCTCTTATTTGCTTGTACTTATACTTGGAATTCTCTGTGTAAACCTCTTTAACTTCTCCTGGTACTTGAATCACTGTGTACTTCTTTTGTTTCTATCTGTGACTAATCTTGAGAAACTCATACATTCTCTGTTACCTGTTTCCTGGTGTTAGAGAAGAAGATTTCTTTCGGCGAAAGTACTGTTTTCACAGTGCTAAGTACTCTCAACTCTATCAACAATGAAGGTTTTAACAGTTTCCTAAGTCTCTCTTATTTTCTTGTACTTATACTTGGAATTCTCTGTGTAAACCTCTGTAACTTCTCTAGGTAGATGAATCATTGTGTACTTTCTCTTGTTTCTATCTGTTACCAATCTTGAGAAACTCATACATTCTCTTTTCACTGTTTCATGGTCTTAGAGAAGTAGATTTCTTTGGGCGAAAGTGCTGTTTTCACAGTGCTAAGTACTCCCAACTCAATCAACAATGTAAGTTTTACCAGTTTTCTAAGTCTCTCTTATCTTCTTTTACTTATACTTGGAATTTTCTGTGTAAACCTCTGTAACTTCTCTAGGTAGATGAATCACTGTGTACTTTCTCTTGTTTCTATCTGTTACCAATCTTGAGAAACTCATACATTCTCTTTTCACTGTTTCCCGGTCTTAGAGAAGTAGATTTCTTTCGGCTAAAGTGCTGTTTTCACAGTGCTAAGTACTCCCAACTCTATCAACAATGTAGGTTTTTCCAGTTTTCTAAGTCTCTCTTATTTTCTTGTACTTATACTTGGAATTCTCTGTGTAAACCTCTGTAACTTCTCTAGGTAGATGAATCACTGTGTACTTTCTATTGTTTCTATCTTTTACCAATCTTGAGAAACTCATACATTCTCTTTTCACTGTTTCCCGGTCTTAGAGAAGTAGATTTCTTTCGGCGAAAGTGCTGTTTTCACAGTGCTAAGTACTCCCAACTCTATCAACAATGTAGGTTTACCAGTTTTCTAAGTCTCTCTTATTTTCTTGTACTTGGAATTCTCTGTGTAAACCTCTGTAACTTCTCTAGTTAGATGAATTACTGTGTACTTTCTCTTGTTTCTATCTGTTACCAATCTTGAGAAACTGATACATTCTCTTTTCACTGTTTCCCGGTCTTAGACAAGTAGATTTCTTTCGGCGAAAGTGCTGTTTTCACAGTGCTAAGTACTCCCAACTCTATCAACAATGTAAGTTTTACCAGTTTTCTAAGTCTCTCTTATTTTCTTGTACTTAAACTTTGAATTTTCTGTGTTAACCTCTGTAACTTCTCTAGGTAGATGAATCACTGTGTACTTCTTTTGTTTCTATCTGTTACTAATCTTGAGAAACTCATACATTCTCTGTTACCTCTTTCCTGGTGTTAGAGAAGAAGATTTTTTTCGGCGAAAGTGCTATTTTCACAGTGCTAAGTACTCTCAACTCTATCAACAATGAAGGTTTTACCAGTTTCCTAAGTCTCTCCTATTTTCTTGTACTTATACTTGGAATTCTCTGTGTAAACCTCTGTAACTTCTCTAGGTAGATGAATCACTGTGTACTTTCTCTTGTTTCTATCTGTTACCAATCTTGAGAAACTCATACATTCTCTTTTTACTGTTTCACGGTCTTAGAGAAGTAGATTTCTTTGGGCGAAAGTGCTGTTTTCACAGTGCTAAGTACTCCCAACTCTATCAACAATGTAAGTTTTACCAGTTTTCTAAGTCTCTCTTATTTTCTTCTACTTATACTTGGAATTCTCCGTGTAAACCTCTGTAACTTCTCTAGGTAGATGAATCACTGTGTACTTTCTCTTGTTTCTATCTGTTACCAATCTTGAGAAACTCATACATTCTCTTTTCACTATTTCCCGGTCTTAGAGAAGTAGATTTCTTTTGGCGAAAGTGCTGTTTTCACCGTGGTAAGTACTCCCAACTCAGTTAACAATGTAAGTTTTACCAGTTTTCTAAGTCTCTCTTATTTTCTTGTACTTAAACTTGCAATTTTCTGTGTAAACCTCTGTAACTTCGCTAGGTAGATGAATCACTGAGTACTTCTTTTGTTTCTATCTGTTACTAATCTTGAGGAACTCATACATTCTTTGTTACCTCTTTCCCGGTGTTAGAGAAGTAGATTTCTTTCTGCGAAAGTGCTGTTTTCACAGTGCTAAGTACTCCCAACTAGATCAACAATGTAGGTTTTACCAGTTCTCTAAGTCTCTCTTATTTTCTTGTACTTATACTTGGAATTCTCTGTGTAAACCTCTGTAACTTCTCTAGGTAGATGAATCACTGTGTACTTTCTCTTGTTTCTATCTGTTACCAATCTTGAGAAACTCATACATTCTCTTTTCACTGTTTCCCGGTCTTAGAGAAGTAGATTTCTTTCGGCGAAAGTGCTGTTTTCACAGTGCTAAGTACTCCCAACCCAATCAACAATGTAAGTTTTACCAGTTTTCTAAGTCTCTCTTATCTTCTTTTACTTATACTTGGAATTTTCTGTGTAAACCTCTGTAACTTCTCTAGGTAGATGAATCACTGTGTACTTTCTCTTGTTTCTATCTGTTACTAATCTTGAGAAACTCATACATTCTCTTTTCACTGTTTCCCGGTCTTAGAGAAGTAGATTTCTTTCGGCGAAAGTGCTGTTTTCACAGTGCTAAGTACTCCCAACTCTATCAACAATGTAGGTTTTACCAGTTTTCTAAGTCTCTCTTATTCTCTTGTACTTATACTTGGAATTCTCTGTGTAAACCTCTGGAACTTCTCTCGGTAGATGAATCACTGTGCACTTTCTCTTGTTTCTATCTGTTACTAATCTTGAGAAACTCATACATTCTCTGTTACCTGTTTCCCGGTGTTAGAGAAGTAGATTTCTTTCGGCGAAAGTGCTGTTTTCACAGTGCTAAGTACTCCCAACTCTATCAACAATGTAGGTTTTACCAGTTTTCTAAGTCTCTCTTATTTTCTTGTACTTATACTTGGAAGTCTCTGTGTAAACCTCTGTAACTTCTCTAGGTAGATGAATCACTGTGTACTTTCTCTTGTTTCTATCTGTTACCAATCTTGAGAAACTCATACATTCTCTTTTCACTGTTTCCCGGTCTTAGAGAAGTAGATTTCTTTCGGCGAAAGTGCTGTTTTCACAGTGCTAAGTACTCTCAACTCTATCAACAATGTAGGTTTTACCAGTTTTCTAAGTCTCTCTTATTTTCTTGTACTTAAACTTGGAATTTTCTGTGTAAACCTCTGTAATTTCTCTAGGTTGATGAATCACTGTGTACTTCTTTTGTTTCTATCTGTTTCTAATCTTGAGAAACTCATACATACTCTGTTACCTGTTTCCTGGTGTTAGAGAAGAAGATTTCTTTCGGCGAAAGTGCTGTTTTCACAGTGCTAAGTACTCTCAACTCTATCAACAATGAAGGTTTTACCAGTTTCCTAAGTCTCTCTTATTTTCTTGTACTTATACTTGGAATTCTCTGTGTAAACGTCTGTAACTTCTCTAGGTAGATGAATCACTGTGTACTTTCTCTTGTTTCTATCTGTTACCAATCTTGAGAAACTCATACATTCTCTCTTACCTGTTTCCCGGTCTTAGAGAAGTAGATTTCTTTCAGCGAAAGTGCTGTTTTCACAGTGCTAAGTACTCCCAGCCCAATCCACAATGTAAGTTTTACCAGTTTTCTAAGTCTCTCTTATCTTCCCTTACTTATACCTGGAAATTTCTGTGTAAACCTCTGTAACTTTTCTAGGTAGATGAATCACTGTGTACTTTCTCTTGTTTCTATCTGTTACCAATCTTGAGAAACTCATACATTCTCTTTTCACTGTTTCCCGGTCTTAGAGAAGTAGATTTCTTTCAGCGAAAGTGCTGTTTTCACAGTGCTCAGTACTCCCAACTCTATCAACAATGTAGGTTTTACCAGTTTTCTAAGTCTCTCTTATTTTCTTGTACTTATACTTGGAATTCTCTGTGTAAACCTCTGTAACTTCTCTAGGTAGATGAATCACTGTGTACTTTCTCTTGTTTCTATCTGTTACCAATCTTGAGAAACTCATACATTCTCTTTTCACTGTTTTACGGTCCTAGAAAAGTAGATTTTTTTCGGCGAAAGTGCTGTTTTCACAGTGCTAAGTACTCCCAACCCAATCAACAATGTAAGTTTTACCAGTTTTGTAAGTCTCTCTTATCTTCTTTTACTTATACTTTGAATTTTCTGTGTAAACCTCTGTAATTTAGCTAGGTAGATGAATCACTGTGTACTTTCTCTTGTTTCTATCTGTTACCAATCTTGAGAAACTCATACATTATCTTTTCACTGTTTCCCGGTCTTAGAGAAGTAGATTTCTTTGGGCGAAAGTGCTGTTTTCACAGTAGTAAGTACTCCCAACGCAATCAGCAATCTAAGTTTTACCAGTTTTCTAAGTATCTCTTATCTTCTTTTACGTATACTTGGAATTTTCTGTGTAAACCTCTGTAACTTATCTAGGTAGATAAATCACTGTGTACTTTCTCTTGTTTCTATCTGTTACCAATCTTGAGAAACTCATACATTCTCTTTTCACTGTTTCCCGGTCATAGAGAAGTAGATTTCTTTCGGTGAAAGTGCTCTTTTCACAGTGCTAAGTACTTCCAACTCTATCAACAATGTAGGTTTTACCAGTTTTCTAAGTCTCTCTTATTTTCTTGTACTTATACTCGGAATTCTCTGTGTAAACCTCTGGAACTTCTCTAGGTAGATGAATCACTGTGTACTTTCTCTTATTTCTATCTGTTACTAATCTTGAGAAACTCATACATTCTCTGTTACCTGTTTCCCGGTGTTAGAGAAGTAGATTTCTTTCGCCGAAAGTGCTGTTTTCACAGTGCTAAGTAGTCCCAACTCTATCAACAATGTAGGTTTTACCAGTTTTCTAAGTCTCTCTTATTTTCTTGTACTTATACTTGGAATTCTCAGTGTAAACCTCTGTAACTTCTCTAGGTCGATGAATCACTGTGTACTTTCTCTTGTTTCTATCTGTTACCAATCTTGAGAAACTCATACATTCTCTTTTCACTGTTTCACGGTCTTAGAGAAGTAGATTTCTTTCTGCGAAAGTGCTGTTTTCACAGTGCTAAGAACTCCCAACTCTATCAACAATGTAGGTTTTACCAGTTTTCTAAGTCTCTCTTATTTTCTTGTACTTCTAGTTGGAATTCTCTGTGTAAACCTCTGTAACTTCTCTAGATAGATGAATCACTGTGTACTTTCTCTTCTTTCTATCTGTTACCAATCTTGAGAAACTCATACATTCTTTTTTCACTGTTTCCCGGTCTTAGAGAAGTAGATTTCTTTCGGCGAAAGTGCTGTTTTCACAGTGCTAAGTACTCCCAACTCAATTAACAATGTAAGTTTTACCAGTTTTCTAAGTCTCTCTTCTTTTCTTGTACTTAAACTTGGAATTTTCTGTGTAAACCTCTGTAACTTCTCTAGGTAGATGAAAAACTGAGTACTTCTTTTGTTTCTATCTGTTACTAATCTTCAGAAACTCATACATTCTTTGTTACCTGTTTCCCGGTGTTAGAGAAGTAGATTTCTTTCTGCGAAAGTGCTGTTTTCACAGTGCTAAGTACTCCCAACTCTATCAACAATGTAGGTTTTACCAGTTTTCTAAGTCTCTCTTATTTTCTTGTACTTATACTTGGAATTCTCTGTGTAAACCTCTGTAACTTCTCTAGGTAGATGAATCACTGTGTACTTTCTCTTGTTTCTATCGGTTACCAATCTTGAGAAACTCATACATTCTCTTTTCACTGTTTTACGGTCTTAGAAAAGTAGATTTCTTTCGGCGAAAGTGCTGTTTTCACAGTGCTAAGTACTCCCAACCCAATCAACAATGTAAGTTTTACCAGTTTTGTAAGTCTCTCTTATCTTCTTTTACTTATACTTTGAATTTTCTGTGTAAACCTCTGTAATTTAGCTAGGTAGATGAATCACTGGGTACTTTCTCTTGTTTCTATCTGTTACCAATCTTGAGAAACTCATACATTCTCTTTTCACTGTTTCCCGGTCTTAGAGAAGTACATTTCTTTCTGCGAAAGTGCTGTTTTCACAGTGCTAAGTACTCCCAACTCTATCAACAATGTACGTTTTACCAGTTTTCTAAGTCTCTCTTATTTTCTTGTACTTATACTTGGAATTCTCTGTGTAAACCTCTGTAACTTCTCTAGGTAGATGAATCACTGTGTACTTTCTCTTGTTTCTATCTGTTACTAATTTTGAGAAACTCATATATTCTCTGTTACCTGTTTCCCGGTGTTAGAGAAGTAGATTTCCTTCGGCTAAAGTGCTCTTTTCACAGTGCTAAGTACTCCCAAATCTATCAACAATGTAGGTTTTACCAGTTTTCTAAGTCTCTCTTATTTTCTTCTACTTATACTTGGAATTCTCTGTGTAAACCTGTGTAACTTCTCTAGGTAGATGAATCACTGTGTACTTTCTCTTGTTTCTATCTGTTACCAATCTTGAGAAACTCATACATTCTCTTTTCACTGTTTCCCGGTCTTAGAGAAGTAGATTTCTTTCGGCGAAAGTGCTGTTTTCACAGTGCTAAGTACTCCCAACTCTATCAACAATGTAGGTATTACCAGTTTTCTAAGTCTCTCTTATTTTCTTGTACTTAGACTTGGAATTCTCTGTGTAAACCTCTGTAACTTCTCTAGGTAGATGAATCACTGTGTACTTTCTCTTGTTTCTATCTGTTACCAATCTTGAGAAACTCATACCTTCTCTTTTCACTGTTTCCCGGTCTTAGAGAAGTAGATTTCTTTCGGCGAAAGTGCTGTTTTCACAGTGCTAAGTACTCCGAACCCAATCAACAATGTAAGTTTACCAGTTTTCAATGTCTCTCTTATCTTCTTTTACTTATACTTGGAATTTTCTGTGTAAACCTCTGTAACTTCTCTAGGTAGATGAATCACTGTGTACTTTCTCTTTTTTCTGTTACCAATCTTGAGAAACTCATACATTCTCTTTTCACTGTTTCCCGGTCTTAGAGAAGTAGATTTCTTTCGGCGAAAGTGCTGTTTTCACAGTGCTAAGTACTCCCAACTCTATCAACAATGTAGTTTTTACCAGTTTTCTAAGTCTCTCTTATTTTCTTGTCCTTATACTTGGAATTCTCTGTGTAAACCTCTGTAACTTCTCTAGGTAGATGAATCACTGTGTACTTTCTCTTGTTTCTATCTGTTACTAATCTTGAGAAACTCATACATTCTCTGTTACCTGTTTCCCGGTCTTAGAGAAGTAGATTTCTTTCGGCGAAAGTGCTGTTTTCACAGTGCTAAGTACTCCCAATTCTATCAACAATGTAGGTTTTACCAGTTTTTTAAGTCTCTCTTATTTTCTTGTACTTATACTTGGAATTCTCTGTGTAAACCTCTGTAACTTCTCTAGGTAGATGAATCACTGTGTGCTTTCTCTTGTTTCTATCTGTTACCAATCTTGAGAAACTCATACATTCTCTTTTCACTGTTTCCCGGCCTTAGAGAAGTAGATTTCTTTCTGCGAAAGTGCTGTTTTCACAGTGCTAAGTACTCCCAACTCTATCAACAATGTAGGTTTTACCAGTTTGCTAAGTCTCTCTTGTTTTCTTGTACTTATACTTGGAATTCTCTGTGTAAACCGCTGTAACTTCTCTAGGTAGATGAATCACTGTGTACTCTCTCTTGTTTCTATCTGTTACTAATCTTCAGAAACTCATACATTCTCTTTTCACTGTTTCCCGGTCTTAGTGAAGTAGATTTCTTTCTGCGAAAGTGCTGTTTTCACAGTGCTATGTACTCCCAACTCTATCAACAATGTAGGTTTTACCAGTTTTCTAAGTCTCTCTTATTTTCTTGTACTTATACTTGGAATTCTCTGTGTAAACCTCTCTAACTTCTCTAGGTAGATGAATCACTGTGTACTTTCTCTTGTTTCTATCTGTTACCAATCTTGAGAAACTCATACATTCTCTTTTCACTGTTTCCCGGTCTTAGAGAAGTACATTTCTTTCTGCGAAAGTACTGTTTTCACAGTGCTAAGTACTCCCAACTCTATCAACAATGTACGTTTTACCAGTTTTCTAAGTCTCTCTTATTTTCTTGTACTTATACTTGGAATTCTCTGTGTAAACCTCTGTAACTTCTCTAGGTAGATGAATCACTGTGTACTTTCTCTTGTTTCTATCTGTTACTAATTTTGAGAAACTCATACATTCTCTGTTACCTGTTTCCCGGTGTTAGAGAAGTAGATTTCCTTCGGCTAAAGTGCTCTTTTCACAGTGCTAAGTAATCCCAAGTCTATCAACAATGTAGGTTTTACCAGTTTTCTAAGTCTCTCTTATTTTCTTGTACTTATACTTGGAATTCTCTGTGTAAACCTCTGTAACTTCTCTAGGTAGATGAATCACTGTGTACTTTCTCTTGTTTCTATCTGTTACCAATATTGAGAAACTCATACATTCTCTTTTCACTGTTTCCCGGTCTTAGAGAAGTAGATTTCTTTCGGCGAAAGTGCTGTTTTCACAGTGCTAAGTACTCCCAACTCTATCAACAATGTAGGTATTACCAGTTTTCTAAGTCTCTCTTATTTTCTTGTACTTATACTTGGAATTCTCTGTGTAAACCTCTGTAACTTCTCTATTTAGATGAATCACTGTGTACTTTCTCTTGTTTCTATCTGTTACCAATCTTGAGAAACTCATACATTCTCTTTTCACTGTTACACAGTCTTAGAGAAGTAGATTTCTTTCGGCGAAAGTGCTGTTTTCACAGTGCTAAGTACTCCCAACCCAATCAACAATGTAAGTTTTACTAGTTTTCTAAGTCTCTCTTACCTTCTTTTACTTATACTTGGAATTTTCTGTGTAAACCTCTGTAACTTCTCGAGGTAGATGAATCACTGTGTACTTTCTCTTGTTTCTATCTGTTACCAATCTTGAGAAACACATACATTCTGTTTTCACTGTTTCCCAGTCTTAGAGAAGCAGATTTCTTTCTGCAAAAGTGCTGTTTTCACCATGCTAAGTACTCCCAACTCTATTAACAATGTAGGTTTTACCAGTTTTCTAAGTCTCTCTTATTTTCTTGTACTTATACTTGAAATTCTCTGTGTAAACCTCTGTAACTTCTCTAGGTAGATGAATCACTGTGTACTTTCTCTTGTTTCTATCTGTTACCAATCTTGAGAAACTCATACATTCTCTTTTCACTGTTTCACAGTCTCCGAGAAGTACATTTCTTTCGGCGAAAGTGCTGTTTTCACAGTGCTAAGTACTCCGAACTCTATCAACAATGTAGGTTTTACCAGTTTTCTAAGTCTCTCTTATTTTCTTGTACTTATACTTGGAATTCTCTGTTTAAACCTCTGTAACTTCTCTAGGTCGATGAATCACTGTGTACTTTCTCTTGTTTCTATCTGTTACTAATCTTGAGAAACTCATACATTCTCTGTTACCTGTTTCCTGGTGTTAGAGAAGTAGATTTCTTTCGGCGAAAGAGCTGTTTTCACAGTGCTAAGTACTCCCAACTCAATCAACAATGTAAGTTTTAGCAGTTTTCTAAGTCTCTCTTATTTTCTTGTACTTAAACTTGGAATTTTCTGTGTAAACCTCTGTAACTTCTCTAGGTAGATGAATCACTGTGTACTTCTTTTGTTTCTATCTGTTACCAATCTTGAGAAACTCATACATTCTCTTTTCACTGTTACACAGTCTTAGAGAAGTAGATTTCTTTCGGCGCAAGTGCTGTTTTCACAGTGCTAAGTACTCCCAACCCAATCAACAATGTAAGTTTTACTAGTTTTCTAAGTCTCTCTTACCTTCTTTTACTTATACTTGGAATTTTCTGTGTAAACCTCTGTAACTTCTCGAGGTAGATGAATCACTGTGTACTTTCTCTTGTTTCTATCTGTTACCAATCTTGAGAAACACATACATTCTGTTTTCACTGTTTCCCAGTCTTAGAGAAGTAGATTTCTTTCGGCGAAAGTGCTGTTTTCACAGTGCTAAGTACTCCCAACTCTATCAACAATGTAGGTTTTACCAGTTTTCTAAGCCTCTCTTATTTTCTTGTACTTATACTTGGAATTCTCTGTGTAAACCTCTGTAACTTCTCTAGGTAGATGAATCACTGTGTACTTTCTCTTGTTTCTATCTGTTACTAATCTTGAGAAACTCATACATTCCCTTTTCACTGTTTCCCGGTCTTAGAGAAGTAGATTTCTTTCGGCGAAAGTGCTGTTTTCACAGTGCTAAGTACTCCCAACTCTATCAACAATGTAGGTTTTACCAGTTTTCTAAGTCTCTCTTATTTTCTTGTACTTATACTTGGAATTCTCTGTGTAAACCTCTGGAACTTCTCTCGGTAGATGAATCACTGTGCACTTTCTCTTGTTTCTATCTGTTACTAATCTTGAGAAACTCATACATTCTCTGTTACCTGTTTCCCGGTGTTAGAGAAGTAGATTTCTTTCGGCGAAAGTGCTGTTTTCACAGTGCTAAGTACTCCCAACTCTATCAACAATGTAGGTTTTACCAGTTTTCTAAGTCTCTCTTATTTTCTTGTACTTATACTTGGAAGTCTCTGTGTAAACCTCTGTAACTTCTCTAGGTAGATGAATCACTGTGTACTTTCTCTTGTTTCTATCTGTTACCAATCTTGAGAAACTCATACATTCTCTTTTCACTGTTTCCCGGTCTTAGAGAAGTAGATTTCTTTCGGCGAAAGTGCTGTTTTCACAGTGCTAAGTACTCCCAACTCTATCAACAATGTAGGTTTTACCAGTTTTCTAAGTCTCTCTTATTTTCTTGTACTTAAACTTGGAATTTTCTGTGTAAACCTCTGTAATTTCTCTAGGTTGATGAATCACTGTGTACTTCTTTTGTTTCTATCTGTTTCTAATCTTGAGAAACTCATACATACTCTGTTACCTGTTTCCTGGTGTTAGAGAAGAAGATTTCTTTCGGCGAAAGTGCTGTTTTCACAGTGCTAAGTACTCTCAACTCTATCAACAATGAAGGTTTTACCAGTTTCCTAAGTCTCTCTTATTTTCTTGTACTTATACTTGGAATTCTCTGTGTAAACGTCTGTAACTTCTCTAGGTAGATGAATCACTGTGTACTTTCTCTTGTTTCTATCGGTTACCAATCTTGAGAAACTCATACATTCTCTTTTCACTGTTTTACGGTCTTAGAAAAGTAGATTTCTTTCGGCGAAAGTGCTGTTTTCACAGTGCTAAGTACTCCCAACCCAATCAACAATGTAAGTTTTACCAGTTTTGTAAGTCTCTCTTATCTTCTTTTACTTATACTTTGAATTTTCTGTGTAAACCTCTGTAATTTAGCTAGGTAGATGAATCACTGTGTACTTTCTCTTGTTTCTATCTGTTACCAATCTTGAGAAACTCATACATTCTCTTTTCACTGTTTCCCGGTCTTAGAGAAGTACATTTCTTTCTGCGAAAGTGCTGTTTTCACAGTGCTAAGTACTCCCCACTCTATCAATAATGTACGTTTTACCAGTTTTCTAAGTCTCTCTTATTTTCTTGTACTTATACTTGGAATTCTCTGTGTAAACCTCTGTAACTTCTCTAGGTAGATGAATCACTGTGTACTTTCTCTTGTTACTATCTTTTACTAATCTTGAGAAACTCATACATTCTCTTTTCACTGTTTCGCGGTATTAGAGAAGTAGATTTCTTTCGGCGAAAGTGCTGTTTTCACAGTGCTAAGTACTCCCAACTGTATCAACAATGTAGGTTTTACCAGTTTTCTAAGTCTCTCTTATTTTCTTATACTTATACTTGGAATTCTCTGTGTAAACCTCTGTAACTACCCTAGGTAGATGAATCACTGTGTACTTTCTCTTGTTTCTATCTGTTACCAATCTTGAGAAACTGATACATTCTCTTTTCTCTGTTTCACGGTCTTAGAGAAGTAGATTTCTTTCGGCGAAAGTGCTGTTTTCACCGTGGTAAGTACTCCCAACTCGGTTAACAATGTAAGTTTTACCAGTTTTCTAAGTCTCTCTTATTTTCTTGTACTTAAACTTGGAATTTTCTGTGTAAACCTCTATAACTTCTCTAGGTAGATGAATCACTGAGTACTTCTTTTGTTTCTATCTGTTACTAATCTTGAGAAACTCATACATTCTCTGTTACCTGTTTCCCGGTCTTAGACAAGTAGATTTCTTTCGGCGAAAGTGCTGTTTTCACAGTGCTAAGTACTCCCAACTCTATCAGCGATGTAGGATTTACAAGTTTTCTAAGACTCTCTTATATTCTTGTACTTACACTTGGAATTCTCTGTGTAACCCTCTGTAACTTCTCTAGGTAGGTGAATCGTTGTGTACTTTCTCTTGTTTCTATATGTTACCAATCTTGAGAAACTCATACATTCTCTTTTCACTGTTTCCCGGTCTTAGAGAAGTAGATTTCTTTCGGCGAAAGTGCTGTTTTCACAGTGCTAAGTACTCCCAACTCTATCAACAATGTAGGTTTTACTAGTTTTCTAAGTCTCTCTTATTTTCTCGTACTTGTACTTGGAATTCTCTGTGTAAACCTCTGTAACTTCTCTAGGTAGATGAATCACTGTGTACTTTCTCTTGTTTCTATCTGTTACCAATCTTGAGAAACTCATACATTCCCTTTTCACTGTTTTACGGTCTTAGAGAAGTAGATTTCTTTGGGCGAAAGTGCTGTTTTCACAGTGCTAAGTACTCCCAACTCAATCAACAATGAAAGTTTTACCAGTTTTCTAAGTCTCTCTTATCTTCTTTTACTTACACTTGGAATTTTCTGTGTAAACCTCTGTAACTTCTCTAGGTAGATGAATCACTGTGTACTGTCTCTTGTTTCTATCTGTTACCAATCTTGAGAAACTCATACATTCCCTTTTCACTGTTTCCCGGTCTTAGAGAAGTAGATTTCTTTCGGCGAAAGTGCTGTTTTCACAGTGCTAAGTACTCCCAACCCAATCAACAATGTAAGTTTTACCAGTTTTCAAAGTCTCTCTTATATTCTTTTACTTATACTTGGAATTCTCTGTGTAAACCTCTGTAACTTCTGTAGATAGATGAATCACTGTGTACTTTCTCTTGTTTCTATCTGTTACCAATCTTGAGAAACTCATACATTCTCTTTTCACTATTTCCCGGTCTTAGAGAATTAGATTTCTTTCGGCGAAAGTGCTGTCTTCACAGTGCTAAGTACTCCCAACTCTATCAACAATGTAGGTTTTACCAGTTTTCTAAGTCTCTGTTATTTTCTTGTACTTATACTTGGAATTCTCTGTGTAAACCTCTGTAAATTCTCTAGGTAGATGAATCACTGTGTACTTTCTCTTGTTTCCATCTGTTACTAATCTTGAGAAACTCATACATTCTTTGTTACCTGTTTCCCGGTCTTAGAGAAGTAGATTTCTTTCTGCGAAAGTTCTGTTTTCACAGTGCTAAGTACTCCCAACTCTGTCAACAATGTAGGTTTTACCAGTTTTCTAAGTCTCTCTTATTTTCTTCTACTTGTACTTGGAATTCTCTGTGTAAACCTCTGTAATTTCTCTAGGTAGATGAATCACTGTGTACTTTCTCTTGTTTCTATCTGTTACCAATCTTGAGAAACTCATACATTCTCTTTGCACTGTTTCCCGGTCTTAGAGAAGTAGATTTCTGTGGGCGAAAGTGCTGTTTTCACAGTGCTAAGTACTCCCAGCTCAATCAACAATGTAAGTTTTACCAGTTTTCTAAGTCTCTCTTATTTTCTTGTACTTAAACTTGGAATTTTCTGTGTAAACCTCTGTAAGTTCTCTAGGTGGATGAATCACTGTGTACTTCTTTCGTTTCTATCTGTTACTAATCTTGAGAAACTCATACATTCTCTGTTACCTCTTTCCTGGTGTTAGAGAAGAAGATTTCTTTCGGCGAAAGTGCTGTTTTCACAGTGCTAAGTACTCTCAACTCTATCAACAATGAAGGTTTTACCAGTTTTCTAAGTCTCTCTTATCTTCTTTTACTTATACTTGGAATTTTCTATGTAAACCTCTGTAACTTCTCTAGGTAGATGAATCACTGTGTACTTTCTCTTGTTTCTATCTGTTACCAATCTTGAGAAACTCATACATTCTCTTTTCACTGTTTCCCGGTCTTAGAGAAGTAGATTTCTTTCGGCGAAAGTGCTGTTTTCACAGTGCTAAGTACTCCCAACTCTATCAACAATGTAGGTTTTACCAGTTTTCTAAGTCTCTCTTATTTTCTTGTACTTATACTTGGAATTCTCTGTGTAAACCTCTGTAACTTCTCTAGGTAGATGAATCACTGTGTACTTTCTCTTGTTTCTATCTGTTACTAATCTTGAGAAACTCATACATTCTCTTTTCACTGTTTCTCGGTCTTAGAGAAGTAGATTTCTTTCGGCGAAAGTGCTGTTTTCACAGTGCTTAGTACTCCCAACTCTATCAACAATGTAGGTTTTACCAGTTTTCTAAGTCTCTCTTATTTTCTTGTACTTATACTTGGAATTCTCTGTGTAAACATCTGTAACTTCTCTAGGTAGATGAATCACTGTGTACTTTCTCTTCTTTCTATCTGTTACCAATTTTGAGAAACTCATACATTCCCTTTTCACTATTTCCCGGTCTTAGAGAAGTAGATTTCTTTCGGCGAAAGTGCTGTTTTCACCGTGGTAAGTACTCCCAACTCAGTTAACAATGTAAGTTTTACCAGTTTTCTAAGTCTCTCTTATTTTCTTGTACTTAAACTTGGAATTTTCTGTGTAAACCTCTGTAACTTCTCTAGGTAGATGAATCACTGAGTACTTCTTTTGTTTCTATCTGTTACTAATCTTGAGAAACTCATACATTCTCTGTTACCTGTTTCCCGTTGTTAGAGAAGTAGATTTCTTTCTGCGAAACTGCTGTTTTCACAGTGCTAAGTACTCCCAACTCTATCAACAATGTAGGTTTTACCAGTTTTCTAAGTCTCTCTTATTTTCTTGTACTTATACTTGGAATTCTCTGTGTAAACCTCTGTAACTTCTCTAATTAGATGAATCACTGTGTACTTTCTCTTGTTTCTATCTGTTACCAATCTTGAGAAACTCATACATTCTCTGTTACCTGTTTCCTGGTGTTAGAGAAGAAGATTTCTTTCGGCGAAAGTGCTGTTTTCACAGTGCTAAGTACTCTCAACTCTATCAACAATGAAGATTTTAACAGTTTCCTAAGTCTCTCTTATTGTCTTGTACTTATACTTGGAATTCTCTGTGTAAACCTCTGTAACTTCTCTAGGTAGATGAATCACTGTGTACTTTCTCTTGTTTCTCTCTGTTACCAATCTTGAGAAACACATACATTCTCTTTTCACTGTTTCATGGTCTTAGAGAAGTAGATTTCTTTGGGCGAAAGTGCTGTTTTCACAGTGCTAAGTACTCCCAACTCAATCAACAATGTAAGTTTTACCAGTTTTCTAAGTCTCTCTTATCTTCTTTTACTTATGCTTTGAATTTTCTGTGTAAACCTCTGTAACTTCTCTAGGTAGATGAATCACTGTGTACTTTCTCTTGTTTCTATCTGTTACCAATCTTGAGAAACTCATACATTCTCTTTTCACTGTTTCCCGGTCTTAGAGAAGTAGATTTCTTTCGGCAAAAGTGCTGTTTTCACAGTGCTAAGTACTCCCAACTCTATCAACAATGTAGGTTTTACCAGTTTTCTATCTCTCTTATTTTCTTGAACTTATACTTGGAATTCTCTGTGTAAACCTCTGTAACTTCTCTAGGTAGATGAATCACTGTGTACTTTCTCTTGTTTCTATCTGTTACTAGTCTTGAGAAACTCATACATTCTCTTTTCACTGTTTCCCGGTTTAGAGAAGTAGATTTCTTTCGCGAAAGTGCTGTTTTCACAGTGCTAAGTACTCCCAACTCTATCAACAATGTAGGTTTTACCAGTTTTCTAAGTCTCTCTTATTTTCTTGTACTTATACTTGGAATTCTCTGTGTAAACCTCTGTAACTTCTCTAGGTAGATGAATCACTGTGTACTTTCTCTTGTTTCTATCTGTTACTACTCTTGAGAAACTCATACATTCTCTGTTACCTGTTTCCCGGTCTTAGAGAAGTAGATTTCTTTCGGCGAAAGTGCTGTTTTCACAGTGCTAAGTACTCCCCACTCTATCAACAATGTAGGTTTTACCAGTTTTCTAAGTCTCTCTTATTTTCTTGTACTTAAACTTGGAATTTTCTGTGTAAACCTCTGTAACTTCTCTAGGTAGATGTATCACTGTGTACTTCTTTTGTTTCTATCTGTCACTAATCTTGAGAAACTCATACATTCTCTGTTACCTGTTTCCTGGTGTTAGAGAAGAAGATTTCTTTCGGCGAAAGTGCTGTTTTCACAATGCTAAGTACTCTCAACTCTATCAACAGTGAAGGTTTTCCAGTTTCCTAAGTCTCTCTTATTTTCTTGTACTTATACTTGGAATTCTCTGTGTAAACCTCTGTAACTTCTCTAGGTAGATGAATCACTGTGTACTTTCTCTTGTTTCTATCTGTTACCAATCTTGAGAAACTCATACATTCTCTTTTCACTGTTTCTCGGTCTTAGAGAAGTAGATTTCTTTGGGCGAAAGTGCTGTTTTCACAGTGCTAAGTACTCCCAACTCAATCAACAATGTAAGTTTTACCAGTTTTCTAAGTCTCTCTTGTTTTCTTGTACTTAAACTTGGAATTTTCTGTGTAAAACTCTGTAACTTCTCTAGGTAGATGAATCACTGTGTACTTCTTTTGTTTCTATCTGTTACTAATCTTGAGAAACTTATACATTCTCTGTTACCTCTTTCCTGGTGTTAGAGAAGAATATTTCTTTCGGCGAAAGTGCTGTTTTCACAGTGCTAAGTACTCTCAACTCTATCAACAATGAAGGTTTTACCAGTTTTCTAAGTCTCTCTTATCTTCTTTTACTTATACTTTGAATTTTCTGTGTAAACCTCTGTAACTTCTCTAGGTAGATGAATCACTATGTACTTTCTCTTGTTTCTATCTGTTACCAATCTTGAGAAAATCATACATTCTCTTTTCACTGTTTCCCGGTCTTAGAGAAGTAGATTTCTTTCGGCGAAAGTGCTGTTTTCACAGTGCTAAGTACTCCCAACTCTATCAACAATGTAGGTTTTACCAGTTTTCTAAGTCTCTCTTATTTTCTTGTACTTATACTTGGAATTCTCTGTGTAAACCTCTGTAACTTCTCTAGGTAGATGAGTCACTGTGTACTTTCTCTTGTTTCTATCTGTTACCAATCTTGAGAAACTCATACATTCTCTTTTCACTGTTTCACGGTGTTAGAGAAGTAGATTTCTTTCTGCGAAAGTGCTGTTTTCACAGTGCTAAGTACTCCCAACCCAATCAACAATGTAAGTTTTACCAGTTTTCTAAGTCTCTCTTATCTTCTTTTGCTTATACGTGGAATTTTCTGTGTAAACCTCTGTAACTTCTCTAGGTAGATGAATCACTGTGTACTTTCTCCTGTTTCTATCTGTTACCAATCTTGAGAAACTCATACATTCTCTTTTCACTGTTTCCCGGTCTTAGAGAAGTAGATTTCTTTCGGCGAAAGTGCTGTTTTCACAGTGCTAAGTACTCCCAACTCTATCAACAATGTAGGTTTTACCAGTTTTCTAAGTCTCTCTTATTTTCTTGTACTTATACTTGGAATTCTCTGTGTAAACCTCTGTAACTTTTCTAGGTAGATGAATCACTGTGTACTTTCTCTTGTTTCTATCTGTTACCAATCTTGAGAAACTCATACATTTTCTTTTCAGTGTTTCACGGTCTTAGAGAAGTAGATTTCTTTTGGCGAAAGTGCTGTTTTCACAGTGCTAAGTACTCCCAACTCTATCAACAATGTAGGTTTTACCAGTTTTCTAAGTCTCTCTTATTTTCTTGTACTTATACTTGGAATTCTCTGTGTAAACCTCTGTAACTTCTCTAGGTAGATGAATCACTGTGTACTTTCTCTTGTTTCAATCTGTTACTAATCTTGAGAAACTCATACATTCTCTGTTATCTGTTTCCCGGTCTTAGAGAAGTACATTTCTTTGGGTGAAAGTGCTGTTTTCACAGTGCTAAGTACTCCCAACTCTATCAACAATGTAGGTTTTACCAGTTTTCTAAGTCTCTCTTATTTTCTTGTACTTATACTTGGAATTCTCTGTGTAAACCTCTGTAACTTCCCTCGGTAGATGAATCACTGTGTACTTTCTCTTGTTTCTATCTGTTACCAATCTTGAGAAACTCATACATTCTCTTTTCACTATTTCCCGGTCTTAGAGAAGTAGATTTCTTTCGGCGAAAGTGCTGTTTTCACAGTGCTAAGTACTCCCAACTCTATCAACAATGTAGGTTTTACCAGTTTTCTAAGTCTCTCTTATTTTCTTGTACTTATACTTGGAATTCTCTGTGTAAACCTCTGTAACTTCTCTAGGTAGATGAATCACTGTGTACTTTCTCTTGTTTCAATCTGTTACTAATCTTGAGAAACTCATACATTCTCTGTTATCTGTTTCCCGGTCTTAGAGAAGTACATTTCTTTGGGTGAAAGTGCTGTTTTCACAGTGCTAAGTACTCCCAACTCTATCAACAATGTAGGTTTTTCCAGTTTTCTAAGTCTCTCTTATTTTCTTGTACTTATACTTATAATTCTCTGTGTAAACCTCTGTAACTTCTCTAGGTAGATGAATCACTGTGTACTTTCTCTTGTTTCTATCTGTTACCAATCTTGAGAAACTCATACATTCTCTTTTCACTGTTTCCCGGTCTTAGAGAAGTAGATTTCTTTCGGCGAAAGTGCTGTTTTCACAGTGCTAAGTACTCCCAACTCTATCAACAATGTAGGTTTTACCAGTTTTCTAAGTCTCTCTCATTTTCTTGTACTTATACTTGGAATTCTCTGTGTAAACCTCTGTAACTTCTCTAGGTAGATGAATCACTGTGTACTTTCTCTTGTTTCTATCTGTTACTAATCTTGAGAAACTCATACATTCTCTGTTACCTGTTTCCCGGTCTTAGACAAGTAGATTTCTTTCGGCGAAAGTGCTGTTTTCACAGTGCTAAGTACTCCCAACTCTATCAGCGATGTAGGATTTACAAGTTTTCTAAGACTCTCTTATATTCTTGTACTTACACTTGGAATTCTCTGTGTAACCCTCTGTAACTTCTCTAGGTAGGTGAATCGTTGTGTACTTTCTCTTGTTTCTATATGTTACCAATCTTGAGAAACTCATACATTCTCTTTTCACTGTTTCCCGGTCTTAGAGAAGTAGATTTCTTTCGGCGAAAGTGCTGTTTTCACAGTGCTAAGTACTCCCAACTCTATCAACAATGTAGGTTTTACTAGTTTTCTAAGTCTCTCTTATTTTCTCGTACTTGTACTTGGAATTCTCTGTGTAAACCTCTGTAACTTCTCTAGGTAGATGAATCACTGTGTACTTTCTCTTGTTTCTATCTGTTACCAATCTTGAGAAACTCATACATTCCCTTTTCACTGTTTTACGGTCTTAGAGAAGTAGATTTCTTTGGGCGAAAGTGCTGTTTTCACAGTGCTAAGTACTCCCAACTCAATCAACAATGCAAGTTTTACCAGTTTTCTAAGTCTCTCTTATCTTCTTTTACTTACACTTGGAATTTTCTGTGTAAACCTCTGTAACTTCTCTAGGTAGATGAATCACTGTGTACTGTCTCTTGTTTCTAGCTGTTACCAATCTTGAGAAACTCATACATTCTCTTTTCACTGTTTCCCGGTCTTAGAGAAGTAGATTTCTTTCGGCGAAAGTGCTGTTTTCACAGGGCTAAGTACTCCCAACCCAATCAACAATGTAAGTTTTACCAGTTTTCAAAGTCTCTGTTATATTCTTTTACTTATACTTGGAATTCTCTGTGTAAACCTCTGTAACTTCTCTAGATAGATGAATCACTGTGTACTTTCTCTTGTTTCTATCTGTTACCAATCTTCAGAAACTCATACATTCTCTTTTCACTGTTTCCCGGTCTTAGAGAAGTAGATTTCTTTCGGCGAAAGTGCTGTTTTCACAGTGCTAAGTACTCTCAACTCTATCAACAATGTAGGTTTTAACAGTTTTCTATGTCTCTCTTATTTTCTTGTACTTATACTTGGAATTCTCTGTGTAAACCTCTGTAACTTCTCTAGGTAGATGAATCACTGTGTACTTTCTCTTGTTTCTATCTTTTACCAATCTTGAGAAACTCATACATTCTCTTTTCACTGTTTCCCGGTCTTAGAGAAGTAGATTTCTTTCGGCGAAAGTGCGGTTTTCACAGTGCTAAGTACACCCAACTCTATCAACAATGTAGGTTTTACCAGTTTTCTAAGTCTCTCTTATTTTCTTGTACTTATACTTGGAATTCTCTGTGTAAACCTCTGTAACTTCTCTAGGTAGATGAATCACTGTGTACTTTCTCTTCTTTCTATCTGTTACCAATCTTGAGAAACACATAGATTCTCTTTTCACTGTTTCCCGGTCTTAGAGAAGTAGATTTCTTTCGGCGAAAGTGCTGTTTTCACAGTGCTAAGTACTCCCAACTCTATCAACAATGTAGGTTTTACCAGTTTTCTAAGTCTCTCTTATTTTCTTGTACTTATACTTGGAATTCTCTGTGTAAACCTCTGTAACTTCCCTCGGTAGATGAATCACTGTGTACTTTCTCTTGTTTCTATCTGTTACCAATCTTGAGAAACTCATACATTCTCTTTTCACTGTTTCCCGGTCTTAGAGAAGTAGATTTCTTTCGGCGAAAGTGCTGTTTTCACAGTGCTAAGTACTCCCAACTCTATCAACAATGTAGGTTTTACCAGTTTTCTAAGTCTCTCTTATTTTCTTGTACTTATACTTGGAATTCTCTGTGTAAACCTCTGTAACTTCTCTAGGTAGATGAATCACTGTGCACTTTCTCTTGTTTCTATCTTTTACCAATCTTGAGAAACTCATACATTCTCTTTTCACTGTTTCGCGGTATTAGAGAAGTAGATTTCTTTCGGCGAAAGTGCTGTTTTCACAGTGCTAAGTACTCCCAACTCTATCAACAATGTAGCTTTTACCAGTTTTCTAAGGCTCTCTTATTTTCTTGTACTTATACTTGGAATTCTCTGTGTAAACCTCTGTAACTTCTCTAGGTAGATGAATCACTGTGTACTTTCTCTTGTTTCTATCTGTTACCAATCTTGAGAAACACATAGATTCTCTTTTCACTGTTTCCCGGTCTTAGAGAAGTAGATTTCTTTCGGCGAAAGTGCTGTTTTCACAGTGCTAAGTACTCTCAACTCTATCAACAATGTAGGTTTTACCAGTTTTCTAAGTCTCTCTTATTTTCTTGTACTTATACTTGGAATTCTCTGTGTAAACCTCTGTAACTTCCCTCGGTAGATGAATCACTGTGTACTTTCTCTTGTTTCTATCTGTTACCAATCTTGAGAAACTCATACATTCTCTTTTCACTATTTCCCGGTCTTAGAGAAGTAGATTTCTTTCGGCGAAAGTGCTGTTTTCACAGTGCTAAGTACTCCCAACTCTATCAACAATGTAGGTTTTACCAGTTTTCTAAGGCTCTCTTATTTTCTTGTACTTATACTTGGAATTCTCTGTGTAAACCTCTGTAACTTCTCTAGGTAGATGAATCACTGTGCACTTTCTCTTGTTTCTATCTTTTACCAATCTTGAGAAACTCATACATTCTCTTTTCACTGTTTCGCGGTATTAGAGAAGTAGATTTCTTTCGGCGAAAGTGCTGTTTTCACAGTGCTAAGTACTCCCAACTCTATCAACAATGTAGCTTTTACCAGTTTTCTAAGGCTCTCTTATTTTCTTGTACTTATACTTGGTATTCTCTGTGTAAACCTCTGTAACTTCTCTAGGTAGATGAATCACTGTGTACTTTCTCTTCTTTCTATCTGTTACCAATCTTGAGAAACTCATACATTCTCTTTTCACTATTTCCTGGTCTTAGAGAAGTAGATTTCTTTCGGCGAAAGTGCTGTTTTCACCGTGATAAGTACTCCCAACTCAGTTAACAATGTAAGTTTTACCAGTTTTCTAAGTCTCTCTTATTTTCTTGTACTTAAACTTGGAATTTTCTGTGTAAACCTCTGTAACTTCTCTAGGTAGATGAATCACTGAGTACTTCTTTTGTTTCTATCTGTTACTAATCTTGAGAAACTCATACATTCTCTGTTACCTGTGTCCCGCTGTTAGAAAAGTAGATTTCTTTCTGCGAAAGTGCTGTTTTCACAGAGCTAAGTACTCCCAACTCTATCAACAATGTAGGTTTTAACAGTTTTCTAACTCTCTCTTATTTTCTTGTACTTATACTTGGAATTCTCTGTGTAAACCTCTGTAACTTCTCTAGGTAGATGAATCACTGTGTACTTTCTCTTGTTTCTATCTGTTACCAATCTTGAGAAACACATACATTCTCTTTTCACTGTTTCCCGGTTTTAGAGAAGTAGATTTCTTTCTGCGAAAGTGCTGTTTTCACAGTGCTAAGTACTCCCAACCCAATCAACAAGGTAAATTTTACCAGTTTTCTAAGTCTCTCTTATCTTCTTTTACTTATACTTTGAATTTTCTGTGTAAACCTCTGTAACTTCTCTCGGTAGATGAATCACTGTGTACTTTCTCTTGTTTCTATCTGTTACCTATCTTCAGAAACTCATACATTCTCTTTTCACTGTTTCCCGGTCTTAGAGAAGTAGATTTCTTTCGGCGAAAGTGCTGTTTTCACAGTGCTAAGTACTCCCAACTCTATCAACAATGTAGGTTTTACCAGTTTTCTAAGTCTCTCTTATTTTCTTGTACTTAAACTTGGAATTTTCTGTGTAAACCTCTGTAACTTCTCTAGGTAGATGAATCACTGTGTACTTTCTCTTGTTACTATCTTTTACTAATCTTGAGAAACTCATACATTCTCTTTTCACTGTTTCGCGGTATTAGAGAAGTAGATTTCTTTCGGCGAAAGTGCTGTTTTCACAGTGCTAAGTACTCCCAACTGTATCAACAATGTAGGTTTTACCAGTTTTCTAAGTCTCTCTTATTTTCTTGTACTTATACTTGGAATTCTCTGTGTAAACCTCTGTAACTACCCTAGGTAGATGAATCACTGTGTACTTTCTCTTGTTTCTATCTGTTACCAATCTTGAGAAACTGATACATTCTCTTTTCTCTGTTTCACGGTCTTAGAGAAGTAGATTTCTTTCAGCAAAAGTGCTGTTTTCACAGTGCTAAGTACTCCCAACTCCATGAACAATGTAGGTTTTACCAGTTTTCTAAGTCTCTCTTATTTTCTTGTACTTATACTTGGAATTCTCTGTGTAAACCTCTGTAACTTCTCTAGGTAGATGAATCACTGTGAACTTCTTTTGTTTCTATCTGTTACTAATCTTGAGAAACTCATACATTCTCTGTTACCTGTTTCTTGGTGTTAGAGAAGAAGATTTCTTTCGACGAAAGTGCTGTTTTCACAGTGCTAAGTACTCTCAACTCTATCAACAATGAAGATTTTAACAGTTTCCTAAGTCTCTCTTATTTTCTTGTACTTATACTTGGAATTCTCTGTGTAAACCTCTGTAACTTCTGTAGGTAGATGAATCACTGGGTACTTTCTCTTATTTCTATCTGTTACCAATATTGAGAAACTCATACATTCCCTTTTCACTGTTTTACGGTCTTAGAGAAGTAGATTTCTTTCGGCGAAAGTGCTGTTTTCACAGTGCTAAGTACTCCCAACTCTATCAACAATGTAGGTTTTACCAGTTTTCTAAGTCTCTCTTATTTTCTTGTACTTATACTTGGAATTCTCTGTGTAAACCTCGGTAACTTCCCTCGGTAGATGAATCACTGTGTACTTTCTCTTGTTTCTATCTGTTACCAATCTTGAGAAACTCATACATTCTCTTTTCACTGTTTCCCGGTCTTAGAGAAGTAGATTTCTTTCGGCGAAAGTGCTGTTTTCACAGTGCTAAGTACTCCCAACTCTATCAACAATGTAGGTTTTACCAGTTTTCTAAGTCTCTCTTATTTTCTTGTACTTATACTTGGAATTCTCTGTGTAAACCTCTGTAACTTCTCTAGGTAGATGAATCACTGTGCACTTTCTCTTGTTTCTATCTTTTACCAATCTTGAGAAACTCATACATTCTCTTTTCACTGTTTCGCGGTATTAGAGAAGTAGATTTCTTTCGGCGAAAGTGCTGTTTTCACAGTGCTAAGTACTCCCAACTCTATCAACAATGTAGCTTTTACCAGTTTTCTAAGGCTCTCTTATTTTCTTGTACTTATACTTGGAATTCTCTGTGTAAACCTCTGTAACTTCCCTCGGTAGATGAATCACTGTGTACTTTCTCTTGTTTCTATCTGTTACCAATCTTGAGAAACTCATACATTCTCTTTTCACTATTTCCCGGTCTTAGAGAAGTAGATTTCTTTCGGCGAAAGTGCTGTTTTCACAGTGCTAAGTACTCCCAACTCTATCAACAATGTAGGTTTTACCAGTTTTCTAAGTCTCTCTTATTTTCTTGTACTTATACTTGGAATTCTCTGTGTAAACCTCTGTAACTTCTCTAGGTAGATGAATCACTGTGCACTTTCTCTTGTTTCTATCTTTTACCAATCTTGAGAAACTCATACATTCTCTTTTCACTGTTTCGCGGTATTAGAGAAGTAGATTTCTTTCGGCGAAAGTGCTGTTTTCACAGTGCTAAGTACTCCCAACTCTATCAACAATGTAGCTTTTACCACTTTTCTAAGGCTCTCTTATTTTCTTGTACTTATACTTGGTATTCTCTGTGTAAACCTCTGTAACTTCTCTAGGTAGATGAATCACTGTGTACTTTCTCTTCTTTCTATCTGTTACCAATCTTGAGAAACTCATACATTCTCTTTTCACTATTTCCTGGTCTTAGAGAAGTAGATTTCTTTCGGCGAAAGTGCTGTTTTCACAGTGCTAAGTACTCCCAACTCAGTTAACAATGTAAGTTTTACCAGTTTTCTAAGTCTCTCTTATTTTCTTGTACTTAAACTTGGAATTTTCTGTGTAAACCTCTGTAACTTCTCTAGGTAGATGAATCACTGAGTACTTCTTTTGTTTCTATCTGTTACTAATCTTGAGAAACTCATACATTCTCTGTTACCTGTGTCCCGGTGTTAGAAAAGTAGATTTCTTTCTGCGAAAGTGCTGTTTTCACAGAGCTAAGTACTCCCAACTCTATCAACAATGTAGGTTTTAACAGTTTTCTAACTCTCTCTTATTTTCTTGTACTTATACTTGGAATTCTCTGTGTAAACCTCTGTAACTTCTCTCGGTAGATGAATCACTGTGTACTTTCTCTTGTTTCTATCTGTTACCTATCTTCAGAAACTCATACATTCTCTTTTCACTGTTTCCCGGTCTTAGAGAAGTAGATTTCTTTCGGCGAAAGTGCTGTTTTCACAGTGCTAAGTACTCCCAACTCTATCAACAATGTAGGTTTTACCAGTTTTCTAAGTCTCTCTTATTTTCTTGTACTTAAACTTGGAATTTTCTGTGTAAACCTCTGTAACTTCTCTAGGTAGATGAATCACTGTGTACTTTCTCTTGTTACTATCTTTTACTAATCTTGAGAAACTCATACATTCTCTTTTCACTGTTTCGCGGTATTAGAGAAGTAGATTTCTTTCGGCGAAAGTGCTGTTTTCACAGTGCTAAGTACTCCCAACTGTATCAACAATGTAGGTTTTACCAGTTTTCTAAGTCTCTCTTATTTTCTTATACTTATACTTGGAATTCTCTGTGTAAACCTCTGTAACTACCCTAGGTAGATGAATCACTGTGTACTTTCTCTTGTTTCTATCTGTTACCAATCTTGAGAAACTGATACATTCTCTTTTCTCTGTTTCACGGTCCTAGAGAAGTAGATTTCTTTCAGCAAAAGTGCTGTTTTCACAGTGCTAAGTACTCCCAACTCCATGAACAATGTAGGTTTTACCAGTTTTCTAAGTCTCTCTTATTTTCTTGTACTTATACTTGGAATTCTCTGTGTAAACCTCTGTAACTTCTCTAGGTAGATGAATCACTGTGAACTTCTTTTGTTTCTATCTGTTACTAATCTTGAGAAACTCATACATTCTCTGTTACCTGTTTCTTGGTGTTAGAGAAGAAGATTTCTTTCGACGAAAGTGCTGTTTTCACAGTGCTAAGTACTCTCAACTCTATCAACAATGAAGATTTTAACAGTTTCCTAAGTCTCTCTTATTTTCTTGTACTTATACTTGGAATTCTCTGTGTAAACCTCTGTAACTTCTGTAGGTAGATGAATCACTGGGTACTTTCTCTTATTTCTATCTGTTACCAATATTGAGAAACTCATACATTCTCTTTTCACTGTTTCATGGTCTTAGAGAAGTAGATTTCTTTGGGCGACAGTGCTGTTTTCACAGTGCTAAGTACTCCCAACTCAATCAACAATGTAAGTTTTACCAGTTTTCTAAGTCTCTCTTATCTTCTTTTACTTATACTTGGAATTTTCTGTGTAAACCTCTGTAACTTCTCTAGGTAGATGAATCACTGTGTACTTTCTCTTGTTTCTATCTGTTACCAATCTTGAGAAACTCATACATTCTCTTTTCACTATTTCCCGGTCTTAGAGAATTAGATTTCTTTCGGCGAAAGTGCTGTTTTCACCGTGGTAAGTACTCCCAACTCGGTTAACAATGTAAGTTTTACCAGTTTTCTAAGTCTCTCTTATTTTCTTGTACTTAAACTTGGAATTTTCTGTGTAAACCTCTGTAACTTCTCTAGGTAGATGAATCACTGAGTACTTCTTTTGTTTCTATCTGTTACTAATCTTGAGAAACTCATACATTCTCTGTTACCTGTTTCCCGGTCTTAGACAAGTAGATTTCTTTCGGCGAAAGTGCTGTTTTCACAGTGCTAAGTACTCCCAACTCTATCAGCGATGTAGGATTTACAAGTTTTCTAAGACTCTCTTATATTCTTGTACTTACACTTGGAATTCTCTGTGTAACCCTCTGTAACTTCTCTAGGTAGGTGAATCGTTGTGTACTTTCTCTTGTTTCTATATGTTACCAATCTTGAGAAACTCATACATTCTCTTTTCACTGTTTCCCGGTCTTAGAGAAGTAGATTTCTTTCGGCGAAAGTGCTGTTTTCACAGTGCTAAGTACTCCCAACTCTATCAACAATGTAGGTTTTACTAGTTTTCTAAGTCTCTCTTATTTTCTCGTACTTGTACTTGGAATTCTCTGTGTAAACCTCTGTAACTTCTCTAGGTAGATGAATCACTGTGTACTTTCTCTTGTTTCTATCTGTTACCAATCTTGAGAAACTCATACATTCCCTTTTCACTGTTTTACGGTCTTAGAGAAGTAGATTTCTTTGGGCGAAAGTGCTGTTTTCACAGTGCTAAGTACTCCCAACTCAATCAACAATGCAAGTTTTACCAGTTTTCTAAGTCTCTCTTATCTTCTTTTACTTACACTTGGAATTTTCTGTGTAAACCTCTGTAACTTCTCTAGGTAGATGAATCACTGTGTACTGTCTCTTGTTTCTATCTGTTACCAATCTTGAGAAACTCATACATTCTCTTTTCACTGTTTCCCGGTCTTAGAGAAGTAGATTTCTTTCGGCGAAAGTGCTGTTTTCACAGTGCTAAGTACTCCCAACCCAATCAACAATGTAAGTTTTACCAGTTTTCAAAGTCTCTCTTATATTCTTTTACTTATACTTGGAATTCTCTGTGTAAACCTCTGTAACTTCTCTAGATAGATGAATCACTGTGTACTTTCTCTTGTTTCTATCTGTTACCAATCTTCAGAAACTCATACATTCTCTTTTCACTGTTTCCCGGTCTTAGAGAAGTAGATTTCTTTCGGCGAAAGTGCTGTTTTCACAGTGCTAAGTACTCTCAACTCTATCAACAATGTAGGTTTTAACAGTTTTCTATGTCTCTCTTATTTTCTTGTACTTATACTTGGAATTCTCTGTGTAAACCTCTGTAACTTCTCTAGGTAGATGAATCACTGTGTACTTTCTCTTGTTTCTATCTTTTACCAATCTTGAGAAACTCATACATTCTCTTTTCACTGTTTCCCGGTCTTAGAGAAGTAGATTTCTTTCGGCGAAAGTGCGGTTTTCACAGTGCTAAGTACACCCAACTCTATCAACAATGTAGGTTTTACCAGTTTTCTAAGTCTCTCTTATTTTCTTGTACTTATACTTGGAATTCTCTGTGTAAACCTCTGTAACCTCTCTAGGTAGATGAATCACTGTGTACTTTCTCTTCTTTCTATCTGTTACCAATCTTGAGAAACACATAGATTCTCTTTTCACTGTTTCCCGGTCTTAGAGAAGTAGATTTCTTTCGGCGAAAGTGCTGTTTTCACAGTGCTAAGTACTCCCAACTCTATCAACAATGTAGGTTTTACCAGTTTTCTAAGTCTCTCTTATTTTCTTGTACTTATACTTGGAATTCTCTGTGTAAACCTCTGTAACTTCCCTCGGTAGATGAATCACTGTGTACTTTCTCTTGTTTCTATCTGTTACCAATCTTGAGAAACTCATACATTCTCTTTTCACTGTTTCCCGGTCTTAGAGAAGTAGATTTCTTTCGGCGAAAGTGCTGTTTTCACAGTGCTAAGTACTCCCAACTCTATCAACAATGTAGGTTTTACCAGTTTTCTAAGTCTCTCTTATTTTCTTGTACTTATACTTGGAATTCTCTGTGTAAACCTCTGTAACTTCTCTAGGTAGATGAATCACTGTGCACTTTCTCTTGTTTCTATCTTTTACCAATCTTGAGAAACTCATACATTCTCTTTTCACTGTTTCGCGGTATTAGAGAAGTAGATTTCTTTCGGCGAAAGTGCTGTTTTCACAGTGCTAAGTACTCCCAACTCTATCAACAATGTAGCTTTTACCAGTTTTCTAAGGCTCTCTTATTTTCTTGTACTTATACTTGGAATTCTCTGTGTAAACCTCTGTAACTTCCCTCGGTAGATGAATCACTGTGTACTTTCTCTTGTTTCTATCTGTTACCAATCTTGAGAAACTCATACATTCTCTTTTCACTATTTCCCGGTCTTAGAGAAGTAGATTTCTTTCGGCGAAAGTGCTGTTTTCACAGTGCTAAGTACTCCCAACTCTATCAACAATGTAGGTTTTACCAGTTTTCTAAGTCTCTCTTATTTTCTTGTACTTATACTTGGAATTCTCTGTGTAAACCTCTGTAACTTCTCTAGGTAGATGAATCACTGTGCACTTTCTCTTGTTTCTATCTTTTACCAATCTTGAGAAACTCATACATTCTCTTTTCACTGTTTCGCGGTATTAGAGAAGTAGATTTCTTTCGGCGAAAGTGCTGTTTTCACAGTGCTAAGTACTCCCAACTCTATCAACAATGTAGCTTTTACCACTTTTCTAAGGCTCTCTTATTTTCTTGTACTTATACTTGGTATTCTCTGTGTAAACCTCTGTAACTTCTCTAGGTAGATGAATCACTGTGTACTTTCTCTTCTTTCTATCTGTTACCAATCTTGAGAAACTCATACATTCTCTTTTCACTATTTCCTGGTCTTAGAGAAGTAGATTTCTTTCGGCGAAAGTGCTGTTTTCACAGTGCTAAGTACTCCCAACTCAGTTAACAATGTAAGTTTTACCAGTTTTCTAAGTCTCTCTTATTTTCTTGTACTTAAACTTGGAATTTTCTGTGTAAACCTCTGTAACTTCTCTAGGTAGATGAATCACTGAGTACTTCTTTTGTTTCTATCTGTTACTAATCTTGAGAAACTCATACATTCTCTGTTACCTGTGTCCCGGTGTTAGAAAAGTAGATTTCTTTCTGCGAAAGTGCTGTTTTCACAGAGCTAAGTACTCCCAACTCTATCAACAATGTAGGTTTTAACAGTTTTCTAACTCTCTCTTATTTTCTTGTACTTATACTTGGAATTCTCTGTGTAAACCTCTGTAACTTCTCTCGGTAGATGAATCACTGTGTACTTTCTCTTGTTTCTATCTGTTACCTATCTTCAGAAACTCATACATTCTCTTTTCACTGTTTCCCGGTCTTAGAGAAGTAGATTTCTTTCGGCGAAAGTGCTGTTTTCACAGTGCTAAGTACTCCCAACTCTATCAACAATGTAGGTTTTACCAGTTTTCTAAGTCTCTCTTATTTTCTTGTACTTAAACTTGGAATTTTCTGTGTAAACCTCTGTAACTTCTCTAGGTAGATGAATCACTGTGTACTTTCTCTTGTTACTATCTTTTACTAATCTTGAGAAACTCATACATTCTCTTTTCACTGTTTCGCGGTATTAGAGAAGTAGATTTCTTTCGGCGAAAGTGCTGTTTTCACAGTGCTAAGTACTCCCAACTGTATCAACAATGTAGGTTTTACCAGTTTTCTAAGTCTCTCTTATTTTCTTATACTTATACTTGGAATTCTCTGTGTAAACCTCTGTAACTACCCTAGGTAGATGAATCACTGTGTACTTTCTCTTGTTTCTATCTGTTACGAATCTTGAGAAACTGATACATTCTCTTTTCTCTGTTTCACGGTCTTAGAGAAGTAGATTTCTTTCAGCAAAAGTGCTGTTTTCACAGTGCTAAGTACTCCCAACTCCATCAACAATGTAGGTTTTACCAGTTTTCTAAGTCTCTCTTATTTTCTTGTACTTATACTTGGAATTCTCTGTGTAAACCTCTGTAACTTCTCTAGGTAGATGAATCACTGTGTACTTCTTTTGTTTCTATCTGTTACTAATCTTGAGAAACTCATACATTCTCTGTTACCTGTTTCCTGGTGTTAGAGAAGAAGATTTCTTTCGACGAAAGTGCTGTTTTCACAGTGCTAAGTACTCTCAACTCTATCAACAATGAAGATTTTAACAGTTTCCTAAGTCTCTCTTATTTTCTTGTACTTATACTTGGAATTCTCTGTGTAAACCTCTGTAACTTCTGTAGGTAGATGAATCACTGGGTACTTTCTCTTATTTCTATCTGTTACCAATATTGAGAAACTCATACATTCTCTTTTCACTGTTTCATGGTCTTAGAGAAGTAGATTTCTTTGGGCGACAGTGCTGTTTTCACAGTGCTAAGTACTCCCAACTCAATCAACAATGTAAGTTTTACCAGTTTTCTAAGTCTCTCTTATCTTCTTTTACTTATACTTGGAATTTTCTGTGTAAACCTCTGTAACTTCTCTAGGTAGATGAATCACTGTGTACTTTCTCTTGTTTCTATCTGTTACCAATCTTGAGAAACTCATACATTCTCTTTTCACTATTTCCCGGTCTTAGAGAATTAGATTTCTTTCGGCGAAAGTGCTGTTTTCACCGTGGTAAGTACTCCCAACTCGGTTAACAATGTAAGTTTTACCAGTTTTCTAAGTCTCTCTTATTTTCTTGTACTTAAACTTGGAATTTTCTGTGTAAACCTCTGTAACTTCTCTAGGTAGATGAATCACTGAGTACTTCTTTTGTTTCTATCTGTTACTAATCTTGAGAAACTCATACATTCTCTGTTACCTGTTTCCCGGTCTTAGAGAAGTACATTTCTTTCTGCGAAAGTGCTGTTTTCACACTGCTAAGTACTCCCAACTCTATCAACAATGTAGGTTTTACCAGTTTTCTAAGTCTCTCTTATTTTCTTGTACTTATACTTGGAATTCTCTGTGTAAACCTCTGTAACTTCTCTAGTTAGATGAATCACTGTGTACTTTCTCTTGTTTCTATCTGTTACCTATCTTCAGAAACTGATACATTCTCTTTTCACTGTTTCCCGGTTTTAGAGAAGTAGATTTCTTTCGGCGAAAGTGCTGTTTTCACAGTGCTAAGTACTCCCAACTCTATCAACTATGTAGGTTTTACCAGTTTTCTAAGTCTCTCTTATTTTCTTGTACTTATACTTGGAATTCTCTGTGTAAACCTCTGTAACTTCTCTAGGTAGATGAATCACTGTGTACTTTGTCTTGTTTCTATCTGTTACCAATCTTGAGAAACTCATACATTCTCTTTTCACTGTTTTACGGTCTTAGAGAAGTAGATTTCTTTAGGCGAATGTGCTGTTTTCACAGTGCTAAGTACTCCCAACTCAATCAACAATGTAAGTTTTACCAGTTTTCTAAGTCTCTCTTATCTTCTTTTACTTACACTTGGAATTTTCTGTGTAAACCTCTATAACTTCTCTAGGTAGATGAATCATTGTGTACTTTCTCTTGTTTCTATCTGTTACCAATCTTGAGAAACTCATACATTCTCTTTTCACTGTTTCCCGGTCTTAGAGAAGTAGATTTCTTTCGGTGAAAGTGCTGTTTTCACAGTGCTAAGTACTCCCAAATCTGTCAACAATGTAGGTTTTACCAGTTTTCTAACTCTCTCTTATTTTCTTGTACTTACACTTGGAATTCTCTGTGTAAACCTCTGTAACTTCTCTAGGTTGATGAATCACTGTGTACTTTCTCTTGTTTCTATCTGTTACCAATCTTGAGAAACTCATACATTCTCTTTTCACTGTTTTGCGGTATTAGAGAAGTAGATTTCTTTAGGCGAAAGTGCTGTTTTCACAGTGCTAAGTACGCCCAACTCTATCAACAATGTAGCTTTTACCAGTTTTCTAAGGCTCTCTTATTTTCTTGTACTTATACTTGGTATTCTCTGTGTAAACCTCTGTAACTTCTCTAGGTAGATGAATCACTCTGTACTTTCTCTTGTTTCTATCTCTTACCAATCTTGAGAAACTGATACATTCTCTTTTCTCTGTTTCACGGTCTTAGAGAAGTAGATTTCTTTCAGCAAAAGTGTTGTTTTCATAGTGCTAAGTACTCCCAACTCCATCAACAATGTAGGTTTTACCAGTTTTCTAAGTCTCTCTTATTTTCTTGTACTTATACTTGGAATTCTCTGTGTAAACCTCTGTAACTTCTCTAGGTAGATGAATCACTGTGTACTTCTTTTGTTTCTATCTGTTACTAATCTTGAGAAACTCATACATTCTCTGTTACCTGTTTCCTGGTGTTAGAGAAGAAGATTTCTTTCGACGAAAATGCTGTTTTCACAGTGCTAAGTACTCTAAACTCTATCAACAATGAAGATTTTAACAGTTTCCTAAGTCTCTCTTATTTTCTTGTACTTATACTTGGAATTCTCTGTGTAAACCTCTGTAACTCTGTAGGTAGATAAATCACTGTGTACTTTCTCTTATTTCTATCTGTTACCAATCTTGAGAAACTCATACATTCTCTTTTCACTGTTTCATGGTCTTAGAGAAGTAGATTTCTTTGGGCGACAGTGCTGTTTTCACAGTGCTAAGTACTCCCAACTCAATCAACAATGTAAGTTTTACCAGTTTTCTAAGTCTCTCTTATCTTCTTTTACTTATACTTGGAATTTTCTGTGTAAACCTCTGTAACTTCTCTAGGTAGATGAATCACTGTGTACTTTCTCTTGTTTCTATCTGTTATCAATCTTGAGAAACTCATACATTCTCTTTTCACTGTTTCCCGGTCTTAGAGAAGTAGATTTCTTTCGGCGAAAGTGCTGTTTTCAGAGTGCTAAGTACTCCCAACTCTATCAACAATGTAGGTTTTACCAGTTTTCTAAATTTCTCTTATTTTCTTGTACTTATACTTGGAATTCTCTGTGTAAACCTCTGTAACTTCTCTAGGTAGATGAGTCACTGTGTACTTTCTCTTCTTTCTATCTGTTACCAATCTTGAGAAACTCATACATTCTCTTTTCACTATTTCCCGGTCTTAGAGAAGTAGATTTCTTTCGGCGAAAGTGCTGTTTTCACCGTGGTAAGTACTCCCAACTCGGTTAACAATGTAAGTTTTACCAGTTTTCTAAGTCTCTCTTATTTTCTTGTACTTAAACTTGGAATTTTCTGTGTAAACCTCTGTAACTTCTCTAGGTAGATGAATCACTGAGTACTTCTTTTGTTTCTATCTGTTACTAATCTTGAGAAACTCATACATTCTCTGTTACCTGTTTCCCGGTGTTAGAGAAGTAGATTTCTTTCTGCGAAAGTGCTGTTTTCACAGTGCTAAGTACTCCCAACCCAATCAACAATGTAAGTTTTACCAGTTTTCTAAGTCTCTCTTATCTTCTTTTACTTATACTTTGAATTTTCTGTGTAAACCTCTGTAACTTCTCTAGGTAGATGAATCACTGAGTACTTCTTTTGTTTCTATCTGTTACCAATCTTGAGAAACTCATACATTCTCTTTTCACTGTTTCCCGGTCTTAGAGAAGTAGATTTCTTTCGGCGAAAGTGCTGTTTTCACAGTGCTAAGTACTCCCAACTGTATCAACAATGTAGGTTTTACCAGTTTTCTAAGTCTCTCTTATTTTCTTATACTTATACTTGGAATTCTCTGTGTAAACCTCTGTAACTTCCCTAGGTAGATGAATCACTGTGTACTTTCTCTTGTTTCTATCTGTTACCAATCTTGAGAAACTCATACATTCTCTTTTCACTATTTCCCGGTCTTAGAGAAGTAGATTTCTTTCGGCGAAAGTGCTGTTTTCACAGTGCTAAGTACTCCCAACTCTATCAACAATGTAGGTTTTACCAGTTTTCTAAGTCTCTCTTATTTTCTTGTACTTATACTTGGAATTCTCTGTGTAAACCTCTGTAACTTCTCTAGGTACATGAATCGCTGTGTACTTTCTCTTGTTTCTATCTTTTTCCAATCTTGAGAAACTCATACATTCTCTTTACACTATTTCCCGGTCTTAGAGAAGTAGATTTCTTTGGGCGAAAGTGCTGTTTTCACAGTGCTAAGTACTCCCAACTCTATCAACAATGTAGGTTTTACCAGTTTTCTAAGTCTCTCTTATTTTCTTGTACTTATACTTGGAATTCTCTGTGTAAACCTCTGTAACTTCTCTAGTTAGATGAATCACTGTGTGCTTTCTCTTGTTTCTATCTGTTACCTATCTTCAGAAACTGATACATTCTCTTTTCACTGTTTCCCGGTCTTAGAGAAGTAGATTTCTTTCGGCGAAAGTGCTGTTTTCACAGTGCTAAGTACTCCCAACTCTATCAACAATGTAGGTTTTACAAGTTTTCTAAGTCTCTCTTATTTTCTTGTACTTAAACTTGGAATTTTCTGTGTAAACCTCTGTAACTTCTCTAGGTAGATGAATCACTGTGTACTTCTTTTGTTTCTATCTGTTACTAATCTTGAGAAACTCATACATTCTCTGTTACCTGTTTCCTGGTGTTAGAGAAGAAGATTTCTTTCGGCGAAAGTGCTGTTTTCACAGTGCTAAGTACTCTCAACTCTATCAACAGTGAAGGTTTTACCAGTTTCCTAAGTCTCTCTTATTTTCTTGTACTTATACTTGGAATTCTCTGTGTAAACCTCTGTAACTTCTCTATGTAGATGAATCACTGTGTACTTTCTCTTGTTTCTGTCTGTTACCAATCTTGAGAAACTCATACATTCTCTTTTCACTGTTTCCCGGTCTTAGAGAAGTAGATTTCTTTGGGTGAAAGTGCTGTTTTCACAGTGCTAAGTACTCCCAACTCAATCAACAATGTAAGTTTTACCAGTTTTCTAAGTCTCTCTTATTTTCTTGTACTTAAACTTGGAATTTTCTGTCTAAACCTCTGTAATTTTTCTAGGTAGATGAATCACTGTGTACTTCTTTTGTTTCTATCTGTTACTAATGTTGAGAAACTCATACATTCTCTGTTACCTCTTTCCTGGTGTTAGAGAAGAAGATTTCTTTCGGCGAAAGTGCTGTTTTCACAGTGCTAAGTACTCTCAACTCTATCAACAATGAAGGTTTTACTAGTTTTCTAAGTCTCTCTTATCTTTTTTACTTATACTTTGAATTTTCTGTGTAAACCTCTGTAACTTCTCTAGGTAGATGAATCACTGTGTACTTTCTCTTGTTTCTATCTGTTACCAATCTTGAGAAACTCATACATTCTCTTTTCACTGTTTCCCGGTCTTAGAGAAGTAGATTTCTTTCGGCGAAAGTGCTGTTTTCACAGAGCTAAGTACTCCCAACTCTATCAACAATGTAGGTTTTACCAGTTTTCTAAGTCTCTCTTATTTTCTTGTACTTATACTTGGAATTCTCTGTGTAAACCTCTGTAACTTCTCTAGGTAGATGAGTCACTGTGTACTTTCTCTTGTTTCTATCTGTTACCAATCTTGAGAAACTCATACATTCTCTTTTCCCTGTTTCACGGTCTTAGAGAAGTAGATTTCTTTCTGCGAAAGTGCTGTTTTCACAGTGCTAAGTACTTCCAACCCAATCAACAATGTAAGTTTTACCAGTTTTTCTAAGTCTCTCTTATCTTCTTTTACTTATACGTGGAATTTTCTGTGTAAACCTCTGTAACTTCTCTAGGTAGATGAATCACTGTGTACTTTCTCTTGTTTCTATCTGTTACCAATCTTGAGAAACTCATACATTCTCTGTTACCTCTTTCCTGGTGTTAGAGAAGAAGATTTCTTTCGGCGAAAGTGCTGTTTTCACAGTGCTAAGTACTCTCAACTCTATCAACAATGAAGGTTTTACCAGTTTTCTAAGTCTCTCTTATCTTTTTTAATTATACTTTGAATTTTCTGTGTAAACCTCTGTAAGTTCTCTAGGTAGATGAATCACTGTGTACTTTCTCTTGTTTCTATCTGTTACCAATCTTGAGAAACTCATACATTCTCTTTTCACTGTTTCCCGGTCTTAGAGAAGAAGATTTCTTTCGGCGAAAGTGCTGTTTTCACAGTGCTAAGTACTCTCAACCCAATCAACAATGTAAGTTTTACCAGTTTTCAAAGTCTCTCTTATCTTATTTTACTTTATACTTGGAATTCTCTGTGTAAACCGTCTGTAACTTCTCTAGATAGATGAATCACTGTGTACTTTCTCTTGTTTCTATCTGTTACCAATCTTCAGAAACTCATACATTCTCTTTTCACTGTTTCCCGGTCTTACAGAAGTCGATTTCTTTCGGCGAAAGTGCTGTTTTCACACAGTGCTAAGTACTCTCAACTCTATCAACAATGTAGGTTTTACGGTTTTCTAAGTCTGTCTTATTTTCTTGTACTTATACTTGGAATTCTCTGTGTAAACCTCTGTAACTTCTCTAGGTAGATGAATCACTGTGTACTTTCTCTTGTTTCTATCTTTTACCAATCTTGAGAAACTCATACATTCTCTTTTTCACTGTTTCCCGGTCTTAGAGAAGTAGATTTCTTTCGGCGAAAGTGCGGTTTTCACAGTACTAAGTACTCCCAACTCTATCAACAATGTAGATTTTCCCAGTTTTCTAAGTCTCTCTTATTTTCTTGTACTTATACTTGGAATTCTCTGTGTAAACCTCTGTAACTTCTCTAGGTAGATGAGTCACTGTGTACTTTCTCTTGTTTCTATCTGTTACCAATCTTAAGAAACTCATACATTCTCATTTCACTGTTTCCCAGTCTTAGAGAAGTAGATTTTCTTTCTGCGAAAGTGCTGTTTTCACAGTGCTAAGTACTCCCCAACTCTATCAACAATGTAGGTTTTACCAGTTTTCTAAGTCTCTCTTATTTTCTTGTACTTATACTTGGAATTCTCTGTGTATACCTCTGTAACTTCTCTAGGTAGATGAATCACTGTGTACTTTCTCTTGTTTCTATCTGTTACCAATCTTGAGAAACTCATAGATTCTCTTTTCACTGTTTCCCGGTCTTAGAGAAGTAGATTTCTTTCGGCGAAAGTGCTGTTTTCACAGTGTTAAGTACTCCCAACTCTATCAACAATGTAGGTTTTACCAGGTTTCTAAGTCTCTCTTATTCTTCTTGTTCTTATACTTGGAATTCTCTGTGTAAACCTCTGTAACTTCTCTAGGTAGATGAATCAATGTGTACTTTCTCTTGTTTCTATCTCTTACTAATCTTGAGAAACTCATACATTCTCTGTTTCCTGTTTCCCGGTCTTAGACAAGTAGATTTCTTTCGGCGAAAGTGCTGTTTTCACAGTGCTAAGTACTCCCAACTCTATCAGCGATGTAGGTTTTACAAGTTTTCTAAGACTCTCTTATATTCTTGTACTTACACTTTTAATTCTCTGTGTAACCCTCTGTAACTTCTCTAGGTAGGTGAATCATTGATGCTACTTTCTCTTGTTTCTATATGTTACCAATCTTGAGAAACTCATACAATCTCTTTTTACTGTTTCCGGTCTTAGAGAAATAGATTTCTTTCGGCGAAAGTGCTGTTTTCACAGTGCTAAGTACTCCCAACACTATCAACAATGTAGGTTTTACCAGTTTTCTAAGTCTCTCTTATTTTCTCTGGACTTATACTTGGAATTCTCTGTGTAAACCTCTGTAACTTCTCTAGGTAGATGAATCATTGTGTACTTTCTCTTGTTTCTATCTGTTACCAATCTTCTCATACATTCTCTGTTTCCTGTTTCCCGGTCTTAGACAAGTAGATTTCTTTCGGCGAAAGTGCTGTTTTCACAGGGCTAAGTACTCCCAACTCAATCAGCAATGTAAGATTTACCAGGTTTCTAAGTCTCTCTTATCTTCTTTTTCTTATACTTGGAATTTTCTGTGTAAACCTCTGTATCTTCTCTAGGTAGATGAATCACTGTGTACTTTCTCTTGTTTTTATCTGTTACCAATCTTGAGAAACTCATACATTCTCTTTTCACTGTTTCCCGGTGTTAGAAAAAGTAGATTTCTTTCGGCGAAAGTGCTGTTTTCACAGTGCTAAGTACTCCCAACTCTATCAACAATGTAGGTTTTACCAGTTTTCTAAGTCTCTCTTATTTTCTTGTACTTATACTTGGAATTCTCTGTGTAAACCTCTGTAACTTCCCTAGGTAGATGAATCACTGTGTACTTTCTCTTGTTTCTATCTGTTACCAATCTTGAGAAACTCATACATTCTCTTTTCACTATTTCCCGGTCTTAGAGAAGTAGATTTCTTTCGGCGAAAGTGCTGTTTTCACAGTGCTAAGTACTCCCAACTCTATCAACAATGTAGGTTTTACCAGTTTTCTAAGTCTCTCTTATTTTCTTGTACTTATACTTGGCATTCTCTGGGTAAACCTCTGTAACTTCTCTAGGTAGATGAATCACTGTGCACTTTCTCTTGTTTCTATCTGTTACCAATCTTGAGAAACTCATACATTCTCTTTTCACTGTTTCCCGGTCATAGAGAAGTAGATTTCTTTCGGTGAAAGTGCTGTTTTCACAGTGCTAAGTACTTCCAACTCTATCAACAATGTAGGTTTTACCAGTTTTCTAAGTCTCTCTTATTTTCTTGTACTTATACCTGGAATTCTCTGTGTAAACCTCTGTAACTTCTCTAGGTAGATGAATCACTGTGTACTTTCTCTTGTTTCTATCTGTTACCAATCTTGAGAAACTCATACATTCACTTTTCACTGTTTCCTGGGCTTAGTGAAGTAGATTTCTTTCTGCGAAAGTGCTGTTTTCACAGTGCTAAGTACTCCCAACTCTATCAACAATGTAGGTTTTACCTGTTTTCTAAGTCTCTCTTATTTTCTTGTACTTATACTTGGAATTCTCTGTGTAAACCTCTGTAACTTCTCTAGGTAGATGAATCACTGTGTACTTTCTCTTGTTTCTATCTGTTACCAATCTTGAGAAACTCATACATTCTCTTTTCACTGTTTCACGGTCTTAGAGAAGTAGATTTCTTTGGGCGAAAGTTCTGTTTTCACAGTGCTAAGTACTCCCAACTCAATCAACAATGTAAGTTTTACCAGATTTCTAAGTCTCTCTTATCTTCTTTTACTTACACTTGGAATTTTCTGTGTAAACCTCTGTAACTTCTCTAGGTGGATGAATCACTGTGTACTTTCTCTTGTTTCTATCTGTTACCAATCTTGAGAAACTCATACATTCTCTTTTCACTGTTTCCCGGTCTTAGAGAAGTAGATTTCTTTGGGCGAAAGTTCTGTTTTCACAGTGCTAAGTACTCCCAACTCAATCAACAATGTAAGTTTTACCAGTTTTCTAAGTCTCTCTTATGTTCTTTTACTTACACTTGGAATTTTCTGTGTAAACCTCTGTAACTTCTCTGGTGCATGAATCACTGTGTACTTTCTCTTGTTTCTATCTGTTACCAATCTGAGAATCTCACACATTCTCTTTTCACTGTTTCCCGGTCTTAGAGAAGTAGATTTCTTTCGGCGAAAGTGCTGTTTTCACAGTGCTAAGTGCTCCCAACTCTATCAACAATGTAGCTTTTACCAGTTTTCTAAGGCTCTCTTATTTTCTTGTACTTATACTTGGAATTCTCTGTGTAAACCTCTGTAACTTCTCTAGGTAGATGAATCACTGTGTACTTTCTCTTGTTTCTATCTGTTACCAATCTTGAGAAACTCATACATTCCCTTTTCACTGTTTCCCGGTCTTAGAGAAGTAGATTTCTTTCGGCGAAAGTGCTGTTTTCACAGTGCTAAGTACTCCCAACTCTATCAACAATGTAGGTTTTACCAGTTTTCTAAGTCTCTCTTATTTTCTTGTACTTAAACTTGGAATTTTCTGTGTAAACCTCTGTAACTTCTCTAGGTAGATGAATCACTGTGTACTTCTTTTGTTTCTATCTATTACTAATCTTGAGAAACTCATACATTCTCTGTTACCTGTTTCCTGGTGTTAGAGAAGAAGATTTCTTTCGGCGAAAGTGCTGTTTTCACAGTGCTAAGTACTCTCAACTCTATCAACAATGAAGGTTTTACCAGTTTCCTAAGTCTCTCTTATTTTCTTGTACTTATACTTGGAATTCTCTGTGTAAACCTCTGTAAATAATCTAGGTAGATGAATCACTGTGTACTTTCTCTTGTTTCTATCTGTTACCAAAATTGAGAAACTCATACATTCTCTTTTCACTGTTTCCCGGTCTTAGAGAAGTAGATTTCTTTCGGCGAAAGTGCTGTTTTCACAGTGCTAAGTACTCCCAACCCAATCAACAATGTAAGTTTTACCACTTTTCAAGTCTCTCTTATCTTCTTTTACTTATACTTGGAATTTTCTGTGTAACCCTCTGTAACTTCTCTAGGTAGATGAATCACTGTGTACTCTCTCTTGTTTCTATCTGTTACCAATCTTGAGAAACTCATACATTCTCTTTTCACTGTTTCCCGGTATTAGAGAAGTAGATTTCTTTCGGCGAAAGTGCTGTTTTCACAGTGCTAAGTACTCCCAACTCTATCAACAATGTAGCTTTTACCAGTTTTCTAAGGCTCTCTTAATTTCTTGTACTTATACTTGGAGTTCTCTGTGTAAACCTCTGTAACTTCTCTAGGTAGATGAATCACTGTGTACTTTCTCTTGTTTCTATCTGTTACCAATCTTGAGAAACTCATACATTCTCTTTTCACTGTTTCACGGTCTTAGAGAAGTAGATTTCTTTCGGCAAAAGTGCTATTTTCACAGTGCTAAGTACTCCCAACTCTATCAACAATGTAGATTTTACCAGTTTTCTAAGTCTCTCCTATTTTCTTGTACTTATACTTGGAATTCTCTGTGTAAACCTCTGTAACTTCTCTAGGTAGATGAATCACTGTGTTCTTCTTTTGTTTCTATCTGTTACTAATCTTTAGAAACTCATACATTCTCTGTTACCTGTTTCCTGGTGTTAGAGAAGAAGATTTCTTTCGGCGAAAGTGCTGTTTTCACAGTGCTAAGTACTCCCAACTCTATCAACAATGTAGGTTTTAGCAGTTTTCTAAGTCTCTCTTATTTTCTTGTACTTATACTTGGAATTCTCTGTATAAACCTCTGTAACTTCTCTAGGTAGGTGAATCACTGTGTACTTTCTCTTGTTTCTATCTGTTACCAATCTTGAGAAACTCATACATTCTCTTTTCACTGTTTCACGATCTCAGAGACGTAGATTTCTTTGGGCGAAAGTGCTGTTTTCACAGTGCTAAGTACTCCCAACTCAATCAACAATGTAAGTTTTACCAGTTTTCTAAGTCTCTCTTATCTTCTTTTACTTATACTTGGAATTTCTGTGTAATCCTCTGTAACTTCTCTAGGTAGATGAATCACTGTGTACTTTCTGTTGTTTCTATCTCTTACCAATCTTGAGAAACTCATACATTCTCTTTTCACTGTTTCCCGGTCTTAGAGAAGTAGATTTCTTTCGGCGAAAGTGCTGTTTTCACAGTGCTAAGTACTCCCAACTCTATCAACAATGTAGGTTTTACCAGTTTTCTAAGTCTGCCTTATTTTCTTGTACTTATACTTGGAATTCTCTGTGAAAACCTCTGTAACTTCTCTAGGTAGATGAATCACTGTGTACTTTCTCTTGTTTCTATCTGTTGCCAATCTTGAGAAACTCATACATTCTCTGTTACCTGTTTCCCGGTCTTAGAGAAGAAGATTTCTTTCGGCGAAAGTGCTGTTTTCACAGTGCTAAGTACTCCCAAGTCTATCAACAATGTAGGTTTTACCAGTTTTCTAAGTCTGCCTTATTTTCTTGTACTTATACTTGGAATTCTCTGTGTAAACCTCTGTAACTTCTCTAGGTAGATGAATCACTGTGTACTTTCTCTTGTTTCTATCTGTTACCAATCTTGAGAAACTCATACATTCTCTTTTCACTGTTTCCCGGTCTTAGAGAAGTAGATTTCTTTCGGCGAAAGTGCTGTTTTCACAGTGCTAAGTACTCCCAACTCTATCAACAATGTAGCTTTTACCAGTTTTCTAAGTCTCTCTTATATTCTTGTACTTAAACTTGGAAATTTCTATGTAAACTTCTGTAACTTCTCTAGGTAGATGAATCACTGTGTACTTCTTTTGTTTCTATCTGTTACTAATCTTGAGAAACTCATACATTCTCTGTTACCTGTTTCCTGGTGTTAGAGAAGAAGATTTCTTTCGGCGAAAGTGCTGTTTTCACAGTGCTAAGTACTCTCAACTCTATCAACAATGAAGGTTTTACCAGCTTCCTAAGTCTCTCTTATTTTGTTGTACTTATACTTGCAATTCTCAGTGTAAACCTCTGTAACTTCTCTAGGTAGATGAATCACTGTGTACTTTCTCTTGTTTCTATCGGTTACCAATCTTGAGAAACTCATACATTCTCTTTTCAGTGTTTCACGGTCTTAGAGAAGTAGATTTCTTTCGGCGAAAGTGCTGTTTTCACAGTGCTAAGTACTCCCAACTCAATCAACAATGTAAGTTTTACCAGTTTCCTAAATCTCTCTTATCTTCTTTTACTTATACTTGGAATTCTCTGTGTAAACCTCTGTAACTTCTCTATGTAGATGAATCACTGTGTACTTTCTCTTGTTTCTATCTGTTCCCAATCTTGAGAAACTCATACATTCTCTTTTCACTGTTTCCCGGTCTTAGAGAAGTAGATTTCTTTCGCGATAGTGCTGTTTTCACAGTGCTAAGTACTCCCAACTCTATCAACAATGTAGGTTTTACCAGCTTTCTAAGTCTCTCTTATTTTCTTGTAATTATACTTGGAATTCTCTGTGTAAACCTCTGTAACTTCTCTAGGTAGATGAATCAATGTGTACTTTCTCTTCTTTCTATCTGTTACCAATCTTGAGAAACTCATACATTCTCTTTTCATTATTTCCCGGTCTTAGAGAAGTAGAATTCTTTCAGCGAAAGTGCTGTTTTCACCGTGCTAAGTACTCCAAACTCAGTTAAGAATGTAAGTTTTACCAGTTATCTAAGTCTCTCTTATTCTCTTGTACTTAAACTTGGAATTTTCTGTGTAAACCTCTGTAACGTCGCTAGGTAGATGAATCACTGAGTACTTCTTTTGTTTCTATCTGTTACTAATCTTGAGAAACTCAAACATTCTCTGTTACCTGTTTCCCGGTGTTAGAGAAGTAGATTTCTTTGTGCGAAAGTGCTGTTTTCACAGTGCTAAGTACTCCCAACTCTATCACCAATGTAGGTTTTACCAGTTTTCTAAGGCTCTCTTATTTTCTTGTACTTATACTTGGAATTCTCTGTGTAAACCTCTGTAACTTCTCTAGGTAGATGAATCACTGTGTACTTTATCTTGTTTCTATCTGTTACCAATCTTGAGAAACTCATACATTCTCTTTTCACTGTTTCCCGGTCTTAGAGAAGTAGATTTCTTTGGGCAAAAGTGCTGTTTTCACAGTGCTTAGTACTCCCAACTCAATCAACAATGTAGGTTTTACCAGAGTTCTAAGTCTCTCTTATCTTCTTTTACTTACACTTGGAATTTTCTGTGTAAACATCTGTAACTTCTCTAGGTAGGTGAATCACTGTGTACTTTCTCTTGTTTCTATCTGTTACCAATCTTGAGAATCTCATACATTCTCTTTTCACTGTTTCCCGGTCTTAGAGAAGTAGATTTCCTTCAGCGAAAGTGCTGTTTTCACAGTGCTAAGTACTCCCAACTCTATCAACAATGTAGGTTTTAGCAGTTTTCTAAGTCTCTCTTATTTTCTTGTACTTATACTTGGAATTCTCTGTGTAAACCTCTGTAACTTCTCTAGGTAGGTGAATCACTGTGTACTTTCTCTTGTTTCTATCTGTTACCAATCTTGAGAAACTCATACATTCTCTTTTCACTGTTTCACGGTCTCAGAGACGTAGATTTCTTTGAGCGAATGTGCTGTTTTCACAGTGCTAAGTACTCCCAACTCAATCAACAATGTAAGTTTTACCAGTTCTCTAAGTCTCTCTTATCTTCTTTTACTTATACTTGGAATTTTCTGTGTAATCCTCTGTAACTTCTCTAGGTAGATGAATCACTGTGTTCTTCTTTTGTTTCTATCTGTTACTAATCTTTAGAAACTCATATATTCTCTGTTACCTGTTTCCTGGTGTTAGAGAAGAAGATTGCTGTCGGCGAAAGTGCTGTTTTCACAGTGCTAAGTACTCCCAACTCTATCAACAATGTAGCTTTTACCAGTTTTCTACGTCTCTCTTATTTTCTTGTACTTATACTTGGAATTCTCTGTGTAAACCTCTGTAACTTCTCTAGGTAGATGAATCACTGTGTACTGTCTCTTGTTTCTATCTGTTACTAATCTTGAGAAAATCATACATTCTCTGTTACCTGTTTCCCGGTGTTAGAGAAGTAGATTTCTTTCGGCGAAAGTGCTGTTTTCACATTGCTAAGTACCCCCAACTCTATCAACAATGTAGGTTTTACCAGTTTTCTAAGTCTGCCTTATTTTCTTGTACTTATACTTGAAATTCTCTGTGTAAACCTCTGTAACTTCTCTAGGTAGATGAATCACTGTGTAATTTCTCTTGTTTCTATCTGTTACTAATCTTGAGAAACTCATACATTCTCTGTTACCTGTTTCCCGGTCTTAGAGAAGAAGATTTCTTTTGGCGAAAGTGCTGTTTTCACAGTGCTAAGTACTCCCAACTCTATCAACAATGTAGGTTTTACCAGTTTTCTAAGTCTGCCTTATTTTCTTGTACTTATACTTGGAATTCTCTGTGTAAACCTCTGTAACTTCTCTAGGTAGATGAATCATTGTGTACTTTCTCTTGTTTCTATCTGTTACCAATCTGGAGAAACTCATACATTCTCTTTTCACTGTTTCACGGTCTTAGAGAAGTAGATTTCTTTCTGCGAAAGTGCTGTTTTCACAGTGCTAAGAACTCCCACTCTATCAACAATGTAGGTTTTACCAGTTTTCTAAGTCTCTCTTATTTTCTTGTAATTCTACTTGGAATTCTCTGTGTAAACCTCTGTAACTTCTCTAGGTAGATGAATCACTGTGTACTTTCTCTTGTTTCTATCTGTTACCAATCTTGAGAAACTCATACATTCTCTTTTCACTGTTTCCCGGTCTTAGAGAAGTAGATTTCTTTCGGCGAAAGTGCTGTTTTCACAGTGCTAAGTACTCCCAACTCTATCAACAAAGTAGGTTTTACCAGTTTTCTAAGTCTCTCTTATTTTCTTGTACTTAAACTTGGAATTTTCTGTGTAAACCTCTGTAACTTCTCTAGGTAGATGAATCACTGTGTACTTCTTTTGTTTCTATCTGTTACTAATCTTGAGAAACTCATACATTCTCTGTTACCTGTTTCCTGGTGTTAGAGAAGAAGATTTCTTTCGGCGAAAGTGCTGTTTTCACAGTGCTAAGTACTCTCAACTCTATCAACTATGAAGGTTTTACCAGTTTCCTAAGTCTCTCTTATTTTCTTGTACTTATACTTGGAATTCTCTGTGTAAACCTCTGTAACTTCTCTAGGTAGATGAGTCACTGTGTACTTTCTCTTGTTTCTATCTGTTACCAATCTTGAGAAACTCATACATTCTCTTTTCACTGTTTCCCGGGCTTAGAGAAGTAGATTTCTTTCTGCGAAAGTGCTGTTTTCACAGTGCTAAGTACTCCCAACTCTATCAACAATGTAGGTTTTACCAGTTTTCTAAGTCTGCCTTATTTTCTTGTACTTATACTTGGAATTCTCTGTGTAAACCTCTGTAACTTTTCCAGGTAGATGAATCACTGTGTACTTTCTCTTGTTTGTATCTGTTACTAATCTTGAGAAACTCATACATTCTCTTTTCACTGTTTCCCGGTCTTAGAGAAGAAGATTTCTTTCGGCGAAAGTGCTGTTTTCACAGTGCTAAGTACTCCCAACTCTATCAACAATGTAGGTTTTACCAGTTTTCTAAGTCTGCCTTATTTTCTTGTACTTATACTTGGAATTCTCTGTGTAAACCTCTGTAACTTCTCTAGGTAGATGAATCACTGTGTACTTTCTCTTGTTTCTATCTGTTACCAAAATTGAGAAACTCATACATTCTCTTTTCACTGTTTCACGGTCTTAGAGAAGTAGATTTCTTTCGGCGAAAGTGCTGTTTTCACAGTGCTAAGTACTCCCAACTCTATCAACAATGTAGCTTTTACCAGTTTACTAAGGCTCTCTTAATTTCTTGTACTTATACTTGGAGTTCTCTGTGTAAACCTCTGTAACTTCTCTAGGTAGATGAATCACTGTGTACTTTCTCTTGTTTCTATCTGTTACCAATCTTGAGAAACTCATACATTCTCTTTTCACTGTTTCACGGTCTTAGAGAAGTAGATTTCTTTCGGCAAAAGTGCTATTTTCACAGTGCTAAGTACTCCCAACTCTATCAACAATGTAGATTTTACCAGTTTTCTAAGTCTCTCCTATTTTCTTGTACTTATACTTGGAATTCTCTGTGTAAACCTCTGTAACTTCTCTAGGTAGATGAATCACTGTGTTCTTCTTTTGTTTCTATCTGTTACTAATCTTTAGAAACTCATACATTCACTGTTACCTGTTTCCTGGTGTTAGAGAAGAAGATTTCTGTCGGCGAAAGTGCTGTTTTCACAGTGCTAAGTACTCCCAACTCTATCAACAATGTAGGTTTTAGCAGTTTTCTAAGTCTGCCTTATTTTCTTGTACTTATACTTGGAATTCTCTGTGAAAACCTCTGTAACTTCTCTAGGTAGATGAATCACTGTGTACTTTCTCTTGTTTCTATCTGTTACCAATCTTGAGAAACTCATACATTCTCTGTTACCTGTTTCCCGGTCTTAGAGAAGAAGATTTCTTTCGGCGAAAGTGCTGTTTTCACAGTGCTAAGTACTCCCAAGTCCATCAACAATGTAGGTTTTACCAGTTTTCTAAGTCTGCCTTATTTTCTTGTACTTATACTTGGAATTCTCTGTGTAAACCTCTGTAACTTCTCTAGGTAGATGAATCACTGTGTACTTTCTCTTGTTTCTATCTGTTACCAATCTTGAGAAACTCATACATTCTCTTTTCACTGTTTCCCGGTCTTAGAGAAGTAGATTTCTTTCGGCGAAAGTGCTGTTTTCACAGTGCTAAGTACTCCCAACTCTATCAACAATGTAGGTTTTACCAGTTTTCTAAGTCTCTCATATATTCTTGTACTTAAACTTGGAAATTTCTATGTAAACTTCTGTAACTTCTCTAGGTAGATGAATCACTGTGTACTTCTTTTGTTTCTATCTGTTACTAATCTTGAGAAACTCATACATTCTCTGTTACCTGTTTCCTGGTGTTAGAGAAGAAGATTTCTTTCGGCGAAAGTGCTGTTTTCACAGTGCTAAGTACTCTCAACTCTATCAACAATGAAGGTTTTACCAGCTTCCTAAGTCTCTCTTATTTTGTTGTACTTATACTTGCAATTCTCAGTGTAAACCTCTGTAACTTCTCTAGGTAGATGAATCACTGTGTACTTTCTCTTGTTTCTATCTGTTACCAATCTTGAGAAACTCATACATTCTCTTTTCAGTGTTTCACGGTCTTAGAGAAGTAGATTTCTTTCGGCGAAAGTGCTGTTTTCACAGTGCTAAGTACTCCCAACTCAATCAACAATGTAAGTTTTACCAGTTTCCTAAATCTCTCTTATCTTCTTTTACTTATACTTGGAATTCTCTGTGTAAACCTCTGTAACTTCTCTATGTAGATGAATCACTGTGTACTTTCTCTTGTTTCTATCTGTTCCCAATCTTGAGAAACTCATACATTCTCTTTTCACTGTTTCCCGGTCTTAGAGAAGTAGATTTCTTTCGCGATAGTGCTGTTTTCACAGTGCTAAGTACTCCCAACTCTATCAACAATGTAGGTTTTACCAGCTTTCTAAGTCTCTCTTATTTTCTTGTAATTATACTTGGAATTCTCTGTGTAAACCTCTGTAACTTCTCTAGGTAGATGAATCACTGTGTACTTTCTCTTCTTTCTATCTGTTACCAATCTTGAGAAACTCATACATTCTCTTTTCATTATTTCCCGGTCTTAGAGAAGTAGATTTCTTTCAGCGAAAGTGCTGTTTTCACCGTGCTAAGTACTCCAAACTCAGTTAAGAATGTAAGTTTTACCAGTTTTCTAAGTCTCTCTTATTCTCTTGTACTTAAACTTGGAATTTTCTGTGTAAACCTCTGTAACGTCGCTAGGTAGATGAATCACTGAGTACTTCTTTTGTTTCTATCTGTTACTAATCTTGAGAAACTCAAACATTCTCTGTTACCTGTTTCCCGGTGTTAGAGAAGTAGATTTCTTTGTGCGAAAGTGCTGTTTTCACAGTGCTAAGTACTCCCAACTCTATCACCAATGTAGGTTTTACCAGTTTTCTAAGTCTCTCTTATTTTCTTGTACTTATACTTGGAATTCTCTGTGTAAACCTCTGTAACTTCTCTAGGTAGATGAATCACTGTGTACTTTCTCTTGTTTCTATCTGTTACCAATCTTGAGAAACTCATACATTCTCTTTTCACTGTTTCCCGGTCTTAGAGAAGTAGATTTCTTTGGGCAAAAGTGCTGTTTTCACAGTGCTTAGTACTCCCAACTCAATCAACAATGTAGGTTTTACCAGAGTTCTAAGTCTCTCTTATCTTCTTTTACTTACACTTGGAATTTTCTGTGTAAACATCTGTAACTTCTCTAGGTAGGTGAATCACTGTGTACTTTCTCTTGTTTCTATCTGTTACCAATCTTGAGAATCTCATACATTCTCTTTTCACTGTTTCCCGGTCTTAGAGAAGTAGATTTCCTTCAGCGAAAGTGCTGTTTTCACAGTGCTAAGTACTCCCAACTCTATCAACAATGTAGGTTTTAGCAGTTTTCTAAGTCTCTCTTATTTTCTTGTACTTATACTTGGAATTCTCTGTGTAAACCTCTGTAACTTCTCTAGGTAGGTGAATCACTGTGTACTTTCTCTTGTTTCTATCTGTTACCAATCTTGAGAAACTCATACATTCTCTTTTCACTGTTTCACGGTCTCAGAGACGTAGATTTCTTTGAGCGAATGTGCTGTTTTCACAGTGCTAAGTACTCCCAACTCAATCAACAATGTAAGTTTTACCAGTTCTCTAAGTCTCTCTTATCTTCTTTTACTTATACTTGGAATTTTCTGTGTAATCCTCTGTAACTTCTCTAGGTAGATGAATCACTGTGTTCTTCTTTTGTTTCTATCTGTTACTAATCTTTAGAAACTCATATATTCTCTGTTACCTGTTTCCTGGTGTTAGAGAAGAAGATTGCTGTCGGCGAAAGTGCTGTTTTCACAGTGCTAAGTACTCCCAACTCTATCAACAATGTAGCTTTTACCAGTTTTCTACGTCTCTCTTATTTTCTTGTACTTATACTTGGAATTCTCTGTGTAAACCTCTGTAACTTCTCTAGGTAGATGAATCACTGTGTACTGTCTCTTGTTTCTATCTGTTACTAATCTTGAGAAAATCATACATTCTCTGTTACCTGTTTCCTGGTGTTAGAGAAGTAGATTTCTTTCGGCGAAAGTGCTGTTTTCACATTGCTAAGTACCCCCAACTCTATCAACAATGTAGGTTTTACCAGTTTTCTAAGTCTGCCTTATTTTCTTGTACTTATACTTGAAATTCTCTGTGTAAACCTCTGTAACTTCTCTAGGTAGATGAATCACTGTGTAATTTCTCTTGTTTCTATCTGTTACTAATCTTGAGAAACTCATACATTCTCTGTTACCTGTTTCCCGGTCTTAGAGAAGAAGATTTCTTTTGGCGAAAGTGCTGTTTTCACAGTGCTAAGTACTCCCAACTCTATCAACAATGTAGGTTTTACCAGTTTTCTAAGTCTGCCTTATTTTCTTGTACTTATACTTGGAATTCTCTGTGTAAACCTCTGTAACTTCTCTAGGTAGATGAATCATTGTGTACTTTCTCTTGTTTCTATCTGTTACCAATCTGGAGAAACTCATACATTCTCTTTTCACTGTTTCACGGTCTTAGAGAAGTAGATTTCTTTCTGCGAAAGTGCTGTTTTCACAGTGCTAAGAACTCCCACTCTATCAACAATGTAGGTTTTACCAGTTTTCTAAGTCTCTCTTATTTTCTTGTAATTCTACTTGGAATTCTCTGTGTAAACCTCGGTAACTTCTCTAGGTAGATGAATCACTGTGTACTTTCTCTTGTTTCTATCTGTTACCAATCTTGAGAAACTCATACATTCTCTTTTCACTGTTTCCCGGTCTTAGAGAAGTAGATTTCTTTCGGCGAAAGTGCTGTTTTCACAGTGCTAAGTACTCCCAACTCTATCAACAATGTAGGTTTTACCAGTTTTCTAAGTCTCTCTTATTTTCTTGTACTTAAACTTGGAATTTTCTGTGTAAACCTCTGTAACTTCTCTAGGTAGATGAATCACTGTGTACTTCTTTTGTTTCTATCTGTTACTAATCTTGAGAAACTCATACATTCTCTGTTACCTGTTTCCTGGTGTTAGAGAAGAAGATTTCTTTCGGCGAAAGTGCTGTTTTCACAGTGCTAAGTACTCTCAACTCTATCAACTATGAAGGTTTTACCAGTTTCCTAAGTCTCTCTTATTTTCTTGTACTTATACTTGGAATTCTCTGTGTAAACCTCTGTAACTTCTCTAGGTAGATGAGTCACTGTGTACTTTCTCTTGTTTCTATCTGTTACCAATCTTGAGAAACTCATACATTCTCTTTTCACTGTTTCCCGGGCTTAGAGAAGTAGATTTCTTTCTGCGAAAGTGCTGTTTTCACAGTGCTAAGTACTCCCAACTCTATCAACAATGTAGGTTTTACCAGTTTTCTAAGTCTGCCTTATTTTCTTGTACTTATACTTGGAATTCTCTGTGTAAACCTCTGTAACTTTCCCAGGTAGATGAATCACTGTGTACTTTCTCTTGTTTGTATCTGTTACTAATCTTGAGAAACTCATACATTCTCTTTTCACTGTTTCCCGGTCTTAGAGAAGAAGATTTCTTTCGACGAAAGTGCTGTTTTCACAGTGCTAAGTACTCCCAACTCTATCAACAATGTAGGTTTTACCAGTTTTCTAAGTCTGCCTTATTTTCTTGTACTTATACTTGGAATTCTCTGTGTAAACCTCTGTAACTTCTCTAGGTAGATGAATCACTGTGTACTTTCTCTTGTTTCTATCTGTTACCAAAATTGAGAAACTCATACATTCTCTTTTCACTGTTTCACGGTCTTAGAGAAGTAGATTTCTTTCGGCGAAAGTGCTGTTTTCACAGTGCTAAGTACTCCCAACTCTATCAACAATGTAGCTTTTACCAGTTTACTAAGGCTCTCTTAATTTCTTGTACTTATACTTGGAGTTCTCTGTGTAAACCTCTGTAACTTCTCTAGGTAGATGAATCACTGTGTACTTTCTCTTGTTTCTATCTGTTACCAATCTTGAGAAACTCATACATTCTCTTTCCACTGTTTCACGGTCTTAGAGAAGTAGATTTCTTTCGGCAAAAGTGCTATTTTCACAGTGCTAAGTACTCCCAACTCTATCAACAATGTAGATTTTACCAGTTTTCTAAGTCTCTCCTATTTTCTTGTACTTATACTTGGAATTCTCTGTGTAAACCTCTGTAACTTCTCTAGGTAGATGAATCACTGTGTTCTTCTTTTGTTTCTATCTGTTACTAATCTTTAGAAACTCATACATTCACTGTTACCTGTTTCCTGGTGTTAGAGAAGAAGATTTCTGTCGGCGAAAGTGCTGTTTTCCCAGTGCTAAGTACTCCCAACTCTATCAACAATGTAGGTTTTAGCAGTTTTCTAAGTCTCTCTTATTTTCTTGTACTTATACTTGGAATTCTCTGTATAAACCTCTGTAACTTCTCTAGGTAGGTGAATCACTGTGTACTTTCTCTTGTTTCTATCTGTTACCAATCTTGAGAAACTCATACATTCTCTTTTCACTGTTTCATGGTCTCAGAGACGTAGTTTTCTTTGGGCGAAAGTGCTGTTTTCACAGTGCTAAGTACTCCCAACTCAATCAACAATGTAAGTTTTACCAGTTCTCTAAGTCTCTCTTATCTTCTTTTACTTAAACTTGGAATTTTCTGTGTAATCCTCTGTAACTTCTCTAGGTAGATGAATCACTGTGTACTTTCTGTTATTTCTCTCTTACCAATCTTGAGAAACTCATACATTCTCTTTTCACTGTTTCCCGGTCTTAGAGAAGTAGATTTCTTTCGGCGAAAGTGCTGTTTTCACAGTGCTAAGTACTCTCAACTCTATCAACAATGAAGGTTTTACCAGTTTCCTAAGTCTCTCTTATTTTCTTGTACTTATACTTGGAATTCTCTGTGTAAACCTCTGTAACTTCTCTAGGTAGATGAATCACTGTGTACTTTCTCTTGTTTCTATCTGTTACCAATCTTGAGAAACTCATACATTCTCTTTTCACTGTTTCCCGGTCTTAGAGAAGTAGATTTCTTTCGGCGAATGTGCTGTTTTCACAGTGCTAAGTAGTCCGAACTCTATCAACAATGTAGGTTTTACCAGTTTTCTAAGTCTCTCTTATATTCTTGTACTTAAACTTGGAAATTTCTGTGTAAACTTCTGTAACTTCTCTAGATAGATGAATCACTGTGTATTTCTTTTGTTTCTATCTGTTACTAATCTTGAGAAACTCATACATTCTCTGTTACCTGTTTCCGGGTGTTAGAGAAGAAGATTTCTTTCGGCGAAAGTGCTGTTTTCACAGTGCTAAGTACTCTCAACTCTATCAACAATGAAGGTTTTACCAGTTTCCTAAGTCTCTCTTATTTTCTTGTACTTATACTTGGAATTCTCTGTGTAAACCTCTGTAACTTCTCTAGGTAGATGAATCACTGTTTACTTTCTCTTGTTTCTATCTGTTACCAATCTTGAGAAACTCATACATTCTCTTTTCAGTGTTTCACGGTCTTAGAGAAGTAGATTTCTTTCGGCGAAAGTGCTGTTTTCACAGTGCTAAGTACTCCCAACTCTATCAGCAATGTAGGTTTTACCAGTTTTCTAAGTCTGCCTTAGTTTCTTGTACTTATACTTGGAATTTTCTGTGTAAACCTCTGTAACTTCTCTAGGTAGATGAATCACTGTGTACTTTCTCTTGTTTCTATCTGTTACTAATCTTGAGAAACTCATACATTCTCTGTTACCTGTTTCCCGGTCTTAGAGAAGAAGATTTCTTTCGGCGAAAGTGCTGTTTTCACAGTGCTAAGTACTCCCAAGTCTATCAACAATGTAGGTTTTACCAGTTTTCTAAGTCTGCCTTATTTTCTTGTACTTATACTTGGAATTCTCTGTGTAAACCTCTGTAACTTCTCTAGGTAGATGAATCACTGTGTACTTTCTCTTGTTTCTATCTGTTACCAATCTTGAGAAACTCATACATTCTCTTTTCAGTGTTTCACGGTCTTAGAGAAGTAGATTTCTTTGGGCGAAAGTGCTGTTTTCACCGTGCTAAGTACTGCCAACTCAGTTAAGAATGTAAGTTTTACCAGTTTTCTAAGTCTCTCTTATTTTCTTGTACTTAAACTTGGAATTTTCTGTGTAAACCTCTGTAACGTCGCTAGGTAGATGAATCACTGAGTACTTCTTTTGTTTCTATCTGTTACTAATCTTGAGAAACTCATACATTCTCTGTTACCTGTTTCCCGGTGTTAGAGAAGGAGATTTCTTTGTGCGAAAGTGCTGTTTTCACAGTGCTAAGTACTCCCAACTCTATCAACAATGTAGGTTTTACCAGTTTTCTAAGTCTCTCTTATTTTCTTGTACTTATACTTGGAATTCTCTGTGTAAACCTCTGTAACTTCTCTAGGTAGATGAATCACTGTGTACTTTCTCTTATTTCTATCTGTTACCAATCTTGAGAAACTCATACATTCTCTTTTCACTGTTTCCCGGTCTTAGAGAAGTAGATTTCTTTCGGCGAAAGTGCTGTTTTCACAGTGCTAAGTACTCCCAACCCAATCAACAATGTAAGTTTTACCACTTTTCAAAGTCTCTCTTATCTTCTTTTACTTATACTTCGAATTTTCTGTGTACCCCTATGTAACTTCTCTAGGTAGATGAATCACTGTGTACTCTCTGTTGTTTCTATCTGTTACCAATCTTGAGAAACTCATACATTCTCTTTTCACTGTTTCCCGGTATTAGAGAAGTAGATTTCTTTCGGCGAAAGTGCTGTTTTCACAGTGCTAAGTACTCCCAACTCTGTCAACAATGTAGCTTTTACCAGTTTTCTAAGGTTCTCTTAATTTCTTGTACTTATACTTGGAATTCTCTGTGTAAACCTCTGTAACTTCTCTAGGTAGATGAATCACTGTGTACTTTCTCTTGTTTCTATCTGTTACCAATCTTGAGAAACTCATACATTCTCTTTTCACTGTTTCACGGTCTTAGAGAAGTAGATTTCTTTCGGCAAAAGTGCTATTTTCACAGTGCTATGTACTCCCAACTCTATCAACAATGTAGATTTTACCAGTTTTCTAAGTCTCTCCTATTTTCTTGTACTTATACTTGGAATTCTCTGTGTAAACCTCTGTAACTTCTCTAGGTAGATGAATCACTGTGTTCTTCTTTTGTTTCTATCTGTTACTAATCTTGAGAAACTCATATATTCTCTGTTACCTGTTTCCTGGTGTTAGAGAAGAAGATTGCTGTCAGCGAAAGTGCTGTTTTCACAGTGCTAAGTACTCCCAACTCTATCAACAATGTAGGTTTTCGCAGTTTTCTAAGTCTCTCTTATTTTCTTCTACTTATACTTGGAATTCTCTGTATAAACCTCTGTAACTTCTCTAGGTAGGTGAATCACTGTGTACTTTCTCTTGTTTCTATCTGTTACCAATCTTGAGAAACTCATACATTCTCTTTTCACTGTTTCATGGTCTCAGAGACGTAGATTTCTTTGGGCGAAAGTGCTGTTTTCACAGTGCTAAGTACTCCCAACTCAATCAACAATGTAAGTTTTACCAGTTCTCTAAGTCTCTCTTATCTTCTTTTACTTAAACTTGGAATTTTCTGTGTAATCCTCTGTAACTTCTCTAGGTAGATGAATCACTGTGTACTTTCTGTTGTTTCTATCTCTTACCAATCTTGAGAAACTCATACATTCTCTTTTCACTGTTTCCCGGTCTTAGAGAAGTAGATTTCTTTCGGCGAAAGTGCTGTTTTCACAGTGCTAAGTACTCCCAACTCTATCAACAATGTAGATTTTACCAGTTTTCTAAGGCTCTCTTATTTTCTTGTACTTATACTTGGAATTCTCTGTGTAAACCTCTGTAACTTCTCTAGGTAGATGAATCACTGTGTACTTTCTCTTGTTTCTATCTGTTACTAATCTTGAGAAACTCATACATTCTCTGTTACCTGTTTCCCGGTCTTAGAGAAGAAGATTTCTTTCGGCGAAAGTGCTGTTTTCACAGTGCTAAGTACTCCCAAGTCTATCAACAATGTAGGTTTTACCAGTTTTCTAAGTCTGCCTTATTTTCTTGTACTTATACTTGGAATTCTCTGTGTAAACCTCTGTAACTTCTCTAGGTAGATGAATCACTGTGTACTTTCTCTTGTTTCTATATGTTACCAATCTTGAGAAACTCATACATTCTCTTTTCACTGTTTCCCGGTCTTAGAGAAGTAGATTTCTTTCGGCGAAAGTGCTGTTTTCACAGTGCTAAGTACTCCCAACTCTATCAACAATGTAGGTTTTACCAGTTTTCTAAGTCTCTCTTATATTCTTGTACTTAAACTTGGAAATTTCTGTGTAAACTTCTGTAACTTCTCTAGGTAGATGAATCACTGTGTACTTCTTTTGTTTCTATCTGTTACTAATCTTGAGAAACTCATACATTCTCTGTTACCTGTTTCCTGGTGTTAGAGAAGAAGATTTCTTTCGGCGAAAGTGCTGTTTTCACAGTGCTAAGTACTCTCAACTCTATCAACAATGAACGTTTTACCAGTTTCCTAAGTCTCTCTTATTTTCTTGTACTTATACTTGGAATTCTCTGTGTAAACCTCTGTAACTTCTCTAGGTAGATGAATCACTGTGTACTTTCTCTTGTTTCTATCTGTTACCAATCTTGAGAAACTCATACATTCTCTTTTCAGTGTTTCACGGTCTTAGAGAAGTAGATTTCTTTCGGCGAAAGTGCTGTTTTCACAGTGCTAAGTACTCCCAACTCTATCAACAATGTAGGTTTTACCAGTTTTCTAAGTCTGCCTTAGTTTCTTGTACTTATACTTGGAATTCTCTGTGTAAACCTCTGTAACTTCTCTCGGTAGATGAATCACTGTGTACTTTCTCTTGTTTCTATCTGTTACTAATCTTGAGAAACTCATACATTCTCTGTTACCTGTTTCCCGGTCTTAGAGAAGAAGATTTCTTTCGGCGAAAGTGCTGTTTTCACAGAGCTAAGTACTCCCAAGTCTATCAACAATGTAGGTTTTACCAGTTTTCTAAGTCTGCCTTATTTTCTTGTACTTATACTTGGAATTCTCTGTGTAAACCTCTGTAACTTCTCTAGGTAGATGAATCACTGTGTACTTTCTCTTGTTTCTATCTGTTACCAATCTTGAGAAACTCATACATTCTCTTTTCACTGTTTCCCGGTCATAGAGAAGTAGATTTCTTTCGGTGAAAGTGCTGTTTTCACACTGCTAAGTACTTCCAACTCTATCAACAATGTAGGTTTTACCAGTTTTCTAAGTCTCTCTCATTTTCTTGTACTTATACTTGGAATTCTCTGTGTAAACCTCTGTAACTTCTCTAGGTAGATGAATCACTGTGTACTTTCTCTTGTTTCTATGTGTAACCAATCTTGAGAAACTCATACATTCTCTTTTCACTGTTCCCGGTCTTAGAGAAGTAGATTTCTTTCTGCGAAAATGCTGTTTTCACAGTGCTGAGTACTCCCAACTCTATCAACAATGTAGGTTTTACCTGTTTTCTAAGTCTCTCTTATTTTCTTGTACTTATACTTGGAATTCTCTGTGTAAACCTCTGTAACTTCTCTAGGTAGATGAATCACTGTGTACTTTCTCTTGTTTCTATCTGTTACCAATCTTGAGAAACTCATACCTTCTCTTTTCACTGTTTTACGGTCTTAGAGAAGTAGATTTCTTTGGGCGAAAGTGCTGTTTTCACAGTGCTTAGTACTCCCAACTCAATCAACAATGTAAGTTTTACCAGTTTTCTAAGTCTCTCTTATCTTCTTTTACTTACACTTGGAATTTTCTGTGTAAACCTCTGTAACTTCTCTAGGTGGGTGAATCACTGTGTACTTTCTCTTGTTTCTATCTGTTACCAATCTTGAGAATCTCATACATTCTCTTTTCACTGTTTCCCGGTCTTAGAGAAGTAGATTTCCTTCGGCGAAAGTGCTGTTTTCACAGTGCTAAGTACTCCCAACTCTATCAACAATGTAGGTTTTACCAGTTTTCTAAGTCTCTCTTATTTTCTTGTACTTATACTTGGAATTCTCTGTATAAACCTCTGTAACTTCTCTAGGTAGGTGAATCACTGTGTACTTTCTCTTGTTTCTATCTGTTACCAATCTTGAGAAACTCATACATTCTCTTTCACTGTTTCACGGTCTCAGAGACGTAGATTTCTTTGGGCGAATGTGCTGTTTTCACAGTACTAAGTACTCCCAACTCAATCAACAATGTAAGTTTTACCAGTTCTCTAAGTCTCTCTTTTCTTCTTTTACTTATACTTGGAATTTTCTGTGTAATCCTCTGTAACTTCTCTAGGTAGATGAATCACTGTGTACTTTCTGTTGTTTCTATCTCTTACCAATCTTGAGAAACTCATACATTCTCTTTTCACTGTTTCCCGGTCTTAGAGAAGTAGATTTCTTTCGGCGAAAGTGCTGTTTTCACAGTGCTAAGTGCTCCCAACTCTATCAACAATGTAGCTTTTACCAGTTTTCTAAGACTCTCTTATTTTCTTGTACTTATACTTGGAATTCTCTGTGTAAACCTCTGTAACTTCTCTAGGTAGATGAATCACTGTGTACTTTCTCTTGTTTCTATCTGTTACCAATCTTGAGAAACTCATACATTCTCTTTTCACTGTTTCCCGGTCTTAGAGAAGTAGATTTCTTTCGGCGAAAGTGCTGTTTTCACAGTGCTAAGTACTCCCAACTCTATCAACAATGTAGGTTTTACCAGTTTTCTAAGTCTCTCTTATTTTCTTGTACTTAAACTTGGAATTTTCTGTGTAAACCTCTGTAACTTCTCTAGGTAGATGAATCACTGTGTACTTCTTTTGTTTCTATCTGTTACTAATCTTGAGAAACTCATACATTCTCTGTTACCTGTTTCCTGGTGTTAGAGAAGAAGATTTCTTTCGGCGAAAGTGCTGTTTTCACAGTGCTAAGTACTCTCAACTCTATCAACAATGAAGGTTTTACCAGTTTCCTAAGTCTCTCTTATTTTCTTGTACTTATACTTGGAATTCTCTGTGTAAACCTCTGTAACTTCTCTAGGTAGATGAATCACTGTGTAATTTCTCTTGTTTCTATCTGTTACCAAAATTGAGAAACTCATACATTCTCTTTTCACTGATTCACGGTCTTAGAGAAGTAGATTTCTTTGGGCGAAAGTGCTGTTTTCACAGTGCTAAGTACTCCCAACCCAATCAACAATGTAAGTTTTACCAGTTTTCAAAGTCTCTCTTGTCTTCTTTTACTTATACTTGGAATTTTCTGTGTAAACCTCTGTAACTTCTCTAGGTAGATGAATCACTGTGTACTCTCTCTTGTTTCTATCTGTTACCAATCTTGAGAAACTCATACATTCTCTTTTCACTGTTTCCCGGTATTAGAGAAGTAGATTTCTTTCGGCGAAAGTGCTGTTTTCACAGTGCTAAGTACTCCCAACTCTGTCAACAATGTAGCTTTTACCAGTTTTCTAAGGCTCTCTTAATTTCTTGTACTTATACTTGGAATTCTCTGTGTAAACCTCTGTAACTTCTCTAGGTAGATGAATCGCTGTGTACTTTCTCTTGTTTCTATCTGTTACCAATCTTGAGAAACTCATACATTCTCTTTTCACTGTTTCCCGGTCTTAGAGAAGTAGATTTCTTTCGGCAAAAGTGCTATTTTCACAGTGCTATGTACTCCCAACTCTATCAACAATGTAGATTTTACCAGTTTTCTAAGTCTCTCCTATTTTCTTGTACTTATACTTGGAATTCTCTGTGTAAACCTCTGTAACTTCTCTAGGTAGATGAATCACTGTGTTCTTCTTTTGTTTCTATCTGTTACTAATCTTGAGAAACTCATATATTCTCTGTTACCTGTTTCCTGGTGTTAGAGAAGAAGATTGCTGTCAGCGAAAGTGCTGTTTTCACAGTGCTAAGTACTCCCAACTCTATCAACAATGTAGGTTTTAGCAGTTTTCTAAGTCTCTCTTATTTTCTTTTACTTATACTTGGAATTCTCTGTATAAACCTCTGTAACTTCTCTAGGTAGGTGAATCACTGTGTACTTTCTCTTGTTTCTATCTGTTACCAATCTTGAGAAACTCATACATTCTCTTTTCACTGTTTCACAGTCTCAGAGACGTAGATTTCTTTGGGCGAAAGTGCTGTTTTCACAGTGCTAAGTACTCCCAACTCAATCAACAATGTAAGTTTTACCAGTTCTCTAAGTCTCTCTTATCTTCTTTTACTTATACTTGGAATTTTCTGTGTAATCCTCTGTAACTTCTCTAGGTAGATGAATCACTGTGTACTTTCTGTTGTTTCTATCTCTTACCAATCTTGAGAAACTCATACATTCTCTTTTCACTGTTTCCCGGTCTTAGAGAAGTAGATTTCTTTCGGCGAAAGTGCTGTTTTCACAGTGCTAAGTACTCCCAACTCTATCAACAATGTAGGTTTTACCAGTTTTCTAAGTCTGCCTTAGTTTCTTGTACTTATACTTGGAATTCTCTGTGTAAACCTCTGTAACTTCTCTAGGTAGATGAATCACTGTGTACTTTCTCTTGTTTCTATCTGTTACCAATCTTGAGAAACTCATACATTCTCTGTTACCTGTTTCCCGGTCTTAGAGAAGAAGATTTCTTTCGGCGAAAGTGCTGTTTTCACAGTGCTAAGTACTCCCAAGTCTATCAACAATGTAGGTTTTACCAGTTTTCTAAGTCTGCCTTATTTTCTTGTACTTATACTTGGAATTCTCTGTGTAAACCTCTGTAACTTCTCGAGGTAGATGAATCACTGTGTACTTTCTCTTGTTTCTATCTGTTACCAATCTTGAGAAACTCATACATTCTCTTTTCACTGTTTCCCGGTCTTAGAGAAGTAGATTTCTTTCGGCGAATGTGCTGTTTTCACAGTGCTAAGTACTCCGAAATCTATCAACAATGTAGGTTTTACCAGTTTTCTAAGTCTCTCTTATATTCTTGTACTTAAACTTGGAAATTTCTGTGTAAACTTCTGTAACTTCTCTAGATAGATGAATCACTGTGTACTTCTTTTGTTTCTATCTGTTACTAATCTTGAGAAACTCATACATTCTCTGTTACCTGTTTCCGGGTGTTAGAGAAGAAGATTTCTTTCGGCGAAAGTGCTGTTTTCACAGTGCTAAGTACTCTCAACTCTATCAACAATGAAGGTTTTACCAGTTTCCTAAGTCTCTCTTATTTTCTTGTACTTATACTTGGAATTCTCTGTGTAAACCTCTGTAACTTCTCTAGGTAGATGAATCACTGTGTACTTTCTCTTGTTTCTATCTGTTACCAATCTTGAGAAACTCATACATTCTCTTTTCAGTGTTTCACGGTCTTAGAGAAGTAGATTTCTTTCGGCGAAAGTGCTGTTTTCACAGTGCTAAGTACTCCCAACTCTATCAGCAATGTAGGTTTTACCAGTTTTCTAAGTCTGACTTAGTTTCTTGTACTTATACTTGGAATTCTCTGTGTAAACCTCTGTAACTTCTCTAGGTAGATGAATCACTGTGTACTTTCTCTTGTTTCTATCTGTTACTAATCTTGAGAAACTCATACATTCTCTGTTACCTGTTTCCCGGTCTTAGAGAAGAAGATTTCTTTCGGCGAAAGTGCTGTTTTCACAGTGCTAAGTACTCCCAAGTCTATCAACAATGTAGGTTTTACCAGTTTTCTAAGTCTGCCTTATTTTCTTGTACTTATACTTGGAATTCTCTGTGTAAACCTCTGTAACTTCTCTAGGTAGATGAATCACTGTGTACTTTCTCTTGTTTCTATCTGTTACCAATCTTGAGAAACTCATACATTTTCTTTTCAGTGTTTCACGGTCTTAGAGAAGTAGATTTCTTTGGGCGAAAGTGCTGTTTTCACCGTGCTAAGTACTGCCAACTCAGTTAAGAATGTAAGTTTTACCAGTTTTCTAAGTCTCTCTTATTTTCTTGTACTTAAACTTGGAATTTTCTGTGTAAATCTCTGTAACGTCGCTAGGTAGATGAATCACTGAGTACTTCTTTTGTTTCTATCTGTTACTAATCTTGAGAAACTCATACATTCTCTGTTACCTGTTTCCCGGTGTTAGAGAAGTAGATTTCTTTGTGCGAAAGTGCTGTTTTCACAGTGCTAAGTACTCCCAACTCTATCACCAATGTAAGTTTTACCAGTTTTCTAAGTCTCTCTTATTTTCTTGTACTTATACTTGGAATTCTCTGTGTAAACCTCTGTAACTTCTCTAGGTAGATGAATCACTGTGTACTTTCTCTTGTTTCTATCTGTTACCAATCTTGAGAAACTCATACATTCTCTTTTCACTGTTTCCCGGTCTTAGAGAAGTAGATTTCTTTCGGCGAAAGTGCTGTTTTCACAGTGCTAAGTACTCCCAACCCAATCAACAATGTAAGTTTTACCAGTTTTCTAAGTCTCTCTTATCTTCTTTTACTTATACTTTGAATTTTCTGTGTAAACCTCTGTAACTTCTCTAGGTACATGAATCACTGTGTACTTTCTCTTGTTTCTATCTGTTACCAATCTTGAGAAACTCATACATTCTCTTTTCACTGTTTCCCGGTCATAGAGAAGTAGATTTCTTTCAGCGAAAGTGCTGTTTTCACAGTGCTAAGTACTCCCAGCCCAATCAACAATGTAAGTTTTACCAGTTTCCTACGTCTCTCTTATCTTCTTTTACTTATACTTGGAATTTTCTGTGTAAACCTCTGTAACTTCTCTAGGTAGATGAATCACTGTGTACTTTCTCTTGTTTCTATCTGTTACCAACCTTGAGAAACTCATACATTCTCTTTTCACTGTTTCCCGGTCATAGAGAAGTAGATTTCTTTCGGTGAAAGTGCTGTTTTCACACTGCTAAGTACTTCCAACTCTATCAACAATGTAGGTTTTACCAGTTTTCTAAGTCTCTCTTATTTTCTTGTACTTATACTTGGAATTCTCTGTGTAAACCTCTGTAACTTCTCTAGGTAGATGAATCACTGTGTACTTTCTCTTGTTTCTATCTGTTACCAATCTTGAGAAACTCATACATTCTCTTTTCACTGTTTCCCGGTCTTAGAGAAGTAGATTTCTTTCTGCGAAAGTGCTGTTTTCACAGTGCTGAGTACTCCCAACTCTATCAACTATGTAGGTTTTACCTGTTTTCTAAGTCTCTCTTATTTTCTTGTACTTATACTTGGAATTCTCTGTGTAAACCTCTGTAACTTCTCTAGGTAGATGAATCACAGTGTACTTTCTCTTGTTTCTATCTGTTACCAATCTTGAGAAACTCATACATTCTCTTTTCACTGTTTTACGGTCTTAGAGAAGTAGATTTCTTTGGGCGAAAGTGCTGTTTTCACAGTGCTTAGTACTCCCAACTCAATCAACAATGTAAGTTTTACCAGTTTTCTAAGTCTCTCTTATCTTCTTTTACTTACACTTGGAATTTTCTGTGTAAACCTCTGTAACTTCTCTAGGTAGGTGAATCACTGTGTACTTTCTCTTGTTTCTATCTGTTACCAATCTTGAGAATCTCACACATTCTCTTTTCACTGTTTCCCGGTCTTAGAGAAGTAGATTTCCTTCGGCGAAAGTGCTGTTTTCACAGTGCTAAGTACTCCCAACTCTATCAACAATGTAGGTTTTAGCAGTTTTCTAAGTCTCTCTTATTTTCTTGTACTTATACTTGGAATTCTCTGTGTAAACCTCTGTAACTTCCCTAGGTAGGTGAATCACTGTGTACTTTCTCTTGTTTCTATCTGTTACCAATCTTGAGAAACTCATACATTCTCTTTTCACTGTTTCCCGGTCTTAGAGAAGTAGATTTCTTTCGGCGAAAGTGCTGTTTTCACAGTGCTAAGTACTCCCACCTCTATCAACAATGTAGGTTTTACCAGTTTTCTAAGTCTCTCTTATTTTCTTGTACTTAAACTTGGAATTTTCTGTGTAAACCTCTGTAACTTCTCTAGGTAGATGAATCACTGTGTACTTCTTTTGTTTCTATCTGTTACTAATCTTGAGAAACTCATACATTCTCTGTTACCTGTTTCCTGGTGTTAGAGAAGAAGATTTCTTTCGGCGAAAGTGCTGTTTTCACAGTGCTAAGTACTCTCAACTCTATCAACAATGAAGTTTTTACCAGTTTCCTAAGTCTCTCTTATTTTCTTGTACTTATACTTGGAATTCTCTGTGTAAACCTCTGTAACTTCTCTAGGTAGATGAATCACTGTGTAATTTCTCTTGTTTCTATCTGTTACCAAAATTGAGAAACTCATACATTCTCTTTTCACTGATTCACGGTCTTAGAGAAGTAGATTTCTTTGAGCGAAAGTGCTGTTTTCACAGCGCTAAGTACTCCCAACCCAATCAACAATGTAAGTTTTACCAGTTTTCAAAGTCTCTCTTGTCTTCTTTTACTTATACTTGGAATTTTCTGTGTAAACCTCTGTAACTTCTCTAGGTAGATGAATCACTCTGTACTTTCTCTTTTTTCTATCTGTTACCAATCTTGAGAAACTCATACATTCTCTTTTCACTGTTTCCCGGTCTTAGAGAAGTAGATTTCTTTCGGCGAAAGTGCTGTTTTCACAGTGCTAAGTACTCCCAACCCAATCAACAATGTAAGTTTTACCACTTTTCAAAGTCTCTCTTATCTTCTTTTACTTATACTTGGAATTTTCTGTGTACCCCTATGTAACTTCTCTAGGTAGATGAATCACTGTGTACTCTCTCTTGTTTCTATCTGTTACCAATCGTGAGAAACTCATACATTCTCTTTTCACTGTTTCCCGGTATTAGAGAAGTAGATTTCTTTCGGCGAAAGTGCTGTTTTCACAGTGCTAAGTACACCCAACTCTGTCAACAATGTAGCTTTTACCAGTTTTCTAAGGCTCTCTTAATTTCTTGTACTTATACTTGGAATTCTCTGTGTAAACCTCTGTAACTTCTCTAGGTAGATGAATCACTGTGTACTTTCTCTTGTTTCTATCTGTTACCAATCTTGAGAAACTCATACATTCTCTTTTCACTGTTTCACGGTCTTAGAGAAGTAGATTTCTTTCGGCAAAAGTGCTATTTTCACAGTGCTATGTACTCCCAACTCTGTCAACAATGTAGCTTTTACCAGTTTTCTAAGGCTCTCTTAATTTCTTGTACTTATACTTGGAATTCTCTGTGTAAACCTCTGTAACTTCTCTAGGTAGATGAATCACTGTGTTCTTCTTTTGTTTCTATCTGTTACTAATCTTGAGAAACTCATATATTCTCTGTTACCTGTTTCCTGGTGTTAGAGAAGAAGATTGCTGTCAGCGAAAGTGCTGTTTTCACAGTGCTAAGTACTCCCAACTCTATCAACAATGTAGGTTTTAGCAGTTTTCTAAGTCTCTCTTATTTTCTTTTACTTATACTTGGAATTCTCTGTATAAACCTCTGTAACTTCTCTACGTAGGTGAATCACTGTGTACTTTCTCTTGTTTCTATCTGTTACCAATCTTGAGAAACTCATACATTCTCTTTTCACTGTTTCCCGGTCTTAGAGAAGTAGATTTCTTTCGGCGAAAGTGCTGTTTTCACAGTGCTAAGTGTTCCCAACTCTATCAACAATGTAGGTTTTACCAGTTTTCTAAGTCTGCCTTAGTTTCTTGTACTTATACTTGGAATTCTCTGTGTAAACCTCTGTAACTTCTCTAGGTAGATGAATCACTGTGTACTTTCTCTTGTTTCTATCTGTTACCAATCTTGAGAAACTCATACATTCTCTGTTACCTGTTTCCCGGTCTTAGAGAAGAAGATTTCTTTCGGCGAAAGTGCTGTTTTCACAGTGCTAAGTACTCCCAAGTCTATCAACAATGTAGGTTTTACCAGTTTTCTAAGTCTGCCTTATTTTCTTGTACTTAAACTTGGAAATTTCTGTGTAAACTTCTGTAACTTCTCTAGATAGATGAATCACTGTGTACTTCTTTTGTTTCTATCTGTTACTAATCTTGAGAAACTCATACATTCTCTGTTACCTGTTTCCGGGTGTTAGAGAAGAAGATTTCTTTCGGCGAAAGTGCTGTTTTCACAGTACTAAGTACTCTCAACTCTATCAACAATGAAGGTTTTACCAGTTTCCTAAGTCTCTCTTATTTTCTTGTACTTATACTTGGAATTCTCTGTGTAAACCTCTGTAACTTCTCTAGGTAGATGAATCACTGTGTACTTTCTCTTGTTTCTATCTGTTACCAATCTTGAGAAACTCATACATTCTCTTTTCAGTGTTTCACGGACTTAGAGAAGTAGATTTCTTTCGGCGAAAGTGCTGTTTTCACAGTGCTAAGTACTCCCAACTCTATGAGCAATGTAGGTTTTACCAGTTTTCTAAGTCTGCCTTAGTTTCTTGTACTTATACTTGGAATTCTCTGTGTAAACCTCTGTAACTTCTCTAGGTAGATGAATCACTGTGTACTTTCTCTTGTTTCTATCTGTTACTAATCTTGAGAAACTCATACATTCTCTGTTACCTGTTTCCCGGTCTTAGAGAAGAAGATTTCTTTCGGCGAAAGTGCTGTTTTCACAGTGCTAAGTACTCCCAAGTCTATCAACAATGTAGGTTTTACCAGTTTTCTAAGTCTGCCTTATTTTCTTGTACTTATACTTGGAATTCTCTGTGTAAACCTCTGTAACTTCTCTAGGTAGATGAATCACTGTGTACTTTCTCTTGTTTCTATCTGTTACCAATCTTGAGAAACTCATACATTCTCTTTTCAGTGTTTCACGGTCTTAGAGAAGTAGATTTCTTTGGGCGAAAGTGCTGTTTTCACCGTGCTAAGTACTGCCAACTCAGTTAAGAATGTAAGTTTTACCAGTTTTCTAAGTCTCTCTTATTTTCTTGTACTTAAACTTGGAATTTTCTGTGTAAACCTCTGTAACGTCGCTAGGTAGATGAATCACTGAGTACTTCTTTTGTTTCTATCTGTTACTAATCTTGAGAAACTCATACATTCTCTGTTACCTGTTTCCCGGTGTTAGAGAAGTAGATTTCTTTGTGCGAAAGTTCTGTTTTCACAGTGCTAAGTACTCCCAACTCTATCACCAATGTAGGTTTTACCAGTTTTCTAAGTCTCTCTTATTTTCTTGTACTTATACTTGGAATTCTCTGTGTAAACCTCTGTAACTTCTCTAGGTAGATGAATCACTGTGTACTTTCTCTTGTTTCTATCTGTTACCAATCTTGAGAAACTCATACATTCTCTTTTCACTGTTTCCCGGTCTTAGAGAAGTAGATTTCTTTCGGCGAAAGTGCTGTTTTCACAGTGCTAAGTACTCCCAACCCAATCAACAATGTAAGTTTTACCAGTTTTCTAAGTCTCTCTTATCTTCTTTTACTTATACTTTGAATTTTCTGTGTAAACCTCTGTAACTTCTCTAGGTAGATGAATCACTGTGTACTTTCTCTTGTTTCTATCTGTTACCAATCTTGAGAAACTCATACATTCTCTTTTCACTGTTTCCCGGTCATAGAGAAGTAGATTTCTTTCAGCGAAAGTGCTGTTTTCACAGTGCTAAGTACTCCCAACCAAATCAACAATGTAAGTTTTACCAGTTTTCTACGTCTCTCTTATCTTCTTTTACTTATACTTGGAATTTTCTGTGTAAACCTCTGTAACTTCTCTAGGTAGATGAATCACTGTGTACTTTCTCTTTTTTCTATCTGTTACCAACCTTGAGAAACTCATACATTCTCTTTTCACTGTTTCCCGGTCATAGAGAAGTAGATTTCTTTCGGTGAAAGTGCTGTTTTCACACTGCTAAGTACTTCCAACTCTATCAACAATGTAGGTTTTACCAGTTTTCTAAGTCTCTCTTATTTTCTTGTACTTATACTTGGAATTCTCTGTGTAAACCTCTGTAACTTCTCTAGGTAGATGAATCACTGTGTACTTTCTCTTGTTTCTATCTGTTACCAATCTTGAGAAACTCATACATTCTCTTTTCACTGTTTCCCGGTCTTAGAGAAGTAGATTTCTTTCTGCGAAAGTGCTGTTTTCACAGTGCTGAGTACTCCCAACTCTATCAACTATGTAGGTTTTACCTGTTTTCTAAGTCTCTCTTATTTTCTTGTACTTATACTTGGGATTCTCTGTGTAAACCTCTGTAACTTCTCTAGGTAGATGAATCACTGTGTACTTTCTCTTGTTTCTATCTGTTACCAATCTTGAGAAACTCATACATTCTCTTTTCACTGTTTTACGGTCTTAGAGAAGTAGATTTCTTTGGGCGAAAGTGCTGTTTTCACAGTGCTTAGTACTCCCAACTCAATCAACAATGTAAGTTTTACCAGTTTTCTAAGTCTCTCTTATCTTCTTTTACTTACACTTGGAATTTTCTGTGTAAACCTCTGTAACTTCTCTAGGTAGGTGAATCACTGTGTACTTTCTCTTGTTTCTATCTGTTACCAATCTTGAGAATCTCACACATTCTCTTTTCACTGTTTCCCGGTCTTAGAGAAGTAGATTTCCTTCGGCGAAAGTGCTGTTTTCACAGTGCTAGGTACTCCCAACTCTATCAACAATGTAGGTTTTAGCAGTTTTCTAAGTCTCTCTTATTTTCTTGTACTTATACTTGGAATTCTCTGTGTAAACCTCTGTAACTTCCCTAGGTAGGTGAATCACTGTGTACTTTCTCTTGTTTCTATCTGTTACCAATCTTGAGAAACTCATTCATTCTCTTTTCACTGTTTCACGGTCTCAGAGACATAGATTTCTTTGGGCGAATGTGCTGTTTTCACATTGCTAAGTACTCCCAACTCAATCAACAATGTAAGTTTTACCAGTTCTCTAAGTCTCTCTTATCTTCTTTTACTTATACTTGGAATTCTCTGTGTAAACCTCTGTAACTTCTCTAGGTAGATGAATCACTGTGTACTTTCTCTTGTTTCTATCTGTTACCAATCTTGAGAAACTCATACATTCTCTTTTCACTGTTTCCCGGTCTTAAAGAAGTAGATTTCTTTCGGCGAAAGTGCTGTTTTGACAGTGCTAAGTACTCCCGACTCTATCAAAAATGTAGCTTTTACCAGTTTTCTACGTCTCTCTTATTTTCTTGTACTTATACTTGGAATTCTCTGTGTAAACCTCTGTAACTTCTCTAGGTAGATGAATCACTGTGTACTTTCTCTTGTTTCTATCTGTTACTAATCTTGAGAAACTCATACATTCTCTGTTACCTGTTTCCTGGTGTTAGAGAAGAAGATTTCTTTCGGCGAAAGTGCTGTTCTCACAGTGCTAAGTACTCTCAACTCTATCAACAATGAAGGTTTTACCAGTTTCCTAAGTCTCTCTTATTTTCTTGTACTTATACTTGGAATTCTCTGTGTAAACCTCTGTAACTTCTCTAGGTAGATGAATCACTGTGTACTTTCTCTTGTTTCTATCTGTTACCAATCTTGAGAAACTCATACATTCTCTTTTCAGTGTTTCACGGTCTTAGAGAAGTAGATTTCTTTGGGCGAATGTACTGTTTTCACAGTGCTAAGTACTCTCAACTCTATCAACAATGTAGGTTTTACCAGTTTTCTAAGTCTCTCTTATTTTCTTGTACTTATATTTGGAATTCTCTGTGTAAACCTCTGTAACTTCTCTACGGAGATGAATCACTGTGTACTTTCTCTTGTTTCTATCTGTTACCAATCTTGAGAAACTCATACATGGTCTTTTCACTGTTTCACGGTCTTAGAGAAGTAGATTTCTTTCTGCGAAAGTGCTGTTTTCACAGTGCTAAGTCTTCCCAACCCAATCAACAATGTAAGTTTTACCAGTTTTCTAAGTCTCTCTTATCTTCTTTTACTTATACGTGGAATTTTCTGTGTAAACCTCTGTAACTTCTCTAGGTAGATGAATCACTGTGTACTTTCTCTTGTTTCTATCTGTTACCAATCTTGAGAAACTCATACATTCTCTTTTCACTGTTTCCCGGTCTTAGAGAAGAAGATTTCTTTCGGCAAAAGTGCTGTTTTCACAGTGCTAAGTACTCCCAACTCTATCAACAATGTAGGTTTTACCAGTTTTCTAAGTCTCTCTTATTTTCTTGTACTTATACTTGGAATTCTCTGTGTAAACCTCTGTAACTATTCTAGGTAGATGAATCACTGTCTACTTTCTCTTGTTTCTATCTGTTACCAATCTTGAGAAACTCATACATTTTCTTTTCAGTGTTTCCCGGTCTTAGAGAAGTAGATTTCTTTCGGCGAAAGTGCTGTTTTCACAGTGCTAAGTACTCCAAACCCAATCAACAATGTAAGTTTTACCAGTTTTCTAAGTCTCTCTTATCTTGTTTTACTTATACTTGGAATTCTCTGTCTAAACCTATGTAACTTCTCTAGGTAGATGAATCACTGTGTACTTTCTCTTGTTTCTATCTGTTACTAATCTTGAGAAACTCATACATTCCCTTTTCACTGTTTCCCGGTCTTAGAGAAGTAGATTTCTTTCGGCGAAAGTGCTGTTTTCACAGTGCTAAGTACTCCCAACTCTATCAACAATGTAGGTTTTACCAGTTTTCTAAGTCTCTCTTATTTTCTTGTACTTATACTTGGAATTCTCTGTGTAAACCTCTGTAACTTCTCTAGGTAGATGAATCACTGTGTACTTTCTCTTCTTTCTATCTGTTACCAATCTTGAGAAACTCATACATTCTCTTTTCACTGTTTCCCGGTCTTAGAGAAGTAGATATCTTTCGGCGAAAGTGCTGTTTTCACAGTGCTAAGTACTCTCAAGTCTATCAACAATGTACGTTTTACCAGTTTTCTAAGTCTCTCTTATTTTCTTGTACTTATACTTGGAATTCTCTGTGTAAACCTCTGTAACTTCTCTACGGAGATGAATCACTGTGTACTTTCTCTTGTTTCTATCTGTTACTAATCTTGAGAAACTCATACATTCTCGGTTACCTGTTTCCCGGTCTTAGAAAAGTAGATTTCTTTCGGCGAAAGTGCTGTTTTCACAATGCTAAGTACTCCCAACTCTATCAACAATGTAGGTTTTACCAGTTTTCTAAGTCTCTCTTATTTTCTTGTACTTATACTTGGAATTCTCTGTGTAAACCTCTGTAACTTCTCTACGTATATGAATCACTGTGTACTTTCTCTTGTTTCTATCTGTTACCAATCTTGAGAAACTCATACATTCTCTTTTCACTGTTTCACGGTCTTAGAGAAGTAGATTTCTTTCTGCGAAAGTGCTGTTTTCACAGTGCTAAGTACTCCGAACCCAATCAACAATGTAAGTTTTACCTGTTTTCTAAGTCTCTCTTATTTTCTTGTACTTATACTTGGAATTCTCTGTGTAAACCTCTGTAACTTCTCTACGTAGATGAATCACTGTGTACTTTCTCTTGTTTCTATCTGTTACCAATCTTGAGAAACTCATACATTTTCTTTTCAGTGTTTCACGGTCTTAGAGAAGTAGATTTCTTTCGGCGAAAGTGTTGTTTTCACAGTGCTAAGTACTCCAAACCCAATCAACAATGTATGTTTTACCAGTTTTCTAAGTCTCTCTTATCTTGTTTTACTTATACTTGGAATTCTCTGTGTAAACCTCTGTAACTTATCTAGGTAGATTAATCACTGTGTACTTTCTCTTGTTTCTATCTGTTACTAATCTTGAGAAACTCATACATTCTCTGTTACCTGTTTCCCGGTGTTAGAGAAGTATATTTCTTTCTGCGAAAGTGCTGTTTTCACAGTGCTAAGTACTCCCAACTCTATAAACAATGTAGGTTTTACCAGTTTTCTAAGTCTCTCTTATTTTCCTGTACTTATACTTGGAATTCTCTGTGTAAACCTCTGTAACTTCTCTAGGTAGATGAATCACTGTGTACTTTCTCTTGTTTCTATCTGTTACCAATCTTGAGAAACTCACACATTCTCTTTTCACTGTTTCACGGTCTTAGAGAAGTAGATTTCTTTCTGCGAAAGTGCTGTTTTCACAGTGCTAAGTACTCCCAACCCAATCAACAATGTAAGTTTTACCAGTATTCTAAGTCTCTCTTATCTTCTTTTACTTATACGTGGAATTTTCTGTGTAAACCTCTGTAACTTCTCTAGGTAGATGAATCACTGTGTACTTTCTCTTGTTTCTATCTGTTACTAATCTTGAGAAACTCATACATTGTCTTTTCACTGTTTCCCGGTCTTAGAGAAGTAGATTTCTTTCGGCGAAAGTGCTGTTTTCACAGTGCTAAGTACTCCCAACTCTATCAACAATGTAGGTTTTACCAGTTTTCTAAGTCTCTCTTATTTCCTTGTACTTATACTTGGAATTCTCTGTGTAAACCTCTCTAACTTTTCTAGGTAGATGAATCACTGTGTACTTTCTCTTGTTTCTATCTGTTACCAATCTTGAGAAACTCATACATTTTCTTTTCAGTGTTTCACGGTCTTAGAGAAGTAGATTTCTTTCAGCGAAAGTGCTGTTTTCACAGTGCTAAGTACTCCAAACCCAATCAACAATGTAAGTTTTACCAGTTTTCTAAGTCTCTCTTATCTTGTTTTACTTATACTTGGAATTCTCTGTGTAAACCTCTGTAACTTCTCTAGGTAGATGAATCACTGTGTACTTTCTCTTGTTTCTATCTGTTACCAATCTAGAGAAACTCATACATTCCCTTTTCACTGTTTCCCGGTCTTAGAGAAGTAGATTTCTTTCGGCGAAAGTGCTGTTTTCACAGTGGTATGTATTCCCAACTCTATCAACAATGTAGGTTTTACCAGTTTTCTAAGTCTCTCTTATTTTCTTGTACTTATACTTGGAATTCTCTGTGTAAACCTCTGTAACTTCTCTAGGTAGATGAATCACTGTGTACTTTCTCTTGTTTCTATCTGTTACTAATCTTGAGAAACTCATACATTCTCTGTTACCTGTTTCCCGGTCTTAGGGAAGTAGATTTCTTTGGGTGAAAGTGCTGTTTTCACAGTGCTAAGTACTCCCAACTCTATCAACAATGTAGGTTTTTCCAGTTTTCTAAGTCTCTCTTATTTTCTTGTACTTATACTTGGAATTCTCTGTGTAAACCTCTGTAACTTCTCTAGGTAGATGAATCACTGTGTACTTTCTCTTGTTTCTATCTGTTACCAATCTTGAGAAACTCATACATTCTCTTTTCACTGTTCCACGGTCTTAGAGAAGTAGATTTCTTTTTGCGAAAGTGCTGTTTTCACAGTGCTAAGTACTCCCAATCCAATCAACAATGTAAGTTTTACCAGTTTTCTAAGTCTCTCTTATCTTCTTTTACTTATACGTGGAATTTTCTGTGTAAACCTCTGTAACTTCTCTAGGTAGATGAATCACTGTGTACTTTCTCTTGTTTCTATCTGTTACCAATCTTGAGAAACTCATACATTCTCTTTTCACTGTTTCCCGGTCTTAGAGAAGTAGATTTCTTTCGGCAAAAGTGCTGTTTTCACAGTGCTAAGTACTCCCAACTCTATCAACAATGTAGGTTTTACCAGTTTTCTAAGTCTCTCTTATTTTCTTGTACTTATACTTGGAATTCTCTGTGTAAACCTCTGTAACTTTTCTAGGTACTTGAATCACTGTGTACTTTCTCTTGTTTCTATCTGTTACCAATCTTGAGAAACTCATACATTTTCTTTTCAGTGTTTCCCGGTCTTAGAGCAGTAGATTTCTTTCGGCGAAAGTGCTGTTTTCACAGTGCTAAGTACTCCAAACCCAATCAACAATGTAAGTTTTACCAGTTTTCTAAGTCTCTCTTATCTTGTTTTACTTATACTTGGAATTCTCTGTGTAAACCTCTGTAACTTCTCTAGGTAGATGAATCACTGTGTACTTTCTCTTGTTTCTATCTGTTACTAATCTTGAGAAACTCATACATTCCCTTTTCACTGTTTCCCGGTCTTAGAGAAGTAGATTTCTTTCGGCGAAAGTGTTGTTTTCACAGTGCTAAGTACTCCCAACTCTATCAACAATGTAGGTTTTACCAGTTTTCTAAGTCTCTCTTATTTTCTTGTACTTATACTTGGAATTCTCTGTGTAAACCTCTGTAACTTCTCTAGGTAGATGAATCACTGTGTACTTTCTCTTCTTTCTATCTGTTACCAATCTTGAGAAACTCATACATTCTCTTTTCATTGTTTCGCGGTCTTAGAGAAGTAGATATCTTTCGGCGAAAGTGCTGTTTTCACAGTGCTAAGTACTCTCAACTCTATCAACAATGTAGGTTTTACCAGTTTTCTAAGTCTCTCTTATTTTCTTGTACTTATACTTGGAATTCTCTGTGTAAACCTCTGTAACTTCTCTACGGAGATGAATCACTGTGTACTTTCTCTTGTTTCTATCTGTTACTAATCTTGAGAAACTCATACATTCTCGGTTACCTGTTTCCCGGTCTTAGAAAAGTAGATTTCTTTCGGCGAAAGTGCTGTTTTCACAATGCTAAGTACTCCCAACTCTATCAACAATGTAGGTTTTACCAGTTTTCTAAGTCTCTCTTATTTTCTTGTACTTATACTTGGAATTCTCTGTGTAAACCTCTGTAACTTCTCTAGGTAGATGAATCACTGTGTACTTTCTCTTGTTTCTATCTGTTACCAATCTTGAGAAACTCATACATTCTCTTTTCACTGTTTCACGGTCTTAGAGAAGTAGATTACTTTCAGCGAAAGTGCTGTTTTCACAGTGCTAAGTACTCCAAACCCAATCAACAATGTAAGTTTTACCAGTTTTCTAAGTCTCTCTTATCTTGTTTTACTTATACTTGGAATTCTCTGTGTAAACCTCTGTAACTTCTCTAGGTAGATGAATCACTGTGTACTTTCTCTTGTTTCTATCTGTTACTAATCTTGATTAACTCATACATTCCCTTGTCACTGTTTCCCGGTCTTAGAGAAGTAGATTTCTTTCGGCGAAAGTGCTGTTTTCACAGTGCTAAGTACTCCCAACTCTATCAACAATGTAGGTTTTACCAGTTTTCTAAGTCTCTCTTATTTTCTTGTACTTATACTTGGAATTCTCTGTGTAAACCTCTGTAACTTTTCTAGGTAGATGAATCACTGTGTACTTTCTCTTGTTTCTATCTGTTACCAATCTTGAGAAACTCATACATTTTCTTTTCAGTGTTTCACCGGTCTTAGAGAAGAAGATTTCTTTCGGCGAAAGTGCTGTTTTCACAGTGCTAAGTACTCCAAACCCAATCAACAATGTAAGTTTTACCAGTTTTCTAAGTCTCTCTTATCTTGTTTTACTTATACTTGGAATTCTCTGTGTAAACCTATGTAACTTCTCTAGGTAGATGAATCACTGTGTACTTTCTCTTGTTTCTATCTGTTACTAATCTTGAGAAACTCATACATTCCCTTTTCACTGTTTCCCGGTCTTAGAGAAGTAGATTTCTTTCGGCGAAAGTGCTGTTTTCACAGTGCTAAGTACTCCCAACTCTATCAACAATGTAGGTTTTACCAGTTTTCTAAGTCTCTCTTATTTTCTTGTACTTATACTTGGAATTCTCTGTGTAAACCTCTGTAACTTCTCTAGGTAGATGAATCACTGTGTACTTTCTCTTCTTTCTATCTGTTACCAATCTTGAGAAACTCATACATTCTCTTTTCACTGTTTCCCGGTCTTAGAGAAGTAGATATCTTTCGGCGAAAGTGCTGTTTTCACAGTGCTAAGTACTCTCAAGTCTATCAACAATGTACGTTTTACCAGTTTTCTAAGTCTCTCTTATTTTCTTGTACTTATACTTGGAATTCTCTGTGTAAACCTCTGTAACTTCTCTACGGAGATGAATCACTGTGTACTTTCTCTTGTTTCTATCTGTTACTAATCTTGAGAAACTCATACATTCTCGGTTACCTGTTTCCCGGTCTTAGAAAAGTAGATTTCTTTCGGCGAAAGTGCTGTTTTCACAATGCTAAGTACTCCCAACTCTATCAACAATGTAGGTTTTACCAGTTTTCTAAGTCTCTCTTATTTTCTTGTACTTATACTTGGAATTCTCTGTGTAAACCTCTGTAACTTCTCTACGTATATGAATCACTGTGTACTTTCTCTTGTTTCTATCTGTTACCAATCTTGAGAAACTCATACATTCTCTTTTCACTGTTTCACGGTCTTAGAGAAGTAGATTTCTTTCTGCGAAAGTGCTGTTTTCACAGTGCTAAGTACTCCGAACCCAATCAACAATGTAAGTTTTACCTGTTTTCTAAGTCTCTCTTATTTTCTTGTACTTATACTTGGAATTCTCTGTGTAAACCTCTGTAACTTCTCTACGTAGATGAATCACTGTGTACTTTCTCTTGTTTCTATCTGTTACCAATCTTGAGAAACTCATACATTTTCTTTTCAGTGTTTCACGGTCTTAGAGAAGTAGATTTCTTTCGGCGAAAGTGTTGTTTTCACAGTGCTAAGTACTCCAAACCCAATCAACAATGTATGTTTTACCAGTTTTCTAAGTCTCTCTTATCTTGTTTTACTTATACTTGGAATTCTCTGTGTAAACCTCTGTAACTTATCTAGGTAGATTAATCACTGTGTACTTTCTCTTGTTTCTATCTGTTACTAATCTTGAGAAACTCATACATTCTCTGTTACCTGTTTCCCGGTGTTAGAGAAGTATATTTCTTTCTGCGAAAGTGCTGTTTTCACAGTGCTAAGTACTCCCAACTCTATAAACAATGTAGGTTTTACCAGTTTTCTAAGTCTCTCTTATTTTCCTGTACTTATACTTGGAATTCTCTGTGTAAACCTCTGTAACTTCTCTAGGTAGATGAATCACTGTGTACTTTCTCTTGTTTCTATCTGTTACCAATCTTGAGAAACTCACACATTCTCTTTTCACTGTTTCACGGTCTTAGAGAAGTAGATTTCTTTCTGCGAAAGTGCTGTTTTCACAGTGCTAAGTACTCCCAACCCAATCAACAATGTAAGTTTTACCAGTATTCTAAGTCTCTCTTATCTTCTTTTACTTATACGTGGAATTTTCTGTGTAAACCTCTGTAACTTCTCTAGGTAGATGAATCACTGTGTACTTTCTCTTGTTTCTATCTGTTACTAATCTTGAGAAACTCATACATTGTCTTTTCACTGTTTCCCGGTCTTAGAGAAGTAGATTTCTTTCGGCGAAAGTGCTGTTTTCACAGTGCTAAGTACTCCCAACTCTATCAACAATGTAGGTTTTACCAGTTTTCTAAGTCTCTCTTATTTCCTTGTACTTATACTTGGAATTCTCTGTGTAAACCTCTCTAACTTTTCTAGGTAGATGAATCACTGTGTACTTTCTCTTGTTTCTATCTGTTACCAATCTTGAGAAACTCATACATTTTCTTTTCAGTGTTTCACGGTCTTAGAGAAGTAGATTTCTTTCAGCGAAAGTGCTGTTTTCACAGTGCTAAGTACTCCAAACCCAATCAACAATGTAAGTTTTACCAGTTTTCTAAGTCTCTCTTATCTTGTTTTACTTATACTTGGAATTCTCTGTGTAAACCTCTGTAACTTCTCTAGGTAGATGAATCACTGTGTACTTTCTCTTGTTTCTATCTGTTACCAATCTAGAGAAACTCATACATTCCCTTTTCACTGTTTCCCGGTCTTAGAGAAGTAGATTTCTTTCGGCGAAAGTGCTGTTTTCACAGTGGTATGTATTCCCAACTCTATCAACAATGTAGGTTTTACCAGTTTTCTAAGTCTCTCTTATTTTCTTGTACTTATACTTGGAATTCTCTGTGTAAACCTCTGTAACTTCTCTAGGTAGATGAATCACTGTGTACTTTCTCTTGTTTCTATCTGTTACTAATCTTGAGAAACTCATACATTCTCTGTTACCTGTTTCCCGGTCTTAGGGAAGTAGATTTCTTTGGGTGAAAGTGCTGTTTTCACAGTGCTAAGTACTCCCAACTCTATCAACAATGTAGGTTTTTCCAGTTTTCTAAGTCTCTCTTATTTTCTTGTACTTATACTTGGAATTCTCTGTGTAAACCTCTGTAACTTCTCTAGGTAGATGAATCACTGTGTACTTTCTCTTGTTTCTATCTGTTACCAATCTTGAGAAACTCATACATTCTCTTTTCACTGTTCCACGGTCTTAGAGAAGTAGATTTCTTTTTGCGAAAGTGCTGTTTTCACAGTGCTAAGTACTCCCAATCCAATCAACAATGTAAGTTTTACCAGTTTTCTAAGTCTCTCTTATCTTCTTTTACTTATACGTGGAATTTTCTGTGTAAACCTCTGTAACTTCTCTAGGTAGATGAATCACTGTGTACTTTCTCTTGTTTCTATCTGTTACCAATCTTGAGAAACTCATACATTCTCTTTTCACTGTTTCCCGGTCTTAGAGAAGTAGATTTCTTTCGGCAAAAGTGCTGTTTTCACAGTGCTAAGTACTCCCAACTCTATCAACAATGTAGGTTTTACCAGTTTTCTAAGTCTCTCTTATTTTCTTGTACTTATACTTGGAATTCTCTGTGTAAACCTCTGTAACTTTTCTAGGTACTTGAATCACTGTGTACTTTCTCTTGTTTCTATCTGTTACCAATCTTGAGAAACTCATACATTTTCTTTTCAGTGTTTCCCGGTCTTAGAGCAGTAGATTTCTTTCGGCGAAAGTGCTGTTTTCACAGTGCTAAGTACTCCAAACCCAATCAACAATGTAAGTTTTACCAGTTTTCTAAGTCTCTCTTATCTTGTTTTACTTATACTTGGAATTCTCTGTGTAAACCTCTGTAACTTCTCTAGGTAGATGAATCACTGTGTACTTTCTCTTGTTTCTATCTGTTACTAATCTTGAGAAACTCATACATTCCCTTTTCACTGTTTCCCGGTCTTAGAGAAGTAGATTTCTTTCGGCGAAAGTGTTGTTTTCACAGTGCTAAGTACTCCCAACTCTATCAACAATGTAGGTTTTACCAGTTTTCTAAGTCTCTCTTATTTTCTTGTACTTATACTTGGAATTCTCTGTGTAAACCTCTGTAACTTCTCTAGGTAGATGAATCACTGTGTACTTTCTCTTCTTTCTATCTGTTACCAATCTTGAGAAACTCATACATTCTCTTTTCATTGTTTCGCGGTCTTAGAGAAGTAGATATCTTTCGGCGAAAGTGCTGTTTTCACAGTGCTAAGTACTCTCAACTCTATCAACAATGTAGGTTTTACCAGTTTTCTAAGTCTCTCTTATTTTCTTGTACTTATACTTGGAATTCTCTGTGTAAACCTCTGTAACTTCTCTACGGAGATGAATCACTGTGTACTTTCTCTTGTTTCTATCTGTTACTAATCTTGAGAAACTCATACATTCTCGGTTACCTGTTTCCCGGTCTTAGAAAAGTAGATTTCTTTCGGCGAAAGTGCTGTTTTCACAATGCTAAGTACTCCCAACTCTATCAACAATGTAGGTTTTACCAGTTTTCTAAGTCTCTCTTATTTTCTTGTACTTATACTTGGAATTCTCTGTGTAAACCTCTGTAACTTCTCTAGGTAGATGAATCACTGTGTACTTTCTCTTGTTTCTATCTGTTACCAATCTTGAGAAACTCATACATTCTCTTTTCACTGTTTCACGGTCTTAGAGAAGTAGATTACTTTCAGCGAAAGTGCTGTTTTCACAGTGCTAAGTACTCCAAACCCAATCAACAATGTAAGTTTTACCAGTTTTCTAAGTCTCTCTTATCTTGTTTTACTTATACTTGGAATTCTCTGTGTAAACCTCTGTAACTTCTCTAGGTAGATGAATCACTGTGTACTTTCTCTTGTTTCTATCTGTTACTAATCTTGATTAACTCATACATTCCCTTGTCACTGTTTCCCGGTCTTAGAGAAGTAGATTTCTTTCGGCGAAAGTGCTGTTTTCACAGTGCTAAGTACTCCCAACTCTATCAACAATGTAGGTTTTACCAGTTTTCTAAGTCTCTCTTATTTTCTTGTACTTATACTTGGAATTCTCTGTGTAAACCTCTGTAACTTTTCTAGGTAGATGAATCACTGTGTACTTTCTCTTGTTTCTATCTGTTACCAATCTTGAGAAACTCATACATTTTCTTTTCAGTGTTTCACGGTCTTAGAGAAGAAGATTTCTTTCGGCGAAAGTGCTGTTTTCACAGTGCTAAGTACTCCAAACCCAATCAACAATGTAAGTTTTACCAGTTTTCTAAGTCTGTCTTATCTTGTTTTACTTATACTTGGAATTCTCTGTGTAAACCTCTGTAACTTCTCTAGGTAGATGAATCACTGTGTACTTTCTCTTGTTTCTATCTGTTACTAATCTTGAGAAACTCATACATTCCCTTTTCACTGTTTCCCGGTCTTAGAGAAGTAGATTTCTTTCGGCGAAAGTGCTGTTTTCACAGTGCTAAGTACTCCCAACTCTATCAACAATGTAGGTTTTACCAGTTTTCCAAGTCTCTCTTATTTTCTTGTACTTATACTTGGAATTCTCTGTGTAAACCTCTGTAACTTCTCTAGGTAGATGAATCACTGTGTACTTTCTCTTGTTTCTATCTGTTACTAATCTTGAGAAACTCATACATTCTCTGTTACCTGTTTCCCGGTCTTAGAAAGTAGATTTCTTTGGGTGAAAGTGCTGTTTTCACAGTGCTAAGTACTCCCAACTCTATCAACAATGTAGGTTTTTCCAGTTTTCTAAGTCTCTCTTATTTTCTTCTACTTATACTTGGAATTCTCTGTGTAAACCTCTGTAACTTCTCTAGGTAGATGAATCACTGTGTACTTTCTCTTGTTTCTATCTGTTACTAATCTTGAGAAACTCATAAATTCTCTGTTACCTGTTTCCCGGTCTTAGAGAAGTAGATTTCTTTCGGCGAAAGTGCTGTTTTCACAGTGCTAAGTACTCCCAACTCTATCAACAATGTAGGTTTTACCAGTTTTCTAAGTCTCTCTTATTTTCTTGTACTTATACTTGGAATTCTCTGTGTAAACCTCTGTAACTTCTCTAGGCAGATGAATCACTGTGTACTTTCTCTTGTTTCTATCTGTTACCAATCTTGAGAAACTCATACATTTTCTTTTCAGTGTTTCACGGTCTTAGAGAAGTAGATTTCTTTCGGCGAAAGTGCTGTTTTCACAGTGCTAAGTACTCCAAACCCAATCAACAATGTAAGTTTTACCAGTTTTCTAAGTCTCTCTTATCTTGTTTTACTTATACTTGGAATTCTCTGTGTAAACCTCTGTAACTTCTCTAGGCAGATGAATCACTGTGTACTTTCTGTTTCTATCTGTTACTAATCTTGAGAAACTCATACATTCTCTGTTACCTGTTTCCCGGTCTTAGAGAAGTAGATTTCTTTGGGTAAAAGTGCTGTTTTCACAGTGCTAAGTACTCCCAACTCTATCAACAATGTAGGTTTTACCAGTTTTCTAAGTCTCTCTTATTTTCTTGTACTTATACTTGGAATTCTCTGTGTAAACCTCTGTAACTTCTCTAGGTAGATGAATCACTGTGTACTTTCTCTTCTTTCTATCTGTTACCAATCTTGAGAAACTCATACATTTTCTTTTCACTGTTTCCCGGTCTTAGAGAAGTAGATTTCTTTCGGCGAAAGTGCTGTTTTCACAGTGCTCAGTACTCCCAACTCTATCAACAATGTAGGTTTTACCAGTTTTCTAAGTCTCTCTGATTTTATTGTACTTATACTTGGAATTCTCTGTGTAAACCTCTGTAACTTCTCTATGTAGATGAATCACTGTGTACTTTCTCTTGTTTCTATCTGTTACCAATCTTGAGAAACTCATACATTCTCTTTTCACTGTTTCACGGTCTTAGAGAGGTAGATTTCTTTCGGCGAAAGTGATGTTTCACAGTGCTAAGTACTCCCAACTCTATCAACAATGTAGGTTTTACCAGTTTTCTAAGTCTCTCTTATTTTCTTGTACTTATACTGGGAATTCTCTGTGCAAACCTCTGTAACTTCTCTAGGTAGATGAATCACTGTGTACTTTCTCTTGTTTCTGTCTGTTACTAATCTTGAGAAACTCATACATTCTCTGTTACCTGTTTCCCGGTCTTAGAGAAGTAGATTTCTTTGGGTGAAAGTGCTGTTTTCACAGTGCTAAGTACTCCCAACTCTATCAACAATGTAGGTTTTTCCAGTTTTCTAAGTCTCTCATATTTTCTTGTACTTATACGTGGAATTCTCTGTGTAACCCTCTGTAAGTTCTCTAGGTAGATGAATCACTGTGTACTTTCTCTTGTTTCTATCTGTTACCAATCTTGAGAAACTCATACATTCTCTTTTCACTGTTTCCCGGTCTGAGAGAAGTAGATTTCTTTCGGCGAAAGTGCTGTTTTCACAGTGCTAAGTACTCCCAACTCTATCAACAATGTAAGTTTTACCAGTTTTCTAAGTCTCTCTTCTTTTCTTGTACTTATACTTGGAATTCTCTGTGTAAACCTCTGTAACTTCTCTAGGTAGATGAATCACTGTGTACTTTCTCTTGTTTCTATCTGTTACCAATCTTGAGAAACTCATACATTCTCTTTTCACTGTTTCACGGTCTTAGAGAAGTAGATTTCTTTCGGCGAAAGTGCTGTTTTCACAGTGCTAAGTACTCCCAACTCTATCAACAATGTAGGTTTTACCAGTTTTCTAAGTCTCTCTTATTTTCTTGTACTTATACTGGGAATTCTCTGTGTAAACCTCTGTAACTTCTCTAGGTAGATGAATCACTGTGTACTTTCTCTTCTTTCTATCTGTTACTAATCTTGAGAAACTCATACATTCTCTGTTACCTGTTTCCCGGTCTTAGAGAAGTAGATTTCTTTGGGTGAAAGTGCTGTTTTCACAGTGCTAAGTACTCCCAACTCTATCAACAATGTAGGTTTTTCCAGTTTTCTAAGTCTCTCATATTTTCTTGTACTTATACGTGGAATTCTCTGTGTAAACCTCTGTAAGTTCTCTAGGTAGATGAATCACTGTGTACTTTCTCTTGTTTCTATCTGTTACCAATCTTGAGAAACTCATACATTCTCTTTTCACTGTTTCCCGGTCTGAGAGAAGTAGATTTCTTTCGGCGAAAGTGCTGTTTTCACAGTGCTAAGTACTCCCAACTCTATCAACAATGTAAGTTTTACCAGTTTTCTAAGTCTCTCTTATTTTCTTGTACTTATACTTGGAATTCTCTGTGTAAACCTCTGTAACTTCTCTAGGTAGATGAATCACTGTGTACTTTCTCTTGTTTCTATCTGTTACCAATATTGAGAAACTCATACATTCTCCTTTCACTGTTTCCCGGTCCTAGAGAAGTATATTTCTTTCGGCGAAAGTGCTGTTTTCACAGTGCTAAGTACTCCCAACCCAATCAACAATGTAGGTTTTACCAGTTTTCTAAGTCTCTCTTATTTTGTTGTACTTATACTTGGAATTTTCTGTGTAAACCACTGTAACTTCTGTAGGTAGATGAATCACTGTGTACATTCTCTTGTTTCTATCTTTTACCCATCTTGAGAAACTCATACATTCTCTTTTCACTGTTTCACGGTCCTAGAAAGGTAGATTTCTTTGGGCGAAAGTGCTGTTTTCACAGTACTAAGTACTCCCAACTCAATCAACAATGTAAGTTTTACCAGTTTTCTACGTCTCTCTTATCTTCTTTTACTTATACTTGGAATTTTCTGTGTGAACCTCTGTAACTTCTCTAGGTAGATGAATCACTGTGTACTTTCTCTTGTTTCTATCTGTTACCAATCTTGAGAAACTCATACATTCTCTTTTCACTGTTTCCCGGTCTTAGAGAAGTAGATTTCTTTCGGCGAAAGTGCTGTTTTCACAGTGCTAAGTACTCCCAACTCTATCAACAATGTAGGTTTTACCAGTTTTCTAAGTCTCTCTTATTTTCTTGTACTTATACTTGGAATTCTCTGTGTAAACCTCTGTAACTTCTCTAGGTAGATGAATCACTGTGTACTTTCTCTTGTTTCTATCTGTTACCAATCTTGAGAAACTCATACATTCTCTTTTCACTGTTTCCCGGTCTTAGAGAAGTAGATTTCTTTGGGTGAAAGTGCTGTTTTCACAGTGCTAAGTACTCCCAACTCTATCAACAATGTAGGTTTTACCAGTTTTCTAAGTCTCTCTTATCTTCTTTTACTTATACGTGGAATTTTCTGTGTAAACCTCTGTAACTTTTCTAGGTAGATAAATCACTGTGTACTTTCTCTTGTTTCTATCTGTTACCAATCTTGAGAAACTCATACATTCTCTTTTCACTTTTTCCCGGTCTTAGAGAAGTAGATTTCTTTCGCGAAAGTGCTGTTTTCACAGTGCTAAGTACTCCCAACTCTATCAACAATGTAGGTTTTACCAGTTTTCTAAGTCTCTCTTATTTTCTTGTACTTATACTTGGAATTCTCTGTGTAAACCTCTGTAACTTCTCTAGGTAGATGAATCACTGTGTACTTTCTCTTGTTTCTATCTGTTACCAATCTTGAGAAACTCATACATTTTCTTTTCAGTGTTTCACCGTCTTAGAGAAGTAGATTTCTTTCGGCGAAAGTGCTGTTTTCACAGTGCTAAGTACTCCAAACCCAATCAACAATGTAAGTTTTACCAGTTTTCTAAGTCTCTCTTATCTTCTTTTACTTATACGTGGAATTTTCTGTGTAAACCTCTGTAACTTCTCTAGGTAGATGAATCACTGTGTACTTTCTCTTGTTTCTATCTGTTACCAATCTTGAGAAACTCATACATTCTCTTTTCACTGTTTCCCGGTCTTAGAGAAGTAGATTTCTTTCGGCGAAAGTGCTGTTTTCACAGTGCTAAGTACTCCCAGCTCTATCAACAATGTAGGTTTTACCAGTTTTCTAAGTCTCTCTTATTTTCTTGTACTTATACTTGGAATTCTCTGTGTAAACCTCTGTAACTTTTCTTGGTAGATGAATCACTGTGTACTTTCTCTTGTTTCTATCTGTTACCAATCTTGAGAAACTCATACATTTTCTTTTCAGTGTTTCACGGTCTTAGAGAAGTAGATTTCTTTCGGCGAAAGTGCTGTTTTCACAGTGCTAAGTACTCCAAACCCAATCAACAATGTAAGTTTTACCAGTTTTCTAAGTCTCTCTTATCTTGTTTTACTTATACTTGGAATTCTCTGTGTAAACCTCTGTAACTTCTCTAGGCAGATGAATCACTGTGTACTTTCTCCTGTTTCTATCTGTTACTAATCTTGAGAAACTCATACATTCCCTTTTCACTGTTTCCCGGTCTTAGAGAAGTAGATTTCTTTCTGCGAAAGTGCTGTTTTCACAGTGCTAAGTACTCTCAACTCTATCAACAATGTAGGTTTTACCAGTTTTCTAAGTCTCTCTTTTTGTCTTGTACTTATACTTGGAATTCTCTGTGTAAACCTCTGTAACTTCTCTAGGTAGATGAATCACTGTGTACTTTCTCTTGTTTCTATCTGTTACTAATCTTGAGAAACTCATACATTCTCTGTTTCCTGTTTCCCGGTCTTAGAGAAGTAGATTTCTTTGGGTAAAAGTGCTGTTTTCACAGTGCTAAGTACTCCCAACTCTATCAACAATGTAGGTTTTACCAGTTTTCTAAGGCTCTCTTATTTTCTTGTACTTATACTTGGAATTCTCTGTGTAAACCTCTGTAACTTCTCTAGGTAGATGAATCACTGTGTACTTTCTCTTCTTTCTATCTGTTACCAATCTTGAGAAACTCATACATTTTCTTTTCACTGTTTCCCGGTCTTAGAGAAGTAGATATCTTTCGGCGAAAGTGCTGTTTTCACAGTGCTAAGTACTCTCAACTCTATCAACAATGTAGGTTTTACCAGTTTTCTAAGTCTCTCTTATTTTCTTGTACTTATACTTGGAATTCTCTGTGTAAACCTCTGTAACTTCTCTACGGAGATGAATCACTGTGTACTTTCTCTTGTTTCTATCTGTTACTAATCTTGAGAAACTCATACATTCTCGGTTACCTGTTTCCCGGTCTTAGATAAGAAGATTTCTTTTGGCGAAAGTGCTGTTTTCACAGTGCTCAGTACTCCCAACTGTATCAACAATGTAGGTTTTACCAGTTTTCTAAGTCTCTCTGATTTTATTGTACTTATACTTGGAATTCTCTGTGTAAACCTCTGTAACTTCTCTAGGTTGATGAATCACTGTGTACTTTCTCTTGTTTCTATCTGTTACCAATCTTGAGAAACTCATACATTCTCTTTTCACTGTTTCACGGTCTTAGAGAGGTAGATTTCTTTCGGCGAAAGTGCTGTTTCACAGTGCTAAGTACTCCCAACTCTATCAACAATGTAGGTTTTACCAGTTTTCTAAGTCTCTCTTATTTTCTTGTACTTATACTGGGAATTCTCTGTGTAAACCTCTGTAACTTCTCTAGGTAGATGAATCACTGTGTACTTTCTCTTGTTTCTGTCTGTTACTAATCTTGACAAACTCATACATTCTCTGTTACCTGTTTCCCGGTCTTAGAGAAGTAGATTTCTTTGGGTGAAAGTGCTGTTTTCACAGTGCTAAGTACTCCCAACTCTATCAACAATGTAGGTTTTTCCAGTTTTCTAAGTCTCTCATATTTTCTTGTACTTATACGTGGAATTCTCTGTGTAAACCTCTGTAAGTTCTCTAGGTAGATGAATCACTGTGTACTTTCTCTTGTTTCTATCTGTTACCAATCTTGAGAAACTCATACATTCTCTTTTCACTGTTTCCCGGTCTGAGAGAAGTAGATTTCTTTCGGCGAAAGTGCTGTTTTCACAGTGCTAAGTACTCCCAACTCTATCAACAATGTAAGTTTTACCAGTTTTCTAAGTCTCTCTTATTTTCTTGTACTTATACTTGGAATTCTCTGTGTAAACCTCTGTAACTTCTATAGGTAGATGAATCACTGTGTACTTTCTCTTGTTTCTATCGGTTACCAATCTTGAGAAACTCATACATTCTCTTTTCACTGTTTCACGGTCTTAGAGAAGTAGATTTCTTTCGGCGAAAGTGCTGTTTTCACAGTGCTAAGTACTCCCAACTCTATCAACAATGTAGGTTTTACCAGTTTTCTAAGTCTCTCTTATTTTCTTGTACTTATACTTGGAATTCTCTGTGTAAACCTCTGTAACTTTTCTAGGTAGATGAATCACTGTGTACTTTCTCTTGTTTCTATCTCTTACTAATATTGAGAAACTCATACATTCTCTTTTCACTGTTTCCCGGTCTTAGAGAAGTAGATTTCTTTCGGCGAAAGTGCTGTTTTCACAGTGCTAAGTACTCTCAACTCTATCAACAATGTAGGTTTTACCAGTTTTCTAAGTCTCTCTTATTTTCTTGTACTTATACTTGGAATTCTCTGTGTAAACCTCTGTAACTTCTCTAGGTAGATGAATCACTGTGTACTTTCTCTTGTTTCTATCTGTTACTAATCTTGAGAAACTCATACATTCTCTGTTACCTGTTTCCCGGTCTTAGAGAAGTAGATTTCTTTGGGTGAAAGTGCTGTTTTCACAGTGCTAAGTACTCCCAACTCTATCAACAATGTAGGTTTTTCCAGTTATCTAAGTCTCTCTTATTTTCTTGTACTTATACTTGGAATTCTCTGTGTAAACCTCTGTAACTTCTCTAGGTAGATGAATCACTGTGTACTTTCTCTTGTTTCTATCTGTTACCAATCTTGAGAAACTCATACATTTTCTTTTCAGTGTTTCACCGTCTTAGAGAATTAGATTTCTTTCGGCGAAAGTGCTGTTTTCACAGTGCTAAGTACTCCCAACCCAATCAACAATGTAAGTTTTACCAGTTTTCTAAGTCTCTCTTATCTTCTTTTACTTATACGTGGAATTTTCTGAGTAAACCTCTGTAACTTCTCTAGGTAGATGAATCACTGTGTACTTTCTCTTGTTTCTATCTGTTACCAATCTTGAGAAACTCATACATTCTCTTTTCACTGTTTCCCGGTCTTAGAGAAGTAGATTTCTTTCGGAGAAAGTGCTGTTTTCACAGTGCTAAGTACTCCCAACTCTATCAACAATGTAGGTTTCACCAGTTTTCTAAGTCTCTCTTATCTTCTTTTACTTATACGTGGAATTTTCTGTGTAAACCTCTGTAACTTCTCTAGGTAGATGAATCACTGTGTACTTTCTCTTGTTTCTATCTGTTACCAATCTTGAGAAACTCATACATTCTCTTTTCACTGTTTCCCGGTCTGAGAGAAGTAGATTTCTTTCGGCGAAAGTGCTGTTTTCACAGTGCTAAGTACTCCCAACTCTATCAACAATGTAAGTTTTACCAGTTATCTAAGTCTCTCTTATCTTCTTTTACTTATACGTGGAATTTTCTGTGTAAACCTCTGTAACTTCTCTAGGTAGATGAATCACTGTGTACTTTCTCTTGTTTCTATCTGTTACCAATATTGAGAAACTCATACATTCTCCTTTCACTGTTTCCCGGTCCTAGAGAAGTATATTTCTTTCGGCGAAAGTGCTGTTTTCACAGTGCTAAGTACTCCCAACCCAATCAACAATGTAGGTTTTACCAGTTTTCTAAGTCTCTCTTATTTTGTTGTACTTATACTTGGAATTTTCTGTGTAAACCACTGTAACTTCTGTAGGAAGATGAATCACTGTGTACATTCAATTGTTTCTATCTTTTACCCATCTTGAGAAACTCATACATTCTCTTTTCACTGTTTCACGGTCCTAGAGAGGTAGATTTCTTTGGGCGAAAGTGCTGTTTTCACAGTACTAAGTACTCCCAACTCAATCAACAATGTAAGTTTTACCAGTTTTCTAAGTCTCTCTTATCTTCTTTTACTTATACTTGGAATTTTCTGTGTGAACCTCTGTAACTTCTCTAGGTAGATGAATCACTGTGTACTTTCTCTTGTTTCTATCTGTTACCAATCTTGAGAAACTCATACATTCTCTTTTCACTGTTTCCCGGTCTTAGAGAAGTAGATTTCTTTCGGCGAAAGTGCTGTTTTCACAGTGCTAAGTACTCCAAACCCAATCAACAATGTAAGTTTTACCAGTTTTCTAAGTCTCTCTTATCTTGTTTTACTTATACTTGGAATTCTCTGTGTAAACCTCTGTAACTTCTCTAGGTAGATGAATCACTGTGTACTTTCTCTTGTTTCTATCTGTTACTAATCTTGAGAAACTCATACTTTCCCTTTTCACTGTTTCCCATTCTTAGAGAAGTAGATTTCTTTCGGCGAAAGTGCTGTTTTCACAGTGCTAAGTACTCCCAACTCTATCAACAATGTAGGTTTTACCAGTTTTCTAAGTCTCTCTTTTTTTCTTGTACTTATACTTGGAATTCTCTGTGTAAACCTCTGTAACTTCTCTAGGTAGATGAATCACTGTGTACTTTCTCTTGTTTCTATCTGTTACCAATCTTGAGAAACTCATACATTCTCTGTTACCTGTTTCCCGGTCTTAGAGAAGTAGATTTCTTTGGGTGAAAGTGCTGTTTTCACAGTGCTAAGTACTCCCAACTCTATCAACAATGTAGGTTTTACTAGTTTTCTAAGTCTCTCTTATTTTCTTGTACTTATACTTGGAATTCTCTGTGTAAACCTCTGTAACTTCTCTAGGTAGATGAATAACTGTGTACTTTCTCTTCTTTCTATCTGTTACCAATCTTGAGAAACTCATACATTCTCTTTTCACTGTTTCACGGTCTTAGAGAGGTAGATTTCTTTCGGCGAAAGTGCTGTTTCACAGTGCTAAGTACTCCCAACTCTATCAACAATGTAGGTTTTACCAGTTTTCTAAGTCTCTCTTATTTTCTTGAACTTATACTTGGAATTCTCTGTGTAAACCTCTGTAACTTCTCTAGGTAGATGAATCACTGTGTACTTTCTCTTGTTTCTATCTGTTACCAATCTTGAGAAACTCATACATTCTCTTTTCACTGTCACGGTCTTAGAGAAGTAGATTTCTTTCGGCGAAAGTGCTGTTTTCACAGTGCTAAGTACTCCCAACTCTATCAACAATGTAGGTTTTACCAGTTTTCTAAGTCTCTCTTATTTTCTTGTACTTATACTTGGAATTCTCTGTGTAAACCTCTGGTAACTTCTCTAGGTAGATGAATTACTGTGTACTTTCTCTTGTTTCTATCTGTTACCAATCTTGAGAAACTCATACATTCTCTTTTCACTGTTTCCCGGTCTTAGAGAAGTAGATTTCTTTCGCGAAAGTGCTGTTTTCACAGTGCTAAGCACTCCCAACTCTATCAACAATGTAGGTTTTACCAGTTTTCTAAGTCTCTCTTATTTTCTTGTACCTATACTTGGAATTCTCTGTGTAAACCTCTGTAACTTCTCTAGGTAGATGAATCACTGTGTACTTTCTCTTGTTTCTATCTGTTACCAATCTTGAGAAACTCATACATTCTCTTTTCACTGTTTCACGGTCTTAGAGAAGTAGATTTCTTTCGGCGAAAGTGCTGTTTTCACAGTGCTAAGTACTCCCAACTCTATCAACAGTGTAGGTTTTACCAGTTTTCTAAGTCTCTCTTATTTTCTTGTACTTATACTTGGAATTCTCTCTGTAAACCTCTGTAACTTCTCTAGGTAGATGAATTACTGTGTACTTTCTCTTGTTTCTATCTGTTACCAATCTTGAGAAACTCATACATTCTCTTTTCACTGTTTCCCGGTCTTAGAGAAGTAGATTTCTTTCGCGAAAGTGCTGTTTTCACAGTGCTAAGCACTCCCAACTCTATCAACAATGTAGGTTTTACCAGTTTTCTAAGTCTCTCTTATTTTCTTGTACCTATACTTGGAATTCTCTGTGTAAACCTCTGTAACTTCTCTAGGTAGATGAATCACTGTGTACTTTCTCTTGTTTCTATCTGTTACCAATCTTGAGAAACTCATACATTTTCTTTTCAGTGTTTCACCGTCTTAGAGAAGTAGATTTCTTTCGGCGAAAGTGCTGTTTTCACAGTGCTAAGTACTCCAAACCCAATCAACAATGTAAGTTTTACCAGTTTTCTAAGTCTCTCTTATCTTCTTTTACTTATACGTGGAATTTTCTGTGTAAACCTCTGTAACTTCTCTAGGTAGATGAATCACTGTGTACTTTCTCTTGTTTCTATCTGTTACCAATCTTGAGAAACTCATAGATTCTCTTTTCACTGTTTCCCGGTCTTAGAGAAGTAGATTTCTTTCGGCGAAAGTGCTGTTTTCACAGTGCTAAGTACTCCCAACTCTATCAAAAATGTAGGTTTTGACAGTTTTCTAAGTCTCTCTTATTTTCTTGTACTTATACTTGAAATTCTCTGTGTAAACCTCTGTAACTTTTCTAGGTAGATGAATCACTGTGTATTTTCTCTTGTTTCTATCTGTTACCAATCTTGAGAAACTCATACATTTTCTTTTCAGTGTTTCACGGACTTAGAGAAGTAGATTTCTTTCGGCGAAAGTGCTGTTTTCACAGTGCTAAGTACTCCAAACCCAATCAACAATGTAAGTTTTACCAGTTTTCTAACTCTCTTATCTTGTTTTACTTATACTTGGAATTCTCCGTGTAAACCTCTGTAACTTCTCTAGGTAGATGAATCACTGTGTACTTTCTCTTGTTTCTATCTGTTACTAATCTTGAGAAACTCATACTTTCCCTTTTCACTGTTTGCCGGTCTTAGAGAAGTAGATTTCTTTGGGTGAAAGTGCTGTTTTCACAGTGCTAAGTACTCCCAACTCTATCAACAATGTAGGTTTTACCAGTTTTCTAAGTCTCTCTTATTTTCTTGTACTTATACTTGGAATTCTCTGTGTAAACCTCTGTAACTTCTCTAGGTAGATGAATCACTGTGTACTTTCTCTTCTTTCTATCTGTTACCAATCTTGAGAAACTCATACATTCTCTTTTCACTGTTTCACGGTCTTAGAGAGGTAGATTTCTTTCGGCGAAAGTGCTGTTTCACAGTGCTAAGTACTCCCAACTCTATCAACAATGTAGGTTTTACCAGTTTTCTAAGTCTCTCTTATTTTCTTGAACTTATACTTGGAATTCTCTGTGTAAACCTCTGTAACTTCTCTAGGTAGATGAATCACTGTGTACTTTCTCTTGTTTCTATCTGTTACTAATGTTGAGAAACTCATACATTCTCTGTTACCTGTTTCCCGGTCTTAGAGAAGTAGATTTCTTTGGGTGAAAGTGCTGTTTTCACAGTGCTAAGTACTCCCAACTCTATCAACAATGTAGGTTTTTCCAGTTTTCTAAGTCTCTCATATTTTCTTGTACTTATACGTGGAATTCTCTGTGTAAACCTCTGTAAGTTCTCTAGGTAGATGAATCACTGTGTACTTTCTCTTGTTTCTATCTGTTACCAATCTTGAGAAACTCATACATTCTCTTTTCACTGTTTCCCGGTCTGAGAGAAGTAGATTTCTTTCGGCGAAAGTGCTGTTTTCACAGTGCTAAGTACTCCTAACTCTATCAACAATGTAAGTTTTACGAGTTTTCTAAGTCTCTCTTATTTTCTTGTACTTATACTTGGAATTCTCTGTGTAAACCTCTGTAACTTCTCTAGGTAGATGAATCACTGTGTACTTTCTCTTGTTTCTATCTGTTACCAATCTTGAGAAACTCATACATTCTCTTTTCACTGTTCACGGTCTTAGAGAAGTAGATTTCTTTCGGCGAAAGTGCTGTTTTCACAGTGCTAAGTACTCCCAACTCTATCAACAATGTAGGTTTTACCAGTTTTCTAAGTCTCTCTTATTTTCTTGTACTTATACTTGGAATTCTCTGTGTAAACCTCTGTAACTTCTCTAGGTAGATGAATTACTGTGTACTTTCTCTTGTTTCTATCTGTTACCAATCTTGAGAAACTCATACATTCTCTTTTCACTGTTTCCCGGTCTTAGAGAAGTAGATTTCTTTCGCGAAAGTGCTGTTTTCACTGTGCTAAGCACTCCCAACTCTATCAACAATGTAGGTTTTACCAGTTTTCTAAGTCTCTCTTATTTTCTTGTACCTATACTTGGAATTCTCTGTGTAAACCTCTGTAACTTCTCTAGGTAGATGAATCACTGTGTACTTTCTCTTGTTTCTATCTGTTACCAATCTTGAGAAACTCATACATTTTCTTTTCAGTGTTTCACCGTCTTAGAGAAGTAGATTTCTTTCGGCGAAAGTGCTGTTTTCACAGTGCTAAGTACTCCAAACCCAATCAACAATGTAAGTTTTACCAGTTTTCTAAGTCTATCTTATCTTCTTTTACTTATACTTTGAATTTTCTGTGTAAACCTCTGTAACTTCTCTAGGTAGATGAATCACTGTGTACTTTCTCTTGTTTCTATCTGTTACCAATCTTGAGAAACTCATAGATTCTCTTTTCACTGTTTCCCGGTCTTAGAGAAGTAGATTTCTTTCGGCGAAAGTGCTGTTTTCACAGTGCTAAGTACTCCCAACTATATCAACAATGTAGGTTTTACCAGTTTTCTAAGTCTCTCTTATTTTCTTGTACTTATACTTGAAATTCTCTGTGTAAACGTCTGTAACTTTTCTAGGTAGATGAATCACTGTGTATTTTCTCTTGTTTCTATCTGTTACCAATCTTGAGAAACTCATACATTTTCTTTTCAGTGTTTCACGGACTTAGAGAAGTAGATTTCTTTCGGCGAAAGTGCTGTTTTCACAGTGCTAAGTACTCCAAACCCAATCAACAATGTAAGTTTTACCAGTTTTCTAAGTCTCTCTTATCTTGTTTTACTTATACTTGGAATTCTCTGTGTAAACCTCTGTAACTTCTCTAGGTAGATGAATCACTGTGTACTTTCTCTTGTTTCTATCTGTTACTAATCTTGAGAAACTCATACTTTCCCTTTTCACTGTTTCCCGGTCTTAGAGAAGTAGATTTCTTTCGGCGAAAGTGCTGTTTTCACAGTGCTAAGTACTCCCAACTCTATCAACAATGTAGGTTTTACCAGTTTTCTAAGTCTCTCTTTTTTTCTTGTACTTATACTTGGAATTCTCTGTGTAAACCTCTGTAACTTCTCTAGGTAGATGAATCACTGTGTACTTTCTCTTGTTTCTATCTGTTACCAATCTTGAGAAACTCATACATTCTCTGTTACCTGTTTCCCGGACTTAGAGAAGTAGATTTCTTTGTGTGAAAGTGCTGTTTTCACAGTGCTAAGTACTCCCAACTCTATCAACAATGTAGGTTTTACCAGTTTTCTAAGTCTCTCTTATTTTCTTGTACTTATACTTGGAATTCTCTGTGTAAACCTCTGTAACTTCTCTAGGTAGATGAATCACTGTGTACTTTCTCTTCTTTCTATCTGTTACCAATCTTGAGAAACTCATACATTCTCTTTTCACTGTTTCACGGTCTTAGAGAGGTAGATTTCTTTCGGCGAAAGTGCTGTTTCACAGTGCTAAGTACTCCCAACTCTATCAACAATGTAGGTTTTACCAGTTTTCTAAGTCTCTCTTATTTTCTTGAACTTATACTTGGAATTCTCTGTGTAAACCTCTGTAACTTCTCTAGGTAGATGAATCACTGTGTACTTTCTCTTGTTTCTAACTGTTACTAATCTTGAGAAACTCATACATTCTCTGTTACCTGTTTCCCGGTCTTAGAGAAGTAGATTTCTTTGGGTGAAAGTGCTGTTTTCACAGTGCTAAGTACTCCCAACTCTATCAACAATGTAGGTTTTTCCAGTTTTCTAAGTCTCTCATATTTTCTTGTACTTATACGTGGAATTCTCTGTGTAAACCTCTGTAAGTTCTCTAGGTAGATGAATCACTGTGTACTTTCTCTTGTTTCTATCTGTTACCAATCTTGAGAAACTCATACATTCTCTTTTCACTGTTTCACGGTCTTAGAGAAGTAGATTTCTTTCGGCGAAAGTGCTGTTTTCACAGTGCTAAGTACTCCAAACCCAATCAACAATGTAAGTTTTACCAGTTTTCTAAGTGTCTCTTATCTTCTTTTACTTATACCTGAAATTTTCTGTGTAAACCTCTGTAACTTCTCTAGGTAGATGAATCACTGTGTACTTTCTCTTATTTCTATCTGTTACAAATCTTGAGAAACTCATACATTCTCTTTTCACTGTTTCCCGGTCTTAGAGAAGTAGATTTCTTTCGGCGAAAGTGCTGTTTTCACAGTGCTAAGTACTCCCAACTCTATCAACAATGTAGGTTTTACCAGTTTTCTAAGTGTCTCTTATTTTCTTGTACTTATACTTGGAATTCTCTGTGTAAACCTCTGTAACTTCTCTAGGTAGATGAATCACTGTGTACTTTCTCTTGTTTCTATCTGTTACCAATCTTGAGAAACTCATAGATTCTCTTTTCACTGTTTCCCGGTCTTAGAGAAGTAGATTTCTTTCGCGGAAGTGCTGTTTTCACAGTGCTAAGTACTCCCAACTCTATCAACAATGTAGGTTTTACCAGTTTTCTAAGTCTCTCTTATTTTCTTGTACTTATACTTGGAATTCTCTGTGTAAACCTCTGTAACTTCTCTAGGTAGATGAATCACTGTGTATTTTCTCTTCTTTCTATCTGTTACCAATCTTGAGAAACTCATACATTGTCTTTTCACTATTTCCCGGTCTTAGAGAAGTAGATTTCTTTCGGCGAAAGTGCTGTTTTCACCCTGGTAAGTACTCCCAACTCAGTTAACAATGTAAGTTTTACCAGTTTTCTAAGTCTCTCTTATTTTCTTGTACTTAAACTTGGAATTTTCTGTGTAAACCTCTATAACTTCTCTAGGTAGATGAATCACTGTGTACTTCTTTTGTTTCTATCTGTTACTAATCTTGAGAAACTCATACATTCTCTGTTACCTGTTTCCTGGTGTTAGAGAAGAAGATTCCTTTCAGCGAAAGTGCTGTTTTCACAGTGCTAAGTACTCTCAACTCTATCAACAGTGAAGGTTTTACCAGTTTCCAAAGTCTCTCTTATTTTCTTGTACTTATACTTGGAATTCTCTGTGTAAACCTCTGTAACTTCTCTAGGTAGATGAATCACTGTGTACTTTCTCTTGTTTCTATCTGTTACCAATCTTGAGAAACTCATACATTCTCTTTTCACTGTTTCCCGGTCTTAGAGAAGTAGATTTCTTTCGGCGAAAGTGCTGTTTTCACAGTGCTAAGTACTCCCAACTCTATCAACAATGTAGGTTTTACCAGTTTTCTAAGTCTCTCTTATTTTCTTGTACTTATACTTGGAATTCTCTGTGTAAACCTCTGTAACTTCTCTAGGTAGATGAATCACTGTGTACTTTCTCTTGTTTCTATCTGTTACCAATCTTGAGAAACTCATAGATTCTCTTTTCACTGTTTCCCGGTCTTAGAGAAGTAGATTTCTTTCGCGAAAGTGCTGTTTTCACAGTGCTAAGTACTCCCAACTCTATCAACAATGTAGGTTTTACCAGTTTTCTAAGTCTCTCTTATTTTCTTGTACTTATACTTGGAATTCTCTGTGTAAACCTCTGTAACTTCTCTAGGTAGATGAATCACTGTGTATTTTCTCTTCTTTCTATCTGTTACCAATCTTGAGAAACTCATACATTGTCTTTTCACTATTTCCCGGTCTTAGAGAAGTAGATTTCTTTCGGCGAAAGTGCTGTTTTCACCCTGGTAAGTACTCCCAACTCAGTTAACAATGTAAGTTTTACCAGTTTTCTAAGTCTCTCTTATTTTCTTGTACTTAAACTTGGAATTTTCTGTGTAAACCTCTATAACTTCTCTAGGTAGATGAATCACTGTGTACTTCTTTTGTTTCTATCTGTTACTAATCTTGAGAAACTCATACATTCTCTGTTACCTGTTTCCTGGTGTTAGAGAAGAAGATTCCTTTCAGCGAAAGTGCTGTTTTCACAGTGCTAAGTACTCTCAACTCTATCAACAGTGAAGGTTTTACCAGTTTCCAAAGTCTCTCTTATTTTCTTGTACTTATACTTGGAATTCTCTGTGTAAACCTCTGTAACTTCTCTAGGTAGATGAATCACTGTGTACTTTCTCTTGTTTCTATCTGTTACCAATCTTGAGAAACTCATACATTCTCTTTTCACTGTTTCCCGGTCTTAGAGAAGTAGATTTCTTTCGGCGAAAGTGCTGTTTTCACAGTGCTAAGTACTCCCAACTCTATCAACAATGTAGGTTTTGCCAGTTTTCTAAGTCTCTCTTATTTTCTTGTACTTATACTTGGAATTCTCTGTGTAAACCTCTGTAACTTCTCTAGGTAGATGAATCACTGTGTAGTTTCTCTTGTTTCTATAAGTTACCAATCTTGAGAAACTCATACATTCTCTTTTCACTGTTTCCCGGTCTTAGAGAAGTAGATTTCTTTCGGCGAAAGCGCTGTTTTCACAGTGCTAAGTACTGCCAACCCAATCAACAATGTATGTTTTACCAGTTTTCTAAGTCTCTCTTATCTTCTTTTACTTATACTTGGAATTTTCTGTGTAAACCTCTGTAACTTCTCTAGGTAGATCAATCACTGTGTACTCTCTCTTGTTTCTATCTGTTACCAATCTTGACAAACTCATACATTGTCTTTTCACTGTTTCGCGGTATTAGAGAAGTAGATTTCTTTCGGCGAAAGTGCTGTTTTCACAGTGCTAAGTACTCCCAACTCTATCAACAATGTAGCTTTTACCAGTTTTCTAAGGCTCTCTTATTTTCTTGTACTTATACTTGGAATTCTCTGTGTAAACCTCTGTAACTTCTCTAGGTAGATGAATCACTGTGTTCTTTCTCTTGTTTCTATCTCTTACCAATCTTGAGAAACTGATACATTCTCTTTTCACTGTTGCACGGTCTTAGAGAAGTAGATTTCTTTCAGCGAAAGTGCTGTTTTCACAGTGCTAAGTACTCCCAACTCCATCAACAATGTAGGTTTTACCAGTTTTCTAAGTCTCTCTTATTTTCTTGTACTTATACTTGGAATTCTCTGTGTAAACCTCTGTAACTTCTCTAGGTAGATGAATCACTGTGTACTTCTTTTGTGTCTATCTGTTACTAATCTTGAGAAACTCATACATTCCCTGTTACCTGTTTCCTGGTGTTAGAGAAGAAGATTTCGTTCGGCGAAAGTGCTGTTTTCACAGTGCTAAGTACTCTCAACTCTATCAACAATGAAGGTTTAACAGTTTCCTAAGTCTCTTTTATTTTCTTGTACTTATACTTGGAATTCTCTGTGTAAACCTGTGTAACTTCTCTAGGTAGATGAATCACTGTGTACTTTCTCTTCTTTCTATCTGTTACCAATCTTGAGAAACTCATACATTCTCTTTTCACTGTTTCATGGTCTTAGAGAAGTAGATTTCTTTGGACGAAAGTGCTGTTTTCACAGTGCTAAGTACTCCCAACTCTATCAACAATGTAGGTTTTACCAGTTTTCTAAGTCTCTCTTATTTTCTTGTACTTATACTTGGAATTCTCTGTGTAAACCTCTGTAACTTCTCTAGGTAGATGAATCACTGTGTACTTTCTCTTGTTTCTATCTGTTACCAATCTTGAGAAACTCATACATTCTCTTTTCACTGTTTCCCGGTCTTAGAGAAGTAGATTTCTTTCGCGAAAGTGCTGTTCTCACAGTGCTAAGTACTTTCAACTCTATCAACAATGTAGGTTTTACCAGTTTTCTAAGTCTCTCTTATTTTCTTGTACTTATACTTGGAATTCTCTGTGTAAACCTCTGTAACTTCTCTAGGTAGATGAATCACTGTGTACTTTCTCTTGTTTCTATCTGTTACCAATCTTGAGAAACTCATACATTCTCTTTTCACTGTTTCACGGTCTTAGAGAGGTAGATTTCTTTCGGCGAAAGTGCTGTTTCACAGTGCTAAGTACTCCCAACTCTATCAACAATGTAGGTTTTACCAGTTTTCTAAGTCTCTCTTATTTTCTTGAACTTATACTTGGAATTCTCTGTGTAAACCTCTGTAACTTCTCTAGGTAGATGAATCACTGTGTACTTTCTCTTGTTTCTAACTGTTACTAATCTTGAGAAACTCATACATTCTCTGTTACCTGTTTCCCGGTCTTAGAGAAGTAGATTTCTTTGGGTGAAAGTGCTGTTTTCACAGTGCTAAGTACTCCCAACTCTATCAACAATGTAGGTTTTTCCAGTTTTCTAAGTCTCTCATATTTTCTTGTACTTATACGTGGAATTCTCTGTGTAAACCTCTGTAAGTTCTCTAGATAGATGAATCACTGTGTACTTTCTCTTGTTTCTATCTGTTACCAATCTTGAGAAACTCATACATTCTCTTTTCACTGTTTCACGGTCTTAGAGAAGTAGATTTCTTTCGGCGGAAGTGCTGTTTTCACAGTGCTAAGTACTCCAAACCCAATCAACAATGTAAGTTTTACCAGTTTTCTAAGTGTCTCTTATCTTCTTTTACTTATACCTGAAATTTTCTGTGTAAACCTCTGTAACTTCTCTAGGTAGATGAATCACTGTGTACTTTCTCTTGTTTCTATCTGTTACAAATCTTGAGAAACTCATACATTCTCTTTTCACTGTTTCCCGGTCTTAGAGAAGTAGATTTCTTTCGGCGAAAGTGCTGTTTTCACAGTGCTAAGTACTCCCAACTCTATCAACAATGTAGGTTTTACCAGTTTTCTAAGTGTCTCTTATTTTCTTGTACTTATACTTGGAATTCTCTGTGTAAACCTCTGTAACTTCTCTAGGTAGATGAATCACTGTGTACTTTCTCTTGTTTCTATGTGTTACCAATCTTGAGAAACTCATACATTCTCTTTTCACTATTTCCCGGTCTTAGAGAAGTAGATTTCTTTCGGCGAAAGTGCTGTTTTCACCGTGGTAAGTACTCCCAACTCAGTTAACAATGTAAGTTTTACCAGTTTTCTAAGTCTCTCTTATTTTCTTGTACTTAAACTTGGAATTTTCTCTGTAAACCTCTGTAACTTCTCTAGGTAGATGAATCACTGAGTACTTCTTTTGTTTCTATCTGTTACTAATCTTGAGAAACTCATACATTCTCTGTTACCTGTTTCCCGGTGTTAGAGAAGTAGATTTCTTTCTGCGAAAGTGCTGTTTTCACAGTGCTAAGTACTCCCAACTCTATCAACAATGTAGGTTTTACCAGTTTTCTAAGTCTCTCTTATTTTCTTGTACTTATACTTGGAATTCTCTGTGTAAACCTCTGTAACTTCTCTAGGTAGATGAATCACTGTGTACTTTCTCTTGTTTCTATCTGTTACCAATCTTGAGAAACTCATAGATTCTCTTTTCACTGTTTCCCGGTCTTAGAGAAGTAGATTTCTTTCGCGAAAGTGCTGTTTTCACAGTGCTAAGTACTCCCAACTCTATCAACAATGTAGGTTTTACCAGTTTTCTAAGTCTCTCTTATTTTCTTGTACTTAAACTTGGAATTTTCTCTGTAAACCTCTGTAACTTCTCTAGGTAGATGAATCACTGTGTACTTTCTCTTGTTTCTATCTGTTACCAATCTTGAGAAACTCATAGATTCTCTTTTCACTGTTTCCCGGTCTTAGAGAAGTAGATTTCTTTCGGCGAAAGTGCTGTTTTCACAGTGCTAAGTACTCCCAACTATATCAACAATGTAGGTTTTACCAGTTTTCTAAGTCTCTCTTATTTTCTTGTACTTATACTTGAAATTCTCTGTGTAAACGTCTGTAACTTTTCTAGGTAGATGAATCACTGTGTATTTTCTCTTGTTTCTATCTGTTACCAATCTTGAGAAACTCATACATTTTCTTTTCAGTGTTTCACGGACTTAGAGAAGTAGATTTCTTTCGGCGAAAGTGCTGTTTTCACAGTGCTAAGTACTCCAAACCCAATCAACAATGTAAGTTTTACCAGTTTTCTAAGTCTCTCTTATCTTGTTTTACTTATACTTGGAATTCTCTGTGTAAACCTCTGTAACTTCTCTAGGTAGATGAATCACTGTGTACTTTCTCTTGTTTCTATCTGTTACTAATCTTGAGAAACTCATACTTTCCCTTTTCACTGTTTCCCGGTCTTAGAGAAGTAGATTTCTTTCGGCGAAAGTGCTGTTTTCACAGTGCTAAGTACTCCCAACTCTATCAACAATGTAGGTTTTACCAGTTTTCTAAGTCTCTCTTTTTTTCTTGTACTTATACTTGGAATTCTCTGTGTAAACCTCTGTAACTTCTCTAGGTAGATGAATCACTGTGTACTTTCTCTTGTTTCTATCTGTTACCAATCTTGAGAAACTCATACATTCTCTGTTACCTGTTTCCCGGACTTAGAGAAGTAGATTTCTTTGTGTGAAAGTGCTGTTTTCACAGTGCTAAGTACTCCCAACTCTATCAACAATGTAGGTTTTACCAGTTTTCTAAGTCTCTCTTATTTTCTTGTACTTATACTTGGAATTCTCTGTGTAAACCTCTGTAACTTCTCTAGGTAGATGAATCACTGTGTACTTTCTCTTGTTTCTATCTGTTACCAATCTTGAGAAACTCATACATTCTCTTTTCACTGTTTCACGGTCTTAGAGAGGTAGATTTCTTTCGGCGAAAGTGCTGTTTCACAGTGCTAAGTACTCCCAACTCTATCAACAATGTAGGTTTTACCAGTTTTCTAAGTCTCTCTTATTTTCTTGAACTTATACTTGGAATTCTCTGTGTAAACCTCTGTAACTTCTCTAGGTAGATGAATCACTGTGTACTTTCTCTTGTTTCTAACTGTTACTAATCTTGAGAAACTCATACATTCTCTGTTACCTGTTTCCCGGTCTTAGAGAAGTAGATTTCTTTGGGTGAAAGTGCTGTTTTCACAGTGCTAAGTACTCCCAACTCTATCAACAATGTAGGTTTTTCCAGTTTTCTAAGTCTCTCATATTTTCTTGTACTTATACGTGGAATTCTCTGTGTAAACCTCTGTAAGTTCTCTAGGTAGATGAATCACTGTGTACTTTCTCTTGTTTCTATCTGTTACCAATCTTGAGAAACTCATACATTCTCTTTTCACTGTTTCACGGTCTTAGAGAAGTAGATTTCTTTCGGCGAAAGTGCTGTTTTCACAGTGCTAAGTACTCCAAACCCAATCAACAATGTAAGTTTTACCAGTTTTCTAAGTGTCTCTTATCTTCTTTTACTTATACCTGAAATTTTCTGTGTAAACCTCTGTAACTTCTCTAGGTAGATGAATCACTGTGTACTTTCTCTTATTTCTATCTGTTACAAATCTTGAGAAACTCATACATTCTCTTTTCACTGTTTCCCGGTCTTAGAGAAGTAGATTTCTTTCGGCGAAAGTGCTGTTTTCACAGTGCTAAGTACTCCCAACTCTATCAACAATGTAGGTTTTACCAGTTTTCTAAGTGTCTCTTATTTTCTTGTACTTATACTTGGAATTCTCTGTGTAAACCTCTGTAACTTCTCTAGGTAGATGAATCACTGTGTACTTTCTCTTGTTTCTATCTGTTACCAATCTTGAGAAACTCATAGATTCTCTTTTCACTGTTTCCCGGTCTTAGAGAAGTAGATTTCTTTCGCGAAAGTGCTGTTTTTTCCCAGTGCTAAGTACTCCCAACTCTATCAACAATGTAGGTTTTACCAGTTTTCTAAGTCTCTCTTATTTTCTTGTACTTATACTTGGAATTCTCTGTGTAAACCTCTGTAACTTCTCTAGGTAGATGAATCACTGTGTATTTTCTCTTCTTTCTATCTGTTACCAATCTTGAGAAACTCATACATTGTCTTTTCACTATTTCCCGGTCTTAGAGAAGTAGATTTCTTTCGGCGAAAGTGCTGTTTTCACCCTGGTAAGTACTCCCAACTCAGTTAACAATGTAAGTTTTACCAGTTTTCTAAGTCTCTCTTATTTTCTTGTACTTAAACTTGGAATTTTCTGTGTAAACCTCTATAACTTCTCTAGGTAGATGAATCACTGTGTACTTCTTTTGTTTCTATCTGTTACTAATCTTGAGAAACTCATACATTCTCTGTTACCTGTTTCCTGGTGTTAGAGAAGAAGATTCCTTTCAGCGAAAGTGCTGTTTTCACAGTGCTAAGTACTCTCAACTCTATCAACAGTGAAGGTTTTACCAGTTTCCAAAGTCTCTCTTATTTTCTTGTACTTATACTTGGAATTCTCTGTGTAAACCTCTGTAACTTCTCTAGGTAGATGAATCACTGTGTACTTTCTCTTGTTTCTATCTGTTACCAATCTTGAGAAACTCATACATTCTCTTTTCACTGTTTCCCGGTCTTAGAGAAGTAGATTTCTTTCGGCGAAAGTGCTGTTTTCACAGTGCTAAGTACTCCCAACTCTATCAACAATGTAGGTTTTACCAGTTTTCTAAGTCTCTCTTATTTTCTTGTACTTATACTTGGAATTCTCTGTGTAAACCTCTGTAACTTCTCTAGGTAGATGAATCACTGTGTACTTTCTCTTGTTTCTATCTGTTACCAATCTTGAGAAACTCATAGATTCTCTTTTCACTGTTTCCCGGTCTTAGAGAAGTAGATTTCTTTCGCGAAAGTGCTGTTTTCACAGTGCTAAGTACTCCCAACTCTATCAACAATGTAGGTTTTACCAGTTTTCTAAGTCTCTCTTATTTTCTTGTACTTATACTTGGAATTCTCTGTGTAAACCTCTGTAACTTCTCTAGGTAGATGAATCACTGTGTATTTTCTCTTCTTTCTATCTGTTACCAATCTTGAGAAACTCATACATTGTCTTTTCACTATTTCCCGGTCTTAGAGAAGTAGATTTCTTTCGGCGAAAGTGCTGTTTTCACCCTGGTAAGTACTCCCAACTCAGTTAACAATGTAAGTTTTACCAGTTTTCTAAGTCTCTCTTATTTTCTTGTACTTAAACTTGGAATTTTCTGTGTAAACCTCTATAACTTCTCTAGGTAGATGAATCACTGTGTACTTCTTTTGTTTCTATCTGTTACTAATCTTGAGAAACTCATACATTCTCTGTTACCTGTTTCCTGGTGTTAGAGAAGAAGATTCCTTTCAGCGAAAGTGCTGTTTTCACAGTGCTAAGTACTCTCAACTCTATCAACAGTGAAGGTTTTACCAGTTTCCAAAGTCTCTCTTATTTTCTTGTACTTATACTTGGAATTCTCTGTGTAAACCTCTGTAACTTCTCTAGGTAGATGAATCACTGTGTACTTTCTCTTGTTTCTATCTGTTACCAATCTTGAGAAACTCATACATTCTCTTTTCACTGTTTCCCGGTCTTAGAGAAGTAGATTTCTTTCGGCGAAAGTGCTGTTTTCACAGTGCTAAGTACTCCCAACTCTATCAACAATGTAGGTTTTGCCAGTTTTCTAAGTCTCTCTTATTTTCTTGTACTTATACTTGGAATTCTCTGTGTAAACCTCTGTAACTTCTCTAGGTAGATGAATCACTGTGTAGTTTCTCTTGTTTCTATAAGTTACCAATCTTGAGAAACTCATACATTCTCTTTTCACTGTTTCCCGGTCTTAGAGAAGTAGATTTCTTTCGGCGAAAGCGCTGTTTTCACAGTGCTAAGTACTGCCAACCCAATCAACAATGTATGTTTTACCAGTTTTCTAAGTCTCTCTTATCTTCTTTTACTTATACTTGGAATTTTCTGTGTAAACCTCTGTAACTTCTCTAGGTAGATCAATCACTGTGTACTCTCTCTTGTTTCTATCTGTTACCAATCTTGACAAACTCATACATTGTCTTTTCACTGTTTCGCGGTATTAGAGAAGTAGATTTCTTTCGGCGAAAGTGCTGTTTTCACAGTGCTAAGTACTCCCAACTCTATCAACAATGTAGCTTTTACCAGTTTTCTAAGGCTCTCTTATTTTCTTGTACTTATACTTGGAATTCTCTGTGTAAACCTCTGTAACTTCTCTAGGTAGATGAATCACTGTGTTCTTTCTCTTGTTTCTATCTCTTACCAATCTTGAGAAACTGATACATTCTCTTTTCACTGTTGCACGGTCTTAGAGAAGTAGATTTCTTTCGGCGAAAGTGCTGTTTTCACAGTGCTAAGTACTCCCAACTCCATCAACAATGTAGGTTTTACCAGTTTTCTAAGTCTCTCTTATTTTCTTGTACTTATACTTGGAATTCTCTGTGTAAACCTCTGTAACTTCTCTAGGTAGATGAATCACTGTGTACTTCTTTTGTGTCTATCTGTTACTAATCTTGAGAAACTCATACATTCCCTGTTACCTGTTTCCTGGTGTTAGAGAAGAAGATTTCGTTCGGCGAAAGTGCTGTTTTCACAGTGCTAAGTACTCTCAACTCTATCAACAATGAAGGTTTAACAGTTTCCTAAGTCTCTTTTATTTTCTTGTACTTATACTTGGAATTCTCTGTGTAAACCTGTGTAACTTCTCTAGGTAGATGAATCACTGTGTACTTTCTCTTGTTTCTATCTGTTACCAATCTTGAGAAACTCATACATTCTCTTTTCACTATTTCATGGTCTTAGAGAAGTAGATTTCTTTGGACGAAAGTGCTGTTTTCACAGTGCTAAGTACTCCCAACTCTATCAACAATGTAGGTTTTACCAGTTTTCTAAGTCTCTCTTATTTTCTTGTACTTATACTTGGAATTCTCTGTGTAAACCTCTGTAACTTCTCTAGGTAGATGAATCACTGTGTACTTTCTCTTGTTTCTATCTGTTACCAATCTTGAGAAACTCATACATTCTCTTTTCACTGTTTCCCGGTCTTAGAGAAGTAGATTTCTTTCGCGAAAGTGCTGTTCTCACAGTGCTAAGTACTTTCAACTCTATCAACAATGTAGGTTTTACCAGTTTTCTAAGTCTCTCTTATTTTCTTGTACTTATACTTGGAATTCTCTGTGTAAACCTCTGTAACTTCTCTAGGTAGATGAATCACTGTGTACTTTCTCTTGTTTCTATCTGTTACCAATCTTGAGAAACTCATACATTCTCTTTTCACTGTTTCACGGTCTTAGAGAGGTAGATTTCTTTCGGCGAAAGTGCTGTTTCACAGTGCTAAGTACTCCCAACTCTATCAACAATGTAGGTTTTACCAGTTTTCTAAGTCTCTCTTATTTTCTTGAACTTATACTTGGAATTCTCTGTGTAAACCTCTGTAACTTCTCTAGGTAGATGAATCACTGTGTACTTTCTCTTGTTTCTAACTGTTACTAATCTTGAGAAACTCATACATTCTCTGTTACCTGTTTCCCGGTCTTAGAGAAGTAGATTTCTTTGGGTGAAAGTGCTGTTTTCACAGTGCTAAGTACTCCCAACTCTATCAACAATGTAGGTTTTTCCAGTTTTCTAAGTCTCTCATATTTTCTTGTACTTATACGTGGAATTCTCTGTGTAAACCTCTGTAAGTTCTCTAGGTAGATGAATCACTGTGTACTTTCTCTTGTTTCTATCTGTTACCAATCTTGAGAAACTCATACATTCTCTTTTCACTGTTTCACGGTCTTAGAGAAGTAGATTTCTTTCGGCGAAAGTGCTGTTTTCACAGTGCTAAGTACTCCAAACCCAATCAACAATGTAAGTTTTACCAGTTTTCTAAGTGTCTCTTATCTTCTTTTACTTATACCTGAAATTTTCTGTGTAAACCTCTGTAACTTCTCTAGGTAGATGAATCACTGTGTACTTTCTCTTGTTTCTATCTGTTACAAATCTTGAGAAACTCATACATTCTCTTTTCACTGTTTCCCGGTCTTAGAGAAGTAGATTTCTTTCGGCGAAAGTGCTGTTTTCACAGTGCTAAGTACTCCCAACTCTATCAACAATGTAGGTTTTACCAGTTTTCTAAGTGTCTCTTATTTTCTTGTACTTATACTTGGAATTCTCTGTGTAAACCTCTGTAACTTCTCTAGGTAGATGAATCACTGTGTACTTTCTCTTGTTTCTATGTGTTACCAATCTTGAGAAACTCATACATTCTCTTTTCACTGTTTCCCGGTCTTAGAGAAGTAGATTTCATTCGCGAAAGTGCTGTTTTCACAGTGCTAAGTACTTTCAACTCTATCAACAATGTAGGTTTTACCAGTTTTCTAAGTCTCTCTTATTTTCTTGTACTTATACTTGGAATTCTGTGTGTAAACCTCTGTAACTTCTCTAGGTAGATGATTCACTGTGTACTTTCTCTTCTTTCTATCTGTTACCAATCTTGAGAAACTCATACATTCTCTTTTCACTATTTCCCGGTCTTAGAGAAGTAGATTTCTTTCGGCGAAAGTGCTGTTTTCACCGTGGTAAGTACTCCCAACTCAGTTAACAATGTAAGTTTTACCAGTTTTCTAAGTCTCTCTTATTTTCTTGTACTTAAACTTGGAATTTTCTCTGTAAACCTCTGTAACTTCTCTAGGTAGATGAATCACTGAGTACTTCTTTTGTTTCTATCTGTTACTAATCTTGAGAAACTCATACATTCTCTGTTACCTGTTTCCCGGTGTTAGAGAAGTAGATTTCTTTCTGCGAAAGTGCTGTTTTCACAGTGCTAAGTACTCCCAACTCTATCAACAATGTAGGTTTTACCAGTTTTCTAAGTCTCTCTTATTTTCTTGTACTTATACTTGGAATTCTCTGTGTAAGCCTCTGTAACTTCTCTAGGTAGATGAATCACTGTGTACTTTCTCTTGTTTCTATCTGTTACCAATCTTGAGAAACTCATAGATTCTCTTTTCACTGTTTCCCGGTCTTAGAGAAGTAGATTTCTTTCGCGAAAGTGCTGTTTTCACAGTGCTAAGTACTCCCAACTCTATCAACAATGTAGGTTTTACCAGTTTTCTAAGTCTCTCTTATTTTCTTGTACTTAAACTTGGAATTTTCTCTGTAAACCTCTGTAACTTCTCTAGGTAGATGAATCACTGTGTACTTTCTCTTGTTTCTATCTGTTACCAATCTTGAGAAACTCATAGATTCTCTTTTCACTGTTTCCCGGTCTTAGAGAAGTAGATTTCTTTCGGCGAAAGTGCTGTTTTCACAGTGCTAAGTACTCCCAACTATATCAACAATGTAGGTTTTACCAGTTTTCTAAGTCTCTCTTATTTTCTTGTACTTATACTTGAAATTCTCTGTGTAAACGTCTGTAACTTTTCTAGGTAGATGAATCACTGTGTATTTTCTCTTGTTTCTATCTGTTACCAATCTTGAGAAACTCATACATTTTCTTTTCAGTGTTTCACGGACTTAGAGAAGTAGATTTCTTTCGGCGAAAGTGCTGTTTTCACAGTGCTAAGTACTCCAAACCCAATCAACAATGTAAGTTTTACCAGTTTTCTAAGTCTCTCTTATCTTGTTTTACTTATACTTGGAATTCTCTGTGTAAACCTCTGTAACTTCTCTAGGTAGATGAATCACTGTGTACTTTCTCTTGTTTCTATCTGTTACTAATCTTGAGAAACTCATACTTTCCCTTTTCACTGTTTCCCGGTCTTAGAGAAGTAGATTTCTTTCGGCGAAAGTGCTGTTTTCACAGTGCTAAGTACTCCCAACTCTATCAACAATGTAGGTTTTACCAGTTTTCTAAGTCTCTCTTTTTTTCTTGTACTTATACTTGGAATTCTCTGTGTAAACCTCTGTAACTTCTCTAGGTAGATGAATCACTGTGTACTTTCTCTTGTTTCTATCTGTTACCAATCTTGAGAAACTCATACATTCTCTGTTACCTGTTTCCCGGACTTAGAGAAGTAGATTTCTTTGTGTGAAAGTGCTGTTTTCACAGTGCTAAGTACTCCCAACTCTATCAACAATGTAGGTTTTACCAGTTTTCTAAGTCTCTCTTATTTTCTTGTACTTATACTTGGAATTCTCTGTGTAAACCTCTGTAACTTCTCTAGGTAGATGAATCACTGTGTACTTTCTCTTGTTTCTATCTGTTACCAATCTTGAGAAACTCATACATTCTCTTTTCACTGTTTCACGGTCTTAGAGAGGTAGATTTCTTTCGGCGAAAGTGCTGTTTCACAGTGCTAAGTACTCCCAACTCTATCAACAATGTAGGTTTTACCAGTTTTCTAAGTCTCTCTTATTTTCTTGAACTTATACTTGGAATTCTCTGTGTAAACCTCTGTAACTTCTCTAGGTAGATGAATCACTGTGTACTTTCTCTTGTTTCTAACTGTTACTAATCTTGAGAAACTCATACATTCTCTGTTACCTGTTTCCCGGTCTTAGAGAAGTAGATTTCTTTGGGTGAAAGTGCTGTTTTCACAGTGCTAAGTACTCCCAACTCTATCAACAATGTAGGTTTTTCCAGTTTTCTAAGTCTCTCATATTTTCTTGTACTTATACGTGGAATTCTCTGTGTAAACCTCTGTAAGTTCTCTAGGTAGATGAATCACTGTGTACTTTCTCTTGTTTCTATCTGTTACCAATCTTGAGAAACTCATACATTCTCTTTTCACTGTTTCACGGTCTTAGAGAAGTAGATTTCTTTCGGCGAAAGTGCTGTTTTCACAGTGCTAAGTACTCCAAACCCAATCAACAATGTAAGTTTTACCAGTTTTCTAAGTGTCTCTTATCTTCTTTTACTTATACCTGAAATTTTCTGTGTAAACCTCTGTAACTTCTCTAGGTAGATGAATCACTGTGTACTTTCTCTTATTTCTATCTGTTACAAATCTTGAGAAACTCATACATTCTCTTTTCACTGTTTCCCGGTCTTAGAGAAGTAGATTTCTTTCGGCGAAAGTGCTGTTTTCACAGTGCTAAGTACTCCCAACTCTATCAACAATGTAGGTTTTACCAGTTTTCTAAGTGTCTCTTATTTTCTTGTACTTATACTTGGAATTCTCTGTGTAAACCTCTGTAACTTCTCTAGGTAGATGAATCACTGTGTACTTTCTCTTGTTTCTATCTGTTACCAATCTTGAGAAACTCATAGATTCTCTTTTCACTGTTTCCCGGTCTTAGAGAAGTAGATTTCTTTCGCGAAAGTGCTGTTTTTTCCCAGTGCTAAGTACTCCCAACTCTATCAACAATGTAGGTTTTACCAGTTTTCTAAGTCTCTCTTATTTTCTTGTACTTATACTTGGAATTCTCTGTGTAAACCTCTGTAACTTCTCTAGGTAGATGAATCACTGTGTATTTTCTCTTCTTTCTATCTGTTACCAATCTTGAGAAACTCATACATTGTCTTTTCACTATTTCCCGGTCTTAGAGAAGTAGATTTCTTTCGGCGAAAGTGCTGTTTTCACCCTGGTAAGTACTCCCAACTCAGTTAACAATGTAAGTTTTACCAGTTTTCTAAGTCTCTCTTATTTTCTTGTACTTAAACTTGGAATTTTCTGTGTAAACCTCTATAACTTCTCTAGGTAGATGAATCACTGTGTACTTCTTTTGTTTCTATCTGTTACTAATCTTGAGAAACTCATACATTCTCTGTTACCTGTTTCCTGGTGTTAGAGAAGAAGATTCCTTTCAGCGAAAGTGCTGTTTTCACAGTGCTAAGTACTCTCAACTCTATCAACAGTGAAGGTTTTACCAGTTTCCAAAGTCTCTCTTATTTTCTTGTACTTATACTTGGAATTCTCTGTGTAAACCTCTGTAACTTCTCTAGGTAGATGAATCACTGTGTACTTTCTCTTGTTTCTATCTGTTACCAATCTTGAGAAACTCATACATTCTCTTTTCACTGTTTCCCGGTCTTAGAGAAGTAGATTTCTTTCGGCGAAAGTGCTGTTTTCACAGTGCTAAGTACTCCCAACTCTATCAACAATGTAGGTTTTACCAGTTTTCTAAGTCTCTCTTATTTTCTTGTACTTATACTTGGAATTCTCTGTGTAAACCTCTGTAACTTCTCTAGGTAGATGAATCACTGTGTACTTTCTCTTGTTTCTATCTGTTACCAATCTTGAGAAACTCATAGATTCTCTTTTCACTGTTTCCCGGTCTTAGAGAAGTAGATTTCTTTCGCGAAAGTGCTGTTTTCACAGTGCTAAGTACTCCCAACTCTATCAACAATGTAGGTTTTACCAGTTTTCTAAGTCTCTCTTATTTTCTTGTACTTATACTTGGAATTCTCTGTGTAAACCTCTGTAACTTCTCTAGGTAGATGAATCACTGTGTATTTTCTCTTCTTTCTATCTGTTACCAATCTTGAGAAACTCATACATTGTCTTTTCACTATTTCCCGGTCTTAGAGAAGTAGATTTCTTTCGGCGAAAGTGCTGTTTTCACCCTGGTAAGTACTCCCAACTCAGTTAACAATGTAAGTTTTACCAGTTTTCTAAGTCTCTCTTATTTTCTTGTACTTAAACTTGGAATTTTCTGTGTAAACCTCTATAACTTCTCTAGGTAGATGAATCACTGTGTACTTCTTTTGTTTCTATCTGTTACTAATCTTGAGAAACTCATACATTCTCTGTTACCTGTTTCCTGGTGTTAGAGAAGAAGATTCCTTTCAGCGAAAGTGCTGTTTTCACAGTGCTAAGTACTCTCAACTCTATCAACAGTGAAGGTTTTACCAGTTTCCAAAGTCTCTCTTATTTTCCTGTACTTATACTTGGAATTCTCTGTGTAAACCTCTGTAACTTCTCTAGGTAGATGAATCACTGTGTACTTTCTCTTGTTTCTATCTGTTACCAATCTTGAGAAACTCATACATTCTCTTTTCACTGTTTCCCGGTCTTAGAGAAGTAGATTTCTTTCGGCGAAAGTGCTGTTTTCACAGTGCTAAGTACTCCCAACTCTATCAACAATGTAGGTTTTGCCAGTTTTCTAAGTCTCTCTTATTTTCTTGTACTTATACTTGGAATTCTCTGTGTAAACCTCTGTAACTTCTCTAGGTAGATGAATCACTGTGTAGTTTCTCTTGTTTCTATAAGTTACCAATCTTGAGAAACTCATACATTCTCTTTTCACTGTTTCCCGGTCTTAGAGAAGTAGATTTCTTTCGGCGAAAGCGCTGTTTTCACAGTGCTAAGTACTGCCAACCCAATCAACAATATATGTTTTACCAGTTTTCTAAGTCTCTCTTATCTTCTTTTACTTATACTTGGAATTTTCTGTGTAAACCTCTGTAACTTCTCTAGGTAGATCAATCACTGTGTACTCTCTCTTGTTTCTATCTGTTACCAATCTTGACAAACTCATACATTGTCTTTTCACTGTTTCGCGGTATTAGAGAAGTAGATTTCTTTCGGCGAAAGTGCTGTTTTCACAGTGCTAAGTACTCCCAACTCTATCAACAATGTAGCTTTTACCAGTTTTCTAAGGCTCTCTTATTTTCTTGTACTTATACTTGGAATTCTCTGTGTAAACCTCTGTAACTTCTCTAGGTAGATGAATCACTGTGTTCTTTCTCTTGTTTCTATCTCTTACCAATCTTGAGAAACTGATACATTCTCTTTTCACTGTTGCACGGTCTTAGAGAAGTAGATTTCTTTCGGCGAAAGTGCTGTTTTCACAGTGCTAAGTACTCCCAACTCCATCAACAATGTAGGTTTTACCAGTTTTCTAAGTCTCTCTTATTTTCTTGTACTTATACTTGGAATTCTCTGTGTAAACCTCTGTAACTTCTCTAGGTAGATGAATCACTGTGTACTTCTTTTGTGTCTATCTGTTACTAATCTTGAGAAACTCATACATTCCCTGTTACCTGTTTCCTGGTGTTAGAGAAGAAGATTTCGTTCGGCGAAAGTGCTGTTTTCACAGTGCTAAGTACTCTCAACTCTATCAACAATGAAGGTTTAACAGTTTCCTAAGTCTCTTTTATTTTCTTGTACTTATACTTGGAATTCTCTGTGTAAACCTGTGTAACTTCTCTAGGTAGATGAATCACTGTGTACTTTCTCTTGTTTCTATCTGTTACCAATCTTGAGAAACTCATACATTCTCTTTTCACTGTTTCATGGTCTTAGAGAAGTAGATTTCTTTGGACGAAAGTGCTGTTTTCACAGTGCTAAGTACTCCCAACTCTATCAACAATGTAGGTTTTACCAGTTTTCTAAGTCTCTCTTATTTTCTTGTACTTATACTTGGAATTCTCTGTGTAAACCTCTGTAACTTCTCTAGGTAGATGAATCACTGTGTACTTTCTCTTGTTTCTATCTGTTACCAATCTTGAGAAACTCATACATTCTCTTTTCACTGTTTCCCGGTCTTAGAGAAGTAGATTTCTTTCGCGAAAGTGCTGTTCTCACAGTGCTAAGTACTTTCAACTCTATCAACAATGTAGGTTTTACCAGTTTTCTAAGTCTCTCTTATTTTCTTGTACTTATACTTGGAATTCTCTGTGTAAACCTCTGTAACTTCTCTAGGTAGATGAATCACTGTGTACTTTCTCTTGTTTCTATCTGTTACCAATCTTGAGAAACTCATACATTCTCTTTTCACTGTTTCACGGTCTTAGAGAGGTAGATTTCTTTCGGCGAAAGTGCTGTTTCACAGTGCTAAGTACTCCCAACTCTATCAACAATGTAGGTTTTACCAGTTTTCTAAGTCTCTCTTATTTTCTTGAACTTATACTTGGAATTCTCTGTGTAAACCTCTGTAACTTCTCTAGGTAGATGAATCACTGTGTACTTTCTCTTGTTTCTAACTGTTACTAATCTTGAGAAACTCATACATTCTCTGTTACCTGTTTCCCGGTCTTAGAGAAGTAGATTTCTTTGGGTGAAAGTGCTGTTTTCACAGTGCTAAGTACTCCCAACTCTATCAACAATGTAGGTTTTTCCAGTTTTCTAAGTCTCTCATATTTTCTTGTACTTATACGTGGAATTCTCTGTGTAAACCTCTGTAAGTTCTCTAGGTAGATGAATCACTGTGTACTTTCTCTTGTTTCTATCTGTTACCAATCTTGAGAAACTCATACATTCTCTTTTCACTGTTTCACGGTCTTAGAGAAGTAGATTTCTTTCGGCGAAAGTGCTGTTTTCACAGTGCTAAGTACTCCAAACCCAATCAACAATGTAAGTTTTACCAGTTTTCTAAGTGTCTCTTATCTTCTTTTACTTATACCTGAAATTTTCTGTGTAAACCTCTGTAACTTCTCTAGGTAGATGAATCACTGTGTACTTTCTCTTGTTTCTATCTGTTACAAATCTTGAGAAACTCATACATTCTCTTTTCACTGTTTCCCGGTCTTAGAGAAGTAGATTTCTTTCGGCGAAAGTGCTGTTTTCACAGTGCTAAGTACTCCCAACTCTATCAACAATGTAGGTTTTACCAGTTTTCTAAGTGTCTCTTATTTTCTTGTACTTATACTTGGAATTCTCTGTGTAAACCTCTGTAACTTCTCTAGGTAGATGAATCACTGTGTACTTTCTCTTGTTTCTATGTGTTACCAATCTTGAGAAACTCATACATTCTCTTTTCACTGTTTCCCGGTCTTAGAGAAGTAGATTTCATTCGCGAAAGTGCTGTTTTCACAGTGCTAAGTACTTTCAACTCTATCAACAATGTAGGTTTTACCAGTTTTCTAAGTCTCTCTTATTTTCTTGTACTTATACTTGGAATTCTGTGTGTAAACCTCTGTAACTTCTCTAGGTAGATGATTCACTGTGTACTTTCTCTTCTTTCTATCTGTTACCAATCTTGAGAAACTCATACATTCTCTTTTCACTATTTCCCGGTCTTAGAGAAGTAGATTTCTTTCGGCGAAAGTGCTGTTTTCACCGTGGTAAGTACTCCCAACTCAGTTAACAATGTAAGTTTTACCAGTTTTCTAAGTCTCTCTTATTTTCTTGTACTTAAACTTGGAATTTTCTCTGTAAACCTCTGTAACTTCTCTAGGTAGATGAATCACTGAGTACTTCTTTTGTTTCTATCTGTTACTAATCTTGAGAAACTCATACATTCTCTGTTACCTGTTTCCCGGTGTTAGAGAAGTAGATTTCTTTCTGCGAAAGTGCTGTTTTCACAGTGCTAAGTACTCCCAACTCTATCAACAATGTAGGTTTTACCAGTTTTCTAAGTCTCTCTTATTTTCTTGTACTTATACTTGGAATTCTCTGTGTAAACCTCTGTAACTTCTCTAGGTAGATGAATCACTGTGTACTTTCTCTTGTTTCTATCTGTTACCAATCTTGAGAAACTCATACATTCTCTTTTCACTGTTTCCCGGTCTTAGAGAAGTAGATTTCTTTCGCGAAAGTGCTGTTTTCACAGTGCTAAGTACTCCCAACTCTATCAACAATGTAGGTTTTACCTGTTTTCTAAGTCTCTCTTATTTTCTTGTACTTATACTTGGAATTCTCTGTGTAAACCTCTGTAACTTCTCTAGGTAGATGAATCACTGTGTATTTTCTCTTCTTTCTATCTGTTACCAATCTTGAGAAACTCATACATTCTCTTTTCACTATTTCCCGGTCTTAGAGAAGTAGATTTCTTTCGGCGAAAGTGCTGTTTTCACCCTGGTAAGTACTCCCAACTCAGTTAACAATGTAAGTTTTACCAGTTTTCTAAGTCTCTCTTATTTTCTTGTACTTAAACTTGGAATTTTCTGTGTAAACCTCTATAACTTCTCTAGGTAGATGAATCACTGTGTACTTCTTTTGTTTCTATCTGTTACTAATCTTGAGAAACTCATACATTCTCTGTTACCTGTTTCCTGGTGTTAGAGAAGAAGATTTCTTTCAGCGAAAGTGCTGTTTTCACAGTGCTAAGTACTCTCAACTCTATCAACAGTGAAGGTTTTACCAGTTTCCAAAGTCTCTCTTATTTTCTTGTACTTATACTTGGAATTCTCTGTGTAAACCTCTGTAACTTCTCTAGGTAGATGAATCACTGTGTACTTTCTCTTGTTTCTATCTGTTACCAATCTTGAGAAACTCATACATTCTCTTTTCACTGTTTCCCGGTCTTAGAGAAGTAGATTTCTTTCGCGAAAGTGCTGTTTTCACAGTGCTAAGTACTTTCAACTCTATCAACAATGTAGGTTTTACCAGTTTTCTAAGTCTCTCTTATTTTCTTGTACTTATACTTGGAATTCTCTGTGTAAACCTCTGTAACTTCTCTAGGTAGATGAATCACTGTGTACTTTCTCTTCTTTCTATCTGTTACCAATCTTGAGAAACTCATACATTCTCTTTTCACTATTTCCCGGTCTTAGAGAAGTAGATTTCTTTCGGCGAAAGTGCTGTTTTCACCGTGGTTAGTACTCCCAACTCAGTTAACAATGTAAGTTTTACCAGTTTTCTAAGTCTCTCTTATTTTCTTGTACTTAAACTTGGAATTTTCTGTGTAAACCTCTGTAACTTCTCTAGGTAGATGAATCACTGAGTACTTCTTTTGTTTCTATCTGTTACTAATCTTGAGAAACTCATACATTCTCTGTTACCTGTTTCCCGGTGTTAGAGAAGTAGATTTCTTTCTGCGAAAGTGCTGTTTTCACAGTGATAAGTACTCCCAACTCTATCAACAATGTAGGTTTTACCAGTTTTCTAAGTCTCTCTTATTTTCTTGTAGTTATACTTGGAATTCTCTGTGTAAACCTCTGTAACTTCTCTAGGTAGATGAATCACTGTGTACTTTCTCTTGTTTCTATCTGTTACCAATCTTGAGAAACTCATACATTCTCTTTTCACTGTTTCCCGGTCTTAGAGAAGTTGATTTCTTTCGGCGAAAGTGCTGTTTTCACAGTGCTAAGTACTCCCAACTCAATAAACAATGTAAGTTTTACCAGTTTTCTAAGTCTCTCTTATCTACTTTTACTTATACTTGGAATTTTCTGTGTGAACCTCTGTGACTTCTCAAGGTAGATGAATCACTGTGTACTTTCTCTTGTTTCTATCTGTTACCAATCTTGAGAAACTCATACATTCTCTTTTTACTGTTTCACGGTCTTAGAGAAGTAGATTTCTTTCGGCGAAAGTGCTGTTTTCACAGTGCTAAGTACTCCCAACTCAATCAACAATGTAAGTTTTACCAGTTTTCTAAGTCTCTCTTATCTTCTTTTACTTATACTTGGAATTTTCTGTGTAAACCTCTGTAACTTCTCTAGGTAGATGAATCACTGTGTACTCTCTCTTGTTTCTATCTGTTACCAATCTTGACAAACTCATACATTGTCTTTTCACTGTTTCGCGGTATTAGTGAAGTAGATTTCTTTCTGCGAAAGTGCTGTTTTCACAGTGCTAAGTACTCCCAACTCTATCAACAATGTAGCTTTTACCAGTTTTCTAAGGCTCTCTTATTTTCTTGTACTTATACTTGGAATTCTCTGTGTAAACCTCTGTAACTTCTCTAGGTAGATGAATCACTGTGTTCTTTCTCTTGTTTCTATCTCTTACCAATCTTGAGAAACTGATACATTCTCTTTTCACTGTTTCACGGTCTTAGAGAAGTAGATTTCTTTCGGCAAAAGTGCTGTTTTCACAGTGCTAAGTACTCCCAACTCCATCAACAATGTAGGTTTTACCAGTTCTCTAAGTCTCTCTTATTTTCTTGTACTTATACTTGGAATTCTCTGTGTAAACCTCTGTAACTTCTCTAGGTAGATGAATCACTGTGTACTTCTTTTGTGTCTATCTGTTACTAATCTTGAGAAACTCATACATTCTCTGTTACCTGTTTCCTGGTGTTAGAGAAGAGTATTTCTTTCGGCGAAAGTGCTGTTTTCACAGTGCTAAGTACTCTCAACTCTATCAACAATGAAGGTTTTAACAGTTCCCTAAGTCTCTCTTATTTTCTTGTACTTATACTTGGAATTCTCTGTGTAAACCTGTGTAACTTCTCTAGGTAGATGAATCACTGTGTACTTTCTCTTGTTTCTATCTGTTACCAATCTTGAGAAACTCATACATTCTCTTTTCACTGTTTCATGGTCTTAGAGAAGTAGATTTCTTTGGGCGAAAGTGCTGTTTTCACAGTGCTAAGTACTCCCAACTCAATCAACAATGTAAGTTTTACCAGTTCTCTAAGTCTCTCTTATCTTCTTTTACTTATACTTGGAATTTTCTGTGTAAACCTCTGTAACTTCTCTAGGTAGATGAATCACTGTGTACTTTCTCTTGTTTCTATCTGTTACCAATCTTGAGAAACTCATACATTCTCTTTTCACTGTTTCCCGGTCTTAGAGAAGTAGATTTCTTTCGGCGAAAGTGCTGTTTTCACAGTGCTAAGTACTCCCAACTCTATCAACAATGTAGGTTTTACCAGTTTTCTAAGTCTCTCTTATTTTCTTGTACTTATACTTGGAATTCTCTGTGTAAACCTCTGTAACTTCTCTAGGTAGATGAATCACTGTGTACTTTCTCTTGTTTCTATCTGTTACCAATCTTGAGAAACTCATAGATTCTCTTTTCACTGTTTCCCGGTCTTAGAGAAGTAGATTTCTTTCGCGAAAGTGCTGTTTTCACAGTGCTAAGTACTCCCAACTCTATCAACAATGTAGGTTTTACCAGTTTTCTAAGTCTCTCTTATTTTCTTGTACTTATACTTGGAATTCTCTGTGTAAACCTCTGTAACTTCTCTAGGTAGATGAATCACTGTGTATTTTCTCTTCTTTCTATCTGTTACCAATCTTGAGAAACTCATACATTGTCTTTTCACTATTTCCCGGTCTTAGAGAAGTAGATTTCTTTCGGCGAAAGTGCTGTTTTCACCCTGGTAAGTACTCCCAACTCAGTTAACAATGTAAGTTTTACCAGTTTTCTAAGTCTCTCTTATTTTCTTGTACTTAAACTTGGAATTTTCTGTGTAAACCTCTATAACTTCTCTAGGTAGATGAATCACTGTGTACTTCTTTTGTTTCTATCTGTTACTAATCTTGAGAAACTCATACATTCTCTGTTACCTGTTTCCTGGTGTTAGAGAAGAAGATTCCTTTCAGCGAAAGTGCTGTTTTCACAGTGCTAAGTACTCTCAACTCTATCAACAGTGAAGGTTTTACCAGTTTCCAAAGTCTCTCTTATTTTCTTGTACTTATACTTGGAATTCTCTGTGTAAACCTCTGTAACTTCTCTAGGTAGATGAATCACTGTGTACTTTCTCTTGTTTCTATCTGTTACCAATCTTGAGAAACTCATACATTCTCTTTTCACTGTTTCCCGGTCTTAGAGAAGTAGATTTCTTTCGGCGAAAGTGCTGTTTTCACAGTGCTAAGTACTCCCAACTCTATCAACAATGTAGGTTTTGCCAGTTTTCTAAGTCTCTCTTATTTTCTTGTACTTATACTTGGAATTCTCTGTGTAAACCTCTGTAACTTCTCTAGGTAGATGAATCACTGTGTAGTTTCTCTTGTTTCTATAAGTTACCAATCTTGAGAAACTCATACATTCTCTTTTCACTGTTTCCCGGTCTTAGAGAAGTAGATTTCTTTCGGCGAAAGCGCTGTTTTCACAGTGCTAAGTACTGCCAACCCAATCAACAATGTATGTTTTACCAGTTTTCTAAGTCTCTCTTATCTTCTTTTACTTATACTTGGAATTTTCTGTGTAAACCTCTGTAACTTCTCTAGGTAGATCAATCACTGTGTACTCTCTCTTGTTTCTATCTGTTACCAATCTTGACAAACTCATACATTGTCTTTTCACTGTTTCGCGGTATTAGAGAAGTAGATTTCTTTCGGCGAAAGTGCTGTTTTCACAGTGCTAAGTACTCCCAACTCTATCAACAATGTAGCTTTTACCAGTTTTCTAAGGCTCTCTTATTTTCTTGTACTTATACTTGGAATTCTCTGTGTAAACCTCTGTAACTTCTCTAGGTAGATGAATCACTGTGTTCTTTCTCTTGTTTCTATCTCTTACCAATCTTGAGAAACTGATACATTCTCTTTTCACTGTTGCACGGTCTTAGAGAAGTAGATTTCTTTCGGCGAAAGTGCTGTTTTCACAGTGCTACGTACTCCCAACTCCATCAACAATGTAGGTTTTACCAGTTTTCTAAGTCTCTCTTATTTTCTTGTACTTATACTTGGAATTCTCTGTGTAAACCTCTGTAACTTCTCTAGGTAGATGAATCACTGTGTACTTCTTTTGTGTCTATCTGTTACTAATCTTGAGAAACTCATACATTCCCTGTTACCTGTTTCCTGGTGTTAGAGAAGAAGATTTCGTTCGGCGAAAGTGCTGTTTTCACAGTGCTAAGTACTCTCAACTCTATCAACAATGAAGGTTTAACAGTTTCCTAAGTCTCTTTTATTTTCTTGTACTTATACTTGGAATTCTCTGTGTAAACCTGTGTAACTTCTCTAGGTAGATGAATCACTGTGTACTTTCTCTTGTTTCTATCTGTTACCAATCTTGAGAAACTCATACATTCTCTTTTCACTGTTTCATGGTCTTAGAGAAGTAGATTTCTTTGGACGAAAGTGCTGTTTTCACAGTGCTAAGTACTCCCAACTCTATCAACAATGTAGGTTTTACCAGTTTTCTAAGTCTCTCTTATTTTCTTGTACTTATACTTGGAATTCTCTGTGTAAACCTCTGTAACTTCTCTAGGTAGATGAATCACTGTGTACTTTCTCTTGTTTCTATCTGTTACCAATCTTGAGAAACTCATACATTCTCTTTTCACTGTTTCCCGGTCTTAGAGAAGTAGATTTCTTTCGCGAAAGTGCTGTTCTCACAGTGCTAAGTACTTTCAACTCTATCAACAATGTAGGTTTTACCAGTTTTCTAAGTCTCTCTTATTTTCTTGTACTTATACTTGGAATTCTCTGTGTAAACCTCTGTAACTTCTCTAGGTAGATGAATCACTGTGTACTTTCTCTTGTTTCTATCTGTTACCAATCTTGAGAAACTCATACATTCTCTTTTCACTGTTTCACGGTCTTAGAGAGGTAGATTTCTTTCGGCGAAAGTGCTGTTTCACAGTGCTAAGTACTCCCAACTCTATCAACAATGTAGGTTTTACCAGTTTTCTAAGTCTCTCTTATTTTCTTGAACTTATACTTGGAATTCTCTGTGTAAACCTCTGTAACTTCTCTAGGTAGATGAATCACTGTGTACTTTCTCTTGTTTCTAACTGTTACTAATCTTGAGAAACTCATACATTCTCTGTTACCTGTTTCCCGGTCTTAGAGAAGTAGATTTCTTTGGGTGAAAGTGCTGTTTTCACAGTGCTAAGTACTCCCAACTCTATCAACAATGTAGGTTTTTCCAGTTTTCTAAGTCTCTCATATTTTCTTGTACTTATACGTGGAATTCTCTGTGTAAACCTCTGTAAGTTCTCTAGGTAGATGAATCACTGTGTACTTTCTCTTGTTTCTATCTGTTACCAATCTTGAGAAACTCATACATTCTCTTTTCACTGTTTCACGGTCTTAGAGAAGTAGATTTCTTTCGGCGAAAGTGCTGTTTTCACAGTGCTAAGTACTCCAAACCCAATCAACAATGTAAGTTTTACCAGTTTTCTAAGTGTCTCTTATCTTCTTTTACTTATACCTGAAATTTTCTGTGTAAACCTCTGTAACTTCTCTAGGTAGATGAATCACTGTGTACTTTCTCTTGTTTCTATCTGTTACAAATCTTGAGAAACTCATACATTCTCCTTTCACTGTTTCCCGGTCTTAGAGAAGTAGATTTCTTTCGGCGAAAGTGCTGTTTTCACAGTGCTAAGTACTCCCAACTCTATCAACAATGTAGGTTTTACCAGTTTTCTAAGTGTCTCTTATTTTCTTGTACTTATACTTGGAATTCTCTGTGTAAACCTCTGTAACTTCTCTAGGTAGATGAATCACTGTGTACTTTCTCTTGTTTCTATGTGTTACCAATCTTGAGAAACTCATACATTCTCTTTTCACTGTTTCCCGGTCTTAGAGAAGTAGATTTCATTCGCGAAAGTGCTGTTTTCACAGTGCTAAGTACTTTCAACTCTATCAACAATGTAGGTTTTACCAGTTTTCTAAGTCTCTCTTATTTTCTTGTACTTATACTTGGAATTCTGTGTGTAAACCTCTGTAACTTCTCTAGGTAGATGATTCACTGTGTACTTTCTCTTCTTTCTATCTGTTACCAATCTTGAGAAACTCATACATTCTCTTTTCACTATTTCCCGGTCTTAGAGAAGTAGATTTCTTTCGGCGAAAGTGCTGTTTTCACCGTGGTAAGTACTCCCAACTCAGTTAACAATGTAAGTTTTACCAGTTTTCTAAGTCTCTCTTATTTTCTTGTACTTAAACTTGGAATTTTCTCTGTAAACCTCTGTAACTTCTCTAGGTAGATGAATCACTGAGTACTTCTTTTGTTTCTATCTGTTACTAATCTTGAGAAACTCATACATTCTCTGTTACCTGTTTCCCGGTGTTAGAGAAGTAGATTTCTTTCTGCGAAAGTGCTGTTTTCACAGTGCTAAGTACTCCCAACTCTATCAACAATGTAGGTTTTACCAGTTTTCTAAGTCTCTCTTATTTTCTTGTACTTATACTTGGAATTCTCTGTGTAAACCTCTGTAACTTCTCTAGGTAGATGAATCACTGTGTACTTTCTCTTGTTTCTATCTGTTACCAATCTTGAGAAACTCATACATTCTCTTTTCACTGTTTCCCGGTCTTAGAGAAGTAGATTTCTTTCGCGAAAGTGCTGTTTTCACAGTGCTAAGTACTCCCAACTCTATCAACAATGTAGGTTTTACGTGTTTTCTAAGTCTCTCTTATTTTCTTGTACTTATACTTGGAATTCTCTGTGTAAACCTCTGTAACTTCTCTAGGTAGATGAATCACTGTGTATTTTCTCTTCTTTCTATCTGTTACCAATCTTGAGAAACTCATACATTCTCTTTTCACTATTTCCCGGTCTTAGAGAAGTAGATTTCTTTCGGCGAAAGTGCTGTTTTCACCCTGGTAAGTACTCCCAACTCAGTTAACAATGTAAGTTTTACCAGTTTTCTAAGTCTCTCTTATTTTCTTGTACTTAAACTTGGAATTTTCTCTGTAAACCTCTATAACTTCTCTAGGTAGATGAATCACTGTGTACTTCTTTTGTTTCTATCTGTTACTAATCTTGAGAAACTCATACATTCTCTGTTACCTGTTTCCTGGTGTTAGAGAAGAAGATTTCTTTCAGCGAAAGTGCTGTTTTCACAGTGCTAAGTACTCTCAACTCTATCAACAGTGAAGGTTTTACCAGTTTCCAAAGTCTCTCTTATTTTCTTGTACTTATACTTGGAATTCTCTGTGTAAACCTCTGTAACTTCTCTAGGTAGATGAATCACTGTGTACTTTCTCTTGTTTCTATCTGTTACCAATCTTGAGAAACTCATACATTCTCTTTTCACTGTTTCCCGGTCTCAGAGAAGTAGATTTCTTTCGCGAAAGTGCTGTTTTCACAGTGCTAAGTACTTTCAACTCTATCAACAATGTAGGTTTTACCAGTTTTCTAAGTCTCTCTTATTTTCTTGTACTTATACTTGGAATTCTCTGTGTAAACCTCTGTAACTTCTCTAGGTAGATGAATCACTGTGTACTTTCTCTTCTTTCTATCTGTTACCAATCTTGAGAAACTCATACATTCTCTTTTCACTATTTCCCGGTCTTAGAGAAGTAGACTTCTTTCGGCGAAAGTGCTGTTTTCACCGTGGTTAGTACTCCCAACTCAGTTAACAATGTAAGTTTTACCAGTTTTCTAAGTCTCTCTTATTTTCTTGTACTTAAACTTGGAATTTTCTGTGTAAACCTCTGTAACTTCTCTAGGTAGATGAATCACTGAGTACTTCTTTTGTTTCTATCTGTTACTAATCTTGAGAAACTCATACATTCTCTGTTACCTGCTTCCCGGTGTTAGAGAAGTAGATTTCTTTCTGCGAAAGTGCTGTTTTCACAGTGCTAAGTACTCCCAACTCTATCAACAATGTAGGTTTTACCAGTTTTCTAAGTCTCTCTTATTTTCTTGTACTTATACTTGGAATTCTCTGTGTAAACCTCTGTAACTTCTCTAGGTAGATGAATCACTGTGTACTTTCTCTTGTTTCTATCTGTTACCAATCTTGAGAAACTCATACATTCTCTTTTCACTGTTTCCCGGTCTTAGAGAAGTTGATTTCTTTCGGCGAAAGTGCTGTTTTCACAGTGCTAAGTACTCCCAACTCAATAAACAATGTAAGTTTTACCAGTTTTCTAAGTCTCTCTTATCTACTTTTACTTATACTTGGAATTTTCTGTGTGAACCTCTGTGACTTCTCAAGGTAGATGAATCACTGTGTACTTTCTCTTGTTTCTATCTGTTACCAATCTTGAGAAACTCATACATTCTCTTTTTACTGTTTCACGGTCTTAGAGAAGTAGATTTCTTTCGGCGAAAGTGCTGTTTTCACAGTGCTAAGTACTCCCAACTCAATCAACAATGTAAGTTTTACCAGTTTTCTAAGTCTCTCTTATCTTCTTTTACTTATACTTGGAATTTTCTGTGTAAACCTCTGTAACTTCTCTAGGTAGATGAATCACTGTGTACTCTCTCTTGTTTCTATCTGTTACCAATCTTGACAAACTCATACATTGTCTTTTCACTGTTTCGCGGTATTAGAGAAGTAGATTTCTTTCTGCGAAAGTGCTGTTTTCACAGTGCTAAGTACTCCCAACTCTATCAACAATGTAGCTTTTACCAGTTTTCTAAGGCTCTCTTATTTTCTTGTACTTATACTTGGAATTCTCTGTGTAAACCTCTGTAACTTCTCTAGGTAGATGAATCACTGTGTTCTTTCTCTTGTTTCTATCTCTTACCAATCTTGAGAAACTGATACATTCTCTTTTCACTGTTTCACGGTCTTAGAGAAGTAGATTTCTTTCGGCAAAAGTGCTGTTTTCACAGTGCTAAGTACTCCCAACTCCATCAACAATGTAGGTTTTACCACTTCTCTAAGTCTCTCTTATTTTCTTGTACTTATACTTGGAATTCTCTGTGTAAACCTCTGTAACTTCTCTAGGTAGATGAATCACTGTGTACTTCTTTTGTGTCTATCTGTTACTAATCTTGAGAAACTCATACATTCTCTGTTACCTGTTTCCTGGTGTTAGAGAAGAATATTTCTTTCGGCGAAAGTGCTGTTTTCACAGTGCTAAGTACTCTCAACTCTATCAACAATGAAGGTTTTAACAGTTCCCTAAGTCTCTCTTATTTTCTTGTACTTATACTTGGAATTCTCTGTGTAAACCTGTGTAACTTCTCTAGGTAGATGAATCACTGTGTACTTTCTCTTGTTTCTATCTCTTACCAATCTTGAGAAACTCATACATTCTCTTTTCACTGTTTCATGGTCTTAGAGAAGTAGATTTCTTTGGGCGAAAGTGCTGTTTTCACAGTGCTAAGTACTCCCAACTCAATCAACAATGTAAGTTTTACCAGTTCTCTAAGTCTCTCTTATCTTCTTTTACTTATACTTGGAATTTTCTGTGTAAACCTCTGTAACTTCTCTAGGTAGATGAATCACTGTGTACTTTCTCTTGTTTCTATCTGGTGCCAATCTTGAGAAACTCATACATTCTCTTTTCACTGTTTCCCGGTCTTAGAGAAGTAGATTTCTTTCGGCGAAAGTGCTGTTTTCACAGTGCTAAGTACTCCCAACTCTATCAACAATGTAGGTTTTACCAGTTTTCTAAGTCTCTCTTATTTTCTTGTACTTATACTTGGAATTCTCTGTGTAAACCTCTGTAACTTCTCTAGGTAGATGAATCACTGTGTACTTTCTCTTGCTTCTATCTGTTACCAATCTTGAGAAACTCATACATTCTCTTTTCACTGTTTCCCGGTCTTAGAGAAGTAGATTTCTTTCGCGAAAGTGCTGTTTTCACAGTGCTAAGTACTTTCAACTCTATCAACAATGTAGGTTTTACCAGTTATCTAAGTCTCTCTTATTTTCTTGTACTTATACTTGGAATTCTCTGTGTAAACCTCTGTAACTTCTCTAGGTAGATGAATCACTGTGTACTTTCTCTTCTTTCTATCTGTTACCAATCTTGAGAAACTCATACATTCTCTTTTCACTATTTCCCGGTCTTAGAGAAGTAGATTTCTTTCGGCGAAAGTGCTGTTTTCACAGTGCTAAGTACTCCCAACTCTATCAACACTGTAGCTTTTACCAGTTTTCTAAGGCTCTCTTTTTTTCTTGTACTTATACTTGGAATTCTCTGTGTAAACCTCTGTAACTTCTCTAGGTAGATGAATCACTGTGTACTTTCTCTTGTTTCTATCTCTTACCAACCTTGAGAAACTGATACATTCTCTTTTCACTGTTTCACAGTCTTAGAGAAGTAGATTTCTTTCGGCAAAAGTGCTCTTTTCACAGTGCTCAGTACTCCCAACTCCATCAACAATGTAGGTTTTACCAGTTTTCTAAGTCTCTCTTATTTTCTTGTACTTAAACTTGGAATTTTCTGTGTAAACCTCTGTAACTTCTCTAGGTAGATGAATCACTGAGTATTTCTTTTGTTTCTATCTGTTACTAATCTTGAGAAACTCATACATTCTCTGTTACCTGTTTCCCGGTGTCAGAGAAGTAGATTTCTTTCTGCGAAAGTGCTGTTTTCACAGTGCTAAGTACTCCCAATTCTATCAACAATGTAGGTTTTACCAGTTTTCTAAGTCTCTCTTATATTCTTGTATTTAAACTTGGAATTTTCTGTGTAAACCTCTGTAACTTCTCTAGGTAGATGAATCACTGTGTACTTCTTTTGTTTCTATCTGTTACTAATCTTGAGAAACTCATACATTCTCTGTTACCTGTTTCCTGGTGTTAGAGAAGATGATTTCTTTCGGCGAAAGTGCTGTTTTCACAGTGCTAAGTACTCTCAACTCTATCAACAATGAAGGTTTTAACAGTTTCCTAAGTCTCTCTTATTTTCTTGTACTTATACTTGGAATTCTCTGTGTAAACCTGTGTAACTTCTCTAGGTAGATGAATCACTGTGTACTTTCTCTTGTTTCTATCTGTTACCAATCTTGAGAAACTCATACATTCTCTTTTCACTGTTTCATGGTCTTAGAGAAGTAGATTTCTTTGGGCGAAAGTGCTGTTTTCACAGTGCTGAGTACTCCCAACTCAATCAACAATGTAAGTTTTACCAGTTTTCTAAGCCTCTCTTATCTTCTTTTACTTATACTTGGAATTTTCTCTGTAAACCTCAGTAACTTCTCTAGGTAGATGAATCACTGTGTACTTTCTCTTGTTTCTATCTGTTACAAATCTTCAGAAACTCATACATTCTCTTTTCACTGTTTCCCGGTCTTAGAGAAGTAGATTTCTTTCGGCGAAAGTGCTGTTTTCACAGTGCTAAGTACTCCCAACTCTATCAACAATGTAGGTTTTACCAGTTTTCTAAGTCTCTCTTATTTTCTTGTACTTATACTTGGAATTCTCTGTGTAAACCTCTGTAACTTCTCTAGGTAGATGAATCACTGTGCACTTTCTCTTGTTTCTATCTGTTACCAATCTTGAGAAACTCATACATTCTCTTTTCACTGTTTCCCGGTCTTAGAGAAATAGATTTCTTTCGCGAAAGTGCTGTTTTCACAGTGCTAAGTACTTTCAACTCTATCAACAATGTAGGTTTTACCAGTTTTCTAAGTCTCTCTTATTTTCTTGTACTTATACTTGGAATTCTCTGTGTAAACCTCTGTAACTTCTCTAGGTAGATGAATCACTGTGTACTTTCTCTTGTTTCTATCTGTTATTAATCTTGAGAAACTCATACATTCTCTGTTACCTGTTTCCCGGTCTTACAGAAGTAGACTTCTATGGGTGAAAGTGCTGTTTTCACAGTGCTAAGTACTCCCAACTCTATCAACAATGTAGGTTTTTCCAGTTTTCTAAGTCTCTCTTGTTTTCTTGTACTTATACTTGGAATTCTCTGTGTAAACCTCTGTAACTTCTCTAGGTAGATGAATCACTGTGTACTTTCTCTTGTTTCTATCTGTTACTAATCTTGAGAAACTCATACATTCTCTGATACCTGTTTCCCGGTGTTAGAGAAGTATATTTCTTTCTGCGAAAGTGCTGTTTTCACAGTGCTAAGTACTCCCAACCCAATCAACAATGTAAGTTTTACCAGTTTTCTAAGTCTCTCTTATCTTCTTTTACTTATACGTGGAATTTTCTGTGTAAACCTCTGTAACTGGTCTAGGTAGATGAATCACTGTGTACTTCTCCTGTTTCTATCTGTTACCAATCTTGAGAAACTCATACATTCTCTTTTCACTGTTTCCTGGTCTTTTAGAAGTAGATTTCTTTCGGCGAAAGTGCTGTTTTCACAGTGCTAAGTACTCCCAACTCTATCAACAATGTAGGTTTTACCAGTTTTCAAAGTCTCTTTTATTTTCTTGTACTTATACTTGGATTTCTCTGTGTAAACCTCTGTAACTTTTCTAGGTAGATGAATCACTGTGTACTTTCTCTTGTTTCTATCTGTTACCAATCTTGAGAAACTCATACATTTTCTTTTCAGTGTTTCACGGTCTTAGAGAAGTAGATTTCTTTCGGCGAAAGTGCTGTTTTCACAGTGCTAAGTACTCCAAACCCAATCAACAATGTAAGTTTTACCAGTTTTCTAAGTCTCTCTTATCTTGTTTTACTTATAATTGGAATTCTCTGTGTAAACCTCTGTAACTTCTCTAGGTAGATGAATCACTGTGTACTTTCTCTTGTTTCTATCTGTTACCAATCTTGAGAAACTCATACATTCTCTTTTCACTGTTTCCCGGTCTTAGAGAAATAGATTTCTTTCGCGAAAGTGCTGTTTTCACAGTGCTAAGTACTTTCAACTCTATCAACAATGTAGGTTTTACCAGTTTTCTAAGTCTCTCTTATTTTCTTGTACTTATACTTGGAATTCTCTGTGTAAACCTCTGTAACTTCTCTAGGTAGATGAATCACTGTGTACTTTCTCTTCTTTCTATCTGTTACCAATCTTGAGAAACTCATACATTCTCTTTTCACTATTTCCCGGTCTTAGAGAAGTAGATTTCTTTCGGCGAAAGTGCTGTTTTCACCGTGGTTAGTACTCCCAACTCAGTTAACAATGTAAGTTTTACCAGTTTTGTAAGTCTCTCTTATTTTCTTGTACTTAAACTTGGAATTTTCAGTGTAAACCTCTGTAACTTCTCTAGGTAGATGAATCACTGAGTACTTCTTTTGTTTCTATCTGTTACTAATCTTGAGAAACTCATACATTCTCTGTTACCTGTTTCCCGGTGTTAGAGAAGTAAATTTCTTTCTGCGAAAGTGCTGTTTTCACAGTGCTAAGTACTCCCAACTCTATCAACAATGTAGGTTTTACCAGTTTTCTAAGTCTCTCTTATTTTCTTGTACTTATACTTGGAATTCTCTGTGTAAACCTCTGTAACTTCTCTAGGTAGATGAATCACTGTGTACTTTCCCTTGTTTCTATCTGTTACCAATCTTGAGAAACTCATACATTCTCTTTTCACTGTTTCCCGGTCTTAGAGAAGTTGATTTCTTTCGGCGAAAGTGCTGTTTTCACAGTGCTAAGTACTCCCAACTCAATCAACAATGTAAGTTTTACCAGTTTTCTAAGTCTCTCTTATCTTCTTTTACTTATACTTGGAATTTTCTGTGTAAACCTCTGTAACTTCTCTAGGTAGATGAATCACTGTGTACTTTCTCTTGTTTCTATCTGTTACCAATCTTGAGAAACTCATACATTCTCTTTTCACTGTTTCCCGGTCTTAGAGAAGTAGATTTCTTTCGGCGAAAGTGCTGTTTTCACAGTGCTAAGTACTCCCAACTCTATCAACAATGTAGGTTTTACCAGTTTTCTAAGTCTCTCTTATTTTCTTGTACTTATACTTGGAATTCTCTGTGTAAACCTCTGTAACTTCTCTAGGTAGATGAATCACTGAGTACTTCTTTTGTTTCTATCTGTTACTAATCTTGAGAAACTCATACATTCTCTGTTACCTGTTTCCCGGTGTTAGAGAAGTAGATTTCTTTCTGTGAAAGTGCTGTTTTCACAGTGCTAAGTACTCCCAACTCTATCAACAATGTAGGTTTTACCAGTTTTCTAACTCTCTCTTATTTTCTTGTACTTATACTTGGAATTCTCTGTGTAAACCTCTGTAACTTCTCTAGGTAGATGAATTACTGTGTACTTTCTCTTGTTTCTATCTGTTACCAATCTTGAGAAACACATACATTCTCTTTTCACTGTTTCCCGGTCTTAGAGAAGTAGATTTCTTTCGGCGAAAGTGCTGTTTTCTCAGTGTTAAGTACTCCCAACCCAATCAACAATGCAAGTTTTACCAGTTTTCTAAGTCTCTCTTATCTTCTTTTACTTATACTTTGAATTTTCTGTGTAAACCTCTGTAACTTCTCTAGGTAGATGAATCACTGTGTACTTTCTCTTGTTTCTATCTGTTACCAATCTTGAGAAACTCATACATTCTCTTTTCACTATTTCCCGGTCTTAGAGAAGTAGATTTCTTTCGGCGAAAGTGCTGTTTTCACAGTGCTAAGTACTCCCAACTCTATCAACAATGTAGGTTTTACCAGTTTTCTAACTCTCTCTTACTTTCTTGTACTTATACTTGGAATTCTCTGTGTAAACCTCTGTAACTTCTCTAGGTAGATGAATCACTGTGTACTTTCTCTTGCTTCTATCTGTTACCAATCTTGAGAAACTCATACATTCTCTTTTCAGTGTTTCCCGGTCTTAGAGAAGTAGATTTCTTTCGCGAAAGTGCTGTTTTCACAGTGCTAAGTACTCCCAACTCTATCAACAATGTAGGTTTTACCAGTTTTCTAAGTCTCTCTTATTTTCTTGTACTTATACTTGGAATTCTCTGTGTAAACCTCTGTAAATTCTCTAGGTAGATGAATCACTGTGTACTTTCTCTTCTTTCTATCTGTTACCAATCTTGAGAAACTCATACATTCTCTTTTCACTATTTCCCGGTCTTAGAGAAGTAGATTTCTTTCGGCGAAAGTGCTGTTTTCACCGTGGTAAGTACTCCCAACTCAGTTAACAATGTAAGTTTTACCAGTTTTCTAAGTCTCTCTTATTTTCTTGTACTTAAACTTGGTATTTTCTGTGTAAACGTCTGTAACTACTCTAGGTAGATGAATCACTGAGTACTTCTTTTGTTTCTATCTGTTACTAATCTTGAGAAACTCATACATTCCCTGTTACCTGTTTCAGGGTGTTAGAGAAGTAGATTTATTTCTGCGAAAGTGCTGTTTTCACAGTGCTAAGTACTCCCAACTCTATCAACAATGTAGGTTTTACCAGTTTTCTAACTCTCTCTTATTTTCTTGTACTTATACTTGGAATTCTCTGTGTAAACCTCTGTAACTTCTCTAGGTAGATGAATCACTGTGTACTTTCTCTTGTTTCTATCTGTTACCAATCTTGAGAAACACATACATTCTCTTTTCACTGTTTCCCGGTCTTAGAGAAGTAGATTTCTTTCGGCGACAGTGCTGTTTTCACAGTGCTAAGTACTCCCAACTCTATCAACAATGTAGGTTTTACCAGTTTTCTAAGTCTCTCTTATTTTCTTGTACTTATACTTGGAATTCTCTGTGTAAACCTCTGTAACTTCTCTAGGTAGATGAATAACTGTGTACTTTCTCTTGTTTCTATCTGTTACCAATCTTGAGAAACTCATACATTCTCTTTTCACTGTTTCGCGGTATTAGAGAAGTAGATTTCTTTCGGCGAAAGTGCTGTTTTCACAGTGCTAAGTACTCCCAACTCTATCAACAATGTAGCTTTTACCAGTTTTCTAAGGCTCTCTTTTTTTCTTGTACTTATACTTGGAATTCTCTGTGTAAACCTCTGTAACTTCTCTAGGTAGATGAATCACTGTGTACTTTCTCTTGTTTCTATCTCTTACCAACCTTGAGAAACTGATACATTCTCTTTTCACTGTTTCACGGTCTTAGAGAAGTAGATTTCTTTCGGCAAAAGTGCTGTTTTCACAGTGCTCAGTACTCCCAACTCCATCATCAATGTAGGTTTTACCAGTTTTCTAAGTCTCTCTTATTTTCTTGTACTTATACTTGGAATTCTCTGTGTAAACCTCTGTAACTTCTCTAGGTAGATGAATCACTGTGTACTTCTTTTGTTTCTATCTGTTACTAATCTTGCGAAACTCATACATTCTCTGTTACCTGTTTCCTGGTGTTAGAGAAGAAGATTTCTTTCGGCGAAAGTGCTGTTTTCACAGTGCTAAGTACTCTCAACTCTATCAACAATGAAGGTTTTAACAGTTTCCTAAGTTTCTCTTATTTTCTTGTACTTATACTTGGAATTCTCTGTGTAAACCTCTGTAACTTCTCTAGGTAGATGAATCACTGTGTACTTTCTCTTGCTTCTATCTGTTACCAATCTGGAGAAACTCATATATTCTCTTTTCACTGTTTCATGGTGTTAGAGAAGTAGATTTCTTTCGGCGAAAGTGCTGTTTTCACAGTGCTAAGTACTCCCAACTCAATCAACAATGTAAGTTTTACCAGTTTTCTAAGTCTCTCTTATCTTCTTTTACTTATACTTGGAATTCTCTGTGTAAACCTCTGTAACTTCTCTAGGTAGATGAATCACTGTGTACTTTCTCTTCTTTCTGTCTGTTACCAATCTTGAGAAATTCATACATTCTCTTTTCACTGTTTCCCTGTCTTAGAGAAGTAGATTTCTTTCGGCGAAAGTGCTGTTTTCACAGTGCTAAGTACTCCCAACTCTATCAACAATGTAGGTTTTACCAGTTTTCTAAGTCTCTCTTATTTTCTTGTACTTATACTTGGAATTCTCTGTGTAAACCTCTGTAACTTCTCTAGGTAGATGAATCACTGTGTACTTTCTCTTGTTTCTATCTGTTACCAATCTTGAGAAACACATACATTCTCTTTTCACTGTTTCCCGGTCTTAGAGAAGTAGATTTCTTTCGCGAAAGTGCTGTTTTCACACTGCTAAGTACTCCCAACTCTATCACCAATGTAGGTTTTACCAGTTTTCTAAGTCTCTCTTATTTTCTTGTACTTATACATGGAATTCTCTGTGTAAACCTCTGTAACTTCTCTAGGTAGATGAATCACTGTGTACTTTCTCTTCTTTCTATCTGTTACCAATCTTGAGAAACTCATATATTCTCTTTTCACTATTTCCCGGTCTTAGAGAAGTAGATTTCTTTCGGCGAAAGTGCTGTTTTCACCGTGGTAAGTACTCCCAACTCAGTTAACAATGTAAGTTTTACCAGTTTTCTAAGTCTCTGTTATTTTCTTGTACTTAAACTTCGAATTTTCTGTGTAAACCTCTGTAACTTCTCTAGGTAGATGAATCACTGAGTACTTCTTTTGTTTCTATCTGTTACTAATCTTGAGAAACTCATACATTCTCTGTTACCTGTTTCCCGGTGTTAGAGAAGTAGATTTCTCTCTGCGAAAGTGCTGTTTTCACAGTGCTAAGTACTCCCAACTCAATCAACAATGTAAGTTTTACCAGGTTTCTGAGTCTCTCTTATCTTCTTTTACTTAAACTTGGAATTTTCTGTGTGAACCTCTGTAACTTCTCAAGGTAGATGAATCACTGTGTACTTTCTCTTGTTTCTATCTGTTACCAATCTTGAGAAACTCATACATTCTCTTTTCACTGTTTCACGGTCTTAGAGAAGTAGATTTCTTTCGGCGAAAGTGCTGTTTTCACAGTGCTAAGTACTCCCAACCCAATCAACAATGTAAGTTTTACCAGTTTTCTAAGTCTCTCTTATCTTCTTTTACTTATACTTGGAATTTTCTGTGTAAACCTCTGTAACTTCTCTAGGTAGATGAATCACTGTGTACTTTCTCTTGTTTCTATCTGTTACCAATCTTGAGAAACTCATACATTCTCTTTTCACTGTTTCCCGGTCTTAGAGAAGTAGATTTCTTTCGGCGAAAGTGCTGTTTTCACAGTGCTAAGTACTCCCAACTCTATCAACAATGTAGGTTTTGCCAGTTTTCTAAGTCTCTCTTATTTTCTTGTACTTAAACTTGGAATTCTCTGTGTAAACCTCTGTAACTTCTCTAGGTAGATGAATCACTGTGTACTTTCTCTTGTTTCTATCTGTTACCAATCTTGAGAAACTCATACATTCTCTTTTCACTGTTTCCCGGTCTTAGAGAAGTAGATTTCTTTCCCGAAAGCGCTGTTTTCACAGTGCTAAGTACTCCCAACCCAATCAACAATGTAAGTTTTACCAGTTTTCTAAGTCTCTCTTATCTTCTTTTACTTATACTTTGAATATTCTGTGTAAACCTCTGTAACTTCTCTAGGTAGATGAATCACTGTGTACTTTCTCTTGTTTCTATCTGTTACCAATCTTGAGAAACTCATACATTCTCTTTTCACTGTTTCCCGGTCTTAGAGAAGTAGATTTCTTTCAGCGAAAGTGCTGTTTTCACAGTGCTAAGTACTCCCAACTCTATCAACAATGTAGGTTTTGCCAGTTTTCTAAGTCTCTCTTATTTTCTTGTACTTATACTTGGAATTCTCTGTTTAAACCTCTGTAACTTCTCTAGGTAGATGAATCACTGTGTACTTTCTCTTGTTTCTATCTGTTACCAATCTTAAGAAACTCATACATTCTCTTTTCACTGTTTCCCGGTCTTAGAGAAGTAGATTTCTTTCGGCGAAAGCGCTGTTTTCACAGTGCTAAGTACTCCCAACCCAATCAACAATGTAAGTTTTACCAGTTTTCTATCTCTCTCTTATCTTCTTTTACTTATACTTGGAATTTTCTGTGTAAACCTCTGTAACTTCTCTAGGTAGATGAATCAATGTGTACTCTCTCTTGTTTCTATCTGTTACCAATCTTGACAAACTCATACATTCTCTTTTCACTGTTTCGCGGTATTAGAGAAGTAGATTTCTTTCGGCGAAAGTGCTGTTTTCACAGTGCTAAGTACTCCCAACTCTATCAACAATGTAGCTTTTACCAGTTTTCTAAGGCTCTCTTATTTTCTTGTACTTATACTTGGAATTCTCTGTGTAAACCTCTGTAACTTCTCTAGGTAGATGAATCACTGTGTTCTTTCTCTTGTTTCTATCTCTTACCAATCTTGAGAAACTGATACATTCTCTTTTCACTGTTGCACGGTCTTAGAGAAGTAGATTTCTTTCGGCAAAAGTGCTGTTTCACGGTGCTAAGTACTCCCAACTCCATCAACAATGTAGGTTTTACCAGTTTTCTAAGTCTCTCTTATTTTCTTGTACTTATACTTGGAATTCTCTGTGTAAACCTCTGTAACTTCTCTAGGTAGATGAATCACTGTGTACTTCTTTTGTGTCTATCTGTTACTAATCTTGAGAAACTCATACATTCTCTGTTACCTGTTTCCTGGTGTTAGAGAAGAAGATTTCTTTCGGCGAAAGTGCTGTTTTCACAGTGCTAAGTACTCTCAACTCTATCAACAATGAAGGTTTTAACAGTTTCCTAAGTCTCTCTTATTTTCTTGTACTTATACTTGGAATTCTCTGTGTAAACCTGTGTAACATCTCTAGGTAGATGAATCACTGTGTACTTTCTCTTGTTTCTATCTGTTACCAATCTTGAGAAACTCATACATTCTCTTTTCACTGTTTCCCGGTCTTAGAGAAGTAGATTTCTTTCGGCGAAAGCGCTGTTTTCACAGTGCTAAGTACTCCCAACCCAATCAACAATGTAAGTTTTACCAGTTTTCTATGTCTCTCTTATCTTCTTTTACTTATACTTGGAATTTTCTGTGTAAACCTCTGTAACTTCTCTAGGTAGATGAATCACTGTGTACTCTCTCTTGTTTCTATCTGTTACCAATCTTGACAAACTCATACATTGTCTTTTCACTGTTTCGCGGTATTAGATAAGTAGATTTCTTTCGGCGAAAGTGCTGTTTTCACAGTGCTAAGTACTCCCAACTCTATCAACAATGTACGTTTTACCAGTTTTCTAAGTCTCTCTTATTTTCTTGTACTTATACTTGGAATTCTCTGTGTAAACCTCTGTAACTTCCCTAGGTAGATGAATCACTGTGTACTTTCTCTTGTTTCTATCTGTTACCAATCTTGAGAAACTCATACATTCTCTTTTCACTATTTCCCGGTCTTAGAGAAGTAGATTTCTTTCTGCGAAAGTGCTGTTTTCGCAGTGCTAAGTACTCCCAACTCTATCAACAATGTACGTTTTACCAGTTTTCTAACTCTCTCTTTTTTTCTTGTACTTATACTTGGAATTCTCTGTGTAAACCTCTGTAACTTCTCTAGGTAGATGAATCACTGTGTACTTTCTCTTGCTTCTATCTGTTACCAATCTTGAGAAACTCATACATTCTCTTTTCAGTGTTTCCCGGTCTTAGAGAAGTAGATTTCTTTCGCGAAAGTGCTGTTTTCACAGTGCTAAGTACTCCCAACTCTATCAACAATGTAGGTTTTACCAGTTTTCTAAGTCTCTCTTATTTTCTTGTACTTATACTTGGAATTCTCTGTGTAAACCTGTGTAACTTCTCTAGGTAGATGAATCACTGTGTACTTTCTCTTCTTTCTATCTGTTACCAATCTTGAGAAACTCATACATTCTCTTTTCACTGTTTCCCGGTCTTAGAGAAGTAGATTTCTTTCGGCGAAAGCGCTGTTTTCACAGTGCTAAGTACTCCCAACCCAATCAACAATGTAAGTTTTACCAGTTTTCTATGTCTCTCTTATCTTCTTTTACTTATACTTGAAATTTTCTGTGTAAACCTCTGTAACTTCTCTAGGTAGATGAATCACTGTGTACTCTCTCTTGTTTCTATCTGTTACCAATCTTGACAAACTCATACATTGTCTTTTCACTGTTTCGCGGTATTAGATAAGTAGATTTCTTTCGGCGAAAGTGCTGTTTTCACAGTGCTAAGTACTCCCAACTCTATCAACAATGTACGTTTTACCAGTTTTCTAAGTCTCTCTTATTTTCTTGTACTTATACTTGGAATTCTCTGTGTAAACCTCTGTAACTTCCCTAGGTAGATGAATCACTGTGTACTTTCTCTTGTTTCTATCTGTTACCAATCTTGAGAAACTCATACATTCTCTTTTCACTATTTCCCGGTCTTAGAGAAGTAGATTTCTTTCGGCGAAAGTGCTGTTTTCACAGTGCTAAGTACTCCCAACTCTATCAACAATGTAGGTTTTACCAGTTTTCTAACTCTCTCTTATTTTCTTGTACTTATACTTGGAATTCTCTGTGTAAACCTCTGTAACTTCTCTAGGTAGATGAATCACTGTGTACTTTCTCTTGCTTCTATCTGTTACCAATCTTGAGAAACTCATACATTCTCTTTTCAGTGTTTCCCGGTCTTAGAGAAGTAGATTTCTTTCGCGAAAGTGCTGTTTTCACAGTGCTAAGTACTCCCAACACTATCAACAATGTAGGTTTTACCAGTTTTCTAAGTCTGTCTTATTTTCTTGTACTTATACTTGGAATTCTCTGTGTAAACCTCTGTAACTTCTCTAGGTAGATGAATCACTGTGTACTTTCTCTTGTTTCTATCTGTTACCAATCTTGAGAAACTCATACATTCTCTTTTCACTGTTTCCCGGTCTTAGAGAAGTTGATTTCTTTCGGCGAAAGTGATGTTTTCACAGTGCTAAGTACTCCCAACTCAATCAACAATGTAAGTTTTACCAGGTTTCTAAGTCTCTCTTATGTTCTTTTACTTATACTTGGAATTTTCTGTGTGAACCTCTGTAACTTCTCAAGGTAGATGAATCACTGTGTACTTTCTCTTGTTTCTATCTGTTACCAATCTTGAGAAACTCATACATTCTCTTTTCACTGTTTCACGGTCTTAGAGAAGTAGATTTCTTTCGGCGAAAGTGCTGTTTTCACAGTGCTAAGTACTCCCAACCCAATCAACAATGTAAGTTTTACCAGTTTTCTAAGTCTCCCTTAACTTCTTTTACTTATACTTTGAATTTTCTGTGTAAACCTCTGTAACTTCTCTAGGTAGATGAATCACTGTGTACTTTCTCTTGTTTCTATCTGTTACCAATCATGAGAAACTCATACATTCTCTTTTCACTGTTTCCCGGTCTTAGAGAAGTAGATTTCTCTCTGCGAAAGTGCTGTTTTCACAGTGCTAAGTACTCCCAACTCTATCAACAATGTAGGTTTTGCCAGTTTTCTAAGTCTCTCTTAGTTTCTTGTACTTATACTTGGAATTCTCTGTGTAAACCTCTGTAACTTCTCTAGGTAGATGAATCACTGTGTACTTTCTCTTGTTTCTATCTGTTACCAATCTTAAGAAACTCATACATTCTCTTTTCACTGTTTCCCGGTCTTAGAGAAGTAGATTTCTTTCGGCGAAAGCGCTGTTTTCACAGTGCTAAGTACTCCCAACCCAATCAACAATGTAAGTTTTACCAGTTTTCTAAGTCTCTCTTATCTTCTTTTACTTATACCTGGAATTTTCTGTGTAAACCTCTGTAACTTCTCTAGGTAGATGAATCACTGTGTACTCTCTCTTGTTTCTATCTGTTACCAATCTTGACAAACTCATACATTGTCTTTTCACTGTTTCGCGGTATTAGAGAAGTAGATTTCTTTCGGCGAAAGTGCTGTTTTCACAGTGCTAAGTACTCCCAACTCTATCAACAATGTAGCTTTTACCAGTTTTCTAAGGCTCTCTTATTTTCTTGTACTTATACTTGGAATTCTCTGTGTAAACCTCTGTAACTTCTCTAGGTAGATGAATCACTGTGTTCTTTCTCTTGTTTCTATCTCTTACCAATCTTGAGAAACTGATACATTCTCTTTTCACTGTTGCACGGTCTTAGAGAAGTAGATTTCTTTCGGCAAAAGTGCTGTTTCACAGTGCTAAGTACTCCCAACTCCATCAACAATGTAGGTTTTACCAGTTTTCTCAGTCTCTCTTATTTTCTTGTACTTATACTTGGAATTCTCTGTGTAAACCTCTGTAACTTCTCTAGGTAGATGAATCACTGTGTACTTCTTTTGTGTCTATCTGTTACTAATCTTGAGAAACTCATACATTCTCTGTTACCTGTTTCCTGGTGTTAGAGAAGAAGATTTCTTTCGGCGAAAGTGCTGTTTTCACAGTGCTAAGTACTCTCAACTCTATCAACAATGAAGGTTTTAACAGTTTCCTAAGTCTCTCTTATTTTCTTGTACTTATACTTGGAATTCTCTGTGTAAACCTGTGTAACTTCTCTAGGTAGATGAATCACTGTGTACTTTCTCTTGTTTCTATCTGTTACCAATCTTGAGAAACTCATACATTCTCTTTTCACTGTTTCATGGTCTTAGAGAAGTAGATTTCTTTGGGCGAAAGTGCTGTTTTCACAGTGCTCAGTACTCCCAACTCAATCAACAATGTAAGTTTTACCAGTTTTCTAAGTCTCTCTTATCTTCTTTTACTTATACTTGGAATTTTCTGTGTAAACCTCTGTAACTTCTCTAGGTAGATGAATCACTGTGTACTTTCTCTTGTTTCTATCTGTTACAAATCTTGAGAAACTCATACATTCTCTTTTCACTGTTTCCCGGTCTTAGAGAAGTAGATTTCTTTCGGCGAAAGTGCTGTTTTCACAGTGCTAAGTACTCCCAACTCTATCAACAATGTAGGTTTTACCAGTTTTCTAAGTCTCTCTTATTTTCTTGTACTTATACTTGGAATTCTCTGTGTAAACCTCTGTAACTTCTCTAGGTAGATGAATCACTGTGTACTTTCTCTTGTTTCTATCTGTTACCAATCTTGAGAAACTCATACATTCTCTTTTCACTGTTTCCCGGTCTTAGAGAAGTAGATTTCTTTCGGCGAAAGTGCTGTTTTCACAGTGCTAAGTACTCCCAACTCTATCAACAATGTAGGTTTTACCAGTTTTCTAAGTCTCTCTTATTTTCTTGTACTTATGCTTGGAATTCTCTGTGTAAACCTCTGTAACTTCTCTAGGTAGATGAATCACTGTGTACTTTCTCTTCTTTCTATCTGTTACGAATCTTGAGAAACTCAAACATTCTCTTTTCACTATTTCCCGGTCCTAGAGAAGTAGATTTCTTTCGGCGATAGTGCTGTTTTCACCGTGGTTAGTACTCCCAACTCAGTTAACAATGTAAGTTTTACCAGTTTTCTAAGTCTCTCTTATTTTCTTGTACTTAAACTTGGAATTTTCTGTGTAAACCTCTGTAACTTCTCTAGGTAGATGAATCACTGAGTACTTCTTTTGTTTCTATCTGTTACTAATCTTGAGAAACTCATACATTCTCTGTTACCTGTTTCCCGGTCTTACAGAAGTAGACTTCTATGGGTGAAAGTGCTGTTTTCACAGTGCTAAGTACTCCCAACTCTATCAACAATGTAGGTTTTTCCAGTTTTCTAAGTCTCTCTTGTTTTCTTGTACTTATACTTGGAATTCTCTGTGTAAACCTCTGTAACTTCTCTAGATAGATGAATCACTGTGTACTTTCTCTTGTTTCTATCTGTTACTAATCTTGAGAAACTAATACATTCTCTGTTACCTGTTTCCCGGTGTTAGAGAAGTATATTTCTTTCTGCGAAAGTGCTGTTTTCACAGTGCTAAGTACTCCCAACCCAATCAACAATGTAAGTTTTACCAGTTTTCTAAGTCTCTCTTATCTTCTTTTACTTATACGTGGAATTTTCTGTGTAAACCTCTGTAACTTGTCTAGGTAGATGAATCACTGTGTACTTCTCCTGTTTCTATCTGTTACCAATCTTGACAAACTCATACATTCTCTTTTCACTGTTTCCCGGTCTTTTAGAAGTAGATTTCTTTCGGCGAAAGTGCTGTTTTCACAGTGCTAAGTACTCCCAACTCTATCAACAATGTAGGTTTTACCAGTTTTCTAAGTCTCTTTTATTTTCTTGTACTTATACTTGGAATTCTCTGTGTAAACCTCTGTAACTTTTCTAGGTAGATGAATCACTGTGTACTTTCTCTTGTTTCTATCTGTTACCAATCTTGAGAAACTCATACATTTTCTTTTCAGTGTTTCACGGTCTTAGAGAAGTAGATTTCTTTCGGCGAAAGTGCTGTTTTCACAGTGCTAAGTACTCCAAACCCAATCAACAATGTAAGTTTTACCAGTTTTCTAAGTCTCTCTTATCTTGTTTTACTTATACTTGGAATTCTCTGTGTAAACCTCTGTAACTTCTCTAGGTAGATGAATCACTGTGTACTTTCTCTTGTTTCTATCTGTTACCAATCTTGAGAAACTCATACATTCTCTTTTCACTGTTTCCCGGTCTTAGAGAAATAGATTTCTTTCGCGAAAGTGCTGTTTTCACAGTGCTAAGTACTTTCAACTCTATCAACAATGTAGGTTTTCCCAGTTTTCTAAGTCTCTCTTATTTTCTTTTACTTATACTTGGAATTCTCTGTGTAAACCTCTGTAACTTCTCTAGGTAGATGAATCACTGTGTACTTTCTCTTCTTTCTATCTGTTACCAATCTTGAGAAACTCATACATTCTCTTTTCACTATTTCCCGGTCTTAGAGAAGTAGATTTCTTTCGGCGAAAGTGCTGTTTTCACCGTGGTTAGTACTCCCAACTCAGTTAACAATGTAAGTTTTACCAGTTTTGTAAGTCTCTCTTATTTTCTTGTACTTAAACTTGGAATTTTGTGTGTAAACCTCTGTAACTTCTCTAGGTAGATGAATCACTGAGTACTTCTTTTGTTTCTATCTGTTACTAATCTTGAGAAACTCATACATTCTCTGTTACCTGTTTCCCGGTGTTAGAGAAGTAAATTTCTTTCTGCGAAAGTGCTGTTTTCACAGTGCTAAGTACTCCCAACTCTATCAACAATGTAGGTTTTACCAGTTTTCTAAGTCTCTCTTATTTTCTTGTACTTATACTTGGAATTCTCTGTGTAAACCTCTGTAACTTCTCTAGGTAGATGAATCACTGTGTACTTTCTCTTGTTTCTATCTGTTACCAATCTTGAGAAACACATACATTCTCTTTTCACTGTTTCCCGGTCTTAGAGAAGTAGATTTCTTTCGGCGAAAGTGCTGTTTTCACAGTGCTAAGTACTCCCAACTCTATCAACAATGTAGCTTTTACCAGTTTTCTAAGGCTCTCTTATTTTCTTGTACTTATACTTGGAATTCTCTGTGTAAACCTCTGTAACTTCTCTAGGTAGATGAATCACTGTGTTCTTTCTCTTGTTTCTATCTCTTACCAATCTTGAGAAACTGATACATTCTCTTTTCACTGTTGCACGGTCTTAGAGAAGTAGATTTCTTTCGGCAAAAGTGCTGTTTTCACAGTGCTAAGTACTCCCAACTCCATCAACAATGTAGGTTTTACCAGTTTTCTAAGTCTCTCTTATTTTCTTGTACTTATACTTGGAATTCTCTGTGTAAACCTCTGTAACTTCTCTAGGTAGATGAATCACTGACTACTTCTTTTGTGTCTATCTGTTACTAATCTTGAGAAACTCATACATTCTCTGTTACCTGTTGCCCGGTGTTAGAGAAGTAGATTTCTTTCTGTGAAAGTGCTCTTTTCACAGTGCTAAGTACTCCCAACTCTATCAACAATGTAGGTTTTACCAGTTTTCTAACTCTCTCTTATTTTCTTGTACTTATACTTGGAATTCTCTGTGTAAACCTCTGTAACTTCTCTAGGTAGATGAATCACTGTGTACTTTCTCTTGTTTCTATCTGTTACCAATCTTGAGAAACACATACATTCTCTTTTCACTGTTTCCCGGTCTTAGAGAAGTAGATTTCTTTCGGCGAAAGTGCTGTTTTCACAGTGCTAAGTACTCCCAACCCAATCAACAATGTAAGTTTTACCAGTTTTCTAAGTCTCTCTTATCTTCTTTTACTTATACTTTGAATTTTCTGGGTAAACCTCTGTAACTTCTCTAGGTAGATGAATCACTGTGTACTTTCTCTTGTTTCTATCAGTTACCAATCTTGAGAAACACATACATTCTCTTTTCACTGTTTCCCGGTCTTAGAGAAGTAGATTTCTTTCGGCGAAAGTGCTGTTTTCACAGTGCTAAGTACTCCCAACTCTATCAACAATGTAGGTTTTACCAGTTTTCTAAGTCTCTCTTATGTTCTTGTACTTATACTTGGAATTCTCTGTGTAAACCTCTGTAACTTCCCTAGGTAGATGAATCACTGTGTACTTTCTCTTGTTTCTATCTGTTACCAATCTTGAGAAACTCATACATTCTCTTTTCACTATTTCCCGGTCTTAGAAAAGTAGATTTCTTTCGGCGAAAGTGCTGTTTTCACAAAGCTAAGTACTCCCAACTCTATCAACAATGTAGGTTTTACCAGTTTTCTAAGTCTCTCTTATTTTCTTGTACTTATACTTGGAATTCTCTGTGTAAACCTCTGTAACTTCTCTAGGTAGATGAATCACTGTGTACTTTCTCTTGTTTCTATCTTTTAACAATCTTGAGAAACTCATACATTCTCTTTTCACTGTTTCCCGGTCTTAGAGAAGTAGATTTCGTTCGGCGAAAGTGCTGTTTTCACAGTGCTAAGTACTCCCAACTCTATCAACAATGTAGGTTTTACCAGTTTTCTAAGTCTCTCTTATTTTCTTGTACTTATACTTGGAATTCTCTGTGTAAACCTCTGTAACTTCTCTAGTTAGATGAATCACTGTGTACTTCATCTTGTTTCTATCTGTTACCAATCTTGAGAAACTGATACATTCTCTTTTCACTGTTTCCCGGTCTTAGAGAAGTAGATTTCTTTCGGCGAAAGTGCTGTTTTCACAGTGCTAAGTACTCCCAACTCTATCAACAATGTAGGTTTTACCAGTTATCTAAGTCTCTCTTATTTCCTTGTACTTAAACTTTGAATTTTCTGTGTTAACCTCTGTAACTTCTCTAGGTAGATGAATCACTGTGTACTTCTTTTGTTTCTATCTGTTACTAATCTTGAGAAACTCATACATTCTCTGTTACCTCTTTCCTGGTGTTAGAGAAGAAGATTTTTTTCGGCGAAAGTGCTGTTTTCACAGTGCTAAGTACTCTCAACTCTATCAACAATGAAGGTTTTACCAGTTTCCTAAGTCTCTCTTATTTTCTTGTACTTATACTTGGAATTCTCTGTGTAAACCTCTGTAACTTCTCTAGGTAGATGAATCACTGTGTACTTTCTCTTGTTTCTATCTGTTACCAATCTTGAGAAATTCATACATCCTCTTTTCACTGTTTCACGGTCTTAGAGAAGTAGATTTCTTTGGGCGAAAGTGCTGTTTTCACAGTGCTAAGTACTCCCAACTCTATCAACAATGTAAGTTTTGCCAGTTTTCTAAGTCTCTCTTATTTTCTTGTACTTATACTTGGAATTCTCTGTGTAAACCTCTGTAACTTCTCTAGGTAGATGAATCACTGTGTACTTTCTCTTCTTTCTATCTGTTACCAATCTTGAGAAACTCATACATTCTCTTTTCACTATTTCCCGGTCTTAGAGAAGTAGATTTCTTTTGGCGAAAGTGCTGTTTTCACCGTGGTAAGTACTCCCAACTCAGTTAACAATGTAGGTTTTACCAGTTTTCTAAGTCTCTCTTATTTTCTTGTCCTTAAACTTGGAATTTTCTGTGTAAACCTCTGTAACTTCGCTAGGTAGATGAATCACTGAGTACTTCTTTTGTTTCTATCTGTTACTAATCTTGAGAAACTCATACATTCTTTGTTACCTCTTTCCCGGTATTAGAGAAGTAGATTTCTTTCTGCGAAAGTGCTGTTTTCACAGTGCTAAGTACTCCCAACTAGATCAACAATGTAGGTTTTACCAGTTTTCTAAGTCTCTCTTATTTTCTTGTACTTATACTTGGAATTCTCTGTGTAAACCTCTGTAACTTCTCTAGGTAGATGAATCACTGTGTACTTTCTCTTGTTTCTATCTGTTACCAATCTTGAGAAACTCATACATTCTCTTTTCACTGTTTTACGGTCTTAGAGAAGTAGATTTCTTTCGGCGAAAGTGCTGTTTTCACAGTGCTAAGTACTCCCAACCCAATCAACAATGTAAGTTTTACCAGTTTTGTAAGTCTCTCTTATCTTCTTTTACTTATACACTGAATTTTCTGTGTAAACCTCTGTAACTTCTCTAGGTAGATGAATCACTGTGTACTTTCTCTTGTTTCTATCTGTTACCAATCTTGAGAAACTCATACATTCTCTTTTCACTGTTTCACGGTCTTGGAGAAGTAGATTTCTTTGGGCGAAAGTTCTGTTTTCACAGTGCTAAGTACTCCCAACTCAATCAACAATGTAAGTTTTACCAGTTTTCTAAGTCTCTCTTATCTTCTTTTACTTACACTTGGAATTTTCTGTGTAAACCTCTGTAACTTCTCTAGGTAGATGAATCACTGTGTACTTTCTCTTGTTTCTATCTGTTACCAATCTTGAGAAACTCATCCATTCTCTTTTCACTGTTTTCCAGTCTTAGAGAAGTAGATTTCTTTCGGCGAAAGTGCTGGTTTCACAGTGCTAAGTACTCCCAACTCTATCAACAATGTAAGTTTTACCAGTTTTCTACGTCTCTCTTATTTTCTTGTACTTATACTTGGAATTTTCTGTGTAAACCTCTGTAACTTCTCTAGGTAGATGAATCACTGTGTACTTTCTCTTGTTTCTATCTGTTACCAATCTTGAGAAACTCATACATTCTCTTTTCACTGTTTCCCGGTCTTAGAGAAGTAGATATCTTTCGGCGAAAGTGCTGTTTTCACAGTGCTAAGTACTTCCCACTCTATCAACAATGTAGGTTTTACCAGTTTTCTAAGTCTCTCTTATTTTCTTGTACTTATACTTGGAATTCTCTGTGTAAACCTCTGTAACTTCTCTAGGTAGATGAATCACTGTGTACTTTCTCTTGTTTCTATCTGTTACCAATCTTGAGAAACTCATACATTCTCTTTTCACTGTTTCACGGTCTTAGAGAAGTAGATTTCTTTCGGCGAAAGTGCTGTTTTCACAGTGCTAAGTACTCCCAACCCAATCAACAATGTAAGTTTTACCAGTTTTGTAAGTCTCTCTTATCTTCTTTTACTTATACACTGAATTTTCTGTGTAAACCTCTGTAACTTCTCTAGGTAGATGAATCACTGTGTACTTTCTCTTCTTTCTATCTGTTACCAATCTTGAGAAACTCATACATTCTCTTTTCACTGTTTCACGGTCTTGGAGAAGTAGATTTCTTTGGGCGAAAGTTCTGTTTTCACAGTGCTAAGTACTCCCAACTCAATCAACAATGTAAGTTTTACCAGTTTTCTAAGTCTCTCTTATCTTCTTTTACTTACACTTGGAATTTTCTGTGTAAACCTCTGTAACTTCTCTAGGTGGATGAATCACTGTGTACTTTCTCTTGTTTCTATCTGTTACCAATCTTGAGAAACTCATCCATTCTCTTTTCACTGTTTCCCAGTCTTAGAGAAGTAGATTTCTTTCGGCGAAAGTGCTGGTTTCACAGTGCTAAGTACTCCCAACTCTATCAACAATGTAAGTTTTACCAGTTTTCTATGTCTCTCTTATTTTCTTGTACTTATACTTGGAATTTTCTGTGTAAACCTCTGTAACTTCTCTAGGTAGATGAATCACTGTGTACTTTCTCTTGTTTCTATCTGTTACCAAACTTGAGAAACTCATACATTCTCTTTTCACTGTTTCCCGGTCTTAGAGAAGTAGATTTCTTTCGGCGAAAGTGCTGTTTTCACAGTGCTAAGTACTCCCAACTCTATCAACAATGTAGGTTTTATCACTTTTCTAAGTCTCTCTTATTTTCTTGCACTTATACTTGGAATTCTCTGTGTAAATCTCTGTAACTTCTCTAGGTAGATGAATCACTGTGTACTCTCTCTTGTTTCTATCTGTTACTAATCTTGAGAAAATCATACATTCTCTTTTCACTGTTTCCCGGTCTTAGAGAAGTAGATTTCTTTCGGCGAAAGTGCTGTTTTCACAGTGCTAAGTACTCCCAACTCTATCAACAATGTAGGTTTTACCAGTTTTCTAAGTCTCTGTTATTTTCTTGTACTTATACTTGGAATTCTCTGTGTAAACCTCTGGAACTTCTCTCGTTAGATGAATCACTGTGTACTTTCTCTTGTTTCTATCTGTTACCAATCTTGAGAAACTCATACGTTTTCTTTTCAGTGTTTCACGGTCTTAGAGAAGTAGATTTCTTTTGGCGAAAGTGCTGTTTTCACAGTGCTAAGTACTCCAAACCCGATCAACAATGTAAGTTTTACCAGTTTTCTAAGTCTCTCTTATCTTGTTTTACTCATACTTGGAATTCTCTGTGTAAACCTCTGTAACTTCTCTAGGTAGATGAATCACTGTGTACTTGCTCTTGTTTGTATCTGTTACCAATCTTGAGAAACTCATCCATTCTCTTTTCACTGTTTCCCAGTCTTAGAGAAGTAGATTTCTTTCGGCGAAAGTGCTGGTTTCACAGTGCTAAGTACTCCCAACTCTATCAACAATGTAAGTTTTACCAGTTTTCTACGTCTCTCTTATTTTCTTGTACTTATACTTGGAATTCTCTGTGTAAACCTCTGTAACTTCTCTAGGTAGGTGAATCACTGTGTACTTTCTCTTGTTTCTATCTTTTACCAATCTTGAGAAACTCATACATTCTCTTTTCACTGTTTCCCGGTCTTAGAGAAGTAGATTCCTTTCGGCGAAAGTGCTGTTTTCACAGTGCTAAGTACTCCCAACTCTATCAACAATGTAGCTTTTACCAGTTTTCTAAGTCTCTCTTATCTTCTTTTACTTATACTTGGAATTTTCTATGTGAACCTCTGTAACTTCTCTAGGTAGATGAATCACTGTGTACTTTCTCTTGTTTCTATCTGTTACCAATCTTGAGAAAGTCATACATTCTCTTTTCACTGTTTCACGGTCTTAGACAGGTAGATTTCTTTCGGCGAAAGTGCTGTTTTCACAGTGCTAAGTACTCCCAACCCAATCAACAATGTAAGTTTTACCAGTTTTCTAAGTCTCTCTTATCTTCTTTTACTTATACTTTGAATTTTCTGTGTAAACCTCTGTAACTTCTCTAGGTAGATGAATCACTGTGTACTTTCTCTTGTTTCTATCTGTTACCAATCTTCAGAAACTCATATATTCTCTTTTCACTGTTTCCCGGTCTTAGAGAAGTAGATTTCTTTCGGTGAAAGTGCTGTTTTCACAGTGCTAAGTACTCCCAACTCTATCAACAATGTAGGTTTTACCAGTTTTCTAAGTCTCTCTTATTTTCTTGTACTTATACTTGGAATTCTCTGTGTAAACCTTTGTAACTTCTCTAGGTAGATGAATCACTGTGTACTTTCTCTTGTTTCTATCTGTTACCAGTCTTGAGAAACTCATACATTCTCTTTTCACTGTTTCCCGGTCTTAGAGAAGTAGATTTCTTTCAGCGAAAGTGCTGTTTTCACAGTGCTAAGTACTCCCAACCCAATCAACAATGTAAGTTTTACCAGATTTCAAAGTCTCTCTTATCTTCTTTTGATTATACTTGGAATTTTCTGTGTAAACCTCTGTAACTTCTCTAGGTAGATGAATCACTGTGTACTCTCTCTTGTTTCTATCTGTTACCAATCTTGAGAAACTCATACATTCTCTTTTCACTGTTTCGCGGTATTGCAGAAGTATATTTCTTTCGGCGAAAGTGCTGTTTTCACACTGCTAAGTACTCCCAACTCTATCAACAATGTAGCTTTTACTAGTTTTCTAAGTCTCTCTTATTTTCTTGTACTTATACTTGGAATTCTCTGTGTAAACCTCTGTAACTTCTCTAGGTAGATGAATCACTGTGTACTTTCTCTTGTTTCTATCTGTTACCAATCTTGAGAAACTGATACATTCTCTTTTCACTGTTTCACGGTCTTAAAGAAGTAGATTTCTTTCGGCGAAAGTGCTGTTTTCACAGTGCTAAGTACTCCCAACTCCATCAACAATGTAGGTATTACCAGTTTTCTAAGTCTCTCTTATTTTCTTGTACTTATACTTGGAATTCTCTGTGTAAACCTCTTTAACTTCTCCTGGTACTTGAATCACTGTGTACTTCTTTTGTTTCTATCTGTGACTAATCATGAGAAACTCATACATTCTCTGTTACCTGTTTCCTGGTGTTAGAGAAGAAGATTTCTTTCGGCGAAAGTACTGTTTTCACAGTGCTAAGTACTCTCAACTCTATCAACAATGAAGGTTTTAACAGTTTCCTAAGTCTCTCTTATTTTCTTGTACTTATACTTGGAATTCTCTGTGTAAACCTCTGTAACTTCTCTAGCTAGATGAATCACTGTGTACTTTCTCTTGTTTCTATCTGTTACCAATCTTGAGAAACTCATACATTCTCTTTCCACTGTTTCATGGTCTTAGAGAAGTAGATTTCTTTGGGCGAAAGTGCTGTTTTCACAGTGCTAAGTACTCCCAACTCAATCAACAATGTAAGTTTTACCAGTTTTCTAAGTCTCTCTTATCTTCTTTTACTTATACTTGGAATTTTCTGTGTAAACCTCTGTAACTTCTCTAGGTAGATTAATCACTGTGTACTTTCTCTTGTTTCTATCTGTTACCAATCTTGAGAAACTCATACATTCTCTTTTCACTGTTTCCCGGTCTTAGAGAAGTAGATTTCTTTCGGTGAAAGTGCTGTTTTCACAGTGCTCAGTACTCCCAACTCTATCAACAATGTAGGTTTTACCAGTTTTCTAAGTCTCTCTTATTTTCTTGTACTTATACTTGGAATTCTCTGTGTAAACCTCTGTAACTTCTCTAGGTAGATGAATCACTGTGTACTTTCTATTGTTTCTATCTTTTACCAATCTTGAGAAACTCATACATTCTCTTTTCACTGTTTCCCGGTCTTAGAGAAGTAGATTTCTTTCGGCGAAAGTGCTGTTTTCACAGTGCTAAGTACTCCCAACTCTATCAACAATGTAGGTTTTACCAGTTTTCTAAGTCTCTCTTATTTTCTTGTACTTATACTTGGATTTCTCTGTGTAAACCTCTGTAACTTCTCTAGTTAGATGAATTACTGTGTACTTTCTCTTGTTTCTATCTGTTACCAATCTTGAGAAACTGATATATTCTCTTTTCACTGTTTCCCGGTCTTAGAGAAGTAGATTTCTTTCGGCGAAAGTGCTGTTTTCACAGTGGTAAGTACTCCCAACTCTATCAACAATATAAGTTTTACCAGTTTTCTAAGTCTCTCTTATTTTCTTGTACTTAAACTTTGAATTTTCTGTGTTAACCTCTGTAACTTCTCTAGGTAGATGAATCACTGTGTACTTCTTTTGTTTCTATCTGTTACTAATCTTGAGAAACTCATACATTCTCTGTTACCTCTTTCCTGGTGTTAGAGGAGAAGAGTTTTTTCGGCGAAAGTGCTGTTTTCACCGTGGTAAGTACTCCCAACTCACTTAACAATGTAAGTTTTACCAGTTTTCTAAGTCTCTCTTATTTTCTTGTATTTAAACTTGGAATTTTCTGTGTAAACCTCTGTAACTTCGCTAGGTAGATGAATCACTGAGTACTTCTTTTGTTTCTATCTGTTACTAATCTTGAGAAACTCATACATTCTTTGTTACCTCTTTCCCGGTGTTAGAGAAGTAGATTTCTTTCGGCGAAAGTGCTGTTTTCACAGTGCTAAGTACTCCCAACTAGATCAACAATGTAGGTTTTACCAGTTTTCTAAGTCTCTCTTATTTTCTTGTACTTATACTTGGAATTCTCTGTGTAAACCTCTGTAACTTCTCTAGGTAGATGAATCACTGTGTACTTTCTCTTGTTTCTATCTGTTACCAATCTTGAGAAACTCATACATTCTCTTTTCACTGTTTCCCGGTCTTAGAGAAGTAGATTTCTTTCGGCGAAAGTGCTGTTTTCACAGTGCTAAGTACTCCCAACTCTATCAACAATGTAGGTTTTACCAGTTTTCTAAGTCTCTCTTATTTTCTTGTACTTATACATGGAATTCTCTGTGTAAACCTCTGTAACTACTCTAGGGAGATGAATCACTGTGTACTTTCTCTTGTTTCTATCTGTGACCAATCTTGAGAAACTCATACATTCTCTTTTCACTGTTTCACGGTCTTAGAGAGGTAGATTTCTTTGGGCGAAAGTGCTGTTTTCACAGTGCTAAGTACTCCCAACTCAATCAACAATGTAAGTTTTACCAGTTTTCTAAGTCTCTCTTATCTTCTTTTACTTATACTTGGAATTTTCTGTGTGAACCTCTGGAACTTCTCTAGGTAGATGAATCACTGTGTACTTTCTCTTGTTTCTATCTGTTACCAATCTTGAGAAACTCATACATTCTCTTTTCACTGTTTCCCGGTCTTAGAGAAGTAGATTTCTTTCTGCGAAAGTGCTGTTTTTAGAGTGCTAAGTACTCCCAACTCTATCAACAATGTAGGTTTTACCAGTTTTCTAAGTCTCTCTTATCTTCTTGTACTTATACGTGGAATTCTCTGTGTAAACCTCTGTAACTTCTCTAGGTAGATGAATCACTGTGTACTTTCTCTTGTTTCTATCTGTTACTAATCTTGAGAAACTCATACATTCTCTGTTACCTGTTTCCCGGTGTTAGAGAAGTAGATTTCTTTCGGCGAAAGTGCTGTTTTCACAGTGCTAAGTACTCCCAACTCTATCAACAATGTAGGTTTTACCAGTTTTCTAAGTCTCTCTTATTTTCTTCTACTTATACTTGGAATTCTCTGTGTAAACCTCTGTAACTTCTCTAGGTAGATGAATCACTGTGTACTTTCTCTTGTTTCTATCTGTTACCAATCTTGAGAAACTCATACATTCTCTTTTCACTGTTTCCCGGTCTTAGAGAAGTAGATTTCTTTCTGCGAAAGTGCTGTTTTCACAGTGCTAAGTACTCCCAACCAAATCAACAATGTAAGTTTTACCAGTTTTCTAAGTCTCTCTTATCTTCTTTTACTTATACGTGGAATTTTCTGTGTAAACCTCTGTAACTTCTCTAGGTAGATGAATCACTGTGTACTTTCTCTTGTTTCTATCTGTTACCAATCTTGAGAAACTCACATATTCTCTTTTCACTGTTTCCCGGTCTTAGAGAAGTAGATTTCTTTCGGCGAAAGTGCTGTTTTCACAGTGCTAAGTACTCCCAACCCAATCAACAATGTAAGTTTTACCAGATTTCAAAGTCTCTCTTATCTTCTTTTGATTATACTTGGAATTTTCTGTGTAAACCTCTGTAACTTCTCTAGGTAGATGAATCACTGTGTACTCTCTCTTGTTTCTATCTGTTACCAATCTTGAGAAACTGATACATTCTCTTTTCACTGTTTCACGGTCTTAAAGAAGTAGATTTCTTTCGGTGAAAGTGCTGTTTTCACAGTGCTAAGTACTCCCAACTCTATCAACAATGTAGGTTTTACCACTTTTCTAAGTCTCTCTTATTTTCTTGTACTTAAACTTGGAATTTTCTGTGTAAACCTCTGTAACTTCTCTAGGTAGATGAATCACTGTGTACTTCTTTTGTTTCTATCTGTTACTAATCTTGAGAAACTCATACATTCTCTGTTACCTGTTTCCTGGTGTTAGAGAAGAAGATTTCTTTCGGCGAAAGTGCTGTTTTCACAGTGCTAAGTACTCTCAACTCTATCAACAGTGAAGGTTTTACCAGTTTCCTAAGTCTCTCTTATTTTCTTGTACTTATACTTGGAATTCTCTGTGTAAACCTCTGTAACTTCTCTAGGTAGATGAATCACTGTGTACTTTCTCTTGTTTCTATCTGTTACCAATCTTGAGAAACTCATACATTCTCTTTTCACTGTTTCCCGGTCTTAGAGAAGTAGATTTCTTTGGGCGAAAGTGCTGTTTTCACAGTGGTAAGTACTCTTAACTCCATCAACAATGTAGGTTTTACCAGTTTTCTAAGTCTCTCTTATTTGCTTGTACTTATACTTGGAATTCTCTGTGTAAACCTCTTTAACTTCTCCTGGTACTTGAATCACTGTGTACTTCTTTTGTTTCTATCTGTGACTAATCTTGGGAAACTCATACATTCTCTGTTACCTGTTTCCTGGTGTTAGAGAAGAAGATTTCTTTCGGCGAAAGTACTGTTTTCACAGTGCTAAGTACTCTCAACTCTATCAACAATGAAGGTTTTAACAGTTTCCTAAGTCTCTCTTATTTTCTTGTACTTATACTTGGAATTCTCTGTGTAAACCTCTGTAACTTCTCTAGGTAGATGAATCATTGTGTACTTTCTCTTGTTTCTATCTGTTACCAATCTTGAGAAACTCATACATTCTCTTTTCACTGTTTCATGGTCTTAGAGAAGTAGATTTCTTTGGGCGAAAGTGCTGTTTTCACAGTGCTAAGTACTCCCAACTCAATCAACAATGTAAGTTTTACCAGTTTTCTAAGTCTCTCTTATCTTCTTTTACTTATACTTGGAATTTTCTGTGTAAACCTCTGTAACTTCTCTAGGTAGATGAATCACTGTGTACTTTCTCTTGTTTCTATCTGTTACCAATCTTGAGAAACTCATACATTCTCTTTTCACTGTTTCCCGGTCTTAGAGAAGTAGATTTCTTTCGGCTAAAGTGCTGTTTTCACAGTGCTAAGTACTCCCAACTCTATGAACAATGTAGGTTTTTCCAGTTTTCTAAGTCTCTCTTATTTTCTTGTACTTATACTTGGAATTCTCTGTGTAAACCTCTGTAACTTCTCTAGGTAGATGAATCACTGTGTACTTTCTATTGTTTCTATCTTTTACCAATCTTGAGAAACTCATACATTCTCTTTTCACTGTTTCCCGGTCTTAGAGAATTAGATTTCTTTCGGCGAAAGTGCTGTTTTCACAGTGCTAAGTACTCCCAACTCTATCAACAATGTAGGTTTACCAGTTTTCTAAGTCTCTCTTATTTTCTTGTACTTATACTTGGAATTCTCTGTGTAAACCTCTGTAACTTCTCTAGTTAGATGAATTACTGTGTACTTTCTCTTGTTTCTATCTGTTACCAATCTTGAGAAACTGATACATTCTCTTTTCACTGTTTCCCGGTCTTAGACAAGTAGATTTCTTTCGGCGAAAGTGCTGTTTTCACAGTGCTAAGTACTCCCAACTCTATCAACAATGTAAGTTTTACCAGTTTTCTAAGTCTCTCTTATTTTCTTGTACTTAAACTTTGAATTTTCTGTGTTAACCTCTGTAACTTCTCTAGGTAGATGAATCACTGTGTACTTCTTTTGTTTCTATCTGTTACTAATCTTGAGAAACTCATACATTCTCTGTTACCTCTTTCCTGGTGTTAGAGAAGAAGATTTTTTTCGGCGAAAGTGCTATTTTCACAGTGCTAAGTACTCTCAACTCTATCAACAATGAAGGTTTTACCAGTTTCCTAAGTCTCTCCTATTTTCTTGTACTTATACTTGGAATTCTCTGTGTAAACCTCTGTAACTTCTCTAGGTAGATGAATCACTGTGTACTTTCTCTTGTTTCTATCTGTTACCAATCTTGAGAAACTCATACATTCTCTTTTCACTGTTTCACGGTCTTAGAGAAGTAGATTTCTTTGGGCGAAAGTGCTGTTTTCACAGTGCTAAGTACTCCCAACTCTATCAACAATGTAAGTTTTACCAGTTTTCTAAGTCTCTCTTATTTTCTTCTACTTATACTTGGAATTCTCCGTGTAAACCTCTGTAACTTCTCTAGGTAGATGAATCACTGTGTACTTTCTCTTGTTTCTATCTGTTACCAATCTTGAGAAACTCATACATTCTCTTTTCACTATTTCCCGGTCTTAGAGAAGTAGATTTCTTTTGGCGAAAGTGCTGTTTTCACCGTGGTAAGTACTCCCAACTCAGTTAACAATGTAAGTTTTACCAGTTTTCTAAGTCTCTCTTATTTTCTTGTACTTAAACTTGCAATTTTCTGTGTAAACCTCTGTAACTTCGCTAGGTAGATGAATCACTGAGTACTTCTTTTGTTTCTATCTGTTACTAATCTTGAGGAACTCATACATTCTTTGTTACCTCTTTCCCGGTGTTAGAGAAGTAGATTTCTTTCTGCGAAAGTGCTGTTTTCACAGTGCTAAGTACTCCCAACTAGATCAAAAATGTAGGTTTTACCAGTTCTCTAAGTCTCTCTTATTTTCTTGTACTTATACTTGGAATTCTCTGTGTAAACCTCTGTAACTTCTCTAGGTAGATGAATCACTGTGTACTTTCTCTTGTTTCTATCTGTTACCAATCTTGAGAAACTCATACATTCTCTTTTCACTGTTTCCCGGTCTTAGAGAAGTAGATTTCTTTCGGCGAAAGTGCTGTTTTCACAGTGCTAAGTACTCCCAACCCAATCAACAATGTAAGTTTTACCAGTTTTCTAAGTCTCTCTTATCTTCTTTTACTTATACTTGGAATTCTCTGTGTAAACCTCTGTAACTTCTCTAGGTAGATGAATCACTGTGTACTTTCTCTTGTTTCTATCTGTTACTAATCTTGAGAAACTCATACATTCTCTTTTCACTGTTTCCCGGTCTTAGAGAAGTAGATTTCTTTCGGCGAAAGTGCTGTTTTCGCAGTGCTAAGTACTCCCAACTCTATCAACAATGTAGGTTTTACCAGTTTTCTAAGTCTCTCTTATTTTCTTGTACTTATACTTGGAATTCTCTGTGTAAACCTCTGGAACTTCTCTCGGTAGATGAATCACTGTGCACTTTCTCTTGTTTCTATCTGTTACTAATCTTGAGAAACTCATACATTCTCTGTTACCTGTTTCCCGGTGTTAGAGAAGTAGATTTCTTTCGGCGAAAGTGCTGTTTTCACAGTGCTAAGTACTCCCAACTCTATCAACAATGTAGGTTTTACCAGTTTTCTAAGTCTCTCTTATTTTCTTGTACTTATACTTGGAAGTCTCTGTGTAAACCTCTGTAACTTCTCTAGGTAGATGAATCACTGTGTACTTTCTCTTGTTTCTATCTGTTACCAATCTTGAGAAACTCATACATTCTCTTTTCACTGTTTCCCGGTCTTAGAGAAGTAGATTTCTTTCGGCGAAAGTGCTGTTTTCACAGTGCTAAGTACTCCCAACTCTATCAACAATGTAGGTTTTACCAGTTTTCTAAGTCTCTCTTATTTTCTTGTACTTAAACTTGGAATTTTCTGTGTAAACCTCTGTAATTTCTCTAGGTTGATGAATCACTGTGTACTTCTTTTGTTTCTATCTGTTACTAATCTTGAGAAACTCATACATACTCTGTTACCTGTTTCCTGGTGTTAGAGAAGAAGATTTCTTTCGGCGAAAGTGCTGTTTTCACAGTGCTAAGTACTCTCAACTCTATCAACAATGAAGGTTTTACCAGTTTCCTAAGTCTCTCTTATTTTCTTGTACTTATACTTGGAATTCTCTGTGTAAACGTCTGTAACTTCTCTAGGTAGATGAATCACTGTGTACTTTCTCTTGTTTCTATCTGTTACCAATCTTGAGAAACTCATACATTCTCTCTTACCTGTTTCCCGGTCTTAGAGAAGTAGATTTCTTTCAGCGAAAGTGCTGTTTTCACAGTGCTAAGTACTCCCAGCCCAATCCACAATGTAAGTTTTACCAGTTTTCTAAGTCTCTCTTATCTTCCCTTACTTATACCTGGAAATTTCTGTGTAAACCTCTGTAACTTTTCTAGGTAGATGAATCACTGTGTACTTTCTCTTGTTTCTATCTGTTACCAATCTTGAGAAACTCATACATTCTCTTTTCACTGTTTCCCGGTCTTAGAGAAGTAGATTTCTTTCAGCGAAAGTGCTGTTTTCACAGTGCTCAGTACTCCCAACTCTATCAACAATGTAGGTTTTACCAGTTTTCTAAGTCTCTCTTATTTTCTTGTACTTATACTTGGAATTCTCTGTGTAAACCTCTGTAACTTCTCTAGGTAGATGAATCACTGTGTACTTTCTCTTGTTTCTATCTGTTACCAATCTTGAGAAACTCATACATTCTCTTTTCACTGTTTTACGGTCCTAGAAAAGTAGATTTTTTTCGGCGAAAGTGCTGTTTTCACAGTGCTAAGTACTCCCAACCCAATCAACAATGTAAGTTTTACCAGTTTTGTAAGTCTCTCTTATCTTCTTTTACTTATACTTTGAATTTTCTGTGTAAACCTCTGTAATTTAGCTAGGTAGATGAATCACTGTGTACTTTCTCTTGTTTCTATCTGTTACCAATCTTGAGAAACTCATACATTATCTTTTCACTGTTTCCCGGTCTTAGAGAAGTAGATTTCTTTGGGCGAAAGTGCTGTTTTCACAGTAGTAAGTACTCCGAACGCAATCAACAATCTAAGTTTTACCAGTTTTCTAAGTATCTCTTATCTTCTTTTACGTATACTTGGAATTTTCTGTGTAAACCTCTGTAACTTATCTAGGTAGATAAATCACTGTGTACTTTCTCTTGTTTCTATCTGTTACCAATCTTGAGAAACTCATACATTCTCTTTTCACTGTTTCCCGGTCATAGAGAAGTAGATTTCTTTCGGTGAAAGTGCTCTTTTCACAGTGCTAAGTACTTCCAACTCTATCAACAATGTAGGTTTTACCAGTTTTCTAAGTCTCTCTTATTTTCTTGTACTTATACTTGGAATTCTCTGTGTAAACCTCTGGAACTTCTCTAGGTAGATGAATCACTGTGTACTTTCTCTTGTTTCTATCTGTTACTAATCTTGAGAAACTCATACATTCTCTGTTACCTGTTTCCCGGTGTTAGAGAAGTAGATTTCTTTCGGCGAAAGTGCTGTTTTCACAGTGCTAAGTAGTCCCAACTCTATCAACAATGTAGGTTTTACCAGTTTTCTAGGTCTCTCTTATTTTCTTGTACTTATACTTGGAATTCTCAGTGTAAACCTCTGTAACTTCTCTAGGTCGATGAATCACTGTGTACTTTCTCTTGTTTCTATCTGTTACCAATCTTGAGAAACTCATACATTCTCTTTTCACTGTTTCACGGTCTTAGAGAAGTAGATTTCTTTCTGCGAAAGTGCTGTTTTCACAGTGCTAAGAACTCCCAACTCTATCAACAATGTAGGTTTTACCAGTTTTCTAAGTCTCTCTTATTTTCTTGTACTTCTAGTTGGAATTCTCTGTGTAAACCTCTGTAACTTCTCTAGATAGATGAATCACTGTGTACTTTCTCTTCTTTCTATCTGTTACCAATCTTGAGAAACTCATACATTCTTTTTTCACTGTTTCCCGGTCTTAGAGAAGTAGATTTCTTTCGGCGAAAGTGCTGTTTTCACAGTGCTAAGTACTCCCAACTCAATTAACAATGTAAGTTTTACCAGTTTTCTAAGTCTCTCTTCTTTTCTTGTACTTAAACTTGGAATTTTCTGTGTAAACCTCTGTAACTTCTCTAGGTAGATGAAAAACTGAGTACTTCTTTTGTTTCTATCTGTTACTAATCTTCAGAAACTCATACATTCTTTGTTACCTGTTTCCCGGTGTTAGAGAAGTAGATTTCTTTCTGCGAAAGTGCTGTTTTCACAGTGCTAAGTACTCCCAACTCTATCAACAATGTAGGTTTTACCAGTTTTCTAAGTCTCTCTTATTTTCTTGTACTTATAGTTGGAATTCTCTGTGTAAACCTCTGTAACTTCTCTAGGTAGATGAATCACTGTGTACTTTCTCTTGTTTCTATCGGTTACCAATCTTGAGAAACTCATACATTCTCTTTTCACTGTTTTACGGTCTTAGAAAAGTAGATTTCTTTCGGCGAAAGTGCTGTTTTCACAGTGCTAAGTACTCCCAACCCAATCAACAATGTAAGTTTTACCAGTTTTGTAAGTCTCTCTTATCTTCTTTTACTTATACTTTGAATTTTCTGTGTAAACCTCTGTAATTTAGCTAGGTAGATGAATCACTGTGTACTTTCTCTTGTTTCTATCTGTTACCAATCTTGAGAAACTCATACATTATCTTTTCACTGTTTCCCGGTCTTAGAGAAGTAGATTTCTTTCGGGGAAAGTGCTGTTTTCACAGTAGTAAGTACTCCCAACGCAATCAACAATCTAAGTTTTACCAGTTTTCTAAGTATCTATTATCTTCTTTTACGTATACTTGGAATTCTCTGTGTAAACCTCTGTAACTTCTCTAGGTAGATGAATCACTGTGTACTTCTTTTGTTTCTATCTGTTACTAATCTTGAGAAACTCATACATTCTCTGTTACCTCTTTCCTGGTGTTAGAGAAGAAGATTTTTTTCGGCGAAAGTGCTATTTTCACAGTGCTAAGTACTCTCAACTCTATCAACAATGAAGGTTTTACCAGTTTCCTAAGTCTCTCCTATTTTCTTGTACTTATACTTGGAATTCTCTGTGTAAACCTCTGTAACTTCTCTAGGTAGATGAATCACTGTGTACTTTCTCTTGTTTCTATCTGTTACCAATCTTGAGAAACTCATACATTCTCTTTTCACTGTTTCACGGTCTTAGAGAAGTAGATTTCTTTGGGCGAAAGTGCTGTTTTCACAGTGCTAAGTACTCCCAACTCTATCAACAATGTAAGTTTTACCAGTTTTCTAAGTCTCTCTTATTTTCTTCTACTTATACTTGGAATTCTCCGTGTAAACCTCTGTAACTTCTCTAGGTAGATGAATCACTGTGTACTTTCTCTTGTTTCTATCTGTTACCAATCTTGAGAAACTCATACATTCTCTTTTCACTATTTCCCGGTCTTAGAGAAGTAGATTTCTTTTGGCGAAAGTGCTGTTTTCACCGTGGTAAGTACTCCCAACTCAGTTAACAATGTAAGTTTTACCAGTTTTCTAAGTCTCTCTTATTTTCTTGTACTTAAACTTGCAATTTTCTGTGTAAACCTCTGTAACTTCGCTAGGTAGATGAATCACTGAGTACTTCTTTTGTTTCTATCTGTTACTAATCTTGAGGAACTCATACATTCTTTGTTACCTCTTTCCCGGTGTTAGAGAAGTAGATTTCTTTCTGCGAAAGTGCTGTTTTCACAGTGCTAAGTACTCCCAACTAGATCAAAAATGTAGGTTTTACCAGTTCTCTAAGTCTCTCTTATTTTCTTGTACTTATACTTGGAATTCTCTGTGTAAACCTCTGTAACTTCTCTAGGTAGATGAATCACTGTGTACTTTCTCTTGTTTCTATCTGTTACCAATCTTGAGAAACTCATACATTCTCTTTTCACTGTTTCCCGGTCTTAGAGAAGTAGATTTCTTTCGGCGAAAGTGCTGTTTTCACAGTGCTAAGTACTCCCAACCCAATCAACAATGTAAGTTTTACCAGTTTTCTAAGTCTCTCTTATCTTCTTTTACTTATACTTGGAATTCTCTGTGTAAACCTCTGTAACTTCTCTAGGTAGATGAATCACTGTGTACTTTCTCTTGTTTCTATCTGTTACTAATCTTGAGAAACTCATACATTCTCTTTTCACTGTTTCCCGGTCTTAGAGAAGTAGATTTCTTTCGGCGAAAGTGCTGTTTTCGCAGTGCTAAGTACTCCCAACTCTATCAACAATGTAGGTTTTACCAGTTTTCTAAGTCTCTCTTATTTTCTTGTACTTATACTTGGAATTCTCTGTGTAAACCTCTGGAACTTCTCTCGGTAGATGAATCACTGTGCACTTTCTCTTGTTTCTATCTGTTACTAATCTTGAGAAACTCATACATTCTCTGTTACCTGTTTCCCGGTGTTAGAGAAGTAGATTTCTTTCGGCGAAAGTGCTGTTTTCACAGTGCTAAGTACTCCCAACTCTATCAACAATGTAGGTTTTACCAGTTTTCTAAGTCTCTCTTATTTTCTTGTACTTATACTTGGAAGTCTCTGTGTAAACCTCTGTAACTTCTCTAGGTAGATGAATCACTGTGTACTTTCTCTTGTTTCTATCTGTTACCAATCTTGAGAAACTCATACATTCTCTTTTCACTGTTTCCCGGTCTTAGAGAAGTAGATTTCTTTCGGCGAAAGTGCTGTTTTCACAGTGCTAAGTACTCCCAACTCTATCAACAATGTAGGTTTTACCAGTTTTCTAAGTCTCTCTTATTTTCTTGTACTTAAACTTGGAATTTTCTGTGTAAACCTCTGTAATTTCTCTAGGTTGATGAATCACTGTGTACTTCTTTTGTTTCTATCTGTTACTAATCTTGAGAAACTCATACATACTCTGTTACCTGTTTCCTGGTGTTAGAGAAGAAGATTTCTTTCGGCGAAAGTGCTGTTTTCACAGTGCTAAGTACTCTCAACTCTATCAACAATGAAGGTTTTACCAGTTTCCTAAGTCTCTCTTATTTTCTTGTACTTATACTTGGAATTCTCTGTGTAAACGTCTGTAACTTCTCTAGGTAGATGAATCACTGTGTACTTTCTCTTGTTTCTATCTGTTACCAATCTTGAGAAACTCATACATTCTCTCTTACCTGTTTCCCGGTCTTAGAGAAGTAGATTTCTTTCAGCGAAAGTGCTGTTTTCACAGTGCTAAGTACTCCCAGCCCAATCCACAATGTAAGTTTTACCAGTTTTCTAAGTCTCTCTTATCTTCCCTTACTTATACCTGGAAATTTCTGTGTAAACCTCTGTAACTTTTCTAGGTAGATGAATCACTGTGTACTTTCTCTTGTTTCTATCTGTTACCAATCTTGAGAAACTCATACATTCTCTTTTCACTGTTTCCCGGTCTTAGAGAAGTAGATTTCTTTCAGCGAAAGTGCTGTTTTCACAGTGCTCAGTACTCCCAACTCTATCAACAATGTAGGTTTTACCAGTTTTCTAAGTCTCTCTTATTTTCTTGTACTTATACTTGGAATTCTCTGTGTAAACCTCTGTAACTTCTCTAGGTAGATGAATCACTGTGTACTTTCTCTTGTTTCTATCTGTTACCAATCTTGAGAAACTCATACATTCTCTTTTCACTGTTTTACGGTCCTAGAAAAGTAGATTTTTTTCGGCGAAAGTGCTGTTTTCACAGTGCTAAGTACTCCCAACCCAATCAACAATGTAAGTTTTACCAGTTTTGTAAGTCTCTCTTATCTTCTTTTACTTATACTTTGAATTTTCTGTGTAAACCTCTGTAATTTAGCTAGGTAGATGAATCACTGTGTACTTTCTCTTGTTTCTATCTGTTACCAATCTTGAGAAACTCATACATTATCTTTTCACTGTTTCCCGGTCTTAGAGAAGTAGATTTCTTTGGGCGAAAGTGCTGTTTTCACAGTAGTAAGTACTCCGAACGCAATCAACAATCTAAGTTTTACCAGTTTTCTAAGTATCTCTTATCTTCTTTTACGTATACTTGGAATTTTCTGTGTAAACCTCTGTAACTTATCTAGGTAGATAAATCACTGTGTACTTTCTCTTGTTTCTATCTGTTACCAATCTTGAGAAACTCATACATTCTCTTTTCACTGTTTCCCGGTCATAGAGAAGTAGATTTCTTTCGGTGAAAGTGCTCTTTTCACAGTGCTAAGTACTTCCAACTCTATCAACAATGTAGGTTTTACCAGTTTTCTAAGTCTCTCTTATTTTCTTGTACTTATACTTGGAATTCTCTGTGTAAACCTCTGGAACTTCTCTAGGTAGATGAATCACTGTGTACTTTCTCTTGTTTCTATCTGTTACTAATCTTGAGAAACTCATACATTCTCTGTTACCTGTTTCCCGGTGTTAGAGAAGTAGATTTCTTTCGGCGAAAGTGCTGTTTTCACAGTGCTAAGTAGTCCCAACTCTATCAACAATGTAGGTTTTACCAGTTTTCTAGGTCTCTCTTATTTTCTTGTACTTATACTTGGAATTCTCAGTGTAAACCTCTGTAACTTCTCTAGGTCGATGAATCACTGTGTACTTTCTCTTGTTTCTATCTGTTACCAATCTTGAGAAACTCATACATTCTCTTTTCACTGTTTCACGGTCTTAGAGAAGTAGATTTCTTTCTGCGAAAGTGCTGTTTTCACAGTGCTAAGAACTCCCAACTCTATCAACAATGTAGGTTTTACCAGTTTTCTAAGTCTCTCTTATTTTCTTGTACTTCTAGTTGGAATTCTCTGTGTAAACCTCTGTAACTTCTCTAGATAGATGAATCACTGTGTACTTTCTCTTCTTTCTATCTGTTACCAATCTTGAGAAACTCATACATTCTTTTTTCACTGTTTCCCGGTCTTAGAGAAGTAGATTTCTTTCGGCGAAAGTGCTGTTTTCACAGTGCTAAGTACTCCCAACTCAATTAACAATGTAAGTTTTACCAGTTTTCTAAGTCTCTCTTCTTTTCTTGTACTTAAACTTGGAATTTTCTGTGTAAACCTCTGTAACTTCTCTAGGTAGATGAAAAACTGAGTACTTCTTTTGTTTCTATCTGTTACTAATCTTCAGAAACTCATACATTCTTTGTTACCTGTTTCCCGGTGTTAGAGAAGTAGATTTCTTTCTGCGAAAGTGCTGTTTTCACAGTGCTAAGTACTCCCAACTCTATCAACAATGTAGGTTTTACCAGTTTTCTAAGTCTCTCTTATTTTCTTGTACTTATAGTTGGAATTCTCTGTGTAAACCTCTGTAACTTCTCTAGGTAGATGAATCACTGTGTACTTTCTCTTGTTTCTATCGGTTACCAATCTTGAGAAACTCATACATTCTCTTTTCACTGTTTTACGGTCTTAGAAAAGTAGATTTCTTTCGGCGAAAGTGCTGTTTTCACAGTGCTAAGTACTCCCAACCCAATCAACAATGTAAGTTTTACCAGTTTTGTAAGTCTCTCTTATCTTCTTTTACTTATACTTTGAATTTTCTGTGTAAACCTCTGTAATTTAGCTAGGTAGATGAATCACTGTGTACTTTCTCTTGTTTCTATCTGTTACCAATCTTGAGAAACTCATACATTATCTTTTCACTGTTTCCCGGTCTTAGAGAAGTAGATTTCTTTCGGGGAAAGTGCTGTTTTCACAGTAGTAAGTACTCCCAACGCAATCAACAATCTAAGTTTTACCAGTTTTCTAAGTATCTATTATCTTCTTTTACGTATACTTGGAATTCTCTGTGTAAACCTCTGGAACTTCTCTAGGTAGATGAATCACTGTGTACTTTCTCTTGTTTCTATCTGTTACTAATCTTGAGAAACTCATACATTCTCTGTTACCTGTTTCCCGGTGTTAGAGAAGTAGTTTTCTTTCTGCGATAGTGCTGTTTTCACAGTGCTAAGAACTCCCAACTCTATCAACAATGTAGGTTTTACCAGTTTTCTAAGTCTCTCTTATTTTCTTGTACTTCTAGTTGGAAATCTCTGTGTAAACCTCTGTAACTTCTCTAGATAGATGAATCACTGTGTACTTTCTCTTCTTTCTATCTGTTACCAATCTTGAGAAACTCATACATTCTTTTTTCACTGTTTCCCGGTCTTAGAGAAGTAGATTTCTTTCGGCGAAAGTGCTGTTTTCACAGTGCTAAGTACTCCCAACTCAATTAACAATGTAAGTTTTACCAGTTTTCTAAGTCTCTCTTCTTTTCTTGTACTTAAACTTGGAATTTTCTGTATAAACCTCTGTAACTTCTCTAGGTAGATGAATCACTGAGTACTTCTTTTGTTTCTATCTGTAACTAATCTTCAGAAACTCATACATTCTTTGTTACCTGTTTCCCGGTGTTAGAGAAGTAGATTTCTTTCGGCGAAAGTGCTGTTTTCACAGTGCTAAGTACTCCCAACCCAATCAACAATGTAAGTTTTAACAGTTTTGTAAGTCTCTCTTATCTTCTTTTACTTATACACTGAATTTTCTGTGCAAACCTCTGTAACTTCTCTAGGTAGATGAATCACTGTGTACTTTCTCTTCTTTCTATCTGTTACCAATCTTGAGAAACTCATACATTATCTTTTCACTGTTTCCCGGTCTTAGAGAAGTAGATTTCTTTCGGTGAAAGTGCTGTTTTCATAGTTCTAAGTACTCCCAACTCTATCAACAATGTAGGTTTTACCAGTTATCTAAGTCTCTCTTATCTTCTTTTACTTATACTTGGAATTTTCTGTGTAAACCTCTGTAACTTCTCTAGGTAGATGAATCACTGAGTACTTCTTTTGTTTCTATCTGTTACTAATCTTGAGAAACTCATACATTCTCTGTTACCTGTTTCCCGGTCTTAGAGAAGTAGATTTCTTTCTGCGAAAGTGCGGTTTTCACAGTGCTAAGTACTCCCAACTCTATCAACAATGTAGGTTTTACCTGTTTTCTAAGTCTCTCTTATTTTCTGGTACTTACACTTGGAATTTTCTGTGTAAACCTCTGTAACTTTTCTAGGTGGATGAATCACTGTGTACTTTCTCTTGTTTCTATCTGTTACCAATCTTGAGAAACTCATACATTCTCTTTTCACTGTTTCCCGGTCTTAGAGAAGTAGATTTCTTTCGGCGAAAGTGCTGTTTTCACAGTGCTAAGTACTCCCAACTCTATCAACAATGTAGGTTTTACCAGTTTTCTAAGTCTCTCTTATTTTCTTGTACTTATACTTGGAATTCTCTGTGTAAACCTCTGTAACTTCTCTAGGTAGATGAATCACTGTGTACTTTCTCTTGTTTCTATCTGTTACCAATCTTGAGAAACTCATACATTCTCTTTTCACTGTTTCACGGTCTTAGAGAAGTAGATTTCTTTCGGCGAAAGTGGTGTTTTCACAGTGCTAAGTACTCCCAACCCAATCAACAATGTAAGTTTTACCAATTTTCAAAGTCTCTCTTATCTTTTTTTACTTATACTTGGAATTTTCTGGGTAAACCTCTGTAACTTCTCTAGGTAGATGAATCACTGTGTACTTTCTCTTGTTTCTATCGGTTACCAATCTTGAGAAACTGATACATTCTCTGTTACCTGTTTCCCGGTCTTAGAGAAGTAGATTTCTTTCGGCGAAAGTGCTCTTTTCACAGTGCTGAGTACTCCCAACTCAATCAACAATGTAGGTTTTACCAGTTTTCTAAGTCTCTCTTATTTTCTTGTACTTATACTTGGAATTCTCTGTGTAAACTTCTGTAACTTCTCTAGGTAGATGAATCACTGTGTACTTTCTCTTGTTTCTATCTGTTACCAATCTTGAGAAACTCATACCTTCTCTTTTCACTGTTTCCCGGTCTTAGAGAAGTAGATTTCTTTCGGCGAAAGTGCTGTTTTCACAGTGCTAAGTACTCCGAACCCAATCAACAATGTAAGTTTTACCAGTTTTCAAAGTCTCTCTTATCTTCTTTTACTTATACTTGGAATTTTCTGTGTAAACCTCTGTAACTTCTCTAGGTAGATGAATCACTGTGTACTTTCTCTTTTTTCTATCTGTTACCAATCTTGAGAAACTCATACATTCTCTTTTCACTGTTTCCCGGTCTTAGAGAAGTAGATTTCTTTCGGCGAAAGTGCTGTTTTCACAGTGCTAAGTACTCCCAACTCTATCAACAATGTAGTTTTTACCAGTTTTCTAAGTCTCTATTATTTTCTTGTCCTTATACTTGGAATTCTCTGTGTAAACCTCTGTAACTTCTCTAGGTAGATGAATCACTGTGTACTTTCTCTTGTTTCTATCTGTTACTAATCTTGAGAAACTCATACATTCTCTGTTACCTGTTTCCCGGTCTTAGAGAAGTAGATTCCTTTCGGCGAAAGTGCTGTTTTCACAGTGCTAAGTACTCCCAATTCTATCAACAATGTAGGTTTTACCAGTTTTCTAAGTCTCTCTTATTTTCTTGTACTTATACTTGGAATTCTCTGTGTAAACCTCTGTAACTTCTCTAGGTAGATGAATCACTGTGTACTTTCTCTTGTTTCTATCTGTTACCAATCTTGAGAAACTCATACATTCTCTTTTCACTGTTTCCCGGTCTTAGAGAAGTAGATTTCTTTCTGCGAAAGTGCTGTTTTCACAGTGCTAAGTACTCCCAACTCTATCAACAATGTAGATTTTACCAGTTTGCTAAGTCTCTCTTATTTTCTTCTACTTATACTTGGAATTCTCTGAGTAAACCGCTGTAACTTCTCTAGGTAGATGAATCACTGTGTGCTCTCTCTTGTTTCTATCTGTTACTAATCTTCAGAAACTCATACATTCTCTTTTCACTGTTTCCCGGTCTTAGAGAAGTAGATTTCTTTCTGCGAAAGTGCTGTTTTCACAGTGCTAAGTACTCCCAACTCTATCAACAATGTAGGTATTACCAGTTTGCTAAGTCTCTCTTATTTTCTTGTACTTATACTTGGAATTCTCTGTGTAAACCTCTGTAACTTCTCTAGGTAGATGAATCACTGTGTACTTTCTCTTGTTTCTATCTGTTACCAATCTTGAGAAACTCATACATTCTCTTTTCACTGTTTCCCGGTCTTAGAGAAGTACATTTCTTTCTGCGAAAGTGCTGTTTTCACAGTGCTAAGTACTCCCAACTCTATCAACAATGTACGTTTTACCAGTTTTCTAAGTCTCTCTTATTTTCTTGTACTTATACTTGGAATTCTCTGTGTAAACCTCTGTAACTTCTCTAGGTAGATGAATCACTGTGTACTTTCTCTTGTTTCTATCTGTTACTAATTTTGAGAAACTCATATATTCTCTGTTACCTGTTTCCCGGTGTTAGAGAAGTAGATTTCCTTCGGCTAAAGTGCTCTTTTCACAGTGCTAAGTACTCCCAAATCTATCAACAATGTAGGTTTTACCAGTTTTCTAAGTCTCTCTTATTTTCTTCTACTTATACTTGGAATTCTCTGTGTAAACCTGTGTAACTTCTCTAGGTAGATGAATCACTGTGTACTTTCTCTTGTTTCTATCTGTTACCAATCTTGAGAAACTCATACATTCTCTTTTCACTGTTTCCCGGTCTTAGAGAAGTAGATTTCTTTCGGCGAAAGTGCTGTTTTCACAGTGCTAAGTACTCCCAACTCTATCAACAATGTAGGTATTACCAGTTTTCTAAGTCTCTCTTATTTTCTTATACTTAGACTTGGAATTCTCTGTGTAAACCTCTGTAACTTCTCTAGGTAGATGAATCACTGTGTACTTTCTCTTGTTTCTATCTGTTACCAATCTTGAGAAACTCATACCTTCTCTTTTCACTGTTTCCCGGTCTTAGAGAAGTAGATTTCTTTCGGCGAAAGTGCTGTTTTCACAGTGCTAAGTACTCCGAACCCAATCAACAATGTAAGTTTTACCAGTTTTCAAAGTCTCTCTTATCTTCTTTTACTTATACTTGGAATTTTCTGTGTAAACCTCTGTAACTTCTCTAGGTAGATGAATCACTGTGTACTTTCTCTTTTTTCTATCTGTTACCAATCTTGAGAAACTCATACATTCTCTTTTCACTGTTTCCCGGTCTTAGAGAAGTAGATTTCTTTCGGCGAAAGTGCTGTTTTCACAGTGCTAAGTACTCCCAACTCTATCAACAATGTAGTTTTTACCAGTTTTCTAAGTCTCTCTTATTTTCTTGTCCTTATACTTGGAATTCTCTGTGTAAACCTCTGTAACTTCTCTAGGTAGATGAATCACTGTGTACTTTCTCTTGTTTCTATCTGTTACTAATCTTGAGAAACTCATACATTCTCTGTTACCTGTTTCCCGGTCTTAGAGAAGTAGATTTCTTTCGGCGAAAGTGCTGTTTTCACAGTGCTAAGTACTCCCAATTCTATCAACAATGTAGGTTTTACCAGTTTTTTAAGTCTCTCTTATTTTCTTGTACTTATACTTGGAATTCTCTGTGTAAACCTCTGTAACTTCTCTAGGTAGATGAATCACTGTGTGCTTTCTCTTGTTTCTATCTGTTACCAATCTTGAGAAACTCATACATTCTCTTTTCACTGTTTCCCGGCCTTAGAGAAGTAGATTTCTTTCTGCGAAAGTGCTGTTTTCACAGTGCTAAGTACTCCCAACTCTATCAACAATGTAGGTTTTACCAGTTTGCTAAGTCTCTCTTGTTTTCTTGTACTTATACTTGGAATTCTCTGTGTAAACCGCTGTAACTTCTCTAGGTAGATGAATCACTGTGTACTCTCTCTTGTTTCTATCTGTTACTAATCTTCAGAAACTCATACATTCTCTTTTCACTGTTTCCCGGTCTTAGAGAAGTAGATTTCTTTCTGCGAAAGTGCTGTTTTCACAGTGCTAAGTACTCCCAACTCTATCAACAATGTAGGTTTTACCAGTTTTCTAAGTCTCTCTTATTTTCTTGTACTTATACTTGGAATTCTCTGTGTAAACCTCTCTAACTTCTCTAGGTAGATGAATCACTGTGTACTTTCTCTTGTTTCTATCTGTTACCAATCTTGAGAAACTCATACATTCTCTTTTCACTGTTTCCCGGTCTTAGAGAAGTACATTTCTTTCTGCGAAAGTGCTGTTTTCACAGTGCTAAGTACTCCCAACTCTATCAACAATGTACGTTTTACCAGTTTTCTAAGTCTCTCTTATTTTCTTGTACTTATACTTGGAATTCTCTGTGTAAACCTCTGTAACTTCTCTAGGTAGATGAATCACTGTGTACTTTCTCTTGTTTCTATCTGTTACTAATTTTGAGAAACTCATACATTCTCTGTTACCTGTTTCCCGGTGTTAGAGAAGTAGATTTCCTTCGGCTAAAGTGCTCTTTTCACAGTGCTAAGTAATCCCAAGTCTATCAACAATGTAGGTTTTACCAGTTTTCTAAGTCTCTCTTATTTTCTTGTACTTATACTTGGAATTCTCTGTGTAAACCTCTGTAACTTCTCTAGGTAGATGAATCACTGTGTACTTTCTCTTGTTTTTATCTGTTACCAAGATTGAGAAACTCATACATTCTCTTTTCACTGTTTCCCGGTCTTAGAGAAGTAGATTTCTTTCGGCGAAAGTGCTGTTTTCACAGTGCTAAGTACTCCCAACTCTATCAACAATGTAGGTATTACCAGTTTTCTAAGTCTCTCTTATTTTCTTGTACTTATACTTGGAATTCTCTGTGTAAACCTCTGTAACTTCTCTATTTAGATGAATCACTGTGTACTTTCTCTTGTTTCTATCTGTTACCAATCTTGAGAAACTCATACATTCTCTTTTCACTGTTACACAGTCTTAGAGAAGTAGATTTCTTTCGGCGAAAGTGCTGTTTTCACAGTGCTAAGTACTCCCAACCCAATCAACAATGTAAGTTTTACTAGTTTTCTAAGTCTCTCTTACCTTCTTTTACTTATACTTGGAATTTTCTGTGTAAACCTCTGTAAATTCTCGAGGTAGATGAATCACTGTGTACTTTCTCTTGTTTCTATCTGTTACCAATCTTGAGAAACACATACATTCTGTTTTCACTGTTTCCCAGTCTTAGAGAAGTAGATTTCTTTCTGCAAAAGTGCTGTTTTCACCATGCTAAGTACTCCCAACTCTATTAACAATGTAGGTTTTACCAGTTTTCTAAGTCTCTCTTATTTTCTTGTACTTATACTTGAAATTCTCTGTGTAAACCTCTGTAACTTCTCTAGGTAGATGAATCACTGTGTACTTTCTCTTGTTTCTATCTGTTACCAATCTTGAGAAACTCATACATTCTCTTTTCACTGTTTCACAGTCTCCGAGAAGTACATTTCTTTCGGCGAAAGTGCTGTTTTCACAGTGCTAAGTACTCCGAACTCTATCAACAATGTAGGTTTTACCAGTTTTCTAAGTCTCTCTTATTTTCTTGTACTTATACTTGGAATTCTCTGTTTAAACCTCTGTAACTTCTCTAGGTCGATGAATCACTGTGTACTTTCTCTTGTTTCTATCTGTTACTAATCTTGAGAAACTCATACATTCTCTGTTACCTGTTTCCTGGTGTTAGAGAAGTAGATTTCTTTCGGCGAAAGAGCTGTTTTCACAGTGCTAAGTACTCCCAACTCAATCAACAATGTAAGTTTTAGCAGTTTTCTAAGTCTCTCTTATTTTCTTGTACTTAAACTTGGAATTTTCTGTGTAAACCTCTGTAACTTCTCTAGGTAGATGAATCACTGTGTACTTCTTTTGTTTCTATCTGTTACTAATCTTGAGAAACTCATGCATTCTCTGTTACCTGTTTCCCGGTGTTAGAGAAGTAGATTTCTTTCGGCGAAAGTGCTGTTTTCACAGTGCTAAGTACTCCCAACCCAATCAACAATGTAAGTTTTACCAGTTTTCTAAGTCTCTCTTATCTTCTTTTACTTATACTTGGAATTCTCTGTGTAAACCTCTGTAACTTCTCTAGGTAGATGAAGCACTGTGTACTTTCTCTTGTTTCTATCTGTTACCAATCTTGAGAAACTCATACATTCTCTTTTCACTGTTACACAGTCTTAGAGAAGTAGATTTCTTTCGGCGCAAGTGCTGTTTTCACAGTGCTAAGTACTCCCAACCCAATCAACAATGTAAGTTTTACTAGTTTTCTAAGTCTCTCTTACCTTCTTTTACTTATACTTGGAATTTTCTGTGTAAACCTCTGTAACTTCTCGAGGTAGATGAATCACTGTGTACTTTCTCTGGTTTCTATCTGTTACCAATCTTGAGAAACACATACATTCTGTTTTCACTGTTTCCCAGTCTTAGAGAAGTAGATTTCTTTCGGCGAAAGTGCTGTTTTCACAGTGCTAAGTACTCCCAACTCTATCAACAATGTAGGTTTTACCAGTTTTCTAAGCCTCTCTTATTTTCTTGTACTTATACTTGGAATTCTCTGTGTAAACCTCTGTAACTTCTCTAGGTAGATGAATCACTGTGTACTTTCTCTTGTTTCTATCTGTTACCAATCTTGAGAAACTCATACATTCTCTTTTCACTGTTTCCCGGTCTTAGAGAAGTAGATTTCTTTCGGCGAAAGTGCTGTTTTCACAGTGCTAAGTACTGCCAACTCTATCAACAATGTAGGTTTTACCAGTTTTCTAAGTCTCTCTTATTCTCTTGTACTTATACTTGGAATTCTCTGTGTAACCCTCTGTAACTTCTCTAGGTAGATGAATCACTGTGTACTTTCTCTTGTTTCTATCTGTTACCAATCTTGAGAAACTCATACATTCTCTTTTCACTGTTTCCCAGTCTTAGAGAAGTAGATTTCTTTTGGCGAAAGTGCTGTTTTCACAGTGCTAAGTACTCCGAACTCTATCAACAATGTAGGTTTTACCAGTTTTCTAAGTCTCTCTTATTTCCTTGTACTTATACTTGGAATTCTCTGTGTAAACCTCTGTAACTTCTCTAGGTAGATGAATCACTGTGTACTTTCTCTTGTTTCTATCTGTTACCAATCTTGAGAAACTCATACATTCACTGTTACCTGTTTCCCGGTGTTAGAGAAGTAGATTTCTTTCGGCGAAAGTGCTGTTTTCACAGTGCTAAGTACTCCCAACTCTATCAACAATGTAGGTTTGACCAGTTTTCTAAGTCTCTCTTATTTTCTTGTACTTATACTTGGAATTCTCTGTGTAAACCGCTGTAACTTCTCTAGGTAGATGTTTCACTGTGTACTTTCTCTTGTTTCTATCTGCTACCAATCTTGAGAAACTCATACATTCTCTTTTCACTGTTTCCCGGTCTTAGAGAAGTAGATTTCTTTCGGCGAAAGTGCTGTTTTCACAGTGCTAAGTACTCCCAACTCTATCAACAATGTAGGTATTACCAGTTTTCTAAGTCTCTCTTATTTTCTTGTACTTAGACTTGGAATTCTCTGTGTAAACCTCTGTAACTTCTCTAGGTAGATGAATCACTGTGTTCTTTCTCTTGTTTCTATCTGTTACCAATCTTGAGAAACTCATACCTTCTCTTTTCACTGTTTCCCGGTCTTAGAGAAGTAGATTTCTTTCGGCGAAAGTGCTGTTTTCACAGTGCTAAGTACTCCGAACCCAATCAACAATGTAAGTTTTACCAGTTTTCAAAGTCTCTCTTATCTTCTTGTCCTTATACTTGGAATTCTCTGTGTAAACCTCTGTAACTTCTCTAGGTAGATGAATCACTGTGTACTTTCTCTTGTTTCTATCTGTTACTAATCTTGAGAAACTCATACATTCTCTGTTACCTGTTTCCCGGTCTTAGAGAAGTAGATTTCTTTCGGCGAAAGTGCTGTTTTCACAGTGCTAAGTACTCCCAATTCTATCAACAATGTAGGTTTTACCAGTTTTTTAAGTCTCTCTTATTTTCTTGTACTTATACTTGGAATTCTCTGTGTAAACCTCTGTAACTTCTCTAGGTAGATGAATCACTGTGTACTTTCTCTTGTTTCTATCTGTTACCAATCTTGAGAAACTCATACATTCTCTTTTCACTGTTTCCCGGCCTTAGAGAAGTAGATTTCTTTCTGCGAAAGTGCTGTTTTCACAGTGCTATGTACTCCCAACTCTATCAACAATGTAGGTTTTACCAGTTTGCTAAGTCTCTCTTGTTTTCTTGTACTTATACTTGGAATTCTCTGTGTAAACCGCTGTAACTTCTCTAGGTAGATGAATCACTGTGTACTCTCTCTTGTTTCTATCTGTTACTAATCTTCAGAAACTCATACATTCTCTTTTCACTGTTTCCCGGTCTTAGAGAAGTAGATTTCTTTCTGCAAAAGTGCTGTTTTCACAGTGCTAAGTACTCCCAACTCTATCAACAATGTAGGTTTTACCAGTTTTCTAAGTCTCTCTTATTTTCTTGTACTTATACTTGGAATTCTCTGTGTAAACCTCTCTAACTTCTCTAGGTAGATGAATCACTGTGTACTTTCTCTTGTTTCTATCTGTTACCAATCTTGAGAAACTCATACATTCTCTTTTCACTGTTTCCCGGTCTTAGAGAAGTACATTTCTTTCTGCGAAAGTGCTGTTTTCACAGTGCTAAGTACTCCCAACTCTATCAACAATGTACGTTTTACCAGTTTTCTAAGTCTCTCTTATTTTCTTGTACTTATACTTGGAATTCTCTGTGTAAACCTCTGTAACTTCTCTAGGTAGATGAATCACTGTGTACTTTCTCTTGTTTCTATCTGTTACTAATTTTGAGAAACTCATACATTCTCTGTGACCTGTTTCCCGGTGTTAGAGAAGTAGATTTCCTTCGGCTAAAGTGCTGTTTTCACAGTGCTAAGTACTCCCAACTCTATCAACAATGTAGGTTTTACCAGTTTTCTAAGTCTCTCTTATTTTCTTGTACTTATACTTGGAATTCTCTGTGTAAACCTCTGTAACTTCTCTAGGTCGATGAATCACTGTGTACTTTCTCTTGTTTCTATCTGTTACCAATATTGAGAAACTCATACATTCTCTTTTCACTGTTTCCCGGTCTTAGAGAAGTAGATTTCTTTCGGCGAAAGTGCTGTTTTCACAGTGCTAAGTACTCCCAACTCTATCAACAATGTAGGTATTACCAGTTTTCTAAGTCTCTCTTATTTTCTTGTACTTATACTTGGAATTCTCTGTGTAAACCTCTGTAACTTCTCTATTTAGATGAATCACTGTGTACTTTCTCTTGTTTCTATCTGTTACCAATCTTGAGAAACTCATACATTCTCTTTTCACTGTTACACAGTCTTAGAGAAGTAGATTTCTTTCGGCGAAAGTGCTGTTTTCACAGTGCTAAGTACTCCCAACCCAATCAACAATGTAAGTTTTACTAGTTTTCTAAGTCTCTCTTACCTTCTTTTACTTATACTTGGAATTTTCTGTGTAAACCTCTGTAACTTCTCGAGGTAGATGAATCACTGTGTACTTTCTCTTGTTTCTATCTGTTACCAATCTTGAGAAACACATACATTCTGTTTTCACTGTTTCCCAGTCTTAGAGAAGTAGATTTCTTTCTGCAAAAGTGCTGTTTTCACCATGCTAAGTACTCCCAACTCTATTAACAATGTAGGTTTTACCAGTTTTCTAAGTCTCTCTTATTTTCTTGTACTTATACTTGGAATTCTCTGTGTAAACCTCTGTAACTTCTCTAGGTAGATGAATCACTGTGCACTTTCTCTTGTTTCTATCTGTTACCAATCTTGAGAAACTCATACATTCTGTGTTCACTGTTTCACGGACTTAGAGAAGTCGATTTCTTTCGGCGAAAGTGCTGTTTTCACCGTGCTAAGTACTCCCACCTCTATCCACAATGTAGGTTTTACCAGTTTTCTAACTCTCTCTTATTTTTTGTACTTATACTTGGAATTCTCTGTGTAAATCTGTGTATCTTCTCTAGGTAGATCAATCACTGTGTTCTTTCTATTGTTTCTATCTGTTTCCAATCTTGAGAAACTGATACATTCTCTATTCACTGTTTTGCGGTCTTAGAGAAGTAGATTTCTTTCTGCGAAAGTGCTGTTTTCACAGTGTTAAGTACTCCCAACTCTATCAACAAGGTAGGTTTTATGCATTTTCGAAGTCTCTCTTATTTTTTTGTACTTATACTTGGAATTCTCTGTGTATACCTCTGTAACTTCTCTAAGTAGATGAATCACTGTGTTCTTTCTCTTGTTTCTATCTGTTACCAATCTTGAGAAACTTATACATTCTCTATTCACCGTTTCGCGGTCTTAGAGAAGTAGATTTCTTTCCGTGAAAGTGATGTATTCACATTGTTAAGTACTCCTAACTCTATCAACAATGTAGGTTTTACCAGTTTTCTAAGTCTCTCTTATTGTCTTCTACTTATACTGGGAATTCTCTGTGTAAACCTCTGTAACTTCTCTAGGTAGATCAGCCACTGTGTTCTTTCTCTTGTTTCTATCTGTTACCAATCTTAAGAAACTCATACATTCTCTATTCACTGTTTCGCGGTCTTAGAGAAGTAGATTTGTTTCTGCAAAAGTGATGTTTTCACAGTGCTAAGTACTCCCAACTCTATAAACAATGTAGGTAGTGCCAGTTTTCTAAGTCTCTCTTATTTGCTTGTACTTATACTTGGAATTCTCTGTGTAAACCTCTGTAACTTCTCTAGGTAGATGAATCACTGTGTACTTTCTCTTGTTTCTATCTGTTACCAATCTTGAGAAACTCATACATTCTCTGTTCACTGTTTCCCAGTCTTAGAGAAGTCGATTTCTTTCGGCGAAAGTGCTGTTTTCACAGTGATAAGTGCTCCCAACTCTATCCACAATGTAGGTTTTACCAGTTTTCTAAGTCTCTCTTATTTGCTTGTACTTATACATGAAATTCTCTGTGTAAACTTCTGTAACTTCTCTAGGTAGATGAATCACTGTGTACTTTCTCTTGTTTCTATCTGTTACAAGTCTTGGGAAACTCATACATTCTCTGTTCAGTTCTTCCCGTTTCTTAGAGAGGTAGATTTCTTTCTGCGAAAGTGCTGTTTTCACAGTGCTAAGTACTCCCAACTCTATCCACAATGTACGTTTTTCCAGTTTTCTAAGTCTCTCTTATTTTCTTGTACTTATACATGGAGTTCTCTGTGTAAACTTCTGTAACTTCTCTAGGTACATGAATCACAGTGTACTTTCTCTTGTTTCTATCTGTTACCAATCTTGAGAAACTCATACATTCTCTGTTCACTGTTTCCCAGTCTTAGAGAAGTCGATTTCTTTCAGCGAAAGTGCTGTTTTCACAGCGCTAAGTACTCCCAACTCTATCCACAATGTAGGTTTTAACAGTTTTCTAAGTCTCTCTTATTTGCTTGTACTTATACTTGGAATTCTGTGTGTAAACCACTGTAACTTCTCTAGGTAGATGAATCACTGTGTACTTTCTCTTGTTTCTATCTGTTACCAATCTTGAGAAACTCATACATTCACTGTTCACTGTTTCCCAGTCTTAGAGAAGTCGATTTCTTTCAGCGAAAGTGCTGTTTTCACAGTGCTAAGTACTCCCAACTCTATTCGCAATGTAGGTTTTACCAGTTTTCTAAGTCTCTCCTATTTCCTGTACTTATACCTGGAATTCTCTGTGTAAATCTGTGTATCTTCTCTAGGTAGATCAATCACTGTGTTCTTTCTATTGTTTCTATCTGTTTCCAATCTTGAGAAACTGATACATTCTCTATTCACTGTTTCGCGGTCTTAGAGAAGTAGATTTCTTTCTGCGAAAGTGCTGTTTTCACAGTGTTAAGTACTCCCAACTCTATCAACAATGTAGGTGTTAGGCATTTTCGAAGTCTCTCTTATTTTCTTGTACTTATACTTGGAATTCTCTGTGTATACCTCTGTAACTTCTCTAAGTAGATGAATCACTGTGTTCTTTCTCTTGTTTCTATCTGTTACCAATCTTCAGAAACTTATACATTCTCTATTCACCGTTTCGCGGTCTTAGAGAAGTAGATTTCTTTCCGTGAAAGTGATGTATTCACATTGTTAAGTACTCCCAACTCTATCAACAATGTAGGTTTTACCAGTTTTCTAAGTCTCTCTTATTGTCTTCTACTTACACTGGGAATTCTCTGTGTAAACCTCTGTAACTTCTCTAGGTAGATCAGCCACTGTGTTCTTTCTCTTGTTTCTATCTGTTACCAATCTTAAGAAACTCATACATTCTCTATTCACTGTTTCGCGGTCTTAGAGAAGTAGATTTGTTTCTGCAAAAGTCATGTTTTCACAGTGCTAAGTACTCCGAACTCTATCAACAATGTAGGTTTTACCAGTTTTCTAAGTCTGTCTTATTTTCTTGGAGTTACACTTGGAATTCTCTGTGTAAACCTCTGTAACTTCTCTAGGTAGATGAATCACTGTGTACTTTCTCTTCTTTCTACCTGTTACCAATCTTGAGAAACTCATAAATTCTCTGTTTACTGTTTCGTGGTCTTAGAAAAGTAAATTTCTTCCTGCGAAACTGCTGTTTTCACAGTGCTAAGTACTCCCAACTCTATAAACAATGTAGGTAGTGCCAGTTTTCTAAGTCTCTCTTATTTGCTTGTACTTATACTTCGAATTCTCTGTGTAAACCTCTGTAACTTCTCTAGGTAGATGAATCACTGTGTACTTTCTCTTGTTTCTATCTGTTACAAGTCTTGGGAAACTCATACATTCTCTGTTCAGTTCTTCCCGTTTCTTAGAGAGGTAGATTTCTTTCTGCGAAAGTGCTGTTTTCACAGTGCTAATTACTCCCAACTCTATCCACAATGTAGGTTTTACCAGTTTTCTAAGTCTCTCTTATTTTCTTGTACTTATACATGGAATTCTCTGTGTAAACTTCTGTAACATCTCTAGGTAGATGAATCACTGTGTACTTTCTCTTGTTTCTATCTGTTACCAATCTTGAGAAACTCATACATTCTCTGTTCACTGTTTCCCAGTCTTAGAGAAGTCGATTTCTTTCGGCGAAAGTGCTGTTTTCACAGTGCTAAGTACTCCCAACTCTATCCACAATGTAGGTTTCTCCAGTTTTCTAAGTCTCTCTTATTTTCTTGTACTTATACATGGAATTCTCTGTGTAAACTTCTGTAACTTCTCTAGGTAGATGAATCACTGTGCACTTTCTCTTGTTTCTATCTGTTACCAATCTTGAGAAACACATACATTCTCTGTTCACTGTTTCCCAGTCTTAGAAAAGTCGATTTCTTTCGGCGAAAGTGCTGTTTTCACAGTGCTACGTACTCCCAAATCTATCCACAATGTAGGTTTTACCAGTTTTCTAAGTCTCTCTTATTTGCTTGTACTTATACTTGGAATTCTCTGTGTAAACTTCTGTAACTTCTCTAGGTAGATGAATCACTGTGTACTTTCTCTTGTTTCTATCTGTTACCAATCTTGAGAAACTCATACATTCACTGTTCAGTGTTTCCCAGTCTTAGAGAAGTCGATTTCTTTCAGCGAAAGTGCTGTTTTCACAGTGCTAAGTACTCCCAACTCTATCCGCAATGTAGGTTTTACCAGTTTTCTAAGTCTCTCTTATTTGCTTCTTCTTATACTTGGAATTCTCTGTGTAAACCTCTGTAACTTCTCTAGGTCGATGAATCACTGTGTGCTTTCTCTTGTTTCTATCTGTTACCAATCTTGAGAAACTCATACATTCTCTGTTCACTGTTTCCCAGTCTTAGAGAAGTCGATTTCTTTCGGCGAAAGTGCTGTTTTCACAGTGATAAGTGCTCCCAACTCTATCCACAATGTAGGTTTTACCAGTTTTCTATGTCGCTCTTATTTGTTTGTACTTATACTGGAATTCTGTGTGTAAACCTCTGTAACTTCTCTAGGTAGGTGAATCACTGTGTACTTTCTCTTGTTTCTATCTGTTACCAATCTTGAGAAACTCATACTTTCACTGTTCACTGTTTCACGGACTTAGAGAAGTCGATTTCTTTCAGCGAAAGAGCTGTTTTCACACTGCTAAGTACTCCCAACTCTATCCGCAATGTAGGTTTTACCAGTTTTCTAAGTCTCTCTTATTTTCTTATACTTATACATGGAATTCTCTGTGTAAACTTCTGTAACTTCTCTAGGTAGATGAATCACTGTGTACTTTCTCTTGTTTCTATCTGTTACCAATCTTGAGAAACTCATACATTCTCTGTTCACGGTTTCCCAGTCTTAGAGAAGGAGATTTCTTTCTGCGAAAGTGCTGTTTTCACAGTGCTAAGTACTCCCAATTCTATCCACAATGTAGGTTTTACCAGTTTTCTAAGTCTCTCTTATTTACTTGTACTTATACTTGGAATTCTCTGTGTAAACCTCTGTAGATTCTCTAGGTAAATGAATCACTGTGTACTTTCTCTTGTGTCTATCTGTTACCAATCTTGAGAAACTCATACATTCTCTGTTCACTGTTTCCCAGTCTTAGAGATGTCGATTTCTTTCAGCGAAAGTGCTGTTTTCACAGCGCTAAGTACTCTCAACTCTATCCACAATGTAGGTTTTACCAGTTTTCTAAGTCTCTCTTATTTGCTTGTACTTATTCTTGGAATTCTCTGTGTAAACCTCTGTAACTTCTCTAGGTAGATGAATCACTGTGTACTTTCTCTTGTTTCTATCTGTTACCAATCTTGAGAAACTCATACATTCTGTGTTCACTGTTTCACGGACTTAGAGAAGTCGATTTCTTTCGGCGAAAGTGCTGTTTTCACAGTGCTAAGTACTCCCAACTCTATCCACAATGTAGGTTTTACCAGTTTTCTAAGTCTCTCTTATTTTTTTCTACTTATACATGAAATTCTCTCTATAAACTTCTGTAACTTCTCTAGGTAAATGAATCACTGTGTACTTTCTCTTCTTTCTATCTGTTACCAATCTTGAGAAACTCATACATTCTCTGTTCACTGTTTCCCGGTCTTAGAAAAGTAGATTTCTTTCGGCGAAAGTGCTGTTTTCACAGTGCTAAGTACTCCCAACTCTATCCACAATGTACGTTTTCCAGTTTTCTAAGTCTCTCTTATTTTCTTGTACTTATACATGGAGTTCTCTTTGTAAACTTCTGTAACTTCTCTAGGTAGATGAATCACTGTGTACTTTCTCTTGTTTCTATCTGTTACCAATCTTGAGAAACTCATACATTCACTGTTCACTGTTTCCCAGTCTTATAGAAGTCGATTTCTTTCAGCGAAAGTGCTGTTTTCACAGTGCTAAGTACTCCCAACTCTATCCACAATGTAGGTTTTACAGTTTTCTAAGTCGCTCTTATTTGTTTGTACTTATACTGGAATTCTGGGTGTAAACCTCTGTAACTTCTCTAGGTAGATGAATCACTGTGTACTTTCTCTTGTTTCTATCTGTTACCAATCTTGAGAAACTCATACTTTCACTGTTCACTGTTTCACGGACTTAGAGAAGTCGATTTCTTTCAGCGAAAGTGCTGTTTTCACACTGCTAAGTACTCCCAACTCTATCCGCAATGTAGGTTTTACCAGTTTTCTAAGTCTCTCTTATTTTCTTATACTTATACATGGAATTCTCTGTGTAAACTTCTGTAACTTTTCTAGGTAGATGAATCACTGTGTACTTTCTCTTGTTTCTATCTGTTACCAATCTTGAGAAACTCATACATTCTCTGTTCACTGTTTCCCAGTCTTAGAGAAGTCGATTTTTTCTGCAAAAGTACTGTTTTCACAGTGCTAAGTACTCCCAACTCTATCCACAATGTAAGTTTTACCAGTTTTCTAAGTCTCTCTTATTTGCTTGTACTTATACATGGAATTCTCTGTGTAAACTTCTGTAACTTCTCTAGGTAGATGAATCACTGTGTACTTTCTCTTGTTTCTATCTATTACCAATCTTGAGAAACTCATACATTCTCTGTTCACTGTTTCCCAGTCTTAGAGAAGTCGATTTTTTCTGCGAAAGTGCTGTTTTCACAGTGCTATGTACTCCCAACTCTATCCACAATGTAGGTTTTACCAGTTTTCTAAGTCTCTGTTATTTTCCTGTACTTATATTTGGAATTCTCTGTGTAAACCTCTGTAACTTTTCCAGGTAGATGAATCACTGTGTATTTTCTCTTGTTTCTATCTGTTACCAATCTTGAGAAACTCATACATTCTCTGTTCACTGTTTCACGGACTTAGAGAACTAAATTTCCTTTGGCGAAATTGCTGTTTTCACAGTGCTAAGTACTCCCAAATCTGTCAACAATGTAGATTTTACCAGTTTTCTAAGTCTCTCTTATTTGCTTGTACTTATACTTGGAATTCTGTGTGTAAACCTCTGTAACTTCTCTAGGTAGATGAATCACTGTGTACTTTCTCTTGTTTATATCTGTTACCAATATTTGAAAAGTGATACATTCTCTCTTTACTGTTTCGCGGATTTGGAGAAGTAGATTTGTTTCTGCGAAAGTGATGTTTTCACAATGGTAAGTACTCCCAACTCTATCATCAATGTAGTTTTTACCAGTTTTCTAAGTCTCTCTTATTTTGCTGTAGTTATACTTCGACTTCTCTGTGTAAACCTCTGTAACTTCTCTAGGTAGATGAATCACTGTGTACTTTCTCTTGTTTATATTTGTTACTAATCTTAAGAAACGCATGCATTCTCTGTTCACTGTTTCGCGGCCTTAGAGAAGTAGATTTCTTTCTGCGAAAGTGATGTTTTCTCAATGCTAAGTACTCCCAACAATATCATCAATGTAGGTTTTACCAGTTTTCTAAGACTCTCTTACTTTGTTGTAGTTATACTTGGACTTCTCTGTGTAAACCTCTGTAACTTCTCTAGGTAGATGAATCACTGTGTACTTTCTCTTATTTCTATCTGTTACCAATCTTAAGAAACTCATACATTCTCTGATCACTGTTTCGCAGTCTTAGTGAAGTAGATCTCTTTCTGCGAAAGTAATGTTTTCACAATGCTATGTACTCCCAACTCTATCAACAGTGTAGGTTTTACCAGTTTTCTAAGTCTCTCTTATTTTGTTCTAGTTCTACTTGGAATTCTCTGTGTAATCCTCTGTAACTTCTCTGGGTAGATGATTCACTGTGTACTTTCTCTTGTTTCTATCTGTTACCAATCTTAAGAAACGCATACATTCTCTGTTCAGTGTTTCGCGGCCTTAGAGAAGTCGATTTCTATCTGCGAAAGTGATGTTTTCACAGTGCTAAGTACTCCCAACTCTATCATCAATGTAGGTTTTACCAGTTTTCTAAGTCTCTCTTATTTTGTAGTAGTCATACTAGGAATTCTCTGTGTAAATCTCTGTAACTTCTCTAGGTTGATGAATCACTGTGTACTTTCTCTTGTTTCTATCTGTTAACAATCTGTGAAAAGTGATAAATTCTCTATTCACTGTTTCGCATCCTTAGAGAAGTAGATTTCTTTCTGCGAAAGTGATGTTTTCACACTGCTAAGTACTCCCAACTCTATCATCAATGTAGGTTTTCCTAGTCTCTCTCATTTGTTGTAGTTATACTTGAAATTCTCTGTGTAAACCTCTGTAACTTCTCTAGGTAGATGAATCACTGTGTACTTTCTCTTGTTTCTATCTGTTACCAATCTTTAAAAAGTGATACATTCTCTGTTCACCGTTTCGCGGCCTTAGAGAAGTAGAATTCTTTCTGCGAAAGTGCTGTTTTCACAGTGCTAAGTACTCCCAACTCTATCATCAATGTAGGTTTTCCTAGTTTTCCTAGTCTCTCTTATTTGTTATAGTTATACTTGAAATTCTCTGTGTAAACCTGTGTAACTTCTCTAGATAGATGAATCACTGTGGACTTTCTCTTGTTTCTATCTGTTACCAATCTTGAAAAAGTGATACATTCTCTATTCACCGTTTCAAGGCCTTAGAGAAGTAGAATTCTTTCTGCGAAACTGCTGTTTTCACAGTGCTAAGTACTCCCAACTCTATCCACAATGTAGGTTTTACCAGTTTTCTAAGTCTCTCTTATTTTCTTGTACTTATACATGGAATTCTCTGTGTTAACTTCTGTTACTTCTCTAGGTAGATGAATCACTGTGTACTTTCTCTTGTTTCTATCTGTTACCAATCTTGAGAAACTCATACATTCTCTGTTCACTGTTTCTCAGTCTTAGAGAAGTCGATTTCTTTCGGCGAAAGTGCTGTTTTCACAGTGCTAAGTACTCCCAACTCTATCCACAATGTAGGTTTCACCAGTTTTCTAAGTCTCTCTTATTTGCTTGTACTTATACATGGAATTCTCTGTGTAAACTGCTGTAAATTCTCTAGGTAGATGAATCACTGTGTACTTTCTCTTGTTTCTATCTGTTACCAATATTGAGAAACTCATACATTCTCTGTTCACTGTTTCCCAGTCTTAGAGAAGTCGATTTTTTCTGCGAAAGTGCTGTTTTCACAGTGCTAAGTACTCCCAACTCTATCCACAATGTAGGTTTTACCAGTTTTCTAAGTCTCTCTTATTTTCCTGTACTTATACTTGGAATTCTCTGTGTAAACCTCTGTAACTTTTCCAGGTAGATGAATCACTGTGTACTTTCTCTTGTTTCTATCTGTTACCAATCTTGAGAAACTCATACATTCTCTGTTCACTGTTTCACGGACTTAGAGAACTAAATTTCCTTCGGCGAAAGTGCTGTTTTCACAGTGCTAAGTACTCCCAAATCTGTCAACAATGTAGGTTTTACCAGTTTTCTAAGTCTCTCTTATTTGCTTGTACTTATACTTGGAATTCTGTGTGTAAACCTCTGTAACTTCTCTAGGTAGATGAATCACTGTGTACTTTCTCTTGTTTCTATCTGTTACCAATCATTAGAAACTCATACATTCACTGTTCACTGTTTCCCAGTCTTAGAGAAGTCGATTTCTTTCAGCGAAAGTGCTGTTTTCACAGTGCTAAATACTCCCAACTCTATCATCAATGTAGGTTTTACCAGTTTTGTAAGTCTCTCTTATTTTGTTATAGTTATACTTGGACTTCTCTGTGCAAACCTCTGTAACTTCTCTAGGTAGATGAATCACTGTGTACTTTCTCTTGTTTCTATCTGTCACCAATATTTGAAAAGTGATACATTCTCTGTTTACTGTTTCGCGGATTTGGAGAAGTAGATTTGTTTCTGCGAAAGTGATGTTTTCACAATGGTAAGTACTCCCAACTCTATCATCAATGTAGTTTTTACCAGTTTTCTAAGTCTCTCTTATTTTGCTATAGTTATACTTCGACTTCTCTGTGTAAACCTTTGTAACTTCTCTAGGTGGATGAATCACTGTGTACTTTCTCTTGTTTCTATTTGTTACTAATCTTAAGAAACGCATGCATTCTCTGTTCACTGTTTCGCGGCCTTAGAGAAGTAGATTTCTTTCTGCGAAAGTGATGTTTTCTCAATGCTAAGTACTCCCAACTCTGTCATCCATGTAGGTTTTACCAGTTTTCTAAGACTCTCTTACTTTGTTGTAGTTATACTTGGACTTCTCTGTGTAAACCTCTGTAACGTCTCTAGGTAGATGAATCACTGTGTACTTTCTCTTATATCTATCTGTTACCAATCTTAAGAAACTCATACATTCTCTGATCACTGTTTCGCAGTCTTAGAGAAGTAGATTTCTTTCTGCGAAAGTGATGTTTTCTCAATGCTAAGTACTCCCAACTCTATCATCAATGTAGGTTTTACCAGTTTTCTAAGTCTCTCTTATTTTGTTTTAATTATACTTGGACTTCTCTGTGCAAACCTCTGTAACTTCTCTGGGTAGATGAATCACTGTGTACTTTCTCTTGTTTCTATCTGTTACCAATCTTGAGAAACTCATACATTCTCTGTTCACTGTTTCCCAGTCTTAGAGAAGTAGATTTCTTTCTGCGAAAGTGATGTTTTCACAGTGCTAAGTACTCCCAACTCTATCCACAATGTAGGTTTTACCAGTTTTCTAAGTCTCTCTTATTTTCTTGTACTTATACATGGAATTCTCTCTATAAACTTCTGTAACTTCTCTAGGTAGATGAATCACTGTGTACTTTCTCTTGTTTCTATCTGTTACCAATCTTGAGAAACTCATACATTCTCTGTTCACTGTTTCCCAGTCTTACAGAAGTCGATTTCTTTCGGCGAAAGTGCTGTTTTCACAGTGCTAAGTACTCCCAACTCTATCCAAAATGTAGGTTTTACCAGTTTTCTAAGTCTCTCTTATTTGCTTGTACTTATACTTGGAATTCTCTGTGTAAACCTCTGTAACTTCTCTAGGTAGATGAATCACTGTGTACTTTCTCTTGTTTCTATCTGTTACCAATCTTGAGAAACTCATACATTCACTGTTCACTGTTTCCCAGTCTTAGAGAAGTCGATGTCTTTAGGCGAAAGTGCTGTTTTCACAGTGTTAAGTACTCCCAAATCTGTCAACAATGTAGGTTTTACCACTTTTCTAAGTCTCTCTTATTTGCTTGTACTTATACTTGGAATTCTCTGTGTAAACCTCTGTAGCTTCTCTAGGTAGATGAATCACTGGGTACTTTCTCGTGTTTCTATCTGTTACCAATTTTGAGAAACTCATACATTCTCTGTTCACTGTTTCCCAGTCTTAGAGAAGTCGATTTCTTTCAGCGAAAGAGCTGTTTTCACACTGCTAAGTACTCCCAACTCTATCCGCAATGTAGGTTTTACCAGTTTTCTAAGTCTCTCTTATTTTCTTATACTTATACATGGAATTCTCTGTGTAAACTTCTGTAACTTCTCTAGGTAGATGAATCACTGTGTACTTTCTCTTGTTTCTATCTGTTACCAATCTTGAGAAACTCATACATTCTCTGTTCACGGTTTCCCAGTCTTAGAGAAGTAGATTTCTTTCTGCGAAAGTGCTGTTTTCACAGTGCTAAGTACTCCCAATTCTATCCACAATGTAGGTTTTACCAGTTTTCTAAGTCTCTCTTATTTGTTTGTACTTATACATGAAATTCTCTGTGTAAACTTCTGTAACTTCTCTAGGTAGATGAATCACTGTGTACTTTCTCTTGTTTCTATCTGTTACAAGTCTTGGGAAACTCATACATTCTCTGTTCAGTTCTTCCCGTTTCTTAGAGAGGTAGATTTCTTTCTGAGAAAGTGCTGTTTTCACAGTGCTAATTACTCCCAACTCTATCCACAATGTAGGTTTTACCAGTTTTCTAAGTCTCTCTTATTTTCTTTTACTTATACATGGAATTCTCTGTGTAAACTTCTGTAACATCTCTAGGTAGATGAATCACTGTGTACTTTCTCTTGTTTCTATCTGTTACCAATCTTGAGAAACTCATACATTCTCTGTTAACTGTTTCCCAGTCTTAGAGAAGTCGATTTCTTTCGGCGAAAGTGCTGTTTTCACAGTGCTGAGTACTCCCTAATCTATCCACAATGTAGGTTTTACCAGTTTTCTAAGTCTCTCTTATTTGCCTGTACTTATACTTGGAATTCTCTGTGTAAACCTCTGTAACTTCTCTCGGTAGATGAATCACTGTGTACTTTCTCTTGTTTCTATCTGTTACCAGTCTTGAGAAACTCATACATTCTGTGTTCACTGTTTCACGGACTTAGAAAAGTCGATTTCTTTCGGCGAAAGTGCTGTTTTCACAGTGCTAAGTACTCCCAACTCTATCCACAATGTAGGTTTTACCAGTTTTCTAAGTCTCTCTTATTTTCTTGTACCTATACATGGAATTCTCTGTGTAAACTTCTGTAACTTCTCTAGGTAGATGAATCACTGTGTACTTTCTCTTGTTTCTATCTGTTTGCAATCTTGAGAAACTCATACATTCTCTGTTCACTGTTTCCCAGTGTTAGAAAAGTAGATTTCTTTCTGCGAAGTGCTGTTTTCACAGTGCTAAGTACTCCCAACTCTATCCACAATGTACGTTTTACCAGTTTTCTAAGTCTCTCTTATTTTCTTGTACTTATACATGGAGTTCTCTGTGTAAACTTCTGTAACTTCTCTAGGTAGATGAATCACTGTGTACTTTCTCTTGTTTCTATCTGTTACCAATCTTGAGAAACTCATACATTCTCTGTTCACTATTTCCCAGTCTTTGAGATGTCGATTTCTTTCAGCGAAAGTGCTGTTTTCACAGCGCTAAGTACTCCCAACTCTATCCACAATGTAGGTTTTAACAGTTTTCTAAGTCTCTCTTAATTGCTTGTACTTATACTTGGAATTCTGTGTGTAAACCACTGTAACTTCTCTAGGTAGATGAATCACTGTGTACTTTCTCTTGTTTCTATCTGTTACCAATCTTGAGAAACTCATATATTCACTGTTCACTGTTTCACGGACTTAGAGAAGTCGATTTCTTTCAGCGAAAGTGCTGTTTTCACACTGCTAAGTACTCCCAACTCTATCCGCAATGTAGGTTTTACCAGTTTTCTAAGTCTCTCTTATTTTCTTATACTTATACATGGAATTCTCTGTGTAAACTTCTGTAACTTCTCTAGGTAGATGAATCACTGTGTACTTTCTCTTGTTTCTATCTGTTACCAATCTTGAGAAACTCATACATTCTCTGTTCACTGTTTCCCAGTCTTAGAGATGTCGATTTCTTTCAGCGAAAGTGCTGTTTTCACAGCGCTAAGTACTCTCAACTCTATCCACAATGTACGTTTTAACAGTTTTCTAAGTCTCTCTTCTTTGTTTGTACTTATACTTGGAATTCTGTGTGTAAACCACTGTAACTTCTCTAGGTAGATGAATCACTGTGTACTTTCTCTTGTTTCTATCTGTTACCAATCTTGAGAAACTCATAGATTCACCGTTCACTGTTTCCCAGTCTTAGAGAAGTCGATTTCTTTCAGCGAAAGTGCTGTTGTCACACTGCTAAGTACTCCCAACTCTATCCGTAATGTAGGTTTTACCAGTTTTCTAAGTCTCTCTTATATGCTTGTACTTATTCTTGGAATTCTCTGTGTAAACCTCTGTAACTTCTCTAGGTAGATGAATCACTGTGTACTTTCTCTTGTTTCTATCTGTTACCAATCTTAAGAAACGCATACATTCTGTGTTCACCGTTTCACGGACTTAGAGAAGTCGATTTCTTTCGGCGAAAGTGCTGTTTTCACAGTGCTAAGTACTCCCAACTCTATCCACAATGTAGGTTTTACCAGTTCTCTAAGTCTTTCTTATTTTCTTGTACTTATACATGAAATTCTCTGTGTAAACTTCTGTAACTTCTCTAGGTAAATGAATCACTGTGTACTTTCTCTTGTTTCTATCTGTTACCAATCTTGAGAAACTCATACATTCTCTGTTCACTGTTTCCCAGTCTTAGAAAAGTAGATTTCTTTCGGCGAAAGTGCTGTTTTCACAGTGCTAAGTACTCCCAACTCTATCCACAAGGTACGTTTTACCAGTTTTCTAAGTCTCTCTTATTTTCTTGTACTTATACATGGAGTTCTCTGTGTAAACTTCTGTAATTTCTCTAGGTAGATGAATCACTGTGTACTTTCTCTTGTTTCTATCTGTTACCAATCTTGAGAAACTCATATATTCACTGTTCACTGTTTCACGGACTTAGAGAAGTCGATTTCTTTCGGCGAAAGTGCTGTTTTCACAGTGATAAGTGCTCCCAACTCTATCCACAATGTAGGTTTTACCAGTTTTCTAAGTCGCTCTTATTTGTTTGTACTTATACTGTAATTCTGTGTGTAAACCTCTGTAACTTCTCTAGGTAGATGAATCACTGTGTACTTTCTCTTGTTTCTATCTGTTACCAATCTTGAGAAACTCATACTTTCACTGTGCACTGTTTCACGGACTTAGAGAAGTCGATTTCGTTCAGCGAAAGTGCTGTTTTCACACTGCTAAGTACTCCCAACTCTATCCGCAATGTAGGTTTTACCAGTTTTCTAAGTCTCTCTTATTTTCTTATACTTATACATGGAATTCTCTGTGTAAACTTCTGTAACTTCTCTAGGTAGGTGAATGACTGTGTACTTTCTCTTGTTTCTATCTATTACCAATCTTGAGAAACTCACACATTCTCTGTTCACTGTTTCCCAGTCTTAGAGAAGTCGATTTCTTTCGGCGAAAGTGCTGTTTTCACAGTGCTAAGTACTCCCAACTCTATCCACAATGTAGGTTTCTCCAGTTTTCTAAGTCTCTCTTATTTTCTTGTACTTATACATGGAATTCTCTGTGTAAACTTCTGTAACTTCTCTAGGTAGATGAATCACTGTGCACTTTCTCTTGTTTCTATCTGTTACCAATCTTGAGAAACACATACATTCTCTGTTCACTGTTTCCCAGTCTTAGAAAAGTCGATTTCTTTCGGCGAAAGTGCTGTTTTCACAGTGCTACGTACTCCCAACTCTATCCACAATGTAGGTTTTACCAGTTTTCTAAGTCTCTCTTATTTGCTTGTACTTATACTTGGAATTCTCTGTGTAAACTTCTGTAACTTCTCTAGGTAGATGAATCACTGTGTACTTTCTCTTGTTTCTATCTGTTACCAATCTTGAGAAACTCATACATTCACTGTTCAGTGTTTCCCAGTCTTAGAGAAGTCGATTTCTTTCAGCGAAAGTGCTGTTTTCACAGTGCTAAGTACTCCCAACTCTATCCGCAATGTAGGTTTTACCAGTTTTCTAAGTCTCTCTTATTTGTTTGTACTTATACTGGAATACTGTGTGTAAACCTCTGTAACTTCTCTAGGTAGATGAATCACTGTGTACTTTCTCTTGTTTCTATCTGTTACCAATGTTGAGAAACTCATACTTTCACTGTTCACTGTTTCACGGACTTAGAGAAGTCGATTTCTTTCAGCGAAAGAGCTGTTTTCACACTGCTAAGTACTCCCAACTCTATCCGCAATGTAGGTTTTACCAGTTTTCTAAGTCTCTCTTATTTTCTTATACTTATACATGGAATTCTCTGTGTAAACTTCTGTAACTTCTCTAGGTAGATGAATCACTGTGTACTTTCTCTTGTTTCTATCTGTTACCAATCTTGAGAAACTCATACATTCTCTGTTCACGGTTTCCCAGTCTTAGAGAAGTAGATTTCTTTCTGCGAAAGTGCTGTTTTCACAGTGCTAAGTACTCCCAATTCTATCCACAATGTAGGTTTTACCAGTTTTCTAAGTCTCTCTTTTTTGCTTGTACTTATACTTGGAATTCTCTGTGTAAACCTCTGTAGATTCTCTAGGTAAATGAATCACTGTGTACTTTCTCTTGTTTCTATCTGTTACCAATCTTGAGAAACTCATACATTCTCTGTTCACTGTTTCACGGACTTAGAGAAGTCGATTTCTTTCGGCGAAAGTGCTGTTTTCACAGTGCTAAGTACTCCCACCTCTATCCACAATGTAGGTTTTACCAGTTTTCTAACTCTCTCTTATTTTCTTGTACTTATACTTGGAATTCTCTGTGTAAATCTGTGTATCTTCTCTAGGTAGATCAATCACTGTGTTCTTTCTATTGTTTCTATCTGTTTCCAATCTTGAGAAACTGATACATTCTCTATTCACTGTTTCGCGGTCTTAGAGAAGTAGATTTCTTTCTGCGAAAGTGCTGTTTTCACAGTGTTAAGTACTCCCAACTCTATCAACAAGGTAGGTTTTATGCATTTTCGAAGTCTCTCTTATTTTTTTGTACTTATACTTGGAATTCTCTGTGTATACCTCTGTAACTTCTCTAAGTAGATGAATCACTGTGTTCTTTCTCTTGTTTCTATCTGTTACCAATCTTGAGAAACTTATACATTCTCTATTCACCGTTTCGCGGTCTTAGAGAAGTAGATTTCTTTCCGTGAAAGTGATGTATTCACATTGTTAAGTACTCCTAACTCTATCAACAATGTAGGTTTTACCGGTTTTCTAAGTCTCTCTTATTGTCTTCTACTTATACTGGGAATTCTCTGTGTAAACCTCTGTAACTTCTCTAGGTAGATCAGCCACTGTGTTCTTTCTCTTGTTTCTATCTGTTACCAATCTTAAGAAACTCATACATTCTCTATTCACTGTTTCGCGGTCTTAGAGAAGTAGATTTGTTTCTGCAAAAGTGATGTTTTCACAGTGCTAAGTACTCCCAAATCTATAAACAATGTAGGTAGTGCCAGTTTTCTAAGTCTCTCTTATTTGCTTGTACTTATACTTGGAATTCTCTGTGTAAACCTCTGTAACTTCTCTAGGTAGATGAATCACTGTGTACTTTCTCTTGTTTCTATCTGTTACCAATCTTGAGAAACTCATACATTCTCTGTTCACTGTTTCCCAGTCTTAGAGAAGTCGATTTCTTTCGGCGAAAGTGCTGTTTTCACAGTGATAAGTGCTCCCAACTCTATCCACAATGTAGGTTTTACCAGTTTTCTAAGTCTCTCTTATTTGCTTGTACTTATACATGAAATTCTCTGTGTAAACTTCTGTAACTTCTCTAGGTAGATGAATCACTGTGTACTTTCTCTTGTTTCTATCTGTTACAAGTCTTGGGAAACTCATACATTCTCTGTTCAGTTCTTCCCGTTTCTTAGAGAGGTAGATTTCTTTCTGCGAAAGTGCTGTTTTCACAGTGCTAAGTACTCCCAACTCTATCCACAATGTACGTTTTACCAGTTTTCTAAGTCTCTCTTATTTTCTTGTACTTATACATGGAGTTCTCTGTGTAAACTTCTGTAACTTCTCTAGGTACATGAATCACTGTGTACTTTCTCTTGTTTCTATCTGTTACCAATCTTGAGAAACTCATACATTCTCTGTTCACTGTTTCCCAGTCTTAGAGAAGTCGATTTCTTTCAGCGAAAGTGCTGTTTTCACAGCGCTAAGTACTCCCAACTCTATCCACAATGTAGGTTTTAACAGTTTTCTAAGTCTCTCTTATTTGCTTGTACTTATACTTGGAATTCTGTGTGTAAACCACTGTAACTTCTCTAGGTAGATGAATCACTGTGTACTTTCTCTTGTTTCTATCTGTTACCAATCTTGAGAAACTCATACATTCACTGTTCACTGTTTCCCAGTCTTAGAGAAGTCGATTTCTTTCAGCGAAAGTGCTGTTTTCACAGTGCTAAGTACTCCCAACTCTATTCGCAATGTAGGTTTTACCAGTTTTCTAAGTCTCTCCTATTTCCTGTACTTATACTTGGAATTCTCTGTGTAAATCTGTGTATCTTCTCTAGGTAGATCAATCACTGTGTTCTTTCTATTGTTTCTATCTGTTTCCAATCTTGAGAAACTGATACATTCTCTATTCACTGTTTCGCGGTCTTAGAGAAGTAGATTTCTTTCTGCGAAAGTGCTGTTTTCACAGTGTTAAGTACTCCCAACTCTATCAACAATGTAGGTGTTATGCATTTTCGAAGTCTCTCTTATTTTCTTGTACTTATACTTGGAATTCTCTGTGTATACCTCTGTAACTTCTCTAAGTAGATGAATCACTGTGTTCTTTCTCTTGTTTCTATCTGTTACCAATCTTCAGAAACTTATAAATTCTCTATTCACCGTTTCGCGGTCTTAGAGAAGTAGATTTCTTTCCGTGAAAGTGATGTATTCACATTGTTAAGTACTCCCAACTCTATCAACAATGTAGGTTTTACCAGTTTTCTAAGTCTCTCTTATTGTCTTCTACTTATACTGGGAATTCTCTGTGTAAACCTCTGTAACTTCTCTAGGTAGATCAGCCACTGTGTTCTTTCTCTTGTTTCTATCTGTTACCAATCTTAAGAAACTCATACATTCTCTATTCACTGTTTCGCGGTCCTAGAGAAGTAGATTTGTTTCTGCAAAAGTCATGTTTTCACAGTGCTAAGTACTCCGAACTCTATCAACAATGTAGGTTTTACCAGTTTTCTAAGTCTGTCTTATTTTCTTGGAGTTACACTTGGAATTCTCTGTGTAAACCTCTGTAACTTCTCTAGGTAGATGAATCACTGTGTACTTTCTCTTCTTTCTACCTGTTACCAATCTTGAGAAACTCATAAATTCTCTGTTTACTGTTTCGTGGTCTTAGAAAAGTAAATTTCTTCCTGCGAAAGTGCTGTTTTCACAGTGCTAAGTACTCCCAACTCTATAAACAATGTAGGTAGTGCCAGTTTTCTAAGTCTCTCTTATTTGCTTGTACTTATACTTCGAATTCTCTGTGTAAACCTCTGTAACTTCTCTAGGTAGATGAATCACTGTGTACTTTCTCTTGTTTCTATCTGTTACAAGTCTTGGGAAACTCATACATTCTCTGTTCAGTTCTTCCCGTTTCTTAGAGAGGTAGATTTCTTTCTGCGAAAGTGCTGTTTTCACAGTGCTAATTACTCCCAACTCTATCCACAATGTAGGTTTTACCAGTTTTCTAAGTCTCTCTTATTTTCTTGTACTTATACATGGAATTCTCTGTGTAAACTTCTGTAACATCTCTAGGTAGATGAATCACTGTGTACTTTCTCTTGTTTCTGTCTGTTACCAATCTTGAGAAACTCATACATTCTCTGTTCACTGTTTCCCAGTCTTAGAGAAGTCGATTTCTTTCGGCGAAAGTGCTGTTTTCACAGTGCTAAGTACTCCCAACTCTATCCACAATGTAGGTTTCTCCAGTTTTCTAAGTCTCTCTTATTTTCTTGTACTTATACATGGAATTCTCTGTGTAAACTTCTGTAACTTCTCTAGGTAGATGAATCACTGTGCACTTTCTCTTGTTTCTATCTGTTACCAATCTTGAGAAACACATACATTCTGTGTTCACTGTTTCCCAGTCTTAGAAAAGTCGATTTCTTTCGGCGAAAGTGCTGTTTTCACAGTGCTACGTACTCCCAACTCTATCCACAATGTAGGTTTTACCAGTTTTCTAAGTCTCTCTTATTTGCTTGTACTTATACTTGGAATTCTCTGTGTAAACTTCTGTAACTTCTCTAGGTAGATGAATCACTGTGTACTTTTTCTTGTTTCAATCTGTTACCAATCTTGAGAAACTCATACATTCACTGTTCAGTGTTTCCCAGTCTTAGAGAAGTCGATTTCTTTCAGCGAAAGTGCTGTTTTCACAGTGCTAAGTACTCCCAACTCTATCCGCAATGTAGGTTTTACCAGTTTTCTAAGTCTCTCTTATTTGCTTCTTCTTATACTTGGAATTCTCTGTGTAAACCTCTGTAACTTCTCTAGGTCGATGAATCACTGTGTGCTTTCTCTTGTTTCTATCTCTTACCAATCTTGAGAAACTCATACATTCTCTGTTCACTGTTTCCCAGTCTTAGAGAAGTCAATTTCTTTCGGCGAAAGTGCTGTTTTCACAGTGATAAGTGCTCCCAACTCTATCCACAATGTAGGTTTTACCAGGTTTCTAAGTCGCTCTTATTTGTTTGTACTTATACTGGAATTCTGTGTGTAAACCTCTGTAGATTCTCTAGGTAAATGAATCACTGTGTACTTTCTCTTGTTTCTATCTGTTACCAATCTTGAGAAACTCATACATTCTCTGTTCACTGTTTCACGGACTTAGAGAACTAAATTTCCTTCGGCGAAAGTGCTGTTTTCACAGTGCTAAGTACTCCCAACTCTATCCACAATGTAGGTTTTAACAGTTTTCTAAGTCTCTCTTATTTTCTTGTACTTATACATGGAATTCTCTGTGTGAACTTCTGTAACATCTCTAGGTAGATGAATCACTGTGTACTTTCTATTGTTTCTATCTGTTACCAATCTTCAGAAACTCATACTTTCTCTGTTAACTGTTTCCCAGTGTTAGAGAAGTCGATTTCTTTCGGCGAAAGTGCTGTTTTCACAGTGCTAAGTACTCCCAACTCTATCCACAATGTAGGTTTTACCAGTTTTCTAAGTCTCTCTTATTTTCTTGTACTTATACATGAAATTCTCTGTGTAAACTTCTGTAACTTCTCTAGGTAGATGAATCACTGTGTACTTTCTCTTCTTTCTATCTGTTACCAATCTTGAGAAACTCATACATTCTGTGTTCACTGTTTCACGGACTTAGAGAAGTCGATTTCTTTCGGCGAAAGTGCTGTTTTCACAGTGCTAAGTACTCCCAACTCTATCCACAATGTAGGTTTTACCAGTTTTCTAACTCTCTCTTATTTTCTTGTACTTATACATGAAATTCTCTGTGTAAACCTCTGTAACTTCTCTAGGTAGATGAATCACTGTGTACTTTCTCTTGTTTCTATCTGTTACCAATCTTGAGAAACTCATACATTCTCTGTTCACTGTTTCCCAGTCTTAGAGATGTCGATTTCTTTCAGCGAAAGTGCTGTTTTCACAGCGCTAAGTACTCTCAACTCTATCCACAATGTAGGTTTTACCAGTTTTCTAAGTCTCTCTTATTTGCTTGTACTTATTCTTGGAATTCTCTGTGTAAACCTCTGTAACTTCTCTAGGTAGATGAATCACTGTGTACTTTCTCTTGTTTCTATCTGTTACCAATCTTCAGAAACTCATACATTCTGTGTTCACTGTTTCACGGACTTAGAGAAGTCGATTTCTTTCGGCGAAAGTGCTGTTTTCACAGTGCTAAGTACTCCCAACTCTATCCACAATGTAGGTTTTACCAGTTTTCTAAGTCTCTCTTATTTTTTTCTACTTATACATGAAATTCTCTCTATAAACTTCTGTAACTTCTCTAGGTAAATGAATCACTGTGTACTTTCTCTTCTTTCTATCTCTTACCAATCTTGAGAAACTCATACATTCTCTGTTCACTGTTTCCCGGTCTTAGAAAAGTAGATTTCTTTCGGCGAAAGTGCTGTTTTCACAGTGCTAAGTACTCCCAACTCTATCCACAATGTACGTTTTCCAGTTTTCTAAGTCTCTCTTATTTTCTTGTACTTATACATGGAGTTCTCTGTGTAAACTTCTGTAACTTCTCTAGGTAGATGAATCACTGTGTACTTTCTCTTGTTTCTATCTGTTACCAATCTTGAGAAACTCATACATTCACTGTTCACTGTTTCCCAGTCTTATAGAAGTCGATTTCTTTCAGCGAAAGTGCTGTTTTCACAGTGCTAAGTACTCCCAACTCTATCCACAATGTAGGTTTTACAGTTTTCTAAGTCGCTCTTATTTGTTTGTACTTATACTGGAATTCTGGGTGTAAACCTCTGTAACTTCTATAGGTAGATGTATCACTGTGTACTTTCTCTTGTTTCTATCTGTTACCAATATTTGAAAAGTGATACATTCTCTCTTTACTGTTTCGCGGATTTGGAGAAGTAGATTTGTTTCTGCGAAAGTGATGTTTTCACAATGGTAAGTACTCCCAACTCTATCATCAATGTAGTTTTTACCAGTTTTCTAAGTCTCTCTTATTTTGCTGTAGTTATACTTCGACTTCTCTGTGTAAACCTCTGTAACTTCTCTAGGTAGATGAATCACTGTGTACTTTCTCTTGTTTATATTTGTTACTAATCTTAAGAAACGCATGCATTCTCTGTTCACTGTTTCGCGGCCTTAGAGAAGTAGATTTCTTTCTGCGAAAGTGATGTTTTCTCAATGCTAAGTACTCCCAACAATATCATCAATGTAGGTTTTACCAGTTTTCTAAGACTCTCTTACTTTGTTGTAGTTATACTTGGACTTCTCTGTGTAAACCTCTGTAACTTCTCTAGGTAGATGAATCACTGTGTACTTTCTCTTATTTCTATCTGTTACCAATCTTAAGAAACTCATACATTCTCTGATCACTGTTTCGCAGTCTTAGTGAAGTAGATCTCTTTCTGCGAAAGTAATGTTTTCACAATGCTATGTACTCCCAACTCTATCAACAGTGTAGGTTTTACCAGTTTTCTAAGTCTCTCTTATTTTGTTCTAGTTCTACTTGGAATTCTCTGTGTAATCCTCTGTAACTTCTCTGGGTAGATGATTCACTGTGTACTTTCTCTTGTTTCTATCTGTTACCAATCTTAAGAAACGCATACATTCTCTGTTCAGTGTTTCGCGGCCTTAGAGAAGTCGATTTCTATCTGCGAAAGTGATGTTTTCACAGTGCTAAGTACTCCCAACTCTATCATCAATGTAGGTTTTACCAGTTTTCTAAGTCTCTCTTATTTTGTAGTAGTCATACTAGGAATTCTCTGTGTAAATCTCTGTAACTTCTCTAGGTTGATGAATCACTGTGTACTTTCTCTTGTTTCTATCTGTTAACAATCTGTGAAAAGTGATAAATTCTCTATTCACTGTTTCGCGTCCTTAGAGAAGTAGATTTCTTTCTGCGAAAGTGATGTTTTCACACTGCTAAGTACTCCCAACTCTATCATCAATGTAGGTTTTTCTAGTCTCTCTTATTTGTTGTAGTTATACTTGAAATTCTCTGTGTAAACCTCTGTAACTTCTCTAGGTAGATGAATCACTGTGTACTTTCTCTTGTTTCTATCTGTTACCAATCTTTAAAAAGTGATACGTTCTCTGTTCACCGTTTCGCGGCCTTAGAGATGTAGAATTCTTTCTGGGAAAGTGCTGTTTTCACAGTGCTAAGTACTCCCAACTCTATCATCAATGTAGGTTTTCCTAGTTTTCCTAGTCTCTCTTATTTGTTATAGTTATACTTGAAATTCTCTGTGTAAACCTGTGTAACTTCTCTAGATAGATGAATCACTGTGGACTTTCTCTTGTTTCTATCTGTTACCAATCTTTAAAAAGTGATACATTCTCTATTCACCGTTTCAAGGCCTTAGAGAAGTAGAATTCTTTCTGCGAAAGTGCTGTTTTCACACTGCTAAGTACTCCCAACTCTATCCACAATGTAGGTTTTACCAGTTTTCTAAGTCTCTCTTATTTTCTTGTACTTATACATGGAATTCTCTGTGTTAACTTCTGTTACTTCTCTAGGTAGGTGAATCACTGTGTACTTTCTCTTGTTTCTATCTGTTACCAATCTTGAGAAACTCATACATTCTCTGTTCACTGTTTCTCAGTCTTAGAGAAGTCGATTTCTTTCGGCGAAAGTGCTGTTTTCACAGTGCTAAGTACTCCCAACTCTATCCACAATGTAGGTTTCACCAGTTTTCTAAGTCTCTCTTATTTGCTTGTACTTATACATGGAATTCTCTGTGTAAACTGCTGTAAATTCTCTAGGTAGATGAATCACTGTGTACTTTCTCTTGTTTCTATCTGTTACCAATATTGAGAAACTCATACATTCTCTGTTCACTGTTTCCCAGTCTTAGAGAAGTCGATTTTTTCTGCGAAAGTGCTGTTTTCACAGTGCTAAGTACTCCCAACTCTATCCACAATGTAGGTTTTACCAGTTTTCTAAGTCTCTCTTATTTTCCTGTACTTATACTTGGAATTCTCTGTGTAAACCTCTGTAACTTTTCCAGGTAGATGAATCACTGTGTACTTTCTCTTGTTTCTATCTGTTACCAATCTTGAGAAACTCATACATTCTCTGTTCACTGTTTCACGGACTTAGAGAACTAAATTTCCTTCGGCGAAAGTGCTGTTTTCACAGTGCTAAGTACTCCCAAATCTGTCAACAATGTAGGTTTTACCAGTTTTCTAAGTCTCTCTTATTTGCTTGTACTTATACTTGGAATTCTGTGTGTAAACCTCTGTAACTTCTCTAGGTAGAGGAATCACTGTGTACTTTCTCTTGTTTCTATCCGTTACCAATCATTAGAAACTCATACATTCACTGTTCACTGTTTCCCAGTCTTAGAGAAGTCGATTTCTTTCAGCGAAAGTGCTGTTTTCACAGTGCTAAATACTCCCAACTCTATCATCAATGTAGGTTTTACCAGTTTTGTAAGTCTCTCTTATTTTGTTATAGTTATACTTGGACTTCTCTGTGCAAACCTCTGTAACTTCTCTAGGTAGATGAATCACTGTGTACTTTCTCTTGTTTCTATCTGTCACCAATATTTGAAAAGTGATACATTCTCTGTTTACTGTTTCGCGGATTTGGAGAAGTAGATTTGTTTCTGCGAAAGTGATGTTTTCACAATGGTAAGTACTCCCAACTCTATCATCAATGTAGTTTTTACCAGTTTTCTAAGTCTCTCTTATTTTGCTATAGTTATACTTCGACTTCTCTGTGTAAACCTTTGTAACTTCTCTAGGTGGATGAATCACTGTGTACTTTCTCTTGTTTCTATTTGTTACTAATCTTAAGAAACGCATGCATTCTCTGTTCACTGTTTCGCGGCCTTAGAGAAGTAGATTTCTTTCTGCGAAAGTGATGTTTTCTCAATGCTAAGTACTCCCAACTCTATCATCAATGTAGGTTTTACCAGTTTTCTAAGACTCTCTTACTTTGTTGTAGTTATACTTGGACTTCTCAGTGTAAACCTCTGTAACGTCTCTAGGTAGATGAATCACTGTGTACTTTCTCTTATTTCTATCTGCTACCAATCTTAAGAAACTCATACATTCTCTGATCACTGTTTCGCAGTCTTAGAGAAGTAGATCTCCTTCTGCGAAAGTAATGTTTTCACAATGCTATGTACTCCCAACTCTATCAACAGTGTAGGTTTTACCAGTTTTCTAAGTCTCTCTTATTTTGTTCTAGTTCTACTTGGAATTCTCTGTGTAACCCTCTGTAACTTCTCTGGGTAGATGATTCACTGTGTACTTTCTCTTGTTTCTATCTGTTACCAATCTTAAGAAACGCATACATTCTCTGTTCAGTGTTTCGCGGCCTTAGAGAAGTCGATTTCTATCTGCGAAAGTGATGTTTTCACAGTGCTAAGTATTCCCAACTCTATCATCAATGTAGGTTTTACCAGTTTTCTAAGTCTCTCTTATTTTGTAGTAGTCATACTAGGAATTCTCTGTGTAAATCTCTGTAACTTCTCTAGGTTGATGAATCACTGTGTACTTTCTCTTGTTTCTATCTGTTACCAATCTGTGAAAAGTGATACATTCTCTGTTCACTGTTTCGCGTCCTTAGAGAAGTAGATTTCTTTCTGCGAAAGTGATGTTTTCACAATGCTAAGTACTCCCAACTCTATCATCAATGTAGGTTTTCCTAGTCTCTCTTATTTGTTGTAGTTATACTTGAAATTCTCTATGTAAACCTCTGTAACTTCTCTAGGTAGATGAATCACTGTGTACTTTCTCTTGTTTCTATTTGTTACTAATCTTAAGAAACGCATGCATTCTCTGTTCACTGTTTCGCGGCCTTAGAGAAGTAGATTTCTTTCTGCGAAAGTGATGTTTTCTCAATGCTAAGTACTCCCAACTCTATCATCAATGTAGGTTTTACCAGTTTTCTAAGTCTCTCTTATTTTCTTGTACTTATACATGGAATTCTCTCTATAAACTTCTGTAACTTCTCTAGGTAGATGAATCACTGTGTACTTTCTCTTGTTTCTATCTGTTACCAATCTTGAGAAACTCATACATTCTCTGTTCACTGTTTCCCAGTCTTAGAGAAGTCGATTTCTTTCGGCGAAAGTGCTGTTTTCACAGTGCTAAGTACTCCCAACTCTATCCAAAATGTAGGTTTTACCAGTTTTCTAAGTCTCTCTTATTTGCTTGTACTTATACATGGAATTCTCTGTGTAAACCTCTGTAACTTCTCTAGGTAGATGAATCACTGTGTACTTTCTCTTGTTTCTATCTGTTACCAATCTTGAGAAACTCATACATTCACTGTTCACTGTTTCCCAGTCTTAGAGAAGTCGATGTCTTTAGGCGAAAGTCCTGTTTTCACAGTGTTAAGTACTCCCAAATCTGTCAACAATGTAGGTTTTACCACTTTTCTAAGTCTCTCTTATTTGCTTGTACTTATACTTGGAATTCTCTGTGTAAACCTCTGTAGCTTCTCTAGGTAGATGAATCACTGTGTACTTTCTCTTGTTTCTATCTGTTACCAATCTTGAGAAACTCATACATTGTCTGTTCACTGTTTCCCAGTCTTAGAGAAGTAGATTTCATTCTGCGAAAGTGCTGTTTTCACAGTGCTAAGTACTCCCAACTCTATCCACAATGTAGGTTTTACCAGTTTTCTAAGTCTCTCTTATTTGCTTGTACTTATACTTGGAATTCTCTGTGTAAACCTCTGTAGCTTCTCTAGGTAGATGAATCACTGGGTACTTTCTCGTGTTTCTATCTGTTAACAATCTTGAGAAACTCATACATTCTCTGTTCACTGTTTCCCAGTCTTAGAGAAGTCGATTTCTTTCGGCGAAAGTGCTGTTTTCACAGTGATAAGTACTCCCAACTCTATCATCAATGTAGGTTTTACCAGTTTTCTAAGTCTCTCTTATTTTGTTTTAGTTATACTTCGACTTCTCTGTGTAAACCTCTGTCACTTCTCTAGGTTGATGAATCACTGTGTACTTTCTCTTGTTTCTATCTGTTACCAATATTTGAAAAGTGATACATTCTCTGTTCACTGTTTCGCGGATTTGGAGAAGTAGATTTGTTTCTGCGAAAGTGATGTTTTCACAATGGTAAGTACTCCCAATTCTCTCATCAATGTAGTTTTTACCAGTTTTCTAAGTCTCTCTTATTTTGCTGTAGTTATACTTCGCCTTCTCTGTGTAAACCTCTGTAACTTCTCTAGGTAGATGAATCACTGTGAACTTTCTTTTGCTTCTATCTGTTACCAATCTTTGAAAAGTGATACATTCTTTGTTCAGTGTTTCGCGGCCTTAAAGAAGTAGATTTCTTTCTGCGAAAGTGATGTTTTCACAATGCTAAGTACTCCCAACTCTATCATCAATGTAGGTTTTCCTAGTTTTCCTAGTCTCCCTTATTTGTTGTAGTTATACTTGAAATTCTCTGTGTAAACCTCTGTAACTTCTCTAGGTAGATGAATCACTGTGGACTTTCTCTTGTTTCTATCTGTTACCAATCTTTAAAAAGTGATACATTCTCTGTACACCGTTTCGCGGCCTTAGAGAAGCAGAATTCTTTCGGCGAAAGTGCTGTTTTCACAGTGCTAAGTACTCCCAACTCTATCCACAATGCATGTTTTAACAGTTTTCTAAGTCTCTCTTATTTGCTTGTACTTATACATGGAATTCTCTGTGTAAACTTCTGTAACTTCTCTAGGTAGATGAATCACTGTGTACTTTCTCTTGTTTCTATCTGTTACCAATCTTGAGAAACTCATACATTCTCTGTTCACTGTTTCCCAGTCTTAGAGAAGTCGATTTCTTTCGGCGAAAGTGCTGTTTTCACAGTGCTAAGTACTCCCAACTCTATCATCAATATAGGTTTTACCAGTTTTCTAAGTCTCTCTTATTTTGTTGTAGTTATTCTTGGAATTCTCTGTGTAACCCTCTGTAACTTCTCTAGGTAGATGAATCACTGTGTACTTTCTCTTGTTTCTATCTGTTACCAATCTTAAGAAACGCATACATTCTCTGTTCAGTGTTTCGCGGACTTAGAGAAGTAGATTTCTTTCTGCGAAAGTGATGTTTTCACAGTGCTAAGTACTCCCAACTCTATCATCAATGTAGGTTTTACCAGTTTTCTAAGTCTCTCTTATTTTGTAGTAGTGATACTAGGAATTCTCTGTGTAAATCTCTGTAACTTCTCTAGGTAGATGAATCACTGTGTACTTTCTCTTGTTTCTATGTGTTACCAATGTTTGAAAAGTGATACATTCTTTGTTCACTGTTTCGCGGATTTGGAGAAGTAGATTTGTTTCTGCGAAAGTGATGTTTTCACAATGGTAAGTACTCCCAATTCTATCATCAATGTAGTTTTTACCAGTTTTCTAAGTCTCTCTTATTTTGCTGTAGTTATACTTCGCCTTCTCTGTGTAAACCTCTGTAACTTCTCTAGGTAGATGAATCACTGTGAACTTTCTTTTGCTTCTATCTGTTACCAATCTTTGAAAAGTGATACATTCTTTGTTCAGTGTTTCGCGGCCTTAAAGAAGTAGATTTCTTTCTGCGAAAGTGATGTTTTCACAATGTTAAGTACTCCCAACTCTATCATCAATTAGGTTTTCCCACTTTTCCTAGTCTCTCTTATTTGTTGTAGTTATACTTCAAATTCTCTGTGTAAACCTCTGTAACTTCTCTAGGTAGATGAATCACTGTGGACTTTCTCTTGTTTCTATCTATTACCAAACTTTAAAAAGTGATACCTTTTCTGTTCACTGTTTCGCGGCCTTAGAGAAGTAGAATTCTTTCTGCGAAAGTGCTGTTTTCACAGTGCTAAGTACTCCCAAATCTATCCACAATGTACGTTTTAACAGTTTTCTAAGTCTCTCTTATTTTCTTGTACTTATACATGGAATACTCTGTGTTAACTTCTGTAACTTCTCTAGGTAGATGAATCACTGTGTACTTTCTCTTGTTTCTATCTGTTACCAATCTTGAGAAACTCATACATTCTCTGTTCACTGTTTCCCAGTCTTAGAGAAGTAGATTTCTTTCTGCGAAAGTGCTGTTTTCACACTGCTAAGTACTCCCAACTCTATCCACAATGTAGGTTTTACCAGTTTTCTAAGTCTCTTTTATTTTCTTGTACTTATACATGGAATTCTCTGTGTAAACTTCTGTAACTTCTCTAGGTAGATGAATCACTGTGTACTTTCTCTTGTTTCTATCTGTTACCAATCTTGAGAAACTCATACATTCTCTGTTCACTGTTTCCCAGTCTTAGAGAAGTAGAATTCTTTCTGCGAAAGTGCTGTTTTCACAGTGATAAGTACTCCCAACTCTATCATCAATGTACGTTTTACCAGTTTTCTAAGTCTCTCTTATTTTTTTGTAGTTATTCTTGGAATTCTCTGTGTAAACCTCTGTAACTTCACTAGGTAGATGAGTCACTGTGTACTTTCTCTTGTTTCTATCTGTTACCAATCTTTAAAAAGTGATACATTCTCTGTTCACCGTTTCGCGTCCTTTGAGAAGTAGATTTCTTTCTGCGAAAGTGCTGTTTTCACAGTGCTAAGTACTCCCAACTCTATCATCAATGTAGGTTTTCCTAGTTTTCCTAGTCTCTCTTATTTGTTGTAGTTATACTTGAAATTCTCTTTGTAAACCTGTGTAACTTCTCTAGGTAGATGAATCACTGTGTACTTTCTCTTGTTTCTATCTGTTACCAATCTTTAAAAAGTGATACATTCTCTGTTCACCGTTTCGCGGCCTTAGAGAAGTAGAATTCTTTCTGCGAAAGTGCTATTTTGACAGTGCTAAGTACTCCCAACTCTATCCACAATGTAGGTTTTACCACTTTTCTAAGTCTCTCTTATTTTCTTGTACTTATACATGGAATTCTCTGTGTAAACTTCTGTAACTTCTCTAGGTAGATGAATCACTGTGTACTTTCTCTTGTTTCTATCTGTTACCAATCTTGAGAAACTCATACATTCTCTGTTCACTGTTTCCCAGTCTTAGAGAAGTCGATTTCTTTCTGCGAAAGTGCTGTTTTCACAGTGCTAAGTACTCCCAACTCTATCCACATTGTTGGTTTTACCAGCTTTCTAAGTCTCTCTTATTTGCTAGTACTTATGCTTGGAATTCTCCTTGTAAACCTCTGTAACTTCTCCAGGTAGATGAATCACTGTGTACTTTCTCTTGTTTCTATCTGTTACCAATGTTTAAAAAGTGATACATTCTCTGTTAACCGTTTCGCGGCCTTAGAGAAGTAGAATTCTTTCTGTGAAAGTGACGTTTTCACAATGCTAAATACTCCCAACTCTATCATCAATGTAGTTTTTACCAGTTTTCTAAGTCTCTCTTATTTTGCTGTAGTTATACTTCGACTTCTCTGTGTAAACCTCTGTAACTTCTCTAGGTAGATGAATCACTGTGAACTTTCTCTTGCTTCTATCTGTTACCAGTCTTTGAAAAGTGATACATTCTCTTTTCACTGTTTCGCGGCCTTAGAGAAGTAGATTTATTTCTGCGAAAGTGATGTTTTCACAATGCTAAGTACTCCCAACTCTATCATCAATGTAGGTTTAACCAGTTTTCTAAGTCTCTATTATTTTGTTGTAGTTACACTTGGAATTCTCTGTGTAAACCTCTGTAACTTCTCTAGGTAGATGAATCACTGTGTACTTTCTCTTGTTTCTATTGGTTACCAATCTTAAGAAACGCATGCATTCTCTGTTCATTCTTTCGCGGCCTTAGAGAAGTAGATTTCTTTCTGCGACAGTGATGTTTTCTCAATGCTAAGTGCTACCAACTCTATCATCAATGTAGGTTTTACCAGTTCTCTAAGTCTCTCTTATTTTGTTGTAGTTATACTTGGACTTCTCTGTGTAAACCTCTGTAACTTCTCTAGGTAGATGAATCACTGTGTACTTTCTCTTATTTCTATCTGTTACCAATCTTAAGAAACTCATACATTCTCTGTTCAGTGTTTCGCAGTCTTAGAGAAGTAGATTTCTTTCTGCGAAAGTAAAGTTTTCACAATGCTATGTACTCCCAACTCTATCAACAATGTAGCTTTTACCAGTTTTCTAAGTCTCTTTATTTTGTTTTAGTTCTACTTGGAATTCCCTGTGTAAATCTCTGTAACTTCTCTAGGTTGATGAATCACTGTGTACTTTCTCTTGTTTCTATCTGTTACCAATCTTTGAAAAGTGATACATTCTCTGTTCACTGTTTCGCGTCCTTAGAGAAGTAGATTTCTTTCTGCGAAAGTGCTGTTCTCACAGTGCTAAGTACTCCCAACTCTATCATCAATGTAGGTTTTCCTAGTTTTCCTAGTCTCTCTTATTTGTTGTAGGTATACTTGAAATTCTCTGTGTAAACCTCTGTAACTTCTCTAGGTAGATGAATCACTGTGGACTTTCTCTTGTTTCTATCTGTTACCAATCTTTAAAAAGTGATATATTCTCTGTTCACCGTTTCGCGGCCTTAGAGAAGTAGAATTCTTTCTGCGAAAGTGCTGTTTTCACACTGCTAAGTACTCCCAACTCTATCCACAATGTAGGTTTTACCAGTTTTCTAAGTCTCTCTTATTTTGTTTTAGTTCTACTTGGAATTCTCTGTGTAACACTCTGTAACTTCTCTACGTAGATGATTCACTGTGTACTTTCTCTTGTTTCTATCTGTTACCAATCTTAAGAAACGCATACATTCTCTGTTCAGTGTTTCGCGGCCTTAAAGAAGTAGATTTCTTTCTACCAAACTGATGTTTTCACAGTGCTAAGTACTCCCAACTCTATCATCAATGGAGGTTTTACCAGTTTTCTAAGTCTCTCTTATTTTGTAGTGTCATACTAGGAATTCTCTGTGTAAATCAATGTAACTTCTCTAGGTTGATGAATCACTGTTTACTTTCTCTTGATTCTATCTGTTACCAATCTTTGAAAAGTGATACATTCTCTGTTCACTGTTTCGCGGATTTGGAGAAGTAGATTTGTTTCTGGGAAAGTGATGTTTTCACAATGGTAAGTACTCCCAACTCTATCCACAATGTAGGTTTTAACAGTTTTCTAAGTCTCTCTTATTTGCTTGTTCTTATACATGGAATTCTCTGTGTAAACTTCTGTAACTTCTCTAGGTAGATGAATCACTGTGTACTTTCTCTTGTTTCTATCTGTTACCAATCTTGAGAAACTCATACATTGTCTGTTCACTGTTTCCCAGTCTTAGAGAATTAGATTTCTTTCTGCGAAAGTGCTGTTTTCACAGTGCTAAGTACTCCCAACTCTATCCACAATGGAGGTTTTACCAGTTTTCTAAGTCTCTCTTATTTTCTTGTACTTATACATGGAATTCTCTCTGTAAACTTCTGTAACTTCTCTAGGTAGATGAATCACTGTGTACTTTCTCTTGTTTCTATCTGTTACCAATCTTGAGAAACTCATACATTCTCTGTTCACTGTTTCCCAGTCTTAGAGAAGTCGATTTCTTTCGGGGAAAGTGCTGCTTTCACAGTGCTAAGTACTCCCAAGTCTATCCACAATGTAGGTTTTACCAGTTTTCTAAATCTCTCTTATTTGCTTGTACTTATACTTGGAATTCTCTGTGTAAACTTCTGTAACTTCTCTAGGTAGATGAATCACTGTGTACTTTCTCTTCTTTCTATCTGTTACCAATCTTGAGAAACTCATACATTCACTGTTCACTGTTTCCCAGTCTTAGAGAAGTCGATGTCTTTCAGCGAAAGTGCTGTTTTCACAGTGTTAAGTACTCCCAAATCTGTCAACAATGTAGGTTTTACCAGTTTTCTAAGTCTCTCTTATTTTCTTGTACTTATACATGGAATTCTCTCTGTAAACTTCTGTAACTTCTCTAGGTAGATGAATCACTGTGTACTTTCTCTTGTTTCTATCTGTTACCAATCTTGAGAAACTCATACATTCTCTGTTCACTGTTTCCCAGTCTTAGAGAAGTCGATTTCTTTCGGGGAAAGTGCTGCTTTCACAGTGCTAAGTACTCCCAAGTCTATCCACAATGTAGGTTTTACCAGTTTTCTAAATCTCTCTTATTTGCTTGTACTTATACTTGGAATTCTGTGTGTAAACCTCTGTAACTTCTCTAGGTAGATGAATCACTGTGTACTTTCTCTTGTTTCTATCTGTTACCAATCTTGAGAAACTCATACATTCACTGTTCACTGTTTCCCAGTCTTAGAGAAGTCGATTTCTTTCAGCGAAAGTGCTGTTTTCACAGTGCTAAATACTCCCAACTCTATCATCAATGTAGGTTTTACCAGTTTTGCAAGTCTCTCTTATTTTGTTATAGTTATACTTGGACTTCTCTGTGCAAACCTCTGTAACTTCTCTAGGTAGATGAATCACTGTGTACGTTCTCTTGTTTCTATCTGTTACCAATATTTGAAAAGTGATACATTCTCTGTTTACTGTTTCGCGGATTTGGAGAAGTAGATTTCTTTCTGCGAAAGTGATGTTTTCTCACTGCTAAGTACTCCCAACTCTATCATCAATGTAGGTTTTACCAGTTTTCTAAGTCTGTGTTATTTTGTTTTATTTATACTTTGACTTCTCTGTGTAAACCTCTGTAACTTCTCTAGGTAGATGAATCACTGTGTACTTTCTCTTACTTCTATCTGTTACCAATCTTAAGAAACTCATACATTCTCTGATCACTGTTTCGCAGTCTTAGAGAAGTAAATCTCTTTCTGCGAAAGTAATGTTTTCAGAATGCTATGTACTCCCAACTCTATCAACAATGTAGGTTTTACCAGTTTTCTAAGTCTCTCTTATTTTGTTTTAGTTCTACTTGGAATTCTCTGTGTAACACTCTGTAACTTCTCTAGGTGGATGATTCACTGTGTACTTTCTCTTGTTTCTATCTGTTACCAATCTTAAGAAACGCATACATTCTCTGTTCAGTGTTTCACGGCCTTAGAGAAGTAGAATTCTTTCTACGAAAGTGATGTTTTCACAGTGCCAAGTACTCCCAACTCTATCATCAATGTAGGTTTTACCAGTTTTCTAAGGCTCTCTTATTTTGTAGTAGTCATACTAGGAATTCTCTGTGTAAATCAATGTAACTTCTCTAGGTTGATGAATCACTGTTTACTTTCTCTTGATTCTATCTGTTACCAATCTTTGAAAAGTGATACATTCTCTGTTCACTGTTTCGCGTCCTTAGAGAAGTAGATTTCTTTCTGCGAAAGTGCTGTTCTCACACTGCTAAGTAATCCCAACTCTATCATCAATGTAGCTTTTCCTAGTTTTCCTAGTCTCTCTTACTTGTTGTAGTTATACTTGAAATTCTCTGTGTAAACCTCTGTAACTTCTCTAGGTAGATGAATCACTGTGGACTTTCTCTTCTTTCTATCTGTTACCAATCTTTAAAAAGTGATATATTCTCTGATCACCGTTTCGCGGCCTTAGAGAAGTAGAATTCTTTCTGCGAAAGTGCTGTTTTCACAGTGCTAAGTACTCCCAACTCTATCCACAATGTAGGTTTTACCAGTTTTCTAAGTCTCTGTTATATGCTAGTACTTATACTTTGGAATAAGCTGTGAAAACCTCTGTAATTTCTCTAGGTAGATGAATCACTGTGTACTTTCTCTTGTTTCTATCTGTTACCAATCTTGAGAAACTCATACATTCTCTGTTTACTGTTTCCCGGTCTTAGAAAAATAGATTTCTTTCTGCGAAAGTGCTGTTTTCACAGTGCTAAGTACTCCCAACTCTATCAGCAATGTAGGTTTTACCAGTTTTCTAAGTCTCTCTTATTTGCTTGTACTTATACTTGGAATTCTCTGTGTAAACCTCTGTAGCTTCTCTAGGTAGATGAATCACTGTGTACTTTCTCTTGTTTCTATCTGTTACCAATCTTGAGAAACTCATACATTCCCTGTTCACTGTTTCCCAGTCTTAGAGAAGTCGATTTCTTTCGGCGAAAGTGCTCTTGTCACAGTGCTAAGTACTCCCAATTCTATCCACAATGTAGGTTTTACCATTTTTCTAAGTCTCTCTTATTTGCTTGTACTTATACTTGGAATTCTCTGTGTAAACTTCTGTAACTTCTATAGGTAGATGAATCACTGTGTACTTTCTCTTGTTTCTATCTGTTACCAATCTTGAGAAACTCATACATTCTCTGTTCACTGTTTCCCAGTCTTAGAGAAGTCGATTTCTTTTGGCGAAAGTGCTGTTTTCACAGTGCTAAGTACTCCCTACTCTATCCACAATGTAGGTTTCACCAGTTTTCTAACTCTCTCTTATTTGCTTGTACTTATACTTGGAATTCTCTGTGTAAACCTCTGTAACTTCTCTAGGTAGATGAATCACTGTGTACTTTCTCTTGTTTCTATCTGTTACCAATCTTGAGAATCTCATACATTCACTATTCACTGTTCCCCAGTAGTAGAGAAGTCGATGTCTTTCAGCGAAAGTGCTGTTTTCACAGTGCTAAGTACTTCCAACTCTATCCTCAATGTAGGTTTTACCAGTTTTCTAAGTCTCTCTTATTGTACTTATACATGAAATTCTCTGTGTAAACTTCTGTAATTTCTATAGGTAGATGAATCACTGTGTACTTTCTCCTGTTTCTATCTGTTACCAGTATTGAGAAACTCATACATTCTCTATTCAGTTATTCCCGTTTCTTAGAGAGGTAGACTTCTTTCTGCAAAAGTGCTGTTTTCTCAGTGCTAAGTACTCCCAAATCTGTCAACAATGTAGGTTTTACCAGTTTTCTAAGTCTCTCTTATTTTCTTGTACTTATACATGAAATTCTCTATGTAAACCTCTGTAACTTCTCTAGGTAGCTGAATCACTGTGTACTTTCTCTTGTTTCTATCTGTTACCAATCTTGAGAAACTCATACATTCTCTGTTCACTGTTTCCCAGTCTTAGAGAAGTCGATTTCTTTCGGCGGAAGTGCTGATTTCACAGTGCTAAGTACTCCCAACTCCATCAACAATGTAGGTTTCACCAGTTTTCTAAGTCTCTCTTATTTGCTTGTACTTATACTTGGAATTCTCTCTGTAAACCTCTGTAGCTTCTCTAGGTAGATGAATCACGGTGTACTTTCTCTTGTTTCTATCTGTTACCAATCTTGAGAAACTCATACATTCTCTGTTCACTGTTTCCCAGTCTTAGAGAAGTCGATTTCTTTCAGCGAAAGTGCTGTTTTCACAGTGCTAAGTACTCTCAAATCTGTCAACAATGTAGCTTTTACCAGTTTTCTAAGTCTCTCTTATTTGTTTGTACTTATACTGTAATTCTGTGTGTAAACCTCTGTAACTTCTCTAGGTAGATGAATCACTGTGTACTTTCTCTTGTTTCTATCTGTTACCAATCTTGAGAAACTCATACATTCACTGTTCACTGTTTCCCAGTCTTACAGAAGTCGAATTCTTTCAGGGAAAGTGCTGTTTTCACACTACTAAGTACTCTCAACTCTATCCGCAATGTAGGTTTTACCAGTTTTCTAAGTCTCTCTTATATGCTTGTACTTATTCTTGGAATTCTCTGTGTAAACCTCTGTAACTTCTCTAGGTACATGAATCACTGTGTACTTTCTCTTGTTTCTATCTGTTACCAATCTTGAGAAACTCATGCATTCACTGTTCACTGTTTCCCAGTCTTAGAGAAGTCGATTTCTTTCAGCGAAAGTGCTGTTTTCACACTGCTAAGTACTCCCAACTCTATCCGCAATGTAGGTTTTACCAGATTTCTAAGTCTCTCTTATAGGCTTGTACTTATTCTTGGAATTCTCTGTGTAAACCTCTGTAACTTCTCTAGGTAGATGAATCACTGTGTACTTTCTCTTGTTTCTATCTGTTACCAATCTTGAGAAACTCATACATTCTGTGTTCACTGTTTCACGGACTTAGAGAAGTCGATTTCTTTCGGCGAAAGTGCTGTTTCACAGTGCTAAGTACTCCCAACTCTATCCACAATGTAGGTTTTACCAGTTTTCTAAGTCTCTCTTATTTTCTTGTTCTTATACTCGGAATTCTCTGTGTAAACCACAGTAACATCTCTAGGTAGATGAATCACTGTGTACTTTCTCTTGTTTCTATCTGTTACCAATTCTCAGAAACTCATACATTCTCTATTCACTGTTTCGCTGTCTTAGAGAAGTAGATTTCTTTCTGCGAAAGTGCTGTTTTCACACTGTTAAGTACTCCCAAATCTATCAACAATGTAGGTTTTATGCATTTTCGAAGTCTCTCTTATTTTCTTGTACTTATACTTGGAATTCTCCTGTATACCTCTGTAACTTCTCTAAGTAGATGAATCACTGTGTTCTTTCTCTTGTTTCTATCTGTTACCAATCTTGAGAAACTCATACATTCTCTGTTCACTGTTTCACGGACTTAGAGAACTAAATTTTTTTCGGCGAAAGTGCTGTTTTCACAGTGCTAAGTACTCCCAAATCTATCAACAATGTAGGTTTTACCAGTATTCTAAGTCTCTCTTATTTGCTTGTACTTATACTTGGAATTCTGTGTGTAAACCTCTGTAACTTTTCCAGGTAGATGAATCACTGTGTACTTTCTCTTGGTTCTATCTGTTACCAATCTTGAGAAAATCATACATTCACTGTTCACTGTTTCCCAGTCTTAGAGAAGTCGATTTCTTTCAGCGCAAGTGCTGTTTTCACACTGCTAAGTACTCCCAACTCTATCCGCAATGTAGGTTTTACCAGTTTTCTAAGTCTCTCTTATATGCTTGTACTTATTCTTGGAATTCTCTGTTTAAACCTCTGTAACTTCTCAAGGTAGATGAATCACTGTGTACTTTCTCTTGTTTCTATCTGTTACCAATCTTGAGAAACTCATACATTCTGTGTTCACTGTTTCACGGACTTATAGAAGTCGATTTCTTTCGGCGAAAGTGCTGTTTTCCCAGTGCTAAGTACTCCCAACTCTATCCACAATGTAGTTTTTACCAGTTTTCTAAGTCTCTCTTATTTTCTTGTACTTATACATGAAATTCTCTGTGTAAACTTCTGTAACTTCTCTAGGTAGATGAATCACTGTGTACTTTCTTTTGTTTCTATCTGTTACCAATCTTGAGAAACTCATACATCTCTGTTCACTGTTTCCCAGTCTTAGAGAAGTCGATTTCTTTCGGCGAAAGTGCTGTTTTCACAGTGCTAAGTACTCCCAACTCTATCCACAATGTAGGTTTTACCAGATTTCTAAATCTCTCTTATTTGCTTGTACTTATACTTGGAATTCTCTGTGCAAACCGCTGTAACTTCTCTAGGTAGATGAATCACTGTGTACTTTCTCTTGTTTCTATCTGTTACCAATCTTGAGAAACTCATACATTCTCTGTTCACTGTTTCCCAGTCTTAGAGAAGTCGATTTCTTTCAGAGAAAGTGCTGTTTTCACAGTGCTAAGTACTCCCAACTCTATCCACAATGTAGGTTTTACCAGTTTTCTAAGTCTCTCTTATTTTCTTGTACTTATACTTGGAATTCTCTGTGTAAACCTCTGTAACTTTTCCAGGTAGATGAATCACTGTGTACTTTCTCTTGTTTCTATCTGTTACCAATCTTGAGAAACTCATACATTCTCTGTTCACTGTTTCACGGACATAGAGAACTAAATTTCCTTCGGCGAAAGTGCTGTTTTCACAGTGCTAAGTACTCCCAAATCTGTCAACAATGTAGGTTTTACCAGTTTTCTAAGTCTCTCTTACTTGCTTGTACTTATACTTGGAATTCTGTGTGTAAACCTCTGTAACTTCTCTAGCTAAATGAATCTCTGTGTACTTTCTCTTGTTTCTATCTGTTACCAATCTTGAGAAACTCGTACATTCACTGTTCACTGTTTCCCAGTCTTAGAGAAGTCTATTTCTTTCGGCGAAAGTGCTGTTTTCACAGTGCTAAGTACTCCCAACTCTATCCACAATGTAGGTTTTACCAGTTTTCTAAGTCTCTCTTATTTTCTTGTACTTATACATGGAATTCTCTGTGTAAACTTCTGTAATTTCTATAGGTAGATGAATCACTGTGTACTTTCTCTTCTTTCTATCTGTTACCAGTCTTGAGAAACTCATACATTCTCTGTTCAGTTATTCCCGTTTCTTAGAGAGGTAGATTTCTTTCTGCAAAAGTGCTGTTTTCACAGTGCTAAGTATTCCCAAATCTGTCAACAATGTAGGATTTACCAGTTTTCTAAGTCTCTCTTATTTGCTTGTACTTATACTTGGAATTTTCTGTGTAAACTTCTGTAACTTCTCTAGGTAGATGAATCACTGTCTACTTTCTCTTGTTTCTATCTGTTACCAATCTTGAGAAACTCATACATTCTCTGTTCACTGTTTCCCAGTCTTAGAGAAGTCGATTTCTTTCGGCGAAAGTGCTGTTTTCACAGTGCTAAGTGCTCCCAACTCTATCCACAATGTAGGTTTTACCAGTTTTCTAAGTCTCTCCTATTTGCTTGTACTTATATATGAAATTCTCTGTGTAAACTTCTGTAACTTCTCTAGGTAGATGAATCACTGTGTACTTTCCCTTGTCTCTATCTGTTACCAATCTTGAGAAACTCATACATTCTCTGTTCACTGTTTCCCAGTCTTAGAGAAGTAGATTTCTTTCTACGAAAGTGCTGTTTCACAGTGCTAAGTACTCCCAACTCTATCCACAATGTAGGTTTCACCACTTTTCTAAGTCTCTCTTATTTTCTTGTACTTATACATGGAATTCTCTGTGTAAACTTCTGTAACTTCTCTAGGTAGATGAATCACTGTGTACTTTCTCTTGTTTCTATCTGTTACCAATCTTGAGAAACTCATACATTCTCTGTTCACTGTTTCCCAGTCTTAGAAAAGTAGATTTCTTTCTGCGAAAGTGCTGTTTTCACAGTGCTAAGTACTCCCAACTCTATCCGCAATGTACGTTTTACCAGTTTTCTAAGTCTCTCTTCTTTTCTTGTACTTATACATGGAGTTCTCTGTGTAAACTTCTGTAACTTCTCTAGGTAGATGAATCACTGTGTACTTTCTCTTGTTTCTATCTGTTACCAATCTTGAGAAACTCATGCATTCACTGTTCACTGTTTCCCAGTCTTAGAGAAGTCGATTTCTTTCAGCGAAAGTGCTGTTTTCACACTGCTAAGTACTCCCAACTCTATCCGCAATGTAGGTTTTACCAGATTTCTAAGTCTCTCTTATAGGCTTGTACTTATTCTTGGAATTCTCTGTGTAAACCTCTGTAACTTCTCTAGGTAGATGAATCACTGTGTACTTTCTCTTGTTTCTATCTGTTACCAATCTTGAGAAACTCATACATTCTGTGTTCACTGTTTCACGGACTTAGAGAAGTCGATTTCTTTCGGCCAAAGTGCTGTTTCACAGTGCTAAGTACTCCCAACTCTATCAACAATGTAGGTTTTCCCAGTTTTCTAAGTCTCTCTTATTTTCTTGTTCTTATACTCGGAATTCTCTGTGTAAACCACAGTAACTTCTCTAGGTAGATGAATCACTGTGTACTTTCTCTTGTTTCTATCTGTTACTAATCCTCAGAAACTCATACATTCTCTATTCACTGTTTCGCTGTCTTAGAGAAGTAGATTTCTTTCTGCGAAAGTGCTGTTTTCACACTGTTAAGTACTCACAACTCTATCAACAATGTAGGTTTTATGCATTTTCGAAGTCTCTCTTATTTTCTTGTACTTATACTTGGAATTCTCTCTGTATACCTCTGTAACTTCTCTAAGTAGATGAATCACTGTGTTCTTTCTCTTGTTTCTATCTGTTACCAATCTTGAGAAACTCATACATTCTCTGTTCACTGTTTCACGGACTTAGAGAACTAAATTTTTTTCGGCGAAAGTGCTGTTTTCACAGTGCTAAGTACTCCCAAATCTATCAACAATGTAGGTTTAAGCAGTATTCTAAGTCTCTCTTATTTGCTTGTACTTATACTTGGAATTCTGTGTGTAAACCTCTGTAACTTTTCCAGGTAGATGAATCACTGTGTACTTTTTCTTGTTTCTATCTGTTACCAATGTTGAGAAACTCATACATTCACTGTTAACTGTTTCCCAGTCTTAAAGAAGTCGATTTCTTTCAGCGAAAGTGCTGTTTTCACAGTGCTAAGTACTCCCAACTCTATCCACAATGTAGGTTTTACCAGTTTTCTAAGTCTCTCTTATTTGCTTGTACTTATACTTGGAATTCTCTGTGTAAACCTCTGTAGCTTCTCTAGGTAGATGAATCACTATGTACTTTCTCTTGTTTCTATCTGTTACCAATCTTGAGAAACTCATACATTCTCTGTTCACTGTTTCCCAGTCTTAGAGAAGTCGATTTCTTTCAGCGAAAGTGCTGTTTTCACAGTGCTAAGTACTCCCAAATCTGTCTACAATGTAGGTTTTACCAGTTTTCTAAGTCTCTCTTATTTGTTTGTACTTATACTGGAATTCTGTGTGTAAACCTCTGTAATTTCTCTAGGTAGATGAATCACTGTGTACTTTCTCTTGTTTCTATCTGTTACCAATTTTGAGAAAATCATACATTCACTGTTCACTGTTTCCCAGTCTTAGAGAAGTCGATTTCTTTCAGCGAAAGTGCTGTTTTCACACTGCTAAGTACTCCCAACTCTATCCGCAATGTAGGTTTTACCAGTTTTCTAAGTCTCTCTTATATGCTTGTACTTATTCTTGGATTTCTCTGTTTAAACCTCTGTAACTTCTCAAGGTAGATGAATCACTGTGTACTTTCTCTTGTTTCTATCTGTTACCAATCTTGAGAAACTCATACATTCTGTGTTCACTGTTTCACGGACTTATAGAAGTCGATTTCTTTCGGCGAAAGTGCTGTTTTCCCAGTGCTCAGTACTCCCAACTCTATCCACAATGTAGTTTTTACCAGTTTTCTAAGTCTCTCTTATTTTCTTGTACTTATACATGAAATTCTCTGTGTAAACTTCTGTAACTTCTCTAGGTAGATGAATCACTGTGTACTTTCTCTTGTTTCTATCTGTTACCAATCTTGAGAAACTCATACATCTCTGTTCACTGTTTCCCAGTCTTAGAGAAGTCGATTTCTTTCGGCGAAAGTGCTGTTTTCACAGTGCTAAATACTCCAAACTCTATCCATAATGTAGGTTTTACCAGTTTTCCAAGTCTCTCTTATTTGCTTGTACTTATACATGGAATTCTCTGTGTAAACTTCTGTAACTTCTCTAGGTAGATGAATCACTGTGTACCTTCTCCTGTTTCTATCTGTTACCAGTCTTGAGAAACTCATACATTCTCTGTTCAGTTATTCCCGTTTCTTAGAGAGGTAGATTTCTTTCTGCAAAAGTGCTGTTTTCACAGTGCTAAGTATTCCCAAATCTGTCAACAATGTAGGATTTACCAGTTTTCTAAGTCTCTCTTATTTGCTTGTACTTATACTTGGAATTTTCTGTGTAAACTTCTGTAACTTCTCTAGGTAGATGAATCACTGTCTACTTTCTCTTGTTTCTATCTGTTACCAATCTTGAGAAACTCATACATTCTCTGTTCACTGTTTCCCAGTCTTAGAGAAGTCGATTTCTTTCGACGAAAGTGCTGTTTTCACAGTGCTAAGTGCTCCCAACTCTATCCACAATGTAGGTTTTACCAGTTTTCTAAGTCTCTCCTATTTGCTTGTACTTATATATGAAATTCTCTCTGTAAACTTCTCTAACTTCTCTAGGTAGATGAATCACTGTGTACTTTCCCTTGTCTCTATCTGTTACCAATCTTGAGAAACTCATACATTCTCTGTTCACTGTTTCCCAGTCTTAGAGAAGTAGATTTCTTTCTACGAAAGTGCTGTTTTCACAGTGCTAAGTACTCCCAACTCTATCCACAATGCAGGTTTTACCAGTTTTCTAAGTCTCTCTTATTTTCTTGTACTTATACATGGAATTCTCTGTGTAAACTTCTTTAACTTCTCTAGGTAGATGAATCACTGTGTACTTTCTCTTGTTTCTATCTGTTACCAATCTTGAGAAACTCATACATTCTCTGTTCACTGTTTCCCAGTCTTAGAAAAGTAGATTTCTTTCTGCGAAAGTGCTGTTTTCACACTGCTAAGTACTCCCAACTCTATCCACAATGTAGGTTTTACCAGTTTTCTAAGTCTCTCTTATTTTCTTGTACTTATACCTGGAATTCTCCGTGTAAACCTCTGTAACTTTTCCAGGTAGATGAATCACTGTGTACTTTCTCTTGTTTCTATCTGTTACCAATCTTGGGAAACTCATACATTCTCTGTTCACTGTTTCCCAGTCTTAGGGAAGTCGATTTCTTTCTGCGAAAGTGCTGTTTTCACAGTGCTAAGTACTCCCAACTCTATCCAAAATTTACGTTTTAACAGTTTTCTAAGTCTCTCTTATTTTCTTCTACTTATACATGGAATTCTCTGTGTAAACTTATGTAACATCTCTAGGTAGATGAATCACTGTGTACTTTCTCTTGTTTCTATCTGTTACCAATCTTGATAAACTCATACATTCTCTGTTCACTGTTTCCCAGTCTTAGAGAAGTCGATTTCTTTCGGCGAAAGTGCTGTTTTCACAGTGCTAAGTACTCCCAACTCTATCCACAGTGTAGGTTTTACCAGTTTTCTAAGTCTCTCTTATTTGCTTGTACTTATACTTGGAATTCTCTGTGTAAACCTCTGTAACTTCTCCAGGTAGATGAATCACTGGGTATTTTCTCGTGTTTCTATCTGTTACCAATCTTGAGAAACTCATACATTCTCTGTTCACTGTTTCCCAGTCTTACAGAAGTCGATTTCTTTCGGCGAAAATGCTGTTTTCACAGTGCTAAGTACTCCCAACTCTATCCACAATGTAGGTTTTACCTGTTTTCTAAGTCTCTCTTATTTTCTTGTACTTATACATGGAATTCTCTCTGTGAACTTCTGTAACATCTCTAGGTAGATGAATCACTGTGTACTTTCTCTTGTTTCTATCTGTTACCAATCTTGAGAAACTCATACATTCTCTGTTCACTGTTTCACGGACTTAGAGAACTAAATTTCCTTGGCGAAAGTGCTGTTTTCACAGAGCTAGGTACTCCCAAATCTGTCAACAATGTAGGTTTTAGCAGTATTCTAAGTCTCTCTTATTTGCTTGTACTTATACTTGGAATTCTGTGTGTAAACCTCTGTAACTTCTCTAGGTAGATGAATCACTGTGTACTTTCTCTTGTTTCTATCTGTTACCGATCTTGAGAAATTCATACATTCTCTGTTCACTGTTTCCCAGTCTTAGAGAAGTAGATTTCTTTCTGCGAAAGTGCTGTTTTCACAGTGCTAAGTACTCCCAACTCTATCCACAATGTAGGTTTTACCAGTTTTCTAAGTCTCTCTTATTTTCTTGTACTTATACATGAAATTCTCTGTGTAAACTTCTCTAACTTCTCTAGGTAGATGAATCACTGTGTACTTTCTCTTGTTTCTATCTGTTACCAATCTTGAGAAACTCATACATTCTCTGTTCACTGTTTCCCAGTCTTAGGGAAGTCGATTTCTTTCTGCGAAAGTGCTGTTTTCACAGTGCTAAGTACTCCCAACTCTATCCACAATTTACGTTTTACCAGTTTTCTAAGTCTCTCTTATTTTCTTCTACTTATACATGGAATTCTCTGTGTAAACTTCTGTAACATCTCTAGGTAGATGAATCACTGTGTACTTTCTCTTGTTTCTATCTGTTACCAATCTTGATAAACTCATACATTCTCTGTTCACTGTTTCCCAGTCTTAGAGAAGTCGATTTCTTTCGGTGAAAGTGCTGTTTTCACAGTGCTAAGTACTCCCAACTCTATCCACAGTGTAGGTTTTACCAGTTTTCTAAGTTTCTCTTATTTGCTTGTACTTATACTTGGAATTCTCTGTGTAAACCTCTGTAACTTCTCCAGGTAGATGAATCACTGTGTACTTTCTCTTGTTTCTATCTGTTACCAATCTTGAGAAACTCATACTTTCACTGTTCACTGTTTCCCAGTCTTAGAGAAGTCGATTTCTTTCAGCGAAAGTGCTGTTTTCACAGTGCTAAGTACTCCCAACTCTATCCACAATGTAGGTTTTACCAGTTTTCTAAGTCTCTCTTATTTGCTTGTACTTATACATGGAATTCTCTGTGTAAACTTCTGTAACTTCTCTAGGTAGATGAATCACTGTGTACTTTCTCTTGTTTCTATCTGTTACCAATCTTGAGAAACTCATACATTCTCTGTTCACTGTTTCCCAGTCTTAGAGAAGTAGATTTCTTTCTGTGAATGTGCTGTTTTCACAGTGCTAAGTACTCCCAACTCTATCCACAATGTAGGTTTTACCAGTTTTCTAAGTCTCTCTTATTTTCTTGTACTTATGCTTGGAATTCTCTGTGTAAACCTCTGTAACTTTTCCAGGTAGATGAATCACTCTGTACTTTCTCTTATTTCTATCTGTTACGAATCTTGAGAAACTCATACATTCTCTGTTCACTGTTTCACGGACTTAGAGAACTAAATTTCCTTCGGCGAAAGTGCTGTTTTCACAGTGTTAAGTACTCCCAAATCTGTCAACAATGTAGGTTTTACCAGTTTTCTAACTCTCTTATTTGCTTGTACTTATACTTGGAATTCTGTGTGTAAACCTCTATAACTTCTCTAGGTAGATGAATCACTGTGTACTTTCTCTTGTTTCTATCTGTTACCAATCTTGAGAAACTCATACATTCTCTGTTCACTGTTTCCCAGTCTTAGAGAAGTCGATTTCTTTCGGCGAAAGTGCTGTTTTCACAGTGCTAAGTACTCCCAACTCTATCCACAATGTAGGTTTTACCAGTTTTCTAAGTCTCTCTTATTTTCTTGTACTTATACATGATATTCTCTGTGTAAACTTCTGTAACTAATCTAGGTAGATGAATCACTGTGTACTTTCTCTTGTTTCTATCCGTTACCAATCTTGAGAAACTCATACATTCTCTGTTCACTGTTTCCCAGTCTTAGAGAAGTCGATTTCTTTCGGCGAAAGTGCGGTTTTCACACTGCTAAGTACTCCCAACTCTATCCACAATGTAGGTTTTACCAGTTTTCTAAGTCTCTATTATTTTCTTGTACTTATACATGAAATTCTCTGTGTAAACTTCTCTAACTTCTCTAGGTAGATGAATCACTGTGTACTTTCTCTTGTTTCTATCTGTTACCAAACTTGAGAAACTCATACATTCTCTGTTCACTGTTTCCCAGTCTTAGAGAAGTCGATTTCTTTCGGCGAAAGTGCTGTTTTCACAGTGCTAAGTACTCCCAACTCTATCCACAATGTAGGTTTTACCAGTTTCCTAAGTCTCTCTTATATGCTTGTACTTATACTTGGAATTCTCTGTGTAAACCTCTGTAACTTCTCTAGGTAGATGAATCACTGTGTACTTTCTCTTGTTTCTATCTGTTACCAATCTTGAGAAACTCATACATTCTCTGTTCACTGTTTCCCAGTCTTAGAGAAGTCGATTTCTTTCTGCGAAAGTGCTGTTTTCACAGTGCTAAGTACTCCCAACTCTATCCACAATGTAGGTTTTACCAGTTTCCTAAGTCTCTCTTATATGCTTGTACTTATACTTGGAATTCTCTGTGTAAACCTCTGTAACTTCTCTAGGTAGATGAATCACTGTGTACTTTCTCTTGTTTCTATCTGTTACCAATCTTGAGAAACTCATACATTCTCTGTTCACTGTTTCCCAGTCTTAGAGAAGTCGATTTCTTTCTGCGAAAGTGCTGTTTTCACAGTGCTAAGTACTCCCAACTCTATCCACAATGTAGGTTTTACCAGATTTCTAAATCTCTCTTATTTGCTTGTACTTATACTTGGAATTCTCTGTGTAAACCTCTGTAACTTCTCTAGGTAGATGAATCACTGTGTACTTTCGCTTGTTTCTATCTGTTACCAATCTTGAGAAACTCATACTTTCACTGTTCACTGTTTCCCAGTCTTAGAGAAGTCGATTTCTTTCAGCAAAAGTGCTGTTTTCACAGTGCTAAGTACTCCCAACTCTATCCACAATGTAGGTTTTACCAATTTTCTAAGTCTCTCTTATTTGCTTGTACTTATACTTGGAATTCTCTGTGTAAACCTCTGTAGCTTCTCTAGGTAGATGAATCACTGTGTACTTTCTCTTGTTTCTATCGGTTACCAGTCTTGGGAAACTCATACATTCTCTGTTCAGTTATTCCCGTTTCTTAGAGAGGTAGATTTCTTTCTGCGAAAGTGCTGTTTTCACATTGCTAATTACTCCCAACTCTATCTGCAATGTAGGTTTTACCAGTTTTCTAAGTCTCTCTTATTTTCTTGTAGTTATACATGGAATTCTCTGTGTAAAGTTCTGTAACTTCTCTAGGTAGATGAATCACGGTGTACTTTCTCTTGTTTCTATCTGTTACCAATCTTGAGAAACTCATACATTCTCTGTTTACTGTTTCACGGACTTAGAGAACTAAATTTTTTTCGGCGAAAGTGCTGTTTTCACAGTGCTAAGTACTCCCAAATCTGTCAACAATGTAGTTTTTACCAGTATTCCAAGTCTCTCTTATTTGCTTGTACTTATACTTGGAATTCTGTGTGTAAACCTCTGTAACTTTTCCAGGTAGATGAATCACTGTGTACTTTCTCTTGTTTCTATCTGTTACCAATCTTGAGAAACTCATACATTCACTGTTCACTGTTTCCCAGTCTTAGAGAAGTCGATTTCTTTCAGCGAAAGTGCTGTTTTCACACTGCTAAGTACTCCCAACTCTATCCGCAATGTAGGTTTTACCGGTTTTCTAAGTCTCTCTTATATGCTTGTACTTATTTTTGGAATTCTCTGTGTAAACCTCTGTAACTTCTCTAGGTAGATGAATCACTGTGTACTTTCTCTTGTTTCTATCTGTTACCAATCTTGAGAAACTCATACATTCGGTGTTCACTGTTTCACGGACTTAGAGAAGTCGATTTCATTCGGCGAAAGTGCTGTTTTCACAGTGCTAAGTACTCCCAACTCTATCCACAATGTAGGTTTTACCAGTTTTCTAAGTCTCTCTTATTTTCTTGTACTTATACATGAAATTCTCTGTGTAAACTTCTGTAACTTCTCTAGGTAGATGAATCACAATGTACTTTCTCTTGTTTCTATCTGTTACCAATCTTGAGAAACTCATAAATTCTCTGTTCACTGTTTCCCAGTCTTAGAGAAGTAGATTTCTTTCTGCGAAAGTGCTGTTTTCACAGTGCTAAGTACTCCAAACTCTATCCACAGTGTACGTTTTACCAGTTTTCTAAGTCTCTCTTATTTGCTGGTACGTATACTTGGAATTCTCTGTGTAAATCTCTGTAGCTTCTCTAGGTAGATGAATCACTGTGTACTTTCTCTTGTTTCTATCTGTTACCAATCTTCAGGAACTCATACATTCTCTGTTCACTGTCTCCCAGTCTTAGAGAAGTCGATTTCTTTCGGAGAAAGTGCTGTTTTCACAGTGCTAAGTACTCCCAACTCTATCCACAATGTAGGTTTTACCAGTTTTCTAAGTCTCTCTTATTTTCTTGTACTTATACATGGAATTCTCTGTGTAAACTTCTGTAACATCTCTAGGTAGATGAATCACTGTGTACTTTCTCTTGTTTCTATCTGTTACCAATCTTGAGAAACTCATACATTCTGTGTTCACTGTTTCACGGACTTAGAGAAGTCGATTTCTTTCGGCGAAAGTGCTGTTCTCACAGTGCTAAGTACTCCCAACTCTATCCACAATGTAGGTTTTACCAGTTTTCTAAGTCTCTCTTATTTTCTTGTACTTATACGTGAAATTCTCTGTGTAAACTTCTGTAACTTCTCTAGGTAGATGAATCACTGTGTACTTTCTCTTGTTTCTATCTGTTACCAATCTTGAGAAAGTCATACATTCTCTGTTCACTGTTTCCCAGTCTTAGAGAAGTCGATTTCTTTCAGCGAAAGTGCTGTTTTCACAGTGCTAAGTACTCCCAACTCTATCAACAATGTAGGTTTTAACAGTTTTCTAAATCTCTCTTATTTGCTTGTACTTATACTTGGAATTCTGTGTGTAAATCACTGTAACTTCTCTAGGTAGATGAATCACCGTGTACTTTCTCTTGTTTCTATCTGTTACCAATCTTGAGAAACTCATACATTCACTGTTCACTGTTTCCCAGTCTTAAAGAAGTCGATTTCTTTCAGCGAAAGTGCTGTTTTCACAGTGCTAAGTACTCCCAACTCTATCCGCAATTTGGTTTTACCAGTTTTCTAAGTCTCTCCTATTTTCCTGTACATATACTTGGAATTCTCTGTGTAAATCTGTGTAACTTCTCTAGGTAGATCAATCACTGTGTTCTTTCTCTTGTTTCTATCTGTTTCCAATCTTGAGAAACTTATACATTCTCTATTCACTGTTTCGCGGTCTTAGAGAAGTAGATTTCTTTCTGTGAAAGTGATGTTTTCACAGTGCTAATTATTCCCAACTCTATCAACAATGTAGGTTTTACCAGTTTTCTAAGTCTCTCTTATTTTCTTGTTCTTATACTCGGAATTCTCTGTGTAAACCACAGTAACTTCTCTAGTTAGATGAATCACTGTGTCCTTTCTGTTGTTTCTATATGTTACCAATCCTCAGAAACTCATACATTCTCTGTTCACTGTTTCCCAGTCTTAGAGAAGTAGATTTCTTTCTGCGAATGTGCTGTTTTCACAGTGTTAAGTACTCCCAACTCTATCAACAATGTAGGTTTTATGCATTTTCGAAGTCTCTCTTATTTTCTTGTACTTTATACTTGGAATTCTCTGTGTATACCTCTGTAACTTCTCTAAGTAGATGAATCACTGTGTTCTTTCTCTTGTTTCTATCTGTTACAAATCTTGAGAAACTTATACATTCTCTATGCACCGTTTCGCGGTCTTAGAGAAGTAGACTTCTTTCCGTGAAAGTGATGTATTCACATTGTTAAGTACTCCCAACTCTATCAACAATGTAGGTTTTACCAGTTTTCTAAGTCTCTCTTATTGTCTTCTACTTATACTGGGAATTCTCTGTGTAAACCTCTGTAACTTCTCTAGGTAGATCAGTCACTGTGTTCTTTCTCTTGTTTCTATCTGTTACCAATCTTAAGAAACTCATACATTCTCTATTCACTGTTTCGCGGTCTTAGAGAAGTAGATTTGTTTCTGCAAAAGTGATGTTTTCACAGTGCTAAGTACTCCCAACTCTATCAATAATGTAGGTTTTACCAGTTCTCTAAGTCTCTCTTATTTTCTTGGAGTTACACTTGGAATTCTCTGTGTAAACCTCTGTAATTTCTCTAGGTAGATGAATCACTGTGTACTTTCTCTTCTTTCTACCTGTTACCAATCTTGAGAAACTCATAAATTCTCTGTTTACTGTTTCATGGTCTTAGAAATGTAAATTTCTTCCTGCGAAAGTGCTGTTTTCACAGTGCTAAGTACTCCCAACTCTATAAACAATGTAGGTTGTACCAGTTTTCTAAGTCTCTCTTATTTTCTTGTACTTATACATGAAATTCTCTGTGTAAACTTCTGTAACTTCTCTACGTAGATGAATCACTGTGTACTTTCTCTTGTTTCTATCTGTTACCAATCTTGAGAAACTCATACATTCTCTGTTCACTGTTTCCCAGTCTTAGAGAAGTCGATTTCTTTCTGCGAAAGTGCTGTTTTCACAGTGCTAAGTACTCCCAACTCTATCCGCAATGTAGGTTTTACCAGTTTTCTAAGTCTCTCTTATTTGCTTGTACTTATACTTGGAATTCTCTGTGTAAACCTCTGTAACTTCTCTAGGTAGTTAAATCACTGTGTACTTTCTCTTGTTTCTATCTGTTACCAGTCTTGAGAAACTCATACATTCTCTGTTCACTGTTTCCCAGTCTTAGAGAAGTCGATTTATTTCGGCGAAAGTGCTGTTTTCACAGTGATAAGTGCTCACTACTCTATCCACAATGTAGGTTTTACCAGTTTTCTAAGTCTCTCTTATTTTCTTGTTCTTATCCTTGGAATTCTCTGTGCAAACCTCTGTAACTTCTCCTTGTAGATGAATCACTGTGTTCTTTCTCTTGTTTCTATCTGTTACCAAAGTTGAAAAACTTATACATTCTCTATTCACTGTTTCGCCGTCTTAGAGAAGTAGATTTCTTTCTGGGAAAGTGATGTTTTCACAGTGCTAAGTACTCCCAACTCTATCAACAATGTAGGTTTTACCAGTTTTCTAAGTCTCTCTTATTGTCTTCTACTGATACTGGGAATTCTCTGTGTAAACCTCTGTAACTTCTCTAGGTAGAGGAATCACTGTGCTCTTTCTCTCGTTTCTATCTGTTTTCAATCTTCAGAAACTCATACATTCTCTATTCACTGTTTCGCGGTCTTAGAGAAGTAGATTTCTTTCTGGGAAAGTGATGTTTTCACAGTGCTAAGTACTCCCAACTCTATCAACAACGTAGGTTTTACCAGTTTTCTAAGTCTCTCTTATTTTCTTGGTGTTACACTTGGAATTCTCTGTGTAAACCTCTGTACTTTGTCTAGGTAGATGAATCAATGTGTTCTTTCTCTTCTTTCCACCTGTTACCAATCTTGAGAAACTCGTACACTCTCTGTTCACTGTTTCGTGGTCTCAGAGAAGTAGATTTCTTCCTGCGAAAGTGCTGTATTCACAGTGGTAAGTACTCCCAACTCTAACAACAATGTAGTTTTTAGGCGTTTTCTAAGTCTCTCTTATTTTCCTGTACTTATATTGAGAATTCTCTGTGTAAACCACAGTAACTTCTCTAGTAAGATGAATCACTGTGTTCTTTCTCTTGTTTCTATCTGTTACCAATCTTGAGAAACTCATACATTCTCTATTCACTGTTTCGCGGTCTTAGAGAAGTAGATTTCTTTCTGCGAAAATGATGTTTTCACAGTGCTAAGTACTCCCAACTCTATCAACAAGGTAGGTTTTACCGGTTTGCTAAGTCTCTCTTATTTTCTTGGACTTACACTTGGAATTCTCTGTGTAAACCACAGTAACTTCTCTAGGAAGATGAATCACTGTGTACTTTCTCTTCTTTCTACCTGTTACCAATCTTGAGAATCTCATACACTCTCTGTTCACTGTTTCGTTGTCTTAGAAAAGTAGATTTCTTCCTGCGAAAGTGCTGTTTTCAAAGTGCTAAGTACTCCCAACTCTATCCACAATGTAGGTTTTGCGCGTTTTCTAAGTCTCTCTTATTATCTTCTACATATACTGGGAATTCTCTGTGTAAACCTCTGTAACTTCTCTAGGTAGCTGAATCACTGTGTTCTTTCTCTTGTTTCTATCTGTTACCAATCTTCAGAAACTCATACATTCTCTATTCACTGTTTGTCTGTCTTGGAGAAGTAGATTTCTTTCTGCGAAAGTGATGTTTTCACAGTGCAATGTACTCCCAACTCTATCAACAATGTAGCTTTTACCAGTTTTCTAAGTCTCTCCTATTTTCCTGTACTTATACTTGGAATTATCTGTGTAAACGTCAGTAACTTCTCTAGGTAGATCAATCACTCTGTTCTTTCTCTTGTTTCTATCTGTTTCAATCTTGAGAAACTTATACATTCTCTATTCACTGTTTAGCGGTCTTAGAGAAGTACATTTCTTTCTGCCAAAGTGATGTTTTCACAGTGCTAAGTACTCCCAACTCTATCAACAATGTAGGTTTTACCAGTTTTCTAAGTCTCTCTTATTTTCTTGGAGTTACACTTGGAATTCTCTGTGTAATCCTCTGTAATTTCTCTAGGTAGATGAATCACTGTGTACTTTCTCTTCTTTCTACCTGTTACCAATCTTGAGAAATTCATGCATTCTCTATTCACTGTTTCGCGGTCTTAGAGAAGTAGATTTCTTTCTGGAAAAGTGATGTTTTCACAGTGCTAAGTAGTCCCAACTCTATCAACAATGTAGGTTTTACCAGTTTTCTAAGTCTCTCTTATTTTCTTGTACTTATACTTGGAATTCTCTGTGTAAACCTCTGTAACTTCTCTAGGTAGATGAATCCCTGTGTTCTTTCTCTTGTTTCTATCTGTTACCAATCTTGAGAAACTCATACATTCTCTATTCACTGTTTCGCGGTCTTAGAGAAGTAGATTTCTTTCTGCGAAAGTGATGTTTTCACAGTGCTAAGTACTCCCAACTCTGCCAACAATGAAGGTTTTACCAGTTCTCTAAGTCTCTCTTATTTTGTAGGAGTTACACTTGTAATTCTCTCTGTAAACCTCTGTAATTTCTCTAGGTAGATGAATCATGTGTACTTTCTCTTCTTTCTATCTGTTACCAAACTTGAGACACCCATAAATTCTCTATTCACTGTTTCGTGGTCTTAGAAAAGTAGAATTCTTCCTCCGAAAGTGCTGTTTTCACAGTGCTAAGTACTCCCAACTCTAACAGCAATGTAGGTTTTACTGGTTTTCTAAGTCTCTCTTATTTTCTTGTACTTATACATGGAATTCTCTCTGTGAACTTCTGTAACATCTCTAGGTAGATGAATCACTGTGTACTTTCTCTTGTTTCTATCTGTTACCAATCTTGAGAAACTCATACATTCTCTGTTCACTGTTTCACGGACTTAGAGAACTAAATTTCCTTGGCGAAAGTGCTGTTTTCACAGAGCTAGGTACTCCCAAATCTGTCAACAATGTAGGTTTTAGCAGTATTCTAAGTCTCTCTTATTTGCTTGTACTTATACTTGGAATTCTGTGTGTAAACCTCTGTAACTTCTCTAGGTAGATGAATCACTGTGTACTTTCTCTTGTTTCTATCTGTTACCGATCTTGAGAAATTCATACATTCTCTGTTCACTGTTTCCCAGTCTTAGAGAAGTAGATTTCTTTCTGCGAAAGTGCTGTTTTCACAGTGCTAAGTACTCCCAACTCTATCCACAATGTAGGTTTTACCAGTTTTCTAAGTCTCTCTTATTTTCTTGTACTTATACATGAAATTCTCTGTGTAAACTTCTCTAACTTCTCTAGGTAGATGAATCACTTTGTACTTTCTCTTGTTTCTATCTGTTACCAATCTTGAGAAACTCATACATTCTCTGTTCACTGTTTCCCAGTCTTAGGGAAGTCGATTTCTTTCTGCGAAAGTGCTGTTTTCACAGTGCTAAGTACTCCCAACTCTATCCACAATTTACGTTTTACCAGTTTTCTAAGTCTCTCTTATTTTCTTCTAGTTATACATGGAATTCTCTGTGTAAACTTCTGTAACATCTCTAGGTAGATGAATCACTGTGTACTTTCTCTTGTTTCTATCTGTTACCAATCTTGATAAACTCATACATTCTCTGTTCACTGTTTCCCAGTCTTAGAGAAGTCGATTTCTTTCGGTGAAAGTGCTGTTTTCACAGTGCTAAGTACTCCCAACTCTATCCACAGTGTAGGTTTTACCAGTTTTCTAAGTTTCTCTTATTTGCTTGTACTTATACTTGGAATTCTCTGTGTAAACCTCTGTAACTTCTCCAGGTAGATGAATCACTGTGTACTTTCTCTTGTTTCTATCTGTTACCAATCTTGAGAAACTCATACTTTCACTGTTCACTGTTTCCCAGTCTTAGAGAAGTCGATTTCTTTCAGCGAAAGTGCTGTTTTCACAGTGCTAAGTACTCCCAACTCTATCCACAATGTAGGTTTTACCAGTTTTCTAAGTCTCTCTTATTTGCTTGTACTTATACATGGAATTCTCTGTGTAAACTTCTGTAACTTCTCTAGGTAGATGAATCACTGTGTACTTTCTCTTGTTTCTATCTGTTACCAATCTTGAGAAACTCATACATTCTCTGTTCACTGTTTCCCAGTCTTAGAGAAGTAGATTTCTTTCTGTGAATGTGCTGTTTTCACAGTGCTAAGTACTCCCAACTCTATCCACAATGTAGGTTTTACCAGTTTTCTAAGTCTCTCTTATTTTCTTGTACTTATGCTTGGAATTCTCTGTGTAAACCTCTGTAACTTTTCCAGGTAGATGAATCACTCTGTACTTTCTCTTATTTCTATCTGTTACGAATCTTGAGAAACTCATACATTCTCTGTTCACTGTTTCACGGACTTAGAGAACTAAATTTCCTTCGGCGAAAGTGCTGTTTTCACAGTGTTAAGTACTCCCAAATCTGTCAACAATGTAGGTTTTACCAGTTTTCTAACTCTCTTATTTGCTTGTACTTATACTTGGAATTCTGTGTGTAAACCTCTATAACTTCTCTAGGTAGATGAATCACTGTGTACTTTCTCTTGTTTCTATCTGTTACCAATCTTGAGAAACTCATACATTCTCTGTTCACTGTTTCCCAGTCTTAGAGAAGTCGATTTCTTTCGGCGAAAGTGCTGTTTTCACAGTGCTAAGTACTCCCAACTCTATCCACAATGTAGGTTTTACCAGTTTTCTAAGTCTCTCTTATTTTCTTGTACTTATATATGATATTCTCTGTGTAAACTTCTGTAACTAATCTAGGTAGATGAATCACTGTGTACTTTCTCTTGTTTCTATCCGTTACCAATCTTGAGAAACTCATACATTCTCTGTTCACTGTTTCCCAGTCTTAGAGAAGTCGATTTCTTTCGGCGAAAGTGCGGTTTTCACACTGCTAAGTACTCCCAACTCTATCCACAATGTAGGTTTTACCAGTTTTCTAAGTCTCTATTATTTTCTTGTACTTATACATGAAATTCTCTGTGTAAACTTCTCTAACTTCTCTAGGTAGATGAATCACTGTGTACTTTCTCTTGTTTCTATCTGTTACCAAACTTGAGAAACTCATACATTCTCTGTTCACTGTTTCCCAGTCTTAGAGAAGTCGATTTCTTTCGGCGAAAGTGCTGTTTTCACAGTGCTAAGTACTCCCAACTCTATCCACAATGTAGGTTTTACCAGTTTCCTAAGTCTCTCTTATATGCTTGTACTTATACTTGGAATTCTCTGTGTAAACCTCTGTAACTTCTCTAGGTAGATGAATCACTGTGTACTTTCTCTTGTTTCTATCTGTTACCAATCTTGAGAAACTCATACATTCTCTGTTCACTGTTTCCCAGTCTTAGAGAAGTCGATTTCTTTCTGCGAAAGTGCTGTTTTCACAGTGCTAAGTACTCCCAACTCTATCCACAATGTAGGTTTTACCAGATTTCTAAATCTCTCTTATTTGCTTGTACTTATACTTGGAATTCTCTGTGTAAACCTCTGTAACTTCTCTAGGTAGATGAATCACTGTGTACTTTCGCTTGTTTCTATCTGTTACCAATCTTGAGAAACTCATACTTTCACTGTTCACTGTTTCCCAGTCTTAGAGAAGTCGATTTCTTTCAGCAAAAGTGCTGTTTTCACAGTGCTAAGTACTCCCAACTCTATCCACAATGTAGGTTTTACCAATTTTCTAAGTCTCTCTTATTTGCTTGTACTTATACATGGAATTCTCTGTGTAAACTTCTGTAACTTCCCTAGGTAGATGAATCACTGTGTACTTTCTCTTGTTTCTATCTGTTACCAATCTTGAGAAACTCATACATTCTCTGTTCACTGTTTCCCAGTCTTAGAGAAGTCGATTTCTTTCTGCGAAAGTGCTGTTTTCACACTGCTAAGTACTCCCAACTCTATCCACAATGTAGGTTTTACCAGTTTTCTAAGTCTCTCTTATTTTCTTGTACTTATACTTGGAATTCTCTGTGTAAACCCCTGTAACTTTTCCAGGTAGAGGAATCACTGTGTACTTTCTCTTGTTTCTATCTGTTACCAATCTTGAGAAACTCATACATTCTCTGTTCACTGTTTCACGGACTTAGAGAACTAAATTTTTTTCGGCGAAAGTGCTGTTTTCACAGTGCTAAGTACTCCCAAATCTGTCAACAATGTAGGTTTTACCAGTTTTCTAAGTCTCTCTTACTTGCTTGTACTTATACTTGGAATTCTGTGTGTAAACCTCTGTAACTTCTCTAGCTAAATGAATCACTGTGTACTTTCTCTTGTTTCTATCTGTTACCAATCTTGAGAAACTCGTACATTCACTGTTCACTGTTTCCCAGTCTTAGAGAAGTCGATTTCTTTCGGTGAAAGTGCTGTTTTCACAGTGCTAAGTACTCCCAACTCTATCCACAATGTAGGTTTTACCAGTTTTCTAAGTCTCTCTTATTTTCTTGTACTTATACATGAAATTCTCTGTGTAAACTTCTGTAATTTCTATAGGTAGATGAATCACTGTGTACTTTCTCTTGTTTGTATCTGTTACCAGTCTTGAGAAACTCATACATTCTCTGTTCAGTTATTCCCGTTTCTTAGAGAGGTAGATTTCTTTCTGGAAAAGTGCTGTTTTCACAGTGCTAAGTATTCCCAAATCTGTCAACAATGTAGGTTTTACCAGTTTTCTAAGTCTCTCTTATTTGCTTGTACTTATACTTGGAATTTTCTGTGTAAACTTCTGTAACTTCTCTAGGTAGATGAATCACTGTGTACTTTCTCTTCTTTCTATCTGTTACCAATCTTGAGAAACTCATACATTCTCTGTTCACTGTTTCCCAGTCTTAGTGAAGTAGATTTCGTTCTGCGAAAGTGCTGTTTTCACAGTGCTAAGTACTCCCAACTCTATCCACAGTGTAGGTTTTACCAGTTTTCTAAGTCTCTCTTATTTTCTTCTACTTATACATGGAATTCTCTGTGTAAACTTCTGTAACTTCTCTAGCTAGATGAATCACTGTGCACTTTCTCTTGTTTTTATCTGTTACCAATCTTGAGAAACTCATACATTCTCTGTTCACTGTTTCCCAGTCTTAGAGAAGTAGATTTCTTTCGGCGAAAGTGCTGTTTTTACATTGCTAAGTACTCCCAACTCTATCAACAATGTAGGTTTTACCAGTTTTCTAAGTCTCTCTTATTTTCTTGTACTTATACGTGGAATTCTCTGTGTAAACTTCTGTAACTTTTCTAGGTAGATGAATCACTGTGTACTTTCTCTTGTTTCTATCTGTTATCAATCTTGAGAAACTCAGACATTCTCTGTTCACTGTTTCCCAGTCTTAGAGAAGTTGATTTCTTTCGGCGAAAGTGCTGTTTTCACAGTGCTAAGTACTCCCAACTCTATCCACAATGTAGGTTTTACCAGTTTTCCAAGTCTCTCTTATTGTCTTCTACTTATACTGGGAATTCTCTGTGTAAACCTCTGTAACTTCTCTAGATAGATCAGTCACTGTGTTCTTTCTCTTGTTTCTATCTGTTACCAATCTTAAGAAACTCATACATTCTCTATTCACTGTTTCGCGGTCTTAGAGAAGTAGATTTGTTTCTGCGAAAGTGCTGTTTTCACAGTGCTAAGTACTCCCAACTCTATCCACAATGTAGGTTTTACCAGTTTTCTAAGTCTCTCTTATTTGCTTGTACTTATACTTGGAATTCTCTGTGTAAACCTCTGTAACTTCTCTAGGTAGATGAATCACTGTGTAGTTTCTCTTGTTTCTATCTGTTACCAATCTTGAGAAATTCATACATTCACTGTTCACTGTTTCCCAGTCTTAGAGAAGTCGATTTCTTTCAGCGAAAGTGCTGTTTTCACAGTGCTAAGTACTCCCAACTCTATCCACATTGTAGGTTTTACCAGTTTTCTAAGTCTCTCTTATTTGCTTGTACTTATACTTGGAATTCTCTGTGTAAACCTCTGTAGCTTCTCTAGGTAGATGAATCACTGTGTACTTTCTCTTGTTTCTATCGGTTACCAGTCTTGGGAAACTCATACATTCTCTGTTCAGTTATTCCCGTTTCTTAGAGAGGTAGATTTCTTTCTGCGAAAGTGCTGTTTTCACATTGCTAATTACTCCCAACTCTATCTGCAATGTAGGTTTTACCAGTTTTCTAAGTCTCTCTTATTTTCTTGTAGTTATACATGGAATTCTCTGTGTAAAGTTCTGTAACTTCTCTAGGTAGATGAATCACGGTGTACTTTCTCTTGTTTCTATCTGTTACCAATCTTGAGAAACTCATACATTCTCTGTTTACTGTTTCACGGACTTAGAGAACTAAATTTTTTTTCGGCGAAAGTGCTGTTTTCACAGTGCTAAGTACTCCCAAATCTGTCAACAATGTAGTTTTTACCAGTATTCCAAGTCTCTCTTATTTGCTTGTACTTATACTTGGAATTCTGTGTGTAAACCTCTGTAACTTTTCCAGGTAGATGAATCACTGTGTACTTTCTCTTGTTTCTATCTGTTACCAATCTTGAGAAACTCATACATTCACTGTTCACTGTTTCCCAGTCTTAGAGAAGTCGATTTCTTTCAGCGAAAGTGCTGTTTTCACACTGCTAAGTACTCCCAACTCTATCCGCAATGTAGGTTTTACCGGTTTTCTAAGTCTCTCTTATATGCTTGTACTTATTTTTGGAATTCTCTGTGTAAACCTCTGTAACTTCTCTAGGTAGATGAATCACTGTGTACTTTCTCTTGTTTCTATCTGTTACCAATCTTGAGAAACTCATACATTCGGTGTTCACTGTTTCACGGACTTAGAGAAGTCGATTTCATTCGGCGAAAGTGCTGTTTTCACAGTGCTAAGTACTCCCAACTCTATCCACAATGTAGGTTTTACCAGTTTTCTAAGTCTCTCTTATTTTCTTGTACTTATACATGAAATTCTCTGTGTAAACTTCTGTAACTTCTCTAGGTAGATGAATCACAATGTACTTTCTCTTGTTTCTATCTGTTACCAATCTTGAGAAACTCATAAATTCTCTGTTCACTGTTTCCCAGTCTTAGAGAAGTAGATTTCTTTCTGCGAAAGTGCTGTTTTCACAGTGCTAAGTACTCCAAACTCTATCCACAGTGTACGTTTTACCAGTTTTCTAAGTCTCTCTTATTTGCTGGTACGTATACTTGGAATTCTCTGTGTAAATCTCTGTAGCTTCTCTAGGTAGATGAATCACTGTGTACTTTCTCTTGTTTCTATCTGTTACCAATCTTCAGGAACTCATACATTCTCTGTTCACTGTCTCCCAGTCTTAGAGAAGTCGATTTCTTTCGGAGAAAGTGCTGTTTTCAAAGTGCTAAGTACTCCCAACTCTATCCACAATGTAGGTTTTACCAGTTTTCTAAGTCTCTCTTATTTTCTTGTACTTATACATGGAATTCTCTGTGTAAACTTCTGTAACATCTCTAGGTAGATGAATCACTGTGTACTTTCTCTTGTTTCTATCTGTTACCAATCTTGAGAAACTCATACATTCTGTGTTCACTGTTTCACGGACTTAGAGAAGTCGATTTCTTTCGGCGAAAGTGCTGTTCTCACAGTGCTAAGTACTCCCAACTCTATCCACAATGTAGGTTTTACCAGTTTTCTAAGTCTCTCTTATTTTCTTGTACTTATACGTGAAATTCTCTGTGTAAACTTCTGTAACTTCTCTAGGTAGATGAATCACTGTGTACTTTCTCTTGTTTCTATCTGTTACCAATCTTGAGAAAGTCATACATTCTCTGTTCACTGTTTCCCAGTCTTAGAGAAGTCGATTTCTTTCAGCGAAAGTGCTGTTTTCACAGTGCTAAGTACTCCCAACTCTATCAACAATGTAGGTTTTAACAGTTTTCTAAATCTCTCTTATTTGCTTGTACTTATACTTGGAATTCTGTGTGTAAATCACTGTAACTTCTCTAGGTAGATGAATCACCGTGTACTTTCTCTTGTTTCTATCTGTTACCAATCTTGAGAAACTCATACATTCACTGTTCACTGTTTCCCAGTCTTAAAGAAGTCGATTTCTTTCAGCGAAAGTGCTGTTTTCACTGTGCTAAGTACTCCCAACTCTATCCGCAATTTGGTTTTACCAGTTTTCTAAGTCTCTCCTATTTTCCTGTACATATACTTGGAATTCTCTGTGTAAATCTGTGTAACTTCTCTAGGTAGATCAATCACTGTGTTCTTTCTCTTGTTTCTATCTGTTTCCAATCTTGAGAAACTTATACATTCTCTATTCACTGTTTCGCGGTCTTAGAGAAGTAGATTTCTTTCTGCGAAAGTGATGTTTTCACAGTGCTAATTATTCCCAACTCTATCAACATTGTAGTTTTTACGCGTTTTCTAAGTCTCTCTTATTTTCTTGTTCTTATACTCGGAATTCTCTGTGTAAACCACAGTAACTTCTCTAGTTAGATGAATCACTGTGTCCTTTCTGTTGTTTCTATCTGTTACCAATCCTCAGAAACTCATACATTCTCTGTTCACTGTTTCCCAGTCTTAGAGAAGTAGATTTCTTTCTGCGAATGTGCTGTTTTCACAGTGTTAAGTACTCCCAACTCTATCAACAATGTAGGTTTTATGCATTTTCGAAGTCTCTCTTATTTTCTTGTACTTTATACTTGGAATTCTCTGTGTATACCTCTGTAACTTCTCTAAGTAGATGAATCACTGTGTTCTTTCTCTTGTTTCTATCTGTTACAAATCTTGAGAAACTTATACATTCTCTATGCACCGTTTCGCGGTCGTAGAGAAGTAGACTTCTTTCCGTGAAAGTGATGTATTCACATTGTTAAGTACTCCCAACTCTATCAACAATGTAGGTTTTACCAGTTTTCTAAGTCTCTCTTATTGTCTTCTACTTATACTGGGAATTCTCTGTGTAAACCTCTGTAACTTCTCTAGGTAGATCAGTCACTGTGTTCTTTCTCTTGTTTCTATCTGTTACCAATCTTAAGAAACTCATACATTCTCTATTCACTGTTTCGCGGTCTTAGAGAAGTAGATTTGTTTCTGCAAAAGTGATGTTTTCACAGTGCTAAGTACTCCCAACTCTATCAATAATGTAGGTTTTACCAGTTCTCTAAGTCTCTCTTATTTTCTTGGAGTTACACTTGGAATTCTCTGTGTAAACCTCTGTAATTTCTCTAGGTAGATGAATCACTGTGTACTTTCTCTTCTTTCTACCTGTTACCAATCTTGAGAAACTCATAAATTCTCTGTTTACTGTTTCATAATCTTAGAAATGTAAATTTCTTCCTGCGAAAGTGCTGTTTTCACAGTACTAAGTACTCCCAACTCTATAAACAATGTAGGTTGTACCAGTTTTCTAAGTCTCTCTTATTTTCTTGTACTTATACATGAAATTCTCTGTGTAAACTTCTGTAACTTCTCTAGGTAGATGAATCACTGTGTACTTTCTCTTGTTTCTATCTGTTACCAATCTTGAGAAACTCATACATTCTCTGTTCACTGTTTCCCAGTCTTAGAGAAGTCGATTTCTTTCTGCGAAAGTGCTGTTTTCACAGTGCTAAGTACTCCCAACTCTATCCGCAATGTAGGTTTTACCAGTTTTCTAAGTCTCTCTTATTTGCTTGTACTTATACTTGGAATTCTCTGTGTAAACCTCTGTAACTTCTCTAGGTAGTTAAATCACTGTGTACTTTCTCTTGTTTCTATCTGTTACCAATCTTGAGAAACTCATACATTCTCTGTTCACTGTTTCCCAGTCTTAGAGAAGTCGATTTATTTCGGCGAAAGTGCTGTTTTCACAGTGATAAGTGCTCACAACTCTATCCACAATGTAGGTTTTACCAGTTTTCTAAGTCTCTCTTATTTTCTTGTTCTTATCCTTGGAATTCTCTGTGCAAACCTCTGTAACTTCTCCTTGTAGATGAATCACTGTGTTCTTTCTCTTGTTTCTATCTGTTACCAAAGTTGAAAAACTTATACATTCTCTATTCACTGTTTCGCCGTCTTAGAGAAGTAGATTTCTTTCTGGGAAAGTGATGTTTTCACAGTGCTAAGTACTCCCAACTCTATCAACAATGTAGGTTTTACCAGTTTTCTAAGTCTCTCTTATTGTCTTCTACTGATACTGGGAATTCTCTGTGTAAACCTCTGTAACTTCTCTAGGTAGAGGAATCACTGTGCTCTTTCTCTCGTTTCTATCTGTTTTCAATCTTCAGAAACTCATACATTCTCTATTCACTGTTTCGCGGTCTTAGAGAAGTAGATTTCTTTCTGGGAAAGTGATGTTTTCACAGTGCTAAGTACTCCCAACTCTATCAACAACGTAGGTTTTACCAGTTTTCTAAGTCTCTCTTATTTTCTTGGTGTTACACTTGGAATTCTCTGTGTAAACCTCTGTACTTTGTCTAGGTAGATGAATCAATGTGTTCTTTCTCTTCTTTCCACCTGTTACCAATCTTGAGAAACTCGTACACTCTCTGTTCACTGTTTCGTGGTCTCAGAGAAGTAGATTTCTTCCTGCGAAAGTGCTGTATTCACAGTGGTAAGTACTCCCAACTCTAACAACAATGTAGTTTTTAGGCGTTTTCTAAGTCTCTCTTATTTTCCTGTACTTATATTGAGAATTCTCTGTGTAAACCACAGTAACTTCTCTAGTAAGATGAATCACTGTGTTCTTTCTCTTGTTTCTATCTGTTACCAATCTTGAGAAACTCATACATTCTCTATTCACTGTTTCGCGGTCTTAGAGAAGTAGATTTCTTTCTGCGAAAATGATGTTTTCACAGTGCTAAGTACTCCCAACTCTATCAACAAGGTAGGTTTTACCGGTTTGCTAAGTCTCTCTTATTTTCTTGGACTTACACTTGGAATTCTCTGTGTAAACCACAGTAACTTCTCTAGGAAGATGAATCACTGTGTACTTTCTCTTCTTTCTACCTGTTACCAATCTTGAGAATCTCATACACTCTCTGTTCACTGTTTCGTTGTCTTAGAAAAGTAGATTTCTTCCTGCGAAAGTGCTGTTTTCAAAGTGCTAAGTACTCCCAACTCTATCCACAATGTAGGTTTTGCGCGTTTTCTAAGTCTCTCTTATTATCTTCTACATATACTGGGAATTCTCTGTGTAAACCTCTGTAACTTCTCTAGGTAGCTGAATCACTGTGTTCTTTCTCTTGTTTCTATCTGTTACCAATCTTCAGAAACTCATACATTCTCTATTCACTGTTTGTCTGTCTTGGAGAAGTAGATTTCTTTCTGCGAAAGTGATGTTTTCACAGTGCAATGTACTCCCAACTCTATCAACAATGTAGCTTTTACCAGTTTTCTAAGTCTCTCCTATTTTCCTGTACTTATACTTGGAATTATCTGTGTAAACGTCAGTAACTTCTCTAGGTAGATCAATCACTGTGTTCTTTCTCTTGTTTCTATCTGTTTCAATCTTGAGAAACTTATACATTCTCTATTCACTGTTTAGCGGTCTTAGAGAAGTACATTTCTTTCTGCCAAAGTGATGTTTTCACAGTGCTAAGTACTCCCAACTCTATCAACAATGTAGGTTTTACCAGTTTTCTAAGTCTCTCTTATTTTCTTGGAGTTACACTTGGAATTCTCTGTGTAATCCTCTGTAATTTCTCTAGGTAGATGAATCACTGTGTACTTTCTCTTCTTTCTACCTGTTACCAATCTTGAGAAATTCATGCATTCTCTATTCACTGTTTCGCGGTCTTAGAGAAGTAGATTTCTTTCTGGAAAAGTGATGTTTTCACAGTGCTAAGTAGTCCCAACTCTATCAACAATGTAGGTTTTACCAGTTTTCTAAGTCTCTCTTATTTTCTTGTACTTATACTTGGAATTCTCTGTGTAAACCTCTGTAACTTCTCTAGGTAGATGAATCCCTGTGTTCTTTCTCTTGTTTCTATCTGTTACCAATCTTGAGAAACTCATACATTCTCTATTCACTGTTTCGCGGTCTTAGAGAAGTAGATTTCTTTCTGCGAAAGTGATGTTTTCACAGTGCTAAGTACTCCCAACTCTGCCAACAATGAAGGTTTTACCAGTTCTCTAAGTCTCTCTTATTTTGTAGGAGTTACACTTGTAATTCTCTCTGTAAACCTCTGTAATTTCTCTAGGTAGATGAATCATGTGTACTTTCTCTTCTTTCTATCTGTTACCAAACTTGAGACACCCATAAATTCTCTATTCACTGTTTCGCGGTCTTAGAAAAGTAGAATTCTTCCTCCGAAAGTGCTGTTTTCACAGTGCTAAGTACTCCCAACTCTAACAGCAATGTAGGTTTTACTGGTTTTCTAAGTCTCTCTTATTTTCTTGTACTTATACTTGGAATTCTCTGTGTAAATCTCTGTAACTTCTCCTTGTAGATGAATCACTGTGTTCTTTCTCTTGTTTCTATCTGTTACGAATCTTGAGAAACTTATACATTCTCTATTCACTGTTTCGCGGTCTTAGAGAGGTAGATTTCTTTCCGCGAAAGTGAGGTTTTCACAGTGCTAAGTACTCCCAACTCTATCAACAATGTAGGTTTTACCAGTTTTCTAAGTCTCTCTTATTTTCTTGTACTTATACTTGGAATTCTCTGTGTAAACCACAGTAACTTCTCTAGGAAGATGAATCACTCTGTTTTTCTCTTGTTTCTATCTGTTACCAATCTTCAGAAACTCAGACATTCTCTATTCACTGTTTCTCGGTCTTAGAGAAGTAGATTTCTTTATGCGAAAGTGATGTTTTCACAGTGCTAAGTACTCCCAACTCTATCAACAATGTAGATTTTACCAGTTTTCTAAGTCTCTTTTATTTTCTTGGTGTTACACTTGCAATTCTCTGTGTAAACCTCTGTTATTTGTCTAGGTAGATGAATCACTGTGTACTTTCTCTTCTTTCGACCTGTTACCAATCTTGAGAAACTCATACACTCTCTGTTCACTGTTTCGTGGTCTTAGAAATGTAGATTTCTTCCTGTGAAAGTGCTGTTTTCACAGTGCTAAGTATTCCCAACTCTATCAACAATGTAGTTTTTATGTGTTTTATAAGTCTCCCTTATTTTCTTGTACTTATACTTGGAATTCTCTGTGTAAACCTCTGTGACTTCTCCTTGTAGATGAATCACTGTGTTCTTTCTCTTGTTTCTATCTGTTACCAATCTTGAGAAACTTATACATTCTCTATTCACTGTTTCGCGGTCTTAGAGAAGTAGATTTCTTTCCGCGAAAGTGATGTTTTCACAGTGTTAAGTACTCCCAACTCTATCAACAATGTAGGTTTTACCAGTTTTCTAAGTCTCTCTTATTGTCTTCTACTTATACTGGGAATTCTCTGTGTAAACCTCTGTAACTTCTCTAGGTAGGTGAATCCCTGAGTTCTTTCTCTTGTTTCTATCTGTTACTAATCTTCAGAAACTCATACATTCTCTATTCACTGATTCTCGGTCTTAAGAAGTAGATTTTTTTATGCGACAGTGATGTTTTCACAGTGCTATGTACTCCCAACTCTATCAACAATGTAGCTTTTACCAGTTTTCTAAGTCTCTCCCATTTTCCTGTACTTATACTTGGAATTCTCTGTGTAAACCTCATTAACTTCTCTAGGTAGATCAATCACTGTGTTCTTTCTCTTGTTTCTATTTGTTTCCAATTTTGAGAAACTTATACATTCTCTATTCACTGTTTAGCGGTCTTAGAGAAGTAGATTTCTTTCTGCGAAAGTGATGTTTTCACACTGCTAAGTACTCCCAACTCTATCAACAATGTAGGTTTTACCAGTTTTCTAAGTCTCTCTTATTTTCTTGTACTTATACTGAGAATTCTCTGTGTAAACCACAGTAACTTCTCTGGGAAAATGAATCACTGTGTTCTTTCTCTTGTTTCTATCTGTTACCAATCTTAAGAAACGCATACATTATCTATTCACCGTTTCGCGTACTTAGAGAAGTAGATTTCCTTCTGCGAAAGTGGTGTTTTCAGAATGCTAAGTTCTCCCAACTCTATAAACAATGTAGGTTTTACCAGTTTTCTGTGTCTCTCTTATTTTGTTGTAGTTATACTTTGAATTCTCTGTGTAAACCTCTGTAGCTTTTCTAGGTAGATGATTCACTGGGTACTTTCTCTTGTTTCTATCTGTTACCAATCTTTGAAAAGTGATACATTCTCTGTTCACTGTTTCGCTGCCTTAGAGAAGTAGATTTCTTTCGGCGAAAGTGATTTTTTCACAATGCTAAGTACTCCCAACTTTATCATCAATGTAGGTTTTACCAGTTTTCTAAGTCTCTCTTACTTTGTTTTAGTTATACTTGGAATTCTCTGTGTAAACCTCTGTAACGCCTCTAGGTACATGAATCACTGTGTACTTTCTCTTGTTTCTATCTGTTACCAATCTTAAGAAACTCATACATTCTCTGTTCACTGTTTCGCGGCCTTAGAGAAGAAGATTTCTTTCTGCGAAAGTGATGTTTTCAGAATGCTAAGTTCTCCTAACTCTATCAACAATGTAGGTTTTACCAGTTTTCTATGTCTCTCTTATTTTGTTGTAGTTATATTTGGAGATCTCTGTGCAAACCTCTCTAACTTCCCTAGGTAGATGAATCACTTTGTACTTTCTCTTGTTTTTATCTGTTACCAATCTTAAGAAACGCATACATTATCTGTTCACTGTTTCGCGTACTTAGAGAAGTAGATTTCTTTCTGCGATAGTGGTGTTTTCAGAATGCTAAGTTCTCCCAACTCTATCCACATTGTAGGTTTTACCACTTTTCTATGTCTCTCTTATTTTGTTGTAGTTAAACTTGGAATTCTATTGTGTAAACCAATGTAACTTCTCTAGGTAGATGAATCACTGTGTTCTTTTTCTTGTTTCTATCTGTTACCAATCACTGAAAAGTGATAAATTCTCTGTACACTGTTTCGCGGCCTTAGAGAAGTAGATTTCTTTCTGCGAAGGTGATGTTTTCAGAATGCTAAGTACTCCCAACTCTATCATCAATGTAGGTTTTACCAGTTTTCTAAGTCTCTCTTATTTTGTTGTAGTTATACTTGGAATTCCCTGTGTAAACCTCTGTAACTTCTCTAGGTAGATGAATCACTGTGTACTTTCTCTTATTTCTATCTGTTACCAATCTTTGAAAAGTGAAACATTCTCTGTTGACTGTTTCGCGGCCTTAGAGAAGTAGATTTGTTTCTGCGAAAGTGATGTTTTCACAATGCTAAGTACTGCCAACTGTATCATCAATGTAGGTTTTACCCGTTTTCTAAGTCTCTCTTATTTTGTTGTAGTTATACTTGGAATTCTCTGTGTAAACCTCTGTAGCGTTTCTAGGTAGATGAATCACTGGGTATTTTCTCTTGTTTCTATCTGTTACCCATCTTACGAAACGCAGACATTCACTGTTCACTATTTCCGGGCCATAGAGAAGTAGATTTCTTGGTGCGAAAGTGATGTTTTCACAATGCTAAGTACTCCCAACTCTATCATCAATGTAGGTTTTACGAATTTTCTAAGTCTCTCTTATTTTGTTGTAGTTATTTTTGGAATTCTCTGTTTAAAACTCTGTAACTTCTCTAGGTACATGAATCACTGTGTAGTTTCTCTTGTTTCTATCTGTTACCAATCTTAAGAAACTCATACATTCTCTGTTCACTGTTTCGCAGCCTTAGAGAAGTAGAGTTGTTTCTGCGAAAGTGATGTTTTCACAATGCTAAGTACTCCCAGCTCTATCATCAAAGTAGGTTTTACCAGTTTTCTAAGTCTCTCTTATTTTGTTGTAGTTATACTTGGACTTCTCTATGTAAATCTCTAAACATTCTCTAGGTAGATGAATCCCTGTGTACTTTCTCTTGTTTCTATCCGTTACCAATCTTAAAAAAGTGATACATTCTCTGCTCACCGTTTCGCGGCCTTAGAGAAGTAGAATTCTTTCTGCAAAAGTGATGTTTTAACAATGATAGATACTCCCAGCTCTATCATCAATGTAGGTTTTACCAGTTTTGTAAGTCTCTCTTGTTTTGTTGTAGTTATACTTGGACTTCTCTGTGTAAACCTCTGTAACTTCTCTAGGTAGATGAATCACTGGGAACGTTCTCTTGTTTCTATCTGTTACCAATCTTTGAAAAGTGATACATGCTCTGTTCACTCTTTCGCGGATTTGGAGAAGTAGATTTGTTTCTGCGAAAGTAATATTTTCAGAATGCTAAGTACTCCCAACTGTATCATCAATGTAGGTTCTACCCGTTTTCTAAGTCTCTCTTATTTTGTTGTAGTTATACTTGGAATTCTCTGTGTAAACCTCTGTAGCTTTTCTAGGTAGATGAATCACTGGGTACTTTCTCTTGTTTTATCTGTTACCAATCTTAAGAAACGCATACATTCACTGTTCACTAATTCCGGGCCATAGAGAACTAGATTTCTTTCTGCGAAAGTGATGTTTTCACAGTGCTAAGTACTCCCAACTCTATCATCAATGTAGGTTTCTCCAGTTCTCTAAGTCTCTCTTATTTGTTGTCGTTATATTTGGAATTCTCTGTGTAAACCTCTGTAACATCTCTAGGTAGATGAATCACTGGGTACTTTTTCATGTTTCTATATGTTATCAATCTTTCAAAAGTGATACATTCTCTGTTCACTGTTTCGCGGCCTTAGAGAAGTAGATTTCTTTCAGCGAAAGTGATGTTTTCACAATGCTAAGTACTCCCAACTCTATCATCAATGTAGGTTTTCCTAGATTTCCAAGTCTCTCTTATTTGTTGTAGTTATAGTTGAAATTCTCTGTGTAAACCTCTGTAACTTCTCTAAGTAGATGAATCACTGTGTACTTTCTATTGTTTCTATCTGTTACCAATCTTAAGAAACTCATATATTCTCTGTTCACTGTTTCGCAGTCTTAGAGAACTAGATTTCTTTCTGCGAAAGTGATGTTTTTACAATGCTAAGTACTCCCAACTCTATCATCAATGTAGGTTTTACCAGTTTTCTAAGTCTCTCTTATTTTGTTGTAGTTATTCTTGGAATTCTCTGTGTAAACCCCTGTAACTTCTCTAGGTAGATGAATCACTGTGTACTTTCTCTTGTTTCTATCTGTTACTAATCTTTAAAAAGTGATACATTCTCTGTTAACCGTTTCGCGGCCTTACAGAAGTAGAATTCTTTCTGTGAAAGTGACGTTTTCACAATGCTAAATACTCCCAACTCTATCAACAATGTAGCTTTTACCAGTTTTCTAAGTCTCTCCTATTTTCCTGTACTTATACTTGGAATTATCTGTGTAAACGTCAGTAACTTCTCTAAGTAGATCAATCACTGTGTTCTTTCTCTTGTTTCTATCTGTTTCAATCTTGAGAAACTTATACATTCTCTATTCACTGTTTAGCGGTCTTAGAGAAGTACATTTCTTTCTGCCAAAGTGATGTTTTCACAGTGCTAAGTACTCCCAACTCTATCAACAATGTAGGTTTTACCAGTTTTCTAAGTCTCTCTTATTTTCTTGGAGTTACACTTGGAATTCTCTGTGTAAACCTCTGTAACTTCTCTAGGTAGATGAATCACTGTGTACTTTCTCTTCTTTCTACCTGTTACCAATCTTGAGAAACTCATAAATTCTCTGTTTACTGTTTCATGGTCTTAGAAATGTAAATTTCTTCCTGCGAAAGTGCTGTTTTCACAGTGCTAAGTACTCCCAACTCTATAAACAATGTAGGTTGTACCAGTTTTCTAAGTCTCTCTTATTTTCTTGTACTTATACATGAAATTCTCTGTGTAAACTTCTGTAACTTCTCTAGGTAGATGAATCACTGTGTACTTTCTCTTGTTTCTATCTGTTACCAATCTTGAGAAACTCATACATTCTCTGTTCACTGTTTCCCAGTCTTAGAGAAGTCGATTTCTTTCTGCGAAAGTGCTGTTTTCACAGTGCTAAGTACTCCCAACTCTATCCGCAATGTAGGTTTTACCAGTTTTCTAAGTCTCTCTTATTTGCTTGTACTTATACTTGGAATTCTCTGTGTAAACCTCTGTAACTTCTCTAGGTAGTTAAATCACTGTGTACTTTCTCTTGTTTCTATCTGTTACCAGTCTTGAGAAACTCATACATTCTCTGTTCACTGTTTCCCAGTCTTAGAGAAGTCGATTTATTTCGGCGAAAGTGCTGTTTTCACAGTGATAAGTGCTCACAACTCTATCCACAATGTAGGTTTTACCAGTTTTCTAAGTCTCTCTTATTTTCTTGTTCTTATCCTTGGAATTATCTGTGCAAACCTCTGTAACTTCTCCTTGTAGATGAATCACTGTGTTCTTTCTCTTGTTTCTATCTGTTACCAAAGTTGAAAAACTTATACATTCTCTATTCACTGTTTCGCCGTCTTAGAGAAGTAGATTTCTTTCTGGGAAAGTGATGTTTTCACAGTGCTAAGTACTCCCAACTCTATCAACAATGTAGGTTTTACCAGTTTTCTAAGTCTCTCTTATTGTCTTCTACTGATACTGGGAATTCTCTGTGTAAACCTCTGTAACTTCTCTAGGTAGAGGAATCACTGTGCTCTTTCTCTCGTTTCTATCTGTTTTCAATCTTCAGAAACTCATACATTCTCTATTCACTGTTTCGCGGTCTTAGAGAAGTAGATTTCTTTCTGGGAAAGTGATGTTTTCACAGTGCTAAGTACTCCCAACTCTATCAACAACGTAGGTTTTACCAGTTTTCTAAGTCTCTCTTATTTTCTTGGTGTTACACTTGGAATTCTCTGTGTAAACCTCTGTACTTTGTCTAGGTAGATGAATCAATGTGTTCTTTCTCTTCTTTCCACCTGTTACCAATCTTGAGAAAATCGTACACTCTCTGTTCACTGTTTCGTGGTCTCAGAGAAGTAGATTTCTTCCTGCGAAAGTGCTGTATTCACAGTGGTAAGTACTCCCAACTCTAACAACAATGTAGTTTTTAGGCGTTTTCTCAGTCTCTCTTATTTTCCTGTACTTATATTGAGAATTCTCTGTGTAAACCACAGTAACTTCTCTAGGTAGATGAATCACTGTGTACTTTCTCTTGTTTCTATCTGTTACCAATCTTGAGAAACTCATACATTCTCTATTCACTGTTTCGCGGTCTTAGAGAAGTAGATTTCTTTCTGCGAAAATGATGTTTTCACAGTGCTAAGTACTCCCAACTCTATCAGCAAAGTAGGTTTTACCGGTTTGCTAAGTCTCTCTTATTTTCTTGGACTTACACTTGGAATTCTCTGTGTAAACCACAGTAACTTCTCTAGGAAGATGAATCACTGTGTACTTTCTCTTCTTTCTACCTGTTACCAATCTTGAGAATCTCATACACTCTCTGTTCACTGTTTCGTTGTCTTAGAAAAGTAGATTTCTTCCTGCGAAAGTGCTGTTTTCAAAGTGCTAAGTACTCCCAACTCTATCCACAATGTAGGTTTTGCGCGTTTTCTAAGTCTCTCTTATTATCTTCTACATATACTGGGAATTCTCTGTGTAAACCTCTGTAACTTCTCTAGGTAGCTGAATCACTGTGTTCTTTCTCTTGTTTCTATCTGTTACCAATCTTCAGAAACTCATACATTCTCTATTCACTGTTTGTCTGTCTTGGAGAAGTAGATTTCTTTCTGCGAAAGTGATGTTTTCACAGTGCAATGTACTCCCAACTCTATCAACAATGTAGCTTTTACCAGTTTTCTAAGTCTCTCCTATTTTCCTGTACTTATACTTGGAATTATCTGTGTAAACGTCAGTAACTTCTCTAGGTAGATCAATCACTGTGTTCTTTCTCTTGTTTCTATCTGTTTCAATCTTGAGAAACTTATACATTCTCTATTCACTGTTTAGCGGTCTTAGAGAAGTACATTTCTTTCTGCCAAAGTGATGTTTTCACAGTGCTAAGTACTCCCAACTCTATCAACAATGTAGGTTTTACCAGTTTTCTAAGTCTCTCTTATTTTCTGGGAGTTACACTTGGAATTCTCTGTGTAATCCTCTGTAATTTCTCTAGGTAGATGAATCACTGTGTACTTTCTCTTCTTTCTACCTGTTACCAATCTTGAGAAATTCATGCATTCTCTATTCACTGTTTCGCGGTCTTAGAGAAGTAGATTTCTTTCTGGAAAAGTGATGTTTTCACAGTGCTAAGTAGTCCCAACTCTATCAACAATGTAGGTTTTACCAGTTTTCTAAGTCTCTCTTATTTTCTTGTACTTATACTTGGAATTCTCTGTGTAAACCTCTGTAACTTCTCTAGGTAGATGAATCCCTGTGTTCTTTCTCTTGTTTCTATCTGTTACCAATCTTGAGAAACTCATACATTCTCTATTCACTGTTTCGCGGTCTTAGAGAAGTAGATTTCTTTCTGCGAAAGTGATGTTTTCACAGTGCTAAGTACTCCCAACTCTGCCAACAATGAAGGTTTTACCAGTTCTCTAAGTCTCTCTTATTTTGTAGGAGTTACACTTGTAATTCTCTCTGTAAACCTCTGTAATTTCTCTAGGTAGATGAATCATGTGTACTTTCTCTTCTTTCTATCTGTTACCAAACTTGAGACACCCATAAATTCTCTATTCACTGTTTCGCGGTCTTAGAAAAGTAGAATTCTTCCTCCGAAAGTGCTGTTTTCACAGTGCTAAGTACTCCCAACTCTAACAGCAATGTAGGTTTTACTGGTTTTCTAAGTCTCTCTTATTTTCTTGTACTTATACTTGGAATTCTCTGTGTAAATCTCTGTAACTTCTCCTTGTAGATGAATCACTGTGTTCTTTCTCTTGTTTCTATCTGTTACGAATCTTGAGAAACTTATACATTCTCTATTCACTGTTTCGCGGTCTTAGAGAGGTAGATTTCTTTCCGCGAAAGTGAGGTTTTCACAGTGCTAAGTACTCCCAACTCTATCAACAATGTAGGTTTTACCAGTTTTCTAAGTCTCTCTTATTTTCTTGTACTTATACTTGGAATTCTCTGTGTAAACCACAGTAACTTCTCTAGGAAGATGAATCACTCTGTTTTTCTCTTGTTTCTATCTGTTACCAATCTTCAGAAACTCAGACATTCTCTATTCACTGTTTCTCGGTCTTAGAGAAGTAGATTTCTTTATGCGAAAGTGATGTTTTCACAGTGCTAAGTACTCCCAACTCTATCAACAATGTAGATTTTACCAGTTTTCTAAGTCTCTTTTATTTTCTTGGTGTTACACTTGCAATTCTCTGTGTAAACCTCTGTTATTTGTCTAGGTAGATGAATCACTGTGTACTTTCTCTTCTTTCGACCTGTTACCAATCTTGAGAAACTCATACACTCTCTGTTCACTGTTTCGTGGTCTTAGAAATGTAGATTTCTTCCTGTGAAAGTGCTGTTTTCACAGTGCTAAGTATTCCCAACTCTATCAACAATGTAGTTTTTATGCGTTTTATAAGTCTCCCTTATTTTCTTGTACTTATACTTGGAATTCTCTGTGTAAACCTCTGTGACTTCTCCTTGTAGATGAATCACTGTGTTCTTTCTCTTGTTTCTATCTGTTACCAATCTTGAGAAACTTATACATTCTCTATTCACTGTTTCGCGGTCTTAGAGAAGTAGATTTCTTTCCGCGAAAGTGATGTTTTCACAGTGTTAAGTACTCCCAACTCTATCAACAATGTAGGTTTTACCAGTTTTCTAAGTCTCTCTTATTGTCTTCTACTTATACTGGGAATTCTCTGTGTAAACCTCTGTAACTTCTCTAGGTAGGTGAATCCCTGAGTTCTTTCTCTTGTTTCTATCTGTTACTAATCTTCAGAAACTCATACATTCTCTATTCACTGATTCTCGGTCTTAAGAAGTAGATTTTTTTATGCGACAGTGATGTTTTCACAGTGCTATGTACTCCCAACTCTATCAACAATGTAGCTTTTACCAGTTTTCTAAGTCTCTCCCATTTTCCTGTACTTATACTTGGAATTCTCTGTGTAAACCTCATTAACTTCTCTAGGTAGATCAATCACTGTGTTCTTTCTCTTGTTTCTATTTGTTTCCAATTTTGAGAAACTTATACATTCTCTATTCACTGTTTAGCGGTCTTAGAGAAGTAGATTTCTTTCTGCGAAAGTGATGTTTTCACACTGCTAAGTACTCCCAACTCTATCAACAATGTAGGTTTTACCAGTTTTCTAAGTCTCTCTTATTTTCTTGTACTTATACTGAGAATTCTCTGTGTAAACCACAGTAACTTCTCTGGGAAAATGAATCACTGTGTTCTTTCTCTTGTTTCTATCTGTTACCAATCTTAAGAAACGCATACATTATCTATTCACCGTTTCGCGTACTTAGAGAAGTAGATTTCCTTCTGCGAAAGTGGTGTTTTCAGAATGCTAAGTTCTCCCAACTCTATAAACAATGTAGGTTTTACCAGTTTTCTGTGTCTCTCTTATTTTGTTGTAGTTATACTTTGAATTCTCTGTGTAAACCTCTGTAGCTTTTCTAGGTAGATGATTCACTGGGTACTTTCTCTTGTTTCTATCTGTTACCAATCTTTGAAAAGTGATACATTCTCTGTTCACTGTTTCGCTGCCTTAGAGAAGTAGATTTCTTTCGGCGAAAGTGATTTTTTCACAATGCTAAGTACTCCCAACTTTATCATCAATGTAGGTTTTACCAGTTTTCTAAGTCTCTCTTACTTTGTTTTAGTTATACTTGGAATTCTCTGTGTAAACCTCTGTAACGCCTCTAGGTACATGAATCACTGTGTACTTTCTCTTGTTTCTATCTGTTACCAATCTTAAGAAACTCATACATTCTCTGTTCACTGTTTCGCGGCCTTAGAGAAGAAGATTTCTTTCTGCGAAAGTGATGTTTTCAGAATGCTAAGTTCTCCTAACTCTATCAACAATGTAGGTTTTACCAGTTTTCTATGTCTCTCTTATTTTGTTGTAGTTATATTTGGAGATCTCTGTGCAAACCTCTCTAACTTCCCTAGGTAGATGAATCACTTTGTACTTTCTCTTGTTTTTATCTGTTACCAATCTTAAGAAACGCATACATTATCTGTTCACTGTTTCGCGTACTTAGAGAAGTAGATTTCTTTCTGCGATAGTGGTGTTTTCAGAATGCTAAGTTCTCCCAACTCTATCCACATTGTAGGTTTTACCACTTTTCTATGTCTCTCTTATTTTGTTGTAGTTAAACTTGGAATTCTATTGTGTAAACCAATGTAACTTCTCTAGGTAGATGAATCACTGTGTACTTTTTCTTGTTTCTATCTGTTACCAATCACTGAAAAGTGATAAATTCTCTGTACACTGTTTCGCGGCCTTAGAGAACTAGATTTCTTTCTGCGAAGGTGATGTTTTCAGAATGCTAAGTACTCCCAACTCTATCATCAATGTAGGTTTTACCAGTTTTCTAAGTCTCTCTTATTTTGTTGTAGTTATACTTGGAATTCCCTGTGTAAACCTCTGTAACTTCTCTAGGTAGATGAATCACTGTGTACTTTCTCTTATTTCTATCTGTTACCAATCTTTGAAAAGTGAAACATTCTCTGTTGACTGTTTCGCGGCCTTAGAGAAGTAGATTTGTTTCTGCGAAAGTGATGTTTTCACAATGCTAAGTACTGCCAACTGTATCATCAATGTAGGTTTTACCCGTTTTCTAAGTCTCTCTTATTTTGTTGTAGTTATACTTGGAATTCTCTGTGTAAACCTCTGTAGCGTTTCTAGGTAGATGAATCACTGGGTATTTTCTCTTGTTTCTATCTGTTACCCATCTTACGAAACGCAGACATTCACTGTTCACTATTTCCGGGCCATAGAGAAGTAGATTTCTTGGTGCGAAAGTGATGTTTTCACAATGCTAAGTACTCCCAACTCTATCATCAATGTAGGTTTTACGAATTTTCTAAGTCTCTCTTATTTTGTTGTAGTTATTTTTGGAATTCTCTGTTTAAAACTCTGTAACTTCTCTAGGTACATGAATCACTGTGTAGTTTCTCTTGTTTCTATCTGTTACCAATCTTAAGAAACTCATACATTCTCTGTTCACTGTTTCGCAGCCTTAGAGAAGTAGAGTTGTTTCTGCGAAAGTGATGTTTTCACAATGCTAAGTACTCCCAGCTCTATCATCAAAGTAGGTTTTACCAGTTTTCTAAGTCTCTCTTATTTTGTTGTAGTTATACTTGGACTTCTCTATGTAAATCTCTAAACATTCTCTAGGTAGATGAATCCCTGTGTACTTTCTCTTGTTTCTATCCGTTACCAATCTTAAAAAAGTGATACATTCTCTGCTCACCGTTTCGCGGCCTTAGAGAAGTAGAATTCTTTCTGCAAAAGTGATGTTTTAACAATGATAGATACTCCCAGCTCTATCATCAATGTAGGTTTTACCAGTTTTGTAAGTCTCTCTTGTTTTGTTGTAGTTATACTTGGACTTCTCTGTGTAAACCTCTGTAACTTCTCTAGGTAGATGAATCACTGGGAACGTTCTCTTGTTTCTATCTGTTACCAATCTTTGAAAAGTGATACATGCTCTGTTCACTCTTTCGCGGATTTGGAGAAGTAGATTTGTTTCTGCGAAAGTAATATTTTCAGAATGCTAAGTACTCCCAACTGTATCATCAATGTAGGTTTTACCCGTTTTCTAAGTCTCTCTTATTTTGTTGTAGTTATACTTGGAATTCTCTGTGTAAACCTCTGTAGCTTTTCTAGGTAGATGAATCACTGGGTACTCTCTCTTGTTTTATCTGTTACCAATCTTAAGAAACGCATACATTCACTGTTCACTAATTCCGGGCCATAGAGAACTAGATTTCTTTCTGCGAAAGTGATGTTTTCACAGTGCTAAGTACTCCCAACTCTATCATCAATGTAGGTTTCTCCAGTTCTCTAAGTCTCTCTTATTTGTTGTCGTTATATTTGGAATTCTCTGTGTAAACCTCTGTAACATCTCTAGGTAGATGAATCACTGGGTACTTTTTCATGTTTCTATATGTTATCAATCTTTCAAAAGTGATACATTCTCTGTTCACTGTTTCGCGGCCTTAGAGAAGTAGATTTCTTTCAGCGAAAGTGATGTTTTCACAATGCTAAGTACTCCCAACTCTATCATCAATGTAGGTTTTCCTAGATTTCCAAGTCTCTCTTATTTGTTGTAGTTATAGTTGAAATTCTCTGTGTAAACCTCTGTAACTTCTCTAAGTAGATGAATCACTGTGTACTTTCTATTGTTTCTATCTGTTACCAATCTTAAGAAACTCATATATTCTCTGTTCACTGTTTCGCAGTCTTAGAGAACTAGATTTCTTTCTGCGAAAGTGATGTTTTTACAATGCTAAGTACTCCCAACTCTATCATCAATGTAGGTTTTACCAGTTTTCTAAGTCTCTCTTATTTTGTTGTAGTTATTCTTGGAATTCTCTGTGTAAACCCCTGTAACTTCTCTAGGTAGATGAATCACTGTGTACTTTCTCTTGTTTCTATCTGTTACTAATCTTTAAAAAGTGATACATTCTCTGTTAACCGTTTCGCGGCCTTACAGAAGTAGAATTCTTTCTGTGAAAGTGACGTTTTCACAATGCTAAATACTCCCAACTCTATCATCAATGTAGGTTTTACCAGTTTTGTGAGTCTCTCTTATTTTGTTATAGTTATACTTGGACTTCTCTGTGTAAACTACTGTAACTTCTCTAGGTAGATGAATCACTGTGTACTTTCTCTTGTTTCTATCTGTTACCAATCTTGAGAAACTCATACATTCTCTGTTCACTGTTTCACGAACTTAGAGAACTAAATTTCCTTCGGCGAAAGTGCTGTTTTCACAGTGTTCAGTACTCCCAAATCTGTCAACAATGTAGGTTTTACCAGTATTCTAAGTCTCTCTTATTTGCTTGTACTTATACTTGGAATTCTGTGTGTAAACCTCTGTAACTTCTCTAGGTAGATGAATCACTGTGTACTTTCTCTTGTTTCTATCTGTTACCAATCTTGAGAAACTCATACATTCACTGTTCACTGTTTCCCAGTCTTAGAGAAGTAGATTTCTTTCAGCGAAAGTGCTGCTTTCACAGTGCTAAGTCCTCCCAACTCTATCCGCAATGTAGTTTTTACCAGTTTTCTAAGTCTCTCTTATTTGCTTGTACTTATACTTGGAATTCTCTGTGTAAACCTCTGTAACTTCTCTAGGTAAATGAATCACTGTGTACTTTCTCTTGTTTCTATCTGTTACCAATCTTGAGAACCTCATACATTCTCTGTTCACTGTTTCCCAGTCTTAGAGAAGTCGATTTCTTTCGGCGAAAGTGCTGTTTTCACAGTGCTAAGTATTCCCAACTCTATCCACAATGTAGGTTTTACCAGTTTTCTAAGTCTCTCTTATTTTCTTGTACTTATACATGAAATTCTCTGTGTAAACTTCTGTAATTTTTATAGGTAGATGAATCACTGTGTACTTTCTCTTGTTTCTATGTGTTACCAGTCTTCAGAAACTCATACATTCTCTGTTCAGTTATCCCGTTTCTTAGAGAGGTAGATTTCTTTCTGCAAAAGTGCTGTTTGCACAGTGCTAAGTACTCCCAAATCTGTCAACAATGTAGGTTTTACCAGTTTTCTAAGTCTCTCTTATTTGCTTGTACTTATACATGAAATTCTCTGTGTAAACTTCTGTAACTTCTGTAGGTAGATGAATCACTGTGTACTTTCCCTTGTTTCTATCTGTTACCAATCTTGAGAAACTCATACATTCTCTGGTCACTGTTTCCCAGTCTTAGAGAAGTAGCTTTCTTTCTGCGAAAGTGCTGTTTTCACAGTGCTAAGTACTCCCAAGTCTATCCACAATATAGGTTTTACCAGTTTTCTAAGTCTCTCTTATTTTCTTGTACTTATACATGGAATTCTCTGTGTAAACTTCTGTAACTTTTCTAGGTAGATGAATCACTCTGTACTTTCTCTTGTTTCTATCTGTTACCAATCTTGAGAAACTCATAAATTCTCTGTTCACTGTTTCCCAGTCTTAGAGAAGTCGATTTCTTTCGGCGAAAATGCTGTTTTCACAGTGCTAAGTACTCCCAACTCTATCCACAATGTAGGTTTTACCAGTTTTCTAAGTCTCTCTTATTTTCTTGTACTTATACATGGAATTCTCTGTGTAAACTTTTGTAACATCTCTAGGTAGATGAATCACTGTGTACTTTCTCTTGTTTCTATCTGTTACCAATCTTGAGAAACTCATACATTCACTGTTCACTGTTTCCCAGTCTTAGAGAAGTCGATTTCTTTCAGCGAAAGTGCTGTTTTCACACTGCTAAGTACTCCCAGCTCTATCATCAATGTAGGTTTTACCAGTTTTGTAAGTCTCTCTTGTTTTGTTGTAGTTATACTTGGACTTCTCTGTGTAAACCTCTGTAACTTCTCTAGGTAGATGAATCACTGGGTACTTTCTCTTGTTTCTATCTGTTACCAATCTTTGAAAAGTGATACATGCTCTGTTCACTCTTTCGCGGATTTGGAGAAGTAGATTTGTTTCTGCGAAAGTAATATTTTCAGAATGCTAAGTACTCCCAACTGTATCATCAATGTAGGTTTTACCCGTTTTCTAAGTCTCTCTTATTTTGTTGTAGTTATACTTGGAATTCTCTGTGTAAACCTCTGTAGCTTTTCTAGGTAGATGAATCACTGGGTACTTTCTCTTGTTTTATCTGTTACCAATCTTAAGAAACGCATAAATTCACTGTTCACTAATTCCGGGCCATAGAGAACTAGATTTCTTTCTCCGAAAGTGATGTTTTCACAGTGCTAAGTACTCCCAACTCTATCATCAATGTAGGTTTCTCCAGTTTTCTAAGTCTCTCTTATTTGTTGTCGTTATATTTGGAATTCTCTGTGTAAACCTCTGTAACATCTCTAGGTAGATGAATCACTGGGTACTTTTTCATGTTTCTATATGTTATCAATCTTTCAAAAGTGATACATTCTCTGTTCACTGTTTCGCGGCCTTAGAGAAGTAGATTTCTTTCAGCGAAAGTGATGTTTTCACAATGCTAAGTACTCCCAACTCTATCATCAATGTAGGTTTTCCTAGATTTCCAAGTCTCTCTTATTTGTTGTAGTTATAGTTGAAATTCTCTGTGTAAACCTCTCTAACTTCTCTAAGTAGATGAATCACTGTGTACTTTCTATTGTTTCTATCTGTTACCAATCTTAAGAAACTCATATATTGTCTGTTCACTGTTTCGCAGTCTTAGAGAACTAGATTTCTTTCTGCGAAAGTGATGTTTTTACAATGCTAAGTACTCCCAACTCTATCATCAATGTAGGTTTTACCAGTTTTCTAAGTCTCTCTTATTTTGTTGTAGTTATTCTTGGAATTCTCTGTGTAAACCCCTGTAACTTCTCTAGGTAGATGAATCACTGTGTACTTTCTCTTGTTTCTATCTGTTACTAATCTTTAAAAAGTGATACATTCTCTGTTAACCGTTTCGCGGCCTTACAGAAGTAGAATTCTTTCTGTGAAAGTGACGTTTTCACAATGCTAAATACTCCCAACTCTATCATCAATGTAGGTTTTACCTGTTTTGTGAGTCTCTCTTATTTTGTTATAGTTATACTTGGACTTCTCTGTGTAAACTACTGTAACTTCTCTAGGTAGATGAATCACTGTGTACTTTCTCTTGTTTCTATCTGTTACCAATCTTGAGAAACTCATACATTCTCTGTTCACTGTTTCACGAACTTAGAGAACTAAATTTCCTTCGGCGAAAGTGCTGTTTTCACAGTGTTAAGTACTCCCAAATCTGTCAACAATGTAGGTTTTACCAGTATTCTAAGTCTCTCTTATTTGCTTGTACTTATACTTGGAATTCTGTGTGTAAACCTCTGTAACTTCTCTAGGTAGATGAATCACTGTGTACTTTCTCTTGTTTCTATCTGTTACCAATCTTGAGAAACTCATACATTCACTGTTCACTGTTTCCCAGTCTTAGAGAAGTCGATTTCCTTCGGCGAAAGTGCTGTTTCACAGTGCTAAGTACTCCCAACTCTATCAACAATGTAGGTTTTACCAGATTTCTAAGTCTCTCTTATTTTCTTGTACTTATACTTTGAATTCTCTGTATAAAGCTCTGTAACTTTTCCAGGTAGATGAATCACTGTGTACTTTCTCTTGTTTCTGTCTGTTACCAATCTTCAGAAACACATACATTCTCTGTTCACTGTTTCACGGTATTAGAGAACTAAATTTCCTTCGGCGAAAGTGCTGTTTTCACAGTGCTACGTACTCCCAAATCTGTCAACAATTTAGGTTTTACCAGTTTTCTAAGTCTCTCTTATTTTCTTGTACTTATACATGAAATTCTCTGTGTAAACTTCTGTAACTTCTCTAGGTAGATGAATCACTGTGTACTTTCTCTTGTTTCTATCTGTTACCAATCTTGAGAAACTTATACATTCTCTGTTCACTGTTTCCCAGTCTTAGAAAAGTAGATTTCTTTCTGAGAAAGTGCTGTTTTCACAGTGCTAAGTACTCCCAACTCTATCCACAATGTACGTTTTACCAGTTTTCTAAGTCTCTCTTATTTTCTTGTATTTATACATGGAGTTCTCTGTGTAAACTTCTGTAACTTCTCTAGGTAGATGAATCACTGTGTACTTTCTCTTGTTTCTATCTGTTACCAATCTTGAGAAACTCATACATTCTCTGTTCACTGTTTCACGGACTTAGAGAACTAAATTTCCTTCGGCGAAAGTGCTGTTTTCACAGTGTTAAGTACTCCCAAATCTGTCAACAATGTAGGTTTTACCAGTTTTCTAAGTCTCTCTTATTTGCTTGTACTTATACTTGGAATTCTGTGTGTAAACCTCTGTAACTTCTCTAGGTAGATAAATCACTGTGTACTTTCTCTTGTTTCTATCTGTTACCAATCTTGAGAAACTCATACATTCACTGTTCACTGTTTCCCAGTCTTAGAGAAGTCGATTTCTTTCAGCGAAAGTGCTGCTTTCACAGTGCTAAGTCCTCCCAACTCTATCCGCAATGTAGTTTTTACCAGTTTTCTAAGTCTCTCTTATTTGCTTGTACTTATACTTGGAATTCTCTGTGTAAACCTCTGTAACTTCTCTAGGTAAATGAATCACTGTGTACTTTCTCTTGTTTCTATCTGTTACCAATCTTGAGAACCTCATACATTCTCTGTTCACTGTTTCCCAGTCTTAGAGAAGTCGATTTCTTTCGGCGAAAGTGCTGTTTTCACAGTGCTAAGTATTCCCAACTCTATCCACAATGTAGGTTTTACCAGTTTTCTAAGTCTCTCTTATTTTCTTGTACTTATACATGAAATTCTCTGTGTAAACTTCTGTAATTTTTATAGGTAGATGAATCACTGTGTACTTTCTCTTGTTTCTATGTGTTACCAGTCTTCAGAAACTCATACATTCTCTGTTCAGTTATCCCGTTTCTTAGAGAGGTAGATTTCTTTCTGCAAAAGTGCTGTTTTCACAGTGCTAAGTACTCCCAAATCTGTCAACAATGTAGGTTTTACCAGTTTTCTAAGTCTCTCTTATTTGCTTGTACTTATACATGAAATTCTCTGTGTAAACTTCTGTAACTTCTCTAGGTAGATGAATCACTGTGTACTTTCCCTTGTTTCTATCTGTTACCAATCTTGAGAAACTCATACATTCTCTGGTCACTGTTTCCCAGTCTTAGAGAAGTAGATTTCTTTCTGCGAAAGTGCTGTTTTCACAGTGCTAAGTACTCCCAAGTCTATCCACAATATAGGTTTTACCAGTTTTCTAAGTCTCTCTTATTTTCTTGTACTTATACATGGAATTCTCTGTGTAAACTTCTGTAACTTTTCTAGGTAGATGAATCACTGTGTACTTTCTCTTGTTTCTATCTGTTACCAATCTTGAGAAACTCATAAATTCTCTGTTCACTGTTTCCCAGTCTTAGAGAAGTCGATTTCTTTCATCGAAAATGCTGTTTTCACAGTGCTAAGTACTCCCAAGTCTATCCACAATGTAGGTTTTACCAGTTTTCTAAGTCTCTCTTATTTTCTTGTACTTATACATGGAATTCTCTGTCTAAACTTTTGTAACATCTCTAGGTAGATGAATCACTGTGTACTTTCTCTTGTTTCTATCTGTTACCAATCTTGAGAAACTCATACATTCACTGTTCACTGTTTCCCAGTCTTAGAGAAGTCGATTTCTTTCAGCGAAAGTGCTGTTTTCACACTGCTAAGTACTCCCAACTCTATCCGCAATGTAGTTTTTACCAGTTTTCTAAGTCTCTCTTATTTGCTTGTACTTATACTTGGAATTCTCTGTGTAAACCTCTGTAGCTTCTCTAGGTAGATGAATCACTGTGTACTTTCTCTTGTTTCTATCTGTTACCAGTCTTTAGAAACTCATACATTCTCTATTCACTGTTTCCCAGTCTTAGAGAAGTTGATTTCTTTCGGCGAAAGTGCTGTTTTCACAGTGCTAAGTACTCCCAACTCTATCCACAATGTAGGTTTTACCAGTTTTCTAAGTCTCTCTTATTTTCTTGGAGTTACACTTGGAATTCTCTGTGTAAACCTCTGTAATTTCTCTAGGTAGATGAATCACTGTGTACTTTCTCTTCTTTGTACCTGTTACCAATCTTGAGAAACTCATAAATTCTCTGTTTACTGTTTCGTGGTCTTAGAAGAGTAAATTTCTTCCTGCGAAAGTGCTGTTTTCACAGTGCTATGTACTCCCAACTCTGTAAACAATGTAGGTTGTACCAGTTTTCTAAGTCTCTCTTATTTTCCTGTACTTATACTTGGAATTCTCTGTGTAAACCTCAGTAACTTCACTCGGTAGATGAATCACTGTGTTCTTTCTGTTGTTTCTATCTATTACCAATCTTGACAAACTCATACATTCTCTATTCACTGTTTCGCAGTCTTAGAGAAGTAGATTTCTTTCTGCGAAAGTGCTGTTTCTCAGTGCTAAGTACTGCCAACTCTATCAACAATGAAGGTTTTACCAGTTTTCTAAGTCTCTCCTATTTTCCTGTACTTATACTTGGAATTCTCTGTGTAAACCTCTGTAACTTCTCTAGGTAGATCAAACACTGTGTTCTTTCTCTTGTTTCTATCTGTTTCCAATCTTGAGAAACTTATACATTCTCTATTCACTGTTTCGCGGTCTTAGAGAAGTAGATTTCGTTCTGCGAAAGTGATGTATTCACAGTGCTAAGTACTCCCCACTCTATCACCAATGTAGTTTTTACGCGTTTTCTAAGTCTCTCTTATTTTCTTGTTCTTATACTTGGAATTCTCTGTGTAAACCACAGTAACTTCTCTTGGTAGAAGAATCACTGTGTACTTTCTCTTGTTTCCATCTGTTACCAATCTTAAGGAACTCATGCCTTCTCTATTCACTGTTTCGCCGTCTTAGAGAAGTAGATTTCTTTCTGCGAAAGTACTGTTTTCACAGTGCTAAGTACTCCCAACTCTATCAACAATGTAGGTTTTACCAGTTTTCTAAGTCTCTCCTATTTTCCTGTACTTATACTTGGAATTCTCTGTGTAAACCTCTGTAACTTCTCTAGGTAGATCAATCACTGTGTTCTTTCTCTTGTTTCTATCTGTTTCCAATCTTGAGAAACTTATACATTCTCTATTCACTGTTTAGCGGTCTTAGAGAAGTAGATTTCTTTCTGCGAAAGTCATGTTTTCACAGTGCTAAGTACTCCCAACTCTATCAACAGTGTACTTTTTACGCGTTTTCTAAGTCTCTCTTATATTCTTGTTCTTATTCTTGGAATTCTCTGTGTAAACCACAGTAACTTGTCTAGGAAGATGAATCACTGTGTTCTTTCTCTTTTTTCTATCTGTTACCAATCTTCAGAAACTCATAAATTCTCTATTCACTGTTTCGCGGTCTTAGAAAAGTAGATTTGTTTCTGCAAACGTGATGTTTTCAGAGTGCTAAGTACTCCGAACTCTATAAATAACGTCTAGGTCTCTCTTATTTTCTTGTACTTATACTTGGAATTCTCTGTGTAAACCTCAGTAACTTCTCTACATAGATGAATCACTGTATTCTTTCTCTTGTTTCTATCTCTTACCAATCTTCAAAAACTCATACATTCTCTGCTCACTGTTTCGCTGTCTTAAACAAGTATATTTCTTTCTGCGAAAGTGCTGTTTTCACAGTGCTAAGTACTCCCAACTCTATCAACAATGTAGGTTTTAACAGTTTTCTAAGTCTCTCCTATTTTCCTGTACTTATACATGGAATTCTCTGTGTAAACCTCTGTAACTTCTCTAGGTAGATCAATCACTGTGTTCTTTCTCTTGTTTTTATCTGTTTCCAATATTGAGAAACTTGTACATTCTCTATTCACTGTTTCGCGGTCTTAGAGAAGTAGAATTCTTTCTGCGAAAGTGATGTTTTCACAATGCTAAGTACTCCCAACTCTGTCACCAATGTACGTTTTACCAGTTTTCTAAGTCTATCTTATTTTGTTGTAGTTATACTTCGAATTCTCTGGGTAAACCTCTGTAACTTCTCTGGGTAGATGAATCACTGTGTATTTTCTCTTTTTTCAATCTGTTACCAATCTTAAGAAATGCATACATTCTCTGTTAACTGTTTCGCGGCCTTAGAGACGTAGATTTCTTTCTGCGAAAGTGATGTTTACACAGTGCTAAGTACTCCCAACTCTATCAACAATGTAGGTTTTACGAGATTTCTAAGTCTCTCTTATTTTGTTGTAGTTATACCTGGAATTCTCTGTGTAAACCTCTGTAACTTCTCTGGGTAGATGAATCACTGTGTACTTTCTCTTCCTTCTATCTGTTACGAACCTTGAGATCCTCATACATTCTCTGTTCACTGTTTCGTGGTCTTAGAAAAGTAGATTTCTTCCTGCAAAAGTGATGTTTTCACAGTGCTAAATACTCCCAACTCTATCAACAATGTAGGTTTTACCAGTTTTCTAAGTCTCTCTTATTTTCTTTTTCTTATACGTAGAATTCTTTGTGTAAACCTCTGTAAATTCTCTGGGTAGATGAATCACAGTGTACTTTCTCTTCTTTCTATCTGTTACCAATCTTGAGAAACCCATACATTCTCTGTTCACTGTTTCGCGGTCTTAGAGAAGTAGATTTCTTTCTGCGAAAGTGCTGTTTTCACAGTGCTAAGTACTCCCAACTCTATCAACAATGTAGGTTTTACCAGTTTTCTAAGTCTCTCTTATTTTCTTGTACTTATACTTAGAATTCTCTGTGTAAACCTCTGTAAATTCTCTGGGTAGATGAATCACTGTGTACTTTCTCTTCTTTCTATCTGTTACCAATCTTGACAAACCCATACATTCTCTGTTCACTGTTTCGCGGTCTTAGAGAAGTAGATTTCTTTCTGCCAAAGTGATGTTTTCACAGTGCTAAGTTCTCCCAACTCTATCAACAATGCAGGTGTTACCAGTTTTCTAAGTCTCTCTTATTTTCTTAGAGTTACACTTGGAATTCTCTGTGTAAACCTGTGTATTTTCTCTAGGTAGATGAATCACTGTGTACTTTCTCTCCTTTCTATCTATTACCAATCTTGAGAAACTTATACATTCTCTGTTCACTGTTTCGCGTTCTTAGAATAGTAGATTTCTTTCGGCGAAAGTGCTGTTTTCACAGTGCTAAGTACTCCCAACTCTATCAACAATGTAGTTTTTACGCGTTTTCTAAGTCTCTCTTATTTTCTTGTTCTTATACTTGAAATTCTCTGTGTAAACCACAGTAACTTCTCTAGGAAGATGAATCACTGTGTTCTTTCTGTTGTTTCTATCTGTTACCAATCTTCAGAAACTCATAAATTTTCTATTCACTGTTTTGCGATCTTAGAGAAGTACATTTCTTTCTCCGAAAGTGATGTTTTCACAGTGCTAAGTACTCCCAAATCTATCAACAATGTCGGTTTTACGCGTTTTCTAAGTCTCTTTTATTTGCTTGTACTTATACTTGGAATTCTCTGTGTAAACCTCTGTAACTTCTCTACGTAGATCAATCACTGTGTTCTTTCTCGTGTTTCTATCTGTTTCGAATCTTGAGAAACTTATACATTCTCTATTCACTGTTTCGCGGTCTTAGAGAAGTAGATTTCTTTCTGCCAAAGTGATGTTTTCACAATGCTAAGTACTCCCAGCTCTATCATCAATGTAGGTTTTACCCCTTTTCTAAGTCTCTTTTATTTTGTTGTAGTTATACTTGCAATTCTCTGTGTAAACCTCAGTAACTTGTCTCAGTAGATGAAACACTGTGTTCTTTCTCTTGTTTCTAACTGTTACCAATCTTAAGAAACTCATACATTCTCTATTCACTGTTTCGCGGTCTTAGAGAAGTAGATTTCCTTCTGCGAAAGTGCTGTTTTCACAGTGCTAAGTACTCTCAACTCTATCAACAATTTAGGTTTTACCAGGTTTCAAAGTCTCTCTTATTTTCTTGTACTTATACTTAGAATTCTCTGTGTAAACCTCGGTAAATTCTCTGGGTAGATGAATCACTCTGTACTTTCTCTTCTTTCTATCTGTTACCAATTTTCAGAAACCCATACATTCTCTGTTCACTGTTTCGCCGTCTTCGAAAAGTAGAATTCTTCCTCCGAAAGTACTGTTTTCACAGTGCTAAGTACTCCCAACTCTATCAACCATGTAGGTTTTACGCGTTTTCTAAGTCTCTCTTATTTTCTTGTACTTATACTTGGAATTCTCTGTGTAAACCTCAGTAACTTCTCTAGTTAGATGAATCACTGTGTTCTTTCTCTTGTTTCTATCTGTTACCAATCTCAAGAAACTCATACATTCTCTATTCACTGTTTCGCGGTCTTAGAGAAGTAGATTTCTTTCTGCGAAAGTGATGTTTTCACAGTGCTAAGTACCCCCAACTCTATCAACAATGTAGGTTTTACCAGTTTTCTAAATCTCTCTTATTTTCTTGGAGTTACACTTGGAATTCTCTGTGTAAACCTCTGTAATTTCTCTAGGTAGGTGAATCACTGTCTACTTTCTCTTCTTTCTATCTCCTACCAATCTTGAGAAACTCATACACTCTCTGTTAACTGTTTCACGGTCTTAGAAAAGTAGATTTCTTCCTGTGAAAGTGCTGGTTTCACAGTGCTAAGTACTCCCAGCTCTATCAACAATGTATAAGTCTCTCTTATTTTCTTGTACATATACTTGGAATTCTCTGTGTAAACCTCAGTAACTTCTTTAGGTAGATGAATCACTGTGTTCTTTCTCTTGTTTCTATCTGTTACCAATCTTCAGAAACTCATACATTCTCTATTCACCGTTTCGCGGTCTTAGAGAAGTAGATTTCTTCCTGCGGAAGTGCTGTTTTCACAGTGCTAAGTACTCCCAACTCTATAAACAATGTGTAAGTCTCTCTTATTTTCTTGTACTTATACTTGGAATTCTCTGTGTAAACCTCAGTAACTTCTCTAGGTAGATGAATCACTGTGTTCTTTCTCTTGTTTCTATCTCTTACCAATCTTCAGAAACTCATACATTCTCTATGCACTGTTTCGCGGTCTTAGGGATGTAGATTTCTTTCCCCGAAAGTGATGTTTTCACAGTGCTAAGTACTCCCGACTCTATAAACAATGTAGGTTGTACCAGTTTTCTAAGACTCTCTTATTTTCTTGTACTTATACTTGGAATTCTCGGTGTAAACCACAGTAACTTCCCTAGGTAGATGAAACACTGTGTTCTTTCTCTTGTTTCTATCTGTTACCAATCTTCAGAAACTCATACATTCTCTACTCCCTGTTTCGCGGTCTTAGAGAAGTCGATTTCTTTCTGCGAAAGTGCTGTTTTCACAGTTCTAAGTACTCCCAACTCTATCAACAATGTAGGTTTTACCAGTTTTCTAAGTCTCTCTTATTTTGTTGTACTTATACTTAGAATTCTCTCTGTAAACTTCTGTAAATTCTCTGGGTAGATGAATCACTGTGTACTTTCTCTTCTTTCTATCTGTTACCAATCTTGACAAACCCATACATTCTCTGTTCAATGTTTCGTGGTCTTAGAAAACAAGATTTCTTCCTGCGAAAATGCTGTTTTCACAGTGCTAAGTACTCCCAACTCTATCAACAATGTAGTTTTTACGCGTTTTCTAAGTCTCTCTTATTTTCTTGTACTTATACTTGGAATTCTCGGAGTAAACCACAGTAACTTCTCTAGGTAGATGAATCACTGTGTTCTTTCTCTTGTTTCTATCTGTTACCAATCTTGAGAAACTTATACATTCTCTATTCACTGTCTCGCGGTCTCAGAGAAGTAGATTTCTTTCCGCGAAAGTGACGTTTTCACAGTGCTAAGTACTCCCAACTCTATCAACAATGTAGGTTTTACCAGTTTTCTAAGTCTCTCTTATTGTCTTCTACTTATACTGGGAATTCTCTGTGTAAACCTATGTAACTTCTCTAGGTAGAAGAATCACTGTGTTCTTTCTCTTGTTTCTATCTGTTACCAATCTTCAGAAACTCATACATTCTCTATTCCCTGTTTCGCGGTCTGAGAGAAGTAGATTTCTTTCTGCGAAAGTGATGTTTTCACAGTGCTAAGTTCTCCCAAATCTATCAACAATGTAGGTGTTACCAGTTTTCTAAGTCTCTCTTATTTTCTTGGAGTTACACTTGGAATTCTCTGTGTAAACCTGTGTATTTTCTCTAGGTAGATGAATCACTGTGTACTTTCTCTTCTTTCTATCTATTACCAATCTTGAGAAACTCATACATTCTCTGTTCACTGTTTCCCGGTGTTAGAGAAGTCGATTTCTTTCTGCGAAAGTGCTGTTTTCACAGTGCTAAGTACTCCCAACTCTATCAACAATGTAGGTTTTACCAGTTTTCTAAGTCTTTCCTATTTTCCTGTACTTATACTTGGAATTCTCTGTGTAAACCTCTGTGACTTCTCCAGGTAGATCAATCACTGTGTTCTTTCTCCTGTTTCTATCTGTTTACAATCTTGAGAAACTTATACATTCTCTATTCACTGTTTCGCGTTCTTACAGAAGTAGATTTCTTTCTGGGAAAGTGATGTTTTCACAGTGCTAAGTCCTCCCAACTCTATCAACAATGTAGTTTTTACGCGTTTTCTAAGTCTCTCTTATTTTCTAGTTCTTATATTTGGAATTCTCTGTGTAAACCACAGTAACTTCTCTAGGAAGATGAATCACTGTGTTCTTTCTGTTGTTTCTATCTGTTACCAATCTTCAGAAACTCATGAATTTTCTATTCACTGTTTCGCCGTCTTAGAGAAGTAGAATTTTTTCTGCGAAAGTGATGTTTTCACAGTCTTAAGTACTCCCAACTCTATCAACAATGTAGGTTTTATCAGTTTTCTAAGTCTCTCTTATTTTCTTGTACTTATACTTGGAATTTTCTGTGTACACCTCACTTACTTCACTCGGTAGATGAATCACTGTGTTCTTTCTGTTGTTTCTATCTGTTACCAATCTTGAGAAACTCATACATTCTCTACTCACTGTTTTGCGTTCTTAGAGAGATAGATTTCTTTCTGCGAAAGTGCTGTTTTCACAGTGCTAAGTACTCCCAACTCTATCAACAATGTCGGTTTTACGCGTTTTCTAAGTCTCTCTTATTTGCTTGTACTTGTACTTGGAATTCTCTGTGTGAACCTCTGTAACTTCTCTAGGTAGATGAATCACTGTGTACTTTCTCTTCTTTCTATCTGTTACCAATCTTGACAAACCCATACATTCTCTGTTCACTGTTTCGCGGTTTAGAGAAGTAGATTTCTTTCTGCGAAAGTGATGTTTTCACAGTGCTAAATACTCCCAAGTCTATCAACAATGTAGGTTTTACCAGTTTTCTAAGTTTCTCTTATTTTCTTGGAGTTACACTTGGAATTCTCTGTGTAAACCTCTGTAATTTCTCTAGGTAGATGAATCACTGTGTGCTTTCTCTTCTTTCTACCTGTTACTAATCTTGAGAAACTCACACATTCTCTGTTCAATGTTTCGTGGTCTTAGAAAAGTAGATTTCTTCCTGCGAAAGTGCTGTTTTCACGGTGCTAAGTACTCCCAACTCTATCAACAATGTAGTTTTTACGCGTTTTCTGAGTCTCTCTTATTTTCTTGTACTTATACTTGGAATTCTCTGTGTAAACCACAGTAACTTCTCTAGGAAGATGAATCACTGTGTTCTTTCTCTTCTTTCTATCTCTTACCAATCTTCAGAAACTCATACATTCTCTGTTCACTGTTTCGCGGTCTTAGAGAAGTAGATTTCTTTCTGGGAAAGTGACGTTTTCACAGTGCTAAGTCCTGATAACTCTATCAACAATGTAGTTTTTACGCGTTTTCTAAGTCTCTCTTATTTTCTTGTTCTTATACTTAGAATTCTCTGTGTAAACCTCTGTAAATTCTCTGGGTAGATGAATCACTGTGTACTTTCTCTTCTTTCTATCTGTTACCAATCTTGAGAAACCCATGCATTCTCTGTTCACTGTTTCGCGGTCCGAGAAAAGTAGAATTCTTCCTCCGAAAGTGCTGTTTTCACAGTGCTAAGTACTCCCAACTCTATCAACAATGTAGGTTTTACCAGTTTTCTAAGTCTCTCTTATTTTCTTGTACTTATAGTTGAAATTCTCTGTGTAAACCTCTGTAACTTCTCTAAGTAGATGAATCACTGTGTTCTTTCTCTTGTTTCTGTCTGTTACCAATCATGAGAAACTCATACATTCTCTATTCACTGTTTCGCGGTCTTAGAGAAGTAGATTTCTTTCTACGAAAGTGCTGTTTTCACAGTGCTAAGTACTCTCAACTCTATCAACAATGTAGGTTTTACGCATTTTCTACGTCTCCCTTATTTTCTTGCACTTATACTTGGAATTATCTGTGTAAACCTCTGTAACTTCTCTAGGTGGATGAATCACTGTGTTCTTTCTCTTGTTTCTATCTGTTACCAATCTTCAGAAACTCATACATTCTCTGCTCACTGGTTCGCGGTCTTAGAGAAGTATATTTTTATCTCAAAAAGTGCGGTTTTCACAGTGCAAAGTACTCCCAACTCTATCAACAATGTAGGTTGTACCAGTTTTCTAAGTCTCTCTTATTTTCTTTTACTTATACTTGGAATTCTCTGTGTAAACCTCAGTAACTTATCTAGATAGATGAATCACTGTGTTCTTTCTCTTGTTTCTATCTGTTAACAATCTTAAGAAACTCATACATTCTCTATTCCCTGTTTCGCGGTCTTGGAGAAGTAGATTTCTTTCTGCGAAAGTGCAATTTTCACAGTGCTAAGTACTCCCAACTCTATCAACAAAGTAGGTTTTACCAGTTCTCTAAGTCTCTCTTAATTTCTTTGAGTTACACTTGGAATTCTCTGTGTAAACCTCTGTAATTTCTCTAGGTAGATGAATCACTGTGTACTTTCTCATCTTTCTACCTGTTACCAATCTTGAGAAACTCATACATTCTCTGTTCACTGTTTCGTGGTCTTAGAAAAGTAGATTTCTTCCTGCGAAAGTGCTGTTTTCCCTGTGCTAAGTACTCCCACCTCTATCAACAATGTAGTTTTTACGCGTTTTCTAAGTCTCTATTATTTTCTTGTACATATACTTGGAATTCTCTGTGTAAACCTCTGAAACCTCTCTAGTTACATCAATCACTGTGTTCTTTCTCTTGTTGCTATCTGTTACCAATCTTAAGAAACTCATACATTCTCTGTTCACTGTTTCGCGGTCTTAGAGAAGTAGATTTCTTTCTGCGAAAGTGATGTTTTTACAGTGCTAAGTACTCCCAACTTTATCAACAATGCAGGTTTTACCAGTTTTCTAAGTCTCTCTTATTTTATTGAAGTTACCCTTGGAATCCTCTGCGTAAACCTCTGTAACCTCTCTAGGTAGATGAAACACTGTGTACTTTCTCTTCTTTCTACCTGTTACCAATCTTAAGAAACTCATAAATTCTCTATTCACTGTTTCGCGGTCTTAGAAAAGTAGATTTCTTTCTGCGAATGTGCTGTTTTCACAGTGCTAAGTACTCCCAACTCTATCAACAATGTAGGTTTTACCAGTTTTCTAAGTCTCTCTTATTTTCTTGTACTTATATTTGGAATTCTCTGTGTAAACCTCAGTATCTTCTCACGGTAGATGAATCACTGTGTTCTTTCTCTTGTTTCTATCTGTTACCAATCTTGAGAAACTGATACATTCTCTATTCACTATTTCGGGGTCTTAGCGAAGTAGATTTCTTTCTCCAAAAGTGCTGTTTTCACAGTGCTAAGTACTGCCAACTCTATCAACAATGTAGGTTTTACCAGTTTTCTAAGTCTCTCTTATTTTCTTGTACTTATACTTGGAATTCTCTGTGTAAACTTCTGTAACTTCTCTAGGGAAATGAATCACTGTGTTCTTTCTCTTGCTTTATCTGTTATCAACTTGAGAAACTCATACATTCTCTATTCACTGTTTTGCGGTCTTAGAGAGATAGATTTCTTTCTGCGAAAGTGCTGTTTTCACAGTGCTAAGTACTCCCAACTCTATCAACAATGGAGGTTCCACCAGTTTTCTAAGTCTCTCTTATTTTCTTGTACTTATACTTGGAATTCTCTGTGTAAACCACAGTAACTTCTCTAGTAAGATGAATCACTGTATTCTTTCTCTTGTTTCTATCTGTTACCAATCTTGAGAAACTCATACATTCTCTATTCACTCTTTCACGGTCTTAGAGAAGTAGATTTCTTTCTGCGAAAGTGATGTTTTCACAGTGCTAAGTACTCCCAACTCTATCAACAATGTAGGTTTTAACAGTTTTCTAAGTCTCTCTTATTCTCTTGGAGTAACTCTTGGTATTCTCTCTGTAAACCTGTGTAATTCCTCTAGGTAGATGAATCACTGTGTACTTTCTCTTCTTTCTACGTGTTACCAATCTTGAGAAACTTATACATTCTCTGTTCACTGTTTTGTGGTCTGAGAAAAGTAGATTTCTTCCTGCGAAAGTGCTGTTTTCACATTCCTAAGTACTCCCAACTCTATCAACAATTTAGTTTTTACGCGTTTTCTAAGTCTCTCTTATTTTCTTGTACTTATACTTGGAATTCTCTGTGTAAACCTCAGTAACTTCTCTCAGTAGATGAATCACTGTGTTCTTTCTCTTGTTTCTATCTGTTACCAATCTTGAGAATCTCATACATTCTCTATTCCCTGTTTCGCGGTATTAGAGAAGTAAATTTCTTTCTGCGAAAGTGTTGTTTTCACAGTGCTAAGTACTCCCAACTCTATCAACAATGTGGGTTTTACCAGTTTTCTAAGTCTCTCTTATTTTCTTGGACTTACACTCGGAATTCTCTGCGTAAAGCTCTGTAATTTCTCTAGGTAGATGAATCACTGTGTACTTTCTCTTCTTTCTACCTGTTACCAATCTTGAGGAACTCATAAATTCTCTGTTCCCTGTTTCGTTGTCTTAGAAAAGTAGATTTCTCCCTGCGAAAGTGCTGTTTTCACAGTGCTAAGTACTCCCATCTCTATTAACAATGTCTAAGTCTCTCTTATTTTCTTGTACTTATACTTGGAATTCTCTGTGTAAGCCTCAGTAACTTCTCTAGGTAGATGAATCGCTGTGTTCTTTCTCTTGTTTCTATCTGTTACCAATCTTCATAAACTCATACATTCTCTGTTCACTGTTTCGCGGCCTTAGAGAAGTATAATTCTTTATGCGAAAGTGCTGTTTTCACAGTGCTAAGTACTTCCAAGTCTATCAACAATGTAGGTTTTACCAGTTTTCTAAGTCTCTCTTATTTTCTTGTACTTCTACTTGGAATTCTCTGTGTAAACCACAGTAACTTCTCTAGGAAGATGAATCACTGTGTTCTTTCTCTTGTTTCTATCTGTTACCAATCTTGAGAAACTCATACATTCTCTATTCACTGTTTCGCGGTCTTAGAGAAGTAGATTTCTTTCTGCGAAAGTGATGTTTTCACAGTGCTAAGTAATCCCAACTCTAGCAACAATGTAGGTTTTACCAGTTTTCTAAGTCTCTCTTATTTTGTTGTAGTTACACTCGGAATTCTCTTTAAACCTGTGTAATTTCTCTAGGTAGATGAATCACTGTGTACTTTCTCTTCTTTCTACCTGTTAGCAATCTTGAGAAACTCATAAATTCTCTGTTCCCTGTTTCGCGGTTTTCGAAAAGCAGATTTCTTCCTGCGAAAGTGCTGTTTTCACAGTGCTAAGTACTCCCAACTCTGTAAACAATGTCTAAGTCTCTCTTATTTTCTTGTACTTATACTTGGAATTCTCTGTGTAAACCTCAGTAACTTCTCTAGGTAGATGAATCACTGTGATCTTTCTCTTGTTTCTATCTCTTACCAATCTTCATAAACTCATACATTCTCTGTTCACCGTTTCGCGGTCTTAGAGAAGTATATTTCTTTCTGCGAAAGTGCTGTTTTCACAGTGCTAAGTACTCCCAACTATATCAGCAATGTAGGTTTTACCAGTTTTCGAAGTCTCTCTTATTTTCTTGTACTTATACTTGGAATTCTCTGTATAAACCTCAGTAACTTCTCTAGGTAGATGAATCACTGTGATCTTTCTCTTGTTTCTTTCTTTTACCAATCTTGAGAAACTCATACATCCTCCGTTCACTGTTTTGGGGTCTTAGAGAGGTATATTTCTTATTGCGGAAGTGCTGTTTTCACAGTGCTAAGTACTCCCAACTCTATAAACAATGTAGGTTAAACGCGTTTTCTAAGTCTCAATTATTTTCTTGTACTTATACTTGGAATTCTCGGTGTAAACCTCAGTAACTTCTCTAGGTAGATCAATCACTGTGTTCTTTCACTTGTTTCTATCTGTTACCAATCTTGAGAAACTCATACATTCTCTAGTCACTGTTTCGCGGTCTTAGAGAAGTAGATTTCTTTCTGCGAAAGTGCTGTTTTCACAGCTGTTTTCACTCTATCGACAATGTAGGTTTTACCAGTTTACTAAGTCTCTCTTATTTTCTTGGAGTTACACTTGGAATTCTCTGTGTAAACCTCTGTACTTTCTCTAGGTAGATGAATCACTGTGTACTTTCTCTTCTTTGTACCTGTTACCAATCTTGAGAAACTCATAAATTCTCTGTTCACTGTTTCGCGGTCTTAGAAAAGTAGATTTTTTCCTGCGAAAGTGCTGTTTTCACAGTACTAAGTTCTCCCAACTCTATAAACAATGTAGGTTGTACCAGTTTTCTAAGTCTCTCTTATTTTCTTGTACTTATACTCGGAATTCTCTGTGTAAACCTCAGTAACTTCTCTCGGTAGATGAATCACTGTGTTCTTTCTCTTGTTTCTATCTGTTACCAAGCTTAACAATCGCATACGTTCTCTGTTCACTGTTTCGCGGCCTTAGAGAAGCCGATTTCTTTCTGAGAAACTGATGTTTTCATAATGCTAAGTACTCCCATCTCTATCAACAATGTAGGTTTTACCAGTTTTCTAAGTCTCTCTTATTTTGTTGTAGTTATACTTGGAATTCTCTGTGTAAACCTCTGTAGCTTTTCTAGGAAGATGAATCACCTGGTACCTTCTCTTGTTTCTATCTGTTACCAATCTTAAGAAACGCATACATTCTCTGTTCACTGTTTCCGGGTCATAGAGAAATAGATTTCTTTCTGCGAAGGTGATGTTTTCACAATGCTAAGTACTCCCAACTCTATCATTAATGTAGGTTTTACCAGTTTTCTAAGTCTCTCTTATTTTGTTGAAGATATACTTGGAATTCTCTGTTTAAACCTCTGTAACTTCTCTAGGTAGATGAATCACTGTGTACTTTCTCTTGTTTCTATCTGTTACCACTCTTTCAAAAGTGATACATTCTCTGTTCACTGTATCGCGGCCTTAGAGAAGTAGAGTTGTTTCTGCGAAAGTGATGTTGCCACAATGCTAAGTACTCCCAGCTCTATCATCAATGTAGGTTTTACCAGGTTTGTAAGTCTCTCTTGTTTTGTTGTAGTTGTACTTGGAATTCTCTGTGTAAACCTCTCTAACTTCTCTAGGTCGATGAATCACTGTGTACTTTCTCTTGCTTCTATCTGTTACCAATCTTTGAAAAGTGATACATTCTCTGTTCACTGTTTCGCAGCCTTAGAGAAGTAGATTTCTTTCTGCGAAAGTGATGTTTTCACAATGCTAAGTACTCCCAACTGTATCATCAATGTAGGTTTTACCAGTTTTATAAATCTCTCTTATTTTGTTGTAGTTATACTTGGAATTCTCTGTGTAAACCTCTGTCACTTCTCTAGGTAGATGAATCACTGTGTACTTTCTCTTGTTTCTATCTGTTTCCAATCTTAAGAAACTCATACATTCTCTGTTCACTGTTTCGCAGCCTTAGAAGAGTAGAGTTGTTTCTGCGAAAGTGATGTTGCCACAATGCTACGTACTCCAAACTCTATCATCAATGTAGATTTTACCAGTTTTCTAAGTCTCCCTTATTTTGTTGTAGTTATACTTCTAATTCTGTGTGTAAACCTCTGTAGCTTTTCTAGGAAGATGAATCACCTGGTATTTTCTCTTTTTTCTATCTGTTACCAATCTTAAGAAACGCATACTTTCTCTGTTCACTGTTTCTGGGCTATAGAGAAATAGATTTCTTTCTGCGAAAGTGATGTTTTCACAATGCTAAGTACTCCCAACTCTATCATCAATGTAGGTTTTACCAGTATTCTAAGTCTCTCTTATTTTGTTGTAGTTGTACTTGGAATTCTCTGTGTAAACCTCTGTAACTTCTCTAGGTAGATGAATCACTGTGTACTTTCTCTTGTTTCTATCTGTTACCAATCTTAAGAAACTCATACATTCTCTGTTCACTCTTTTGCGGCCTTAGAGAAGTAGATTTCTTTCTGCGAAAGTAATGTTTTCACAATGATAAGTACTCCCAACTCTATCATCAATGTAAGTTTTACCAGTTTTCTCAGTCTCTCTTATTTTGTTGTAGTTAAACTTGGAATTCTCTGTGTAAACCTCTGTAACTTCTCTAGGTACATGAATCACTGGGTACTTACTCTTGTTTCTACCTGTGATCAAACTTAAGAAACTCATACATTCTCTGTTCACTGTTTCGCGGCCTTAGAGAAGTAGATTTCTTTCTGCAAATGTGATGTTTTCACAATGGTAAGTACTCCCAACTCTATCATCAATGTAGGTTTTACCACCTTTCTAAGTCTCTCTTATTTTGTTGTAGTAATACTTGGAATTCTCTGTGTAAAACTCTGTAACTTCTCTAGGTAGATGAATCACTGTGTACTTTCTCTTGTTTCTATCTGTTACCAATCGTAAGAAACACATACATTCACTGTTCACTGTTTCGCGGCGTCAGAGAAGTAGATTTCTTTCTGCGAAAGTGATGTTTTCACAATGCTAAGTACTCCCAACTCTATCATCAATGTAGGTTTTACCAGTTTTCGGAGTCTCTCTTATTTTGTTGTAGTTATACTTGGACTTCTCTGTGTAAACCTCTGTAAGTTCTCTAGGTAGATGAATCACTGTGTACTTTCTGTGTTTCTATCTGTCACCAATCTTTGAAAAGTGACACATCCTCTGTTCACTGTTTTGCGGCCTTAGAGAAGTAGATTTCTTTCTGCGAAAGTGATGTTTTCACAATGCTAAGTACTCCCAACTCTATAATCAATGTAGCTTTTACCAGTTTTCTAAGTCTCTCTTATTTTGTTGTTGTTATACTTGGAATTCTCTGTGTAAACCTCTGTAACTTCTCTAGGTAGATGAATCACTGTGTACTTTCTCTTGTTTCTATCTGTTACCAATCTTAAGAAACTCATACATTCTCTGTTCCCAGTGTCTTGGCCTTGGAGAAGTAGATTTCTGTCTGCGAATGTGATGTTTTCACAATGCTAAGTACTCTCAACTCTATCATCAATATAGGATTTACCAGTATTCTAAGTCTCTCTTATTTTGTTGTAGTTATACTTGGACTTCTCTGTGTAAACCTCTGTAACTTCTCTAGGAAGATGAATCACTGTGTACTTTCTCTTGTTTCTATCTGTTACCAATCTTTGAAAAGTGATACATTCTCTGTTTACTGTTTCGCAGCCTTAGAGAAGTATATTTCTTTCTGCGAAAGTGATGTTTTCACAATGCTAAGTACTCCCAACTCTATCATCAATGTAGGTTTTACCAGTTTTCTAAATCTCTCTTATTTTGTTCTACTTATACTTGGAATTCTCTGTGTAAACCTCTGTAACTTCTCTAGGTAGATGAATCACTGTGTACTTTCTCTTGTTTCTATCTGTTACCAATCTTATGAAACGCATGCATTCTCTGTTCACTGTTCACGGCCTTAGAGAAGTAGATTTCTTTCTGCGAAAGTGATGTTTTCACAATGCTAACTACTCCCAACTCCATGAACAACGTAGATTTTGCCAGTTTTCTCAGTCTCTCTAATTTTCTTTTAGTTATAGCTGGCAGTTCTCTCTGTAAACCTCTGTAACTTTTCAGTGTAGATGAATCACTCTGTACTTTCTCTTGTTTCTATGTGTTACCAATCTTAAGAAACTCATACATTCTCTGTTCACTGTTTCGCGGACTTAGAGAAGTAGATTTCCTTCTGCGAAAGTGATGTTCTCACAATGCTAAGTACTCCCAACTCCATGAACAACGTAGATCTTGCCAGTTTTCTCAGTACGTCTTCTTTTGTTTAATTATAGCTGGGAGTTCTCTGTGTAAACCTCTGTAACTTTTCTGTGTAGATGAATCACTGTGTACTTTCTCTTGTTTCTACGTGTTACGAATCTTAAGAAAGTCATACATTCTCTGTTCACTGTTTCGTGGACTTAGAGAAGTAGATTTCTGTCTGCGAAGGTGATGTTTTCACAATGCTAAGTATCCCAACTCTATCAACAATGTAGGTTTTACCAGTTTTCTAAGTCTCTCATTTTCTTGTAGTTATACTTGGAATTCTCTGTGTCAACCTCTGTAACATCTCTAGGTAGATGAATCACTGTGTACTTTCTCTTCTTTCTATCTGTTACCAATCTTAAGAAACTCATAATTCTCTTTTCACTGTTTTGCAGGCTTAGAGAGGTAGATTTCTTTCTGCGAAAGTGATGTTTTCACGATGCTAAGTACTCCCAACTCTATCAACAATGTAGGTTTTACCACTTTTCTAAGTCTCTCTTATTTTGTTGTAGTTATACTTGGAATTCTCTGTGTATACCCCTGTAACTTCTATAGGTAGATGAATCACTTTGTACTTTCCCTAGTTTCTATGTGTTGCCAATCTTAAGAAACTCACACATTCTCTGTTTACTTTTTTGCGGTCTTAGAGAAGTAGATTTCTTTCTACAAAAGTGAGGTTTTCACAATATTAAGTAATCCCAACTCCATGAACAACGTAGATTTTGCCGGTTTTCTCATTCTCTCTTCTTTCCTTTTAGGTATAGCTGGCAGTTCTCTCTGTAAACCTCTGTAACTTTTCAGTGTAGATGAATCACTCTGTACTTTCTCTGGTTTCTATGTGTTACCAATCTTAAGAAACGCATACATTCTCTGTTCACTGTTTCGCGGACTTAGAGAAGTAGATTTCTGTCTGCGAAGGTAGTGTTTTCACAATGCGAAGTACTCCCAACTCCATGAACAACGTAGATCTTCCCACTTTTCTCAGTATGTCTTGTTTTGTTTTAGTTATAGCTGGGAGTTCTCTGTGTAAACCTCTGTAACTTTTCTGTGTAGATCAATCACTGTGTACTTTCTCTTGTTTCTACGTGTTACGAATCTTAGGAAAGTCATACATTTTCTGTTCACTGTTTCGTGGGCTTAGAGAAGTAGACTTCTGTCTGCGAAGGTGATGTTTTCACAATGCTAAGTACTCCCAACTCTATCAACAATGTAGGTTTTACCAGTTTTCTAAGTCTCTCATTTTCTTGTAGTTATACTTGGAATTCTCTGTGTAAACCCTTGTAACATCTCTAGGTAGATGAATCACTGTGTACTTTCTCTTGTTTCTATCTGTTACCAATCTTAAGAAACTCATACATTCTCTTTTCAGAGTTTCGCAGGCTTAGAGAGGTAGATTTCTTTCTGCGAAAGTGATGTTTTCACAATGCTAAGTACTCCCAACTCTATCAACAATGTAGGTTTTACCACTTTTCTAAGTCTCTCTTATTTTGTTGTAGCTATACTTGGAATTCTCTGTGTATACCCCTGTAGCTTTTCTGTGTAGGTGAATCACTGTGTACTTTCTCTTGTTTCCATCTGTTACCAATCTTAAGAAACTCATACATTCTCTGTTCAGTGTTTTGCGGTCTTAGAGAAGCAGATTTCTATTTGCGTAAGTGATGTTTTCACAATGCTAAGTATTGCCAACTCCATCAACAACGTAGATTTTGCCAGTTTTCTCAGTCTCTCTTATTTTCTTTTAGTTATAGCTGGGAGTTCTCTGTGTAAACTCTGTAATTTTTCTGTGTAGATGAATCACTTTGTACTTTCTCTTGTTTCTACGTGTTACCAATCTTAAGAAACTCGTACATTCTCTGTTCACTGTTTCGCGGTCTTACAGAAGTAGATTTCTTTCTGCGAAAGTGATGTTTTCACAATGCTAACTACTCCCAACTCGATCAACAACGTAGATTTTGCCCGTTTTTTCAGTCTCTCTTATTTTCTTGTAGTTGTACTTGGAATTCTCTGTGTAAACCTCTGTAACTTTTCTGTGTAGATGAATCACTGTGTATTTTCTCTTGTTTCTATCTGTTACCAATCTTAAGAAACTCATAAATTCTCTGTTCACAGTTTCGCGTTCTTATAGAAGTAGAATTCTTTCTGGGAAAGTGATGTTTTAACAATGCTAAGTACTCCCAACTCTGTCAACAATGTAGGTTTTACCAGTTTTCTAAATCTCTCTTATTTTCTTGTAGTTATACTTGGAATTCTCTGTGTAAATCTCTGTAACTTCTCTAGGTAGATGAATCACTGTGTATTTTTCCTTGTTTCTATCTCTTACCAATCTTAAAAAACTCGTACTTTGTCTGTTCACTGTTTCGCGGTCTTAGAGAAATAGATTTCTTCTTGGGAAAGTGATGTTTTCCCAATGCTAAGTAATCCCAACTCTGTCAACAATATAGGTTTTACCAGTTTTCTAAATCTCTCTTATTTTCTTGTAGTTATACTTGGAATTCTCTTGGTAAACCTCTGTAAGTTCTCTAGGTAGATGAATAACTGTGTACTTTCCCTTGTTTCTATGTGTTACCAATCTTAAGAAACTCGTACTTTGTCTATTCACTGTTTAGCGGTCTTAGAGAAGTAGATTTCTTTCAGCGAAAGTGATGTTTTCACAATCCTAAGTACTCCCAAGTCCATGAACAACGTAGATTTTGCCAGTTTTCTCAGTCTCTCTCATTTTCCTTTAGTTATAGCTGGGAGTTCTCTGTGTAAACTCTGCAACTTTTCTGTGTAGATGAATCACTGTGTACTTTCTCTTGTTTCTATGTGTTACCAATCTTAAAAAACTCATACATTCTCTTTTCACTGTTTCACGGTCTTAGAGAAGTAGATTTCTTTCTGCGAAACTGATGTTTTCACAATGCTAACTACTCCCAACTCCATGAACAACGTAGATTTCGCCAGTTTTCTCAGTCTCTCTTATTTTCTATTAGTTATAGCTGAGAGTTCTCTGAGTAAACCTCTGTATGTTTTCTGTGTACATGAATCACTGTGTACTGTCTCTTGGTTCTATGTGTTACCAATCTTAAGAAACTCATACATTCTCTGTTCACTGTTTCGCGGTCTTAGAGAAGCAGATTTCTTTCTGCGTAAGTGATGTTTTCACAATGCTAAGTACTCCCAACTCTATCAACAATGTAGGTTTTACCAGTTTTCTAAGTCTCTCCTATTTTCTGGTAGTTATACTTGGAATTCTCTGTGTAAACCTCTGTAACTTCTCTAGGTAGATGAATCACTGTGTACTTTCTCTTGTTTCTATCTGTTACCAATCTTAAGAAACTCATACATTCTCTGTTCACTGTTTCGCGGTCTTAGAGAGTAGATTTCTTTCTGCGGAAGTGATGTTTTCAATGCTAAGTACTCCCAACTCTATCAACAATGTAGGTTTTACCAGTTTTCTAAGTCTCTCTTATTTTCTTGTAGTTATACTTCGAATTCTCTGTGTCAACCTTGGTAACTTCTCTAGGTAGATGAATCACTGTGTACTTTCGCTTGTTTCTATCTGTTACAAACCTTCAGAAACTCATACATTCTCTGGTCACTGTTTCGCGGTCTTAGAGAAGCACATTTCTTTCTGCGAAAGTGATGTTTTCACAATGCTAAGTACTCCCAACTCCATGAACAACGTAGATTTTGCCAATTTTCTCAGTCTCTCTTATTTTCTTTTAGTTTTAGGTGGGAGTTCTCTGCGTAAACCTCTCTATCTTGTCGAGGTAAATGAATCACTGTGTACTTTCCCTTGTTTCTATCTGTTACCAATCTTAAGAAACTCACACATTCTCTGTTCACTGTTTCGCAGTCTTAGAGAAGTAGATTTCATTCTGCAAAAGTGATGTTTTCACAATGCTAAGTACTCCCAACTCTATCAACAATGTAGGTTTTACCAGTTTTCTAAGTCTCTCCTATTTTCTGGTAGTTATACTTGGACTTCTCCGTGTAAACCTCTGTAACTTCTCTAGGTAGATGAATCACTGTGTACTTTCTCTTGTTTCTATCTGTTACCAATCTTAAGAAACTCATACATTCTCTGTTCACTGTTTCGCGGTCTTAGAGAAGTAGATTTCATTCTGCGAAAGTGATGTTTTCACAATGCTAAGTACTCCCATCTCTATCAACAATGTAGGTTTTACCAGTATTCTAAGTCTCTCTTATTTTGTTGTAGTTGTACTTCGAATTCTCTGTGTACACCCCTGAAGCTTTTCTGTGTAGATCAATCACTGTGTACTTTCTCTTTTTTCTATCTGTTACCAATCTTAAGAAACTCATACATTCTCTGTTCACTGTTTCGCGGCCTTAGAGAAGTAGATTTGTTTCAGCAAAAGTGATGTTTTCACAATGCTTCGTACTCCCAACTCTATCAACAATGTAGGTTTTACCAGTTTTCTAAGTCTCTCTTATTTTCTTGTAGTTATACTTGGAATTCTCTGTGTAAACCTCTGTAACTTCTGTAGGTAGATGAATCACTGTGTACTTTCTCTTGTTTCTATGTGTTACCAATCTTAAGAAACTCATACATCCTCTGTTCACTGTTTCGCAGTCTTAGAGAAGTAGATTTCTTTCTGCGGAAGTGATGTTTTCACAATGCTAAGTACTCCCAACTCTATCAGCAATGTAGGTTTTACCAGTTTTTTAAGTCTCTGTTATTTTCTTGTAGTTATACTTGGAATTCTCTGTGTAAACCTGTGTAACTTCTCTAGGTAGATGAATCACTGTGTACTTTCGCTTGTTTTTATCTGTTACAAACCTTAAGAAACTCATACATTCTCTGTTCACTGTTTCGCAGTCTTAGAGATGTAGATTTCTTTCTGTGAAAGTGATGTTTTCACAATGCTAAGTACTCCCAACTCTATCAACAATGTAGGTTTTATCAGTTTTGTAAGTCTCTCTTATTTTCTTGTAGTTATGCTTGGAATTCTCTGTGTCAATCTCTGTAACTTCTCTAGGTAGATGAATCACTGTGTACTTTCTCTTGTTTCTATCTGTTACCAATCTTAAGAAACTCATACATTCTCTATTCACTGTTTCACAGTCTTAGAGAAGTAGATTTCTTTCTGCGAAAGTGATGTTTTCACAATGCTAAGTATTCCCAACTCCATGAACAACGTAGATTTTGCCTGTTTTCTCAGTCTCTCTTATTTTCTTGTAGTTATACTTGGAATTCTATGTGTAAACCTCTGTAATTTTTCTGTGTAGATGAATCACTGTGTACTTTCTCTTGCCTCTATGTGTTACCAATCTTAAGAAACTCATATATTCTCTGTTCACTGTTTCGCGGTCTTAGAGAAGTAGATTTGTTTCAGCGAAAGTGATGTTTTCACAATGCTAAGTACTCCCAACTCTATCAACAATGTAGGTTTTACCAGTTTTCTAAGTGCCTCTTATTTTCTGGTAGTTATATTTGAAATTCTCTGTGTAAACCTCTGTAACTTCTCTAGGTAGATGAATCAATTTTACTTTCTCTTTTTACTATCTGTTCTAAATCGCATGAAACTCATACTATCTGTGTTCACTGTCTCGTTGTTTCTGTGAAGGAATCCTACTGATTTACAGAAGTTTCTCTTGTATCGTGTGATTTTCGTATACTCCCCTATCAGTTACAGGGTTTATTTATGTATTACTTGCGATTCTCGCTTTCTACCCACGTATCCTCAACTAGAAAGATAAGAATGATGCTGGAAATTGCACCGGGAGTGTCTTATAGAAGTAGATTTCTTTCCGGGAAAGAGATGTTTTCACCATGCTAAGTACTCCCAATGCCATGAACAACGTAGATTCTGCCAGTTATCTAAGTCTCTCTTATTTTCTTGTAGTTATAGCTGGGAGTTCTCTGTGTAAACCTCTGTAACTTCTCTGGGTATATGAATCACTATGTACTTTCTCTTGTTAATGTCTGTTCTAAATCGTATGAAACTCATCCTTTCTATGTTCACTGTTTCGTTGTCTTATAGAAGTGGATTTGTTTCTGGGAAAGAGATGTTTTCACATTGCTAAGTACTCCCAACTCCGTGAACAACATTGATTATTCCAGTTATCTAAGTCTCTCTTATTTTCTTGTAGTTATAGCTGGGAGTACTCTGTGTAAATCTCTGTAACTTCTGTGGGTAAATGTATCACAATATACTTTCTCTTGTTACCATCTGTTCTAAATCATATTAAACTCATACTTTTATGTTCACTGTCTCGTTGTCTTATAGAAGTAGATTTCTTTCTGGGAAAGTGATGTTTTCACAATGCTAAGTATTCCCAACTCCATGAACAACGTAGATTTTCCCAGTTATCTAAGTCTCTCTTATTTTCTTGTAGTTACAGCTGGGAGTTCTCTCTGTAAATCTCTGTAACTTCTCTATGGAACTCATAATTTCTGCCTTCAATGACTCGTGGTTTCTGTCAAGTTATCCTACTGATTTTCTGAAGTTTCTCTTGTATCCTGTGAATTTGCTATACTCCCCTATGCATTAGAGGGTTTATTTATATATTCCTTGCAATTCTTGGCATGTACCATCGTATCATCTGCTTAAAAGATAAGAAGGATGCTGGAACTTGTACTGGGAGTGTCTTATAGAAGATTTCTTTCTGCGAAAGAGATGTGTTCCCAATGCTAAGTACTGCATCTCCAAGAACAGCATAGATTTTGCAGGTTATCAAAGTCTCTCTTAGTTTCTTGTAGTTACGGCTGGGAGTTCTCTGTGTAAATCTCTGTAACTTCTCTCAGCAGATGAATGACTATGTACTTTCTCTTGTTACTATCTGCTCTAAATCGTATGGAGCTCATAATGTCTCCGATCACTGTCTCATTTCTGTCACGGAATCTTACTGATTTACTGAAGTTTCTCTTGTAACCTGTCAATTTGGTATATTCCCCTATCAGTTAGAGGGCTTATTTGTATATTCCTTGTGATTCTCTGTATGTACCATCGTATCATCTGCTAAAAAGATAGTAATGATGCTGAAACTTGTACTCACGGTGCCTTAGGCAAGTATATTTCTTTCTGAGAAAGAGATGTTTTCACAATGCAAAGTACTCCCATCTCCATGAACAGCGTAGATTTTGCCAGTTTTCTAAATCTCTCTCATTTTCTTGTAGTTACGGCTGGGAGTTCTCTCTGTAAATCTCTGTAACTTATATATATGTCAAAGAATAAAGTGGAATGAGACTTTCAGCTTTTAGAAGTATAATGAATTATTTTAATATTAATTAAAAATTAAAACATTTTATATTTAAGGCAGTGACAATATATGGGCAAATCATGATAAAGCAAAATTGATAGTGAATTATAATCAGTAATACCATATGGAACATAGAAAAAGTTATTGCCAAGCCAAAAGACAAGTGCCGTCAAATCAGTTGGGTAATACATTATACAGAAGCTTTTATTACAAAATTTCTCTTTCCTTCTTGCATTATTGTTTGTATACTTTATGCTATAATAAAACATACATTTAATTTTTCTGCTTCCAAGTAAGAACACATTAAGTTCTAGTATGGAATTTGTGGGTGTTGCAAAGAGTTAACACAGTCAATTGCTAGCCAAAAGGTTGGATGGAGGTTCACATTTACCCAGAGGCACCTTGGATGAAAGGCCTGGCAATCTATTTCCAAAAAATCAGTCATTGAAACCCTGTGGAGTACAGTTCTACCCAGATACACGTGGAATTATGATGAGTCAGAATCAACTCTATGGCAACTTGTTGAATATTATTTAAAGATATAAGTAACAATTAGAGACTGAAAGGAAAAGTACATTCAGAAATAAAATTTTAATACAAACTATACATGAAAATAGTTTAGTTATATCACAAAATATCTAAATTCTAACTTCACTAACGAAACACTCCTCAGGAACTCTCAAAGCTTACCTGGCATAAAACTTGAACATCTTCCATGATTTAAGAATCCTGGTGAAAGATATAAACCGGAAAAATACCTGTTGCCATTGAGACAATTCCAACTAATAACAACCCTATAGGACAGAGCAGAATTTCTCCATAGGGTTTCCAAGAAGTGGCTGGTGGATTCAAACTGCTGATCTTTTGGTTAGCAGCCATAACTCATCCTAGCTCTTAACCTCTGCACTACCAGGGCTCTAGTGAAAGATACATAAACCAAATCCACTACTGTCGAGTCAATTGTGACCCTATAGAGAAATGCCCCATAGAATTTGCAAGGAGAGCCTGGCAAGTTGGAACTGCTGACTGTCTAGTTAGCAGCTGTAGCACTTAACCAACAGGCCACCAGGGTTTCCAGTGAACGATATAAAAGGGATATATACATAGAAGGAGCAATGAAGGGGTAGCTAAAAGAGGTAATGGATGAATTGTTAGTGGGGACTTGATCCATAGATCTTAGAATATTTTAATTTAGTCAGAAAATATATTTATTTAACAGCTACTATCACATGGCTGGAAAAACCCTGATGGTTAAGTGCTACAGCTACTAACTAGAAGGTCAACAGCTCAAATCTACCAGGTGCTCCTTGAAAAGTCTAAGGGACAATTTTATTCTGTCCTATAGGGTCACTACAAGTCAGAACAGCCTCCATGGCAACAGGTTGTTTAACTACATGGCCTGGAGACCTGGTGACACAATAGTTAAGCATTCAGCTGCTAACCAAAAGGTTGGCAGTTCAAAGTTACCAACCACTCCTTGAAAGCCCTACAGAGTGACTCTACCTTGTTCCATAGGGTTGCTAAGTTGGAATGAACTCAGTGGCAACAGTTTGGGTTTTGGTTTTATCAGATGGCTCTAGGGTACTGGAAGAATGATATGAAAAAATGGTATCAAATAACATCACTGTCTTCATAGAGGAGCCCTGCTGGTATAGTGGTTAAGAGCTATAGCTACTCTGGTGTGGGGGTCCAGGAACCATGCTCTCAGGGGACATCGAGGCCAATTGGCATAACTAGGCAGTCTTTCAAAAAGATCAGGAAGATACTGCATGGTTTAAAGTCAGGAAACACTTGCATCAGGATTATACCCTTTCACCATACCTATTTGTTTTAGTCAGCTAGTGCTGCTCTTACAGAAATACCACAGTGGATGGCTTTAATGAAGGAAAGTTTATTCTTACACAGTGAGGTAGGCTACAAGACCAAAATCAGTGTGTCCACTCCAGTGTAAGGCTTTCCCCCTTGCTGGCTCTGGAAGAAAGCCTGGTATTGTGTCAGTCTTTGTCCAGGGAGCATCTTGGCACAGGAACCTCAAGTCTGAAGGATGGTTTTTCTCCTGGTGCAGCTTTCTGGGTGGAGCAAGGTTCCCAATTCTCTGTTTACTTTCCTTTCCTTTTATCTCTTCTAGGATGAAAGGATTAAGGGTGGGGCAAGCCATACTCCAGGGAAACTCCCTTTACAATAGAGTAGGGAGGTGATCTTATAAAGGGATTTATAGTCCCACCCTAATGCTCTAACATATAGCATAGGAAAATCACAAAATGGAAGACAACCACAGAATACAGGGAATCACAGTCGAGCAACATGTCTACACATATTTCAGGGAGGACACAATTCAGTCCATGACACTATTCAATCTGTATGCTTGGCAAATAATCTCAGAAGATGGACTACATGAAGAACCAGGCATTAAGGCTAGAGGAAGACTCATTAACAACCTACAATATGCAGAAGACAAAAGATGGTGAAAGTGAAGAGGACTTGAAGCTTTACTGATGAAGACCAAAGACCACAGCCTTCAGTACAGATTACACCTCAATGTGAAGAAAATGAAAATTCTCACAACTGAACCAATAAGCAGCATCATGATAAATGGGGAAAGACTGAAGTTGTCAAGGATTTCTGTTACTTGGATCCACAATCCACACCCATAGAAGCAGCAGTCAAGAAATCAAAAGATGCATTGCATTGGGCAAATCTGCTGCAAAAGACATCTTTAACCTGTTGAAAAGAAACATCACCTTGAAGACTAAGGTGCAGCTGACACAAGCCATGTTGCTTTCAGTTGCCTCCTATGCATATAAAAGCAGCATGATGAACAAAGAAGACCACAGAAAAATTGACGCCTCTGAATTGTGATGTTGGAAGGGAGTATTGAATGTTTCTGGACTGCCAAAAGAATAAACAAATCTGTCTTGGAAGAAGTACAATCAGAATAATCCTTGGAAGCAAGGATGGCTAGATTAAGCCTCACATACTTTGAACATGTTATCAGGAGGGATCAGTTTCTGGAAAATTACAACATGCTTGGTAACACAGAAGGCCAGGGAAAAAGTGGAAGATCCTCTGTGAGATGGACTGAATGGGCTTAAGCCTAACGATTGTGAGGATGGTACAGGACCAGTGTTTCCTTCTGTTGAACACAGGGTCACTCTGCATCACAATCACTTGATGACATCTAACAATATGGAAATCCAGGAGGAGACCAATCATCAAATAGCTATAAAGCAAAGCTTTTCAAATTTTTATGTGCATATGAATCACCTGATTCAATAGACTTGATCCGTTAAGATCTGAAATTTGCATTTCTAACAAGTTACCAGATGAAGCCAATTCCTCAGACCTTTGAGCAAACCTATTCAGAGATGCTACTCAAAGAGCAGCTACTTGTGGATAGCACATGCAGGATTAAATAACGCTTCCTTACTCTGTTTTGTTATGCTTACCGTATTCTGATTGCCAAGATCAACAGATACTCCAATCCTAATCTTACTAGATCATTCTTTTCTTGAAAACTCTCTGGTAACTCTATGGACTCTAGATACTCTAGAATGGTTATCCTCCTGTCTGTTCCCTCTTGGACTCCTTTACTGGCTCCTCATCCTATTCATACCACTTACATGTTCCTGTTTTACAGGTTTCTGTCCTAAGTCCTCTTTTACCACTGTTTGTGCCAAATGGAAATTTTTTGTTATTTCTAATTTTAGTCCATTCCTTTGGAGTTTCTGTGCACACAATCATGTCTCAAAACAGGATTTTTAGTTCGTCTTTCCAAATACTTATGCCATATTTCTTATGCTAAATAGTTTCATATGTATTAGACATACAATGTTATATTAGAAATTTTGAACACATTTTTGTTTGGCTTATTTTATGTGGAATGACTAGTTTTCCTTGAAATATAATATTCTTAGTGTTGGGGAGAGAATGGCCTGAAACAGAGGCAGGGACACACCAGTCCGAGTATCCAGTGAGGTTTCTTTGAAAAGAAAAAGAGTGGGGTCTGAGCTGGAGGTGGCTCAGCTCACCCCTTGGCCAGTAGGGCAAGTTTTTCATAGTTTTAAAGTTCCAGTGAGGTAGGGTGGGGTGAGGGGATTTATGGTTTGATAAGTAAAGAGGGGTAGCAAGAAATTCTGGTTAGGAGATTTATGGTCTGATAAGGAAGAAGTGTTGATTAGAAGAAGGGGTAAGTTTTGTTTATGGCCAAGGTCTGATAAGGGAAGGGCTTTGATTAGGAGGGTAAGGGTGGCAGGCACACAGTTGTTCATGGTTTTATGGTTATACCAGGTAAGACATACCAGGCTGTTTTCAGCTAATGACAAGGTCTGATCATTAGATAAGACAACCTCCCTGTATTTCAGGAACAGAGTTCCACTATCACCTCCCGAATTTCAGGGACAAGTTCCTCTCAATGACCTCCTTGCATTTCAGGGACAGAGTCTCCTCACTCGGGTTTAGATAATATTTACTTTTTCAGTTGAGATATTAACTTATATAACATAAAACCATTTTAAAGTGTACAATTCAGTTGTTTTTTTGTATATTCATTATGTTGTGCAACCATCACTATTTAATTCCAGAACATTTCTGCCACCCCAAAAAGAAATACAATGTCCATTAGCAGTCATTCCTAATTTCCCCCTCCCTGCTAATCTCCTTCCTGTCTCTATGAAGACATTTTTGACATTCATTTTTATTTTTCCTATCTTGGCTTTTTCTAGACATAATCTTTGTGATTTGACTACTATAGAGGTCTTTATGGACGCTTTCTCATCATCTGTTCAATCCCTTTCCTACTGTGTAGCAGTCCTTGAAGTTGGATATGAGTGGCCCAACCTCTAGGTCCAGGACATCCACTTTACCTCTTTGATTGGTTCAGGAGTGGGCATATGACCTCACCTGGTCCAGTCAGAGTGATGAGTGGGACTTTGTGTTAGGCTGAAATCCAAGCCCCCCTCCCACAACTATTCCCGGAAGGGCCAGAGTCAAAACGTCTCATCCGCCAGCTAAACCGCCCCCTATTCCAGGAATTCCATTCAAATGAAGACTAGCTACCGCGTCTTCCCCATATGCTCCACTAGACCTCTCCTCACCTCACTCCTCTGAAAACAACACCCCCCCATGTTCATTGCCAAGCCAAGTGCCTCATTAAGTGACTCTAATTGTCCACAACCGCATTGGCTACTTGCCTCCCACAACCCCACTGGCTACTTGCCACGGGCACTGTCCTCAGTACTGTCCTCAACAAGCTCCGCCACCACCGTTTTATAAACCCCCAAGCCCGGGAGCAGAGCACAGTTTTGCAGACTCCCTTCTGGGAGCTCTGTAAAGCCACCTGGGAAGCAAATAAACTTGTTCTTTCTCTCTTTCCCTGGTTTTCTTTTACTGCATAATTTAAACTAAACAAAACCTTTTACATCTAAAACCTCTAATACTTTGTATGTGTGTATGTTATGTATTTGAGGTTTCATTTACATATAGTTACTGCCCAAATTTTAAGTTCCCAGCTTGTTGAATTTTTACCTCTGTATCTGTGTAGCCACAGCACAGATGAAGATACAAAATATTACCAGTATCCCAGAAGGCTCTTTCATGTTCCTTCCCAGTCAGTATCCACACTCCAAGAATAACTGCTATTATATTGATCCAAAACTCAGGACTTTCGTTCAACGACTGAGAAAGAATTCATGGTCTCTGTTCCCCTGGATGTGCAGAAAGAAGGCTACAGGCCTGAGAGCTGCAGAAAACTATCTGGCTATGGCTATGTGAGCAGTGACAGTCCAAGGGTGAAGAAGACACATGGAATACAGCATAGACAAGAGGAGTACAGAGAAACAAAAGCTTTATAATGGTTAACTTTTATATCAAATCAACCCTGAAGCAGACTACCTCTGAACTGCCCAATCACAAGAGTCAGTAAGTACTTTTATTATTTAAGTGGTTTAAATTAAATTTTTCTCAACTCAACTCAGAATTTCTAATCTGTGTTAGAATCTTAGCTCTGCTTCTTTGCATGTGCCTTTGGGTGAGTCACATAACTTCTCTAAGCCTCAATCTTCTGATCTCAAAAATGAGATTATATCTTTCATATATGTTTATTTTATGGACGACACATACATTCCATATATACATACATGAGATAAAGATATATATTTCAAATATATCTCCATATATGTTAAGCACCGGGTCATGGATTGAATTGTGTCCCCCCCAAAAATGTGTAGTCATGTGGCTGGACCATGATTCCCAGTATCTTGTGACTGTCCTCCATTTTGTGGTTTATGTTAAAGGATTAGTGTGGGGCTGTAAATCCCTTCATAGGATCATCTCCCTGCTCCACTGTAAAGGGAGTTTCCCTGGAGTATGGCTTGCCTCACCCTTAATCCTTTCAGCCTGCAAGAGATAAAAGGAAAGGGAAGCAGGCTGAGAATGGGGAACCTCATACCATCGAGAAAACAGCACCGGGAGAAGAGCGCATCCATCAGACCTGAGGTTCCTGCGCCAAGATGCTCCCTGGACAAAGACTGACGCGATACCGGGCTTTCCTCCAGAGCTGACAAGGGAGAAAGCCTTCCCCTGGAGCGGATACCCTGAATACGGACTTGCAGCCTACCAGACTATGTAAGAATAAACCTTCCTTTGTTAAAGCCATCCACTCTGTGGTATTTCTGTTAGAGCAGCCCTAGCTGACTAAAACATACCCAATAAAATAATTTTAAACAATAAACATTTCTAAAGACTTGAGTCCTCACGGTTCCCACTAACCAGAAACATTAAGCATCAGATAACTGCCTTCAGTAATGTTCTAAAAGGACTTCCTGCTTTGACAGGAGACAGGCTAACTGAGATCTTTTCTAACATTAAACATTTATGGAGCAAATACTGATTTGAATAGAGTAGAATCAATGCAAGGAACGATAGCAAGGAAATGGAACAAAGGGCTCTCCTTTGGCCCAGAAACAGGTGAAACTGATACACTGATTAAAGTTAATGGTGCATAGGAGAGAAAATGTTAGTAAAGTAGGTGGTGAAAACAACAGTTTTCAACTATTATAGATTTGTAGGCTCTCCTTACTCCCAAGGAGAAGCCTTTACCTACCTCCAGGACTGTCAAGACTCTGTGTGGGGAAGCAGACAGGGAAATCAAGAACTACCAGGAAGCAGAGGTTGCAAGAAGGGTGAGGGGTATGGTGATGAAGTTGAGAAAAGTCAGGAGCTCCAGAAAAGAGCATAAGACAAGGACCACAGGCTCTCCTGGTATCTGAACTTATTTTTTCACCTGACTTTATGCCTTTCAGTATCCATTATGTCTCAGACACAGACCACTGAGCAACTATTAGCAGTATTTATTAGACACTTATATTTTGATTTCTGCCTTTCCAACTATTATTTTCATTATTTTTTGCTGGGCCCAAGGATATCGAAGCCATCCATTGTCAGCTTTACTTGTCTTCAAAGTTCATCAGTGCCTGCACTGCAAAGAAACAGACTGTGAGACTGGAGAACTAAGAACATTTAGAACACAGATATGTTTAGTGAAGACTGTGTTTTTCCCGGTTCCAGGTTCCCACACAAACTTTCACTATTAAGCCATATGAGTCTGTGTATGCTTTGCTGTAGATAACCAAGTTAATTAGGATTAAAGAAGCCAGACTGCTACCTTCTCCTTCCTTTCATCCTGACTCTAGGCTCCCTAGAGAACAACAACTGGAAAGGGAGGACTGGAGGAACCACAGGCAACATTTTGAAGCAGGCAATGCCTATCCCTACACAGCCCTTGTGGTGTAAAGGTTAAGCTACATAAAGAAAGGTCAGTGGTTTGAATTCACCACCTGCTCTGAGGTCTGCTCTTTTAAAGATTTACAGCCTGGGAAACCCTATGGGGGACTTCTACTCAACTGTGAGTTGTAACTTATTTGACGGCATCCAGTAACAAAGTCTGTTTGTAACATTCTGCCCTAAATACCATGTTCCAATAATATTAGTTTCTGTTATTACCCTCTAGTGCCCACTGCTCACTCTCTGTCTCTCCACACACACACATTCTTCCTAATTTAATCCTTATTTGCACATTGGGTTGATTTCAAAGGCTCAAATAACACTAATCCATATTAAACTGTAAAAAACTGCCCCTAATGCTTCCAGTTTTTGTGTTTGTATAGGGAACATTTATTAATTCAAATTAATCTTCAAGCAGTAAAGTAAAAAAATTAGGAAATATATTTCAAAAGGCAAAATTTCAGCTTATGTCAAACTCTACTATTTAAATGACACCACTTCCCTCTACCTAAGCTGACACTAAAAGGAGATAAAAGGATGAAGTCTACAATTCATAAAGGTCTTTTGTGGGGCTGGAAGCAGTAGCACTTGTGGGCTTTCTGTTTATAGTCTAATCTCCACACCTGTCTAACCTGAGCCTGAGGCCCTATGTTCAGGTATGAAATGCAACCTTCAAAGACATGAAGCATGTACAAGAGAGTGAGCTGCCCCAAACCAGCAAGAACCCACCTTGTCCAAATTCCCAAAAAGAGGAATTGAACACCTGCTTCTTGAGAAACAAGCTCTCATACGCCTTGGGTGTCCCCTGCTGGAGAAGCAGAGTTGCTACGTTTTCCCTAGGCCAGAAAATTTGGCAATATACACAGAATGTGATACACCAAACCAAGGGGTTGTTGCTCTTTTAGGACTGAAGTCAAAATTGTGAGGCTGAGATGCTAAAGTAGTGGAGATCCTTTTTCCTTCTGCCCAGTTATGCACGCTACTCCTATGTACTTAATTCCTGGTCCCTATCACTGGAAACCCTGGTGGTGTAGTGGGTTAAGTGTTACATCTGCTAACCAAAAGGTTTGTCAGTTCAAATCCACCATGTACTCCTTGGAAACTCTACAGGGCAGTTCCACCCAGACCTCTAGGATCACTATGAGTTGGACCTGACTCAATAGCACTGGGTTTGGTTTACTTTTTAATCACTGTCCTAAATCCATACCTGCAAACTCCTGCAACTGCTTCCGCTCCTCTAAGTTATACTGAAGCTTTTCTAGCAACTCAAAATATCGGAAGAGTGAATCTCTGGGCCAAACAACACGTTCCTCCTGATCCATTTCCATTAGGCCAGGCAAATTTTGGTGTACGTGAGTTTCCCAGTCCAACTGACCTGTAGGGTATAAAAGTTACTTAAAAGCATGTCTTGACTTCTAGAAGTTGGTTAAAGGCCGATTGAGTCCTGCTGGGCAGGAGGAGCACGGATGAAAGAGGAAATAGGAAGCAAGGAAGGAATGGGGTACCTTTACAAAGACAACCAAGGAGAGCCTCAATCACACCCAGAGTAAAGCAGAAGTACAGGGGAAACAAAGAAGCTCCAAGAAAGAAATTCAGACCAAGAAATCAGACTGTGAAAGAAAAACCTGGGAAGCAGCACAGTGGGACAGCTTCTACTAAAGAGAGGATACCTCACAGAGGAAAAGAAAAGTCTGCATTCAAATGGAAGGTTCGTCTCACCAGAAGCTTCAGGGACTCTGGGTTCAGAAGCATAAGAGGACACGGAGACGGAAGATGAGGGCTTTTTGGCTTTTGACATGTAGTCTTTTGACGTTGTTACTGTATTCTTTCTAGTAGCATTTTGTTTAGTTTCATCTTCCGTATTTTCTAAGTCCAAAGTGCCCTTTTTTTGATCAGCTCTTCTGTAAGTAAAAGGGAAAAATTCCACTGCTTCAAATACACTTACAAGGTATAACTAGTTCATTACTTATTCTAGTCTTCTCTTGGTTATACTCTGAGGTGAAACTTCAAGCAATAAGGGTCAGACTACTCCCAAAATATAAATATCGGCACTTCGCACCTCTATCATTCCTGTCTGATACACCTCTTCAGTGCTCCACACCACACAGCTCTGTGTTCAGTTTGACTCAGGCATCTGTACTCCATTCTATCTGCCCAAGTTTTAGTTCCCCACTCTATGGTCCTATGCCTATAACACCACAGCTATCACCGTTACTCCCCTCAATTTCATCTCTTAATAATGTAGTGTCCTTGGGCTCAGCTCTTTTCCACCTACACTCCCTCCCTTGGTGAACTCATCTCCTAACTTTAAATGCCTACTGAATGGCAAATTTAAACCTCCAGTCCAGATTTCACTCCCAAATTCAGACCTGTATGTATAACTTTTACTCACGTATCACCATTTAATGTCCAAAAAAAACCCCAAAATCTATTGCTGTTGATTCCTACTCATAGTGGCCCTGCAGGACAGAGCAGAATTGCCTCACAGGTCTTCCAAGGCTGTAAATCTTTATGGAAGCAGGCTGACACATCTTGTTCACAAGGAGTGGCTAGGGGGTTGGGACCACTGACCTTTAAGCTAGCCAGCTCTTTGCCCACCAAACCTCTTCTCTACTAAAATCATTTCCCATCTCAACTAATACATCATTCTAGTTGCTCAGATCAAAACTTTGAAGTAATCCCTCACTCTTCCCTCATACCATATCAAAACCTCTAAGAAAATCTGTTTACTCTGACTTCAAGACATATCCCTTCTTATTACCTCACTAACAGCATGCTTATTTCCAAGCCACCATCATTTCTTGCCTGGATAGTGGCATAGCCTTCTAACTGGTCTCTCTGTTCCTTTCTTTGTTCTTCATCAACACAATAATCAGAATAACCCTTCTTAAATGTAAGTCACTTCATGTCATTCCTCTGCTTACCATTTCACTCAGAATAAAAGTCCAAGTCCCTACAATGGCCCCCATACCTATAAAGGATCAGGACTCTATCAGCTCTTGGATCTCATCTTCTACCATCTCATCTCCTTCCCACTGCTCACTCTGATCCCATCACAAGGGCCTCCTTGTTTCTCAAACACATCAGGCATGCCTCTACCTTAGGACCTTTGCATTAGCCATTCCCTGTACCTAAAAGTCTTTCTGTAGACACTCACAGGGTAGTCCCCTTACCTCCTTTAAGTCTTTACTGGAATGTTACCTTCTCAACGAGGCCACTCTGAATACTCTGTTAAAAATTACAACCCATCTTGAAGCTCAACCCTATATACCCAACCTTCCGTGCCCTGTTCTACTTTTTAGTTTTCCATAATTAATCTTATTTTAACATATTATTCATTTAATTAGACATGTTTAATTAATACATTTAATTAAACTAAATAATTAAACATGTTCATTTTTCATTGTCTCTATATGCCATACTGGTTAAAAGCTATGGTTGCTAACCAGATGGTCAGCAGTCTGAATCTACCAGGTGCTCCTTAGCAACCCTACAGGGTAGTTCTACTCTGTCCTGTAGGGTAACTATGAGTCAGAATGGACTCAGCAGCAATGGGTTTGCTTTTTAGTTTTTGTCTTTTCCCCTACTAATGTGCAAGTTCCAGGAGGGCAGGCATTACTGTCTATTTCATTCACTTGATATATCCCAAGTACCCAATAGGTACTCAATAATTATCTGTTGAATGGATAAATGTATTTATTACTGCTTCTGCTGTCTTGTCCACTACAGAACTCCAGGTCTAATAGTATGTTTTGTAGAAGGTACTTGCACAGACTTGGTGACCTAGAAAAATCGGGATTTATTCTCTCACAAAGACCAAAATCAAAGTATTGGCAGCACCACATTCCCTCTGGAGGCCCTAGGGGAGACGGTTCCTTATCTCTTCTAGCTTCTAGTAGCTGACCAGCATTCCTTGGATTCTCTTAGCTTGTGACTACATGAAGGAATCCTGGTGGTATAAACTTAAAAGCATTTAGCTTCTAACCAAAAGGTCAGTGGCTCAATTCCACTAGTGACTCTGTAGGAGGAGGATATGGCAGTTCATTTCTGAAAAGATTTACAGAGTTAGAAACCCTATGGGGCAGGTCTATGCTCAACTTAGTGCCAATGGGTAGGTGGGCAACTAGATCAGTCCAATCTCTGCCACCATGTTCACACTGCCTTCTATTTTCTCCTGTGTCATCTTTTATTAAAAAAAAAAAATTATTGTACTTTAGATGGTTTACAGAGCAAAGTACCTTCTCGTTAAAAAATTAATATACATATTGTTTTGTGACATTTGCCAACCCCATGACATGTCAATCGTCTTCTCGATCTTAGGTTCCCAGTTACCAGCTCTCCTGTACTGTCTTGTCTTCTTCTCCTTGCCCCTGGGTTGCTGTGTCCATTTAGTCTTGTTTTGTTTTATGGGCTTGTCTAATCTTTAGCCGAAGGGTGAACCTTAGAAATAGCTAAAAGGGTATCCAGATGACATACTTTTCTTCAGTCTCTGTCAGACCAGTGAGGTCTTTTTTTTTTTTTGTTAGAACGTTGTTCTACATTTTTCTCCAGCTCTGTCCAGGACCCTCTATTGCTATCCCTGTCAGAGAAGTTGGTGGTGGTAGCCAGGTACCATCCAGTTGTTCTGGACTTGGCCTAATAGAGGCTGTAGTGGTTGTTGTCCACTAGTCCTTTGAATTGCTCTTTCCCTTGTGTCTTTAGTTTTCTTCATTCCTCTTACCCTAGACAGGGTGAGACCAGTGGAGTGGCTTAGATGGCCACCCAAAGGCTTTTAGGACCCCAGATGCTACTCACCAAAGTAGAATGTAAAACATTTTCTTTATAAACTGTTATGCCAATTAAGCCAGATGTTTCCAGGGACCATGGTCCCAAAGCCCTTAGTCTAGCAATGTGGTCCTTCAGTGAGTTTTGATATGTCTATGGAGCTTCCATGACCTTGCCTTCGACAAGCTCTGCTGACTTCCCCAGTACTATCTACTGTCTTACCTTTCATCACAGTTATCACTTAATATCTGTTTGTAGTTTTTCCCTCTTAACCTCTCCCCTCCCTCACAGCCACCAAAGATTGTCTTTGTGTGTGTGGAAATCTTTCATGTGTTTTAAAACTATTTTATTGTGCTTTAAGAGAAAGTTTATAATCCAAGTCAATTGGTCACACAAAAACTTATAAACACGTTACTATGTAACTCTAGCAGCTCTCCTCACTCCTCCTTTGTACCCTGTGTTTAAAATATGGAATGTTTCATAAATTTACATATCATCCTTGCACAAGGGCCAAATTGTTCCATTTTAGTATATGTGCTGTCAAAGTGAGCACTTTTCATGAGATTTTATAGTATTGGTCTCATAATGTTTGTCCTTTCGTGATTGACTTATTTCACTCAGCATAATACCCTGCAGATTCATCCATGTTGTGAGATGCTTCACAGACTCATCACTGTTCTTTGTCACTGCATAATATTCCATTGTGTATATATACCATAGTTTGTTTATCTATTCATCTGTTGATAGGCATCTGCTGTTTCCATCTTTTTGCTATTGTGAATAATGCCGCAGAGAACATGGCAGTGCATAAGTCGACTTAGACAATGGCTCTGACTTCTCTAAGATATATTCCTAGGAACTAGATCGTATGCTATTACCGTATCATTTTCTAAAATAATTGCACCATTTTACATTTTGCATCTCCACCAGCGGTGTATATGGCTTCCAGTCTCACCACAGCCTTTCCAAAATTTGTGATTTTCTGTTGTTTTGATTTGTGCCAGTAATGCCAGGGGGGGTAGTTTGCATTTCTCTAATGGCTACTGAGCATTTCCTCGTGTGTCTGTTAGCTGCTTGAATGCTATGATGGTTCAAATTGTATGTCAACACTGCTCGCCCATGATTATCAGCATTTATACATAATCACTCTCATGATGGAATCTACTGTGAATAGCCAATCAGTTTAATGGGAATATCCTTTGAGGTGTAGCCTGCATCCAAACACAAGCAGATACTCTGACTTTTGCTCACTCTGGATCCTGTAGCTCCCTCCTGTTTGTCTGACCTCTGGTTCTTGGGACTTGAGTCATCAGTTTACCTGCTATAATGGACTGAATTCGTATTTCTTCTACAGCACTACTACATGATTAAGATACCTGCCAATCCTGGGCTCACCTGCTCCTGAGAAGAAGCCTTGCAGTTCTGCCTGCCAATCTTGGGGTTCTCTGACATTCACAGCTTGTGATCAAGAGCCCTGCTTTCCCATCTGCTGATTTTGGGCTCAGCAGCCCCTGCAGCTCTATGTCAATGGAAGAAACCCTTATCTAATCCACAGCCTTGGGACATTCTACCCTCTACAACTGCATAAGCCATTTCTTTGATATAAAGCTCTCTCTTTATATATTTAGACATTTTGTTAGTTCTGCTTCTACTTGTCTAGAAAACCAAGCCTAAGACAATGTCTTCTTTGGTGAAATGTCTGTTCATTTCCTTTGTTCCTCTTCTGTCTCTTATACGGACACTTGTCAGATTTAGGGCCTATCCAGATAATCTAGGATGATCTCCTCTTGAGATCCTCAAGTTAACTACATCTATAAAGACTCTTTTTTTCCCAGAAAGGTCACATTACAAGTTCTGAGGGTTAGGATGTGAACATATCTTGGGGGGGGGGGGCACCATTCTACCCACTATAATGACCAGTTATTGAATGAACTGATTTCTCTCAAAGTCAGTCTGTCTTTGGTTTCTACCCCCTTTTCCATGTGTTTCCATCCCAGATCACTTCCAACCTGCTATCGATTTTGCTATGGCTTGACCTCATTGCCTCAGGGGACAGGTTTTGCCTCTTGCAAAACAAAACACAAAACAATGAAAACAGCTATTTCAAGCAGAAGTATAGTAAGGAAGAAGGAAAGAATTCAGATATAAAAATAGAGAACAATGAAAGGGAGAGAATTATAGTAAAGGGGTGAACAAGTGGAGGAGCTCCAATAATGGATAAACAATCAGGTGGTATTTTACATTTGGGGAATTCCTTACTCTGGAGAAAATTTTCTGTCACAAGGGGAAAAGTGGCATCAGGACCAAGAAGTCGAAATAAGGAATGAGGACAGCAAGCCCTTGAGAACTAAAGGTGGGTTTGAAGATGGGGAAGCTCACCTCTGAATAATCTGCTGCTTGAATATGCCGGCTTTGTGCTGAACTTCCAGATATGTCACCTCTTCATTCAGCTCATTTCTGATATTCTGGAAGTTAGTAACTGCCCCAAAGGGCCATCAGGAGTTGGGAGATGGTGGTGACTAAATCTGGGGAGAGGACTTGGATGGGGGTAAACCAAGTGAAATGTCCACTTCAGGCCCTAAGCCTTCCTGCTACACCAGGTTCTCTCAATCCACACCCACCAATCCCAGCTTTCCTAGTCATTTCTTCCCAACTATGCCTCCCATCAGGTTTCACCTCCTATATGCTTACCCATCATGGCTACTATGATATTTCGGAAAATGATGGAGCCAAGCAACAACCAAAGGATGACATAGATGCTACTGAAGGTGCGGCTGACTTCAGGTACCTTCCAGACATCTTGAAGTAATGCATACCAGTGATCCAAGGTGAAAAGAATGAACACTGTCACTAGGGAATTTAGCACATCCCTGAAGAAAACAGAGAAGGATGAATCTATACATAGAAGCAGAGATCTATACCTCTTAGAATTAGTATCATTGTTACTTTCAAAGCAACACAAGAACATTTCTCTGAAATTTTTTCTGACCTTTGGCTCTTTTTTTAGTACACTCAATATTTTAGCTTATAATTCTTAAGTCTGAGGATATTTTGTAAAGTTTTCATTTATCATGAGTAATATGTGAATCACTATCACTATTCCATTAATACCTGGGGCATACTCAATAAACAGGTGTTAGCTGATTTTTGTTTTTTAAATGAATGAATCAACAACTAGATATCATTTTTTGTAAATTCATTTAATATTATTCTATGGACATCACCTAACAGGTCACTCACAAATTTAGCAAACATCATCCCAATTTAGCTTACTGATATAAATCAAAAGGCAAGTAAATGAATGAATAGGTTACATAAACATATGTGATCCCAAAAACTGTCTATATCAGAAAAGTTCTCAGGAAAGGATCTAAAATAGTCCTTCTTTCCTTCTTAGTTCTCCATGTACCATTTATGGAAAACATCAGGGCTTGAATGGAACGGATCCTGGTATTTCCCTCACTCAAAACTTTTATAAAACTACCTGTTGGAATCTAAGAAAGACCTGAGAGGTGCTGCAAAGGTTAGATTCCAATTTATACATAAGATTGCTGTTGTTGCCATTGTGTGCCATCCAGTCGATTCTGACACTCATAGCAACTCTGTATGACAGAGTAGAACAGCACCATAGGGTTTCTTAGGCTGTAATCTCTATGGGAGCAGGTCATCAGGTCTTTTCTACAATGGAGTAGCCAGTCTGGGCTTAAACCAGCAACCTCGTGGTTAGCAGCAGAGTACCTAACCATTATACCACCACGGCAGAATATCTCCTCCAAATTCAAGTTAACTTCTACTAGCAATCATTGACCTTTTCTGTGACCTTATCCACATTTTACTCTTGAATAACTACAGGTAACTAACTGATCTGTAATCCCCACATCTAAAGAGCCTATCATGATTAAGGTAAGTAAACCCAGTGACCATGTTTAAGAGAAGGAATACTTATCAATTAATTACTTACAGTGTGTCAAGTACTATGCTAAGTGCACAGATTCCTCATTTAATCTCCACTCTTTTATGAGGTGATACTATTATCCCCATTTTTCAAATGACGTGATTGATGCATAGAAACCAGGACTTAACCATTGGAGAATACTGCTACTGAAGTATGGTTGATGAGGGGGTGCTTAAATTTGAAAATCTAGTGTAACATGGAGTACCTGGTGGCATAATGGTTAAGAGTTACATCTGCTAACGAAAAGGCTGGTGGTTCGAAACCACCAACCACTCTTTGGGAACCCTAGGGGGTGCAGTTCTACTATACCCTATAGAGTGGCCAGCTGCCCTATACTCAAAATCAGAGGCAACATCACACATTATTCCTTTGCTGTCTCTTTCCCTCTCCGTATTGTGTTCCATCTATTCCACTTTCTTACATCAGACTATAGTTTTTTTTTTGTTGTTTTAACTGCATTTTAGACTAGCTTTCTGATCTCTAAATTCTCTCCCCTCACCCAGACTTCCCCCCCAACCCTGCCTACGAGAAGAACATGTGGTAGTCCAGGTCCTGGCGAGTTGAACGGGTGTAGCTTTCGAAGAAGTAGACACCAGCCACAGCAAAAATGTAGAAGAAGATGAGCAGCAACATCAAGAGGAAAGTCATGGTCTAAAAGTTACAGTTTCCAGTCAGAGCTGGGCCACATTGGGTGGAGACCCACCCAATCGAGCCCACTCTGGTAATCTTCAAGCCAAACCCTCATTTTCAGTCTTGAACCCAGTCATCTCATCCCAGCCTCTTCTCATCCAGCATTTCACTGAGCTTTTCATCACTTTGATCCACCCAGACTCTTGTTTCATGTGAAACCCCTATACTGACTCACTTTTCCCTGGCTTAGCTGCAACAGTCAAATCACCTTGAGGGCCCTGACTAGGGCCAAAATAATGACTCGAATTTGACGGAATCGTGCAAACAGTTTGAGCGACCTCAGCACCCGGCAGATCCTCAACAACTGGAGCCACACCGACTGGCCTGTTACCCCTACTAGCACCACAACCTCAGGAATCAGAGACTGTGGGAAACACAAATATAAGCAATATAACCAAAAGTACCAGGACAGTTGCCCCTTCTTCACTTCATTGTCTTCATAGTTCCCCTGAATAGCATTCTCTGGGAAATGTTTCCTATTCAACCTCTCTGTACTAAATTACTCAAACTCTGTACCTAAACTAACTCAGATGTTAAAAAGGAGACTGACAAGTGCTTACCTCATGGGATGGTTGTGGGACTCAAGTAAGTGCTTGGCATTTAGTAAACATTCAGTAGCTGACAGTTGTTGAGGTTGTTACAGTTTGAGATCATTGATATTATGGTTAGACTCTGCCTTGCCCCTCCCCAAAACTCCATGGCCATTGAGTTGATTCTGACACATAGCAACCCTTTAGGACAAAGTAGAAATGCCCCGATAGGATTTTGTAAGAGTGGCAGGTGGAACAAAACTGCCAACTTTTTGGTTAGACTAATGCTTAACCACTACACCACCAGGGCCCCTAATAGCAACAATTCCTGAAATTACTGCCTTAACAGTTTAGAAAAAAAGGAAAAGGAGGAAGTCAGATAAATTTTAATCTATTTATAAATTATAATCTAATCCTCTTAATTTTTCTTGTAATTTTCATTCACTTAGGCACATTCTTCAGTCAGATAAACTAAGCATCAAAAAAGGTATCTATTCTTACCAACATGGTGACAATAAAGTCAAAGACATTCCAGGCATTCTTCCAGAAGAGGAAAAAGCTGGACGTCCACATAAGAAGGATCTCCAAGAGGAAAGCAAGCAAGATGAACCAAGCTGCCACCTCCAGAGTCAGCTTCACTGGCAACAGTTTGTTATTTGTGGATTCCAGCAATTCTGTGAGAGTAGAGCAAAGGATGGTTAAGTAGCAAGTTATGGGGAAGCTGAATGATGAAGAGAATCAATAAAAACTGTTATAAGCTACACTCGTGCACTATTGCTAAATGAAAAACAGCTATTTCATTTTTCTTTGAGCTTCTCTTCTTAACACTTATTACTTTAAATGGTGAAATAAAAAATAGCTACAAGTCCAGGGTTGCATAGCCAATCATTTTAACTGCTGTTAACAAGTTGTATACCTATAAAACTTTGAACTGGCAAAAGCTGTTTGATAGCAGTATTTACAACAGTGACCAAAAAAAAAAAAAAGAGTAGCCAGGGAGGCTGCTTGTGTATACCAAATACCTCATGGGATTTGTTCCTTGGTTTTGAGGTTTAGACTCATGGTTTCATGGGATAATATCCCAAATGGTCTAATAATGTATTTATTGCTTCTGTTCTACCTCTTAGCTGTTGAGTACTGCCCGGGGTCTTAAAATTTTGCAAGTGGCCATCCAAAGCACAAAAGTTGATCTCTATTTGCCTGGAGCAACAGAGGAAAAAGGAATTAGGAATAGGAGGAAGATAACAGAATAGTGGCAAATTCCCTCTATAAACAACTGCCTCCTTTGCCATAAGACCAGAATTGGATGGTGCCTGACAATCATTACTGAACATTTTGATAGAAGATTCTATAGAAAAATCCTGATCAAAAAGAGGAAAGTGTAGAACAAAATTTCAAATACTCATGGACTCTAGACTTTCTGGAACATGAAGCTGCATGGACTCCTGAAACTACCACCCTGAGATAATCTTTAAACTTTAAATCGCAAATATCTCCTGAAGTCTTCTTAAAACCAAACAATACTTTAGCTTAACTATTAAAGAACATCTACCTTGAGCATTATCCTCTTTTAACACCTATCTATATGAGAAGAAACTGACAACAGCAACTTTAAAGATGAGATAGGAATCTTAGGGGTCAGTGAGTTGATGACAATGTGGGAGGAACAACTCAGAAAAGGAGAGTGAGTCTCACCTCTCCTATTCAACATTGTGCTAGCAGTTCTAGCCAGAGCAATCAGATAAGACTAAGAAATAAAGGGGATCTACATCGGCAAAAAGGAAGTTAAAATCTCCCTGTTTGCAGGTGATATGATTGTATATGCAGAGAACCCCAAGGAATCTAGAAGTAAACTACTCAAACTGATAGAAGAGTTCAGCAAAGTCTCAGGATACAAGATAAACATAAGTAAATCAGTAGGATTCCTTTATACCAACAACGAGACTGTTAAGGAGGAAATTATCAAATCAATACCATTTACGATAGCCCCTAAGAAGATAAAGTACCTAGGAATTAATCTAACCATAGAAATAACAGACCTTTACAAAGAGAACTACAAGCCCTTACTACAAGAAACTAAGAGAGACTTAGATAAATGGAAAAACCTACCCTGCTCAGGGATAGGAAGACTTAACATTGTGAAAATGTCTATTTTACCCAAAAGCCAAAGCCAAGTGCCGTCGACTCGGATTTTACCCAAAGCAATTTATTTATATAATGCAATCCCAAAACAGGTTCCAGTGTCATTTTTTAATGAGATGGAGAAACAAATCACCAATTTTGTCTGGAAAGGGAAGAAGCCCCGGATAAGTAAGGTACTACTAAAGAAGAAGAACACACTGGGAGGCCTCTCATTACCCGACCTTAGAACATACTACACTACCACAGTGGTCAAAACAGCCTGGTACTGGCACAAGAACAGACAGACCAATCAATGGAACAGAAGTGAGACCCCAGAGATGACACCATCGGCCTATGAACAGTTGATATTTGACAAAGGCCCTAAGACATTAAACTGGGATAAAAACAGTATCTTCAACAAATGGTGCTGGCAAAATTGGTTATCCATCTGCAACAAACTGAATCAAGATCCATGTCTTACACCTTATACAAAAAAACCAACTCCAACTGGATAGAAGACCTAAATATCAAACCTAAAATGATAAAGCTCATCCAAGAAAAAGTAGGAACAACAATGGAAGTTTTAATACACAATGAGGACAGACTCCAAACTCTGTCAAAGAAACCACAATCAACAGAAGAGAAAATAGATAAATGGGAACTATTAAAGAATCAAACACTTTTGCTCATCCAAAGACTTTATTAATAGAATTAAAAGAACACCCACAGAATGGGAAAAAATATTTGGCAACTCTATGTCAGACCGACGCCTGATCGCCATAATCTATAAGATACTACAAAATATCAATAAGAAGAAGATAAACCATCCAATTAAGCGATGAGCAAAGGAGATGGACAGACATTTCACTAAAGAGGAGATCCAGGCAGCCAAAAAACACATGGGGACATGTTCACAATCTTTAGTTATTAAAGAAATTCAAATCAAGACTACAATGAGATACCATCTCACCCCAACAAGATTGGCCATGATCCAGAAAACACAAAACAACAAATGCTAGGAGACTGTTGGGAGGAGAAGACATGTTATGGAGCAGAGAGGAATAGTGTGCTGTCACCAGACAGGGAGAGCAGTGGAAGCTGCATATAGGGGGGCATGTAAATTTATATGTGAATGTACATTTTCACTCAGTTATGTTAAATAAAAATTAAAAAAAAAAAAAACAAATGCTGGAGAGGCTGTGGAGAAAGTGGAACCCTCCTACACTGTTGGTGGGGTTGCAAAATGGTCCAGCCTCTTTGGAAAGCTATCTGGTGCTTCCTTTAAAAAAATGGATATCGATATACCATTTGACCCAGTAATTCCACTACTTGGAATATATCCTACAGAATCAAGGCCTTTCACACCAAAGGACACATGCACCAGAATGTTTATCGCAGCACAGTCCATGACAGCAAAAAGATGGAATCAAACCCAGATGCCCAACAACAAAAGAATGAATAGGTAAACTATGATACATATAATCAATGGAGCACTGCGCAATGATAAAGAATAACAATGATTCCAGGAAACATCTCCTAACCTGTTTCAACTGGAAGACATTATGTTGAGTGAAAGTAGTCAGTGACAAAAGGACAAATAATGTATGAGACCTCTATGATAAGATCTCAAAAATAGACTTGTGTATAGAAGAAAAAACTCTTTGACAGCTGCAAGGGAGGGGAAGGAGAGAGGGTGAGGAGGGGAAGATTTAGTTTAGATAGTTGCTAGAAATCTAGTTGGCAGAAAGCAGTGACAGCACACATTAGAAACAAGAACAACATTAAGTGGACTTCAGCAAAACTTGAGTATTCCTTCCATCTTAACCCAATATTGCAAGGATAGAGTAGCTGGGGCAGGGGGCAGGGGATCATGCTCCTAGGCTAAATCGAGGCCAATTGGCACAACTAGCATTTTGCTGCTCTCTGTACCCCACATTGGTGAGTGGCATCTGGGGTCTTAAAAGCTGCCAAGCTGCCATCCGAGGACACAGCAAATGGTCCCAATTCAGCAGGAACAGATGCCCACCGAGGACCAAAATGACATGCGGTAAAGACAACCTAGAAGACAGAGAGAACCACAAGAGTGGGTGCCTACATCGACTTGGGACCAGAAGAACCAGATGGTGCCCAGCCACCACCAGTGATAGCCACGATGGAGCTCACAGAGAGGAGTCTCACTGGCAACACAAGAATAAAAAGGGGTACATCCTGAGATCTCCACTAAAAGACCTCAATTGATGGTCCAGCGGTTTCGGGGTTCCCCTGAGAGCACAGCCCCCGGCCCTGATGCTGCCCTTACCCATAAATTATAACAAAGGTCCACTCTTTGGACAGGAATGGATTGGACTTGGCAATGCAGAGTGACCACATATTGGGTGCACTTTATGGTTCTATACATCTGTAGGATATCATCCTGCTGACCTCTGGCTGGAGGAAAGAGTGGGTGGAGAGGAGGGGAAAGGAGGCTGTTGGGAGGATGAGACATGTATGGAGCAGAGAGGAATACTGTGCTGTCACCGGACAGGGAGAGCAGTGGAAGCTGCATATAGGTGGGCATGTAAAGTTATACAGGAATGTACATTTTCACTTAGTCATGTTAAATAAACAAGAAAAAAGGAAAAGAAAAGGAGAATGAGAATGGTTGTACAACTAAACTGTACATGTAGAAACTGCTTTATTGATGTATCCTGTGCTATGTATTATTAACAAAACATAAAATATTAAAAATAATAATAAAACAAGCCTTCACACTACCTGACTTTAGAACCTATCATACCACCACAGTAGTCAAAACAGCCTGGTACTGTTACAACAATAAACACTTACACCAATGGATCAGAACTGAGAATCTAGACATAAAATCATCCAACTATGAGCAGCTGACATTTGACAAAGGCCCACAGTTCATTAATTGCAGAAAAGACAATGTTTTTGACAAAATGGTGTTGGCATAACAGGATATCCATCTGCAAAAAAAATGAAACAAGACCCATGCCTCACCCCATGCACAAAACTGACTCAAACTGGATCAAAATCTTAAATATAAAATCTAAAATGCTAAAGATTATGGAAGAAAAAATAGGAACAATGCCAGGAGCCCGAATAGACGGCATAAACAGAATACAAAACATTACTAACAATGCATAAACTCCAGAAGAAAAATAGATAACTGGGTACTCCTAAAAATCAAACACTTAAGCTCATCCAAAGATTTCACCAAAAGAGTAAAAAGACAATCTATGAACGGGGGAAAAATTCGCTATGATGAATCTGATAGGTGTCTAATCTCTAAAATTTACAAGATACTGCAAAATGTCAACAACAAAAAGGCAAACAATGCAATTAAAAAATGGGAAAAGGATATCAACAGGCATTTCACCACAGAAGACATTCAGGTGGCTAACAAACAAATGAGGAAATGCTTACAATAATTAGCCATTAGAGAAATGCAGATGAAAACTACCATGAGAAACCATCTTACCCCAACAAGGCTAGCATTAATCAAAAAAAAAAAAAAAAAACAATAAATGCTGGAGAGGCTATAGAGAGACTGGAACACTTACACACTTCTGGTAAGAATACAAAATGATACTACTTCGGAAATCAATTTGGTGCCCTCTTAAAAAGCTAGAAATAGAAACACCATATGATTCAACAATCCGACTCCTTGGAATACATCCTAGAGAAATAAGAAATAAGAGAAATAAGATACGTGCCCACCTATCTGCAACAACTTCTGCTCACCTTGCCCAGTGACAGCACACCTCTCCTTTTCATTCTATACTTGTAGTATCCTCTTAACAAGCTCCTGGCCTCTCCTCTTCACACTCTTGTCTCCCATTTAGAAAGAGACCAGTAGGACTATATGCTATAAATGCATAAAACCATAAAGTACACCCACCATAATGGTCACATTGTGCCCTTGAATCCAGTCCATTCCTGTCCAGAGAGTTGACCTCAGTAGTGTTTCCTGGTCAGGGGCAGCAGCAGGTCTTGAGGCTATGGTTTCAGGTGATTCCCCAGGTCATCAGACCACCAATTGTAATCTTTTAGTAGAGTTCTTGAGCTATATCCCTTTTGCTCATGTTATCATAGGGACTCAACATTGTGTGCCCCATCACAGCTGTCTTTGGCGGTGGCCAGTAACTGTCTGGTTGTTCTGGTCACATGTTGATACAGTCTCCTATTCACACAGGTCCTTCTGTCTCCTGAGCTCTTTTTTCCTGATCTCTTTTGTTGTTTTTGGTGGTCATCTCCTCTGGGTGAGTTGGGACCACTTGGTGTATCTCAGATGGCAGCTTCCTAGCTTTTAAGATCCTAGACACCACTCACTCACCAATATGGGTGCATAACTAGCAATAGGCTAGTTATGCCAACTGGCCTCAATGTCCCCTGAGAGCATAGTACCCAGACTCCCACTCCTGCTACTCTATCTTTGCAACATTGGGTTGAGATTAAAAGAGCTTCCAGTTTATGGTAAAGTCCAGTAAATTTGATCTTCTTTCTATCGTGTGCTGTCACTGCTTTCACTTAACCAAATTTCTATCAACTATCTTATCTACGATAAACCTCTTCCTCTCTCCCCACCCTTGCAGCCATCAAAGAGTCTTTTCTTCTGTATGTAAGTTCATTCTTAAGTCCTTATAGCAAAGGTCTCATACAATACTTGTCCTTTTGCCACTGACAGATTTCACTCAGCATAATATCTTACAATTGAAACCAGGTTATGAGATGTTTTCTAAAATCATCATTGTTCTTTATCATTGCATAGTGCTCCATTGAGTATATGTACCGTAGTTTGTTTATCCATTCATCTATTGAGGGGCATCTAGGTTGATTCCATCTTTTTGCTGCTGTGGACCGTGCTGCAATAAACATTCATGTGCATGTATCTGTTCATGTGACAGCCTTTGTTTCTGTAGGATATATTCTGAGCGGTGGTATTACTGGATCAAATGGTATATCTATTTGCAGTTTTTTAAGGAAGCACCAAATTGCTTTCCAAAGTGGTTGTACCATTTTGCAATCCCACCAGCAGTGTAGGAGAGCTCCAACGTCTCCACAGTATCTCCAGAATTTGTTGTTTCGCGTTTTTCTGGATCATGGCCAACCTTGTTGGGTGAGATGGTATCTCATTGTAGTTTTGATTTGGATTTCTCTAATAGTGAACATTTTCTCACGTTTCTTTTGGCTTCCTGGATGTCCTCTTTGGTGTTGTGTCTGTCCATCCCCTTTGTCCATAGCTTCATTGGGTTATTTATCTTTTTCTTGTTGATATTTTGCAGTGCCTTGTAGATTATGGAGACCAGATGTCAGTCCAACATGTAGTTGCCAAATATTTTTTCCCAATATGTAGGTGGTCTTTTAACTCTTTTGATAAAGTCTTTGGATGAGCAAAAGTGTTTGATTCTTGGTAGTTCCCATTTATTTATTTTCTCTTCTGTTGGTCATGCTTCATTTGTCAGATTTTGAAGTCTAAACCATGTATTAGAACTTCCATTGTTGACCCTGAATATTATTTTTAAAATAGCTTCAAGTCATCTCCTTTTGGTATCAGTATCTATAACAGCTGGAAGTCACTGTCCACCCACTCTGGCGTCACACAGCCACCAAAGGATCGCCTTCTAAACTACCACTAACCTTGCCTGCTCTACTGTTATCCTTGGCCCACAGCAGGCCTTATAATAGAAAGAAAATGTTTGATCATGACATCAGAATTACTTTGTAAGGAATGTAGACACAAGGAGCCAGATTCATGGGATATGACTGAGTTACCATAAATCAATTGGCTCCTTGTTAGCTTTCTTTTAAAACTTTGCTTTTCTTCTCTGCCTACTACTAATTTTTGTTCTGCAAAGCAAATTGTATCCTATGTTTCCTCTCTACAATCCAGATTATATCTGCTAGTTGCTGTTCCTTAACTCACTGCCTTTATCTCTCAATCCTCTTTATTTCTTTTATACATTAATGGATGTATACTGAGCTCTAGGAAAAACAACAAAAAATCTGAGCTCAAAATAGACTTCAAATTTAATAAGAATCAACATTCCGGTCCTTGGAATTTACAGTCATTCTGACCCTGGAATGAATCATAAACCCATGGCTGTTGAGTCAATTCAGACTCATAGCGACACTAAAGCACAGAGTAGAACTGCCCCCTGTTGTTGTATTGACTGTGATCTTTCTGTGTAAGCTAACAGCCAGGTCTTTCCTCCAAAGTGCTGTTAGATGAGTTTGGACAACCAACCCTTAGGTTAGTACTCTAGTGCAAACTGTTTGTACCACTTAGGACCTTAAAGAATAGAGTAGTATACTTTAATTTGCACATATGTTCCATTAAAGACAAGATTGCTATGAGTCAGAATCTATTCAATAGCAATGAGTTTTGTTTGGTTTAAAGATAATCACTAATGTGGAAAATTACAACTTGCAATTCACCAGTTCAAACAGCACTTACAACTCCATTGTGAATATTACATCAAATTATTGATTTAGCAAGGTGATATGACAGTTGTTTGCACCTGTCAACAAGTTGGTCCTTGACTAATGGTGACTCTATGCATGTCAGAGGAGAACAGTGCTAATTTTCTTTTTCTTCCCTTGGTCTTTGTGGTTACTTTAGAGCTTAAGATTCTTATTCATTCTTCTTATGTACTGGTCTTTAGATGAAGGTTTATAGAGTGTCTTAGTCACCTGGTAATAGAAATACTACAAGTGGATGGCTTTAACAAACAAAGTTTATTATCTCATAGTCTAGGAAGCTAAAAATCCAAATTCAGGGCAGCTGCTCCAGGATAAGGCTTTCTCTGTTGGCTTTGGAGAAAGGTCCTTGTCATTGATCTTGCCTTGGCCTAGGGGCTTTCTTGCACAGGAACCCTGAGTCCAAGAGAAATGCTCTGCTCCCAGCGCTGCTTCTTGGTGGCAAGAGGTCCTCCTGTCTATCTGCTTGTCTCTTTTATATCTCAAAAGAAATTGGCTCAAACACAATTCAATCTTGTAGATCAAGTCCTGTCTCATTAACATAACTGCTGTCTACTCTACCTCACTAACGTTACAGAGGTAGGATTTACAACACATAGAAAAATCTTACCAGATGACGAGATGGTGGGCAATCACATAATCTTGGAAATCAAGGCCTAGCCAAACTGATATATATATTTTGGGGAAACAAAATTCAACTCATACCATAGGACATATCAGTTTCTCATTACACATTACACATGTTGTTTTGTGGTATCTATCGGATCCGACTCGACGGCACTTGGCTGGCTTGGCATTGCCAGCCCCATGGTGAGTCAGTACTCTCCCCTTCTCAGCCTTGGGTTCCCTATTAACAGCTTTTCTGTTCTTACCATCCCCCACTCCCTGCCTTGCCTGTGCACTGATATATGTCCATTTAGTCTCATTTTGATTTATGGGCCTATCTAATCTTTGGCTGAAGAGTGAACTTCAGGAGTGACTTTGCTACTAAGCTAAAAGGGTGTCTAGGTGCCATACTCTTAGGTTTTATCCAGTCTCTTTCAGAGTAGTCAGTCTAACCTTTTTTCATGAGTTAGGAAGCATCCAGGATGCTGTATTGTGAACTCTGTCAGAGAACTTGATGGTTGTCTTAGTTGTCTAGTGCTGCTGTAACTTAAGTCCACAAATGGATGGCTTTAACAAAGAGAAATTTATTTTTTTTACAAAAAAGTAGACTAAAAGTCCAAATTCCAGGTGTCAGCTACAGGGCAAGGCTTTCTCTATTGGACCTGGAAGAAAGTCTTTGTCATCAACATTCCCCTGGACTGAGAGTTTCTCAGGCACTGGAACCCTGAGTCCAAGGGACACATTCTGTTCCTAGTATTTCTTTCTTGGTAGTATAAGGTTCCCCTGTCTCTCTGCTCACTTCTCTCTTTTATATCCCATTCTTCATTCTTGCTCCAGATGGGGTAAGACCAGTGGAATATCTTAGATCGCCACTAACAAACTTTTAAGAGCCCAGATGCTACTAAAAGTAGGATGTAGAACATTTCCTTTATCAACTATATTACGCCAATTGAGTTACATGTCCCCTGACACCATGGTCCCATGTCCTCAGTCTAGTAGTTTGGCCCCTCAAAGAATTTGGAGGTGTCCCTAAAACTTCCATGACCTTACCTTGGTCAAGCTGTGCTAACTTTCCCAGTATTGTGTATTGTCTTACCCTTCACTAGTTACCACTTAGCTACTATTTAGTTAGTGTTTTCCACTCCCCAAATCTCCCTTCCTTTGTAACCATCAAAAATTCTTTTCTTCTGTATGTGAACCTTTTGATAACTTTTTGTAATAGTGGTCTCATCACCCTGACAGGGAACTAACAGAGAGTCCCTGACAAAGCAGGAGAAAAGAGCACTGCAGAACTCATTCTAGAAAAAAGACCACACTTAATGGTCTGACTGAGACGGGAAGAACTAAGGAAGACATGGCCCCCAGACTCTCTGTTAACCCAGGACTAAAACTATTCCCAAAGTTAACTCTTCAGACAAAGATTAGACTGGATTATAGGACACAAAATGATACTCATGAAGACTGTGCATCTTAGTTCAAGTTGACAGAGGAGACTAAAGAGGAAGTTCCTGTCTAGAGACAGGATGAAAAGGTAGAAAGGAGCAAGAGCTGGTTGAACGGACACAGGAAATTTGAGGTGGAAAGGATGGTGCTACCACATTACAGGGACAGAAACCAGGATCACCTAGCAATGTGTATATACATTTTTGTATGAGAAACTAACTTGACCTGTAAACTTCCACTTGAAGCACAATAAAACAAAAACTAGTGGTCTCATGCAGGATTTGTCCTTTTGTGATTGACTTCACTCGCATAATGCTCTTCAGATTCATCCATGTTGTGAGATGTTTCTCAAATTCATCATTGCTCTTTACCATTGCATAGTACTCCATTGTGCATATATATCATAGTTTATCGACACACATGAATTTATCTGCGGATAGGCACTTAGGTTTGGAAACCCTGGTGGCGTAGTGGGTTAAGTGCTACCTCTGTTAACTAAAAGGCAGGCAGTTCCATCCACCATGCGCTCTTTGGAAACTCCAGGGGACAGTCTACCCTGGCCACTAGAGTCATTGTTATGATGTGGATCTGACTTGATGGCAACGGTTTTAGGCACTTAGGTTGTTGGCTTTTTAAATTTTTTTTGCTATGATGAATAATGCTGCAGTGAACATGGCTGTGTATGTCTATTGGTGTGATGGCTTTTATTTTTCTAGGATGTATTTCTAGGAGTGGGATTGCTAGATCATATAGTATTTCTATTTCTAGCTTTTTAAGGAAATGCCATATTGTGGTATAGTAGTGAAGAGTTCAGCTGCTAACCAAAAGGCTGGCAGTTCAAATACACCAGCTGCCCCTTGGAAACTCTATGGGGCAGTTCTACTCTATCCTATGGGGTCACTATGACTTAGAATCAACTCAACAGCAGTGGCTTTTTTAATGTCATTTTCCAAAATGGTTGTACCATTTTGCACTCCCATCACCAACGCATAAGAGTTCCAATCTCCTGCCACTCTCCAACGTGTTATCTTCTGGTTTTGATTCATACCAATAGTGTCAAGACAACCCTGCTTGCTGGAAGTAAACTTCAACCACTTACTGACAAAGATCAAAAACCACACCCTTCAGTATAGATTACATCTCAACATTAAGAAAACAAAAATCCTCACAACTAGACCAGTGAGCAACATCATAAATGGTGAAAAGGTTGAGGTTGTCAAGGATTTCATTATACTTGGCTCTATAATCAATGCCCATGGAAGCAGCAGTCAAGAAATCAAAAGGTATACTGCATTGGGAAAATATGCCATAAAGGGCCTCTTTAAAGTGTTAAAAAGTAAAGATGTCACCTTGAAGACTACGGTGTGCCTGATCCAAGCTGTGGTATTTTCAATTGCATCACAAGCATGCAAAAGAATATTGAATGCACAATGGACAGCCAAAAGAAAAAACAGATCTGTTCCGGAAAAAGTACAACCAGAGTGCTGCTTGCAAGCAAACATGGCGAGACTGCATCTTACATACTTTGGACATGTTGCAGAAGAGATCAGTCCCTGGAGAAGAACATCATGCTTGACAGAACGCAGATTCAGTGAAAAAGAGAAAGAACCTCAACAAGATGGATTGACACAGTGGCTGCATCAAGAACGTAAGCATAAAGACAGCTGTGGGCATGGTGCAAGACTGGTGAGCTGTGTACCTGTGTTTTGTAAATCCTGCCTCTATGATGTTAATGATGGTGGATGGGCAGCAGTTGCATTGGTGGTGCAGGACTTAATATGTAAGCTTGTTTTGTGCCCTAAGGCAGTCTCTTGAGACGGAAAGGAAAGAAGCTAGCACAGACATTTAGCAGACCTCATGCCATGAAGAAAGCAGTCCTGGTCCTTTAGAAAGGACTAGGGTCCCTGAGCCTCAGAAGTTTCCAGTCCAGGGGAAGACTGACAAGAACATTCCTCCAGTGCTGACAGAGAAAGCCTTCCTCTGGAGCTGACACTCTAAATTTGGGCTTTTAGCTTACTGTACTGCGACAAATAAAATTTCTCTTTTTAAGGTCATCTAGTGCTGCCAAAAGAACCAACAAATGTCTCCTGGAAAAAGTACAGGCAGAATACTCCTTCGATGTGAGTATGGCAAGACTTTATTTCACATAATGTGGACATGTTATCAGGAGGGACCAGTCTCTGGAAAAGGACAGCATGCTTGGTAAAGTAGAATGTCAGTAAAAATGTGAATGATTGTTTTAGTCAGCTAGGACTGCTCTATCAGAAATACCACAGGGTGGATGGCTTTAACAAAGGAAGGTTTATTCTTACATAGTCTGGTTGGCTACAAGTCCATATTTACGGTGTCTGCTCCAAGGGAAGGCTTTCCCATTGTCAGCTCTGGAGGAAAGTCTGGTATTGCATCAGTCTTTGTTCAAGGAGCGTCTTGGCGCAGGAACCTCAGGTTGAAGGATGTGCTCTTTTCCCAGTGCTGCTTTCTTGATGGTACAAGGTTCCCAATTCTCAGCCTGCTTCTCTCCCCTTTTATCTTTCATGGGATGACAAGATTAAGGGTGGGACAAGCCATACTCCAGGGAAACTCCCTTTACAGTGGAGCAGGGAGGTGATCCTATGAAGGGACTTACAGCCCCACCCTAATCCTTTAACATACAGCAGAGGAAAACCACAAAAATGGAGAACAGTCACAAGATACTGGGAATCATAGCCCAGCCACACGGCTACACATATTTTTGGGGGGACACAAGTCAATTCATGACATATCACCCTTTGGCATCCCAAAAATCACATCATAGAAACACGTAATACATTCATCTCATCATAGCAAAATCATGTCCATCCCTTATGACAGAAGTCTAAAATCAGTTCCAAGTCCAAAAGATAAAAGCTCTTCTACATCTGTACAACCTAGAACACAAGCTGTCTGCTTCTAAAGGTACAATGGAAGAATAGGCACAAGTTACACATTCCATTACAAATGAGAGAAACTGCAGGGAAAGAAGACATGAACAGGCAACAGGCAAGTCAACAGAACACATTACAGTACCCTCAAAACTTTGGAAATACTCTTAAATTTTCTGAGACATTCTACACAATGGCTCTAGGTATTGACCACACTCTCTGAATTTTGCATGCAGACCCCAGCCCCATGCTACAACACTGCCTTCAAGGCACACTTGGACAAAACTCTGCCCAATCGGCTTTAGGAGCACCCTAAGGCCAACTGAGTGGCAATTCCACCCTTATGAGCACAGGATGCCATGGTTCCACCCTTTCAAACCCCTGAGGTCATGGCCATACCTTTTGAAACTGAGGCAGCTCCGCTTCTCATGCTGTTTGTCTCTTCATCTTCAGCTTCCTGTGGCTGCATGGCCTGGGCCTCAGGCCCACATCTGCCCTGCCAGGCAAGTGCTCCAAAGCTCTATAGCTCCACTGATTTACGTGCCCAGGGGCACCCCACTCTTTCTAGAAAGCGTCCTGCCCAAAGGCACTCAGCTCTCTCACTCTGTGGGTCAGCAAGCTCAGCTCTACCAATTTAAGCGCCCCGAGGCACCCCGTTCCATGAGGAAAACTCTGCACAGGCTCTCAGCTCTCTTGCTCCATGGGTCGCTCCAACACTGCCTCTGGTTCTGCTGCTGCTGCTGCCACAGCCACTGCCGCCACCACTGCCACCACCACCAGTTCTCTGTTTCTCACCATCTGCACCGTCTTCGTTTGTTCCTTCTGAATCTTCTATCCATTCAGTTTCAAAATGGCTCCCACGTTTTAGGTATTTGCTAGAGCAGCACCCCACTCTCACAGTACCAAATTCTGTTTTAGTTAGCTAGGACTGTTCTAACAGAAATATCACAGGGTGGGTGGCTTTAACAAAGGAAGGTTTATTTTTACATAGTCCAGTTGGCTACAAGTCCACATTCCGGGTGTCTGCTCCAGGGGAAGGCTTTCCCCTTGTCAGCTCTGGAGGAAAGTCCGGTATTACATCAGTCTTTGTCCAGGGAGTGTCTTGGGGTAGGAACTTCAGGTCTGAAGGACACGCTCTTCTCCTGGTGCTGCTTTCTTGATGGTATGAGGTTCCTAATTCTCAGCCTGCTTCTCTGCCCTTTTATGTCTCATAGGATGCGAGGATTAAGGGTGGGACAAGCCATACTCCAGTGGAGCAGGGAGATGATCCTATGAAGGGATTTACAGCCCCACCCTAATCCTTTAACATACAGCAGAGGAAAACCACAAAAATGCAGAACAGTCACAAGATACTGGGAATCATAGCCTAGCCACATGCCTACACATATTTGGGGGGGGGACACAAGTCAATCCATGACAATGACCCTAAATGAGATGACATGACACGGTGGCTGCAACAATGGGCTCCAACGTAGCACTGACTGTGAGGATGATGCAGGACTGGACAGTGTTCCATTCTATTGTACAAATGGTTGTTATGAGTCAAAATAGGGTCAGCAGCACCTAACAACAATATACAGCTACATGTGAATCAATACTTTAACATATAAATGATATATACTTAAGATATAGTAGTGTTATGGATTGAACTGTGTTCCCTCAAAATATATTTGAGAATACTAATACCTACACATGAGGATATAACCCTATTTAGAACCAGGGGCTTCTTTGTTATGTTAATGAGGTCATATTAATGTAGGATATGCTATAAACCTAATCACTTTTGAGTTATAAAGAGATTAGACACAGAAACAAGTAAACACAAACACAGGTAGATACCACATAATGATCACCAAGGAAGCAAGAATTGCCATTTGCTAGAAAGAATGATCTCCTCATAGATCTCACTCGGAAATCATACTTTTAGACTTTCAAACTAGAAGTTGGCAAGGATTTCATTTTACTAGGATCCACAATCAATATCCATGCAAACAGCAATCAAGAAACCAAACAACGTACTGCATGAGGCATATGAATAATAAATAAATGATGTTATATACAAACTTCCATTCTCTAAAGATATTTCTGTTAATGCATGGAATATATTTGATCCCCAAATAAAATTCAACACATCACTTAATAATTCATTTGTATGCAAATCATGTATTATCTTCATAAACAGCATGAATCACCTGTTAAAAGAACAAAAACAAAAATTGATTCACACATTATAATTGTTACAACTACATAAATATATGCAGTATTTATTACAAGAAACCAAGAGAGACCTACATAAGTGAAGAAGCCTACCTTGCTCATGGGTGGGAAGACTTAACATTTTCAAAACATCTATTCTACCCAAAGTGATATATAGATACAATGCAAGCCCAATATAGATTCCAGTGGAACTTTTTAATGATATGGAGAAACAGATCACAAACTTCATATGGAAAGGGAAGACGACCTAGATAAGGAAAGCATTACTGAAGAAAAAAACAAGTGGGGAGCCTCACATTACCTGACTTTAGAAACCATTACACTGTCACAGTAGTCAAAACAACCTGGCACTGGTACCAAAACAGATACATAGAACAATGGGACAGAACAGTGAATCCAGATATAATATCATCCACCTACAAGCAACTGATATTTGACAAATGCTTAAATTCCATGAACTGGGGAAAAGACAGTCTCTTCAACAAATGGTGCTGGCAAAACTGGACATCCATCTGCAAAAAAATGAAGCACGAAACATATCACAAACCATGTACAAAAACCAACTCAAAATGGATCAAAGACCTAAATATAAAATCTAAAACAATAAAGATCATGGAACAAAAAATAGGGACAACACTGGGATCCCTAGTAAACAGACACAAAATATTACTAACAATGAACAAACACCAGAAGAGAAAATAGATTAACTGGGAACTCCTAAAAATCAAACAACTATACTCACCAAGAGTAAAAAGAGTATGTACAGACTCAAAAAATTTTTGGCAACCACAAATCTGATTGGCATCTACTCTCCATAATCTTCAAGGTACTCCAAAACCTCAGCAAGAAAAAAACAAATACCCAATTAAAAAAAGATGAAGGATATGAACATGCATATCACCAATGAAGACATTCAGGTTGCTAAGAGATACATGAGGAAATGCTCATGATCATTAGCCATCAGAAAAATTCAAATCAAAACTACAATAAGATACCATTCCACCCCAAGAGCTGGCACTAATCCATAAAGCACAAAATAATAAATGTTGGAGAGGTCGTGGAGAGACCAGAATTCTTCTACACTGCTGGTTGGAATGCCAAATGGTATAACCACTTTGGAAACTGATCTAGCGCTTTCTTCAAAAGCTAGAAATAGAAATACCATATGATCCAGCAATCTCACTACTTGGAATATTCTAGAGACATAAAGGCTGTCACACAAACAGATACATGCTCACCAATGTTTACAGCAGTACTGTCCACAATGGCAAAAAGATGGACTCAACCTAGGGTGCTTATCAACAGATAAATGGGTAAACAAACTTTGGCACATTTACACAATGGAATACTAAGCAGTGATAAACAACAGTGGCACTGGGAAACATGTGATTAACATGGAGTCACCTAGAAGACATTATGCTGAATGAAACTGGTCAGTTACAGAAGGACAACTATCCCATGAGACCACTATTACAAGGACTCAAGAAAATGTTTAAACACAGAAGAAATTAATCTCTGATGGTTACAAGGGAGGGAAGGAAAGGAAATGGGTCTTCATAGATTAGAGAGTAGACAGGAATTGGGTTAAGTGAACAAAGTACAAAGGGAGATTAACATTGCTGCACTACACCAAACACTAAGTGATTTCCTATATATAACCCAACATTTTGAAGGTCAGAGTAGCATGGGCACAGGCCTGGGGACATGGTTTCAGACGACATCTAGGTCAACTGGTATAACTAAGCTTTTTTTTTTTTAAGAAAATATTCTGCATCCCATTTTGGTGAGCAGCATCTGGGGTCTTAAAAGCTAGCAAGCTGCCATCTATGGAGCATCCATTTATTCCAACCCACTTAGAGCAGAGAACAATGAAGTATATCGAAGACATAAGGAAAACATGAGCCCAGGAGGGAAAGGGGACCATATGATCTGGAGACTATATCAGTATGGGACCAGAAAAATTTGTGCCTCGCCACCACCAATGACTACCCTGACAGGGAACACAATGTAGAGTCCCTAACGCAGTGGAAGAAAAATGGGGGTGCAGATCTGCAACTTTATTAAAATACCAGACTTGATGTTGACATCTTGGAAGGTCCCCTGAGGACATGGTCCCTGGACTTGCTGTTAGCCCAAAGTTGAAACCAGTACTAAAGCCAAGTCTCCAGACAAAAATTGGACTGGACTATAAGACACAGCATGATGCTGGTTAAGTGTGTGCTTCTTAGCTTAAATATATACGTGAGGCTATTGGAGCAGCTCCTGTCTAGAGGCAAGATGGGTAGGTGGACAGGAGGCCACTGGACTTGGTTGAATGAATACAGGAAGTACAAGGTAGAAAGGAGGGTGTACTGTTACAAGGTGGAGAGAGGACCTAGAGTTGTAGAAAGGTGGGGGGGGGGTTGTATGGCAAATTGACTTGAATTGTAAAATTTCACTTAAAGCACAATGAAGTTTGTTTAAAAAACAAAAGAAAAAATACATATTATTTAATACTACGGTTGTCTAGAATATTTTTACTTCAATTTGCTTCTTTAGATACATGAGGTCTGACAAACTTAATTGTTCTAAGTGCTACATACCTCATTGCTGAACACTACTATGGTCACCTTCAAAGTACTCCCCTTGGGAAGTTATGCTCTGACACCAGCACCCAATACACCCTTCAGAGTAATTCTGGAACTCTTTATGGAATGGCCATTGCTCATGATAGTACCATGGCAAGTTCACAAACTTAACTGTAGACTTGTCTGTGAGGCAATTTTTAGCCAGTAAACACATAACTGTATTGCAACCCCATCCCTACTCACCTGATCTGGCCCCCAATGATGTTTTTCTTTACCCAAAAGGAAATATTGAAAGACATTTTGATGACATTCAGGACAAATGTAATATGACAGCTCTGATGGCCATTCTAGAAAAATAATTTCAAAATGCTTTGAAGGACAGACTACTAGGTTTTGTCATCAGTGCATAGCTCCCCAAGGGGGTACTTCCAAGGTACCCATAGTGATATTCAGCCATGAGGTATGTAGCACTTTCTCTAGGATGAGTTCTTGAACTTAACTGTCAGATCTCTTATCTCAAAAATAACACGGGTTAGAGAAGAACAGCAGAGTGAAGATGGCTCCTTAATTCAGTCTGAAAACTAAGGCCTAGATAGATAATTAAATGAAGCCTCTGGACACCCAGTGAGCCCTAGGACATGTAATAGGGTTATCAATTTGGACTACAGGCCACTGAACAGGAAACTTCTTTTCTTTCGCTGACCCGCACCCTCGTTGAGTGGCCGGCTCTCGCAGACTGAAAGTAACTGATTTTTTTTACTTTTTTTCCTTTGTATTAGCCAGCAGGCGAGGATTGGGCTTAACTGGCAGCAAAGCTCAGCCACACTGGTGACATGATCAGTGGGCACAACAGCCACATTTTGAGAGCCCAGTTCTGGACTCAGAGCACCATGACCCCTCCACCTTCTCTTTCCAAACCTCTACCACAGATTCAGCTATTTTGCAGCAGGCAACACAGCTTGTGCAAGACACCATCTTGTTCAACTGAGAGGCAGAGCTACCCAAACAGAGGCCTCAGCAGGTGCTAATTCCTAGGCTGGGAGGCAATGCCAGCCTGGGGAGCACATTCCCAGCAGAAAAGCTGTGTTTAGCACAGTGTAACCTTATGGGTGGGGCCTGGCAGCAGATGACAGCAGGGCAGTAGCCTGTCTGTACTTTGAACTAGATCACAGCACCTGGGGACAGATACAGAGGTGCCTCCATTGCCAGCTGGAAAGAGGTGCTTGCACATTTGACAGCTTGTCTGATTTTGGAAGCTGTCAGATACCTTTTACCTTTTAAAATAAGACTACCTAGAGAAATAACTGTGGTGTATCCTGATGGCATCTCTTCCAGCCTTTACTGACCCACATCATAGGGTCAGCTGACGTCCCCCCAGTGACTCCATGAGTAGGGCCATGTCTATGTCAACCAGGAAGTGGTGCCTGCTACCCCAGAGATTCCACTGAGCCCAGTCACTGGAGTACATAGAGGTGACTGGTGATCAACTTCCTTCTCAGACTGTGCCTCACGTCTTGTTAAGGCAACACCAGAGAAACTAAACAACCTCTATATGCTCCAAAAGCAACAAACCCTGGCCACACCCTTAAAGAAAAATCCAACCATGGCTCCAGACAGCTCCCAAAAGAAAGAACCAAAGAACTTCCCAGATGAAGAAGCCTTTCTGAAACTACTGGGGCTCAAGTACGAAAGAATTATATAGAGAGCCCTCCTAGACGTTATACAAAATGCAGCAGAGCAAAATGAAAAATTAAGCAAGCTGTTTGAACCGATGGAACATCAACATTCTGAAATCTGACAGATCAACAACAAAATTAAAGAATTAGACAATTCAATTCAAAGCCAAGACAACAGAATCGAACAACCAGAAAACAGACTTTCCAACTTTGAAGACAGAGCTACTGACTCCAGAATTTATGAGGAGAAATCAGAGAAAAGAAACAAGAAAAATGAAGAAGGATTAAGAAGCATGTAGGACTCTATCAAGAGGAACAATCTACAATTAACTGGAGTTCCTGAACAGGGAGGGGCACATGAAAACACTGACAGTATTGTTGTGGAGTTGGTGACAGGAAACTTCCCTGAAATTATGAAAGAAGAGAACATAGATATCCAAGATGCATATCAAATACCACACAATATAGACCCCAAAAGAGAGACACCAACACATAGTATAATCAAGCTTAACAAAATGAAACATAAGCAGAAACTCTTAAAGGCAGTGAGACTCATAGCAAAGCTAACCTTCAGAGGCAAGCCCTGTAGTCTTTTTTCTGACTTCTCAGCAGAAACAATACAGCATGGAGGAAGTGGGATGACATATTCACAGCCTTGAAGGAGAAGAACTTTCAATCAAGAATTATATATCCTGCAAAACTGTCTCTCAAACATAAAGATGAAATTAAGACATCTGCAGATAAACAGAAGCTCAGAGACTTGGTAAAAACCAAACCAAAGCTACATGAAATACTGAAAGAAGATCTTGGCTTAGAAAAACAAAAGCATTAACTCTATATTTTAGGAGGCAATACAGGACATATCATCCAGAAACCTACTCAGTTAGGGAAGGTACAAAACTCAGTCAAAGCTATAATATTACAAGAAGGGATCCAGTGATCGTATCATGAAAACTATGACACCATCACATTAAAAAGAGGGATATACTACAGTAATTACAGTCCTTTCAGATGGAGAGGAAGTTAATAAGTTATGTAGAAGTTAAAATTGTATTTAAACATAGATGATTAACAGGGATCATAGGGATAGCCACAAAGCACAATTAAGATGCAACATATCAAAACAAGAAACATAATACAGGAGTCTCAAAAAACACAAAACCAACACTGAAAAGGGTGAAAAATGAACCCAGAAAGAATAATGTCCCAGAACAAAATATTAACTGCAACAGAGAAAGCACAAACACAAAAATAAATACATCAAAATGACAGCACTAAACATATACCTATCAATAATCACATTGAATGTAAATGGACTAAACACTCCAGTAAAGAGATAATGAGTGACATCTTAGATCAAAAGACACAACCTGTCTACACATTGCTTACAAGAAACTCACCTTAGACTTAAAGATAATGAACAAACAGAAAATTAAAGATAGAATAACATATATCAAGCCAATAATACACAAAGAAGAGCAGGTGTGGCAATACTAATCTCAGATAAAATACATTTTAATGTAAAATCCACCATCATGGACGAGGATGGACACTATTTATTGCTGAAAGGTTCAATACACAAGCAGGACTTAACAATATTAAGTATTTGTGCACACAATACTAGAGCATCTAAATACATTGAAGAAACAATGACTACATTCAAAAATGAGATAAGATCACTCTACATAACAGCAGGAGACTTCAACACTCCACTTTCAGTATTGGACAGATCTTCTAGAAAAAAGCTCAGTAAAGACACAGAAGATCTTATTGCCACAATTAACCAACTAGACTTCATCAGCATATACAGAACTTTCTATCCATCAGCAGATAACTGTATCAGATCTGAAGGCCTGGGGGTTCCCCTGGGAGCATGCACCTAGACCGGATGCTGCCCCTGTTCATAAATCATTACTGAGGTCAACCCCCTGGACAGGAATAGGTTAAACTCGGCAACACAGAGTGACCGTATCATGTGTGCACTTTGTGGTTCTATGCATCTATAGGATGTTGTCCTACTGTACTGCTACTAGAAGGGAGCCAAGAGGGTGGAGAAGAGGGGACAGGAGATGGTTAAGAGGGTACGACATGTATAGAACACAAAGGAGGAGTATGCTGTTACCAGGCAAGGAGATCAGCGGGAGCTGCACATAGGTGGGCATGCAAATTGAAACTGGATTGTACACTTTCACTCAATCACAATAAATAAATAAAATACAATAATAATAATAATGATAACAAAGATTAAATCTCAAGTGGGTTTTCAAGATTACTGAGAAAGAAAATCACAAGACAAGAAAGACTAGGGATCCTTGATCTAGAGAACTGTTCATTTTCTTTCTTATGTATAACAACACTTTGTCACCAAAAAATTGTTACCTGAAAGCCTAAAATGTCTTACTCCTTATCTTTATCACAAGAAGCTGTCTGATGGACGAAATCTGTTAGTCACAAATAATTTTCCTTTAAAAAATCTTTCCTGCCTTTTCACCAAGAGATTATGTTTTATGAGCTTATCAGGTACTTCTCTGGAAATTCACTCATCCTCTGGCACAATGATCATGTCTCATATTTATCTGTTTTATTAAATATTTAGTGTTCTTCTATTTTTATTTGTCATACACTCACTTCTATTTACTTCATTCCAAGGTTTAAGACTATATCCCTAACCTCACAAGACAGATATTAGCAGTCATACAAAAATAAGAAATTGGGGTGACTTAGTTTAAAATCCCTACCACTATGAGGAATAAAACACCTGAAAGTATATAGCATATTGTAGTGGGCCAAATCAAAACCCAGCTGTGATGGGACTCACAAAGTTGAGTCCCACTGGCAACACAAGACTGTAAAGGGGTGCACTCTGAGAACTCCACTAAAAGGTACTGTCTGTCCTTTTATCATTTTAGGGTAGTTTGCTGGAGATGACAATCAAATGAAGTAACTGATTATCCAGATATCTTTGTTTTGTTTTAATACATTTCATATAATTTAGTATCTCTTTTAGTGTCATTAAGTCATTTTTTTGACTCAGCTAATATCTTGTTGTGTGCTGTAAAGCTGATTCAGATGCATACTGATCCTACATGATTGCCCTATACGGCTTCCTAGGCTGTATCTTTCCAAGAAAAGATTGCCAGCAGAACTGCTTCTGGGTCTGAAACCCCAAACTTTCAGTTAGCAACTAAGTTAAGACTGAGACTAAAGTGACAAATATAACCATCTTCATATCTCCAGTTCCTCATAGATTTGTTACATTGTTACATACCACACTCCACCTCCAAGTGTCTGGACTATCCTATATCTATTACACTGTTATCAATAGCCCTCCAAATGTTGCACAAATTCTATTCAAAGAGCTCAATATAAACGTCCTTATCACAATTCAAATGACATTAACAAATGTAAAATCATCAATTTAGAGGAAAAATTACTCCCACCCACTTCCTCTCTTTCAATATCAGTTCTCACCTATTTCAACCATCAGTACAATAGTATTCAGAAAGATGAGGAAGATGATAAAGTTTGTGAAGAGAGGACCTGTTTTCTTTTAAGGAAACATACAGAGTTCTCTCTCACTTCTGGAGCTGAGATAATGAGAAGGGTATAGAAGCAGTGAGAATGAGAAAAAATGGAGTTTGGAAAAGGAAAAATAAGCCAATTAGGCGAACGATGAAGCATAAGAGATGGCAAAGCTACGGGATAAACGTGAGTGGCATGAAAGGATACACTCAAGGACCCATCCGGCCCACAGAGAAAGAGGTGGTCTCTGACTGCAGCGCACCCGAAGCCTGCTCATCAATCTCCGCGCATGCGTAATCCTTTCTTCATGCCGAGGTTTGATGATGAAACGCACTAGCTGGTGCTGATCTCCCAACATAAGTTTCCTGTGACGGGAAGGATCTGTAACAAACATTTTAAAGGGACAGTGGTTAAATATAGAAAGAAATCTTTGGGAAACATGAAGAGTAGGCAGGGTTGAGGGCATGGGTTAAAAAAACATGTAGCCTGCAAGTACATGATTGATGGCTACACCATGAGTGTCAGTGTAGAACTGTGCTCCACAGGGTCTTCAGTGGCTGAATTTTTGGAAGTAGATCACTACATCTTTCTTTGGAGGTGCCTCTGGATGGACTCCAATATACCACTCAAGGACTCCAACCAAAAACCCAACCCAACCCAACCCAGTGCCATTGAGTTAATTCTGACTCACAGTGACTTTATAGTACAGAATAGCACTATCCCATAGGGATTCCAAGAAGCAGCAGGTGAATTCAAACCACTGACCTTTTGGCTAACAGCCACAGCACAACTACTGGTAAGCAACGGACACCCTAGTACATAGGCTTGCCTGAATGCTGCTCCTCACAGCAGCAAGAACTCCGGAGCAACAGCTAATGACTAACAATGCCCACACAGAAGAATAAAGGCAGCAGGTTCAACTCTCAAAGTTTCAGGTGTTTGGGAGTAAATTTTCTAAGTCAGCCAAGCTAGTAGCTATCCTATGCCTAAAAGTGAGTAACATGAGTTCTAGCTCCTGGATTCAGATAAATTTATTTATAAACCCCTTGATTTATCAAGTTTGGTGTAACCTACAAGCTAGTACCCAAAACAACCTTCCCGAATTGTTTCCCCTTTAATCTGACTTTCTGCTTCCTACTTTGTAGAGGGTGTTTGGATAAGAATCTTTAGCTTCCCTAAGGAATAGGCCACTAACCAAATAACTCCTGGATAGTATGCCTTGGAACAGCTTGACTCAAGCCTTGCAAGTGCTCGATGAGAGAGAAGGTATCGAGAAGACGTGAACGAATAGCATCTGCTCGGAGCAACGGTACATGCCCTGCAGTATGATAACTGACCATGTCTGTCAAGAAAATGGAGAATCAAGTGTCATTTAAATTCTCAGAGCTACACCAAGATTTAAAGGTTTTTTTCCTTCCTCCCCCTGCTTTTTGTCCTTAAGCTGTCTTCTTGTTGTTAGGTGACCTCAAGTTGATTTCAATTCATAGTGATGCCCATATGACAGAGTAGTAGGGACCCTAGAGGCTAGAACTGTCCAACAGTGTTTCTTTCAGAGAGGAGTCTCAGCACAGTGGTTAAGAGGTCGGCTAACAGGAACACACACAGTTATGGCTACTGGTTTTTGGCTGGGTTTAGTCTTTAAGGAAAGATTGCCTGGACTTTCTCCCACAGAGCCACTGCTTGGGTTTGAAATGTCAACCTTTCAGTCAGCAGCTAAGAGCTTAACCATGGCACCACTAGGACTCCCATATCTAGACCTACAGACATATCGCACTAAGACTCAAAAGTTTCTGAAACAAAAAGAGATAGGGGTCGTGAGAAAGACCGCTAGTCAAAAGACCAGGCACCTTCACGTGTGTGATGGCATTTCCAACTAAAAACTGGAAAGCAGCAGCCATAATGGTGGGAGGCCTGGCGCTGAAGAGAAATCTGGGCCCTAACCGAATTTGAGAGAATCAAGCAACGAAGTGGGCCGCTGGAAGAGCTTACACAGCCTTCTCCCGAGAAAAATCAAGTTAAGGGCAATTGCACAAAATGCAGCAGCCTGTATAAACGGCTGACATTTTGAAAACGTTTCCCGTCTCCAGGGGTTCCACCCCGACTCTTCCTCGAGCGGCAGCTGCTTCTCTCAAGTTCAGTTTTCTGGGTCCCGCTCCAGCCATAGCTCCCTGCAGCCCACTCAGTTCTGACTTCACTCGTCCGCCCCGCCTCCGGCGTCTGCCGCGTTCAGCTCCCCGCAAGCGGCAGAACGCCAGGCCAGCCCCCCGCGGGGCTGCGCCCCCTCTACAGCTGGGCCCCGCCCGGCCCGAGGCCCCCGCCCGGGCCGAGGCCCCCGCCCGGCCCGGCCCGGTCCCTAGCCTGGCTCCAGGGCACACCCGCTCCGGCTCCGGCGCTCGCCGCTTCGGCCCCGCCCCGCGCTCCGGCCCCGCCCCGCGCTCCGGCCCCGCCCCGCGCTCCGGCCCCGCCCCGCGCTCCGGCCCCGCCCCGCGCTCCGGCCCCGCCCCGCGCTCCGGCCCCGCCCCGCGCTCCGGCCACTCGGCAGTTACCGGCTGGTCCCGCCCGCCCGACGCAGGCGCCGCGCAGCCAATCGGCCGGTGCCACACTGCGGCCCGAGCCCGGCGAGGGGGTTGAGACCTCCGGCTCCAGGTCCGCCTGGGCAGACGCGTGAGCGCAGCCTGTGGGTGTGCGGTGCCCAGCCGGAACTCTGCGGCCCCCGCGGAGCCCGACCCTCCAAGTCATCCCCACCTCGCCTCGCCGCCATGCGCCTCCCCCGGCCAGCTCTGTTCCCGGTTGTGGCGCTGCTTCTCGCTGCGGCCCCCCTCGCCGCTGCCTCCGATGTACTGGAACTCACAGACGAGAACTTCGAGAGTCGCGTCGCCGACACGGGCTCTGCGGGCCTCATGCTCGTCGAGTTCTTCGCCCCCTGGTAAGGCCATTATGCCGGAGTGGGAGGGAGGCCGGGCCGGTAGGCGGAATCCGCGTGGACACTGTTGGGCCTAGACTGCGCCGTTGCCCTCTACCTCTTCAGCAGGCCCGGTCTGTGGTCGCCGTCTCCCAGCCCCGGGAGCCGGAGGCTTCGTTAGGAGAGAAGAAGCCGGGGCTTAAGGCGGGGGCCCAGAAGACTCGAAGGCCTTGGCACGCGGAGCTGCATCCTTACCACCTTGCTCTTGGAGCACTTCCTATATGCGGAGGCTTTAACCGTTCCCTCCCCTTCCGCCTGCGATGTGTGTCTTTACAGTTCCAGGCGGAGTCGTGTTAAGGTTCCCCTTTTCAAAAGAGGCAACCCGAAGCCTTATAATTGAAGTGGATGTCTCACCTGGTGCAAACACCCGGCCCTAAGGCATTTCCTTTCTTCTGCCCCTTACTGTTCAGCCGTTGGTTTCTAGCCAAGGTCACTCCGTGTCTTAAGAATGGTCATAAGTGCTCTCTTATGCCAGGCAATGGTTTCGTCCATTGCATGGTGTACACTTCATGTTTTACGCTGATCACATATTTCTCAATATCAGCAGAATTGTCTGTCAATAAAAATAATAGGTGAACAAAAAAAAAAGGCTCTCTGTATAGTCCATTTGTCACTTTTAAAATTAGGATTTCTGAAATATCAAAAAGACTCCAGTGAGAAAGTAACCACTGTTGGAGAAATACTCCACTCAAAAGTGCCTTACAGAGAGCAACGCTGTAAATTCTTTAGGATAATAAAGCTAATTCAGATAAAAATCTGTCCTGGGAGGGAGGGGAAAGGAGAGCCAAAAAAAAAGACACTGGAAAATCTGAGTGTGTTTTCTTGTTTTTAACCCCAAGTCAGTATCATAACAAATAGAGAGTATCTTAAAGCTTGGGATAGCTCAGTGTATCCATGCTAATTACAGTACTTAATTTTTCCCTTTGTACCACAGTGTCTCCTAATTAAAAACTAGCCTTGAAAGCACACTGGTTAAGAGCTCAGCTGCTAACCAAAAGGTTGGCATTTGGACTCCACCAGCGGCTGCATGGATACCCTATGGGGCAGTTCTACAGTCCTGTAGGATAGCTATGAATGGAAGACAGCTGGTTTCGTTTCTTGAATTTTTTTGTTACGCAAAAGTATCAGTAAGACAAAGTTAGTGTATAACTTTCACTTGCTTCTGAGTCTTCATTTCTCAGGGGCTCAGCTGATTTGCATAGGTTACACTAAAAGCCCCATAGCAAAGACCACCTAAATAACAAGATGGAGGCAATAAGTTTTCGCCTTCTTGAGATTTTGTGCAGGCTATTTGAGTGGCTAGCCTGCACTCCCCGATGACACATTGTTAAAAGGTGGTTTTTATACTGTTAACTTTGCCGGGGGGATGACGCTGAAATGAGAATGCCTTGTGAAGTTGTAGCAGAAGTGGGTGGTGCTTTAGTTAATGGGGTTTACTTGGAGTGAATTACAGGAAAACTATTAGTTTAAAACAGTTTATTTTTTTCAGTTGACGGGGTTCTTTCCCCCTTTAAATTGATGTGTGTCCCTAAAAACTGCATATCCCATCATGCCCTGAACTGTCCTAAGACTCGGGTGAATCTCTGCTGTGTGTCTGCTTTCGGTTGGTTTAGAAGATAAAGTCATCCTCCACGGTGCGAATCGGAAAGATCGGTTTTCTGAATGAGTAATTTGGATTCAAGGAAGTCTCCTGCTGTTAATGTCCTTATTTCTTTACATTCAGCTATTTTTTATTTATTAATACCTTGACAAGAAATGTTTTTTGACTGCCATATTATTTTGTACAGTTCAGGAGTACTATCTCAGAGAGCTAAAGAATCTTTATTATGAGTAGAATCAACTGAGCAAGTTCTTTTTGTTATTAGTGTTACGTTTTTTCTCCCCTTCACTTTGATTTTACAAGTTAAAATGAAAGGTTCACTTGCAGTTAACTTCGTAGGTTAATCATCTATATGTTTGTAAGAATAGTAGTACCTGAATTTGTTTGGGCAAGTAAATGACACCATTTAAATGTTTGTGATAATTTTATAAAACTTATTGATAACTTAGTAAAAAGTATTGATTAGTGTTGTAGTTGTAACATTTAAATATTTACTTTTGTTGTAGATTTGTGCCCTCCCCTGCAGGACAGTGGTCATAAATAATATGTGATGTATGCTGTTTTTAACACTGGAAAAAGACTGCAGATAGCATAAAGTGGGATATTTAATTTTTTTTTTTTAAATCTCTACCTATTCCCCATTGGTCTTTTCAATGTCAGAGTTTAGCTCTCAAAAGCTACTTCTGTCCCCAGGCAACTAACTTTGCCCCTTCCTCTCTACTGGCATCTAATTATACTGTTTACTGTTTTCACCCCTGACAGACTGGTGTTCCTGTAGGGAAAGAACCTTACTTGTTTTCTATTAGAGGCTAAAAATAAAACCCCGAACCAAACCGACTGCCATTATAGTGACACTGTAGGACAGAGTAGAAGTGCTCCATGGAGTTTCCAGGGAGTCCCTAGCGGATTTGAACTGCCAACCTTTTGGTTAGGATGCGTAGCACTTAACCACTAAGCCACCAGGGTTTCCGGAGGCTAAAATAGCATTTGATAATTGGCAGGTGTGAAGATTTTTGGGTGAATATATGTAAGAATTCTCTATTAACTGCTAGATACCATTCCTGAAGGGAGATAAAAGTATTTCTGTTACAGTATTTTATCTAGAGGTAGGTGAAAGTAGAAGTGGTTATTTTTTTTAAATAATAATTTATTGTGTTTTAGCTGAAAGCTTACACAGCAAATTAGGTTCCCCTGTAATGATTGTTATACAAATTGTTTCATGCCATTGATTACAGATTGTGCAATGTCTCAGCATTATTTCATTCTGTTTGTTCTGTTTCCATTGATGTAGTGTCTCTGCCCCTCCTTGCCTTATCGTCTTTGTTTTTGGCTAAACGTTGATCCTTTGTTTAAGGGAACACATCAATCACATAATTCTTTACCCGCCGGCTGTGTCCTTCTCCTCCAGTTATTGTTTGACTGGAGGAGAAGGACACAGCCGGCGGGTCCATTCCAACTCACAACAACCATATAGGTCAGAATAGAACTGCCCCATAGAGTTACCAGGGAGCACCTGGTGGAATCAAAATGCTGACCTGTTTGTTAGCAGACATAGCACTCAACCACTATGCCATCAGGGTTTCCATTTGACTGGGGGGGATGGGGAACCACTGCTGTTGAGTTGATTCCAACTCATAGCGACCTCCTTTTATGTCCCTGGTCAGAATGGTCAGGATGGGTAGTTAATCTTGATGATGTGTGTGACTGAGTTCCATTTACAGTGGGTTTGAAGAAGAGAGCAGTTACCTCCAGCCTCCTTGGTACTTGTTAAACAGTTTTTCCCTTTGTGTATTTGATACCTATGGATGTGGCTAAAGCTTAGGTAGTCTTTTTAACTTCCAGCCATGGAACTTGACACAGACATACTCCTAGTTTCCTCTCAGATTCCTGGAGATTCTCATTTAATCAGCTACAGAGTGAGGACCTGGCATGTATACCTTTTTTTTAAAAAAAATGTTTCATGGATATTTCTGATAAGCATCTAGAGTTGAGAACAGCCTAGTAACTACATTACTGTTCTCTTGAACTGTTTTAAGATGGTTGAAATGTACTATTAGTTCAAGTCTGTTGCTTCAGCCTCCTTGAAGATTGCTAAATATACAGAAGTATTTCTTCTGTCTCTAGTGCCATAGCACCATTCTAGTCCAAGCCTCCATTAACTGCCATATGGAATATATTATATTCTAGGTGCCCTGGGGAGCCCTGGTTGCACAGTGGTTAATAGCAGTGGCTGCTAACTAAAGGTTAGCAGTTTGAATCCGCTGGCTGCTCCTTGGAAATACTGTAGGACAGTTCTCAGTCCTGTAGGGTTGCTACAAGTCAGAATCAACTTGACGGTAATGAGTTTGATTTTTTGAGTGCATGTGTGACTCCATTTCTGCCTCTTCCTTCACTGTTGCTATATATTGCTCACTGGTGTAGTCTTAATAAATATACATCTATACATACACAGTAGCTCTCAAAAAAAGAAAAAATCACTTCGCAGTTCTCTAAATGCATCATTCTCGCTAGTACTCTTTTACCTTTGCTCTGCTATTCTCCCTCATCTGAAATACCTACCCTCTCCTTTCTGAAGCCTTAAATCTTTAAACTCTCAGATCAAATTTCCACTCCCTTTAAAATACATTCTTTTTTTTCCCCTCTATTTTCTCTGAAGCCAAGGAGGCTTGGTAGCACAGTGGTTAAGTGATTTACCTATTAACCAGAAAATAGGCAATTCAAACCCACCAACCACTCCATGGGAGAAAAATGTGGTAGTGTGCTTCCATAAAGATTCACAGTCTCAGAAACGCTACATGACAGTGACACTTTATTCTACAGGGTTGCATTGAGCTGGAATTCAACTAAATGACAGTCAGTTTTCTCTGAGCCCTGTGTTTAGCTGCATAATTCAACATGATGTACACATACTGTTTTGTGAGAAATTTGTAACTCCCCAACAGAATTGTGAGATCTTTGTGGGAAGAAACTTAATATATTTTATATTCTCAAAAGTACATGGAAAGCACTCATTATATTCATATTGAAACGAGCAGTAAGATGTACAACTGCTTAACTTTATCAAATTTAAGCAATTTCACTTATGGATGAATTTTGTAGTACACTGACTAGATTCTCTTAAGTCAGTGTTTATTGAATGTTTTCAACACTTGGCGTGTGTAGAGAATTTGAGGAGTAGGAGCCTCTGTTCAGAATAGTCCATGTTAACTGATAGGTGCTCATCTACCCAAACGTAAGAACAGTTTTCCTGTTAACTGTTGCCATTGAACTGATCCCAACATATAGCAACCACAGACAGAATAGAACTGTCCCCTTTGAGTTTCCAAGGCTGTAAATTGTTACAGAAGCACTACTGCCCATCTTTCTCCCAGTGGAGCCGCTGGTGGGTTCAAACTGCTGACTTTTCAGCAGCCAGATGCTTAACTGTGGTTCACTCCTGTGTCACCAGCGTTCCTTACTGACCCTTAAAAGCATTAGGACTATAGTAGCATCTTGACTCAGTAAGGAGTTTTCCTAGCTTTTGTTGTGAAAGATTACAGTCCCAGAAGTCTTGATTTTACAAATAAATTGGTTGTTAAATCAGTTGTAATTTGCATAGTTTGGTTACAGCTCAAGTACATTATTTTTTTTAAATGTGCTTTCGATGAAAGTTTGCGGATCAAAATAGTTTCTCATTCAAAAACATTACATACAAGTTTTTCTGTGACATAAGTACATTAATTTTTAATTACTATGCAGCCTTAATGGAATAAGAGTATAATGATTAATTTCATGTTTTCAGGCATCTAAGATGTCACTAATTGTGAGATAAACCATTATTTTATGTCTCACTAAGAAAGAAATCTACTAAAACTATGACATGATTGACTGCATGATGCATCTTGATTTCTGTTATGGTAGGATGTATATCCGTGAAATACAGTATAAGGAATGTCGTTTATTTACCTTTCACTCTTAAGAAACAAAGCCACTGCAGTTGAAGTCCCCTGTGTACTCCTTCCCTATTTTTTGCCTTCCCCATCCTGAATTTGGTATTTATTATTTATCCTTCATTTTTTGTTTTAATATGTATAGACCCACCATCAGCCTATTTCCGTCACTGCTCCTTCATGCTTTCTAATTATTAATTTTGAAGAATATAAGCTTTTATAGAGCTTTGTTTTAAACAAGTTTTAGGGGTAAAGTGTTTTTGAGGTACTTATCGTTCATCACTTAATGAAGTAGATTTGAGATTGTTGACTGTGAAGTACATCAGTTCAAGTTTCTTTCTTCTGTGTTCTAATTCTATTCTTTTTTTTATTTTTATTTAACATAACTGAGTGAAAATGTACATTCACATATAAATTTACATGCCCACCTATATGCAGCTTCCACTGCTCTCCCTGTCCGGTGACAGCACACTATTCCTCTCTGCTCCATACCTGTCTCATCCTCCCAACAGCCTCCTTTCCCCTCCTCTCCGTCCACTCCCCTTCCTCCAGCCAGAGGTCAGCAAGATGATATCCTGTAGATGTATAGAACCATAAAGTGTTTCCAATATGTGGTCACTCTGCATTGCCAAGTCCAATCCATTCCTGTCCAAAGAGTGGACATTTGTTATAATTTATGGGAAAGGGCAGCATCAGGGCCGTGGGCCATGCTCTCCGAGGAACCCCAAAACTGCTGGACCATCAATTGAGGTCTTTTAGTGGAGATCTCAGGATGCACCCCTTTTTATTCTTGTGTTGCCAGTGAGACTCCTCTCTGTGAGCTCCATCGTGGCTATCACTGGTGGTGGCCGGGCACCATCAGGTTCTTCCGGTTAATTCTTTCTATTCTTGTTGTCTCTGGGGAGGTTACAGAGCTCCTCACCTTCTTGAAGCGATCCCTCTGCAATCCGTTGGCTTTTGTAAGAATGATATATAGCTGGTGCTAGCTGTACCCTAAGAAGCAAGAGTATACTTGCCATTTTCTGACTGCATACACAGTATGCCTGTGGGGCTCTTAGGACTGTCTAGACAAAGGAGGAGGTGTTTCTGGTGGCCCTGTGGGAAAAGTATTCTAGTTGACATGTTTTAATCTTTATCACTTGTCATGGTCAGGTGAACTAAGTAATTCTAAATCAGATGCCATCATTCTTTTGCTGTGTTAAAACTCAGCTGAAAAGAAAGAAGTTTGCAGTTTGCTGTTGGAATTCCTTTTTATAATAAAGGAGTGCCTTTTGAGCCTCAAACTGGGTTTCTGGTCACAGAAAGACATGTTCAAGGAATGGAGAAAAAGTAGCTGCTTGTGATTCTTAAGAGAGTTAATATACTTGACCTTAAAAATTTAAGTCACTCTAGTTTTAAGAACCACAGTGCTGGTTTTAGGGAAAATGAGTCTTTCTGAGGGGAATGCTACTAGGAATGGGATTACTACTGTCTGGTTTCATTTTAGCCTGATTAATTTTCCTTCAATGATAACCTCAAGGACTCAGTTGCACTTTTAGTTGAGAAAATAAATACTGCTCCCAGACTGAGCCAGTCCTGTGGGTCAACGTCAGGCTAGAGATAGGCGCTTCACCTTCTGAGTGCTCTGGTTTATCTTAGTGGTAATGGATGTTATTCAGGGGATGTTTTTGCTTCTATAAGCAGCTACTAGTTTAAAAGTGTTAGAACAGTTTGAGATTCCTCTTAGAGAAGCAAAGTAAGCAAACTAGAATTGCATGAAGAATTTGACTTTTCGTTTTACATGTATGTATATATAGGTGTGGACATTGCAAGAGACTTGCCCCTGAATATGAAGCTGCAGCTACCAGGTTAAAAGGCATAGTCCCATTAGCAAAGGTGAGTACAAGTAGGAATCTTCATTGCAGGAAATACAGTATTATAAAATTCTACAGCTTGTAAAATTAGTGTTCGTTTTCTGTACTCTTACAGTACTAAGAAGAGAGAACACTATTTTCTGGGCAAATACACAACTATTATATTACTTGTGGTTTCAAAAGATTAAAAGTAGTAGTCAGTTGCAATAGGACAAATACTGTATGAGACCAATATTACAGACTCAAAAGGCTAACTGATTGTCTTCTTTCTGGAAACGAGATGAGAAGGCAAGGCGCACAGGAGCTGGCTAAATGAACTTGGAAAATAAGGAGTGCAAAGGAGGAGTGTGCTGTCACAGTGTAGGGAAAGCAGCTGGAGTTACATAACAACGTGTGTGTAAGTTTTTATATGACAAACTGACCAGTTGTAAACTTGTACTTAATGCACAAGAAAGTATTTTTTAAAAATTAAAAGTAGTGAAACTAAGGGAGTTATGGCATAAGAAAGAAATTAAATGGTTAATAAGAAATAAGGAGCAAATAATAGAAAGTAAAAGTGCACCAGTGAAACTTAACAGAAAATTGTCACTAAGCAAATGCAAATGTGTTTCCCTAAATTGTCCTGTGATATTCTCAGTAATGGAAGTGGGAAAATCATATAAGCATGTTGATAACTGTATAACCAACTGGTCAGTTAGAAATTGCACAATAATTGGTTTTACAGTCAAACTAGTGCTTCTAGGGTTTTGCATTATTGTGTGGTAAAGCCATAGTTGTTCCATTCTGAAAGCTATCTTTGTCGGCCTCAGATAAATATATACATAGGGCTGATTCTGGAAACTACTTTTAATCTTTCTGATAAGCAATTTGGTATAGGAAAAAAAATTTCAGGGTGATTTAATTCCTACCTAATGCAGCTACAAGGTAACTGTAAGTCAGAATCGACTCGGTGGCAGTATGAGTTTTTGTAACATAACTACAAATAAATTGGTTTTTGGGATCATGCCTAATGTTGTGGAGATTGAATTTAAGATAAATCTGTAGAGCATATGTACAGCATTACATAGTTTGGAGAAAGTAGCTAAATAGATAGTTATTGTTCTCCTTTCTGATAGGTCTCACTAGATCTGTTGTGCAGTGGTTTAATCCAGATTCAGACTAGCTCAGCAAGTATATACAGGTATTGGTACCTTTGCTAGTAATTATGACTTACTTGGTAAGCATAATTAAATGCCACCCACCCTGTCTAATGGTCACTGTCAAAGTAAACCCACTGTTACTAATTTAAGTAATTGATGTCTCTCACATGCACTCTTAAGGTAGGTAAAGGGTGAAGACCAGGGCTTTAGACGGTTCAGAGACTTGAGGGGCACAGTTTAAACAGTGCATTTTGTATGCTGTGCAAAATGTAATGTAAATTTTAAAGAATTGCTTAGATGGTTCTGATACAGTTACTCAGCACCAGTCTGCATTTAAGCTAGTCTTCTGTGGCATGTACACCAAGAATTTCTCAGTTCTGTTATGATTTGACCAATCCTGATTGACATTTTGGGAATATCGGAAGAGCCTGCTGTAAGTATTTGGATAACAAAATAGTTTGTGTGTTTTAATCTTTAGGTTGATTGCACTGCCAATACAAATACCTGTAATAAGTATGGAGTCAGTGGATATCCAACCCTGAAGATTTTTAGAGATGGTGAAGAAGCAGGTGCTTATGATGGGCCTAGGACTGCTGGTAAGTATCCCATACTACACTTTGTAAACCGAATTTATTTATTCAATACCGTATTCTTCCTAGTGGGAACATAGAACATTTTTCTGTGGAGCATGTTTTCAGTGTTAAAAATTCCTCGTCTAAAATGTTGATTTGCTAGCTTAGAAAGGACTTCTGTAAATGAATAGATTGTGTAAATTATGTAAAATATACTTGAACTTGAATTTTAAGGTCAGCTAAGGTTCCCCCCCGCATTTGACATGTTTTTTTTGTACCTACTCAACGTACTTGGCTTTTAGAGAACAAAACAGACAAACAAAACCCTTATTCTTGTGGAGCTCACATTCTAGAGGATGAGAATGAGCAGTTTTTAAAATAATTATGGATCTATAAATTCAGGTAAAAGTAAGAGCACTGAAAAAGAAAAAATAGGGGTGGTCAGGGCAGTACACTTTCAGCTGAGCCCTAAATGGTAGGAAGGAGCCAGTCATGAGGATATCTGGGCCAGAACTTTTCAGGGATAGGAAAAGGCAGTACAAAAGACCCTAGGTATAATTGAGATAGATATGTTCTGAAGAGACAGAAAGACCAGTGTTGCCAAAGTATAATTATCAAGGATGAGAGGTGATATTTGAGTGGTAAGTGGAGGCTAGATCTTGTAGAGACCATCACTGTGCAAAAAAATTTTTATCAGATGAAAGACAGATTTATCCTGAGTCTCGTCAAATAAACGGATATTTTAGCTTTCTGTAATGGAGTGGGGATGAGTCTCGTCAAATAAACAGGGATATTTTAGCTTTCTGTAATGGAGTGGTGTGTGAATCTTAGGTGATACAGAGTTTTTTTCTCTGTGTGTGTTATTCATACAAAGATCTACAAGGCTCTGCTTAACTGATGTTACCTCAAGACTGTCACCTTAGTATCTTTGCCCTGGATGATTTCATAGTATTGACTGATCTTCCCCCATGTTTCCTTGATTTTCTCCTTTTTATCATTCAGATTATGGCTTAACTTTTACCTCTATAAGGAAACCCTGGTGGTGTAGTGGGTAAGTGCGATGTCCACTAACCAAAAAGTCAGCAGCCCAGATCCACCAGGTGCTCCTTGGAAAGTCTGTGGGGCAGTTCTGCTCTGTCCTTATAGGGTCAGTAGGAATCGGAATTGACTTGGCGGCAGTGGGTTTGGTTTTTTGTTTTGAAAGCCTTCCCAGGCCAGAAGACTCATTTTCTTGTTGTTCTATCATCTTCATTCTCTGTATCTCTGGTTACTGTTTGGTTTTTTTGTTGTTGGTGGTGGTGTTTATTTATTTGGAGTTTACCAGATTTTAAACTCCAACAGAACAGATTGCATTTGGTTTGTCTACTACTCTGTCCTCCCAGTGCCGAGATCCTCTGTGTGTGATAGATAGATAATAACCGCTGAATGCATGAGTAAATACTTTGGCCCAGATGAGACCATCTAGGCGACACTCAAGATGTACATAAAAGCACAAAAAGAAAAATTATAATTTTTCTTAATCATTTAAAAAAAACTTTTTTAACTCCATAAATCTGTTTGGCTTTTCTTTCTTTCTTTTTATTGTACTTTAGATGAAGATTTACAAAAAAAAAAAAAAAAAACAGGTTTTTCATTGAACAGTAGTATACATGGTGTTTATGGCCTTGGTTAACAACCCCATGACATGTCAACAGTCTTCCTTCTCAATTCCCTATTGCCAGCTTTCCTGACCCCTCCTATCTTATAGTCCTTGCCCCTGGGCTGGCATGCCCCTGTATCTCAGTTTTTTTTATGGGCCTGTCCAGTCTTTGGCTGAAGGGTAACCTCAGAAATGACTTCATTATAGAGCTGAAAGGATCTCCAGGGGCCATGTTCCCAGGATATCTGCAGTCTGTGTCAGACCAGCAAGCCTTGGCCTTTCTTTTTGAGTTAGAATTTTGTTCTGCATTTTTCTCCAGCTCTGTCTGGGACCTTCTATTGTGATCTCAGTCAGAGCAGTCAGTGCTGCTAGCTGAGCACCATCTAGTTGTGCTGGACTCAGTCTAGTGGAGGCCATGATAGATATGGTCCTTTAGTCCTTCAGACTAGTGTTTCAGATTTTATTAGCTTAGTTTGGGGTAGAGTTAGGGGGTTAGAATTATTCATAGGCTTTTCTCTGAACTTGGTTTAGTCTTAAATTGTAGATGGACCCAGCCAGACTGCTACTATACTAGGCAAATAATTTACTTAGGCTGCAGCACAGATTTTTTTATTTTTGTTGTTGCCACTATGGAGTCAATTCCAACTTGTAGTAACCCCGTATGTGCAGAACAGAACTGCTTTGTAGGGTTTTCAAGGCTGTGACCTTTCGTAAGCAGATCACCAGTCTCATCTTTCAGGTGCCTCTGGGTAGGTTCAGACAGCATCCTTTGGACCAGTAGTGGAGTACTTAACCATTTGCATCACCCAGGGACTCCACAGATTTCTTAGGTTGGAGAATTTCTCAACATGTGACTAGGAGGTCAGGTCTTTATCGTCTTACTGAGAAAATCTTTAGTTGGGGAGGATTATTTTGTTCATGTACTCTTACAAATGTGCTGTTTGCCTTCCTGTTTCATCTGGTTTCTCAGCATTTCCATTACATCTCCAGGGAATTTTAGATACTCAGAGTAACATTGTCATCATAGCCCTAGGTTAAAGTTCTTTTGTAGCTCATATTGTAATGAGTAATAACAGTCAACCTTGAAGATTTCAGCTAAGCTATTGATACAACTCTTTCTCTGGGAGGAGCTGAGGAAAACATTGAGAAGGAAAACGAAAAGTCAGATAATTCATGAATAACTGGACAGAGAAGAAGGAAGAAACTACCTTATATAAGCAAAATAGACTTAATTTAGATGGAATTAAATAGTGCTTTGTCTCTGCCAGTTAGCCAGTGATTAGAATACATAGCAAAGCAAAGGTAGAGGAAGTAGTATAATGCAGAGAAAGCACTGCCACTAGCTTGTCAGCCTTTTGAGCCTGGGAATGATTTAACTGGACCCCAGAGGGAGGTGGAATAATGATCTGTCAGAAAGTCTCAAGGGATAAAACATTTTTTTGGAGGGGGGGTGGTTTTATGTGTAGTTGTTATTTTTAAATTTAAAGTTATCTAGCCCATTGCACTGCAGTAGGAAAGTGATTTTGACTGGGTCCTACACATGGCATGAATTGACCTGTGTTTCTTTAAACTCCTGTGTAAGTGATGTATTCTTTAAAAATGGATGGTGAGATTGCACTTTGTGACAATAAGGGAATTGTTTATTTATTTGCAAAATAGATATTTATTAATCTTTTTATGTGTTAGGCATTATTCTGAGAGCTGGGCATGTATCAGTAAAGAAAACAGAGAAAACCCCCTACACATTTAGAATTGACTTTATAGTGAGCAAAAGAGAAAAATACAGCAGGAGTAAAGAGATAGACACGTGTCAAAAGTTGAACAGGGTTCAGTTTACAATGGGACGATCAGGGAAGCCCTCACAGAGAAGATGACATTTGAGTAAGAAGGTGGGGAAAGAGTGTTGGGGCACAGACAAGAATGCACACAAAGAAATTATGTAATTAGTACTCTTCTAAACATATTAATGCATAGCTGGTAGTGGTGTAAATAGATGCAGTTGCTTTGGAGGCCAGTTTAACGGTTATAAATTTGGAGTTACTTTGGAGGCCAGTTGAACAGTGGTGTAAATAGATATAGTTGCTTTGGAGGCCAGTTTAACATGGGTCCTTTCACCGGTGAATCTACTTCTAGAAATTTACCCTACAGCTATACTCTATTGTGTGTAAAATAGCATTAGTACAAGGTTTTGTTGGTTTAGTTTTAAATGCAGAATCATTTGTAACAGCAAGAGATTAGAAACAAATGTCCCTCAACACTTATTGGTTAAATAAATTGTGGTATAGTCAGACACTGAAACACCAGCAGCTGTAAAAAATGATTTAAATTACCTCAAAGCTATGTTAAGTGATTAAAATACAGAATAGCTTTTATGTATGCTGCCATTTAAGGATAAAGGAAAGAAAAATACTTAGTGTGTAATTACTTGCTTACACATAAAATATTTGGAGGATTATAACAAGAAACCAGAACTGTATCCTGCAGGGAGTTAAATGACTAGGGACAAGGATCGGAAGGCTTTATACCTTTTTGTGTCTTTTTGAATTTTGAGTCATACAAATAATTATTTTCTCAAAAAAGTATAAATGAATTGTATTGCAATAAACTTTTGTCTTGCCTTCTAAGATGGAATCGTCAGCCACCTGAAGAAGCAAGCAGGGCCTGCTTCAGTTCCTCTTAGGAGTGAGGAAGAATTTGAGAAGTTCATTAGTGAGAAGGATGCCTCTGTGGTGGGTAAGTGGCAAATGTCTGATTGTACCATAAAATCAACTCATTCAAAATCTTTCTGTAACTGAGAAAGCAAAGTTAAGACAGTTTAAGAAATTTGGGGGCAACTGAAAAGATAACTCACCGAGTTAGGTCAATATTAGTATAATATGGGGAAATTGTTTTATTTGAGTGTCTTGGTGTTCTTACAGACATACAGGCTGAAGCTCAGTGAAGGAATAGAATAAGAATATATTTACCTTTTTCTATATCACTTCTTAAAATTCTGAGATTAAACTCATAATAGGATAGTTAAGACACAATAGGGCTTTAAGGTGGGAGAAAAGATGTAAGTAAATAGTAAACCTCTGTCTGCTATTTTCTCAGTGGTAGTGGAATGTAAATTTTTTGCTAGCTACAATTTGTCTTTCATTTTTACAACACTCAGTCCTTAAGAGTAACAGTATTTCCCTTTATCCATAAAATATAACATCCTGAGCCAGTGAAATGCATTCTACATAATGGTCTTTTGTTTGTTTTGTTTTTTATATGATGTGTGACACATCTGATTAAAAGTAAATTTATGTGAGGATTCTAGAAATAACAAATATTTGTTAGCATGTATATCATAATAATTTAAATAATTAAATGTAAACATATAAGCCATGTTTGTGCTTCTCTTCATTTCCTCTTAGAAACTTGCTGTAATAAAACTGTCTGAAGATGGTTTAGCATTTAAATTTGACTGAAGGCCACTGGAGTCTACTAGTTACAGGGAGTTTAGCTATAAGCAGGCATTTATTACATATATTTCAGCTACTGTTCTAGACACTGGGGTTCTAAAAACAAGTTAAATGTGGAAAGAAAATAACAGTGTAAAATGCTTGCAGTTTACAGTGCGTTCTGGTATAATGTCTTATTTAAATACTCCTGGCATGTGAAATGGTCTCTGAAACTCAGAAGTTAAAAACGCAAGTTGCCCAAATTTATGCAGTTGTGAAGAGCAGGCTATAGGATGTGAATCTTGACAAATCCTCTTCCTTGGATCCTTGAAAAATGTTTCTTCAAAAGGTGGAGGAAGAATTCTCATCCCAAATATTTTGTCAGACATCCTAGGCAGTTGTGTTAAGTAGAGCCAGCCTTCTGCTTATCTCATTTTGCTTATCTATAATTGAATGAAGGTTTGGAAAAACAGAAGAATTTAAAAGTTTAGAATATATGTCAGAACTGACTGCTTCTCTTATGTCTGAAATTTTCTACATAGGTTTTTTCAAGGATTTATTCAGTGAAGCACACTCTGAGTTCCTAAAAGCAGCCAGCAACTTGAGGGATAACTACCGATTTGCGCATACCAATGTCGAGTCTCTGGTGAACAAGTATGATGATGATGGAGAGTAAGTTAAGAGTTGAATATCCTCTTAATTCTCTAAACTACTGTTGTGTGAACTGGTGAGATTTTTTTTTTAACTGTGCTTTAGGTAAAAGTTTACAGCTGAAATTAACTTGTCATGGAAAAATTTATACATATATGATGTGACATTAGTTGCAAGCTATTTTAGTCAGCTAGGGCTGCTCTAACAGAAATACCACACAGTGGATGGCTTTAACAAAGAAAGATTTATTCTTACACAGTCTGGTATGTTGCAAGTCCATATTCAGGGTGTCCGCTCCAGGGGAAGGCTTTCCCCTTGTCGGCTCTGGAGGAAAGTCTGGTATTGCATCAGTCTTTGTCCAAGGAGCGTCCTGACGCAAGAACCTCTGGTCTGAAGGACGGGCTCTGCTCCCGGTGCTGCTTGCTTGATGGTAGCGAGGTTCTCAAATTGTCCTTTGTCTCTTTTTCCTTTTATTCCTTGCAAGCTAAAAGCATTAAGGGTGGGGCAAGCCATACTCCAGGGAAACTTCCCCCACAGCAGGAATTCACAGCCCCACCCTAATCCTTTAACATACAGGTTAGCAAACCACACAATGGAGGACAGTCCCAAGATACTGGGAACCATATCCCAGCCACGTGGCTGCACACATTTTTGGGGGGACACAATTCCAACCATGACACACGCCCTATAGTATGCCAGCACACTCCTCCATTTTATCCCAGGTTTCTTGTATTCCCTCAGTCAGTTCCTGTCCCTTCCTGCCTTCTCATCCTGCCTCCCGACAGAAGCCATAACATTTTGTGTCGTGTATCTGGTTGACCTAAGAAACATGCTCTTCATGAGTATTACTTTATGTTTTACAACTCAGTCCAACCTTTTGTCTGAAGAGTTGGCTTTTGTCATGGTTTTAGTTCTGGGTTAGCAGAACATCTAGGATCATGGTTTTGAAAGTTCTTCTAGGCTCAGTCAGACCATTAATCCTGGTCTTTTTACATGAGTTTGAGTTCTGTTCCACACTTTTTCTCCTGCTCTGTCAGGGACTGTCTTGTGTTCCTGTCAAAGCAGTCATTGATGGTAACAGGACACCATCTAGTTCTTCTGGTCTCTGGTTTATGTGGCCCTTCTATCTCTTGGACCAGTATTTACTTGTGTCTTTGATATTCTACATTCTTTTGCTACATGTGAGTTGGGACCAACTGATGTGTCTTAGATGGCTGCTTGCAAGCCCAGACACTACATACCAAAGTGGAATGTAGAGCATTTTCTTGATAAACTTTGTTATGCCTGTTGACCTAGATGTCCTTTGAAAGCATTGTCCCTACCCACAGGTCTCCCACTCTCCACTCTGTGTAGTTGTGTTCAGGAAACTTCTTAGTGAATTGTTGATTTTTGTCCTGAGTTTTTCAAGAAGGTTTATTAAGAACTTGGTAGACATTAAAGTTTCACTGCCTTTAAGGGATATCTAATAGGAGACAGTGTGTACATGTATGTAAAAATATGCATACAGGTAAGTGTTAAAGGTATAAGGGTAGACATACATACAGAGTGTTTTAGGAATACAAAGGGAATTAGGAATTTTTCTTCTTTGGGGATAAGGAGTAATAGTGTCAGAAAAAAAGGAGGTAAATTTCTTTTCCCTTTGTTTTTTTATTGTGCTTTAAGTGAAAATTTACAGTAAAAGTCAGATTATCATACAAAAACTTACACGTTGTTAGGTGACCCTGCTTGCACTCTCTACCTTGTGACAGCACACTTCTGTCCATCCTGGATTTGCCTGTATCTAACCAACCAGCTCCAGTAGCCCTCTGCCTTCTTATCTTGCCTCAGGACAGGAGCTACCTACTTAGTCTCATTTATCTACTTAAGCCAAGAAGTATATTCTTCACCAGTATCATTTTTTTGTCTTGTAGTCCAGTCTTTGTCTGAAAAGTTGGCTTTGGGGATGATTTTAGTTCTGGGTTAACAGAGTCCAGGAGCCACACCTGCTGGGGACCTTCAGTCTGTCAGACCATCAAGTCTGGTCTTTTCACTAGAGTTCCAGTTCTGCACTCCAGTGTTCTCCTACTACATCAGGGACTTTGTTATGTTCACTGTCATGGCAGTCAGTGGTGGTAGCCAAGCACCGTCTAGTTCTTCTCATCTCGTGTCAGTGTAGTCCCTGGTCTATGTGACCCTTTCTGGCTGTGGGTCTCATGTTTTCCTTATGTCTTTGGTGTCCTTCATTCTCCTTTGCACCAGGTTGGTCAGTACCAGTTGTTACTTCTTAGATGGCTGCGTGCTGGCTTTCAAAGCTCCAGGTGCCACTCACCAAAGTGGAGTACAGAACATCTTCTTTTCTTTTTTTTATTGTTATGATTGAGTGAAAATGTACATTCCCATATAAATTTGTGTACCCACCTATGTGCAGCTCCCACTGCTCTCCCTACCTGGTGACAGCACCCTCTTCCTCTCCATTCTATACATGTCATATCCTTGTAACAGTCTCATCTCCCCTTCTCTCCACCCTCTCCCCTGCCTCCAGTAAGAGGTCAGCAGGATGGCATCCTGTAGATGCATAGAACCATAAAGTACATACACAATATGGCCTCTCTGTCGCCAAGTCCAATCCATTCCTGTTCAAAGAGTTGACCTTCATTATGATTTATGGACAGGGGCAGCATCAGGACCAGGGGCCATGCTCCCAGGTGAACCCCGAGGCCCCTGGACCATCAGTTGTGGTCTTCTACTGGAGATCTCAGCATGCACCCCTTTTTATTCTTGCATTGCCAGTGACACTCAACCTTGTGAGCCCCATCACAGCTATCGCTGCTGGTGGCTGGGCACCATCTGGTTCTTCCACTCACGTGTCATTGTAGTCCCCCACTTGCCAGGGTCTCTCTGTCTTCTGGGTTCTGTCCCCCATGTCATTTTGGTCCTTGGTGAGTATCCGTTTCTGCTGAGTTGAGACCATTTGGTTTACCTCAGATGGCAGCTTGGCAGCTTTTAAGACCCTAGACACCACTCACCAGTGTAGGGTGCAGAAGGCTCTGTTAGCAAAGTGCTAGTTGTGCCACTTGACCTCAAATTCCCCTGAGAGCATGGTCTGCAGCCTCCTGCCCCAGCTACTCTGTCCTTGCAATATTGGGTTAAGATAGGAGAAGTAATCATGTTGGTGTCCATTTAAAATTGATCTTCTTTCTAATGTGTACTGTCAGTGATTTCACCCAACCCAATTTCTACCAACTAGCTGATCTATACCTCAACTCTCCCTCCCTCTTTCCCAACCCCTTGCAGCCATCAAAGAGTCTTTTCTTCTATGCATGAGTCTGTTTTTAAGTTCTTATCTTAGGGGTCTCATACAATATTTGTCCTTTTGTCTCTGACTACTTCACTCAGCATAATGTCCTCCAATTGAAACCAGGTTATAAAATGTTTCCTAAAGTCATCCTTGTTCTTTATCATTGTATAGTGTTCCACTGAGTATATATACCATAGTTTGCCTATCCATTCCTCTGTTGTTGGGCGTCTGGGTTGGTTCTATCTTTTTGCTGTTGTGGACTGTGCTACAGTAAACATTTGTGTACATGTATCAGTTGGTGTGAATGGCCTTGCTTCTGTAGGATATATTCCAAGCAGTGGAATTACTGGGTCAAATGGTATATCTATTTCCATCTTTTTAAGGAAGTGCCAGATTGCTTTCCAAAGAGGTTGCACCATTTTGCAGTCCCACCAACAGTGTAGGAGAGTTCCAGTTTCTCCACAGCCTCTCCAACATTTGTTGTTCTGTGTTTTTTGGATCATGGTCAGCTTTGTTGTGTTGAAATGGTATCTCATTGTAGTTTTGATGTGAGTTTCTTTATTAACTAATGATTGTGAGCATGTCCACGTGTGTGTTTTTGGCTGCCTAGATCTCCTTTGTAGAGAAGTGTCTGTCTCCTTTGCCCATCACTTAATTGGAATATTTATCTTATTGATATTTTGTAGTACCTTATAGATTATGGAGATCAGATGTCAGTGTGACATAGTTGCCAAATATTTTTTCCCATTCTGTATGTAGTCTTTTAATTCTTTTGATGAAGTCTTTGGATGAGCAAAAGTGTTTGATTCTTAGTAGTTCCCATTTGTCTATTTTCTCTTCTGTTGATTGTGCTTTGTTTATCAGATTTTTGAAGTCTGTCTGTGTTGTGTATTAAAACTTCAATTGTTGATCCTATTTTTTCTTGGGTGAGCTTTATCATTTTAGATTTGATATTTAGGTCTTTTATCCAGTTTGAGTTGGTTTTTGTATAAGGTGTGAGATATGGGTTTTGTTTCAGTTTATTGCAGATGGATATCCAGTTTGTTGAAGATTTTGCTTTTACCCCAGTTTAATGTCTTAGGGCCTTTGTTGAATATCAGCTGTTCATCTCTGGGGTCTCAGCTCTGTTCCACTGATCTGTCTGTCTCTTTTTGTACCAGTACCAGGCTGTTTTGACAACTGTGGCAGTGTAATAGGTTCTAAAGTTCTAAAATCAGATAGTGAGAGGCCTCCTAGTATGTTTTTCTTCATTAGTGCTTTACTTATCCGGGGTTTCTTCCCTTTCCAAACAGAGTTGGTGATTTGTTTCTCCATCTCATTAAAAAATGTCACAGGAATTTGTATTGGGATTGCATTATGTAAGTAGATTGTTTTGGTGTAAAATAGACATTTTCACTATGTTAAGTCTTCCTATCCATGAGCAGGGTAGGTTTCTCCATTTACATAAGTCTCTCTTAGTTTCTTGTAGTAAGATTTTGTAGTTCTCCATTATTTCTCTAGTTAGATTTATTCCTAGGTATTTTTATCTTCTTGGGAGCTATAGAAAATAGTATCGATTTGGTGATTTCTTCTTTAATAATCTCTGTTGGTATAAAGGAATCCTACTGACTTACTTATATGTACCTTTATCCTGAGATTGTGCTGAACTCTTTTATCAGTTTGAGTAGTTTACTTATAAATTCTTTAGGATTCTCTGCATATACAATCATATCATCCGTAAATAGTGGGATTTTTACTTCCTCTCTGCTGATACAGATGCCCTTTCTTCCTTGGTCTTGTCTAATTGCTCTGGCTAGAACTTCTAGTACAATGTTGAATAGAAGAGGTGAGAGTGGGCATCCTTGTCTAGTTCCTGTTCTCAAGGGGAATTGTTTCAGTCTCTCTCCCTTCAGGATGATCTAGGCAGTTGGCTTTGTGTAAGTGGCCCTTATTGCACTGAGGAATTTGCCGTGTATTGCTATTTTGCTGAGAGTTTTTAGCATGAATGGGTGTTGGACTTTATCAAATGCCTTTTCTACATCAATAGACAAAATCAGGTTATTCTTGTCTTTTGTGTTATTTATGTGGTTGATCACATTAATTGTTTTTCTGATGTTGAACCAGCCTTGGTGTCCCTGGTATGAATCCAACTTGGTCGTGATGAATTATTTTGTTGATATGTTGTTGTATTCTATTGGCAAGTATTTCATTGAAGAGTTTTACATCTAGATTCATTAGTGATACTAGTCTGTAGTTCTCCTTTTTTGTTGGGTCTTCCCCTGGCTTTGGTATCAGAGTTATGCTGGCTTCATAGAATGAATTGGGGAGTATTCCATCCCTTTCTATGCTGTGAAATACTCTTGGTAGTATTTGAAATGACTTCTCTAAAAGCTTGCTAGAATTCTGCGGTGAAGCCATCTGGGCCAGGGCTTTTTTTGGTTGGTAGTTTTTTGATGACTTTTTCAATATCTTTCTTTGTGATGAGTTTATTAAGTTGTTCTGCTTCACCTTGTGATAATTTTGGTAGGTGGTTTGAATCTAAGAATCTGTCCATTTCCTCTAGGTTTTCGAATTTGTTAGTATTCTGTTATGATATTTTTAATTTCTGTTGGATCTGTTGTGACATCTCCGACCTCATTTCTTATTTGGGTTATTGTTTCTTTTTCAGTTTTTCTTTAGTAGGTTTGGCCAGTGGTTTGTCTATTTTGTTGATCTTTTCAAAAAACTTGCTTTTGGTCTTTTCACTTTTTTTCAATTGTTCTTCTGTTCTCTAATTCATTTAATTCTGCTCTGATCTTTATGATCTGTTTTCTTCTGATGCCTGAGGGGTCCCTCTGTTGTTCTTTCTCTGTTTGTTCAAGCCGTAGGGTTAGTTTTTTGGTTTGGGTTCTTTCTTGCTTCCAGATGTGTCCATTTATAGAGATAAACTGACCTGAGGACTGCTTTGGCTGTATCCCATAGATTCTGGTAAGAAGTGTTTTCATTCTCATTGGAATCCATGAATTTCTTTATTTCGTCCTTGATTTCTTCTATAACCCATGGCTTTTTGAGCAAGATGTTGTTCAGTTTCCATGAGTTCCACTTTCTATCTGTGTTTTTTCCGCTGTTGATTTCAACTTTTATGGTTTTATGGTCTGAGAAGATGCTTTGCAGTAAATCAATGCTATGGATTTTGTTGAGATTTGCTTTATGTCCTAACACATGGTCTATTCTGAAAAATGTTCAGTGTGCACAGGAGAAGAAAGTGTAGTTGTCTGCTGATGGATAGAATGTTCTGTATATATCGATGAGGTCTAATTGGTTAATTGTGGCAATAAGATCTTCTTTGTCTTTACTGAGGTTTTTTCTAGACGATCTGTCCAATATTGAGAGTGGAGTGTTGAAATCTCCCACTATTATTGTGGAGTGATCTATCTTGTTTTTGAGTGTAGTCAGTGTTTCTTCAATACATTTCGGTGCTCTTAGTATTGGCTGCATAAATATTTAATACTGTTTTAAGTCCTGCTTGTGTATTGAACCTTTCAGCCATAAATAGTGTCCATCCTTGTCACAATAAGCCACAGTGGTGGATTTTATATTAAAACCTATTTTATCTGAGATTAATATTGTTACACCTGCTCTTCTTTGTGTATTGTTAGCTGGATACATATTCTTCTGTCATTTAATTTTAAGTTTGTTCATATCTTTAAGTCTAAGGTGAGTTTTTTGTAAGCAGCACATGGACGGGTTGTGTCTTTTGATCCAGGATATCACTCATTGTCTCTTTACTGGAGCATTCAGTCCATTCACATTTAAGGTAATTATTGATATGTATGTGCTTAGTGCTATCATTGTGATAAGTGTGTTTTTGTGGTGTTTTCTCTGTTGTTCTTACTCATCTGTTCTGGGATGTTCTTCTTTATGAGTTGATTTTTCACCTTCTTCAGTGTTGATTTTCTAGTTGTTGAGACTCCTGAATTACATTTCTTGATTTGATATGTTACATCTTTATTGTGTTTTGTGGTTACCCCTATGGTCCCCCTTAATCATCTATGTTTAAACCCAATGTTAACTACTGCAAGTCTTATTAACTTCCTCTCCATCTGGAAGGACTATGACTGTAATACATCCCTCTTTTTAGTATGATGACATCATAGTTTTCATGATATGATCACTAGTTCATTTCTTTTTAATATTATAGCTTTGATTGAGTTTGGAGCTTTCCCTCACTGAGTAGGTTTCTGGATGATGTGTCCTTTATTTCCTCCTAAAATACAAAGTTAATGATTTTGTTCTTCTAAGCGAAGAGCTGCTTTCAGTATTTCTTGTAGCTTTGGTTTGGTTTTTACAAAGTCTCTGAGTTTCTGTTTATCTGCGAATGTCTTAATTTCATTTTCACATTTGAAAGATAGTTTTTCAGGATAAATAATTCTTGGTTGAAAGTTCTTCTCTTCCAAGGCTTTGAATGTGTCATCCCATTGTGTCTGTGCCAACATCACTTCTGCTGAGTAATCAGACAAAAACCTACTGGGTTTTCTCTGAATGTTAGCTTTGCTTTGAGTTTCGCTGCCTTTGAGAGTTTCTGCTTATGTTTCATTTTGTTAAGCTTAACTATAGTATGTCTTGGAGTCTTTCTTTTGAGATCTATACTGAGTGGTGTTTGGTATACATCTTGGATATCTATATTCTCTTCTTTCATAACTTCTGGGACATTTTCTGTCATCAGCTCAGCCACAGTACTCTGTGTTCTCAGGGTCCCACCTTGTTCAGAAACTCCAGTTAATTGTAGATTGTTCCTCTTAATAGAGCCCCACATGCTGCTTAATGCTTCTTCATTTTTTTATTTTTTATTTTTATTTCTTTTTTCTGATTTCTCCTCATAGATGCTGGAGTCAGTAGCTCTGTCTTCCAAGTTAGAGATTCCATTTTGCATTTGTTCAATTCTGTTTTCTTGGCTTTGGATTGAAATTTCTGTCTCTTTGATTTTGTTAATTTCAGAGTACTGGTGTTCCATCAGATTGAACAGCTTGTTTGATTTTTCATTTTTCTCTGCTGCATTTTGTGTAAGGTCTATGAGGGCTCTATATATAATCCTTTTGTTCTCATCCTCCGATAGTTTCAGAAAGGCTTTCTTTGTTTGGGAAGTTCTTTAGTTCTTTCTTTTGGGGGCCTTCTGAAGCCATAGGTGAATTCTTAATGATTTTTGTCCAAACTTTGTTGCTTTTTGGGCATCTGGGAAGTTGCTTTGTTTCTCCAGTGTTACCATAACAGGTCTAAAAGTTCAGTCTGAAAAGGAAGTTGATCACCAGACATCTCTGTGTGCTCCAGTGACTGGACTTAGTGGTATCTCTGGCATAGTAGGCTCCACCTCCTGATTGGCAAAGACACCACTCTACTTATAGAGTCACTGGGGGGCCATCAATTGACCCTATAATGTGAGAGCTGGCCAAATAAGTGTCTGTGTACAACCCCAGATGCTGTGAACTAGTTAAAAATATGGAAAGGCTTCTGCCCTGTCATTGTCTGGTGGCCACTGTTCGAAAGACTGCTTTTCTTTTGGAAAAATGCACTCTGGGCAGGCACTGCCTCCTTGCCTAGGAATTAGGACCAGCTGAGGTCTCTGTATGAGTAACTCTGCCTCCTTGACAATCAAGATGGCATCCTGCACAAGCTCTCCTGCTAGCTGCTGGAATAGGCTATTCAATGGCAGAGATGAGGGGAGAGAAGCCAAAAGTGCCCAAGTGCACAGATTCTCAAAATGTAGAGACTCCACTCGCTGATCCCCTCAGTAGTGCATCCGAGTCCTGCCACTTGTGAAGCCTCAGCTGCTGGCCAAGATGAGAAAAAAAAAAGTTAAAATGGCGAGTTACCTTCAGTCTGCCAGAAACAAGGGAGGGAGTTGACGAAAGAAAAGAAGTTTCCTGCTCAGTGGTATGTAGTCCAAATAGGCAGCCCTATGCCGTGTCCTAGGTTTCACTAGGTGTCCAGAAGCCTCCATTTAATCATCAAGTCAGGCCTGTGTTTAGTCTGCCGTCTTGACTCTGCCCCTAGAACATTTTCTTAATAAACTTTGTTATACTGGTTAGCCTATATGTCCCCTGAAACCATGGGCCCCAGGCTCCTGCCCTTGCTACTCTGTCCAAGAGGAGGTAACTCTTGAGGAGAATCTTGAAAGATGAGTTTTTCCAGGCAGATGATGGCAATTGGGCTAAAAATTATAGGTCATCCATATATGTTGAAACCATGAGACTAGTGGAGATCACTCAAGGTGAACATACAAAGTAGAAAAGAAAGTGTGCCAAGGACTAGTGCTGCTTATTTAACAAAACATGGGACTTTACTGTGTGCCACTGGCTTTTGTTTAATTCATTTCATCATCTTAATAGCTCTGTGAGACAAGTTCTGTTGTTTCCTTAATTCCACAGAGGAAGAAACTGAGGCCTGGTGTCATGCAGCTAGAGAGTGCAGAGCTAGGATTTGGACCTAGAAAATCTGGCTGCAGAGTTGGTGGACTTGGCCACCATAGGCTCTGCTGCCTGTTAGTTTGAGAGATACCAGGTCTATAAATGCCTCATGTGGATGTCAAATTGTCTGTGAAAAGCATGCCTTGATTTGTTCCTTGTGGCTGCCTCACTTGCTTGTAGTCTCTACTGGTCTAACTGTCCTCTAATCAGAATGAAAAGACCGCTGGTAAAGGGTATCTTTGTATACATCAAGGTCACAGTATCATCAAAAATCACATCTGGAACTGTATGATTTCCATGTTTGGGAAGTATGTGCCTTGAGATTGGTAACTGCCTACAAAAATAATAATAAAGTTTTAGTCATGTTTACTCTTGCTTACTCATGTTACTCTTGGTAGTTTCTCTGTTCTATGGAAATGCCTGTGTTTAGTTAACATAATATTAGAGGAATGAAGAGGGGGATGTATGTACCTAACAGTGCTAAAACCTTGGCATAAACAAGTGATGAAGGTATATGTGGAAAGGGTAGTGAATGAGGACAAAGCTAGAGACAAGATACTGATAGAATACTGATATTGTCTGGGAAAACTGATACCACAAACCTGAAGTACAGTTTTACCTGAAGAAAAGGCAGGAAATTAAAGGAAAAACAAATTTGCTTCCTCAGGTGATCCAGTGGATTAAGGAAAGCTTGACTTAGGTGAGAGGAAAAGTAGTACTTGTAAGAGAAGAATCTGTAAACTAGATTTGTTGGATGGAAAAATGTAGAACAAAGCAATTGCTAATGAACTTAAGCTGAATATTTTTGAGCACCTACATTACTATAGGACTCTATATAGCCAGAAGGAACCTTAGAGATGTTTTCTCTAACTGTATAGCAGTATTGTTTAGTAAGAGCAAGCTTTGCTTTATTTTACTGTATATATTGGATTTGAGGGTAAGTAAAGCCCTTAAAAAGAGGGGGTCCTGTTCCTGTTTTTAAGGGTTTGGAAGTTGTCTACTCTTAACTCCTTTTTGTGCTGATGAAAAAACTGAAGCCTAGAAAGATTAAATTGAAATTTGGCCCATGCTCGTTGGAGATCATGATTCTCTGAAATTTTCAACCCAGGGTTTATTAACACTGACGCATAATTAATTCACTCACAATTAAGGTTATCACCTAGTGTGGTTTGGAAAATCATAGTTCTGAGTCTGTGTCCCAGCAGATATTCCTCATGTGTTAAAGTAGGTAGTTTGAGCTCTGAATTGAAGTGGTTGAATGCTGTGGTACCTGCTTACTGAGACTTTTTTTTTTTCTTTTGAAAGGGGGATCACTTTGTTTCGTCCTTCACATTTGATTAACAAGTTTGAGGATAAGACTGTGGCATATGTGGAACAAAAAATGACCAGTGGCAAAATTAAAAAATTTATTCAGGAAAACATGTGAGTATACTTCTTTAAGAAGAGCTATCTTTTGGCGTAAATAACTTGGTTTAAGGGATTGTAATACTATTAAGGTATATATTAAAGTATAGTAGTGCTTATGGGCACTAGAGCTCCTCTTATGGTCCTGTAAACAGTATATTGCTCAATACTTATCCTAATTATTGAAAATTTCTTTCCTTTGCAAGTTCTATCAGTCATTTTGTGATAATTTGTTAATATTTTCTGATAATTCTTTAATATAGCCATACACCTGCTAATTTTGATAATGGATTATTTTATTTCAGTTTTGGGATCTGCCCTCACATGACAGAAGATAATAAAGATTTGATACAGGGCAAAGACTTACTTGTCGCTTATTATGATGTAGACTATGAAAAGAATACTAAAGGTTCCAACTACTGGAGAAACAGGTAATTAGAAGTTGGGTTTCCCCTTTGTAAAACAAGTTTACTAGTGTGTAAACAGTTCCTCCAGACTGTCCTGTTATGATGTGTGATATGAGAGCACGTAAGCATGGGAACAGTTTACTTCCAAAAAACTGCATTTGAATCCATAAGGACAAATGATAAGCTGTTTCTGAAATCTATTGGGCATATCTTTGCCTTATGACTGACTTATAGCTAACCGTGACAGAAGGTATAAAAGTGATATGAAATGTCCCGGTGACACCATACCTACTTGCCCATTGAGACTCTCAGTGTATTTTATTCTAAGTTTTCAGGTCAGTTATTTTGCATGCAATAAATAGATATACAGTGATATAGCAAGATTCAGTGGAAATGGACCATTTGATCAGTCTACCAATTTGGCAGTGAAGTTCTTTAAAACATTGGAGTATACAATCCTGTGTTAATGTTCACAAATGAAGTTTAGACTGATTTCAGATGGCTGCATAGACTGTAGAACTTAGTCTTAGCTTTCTTTGGTTGGAAAAGTGCTTTACCATGCTGTTATAATCTCAGCACAAATATCTGATTTCCCACAGAGTGATGATGGTTGCAAAGAAATTTCTGGATGCTGGACACAAACTCAATTTTGCTATAGCTAGTCGAAAAACCTTTAGTCATGAGCTTTCTGATTTTGGCTTGGAAAGCACTACTGGAGAGATCCCTGTGGTTGCCATCAGAACTGCTAAAGGGGAGAAGTTTGTTATGCAAGAGGAGTTCTCGTGAGTTGCGGATTTTCTTGGGTTTGGGATTCTGATTCTTCAGGAAAATTTCAAAAACTTTTACACTGCTGAGGATTTACAAAGAATATTGGAATGTAAAGATGGGTCTTCCAGTCAAGACTATGACTGTCATTGTTTATTAATTTAATTATGAATACTTCGGAGGCCATGATCCTTGATGAATTTAGCAAACTAATGAAAGGATATTAGCTTGTGATGTTTGCATGATTGTTTCCATCCCACCATTAGAAGTAGCAAACAGAAGATTGGAAGCCTCTTTAGAGACTGATGTAGTTTCAGATCACCTCAACTCCTTCCCATCCCTACAGATGGAAAACTACAGTGTAAAGACATTGGCCTAAAGTAAATGCAAGGAGGTGGAAAGCTCTTAAGACTCCCAACATAAAAATTTTATCATTGTATTTTAAGATTTGGCAGATCAAGGTGGAAGAGAAAATCTTTGAGAGCCAAATTGTAAAAGAAAATACTGTAAATAGGCATCTTCTTCAAAGTAAGACCTGATTCTGCAAAAATAAATCTCCAGAAGGGCAATGTTTTCCTCCTTATCTAACCTTTTTCTTTTCTTTTTTAAATTATTTTTTGTTGTTGACAATATACGCTGCAGAACATTAATTCATTCAACAATTTCTACATGTTCAGTTTAATGACATTGATTACATTCAAGTAGAGCAACCATTCTCACCCTTATTTTCGAGTTGTTCCGCCCTGTTAATATAAACTCACTGCCCCATGAGTTTCCTATCTAGTATTTGGAGTTACTGTTACCAGTTTGATCTCATCTTCCCTGAGCTTTCTAACCTACAAAAAACACACTAACTAGAAATTGGAGGTGTTTGGTTTCTTTGTTCAGTCAGTAGTTTTGCATATTGTGGTGAATAAGAGCCCATCTTTTAATATTCGTCCTAGTCTTGAAATTGAAGCTAAAATACATAGATTCTATTCTAAGATACTGCTTTTAATGGTCTCTGCGGTGAGAGTAAATAAAGAAACTTGACCCTTGCCTTTCCATCTCTAGGCGTGATGGCAAGGCTCTTGAGAGGTTCTTGCAGGATTACTTTGATGGCAGCCTGAAGAGATACTTGAAGTCTGAACCTATCCCAGAAAGCAATGATGGGCCTGTGAAGGTAAGGTGCTCAGAGCCTTGTCACACTCACAGCAGTTGCCCATTATTTCTTTATTCCACAGTAGTATTGGGCCTAAGTAAAGACTGTATTGACTATCTTTTTTTAATTTGGCCTTACCTCCCTGACTCATATAAAAACATTGGTAGACCTTATAATGTTCAGTAGGGGGATGTCCTAATTATCTGTTGCTGCTACAACAAGAATAACACTAGTGCATGGCTTTAACAAATAGAGGTCTTATTAAGTTTGTTCACTCATAGTTTAGGAAGCTGGAAGTGTGCTCACTCCAGAGGGAAGGCTTTCTCTATCAGCTGTGGGGGAAGGTTCCTAGGAGCTTCTTAGTGCAGAGACCCCAGGTCATAAAAACACCTAGTTCTTCATTCTTGGGCATAAGTTCCCCTTGTCTCTGTGCTCAATTGTCTCTTGTATCTCAGAAGAGATTGCGTCAGATACAAGCTTATCTAGTAGGTGGAGTCCTGCTTGATTAACCTAACTGCCTCTGAACCTGCTTCACTAATACAGACGTAGGATTTACAACACCTAGGGAAGTCACGTCAGATGACTAAATGGTGGACAGTCACACAATACTGGAAATCATGGCCTAGTCAAGTTGACACATTTTGGGGGAACGCAGTTCTATCCATATGGGGTTGGGGGCAGGTAATAAAACCTTATAGAGTTTCCTGATGTTACTTTTATTAAGGCTTAATTGCCCTTTAGAATAGAACAAACTATCCCTGTCTTAGTCATCTAGTGCTGCTTTAACAGAAATACCACAAGTGGATGACTTTAAAAAGAGAAATTTGAAGCACACAATGTTGAGTCCTTGTAGCAACATGAGTAAAAGAAGGATGCAGCTCAAGAACTATACCAAAAGACCACAACTGATGGTCTGATGGCCTGGGGGATCCCCTAGGTACGTAGCCCCTACACTTGATGCTGCCCCTGTCCAGAAAACACTACTGAGGTCAACTCTTTGGACAAAAATGGACTGGACTCAGGGACACAGTGTGACCATATGGTGTGTGTACTTTGTATTTCTATACATGTATAGGATTCTGTCCTACTGGTCTCTTTCTACATGGGAGAAAAGAGGGTAGAGAGGAGGAGACAGGGTGTGACAAGTGTAAAATGAAAAGGAGGAGTGTGCTGTCACCAGGCAAGGAGAGCAGGAGGAGCTGCAGAAAGGCAGGCATGCAAAATTAATTTTGATTGTATACTTTCACTTCATAAAAAAAAAGAGAAATTTTATTTTGTCACAGTCCAGTAGGACAGAAGTACAAATTCATTGTGTCAGCTCCAAGAGAATACTTTTTTCTGCCTGCTCTGGAGGAAAGTCATTGTCATCAACCTTCCCCTGGACTGGAAGCTTTTAAGGTGCAGGGACCGTAGTCCTTTCCAAAGGACATGCTCAGCTCCTGGTATTGCTTTCTTTTTTGATGGTGTGCGATCCCCAAAACACTCTGCTAGCTTCAAGACACGAAACAATCTTAGCTGTTGAGTCCTGCCTCACCAAAGGCAACTGCAGCCCATCCTCCCTCTTAACATTGTGAAAGACTGGCTTTACAAAATAAAGGAACATTACAAGATACTGAGAATCATGGCCCAGCCTAACAGTCACACACATTTTGGGGGGAAAACAGTTTAATCCAAGACAATCCCTAAGAACAGGAGTTAGAGATTATTCAAGGAAGGATTGGGTAGCACTTGTATTTTCTCTGACTTCCTAAACTTAGTTTGACAGGGAACAGACATGAAAGTAAATTGGTTTCTGGGGGAATGCCAGCAATCTAGTAGTCTTTAAATGTGACTGTGGGTTTTCATGACTCATATTCAGCGGCACCACATATTTGAGTGGGATTAGGTCCAGAGATAAATACAGTTCATGAACTTATCCTTCATATGCCTTACCCACTAGAGAATCTTCTGTGTTTTCCAGGTAGTGGTAGCAGAGAATTTTGATGAAATAGTGAATGATGAAAATAAAGATGTGCTTATTGAATTTTATGCCCCTTGGTGTGGTCACTGCAAAAATTTGGAGCCTAAGTATAAAGAACTAGGAGAAAAGGTAAGTCTGAACCCTATTCTGAAGTTAATATCAGAACCAGAAATTAGTCTGGATTATGGATTATGCCCTGTGTTTAAAGTGTCCAAGGGTTTCTGAATTTTGGTAATGGTTTATATGAATCCATTATTTCTTCCTTCTTAAAATATTCTGCATGACCCTCATGATTTCTTACTCAGGTCAGGTAAGTTTACAGATGAGTCTTAGTTGTAGGAGCCAAGAGATGCTTTATGTTCTGATTTGATGAAGTGTCCCTCAGTCACTGAAAACCTGACATTGAAATATCTAACCTTCTATTAACAGCTCAGCAAAGACCCAAATATTGTCATAGCCAAGATGGATGCCACAGCCAATGATGTGCCTTCTCCATATGAAGTCAGAGGGTAAGGAGATTAAAAAATTAGAGTATCTGGGCATTTCATAGGGAAAAAAAATAAGGAAACCATTTCCCTACTGGACGTGGTTTTGGAATACTTCATATTCTGAGTATGGGCCAAACTAAACTGCTGGTGCTTTCTGTACTGTGGACCCACATAACTGCCACAAGTTTTATGAGGTCTCACATTCTTAAGTTTTGATAGGATGTAGCTTAGCCATTGATGTAGATAGTGGTAGGTTAGATTAGAAACGATGAGCAGAAGTTCCTGTCAGAAACAGTTTTTGGGGACGTATATGTCAGATTTATTTTAGAACCTGAAATTAATAAATCCCTTTTCTCTTTTCATACTTTTAGCTTCCCTACCATCTACTTCTCTCCAGCCAACAAGAAGCTCACTCCAAAGAAATACGAGGTAAAGTGCATTGTTCCATCTCCCCATAAACACACACACACCCTTGTACTTACCCAGTTCTATTTGAGTTTATTAAACTGGAAGTTCTTTCAGTTCTTACAGTCACTATATCTGACTACTGATGAACTTAAAGGAAAGAAATGTGTCACTATTCCTGTAAAGACTTAACAGCCTTGGAAAAAATATGGGCTATTTCTCCTCTGTCCTGTAGGGTTACGGAGTTGGAATCAATGACAGCAGTAAGCTTTTATAAACTCAGAAGTCTTCCTGTTGGGGGAAAAAAATCTAAAGTTCTAAAAAAAAAAAAAAAGCTATTATTCAGAGTAATCTTTCTGTTTTCAGGGTGGCCGTGAATTAAATGATTTTATTAGCTACCTACAGCGAGAGGCTACAAACCCCCCTGTAATTCAAGAAGAAAAGCCCAAGAAGAAGAAGAAGGCACAGGAGGACCTCTAAAGCAGCAGCTAAACATACCACTTCCTAAAAGGACTCTTCCACCTGAGATGGGGGACCCACTGGGGAGGCCTTGGACCCACATGGGATTATTCGAAGAGGACAGAATGGCTATCATCTGAGTCCTGTTGAATTTTCTTAGCTGCACTGTTTATGGAAACACCAGGACCAGTTTATGGTTGTGGTTTTGGGAAAAATTATTTGTGTTGGAAATGTGGGGGTGGGAGGGGTTGAGTTGGGGGTTATTTTCTAATTTTTTTTGTACATTTGGAACAGTAACAATAAATGAGCCCCCTTTAAACTGTCTTTTTCCACAGGGTGGAGAACCAGGGGTTCTCTAGACCAACACTATCCAGTGGATTTTCTGTAGTGATGCCTATGTTCTGTCTAGTACACACAGCCGTGGAGCACTGAAAAAGGGCCAGGAAGACATTTTAAATTTTTAGTTTATATTTAAGTAGCCACGGCTAAAGCTAGTGGCTACTATATTGCTCAGTGCAGCTCAAATAACTGGGTTCAGTGCTATTCTGAATCTGGGTTTCACCTGTCTTTGTATCCTTGCATGTTTATTGCTCAAGCCCCTAGCCTTATTATTAGAGCAGATGAGGGACCTTTCCTACTGGCTGTTTCTGGCCCTACCGATGCCCCAGAGATGAGCTGCTGTTTGTCCTTGCTCTGCAGCTGAGCTTATTATGTGTGTTTACCTCTCCCAAGGGCTACTGTCTGCCTGCATGCCCTGCATGGCGTGGCCTTGGGTTGAGGTTGCTTCCAAACTGTTTCAGGAATTGTTGGCATTATTGGATGTAGCGCTCTCTTAAAACCCAGGGAACCAGGAAAGGCAGTATTATATACTTTCTTCAGCAACAATGTGGAATAGAACTGGAGTGGGCTCCCATTTTCCTCTTCATTTTTGCCAGTAAAGCCAAAACCTGTTGTCATAATTCAGTCAAAAGATACCTCCAGATAGGATCCCTAATTTTACGTAGTACTATAAACACTTGAGAACTTGATTCCTACTATAATCACCACTTGTCGGTTATAAGATGGATTTGATAGGCCATTTGTAACAAAATGTTTATCAGAATTGTCCACAGAGCTTTGAAAGTACACCTGCATCATTTATCTTGGAGATTCTAATGCAGAAGACCTCAGCTGAGGTCTTGTTCACCAGAATGGGTCAGATGTTCAGCCAGGCACAAGAATGCCTTGGAATGTTTAACAAGAGCATATAAACTTGTACAAAGGACACAGAAGCAGTTTGAAGTTTTTAGTCTTGTATGTAAGAAAATTCAGTACATAGGTAACTCCCAAGCCCTTTCCCTTCAGTAAGATAGCAATCCCCGTTACATTCATGTGTGTTACAGGTTTCCTTAGTTTGTTACCAGTAGCTCTGTATCATTTCCTTAAGGAGGCTACCAGGTTAAATTGACTTAGTTTGTCTAAAAGCCTCTAGATAACTTGTCCTGGAAATGGTCATTTCTCAGGAATTTTGGTAATTTATTTTACTGAACCAGCCATGAGGATGCCAACCCTCTGCTACTTTTGGGCACATCTGGAGAGTCTCAGACCTGTGCCCAACCCTAAAAATTAAAATATGGCAACAATGGAAATCAAACTTCAAGAAACTATACCAACTCTCTACTTGCCACTGTGGACTCAAGTCAGCAATAAAAAAAAAAGACAGTTGCACTCAGTTGAAAGCTGCTTTGTTCCTTCATATTTCTCACTGGGCTTTAGCTGCCCTTATTCTTTTCCCCAAACTCCAAGATGAGGTCTTTAATGTGGGATAATTTCTGGTGCAGGTACTCACAGCGACGTTTATCTTCCCTGTAACTTGGGTACCGCTGCCGAGAAAAAAAAACATGTCAAAAATAAAAATCCTCATTCCTATCTTCTTGCTACTGCCCCCAGACCTTGTCTTACCTTCCTGAACTTTCTATATTCCTTGACTATCTTATCTTCCAGTACCTGAAACAAAAGAAATGCTAGCACAGAATACAACTTTGAGAAGCTCCAGTTCACTTAGAAAGTAATTTCCCTTCTGTTAACTACTGTGTGATACCAACTGATCTTTCAGAATGGGCTTGGTTGTCACCTTACTGAACAAATGCAGGGTTAGTAAGAGTAAGTGGAAGTTAAGGGCCAACAGAATTCTCGCTGTCCATGGTGGAGACTCAGGTTCATTTCCCTGTCAGTACTCCCAAGAGCAGCCACCACATGGGTCAGCGAAGACTTGCATGTTGCTGATGCTGAAGAGGTTTCAACAGCTTCCAGATTGAGAATGACTACATAGAAACATCTCATAATCTACCGAAAATCATGGTCAGTGAAAACCCTATATAGATCATAATGGTCCGACCCTAATGTGATTGGGGTCACAGAGAGGGGGGGGGACAACTTGATGGCAGCTAATAAGAGCAGTGTCAGTAGAGCCTGAAAACCAGTATAGTCCAGTCCTTACTTTATGTTCAGGAGTTCCTCGCTGAACTTGCTTGATCTCTGTTCCCAATTCTATGAACCGCTGGCTGGCAGCTCCAACACGAGCATGTAGGATCCGATATTCAGCATAATCTGTCTCAAAGTCCTGCTCATACGCATGTTGTTGCTCTGCACTGTGGATGGCTCCATAGTGCCTGCCAGGGACAGAGTTACCTTCTGTTGCATTGTCCCTCAGAACTCCCAACCCCCAGGAAGTTTTACCCTAATATAAGGGGAGGAAAACCTGGGCATTATATGCACAAAGCATGATGAAAAACGAAATGACGGGACTCACAGGAGGTAGTCTGGTACCTCTTCAGGACTTGGGGATTCAGAATCTGGGAAGGAGGCCAGAAGACACAAAAGCGATTTTAGGTATTTTTTTCCCTACTGTGGCAAATTTATGCTCCTCTCAACTCACCTGCTTGAACTGAGGGACTGTCATCCAGCCTGGGGCCCATGTCTTCATTGTCTTGTTCCCACTCTTCCTCTTGTAAGTCCTTACTGGTCAGCCCTTGTAGGGGACTTGATGCGAGAGACAGGACTCTGAGCCTCTTCTGTTTTAGTTCTATGGTAGCTGCAGATGCCGGGCGTTTCTGTTGGGGGAGATAGCTGTTATACACACAGTACACCAGTATCCTATCATCCTGCCCTCAAAAACACCTTCCACATAATGAACTCTGGAAGCTTCAAAATAAGGGCTCCTTGTTTGTTTAATTACAACCTGACTAGACAAAAGTCACTTTGAAAAGTCCTTGCTGTTCACAACTTACCTTGTCCAGATGTTTCTCACTGGCAGAGGAAGGCAGTCTCTGATCAGGCTCTCTGTTTGGAAGATGAGTCTGGTTCCTAGGATTTGCAGACAGGGAGCTAGAGAGAGGAGTAGGGTAGGGGGAGTGGTTAGATCTCATTACAATATTTTAGAGTGAGGTTCCAAAGGGAGACAATGCCAGGGCCTCTTGGGTTAGCCCCCCCCTACTCCAAGTACCTCACTTTCCATTGTGCCCTGTGTTCCCTGGAGGATCCTGGGAGTGACTGTCCTTGGTTTCTTGCCAGCCTATCTGGCACCTGGCAGGAAAAGCAGTTAGGGGTACTTGACTTCCTGGGCATTAGGCTTTGCCCCCTTTATCCCCAGCTTCTTGCCGTTTCTGGCCTCTACCTCTTCTAGTGCCACCTGTGGCTGTGATAATGTGTCCTCTTCAGGGTCCTCTCCTGTGTTCTGCCAGCTCCCTGGATCTCTAGCTTCCTTCAGGATGTGTTCCTGCACTAAAGATGGTGCTGGGAGAGAATCCATGGCCGCCCAAACGGTGAGGCGTCCCTTGAGTGGGCCCAGACAGTGGAGGCAGCTAGACCCAGATCTGGAGGCCGATGGTGAAAAAAACAGGAGACTGGAAAACTTTCAAACCGTTTTTCTACCCCTCCCTCCCCCGACTCCATGCCACTCACCCCACTTTCCAAAAACCATTGTTACCACTTGTTCACACTTACCTGCTCAACCTCTGGTACACAAGGTCCAAGCTACCAGCGGGACCGTCCTGGCCACACTGGGACACTATGAAGGAAAACAGGCAGGACCAGCCAGGACCTGGAAGCCTCAGATACTGAAGGTAGAAGGAGACAGTAAACCCCATGAAGCCAGTCCCTCCCAATCCTGCCAACGCCACTCCCCTCACCAACCTTGCACAGATGAGTCCCCCGGGGCTTGTTAGCATGCCAGGTGCCTCTGGGCCTGAGTTCCCCGGGAGGCCCAGACCGCACAGCCCCCTCAACCACAGCCTCCTGGGACCACAGCACCAGAAGTCCCCCGGCCCTACTCAGGGCTCGGTTCTCAGAACTTCCTCAGACCGTGACTGCTAATACTCACTGGCCCTGAACGCCCCGACCCTGACTGTGTCGCCCTGAGTCTGTTGTGGCTCACCCACCTCCCTCACACACCCAAGACCCGCACTTACCCCGCGGTTGCCCTGGAAGGCGATCACTGGCCGTACCTATGGGAAGAGCACCAACACGAGTTTGAGCTCCCGTGAATCATCCTCAGGAATAGACGTCGGGGACCGGAGCATCCACCTTGCAGGCATCCACTGGAGGGGTGAAGAGGCTGGAGCCTGCAGATGTCACTTCCCTCTCCAGGTCCCTTCACCAGGGTTGCCGCCCGGCACCGATTGTCCCGAAGAGTAGGGGCAGGGGAAGATGGGGTAGGGGTCAGCCCACCTGTTGCCGCTGACACTCTTGCAAAGCCCGCAGCGCCGGGTGGTTGAGTCTGAGCAGAAAGAGGCTGGTCTGGGCAGCGGGGGAAGAGCAGAACCGCAGTTTCCCACTCAGAGTTAGATCGGGTCCCTCCATGAGAACGCAAGGCAGACCGGGGCCACTAGCAAGCGCCACCACCGCCACCTCCTCCGCTCAGGGCTTGACTGTCGCCCGTTGCCCAGCGCGTCCCGCCCTCCGCCAGGACCCCGCCTCCCAACCAGCACGGCCCCGGAGGTTTCCCAGCCGTGTGGGCGGTGCTTCACACTTCCGGACCTCTCTCCCACCGCCGCGGCTTTTATTCGTGTTGGGGCTCAAACAAGGAGAGCCCAGTTCCAGAGACACAGTATCTGCGGCCAGCTTCGGACCCCTCACCTAGAGCTCCAGTTCCGCCTCTTTCTCCAGCCAGTCTGCACTGGTAGTTGCCGTCTCTAAGTAATGCTGAACGTGGCAGCCCTTTTAGCGTTTCAGCCTCAGAGGGTCCGGGAGAGAGGACCTGGTTGCTGGTAGGAGTCAGTCCACGGCGCCTCAGAGGTCTTGAGCCCCAAGGGGCAGGAGGATGGCGGGACCCTAATCATGTCCCGCGTGTTCCGCTGTGAACCTGGAGCAGGTTTCTGACCAAGACTGGAGAGGCTGCCAACCCCTGTGGGTGTGGTGGTAACGTTGAAACGTGGCTATCAAGGGCTGGAACGAGAAAGGCTGGAGGGGTGGGGGTGAAGATACTGCAAGAGAGTCGCAGGGCAGAGGGGAGGGACAATTCTCATCTCCCGGCCTGGACAGACTGTGAGTGGATGAGAAAGGGAGCTGGCCCGCTACCTCAGGAGGTACCATAAAGTCGCCAGGCACTTCTGACGTCCAGAGTCTGGCTCAAGGGTACCCCAGGACCAGTCTCTGGCTGGCCCTGGGGCCCTCCACTATTCGGATATGTTTCCTAAGAGCTCTGATGTTTCTGTCTTCTTAAACAGTATCCACTCTGCAAAATCCCCGGACGTACATAAAAGCAGATCGCTTTAATTCCAAATCAAATCACCCACACATTTGTCAAAGCTCATCACATAGTACACTTATTATGTATTTTACTGTACGTGAAGCATACCTCAACAAATTTTTAAAATTCGTGCAATAGTGCTTCAACAACACATATGCTAAAACTGGAATGATACAGAGATTTGCATGTCGCCTTCCCAAGGAGACACACAAACTCATGATGTGTCCCACGTTTTTGTGAAATCTGACCCCCTCCAAGGGGGGGAAAAAATCAATAAACCTCTGACTCCAACCATCTGCTCAGGCTGTCTGCTTCTGTGGATGACAGCTTACAAATTTGATGAACAGATGTGGGGATGAGCAAAGCTGGTGTCCCAAGCCACCTCCTCTTTTCATATGACATCTGTGGTGTTTTGTAGGTTTTCCAGGATTTTAACTCAACGAGGGGACTCTCAAAGGTAAAAATATCAGAAGCAGCAGGGAAGAGCAGGCTGTAAGCTCAGGAGATTTGGGGAAGATAGGGAGGGAGGGACCTAATATTTGTTGTATCCCTATGTGTCAGGAATTTTGTGTCACTTAATTCCTACAGTAACTTTTTAGAGTAGGTGTTTTATCCTCCCTCATTTTTCAGTCATTCAACAGATATTTATTCAGCACTTACTCTGTGCCAGGCACTGTACTAGATCTTGGAATACATCAATGTACAGATTCTTGCTTTGGGGTAGCTTACATTCTAGAGGAGGGGTGTCAATCTGTAAATAACATGAGAAATAAACCTAAGAAATATTATAGTGTACGTTAAAAGGTGACAATTGCTACAGAAAAAAAGCCAAAACAAAATAAGGTAAGAGAGTTTGGGAGTAGGGGAGGGAGGGGGAAAGGCTGATTGGCACATTAAGTAGGGTGATCAGAGAAGGCCTCTGAGAGATGTTTAAGCAACAACCGAAAGGAGATCAGCCAGGTTGCACTGCCAAAGGAGATGGCTTCTAGGCAAATGGAACAGCCTGTGCAAAGGCCCTAAATTGCAAATGTGACTGCAGTGTTTGAAGAAAGGCAGTTTAAGCAAAAAAGAAATACACTGGTGTCAAAGACAGGATGCTCCTGTAAAATAAATGGTAGAGTTGATGTAGTACAATAGAATTATCAAGGATCAAGATTCCTTTTGCTACTCACTTTGCTTCAACCTAAGGCTGGCTCCATTCAGGGTCATAAGACTAGAGGCCCTATGTGCTTCTCCGTTCAAGTGAGTGGGACAGAGCACTGTCCTTCCCACAGCAATGGAACAGAAACCTCAGCAGGCCAATGTAGTTGACGTGCTCACTCCTGAGAGTTAACCACCAGGTGAATACTGCACAATATCTGGCTGAAGCCTGGGTTCTTAAATCAGTCAATACTAAATAAAAGGGATGTTTACCTTAATTGTCTTGACCATTCAGGAACACACCTGTAGTACAGCAGGAGGCAGACAGTTTCTTAAAACTGCACTGCTCTTCCATGACCAAGGAGGAACGTTGGGAATTTCAGGGATTCAACTGTACTGCCCATTATAGGCTGGAACCCTACTGTACCTTCCCTATAACTGGGTCCTTCTCAACTCTCAGGCTTCAATTTAAACACTGAGTATCACCATAGAAATGAGTCTTCCCCATTATTCTTTACCTTTTCCATTTTTGTTTCTCTTTTAACACTTCGCATAAGCTGTTACTATGTACTGATCAGTTTGGTTTGTGTACCTGCTTAGTTATATACTGTCAGTCTCCTCAAGTATTAACTTTGTGAGGTCACAGATCATGTCTGTTTTGTTTGCCAGGTATATACACAGTGCCTAGAACAGTATCTAGCTGTTGTTATGGACTGAATTGTATCTCTCCTCCTAGAATGCATAGCAACTTGGCTAGACCCTAATTCCTATTGTTGTGTGACTGTCCACCGTGTTGTTATCTAATGTGGTTTCCTATGTGTTGTAAACCCCACCTTTGTGATGTCCGCAGAAGCCCGGATGGGGCAGTGGTTGAGCATTTGGCTGTTAACCCAAAAGGTCAGCAGTTTGAATCCATTGGCCTCTCCTTGGAAACCCTATGAGACAGTTCTACTCTGTCCTGAAGGGTCACTATGAGTCAGAATCAACTCAGCAGCACTGGGTTGGGTTATGATGTTGATAAAGCAGGATTAGAGGCAGTTGTGTTAATAAGGCAGGCAGGACTCTACAAGATTAGGTTGTATCTTAAGTCAGCCTCTTGTAAGAAATAAAAGAGAAGCTAACAGAGAGACACAGGACCTCATACCAAGAAAACAGTGCCAGGAGCAGAGTGCATCCTTTGGACCTGTGGTCCCTGTGCCTTAGAAGCTCCTAATCCAGGTGCAGCAGAAGATTGATGACAAGGACCTTCCTCTAGAAGTGACAGAGAGAGAAAGCTATTCTCTGGAGCTCATGCCCTGAATTTGGATTTCTAGACTATTAGACTGCGAGAGAATAAACTCCTGTTTGTTGAAGCTATCCATTTGCGGTGTTTGTTATAACAGCACAAGATAACCAAGACATAGGTATATACTTAGTATGTTACAAATAAACTAGGGTGTCAATTAATATCTTCCTCTGTGTGACCTCTCATCCATCTCACCGAATCTCCAAAACATTTGAAAATGCCTTCTGCCATTTCTACTGTCACTATTTCAGTCCTTGTGGCTCTCGTCTTTTATCTGTCCAGAATTCCTTTTATTTTATTGGAACAAGTTCCCCTTCTTGGAGGAACCTGTTCTTTCTCCACACTGATCACGTGATTCTGGTAGAGAGCTACTCACCGTATCCTGTCCCACATCCACCTCCACACCACAAGACAGGGATCAGGGTCCTCTCCTGAGGTTTTAAAAACTAAAAATACCCGGTCCTTCTCTCTTAGACAAGCTGTGAGATATGAAGTTAGGTACTGTTGGTGGCCATCTCCTGCCATTTAAAGGAATCTAGGTCTGAGAAAGCAAGTGACATGAAGGCATCCTCTTGGTCACTGGTTCCAGTTTTTCCTATGGCCAACCACCCCTTGGTCTATCCCCCAGTTTGGTTATATAAGCCAAAAAATTCCCCTTTTGGTCCTAATCAGTCTGAATGAATTTCAGCTTACCGTTACCAAATGGGAAACCCTGGTGGCCTAGTGGTTAAGCACTATGCTGCTAAACAAAAGGTCAGCAGTTTGCATCCACCAAGTGCTTCTGGAAAAGTCTGTGGGGCAGTTCTACTCTGTCTTATAGTCACTAGGAGTCGGAGTCACTTGATGACAATGTGGTTGGTGTTGTTACCAAAAGAGGCCCAGTGTCAGGGTGCCTGTGACAGCCTCCTGACTGGCCTCACCATTTTCATTCATCTGTTCTAACTCACATTCCACTTGCAGAGTGAGCTTTTCAAAATGTATGTTCTGCTGCTGAAGAGCACAGGCTGGGTTGGACTCCCAGCTTCACCCTTTACTATCTCAGTTTCCTTGGGAAAGTTATATAATATCCCTGAGCCAAGGTTTCTTAGTAAGAGATAATGACACCTCAAATGGTCACTATGAGATTCAAATAAGGTACACTTAATGTACAAGTAAGCACTGACTTCATGTTAGCTCCCAGTCATATTAGCAGTAATACCTCAGATCACTTCACTGGCCCATCTACCTCTCTGACCTAGTTCACACTTCCTGCTCACTAGGCATTAGTGACTTGTCTATTTCCTACCCACTAACCTCTTGGCAGAGCCGTGATGGTGCAGTGGTTAAGAGCTCGGATTGCTAACCAAAAATGTCAGCGATTCAAATCCACCAGTCACTCCTTGGAAACCCTCTGAGGCATTTCTGCTGTATCTTACAGGGTATTGCGAGTTGGAATCTACTCAATTACAACAGGTTTGATAACCCCGCAGCTCTTGATGGGATGACCTGAGAGAGTTCAAAATTAGGGACCGAATGTGTGTGTGTGTGTGTGTGTGTGTGTGTGTGTGTGTGTGTGTGTGTGTGTGTGTGTGTGTGTGTGTATTCCCTTTATAGAACTAGGAATGCTATTCACCTACCTTGTACTTGTTACCAGGACAGGTAGAAGAGTTGTCTACCATTTGTCTTCATTTTACAGTCATATTTATTTTGATTGATGCATGCCTGTGATATGATCGATCTGTTTTATACAGTCTTTCTCATGGTGGTCATGTAACTCTCACCAAAAAGCTTGGCAGGGCTATGCAGATGATATGCTTGTGGCAAAACAAGGGGACCGGTAGCTTACTAATAATGTAAATAATGTGCATAGGACTATTGTGTGGGTGTGACCATGCAAATAAGATGTGTGAATGCTACCAAGGAGACAGGTCAGCCTTTCTATTCCTTCAGTAAGACATGGTGAAGAGAGGAACACGGAGAGACACCAGCAAAAGATGGTTATCTTGGGACTTGCTGATCCACAGAGATAAGAAGTGTAACCCTGGGCCAAAAAGGCACTCCCTAGCAGAGGGTACGAAGCAGCTATCCTGACTGAAGAACTTGATCCTGAGTTGTTTCTGATCCTGATCCTGAACTGTATCCTGTTATTTCCCTAATAAACCACTTAACTGTAGGTACAGTTTGTGAGTTCTGTGAACTGTATCCTGTACCTTCCCTAATAAACCACTTAACTGTAAGTACAGTTTGTGAGTTCTGGGAGATGTTGCAGCAAATTACCAAACCCAAAGATGACAGTGAGATGACTGGAAGGAGCAGGAGTAGTTGGTGTTAGAGATGATGGCATGGTACAGCAGTTTGGAAAAGTTGGACATGTGGGATAGCTTTAACCTCTGCTTCATAGGAACCAGCTTTGTGCTGATCCTTAATGATTATTCACTTAGTGCCTATGCTATACTCTCTGTTGAATGTTTTTAAAATCTTCCTTGCACAGAATTTGTTCTTTTCCTTCAAAGCAATTATTACAATTTGAATATATACGTACTTGGCTGGCAAATAAAAAAAACCCAAGCCTGTTGCTGCGGAGTCAATTCTGACTCATTGGGACTCTATAGGACAGAGCAGAACTGCCCCATAGAGTTTCTCAGGAGTGACTGGAGGATTTGAACTGCTGACCTTTTAGTTAGTAGCTGTAACAGTATACCACTACACCACCAGCATTTCCACAGCCATATATATGTGTGTGCTATCCTACACCTACCTCTATCACAAGGGTAGGCACCTGATCCATCACAGCCCTGTCCTGGAATTTTAAAAATTGAAACTACAAGATCAGACCCTGTCTCTTGAACAAGCTGAGATGTGGGGGCACAAATGTTGCAGATTGTGTATACACACACACATATATATGTGTGATGTATCATATACATATCATATATAATACATACATATTTGTGTATATACAGAGAGAGCAAGTGCACACAAGCCAGTGCTGTCTTCTCTACATTCTATGTTCTAAGAATACAAAGAGATACATATGTATTTTGTTCAACACTGGACACTGAATGCCTAACAAATAGTTTGCAATTATGGCACGCAATTAACCTTTGTTGAAAAAGCAAATCTCTACAGCAATTCAAATGATCTATTTTAATCCTGTCCACAACACTGAGGGGTATGTATTATTCCTGTTTTTCATATAAAGGAACTAAAGTATGCAGAAAGCATACCAAATCTGAAATCCAGTGAGTAAGAGAGTCAGAATCTGTACATTGTTATGTGTGTCCCCAGTGTTGATCTATTACATCTAATATGTACTAAAGTATAGGATATGTACTACTGGTGGTGTGAGAAATAATTCTAGGTAGCATAAAGACATGGTATGAAGTAATAAAGTAAAAAATTAAATGCTTTTCAGTCTTCTGATTATTTCGAGAGAAAGGTTCTCCAATACTTGTTAATTCACTTTTTAAGAGAGGGCAGGCCCCTCTCAGGCTCACTGCATTTTTAACAATAGTATTATTTTGGTAGAGTTTATTTTATTTACATCATTGCGGTGCAATCTACTGCTTTTATATGGCCTGTCTAGCCATGGTCTCTTAACTCCCACAAAATGATTGGGTGTGATGTTGCAAATATGGTATGTAGGACTCTTGTAGGAATTGCACAGCACCTATGTATATAAGGTACCTATGGCCTACCAAGGGGACTGGTCAGTTTTGCTATCCTGTGAGGCCTAAAAGAAGCAATCTCACAGAGGCTGAAGGAGACCTCACTACCATTAAGAAGAACCTGACTGCAGCGTGTCCTTTGGATCCTGGGTCCCTGGGCTCAGAACATCCTAGACCGAGGAGACAGAAAGAGCTCTAACACTGAGACTTCATGAGAAGGCAGAGGCACAGGACCAGCAGATGGCTGCAGTGGGGTTGTCAGCTCATTGAAGGAGAGAGCTAGATGCCTCCAGATGCTTATCAGCAGAGCTGAAGAGCTGTAAAATTTGCTCCACCAAAGAAAAGACTGAGAGCAAGGCCTGCCTGCTGCAGAACAGCTGCAAAGGAGCTGAGAGGTTGGAAACTGCCCTAATTGACAACTGTCACCTGTTTCCTGAGTTATTCCTGTTACTTCCAAGTTGATCCTGATTATTCCTAAAAGCCAGTACCACTGAGTCAATTGTGACTACTATCAACCCTATAGGACAGAGCAGAAATGCCCCCACAGAGCTTCCGAAGAGTGCCTAGCTAGTGAATTTGAACTGCAACCATTTGGTCAGCAGCTGTAGCACTTAACGACTGTGCTGCCAGGATCCTCCACCATAAACCTCATAATCATGAGCGTGGTCTGTGAGTTCTGTGTGGGCACTGCATTGAATTATTGACTATAGCAAAAAAAGTAGACACTGCTGTGAAAAAGATGACTAGAGTCAGAACTATAAAAAAAAAAATAATAATGGAGCGTGAAGGTAGTTCTGACCACCACCTCATAAGAATTAGCTTTGGGATTATGATGGTGATTCTCATCTCTCCCTATGAAGCTAATAGTTACTACTTGTGGATGATTATTGATTTTAAATTTACTACAAAAATATTATTGTTTATATCCTTTAAGATTAAGTTACAAAAATACACAACAGGCCGTTCAGATGGTACTTGAGTACGGCAAATTTCGAGAAAGAGTTGCTGAGTGAAGTTTACTGCCTGCACACTGCTCTATGTTGAGACGGAAATCAGTTGGAAGTTTCAACCTCAGTTTAATTCCACTGTGGAAACTAGCTGGAGAGAATCCCAAGTTCAAGTTTACACCCAGTTTTTTCCTGTGATGATGTTTTCTAAGATTTCTCTTCTACCTAATAAGTTCCTCAGGATTCGTGACAGAAAACTAATGGAAGCGGGGGACAACGGGAAGTCCCTGGGTGGTGCAAACAGTAATGTATTTGGTTACAGTTCAAACCCACCGAGACGCTCCTCAAAAGAAAGGCCTGGCCATCTGCATCTGAAAGGTTAGTCATGAAAATCCTATAGAGCAGTGCGCAACACATGGCATCATCACAAGTTCGAGGCCACTCAATAGCAACTAGTTGCTTGGAGAGAGAAAGAGCTTTGTGGGCAACCTGAGCTTTCAGCTCTGCAACTGCGGCATAACTGGATGTGGCTGTTGGAGACAGTTCAGTAGCAAAAGACTATTGTGAGAAATTGATATAATATGTGCACTCCTCAGTCTCTTAGCCCTTCATCCAACTCCAGTCTGATTTTGGAGGCCTTCAATACTTCCAGGCTACTGCAGAATCATATATAAAGTTTTCTGTGGGGAAGTGAACAGGGCCATAGTTTTAGGGTGTACCAGGTGTGGCTGCCAATTTTCATATTGGAGGGGCTTAAACCCAAACCAAATCCACCGCTGTCGAGTCGATTCCGACTCATAGCAGCTCTATAGAACAGAGTAGAACCGCTCCAGAGAGTTTCCAAGGAATGCCGGGGGGGGGGGGGATCCGACTTGACAACCTTTGGTTAGTAGCCTTAGCACTTAACCACTATGTTACTAGCGTTTCCTGGAGATGTTTAGAGAGGGATAAATTCTGCGGGAAGGGTCGTTTTGTAGTTGAGTTTGAACAAGATTTTACAAGATTGAGAACGCCTAAAGTATCCAAATAAGTGGTTAGGGGCAGAAACTCAAGTCGCTAAATTTCGTTCTCAGAGACCCGATACTACATAACCGGATGAGCAGTGTCTACACTCCTCTCGGCCCCTCCCTGCGAGCCGCGTTTCCTCTGGCAAAGTGTGTTAGTGTCCTACACCATCTCCGCCTGAGGTCACTCTATCTGGTCACGTGCTCGGGCCCGCCGGAGCGCCACATCCTCGGCCGCACCCCTCCACCCCATGTGCCCACGTGACTCGGCCCACCTTGTCCCAGCGGGCGCTGTCCTAGCTCGGAAGCCCCGCCCCACGTTGCGCGTTCGGCAGGGAGCCTCCGCCCCCTATCCGGTCGGGCTAGAGAGTGGCCCGCGGCGCCACGTGCTTCTTTCTGCCTATTGGGAGCCGGCGCCTGGGAGCTAAGGGGCGGGGAGGAAAGGGATGACTTGCTACGCTTTATAAGGGGCGGGGCCTGAACGTCGGGTAGAGCAAGGGGACGCAACCCAGGCAGGCCGGAGCAGCTGCTGTCGCCATGACCCGTGAGCACTGAGACCTCCTCCCCTTGTCCTTTCCTCCCTGTCCACTCTGAACACGACGGCCGAATTTACGGTTTTGACCTCCCCGCAGCTTCTCTGCCAAGGCCTTTCTCAGGGATTGTTCTTTAGCGACTCTCACACTCGAAGCCCGGAAATCGAGCCTTTTGCCTGAAGACACTTCTTGGTGTTTTTCCCCACCCCCCTCCTTAGGCATATGCCCTTCCCAACCTTCCGCGATGTTGGGAGAGGCCCTGCGCCCCTAGGAGAGGCCCAGAGACCCCTACTCCAAAACCCAACCCCTCCCCCCACAGAGACCCAGCCCGCTCCGGGCACACAGAACACCACCGCCTGTCCGGGTCCCCACGCCGTCCTGAAGCTCAGCACCTCTCCGGCAGGCTCCTCGGGATCGTCCTCTCTCCATCCTCCAATTTAACATGCCCCATTGTAGCTCGACACCTCCCGTTTTGTTCCCCTCTACGTCAGCAGCCAGGACTCCTAGATAGGCCGGTGTGGGTCCCGGGGGAAGTGTTGGATCCTCCTGGTGTCCTGGGTAGGGGAGGAGGGTCGCTGGTGTGAGGCCAGAGCGGCCCCCACGTCTCACCTTTTACTTACTTTCTTTAGGAGGTAACCAGCGCGAGCTCGCCCGCCAGAAGAACATGAAAAAGCAGAGTGACTCGGTTAAAGGAAAGCGCCGAGATGACGGTCTTTCTGCTGCTGCCCGCAAGCAGAGGTAGCCCTAGGGAGGGGAGGGGGTGGTCGTTGTTAGACTAAGGGTTGTATCCGGAAAGAGTGCTACCTCGGCTCCAGCTTGAGCTGCTTCTTGAGGAGCAGAGTGCATTGCTTCTTTAGGGTTTTGTCTCCCCACTCTCCAAATTGTAAGCTCACAGTGTTAGAGGAACGGCCTGGGGGGGTGTCTGCTCTCCATCTGATTTCCTAGTGCCCCTGGCTCTGACCATATTAAGGGAAAGGGCAGGGAGCTTCACATTTCAGATACACTTGTGGTTATGAAAGCCTGGAATTTTTTGCTCCTTGCTGTTCTTTGTTTCACCTCCCTGTTGCTAATCTCAGTGGTGTTACTGGGTGTGGTGCTCAGCACAGAATAGACAGCACAAACTTTGGGCTTGTGTGGCCAGACTTCTGACCCCTTGGGCAACAGCCAGTTGGAGACTGATAGCGTTTGAGCTTCAGCCCTGTTCTTCTTGCTCTCCTAGGGTGGGAATACAGCAGCCACACGCTGAACTTGTCCCATCCACCTCTGTCTTAATCCTTTGTGCCCTTCATCCCCCTGCATCTTGTCCTTTTTGCCCTCTGGTACCTCCCAGTGCCCCATCATCTCTACCCCCAGGGACTCGGAGATCATGCAGCAGAAGCAGAAAAAAGCAAACGAGAAGAAGGAGGAACCCAAGTAGCTTTGTGGCTTCGTGTCCAACTCTTGCCCTTCGCCTGTGTGCCTGGAGCCAGTCCCACCATGCTCGCGTTTCCTCCTGTAGTGCTTACAGGTCCCAGCACCGATGGCATTCCCTTTGCCCCGAGTCTGAAGTGGGTCCCTTTTGTGCTTCCTTCCCCTCAGGTAGTCTCTCTCCTCCTGGGCCACACCTGGGGGTGAGGGGTCTACCCCTTCCCAGTGTTTTTTATTCCTGTGGGGCTCACCCCAAAGTATTAAAAGTAGCTTTGTAATTCCTTGAGCGCCTGGTTTGACTGGGGATTTGGGGGATGGGGATGGAGGAATGGCTGCCCTTTTCTCACCAACAGGGGAGATGACTTTAGACTCCTAAAAGGTTGTGGATATGTGGGCTGATAAATGAAACATCAGAGAAAGAAACCTTTATTTACTACTGTGACAATCAAACAAGTACTGTGGCATGTAGCAGAGGAATCTTTAAGAACCGTAGAGAATACTGGGATTTTTGTCCCCAACACAGACTTTGAATACCATCTCAAGAATGGAGTTGAGGGCCAAAGAGGAAAGGCTCCAAGACCTAAGCTTATGCCCTCTTTCTCATTCTTCTCAGTCTGTTTGTGTGCTTGAAAGTTGGCGAACAAAATTTTGCTGTTCTCAGGTGTTCATGGTCTCTTCTTCTGTGTCATTTGTCATGGAATGAGAGTGGTATTTGTCTTCCCTTGACCTTGATATCAGGATTAAAACCTAGGGTAGCCCTGTGCTGCTTTCTTCGTGTGCCCTAGTTCTGTGGTTCAGAGTTTATATTCCTGTGCCCAGGGCTGAAGTGCTTGTATTCCTTTTTATCTCCAAGGGCAGAGCCAAGTCTTCCACCCTTTGGTCTTTCCCCACTCCTACCTCTAGTTCAAGAACCAGGAAAAGACTGTTGCCACACTGCTGGGATCAGCAGTGGTTCTTGGGTTACTGACTTTGGGAATTAGGCCCTTGAGCTGGGATTGGACATAAACAGGGAGCTCCATCGAGTGAGCTACTCTGTCAGGGCATTAGGCTGTATAAAGCCCCCTCTTCCAGTTGGGAATAGTACTATAGTCTAACCTGAAGAAGGATAACTGTTGTGCTCTTGAGATACTGAGCTGGCTGGACAGCTCCCCTGAGCCAAGACCAGGCTCACAACCGCAAGGGAGTTCTGGCTTATTGAAAGATCCCAGATTGGAGGCCAGTAGCAGCCCCACGTAGAGGAGTACACAGGCCCAGCATGAGGCAACTTTGACCCAGAAGGTTGCCCAGCTACCCTTGGTGAAAGTCTTTTCCAGTTCTGCTCCCTCGTACCTGTGAAACCAAAGACTGTGGTTAGAGAATGCAGCACTTAACCTGCTTCCCCACCCAAAGATTATGGCAGACCAGTGTGTGTCTCCTGAGAATCCTCAGGCATATTCTTGAATTGCTCTTTTTCCAAAATAACTTTTAAGGGGAATGTCCCAGTCCCATCTCTATCCTACCTGAACCAGTTGGTAAGGGTAACCGTGACGTAGAGTGATGCAAGGAAGAAGACAAAGTGGAAGGCAGAATAGCTATATGAAAGATGCTGGGCTTGTGCTGGAGGAGCTGGAGGGGTCCCTTGGTCAGCTGGCTTGGCAGCCCTACCTCTTGACTCTATAGAGATGGAAGGGCTGCTAGGAGCAGTCTGCTAAGATACTTCTTCCCTCCTCCTCCCCCAGCTGCTTTTCCTGAAGACTGTTGACAGCTCTTTGCACTCTACAGAGATCCCTGTTTCTTAGGGATCCTCACTGGACACTCACCTTCCTCTGGCTCCACTGTTCTGGGGCAACAGAAACAGAGAGGGCTTCTGTGGAAACAGAAGGCAGTGTGTTTTGGAATAACTGTAAAGAACATGAGGGTGTTAATCTAGGAAAGTGAAAAGATTAGTCTTGTGTAATGTGTGGAGGCATACCTGGGTTCAGATTCCAACTCTACCATATAATTATGGGAACTTTCGTGTAGGATGTTCAATCTGTGCATCGATTTCTCCATTTGTAAGATGGAGCAAGTACCTACCTCACAGGGGTGTTGTGAGGATTAAATTAAATGAGATTGTGTATTTAACATATCTAGCCAGTGCTTAACACATTGTGGGTACTCAATAAAAGGAATTAGCAGCTAGAGTCTTGAGCTTCTGGGTAGATGCTGGTAGGGTGTGTGTTGGGGTGTATGTGGGTATAGGTGGTGGGGGAAGAGCATTGGGGATACGGAGTTCTTCATTCTCACCTGAAACTCATAGCTGTAAACCTTGATGATCCACAAGGTCCCAAATACCTCAGCCAGGTAAGATACCTCATTACTGTGAAAAGAAGAGTTCTCAAGTAGGCCCAGTCAAATTGTGTGTATTTACTGCTTGTGGGTCCACACTGGTAACCTTCAGGGGTACTAATTGCCCCAGGAGACCCCTTGCTCCCTAAGATTTATTCAGAACTTGGCAGAGATGTAGAAATCTTTTCATGTGAGGGCCTAAGATCTGCACATTTTTAATTCTCAAGTCCTTCCCCCCAACCTCATACAGATCATCTGACAAAAGTGCTATTCTTAGAAATTGTCCCTGTTCATGGGGTTCTTTCCTTACTCTGGTTTTGCATTAAAGTCTAAGAGTCCAAATAATACTCTTGGGCATGATCATTCTTACCCCTCCAGGCATCCACCCTACTCATACCTCTCCCCTTTACGCACCAGGCAAAAAGCACACAGGCGTACATGATGCCAGCACTTAACACTGCGAGGGAGGAGTCTGGTGTCTGGTGTCCTATGTCACTCAGGCCAGGCAGGCACAGGGTGCGATTCTGTCCTTGAAGAATTACTGACAAGGCGTAACAGAAGAGGGGTGGGAAGAATAAGCAGCTGAGTATATGGTAAGAGCATGGGGAGTGGAGGTCCCGTCCTTACCTGTGTCTGGAGGACGGCTGGACAGTGCAGAGAAAGTAAGATACATAATATAGCAGCTGATGATAGAGGCTTGTAGAAGGCCGGAACGAGTTTGCTCTGTGGAGGATGGGGATCACTAGTCTACTGGTAGGCAATTTCTTCCACTCCTACTTCCGTCTCTCTGTCTGCCTCCCCACCCCTTGGGGGAAGCAGAGATTGTTCAAATACTTGGCATTGAGATTTGGGAAACTAGTGAAATTTGCTGTCCTAAAATGACCCCCAAGTTGAGTGTTGTAGGGCATGTACCCACTGAGACGGATGCAGGGAGCCGTGGAGAGGAAGGAGAGGAGACCACAGAGGCAAAGGTGCAGACAGGAGCATCTTGTTGAGCAGGCACCCAGCTGGGTGTGTGTAGTGGAGGAACAGGAGCACAGCTCCCACACCTGCCATGCTGTAGAAGACCAGGGTGACCAGCAGCACTGCTAGGAACCAGCAGCAGTCTTGGGCTGCACCTGTCTCCCTAAGGGTGGGAAGTGGGCAATGGCTAGGAGCTCTGCTTCCTTCTGACCTATTACTGTTTCTCTGGTGTGACTTCCCATTCATCCCGGCCCACTGAGCCTTCCCACTCCTGGGGTTTTTAGTGCTTTTCAGGCCCAGTAACGCGGGTCTCCTCAGGAAGTGGTCTTAGGGTTATGGGCCCCTTACCAGTTCTTGTTCCAGGAATGGGCAAAAGCAGTGATAAGCACCAGCTGCAACAGGATGAAAGCAAAGCCTCTACAAATGCCAATGTAGTGCCAGGCTGCAAGATGGCATCAGTGGGAAAATAGAGCCAGTCACATCATGACTCTCTCTGACTTAAAAAAACTAAGCCTATATCAACTGACCAGGTGTAAGATGGTGAGTACCTGGGAAGAGATGCTCATCAGGGATGCAGAAGGCCACAGCACAGAGACCTAGGAGGAACAGCAGCTTGAGGAGCCAGAAGCTGGTTAGGAGGGAGTGAGAAAACCAATGTCACTGAACGTTCTGTATAAAAATTAGCAAATGGGGACCTAATCTGCTGTGCCAACTTTCACTGAAAACAGTAAAATACACAAAGAAAAAGCAAAGAACGAACAGTGACTATAGGGAAGTCAAAGGAGAAAGCAAAACAGAAAAGGGGGCCGAGAAGAAAGGGCTTTTCTAACCCCCAGATATCAAAAGAACATCTGGGTAATGTCTTATACCTTCCAGAGGGTTTGCCTTTAATAAGCTCACTGTTACCTCCACTTTAGAGACTACAGACTTAAAGAAGATAAGTATTTGGCTCATGGTCAAACGACACTACAGAGGAAGCATCATAAACCCAAGTTTTTCATCTTTTCACAGTGCTGTTACCTCATCCCTGAATTCTCTTTACTCAGCATGTGTCTATTTCCCTCCACTGTTCACCCCACATAGAGAATACACACAAACCTGTTATGCAGTTTTGCTCGCGAGCTGGTTGGGGAGTGGAGGTGGACCAGTAGCACAGCCTGCAGCAAGTGGAAGGTGGTAGTTCCTGCACAAATGCGATACACAGCCCCAGAGCCACTGAGGACTGGGCAGTCAGAGTGGCCAAACAGATGGGTACACAGACCCGAGGGCATCTGGATCTAGAGGGAGGAGGGTATGTCAGAAATGGCAGGGCAAGTTACGTACCTGGGGAGGTAACCTACTTGCAGTTGCTGTATCCACTCATTTATCACCCACCACTCAGGCCAGATCTCTCAAAAGGTTTTTCCTTTATTCTTCCCTGTCTTCCAACCCAGCTGTCTCCTACTTACTCTATGCTCCTTGCCCCCGATTTTTTCCACTACTGTTCTTGACAGCAGGAGGCAGCATATCGCTGAGGTTCCCATATGGAGGAGGTTGTACAACAGACGGCTACAAGTGAACTCAGTAAGAGGGGGCTGCCTACAGTGACAGCAGCTGGGACATGGAGCAGGCCTGCAGCCGGACACCTGGGGGTGGCAGCAGAGTGGAGATTTCTGAGGAAAAGTTTATGTCAATGTACGTCTGAGGTTAACCTATGAGACTGAATTCCAAAATTTGCTCTTTGTACCTGTTGCTCAGGAATTCTCAGTGTTTGGTTCCAAGGTACCCAAGCTTGCCTTCCACTGACAACTAGTAGGGCTTTCATCACAAGTGCCTGCCTGCAAGGCTGAAGAAACCTTCTAAAAATATCTAAGTTACACCTGGCCCCTGACATTTCCCTGAATTCAAACATCTGGGGCTGGGAGCCTGAGAGAGACTACTCATCAACAAGGCATCAGAAGGTAGAGGAAGGCCTCTCATCTTGATTGGCTTTCATTCGTTTTCCTCAGCTTCAGCCACCTTTCCCCTCTTATTTTTTAGATAACCTTTGAGGATGTTTTCTGCCCAAATACCCTCTCACTTGGTAGAAGGGGGAATTCACTAGGACACTGCTGAGTCGACGCGATTGTGCCCGGTGGTGGGAGGTGCTGGGGCCTGTAATGGCTTTTGCACCCCTCATCCTTGTCCCAGCAGTGATGCTCAGGTCCACCATACGGGAAGCAGGCACTTTGTTTTGCCCTCAGCCCGTTGGACTGCCTTCATGCTGCAGCTGGTCTCCCAGCTAAAGGCAGAAAGTCCACAGTATGAGCGACATCAGGCAAAGAACCAGTGATTTCCAGGATGTGGTAAACGCAAATGCCCGTGAAGGTGTTTTCTTGCCAGACCGTTGGCTACTCAGCTGGTCTACCCAGATTAAGGGGTAATTTGCATATCTAGCCTCCGTAGATGAGCATTCTTAATTGGTTTAGGATTAGACATCAGGCCATGTAGGTTTAATACGTGTGTGTTCATGCTTGTAACCTTCTTGGTAATGTGGAGGAAGGAAGCATGTCTCCTGGGACATACTGAAGGCCACGGAGTCTAGAGTGTTGAAATCGGTCAGGTCTGGGAGAAAGCCCTGCAGAAACCCAAACCGTACGAGCCCTCAAAGAACCCAGGAAACGCCAGCAGCTGTCTTTGCAGAAGCTTCTACAGCCCCAGCGTCCCGAGGGCGTGACTCTGAGCCTGCCCCGCCCCCTCCCCTGGCGGAAGCTAAGGGGCAGCCCCGGAAGTCGTCGCGAGGAAGTGGGTTGGTGCGGTGAGATCGAGATGGCGACCGAGGGGGATGTGGAGTTGGAATTGGAGACTGAGACTAGCGGCCCGGAGCGGCCTCTCGAGAAGCCGCGGAAGCATGATAGTGGTGCGGCAGACCTGGAGCGGGTCACCGACTATGCGGAGGAGAAGGAGATTCAGAGCTCCAATCTGGAGACGGTAAGGTCGGCCGGGATCCTGTCTTGAGTGGACTGAGCAGAAAGGGCCCAAAGGCTGTGGCTGGAAGCCAGAGCTCGTCCGGGACTGGGTCCCGACCCCACGGAGAGAGTAGGCCGGAGGGTAGAGCCGAGGGAATCTTGATTTGCCACCGGGATGGCAATAGGGCTTAAAGTGTACCTCCTGCACAGGATTCAATTAAATATATGGACCTTGGTTCCAAACACACTTGGAATCACAAGTACATACAGAACCAGCCCACGTGGCGTTCACTTTTTAGATCTTTGGGGATTGCGGTAGGAAGAGCTTGTGACAGTTAACTAGACCTGTCTCCTCCATAGGCCATGTCGGTAATTGGAGACAGGCGATCCAGGGAACAGAAAGCCAAACAGGAGCGGTAAGTCTTCCACATGCAGCCATCAATACCATCCCCCCTTTTCTACCCAGAGAAAAATAAAAACCACTGTTGAGCCTAACTCCTCCAAGTGTAAGGTTTACAACTTTTCTGTTAGTAGAAGGGAAGGCTTCCTGGCAAAACATGCTGCAGAAGGGGAAAGGATGGGGATACTAGGAGAGGGTGGGTGTCAGTCCTTTTGTATTTCCATTCTACACATGTTTACCAAGAAATCATTTATTTGCAAGGCACAGATGGCAGTGATACTTTCTGGGAGTTTACGGTGGACATAGAGAATGGAGTCTAATGCACATAAATATTTACAGGGAAAAAGAACTGGCAAAAGTCACTATCAAGAAGGACGATCTGGAGCTGATAGTAAGTAGTAACGGTTAACTAGTAAATGGGTAGGGGAGGTTGTTTCCTGCAGCTTATTTTAAAAGTAGAGTCAGCATGTTTTGTTGGCATTAATGTCTGTTATGGATCCAGGTAACATGACTGATCTTTTTTTCTGCAGATGACAGAGATGGAGATCTCAAGAGCAGCAGCAGAACGGAGCTTGCGAGAGCACATGGGCAATGTGGTTGAGGCTCTTATTGCATTAACCAACTGATCTGTCCTTTCTCAGATATACTCACTGGATTAAGTTATTGCAATAAAGATGTTTCTGTCTTTTGAAGTTTACTGGATCAAGTGCAATGTGTATTATATTGTACTTTGTTGTAGGTTTGGATGTTGGAGTATAACTGATTTTAAATGACCTCCTCTCAGCTGTTAATGAACCTATGTGAAGGACCAGTGTAGGTTTGTTAGTAGGAGGAAAGGCATGCAGATGCTAGGCCAAGCTCTTTGATCTGACTGTAGACTTACTCATCAGTACTGAAGGTATACATAGACTTTCAGCAAAGCTACTGTGCCCCATGGTGGTATGTCTCTCCAGCTTATGAACTGTTGAAAGGCCAGCACCTGCCAAGGAGCCACTGTATGTACATGTAAGTTATCAATTTATCTTACCTTCCATTTCCTATCCTGAAGACACTTTTCACTTTTAAAGTTTATCAGCTTTGGCCAGGTTACCCTTGCTAATCTTTTGTTTCCTCAGTGTAAAATGGTATAGTTTAAGTTCTAATGAGCTGGTGAATATACACTACTTAGCCTCATATGTGCCTCAGTGGACACTCAAATGGAAGCTGTAAACACTTGGAAAGGAATTTCAGGGCCTTATTTTCATTTTGGCTCAAGGATAATTCTTTAGATCGTATCCCCTTGGTGCACAGGAACAGTGGCCTGTATTTACATTAATCTTTATATGCTTGTTGTACTACCGCAGAGTAATTATTTGTACCCATTGTCTTAGGGCCTTAAAGGTGTTTACGAGTTATTCTCCCAATGGGGCATTTAAAGGATGTGAAGAGACTGCAGTCTAATTTTTTTGTGTGCAATCAAGAAATAGTCTTTCCACTAGTTAAGTTCTTATTCCTACAGCTCCCAGTGCTCTGCCTTGTGCACGGTGGTTATATAGTAAATGTTAAATGGAATTGAACTTAAGCAAGATGCCACTAACTGCAACTTTGGAAAGCCATGGTGCCCTTGATAAGTGAGCTAGGCAAGGATAAGATATTGATAGGTGCTATCTCTTGAACCAATAAAATGAACACCCATTTGTGGGTCAACTTTTTACTCTATGCCCAGTTCTAGTTTAAAGAGTAAGAAAAACAAAACGTAGTTACTCATGGGACAAACCCTGACTAGTATCTGAATCTGTGTTAGGAGACCAAAGGGGATAGTCAAAATGTGAAACACTTGCACAAAAACTCTGTATTTTTTTCTCTTAGGTAGATAATTGTCAGCCTGCACATTTTATTTCTAGTATTATGCTAAAAATCCTCTTGGTGTGTAATTTATTTCCTAACACACACATAAGTAAACCAAAAGGTACATTTTACCTATAAAAAGTTACTTTAACCAAGAAATGTATAACAGGTTTCCAATGAGCTTAGATTTCCCGTATATTACCCCTAACCCTAAGGCAGAACAGTTACGTGCTCTTGTTTCTGACTCATGCTCAAGGCCTGGAAAAAGAAATGGAAAAATCTCAAGTGATTACTGGAAGCCACAGCAGTAATGAAGTCTAAGATTTCTCTAAGTTTTAAGTGGGTGGTCTCTGATCCTACCTGGATAGTACTTTTCTGGAGGTTTCTCTGCATGAGTCCAAACCTCACAAAGCACCTTCAAATGCTGGGCTACCCAGTGTCATAAGGATGGCAGCAGGTCCAAGAGGCTGGATACCACATGAATAAGAGCAAATATATGCCCAAGTTCTGCCATTTTTCTGTGTGTCCTGCAGATGAAGACTTCAGTTGAACTCTAGGTAGTTTTCCGCTTCTTAGCAGATGGTCGCTCAAATACATCTCGCACCCCAGCTGCCTTTTGTTTAAAGAACTTCGTGTTCTGGGCACTCTCTTGGCCCCAAGCTGAGTCAAAGGAAGTAGTGTCTTGGTCTACAAGGTGGGTGTATTTGGTGCGGCCAGAGCGTCCAAAGTTCTTGACCTGAGGGAAAGACGGACAATGAGTTATACCATAAACAAACTACAACCCAGCCCTCACATATTCCTTTTCTTTGTGTTTTGGTCCTCCATACCTGCATAACTTTGGGAAGAATGGTTTTGTTGAAATGATCTTCCAGAGTAGGTGCGCTGAAATCTCTCTTGTATACTTCCTCATCTTCATCCTATAGGAATTAATTAGTGTCCTCGTTTTATTTTCCATATACTCCACCACAAAATGATTAAGCTGTACTATAAGGGATACAAAGAAAGCAGAAGATACTGAACATGCTCTCTAAAAGTTCAAATCTAGTTAAGGAGGAGGTAATATTCTTTTTCTTTTGTTGTGTTTCTCCTGTATATAGGCCATATGTTCTGTCTCTGCACTCATTTACTCATGTAGCTTCAACCCTGTCAAAGACTACCCACTGCTGCTGAATTGGTTTCGACTCACAGTGACCCTGTAAGGTAGGGAAGAACTGTCCCATAGGGTTTCCAAGGCTGGAAATCTGTATGGAAGCAGACCTGCCACATCTTTCTCCTACAGAGCACCTGGTCGGTTCAAACTATGATCTTCTGGTTAACTACTTAACTACTGCACCACCAGGGCTCCTCAGCCCTGTATAGGCGTCTTGTATCCCTTTCCAAATCAACCTATTCTGATTTCATTTTTTCTGTTAATATGACCAATAATTTCTCAATTACTCAGATGAAGAACCTGAGTAATCAGGTGGGATCAGGTGCCACATCATGTGAACTACCATACCATGGGTTACTGTGTTTTCCCTGCAGTGAGTCTCACATTCTTGTCTGTTTAGTTTCTCAAACACAGCTCTCCTTATGTCTGTCTTGCTAAAAAACCTCTAAGGATGCTATTAAATTAGCATTAACTCCTCTGCCTAGCAGTGAAGGCCAAATGCTACAGAACCTTACCATACCATTTTAGCTTTCCTTACAACTTCCCCTTACATCTGATACTTCCTGCCTCTGCCCTTACTAGTCCCTTCACCTGAAGTGTCTTCCTTCCAATGCATGTTACATCTTATCTCCGTGTCATTCTTTTCAGTCTTTTACCAAATATACCATCTCCCTCTTCAGAATCTGCACAGTACTTTCTTCCTTGTGTTACAGTGTATAGTTGCCTTAGCCTCAGTTCAAGACTGAGGGGATTATGTATTCTCTAGCAGTGCTCAACAGTGATCTTTACACAGTAAGTGCTCACAAACTATAGGGACTAGTTTCAAATAAACATGTTAGTTCGTACTGTTACGATACAGATTATAAACACATAAATTCAAGAAATTAAAAACAGCACTGTCCTGGTAAGGAAGGCTTCCCAGAACTGAATCCTTTAACCAAATGTGCTTTCCCTTCAAGTACTGAAAAACCTGATATAAAGCTAGAACAATAATTCCTATTACCTACTTTTCTCCTTGTTAAGGCCTGGAATTCCTCATTTAATCTATAGATGGTACTTCAGCTTCACCCCTGAGATGCTCTCCTCGTCCAGATGAGGAGTCAGTATTTCAGCATGGGTGCCAATAGACTGATTGCCACATAAACCTTTCATTACACATCTTAGCCATCAATGCACTGCTTCTCTAAAAAGCTGGGTTATTAAAATGTCTGAAATACCTAAGTAAAAGTATTTTATGATTTTGACGTAGTATTAAGAAGCAGTTCCACTGGTTCCAAACAAGTAAATCACATGGGCTGGAAAAGTATATAAACATTTCTGCTGATCAGATATACATACTGATTTTAGAGGAAGTAAGTAAATCTCCATGAAGCTTTGGAGTTTCACCAGTGCTGCAGTGAAGGGCAGGAATTTAGCTACTGTGGAAATATTTAGGGCTTAATATAGAGCACTTGAAAAAGCTATTCCAGTTTTTGATACAAATCCCTTTAATAACAGAAAACAAACTGTTTTATCAGAGTAATAAATGCAATTTTGCCATTTTCTATTCAGCTATCCTTATATTAAGCAATTAATCAATGTATTAATCCAAATAACTTGGAAGAAGTCCCCATCACTTTAATTTGTAGAACTTTGGTTTTACATAAACTTCTCACTGACTAAGAAATAATGATATCTAAGTGATTCTGCAGAGCTAATTCATCTACTATCTGTATCACTCCATTTCATTTCTATACTTCTATTAAATTATTTCCTTATGAGAGTGGGGGTCAAAACAGCTGCTGCTACTTCTACAATCCTACTGCCAGAGCTTTTCGCTGCTAGGTTTATATCCCTCAGGAGCAAGACGCAAGTGAAGAAAGTTGACCACTGGCAAATGGAAATATCAAACCCACAGCCAGTTTTTATCTTTGAGAGGAAAAACAAAATCCAAAGGTTTTGATTATTTCTCACTACTATCTTTTCCAATTTCTTTTTTACTTCTTACCATGAAGAAGGCGCCCCGGTGATAATACTTCTGTAAGAACTTGTATTTGCCCTTAACAGCTTTGTTGGTAATGACTTTGCCATTTGCTCGAAGCTCAGCTCGCCTCTCTTCCTCAGTCAAGTTTCTCATGCGTTCAATTTCTGCTTTCTCCTTTTCAAGCCTGTCCAGGGAGCAAAAAGATTTATTACTATTGTTCTACTTCTGAAAGATACAATTATATAAAAATAACACAGTCCCATCCCCTTTCAAGTATTAGCGTCCTTCTCCAATTAGTCACTGCCTGTTAGGAATCAAGATCAGGAACTCTACAAATAAAAAGGTGAGACAGTCTTTGTTATGTTTGCAAGACCAAGTATTGCAAATTTCCATGTGTTGATTTACTTTTTTTGAGGTTCAGACATATTACTGGTTGATTTTGCAATGTTACCAATTCCACTTCCCTAAAAAGCCTTCTTAATGTTAAAAAAAAAATCAAAGACTGTGCTGGTACTGTTAGAAACTATTATGACATGCTTACGTGTCATGAACCAAGGATTACTGTCATTAACTGTAGTGAGTTTCTCACCTTTTTTTGCGGGGTGGGGGTGGCGGTCACAGACGTCATTTTCCAGAAAGATACAGGTATACACACAATTCTGCATATAATTTTAAGGGGTACATGGACTACTTATAGGCCAACATAAGGAAACTTAGAAACCACATGTTAAGGGCAGAGTTACCTACTGATAAGATTATGCTGTCATTCCTAGCAATCTGCAGTGATGGGTGATGCAGTTCAGAAACAATTTTGCTCTAACATAGTGAATGTGATACCCTTCAGCTTGATGCAGATGCATAAGCTCAGATGACACCAGCAGAGGAACTGCTCAGCCAACCTCAAAACTGTGAGAAATAAATAAATTCTTGTTTTGAACCACTACATTTTGGGTTATTAACAATAACTAATACGGTGAGCAACTTCTGGGTGTCCGTAGGAAACTACAGCATTAGTTGGCACTCTCATCATGAAGAAACAGGCGAAGTATGTCACTTTTACTTAATTTCATTTTAACAAGCTCTAATGAAAAACTGGAAAACTCATTCAGACCCAAACCAAAATAACTTAAACCTCTTGCTGTTGAGTCTATTCCCATTCATGATGAGCCACGTGTTAGACCAGCACTGCTCCATAGGGCGTTCTCAGCTGTAATCTTTACAGAAGCAGATTGTCAGGCCTTTCTTCTGCAGTGACAGAGGATGGATATGAACTGCCATCCTTTAAGTTAGTAACTGAGTACAAACTGTCTGCCCTACCAGGGACCCTAAAGAAAGCTAGACTGAAACTCTGAGTGGTCACTGAGCTTCAGACCTATACTATCACGAACATTTCTGATTAGCAGCATCAAGTTTAGGCCCATCCTAATACTCACGCTTCTCGATCTTCTCTGTCTCGCTTGATTCTCTTTAACTCCCTAACTTTCCATGCCTCATATTCTTCCTCATCGTTTTCATCATCAGTATTGAGTGCATCCAGTGCAGCCAGGGACCGCTTATTCTCTTCCAGCTCCTTCTTGGTCTCCTCTTCTACAATCTGGATAGGGATAATAATTCAGTTATTGGACTTCTTTCTTTTCCTGAGACAAACCTAATTACCCTACCCAATCGCACGCAAACCTTCCCAAAGCCACTCCCTAATACCTTGAGTGTATATTTGCGCCTCTCCTCAGCCATGCGTTTGGCCTCCTGCTCCAGCTCCTTCTGTTTCAATGCTTCAGCCTCACGTTCTTGAACTGTCACTCGATCCTTCCTAAGCACAGAGGTTCTGTTAATTACCTAAGTCCCTCAGAGTGGAGGTCCCTGTTTCCTTAGATCAAGTGCCATCCACACAAAACCAAATCATCTTTGGCTCTATTAATTTGTAAAGAGCTGGGGAGTAGGGAGGAGTCATCCCAGGTCTTTAGAGCAGCAAAATTTTACCCATCTTGAAGCAGTGCCGGGGAAGCTCAAGGAACCTGTTGATCATGAGTAGCAAGAGCTCTAACCATTAGGACAGGAACAGGAATTTGCCCTGCAGTTTAATTCTGGGCCTAAAATAATGTATTATTTGTCTTGTAAGATCCTGGGCAGATGTGCTCTTTAACTGCAAAGAAGATGTGGAAACAAACCCAGGCTTTCCACTGATACTAAGATACTCCTCAGCAGATAACCCTGTGGCTAAGGCTTTCACTTAGTGCTTATATTTCAGAAGGTTATAGAGAGAAAAGAGGTTTTCTTCTTCAGATCTGGAAGGTACTAAACATCCTGTAGACGCAGGCCTGGCTTGTGAGCTTGTGAGGTACTTACTTTCTGATGAAGACTGGCTTAAGGCGAGGCTCCATCTCATCTTCACTGTCTGTGTACTCTTCATACTCAGACTCTGACTCTGACTCCTCCCCAGAACGTCCCTCATCCTCTACCTCCATGACCTCTAGTTCTTCATTTTTTCTTTCCTGTGCTCGCTGACGCATCATCCCACGACGCCGTTCTATTTCCTATTAAATCACAAGTCCAAGCCAGTTAGTTAAATGGCCTGGGCCCTAAGAAGGTTGTGTATTTATCCTCATCATGCCTAATGAATTCTCACATAAGTAAATTCAACCTAGTACCATTCTATTTGCAATCCTATTTCCAACAAACAAGAGACGTGATCAGACTTCTAACAAAAGCAGCAATCTTTTGCAATTAGAGCCTCAACAAAGGAGCACAGGCTACAACTTTTTCCAATCTCCCATTTTCTTTTATCACACCTCATCATCAATTTCTTCCTCTTCTTCTTCACTGCTATCTTCTCGTTCCATACGCCAAGCATCTCCTTCTACTTCTGAGTCACTTTCTCCCACTACTTCAGGTTCCACTATTTTCCGATGTCGAGCCAATCTGAAAAAACAGCATCTCCATGTTTAAAGCCAAGTTTCCCAAAAAACAAAGAGTAGTATCAACCGCATTTCCTCAGTCACAGAGCACCATGACATCATGCTTGGTTTCATAAACTGTGAAGTCTTGCATTGTGGAAAATGAGGCACAGATAAAAGAAACTAAACCAAACCATGACAGCAGATTGTCAAGTTGCACCTAAAACGTAAACTTCAGGCTATGGGTCAGTTTCTCAGTGTCTCACAGAATAGCCCTCAGATGTACTTCTCAAACTGTATGTTGCAGAGCCCTAGGACAATGCAGCAAATTTACAGGGGTGCACTGGGATATTTTAAACAGCTCTAAGCTATTCAGTTTCAACATGACATCACATCACCTTCCTTTAAATGGCATTATCATCTTTGTGAAGCTCGTTTTTGGTGACTGTCATGATAAAAAAGCAATTACTACACAAAAATCAACATGAAACAAGATATGAGTTGGTGGTATCCAATCCAAGGCTTGAGTACCTAAAAGTAAACCAAACCAAACCAAACCAAATCCACTGCCCTCAGGTTGTTCAAATTGATTCCAACTCATAGTGATGCTGCTGGCAGAGTAGAATTACCCCACAGAACTTCCAAGGCTGCAGTCTTTATGAAGCAGCACTGGTGGTACAGTAATTAACAGCTTGGCTGCTAACTAAAAGGTCACCAGTTTGAAACCACCAGTAGCTTCTGAGAAACCCTATAGGGCAGTTCTCCTCTGTCTTACAGGGTTGCTATGAGTCAAAAAAAACTCAGTTATCAATGAGTTTGGTTTTTGGTTTTGGCAATATTTACGAGAGGAGATTACAGCACCTTTTGCCTACGTAACAGCCGTTGGATTGAAATGGCGACATTTCAGTTGCCAGCCAAGTACTTAACCACCGTGCCACCAGGGATCCTTTGAGTATCAAACAGATGCACAAATTGTATTAGCTAGTACTGGTAACTGGTTACTAAAGAATGAATTTTTTTTCTTTGAATTTCCAGCTGACATGGTTCCACAGACAGAAGTACCACGCTGTCCCTTTACAGCTAAGCCCCGAAAAACTAAGTAGAACAGGGAGGAACATCAATCCTAGAACTTGAATTGACCTATGAAGAGATAGAGATCTCAGGCAAATACTGAATGAAATAAGGAATAGAGAACAGAGGGTGTGAAGAGATACAAGAGGAAGTCTCCTATCAGCTAACACAGGAAACACTGGCCATCTTAGACTCCTGTCAGAGGTCAGCAGACACACAGCACAGGAAGATAGCTTCACTGAAATTCAGCATGAGACAAAGTAACCAATAATCAGCAGTACACCTTCCTCATCTCCATCTTCTCTCTGCTGCTCTACCTCTGATGCCTCCTGGCTAGCTGCTGTGGCTCAGCCAACCAAGAAGTGCAGTGTCTGTGCCAGCTGGATACGAACCCCTGACACTGAAGATCTGCAGACAGGGAGTATGGGAAGGCACCTTTAGAAGCCCCCAGCAGAACACAGGTCACCTGCTCCCTTGGCACTCTTTAGTTTTGTTTTTGGCTCTTGTGTCTCTCCTCTCTTCCATGCCCATCTTAGCTCCACACATCACAACCTCCCTGCTCCTTCTTGCCTATCTATACCATGTGCTGAACTTCAGACCCCGAGCAGCACAGGCACAGCCTACTGGGACCTACCCAGCACTGATTCCTGGTTTGCCCTGTCAGCCCTAGTACATGACACAAGCAACTCATTGCAGCCTCTTTCATTCTGCTGCACCACAGCTGAACAAGTGCCCCTGCCCACTGTACAAAAGGGTGAAAAGTATAGTGACCACAGTGAGGAAAAAACAAAGAATGCACAGCCTGCCTGCTATGACATGACCAAATAAAATAAAAAGCAGGATGAAACAGGAAAAAAAAATCTGAACCAATAAATGAAGAAAGTAACTACTGAATGCCCTGAAAATAGAAGATAATATCAAAACTTACTAAAAAACAGGGGAGGATGGTGTTATGGTGGCATCCAAATAAGACACCAGATGACTTTCCAGCAGAAAAGGCACTAGAACTACTGGACAGGGAATTCAAATCTCTAACATTCGGACCTACTCAACAGTTGAAGCACAATGTGATAAAAATGAGAAAAAACTGACAAATTCAAGAAAAAGGTAGATAAATCCATAGAATAACTCAGGAAAATATCACAGGAGCAAAATGACAGAATAAATTCACAACTATAAATCATTCAAAAACGGTAATTAGAAATCCACAGAAGGGCTAAGGAGCAGGTCTGAAAAGATGGAAGACAGGATCAGTGGAACTGAAGACTAACAGTTGGTTACAACTCTGAGGAAAAATCAAATAAAAGAACAAAGAAAAATGAAGAAACCCTAAGAATTATGTGGGATACAATCAAAAGCAAAAATTTGTGAGTGATCAGAGCTCCAGAAAGGCAGAGAAGATGGAAAACACAGTAAAGGATCACTGAAGAATTAAGTTTTTTACTGACAGAGAATTTTCCCAGTATCACAAAAGATGAAAACCTGAAATCCAACAAGCTCAACAAACCCACGTAGGATTATCCCTAAAAGAAAATCAGCAAGGCATCTCATCATCACATTCACTAACACCAAAGACAAAGAAAGAATTCAGAGAGCAGCTTGAGAAAAACAAAAAGTCATGTACAGAGGAAAAACAGTAAGATAAATTCTGATTATTCAGCAGAAACCATGCAGGCAAGAAGGCAACCAAACGAAACAAATCCCACTGCTGCTGAGTTGATTCCAACTCATAGCAACCCTATAGGGCAGAGTAGAACTGCCCCACAGTTTCCAAGGAGTACCTGGTGGATTGACACTGCCAATCTTTTGGTTAGCAGCAGCAGCAGCAGCAGTTAACCAGTATGACATAAGGGTTTCCAAGAAGGCAATGGAATGATACATATGACATGATATATATAACCTTCTTTAAGGGAAAAAAACTGCCAACCAAGAACAATATCTCCTGCAAAACTGTCATTAAAATATGATGGTGAAATTAGGACACTTCCAGATAAACTTAAGTTAAGGGAATATGTAAAAACCAAACCATACTTACAAGAATTATTAAAGGGAGTCCTTAACTCTGAGAGTAAACAACATCACACCACAGCCCAAATCTAGGATACAAGATTGTACCAGCCAGATACAGCCTAGGAAATGAACTTTCAAGGATTATCCAAAACCAAAAGAATTACAACAGCAAATCAAAGAGGTTAAACTATAAATGAGAACAACATCAGAACAATACAAGAGAGACTAAGTGGTATAGGTACAGAACTTTCTAATGGAGTAGCAGGCAATGGGATATCAAGTAATAATAGACTGATTCACATCTAGAAAAAGTAAATTTCAAGTTAACCACAAAAAAAGTCAACAAACCTATTCATCAAAATAAAGAAGAAAACCACAGTTTCGATAAAAGCAAAAAAAATCCACAAACCAAAGGAATTCAGCACAGGAGAGTAAAGTAAAAGGAACAAAGAAAATGTCAGCACCATAAAAAAGAGCACTACAAAATGAAAGTAGTAAACTCACCCGTATCAAAAATTACACTGAATGGTAGTGGCCTAAATGTAACCATAAAGAAATGAAGAGTGACAGACTGGAAAAAAAACAGGATTCACAAAGATGTCATCTACAAGAGACACACACCTTACAAACAAACACAAAAAAAATTATTAAAAATCTAAGGATGGGAAAAAATATATCAAGCAAACAGCTACCAAAAGCAGCAGGAGTACCAATACTGATTTTGGATAAAAGCAAAATCTAAGACTTTAAAGCAAAATACACCATGAAAGACAAAAAAGGGTACTACATAATGATTAAGGAAACCCTGGTGGTGCAGTAGTTAAGTGCTACATCTGCTAACCAAAAGGTTTGCAGTTCAAATCCACTAGGCACTCTTTGGAAACCCTATGGAGCAGTTCTACTCTGCAGGGTTGCTATGAGTCAGAATTGACTCAATGACACTGCGCTTATATAATGATTAAAGGGCACAGAAGAAAAAATAGGATTAACACTAGAAACCCTAATACATGACCTTAACAGGATACAAACCATAACCAACAATATACAAACTCCAGGAGACGTTAATTTAGATCTTCTAAAAATTTGGTCATCAAAAGACTTAGTATTATGCAATAATGAAGAACAATGATCAACCTGTGCAGAATCTTATAACATGGAGGAAACTGGAGGGAAATATGCCAAGTGAAATAATTCAATCATAAAACAACAAATACTGTATGAGGCCACTACTATAAAACTCATGAAAAGGTTTACACACAAAAAAATAAACCACCTTGGATGTTTACCAGAGAGGGGGAGGCATGGATGGAAAAACTTTCAATAGACAATAGTTTAAGTGGTAACTTTGGAAAACAGTAAGACAGTACACAACAGCAGGGAAGACAGCACAATTTGTCCAAAGCAAGGTCACAGAAACTCCACAAATACTCCAAACTTCACAAGTGACAAAACTGCTGTGCAATGGGTATAGGGACTATGGTCTCAGGCAACATCTAGCTCAACTGGCATAACATAATTTATACAGAAAATGTTCTATAGTCTAGTGATTAGTGTCTGAGGTCTTCAAAGACTATGAATGGCCATTTAGGATATTCTACCAGTCTTATCCCTTTGGGAACATGGGAAGAATGAAGAAAAATAATGAAAAAAGGGAAAGATTAGTCCAAAGAACTAATGGACATGTTATGGATTGAGCTGTGTTCCCCATAAAAATGTGTGAGGTGGTTTGGCTGGACAACGATTCCTGGTATTGTGTGATGTTTCTCCATGTTGTAAATCTGCTCACAAGGGTGGATGAGTAGCAGCTGTGTTGGTAGGGAGGACTCGATGTGTAAGACTGTTTTGTGCCCTTAGGCAGTCTCTTGAGATATAAAGCAAAGAAGCTAGCAGAGAGATTTAGGGACCTCATACCACCAAAAAGCAGTGCTGGGAGCTGAACACATCCTTTAGAAAGGACCAGAGTCCCTGTGCCTCAGAACCTTTCAGTCCAGAGGAAGACTGACAACAAGGATCTTCTTCCAGAAGATCCAGCACAGAAAGCATTCCCCTGGGGCTAACACCCTGAATTTGGACTTTTACTCTACAAGACTGTGACAGAATAAAATTTCTCTTTTTAAAGCCACTCAGTTCAGGTATTTCTGTTAGAGCAGGACCAGCTGCCTAAAACAGAACATATCGACAATGGCCTCCACGAGACCAAATCCAGTACAACTACATGGTGTCTGGCTACCACCACTGACTGCTCTGATAAGGATCACAACAGAGGGTCCCAGACAGAACTGGAGAAAAATGTAGGACAAAATTCTAACTTGAAAAGGAAGACCAGACTTGCTGGTCTGATAGACACTAAAGAAACCTTGAGAGTATGGCCCCTGGACTCATTTACCTCAGCAATGAAGTCACTCCTGAGGTCTACCCTTCAGCCAAAGCTTGGACAGTCTCATACAGTCCAGGAGCAGGAGGGGACAGGAGAGCTGGTAATAGGGAACCCGAGGTTAAGGGAGAGTGTTGACTTGGTGTGGGGTTGTTAGCCAGTGTCACAAAACTATTATGTGTTCTGTTTAACCTAAAGCACAATTTTAAAAAAAGAGAAATGACTCGATCCAGAAAATTTTTTTTCACGTGTATTAATTTCTTTTCAAATTGTGAGGCATAAATATGTATTATTTGAATCTAACTACTTAATACAACTACTAAGTGGAAATGTTTGGGCCTAGGGCATTCCATGGAAAAATTCTTCAGACAATGTAAACAGAGAAAGCTTAGGACCTCTGGCCTACTCCGTGTGGTAATGCTTCTATCAGTACACAACACACAAAACCCTGTAGTAGGGGGCTCTCCCTGCTACATAAGAACATTTACCTGACCTTTTTTCCTACTTCTTCACTATAATTTCCTCTTACTAGCCATCAGAATCAGTAGATAGATAAAATCAGTTTCTCAAATTTTATAAAACATTTTTATGCTATAAAGACTTCTCTCAAATACCACATGATCCAGCAATCCCACTGCTTGAAATATATCCTACAGAAATAAAGGTTGTCGCACAGATAGTGCACATGAAAGTTTACTGCAGCACTGTCCACAACAGCAAAAAGATGGAATCAACGTAAGTGCTTACCAACAGATGAATGATAAATAAACTATGGTACCTATACCCAATGGAACACTATGCAATGATAAAGAACAATGATTTCAGGAAGCATCTCATAACCTGGTTTCAACTAGAAGACATGCTGAGTGAAATCAGCTGCAAAAGGACAAGTATTGTACGAGACTTCTGCTATGAGGACTTAAAAATGGATTTATATACAGAAGAAAAGACTCTCTGATGGCTACAAGGATGGGGAGAGACGGACAGGATTGTACTTAGACAGTCGACAGGAATTTGGTTAGGTGAAGGGAGTGACAACGCACAGTAGAGGGCAGATCAGCATGACTGCACTACACATAAACTAGAAGGTTTTCTAAAGTCAACCCAACATTTCAAAGGATAGAGTAGCAGGGATAAAGTAGTAGTAGTAGACATGGGGACCATGTTTTCAGGGGACATCAAGGTCAACTGTCATTAACTAGTCTTTTGCTAAGAGAATCTTATGCACCCTGTATTGGTGAATGGCATCTGGGGTCTTAAAAGCTAGCAAGTTGCCATCTGGGGAACACCAATTAGTCCCAACTCATCTGGAACAGATGACAACTGAGAATATCAAAGAGTTGATGAAAAATGAGCCCAAGGACAAAAGAACTCGTATGAATGGCAGAGTGCATCAGCGTGAGACCAGAAGAACCAGGTGGTGCCTGACTACCACCAAAGAGAGCCTTGATAGAGGACACAGTGTAGAGTCCCTAATGTTGCACAAGAAAAAGGTGTGCTGTTCAAGAACTCTACTGAAAGATCAGAAATGATGGTCCGACAGCTGGAGGGTCCCCTGGGAACATGGCCCCAAGACTTGCTGCTGCCCCAGACCTAAAACCAGTACTGAGGTCAACTCTTCAAACAAGAATGGGCTGAACTTGGGGACACAGTGTGAACATCTGGTGTATGTACTTTATGGTTTTATACATCTATAGGAGGCTGTTCTATTGGTTTCTTTCTAGACAGGACAGGAGAGAGAGGAGATGAGGGGACAGGTGTTTGTTATGAGGATATATGAAGAGAGAAAAGTAGTAGTGTGCTGTGACAGGGTGAGGACAGCAGATGGAGTTGCAGACAGGAGGGCATGCAAAATTGATTTGGATTGTATACTTTCACTTAATCATAATAAAATAAATAAATTGAGCTAGATATTAATAAAATAAAATAAAAGAACAAAAAGACTCCTCTCAACGAACCAACCAATGGTGTTTTCTAGTCCCTTAATGAGTTAATGAGGGCTTTTGGGCCAGAGGTAACCTGTGGTTTTCCGAAGCTGCCACTTACTAGCTACGTAAATTTAGTCATGTTACTTGTTTTGTGCCTCAGTTCTTCATCTTTAAAGGAGAGATAATAGTACACACCTCTAAAGCTGTTGCATGGATTACAAGTATTAGTAAATAAAACGTACTTGGAATAGTGTCAGGCACATAGTAAGTATTCATCAAATATTACCTATTATTACCAGTGTTAGTACTGTTTTCAGTTAACCTGTAGCGGCTCAATCAGGTGAAAACCAAATCTAGTCATTACCTCTCTTCCACATCTTCACTGATACGGTTCTGCAAACGCCGGAGACGGGGATCACTAGAGGAATCTTCCTCCTGTTCCTCAGGTTCTGCTTCTTGTTCTTTGGCTTTCTTGATGAACTGAAATTCTTCATCCTCCTCATCCGAGGACTCCATAGGGGCATAGTCTGGCCTCTTTCCTGACACATAGCGTTTCACCTTCACTTTTTCCATTGAAATCTCACCTGGACAAGAAGGAAACAGTATGATTCAGTAGCCTCTTTCCCAATGACCTTCAGTCTTGGCCTTTATGGTAGAGCCCTGAATTCCTGGTAGAAAAGAATATGAGAAGAGAGCCACTACAACATCATCTTTGTTTTCCTACAAAAGCCAAGTCACAGGAAGGCACTGCAGCGAATACCAGGACTGATGATAACAAGGTCCTAGCTTGAGTACAAGGAAGTGGTGGAAAGTGGGCAGATAAAGGAATAAAGAAAAAAAGTTCCCCAAACAAGCTGACTGCATCCATGACAAATTATGCTATTCTACCTCAACTATAGCCATAAGCAAATTATCTGCAGTAGTGCCTGCAACTAGTAAGAATAAACTGAGTAGGAATATAAAATTAAGATACTGCTCATTCTTTTAGTTGCCACTGAATTTTGCATGATAGCCTTTATAATCTATTATAACACAACTCAACCTTCTATATCTTTTTCTACCTTCATTTCCTTTACTCGCTGTCGAGCCTGCAAGAGTAGATATCTACCTTTTACAAATACAAATCCATTAAAAAGAAAACTAACACACTCATTTTATTAGTATAACTGGATAACGAGTCTAGACAGTTTAAAACTTGAGATAGATTTCACTTAGGAACACAGATGTAAAAGAACTAAATAACATAACAGCAAATTTACTCTAGCAATGTAAAAACAAACAAAAATTTTCAAGCCATCATGACTTTGTAGAATTTAGCCCAGTATTAAAAAGCATGGCACAACCTTATAAAAATCTAATAATGAAATTTATCACATCAACCAATTAGTGGGATGAAGTAATACATTACTTTTTTAAGTCATATGATCCTAATGATAGATACAATAGACAATATACCTATGATAAAACATTGGAAACACTCTGTTTAAAAAACTGTTGACATCCTTATGTTGTTGCTATCACAATGTGAAGTTACTATTATATTATTGCCCTAATTAGGGCAATAAGGATAAAAGATAAAAAGGCATAAGGATTGAAAAGAAGAAAATGCTGTTATTTGTAGACCATATGATTGTTTACACAGAAGATACAAGATAACCAACAGACAAACTAAGAAAATTCAAGAAGAATTTGTATACAAGATTTATAAAATAAGTGGTCTTTTAACCCAGGAATTCCACTTCTAGAATATTAATCAAAGGAAATAACCAAAGATTATTAAATATTTATGTCTCCAAAGTGAAAAGCAAACCTAAAGCTGTCAAGCAAGGAGACAGTTAACAGTTATAGAAAATCCAAAAAATGTACAAATACTCCTCAATTTATGATATTCTAGTGACTCGCACTTAAACTATATTTTTTTTCCAGTGATGAAGAAGGAAGAGGAAGACAAGTTGTCAGTATATACATATATATATCTACATATACTGAAAGGATTGGCTGGAATTTTCTGTAAACTTAATTACGTACTTCAGATGCTTAAAGATATATGGACCTAAAGTGGATAGGCAGATTTGGAAAGCAGTGAGATGTTACTGTGAAATATATGAAGGAAAAAATTGAACACACAGACAACTATCACTAATTTTTTGACTAGAAATGTCATCCTTATTCCCAGGGATAATCCAGATGGCAGAGAGTCTTCCATAAGCGGAATAATTACTGCCAAGCAACAAAATGACAACATTGTCCAACTCTTCTTCATCCCTGGCGTAAATGTTCATGATTTGTATATTTTTTTATGTCTGTATTAAAATACACCCATAAGTTTACATGCAATGTTTCCCACCCCCAAAGACAAATAAAGATTAAAAAATACAAAAGTGTACCTGTAGATTGGCTATATGTAAATACAGTAGTTTAAAAATATAATTTAGAATAGAAAGTAAAGTATAAGTTACCTAGGAGTAAATTCACCAGTGTTTCCTTTAGGAGGAAAAATATAAATTGTACCAAAAGATATAAAAGGTTTAAATAACTGAAGAATTTTATCATGCTCGTGGATGAGAAAGAGCAGCTGTGTTAGGCTGTTAAGTGACAAAACCATAATTTATAATTTTTTTTTTTATTTAACATAACTGAGTGAAAATGTACATTCACATGAAAATTTACATGCCCCCCTATATGCAGCTTCCACTGCTCTCCCTGTCCGGTGACTGCACACTATTCCTCTCCGCTCCATACATGTCTCATCCTCCCAATAGTCTCCTTTCACCATAATTTATAATTTTAATGCAATTTCATTAAAAGTGTTCCCCAGGCTGATTCTAAAATCATGTGCAAGAAGAACACAAAAACCAAACCCAAACCACTGCCATCAAGTTGATTCCAACTCAAAGTGACCCTACAGGACAGAGCAGAACTGCCCCACAGCATTTCCAAGGAGCATCTGGTGGATTTATACTGCTGAACTTTTTGGTTAGGAGCCACAGCACTTAACCACTATGCTACTAGAGTTTCCTACACAATTCTGAAGAGGAATAAAGTGGGAGTGGTGGTGGGTGTTCCTCTACCGGACAGCAAGGCTTATTTAAAGTGGCATTAAAAATCAGCGTCAAACGGACGGACTATGAAATCATAGGAGTAGGGACAACTGGTTAATCTTAAAGTGAAAGATAAAATCATGTCCCTAACTTATACTACATATACACAATTCCAGATGGATTAAAAGTTTGAAAGTAGATGATGTGTTTTACAACAGAAAGTAGATAAACTTAACTAGACCTCAACATAAACGGAAAACTCTTCTAATCTTAATCCAATGTTGCAATGATAGAGTAGCAGGGGTGGTGGTCTGGGGACGATGCTCTCATGGGACATGGAAGGCAACTGGCATAACTAGCCTATTGTTAAGAGAGTCTTTTGCACCCCATATTGGGTGCAAAAAGCTAGCAAACTGCCATCTGAGGTACACCAAATGGTCCCAACTCATCTAGAACACATGATCACCGCGAACAACAAAGACACAGGAAAAAAGAGCTCCAGAGACAGGACCCATGTGAACAGGTGACTGTATCAACATGTGGCCAGAAGAAACAGATGGTGCCTGGCCACCATCAAATACATCTGTGATGTGGCACACAATGTTGAGCCCCAGTGGCAACACAAGAAAAAGAGGGGTACACCTCAAGAACTCCACTGAAAGACCTTAAGCGATGGTCCAGTGGCCTTGGGGTTCCCCTGGGAGCATGGCCTCTAGATCTGCTGCTGTCCCTGACTAGGAAACAGTACTGAGGTCAACCTTTCGGACAGGAATGGACTGGTATTGGGGACATAATGTGCCTATATGGTGTGTGTACTTTATAGTTCTATGCATCTACAGGATGCTGTCCTACTGGCCTCTTACTGGAGGAGAGAGGAGAGGGTGGACAGAAGGGACAGGAGATTGTTAAGAGGATACAACATATATAGCACAACAGGGAGGAGTGTGCTGTCACTGGGTGAGGAGAGCAGAAGGAGCTGCAGATAGGCAGGCATGCAAATTTAATTTGGATTGTATATCTTCACTTAATCACATTAAAAAAATTAGTTAAAGATGTATTTTAAACACATCCCCCTACTGGACTGTAAAGCTCCATAACTTACAGCATGTCTTATATAATTGTGTATTCAATCCTATTTAATATATACAAATGTTTACATGTTACAAAACCTTTATAATTGAAATGCCTGTGATCTCAAAGTAGGTAAAAATTTCTTAAACAATATACAAAGAAGCACAAAACATAAAAGGTAAGACTAATACATACAATCACATTAAAACTAAAATAATGTAAAACTCCTTTACAAGATACCAAAAAAAAAAAAATACATTACACATTTAAAATGTTTAAAAACACAACCAAATAGAAAATGGGCAAATAACATAAAGAGGCAATGTATAGATGATAAAACCCAGAAAGGGAATAAACACAAGAACAAGATGGCTATCCTCACTAAGAACCAGAGAAACACAAATTAAAAATGGTATATCACTTCACATACGTTAGACCGTGTACAAATTAAAAAATCTGATACAGCCAAAGGTGCGGATGAATACGCTGGGAAACGAAAACTGCTATATTCTTCCAGCTGCCTCAGAAAGGTAATTTGGCAATAGCTAGTAAAGCTGACGAAGAAATTCTAAGAGTCCACCCTGGAACAGCTGTCACAGGAGTGAACTAAAGAGACATGTTCAGGAACGGATGCTCACTGAGGACCAACACACATGGGGGAAAGACAACCCAGAAGACAGAGAGACCCACATGAGCGGGTGCCTACATCAATTTGGGACCGGAAGAACCGGATGGTGCCCAGCCATCACCATTGACAGCCGCGATGGAGCTCACTGAGTTGAGTCTCACTGGCAACACAAGAATAAAAAGGGATGTACCCTGAGATCTCCACTAAAAGACCGCAAATGATGGTCTAGCAGCTTCGGGGTTCCCCTGGGAGCATGGCCCCTGGCCCTGATGCTGTCCTTGCCTATAAATGATAACAAAGGTTCACTCTTCGGATAGGAATGGATTGGACTTGGTGACACAGAGTGACCATATATTGGATGCACTTTATGGCTCTATGCATCTATAAGATATCATCCTGCTGACCTCTGGCTGGAGGAAGCGGAGTGGGTGGAAAGGAGGGGAAAGCAGATCGTTGGGAGGATGAGTCCTGTATGGAGCAGAGAGGAATAGTGTGTTCTCATCAGGCAGGGAGAGCAGTGGAAGCTGCATATAGGTGGGCATGCAAATTTATATGGGAATGTACATTTTCACTTAGTCATAATAAAAAAAAATAATGGCAACTGAAACATTTTTGCAATAGGAGGACAAAGCAACACAACTGTCTCTCAGTAGGAAACCAACTGGTTTAACTACACCATGCAGTTCATAAGCACTTAGAGTGAATTCCATCCAGTGTGTCCCAAGAATAATTCTCAAAAGCTATGTTGAGTTTTGTTTTTTTTTTCAGAAAGTTGCACAAAGATAGTAGGTGGTTGGTTGTTGTTGTTCGGTGCTGTGGAGTCAGTTCCGACTCACAGTGACCCTATAGGTCAGGGTAGAACTGCCCCACAGAGTTTCCAAGGAGCACCTGGTGGATCTGAACTCCAACCTCTTGGTTAGCAGCCTTAGCACTTCACCATGACACCACCAGGGTTTCCAAAGATAGGTAAAGCATACTCTAAAAACAAAATCAATAGGAAATAATTATTGTTTTCCACTTCTTTACTGAAAAGACTCTGACTCCCTAAACAGGCATGTTGTTCTTTCTTCCATACGCATTCACTGAAATGCTACCCATTCTTTAACGCTCAACTTGAATGCCACCTTCTTCAAAAAGTTTTCCCTGATTACTCCAATCTGAACAGATGTCTCCTCTGTCTTCCCACAATGCTTGGTTTACAGCACCTATCTGACAGGTATGACAGGTTGAAAGACTGTATATACACTACTTAGAATGTGCTTATTTTCTGCATGTCTTACATCTAGACATAACTAGTATACGAGTTCTTTCGGTCAGAGACACTATCTTACAAAATTTTGTATTCACTTTAATAAACAGAGCACTGCATTGGTTGAAACGGATAAAAAGCTGAAATACAGTATGGTTCCTGCCTCAAGGAGCTTAACAGCAGCGAGAAAGACACATGAATATGTTGGTAAGTTATAAAACCATAACCATATTATATTAGAGAACAAAGGAGAACTGTATCCTGCACAATGCCTTGCGAACAACAGGCATTCAACATCTATTAGCCTAATGAACCAGTACAGGTTAGAAGTGGGGTGCTGTCAGAGCAGAGACGCCATAAAAACAACATCAGACACAAGCGGGTTCCCCACTCTCTTCCCCTACCCAACACAGTTGGGTGAGCGTTTAGGGTGGGAAAGCTGAACAAACAGGGGATCTGGTGTTAAGAATCGGGAGGAGGGAATGTCGGAGTGGCCGGCCAGGGTAGTTAGGTTTCGAAGATGCTGGGGCAAGGAGAGGCAAGAAACGGCTATAAAGAGGCTCAGCAAAGTACCTTTCTCATTGCGGACCGGGACGGCCCCAGCCGTGGACTGAATAGGCGGTTGTTTCATGAGTGCGGTTGGGACCGACATGTTGATGGCAGTGGCGATGACTCCTTAAACTTGACTGATTCCAAACAGTGAACACCTACAGCGCCAACAAGCAGAATTTAGACTTCTCCACCTAGATCCACCGGTCACTGCCGCGCCACGAATAGAAAACCACAGGCTCTTGCGCTACAGAAACCGGAAGTATTTGTCGAGAGGATTGTGGGATTTTGGAGGCCGTCCGAACGCTTTCGCCAATGAACTCTAATCTGTTACTGCGCATGGTCGTAGGTTGCTTTCGCGTCCTCAGTCTCGCCGAATTTGCAAGCAGCTTCTCTGTGAAGATTGCGTCGCTTCTTTGTGAAGATTGCGTCCTTTCTCGTGAAGTCAAACTCCTGCGGCGGCGACGGAAGTCCAAGTGGAAGATTTCTTTTGTTAGTTTAGTTTGAAGCCTGTGGAATGACATTGTGATGAGTGAGAAACTAGGAAGATAATGAGGGTCTGTTTGTCTACATTGTTGAAAACTCAGAAGGATTAGGGTTGTATCAGAATAAAAATCCTGCTAATAATGGCACTTGATAATCTCAATTGATGAGGCTGCGGTGGGTGGTGGTGTGGCATATTTAGGTCACAGGTGGTGGTGATTTAGGCCAGTGGCCAAGAATAGATAAAAGGAAATAAATGAAATTCTTTCAAGAGCCCTGGTTGCCTGAAATTTCAACACTTTAATTTTAGCCCAAATTCTTTCAGTCTATGGAAACCACCTCTTTAAACACATTTATGGCTAAAAAGTGTTTGTGTGGTGATCCGTCAGTAATTATTAAGTACCTGCAGTTTTCAGAGTCCCTGGAAGGTGCAAATGGTTGACATGCTGGGCTGTTAACCAAAAGGCTGGAGATTGAGTCTAGCCAGAAAAGCTTCCAACGAAAGGCCTGACAATCTGCTTCCAGTACACCAACTGAAAACCCCATGGACACAGTTGTACTCTGACATACGTAGGGTCACAGAGTCATAGTTGACTGTAACTGGATTTTTGGCTTGCTGTGTTCACCAGTGTAGGAGCATACTCAATCCCACTGCCATCCAGTTGGCTCTAAGTCTTAGCACCCCTATAGACAGAGTAAAATTGTCCCATAAAGTTTTCAAGGAGCGCCTGGTGAATTTGAACTGCCAACCTTTTGGTTAGCAGCTGTAGCACTTAACTACTACACTACCAGAAACGTTAAATGGCTCACATCCTTAAGCTTGAATTCTATTTAGGAAGTCTTTAAGGACTTCTAGAGTCATAACAAAGCAGTCCCAAGTTTCTAGCTAGGTTGTGTAAAAAAACAATAAAAACCCAACCTGCTAGTTGGAGTCAGAACACATTTTACCGTGTTAGGTGCTGTCAGGTCAATTCTGACTCATAGTGATCCCATGTACTGCAGAAGAAAACACTGCCTGGTCCTGTGCCATCCTCAAAATGATTGTTACACTTGGGTCCATTGTGACCACTGTGTCAGCCTATTTTGTGTGGTCTTCCTCTTTTTTGCTGACCCTCTACCAAGCATGATGTCCTCCTTCCCCAGGAACTGGTCCATTCTGATAACATGTCCAAAGTGTGTGAGACAAATTCTCCTCATCCTTGCTTCCAAGGAGCATTTTGGCTACACTTCTATGACAGATGTGTTAGCTCTTTTGGCAGTCCACAGTAAATTCAATATTCCTCGTCAATATCCTAATTCAAAAGTGTCTGTTCTTTGGTGTTCTTTATTCTTTGTCCAGCTATCACATGTATATGAAGTGACCAAAAACATCACTGTTGGGTCTGGTGCACATTAGTCCTGAAAGTGACATCTTTATTTTTAACATCTTAAAGAGATTTTTATTTTTTTTACCAGACTTACTGTTCCAACATCCTGGAGGGTCTCCTGAGAACATGGCCCCTAGACTTGCTACTATCCCAGAGCTGAAGCCAACTCTTCACACAAAAATTGGACTGGACTATGGGACATAGAGTGATGCACATATTTTGTGTACTTCTTGGCTAAAATACATATGAGGCTGCCCAACCAGCTCCTTTCTAGAGATGAGAGGGGAAGATGGAGAGGAAGGGACAGGTGTTGGTCGAATAAATACTAGAAGTACAGAGTGGAAAGAAGTAGTGTGTTGTCATAGGGTGCAGAGAGCAGATAGAGTGGAATAGAGCATGTGTTCTTTTGCAGCATATTTGTCCCATGAAGTGAGTCTTTTGATTCTGGACTGCTGCTTCCATGTGTGTTCATTGTGGATCCAAGTTAAATGAAACCTTTGACAACTTCAGTCCTTTCTCTGTTTATCATGATGTTGCTTATTTTACTGTAAAAAGGACTTTATAAATGATATGGTGAGGGAGGGAAGGGACAGTATGAACGAAGTCTTGAAGGTTAGAAATAATACAGTATAGAGACTTACTTCAGCATGGGACCAGAAGAACTAGATGATACCAGGCCATCATCAATGACTGTGTAGATGGGGTGCACAATATAGAGCCCCTGACATGGTCACAGAAACATAAGCATGCAGAATTAGAACTCTGCCAAATGACCATAATTGATGGTCCCTCAGTCTGTAAGTTTCCCTGAGAACATGGCCCTGGACTCTCTAACTGCAAACGAATCCAGCACCAAAGCCAGCTCTCCAGACAAAGACTCAACTGGGCTATATGACATGGAGTGATGCTGGCAATGAACAGACTTTTGGTCTTAAATATATACATGAGAAACCCATTGCTGAAGGTGAGATGATAGGGTGAGGGGGAACAGGTCTTGGACAAATGGGGATGGGAAGTTCTGGATAAAAAGGGGAGTATGATATGGATGATAGAGCAGTTAGAGTAGAATAGTGGTGTGAGTTCCAGGTATTATATGGCAAATTGATATGGGTTGTATACTTGTAGTTATATTACTGTAATTTTTTTTTAAGAAATAGCATTGTATATCGAGTTTGGTTTTACCAGTTAGTAATTTTATAGTCAAAAAGTGTTGAAAGTTTGGCAGATATATGATCATGGAGGGCCTTGAAAGTGCTGTTAAGTAATATGGTTAATCCTGAAATTATTTCAACTATATTCTAATATTGGGCCTAGGCTAAGAGAAAAAATAGAAGTGGGCTTCAAACAAGGAACAGTGGAGGACCCAAGTAACTAACTAAGGGTACAGTTTTGGGTAGAAAGAAGAGGGCCCTGAAACTATAGTACACAGACTTTTGCCAGCTCAGAAATTGAATTTACCAGCTTAAAAAATCACGTCCAGATTCCCTCAAATGGAGTAAATCTGAGGGGAAGGCAATTGTTTTGGCCCATGGCAACCCAGAGAATAGACAAAAAGTTTAATAAGTCTAGGACCGTAAGAAATAGGGTGCACTAAAATCTTAGTTGTTTTATGATACCCAAATTATTTGATTCACAACTTTTTCCAGGTTTTAGGCCATTTAAGTCATCAGTATCAGGTTCTTAGTTAACAGCTGAGTAGATGGTCAGAAGGTGAAATGTAAACTAATTTATCAACTCTTGAAACAAAATTAAAATGCTTTCCTTCCTAGGAAGAAGATCCCATAGTAGCAACAGGGCACGATACTCTTTTGGTGGAGCCAGGTGGGCGGAAATAAAAGCTGCATCTAGATTTTGATCTTCTATCCTTCCATTTGAGGGAATCGAAGTGCATCTCAATCTTTTCCCACCTCACATTGGTAGGCAAGGTGGTTTTCCTTAAGTAGAGAGGCGCCAGGGTTGTTCATAGCCACATCCCGGCATCACGAACATCAAAATCGCCGGGATCCAAGGTAAACACGTCAACTGGCTTCCACTGCATCCCTAAAGAATTTGAATTTTGGAGTGAGGCGGGTAAACTCGCTTTCTCACAAATCTCCAGTAACAGCCGGCTTCCCCAGGCCAGCTGTGAGTTGAGCTGGCAGCGTGTAGGAGCTCGGATTGCAGCACCTCTCGCCGGGCCCCGCCCCTACGGGCCCCGCCCCTACGGGCCCCGCCCCTACGGGCCCCGCCCCTACGGGCCCCGCCCCTACGGGCCCCGCCCCTACGGGCCCCGCCCCTACGGGCCCCGCCCCTACGGGCCCCGCCCCTACGGGCCCCGCCCCTACGGGCCCCGCCCCTACGGGCCCCGCCCCTACGGGCCCCGCCCCTACGGGCCCCGCCCCTACGGGCCCCGCCCCTACGGGCCCCGCCCCTGCGGGCCCCGCCCCTACGGGCCCCGCCCCTACGGGCCCCGCCCCTACGGGCCCCGCCCCTACGGGCCCCGCCTCCCGCCGGGCCCCGCCTCCCGCCGGGCCCCGCCTCCCGCCGGGCCCCGTCTCCCGCCGGGCCCCGTCTCCCGCCAAGCTCTAGGCGGGAAGGCAGACGCTCCTCAGTCGCGAGAAAATGTCGGAGTCCTGCGATGGGGCCGACAAGAAGGCAGCTTCCAGGCAGAGACCCCAGGTGAGGGTGAAAAAAACAGGTTGATGCTTCCTGATGTTCTGCCGTAGTCTTCGGACTTAACACAGCACCTACCAGATAGAGGCTGGGCAGAACAGGGGGACCTGGCACGGGACACCTCTCCCCTCCAAGACTGTTTCCGCCCCGTGGGGGCATCTCCTCGCTTGCTGGGTTTTTCAGGAAGTTACTTCCAAACAGTAGATTTTTCCTCTGTAGAAAACTGGGCCCTCCGTTTGAGGAAGGTCTTACCGGTAAACTTACAAACACGGTAGTGGCAGGTCTAGATTAGGGACTCCCCTTACGCTGTCCGCGTGCATTTGGTTTTGCAGCAGTTTTTACCTCTTTCAAACTCCAGTCGCTCGGAAGCTGACAGCTCGGGTGATCTCTTTAGTTATAAACGGTCTCATCAGTTACTGGCCTGGAAAACTCATATGAACGAGAAATATGCCCTGTATAATAAGCACCGTACTTCTGTTTAGTTTAATGAATTAGATACCTAGATTTTGGAGATTTTTCTTATGGGCTGTCAGTTTGTTGTGATAAAATAGAAATTAGATTTGTTTACAGACATCTGTTGGGGACCTGTAAGAAAAGTCCTAAGACCTAAGAGTCTAATGCTGTTTTCTTTTCCGTTATTGACCTAACTAGGTGAATGGATATAAAGAAAATCAAAACATCCCTTATGTGTGTCTGAAACCAATACCGACGACAATTTTAGAAAAAACAGTTAAGCTTCATCTGGCTGCCTTTTCACTCAATAATGACAAGCTAGACCAATTTAAGCCCCCCAAATCCCTACTGGAAAAGAGTTCTAACAGTGCGCCGCTGTGTAAGAAGACTGAAATAAAGAAGACTCACAGAGGGATTTTAACTCCAAAGATGGAAGCTGCATTTTCCAGAACAGAATCTGCTCTGCAAAAATCCTCCTTAGATGTTCATGTTGGAGATAACAAGGGACAGCACAAGATCACTTCAGATGCGATGGTCGTGAATGTTGTTGATACGGAAAGCAGTCAGGATGGAGACAGTGACGACGATACCAGACCAGGCCTGGTATGAATTTGATTAGTAGCTTGTTCTGAGTTTTATTGCTTTGAAATTTGAAGCTCTCATAAATTAAGACTATCAAAAGTGTGTTTAGCTGAGATTATTATCTAATTTAATTTGAAAACTTTAAAAAAATGTTTAACCAATAATGAGTTAATTTAGTACTTGGGGTATGAAGGACAGTGTCTTCACTCTGCTTCCCCTTATCACTTCTCAGCTTGTATTTTGTGTGTGTGTGTGGTAAAAATATCTAAAAATATTTGCCAGTTATTGTGTATGTTTTTGGTTTTATGCATCCTTTGTGGTGCCTTGCTCACCTTTGCATGCTTATGCACGCTGTGTCAAAAGTCAGCTTGTAGGACATATGAGAGTAGAACTCATTGTGTTAATGTGCTGAATAATATTTCCTTTAAATACAAAAAGGAAACAAAATGTGGAGTAGAGGAGATACCTGAGAAACACCTAAGCTGTTCTATTTAAAATACTAGTTTGAATCAGTTTAAGGAATTCTTCAGGCTTCTTATTTCCTACTGGAGTGTTTTACTCTGTTCAAAGTGACAAATTTAGTGCAGGGCAAGATGAAAACACCTCAGGTCAAAATATCGATGGAACTAAGAAAACAGAAAATAATGGCAGTGAAAGGGAACTGTGGTAGTGGAAGTGTTGTCCTTATGGAATAGTAGATTTATGCTTTATTGTCCCAGAGGTAGAAGCCAGGGCCTTGGGTGGGGCAGTATGGGCTAATTGTGAAGCAAGTTGACCTGGGGGTTGGGAGCTTGGCCTCCTGGGCAAGTCCATTTATAAGTTACTGTATGCCTTTAAGGGAATCACCTTTACTGTGGGGAAGTTGGAGTAGAAGAATGGTTCTGAAGCTTTAGCCATCAGCAGAATTACCTGGAGGGCTTGTTGAAACACAATAGCTGGGCCCTACCACTAGAGTTCCAAATTCAAAAATTCTGGGGTGGAGCAAAGAATTTGCAATTTCTTAAGAACAGTGGTGCTGCTCTTCTGGATCTCCACTTGGAGAACCACTGGATTAGATTTTTTTTTTTTGGCTTGTTAGTCTGTGAGATCCTGAGTGTGTGAGGTTAATATAAAGCAGCTTTTAGTCTGATGTAGGGAAATAGGGCCTTAAATTAGAACCTGGGGTGGTGAGCACCACTGTTACCTGGAGATGGTCAGGCAAAGTTGTAAATGCCCAGTATACATTTTCTTAGGAAAAACGGCAAGGTAGGACTTGCTTGGTTTTTTCAGTGGAACATTTAATTCTTTTGTTCTCTTCCCTTGCATTAATAGTCTTTTTGGAGTAAAATGACTAGGCTTTGCAGTATGCTTTGGAAACAGTATTTAGCGTATAAACTTAACCAAAACCAAAACAAAACCCAAACCTGTTGTCAGCAAGTTGACCCTATAGGACAGAGTAGAACTGCCCCATAGGGTTCCCAAGGAGTGGCTGGTGGATTCCACAGGGGCTCCTTCCTTAATGAAAGAAAGGCTTTTGTCGTATTACAGAGAAGAGTCTTATGCTTCAAATAAAGGATTTTATAGGAAATGTTCTAAATTGTATTGCCCAGCTCTTTTATTAAATATTTTAATTTTGTAAGCATTTCTTAAGTTATTTTTTAAAATTTTGAGATAATTTCAGACTCACAGAAGAGTTGCAAAAATGGAACAGAGTGTTCCTATATACCTTTCACTCAGCTTTGTTAATGTAACTGTAAAATACCAATCAAACTCAGGAATAAACCTTGGTACACTACTGTTAACTACTTTTGTGAGGATTTTACCAGTTTTCCCACTAATGCCCTTTTTCCAATGCAGTAACTGATCTATGATCCCACAGTAGATTTTGTTGTCATGACTCAGCCTCCCTCTAAACTGGGACAGTTCTTCAGTGATCTAGATGCTTTTGAAGAGCGCAGGACAATTATTTTGTAGAATATCCTTCAGTTTGGTTTGTCTCATGTTTTCTCAGGATTAAACTTAGGTATGTTCTTGGGACAAGACACCACAGAGGTAGTATGCCTTTTTCACTGCATCGTATCAGGTGTTAGGGACATTTTCTGTAAATGTCTCTGGGTGTTGGTTTCCTTTCTTGTGGCCATGTTAGTCTGGAAGCTTGCCTTTAGTTTTGAGAAACTGTCTTGTATTGTTTTTGTAATAATTTGCTTTCCTTCATTTTCTTTCCCTACAACTGTTAGTTATATATTGGACCTCCAAGATTGATTCTCTGATTTACTTTTTTTGCCCATGTGTTTCTCGCTTTTCTTTTGGTTCTGTTTTCTAGATTTTCTTAAGCCTTCAGTGAATTTTAAAGGGTCTATTACTGAGTTCTTTGTTCTTTGAATTTTCCCTTTTGATAGTATTCTGCTGTTATTTCGTGAAAACAGTGTTTTCTGTCATATTTCTGAGAATATTTTTTGTTAGTTTCAGGAGGAAGTAGAGATGAATGCATTTATTTACTCTACCATGTTTAATGGAAGTTTTTTTGCTTAATGAAAACTTTTAGGAAAAGAAACAAACTTTTGAGGAATAGTCAGATCAATGACAATGAGGAATCCGAAACCCTGGTGGCATGGTAGTCAAGTGCTACAGCTGCTGACCAGAAGACTGGTGGTTCATACCCACCAGAAACACTTTGGAAACTGTATCGGGCAGTTCTGCTCTGTCCCATAAGGTCACTATGAGTGGCAATGAACTCGACAGCAATTGTTGTTTTTTTAAGCCTCCCCCACAACTAATTTGTTATTAGGTTACACTACTTAACTGTTTCTAATGTCAGATCATTTTTAATTTAATTGGAATACCATACAAATATCTTGGGATTATCCTAAATTCAAGCTTACTCAATATTTAATTTAAAAACAAACAACCCAAACCTGTTGCTATCAAGTCTCATAGCAACCCTATAGGACAGAGCAGAAGTGTTGCATAAGGTTTCCAAGAAGCAGCTGGTAGATTTGAACTACCAGCCTTTTGGTTAGCAGTCGAGTTCTTAACCACTCTGCCACTAGGGCTCCAGCATTTAACATAACAAGTTTGGTAAGATAGCATGAAATGAAGAGGGGAGTGAAATTTGAAGTAAAGTTTACATGTGGAGAATTAAATCTCTGGTTGGGTAGGGTGCTTCTGCCATGTAAAGTAAAAGAATTTTTTTTGCTGTGATTTTATAGGATGATTTTTCAGGATTGTCATCATATGAAAAGAAGAGACTAAAGAACATATCAGAAAATGCAAACTTTTTTGCTTCTCTTCACTTGTCTGAGGTTTGTGTAGAATCTCTTAATTAAAACCAAGACATTATTTTTCCACTTACAGTGTTCAATAGGATCTGTACAGTATGAGATCTCATAGTGTCAGATGAGAAAGGGACAAAACTAGGGGTGGGTTTGCTCTTATGGAGAAATGTACTGTGTATATTTCATTGATTCTTAGACATATTTTTTTTTTAACATTATAGTATTATTGAAGTTGACATTTCAGAACTATAATTGGCAACTTTTTTTCCTTTTTCTTGGTGGTACGTAAAATAATGATATCTTTTGATTGGCTGTCTTAGATTTGAAGAAATAAGAGGTGTCCAAATGGTGGCTTTGACCTAACGGATTAAGAGAACATCTGTGAGAGTGTATTGAATGATATGTAGTAGAAGAGTGAGGGAACAAGCCTTTTTTTTTCTGTTTTACATCTTAAACTTTAAGAGTAGTTGGGAACATGCTTTATATAGAGAACTAAAGTGAGACATACTTTAATGTTTTATAACTATAACTGACACTGTAATTTGAATTACTGTCTTCATGCTGAAAGTAAGACTTTGCTGTGTAAGAGCATAACTTTTTAGGAGGATGTGTGCTTTTTTCCTCCAAGATAACAAATCTTTAGCTTTGTAAGTAAGGAATTGCTTTGATTTCCAGATTCTCACATATTCAATGTGTGTTTGGGGAAAGGGAGAGTGATTACATAAGGGGACTAAATTGTTGAGGCATTAACAGTTAAAAATCCATCAGAAATTTAGATAAAGTATTTCTGCTTATATGTTAATTGACAAATATGATTTGATTTTTATAGCTATGTAACCTACACTTTTGTGAAATATCAAAGTAGGTTTGCCTATGGTAGAACTTAAATCTTTTAATTTATAATAATATATTTGATTGAGTAGTATATATTTAATCATATAAACTTATTAGCAGGCTGCTTCATAGCATCACTGTATCAGTACATTAAAAACCTAAGACCTGTTGGCATCAAGTTGATTTCACCTCACAGTGCTCCTAGAAGGCAGAGTAGAGCTCACCTATGGGCATTCCAAGAGCTGCTGGTGAATTTGAGCTGTGGACCTTTTGGTTAGCAGCCAAGCTCTTAACCACTGTACCACCAGGTCTCCTCCAGGGCATTAGGCAGTATTATGTACTTACCTGTATTATTGGTAGTGTATTTGTCTCATGTCTGCTCCCAAGAGCAGGTATGGTATCTTAGGATCGTTATTTTCTGTGTTGACCTTAATTTAGAGTGTGAATAGTAGCAGATACTTAATGTTTTAAAATATAAGCCATCTAGCTATAAGATAGTATATTTTGTTTATTGCAGTCAGCTGCAAGACTCCGTGAAATGATAAAGAGGAGCCAACCTTCTGAATCTAAGAGGTAAAAGATTTTGTTTATAATGCCTGGGTCATGATATATTACTATATTTCATAGTTGTTTTATAATTTGAAAAAAATTCTACGGTGTGGTAATTAACACAACAGAAACTCTGTAATTTAATCTTTATGGGATCTTTTTGAGAAAGTTGCCTTTTAATAAATTTATAGCTTTTATCTTCATCTAACAAATGCAGAGCAAATAGAACCTCCGGAGTTGAATTTTGCTTATGTTTACAGTTCTTCTAGTGAAGGGAAATCCTTGTTTCCATTAAGTTATTCTTATTTTTGTCTCAAAAACTATTATTCTTAAAGATCTTTCTTCTTCCTCTTTACTTTTCTGGCTGTCCTTTTGCTTCTCCAGTTTTTCTTTCCATTCTTAATAAAGGAAGGAAGTTAACGTCTGAGCATTTGTGAAACACCTTGCAACAACGTAGAAATTTTGTCATATTATCTCATTTAGTTCTGATTAACCATATATGATAGGTAGTGTATCCATTTTGTGACTTAGAAAACAGGCTGTAAAAGGTAAAGTGATTTACTCCATATCAAAACAGCTCATAAAGTTCATCTGTCAGATTCCTTAACCTGAGTTCTCCCCAATGCATTTTAACAGTGATTATAAATGAAGAAGCTAAAATCCTTGACATTGTTAGCTCATTTGATTGATTTGATTCTACTACAGGTCAGTTAGCGTGAGAAAAGCTTGACCTTTAATAATGATCAGGTATTTTTTAAGTGTGAGAAGAAATATCTTCACTATTGGAAAAGCATTAGCACTAGTCTTGTTGTCAGCTGGTTGATATCTTTACATTTGTAAATTTTTCATTGACCAAGATTGGTGATTTGTTCCCCCTGCGGAGTATATCAAGGTGCTAGTGTGGTATTACAAAGAGAAAGGGTCCAGCTGTAGTAATTCAACAGAACTGGGGTTCAAGTTCTGGCTCAGCCATTTATAGCTGTGATGTTAACCTTAGACGATTTATACAATTTTTCAGTCTCTTTCCTCATCTGTAAACTGTGTAGGATGTTAATCCGGAGAGATTTAAATGTCTTTAAATTATTAAATATATTACATGCATAAAAGGAGTGCATTTAACATTTGTATAGTTGAAAGAGGAGCTCTGGTGACACAATGGTTAAGTGCTCAGCTGCTGAGCGGAAGGTTGGCACTTGGAACCTACCATCAGCTCCTAGGGAGAAAAGACGTGGTGGTCCACTTCCGTAGAGATTACAACCTAGGAAACCTGATGGGGCACTTTGACTCTGTCATACTGGGTTGCTGTGAGTTGGAATTGACTCAACAGTATACAAAAAAACAACATAGTTGAAAGAGTGATAGATAATATGATCACCCATGTACTTGTCATTCCAGTTGAAGACCGCTGTGTACTTGTCACTACAGGTATAGCCACTGTCCCAAGTTTTGTGATGATGATTCTCTGCATTTGTTCAGTTTTACCACCTATGAGTGTTTCCTTAAATAATACGTCACTTTTGTATTATTTTGTATCATTTTGTATGCCATTTGTACATTTTCTTGAGATTATTTTTATTCCCCTCATCTTTATGTTTTTATATTTATCCATGTTATGTGTACAGCTTTATTTCACTTTTTTGTTCTGTATTATATTCTACTGTATGAATTTGAATATACTACAGTTTATCTGTTGCACTAATGGCAGACAGTTGAGTTGTTTATAGATTCTCATTATGAAGAGTGCTGCTCTGAATATTTCTTACGGCTTGTACAAGAGTTCTTTAGGAATTGGATTCCTGCTAGGAGTGTATGAGTGTCTAAATTATTTCTTATGCTCAGGCTTTTTTATTTTTATTTTTTCATCAGTGCACATACTGTTTTTTATACTGGGTAAACAACCCAACAACCTGTCAACACTGTTCCTTCTCAACCCTGGCTTCTCTATCACCAGCTTTCCTGTCCTCTCCTGCCCTCCAGTCCTTGCTGCTGGCTGGCATGTTCCTTCAGTCTTATTTTGTTCTGTGGGTCAGTCCAATCTTTGACTGAAGGATAAACTTCTGGAGTCAGCTCAATAATGAGAGTTCTGGAGGCCACACTCTTCAGAGTTTTTCCAGTCTCTGTCAGGCCAGCAAATCTAGTCTTTCTTTTTGAGTTAGAATTTTGTTCTATGTTTTTTCTAACTCTCTCTGGCACCTTCAGATTGATACCTGTTAGGGCAGTCGGTGGTGGTAGCCAGACACCTTGTAGTTGTATGGGACTCAGTCTGGTGGAAGTCTTTGTAGATGTGGTCCACAAGTCCTTTCGACTAATCTTTCCCTTGTTTCTTTAGTTTTCTTGTTTCTTCTTTGCTCCCAAGGGGTGAGATTAATAGAGTATTCTAGGTTGCTGCTCACAGGCTTGTAAGATCCCAGATGCTATTCATCAAAGTAGAATGTAGAACATTTTCCTTATAAGCTATGTTATGCCGGTTGAGCCAGATGTTCCCTGAAACCATGGTCCCCGCAGCCCATGGCCCAGCAGTTGGGTCCTCCAGGGAGTTCAGATGTGTCTGTGGAATTTCCATGACTGCCTTGTACAAGCTGTGCTGGCTTCCTCAGTATTGTGTACTGTCTAACCTTTCACTAGAATTACCACTTATCTATTGTCTATTTGGAAAACCTGGTGGTTAAGTACTTTGGCTACTAACCAAAGGATTAGCAGTTCTCATCCACTAGGTGCTCCTTGAAGTTCTGCTGTGTCTGTGGGATCACTATGAGTTAGCATCAGCTTGACGGCAATGGGTTTTGGTTTATTGTCTATTTAGTGTTTTTCTTTCCTCACCCCTCCCCTGTCGTAGCCATCGAAGACTGTTTCTTTTGTGTGGAAACCTTTTCATTGCAGTAGTGGTCTGATATGCAGTGTTTGTCCACTTATTTTACTTATTTTACTTAGCATAAGGTCCTCCAGTTTCCTTCATGTTATGGGATGCTTCACAGATTGTTCCTTATTGTTGCTCAATGTTACAGCTTTGTTGAGGGTTGCTCTGTGGCCTAAGATGTGGTCTATTCTGGAAAACATTTCAGTGTTGATTGGGCATTTTTTTTTAAAGGATAATTTATTTTTTTATTATGATTGAATGAAAATGTACACTCCCATTTAAATTTGCACGCTCACCTATATGCAGCTCCCACTACTCTCCCTGCCTGGTAACTGCACACTCTTCCTCCATACATGTCTTACCCTCCCAACAATCTTCTATCCCCTCTTCTCTGCCCACTCCCCCACCTCCAGTAAGAGGTCAGGAGGACGACATCCTATGGATGCGCAGAACCATAAATTGCACACATGATATGGTCACTCTGTGTCTCCAAGACCAAATCCATTCCTGTCCGAAGAGTTGACCTCCATTATGATTTATGGAGGGGGCAGCATCAGGGCCAGGGGCCATGGGCCCAGGGGAACCCTGAGCCCCCTGGACCATCAATTGTGGTCTTTTAGTGGCAATCTCAGGATGTACCCCTTTTTATTCTTGTGTTTCCAGTGACTGCTTCGGCTTTTTTGAAGATTAAGTGAGATATTGAATACTTAATATAGTTTCTATCACATAGTATACTTATGGTACTTCTAATAATAGTTACTACTGATTATTTTGAACTAATGTGGACTGTAGTTCAGAGGCTTCTCTTTTCCCAGTGGTTTTTGGTGAACTTTTTTTTTAAATGAAAAAATAGTACATTAAAAAAAGAGGGTATGTATGTGGTTCTTAAAAAAGAAAGCTATATGAAAGTGCATGCAATAAAACATTTATCTTCCTGTCCTAGACCTGAGTTCTGAGGCCTTCTCCCTAGAAGAAACCCCTGTTAATAGTTGCATGTAATCTCAGCATGTACTAATTTATGATATCTTTTTGTAAAAAAAGAAATGAAAGCATTTTCAAGTGTTCTGTACTTTATTTTTGCTTCTTGTATCTTAGAGTTCATTTCGTATAAGCATATAAAGATCTACCGTGTTCTTTTTTATGGCTGAATGTTGTTCTGTTATATAGGCAAAGCATACTTTATATAACACCTTCCCTTCTCCGTAATGAACATTTAGGTTTTTTCTAGACTTATTATTAAAATCAGTGTGGCTGTGTATATCTGTATATATCTGCAGGTGCATTCCTAGAAGTTACATCCTTGCTATCAGTAAACCTGTTGAACTGTTTTATAAATACGAGTTGCCTAACTTTCCTACCCCTACCCCCCAGGAAGAAACCTAAGAAGAGAGAAAATGGGGGTGCTGGCTCCAGAAGGTCAATGCGATTGCTCAGAATGGAGCCCTCGGGAGCCCCCCTGCTGGCAGCCCCGAACCTGCTGGATTTGGTGGGAGATGAAAATGTAAGAAAAATTGTGAATGTAGTTGCCTCAGTCATCTGGCGCTGCTGTTAAATAGATATTGCAATTGGGTGTCTTCAACAAAGAAGAGCTGATTTTCTCACAGAAAAGTTGGCTGAAAATCCAAATTTGGGGCATGTGTTCCAGGGGAAGGCTTTATCTGTTGGCTCTGGAGGAGAGTCCTTGTTGTCAGTCTTTCCCTGCATTGGGAGCTTCTGAGGTGTGGGGATCCCAGGTCCAAAGGATGACCTTTATTCCCTCCTCACACCGTTGCTTTAGTGGTTTGAGGTCCCCAATTCTTTGCTTGCTTGGTTTTCCTTTATATCGTAAAAGTTTGCCTCAAGGCATGGAACAGTCTTACACATTGAATCCTGCCTTGTCAACACAATTGCTGTCCATACTTCCTCCTTAACAGCATAGAGGCAGCATTTACAATATATTGGAACATCATGCAATACCGGGAATCATAACCTAACCAAATTGCTGCACCATTTCTTGAGGGACAGTTCAATTCACAACAGCAGTGTATTTATTGCATTTAAAGCTAGACTAAAAGCTCATTTTGTTTTTTAGTTTTTATTTCTTTAATACTTATATATCATATAGTTTTAAGTAGGATCATGGATTTCAAACTTATAAAGAGCTGGGTTGAATTTTATGTTTCTTCAGGACTTAACCTTCTGTGGAATTGTGGAGAAATTGCTAAACTTTTCTTTAAACCTTTTCTTTAAACTTTTCTTTAAAGAAGTTTCCCCTTCTTTAAAATGGTAACAATAATAGAAACCTCACAGTGCTATTCTGACCGTTAAATGAAATAATATCTATAAATTGCTTATAGTATGCTAAGAATTTATCAAATAATTAGTAAAAGGCAGTTATTAATATTATAAATAATATGATGCAGAAGAAAACTGATGATTACAAGGGAGGGAGGGAGGGAGAGGTATTCATTAATTAGAAAATAGATAAAAATTAAATTAGGTGAAGGGAGGGACAGTATGCAGTAGAAGAGAGGTCAGCACAACTGGACTAAACAAAAAGCTAACAAGTTACTGAAACATAACCAAACACTTTGAAAGACAGGGGCAGGAGTCTGGTGACCATGGTTTCTGGGGACATCTAGGTCAATTGGCATAACAGTTTATTAAGAAAATGTTCTACATCACACTTTGGTAAGTGGTGTCTGGGTTTTAAAAGCTAGTGAGTGACCATCTAAGAAGCATGAATTGGTCCCAACCTACCTGAAACAGAGGAGAATGAAGGACATCAAAGATGTAAGGAAGGTATGAGCCCAAGACACAAAGGGCCAGATAATCTAGAGACTACATCAGCTGAGACCAGAACTGGATGGTGCCTGGCTACCACCAATGACTGTTCTTACAGGGTCCCTGATGAGGTGGGAGAAAACTGGGGTGTAAAAAGACCAGACTTGACGGTCTGGCAGACTGGAGGGTCCCCAGAAGACATTGGCCCTGGACTCTGTTCTTCTAGAATTGAAACCATTCCTGAAGCCAGCTCCTCAGACAAAAGATAGGACTCAACCATAAGATATAAAATAATACTGGTGAAGGTGTGCTTGGCTTAAGTAGATGCATGAGACTAACTGGATAGCTCCTGTTCAGAGGTGAGATGAGAGGGCATAGGGGGTCAGGAGCTGGTTGAATAGACACAGGAAATACAGGGTAGAAAGAAACAGTGTGCTGTCACAGGGTGGGGAGAGCAGGTAAAGTTATATAGCAATGTGTGTGTAAGTTTTAATATGACAAATTGACTTGGATTGTAACCTGCACTTAAAGCACAAAAGATTAAGTACATTAAAAAAAACAAAGCAAACTGATTGTTGTCGAGTCGATTCTGACTCATGGTGACCCTATAGGGCAGGGGAGAATTGCCACATGGAGTTTCCAAGGAGCACCTAGTGGACTTGAACTGCTGACGTGTTGGTTAGCAGACATGGCACTTAACCACTACGCCACCAGGGTTTCCAAATAAATAAATTAATGTGATGAAAGTTATGGAAGATCTTTCCATAGTTTAATTTTATGCTATTCCAAACCAAACCAAACCTGCTACTTTTGAGTCAGTTCCAACTAATAGCGACTCTACAGGACAGAGTAGAACAGCCCCATAGAATTTCCAATGGGTGCCTGGTGGATTTGAACTACTGACCTTTTGGTTAGCAGCCAGAGCATGTAACCACTATACTACCAAGGTTTTCTTTATGCTGTCAGTGAACAGAATGAGTTTTATATAGCAAATTTATCTTATAAGATTACAAGTATGTCTTTTTAATTTAAGAATACTTTCTTTTTTAATGTGTTATTGTGCTTTAGATGAAAGTTTACACAGCAAATTTGGTTCCCATGTAACAAATTTTATGCAAATTTGTTCCATGACATCAGTTAGAATTTTCAGTGTGTCAGCCTTATGATTTCTGTCCTGTTTGTTCTGTTTCCATTGAGTTAGCTTCTCATCTTCACTTCCTTGCTTTCTCATCTTTGCTTTTGCATAAATGTTGACCATTTGATTTCTTAAGGTTGACTGTTTAAGGGAGCACGTTATTCATGCTGTTATTTTATGTCAGTCTGTAACTTGACTGACAGGTAACCTCCAGAAATAACTTTAGTTCTAAGTTCAAAGAGTATCTTTGGAGTTACAATTTTTGTCAGTCCGGTCAGACCCTTTTTTAGGAATTTGAATTTTGTTCTGCATTTTTCTTCCATTCGATCTGGTATTTTTTATGTGTCCCTGGTCAGAATGATAGGTAGACCCTTTTTTAGGAATTTGAATTTTGTTCTGCATTTTTCTTCCATTCGATCTGGTATTTTTTATGTGTCCCTGGTCAGAATGATAGGTAGTGGTTGCCAGACACCATCTAGTTCTCATGGTTTCAAGCTAGATGAGACTGGTTCACGTGGGCTGTTAGCTCCAGGGACTGGTTTCTTTGAGTCTTTGGTGTTCTTCATTTTGGTTTGTACCAGACAACTAGAGACCAATAGCTGTACCTTAGATGGCTGCTTGCAACTTTTAAGACCCTAGACACTACTTGGTAAACTAGGGTTATCTTTGTGAACTGTATTATGTCACTTGATTATGTTGTACCACAAGACTATAAGCCTTGTTACCCAGTAAACCAATCCTGTGAGTTAGTTGGATATATCTAGAAAGTTGTCGTAACTGAGCCCTCTATGTGCCCTGTTATGTATGTGGATATATGTATAGCAACATAGAAACCTTTATGTATGTCTATGGATATACCTCTAAACGCACATGAGTTTACTCGCATATGCCTCCATATGTACATGCATGCATACAAATTACCTCTGTAACCACACATGTATTTTGGCTGTTATTACTATTGCAGAATGGTATGTGTTACTGCATTTGTTGCAATTATCCCGTTTTCTTATGTACTTCGTATCTTCGTTTACCTGGGTCAGCTTGTACAGACTTTACCCATATTTGGTATCGCCTTTCCTATCTCTAAAAATAACAAGTGTCTGCTATCTAGAAAGTGATAGTCTCTTCCATCTCTGGTAGCCATCAAAAGCACTGCTATTTTTACTACTTTATATCTTAAGTGCTTAATTATTACAGGTTGGAAGATAGCACTAATTAGGTTGGTACTTCTGGAACTAATTGCAAATGAACGTACTATAGAAAGCAGCTTAGAGGAGTAGCTTTAAATTTTTTTTTGAAATCTTGGCCCACAATAAGAAATATACCATGAAACTTGTGCAAGGTGGAAAACAAGAGAAGGAAGACTCAGAATTCTCCACTAAAATGAGTGATAGAAAAGTGGTAAGACTAGACCCAGCTAAAGGATAAAAATTTGTGAGACCCAAAGCTGGAAAAAAGAGGAAAAACAAGGCAGTCCTGTGGAGTTCTGGCTTTTATAGCTTCCACTGTATTTAATATTGTAGCCCATTAGACACACACACATAATTGAAACAAAAGTTTGGTGAGACGGAACAGGCTTACTCCATATATTGTGCTTGGATGTTTTCTGTTCCATTGCCATGCTTTAAAACAAATCACTAGCTCTGTTGCATTAAACCATCCCATGACCCCACTAATGAATTACAGCCTGCGTGTTCAAAAACCATGGCCTGCAGAACAGCATGGGGCACTGCCACTGAACTGAGTCCATTCCCACTGCTGCAGTTCGTGGTAATGTAACTGAGGGTAAGTGAACTTCTCCACATCTCATTCCAGTGACTTTAAAATATGGTACATCACCCACTGGGTTGTTGAAAGGATTCCATAAGGTAATGTACTGTGCAAGATGCCTGGCATTGATTCACTGGATAATGATTTTTGAATGCTCAGGATGTATAGCCCTCCTGTTGGTGTTTAAAAAAAAGTCATAAAAAAAGTGGAAAGACATCTTTGCCCTCCTCAAGCTTATGTTTCGGGGCAGGAGACAGCTATAAACTTTTTTCTTTCTTATTTTTTATAACAGCCTTTGTTACCTCCTGGGCCTTTAGAAATGACTCCTGAAAATCGAGATGATGACAATGAATTATTTAAAGGATTTCTACAGACTTGGGAAGAAATGAGCAAGGTATCACTTGGGAGGATTTACACCTTTTTGAATATGTTTTAAGGGAAATTTCAGTGCAGAGATTAACCTGGTACATTTGGTCTTTCCGATTGTTTCAGGCAGGTAATAAGAATACTAAGGAGTTATCTAGTCTTAAAAGGTAAGCTAAATCTCTGGCTTTTGTTGTAAATTATCTGAGATCTTTGAGTTATAAAGACTACCACCCATTACAGAAAATTTTGAAAGTGAGGTGAAAAAATTACCTGAATTTCCACTCAAGTGGTTGATTTTGTTTTGAGGTATTTCCTTTAAGTGTTCCCACATGTAATAACACTAGGATTTAAGCTTCATGAGGGCAGAGATTTTGTTGCGGTAACTAGAACAGTGCCTAGCACTGGTATAGGTCTTCATTAAATGTTGGCTGAATGGATGAATTCACGTACACTTTTGTTTTGCTAGGCTTTAACGTATATGTAATTTTTTTTTTTAGTTTTCATGACTTGATTACCAAATTTTTTTTTTCTTTTTATTGTGATTAAGTGCAAGTATACAATCCAAATCTGCAGCACCTTCTGCTTTCCCCATCCAGTGACAGCACACTCCTCCTTTTCATTCCTTATTTCTAGTATCCTCTTAACAAAAAGCATCTGTCGCCTCCTCTCCACCATTTTCTCTCCCTTGTAGAAAGAGACCAGTAGGACAGCCTCCTGTAAATGCATAGAACCATAAAGTACACACACCATGTGGTCACTCTGTGTCCCCCAGTCTAGTCCATTCTTGTCTGAAGAGTTGACCTCTACTGGTTTCTGGTCAGGGGAAGCAGCAGGTCTGGGGCCATCTTCTCAGGGCATCTTCCAGACTGTCACACCATCATTCTGGTCTTTTAGTAGAATTCTAGGGCTGCACAGCTCTTTTTCTCATGTTGCCTCTACCTGGTGGCCAACATCACGGCTGTCTTGGGTGGTGGCCGGGCACCATCTGGTTCTTCTGGTCTCATGTTGATACAGCCTCCCATTCACATGGGTCCTTCTGTTCCTGGGCTCTGTTTTTGTCATATTTTTGTTGTTCTTGGTCATCATCTGTTCCAGATGAGTTAAGACCATTTGGTGTACTTTAGACAGCAACTTGCTAGCTTTTAAGACCCCAGATACCACTCACCATTATGGGGTGCAGAAGACTCTTAGCAATAGACTGGTTATGTCAGTTAGCTTCGATGTCCTCTGAAAACATGGTCCTCTGACCCCAGTCCCTGCTATTGTATCCTTTGAAATATTGGTTTGAGTTTAGAAAACCTTTCCGTTTATGGAGAGGTTCAGTTAAGCTGATCTATTCTCTGCTGCATGCTGTCACTGCTTTCACCTAACCAAGTTTCTGTTGACTATCTAATCTATGATCAACCCTCTCCCTGCCTTCCTACCCGTATAGCTGTCAAAGAGTCTTTTCTTCTGTACTGAGTCTATTTTTAAGTCCTTACAGCATGGGTCTCATATAATACTTGTCCTTTTGCTGCTGGCTGATTTCAGTTAGCATCCCTTCTAGTTGAAACCAGGTTATGAGGTGCTTCCTAAAATCATTGTTCTTTATCATTGCATAATGTTCCATTAAGTATGTGTACCATAGTTTGTTTATCCATTCATCTGTTGATGGGCACCTAGGTTGATTCCATCTTTTTGCTGTTCTGGGAAGTGCTGCAGTAAACAATTTGTATGCATGCATCTGTTCTTGTGACTGCCTTTATTTCTGTAGGATGCATTCTGAGCAGTGGGATTACTGGATCAAATAATATTTCTATTTCTAGCTTTTTAAGGAAGTACCAGATTGCTTTCTAGAGAGGTTGTACCATTTTGCAGTCCCACCAGTAGTGCAGGAGAGTTCAGTCTCTCCACAGCCTCTCCAGCATTTGTTGTTTTGTGTGTTTTGGATTATGGCTAACCTTGTTGGGGTGAGATGGTATCTCATTGTAGTTTTGATTTGGATTTCTCTAATCGTTGATGATCGTGAACATTTCCTCATGTGTCTTTTGGCTGTCTAGATGTCTTCTTTGATGAAGTGTCTGTCTATATCCTTTGCCCATTGCTTAATTGGGTTGTTTACCTTTTTCTTGTTGACATTTTGCAGTACCCTGTAGATGGAAGCCAGATGTCCATCTGACATGTAGTTGCCAAATACTTTTTCCCTTTCTACAAGTAATCTTTTAACTCTCTTGATAAAGTCTGGGTGAGCAAAAGTGTTGGATTCTTAGTAGTTCTCACTTATCTATTTACTGTTGTTTGTGCTTTGTTTGTAAGATTTTGGAGTCTGTCTAAGCCATGTATTAGAACTTCCATTGTTGACCCTATTTTTTCTTGCATGATTTTTATCATTTTAGGTTTGATATTTAGGTCTTTGATCCAATTTGAGTTAGTTTTTGTGTAAGGTGTGCGATACGAGTCTTGTTTCAGTCTTTTGCAGGTAAAGATACCCAATTTTGCCAACACCGTTTGTTAAAAGAGACTGTTTTTACCCCAGTTTATGATCTTTGGGCTTTTGTGACTATCAACTGTTCATAAGAGGGTGGTGATATTTCTGGGCTCTCAATTCTGTTCCTTTGGCCTATATGTCTCTTTTTGTACCAGTGCCAGGCTGTTTTGACTACCATGGTACTAGTTTCTAAGGCCAGGTAGTATGAGGCCTCCCACTGTGTTCCTCTTCTTCAGTAGTGCTTTACTTACTGAGGGTTTCTTTCCTTTCCAAACAAAGTTGGTGATTTGCTTCTCCATCTCATTAAAAAATGACACTGTAATTTGTATTGGGATTGCATTGTATATGTACATTGTTTTGGGTAAAATTAGATATTTTCACAGTGTTAAGTCTTCCTATCCATGAGCAGGGTAGGTTTCTCCAATTGTTCTTGAGTGTCTTAGTTTCTTGCAGTAAGGTCTTATAATTCTCTCTGTAGAGATCTCTTGTTTCTTTGGTTAGATTTATTCCTAGGTATTTTTTCTTCTTGGGGGCTATAGTAAATGATATTGATTTGGTGATTTCCTGTTTGATGTTCTGTTGGTTTCTTGCAGTAAGGTCTTATAATTCTCTCTGTAGAGGTCTCTTGTTTGTTTGGTTAGATTTATTCCTAGGTATTTTTTCTTCTTGGGGGCTATAGTGAATGGTATTAATTTGGTGATTTCCTGTTTGATGTTCTGTTTTTTGGTGCAGAGGAATCCTACCAATTTACTTATGTTTATGTTTGTCTTATATATCCTGATACTTTGCTGAACTCTTTCATTAGTTCCAGTAGTTCATTTATGGATTCTTTAGCTTTCTTTGTGTATATGATCATATCATCTGCAAATAAGGTTATTTTTACTTCTTCTTTGCTGATATGGCTGTCCTTTCTTTGTCTTGTCTGATTGCTCTGGCTAGAACCTCTAGCACAGTGTTGAATAGAAGTGGTGACAGTGGGCATCCTTGTCTAGTTCCCATTCTCAGGGAATTCTTTCAGTCTCTCCATTAAGGATGGTGTAGGGAGGTTGGCTTTGCGTAGATGCCCCTTACTGCATTGAGGAATTTCCCCTCTATTACTATTTTGCTGAGAATTTTTTACATGAATGGGTGTTAGACTTTATCAAAAGCCTTTTCTGCATTAATTGACAAAATCAAGTGATTCTTATCCTTTGTGTTATTATGTGCTTGATAACATTAATTGTTTTGCTGGTGTTGAACCCAGCTTGCATTCCTGCTGTGAATCCACCTTGGTCATGATGAATTATTTTTTTGATATGTTGTTGAATTCCATTGGCTGAGATTTTTTTTTTTTTATACTGAGTGACTCATTTATTTATTTATGCATGCTTACCTATATGCAGCTCCCACTGCTCTCCGGCTAGAATTTTTCTGAACCTAGGTTCATGAGTGATATTGGTCTGTAGTTTCCTTTCTTTTATGGGATTTTTCCCTGTCTTTGGTATCAGGGTTATGCTAGCTTTATAGAATTAATTTGGAAGTATTCCATCCTTTTCTATGCTGTGAAATAGCCCGAGTAGTATTGGAATTAACTACTTTCTAAAAATTTGGTAGAATTCTCTGGTGAAGCCATGTGGGCAAGGAGTTTTCTTGGTTGGTAGTTTTCTGATTACTTTTTCAATCTCTTCTTTCGTGATTGGTTTATTAAGTTGTTCTACTTTTCCTTGTGATAGTTTTGGTAGGTGATGTTAGTCTAGAAATTTGTCCATCTCCTCTAGGTTTCCAAATCTGTTAAGAGTACAGCCTTTCATAGTATTCTGTTATTATACTTTTGATTTTGGTTGGATCTGTTGTGACATCTCCCGTTTCATTTCTTGTTCTTATTCCTCTCCTGTTTTTCTGTTGTGAGTTTAGCCAGTGGTTTATCAATTTTGTTGATCTTTCCAAAGAACCGGCTGTTGGTTTTGTTAATTTTTTTCAATTGTTCTTCTGTTCTGTAATGCATTTAGTGCTATTGTAATCTTTCCTATCTGTTTTCTGGTGCATGAGAAATTCCTTGGTTCCTCTCTTTCTGCTTGTTCAAGTTTTAGGGTTAATTCTTTGGTTTGGGCCCTTTCTTCATTCTGGATGTGTGCATTTATAGAGATAAATTGACCTCTGAGAACTGCTTTTGTTGTATTCCATAGGTTGTGGTAGGTTGTGTTTTCATTCTCATTAGATTCCATAAATTTCTTCATTGCATCTTTGATTTCTTCTATAATCCATGGATTTTTGAGTAAGGTGTTGTTCAGTTTTCATGAGTTCATATTTCTACCCATGTTTTTTCTACTATTGATTTCAACTTTTATGGCTTTATGGTCTGAGAAAATGCTTTGCAATAATTCAGTGGATTTGATTTTGTTGAAACTTGCTTTATGTCCTAATGCATAAGGTGTACTTACCTGTTGTTGGGTAAAAAGTTCTGTATATGTTGATGAGATCTAGTTGGTTGGTTGTTACAATGAGATCTTCTGTATTTTTACTAAGCTTTTTTCTAGAGTGTTGAAGTCTGCTGTTATTGTGGAGTGATCTGTCTCATTTTTCAATGTGGTCAGCATTTGTTTGATGTATTTATATGCTGTAGTATTTGGTGCCTATGTATTTAGTGTTGTTATATTCTGCTTATGTATTGAAACTTTCAGCAATAAATAGTGACCATCCTTGTTAATGATAGTAGATTTTACATAAAAATCTATTTTATCTGCGATTACTATTGCCACTTCTGCTCCTTTTTTGTGTCGTTAGCTTGGTATGTATTTTTCCATTCTTTTTATTTTCAGTTTGTTCATATTTTTGAGTCTAAGGTGTATTTCTTGTAAGCAACATATAGATGGATTGTGTTTTTTGATCCAAGGTGTTATTCTCTGCCTCTTTATTGGAGCATTCAGTCCACTTACATTCAGTGTAATTATATTATTATTTTAAATATTTTTTATTATGATCGAGTGAGAATATACAATCCTATGTAAATTTGCATATCTGCGAATGAGCGGCTCCCACTGCACTCCCTGCCCAGTGACAGCACACTCCTCTTCTTCATTCTGTGCATGTCATATCCTCGTAACAATCTCCTATCCCCACCTCTCCACCCTCTCCCCTGCATGTAGTAAGAAGTCAGCTGGATGGTACCCTATAGGTGCATAGAACCATAAAGTGCGCATATAATATGGTTGCTCTGTGTCACCAAGTCCAATCCACTTCTGTCTGAAGAGTTGACCTCCATTATGATTTATGGACAGGGGCAGCATCAGGGCCAGGGGCCATGCTCCCAGGGGAACCCTGAGTCCCGTGGGCCATCAGTTGCGGTCTTTTCTTGGAGATCTCAGGATGCACCCTTTTTACTTTCTTGTTGCCTGTGAGACTCAACTGTGTGAGTCCCATCATGGCTATCACTGGTGGTGACCAGGCACCATCTGGTTCTTCTGGTCACATGTCAATGTAGTCACCCGCTCACGTGGGTCTCTTTGTGTTCTGGGTTCTCTTTGCCCCATGTTGTTTTGGTCCTTGGAGATCATCCGTTCCTGCTCAGTTGGGACCGTTTGGTGTACCTCAGATGGCAGCTTGGGAGCTTTTAAGACCTCAGATGCCACTCACCTATTGGGGTGCAGAAGACTCTCTTAGCAAAATGCTAGTTGTTCCAGTTGGCTTTGATTTCCCCTGGGAGCATGGTTCCCAGCCCCCTGCCCCAATTACTCTGTCCTTGCAATATTGGGTTAAGATGGGAGGAGTAATCATGTTATGTTGAAGTCTAGTTAAAATTCATCTTCTTGCTAATGTGTGCTGTCACTGATTTCACCCAATCAAATTTCTATCAACTATCTAACCTATATCACACTCTATCCCTCCCCACCCTTGCAGCTGTCAAAGAGTCTTTTCTTCTATGCATGAGTCTGTTTTTAAGTTCTTATCGAAGAGGTCTCACACAATATTTGTCCTTTGGTTGCTGACTACTTTCTCAGTGTAATTATTGATAGATATGTGTTTAGTGCTGTCATTTCGATGTCTTTATTATTGTGTTTTCTTTGTTCCTTTTAATATTCTGTTCTGGGTTGTTTTTCTTTAAGAGTTTACTTTTCATCTTTGTCAGTGTTGTTTTAGTGTTTGTTGAGACTCCTATATTATGTTTCTTGTTTTGATACATCACATCGTTAGTTTGCTTTACAGCTACCACTTTGATTCCCCCTTATGTTCTAAGTCTAAACCAATCTCTAACTTTTGTGTATCTTCTTAATTTCCTCTCCATCTGAAAGAGTTATAAGTACTGCAATATATCCCTCTTTATAATGTGATAATGTCATAGTTTTCATGTTAAGATCAGTGGTTCCCTTCTTTTAGTATCTTAGCTTTGATTAAGCTTCGTGACCTCCCTACATGAATAGGATCGTGGATGTTGTGTCTTGCATTGTATCCTTAAGTAGACATTTGTTTCTGTTTTTCTAAACAAAGAGCTTCTTTCAGTATTTCTTGTGGTTTCTGTTTGGTTTTTACAAAGTCTCTAAGCTTCTTTTTTAGCTGCAAAAGTCTTAATTTGACTTTCATATTTGAGAGACGGTTTTGCAGGATATATAATTCTTGGTTGGAAGTTTTTCTCTTTCAAGCCTATGTATGTTTCATCCCGCTATCTTCTTGCCAACATGGTTTCTGGTGAGAATTCGACAAAAGCCTATGGGGCTTCCCTTTGTATTTTAGGTTTGTTTTAAGTCTTACTGCCGTTAAGAGCCTTTCTTTATGTTTCAGGTTATTAAGCTTGATTATAGTATGTCTAGGTGTCTTTCTCTTGGGGTCTAGCTTTTGTGGCATACGATAAGCATTTTGGTTATCTGTGTTCTTTTCTTTTGTGATGTCTGGGAAGTTTTCTGCTTGCACCTCTTCAACAATTCTCTCTGTATTTTTGGCTGTCATTCCTGTTCAGAAACTCCAATTACACTAGATTATTCCTCTTGATAGAGTACCACATTTTTGTTTACGCTGGTGTCAGTTGTTTTTATCTTCAAGCTTGGTAATTCTTCCTTCCAACTCCTCAATTCTGCTCTTTTAGCTTTGCATTGAATTGTCTCAATCTGTGAGTTTATTACTGATCTTCTGGATTTCATGTCTTTGATGTTCCAGCAGTTCATATAGCTTATTTACTTTTTCATTTTGTTCTGCTGCACTTTGTTTTAACTCTAGGAAGGCTCTATATCTATACATAATCCTTTTGTATTCTACCTCTGATAATTTCTGAAAGCCTACTTCATCTGGGAAATTTTTTGATTATTTTGGGAGTTTTCTGGAGCCATGGTGGTCTGCTTCTTTAGATGAGTAAATATTGATTGTTGTCTTTGCGCCATCAAGAAGCTGTTTAGCTTCTCTAGTGTTATACCAGTGGGAGCTGTAGTGTAGTTCTAAAAGGAGATTTGGGGGCTTCATACTATCAAGAAGCAGTGCTGGGAGCAGAGCACATCCTTTGGAAAGTGGTTCCTAGGCCTCCTAGGTTCCCAGTCCAGAGGAAGATTAACAACAAAGACCTTCTTCTAGAGCCAACAGAGGAAGACTTCCCCTGGAGCCGATTCCCTGAATTTGGACCTGTAAACTACTGGACTGTGACAGAATACAATGGGCAGACCTGACGAAGACAGGCCACAGGGCCTATACTGTTTTTATTCTCCTCTCCCAGACTCCCTTGCCAGCTCTGGTCCCCTCTGGTAACCAGCCTGGTTTGATGTTCCCAGGAGTCACTGAGCTGGGGATCAAGCGGCCAGCCATTTATCATGATGGCTTTCCCTAGCCCTCTCATGAAGGGCACTGTTAGATTTCATTGCCAGCTACCTTTGTGTTTTCTAATGGCTGGCCCCAGCTGGGCTCTCGGGTGGCAGTCCCTGCCTCCTGGCTGCTAAAGGTGGCAAGTTACTTGTGGCAACTCTCTGTTATGTCAGCTGAGCTTATGGTGCCACCACACTCGGTTGCCTGGGTCTGCTCTGCTCTCTAGATGTGTTTAACTTAAAAACTTCATTTCTGCTGTTAGGGGTACTGTCCAGAAACTGCTGAAAACAGTCAGACCCTCAGGTTTGGCAGGCCCTCCTGGCTGGCAAAGATGGCACCCTACTTGTGGAGTCTAGAGTGCCCTCAGCTGATGTATGATGTGGCTCAGTGAAGGGTGGTGGAAATGCTGCCAACTCACTCAGCTGCCAGTCACCACTGTGTTCTCCAGCTGGCCTTATTTTAAAAACTGCTTTACTGCTGAGAGAGGCACTGTCCAGCAGCTGCCAAAAGCAGCTGGGCTTTCAGGAGTGGCAGGCCCCACCTTCTAGCTGACAATGACAGTGCCTCATAGGCTGTCCTCAGATGCTATGATGTGGCTCAAAGAAGGAGGGGATAGGGCACTGGCATCCTTGGCTGCCAGGCCCCACCATGATCCCTAGGTAGGACCATCTAAAAAACAGTTTTTTTGCTGGAGAACCACTATCTAATCAGGCCCTGTTCTCTGGGTGAGAATTAGCCATGATGGGGCCGACTCTGCGTCTCAGCTAACCAAGATGGTGTCCTGCCTGAGCTGCTTTTCTGCAGTCAGTCAGCAGAATCTATGGTACAGCTCAGAGAAGAGATGGGGAAGGGACAGTGGTGCTCTTGGCCAGCAGCCGAGCTCTCAAGATGTAGTAGCCCCAAGCACAGTCTCTGTGTTGCAGTATACACTGTTCACTGAAGCCCTGCAGTTCAGCACATTAGCATACCAGGCACATGGGCTCAGCAGACCCAGTCCCAGTCCCTGCCTCTCAGATAACAAAGGAGTCTGAACCTACAGTCCCCTCAAACAATGTGTCAGCACAAGCAAGACTCAGTGTGCCACTGCATTGCCTCCAGCAGAGGTAGTTTCTGTTTTCCTGTCACCTACTCCAGTCTCACAACCCTATGCCAGATCCTGGGGCTCCCAGAATGTCCACACTGATCTGTTCACTTATTACTCTATGCTTAGTTCTAAGAAGGAATCGAAGAGACATGTGTCTACTCCACCATTTTGGCTCCTCCTCTGTATATGTAATTTTGAATTATGCTGTTTTCTCTTAACACTGTGGTTGCCTTGTTACTATAATCCTTAAAATTATTCATTGATTGCATAATATTCCACTGAGTAAGAATTCCACAATTTACTTAAGCTTCTTCCATTCTTTGGTATTTGGCATTGTTTTCTATTTAGCCATTCGTGAGTATGTGTGTATGTGTGTATAAGTGTGAGGCAGACAAACAGATAATGAATTATTTCCTGGTGACAGATTCCTAGAAGTGGGATTAATGACTCAGATATTATGGCTTTTGGTATATATTGCTAAACTGTTTTCCCTTCCAAATTACTTTTTCTGAAAACTTTATGTGAATGTATTCTGCCACTAGCAACACATATAATTTGTGCACAGTTAACTGAAGACTTCTTGCTATTGGTGTCATCATTAAGATTCTTAAGGGTAGTTTTATAAATGAAAAAGTAGTATCTTGTTGTTTGATTTCCTTGGTTATCGGGAGCTTGAATTTGTATTTTTGCACATTTATTTATTAGTTGTGATTCTTTTTTGAGTGGTCTTGTACTTCTTTTGACTGTTGGTATTGGTTTTACTTTTAAAATTTAACTTTTTAATTTTCTCAGCTACAAAGCCAATGTAAGTGGCATGGTCATTAGTGAGGATACTGTTTGTAAAGTGACTCAAGGCTCAGTGCTGTCCCTGGCTTTCCACCCTTCAGAAACTAGAACTTTGGTGGCAGCTGGGGCCAAATATGGGCAAATTGGACTTTGGGATTTGGTAAGTTGTTGATTATTATTATTATCTCAATAAGTTTTATTGTCATTTGAATATAAGTTTACATTCTGTTTCAGTTTGTCATATAACATCCGGAACTTTCACCTCTGTTCTCCTCTGACTTCTCCCCCTTCTAGAGTCACACTCCACCTTCTCATCCAGAACTTCTGTGTCCATATAACCGAGGCCTGCCTCCATCACCCTAGCTTCTCGCCCCTAGCAGTGAGCTTCTCAGAGAGTCCTGAGTGCATATTTGTATTCAAAAGTTTGTTCATTGCCATCCTCACTCTGTTTTTCATAGTTTTGTTCAATCTTAGTCTGAAGGTCTGGCTTCGGTGCTGGATGTGGTTTGGAGAGTCCGGGGGCTGCACTGTCAAGGGATCCTCCATCCTGATGGACCATCAAGTGTGGTGATTTGGTAGAGTTCTAGTTCTGCCCTCTTACCCTTCTCTTGTGATGTCAGGGGCTCAATATCATGATTACCCATCTGGGTAATCGTTGGTGGTAGTCAGGCGCCATCTAGTTCTTCAGGTCTTGGGCTGAGCTGTTGATTTTTTAAGGTAGTAAAGTTTAACTAAGGCAAATAGTCAGGTAGAAAATAGCCCAGAGTCATGTCTTTATAAAGATCGCTTGAGATACGTAGTTTTGTGCTTTGTGATTCTAAATTTTGGAAATATGAAGAATTTAAATTTACAGAACTTTAATATATTTAGCTTGCATATTATTAGCCATCTGGGCATATGTTAACTGCTGGGAAGCATTATTGGAACTTTAAATGTATATATGAAAAGATAACACCAAGTTCTCACTTTCCTAATTATGTTTAAAATATGGCCTCCAAGCTGGATCAAAATACTTTTCCAGGAATCTGCTTAGGATAATCCTAGTTATCTTTTGATAAGTTAGAAACAGATATTTAATTCAGTTAACTGTGCTGATAATTCTGTGTTAAATGCTTTTTGGAGTTAAACAAAATTGAGAAAAACGAAGTTAACAGTCTGATTTTATTTTCTAATTGGGGAAGTAGAACAAAGCCATGGAAAATGCTATGAGGACAGTTGAAGGAGGTGAAGAAACAGTGGTGACTTGAAGTGGGTTGTAATTAATAAAGTAATAAGAAGATGGACATAGACTGAGCCTTGGGCAGCATAGTTTCTCCCTTCTTTTGATAAGATTTGACTGGGGGTAATGGGTGAAAGGACTTAGCAAAGAAAGCAGTCAGAGAAAAGGGAAGAGTACCAGAATAATAGAAGTCAAGAGGTCAGCAAGTTTTAAGAATGGGAGCTGGCAGGACCTCAACAAATAGTGTGTACTGTTTCTGCTGAAACCACCTCTCCACCTCCTTTCTCTTGCCTGTCTTTCCTCCTGGCTACAGACAAGCCCATAAAACTCTTACAGATTAAAACTCTGAGGAAAAACCAAGCTGATATCAGATATTTGGAGAGTCAAGATGTTGTGTCAGAGCATTTAGCCTGGGCAGACCATTGAGCATGATGAAAATGTGCAGTGGCATGGCACCTGGTCAAACACTACAGTAAAGAAGAACAAGAGAACATGGCATGCAAAAGATGAGAAGAAGAACATAATTTAAGATAAGGAAGGACTTCTTATTAGTTACTTCAGACTAGCACTGCACTATTTGGTACAGTAGCTACCGTTCGTGTGATGCTATTAAAATTAAAACTTTAGTTGCACTAGGTTCACTTCAAGTGCTTAATAGTCAGATGTGATATTGTAGTCAGTTAGTACTGCTGTAACAAATATCACAAGTGGATGGTTGTAACGGAATTTATACTCTCACAATCCAGTAGGCTATATAAGTCAAAATTCACGGTGCTGGTGCCAGGGGAAGGCTTTCTTTCTGTGTTGGCCCTGGAGAAAGGTCCTTATCATCTGTCTTCCCGTGGCCTGGGAGCATCTCTGCACAGGAACATCAGGTCCAAAGGATTTGCTCTGGTTCTGGCATTGCTTTCTTGGTCTCTCTGCTTGCTTCTCTTTGTTATATTTCAAAAGAGATTGGTTTAAGACACTATCTAATCTTGTACATTTTATCACTATAACTGTTGCCAATCCATTTTCATTGCATCATAGTGATAGGATTTACAACACATAGGAAATCTTATCAAATGACAAAATGGTGGGCAGTCACACAATACTGGTAATCATGGTGTGGCCAAATTGATATACACATCTTTTGGGGGACATAATTCAATACATAACATGTTGCTGGTGGTTACCATGCTGGAGAGTCCATTTACATAAGATTTTTGTCATCTCATAGTGGTTTTTTTGGGAGCAAATTAATAAAAACATTTATTTGATAAAATAAATCTTAAATGAGATGATAAAACAACAGAATGACATGAATAAGATTGTAGAACTAAGGAAACAAGTTGAAGATCAGTAGTACTAATAAATAAACAGCAAGGGATGGAATAGACACTGCTGAAAATTAAAAACTTTCACCTTTGTGCATTCTGCATTGTTTAAATTCTTTATAACAAAGGAGAGATTTGTTTTTCTTAAACACTGTTAACAACATGCCAAGATGGGCTAGCCCTGGGTGAGAGGAGGAGTGTGTGTGGTTGTCATTTTTCTTTCCTTTAAAAAAAAATATATATATAAAAAGAACACAAAAAGTCCTTGAGTGTTGCAGAACAGACTGAGCCAGATTTGAAGGTAATGGTTATTCTAGTTTATAATATGACATGTGACATAGGAATATAACTTGTCCCTACCTGAAAAGTGACTTCTTAGGGGTTAGTAATCCAGCTGCAGAAAAGGCAATCCTTTCAAATAGTGGTATTAACTCAAATAACAGATTAACAAATAACTGTTAACTCAAATAACAGAATATATGCATTTTCTAGGTATAGTTAGAGGACAAAATATTTTTGAAATAATCATTTTGTGCTGGAACCAACTATCTTATGAAAATTATGCCAAGAATGATATGCTAGTATTATATAGAAGTATTTGTGTGCTTGACCCAAGCCATAGTATTGTCGGTTACCTCATACGCATGTGAAAGCTGGACAGTGAATAAGGAAGATTGAAGAAGAATTGAAGCCTTTGAATTATGGTATTGGTGAAGAATATTGACTATACCATGGACTACTAGAAGAATGAATAGATCTGTCTTGGAAGATGTACAGCCAGAATGCTCCTTAGAAGTAAGGAGGGCAAGACTTCGTCTTGCATATGTTGGACATGTTATCAGGAGGGATCAGTCCCTGGCGAAGGACATTGTGGGTGGTAGAGCAGGGAATCAGTGAGAAGAGGAAGACCTTCAATGAAAAAGGAATGACACAGTGGCTGCAACAATTGGATCAAACATAACCTTGATTTTCAGGATGGTGCAGGACTGGACAGGGTTTCATTCTGTTGTACACAGGGCCACTATGAATCAGAAGCAACTTGAACTTACCTAACAACAACAAAGTATGGAAGCATGCTTAGGAAGTACCATGGTAATGGTATTGATGCTATTGTTTTTGGTACTGAGGAGTTAAACCATGTGTGAAATGAGTAGATTTCTTATTTCCTGAAGTCCAAATGAGTATTAATTTTTTCTCTGGTGTGCTAGTTACAGAAAGCTGGGAACTATTAAAATAAATGTGAGTAAGTATTGTTGCATTGAAAATTAGAAAAAAGTTATTTTAGTGACTGTGTCAAGTTTCTAGATCTCACTTTCTGAATGGGGGAGTGGGCACCTTTATAGACTGATCCACATGAAAATGGTTTAATGACAGTAACATAGTAAATATTCCTACTTTTCACTAATTTTTGTCTGCCTTCCCCAACTCTCTTCCAGACCCAACAACCTAAAGAAGATGGAGTTTATATTTTTCATCCCCACAGCCAGCCAGTTAGCTGTCTTTACTTCTCACCCGCCGATCCAGCTCACATACTATCACTGAGCTATGATGGCACAGTACGCTGTGGAGATTTTTCCAGAGCTGTTTTTGAAGAGGTAAATGTTAGTGTGTTTATATGCTAACTTCAAAGGATACTCTGAATTCTTTTTGATTTCTTTATAAAAATGTTAGTGATTGGAAGAGTGATGTAGTACATAGCAACTTTAGAATTACATTGTCTCAGTTCAAACCCCAGCCCCTGGGTTAGTGGTTATGTGACCTTGGCTGGCTCTTTAACCTCTTTATGCTTCAACATCCTTCGTTGTGGAATGGGATAGTATTTATCTCATAGCATTGTTAAGAGGACTAAATGAGTTAACACAGATAAAGTGCTTTGAACAGTCTGGCACATGCTGTTTGCTGTTCTTTACAAAGTTTTTAAATAAAATAACTTACTCTTCTATTTTTTAGATTGAAGACTTGTGTTTTTCATTCAGGAGAAAGATTGAAATACTACTATACTTTTGTTCACAATTCATGGCATTTGCAGACATGAATTTTGTGGGGGTGAGCCCTAGACATAAAGAAAGACTGTAGAGAAATTAATCACATGATGGTACTGTATTACACACACTAAAGACTTGACTTGTAGCAGACCATAACAACTACAAATTTTGGTTTTCTACGGTCTTCCAACCAAGGCTAACATGTAAGATGAGCTCAGCTATTTTCTTCTGGTAAATTTCGAATGAAAAAATGCCACGTAATTGTAATCTGGCAAGGAATGGCCCCCTAGGGGGATTTATTTAGAATACTTTAGGCCAAGTTTATTCCTAATCACCTCTTAAGGATAGGTCTTTTGCTGGACTGGTCTAACCCTGGTAAAGCCAAATTAAGTTTGGGTCTATTTAAGCATAGTTGAAAGATTTTGGATACCCACCACCCATGCTTCCAGAGATGTTCTGTCTAGAACATGGATTGCTCCTTGGAGATTTTCTAATCAGTTTGATATCTGGTGGGGCAGGGCAGAAGCTTCCAGATGCCTGTATATTGGATCCCTTTGCTGTAGTTTTGCTCTGCTATTCAGTGCTTATAGCCAACACCACTTGAGATGAGCTTTCAGATTTGTTTAGCTTTACTAAATTTCCTTAATGAGAGAATTCTTTCAAATTTGAACTCTTCTGCTTTTCAATATGGATTTTATTTCATTTTTGAAAAAATATTTTTAAAATATTTAAGTGGTTTAACATATCATGTGTGCACTTTAAGGTTCTATGCATCTGTAGGATGCCATCCTGCTGACCTCTTACTGGAGGTGAGGGAGAGGATGGAGAGGAGGGGATAGGAGATTGTTGAGAGATAAGATATGTATGGAGCGGAGAGGAAGAGTGTGTTCTCACCGGGCAGGGAGAGCAGTGGGAGCTGCATATAGGTCAGCATGCAAATTTATATGAGAGTGTACATTTTCATGCAGTCATAATAATAATAATAAAAGCTTGATTAAAAAGTATTTAAGTGGTTTAAGTGATAGTTTACAATCCAGTTCAGTTTGATATACAAAACCTCTCCCTTACCTGTGACAGCATATTCCTCCTCTCCAAACTGTGCTTTGTGTATTCATTCAACCAACTCCTATCCGCAACCCCCCACCCTCCCATCTTGCCTCTGGACAGGAGCTACTTTCAGCCTCATGTATATATTTAAGCCAAGAAGCACACTCTTCACCAGTGTCACTCTGTGTCTTGTAATCCAGTTCAGTCTGTCTGGCAAATTGGCTTTGGTACTGATTTCGGCTCTGGGCCAGCAGGTAGTCTGGGTCCCTCAGAGGACCATCCAGGCTCTTGGACCATTAAGTCTGATCTTTTAATGGAGTTCTAGATTTGCTCCCCCCTTTTTCTCTTACTACATCAGGGACTCGATGTATTTCCTGTCAGGGCAGATATGGGTGGTGGCTGGGCACCGTCTGTTCTTCTGGTCTCATGCTGGTGTAGTCTATCAATAATATGGGTCCCTTTTGTCTCCTGGGCTCATATTTTTCTCATACCGTTGATGTCTTTCATTCTCCTCTGCTTCAGGTGGATTGGGACCAATTAATGCTGCTTGCTAGCGTCTAAGAACCCAGATGTCGCTCACCAGGATGGGATGCAGAACATTTTCTTAGAAATATGGATTTAAATTTTCATGAAACTTAGGATGATTTAGATGTACATTTCACCCTTTTTCTTAGTTTGAGTGGGACTTGTAAAATTTTTAGAAGTCCTGCTCTGAGAGCAATTTATATGTGTTATAATCAAAGAACAGGGTACTCACCACTAACATTGCTTTGTAAATACTAATTGGTGACCTAATTTTGTGCCTTGAGTGTTGATACAAGCAGCACTCAGAATGAACACATTTGGTGTCTTTGTCATTTTTCTACATATTCCATGTACAAATGTTTCATAATTTTTAAGGGGTTTAAAAATAAGTATTTTGGTAATTACTGTGTAGTATATAGCTGGAGCCTGGATGGTGGTACAGTGGTAGAGAGTTCTCAGGCTAACCAAAAGGTGGGCAGCTTGAATCCACCAGCCTCTTCTTTGGAAAAACTGGAGGGCAGTTCTGCTGTGTCCTGTAGCATCACTGAGTTGAAATCAACTTGACAGCAGTGGGTTTGTTTTGAGTATATAGCTGCTTTTGTTCTATATTGAATTCCTAAATTATCTTTCTTAGAATTGGAAGACATTTTCTTCCTGGTGAAATTTAATAATTTTGGGGTTCTAAGAGCAAGGATTTTTAAGTGACTTTAGGCATGTTTAGATCTGTTTTTAAGCAGCCCTGGTGGTGCAGTGATTAAGGGCTTAGTTGCTAACTGAAAGGCTGGCAGTTTGAATTTGCCAGCTGCTCATTGTGAGAATAGACCTGAAGATATACTTCCATAAACATTAATTATAATGAATCAAAATTATAGTCTAGGAGACCCAATGGGACAGTTCTGCTCTGGCCTCTAGGGTCACTGTGAGTCACAATTGACTCAGCAGACATAAAAATAATAACAGGTCTGTTTCTAACTGTGTAGAAAAAGACTTCTAGACTGTTAATGCTGGTTGTGGTTAGACTTCATTTGCTAATTACTCAGTAAAGAAACAAGTATCTGTAGGTTGCTTATTTTTTTCCTCTTAGTTTCTATTTCCTTCCTTTTTAAAATAGGTTTTTAAAAGCAACAGCAATAATTCAAATCTTTATTGAAGTGGATAGTTTATAAATCATGGATTGAGACAATTTTTGTGACAATGCCTTTTATAAACTGTTAAATGGTAACATTTTTGTTATTAATGTACTACCATGTAGTTATCTTTGCAAGTTGTGTTCTATTTTGTGTTTGTTTATATTCCTACAAAAATGTTGGAGTTTGAAGTTTAAAGGTGTGTCTGTATTTAAAACAATGCAAAACTTTGTGGGCTTTTAGTTAGTTCCCTACCCCTGGCAACCATTGATGTGATTTCTGTCCCTATAGTTTTTCTTCTAGAATGTCGAGTAAATAGAATCATATGATGTGTAGCCTTTTGGGTCTGCCCTCTTTCACCTAATATAATCATATTAGTAAGGTTCATTCGTGTTGTTGCTATATTAGTGATTTGTTCTTGATGCCAGTGGTTAAATAGTTAGCCTGTGCTGGGCAGTCTATTAAGTGTGTGTTGTATACAGTTTTAGGCCTTGTAACATACTGTGAAATAAGTAATGTTATACCCATTTAACCGTGAAAAAACTGAGGGGTTTATTAGCTTGCTGAAGGGCATAGGTGGCATTTCTAGGATTTGAACTCAGGTCTGTCTGAGTAAAAGTAGACTGTCTTAATCATTGTAAGGTACTGACTGAGAACCTCAAGTTTCACTTGTGTATATTGGGGTATTTTGGGTGTGAGGTGCCTTTGCTATATTAATCAGTAGATGAATCTCAGTTTATAATAGTACTTTACTGAAGCCAAGAATCATGATTCAACAGTATGTTGTGTTCATTCTCTCTCGGTAGAAGTATTTATTGTTTGTTCCTTACATGTGAGAGGCCAGAAGGCGTTAGTAGTGTGGATTAAATGAAATTTTAAAAATAATTGCAATAATACGTGTTCACCATAAAGTATTTACAGTAAATCAAGATGTTGGGTATGCATAGTAAACCTGCCCCCCCGTTCCAACTCTCTAGAAGTAAAGATTGCTGTAATTCTTGAGTATGTTTCCAAAAAGTGCACATGTGCTTGCAAACATGTGCATAAAGATTTTTCATCCCTCTTTGCACTAATAGCTTCCTACTGTAAGTATATTCTTTTTCAACTTGCTTTTTTTTTTACTTGATAGTGTATCTTGGACAGTTGGTAACACAAGTCTACTTTTTTTTTAGCATTGTGTAGTATTTCATAGCAGAAATGTGCAGTCATTTATTTTAACCAGATCCCTTTTGATGGGCACTTAGTTGCTTGTTATTGCTATAGTAAGCAATCTTGCAGTGGACATCTTTGCACATATCTTAGTCAGAGTATAAACATTAAAAGTTTTGATAGAATCAACTCAAACTGAATAAAAGACCTAAATATCAAATCTAAAATGATAAAACTCATCCAAGAAAAAGTAGGAACAACAATGGAAGCTTTAATACACAACGTAGACAGACTTCAGAATCTGTCAAACAAACCACGAACAACAGAAGAAAAAATGGATAAATGGGAACTACTAGGAATCAAACACTTTTGCTCATCCAAAGACTTTATTAATAGAATTAAAAGGCCGCCTACAGAACAGGAAAAAATATTTGGCAACTGTATGTCAGCCAGCCAAAAGCCAAGTGCTGATGCTTTATCTCCGTAATCTATAAGGTACTGCAAAATATCAATAAGAAAAAGATAAATCATCCAATTAATTGATGGGCAAAGGAGATAGACAGACTGTTCTCTAAAGGGGAGATCCAGGCAGCCAAAAAACACATACGGACATGCTCACAATCATTAGCTATTAAAGAAATTCAAATCAAAACTACGGTGAGATACCATCTCACTCCAACAAGGTTGGCCATGATCCAAAAAAACACAAAACAACAAATGCTGGAGAGGCTGTGCAGAAACTGGAACTCTCCTATACTGTTGGTGGGATTGCAAAATGGTGCAACTTCTTTGGAAAGCAATCTGGTGCTTCCTTAAAAAGCTGGAAATTCATGTACCATTTGATCCAGTAATTCCACTGCTCGGAATATATGCTACAGAATCAAGGCCTTTCACACCAACTGATAGACGCACATGAAATGTTTATCACAGCACAGTCCACAATAGCAAAAAGATGGAATCAATCCAGATGCCCAACAACAGAGGAATGGATAGGAAAACTATGGTATATGTACTCAATAGAACACTATGCAATGATAAAGAACAATGATGATTTTAGGAAACATCTCATAACCTGGTTTCAATTGCAGGACATTATGCTAAGTGAAAGTAGTCAGCGACCAAATGGCAAATATTGTGTGAGATCCCTACAATAAGAACTTACAAACAGACCTGTGCATAGAAGAAAAGACTCTTTGATGGCTGCAAGGGTGGGGAGGGAGGGAAGGAAGGCGATGGGGGAGGGTTTAGATTAGATAGTTTATAGAAATTTGGTTGGATGAAGTCCTGAATTTGGTCATGTGAAACCTGACAGCACACATTAGAAAGAAGATCAATATTAACTGGACTTCACAATAACATGATTACTCCTCCCATCTTAACCCAGTATTACAAGGACAGAGTAGCTGGGGCGGGGGGCTGGGGATCATGCTTTGAGGTGAAATCTAGCCAAATTGGCACAGCTAGCATTTTGATAAGAGAGCCTTCTGCACCCCACATTGGTGAGTGGCATCTGGGGTCTTAAAAGCTGTGAGGCTGCCATCTGAGGGTACAGCAAATGTTCCCAACTCACCAAGAATGGATCATCACCAAGAATCAAAACGACATGGGGGAAAGAGAACCCAGAAGACAGAGAGAACCACGTGAGTGGGTGACTACATTAACTTTTGACTGGAAGAACCCGATGGTGCCTGGCCTCCACTGGTGATAGCGGTGATGCAGCTCACAAAGTTGAGTCTCACTGGCACCACAAGAATAAAGAGAGATACACCCTGAGATCTACACTAAAAGACCGCAATTGATGGTTCAGGGGCCTCGGGATTCCCCTGGGAGCATGGTCCCAGGCACTGATCCTGCCCCTATCCATAAATCCTGATGGAGGTTAACTCTTCAGAGAGGAATGGATTGAACATGGCAACACAGAGTGACCATATCATGTATGCACTTTATGGTTCTGTGCATCCTTAGGATGTTGTCCTGCTGACTTCTTTACCGGAGGTGGGGGAGTGGGTGGAGAGGAGGGGATAGGAGATTGTTGGGAGGATAAGATACGTATGGAGCGGAGAGAAGGTGTGTGCTGTCACTGGGCAGGGAGAGCAGTGGGAGCTGCATATAGGTGGGCATGCAAATTTATATGGGAATGTGTGTTTTCACTCAATCGTAATAAAAAAAAGTTTTGATAGATGTAACCTCACTAGTGCTTATCTATTTACACTTGATTTGAAGTAGATGAGCACTCAGCTGTATATCTGACTTGGACTTTGTTGGCCAAGTTATGTGGCAAATTAAGATGTAATTTCAAGTGGGTAGAATTCAGATTCAATCCATTTTCTGGTGTCACAGGTAGATCTGGAATAGAGGTTTATTAGATTCTAAGCAATCTGGGATGTGGCCCTGACATAGGTCTATGGGTGGCTTGATTGTAGGCAAGTCTCGCAGCTGATCAGTGCCTTTGTGTCTAGCAGATGGATTGTTTTGTCCTGAGCTTCCTCTGCAGGATGGTGGGAGAATAAGTGAGGTTATTTGGGTAAAGTGTATGTAACTCCTTTCCCAAAGAATTTGTTGCATTGGCATTCTTTAAGAATATTAGAAGCCAATTTAAAAATTATTAATAAATTAAATATACTAATAAACATAAACTGATTGTTATTTGTATCCTTAGATATACAGAAATGAAAGCAGTACCTTCTCTTGCTTTGACTTCTTGGCAGAAGATGCCTCTACTTTGGTCATAGGACACTGGAATGGAAGTATGTCTCTAGTGGACAGACGGACACCTGGGACTTCTCATGAACAACTTATTAAGTTTCCTTTAGAAAAAATTAGAACTGTTCATGTCCACCCGGTGCATAGACAGTATTTCGTTACTGCAGGACTGAGGTTTGTTCATCATAAATTTCTATGCATCAGGTCTTTTTATATTTTTGTTTGGTTGTCAGAGATATCTGACTTCTGTGTTACTGGTAGGGCAAGTGATTTTTTCTTTCTACAGTGATTGAGAGTTTTGTATGTATGTGTATTCACCTGAATAGTCAGGGAATTTTCACCTACTTAATTCAGGTTTTCTTTTTTTCAATTCCAACCAGAAACTGAATACAATTGGAAACCAGTAAGCACTAGTTTTACTCCAAAGGAGTAGGATGTTTCTTTCCCTTTTACTTCAGTAAGTGTGCAGCCCTTACACAAAGCTGTTCTTCATTTGGAAGGAAAAAAAGCAAAAACTATCCAGTAGTTAGTGGTCACTGGTACAAAGTGACTTCCGGTTGGACAACTCTGAATTTTTAGAATTTTTCTAGTACTTTTTATCTGTGACAGCACTTAGGAAGTTAATACAAGAAACTGGAGGTTCTATACTAATCATTCTTCAATGTAGTGAGTGTTTGAGTATGTCTAATTTATGTTCAGTCCTACTCTAGAGGGTAGGTATGTCACCTATGGTCATATTAGTAATTATTCCTTCCATTGCAGGGATATTCATGTTTATGATGCAAGAAGCCTGACTCCCAGGGGAAGCCAGCCTTTGATTTCTCTGACTGAACATACGAAGAGCATTGCTTCTGCCTATTTTTCACCTGTAACTGGTAACAGACTGGTGACCACATGTGCTGATAGTAATCTGAGGTAAATTTGGAAGGCAGGGATATATTTTAAGGAATCTAAAGAGTTTAACTACTTTGTCAGGAAACCAGAAGATTGGTATACTGCTCCCTATCTAAATCACTAGTGTTATTTTCAGGCCACCAAAGACCCAGGGCCTTGACTAATTGCTTTTCAGCAGTTTCTAGATTTTAGAAATTTCCTTGAAACTATAGGGTCCGGCAGAAACCCTGGTGGCGTAGTGGTTAAATGCTATAGCTGCTAACCAAAAAGTACACAGTTTGAATCTACCAGGTGCTCCTTGCAAACTCTATGGGGCAGTTTTACTCTGTTCTTTAGGGTTGCTATGAGTCAGAATCAGCTTGACCGCAGTGGGTTTGGTTTTTGTTTTTTTGGGTCTGGCATGGAAAGTCTGTATCTGCCCTGAGGAGTTGATATCAGGCTTGTCTTTAACAACTGAATAATCCCAGAAGGCTTACCAAGATCAGGTTGTGTAGTAGCTCAGAAGGGGGATAATCTTAGCATAGCAATCTCTTGCTCTGAGGACAGTGAGGTTCACTCTGCCAGTGCATTGCTGAATAGAAGGAAGTTGCAGTATCTGTTGGATGTGTGCTGTGGGCAGGCACGAAAATAGTCTCTCATTTCTGTGGAGAGCAGACCATCAGGAAGAGTGTGGTCAGCAGAGCATGGCAGGTGCCAGGTTAGTTTTTAGCAAGGTCCGTGAGCATCACCAGGTGGTTCATGAAGACAGTTACCAGCAGATAGCAGCCCAATGCCCCCTTTCCACTTATGCTATTTCCTTTGTCTGAAGAGCTACCTATTTGTGCTAATCCTGATTCATTTGCCCTGTAGAGTTTCCTTTTGCTGCATTAACTATTAGGGATTTGGCTTTCTTGTAATCTGGTTAGACAATCAGCTCTATTGCCAGGAAGCTACACCAGAACACCTGGGCACGAGGAGCAGGTGGTGGTGATGTGGTGAGCGTCTTTCTGCCAGGGTGTCCAGGAGAGGCTTCTGGAACCTTAGTGTCGTCTCCTCAAAGGAACACCTCCCCTTGGTTGCTGGCCAGTCTTAGTTCCTGGAAATGACACTGTCAGACTGATAATTGACAGGTCTCGTGGAGAAACTACTCTTAATGCATGCAATTTTAGGTATTTGTGCATTTTCAGACATATATTTTTTGTGTTTCCCTATTACTCTCTGAGTCTGAATATAATTTTAAAGTCCAGATTACCACTTACAATGTAACTTTTAAGTATGGCGTAATAGCTTTTAATTATAGTATTTCTACATTAAACTGAATTTTACAATATTCCTTGTAACATTTTTTTTGTTAAATGTATTAGCTGAGATTTGTTAGCGCTATATCCTATGTGTTTTAAAATAATAGTCATATTTGATATGAACCAATGAGACGTTTGTTAAAGACATGGAGGTTATTTCAAAAGACTTTCAAGATATAATACAAAAATGTGTTGCTTTATTCTTGATATTTACTTTGCAGAGTTTTTGACAGCAGCTGTATAGCCTCTCAACTTCCTCTCCTCACCACAATCAGGTAGGTTTCCATATGCCAGGTAATAAAGATCTGGGTTACAGTGAGCTATTTGTTAGATGTACATAGTAGATGTCTGATTGTCAGAGAGGTGTACTAGGCCTGCTGTTTCTACTGTGCTGTGTAAGTGTCCTGGTTTGCTAGTTCCTGTGTAGGGAACCCTGATGGCGTAGTGGTTAAGTGTTAATGGCTGCTAACCAAAAGTTGACAGTTTGAATCTGCCAGATGCTCCTCAGAAACTCTGTGGGATGGTTGTACTCTGTAGGGTCACTATGAGTCAAAATTGACTTGATGGTGTGGGTTTTTGGTTTTACATAGAAAGGGGAAACTCTGGTGGCATAGTAGTTAAGTGCTGTGGCTACTGACCAAAAGGTGGGCGGTTCAAATCCAACAGGTATTTCTTAGAACTCTGTCCTATAGGGTTGCTATGAGTTGGGATCTACTCAACAACAATGAGTTTGGTTTTTCGGTGTTTATGTAGAAGGGTTCTTGCTCTCAGGTTCCTTGTGTCTGTAAAGAGGGTTTAAATTTTTCACTCAGTAGCTGTTCTCTGCCACTGAAATGTAAGCTTTGGGCAAGGGTATTGACTTTATTGGGCCCTGGTGGTGTATTGGATGAGAGCTTGGGTGCTACCAAAAGGTTGGCAATTGAAATGTGCCAGTGCTCCTGGGAAACGCTATTGGTAGTTCTCCTCTGTCTGATAGGGACTCTGTGTGTCGGAATCCACAACAAGGCAACAACAGGTTTAGTTTTCTTTGGAATGACTTTATTTAGGCTTGAATTACCAATTATCTAACTATGTTTTAGGTGAAGGTTTACAGAGCAAATTGTTTCTCATTTAATAGTATATACACAGATTGTTCCAGGAGATTATTTGCACTTCCCACAGGGTGTCAGCCCTCTCTCTGTTACCAGCCTGGGTTCTTCATTTCCATTAGTCTGGTTTTCTCACTCCTTCTGGCCTTCTCATCTCTGCCTCTGGGTACATGTTGCCATTGGGTCTCCTGCAGATGATGGTTCCTACAGGCCCGTTACTTGGCTCATAGGTGACCTGTGGCTTCAGGACCTCGTTAATGTGATGTTAGAAGGCTGTGTAGTCTCCAGGATTCTTATTTCATTCTTAACTTACTGCATATACTACTTTGTGTGTGTTTTACAGCAGATGGATATTCATTGTCTTCTCCCTGGATTTCTCTTATTGTCATTATTGATGATGTTTGGGAAGGAGTGTGTAGTGTGTACTGATTGGTGCTTTTTGAGTTTTATAGTCTGTAGAGGTGATCTTTAAATGTGTTTGTCTCCTTTTTTCAGGTTTTTATTTCCTTTTTTGAACTGTTCCAGCATATGTATTTTTTGTATGTTTATTTAAAATATTTTGTTGTGCTTTAACTGAAAGTTTGTAGTCCAAGTCACATTGTTATACAGAAACTTTCGCTGACACTGCTGTGTCATTCTAGTTGTTCTCCCTACTGTGTGACAACACACTCCTCCTTTCCACCCTGTATTTCCCGTGTCCATTCAACCAGCTCCTTTTCCCCCTCCACCCTCTTTGAGCTCACCTCTGAACAGGAGCTGTTCAGTTAGCCTCATGTATCAAAAAGCATGTTCTTCACTAGTATCATTTTATGTCTTACAGTTGAGTCCAATCTTTGCCTGAAGAATTGGCTTCAGGACTGGTTTCAGCTCGGTGCTAACACAGCGGGGTGGCCGTGTCTTCCAGGGACCTTCCAGTCTGTTGAACCATTAAGTGTGATTTGTTTTAATAGAATTCTGGTTCTGCACACCCATTTTTCTCCGTCTACATCAGGGACTCTATGTTGTATTGCCTGTCAGGGCAGTCATTGGTGGTAGCTGGGCACCGTCTAGTTCTTCTGGTTTTATGCTGATACAGTTTCTGGATTATATGTCCCTTTCTAATTCTTAGGCCCATATTGTCCTTGTATCTTTGATGTCTTTCCTTCTTGTCTGCTCCAGGTGAGCTGGGACCAGTTGATACTACTTAGTCATTTGATAGTTTTAAGATGCCAGATGCCATTCGTCAAAAAGTGGGTTGCAGAACATTTTCTTAAAATACTTTGTTATGCCGGTTAACCTAGATGTCCCCAGAAACCATGGTGCCCAGACCCCTGCCCCTGCTACTCTGTCCTTCATGGTATTAGGTTATATTTAGGAAACCTCTTACTCTTAATTTTTTTTGCTTAGTCAAGCTGTGCTGACCTCCCTTGTGCATGCTGTCACTTCCTTCACCTAACCTAATTCCTGTCTACTATGTAATCTAGGAATATCCTTCCCTCTCTCCCCACCCTTGTAACCATCAAAACATATTTTCTTCTGTGTTTAAACCTTTCCTTGAATCCATGTAATAATGCTCCCGTACAATATTTGTCCTTTTGCACCTGACTCATTTCATTCAACAGAATGTCTTCCAAATGCCTCCATGTTATGTTTCCCATCATTGTTCTTTATCATTGTATAGTATTCCACTGGGTGCATATACTATAGTTCATCCATTTGTCTATTGATGGGCACTTAGGTTGATGCCATCTTTTTGCTATTGTGGACAGTGCTGCAGTAAACATTGATGTGGATGTATTTGTTTGTGTGCCAACCCTTATTTCTGTAGGTTATATTCCAATAAGCGGAATTGCTAGATCATATGGTATTTATATTTCTGGCTTTTTAAGAAAGCACCAGATCAATTTCTAAAGTGGTTATACCACTTTACATTCCCTGTGTATGTGTGAGTTTTTTAAAATTTTAGTTTAGGTTGATGATCATGCAATTTTCATTAAAGATTGGGTTATTGAGTGACGGCTAACAATGTGGTTTTCTATAGCCCATACTTGTCAGTGATATTAAGATGGAGAAAAGGCAGATCTTTTCTTTTTGCTTTGGAAAACTGTAAGAGGCCCTAAGTAATTTTGGATGTTAAAGTTTAGTTATTAGAGAATGCAAATAAGGCAAATATCAGGTCTCATTAAAACATCAGCAAGTAACTTGGATTTCAGGTTCATTATTTCTAGAGCTTCATGTTTGGATGTGTTGAGAAAGGGATTTTTTGGAGGGAAAGTCTTCTGCTTGGCTTTGCCTATAGACCTAGGAAACTGAGCAAAAGAAATGCCATTTCAGCAGATCTCAGTGAAGGTCTGCTGAGCACTAATTGTAGAGCATGGTATTGGCGATTCCAGGATGAGACACTCTCTGTCCTGAATTTCAGCATTGGAGGGAAGCAGAAGGAAGGGTGATGGCAACTTAGTACTGCTCTGCCATCTTTATTGCTGTCCATACTACCTGGGGTTCTGTGACACTTCCTTTGAAAATGCTGGGTTTTTTTTTTTTTTTGAACCAGGCATAATACCAACACTGGGCGCTGGCTGACTAGGTTCCGAGCTGTGTGGGATCCTAAACGAGAAGACTGCATTGTAGTTGGCAGCATGGACCAGCCTCGGCGTGTGGAGATCTTCCATGAGACAGGAAAGTGGCTGCATTCTTTTTTTGGTGGAGAGCATCTGGCCTCTGTATGTTCCATCAATGCCATGCACCCGACACAGTATATTCTGGCTGGAGGTAATTCCAGCGGGAGGATCCATGTTTTTATGAATCACGAAAACATCTGAGTTTTTAGGTTAGTGGCACACTTCATGTGTTCAAGTTAATCAATATCTAGGGAACCCAGAAAAAGAAAGTGGAATTCTTGTGGCTTAGCCTGTTTACTTGGTAGTATGTCATATTTAGCAAATAAAAAGTTTCTTTATTATTAAGAACATTCCAGTAACTAGAATATACTTTTATTAACAGGAGAAAGCTTTAAGGTTGTTTTCTACAGTGAGGGGGAGGGAATATGAGGGGAACTGAGACACATACTCAGGCAGTATGCTGAGAAATTCTAAGATTATTAGTCATAAAGCTTCAATGGTCAATACGCAAAGTTTTTGTGATAGAATAACATGGTTTTGAACCTTGAGTGAGATTTAGATTTGTGGTTTAGGTTATAGCTTGAAGTCTAGACTCACACAATTGAAAGGGGCACTGAAAAGTCATTGAATTCAGTGATTTCGAGACTTAAATTTTTTTAACTGAGAACTCTCTTTTTTTCTCCTCTAAATAAAATCTCATGTGAAATCTCAAGATAATTGCTGAGTAGCTTTGGTCAACTTGGGGTGGGACCTGGGTCTGTGTGCTGGACACTTTCACTCCCCCCCTTTTCTGGATAGTTCCTGAGACACCACCAGGTGTCTCCTAGGCATACACTTTGGATCTACATCACTGTGAATTCCCAAGGGATTGCCCTGAGACCAGTGCTGTGGTGGTGGCAGTCATTGACAAGAAATCCATGTTAATGGCCAAAAGTTTGAAAAAATGAGATGGAAAGGAAAAATAAAGAACAGAAACCGTAATTAGAATCAGAATTGTTTTGTGAAACGTACATGTGCGTATACATGCAGACATAATTGTGTGTATATGTGTATGCTGGTGTTAAGTGTGTTTCTTCTTTATTACTGTAGTATTGTGGGTCAGGGTTACTTAGGATGGCCCAGATGCCTTAGTGATACCATCCTTTAAACCCTCCAGAGGAGATTCAGTGAATACTTTCATTCTAATATTTATGTCTTTAGGCTTGTCTTCGTTGAGCAGTTTTGTTTTTAGAAGTTATGGTGATTTGAGTGCAGTGGTTGTTGGGAAGGGGAGCAGGTGCATCATCTGACTAGTATTAGTCTGATGTCACCTGTCCAGAGGATTATTGTAAATAGCTTTGGCAATATGTATGAATTTTAAGAGGAAATATTTTCTCATACTTGTATACACAAAAATAAAGTGATACTTGTAATTTCTTTTTGGGGGAGCGGCAGGGGGAGAAGAAAGAGACTTTTATGAGAACCAAAATATTTTATGAGAACCAAAATATCAAATTTCCTGCCCCTCTTGGGGGGGCCATCCTAACCCACTGTGCTTCCCCTCATTCCCCTTCAGGTCCCCAGTAGAGGCCCAAGGACTGGACCTTCTGCCTCAGGTAACTCTTCAGCTGGGGCAGGCCTCTCTGTGACTTCAGTTCCTCAAAGGGCAGTGGTAGGAGCTGGTAGCCCATGAGCCCAGGGTGCCGTTCCCTTAGGGCCTGCAAACCTAGCAGCGCTCTGCTGTGTTGGCAGAAATGTTAGCACTCCCACAGCGTCAGTATCGCCCTTTGGATACGGTCTTTGGTAGTGGGGTTCCAGGCAGCCTGGCCTTGAGGACAGGACCTTGGTGGGTATGGTAAGCAGGGGTCTTGAGTCCTCATAGGGAGCACAGCACCATTACTATTTATACACAGCAGGAAGTCTGTGCAGTAGCCTAGAGGCACACTCAGGTCCTGGAGGTACTTCTCCTCCCCCAGCAGCTGATGCAGCTCCTTAGCTACTCTGTCCTTGGTGACTATACTTGCAGTGGGCACGGTTAGTGATGAGTGGCTGGGGGAAGATGGCCACTTGCTGCCTCTGGGGAAGGCAGGGGCACTGGTATCCTGGGAGCTCCAGCTCCACGGCTGTGTCAAGCAGGGAGAGGTAGTGACAGACAGTCAGAGCATGAGGTATGCCACGGATGCAGTTGGTGAAACCCGCTGAGAAGACAAAGTGCAAGGCTCTGAATGGTAAGCACCACAATAGGCACAGTGACATCAAGATGTTGACAGTGGCCAGGGGTGCTGCCCCTGCTTCCTGAGTGAGGATCCTCTCAAGACAGGCCATAAACTGTTGTTCCAGAGACAAGTTGTTCAGCTGTTCAAAGGGCAGGATCAACTTCTGCACCACCTTGCTGTTGAGCTGTTTTTCCTGGACCACCAGGAAGTGAGCAATGGCTTCGAGAAGCTGGGGCTCCCAAAACTGGTGCCGGGCCAGGTGCTAGGCCAGGAGCAGCATTACATGAGGAGTTAGTTCCTCTGGCCTTAACTCTGCCAGGCTATGAATCAGATCCTGCCATGGATGCTGCAGGAACTGGGGGCAGCTCAGAGCATCTTCCAACCTCTGCCCACCACGAAGGTGGTGGCTTCAGGGGAAGGTGAGACCTTTGCTCCTGGTCCAGGGCACTCACCAAAGGCCCATCTGATGGAAAGCCAAGTAAAACTGCAAGTTGCAGACACACATGAATGGTGTGAATGTCAAAGGAGGGGCAGCTGCGGATGATGAGTTGACTCAAGTCCTGCAGTGTGACCTGATCCACAGGTGGAGGCCATGGCTCAGGGGCCAAGAGCTGGCCCAGACGACGAAGTGCCACAGAGTAGTTGTGGGCGTGCACCTTGGTAGGGTTCTGGCCCAGCCAGTGCAGTAGTTTCCCAGGGCTTCTTGCCTGTTCCAGGAGCCACTGCAGCCCCTGCATAGGGCCTGCATGGGGGCCTCCTCCAGATGGCCAGTCCCCCACTTGCTGTACCCTAGACAGCAGGGCTGGACTAGTGGGAGCAGCAGCAGGCCAGACAGCCGAGCAGAGGCCTGGGCAGAAAGCAGGACTTGAAGCATGGAGTTGAGTGATGGAGACCATGGCTCCCCCGGCTCCGTGCAGATGGCTTTCTGTCAGTCAGTCATCTCGGGGCCTGGGAGCCAGGCTGTCCCTGTGGCCTCATTGGCTGGCCACTGAGTCCCTAATTTCTTTGAGGAACAATTTTCTAAACATTTTTTCTATGATCTAAGTATTTTAAAGGCTTAGTTTTTAAATATGTCATGGGTGTTTATAAGGAGTTGTTGTTCAGTGTTGTTGAATTGATTCCAACTTATAGGACCCCTTGTGACAGAAGAACTTCCCCATAGGGTTTCCTAGGCTGTAATTTTTATGGGAGCAGATTGCCAGTCTTTTTCCTGTGAAGCCACCTGGTGTGAACTGCCACCTTTTCAGTTAACAGTGGAGCATTCAACCATTACGCCACCATGGCTCCTTTTTATAACAAATAGTTTTTCAGTTTCTAGTGATAAAGAGTATAGGAATTGATATGCAAGATGGATACGCTAATTTATTAAGTAGAAAGTAAAGCTGAGTAAGGTTGTGTTGTATTCAAACTGCAGGAAACAGTTTCCCTTTCCAACACTACGTATTTTCACAGGTTCCAGAGTGGTTAGTTCTACAGGAGATGTTCTTTTTTTCAGATGCTGGAAACTACTCTCAATCAAATTACTACTGTCACTGAAGCATGGAATACCTGGTAGTAATTGCCTGGCTTCTGCAGTAAACTTTGAGCAGATTCTTGATGTTACCTACTTTTGTGGTTTCTGTGGCCACTCTGGCTTCCTAAGGTGTCCCATTTATACGCAGTTCCACTGAAGAGTTGTAACATCTTTTTGAAGCAACACAGGAAGTAGAGTATGTGTGGGAACTTGTTTCTGGATGACAAGCCATATAATGGAGTAACTTTAAATCTAGAAAGCACATAAAGGAAAATTGTTTCCCTTAGGATGTGCTTAATGGTAATCTGTAGTGAAAGGTACTTTTTCCCAAATTCCTTTAAAGCTGTGTAGCATCTGTAGTTCTGTATGCGTATATTACCATGGTTCCTTCCTTGGGGATCAACCATTTTTTTGGAAGTCTGAACTTTATCATATGTCTTAAGCACATAAGCTTTAAATTCCACTTGAATTGTTTCTTTGACGTGCCTGACTTTTTATTTTGTAGACATGACTTTAAGGAGAAAGGAGACAGTTCTCATTTTCAGTGGACAGAGATTTGGTCAGACTAGGAGAGAGCACAAATAACTGGGAATTAATAGAATCTGAGTTGCTGAAATCCGTATTTCGATTCTGGCCTCTGAAGTTTCCTTTCCATAGAGAAGACTTTGCAAAGTTAGTTTTCCAGAAAAGCAGAAAGCTTTAGGGCTGTGAATACAGAAGAATTTAAATCCTTTTAGTCATAGCAGGCAAAGGTGGCACCCTACTTAAGGCGTCTTTGGGGGGCTATCAGTAGACACTATGACATGGCTCAGTGAAGAGCTGTGGAATTGGTGCTGCCATACTTGGACACCAGTGACTGCTGCATTTTCTAGCTGCTCTTAAAAGCTGCCATTTCTACTGACAGAAGCATTGACCAGCCACAGCTGATAGCGGCCAGGCCTTTAGGGATAGCAGGCCCTGCCTCCTGGCTGATAAAGATGGCCCCTTACTTATGGAGTCTATTGTGGGCTGTCCGCAGAGTCTATGACGTGGCTGAAAGGGAGGGGTTAGGGTACTGCTACACTTGGTTGCTGGCCACCACTATGCTAAGTACGATTGTTTTAAAAACAGCTTTTCAGCTGGGAGAAGCACTATCCAGACAGGCACTGTTGTTCAGGGTGGCAGTTAGCCCTAGCTGAGCCCTGAGACATAGCTGACATGGTGTCCTGTCTGAGCTACCTGTCCTGCAGTGGGTGAAGAGAATCTATGGCATAGCTCAGAGAAGAGAACAGGAGGGGCCCTGGCTCTCTCAGTTGGCAGCCACTGCTGGGTTCTCTGTATGTGGCTGTCCCAAGCACAGTCCCTCTGCTGCAGGATACACTGTTTACTTAGGCACTGCAGTTCAGCATAGTAGCCAGCCTGTCCCAGGCTCTCAGGCTTGGCGGTCCCAATCTCAGCCTCCAGGTTAACAAAGAAGGCATCTGTACCCATCTTGTGTCAGCAGAAGTGGGACTCAGTGTGCTGCTGTCTTGCTTCTGACAGAGGTCGTTTCCCACTTCCTGTCACCCAGTCCAATCTCACAATCCTATATCTGATCTTGGGGCTCCTAGAATATCTACCCTGATCTGTTCAGTTATTTTTCTAGGCCTTAGTTCTCAGAGGGTGTCGAGGAGATGTGTCTGGTCTGCCGTCTTGGCCCAGCCTCTCAAGTTTTTGTTTTTTTCTCCCCATCTTGATACGGTATTTCCTGGTCAGTAATGATGCATGACTCTGACAGTTCTAGATCCAAGACAGTATAGACTCATTTGGCTGTAACTTTCGAGTTTTTAAATGAAAAGGTCAAATTTTGTGAGGAAGATACATTAGCATGATCATACAGAGCTGAAGAGTAAAACATTTTAAAGTACCTTTTCCCAAAATGGAAACTAGTGTTGAAGTGGTTAAGTGCTACAGCTGCTAAGCTTAGCAGTTCAAAGCCACCAAGTACCCTGCTATGAGTCAGAATTGACTCGATGGCAGTAAGTTTTCATTTTTTCCCAAAATAGAAGGTGTGCAAAAGGAAATATTTTAAAAGTACATTTTGCCTGTTTCACTCAGTCAGCATGTTGTAGTGATGTGTCTAAAAAATCTCAAATCTGTTGCCTTTGAGTTGATTCTAACTTCTGACAACCTTATAGAACAGAGTAGACTTGCCCCTTAGGTTTCCAAGGGGCATCTGTTGGATTCGAAGTGCTGACCTTTCGGTTAGCAGCCATTGCTCTTAACTGCTGCACCACCAGGGTTTCCGGACTAAAGCTGAAAGAGCAGTTAGCTGACACGGTGGTCATTTGAGAGAGGCTTGCTTATGATTAAGGAACCCAGAGCAAGGGAGTGCTGTTAGGACCCTAAAAAATTAAGTACGCAGGTGAGTTCTCCACTAGGGAGCCATGGGAAGGGAAGCTACTGGAAATTTGGAGGGTCATGTGGGACCATCTAGGCCCAGGGACTGTTGATTTTTACTCATCAGATCACTTCAGGCAAAGACTTTTGTCATTAAAAAAACTCCACTGGGGACAGGGCACTGGATGCCATTTTGTAGGTAATAGGAACCAATAATGGCTTTGAGGTGAGTGACATACCTGATTCATGGTTGTTAAACCATGAGACCGGGAGGGCAGGTATACTTAAAACTGGGAAGATAATTGAGCACAGTGGGCCCCTAATTTTACTTGCCACTCTCACAGAATTTAGAAGACCATTTTGAGTTCTGTAGCCACAGAGTGATGGTTACATAGTTGAAATAATGTTGTAGGAATGTGTTTTATAAATTACAGGTGTCAGGTTTATTACCATGGTAGTAATATCATTCTTGTTCCTTCAGAGGAAGTGTTTTCTATTCCTCTCTCCTGTTCCAGGCTTCAGCAGGAATGTTAGGTAGAAGCCGGACCAGTTAGGTTCTAGTTTGAATTCAGTGACCAATTTGGTAGCCTTGGGAAAGTGACTTAACCTGCTTGGTTTTCCTTATCAGGAAATGTGGTCCAGTTCATCTCAAATGATTCCACTTTACGTCTTCTCAGTTCTTGGTAGCATTTACTTTGGGGGAAGGAGAAGAGGAATAGTGGGTATAAGTAAAATACTTATTTTTAATGACTCTCAACCCTGAACAGCAGGGCTGTGTAATCTCACTGATATCTTTTAATCCATGCGTTTGTAACTTTAAAGGGAAGAAACGGCAAGGAAGGCTGTAAGGGAAAAAAGACAGAGCCCACTCTTTTCTATGGTATTTAAATATTTATTTAAGTCTAAAAATAATCTTCATGGCACCAGTGATTTTATGCTAACTACATACTGCATATGTAGAAAAAAGTACATTGCTTTGAAGGAAACTATAACTTAGAATTTTTGGCACATGAAAGGTTAACAACTATACATTTTTTAATGAAACTAAAAAATTCACATTTGCAGGTAGTTTACCCTCTGCTTCTTAAAGATGCAGTACACTTCTTTAGTAAGAGCTTTATTTCCTCTAATAGATGAAGCTATAGAAACACTGCTTTTGCTACAATGAGATCAACAGATTTTGAGAGAAAATAGGAAACACAGTGGAACACAGGAAACCCAGGTTAAAAACATGAACAATTTTATATGGTGGGGAGATTCCAAAAAAGACTAGTTGCCAACAAAATCAGGTTTATTTTTCAAGCACTGCTTGAAAAGCAAATTGAAGGAAACTTTTCTATCCATGTTTTCTGGGATTAGCCCTCTTTATGGGAAAAACACATAACCCAAAAAAGTTTCTGTGCAGAGAGCAAAATTCAGCTGCTGGACATGGTCTAGACTGTTGTACTGCTAGAGCTCTAGACACAAGTAATGTATCAGGAGATGGAATACTGCATCTTTCTTCATTGTGAACATGACAGGTCAGAGTTGAGGCTATTACTCACTGCATAGAAACACCGTTTTCTACAGACTGAGGTAGGAACACTACGCTAAAAGGTAATCTGCTATGTTGCATAAGACAGTAGAAATCCAGGTCAAAACCAGTCCCCCCATCTCCTTGACAGCCCTTCCATCTCTGAGTCTGCTTTTCACTTTGGTCTTATACTGAACCAAGCCTTTCCTATGTAGATGGCAAGTGGCAGTGACTAGTTGGTTTAAGCGATCCCTCAGTTTTACTAGGATCTCCTTCAGTTTGCCTTGTCACTTGAGAAATAGATGTGTGTGCCTCTGCCCAAATTGTTGCTGGCATGGAAATGATCAGGTTGAACCTCTTCTGTTCTTAGATTTCAGTGTCTTTTAGCTTTCCAGTGCTTGATCTTGCCCATCTTGGCTTCAGACATGTCTTTGCTGGTTAGTTGTTCAAGCACCCTTTAAACAAGTGACTGCAGTACCTTCCCCTGGCAAGTGGCCCTCGATCATCCACACATGTCAGGGACTTGTGCAGACTTGACCCTCTCTACCGCAGACTGGGAAGGACCAGTTGTATTGTCTAGATTGGGGTTGGCAAATTATGACCTTGGGCCAAATTCAGCTCGGCGTCTATACAGTCACGCTCATTGTTATCTGTGGCTGCCTTTGTGCTACAGTGACAAAGTTGTAGTTGTGACAGGATGTGGCCCACAAAATCAAAATAATTAAAAAAATATTTACTATTTGGCACTTTGCAGAAGTCAGCTAATCCCTGGTCTAGATGAAAGGGCATTTTTCTTTACATTTATGCAATTAACCCTTCTCCCTTTTCCCTCCCCTCAAAATAATTACCCTACAGCTATTATATTCTAAATGTGGGCCCAGCCTACCAACTCAGGACAGACCATCTCAGAGGTCAGATCTCTTCTGCATTTGGGGCTGTCCGGCATCAAAGGATGTCTGCAGGGGCTCCCTGTTGTGTGAGTTCTGGGAATGTGTCCACAGATAGGCATTCAGTAAGTCTTCTGGCCCCAGATGACTTAGAAATCACTCCCTGAGATGACAAGATCTTGTATGTGATTGATTTTTAAGAGCTGCTGAGCTTGGGCCTCAGATCTCCCACTCACCGTCACATGCCCATGTTTCGGCCTGCTTCCAGGGTTGCTTTCCTCAGCAGAGACGGTAGGTGCTACCCTGCACCTTACTGGTGCAGAGGCTGACCCTAGGGGTCAGTATTTCTACATCTAAGTGTTGGTCTCTGCCATGCTCACTGTCTTCAAGGCATCTTTTAAAAATTTCCTGTAAAGAGGTTCTTTTCCTGGCCCCCTTCCAAGGCTCTTAGCTGATCTTGAAATTGTATTTTCTGAAGCTTTTCATTCTCAGGATCAGTTTCCTTCTTGCATCGTTTAGTTCATCAGGTTCTATTTTCTTTATCCATAAAGTAAAGACAAAATATGAATTGATAAGAAAATAACATTTTGTTGTTAAAATATAAATTGAAATAGTCTCTTGGCGGGGGAGCGTACAAAATAAGTACTGCTGTCTGAATCTCCACAGTCTCTGCAGTAACTCAACTCTAGTTCCTGTGAACTATGCACTGTCCGACGTTCCTGGCAGTCCTGTCTTTGGCACTACTGCTCTCATCTAACACCACTGAAGCACTATAAAAATTTTGAGGTTCTTCAGGGAAAAAAATCATAGAAAGCTGAGTTCATTATCCAAAACTCATGGTGATGCCCACTAGACTGTAGTCTAAGGGGACAGACTTACCCACCCCCGCTGCTGTTGCTATGTAGCTGGTCCTTTCACTCTGCTCAGATTTGAAAAAATAAAAGGAAAAGAAAATCCATCTCAGACCATCATAAGAAACAACTTTCCATTTAATCATTCTACATGGATATTTACTTTTTCAAAAGTTCTGCCTGGCAAGAAAACTTCAAGAATCCCCATTGTCCAGACCCCTGTCCTGTCCTGCTGAGGCTGCAGTGATGAGTCTACTGGAACTCAGTAGCACCAGTAGGAAAGTCCCTGCAGAAAACAGAAGATGACTGTCTGTAGTCTTCAGCTAGGTGACACTACTGTGAGAATCAGTAATAGGAAAATAAATTATTTTTATTTGATACTTTATAAATAATACACATCTGTGAAAAAATCATAATTCAGAACCAAAAATTATCCTGCAAATTGGAGGGATGAGAAAGAACTGCTGAGCCTTTCTTGAAAGAACCTTTGAAAAAATGAATTTTCCCAGTTCATTTAGACAGGGCACAAGCATGACCCTTCTGGGAAACAACCGTCCTAGGCTGCAGTGGGCTTTTGAGTCATGGGAGGACTTGGTGTTATGTGCTGATGGTTCCACAATGGGTCCTGTTGCTGGGAATGGGTAGCTGGGCTCTCCTTGGTCCACCTGGCTAGTTATTGGGAGGAGTCATGCCTTCTCAGGTGTCAATGAGCAGGCTCACCACTGAGCGGATTTTGCAGGCAAACCATCGCCTGAGGGGACAAAAGTATTGATAGTGGAATTGTTCAAACTCAGGGGTCTGGCGGATATCTCGGAAAAAGGCAATGTCAAGGTCAGACTCAGTAAGGATGATCAGGAGGAGGAGCAAAACAAAGAGGAGTCCCATGGTCACAAGGAGCAAACGGAGGACACTTAAAACAAACTTATTCACCTGTTCTTCCTCTGGCCCACCACGCTGGTGACACAGGGCCCTCAGCTCTCCCCCAAAGGCCTCCACCTCTGCAGTAGTTGGGGTGCTAGTCTCCGACTCCTTCTCCTCCTCAATGCTGCAGGTGGCCCCATTGATCTGCCGGGAGAGCAGCAGCAGCTCCAGGCTGTGCTCGGCCACAGGGGTGGGCAGCACGCTGTCCGCAGGGCTGTAGGCCTCGTCAGCGATCACAGCCACTCGCTCATTGCTGTCTGCCCGGCTGCTCCTCACGTGAGGCAGGAAGGTGTCCCCATGGGAAGAGGTGCGCACTGGGGTGGAATGGGCACTGTCTCGGAGGGACTCCAGGCCTGGAGAGCAAAAGGAACGTGGGTAGGCTTTCCATGTCCCAGTGCATGCTGGGCTGCCCAGTGGAGGTGGTTCCTGAATCTAAAGAGGAAGCCTCTATGCCACCTGACATGACCAGCAGCCATGGCTGCTACACTCCAGCCATGGGTGAAAGAGTTTTTGCTTTTGCTTCTGGCTTTGGCCTGATTTTTTAAAGGTTTCTAGAGTTGGTGTCTTTGTTCGATTTTAGCCTCAATTTGGAAGAGAACTGATATTGCAGCCTATTCCTGATCCAGAGCTGTGGCCAGGGCTCAGAGGGTTCAAGTCTGCCTTGTGGGCCGAGGGCCCAGAGGGGCAGGAATAGGGACAAAGGGATGTGTTGTGCCTACGTGGGTTTTGTAGACTACGAACTGGTCCTGGGGCTGAGTGTCCCTGTGCCAGTTCAACACAGAGCTCCTCAAGCTCACCAGGTCCTCTGTGGGGTTTCTACAGTTGCTGTCACTCTCTGCTGCCCCCCAGTCCCAGCTATTCTAACAGCAGGACAGAAAATGCGTGACTTCTCCTAAATGTTTGGGGCGGGGAGGGGGAGGGCTTGGGCAGCCTTTCTCTTCCTGAATGAGCAGGGTCCCATGCTGGATCTAGAACAGACTGATGGGAGCAGCTTGAGATCCTGTGGAGCTCAAAGCATGCTTTGTCTGAGATCTCTGGGTACTGGTGGGGATAGTGATTTGCCCACGTTTTCCAGGAATGCAGGGTGTTCAGGTCCCTACAGCTACACATTCATCCTTTTTCTTTATTAGATGGATTTTTTTTTTTCCAGCCCCAAACCAAACCCACTGCCACTGAGTAGATTCCATTTCTTAGTCACTGTATATGACAGTAGCACTGCCCCATTTGGTTCCTAAGGTAGTAAATCTTTATGGAAGCTGGCTGCCGTATGTTTCTTCTGTGGAGGAGCTGGTGGGTTCAAACTGCTGACCTTTTGGTTGGCAGCTGAGCACTTAACCACGGCATCACCTTAAGGTAGGACAGGAACAAACAGGAGCTGGTTATACCCTCAACCCAGTAGCAGCCCCCCCAGGCTAGCGCTCCACATGGTAGCTCCCAAGGAAAGGGCTTCTTGTTTCAGCTGCAAAGTCAGCCTGTTCTGCTCATGGCCATCCCTACTGCCAGAGTGGTTTTCCCTACTCCCCTTTAGTTGTTCTGAAATAGACCACAGCATTACCAGGTTAAACCAGATTCCCAGACTTGGTAAAGGTTTGGCCTAACTAGGGCTGTTAGGAGAGTTTATCACTTTTCAGCTTTATTCACCTCACATCCTGAGAGTCTCTCTCTCTCTTTTTTTAATTGTGATTGAAGGTTTACAATACAATTCAAATTTGCATGCCCATGTATCTGCAGCTCCCTCTGCTGTCCTTGCCTGGTGACAGCACACTCCTCCTTTCCATTCCATACATGTCATATCGTCTTAATCTCCAGTCCCCTCCTCTCCACCCTCTCCACTCTCCTCTAGTAAGAGGCCAGTAGGATGACATCCTGTAGATACACAGAACCATCAAGTGCTGCCAAGCCAAGCCAAGAGTTTCTTAATAAAGGATCATAATCAAAGTGCATGTGCTCCGTAGCTCCCTTGCAGGGTGGCTGTTTGCACCCAGGCAGCCTGTCCCAGAAGCCTGGTGGAGCCCATCTGGGTACAAACACACTAAAAGTTTCTCCAGAGGGATTCACCCCTGGAATTGGGTGTGGAAGAGGAGGAGGAGGGCGCCTGCTCTCTGCTTCCACTCCACCATCTCGTCATTAGTGTATCTGCACTGCTCTTAGCTGTTTTCAGGCACCTCGGGTCCTAACTATTCTGTTTGCCTTCATGGTAAAAGCTGAAATTTGGGTAATGTTTTGAGCTTTGCAAAGCAGTTTATCTTTGTAGATAAACTTTGAGATTAGGGAATTTGCCTGAAGTCATGTGGTTGGTTGGTAATGGCAAAGCCAAGGCCAGAATCCAAGCCTGTTTCTACTTCAGGGTGCCATTGACCATGTAGTTAACTTTTGGGGACTGGAGGAATGGGCTGGGATGGAGTAAGTTAAAGCCTGAACCTGCCTAAGATTAGTTCCCAATTGCCCAAGAGACTGTTGTGTAAAACAACATGAAGAACCTTGTCCCCTTTTTCTAGAGCTTTTGATGTTCCTCTGACCTCTTTTTCTTTTGCCCAATATTTCTTCCTGATTCTCTCATTTGTAGGTGCAACGTGAGGAGTATGTTATGAGACACTGATAAACCAGAACTGTGAGGCATTGATTGCAGTGTGTTGCTGGCTCAGCTTTCCACCCCAGTACTCCTTTACCCTGTCCCTGGAACCTCAGCCCATTGCACAGGGCATCTGGCACCCTTCCACAGGACTGTCTAATCACAAGAACAGCTTTGATTGCTCAGACCTCCCAAAGTCTGACCAGTTTAGCTGCCTGTGGCCACTTCATTACAAGTTTGGCTTGGCCCAAAATTGAGCCTTATGCTTTCTGGGAAAGGAACAAGTCAGAGCACCTCCCCATCCCCCTACTCCCGCAAAGCAAACCTATTGCCTATGAGTCAGTTCCGACTCATAGTGACCCTAAAGGACAGAGTATAACTGCCTCATTGGGTTTCCAAGGAGCACCTGGTAGATTAAAACTACAGACCTTTTGGTTAGCAGCCACTGCACCACCAGGGTTCCCAGAGGGACCCTAGAAGCCGTGTATCTGGGTTGTTGGTGCTCTTGGTAAACAAGATAATGGATATATAGATGCTTTTAGTAGAGTCCCTGACAAAATTACTCAGTAAATGTTAGTTTTCTACTTTCTCAACAGAGGAGGTCCCCTATAAGAATGTCATTCCAATGATAGGTTATTTCACTATTGTGGAAACCACATCCCAGCATGCCCCTCCCTCAAACCTGTTAATTGGGACAGATGATGGTAGGTGCTATGGGTGGGATGGGCGTCTAGTACAGCAAGACAAAGCAGTGCCCTTTTTACCTTGGTGGTGTTCCAGCTGATTCTCTGGCCCTGAGGTGGCTCCCAGGGGCACAGCAGTCAGGACCCTCCCCTGGAGCCGGGACCCCATCCTCAGGATGCGAACACTCACGGAGCGAAAGCAGTGATTGGTCACCCGGAGCTGAACACGGACTCTGGTGTGAATCTTAATCATACTCTTCCCCATGGCCACCCTGGGAGGCAGGCACTTCGGGCATGCAGTCAGTTCTCCTCGTGAAAGCCAGCCAGACAGGGGAGATGTAGAGAGTTAAAGGACACAGAGGCAACTAGGGACAAAGGGTTTTTGTTGCTCTTGTGTCAAGGTGGCCCTTAGTGTTTCACTGCTGGAGGGAGGGAGAATGTGGCTCCCAGGCCTCAGGGGGCTGAGCTAGAGAAACAGCAGCTGGGTCAAGGCTGCCAGCCTTATCGGGGGCCTGGATTCAGTCAGAAGCACTCAGAGCCATAAAAAGCAATGCTTCCCCAGCCTGGGGCTCTTTCCCTGAGGCCCATACAGGGGCCTCAGGTCTCCAACTGAGAGGGACAGAGGGGGTAGGGAACTGCCCTAATGGGTAGAGGGAATCAACAAAGCCCCAAAGATTCCAGGCTTATGTGGTACAGGCTGTGGTGCCAATGATGTTACACTGTTACCAGTAGTTTGGAGCTGAATGACTCTGAATGTGAGGCGACATCCCTGAATTGAGATGGCCTTGAGGCTGGAAATGGGCTGTGACCATCCTCCACTGGACTCATATTGTTGCCTGCTACTGAGCAGTAGACCAGGGCACAATGGGGGAAAGACTGATGCACCTGAGGGTAGGGCCAACCCAAAGTATAATACTTCTATTAGGCTGAAACCCAAGCTCCCCTCCCCTAACCATTCCCGGAATGGTCTCATCCGCGGGGAATTCCATTCAAATGAAGACTAGCTACCGCTTCTTCCCCATAGGCTTCACTAGACCTCTCCTCACCTCACTCCACTGAAAACAACACCCCCCTATGTTAATTAAGTGACTAATTATCCACAACCCCATTAGCTACTTGCCACGGTCCTGTCCTCAACAAGCCACCAACCTTTTATAAATCCCCAACCCCCCTGGACCAGAGCGCGGTTTTGCAGACTCCCTCCCGGGAGCTCTGTAAAGCTGCCTGGGACACAAACTTTTTTTTTCTCTCTTTCCCTGGTTTTCTTTTACTGCATAATTTAAACTAAACAAAACCTTTTACATCTAAAACCTGTAATAACTTCTCTTAAGGGTCCTGGTTTACTGAGATTACATGGTTTTAATTCAAAGTCTAACAGTGTGTGTATGCAGTTTTTCCCATTGTTTTTGGAGATAGCAAATAAAGCTTTCCCCCTAGCAAAGTCATACTTTTGGTGAAGCTAATTTATAGACCCTATAGGCTACAGGGGACCTTGTGGCATAGTGGTTAAGAGTTAACAGCTGCTAATGGAAAGGACAGCAGTTCAAATCCACCAGGTGCTCCTTAATATTCCACTGTCCTGTTGGGTTGCTATGAGTCACAAATGACTCCATGGCAATAGTTTTGGGTTTTTTAATATACTAGCGGAAAGACAATCTCTGATGAAGCGAGAAGTGGTTTTCAGATGTCCACAAATCCCTTGGAGTTTTGGTTGTTTGTGTCCTCTGTTGAAGCCCCATCATAGCCCTCACAGTCTCTCACTGCCTGGCTAGGGTAGACAGTTAGGATCAGTTTTATTTTCTGTGATCCCCTACAGACCGCACTTCTTGAAAGACGGTGCATCTGAAACCTTACCTTCTAGAATTCTTTATTTCCAGAGACTTGGTAATCCCTGCACCGACAGCCACGTAACTGCCAAAATCTTTGTCTCCCCACTGCCCCAAACCAGCCAGTAAGTCTTGTCCAGCACATGCCTCTCTTCACCCAGAGCCTATGCATTTCATCCTGTGATCACTTAGCTTCTTATAATTATGTACTCCTGGGAGTGGATCCTGGGCCACTGCTGAGCCTCTCTGGGCCCATGGCCCACACCGTGGCCTCCATCTCAGCAGGGGAGTGGGAGAGTGCCTTGTAAACTATGAAGAGCAATCACTGTGCAAGGGCTGGTAGCTACTGAGCTCTGACTTCACGTAGCCTACTGGCTTTTCCTCTTGTCTTAGATGGAGACAGAGAACTAAGCATGGTTCCTGCTGACCTTCTTCTGGGATGTTCTTCTCAGGAGAGTGGGAAAAACTTGTTTTCCTCTTTTGAGGAAATGTGACTGTCTCCCTTCTCTGTGGCCTTTTCTTCCCATCTGTGTGGAAGCTGAAGCCCCCAGGTTCATCCCAAAGCTTCTACAGAAAGTCAGGACAGCTGTCTCTACAGAGAAGACTAGCCCTGAGTGCCATGAATCTGGCACTAATACAGGGTATAGACCAGGAGAGAAGCCTCACTCACTCATTTCTGCCTTCCAGAATCTGGCAAAATCATCCAGTCACACAGCATTTTCACAAGAGGAAAGGCTGAGACTGCCAGTATAGGGACAGACAGATCTGGGCTTGCTGCTGAGCAGGGTTGGCAGACCAGCTGTGGTGGAGATATGGAGCCCCAGCTCAGCTCCCAGCTTAGCGCTGGCTTTGCCCCCAGCCTGCTCCCAGAACCATCTTTTCCTGTTGCAGCAGCAGGTGCTCAACGTCAAGGATCCCAAGACTTTCAACCCTGCTTGTAAAATGCCAGGGGAAGGCGCAGTGGGTAGAGGCTGCTGTGGAAGCTGCTATAGAGCTCCTAGTGTCAAGAGCGTTTCCTCCAAATCCCAGCCTTACAGAAATCCATAGGTGGCAAATTATGGGCCCAGTGGGCACCCATGTACTACTCACCAAGCCTGCTGGCTCTTCACACCCCATACCCAAGGCTGCCCACAAACAAACACAGCCTACTTCTCCCTCATGATGACCTCACTTTTCTGAGAAGAACATCCTGAAAAAAGAGGGACAGCAGGGGCCATGCTTAGTTCTCCATCATTGTCTAAGACAGGAGGGAAAGCCAAGAGGCTACGTGCAGTCAGATCTCAGTAGCTGCCAGCCCTTGCATAGTGATTGCCCTTGATAGTTTACAAGGCACTCTCCACACCCTTGCTGTGATGGAGGCCACAGTATGGGCACTGGGCTCAGAGAAGTGAAGCAACCTGCCCCAGAAAGTACATGGCAGGGCTAAGGTTTGTACCCTTCTCTGACTTTCCTGACCAAGGCTCCTAGCACTACACTTGTTGCCTGATCACTTTAGAATATTTTTGCATACACTAACTAGCCTCCTCAGAACCCAGAGAACAGGCAAGAAAGATGCCCCTGTTGTGCAAATAAAGCATCTAAGACACTCAAATAATTAAGCAACTTGATGATGCCTGTCCAACAGAGTTCCTGGCCTTGAAACCTTACATACCCTATGCAGATGATGTGGAGTTTCAGACTCAAAATGAAACATATAAAATCCTAAATAACACCAGATGGCCTCCAAGGAGTACAGCAGAGAGATGTCTCATCTCCATTAACAGCACCATTCTCCAAGAAAGGGCCAAGGGTGCTCTCCCCAGCCTTCACCCCATCACTCCTGCATGGAACCTGGTAGATCTCATATCCATACATCAAGGAGAGGGCTGCTGCTGGAGTTCTTCAGTAGGGAAACCACTCGATGTCACACCTGTCTTCAGCTGGTAGAGCAAGTTGGATCCATGACTGGCTAGAAGAGTGACATTCAGAGCAAGTCTCCTAATACTATTCTTAACCTCCCAGACAGTAGAGAAGTCTTGGCCTCAGTTTTGAAAGTATCCAGTTCACTGAAGATACAGACTCTCTTTCTACCTCTACCAGCCTCAAAGAAAGGAAAGCGGTAGAGGGAGATGGAACTAACTGGATTTCCTGAGGCCATGATAACAAACAGCAAGAGAACAGATCTCATAGCTGAAGTAGAAGGTGGCACTAGCTACTGGAATGCTTTCTAAACAACAGTTTTCATTTCTTGGTCTCAATCACCTTGATCATTTGAGTTACAAGGTTAATCTAATCTGGAAAACAAAGTGAAAACTTCTTAATGGAAAGCAATTTCATAACTGTATGGAACTTGGTGGATCTCACATCCATACATAAAGTAACCCAGCACTCAGATTTACACTGGCTGAGCGGGATTTTCCTTCACTTACAGATCACTATTCTGACCCCAGCTGGTGTTCCCATGCCCTGGGGAAATCCCCCCCTATTGGAAGTGCTTTCCTCAGAGAAATGTTCTGCTTTCTCTAATAGAAGTTAGCCTCTTTCCAAGGCTTCTGAGGAGGAGTTAGCCAAGTCACAAGGGAGGAGCTCAGCAGGCATCTCCAGTAGCTCACGCCCTCACCTTCCATGATGGAGATGTGAACAGCTCTTCTGCGGGTCCTGGGGACACTGCTCAGCCTTGGACCGTGCGTTATGGAGGGGCAGCTCTGACTCGGAACCATCCCTGCTCTGGGGTTAAAGAAAAGGGCCTTGTTAACCCTGTGTGTACACAAACGTGGTAGGGACTTAGAGTTGAATCCCCACTGCTAGTTCTGGCCTTTTTTAAAAAAAAATCTGTAATACCGTATCTTTGCCTTTGATTTCTGGATCCCAGTAAGAGACCCTGCCTCAAATTTCTTTACCTCCTTATATCCCAGACCCACTTAAATGTTTAGTGCACTGGTCTCTCGGCAATGCTGTCATGGAGTAGGGACCTGGGATGAGCTGTACTCTTGAAAAAGTGCCTCTAAACCAATATTGGCAGCTCCTTTGACTTCCAGCAGAGGCTGCTAGTGGCAGGCAGGGGACTCCACATGAAGGGGTTAGAGATACAGCTGCCATTCCCAGTGATGAAAGCCAGCTGAAGAAGCCTAGCCTTGCCAATTCTGTCTGAGCTTTGCCAGCTTCTAGGAGATAGGCTTCTGGAAACGCATGATTTATGGTTACACAGGAAGTATGGGTCCCCAAACTATTTTAGATCCAATGCGACAGGGCTATTGTGCTATCCCTGGCTTATTGTAATACTTAGTCCAGAAGCAATGAAATATTGTTGCTTGGACTTGTGGAAATGGACAAGTTCTCCATGGTCTATATCAGTGTTAAGACAGTGAGGTAGCTGCTGGATCTGTAAGTAGCCTGCCCTCCCTCCTTCTCCATCAGGGCCCAGAGATACCTGGCAGACTTCTCTTCACACCTGCAGCTGAGATAGTCTTATATCCTCCTGCCCTGTTTATCTTCCACTTCTGGCAACCACTGTGGCCAGGATCTTTGCTGTATTCAGACTCCTGAGATTCTGGGATCGGGGTTGGAACTGCTTTTGGGGGAAGCCCCTGGCAGCCTACCTGTGTATTTCTGGTGGCTCTCGTTTGATCTTGGCACTAGATTCCATTACTTCTTTTGCAACTCGGCCACTGTAAGTCATATAATAGAAACAAGTATCAAGAAGTGAGACAGTGTTCTATGACTGGGTTCCTTTTCAAGAGCTCAGATGCTCTGGTTGACTGGAAGATACCCTCTTCAGCCTACCTCTTTCCCAACACTTTGGTCCTTGAGAAAGACTTGCCTGTGGGGTAGAGAATCCTAAAATATCCTGACATCTTGTCTTAGAGGGTTCTCTCTGTCTCTGGAGTGTGTGGGATCATCCATTCCCATTGGGAGTGGTTCTGCATTGTCCAGGATGTTCCAATAACACCTCCCCCACAAAACAAAAACTTTAGACATATTTTGTTACTGTTGTAAGGAAAGGAGAAAAGAGAAAATTTTAAATCCTACAGACAGCTATAGGGAAGGAAAGAGATAATACAAGGGATAGGAGACAGGGTAATTGCATAAAAACCTCAAGCTATTCTGAGGCTTTTCTGAGAGTTCCCAATTTATTTGTTCTCGAAGGCAAGGGCCACTGAGCAACTGTTCTTCAGGGAAGAGTCTGAAAAGAGATCCATGTTGTTACTTACCTGTATCGGAACCGGCTCCCTTTGAAGAACAGATTGCTGCTGGACACTGTGCGGACTTGGCTTGACTTCTCCAGCCTGCAGCAAGGCAAAGTTCAGTGTGACAGATGGTCAGGCGCTGCCTTACGCAGGCCAGTGCAGTACATCCCCAGCTCCTTCCAGAGGCCACTTGGAGAACTCTACTCAGGAAAAAAACCTTCCAGAGCCCACAGGCCTCTCTGACTCTCCTTGAGGACCTGAAGGCTGTGCTCACGGCCAGTTGTGACTCCCACCTCAGTGCAGGGGGACAAAACCAAAGAACTTAATACCGTCAAGTTGATTCCAACTCATAGCAACCGTGTACGATAGATGACAACTACCCCATAGAGTTTCCAAGGAGCGTCTGCTGGATTCAAACTGCTAACATTTTGATTAGCAGCCATAGCACTTAACTACTACAAAACTGGGGTTTCCATGCTGGGGGACAGCTATACTGAAACTCATTTTAATGTCAAGAGAGTGGAGGCAACTAAGAATGTGTTGCATGGGACCATCAGGGGACTACGTGAATTAATGTTACAGATGACAGTGCAGGGGAATAACAGAATGACACCTATCTCAGGTCACTTATTAGCAGTATGACCTTGGGCAAATTCTTTGCCTCTTTTAACTGTCAGTCTTCTTATCTATAAAATGATGGTGCTGGGACTGCTTGACCTTAGGGGTCCCTTCCAGTCTTAGTATTAGATGGCTTATTTCCATACCTGGGTGGGGAAAAGGGTAGGGGCTGTTCTATCTATTCAGTCTCCCTGCTGGAGAGTTCTAAAGGACGTTGGCAAGACTCTGAGAAGTCCCACAATGAAGAAACTTAGTAAATTTAATAGAAGTTCCATAGTTTATTTGAACTCGGAACCATCCCTCCTCCCTCAGAATAGCTATTAACATCACATATAGGCTGCAGCCCCTGATGAAGATACTCTGGAAGTCATGGGCTTCATAAAGCATGCTCCTGGCTGATTTCTCTGATCTCATTAACTCATACTGTGTGAAGGAAGTTTGGCCAGAGCTGCCCAGAGAGAAGTCTCCCAAGACCTGGATCACCCTGCCACACCACAGTACTGATCCAGCCAGAAGGGAAACCTTTGCCAGGAGTGGGCAGTGTTTAAGGAGTTGTGCCCACAATTCATGAACACAGTCCCCGGCACATATAATCCCCTCTTGTCTCATGGCCCCAGAGACTCTGAGTCTGCTCATCTTCCTCCCTGAGCATGCTCTCCAAGTCTGCCCCGGCCGCCTTCAAGGTACCAGGCCCTAAGTGCAGCCAGGGATCTGTACATGAGAAATGCTCAGAGTGAGGCCAAAGTGGCTGCTGCAGGACACCTGGTGTAACTGGGGATCTGACCTAGTAGAGGTTTTCAACATTCGGTTAGAGCATTAAGTAGTCAACTGAAAATAGTGAAAAATGAGCTCTATTTGCAGCAAAGGTGCTGGTAGGAGTGGCTACAAGTGAGAATCTATTAATGGACAGACTCAGAAGTTGAATTTGGTCACAGGTTAAGAAGCACAACTGTTCCATGATACAGACAGAAAACCAAAGGTCTTCAGAAGTGGTGCTGCGGCATGCAAATACAGGAGACTCGGAGACAGGGTTGCTTCTATCTCTGTTAGACTTGTGCCCAAGTAGTGACAGCTTGGTGTGGGCAGCCCTGTCTGCTCATGCCTTCCTCTCTCTGTTGGGGAGAACCAGGCACCCTGTTTTTTCCAGGCTCCTCTTTAGTCCTACAAGCAAGAAATTTTTCATCTCAAGTTGTTGCTCTCTAGGTTTATGTTACTAGCTGAACCTGAGTTCTGTTCTTACAGGCAAAGAAAAGGTGGTAAATATAATATATATATATAATATATAATATAAAATATATATTTTCTTGGCTTTGCCTGGACAGGAAGGACTGTTTCTTCTCCTTCAGCAGAAAAAAGAAAATTGCTGAAGTTAGCATTCTGGCTGTTCACTGAGTTCATCCTTGTACTGGTGTCTATTACTTAAAGACTGTTAAGCAGTTCTGAAAGACTCCCCCCCAAACCACCTCTGGGCCCTGATAAGGAGGAGGAGACTTCTGCTGGCCAGCATCTACTAGCAGACAGCAGGGAGCAGCGGGTCTGTGCACTGGGGAGGGGCATGGTGCTCACATAGCTCAGAGCAATTCTGCTCTCTCTAGGGTCCTCCAGAAAGGAAGCTGGCCTGGCAGGGCTCACCTCAGACAGTATGCCACACACTTTATCTTGTTTTCTGATAAAAATGAAGCTTGTTAAAGCATAAACTGTTACATTCTATTTTAAACAAGATGCAGAGGTTTAGTGATGCATGCTTTGCCTGGCATCACCACAGTTTCTCAAGGGTCTAGTTTTTGCTCCCTAAAGTTTTTGTAACCACTTTCTTTTTCTTTTTTTTAAAATTATGATTATGATTTTTTTATGATTAAGTGAAAGTACACAATCTAAATCAATTCTGCATGCCCACCTATCTGCAACTCCATCGACTCTCCTCACTCTGTGACAGCACATTCCTCCTTTTCACTCTGTATTTGCAATATCCTCTTAATAAGTACCTGTCCCCTCCTCTCCACCCTCTTCTCTCCCATCAAGAAAGAAACCAGTAGGACAGTCTCCTATGTGTATAACCATAAAGTACACACACCACATGCTCACACTGTGTCCCTGAGTCCAGTCCATTCTTGTCTGAAGAGTTGACCTCAGTACTTGTTTCAGGTCTGGGGCAGCAGCAAGTCTAGGGGCCATGTTCCCAGCGGACCTTCCAGGCTGTTGGACCATCAGTTCTGGCCTTTTAAGAGTTCTTGAACTGCCCACCTCTTTTTCTCATGTTCCCTCAGAGACTCTACATTGCGTCCCCCATCATGGCTGTCTTTGGTGGTGGCCGGGAACCATCTGGTTCTTCTGGTCTCGTGCTGATGCCACAGCCTCCCATTCATGTGGGTCCTTCTCTCCTCTCTCCTGGGCTCATGTTTCCTCATGTCTTGGATGTTCTTGGTCATCATCTGTTCCAGATGGGTTGGGACCATTTGGTGTATAGCAGATGGCAGCTTGCTAGCTTTTAAGACCCTAGATGCCACTTGCCAGTATGAAATGCAGAAGACTGTCTCACCTAAAGACTAGCTATGCCAATTGACCTTGATGTCCCCTGAAAACATGGTCCCCAGACCCCCATCCTTGCTACTCTATCCTGTAAAATATTGGGTTGAGTTTAGACAACCTTCCAGTTGATGGTGTAGTCCAATTATGCTCATCTGCTCTCTACTGTGTGCTGTCACTCCCTTCACCTAACTAAATTCCTATCGACTCTCTAATCTATGAGCATCCCTCTCCCTTCCTCCCCACCCTTGTAGCCATCTAAGAGTCTTGTCTTCTGTACTTAAGTCCATTTTTAATTTCTTACAGCAGAAGTCTCATACAATACTTGTCCTTTTGCAGCTGACTGATTCCACTCAGCATAATGTCTTTTAGTTGAAACCAGGTTTTGTAGCCACTTTCTTAGTGACAGAAAACTGAACATGAAAGCCCTTCATAAAAAGCAAGAGCAGAACCACTGAATTGATTCCTACTTATAGTGAAAGATCCACATACTTCACAAAATCCTTTGGTAAGCAGAGTTCTTGCCTTTGGTCCAAACCTGGCTTCTCTGTAACAGTCAAGCTCTTGTTACCTCCCCAGGCTCCTGGGTACCTGGCCTGTCACTGGCGGTCCTCATGCCACTGATGACTTGGGAGAGGCTGGTATCAGTGTCAGCACAGCAACAGGCCCCCCGCGGGAAGCAGAGCTCAGAGTTTCTCCAAGGCTCTCCAGTGCTGGGGCCTGTGCTAGGGAATCCACTTTGGGCTGTACTCGGTCCTCTATGGGGCTGGCATGTCCCAGACTGTCGGGGCTCCGAATGGCTCTGTAGGGGCTTCGTTACTTTAGGCAACCATGGGGTTTCTTCTAAACCAGGCCAAACCCTAAAAAGACCCACAGGAGGCTGTCCAAGGGCATCTCAAGACAGACCCTTGGGCACCTCAACTGAAACACATTCCCAGACCTTGGCTGTGCATCTCCAGGAGGGCAGATGGACACCCAGAAAGTGGTCCGAGTTTTACAAGAAAGCTAAGCCCTGAAACCTCATGCCTCCTTGCTCAGGATATCAGTCTACTGGCCCATCACTCCTCTACAAGAGCTTTGTGACTTTGGTTCTGGTAAAGACAGTCCACTTACTTGTAGAAAGCTTGGTTCTCAATTCCACATTTCCAGAGGTGTTTGCAGGCTTCTGGAGTTGGAGCAAAATATGTGAGAATAATTTTCTTTTCCTACAAAAAATTTCATATAGAAAAAGCTGAGGGTGGATGTAGAAGTGAAGGGTGAAGTAGGCCAGGACACTAACCCCTGAACTGTTGAGGATTCCCCAATGGACTCTCAGTGAGAGACTTGAGATGGGGAAGGGGCTTCCCAGCAGCTGGCTAGTTGGAAGAGAAGGCCTGTAGGACCAACTGAGGCAGAGTGCAGTTCAGTGCATAAATTCACACATGGTAAGTTCAGTCTGAGTGAGTCTTAATTGGTGTAAATGGAACTAAGAGCTCCTTGGTAAAAAGTAGCACCTGATCTAGAATTGTTACATGGAAATCAAACACTGTTACTTTGACTGCATTTCCTGGAGGAAGGCTCTCTCAGATGGAACCTTTGGGTGTCACCAGCCTCACTGAGGGTGTCTTGTACTCCAGGACCCAGCGAACCCCTCCACACCTTACCTCCGGGGCTTGATCTTGTTCTCTGCTTAGCATGTAGATCCCAGTTTTAGCCGCACCGCCCAGGCTCGGCCTTGGCTGTCGGTAATCATCCCAGTGCCCCAGCCCTCCCTGAAGAGAAGGAAGCCTTACTCACCTCTTTCTGACTTACGTATAAATAGAAAGTCTTTCCTTCAAATTTCAGCTTTGTCACCTCACTCCTAGAAGCACAAAGAGAGTACCTGTCACCGTGTTGTGGGTTGCTTGTCCACAGCTAAGTCTTGTAGATGCACAGCCCACTCAGACTGGAGGGAGCTCCAGGCACAGACACAATTTTAGCCATAATCAGAACTGAAACAAGACAGCAGCGCAGTGGCCTTAGAAAACAGTTATTGGAAGTTTGATTCAAAATTTTCTGGTCAATCACAGCACAATAGGGTGATAGGAGGGTTTCGGGCCCATCAGGAGTGGCTGCAAAAGGGAAATCTGCGTGGACGTGAGTCTAGGTGGTGGCCAAGGTCATTTCAGGGTTTGGTTCATAACACAGGTGCATTATCTGCATGGGACCGTCAAACGTAAGATGCCACAGGTAGCTGATGAGGCCAAGGTTCAAGAGACAGCAAATAATGGAAAACAATGCAACCAGGTTCTGAGGGAGTTGTCTTTCAGGTGACTGTGCCACTGGATGGAAAATGCAGTTTAATGCAGACAAATGTCAGACAGTCTCGGGGAAGGGGGCGGGGCAACATACCAAAGAGAGAGGACAGAGCACATGGAACAGTCATGCAGCGTACTGACCAGGAAAGGGGCTTAGGGGGTTTTGTAGAAAAATCCTTGAAGCCACCAGCCCAGTGAATGGCTGCAGTAAAAGAGGCAAACAGGATACTGGGGTACGTCACCCGTGGGACAGACACAAATCAGAAGAAGTGACATGGTTATTGTACATGGCACAGCTTAGACCTCATCTCCACATACTGCTCTCAGCCTTGGTTACATTTACAAAATGGAAAAATTACCAGGGTCTTTCTTAGGTAAATGTCCCTGAGAGCCAGAGAACTAGGCCTTGGCATCGGTCATGCCTTACTTCTCTTCCTCTGCCCAGCACAGCTGCTCTCTGGAGCCTCCAGCTCCTTTCCACCTTATTGCTCGCAGAGCCCTCATTTTTCTACCCAGCTGGGACCCTAAGGAGATCTGATCATGCACACTTGCCTCTATTTGGCTTCTTCCTCTTTGCAGTTTCTAGAGAGATTTGCTCAATGTCCTAAGAAGTAGCAGAAAGGTAGTGAGAACCACGTACCCAATTTACTGATGGACAAAACTGAGAGGAAGCTTGCTGTGGTCCTGGGTTAACGGGTGGGAGTTCAAAACTTCTGAAAACCAGCTCTGAGCTACTACCAGTGTCATGGTATTCCTTCTCTACCTGATTTCCTCTCCGTCTCTCAACCGGTCAATCTCTCTCATACACAGAGGATACAAATAAACATCAGTTGGTTAATATATATAAAAGCACAGAAAGCATCTGGCTCCAACAGGCGAGTTAGGAAAGTAAGGGGGGTTGGTGTGTCTTGAAAGTGAGACAGAGTTTGGGAGAATCAGGGGACTATCAAGTAGGTGGGGCTATCATGCCTTCTGGGAGGGTGGGGATAATTTAGGGACTTCAGGTTCCAGTAGGTGTGCCCTTCTCATTTCCATCTAAACATTACCCCCTACCAGGGACCTCGGACAGTACGGCCCAGGATCTGGCCGTCTGTGGCACATCAAACAACCCAGATGTATCTAGGCAGCAAGTGCCCCTCACAAGGAGAGCTGTTTTCTTATCCTGCTCATTGTCTTTTTATGAAAAGTATTTTGTTCGGCAGGAGAACTCGAGTCCTCACCATCTTTACCCAGAGAGAGCAGTGAAAACGGGCCAGCTTAAGAAAGCCTGGGAGATGGGTGCTGGGTATACACTGGAAGCTCCGGTGTATCAGGTGGCCTGGTTCCTGAGGAATAGGACCTGCCATCCATGTCTGAGGAACAGTCCCCCAAGCATTCTGCTTGACCATCACATTGCTGTTCTTCACAAGAGCAGTAAGACTTGAAAAGGTGCTGTCTCCCCATGGGCTCAGCAGAGGATGGCAGATTCCCTGCAGCATCACCAGCAGAGAGGTCACCAGGCAGCTTCTCTGTCCTCAGACACTCATTGGCTCTTCCAGGGGAAGGCAAAGGGGCCAAGACAGGAAGCAGGCTTTCAGAAGAGGCTCTGCTGGGCTAATGACAGCCACCTATGTGAACTCATGCTCACTGCTGGACAGCGTAGTCAGCCCGAGGCCCAGGAATATGCAGAAATCACTGGGGATTAATAGAACTTGCAAAATTTTCTGGTGAGGTTGAAGGATGTTTGTATGGGCCAGCAAAGTCTCCAAGACAGCCAAGTCAATCAACAAATCAGAGTCTGTGTTACATTGACTCCCAGGAGCCATGCTGCAGAACAGACTCTCACAAAGACAAGGTCAAATAGAAAGCAGTTCAGAGTAGCTGTAGACAGGTGTTAGTTCTTGATGGCAAGAAAAGAGAGCAGGAGAGGGGAAGGATGGGAAAAGAAAGGGTAGGGAAGTAACTCCTAGAGAATAAGGACATTTAAACCCTTAAAGAGGAACCAGCAGGAACACAGCAGCATCTAAAGTCCTACAGAGGAAATGTCTGAGGGTGGGGAGAAAGGCAGGGGTCAGTCTGAGGAGGACCAACTCGGGGGCTTATACTGTATCTGCACTAAAGGTCTTTGTCTATGAGCCTCTTCCTGGTTAGGAGCAAGGGTAAGGCACCGATGTCCTTGAATAGCCAGCGCAATAAGTTTGGCTACGACACTCAGTGGGTGGTAGTCCCGAGACTCAGTTCTTAGGGAAACTTTGCTTTCCTAGCATTGGATCCAGTCCTAGGTCTCTTGTCCTCCCCTGTAATCAAGAATGCATCATACTCTTTCTGTCTAGAGAGGCTACTGGTTCTCAGGAACACTCCTTTGGAAGAATAGGATCCATAGAAAGAGATCACCACCTTCACCAGTTACCATTATCAATGCAAGGCTTTGGAGAGGGCTGAGAACCCTAATTGCCCAATCACAGACAAAGGACATGGGAATCATGGCCCCTCCCCAGTGGCTGAGCTATAGCGAACCTATTTTGGAAGTGAAGACACTCACCATTTAATGAAGTGGACCCTCTTATTTCCTTGCAGAACAACAAACCCAAAGGGTGTGAAAGCCAGAAATGCAGCATTTCCTGACACGTCCTGCAACACAGAAAGACTCCTCTTCAGGCTGATGTAGGTGTGGAGGGGCAAGAATGAGAAACACAGTTGTTCAGATGTTTCAGAGTTAAAGGCTTAAATGTTTGACAGTAGGTCACAGAGGGGAGAGAGTGATATTTGGAATTGGAAGATTATAGTTTGAGGATAAGCTTTGTCACTTGCCAGCTGTGTAACTACAGATAAGTTACTTACCATCTCTGAGCCTCCATACACTCATCTGTAAGTTGTAGGTTATATAATACCAATCTTAGAAGGTTACTGTGAACATCAAAAAAGAATGGCAACTCATCATACATTGCTGGTGGCACTGTAAAAGTAGTGCTGCCACTTTGGAAAACAGTTTGACAGTTCCTTGAAGTGTTAACTATAGAGTTACCATATGACCCAGCAATTCGAATCCAGGGGAAATAAAAACGTGTCCACACAAAAACAGAGGCCAAGGTTAGACACAATATAACATCCACCAACTGATAAACAATATGCAGAATGCGGGACAGCCATACATGCACTACTGTCATTTGGCAAAAAAAAAAAAAGGAACCAAGTATTGATACATGATACAACATGGATGAACCTTAAAAACATTTTGCTAAGTGAAAGAAGCCAATTATAAAACACCACACATTATCTGATTCCATTTATATGAAATGTCCAGAAAACACAAATCCAGAAACAAAAAGTAGATCAGTGGTTGCCAGAGGCTAGGGAAGAAGAAATGCTGTGTACAGGTTTCTTTTGGGGGTGCTGAAAATGTTCTAAAATTAGTTAATGGTGATGTAGCACAACCCTGAACATACCCCAAACCACTGAACTATGCTCTTTAAACAGGCGAATTTTATGGTATGTCAGTTTTAACTTAGTTGTTATCTGAGAAACAGCAAAAGAAAAAATGACAGTTATCATTACCATGATGGCCCTAGGATCCTGCACTTCTTCAGGAAAGCTAAGCTGAATAAACTGTAAGAAGCCCCCGGGGAAGTGAAAAGTCATCACCAGCTCTGTGGTGCTTGCGCCCGACAGAGACAACTCCCTGGTCACCCGTCACCGTTCATCTGTAAGCTCCAGGCTGAAGCTCTGCTGAGCAAATTGGGGAGAAGGTAGAGGTCATGGTTCCCTCAACATGGGGAAAACGAGCTCCCTGAGGACCAGGCCTTTCCCAGGGCTAGACTGGGGCACAGAAAGCTGGGCTGATGGGTTATGCTCTCTGAGAGGGGCTAGCTTGATGATAGGGCCTCAGGTGTGAATCTGCCTTTTCAGGCCTTGAGTGAGAGAGCAGGGATGTGTTGAATTGGCCAGAAAATTTTGCCAGGACACTGGTCAGATATCTTCGCAAGACAGCTGTCTGGGCCACAGCTCAGGAGGATGTCATGGATCAGGGCCAGGTACTTGGCAGGCGGCATGTGACAGGACCCTGACTGTGGGCCAGACCACAGCAGCCTGAAGTTTGGTCTCCTGGTCTCTTCTACCCTGAGTGTCTGCCTCCCTCAGGGATCTTGGGCCTCCCAGGAGCAGCAGGGCCCCTGCAAGGCCTCGTGAACTGTCTTAAGGAAAGATGGCAGTTTTGCCTTGAAACCATCTCTACCAGTGTCAGCATTTAAATTCAAGGAGAAAAACTAAGTATATGTTTTGCAAACAGTTTTGATTAATGTATTGTTACTACTGTCCTTTCCTTTGGGTTTGAACCCAGACACTTGGCTGCAAGCACAATGCATGGCAACAGGTTGTTTCAAAAACAACCTGAATGGAGATGCTGTAAAGCCACAGGGATGGGTTCTCTTGCCTGTCATCAGTGCTCAGCGGTGGTTATTAATATCCGAGCACCAGGCATTGCACACAAACATCATTCCTGCCAGCAGGCTTAAGGGCATGATTTGATGGGAGAGATGGGTGAGGGAAGAGTGGCCTTGCACAGAGAAAGTCTGGGAGAGATGGTGCGGGAGGCCACTGCTCTCAGGGAAGCAGCCAGTCTCAGATGGAGTCTGGGTCCCCAGATGCCTCTGCTCACAGGGGCAAGGCCCGAGGTGTTAGACTTAGAAGAGTGCACAGAACAGGCCACGAGGGTGTATTTATCAGATGGATGTTTCAAATAAGGAGGTGAGTCACAAGGACAAGTGTGTTGGCAGTGAGCAGGGACATGTGTGAGCAAAATGGAAGGGAGAAGGACAAAGGTGGGTGGAGGCAAGTAGGCATCTGGTAGTGGTCTGAGACTTAGGGAAGGAGGAACGGGGGAAAGACAGGCTCTGAGACTGAGGAAAAAGGTGAATAAGAGGTAGAAGCGACACAAAGGGTCAGGCCTGCAGGATGATTGTGGACAGCTTGGATTAATGAGGAAAGAAGTAGGAAAAGGAAGCAAGGGGCAGGCAGGGAAGGGCCTTTCTCTGCTCTTGTGCCTCTTACTCATGTGGCCAATGACAGAGCAGCACAGTGCCTGTGTCATCATCCTAGTGTGCAGAACTCTGGGCTGAGACCACCTACTATGTATGCCACCTTGGTTAGATCCCTTAATTTCTCTTTACTTCAGGTTCCTCCTAGTAAAGTTAGGGTAATAACAGCATCGTTGTGCTTATTAGTAGGCACAAATACATACTCATAGTGACCCTGTGGGTCAGAGCAGAACTGCCCCATAAGATTTCCTAGGTTGTAATCTTTATGACAGATCACCAGGCCTTTTCTGTCCTGCAGTTACTGGTGGGTTTGTACCATTAACCTATCGGTAAGCAGCCAGCACTTAATGATTTTACCACCAGAGCTCCTTTAATATTGTCATGCTTTTTTTTTTTTATGACTGAGTGAAAATGTACACTCCCATATAAATTTACATGCCCACCTATATGCAGGTTCCACTGCTCTTGCTGCCTGGTGATAGCACACTGTTCCTCTCTGCTCCACAAATGTCACATCCTCCCAACAGCCTCCTTTCCCCTCCTCTTCACCCACTCTTCTTCCTCCAGCCAGAGGTCAGCAGGATGATATCCTACAGATGCATAGAACCACAAAGTGCACCCACTATATGTTCACTCTGCATCTTCAAATCCAATCCATTCATGTCCAAAGAGTGGACCTTCATTATGATTTATGGGCAAGGGCAGCATCAGGGCCAGGGGCCATGCTCCCAGACGAACCTCGAAGCCACTGGACCATCAATTGCAGTCTGTTAGTGGAGATCTCAGGGTGCACCACTTTTTATTCTTGTGTTGCCAGTGAGACTCAGTGAGTTCTATCGCGGATATCACTGGTGGTGGCCGGGCACCATCTGGTTCTTCCTGTCCCAAGTCTATGTAGGCACCCACTCATGTGGGTCTGTCTTCTGGGTTGTCTTTACCCCATGTCATTTTGGTCCTCGGTGAGCATCCGTTCCTGCTGAGTTGGGACCATTTGCTGTGCCCTTGGATGGCAGCTTGGCAGCTTTTAAGACCCCACATGCCACTCATCAATGTGGGATGCAGAGAGCCCTCTTAGCAAAATGTTAGTTGTGCCAATTGGCCTCAATTTTGTCTAAAAGCATGGTCCCTTGCCCCCTGTCCCAGCTACTCTGTCCTTGCAATATTGGGTTAAGATGGAAGGAGTATTCAAGTTATGCTGAAGTCCACTTAATATTGTTCTTGTTTCTAATGTGTGCTATCACCGATTTCACCCAACCAGATTTCTAGCAACTTAGATAGTTGCTAGAACCCTCCCCCCCCTCGCCCTCCCTCCCTCCCCTCCCTTGCAGCCATCAAAGAGTCTTTTCTTCTATACATAAGTCTGTTTTTGAGATCTTATTGTAAGGGTCTCATACAATATTTGTCCTTTGGTCATTGACTACTTTGACTCAGCATAATGTCTTCCAGTTGAAACCAGGTTAGGAGATGTTTCCTGGAATCATCATTATTCTTTATCATTGCATAGTGCTCCATTGAGTATATAAACCATAGTTTACCTATCCATTCCTCTGTTGTTGGGCATCTGGGTTGATCCCATCTTTTTGCTATCATGGACTGTGCTGCGATAAACATTCTTGTGTATGTGTCTGCTGGTGTGAATCGCCTTGATTCTGTAGGATATATTCCAAGTAGTGGAATTACTGGGTCAAATGGTATATCTACATCCCTTTTTTTTAAGGAAGCGCCAGATTGCTTTCCAAAAAGGCTGGACCATTTTGCTACCCAATCAACAGTGTAGGAGGGTTCCACATTCTCCACAGCCTCCCCAGCATTTGTTGTTTTGTTTTTTTGGGATCATGGTCAACCTTGTTGGGGTGAGATGGTATCTCATTGTAGTCTTGATTTGAATTTCTTTAATAACTAAAGATTGTGAACATATCCTCATGTGTTTTTTGGCTCCCTTGATCTCCTCTTTAGAGAAATGTCTGTCCATCTCCTTCGCCCATCGCTTAATTGGATGATTTATCTTCTTCTTATTGATATTTTGTAGTACCTTATAGATTATGGAGATCAGGCATCGGTCTGACATAGAGTTGCCAAATATTTTTTCCCATCCTGTAGGTGGCCTTTTAACTCTTGTGATAAAGTCTTTGGATGAGCAAAAGTGTTTGATTCTTAATAGTTTCCAGTTATCTATTTTCTCTTCTGTTGATTGTGATTTGTTTGACAGATTTTGAAGTCTGTCTACATTATGTATTAAAACTTCCATTGTTGTTCCTACCTTTTCTTGGATGAGCTTTATTGTTTTAGGTTTGATATTTAGGTCTTTTATCCAGCTGGAGTTGGTTTTTGTATAAGGTGTAAGATATGGATCTGGTTTCAATTTATTGCAGATGGATATCCAATTTTGCCAGCAGCATTGTTGAAGATACTGTTTTTACCTCAGTTTAATGTCTTAGGGCCTTTGTCAAATATCAACTGTTCATAGGCAGATGGTGTCATCTCTGGGGCCTCAATTCTGTTCCATTGATTGGTCTGTCTGTTCTTGTACCAGTACCAGGCTGTTTTGACCACTGTGGCAGTGTGGTATGTTCTAAGGTCAGGTAATGAGAGGCCTCCCTGTGTATTCTTTTTCTTTAGTAGTACCTTACTTATGTGGGGCTTCTTCCCTTTCCAAAGAAAATTGGTGATTTGTTTCTCCATCTCATTAAAAAATGACACCAGAACTTGTATTGGGATTGCATTATATAAGTAGATGCATTGGGTAAAATAGACACTTTCACAATGTTAAGTCTTCCTATCCATGAGCAGGGTAGGTTTTTCCATTTATCTAAGTCTCTCTTAGTTTCTTGTAGTAAGGGCTTGTAGTTCTCTTTGTAAAGGTCTGTTATTTCTCTGGTTAGATTAATTCCTAGGTGTTTTATCTTCTTAGGGGCTATAGTAAATGGTATTGACTTGATGATTTCTTCATTACGGTCTCGTTGTTGGTATAAAGGAATCCTATTGATTTACTTACTTTTATCTTGTATCCTGTGACTTTGCTGAACTCTTCTATCAGTTTGAGTAGTTTACTTATAGATTCTTTGGGATTTTCTGCATATACAATCATATCATCTGCAAACAGGGAGATTTTGACTTCTTTGCTGATGCAGATGCCCTTTATTTCTTGGTCTTGTCTAATTGCTCTGGCTAGAACTTCTAGTACAATGTTGAATGGGAGAGGTGAGAGTGGGCATCCTTTTCTAGTTCCTGTTCTCAGGGAAAGTCTTTCAGTATCTCTCCATTCAGAATGATGTAGGCAGTTGGCTTTATATAAGTGGCCCTTATTGCGTTGAGGAATTTTCCATCTATGCCTATTTTGCTAATAGTTTTTAGCATGAATGGGTGTTGGACTTTATCAAATGCCTTTTCTGCATCAATGGACAAAATCAGGTGATTCTTGTCTTTTGTGCTATTTTATGTGGTTAATCACATTAATTGTTTTTCTGATGTTGAACCAGCCTTGCATCCCTGGTATGAATCCAACTTGGTCATGATGGATTATTTTTTGGATATGTTGTTGTATTCTATTGGCAAGAATTTTGTTGAAGACTTTTGCATCTAGATTCATGAGTGATATCTGTCTGCAGTTCTCCTTTTTGGTTTGGTCTTTCCCTGGCTTTGGTATCAGGGTTATGCTGGCTTCATAGAATGAGTTTGGGAGTACTCCATCCCTTTCTATACTGTGAAATAATCTCAGTAATATTGGAGATAACTCTTCTCTAAAAGCTTGGTAGAATTCTGCAGTGAAGCCATCTGGTCCCGGGCTTCTTTTGGTTGGCAGTGTTTTGATGACATTTTCAATCTCTTCCTTTGTGATGGGTTTGTTAAGTTGTTTTGCTTCATGTTGTGATAATTTGGGTAGGTGGTATGAGTCAAGGAGTTTGTCCATTTCCTCTAGGTTTTCAAGTTTGTTAAGAGTACAGTCTTTCATAGTATTCTGTTATGATATTTTTTGATTTCTGTTGGATCTGTGGTGACAATTCCGCTCTCATTTCTAATTTGGGTTATTTGTTTCCTTTCCTGCTTTTCTTTAGTAAGTTTGGCCAGTGGTCTGTTAATTTTGTTGATCTTTTCAAAAAACCTGCTTTTGGTCTTTTCAACTTTTTCATTTGTTTTTCTGTTCTCTAATTCATTTAGCTCTGCTCTAATCTTTATGATCTGGTTTCTTCTGGTGCCTGAGGGGTTCCTTTGTTGTTCTCTCTCTATTTTTTCAAGCAGTATGGTTAGTTCTTTGATTTGGTTTCTTTCTTCCTTACAGATGTGTGCACTTATGGAGATAAACTGTCCTCTGAGCACTGCTTTGGCTGTGTCCCATAGGTACTGGGAGGTGTTTTCATTTTCATTGGAATCCATGAATTTTTTTTTTCACCCTTGATTTCTTTGATAACCCATGTTTTTTTGAGCAAGATGTTGTTCGGTTTCCAAGAATTCCACTTTCTATCTGTTTTTTCTGCTATTGATTTCGACTTTTATGGCTTTATGATCTGAGAAGATGCTTTGCAGTAATTCAATGGTATGGATTTTGTTGAGAATTGCATTATGTCCTAACACATGGCCAATTCTAGAGAATGTTCCATGTGCACTGGAGAAGAAGGTATATTTGTCCGCTGATGGGTAGAAAGGTTCTGTATATATCAAAGAGGTTTAATTGGTTAATTGTGGCAAAAAGGTCTTCTGTATCTTTACTGAGCTTTTTTCTAGATGATCTATCCAGTATTGAGAGTGGAGTGCTGAACTCTCCCACTATTACTGGGGAGTAATCTAACTCTTTTTTTGAGTGTAGTCAGTGTTTCTTTGACATATTTAGGTGCTCTGATTTTAGGTGCATAAATATTTAATATAGTTAAGTCTTGCTTGTGTACTGAACCTTTCAGCAATAAATAGTGTCCATCTTTGTCCACAATGGTGGATTTTACATTAAAATTGATGTTGTCTGAGATTACAATTGCCACACCTGCTCTTCTTTGTTCATTGTTAGCTTGATATACATTCTTCCATCCTTGAATTTTCAGTTTGTTCCTATCTTTAGGTCTCAAGTGAGTTTCTTGTAGACAACATATGGATGGGCCATGTCTTTCGATCCAATATGTCACTCGATGCCTCATTACTGGAGCATTCAGTCCATTCACATTAAATGTAATTATTGATAGGTATGTGTTCACCGCTGCCATTGTGATATGTTTATTTTTCTCTTGATGTTTTCTCTGTTGTTCTTATTAGTCTGTTTTGGGACATTCTTTTTTGTGAGTTGATTTTTCACCTTTTCCAGAGCTGGTTTTGTAGTTGTTGAGACTCCTGTGTTACATTTCTTGAAACGGTATGTTACATCCTTGTTGTGCTTTACAGCTGCCCCTATGATCCCCCTTAATAAACTATATATAAACCCAATTTTAATTACTACCAGTGTTATCTTCCTCTCAATCTGGAAGGACTGTAACGACTGTAGTACATCCCTCTTTTTAACATGATGGCACCGTAGTTTTGATTATAATCACTGGATTATTTCTTTCAGTATTAAAGCTGTGATTGAATTTGGAGCCATCCCTAACTGAGTAGAGTTCTGAATAATGTGTCATTCTAAAATATAAAGTTAGTGGTTTTGTTCTTTTAAGCCAAAGCCAAGAACTTCTTTCAGTATTTCTTGTAGTTTTGGTTTGGTTTTTACAAAGTCTCTGAGTTTTTGTTTATCTGGGAATGTCTTAATTTCATTTTCATATTTGAAAGATAGTTTTGCAGGATATAGAATTCTTGGTTGGAAGTTCTTCTCCTTCAAGGTTTTGAATGTGTCATGCCACTGTCTCCGTGCCAGCATGGTTTCTGCTGAGAAATCTGACCAGAGCCTACAGGGTTTCCCTCTGAATGTTAGCTTTGCTTTGAGTCTTGCTGCCTTTAAGAGTTGCTGCTTGTGTTTCATTTTGTTAAGCTTGATTATAATGTGTCTTGGAGTCTTTCTTTTGAGATCTATATTGGGTGGCGTATGATATGCATCTGGTATGTCTATATTCTCTTCCTTCATGATTTCTGGGAAGTTTTCTGTCAGCAGCTCAACAGTGATACTCTCTGTGTTGTCAGGTGTCTCATCCTGTTCAGGGACTCCAATTAATCAAAGGTTGTTTGTCTTAATAGAGTCCCACATGCTTCTTAATGCTTCTTCATTTTTCTTGTTTCTTTTTTCTGATTTCTGCTCATAGATGCTGCCATCAGTAACTGTGTCTTCCAAGTCAGAAATTCTGTTTTCCATTTGTTCCATTCTGTTTTCTTGGCTTTGCATGGAAGTTTCTATGTCTTTGACTTTGTTCTTGATCTGTTGGATTTCAGAGTACTGCTGTTCCATCAGATTGAAGAGGTTGCTTAATTTTTCCTTTTGTTCTGCTGCATTTTGTATAAGGTCTAGAAGGGCTCTGTATATAACCATTTTGTATTCACCTTCTGATGATTTCAGAAAAGTTTCTTCATCTGTAAAACTCCTTGGTTGTTTTGTTTGGGAGCCTTCTGAAGCCATGGGTGATTTCTTGTATGCCACAAGTGTCTGTTGCTTTTTGGGTCCCATGTGAGTAAGTATAGGCTGGAAGAGATACTGTGAGGATGGACTGCAGTTGTTTCTCAAGGCTGTCTTAAAATGTAAAACAACAGGTATCTGACCACTTCCCAAGTCAGTCAGGTTTTCAGGTGTAGAGGTCCCTCTTCCCAGCTGGCAAAGTAAACACCTCTATATCCAACCCCAGATGATACAAACTGTTTCAAAATACAGCAATGCTGCTGCCCTGTTGGCCTCTGCTGACAGGGTCCAGCCTTAGGCGACACTGTGTAAACTACTGCTTTTCTGGTAGAAAAGTGCTCTCCTGTGGGCAGGGTCCGGCTCCCAAGGTAAGAAATATGTCCAGTTGTGGCCACCGTATCTAAGTTGGCGCCCTCCACATGGTCAGCAGATAGAGGGGCTAAAGGTGCTGAGAGGTAATGAGTCCTCTACCTCTGTTGCTGGTCCCCCACTGTAGGTGACACTGTGTAAATTACTGCTTTTCTGTTGGAGAAGTGCTGTCCTGTTTGCAGGTGCTTGCTCCCAGGCTAAGAATTAGGTCACACTAAAATCTCTGTATTGAACATGGCGTCCCGCACACAGGCACTATGGTTCTGTACAAACCACGATGTGGCAGTGATAAAAAGACCGGCCCAAAGTGGCTAGATGAACAGAGTCCTAAGCCTGGCTCTCAAAATATGGGAATTTTGCCTGCCTATCCCACCAGCAATGCGTGTGAGTCTAGCCACTAGGCAAGACCTAGTTCCACCTGCCAGCCAAGAAAGAGAAAAAGAAGTCAAAATGGTGCATTTACCTTCAGTCCGTGAGAGTCAGGGCTAGCCAGGAGCAGGAGCCAGCGAAAGAGAGGTTTTTTGCTCATTGGTATGAAGTCCAAATTAACAGCCCTGTGCCATGTCCTGGGGGCTCACTAGGTAACCAGAAGGCTCCGTTTGATTATCATTTCAGGTCTTGGTTTCCAGAGGGATATAAGGAAATGTGGGCTTACTCCGCCATCTTGACCTCTTTTGATTTCTTGACTGCTGCTTCCATGGATGTTGATTGTGGACCCAAGTAAAGTGAAATCTTTGACAACCTCAATCCTTTCTCCATTTATGACAATGTTGCTTACTGGTCCAGTTGTAGGATTTTTGTTTTCCTGATGTTGAGGTGCAATCCATACTGAAGGCGGTCGTCCTTGATCTTCATCAGTAAGTGTCTCAAATCTTTTCATTTCCAGCAAGTAAGGTGGTGCCATCTGCATAACACAGGTTGTTAATGAGTCGTCCTCCAGTTCTGATGCCTCATTCTGCTTTGTATAATCCAGCTTCTTGGATTATTTGCTTGGCATATAGCTTAAAAAGGTACGGTAAAAGGATACAACCTTGACACACGTGTTTCCTGACTTTAAACCATGCAGTGTCCCCTTGTTCTGTTCGCATGACTGTCTCTTGATCCATATACAGATTCCTTAAGAGCCCAATTAGGTATCCTGGAAATCCCATTCTCTGCACATTAACCATAGTTTCATATGATCCACACAGTCTAATGCTTTTGCATAGTCAATGAAACACAAGTAAACATCTTTTTGCTATTCTTTGTTTTCAGCCAAGATCCATCTCAATCAGTGATGATATCCCTGGTTCCACGTCCTCTTCTGAACCCAGTTTGAATTTCTGGCAGTACCTTGTCAATATATTGTAGTTACTTTTGAATGATCTTGAGCAGAATTTTACTTACATGTAATATCAATGATATTGTTTGGTAATTTCCATGTTTGGTTGGATCACCTTGCTTTGGAATGGGCATAGATGTGGATCTCTTCCAGTCAGTTGACCAAGTAGCTGTCCTCCAAATTTCTTGGCATAGACAAGTGAGTATTTCCAGCATTGCATCTGTTTGTTGAAATATCTCAATTGATTTTCCATCAATTCAAGGAGCCTTGCTTTTTTCCAATGCCTTCAGTGCAGCTTTGACTTCTTTCTTCAGTACCATTGGTCCCTGATCATATGCTGTCTTTTCAAATGGCTGAACACTGATCACTTCTTTCTGGCATAATGACTCTGGGTATTCCTTCCATCTTGTTCTGGTTCTCTCTGAATCGTCTGACAGTTTCTCTGTAGAAACCTTCACTACTGGAATTCAAGGCTTGAATTTTTTTCTTCAGTTCTTTCAGCTTGAAATATTATCATAGTAGCTACTAATTAGCTGAGTTTGTTAAGCTCAATACAAAACCTTTTTTTCTTTTAAAAAGAAAACCTGCCATTTTGTCTGGGGTCTTAAAGGCTAGCTAACAGCCATCTAAGAAGTATCATTTGGTCCCATCCCACCTAGAGGAAAGGAGAATGAAGAACATCAAAGACATAAAGGAAATATGAGCCCAACACACAAGAGTAAGAATTAACTTGATGGCAGTGGGTGGGTTTTTAAGAGATAGATAGGGCCATGTAAACCAGAGACTACATCAGTATGAGACCAAAAGAACTAGATGGTGCCTGGCTGCCACCAATGCCTGCCCTAACAGGGAACTTAAAAGAGTCCCTGGTGGAGTGGCAGAAATGTGGAATGCAGAACTCAAACTCTAATAAAAACACCAGACTTGATGGTCTGACAGATTGGAGGGTCCGTGGAAGACATGGCCCGCAGACTCTCTGTTAGCCCAGGACTGAAATCATTTCTGAAGGCAAAAGTTGAACTGGTATGAGACATAAAATGATACTGATGAAGAGGATGATTCTTGGCTTAAGTAGATACAGGAGATTAACTGGGCATCTCCTGTCTGGAGGTGAGAAGAGAAGGCAGAGGGGGACAGGAGCTGGTTGAATTGACAAAGGAAATACAGGGTGGAGATGAGGGGTGTGCTGCTGCAGTGTGGGGGCAATAGCTAGAGTCATATAACAAAGTGTGTAAGTTTATCTATGAGAGCTGACTTAAATTGTAAACATTCACTTAGAACACAATAAAAAGTAAATAAAAACTACCATTTTACTACTTTTCCTGGTGTTCATTTGAATTTTTTTAGTTAGGAAATGAAGTCATAAGAAGTTGAGGTAGAATAGGGAAGTCACTCACTGTAAGGGGAACATGGAGAAGAGAGATCTGAGTAATACATGAAACTGAAGTATGTAGGAGGGGAAGGAGTTACAGAAAGAGGTGATGCAGTTAGAGATCTCCTAAAGGAGTACTGTCCCAGTGTTAGTCCTCCTTCTAGCTAGAGCAAAAGGAAGAGAAAGTCGGCCCCAAGGTGGGCGGTATTGGCCAGGCAGCCCTGGTTGACACTATTATTCAGACTCCTCAGGGCTGGCCTCTGACTGGAGGCAGGTATTAGAGTTAGAGAGGAACAACCACTTCTGAACCCCTGGTTGATTTGGAACAGGAAGCCAAGTGGGAATAAGCCCTGATTAGAACCTATATCAGAGACCCTAGTGGCACAATGATTAGGTGCTTGGCTGCAAAACCAAAGGCTAGTGGTTCATACCCACCTAGAGGCTCCATGGAAGAAAGATCTGGCTATCTGCTTCCATAAATATTATAGCCAAGAAAACCCTATAGGCACTGCTACTCTGTCATATGTGTTTGCTATGACAGAAGTGACTCAACAACACCTAACAACAACAGAACCCACATCATTCTAATTAGTAATAGAAATTTGAACAATCTAAATCCTATTTCTCTTATGAAGAAAGCAATTCTCTAAACTTTCATTGTCTCAAATGCAACACAGATGAAGGATGTTGCAAGGCTCCTTCAGATAAGCACCGATAAGCACTGGGACACCTTGAATGTTTGCTCTTGTCTCAGGCACGAGACTCAGCAGCGAGTGAGGAGGGGGGACTTGGCACTATAGTGAGAGACCTCCTATCTGTACTGGCATGAAGACATGGACTGGCAGCCACACTGACACTTTCTCTGGCGTGTTCTCAGTTTCTTCCGCCTAACATGTTCTCATTATGAGCCTGCCCTTGGGATTTGTGTGTAAAACAAGTTATGTGACAGAAAGAGAGGGTGACACACACAGTAGTAACCTGTTCTCTGATCTTCTATCTTATCAAGCTGGAGTCTCTTTTCTCCCTCTTCCTCTCCCAATCTGATGAGATCAGGCTTTAACAGATCTGGGAGGTGGAACGAAAACACAGGCCTTGACAGCTGCACAGTTGTCTGCGCCAGCTGTACTCTGCATCAGATAACAGAAGACTCTAGTTTACTGCTACAGTTGTGGGTAAAAAAAAAATGCCTTTAATTTTTCATCCTTGTAGATAAAGTTCAGTCTTGGTTTGGGACCCAACTCTGCTTCTTCTTTATCTTTGACTTAACTTCTCTGAACCTCAGTTTTCTAATTTGTAAAATGAAGTAATAAAATGTACCTGGAGCAAAAAAACTACTTCCATGTGATTTTTAGAGACATGGCCCAAGTGCCTTATTACCAGGACATGGCCAAAGATGTTTTTTGTTGTGAGAAGATGGATTTTGCAGTAAGCCATTTGTCATGGATTGAATTGTGTCCCCTGCAAAATATGTGTAGCCATGTGGCTGGGCCAGGATCCCTGTATTCTATGATTGTGCTCCGTTTTGTGATTTTTCCATGCTGCATGTTAAAGGATTAGGGTGGGGCTGTAAATCCCTTCATAAGATCACCTCCCCACTCCACTGTAAAGGGAGTTTGCTTGGAGTATGGCTTGCACCACCCTTCATCCTTTCACCTTACAAGAGACAAGAAGCAAGCAGAGAATTGGGAACCTCACATCATCAAGAAAGCAGTGCCAGGAGAAGAGCGTGTCCTTCAGACCTGAGGTTCCTGTGCCAAGATGCTCCCTGGACAAAGACTGATGCAATACTGGACTTCCCTCCAGAGCCGACAAGGTGGAAGGCCTTCCCCTGGAGCGGACATCCTGAATTTGGACTTGTAGCCTACTGGACTGTGTAAGAATAAGTCTTCCTCACCAGATAGGGATAGCAGTGGAAGCTGCATGTAGGTGGGCATGTAAATTTATATGGAAATGTACTTTTTCGTTCAGTCATATTAAAAAAAAAGAATAAATCTTCCTTTGTTAAAGCCATCCACTCTGTGGTATTTCTGTTAGAGCAGCCCTAGCTGAGTAAGACACCATTCAAGCATTTACTTGGGGCCCACCATCAAACTTAATCTGTATTAATTCAGCACCACCAAAGTTCACACCCAGATTATCACTCTGCCCAGAAAAAGATTTTCAGAGATCATAACATTGACTAGTTTTTGGATGTACCAGGCCTCCTTTGTCCAGTCCCCAGATTGTCTACTCTGGATACAAATAAAGTAGTTATCTGTTTACTGATAACCTGGAGGACACTGTGGGGGTGACAGGATCAGGACCACAGCATTCTTGGCTGTTAGACTTCTCGGGGTCATTCAGTACCCTTTCTGGGGGACTTAAACTAATTCAGTCTGCGTGGATTAAGTCTCTAATATCCTTAAAAAGTCTAAGGAAAGATGATTCCACATGCTCTGCCAGACACTCAGGTCCACATCTGAAAGTGCTCACAGTTAGAGAACTTCACATTAGTATGAAATCAATCCAACTAATTCAACAACTCCAGGAACTATAAAGAGAAGAGCAAACTAAGCCTAAACCTACCTAAAGAAAATAAATAACAAAGATCACAGCATGAATAAATAAAATCAAAACCAGAAAATAATAGAATCAGTAAAACCAGAAGCTGGTTCCTTGAGAAGACTGAGAAAATTGACACACCTTTAGCTAGACTGACAATGAGAAGATGCCAATAACCAAAATAAAAAAGTAAAGAAAATGAAAGACCTGCTAGAAACAGAGAGAATTCTGAACAACTGTTGTATGAGACAACCTACATGAAATGGATAAATTCTTGGAAGCATATGACCTACCCAAAAGGATACAAGAGTAAATAGAAAGTCTCAACAGATACACAATGTCATAGATTGACTTGTGTACCCCCAAAATGCATGCAGCAAGGCTAGGCCATGATTCCCAGTATTACATGGTTGTCCTCCATTTTGTGACATTCTTATGCTATAAATTCTAATCTCTGCCTGTAGTTAGTAGATTGGATTCTGTTAAAGAAGATTAGGGTGGGAATGTTACACCCTTACTAAGGCAGTTTCCCCTGGAGGGTGGCATCATCTGTTCTCCTATAAGAGAAGGAAGGAAAGGGAAGCAAGCAGATGGTTGGGGACTTCATGCCATCAGGAACGCAGCACTGGGAGAAGAATGCATCCTTTTTACCTCAGGTTCTTGCAGCAAGACGCTCCCTGACCAAATGCAGCACAAGAACCTTTCTCCAGAGCTGACAAAGAGGGAAAACCTTCCCCTGGAGCTGACACCCTGAATTCAGACTTGCAGCCTACTGGACTGTATAAGAATAAGACGGCACTTGGCTGGCTTTGTTAAAGCCATCCACTCGTGATGTTTATGTTACAGCATTACCAGATGACTAAGACACATAACAAGAGACAGAATCAGTGATCAAAAATTTCCCACAAAAAAAAGTCTTGGACCAGATGTCTTCACTAGGACTTCTACTAACCATTTAAAGAATTGACAACAAACTGTTTAAACTCTTCTAAAAGATAGTGAAGGAAAGGAATACTCCTTAATTCATTCTGTGAAGCAAACATTCTGATACCCAAACCAAAGATACCACACAAAAAAGAAAACTGCAGACCAATGTCTTTTATGAATATAGATGCAGAAATCCTCAACAGAAGACTAACGAATAGAATCCATAGCATACTAAAAGAGTTATATACCATGATCAAGTGGGACTTATTCTAGTAATACCAGGATGGTTCAACATTAGTAAATCTATCAGTGTAATACTGAATCAGTAGAACGAAACACATAATCATTTTTATGGATGCAGAAAGGTCATTTGATAAAATCTGCATCGTAGCTTGATGAAAACCCTAAAGAATATTAGAAGAGAACTTCCTCAATATCATTCTAAGCATATATGAAACCCAGGGGCCAGTATTACGTTTAATAGAGAAAGACTGAGAACTTTCCCCTGGAAGTTGGGATGAAAAGGAGAGTGCCCACTTTTATCATTTCTATTCAACATTATATTAGTAGCCCTAGCCAGAGCAAGAAATAAAAGATATACAGATGGGAAAAGAAGTAAAATTACTTGTAATTATGTTTATAAAATCCCAAAGAGCCCATAAGAAAACTACTAGAGCTAACAGAGGAATTTATCAAAGTTGCAAGGTACAATGCCAGTCAACAAGCAAAAATCAGCTGAGTTGTTATACAATAGCAATGAGAAAACTAAAAGGGAAATTAGAGAGGCAATTCCATTTCCAATGGTACCTAAGAGAATAAACTACTTAGGAATAAGTCTAACCAGGGATATGAAGGACTTACACGATAAAAACTATAAAAGACTGCTAAAAGAGATTCAAGAACATTTAAATAAATGGAAACATGTCCCATGTTCACAGATTGGAACATTTAATATTGTTAATACATTAATTCCACCCAAAGTGATCTGTAGATTCAATGCAATCCTGATCAAAATTCAAACAACCTTCTTTACAGAAATAGAAAAGCCAATCTTCAACTTTATATGGCATGGCAAGATGTCTGAATAACTAAAGTGATGTTGAAACAGAACAAAGTAGGAGAACTCACACTTCTTGATTTTAAAACATACCACACAGCTACAGAAACCTTGGTGGCATAGTGGTTAAGTGCTACATCTGCTAACCAAAAGGTCGGCAGTTCAAATCTGCTAGGTGCTCCTTGGAAACTGTGGAGCAGTTCTGCTCTGTTTTATAGGGTAACTAGTAATACTGGGGTGGTTCAACATTAGAAAAGAACACATTGTACATTTCTCAAGCTGAAAGAACTGAAGAAAAAATTCAAGCCTTGAGTTGCAATAGTGAAGGATTCTATAAGGAAACTATTAAATGACTCAGAGAGCATCAAAACAGGATGGAAGGAATACCCAGAGTCATTATACCAGAAAGAACTGGTCGGTATTCAGCCATTTGAAGAGGTGGCAGGTGATCAGGAACTGATGGTGCTGAGAAGTAGTCGAAGCTGTACTGAAGACACTGCCAAAAAACAAGCCTCCAGGAACTGACGGAAAATCAGTTCAGATATTTCAACAAACAGATGCAGCTCTGGAAGTGCTCACTCGTCTATGCCAAGAAATTTGGAGGACAGCTACCTGGCCAACTGACTGGAAGAGATCTATAGTTATGCCCATTCCAAAGAAAGGTGATCCAACTGATGTGGAAATTACTGAACAATATCGTTGATATCACACACAAGTAAAATTCAGCTCCAGATCATTCAAAAGCGACTACAACAATATATTGACAAGGAACTGCCAGAAATTCAAGGTGGGTTCAGAGAGAATGTGGAACCAGGGATATCATCGCTGATGTCAGATGGATCTTGGCTGAAAAAGCAAAGAATAGCAGAAAGATGTTTACTTGTGTTTCATTGACTATGCAAAAGCATTCGACTGTGTGGATCATACTAAATTATGGCTAACATGGCGGAAAATGGGAATTCCAGAACACCTGATTGGGCTCTTAAGGAACCTGTATATGGATCAGGAGGCAGCCGTGAGAACACAACAAGGGGACACGGCATGGTTTAAAGTCAGGAAAGGTGTGCATCAGGGTCGTATCCTTTCACCATATCTTTTTAATCTGTATGCCAAGCAAATAATCCGAGAAGCTGGATTATACAAAGAAGAATGAGGCATCAGGATTGGAGGATGACTCATTAACAACCTGTGTTAGGCAGACGACACCACCCTACTTGCTGGAAATGAAAAGATTTGAGACACTTACTGATGAAGATCAAGGACCACAGGCTTCAGTATGGATTGCACCTCAACATCAGGAAAACAAAAATCCTACAACTGGTTCAGTAAGCAACATTGTCATAAATGGAGAAAGGACTGAGGTTGTCAAGGATTTCATTTTACTTGGGTCCACAATCAACACTCTTGGAAGCAGCAGTCAAGAAATCACAATACGCACTGCACTGGGAAAATCTGCTGCAAAGGATCTCTTCAAAGTATTCAAAAATAAGGATGTCACCTTGAAGACTAAAACATGCCTGACCCAAGCCATGGTATTTTCAATCGCATCATTATGCATGCAAAAGCTGGACCATGAACAAAGAAGACCGAAGGCGAATTGATGCCTTTGAACTGTGGTGTTGGAGAAGAATGTTGACTGTACCATGGACTGCCAAAAGAACAAACAGATCTGTTCTGGAAGAAGTACAACCAGAGTGCTCCTCGAAAGCAAAGATGGCAAGACTGCATCTTACATACTTTGGACATGTCAGGAAAGATCAGTCCCTGAAAAAGGACATCGTGCTTGGTAGAGTGGAGGGTGAGTGAAAAAGAGGAAGACCCTTGATGAGATGGTTTGACACAGTGGCTGCAACAATGGGCTTAAGCATAAAAATGACTGTGGCCACAGTGTTTCGTTCTGTTGTTCATAGGGTTGCTATGAGTCAGAACTGACTAGATGGCACCTGAGAACAACAACAACAACATGAGTCAGAATCAACTCGACGGCAGTGGGTTGGTGGCTTATACAGCCACAGTACTCAAAACTGCCTAGAACTGGTATAACAATTTAACAATGGAATAGAATTGTGAGTTCAGACATAAACATACACATCTATTGTCAACTGATTTTTAGCAAGGTAGCTAAGTCCATAGAGTAGGGAAAGAAGAGTCTCTTCAATAAATGTTGCTGGGAAAATTGGATATCCACATGTAGAAAAATGAAACAGGATCCATGTCTCTCACCATACACAAAAACAAATTCAAAAGAGAATAAGGACCTAAATGTGCAAACTAAAACTATAAAATTCCTAGAACAAGCAAGGACAACACCGTCAGGCCTAGCTTTCAACAGTGGATTACCTAATAACAAAGGCACAAACAGCAAAAGACTAAATAAATGAGACCTCATTAAAATTAAAAACTTTTGTTCATCAAAAGACACTGACTGGGAGAGTATCCAATAACCAAAATATATATAAAACCTTGACAACAACAAAAAGACAAATAACCCAATGATAAAATGGGCAAAGGACTTGAAAAGACATTTCACAAAAGAAGATCTTCAAATGGCCAAACTCATGAAAAGATGCTCAGTGTCATTAGCCATCAGACTGATGCAAATCAAATCTATAATAAGATACCATTTCACTCCCACTAAGATGGCTAATGGCATAGTGGTTAAGTGCTATGGCTGCTAACCAAGATGTTGGCAGTTCAAATCTGCCAGGTGCCCCTTGGAAACTCTAAGAGGCAGTTATATTCTGACCTATAGGGTCCTTATGAGTCGGAATCTAGTAGACGGCACTGGGTAAGAGGGCTAAGATACAGAATAAAACAGAAAATAGCAAATGTTTGCATGGGTATAGGGAAAGTGGAACACCAATCTATTGCTATTAGGACTGTAAATGCTATATAGTTGTTGTAGAAAACAGTGTGGGGATTCCTCAGAATCTAAAAATAGAACTACCATTATGACCCAGTAATTTCAGTGCTAGGTATACACTCAAAAGACTTGAAAGCAGAGACTTAAGCAGAGACTTGTGTACCAGTGTTCATTGTAGCACAATTTACAATACCCAAAGATATTGTAAAAACAACCTAAATGCCCATCAGCAGATGAACGCGTAAACAAAATGTGGTACATACATCATACATACAGTAGGACACTACTATCCAGTAAGAAAAATGAAGTCTTGATAGATGTTACTATATGAATGGAGCTTGAAGACACTATGTGGAGCAAAATAAGCCAATCACAAAAGGACAAATACTGCATGACCTCATTTATATGAAAAGACAAGAAAAGGTTAACACACACACACAGAGTTATCTAGTGTTACTGTAACAGAAGTACCACAAGTGGATAGCTTAAACAAAGTGAAGTTTATTCTCTCACAGTCTAGTAGGCTAGAAGTACAAACTCAGGAAGCCGGCTCCAGGTGAAGGCTTTCTCTCTGTGTCAACTCAGAAGAAGATCTTTGCAATCAGTCTTGATCTGGGAGGATCTCAGCATAGGAACCTCAGGTCCAAAGGATATGCTGTACTCCTGGCACTGACTTCTTAGTGGTATGAAGTCCCTATGTCACTCTGCTCATTCCTCTCTTTTATATCTCTAAGAGATTGACTTAAAGACAATCTAATCTCATCAATAAAACTGCTACTAATCCATTTTATGATACTGATAGGATTTACAACACATAAGAAAATCTCATAAAATGACTGCTAATCCCACAATACCAGCACTTATGGCCCAACCAAGTTGACAGATATTTTGGGGGAATACAACTTGATCCAAGACAAAAATTAATCATGAAAATCATCCAATCTCAATATACTTTAACACGGCCACAATAAACTGGCATAGAAATGAGGAGACACTCCCTTTAAGAGGCTTGGAGTTGCCCTGTGATGGCTAAGAAAAGGAATTCTTGGCAGGAACTTGCTATCTGAGTGGCTTTGGTCCATTTTTTCATTGGCTATAAATCTAACATTCTTCTCACAGCTCAACCAGTGGAGTTCACCTGAGGACAAAAGCAAGCCACCAATGACCCTTCTTACTCAGTTTCTCTGAGGTCAGAGGCCACTTGTCAAGACAGGAGGGTGAACTTATCTAGACAGGAGGCTAAGTGGCTACAGTATGCAAGAGATGCTGTTCTTCTAAAAGCAGAGGAATAAGCACTGTAACTGCCTGAAGGTACAAAGCAATCTTACATAGTGAGACCAGCCCCACCAACACAATTGCCTCCCATCCTCCCTTATCAATGGCACAGAAGCAAGGTCTACAGCATGGAGGAACATCACACATTACGGGGAATCATGGACCAGCTAAATGGCTACACATGTATTTGGGGGAACACAATTCAATCCACAATTAAGCGAAGATAACCTATTGTGTATTCTCACCTGGATGAGGAAAGTGAAGCTCAGAAAAGCCTCCAGACAGCCCCAGGATGTAGGATGCCAGAACTGAAAACCAGGGTGAGCTGATCCCAAGCCTCTTCATTCCCATGAGGACCCCATGCTCATAGCATCTAAGCACTTTCTGGAGAGGTTTCAACTACATCTGTTATATATTATTTAGAAGCCATTATTTAGGAAGCTTTGCTAATCCATCTGTAAAACCCTGAGGAAGAGCCTAGCTCTTTCAATCTCTCAGTAAGAGGCACCTTCATGATTCATAATAATAGGGCTAAGTCTAAGCTGGGTACCTGTGACAGGCTGAACTCTACCATGACCTCTGAGAGGACAATCCCAGCAGGTGCAGGGAGTGACTGTATGTGGCCACAGTCCAGGCCTACAGGAGACTCGGGGCTAACGACCAGTCTCAGGGCCACCTGGATGGAGCAAGCTGTGGCTCCTGAGGACGCAGAGGTGTCAGGGCTGGGGAACTGATGCAAAAGTGGGTTGCTAGCTGTTTGTTCCAGTCTCCTCTCCCAGCTGCTGTAGGCATGGTCAGCTGGGATGTGCTGTGCACTGAACTACAGAATGATAGGGTGGGACAATGCAAATAAGACGCATGTGGCCCACCAAGGGGATAGGAGAGCTTGCTAAAAGTGCAAATAAGGTATATGGAACCCTAATGAGGGGATTGGTCAGTTTTGTCACCCTGCTAGGTTTAAAATGAGCCATTCTAGAGGTGGGAAGGGGTGGCCTCACTACATTAAGAAGGAAGAACCAGAAACGGAGTATGTCCTCTGGACTTAGGGTCCCTGTGCTGAGATCCTCCCAGACCCAAGACAGAAAGAGCTGTACCACTGGAGACAGCACAGAAAGGTGAGAAGTAGTGGCAGAGAAATGGCAAGAGACAGCACAGTGGCATCCCAGCCTATGGAACGAGTTGGTTACAGTGGGCTGCCCACTGAGCAAGACAGCTGAGTGTCTTCTGGGCAGAAGGCTTCCTGGTGGAGTGGGGTGCTTCTGGGCACTTACGGGCAGAACTAAAGGGCTTTGTAATACTTGACTGAGCAGGGCAGAGCCCAGGCCCAAGCAGGACCAAGGGTCGAGGGCTGCGAGAGGAGGCCTGTTCTGAGGTGGCTGAGAGGAACTGAGAGAACTGTCCTGCACTGAAAAAGACAGACTTTGCTTACATGCTTCCTGATCCTGATACCAAGTTGTAACCCGTTATTTCCCTAATAAACCCTGTAAGTGTGCACGTGGTCTATGAGTTCTGTCTAGCCACTGCAACAAATTATCAAACCCAGCAGGGAAGTGAGTGTTATAGGTTAGCTGGTATCAGAATTGGTAAAAGGGTTGCAGATGGAGATATGTTTGACCTCAACCTCACAGGAATCAGGATTGGGCTGATGCTGATAGTGATTCTTTCCTTTAATGAAATTAGAAGAGATCTGCCACTCTCATGCCATTTTTACAAGGCTTTCCCCAGAGCGGGCAGCTGAGGAAGAAGCAGAGAGCATGGAGTGCCTTGTGCAAGCTCAGGGTTTAGGCATTATTACAGCTAGCTGGTTAAAGGGGCCCTGTATCTGTCCCATCAAATGGGCTGTAGGATCTGCTTGCCCTGGTCCCAGGGCCAGTTCAAGGACGTCCTGGGCAGAAAGAAGCCAATAGTGTGCACAAGAAGAGCAGCAGCTTCTTAATCAGTCCAGAAGAACAGAGCCTAGCCAAAGAGCAGCCGAAGCGTTCTGCTCTCATTTAATTATCAAAACGATTCCTCTTCTTCCGTCCTCCCTAGGGCTGCATGCCCTAGATTCCCCAGGCTCAGTAATTGCCTCTCTGTTAATAGAAATCATCAGTATTTATTACACTGAGTGCTCCAGCTTATTTCAGCTCTCATAGCAACATTAAGGCAAATGCTTGGTGACTCTACTTAATGACAGGACTGAAGGCTCCTGAATTCTTCTCTTTGCTTAGGAGGGCTGAGGAAATCATGAGCCGCAGCCTGAAAGATGAGCTGAAGGGGCATGTGTGGGGTCTGCAACAAGGCCCTGAAATGGCCCCGGGTGAGTAAGAGGCAACAAGGGCCTGGAGACCCAGTGAGATGACGGCCTCTGCCCTCCCTCTAAAGTAGGTCTCCTAGGGGCTTCTGTACCACCTAGGTACATAGGGAAGGGGAGACTTGGGGTCAGATTCTTGTTCTACAGCTTGGGGTCTTGTGAACCGTGGCTTCCTGGAACTTCAGTTTTCTTATCTTTACACAAAACAGGGAGAATAATATTTATCTCCTGGGACCATGTGAAATTAAATGAGAAAAGACTACAAAGGAACACTACCAGGCCTGCTAGGAGGGTATGTCACAAACACCTCTTCCTCCTTGCCTTCTTCTACGAGTTGTTGCTGTGGGGATGAAATGATGGCCTATATGAGACTGGGCCTCTTGCAGTGCCGGGTATTGAGAGAGGGACATGATAAGCAACTTGTTTTACCATCCATACTCTGGGACAAGTTGCTTAAATTAGCCAGTTTCAACAAAATTCAGAAGCATGGGCAGACAAGACAGAGGTAACAGGTGTACTTCCTTCCAGCGAGGGCACCAGAGGGCTACATCCAGATCTGGGGAATCAAACTGGGGAAGCGAGCTGTGCAAGTGCGATGCCCCCCGAGGACTGTTACCAGTCCCAGAAGTGAAGTCTGCGGGCGAGCACACCTCACTGCTCTAGCCCCACCTTTTTCCTGCCTGGGTAATGAATAAAATATGAGATCCTTCCTGCCTAAGATCTTTTATAAGCCCCAACAAAGCCTCTGCTTGGGAAGATGAACATAAGCATTGTCTGGGCCCCTTCATCTCCACTTGGAAGCTCCTTTCTAATAAACCTTTGCTAGTGTGTAAAACTGTAAATTGTCTCCTAATTTTTGTTACTCAGTAAAGAATCTGGTGTATGGGTCAGAATGGCCGTGAGGCCCCTCCGGTACAGTTAAGAGCACTGGTTTCTTTCTGCAGCCACCTCAGCCTCTGTGTCTGATGATGGACTAACTCCTAAGATAGTCCTGGGGTGCATGCTGGTTTGGGTGGACACCAGGCTGGCTGCCACCGTAGTTGAGACTCCCACAGGTAACCATAGGGAATCTTCACTTACCTCTACTCAGCTGGCATGCTCAGGTCCACTGTCTACCCACCCTTCTGTGCTGTGAGGTGACAGCCCTTCCCAGAACCCCATCTCTCTGAAAAGTGGGTGCTGTGTGTGTCCTCAAGGATAATGGCAAAGTTTGGGGTCAAGAGCAGAGATGACCTTCTGATGATATGTCTATCTTCAGGTAGCTTTGTCTTTTAAGGTCCTGGAGTGCCTCAGATATTTAGGGAGCACAGCTAGCGAGCACCTACAGTGTGCCCTCACACGGATGAGGAAAGTACACCTCAGAGAAGTCTCCAACAGCCCCAGGACACAGGTGCCAAGACTGCAGCTAGTTGACTGCAAAGCCTCTCCATTCCAGTGTGGGTCCCTGCTGACAGCATCTGAACACTTTCTAGAGGGGTTTAAACTATATTTGCTAAGCATTATTTAGAGGGCATTATTTAGGAAGCTTTGCTAATCCATTTGTAAATACCCATGTGTCGACTTCTCAGTACAAACAGGCATGAATGTGCTGATTGCTGACTCCCCGAGAACACAGGAATCAACTGCCAGTATGTCATGGTAGTGGTGAAGCTGACCAGGTTTTCTGAGCACCAGAATGATTTCAAGGTTCATATAGAAGTCCCAGAACTAAATTCTTAAAAAAAAAAACCCATTGCCATACAGTCCATTCTGACTCATAGTCACTTGACAGGACAGAACAAAACTGTCCCATAAGGTGTCTAAGGAGTGTCTGGTGGATTTGAACTGCCAGCTGTTTGGTTAGTAGCTGTAGAACTTAACCACCATGCAAGAACAAAGCAACATCACTGCATCAAGGGATCAAAGAAAACAGCATTCTGCTTCTGCATCACAACGTTCCTTGTTTTCTTCTTTATTCCTTTAATTTGTTTGAAACTTATGGTGTCCTCTCACCCCAGGCCCATCTTCTGCTCCTAGGAATCTCATGCTGTTTCACTCGGATCACCTTGAGATCCTGTTTTCCTGGTGGTGCAGGGGCCTCTCTAAAAATGTAGAGTAGGGGGCAAAAAGGTAGAGAAACTGAGACAAAGATGAGGAGTGTTCAAACAACAAGAATGTGGAGATGAAGTGGAAGGACAAGGCCCCCCAAGGCACAGAGGCCTCTATTGCTCTCAGCGGTGACTGTTGCTGCTTGTCCGCATCTCCAAAACGCCAAGCACATGTGAGTGATTACCGAGGTTCTCTCAGGGCAGAGCCTCCCTGCCTGGTTCCCATCTCACCCTCCCAGGCACATAATGGAATTAAATGTGACTCTACTGCATTTCTGTGCAATAACTTATGCCACAGCAGTCAATAAAACCCACTCTTGGAAAGGAAGGAGATTTATGGGTCAGGGAAGGGTGGGCAGTCTGCTGAGCAGCCTCTGATCATTCCTTGTTGGGGACCTTCCACATTCTTCCTCTCTTCATTTCCACCAGATTAACCCACTGCCAAAGTGGGGCCCCATTTTCAGATTTGTTACTTAGATTGACTTTGTTGGATCCTTTAACACTGTGTAGCATCACAAAAATTATACAGCATGGAATCCAGAGAAGTTCTCAGAATTAGACACTTTCTTTAGCATGTATCACTGAAGGAGTCAGTCATTTAGACTCTGAAGGGGGCCACTGGGCACAAGCACTCAGTCCCTTGCTGCCTGTTGTCCGCTAGAGGAGCAAGGCCAGTGCAGTTTCCAGCCATGAGCGCTTACCTTACATGGGTGGGGATCCACCCCATATGTCTCCAATGTCTGCGCTTTCTTTAGAAAGTTCAGCTCTGATGTTGCTGGTGTCTGACCACTGGAATAAAGAAAACAAGATTTCAAGGCTTCCTGTTCCCACAGGTCTCAATGAAGTAGACTATTAAGGGGCAGGGAGTAGGAGAAAGGGAGTACTGACTTTCAGTTTACAGTGATGGAAAAATCACACTAATTAAGGGTAGGGCTGCACAGACAAAAATATAACTGCTATCATTAAGTTGTATACCTGTGAAAAACTGAACAGGCAAAAATCATGTGATACATTTATTTACAACAAACACAAAAAACAAAAAGAAAAACAACCCTCCCCCCTGAAAACAAAAGTAGCTGCTAAAGCTGTTTATGTACCACCAAATACCTCATGGGATTTGATTCCTAGGTTTGGATATTTAGGGTTACAGTTTCAAGGAACATCCCAGTTAACTGGCCTAATAACAAGTTTAATACTTCTGGTATACCTTCTAGTGCAACGCACAGTGCCAGGGGTCTTGAAACCTTGTAAGTGGCCATCCAAGGCACAACAATTATTCTCTATTTGCTTGGAACTGAGGAAGGAGGAATGTCAGGAATAGGAGGAAGATATGAAATGTGTGGCTAATTGCCTTCATCAACAACTGCCTCCTGCCATGAGACTAAAAAGAACTCAGTGGGTGCCCAGCTACCATTACTGAACAGTTTGGTCAAAGATTCTATAAAAGAATGCTGATCAAAAGAGGAGAAATTCAGAATAAGACTTCAAATTCTTATGAACTTCAGACTTTCAGGAATCATGGGAGCTGGATGAACCCTAAAAACTACTTCCCTGATATAATCTTTAAACCTTAAACCAAAAATATTCCCTGAAGTCTTCTTAAAGCCAAATAATAGTTCAGCTTAATTAGTAAAGAATGTCTTCGTTGAGATTATGCTCTTTTAAGATTTACATGTATGGGATCAAAATGAGAACAGCAACTTGGAAGATTAGATAGGGGGAAATGATTTTATGATAATGAGGGAGGAGCATCTCAGAAAAGGAGGCTGAGCATGGTGGCACAATTCAGAGAGGGTAATCAGTATCACTGAAATGTACGTACAGAAACTTGGTGCATGTTTTGTAGTGTCTATTCTCAATAACCAAAATAAACAGTTAAAAAAAGAAATGCTCCAGGTAAGGCATACCTTCCAGGTTTCCATGACTGTGCTCCCTATTCTAGGGCCAACTTCAGAGACTCCCGTTTCAGATCAAAACCCCAGGTGCCTTCAGGCATGAGGCATTTTACTGGACCGACCTGGGTTGAATGTAAAACCAAATGGACTGCGACAAACTGTAAAGTACCTCCTGCATCTAATGGTGGCAGTGGTTCCTCGACTCTGAAACTGTAGTCCTATGGGAATCTGGGACCCAGAATTGCCAGATGTCCTGATTTTTTTAGAAAGAGAAGCCAGAGATGCAGATGTTTATGCAGTATTAAATTATGTGATTTAAAGAGTCCTGGTGGTGCAGTGTTTAAACACTTGGTTACTAACTGAAAGGTCAGCAGCTCAAACCCAATGGCCACTCAGCAGGAGAAAGATATGGCAGTCTATGTCTATAAAGGTTTACAGTCTTGGAAACCCTATGAGTCAATTCTACTCTGTCCTGTGGAGTCTATAGTGTTGTTATGAGTCAGAAGATTTGACAGCAATGTTGTTTGTTTTTCTCCCCCAATTGAATGATTTTAAACATTGTGGGAGCAGACAAAACACATCTGTGGGATGGCTGCAGCTCATTGTTTTGTTGTTATCAGACCTAGACTGAAATACAAAGGAATCTGTAAATCCTGCTGGTGACACTAGCTCTGTTTGTCCACAGGATGAAGACTGTGCACAGGAAACAGGCAGAAAAAGGTAGAAACCAGCCTCTGCTCTAAGTCTTCTGAAGAAGAGGCTTTTCAGCATCATTCCTCTCCTGGCCGCCTCTTTAGCAGGTGTGTTGATGAGCTCAAAGCAGAACTTCTATAGACATGGAACTGGTTCCAGTGTATGCAGAGGAAGCAGTTTGTGAGGTCAATAACAGCTGTGATGGCTGGTGGGAAGAACTGAACACTGCTCATCTATAATCTGTAAACTCATCATTTGCCTCCAGTAATATGCCAGGGAGGAAGATAAGCTAACCTAAGGGAGAGATAGGCCAGACTCCCTCTTGAGTCCACTTTGAAGAGGTATCAATCAATTGGCATTTTTATGTGCCAGTTTCTGTACTACCTGCTATAAAGAATACAATACAAATAAAATATAATGCACAGTCTGGTTAAACACTGTGAAAATGTTAATTCTACCCAGAGTAATCTGCAAATACAATGCACTCTTGATCCAAATACCAACAGCATTCTTTAACAAGGTGGAAAAACTAATCATGAACTTTATATGGAAAGGAAAGAGGCCCTGGATAAGTAAAACATTACTGAAGAAGAACAAAGCAGGCGGCCTTGCACTACCTGAACTCAGAAACTACTATACAGCTATGGTAGTCAAAGAAGCCTGGTACTGGCCTTTTTACGAACACAATTTACCAACAGAACAAAATCAAGAACCCAGATGTAAATTCATCCACCGACAGTCACCTGATCTTTGACAAAGGCCCAAAGTCCATCAGATGGAGAAAAGACAGTCTTTTTAACAAATGGTGCTGGCAAAACTGGATGTCCATCTATAAAAAAAAAATGAAACAGGAACCATACCTCACATCATACCCCAAAACTCATTCAAAATGGTCAAAGACCTAAATATAAAACCAAAAACTATAAAAATGGTGGGAGAAAACCTAAGGCTAGCACTAGGGATCATAATGTAGGATACAAGCCGTAACTAACAATATACAAACACTAAAGGTAAGCTAGGTAACTGGGATCTTCTAAAAGTAAAATTCTTATGTTCATCAAAAGAGTAAAAAGAGAAGCTACAGACTGAGAAAAAAATTTTGACTCTGACATAGCTGATAAAGGTCTAACCTCTAAAGTTTGTAGGAAAATCCAGTACCACAGCAACAAAAAGACAATCCAATGAAAAAATGGGCAAAGGATATGAGCAGACACTTCATCAGAGAAGACATTCAGACAGCTAACAGACACATGAGGAAATGCTCTTAATCACTAGCCATTAGAGAAATGCAAATCAAAACCATAACGAGATACCGTCTCACCCCAGCATTACTGGCCCACATCGGAAAAACAGGAGATAAATGCTGGACACGCTGCAGGGATATCAAAACTCTTCTGCACTGCTGGGGAATTAAAAATGACACAACCACTATGGAAAATGATAAAAAGCTAGATATAGAAATACCATATGATCTAGCAATCCCACTCCTAGGGATATATCCTAGAGAAGAGCCATCATGCAAATAGACATATACACACCCATATTCATTGTATAGTAGCAAAAAGACGGAAATAACCTAAATGCCCATCAACAGATGAATGAATAAACAAACGATGGTATATACATACAATGGATTACTACCCAGTGATGAAGAACAATGATGAATCTGGGACACAACCTCACAACATGGATGAATCTGGATGGCATTATGCTGAGTGAAATAAGTCAATCACAAAAGAAGACCACTATATGAGTGGTAGTATATGACTATACTATATGAGACCACTATTATAAAAACCCAGGGAGGAAAAGATTGGGGAGGGAGAAATACTAAATGCAGAATAGATACATAGTAACTTTGGTGGGTGGTAAGATAGTACACAACCCAGGATATCAGCCCAACTTCACTAAGGCAAAGTCATAGAAGCTTCACAGACATTTCCAGACTCCTTGAAGGACGATGTTACTGGCTGAGGTTTGGGTACCATGGTCTTGGGGGACATCTAGCTCAACTGGCATAACATAGTTTATAAAGAAAATGTCTTACATCTGACTGTGGTAACGCCTGGGATCTTAAAAGCATGTGGAGGGCAAAGGAGAATGAAGAAAACCAAAGACAAAAGTTTGGTCCAAAGGATTAATAGATAACAATTACCACAACATCTACGAGACCGAGCCCAGAACAACCAGACAGTGCCTGGCTACCATTTATGGGCTGCTCTGACAGGGATCACAATAGAAGGTCACACACAGAGTAGGAGACAACTGTAGAACAAAATTCAAATTCACACACACACACACAAAACAAACAGAAAAGGACCAGACTCCTGATCTGATAGAAACTGGAGAAACCCCAAGAGTATGGCCCCTGGACACACTTTTAACACAGTTCTGAAGTCACTCCCAAAGCTCCACCTTCAGACAAAGAGCAGGCAGGTCTCCAGGGCAAGTAATGACACACATGAGAAGCTTGCTTCCTAGTTCAATCACATATGGAACTAAATGGACATACCAGGCACAAAGCAAAGACGAGAAGGCAGGTACAGACAAGAAAACAGGGCAAAACAAAACCCAAGGTGGAGAAGGGCAGAGGGAAGAGGCATCACAGAGTCATCAGTCAACGTCATAAAACAGTTTGCACGTTGTTTAATGAAAAACTAATTTGTGCTGTGGACTTTTCACCTAAAGCACACACACACACATACACACAATATAGATACAGTGCCTAAAGCACACACACACATACACACAATATACATACAGTGAAAGTCTGTACCGGAAAGGGATGCTCAGTAGAGTGGGAGAAAGGAAACACAGACACATCTTTTGACACTATGAAGAGGATGCTGAACCTGTGTAACACCCGGGTAAGCAGGTATTACTCTGAACACGCTCCTACAAGTCAACACAGCAGCCAAGACATGAGGAAGGTGTTTAGGAAATGCTTGCAGAAAGCAGGCGCGGTGCCCTGTGACTGCTACCACACAGCCGAGACGGGGAGGGCACCAGAGTGGCGGGTGCACGGGACCTTCCAGGGAGTTCCCTCAGCGGCGAGGGTCGCTCTGCCTGGACAGTGGCACGCCCTGTGGACTCCATGCATCGCTGGAGCCCTTCCAAAACTCCAGGGCCCTGACAGCAGGCATCATTTCCTAGGGATGCCTACTGTGGACGAGGTTTCTTGAGCAGCGCCCCTGCTGTCCTGACATTCCCTACAGCCCCGCGGGGCAGCGCCTTCAGATGTGAGGACAGCCCCACCTCTCCTTTGGCTGAGCAGAGAGAGTCCACGCAGCCCCGTGTTTATTCTGACCATCGCCACAAGGGGTCGCTTCCCCCTACCAGAGTACTGGGAGAAGCCAGGAGACCTGGCAATCGACAGGCGCGATACCTGGACTGCAAGAGGGATAGGAAATCTATCGGTTCAGCCTTTGAAAGGTAGCTACGGTCCTCTGGGGAGGTGGGAGAATGGTCCTCTGCACACACAGTAGGGTCTGTTTACCCAGGCTAAGGAGGCTTTTAGGATGTATTTGACGGTAAACTCAAGAGTTTCACCTGAAATCTTTTAATGAAAGTGAAGGTTTTATTAATTTTTATTTTGGGGAGCTTGGGGTCAGGGTAGGAGCTGGTTTATACTTAGGATTATCATCAGAAATATACATATATATATATTTATGCATATGTACGTGTATTTCACATAGATTCTCTCCAGAAAGGTAGTTACACAAGCATTTAAAAAGATTTTTAAAACTGTGGGGTGTACAGTGGCATTGTGTTTTACAGCACTGCCCTGAATGTAACTCTTCGCAGTTTAACAGTCTGAGGAATCTGTTTCATCATGCCACCGAAGTGTAGCCCAAATGCCCTATCAGCCCTCCCTTTTTTTTCAAAGCAGTCTTTGTAGAAAATCCCAGTTCACATACATTAATATTATTTAATGGAATGTGGAATACTGTGGGTAAGCTCAAAGGAGCTGAGGAAGACAAACCTCCATGCTCCAGCAGCCTCTCTCCTGCTTCCCTTTGTGCAGGGTCAGGGGCTCTGGGTGGGGGGTATACATGTGTGGGGCTAGGGATTGCTTATGTAGCACTGAAGACACAAGGCTCTTAGAGCACCCATAAAAGCCAACCACAATAATCAAAATATACATAAAACTTCAATAACTTAACAACAGTTAATCACAAAATGGGCAAAGGACTTGAATAGACATCTCACTCAAGAAGAAATTCAAATGGCCACCAAATACATGAAAAGATAGTCAGCATCATCAGCAATCAAAAAGATGCAAATCAAACCCACAGTGAGACAGACACCATTTCACTCCCACTAGGATGGCTAAGCTTTAGAAAACCAAAACCAAAACAACACACAAACTAGAAAATAACCAATGTTGACAAGGATATAGGGAAACTGGGAATGCAAAATAATACAACCATTGTGGAAAACAGTGTAGTCATTCTTCAAAAAACTAAAACTAGAACTACCATACCTAAGTGCTGTTGAGGAGATTCCAGGTCATGGCAACCCTATAGGACAGAGCAGAACTGCTGCATAGAGTTTCCAAGGAGTGCTTGGTGGATTTGAACTGCTGGCCTTTTGGTTAGCAGATGTAACCACTATGCCAAGAGGGTTTCCAGAACTACCATATGACCCAACAATTCCACTGTTAGGTATATATCCAAAAGACTTGAAAGCAGGAACCTAAGGAACCAATATTCACTTAAGAACTACTCACAATAGCCAAAAGGTAGAAACAAACTGAATACCCATCAGCAGATGAACAAACAAAGTGTGGTACATACATATAATAGATACTGCTCAGCTAGTAAGGGAAATGAAGTCTTGATACATACTACAATATAGATGGAGCTAGAAGACATTAAGCTGAGTGAAATAAGTCAATCACAAAAGGACAAATAATTATATGACTTCATTTATATAAAAAGAGAAGAAAAGGCAGATCTATACAGAACAAAGTTGATTAGTGGTTACCATGGGCAGGAGGGACATGAAAAGTGAGTTAATGGTGATGGAAATATCACACTGATTATGCTTAAGTTGCACAGCCAGTTGCTATAATTGCTATTAAGCAGTTGTACACCTATAAAAAGTTCAGTTGGCAAAATTTTGTGGCAGATATATCTCCCCTCCCCCAAAAAAGTAGCTTCTGAGGCTGCTTAAGTACAACCTCATGGGATTTGGTTTCTTAATTTGGAGGTTTCATGGGACTTTCCAGTTAACTGGCCTAATAACATGTTTAGTGCTTCTGTTCTACCTCCTACTGCAGCGCACAGTACCTAGGGTTTTAAAAGCTTGCAAGTGGCCATCCAAAGTACAACAACAGTTGGCCTCTATTTGCCTGGAACCACAGAGGAAGGAGTGTCAGCAATAAGGAATGCCAAGAATAGGAGGAGGATATGGGACGTGTGGCTCATTACCTTCATGAACAACTTTCTCCTTTGCCATAAGACCCGAAAGAACTGGATGGTGCCTGACAACTATTATTGAATATTTTGATCAAAGAGTCCACAGAAAACTACTGATCAAAAGGGGGAAAATGTAGAACAGAATTGAATATTTTCATAAACTTCAGACTTCTTGGAGTCATGAAGGTTAGGTGAACCCTTGAAGCTATTGCCCTGAGATAATCCTTAAACTTTAAGTCAAAAGCACCCTTAGAAGTATTAAAACCAAACAATGTTTAGCTTAACTAGTGTCATGGATTGAATGTGTTCCCTAAAAAATCTGTAACAATTTGGCTGTGCCATAATTACCGGTATTGTGTGATGTTCCTCCATGTTGGAATTCGTGCCTCTATGATGTTAATGAGGATGAATGGCCGGCAGTTGTGTTGGTAGAGAAAGATTCAATGTGTAAGTCTGGTTAAGTCTGTTTTGTGCCTTGAGGAGGTCTCTTGAGCTATAAACGGAAAAATCTGGCAGAGAGATTTGGGAACCTCACACCATCAAGAAAGCAGCACCAGGAGTAGAATGCATCCTTCAGACCTGAGGTTCCTGTGCCAAGATGCTCCCTGAACAAAGACTGATACAACACAAGGACTTTGGACTTGGAAACTACCAGACTGTGTAGGAATAAACTTTCCTTTGTTAAAGCCATCCACTCATGGTATTTCTGTTAGAGCAGCACAAGGCTGAATAAAATAACTAGTGCAAGTTACAGTAACCTTGCCAAGCCAAGTGCCATCGAGTCAGATCCGACGCATGGAGACCTTGAGGGGCAGTAAATTTATGTTAATGGGGGAGGAACACCTCAGGAAATAAGGGTGAGAATGGCTACACAACTCCAACATAATGTCATGAAACACAGAAACCGCCCAATTGATGTCTGCTGTGTATATTCTCAACAACAAAAATTTTTAAAATTATATAATAATAATAATAATAAAAACAGTTGCCATCAAATTGATTCTGATTCATGGCAACCCCACATGTATCAGCGTACAACTGTGCTCCACAGGGTTTCTGATGGCTGATTTTTCGGAAGTAGGTCTTCAAGGCCTTCGTTCCAGGGTGCTTCTGAGTGGCTTTGAATCTGCAGACTTTGGGTTGACAGCAGGTGTGTTAACTATTTGTACCACCCAGGGAGACTCAGGACACTCAGAGCACTTCAGAATGAGGGCCAACCGTGTGCCATTCCGTCACTGACCCAGGAGCCACTTGTCACACTGCCACACACTCATGGCAGCATTTGCCACGGTTTTCACTGCCTTACTCAGCTTCTCTCTCTCTCTCTCTTTTATTTTTTCTGCTATTTCTTACCTGTTTTCCTTTTCCCTTCTTCTATTTTGTGATTTTTCTTCTCTGTCCCTTCATTTATCTTAGTGAAGGTCAGAGCTCTCTAAGGCCAGCCCCTCTGCTTTCTCTACCATTGGTTGCTCTCTTGCTTTTAAGCGGAGACCCTTCTTCTTGAAGAGTGAGCCCGTAGGGCTTGGGACTGATTTCTGAAAATGGCACATTTCAGAGTTAGGAGGGCTGGAAGCATTGCTCTGTGTCATTCAACAATCTACTGGAGCAGAACACACAGCACAGAGCTTACACGCTCACATCGTGGGAACAGCCATAGAGTTCTAGCCCACCGGGCATCACGCACCTGAGCTCTGTCTTGTGAATCTCAGCAATCTTCCTTTCCAGCTTCTCTGAATGTTTAGGGAAAAACTGGAACTTGGAGCTGTAGCCTTCCGGGTGTTTTCCTGGATCATAATCCCCAATCTCCGCTTTAAGAAGGAAGACAGAATAATTGTGGAGACAGGTAAATTCTCACCGGCAAAACAACCAAGAGAGTAACGCACAGCCCAAAAGCCCAAGCATGAATCAGATTCATAAAGAGCAATGGATCCTGAGCCTCACTGTGGGCTGAAAGAGGGCACAGGGCAGGAAGGCAGGCGCCTCAAGCGTGTGCCACCTTTGTTCTCCCCCTAGATGTATGCGCTGGATGACATTCAAGTTTAAACAGAGAGATGGCAGTGTTAACACTGTGCTCTAAGATCACCGCTAATAAATTTGCAGTGAAAGAACAGAAATCTATAACATACTCCTCATCCATTCAGTTACAAGAAAAGGGCCTGGGAGCCCTGCTCTTTGTGGCAACACAGGAAACCGTGAGTTCCATCAGGAAGACAGAAGCTCTTGGGCCTGAGCCAGAGCAGTAGTCTTAATTTTGTTTTTGAGGAGTTAGCAGCAGATTGATGCATGAGCTATGAGCCAAACTCAGAACTCAACTCTCAGTCCAAATCGAATCAAATGCATGAATCTGAATAAACAAACATTCACTGAGGGCTGACCAAGTGCCAGCTCCTTCAAGAGAACTTAGAAGACTGGCTGTAACCAGTGAGTGTCACAAATTTCAGAGGCACTGAATTTTAAGGCTGACTTTTCAATTTTCTGCCAGGTGTGGCTTTCTCCTCTGGCCACTCACCAGTAAGAGTCCAACTCAACTATTCCCCAAGCTCCAACCCATGGTGCTCTCCACAAAGCATTCTGGGTCAGAATCCAGCATTCTCCACGTGAAGCACTTGGAGGGAGCATGGTGGGTGTAAGAGGAAGAGTTGGTCCTATCTGCTTTGAGGTTGCCCTCTTTCTCTTACTGTGAGAGCCATACCAGTTCAGATGAGAAGTTGTGAGAGAAAAGTACATACCAAGAGGGAAACTGACCTTTCTCTCCTAGTTGAATATTATACTTATGGCTTGTGCTCTTTCACTACAAATATTCATAGTGTCTCCCAAATTACTTGGGAATTTCTATCGTTTAGCAAGAGCAAAAGGTTTCCCTGAGCCTGGAGTCTAGAGTGACCTTAAGCCACAGAGTTATTTACGATGATTTTACTTAGAAAACCTTGAGTAGAAAATATCAATGTACTATCAAGGACTTCTCTAAATGAAAAAAAGTGAAACAAAATTTTAATACCATTGTCAAGGTAAAATTGGAGGAAAAGAGTGGAATTTAAAATTTTACTTGGCACTCGGCTTCGGCTACATTGGGTTAGGCTTTCTCTTTAAAGATGCAAGAGGCATCTCTGAATCCCTTAGAGTAAGTTCCTTCTAGATACTTCCTGTTTAGGGTTTTCTTTTTTCTTTTTAAAAACAGGGGTCTCAGAAGTCAAGGTTACAATGGACTGGCCTTACATTTTGTAACACAGCTGTGATATTTCTCTTGCCAGGAGGGCTTGAGTTTCTTACTAGCTCAAGCTTTCTAGTCTTTCTTTACAAAACAGCTTCTGGGAGTTCACAGGTTTCCAGTTAAGTCCAGAGTGTTTGATGTAAATGTCATCATTTTAGTATTATGGCCCCAACTGACCCAGCAGTAATGACAGTTTCAAGTTTGGGGACTAAGAGAAATCTAAGAGGTAACATTGAAATAAATGTCTTGCACTTCAGGAAGGGGGAGGGGTCACTTGTGAAGACTGTGTATCAAGCTTCTCCCACTGTTTTGCAAAAATGCCAGTGTGGTCATCAGCTGGAGAGAGCCCCAGCTCTTAGTAATTAGGATTTCAGGAAATAAGCTTGTTACTTGGAAATATTTTCAACTTTGAGAACTCTGTGCTAAAAAGGTCCCTGAAACAGATACCAGATGCTTCACATCTTAGAGATTTGCAAGAGATGGTAGGCAAAGATTCAGATAATTCTCCAGAGTCTCAGTAACCTTATCAACTAAGGGTGAAGGGCAAACCTCCCCTACCCTCAAAGAGTCAGAATGACTAGTAGCAAGGCCTTAAATACGGGTTAGAGTGTTGAGAGCTTTCCGGCTCTAAGGAGTCTGGGCAAAATCTTCCAGCGTGGACTCTGCCTTGGGTTAGATGCAGTCTGTATCCAAGAAGTAGTCATCTGTGGTAACTGAAATAATGTAATCAGCACTTAGCATGAAAAGCAAATTTATCCTGTCAAAAACCATTACCTTGAAGGATATATGCTGCTAACAAGGCAGCATCTGATGTTTTACAAAGGAGGCGGCCATGGTAGAGGTCCCTTTTGATCTGTAGGAAGACCAAATACCTGGAGAGGAAACAGAATGAACTATAAAGGATGTCTTTCACTGCTTTAAAGACATAAATATGTAATACAGGCCTATCAAAATCTTTGTCAAGACACTTTAACTACGTTAAAAAAAAATCTCAAAACATACCCTAGAACAAACATGTTTTCTATTTCCCTGGAGAGTCTTTGATATGCTTTGCTCTGAACTGATTTGAAGTTCAATTCAAAACAACCTGCCAGTTTCCTTCGGTAGCTCAAAACAGAAACAGCATTTCCCAGTAAAGACACTATCCCTCAGCTCTGGGCTGTGAAAGGAGCCAGCCCCTGTCAATCCACAGCCAGACATCAGAAAGGGGCAGTCTGGGCTATCTCTCTACCCTAGACTTCTGTTCCTCCAGAAGAAGTGGAATGGCGGGTGAAGGAACTAACCCAGCCTCAGTTTGCCACATGAGTCTCTCCATATGGATAAACAGCCTTCAGTTATTTGGCAGTGGTCAGCAGACCTCTCAGAATTCGAATAACACATAAGAAGAGCTACTGGTAAAGGAATCACAAACATTAACAGAAACCTGTGGCCATCTCTTCCAATACAGAAAGCTTTCATCTCAGGTGGAAGCAGGATATTAATAGTCAAGAGTAGCTGATATGTATTGAACACTTAACAACTGCTACTCTAGGTGTCAGGGGTTTTATAGGTAGAACCTTGTTTAATTCTCACATGACAGTTTGAGACAATTTGAGACAGCTTGAGACAGCTTGAGATCCCCAAACCTGCTGCCATCGAGTCACTTCTGACTTGGGTAGTTCTCATCTGCCCTGTAGGGTTTCCAAGGCTACAAATCTTTATGGAAGCACCCTGCTACATATTTCTTCTACGGCTGGTGGGTACAAACTGCTGACCTTCCAGGGGGCAGCCAAGGACACTTTGCACAGGTACTGTTAATACCTCCAGCTTTTAATGAGGTTTAAATGATTTTTATCATGGACATACAACTAGTAAGTAGAAGAGTCATGATTCCAATTCAAGATTGGTAGACTCTCGAGCTTAGCTTTTAATCACTATGCTATGGCAGAAGCCATGCCAGTAATATTTCAAATACCAGCAAAGTCGCCATGGCAGACAGGTTTCAAAGGAGCTTCCAGCCTGAGGCAGTGTAGGAAGAAAGGCCTGGTGATATACTTCTGAAAACTGGCCAGTGAAAAGTGTCTGGGTCACAACAGAACACTGTCCTGCATAGTCCTGGAAGATGAGCTCTCTAGGCTGGAAGATTCTGGAAATACACAGTGCTTGTAACAATGTATTTAAGCATACCAATGACTGGAAAGATGGAAGGAAGACCAAGCAGGGCTGAGCAACATTTCATTCTATTGTACATGGGGTCATCATGAATTGGACTCAATGTGACAGCAACAACAATATACTGCCTGTCACGGATTGTGTGTAGCCATTTGGCTAGGCCATTATTCCAAGTATTGTTTGATATTCCTATATGAGGATGCTGTAAATCCTGTTTCTATGACGTTAATGAGGGTGGATGGGTGGTAGTTGTGTTAGTTAGGCAGGACTTAATCTATAACAGTGTATTGTATCTTGAGGCAATTTCTTGGGATATAAAGGAAAGGAAAGCAAGCAGAGAGTTCCAGACCTCATACCACCAGGAAAGAAGCTGTACAGAGAGCAGAGTGCACCCTTTGGACCCAGGGTACCTATGCCTCAGAAGCTCCCGGTGCAGGGGAAGATTGATGACAAGGATCTTCCTCCAGAACCAACACAGAAAGCCTTTCCCTGAAGCTGATGCCTTGAATTTGGACTTATAGCCTACTGGACTGTGACAGAATAAAATTTCTCTTTGTTAAAGCCATCCACTTGTGGTAATTCTGTTACAGCAGCACTAGATGACTAGGATATTGCTTTTCTTACACTGTAATTGCTTCCTAGTTTCACCTGAAAACAAATAAAACCTGTTGCTGTTTAATAGATTCCAACTCATAGTGACCCTGTAGGACAGAATAGAACTGCCCAACAGGGTTCCCAAGGTTATAATCTTTATGGAAACAGGCTGCCACATTTTTCTCCCATGGAATGACTGGTGGGTTTGAACTGCTGACCTTTCAGTTAACAGTTGAGTATTCAACCACTGTGCAGTGGAATGGAATTGTTGACTTTCCATTTTTAAATATCTTTACAAGGAGTAGGACTTCTGGTGTTCATGACCTAACAGGTGCCCTAAAAACAACAAAAGCTAGGAGCATCAAACTCTCGAGTGAGTCAGTTACCATACTGTCTCCTTGGCCAGGGAGGATCTGTGGTGCTTTAATTCTTTAATACTTCTGTTTTTTAAAAAAGTATAGCTTAATTTCTTTGAGTTTGAAATGGACTTAGAGGCTTGCTTCTGACAAATAAAGCAGAAGAGATAGTGTCTGCCTTTTAAAACTAGGTCATAAAGAGGTCAACTCTTCAGTCAGGAATGGACTGGACTGGGGGACACAAAGTGACCATATGGTGTGTGTACTTTATCGTTCTGTGCATCTATAGGATGCTGTCCTACTGGCCTGAGAGGTTGGAGAGGAGGGGACAGAAGATTGTTACGAGGATATGAAACACATAGAATGAAAAGAAGGAATGTGCTGTCACTAGGCAAGGAGAGCAGAAGGAGATGCAGATAGCCAGGCATGCAGATTTAATATGGATTGTATACTTTCACTTAATTACAACAATAATAATGATAGTAATAAAAAACCTAGATCTTAAAGGCATTGCAGCCTTCTATTCTGTCTCTCATATCACTCACTCTGTGAAGACACTCTAGCCAAGCCACACTCTAGAGGCCCTATAAAGAGGTCCATGTGGCAAGGAACTAAAGCTTTTTGTCACCGTCCAGCAAGAAACTGAAGCGTTCTGCCGAGTCATGAGTGGCCTGGCAGTGGTTCCTCAGCCCCAGTCAAGCCTTCAGATAAACTGTAGTCCTGGCCAGCCTCATGACCACAGCCTCTCAAGAAACTGTAAGCCAAAGACACCCAGCTAAACTGCTCCTAAATTCCTGACCAGAGAAACAGTGAGATAAAAAAAAGGTTGTTATTTTAAGTTTTGGGATAATTGATTATGCAGCAATAGATTAACTACAGTATTCTCAGGAAAGTAATATAGTAAAATTCTCTTAAATGTTTCAGTTTAAACCAAAAAGAAATTAGGGTCCCAGAAGAAGTGATGGTTTCCATTGCTTTAGATTTCAGGCTGAAGGGTAAAACAGAAAATTCCATGTTCACTTGATCATGTGAAAACGCCCAAGAGAAAGAGGACCATTGATGCGTATAACTTCTAAAAGGGGGAGGAGTGTGAGACTAGCAGTGACCTTGAGAGCCTTAGGACTGGTGACTCGAGTAATTAGCATGAGAAATGAAGGAGCAATCAGAGCTTCTTAAAGCCTTACAATTCAAAGCATGGCTACAAATCAGGAGCATCACCATCGCCTGGGAAGTTGTTGGAAATGCAAAATATTATGCACACCCTAGATCTACTGGAAACCCTGGTGGTATAGTGGTTAAGCACTAACCAAAAGTCTGGTGGTTGGAATCCACCAGATGCTCCTTGGAAACTCTATGGGGCAATTCTACTCTGTCCTATGGGGTCACTATGCATCAGACTTGACAGTGATGGGTTTGGTTTTTTGGTCCTAGATCTACTAGATTGTAATTTGCCTTTTAAGAACATTGTCATGGATTAAATTGTGTGCCCCCCAAAATAGGTATAGCCATGTGATCATGATTCCCTATATTTTATGATTGTCCTCCATTTTGTGAGTTTACCGTGCTGTATGTTAAAGGATTAGGGTGAGACTGTAAATCCTTTCAGAAGATCACCTCCCTGCTCCTCTGTAAAGGGGGTTTTCCTGAAGTGTGGCTTGCCCCCTTGTATCCTACAAGAGATAAAAGGAAAGGGAACCAAGTAGAGAGTTGGGAACCTCACTCCGTGAAGCAAGCAGCACTGCGAGAAGAGTGTGTCCTTCAAACCTGAGGTTCCTGAGTCAAGAAGCTCTCTGGACAAAGACTGATGCAATATTAGACTTTCCTCCAGAGCCAACAAGGGGAAAAGCCTTCCCCTGGAGCGGACATCCTGAATTTGGGCTTGTAGCCTACCAGACTGTGTATGAATAAATCTTCCTTTGTTAAAGCCATCTACTATGTGGTATTTCTGTTAGAGCAGCACTAGCTGACTAAAACAAACATCTTCAAGTAATTTGTATATAGATTAAAGTTTAAGAGGTAGTAAGAAAATTTGAAAGCATTCTTCTAACTACATCAGGGTAGACTGTCCTCATACCAAAGAGAAGGTGAGTATTGTAGTCTGGAATTTAATAAGACATTCTCATCCTCCCTTCCCCTCACTCTGTGCCAGTGTTTACCAAGAAAAATGGAAGAAAGGTATCATGAAGACTGAATAATTCAGATTGATTTACCAAATCAAGCTTGTCTTCACTCTGCTGCCACAAAGTGTGTGTGTGTGAGAGAAAGAGCGAGAGAGTGAGCGAGTGAAGAGAGAGAGCGTGCACTTCTCTGCTTCCTCCTGTTCTAACTTCTGCCTTCTACAGTCTTTGGCAGGGTGTGGATGTAGACTGTTGGCTCCTTACTGTGTTCACACGTCACTCATTCCACACCTCTCTACTGTCAGTGCCCAAAATTCAGGGGCAGTATCCACTGGGTTAGCAGACATACTCCAGTGTGATGCCAGAGACTTGGCAGTAATTCTCAGTTGACAGATATTGAGAGGACTGTTCTGCGGGGAGGCAAGTCAGACTCTTTAGGGAAGACTCCTGTGATTTGAAAGGCTTTTTTTCCGATCCCGCTCAAGGGTACCTGTTCCTCATCATACTAAGAACCACTGTTGTGATGAGGCATCATGACTGTGGGCACATGGTGGGTGCCTCAGGTGAGCAAGAATAGAAACAGGGCTGTCCACTGCTGGGTGGAGTTCTGTTGGACTTCTGGTGGCCAGTGAGCAGTCTCCAGTAATGCTATAACAATTGGAGTAGGGTTGGTGATGAAGAGCAAGTCAATATTCTAAAGAAACAGACCACAGTCTTTGAAGGACAAGAAGAGATGAGCTCACGAAAGAATCAACTGACAGCTCCATGGGAGAAAGCTGCACTAAGCTTCCGCCTTCTTTTTTTCTGCCAAAGCACTTTCCCTTATGCTTTGTGTTTGTTGTTTGAGAAGGAAACCAGTGACTCAGTGTTGTCATGAAGAGTATCCCACATGACTCATAGCACCCTTAGACCCATCCCCAAGACACCCTGACATGTCTTCCCCCACCATATGTAGGCCAAAGGAAGATTATCTTGTTGACCAAGGCATCTGCCACTAGGGCCATTATGCACCATCTACTGAAGTCACCCAGCCTAGCTGGTTCCTGATGAGCAGACTAGTTGAGTTACCCAACCTTAGCACCTCAGAACAGAAAAGGTGTTCAGAGTCATACAGCCTGTTGTACTGCAGGTACGTGAGGCCTGGAATATTGATGCATGATTCAGCAGACTCAGCAACAGAGGCGCAGTAGGTGTGATCATACTAGTTTTACTGAAGTAATGGTGGTGGATAGGTATAGCATTTGGGGCTTTGCTGCCTCGTGGCACTGTGGTCTTATATACAGATATACACAAAGGTGACTAGCAACCAGACACATGAGCTGTCAAGGCCAGGTATGTTATATAGCAGGGTATGTCACATTGCTGAATCACTTTCACTTAGAAGGCCTGTACTGGCCAGAAGGCCTATGCAAGACAACCTTCTGGGTTATCCCTACACAGCCCAATTCCCTCATTTCATAGCTGACGAAACACACATCCAGAGATGTAGAGTAACTTGTCTGAGATAACTTGACAGCTTTATACCCCCATGTTAGGCATCAGGGTGGAGACAGAAGGGTCCTAAACTAAGTCAGGAGAACTCTTTGTTGCCAAAGAAAGATTCTAGTTGGAATCAAATAAGAATGATCTGGGATTTGAACCAGGTCTTTCTGATTTCCTAACTCAGCATTCAGCAAACTACAGCCTGCTGCCATGGTTTCCAATAAAATTCTACTGAAACACAGTCCATGCTCCTTTATGCTCAACTGCTGCTTTCACACAACAATGGCAGAAATTTGTAACACGCCCTGTAGCCCATGAAGCCTAAAATACTTACTATCTTTGCAGAAAAAGTTTGCTAATCTATCTTAGTCTAAGCTTTTCACCTTTACATGAGGCTCAATTGGTGTTCACTGAACGAACATACGAGTTTACTGCTCCATTCATTCGGGTATATATATTCCTTCATTCTATTACCGTTTTTCAAGCACCAGCTCTGTCAGACAAATTTTGCTTCTTTGGAAGATAGGACCTCATTTGTACTCAGTTTCCTTGTGTTATTTGATCTTTCCAAAGAGTTCCTACACCTGCGGTTTCTGTTAAAAGCTAAATCTGCTGCCTAATCCCCAATTTCTCTGCCTTGTCTCTAGCCCAGACAAGAAAAGCTACTTGTTACTTTGAAAAATGACAAAAGATATTAATCAGGATTTGGCAACTAAATTTATCATCTGGGAAGAGTTCAAGAGGCCAACTGAAGCACAGCTCTTTACTCCCTACGTCTTCATCCTCCTCCTCTCAGCCTTGTTTCATGTGGATGGCTGCGATGGCAGCAAAAGTTAGGATGAATATTGCCAGAAAAAAACCACACTGACAGTTACATTAGTGTGGCAGCAAGATGGTGTGGTGGGCCCTAAGTCAGAAATAAATTATGGGTATCAGGTGAGGCTGGGGCAGGTACCCACTCTCTTAAAATTAGTAGAGTTTTAAATGAGGAGAAAAACCCTGCAAATCTCATGATCTTGCAAGAATGCTCCAGGGAAAGGGAGATACAAAGATTCTAGATCAGCCCAGGCACTCTATGGTCTAAATTCCTGAGAATTCCTAGCTTGGAAACTGCGTTCTAGAGAAGGCAGGCATGTGAGGTGGTGAGTAGGGGAACACAGTCCAGGACGATTAGCACAAACACATGCAGACAGAGACGAGCTCATCTGTTTGTCAGTGTCCCTAAAGCTTCCTGGCATGGCTTTCTCTTCCAGTCCTCAAAGGTTAGGGTTATGCAAGTAGAAGGGAGGTTAGCCCAGCTGGACTACACCAAAAGCTAAGAGGTTTCCAAAATACAACTCAACCTTTTTTTTTTTTGGTTATGATTGAGTGAGAATATACAATCCCATATAACTTTGCATACCTGCCAGTGAGTGGCTCCCACTGCTCTCCCTGCCTGGTGACAGCACACTCCTCCTCCTCTCCATTCTATACATGTCATATCCTCCTAACAATCTCCTATCTGCTTCTCTCCACCCTCTCCCCCGTGTCCAGTAAGAGGTCAGCTGGATGACATCCTATAGATGCATAGAACCATAAAGTGCACACATGATACGGTCACTCTGTGTCACCAAGTCCAATCCATTTCTTTCTGAAGAGTTGACCTCCATTATGATTTATGGACAGTGGCAGCATCAGGGCCAGGGGCCATGCTCCCAGTGGAACCCTGAGGCCCCTGGATCATCAATTGCAGTCTTTTAGTGGAGATCTCAGGGTGCACCCCTTTTTATTTTCATGTTGCCAGTGAGACTCAACTTCGTGAATCCCATCACAGCTATCACTGGTGGTGGCTGGGCACAACCCAACATTTTGAAGGACAAAGTAGCCAGGACAAGGGTCTGGAGACCATGGTTTCAGGGGACATCAAGGTCAGTTGGCATAACTTTTTTTTAAGAAAATGCTTTACATCCTATTTTGGTGAGTAGCATCTGGGGTCTTAAAAGCTAGTAAGCAGCCATCTAAGTAGCATCAGCTGGTCCAAATCTACCTGGAGCAGAGGAGAATGAAAGATATCAAAGGCATAAGAAAAATATGAGCCCAGGAGACAGAAGGAGCCATAGGATCTGGAGACTACTATAGAAGAAAAATAGGTGTGCAGAACCAGAGGTCTATTAAAAAAACCAGATTTGATGGTCCAATATCCTGGAGGGTCCCCTGAGGACATGGTCCCAGACTCTCTTTCAGCCCAGAGCTGAAACCAATACTGAAGCCAACTCTTCAGACCAAGATTGAACTTGACTATAAGACACAGAGTGATGCTGGCGAAGAGTGTGCTTCTTGACTGAAATATATGCACAAGGCTATCTCAGCAGCTCAGCAGAGTTGCGATGAAACAGTGAAGGGGAACAGGCATTGGCTGAATAGATATAGCAAATACAGGGTGTAAAGGAAAAGTGTGCTATCAGAGGATGGGGACAGCAGGTAGTGTTGCATAGCAGTGTATGTACGGGGTTTTGTATGGCTAATTGACTTGGATCATAAACTTTCACTTAAAGCACAATAAAATATATTTTTTAAAAATTAGTTGCTTGAACTGTAGGTAAAGAGAACAGAGGAGGAATGGAAATTATTCAAAATGTCTTTGCCACAGACAAGGGAGAAAATCCTACACCCTATGCAGAGATTTGGGGTTTACGGATCATGTAACTGGCCTGCCAGAAAACACATATGGTACCTTTGCTCAGTGCAAGGCTCACTGGGGCTAGATTAAGACATGTACCAAACCAAAACCAAACCCATTGCCATAAAGTCAATTCTGACTCACAGGGAACCTGTAGCAACTCTGTGGAGGACATGTACAGCCCAGTCCAATTGCCACTGAGTCAATTCCCACTCATGGAGACCTTACATGTATTAGAGTAGAACTGCATCACAGCGTTTTCAGTGGCTGATTTTTTGGAGGCAGATCAACAGGCCTTTCTTTTGAGGCACCTTTTGTCAGACTGGTACCACTAACTTTCGGTTAGAAGCAAAGTATGTTAACCATTTATACCCTCAGGGACTACCACTAAAACACATAGGACCCCAGTATGGTGGGTATTTCTCCCAACAACTCCATGAGGTAGATACTATTATCCCCACTTTATAATCAAGGAAACTGAAGGTCAGAGAGGTTAAATATCTCACCCAAGGTCACACAACCAAGAAGTTACAGAGGTATGATGTAAGCTTGCTTCTTGGTGAAAAGGGTCTGTACGCTATTATGCAGTGATTATGTAGTGATTATGTTATTATGTAGTGATATTTAACTTACAACAATGGATTGTTAGGGGCTCCTCCTAAGGGCCAGGACAACCATATGTTTTTGCCTTCAAACAAATCACAAAAACCGTGTGTCCTGGCATCGTCGCCGGCAGCTCTCTGGGTTGTGTTATACCAACCTCTTTCATCCCCACTATTAGTCCACTGAAGTGGGGTACAGCCATCCTGAAGGAGGGGGTCAGAATCAAGGTGCTAGGCTCTCAAAAAGATGTGTTGTTTTTGTCCTGATGTGTGGATAGAAGCTGTGGACTACTGGGTCTACCCTGGCACTAGCACCTCTTTGAATAGAGAAAGAAGTTCAGAGCTAAGGCAAATGCTGAAGGTTGTGAGCAGGGCAGACTAGTGGTTTGTCTAAATGCTTCTCTGTGTAGTCACATCATGTGCTTAAAGCTATTGCTGTTGTTGTTGTTGTTAGGAGCTGTCAAGTTGGTTCCAACTCACAGTGATTCTACATTCAAACAGAATGTAACATGGCCCTGTGCCATGCCCACAATCATTTCTATGCTTAAGCCCATCATTGCAGCCACTGTGTCAATCCATCTTGTTGAGAGTCTACCAAGCATGATGTCCTCCTCCAGGGGTTGATCCCATCTGACAGCATGTCCAAAGTATGTGATTATCTTTGCTTGCAAAAAGCACTCTGGTTGTACCTCTTCCAGAACAGATCTTTTTGTTCTTTTGGCAGTCCATGGTACATTCAATATTGTCCTCTAACACAGTTTCAAAGACATCAATTCTTCTGTCTTTCTTATTCATTGTCTAGCTTTTGCATGTGTACGATGCAATTGAAAATACCATGGCTTGGGTCAGGCACACCTTAGTCTTCAAGGGGACAGTTTTACTTTTCAATCCTTTAAAGAGGTCCGAGGTCCTTTGCAACAGATTTTCCCAGTGCAGTGCATCTTTTGATTTCTTAACTGCTGCTTCCATGAGCACTGACTGTGGAACCAAGTAAAATGAAATTCTTGACAACGTCAATCCTTTCTCTATTTATCACAATACTGCATACTGGTTCAGTTGTGGGAATTTTTGTTTTCTTGATGTTGAGGTGCAATCTATACTGAAGGCTGTGGTCCTTGATCTTCATCAGTAAGTGTTTCAAATCCTCTTCACTTCCAGCAAGCAGGGTTGTGTCATCTGCATAACACAGATTGTTAGTAAGTCTTCCTCCCAATTCTGATGCCTCATTCTTCTTCATAGAGTCCAACTTCTCGGATTACTTGCTCGGCATATAGATTTAAAAGGTCTGGTGAAAGGATACAAACCTGATGCACACTATTCCTGACTTTAAACCAGGCAGTGTTGTCATGGATTGAACTGTGTCTCCCAAAAAATATGTGTAGCCATTTGGCTGGGACATCATTCCCAGTATTTTGTGACTGTCTTCCATTTTGTGATTTTCCTATGGAAAAATTCTAATCTCTGCCTGTGACTAATAGAGAGGATGAATATGTCAAAAGAGTATTAGGGTGAGAATGCAACCTAAGGGATTTTCCTTGAAGTGTGGCTTTTAAAAATCTTTTCAGCCTACAAAAGATAAAAGGAAAGGAAAGCAAACAGAAAGTGGGAACCTCATACCATCCAGAAAGCAGCACCAGGAGTACAGCATGTCCTTTAGACCTGAGGTTCCTGCAACAACATGCTCCCTGACCAAACAAAGACTGATGTAGTACAAGGAACTTCCTCCAGAGAAGGCAAAGAGGGAAAGCCTTCCCCTGGAGTGGACACCCTGAATTCAGACTTGTATAAGATTGTATAAGAATAAACTTTTCTTTGCTAAAGTCATCCACTCATGGTATTTCTGTTAGAGTAGCACTAGCTAACTAAACCAAGTATCCCCTTGTTCTGTTCCCATGACTGTCTTTTGATTCATATACAGATTTATCATGAGAGCAATTAAATGTTCTGGAATTCCCATTCTCCACAACACTATCCGTAGTTTGTTATGAACCACACAGTTGAATGCCTTTGCACAGTCAATGAAACACAGGTAAACATCTTTCTGGTATTCTCTGCTCTCAGCCAAGATCCATCTGACATCAGCAATGATATCGCTGGTTCTATGTCCTCTTCTGAATCCATCTTGAATTTCTGGCAGTTCCCTGCAGAGCTGCAGTTGCTTATGAATGATCTTGAGCAAAATTTTAGTTTATATGTGATATTAATGATATTGTTTGATGATTTCTGCAGTTGGCTGGACACCTTTCTTGGGACTAGGCATAAATATGGATCTCTTCCAGTCAGTTGGCCAGGTAGCTGTCCTCCAAATTTCTGGACATAGATGAGTACTTCCAGTGCTGCACCTGTTTGTAAAATATCTCAGTTGACAATCCTTCATTTCCCAGAACTGTATTTTTGCCAATGCCTTTGGCTTCCTCCTTCAGTACCATCAATTCATGATTATATGCTACCTCCTGAAATGGTTGAATGTTGACCAGTTCTTTCTGTTATGATGACCCTGTATTCCTTCCATCTTCTTCTGATGCTTCCTGAGTCATTTAATATTTTCCCTGTAGAATTCTTCAGTATTGCAACTTGAGACGTGAACTTTTCCTTCAGTTCTTTCAGCCTGAGAAATGCAGAGCGTGTTCTTCCCTTTTGATTTTCTATCTCCATTATAATCCTTTACTTTGTCTTCTTGACTTGCCCTTTGAAATCTCCTTTGCCTTAGCTACTCAACATTCAAGAGCAAGTTTCAGAGTCTCTTCTGACATCCAGTTTGGTCTTTTCTTTCTTTCCTGTCTTCTTAATGACCTCTTGCCTTCTTCATGGATGATGTCTTTGGTATCATTCCACAACTTGTCTGGTCTTCAGTCATTGGTATTCAGTGCATCAAATCTGTTCTTGAGATGGCCTCTAAACTGAGGTGGGATATACATAAGGCCATACTTTGGCTCTTGTGAGCTTGTTCTAATGTTCTTCAGTTTCAATTTGATGTTGCATATGGAGCAGTTGATGGTCTGTGCCACAGCGAGCATCTGGTGTTGTTTTGACTGCTAATATTGAGCTTTTCCATCGTCTTTTTCCACAGATGTAGTCAATTTTATTCTTGTGTATTCCATCTGTCAAGGTCCATGGGTATAGCTGCTGTTTATGTTAATGAAAAAAGGTATTTGCAATGAAGAAGTCACTGATCTTGCAAAAATCTATCATGCATCTCTGGCACCATTTCTGTCACCAAGGCTGTATTTTCCAACTAACAATCCTTTGTTGTTTCCAGCTTTTGCATTCCAATCACTAGTAATTATCAGTGTACCCTGATTGCATGTTTGATCAATTCTGGACTGTAGAAGCTGGTTAAAAATCTTCAGTTTCTTCACCTTTGGCCTTAGTAGTTGGTGCTTAAATTTGAATAATAGTTGTATTAACTGGCCTTCCTCATCAGTGTATGGATATTATCCTATCAAGGACAGCATTGTACTTCAGGACAGATCTTGAAATGTTCTTTTTGATGATGAATGCAGCACCATTCCTCTTCAAGTTGGCACTCCCGGCATAGTAGACCATATGATTGTACAATTCAAAATGACTAATGATGGTCCAAATTTTAGCTCACTAATGCCTAGAATACTGATGTTTATGCCTCCCATTTCTTTTTTGACAATTTCCAATTTTCCTAGGTTCATACTTTGTACATTCCATGCTCTGACTATTAATGGATGTTTGCAGCTGTTTCTTCTCATTTTGAGTCATGCCACATCAGCAAATGAAGGTTTCAAAGGCTTTACTCCATCATGTCATTGAGGTCAACTCTACTTTGAGGAGGCAGCTCTTCCTCAGTTGTCTTTTGAGTGTCTCATTTTCTGGCACTGTATCTGACAATGTACCACTGCTATTCGTAAGGTTTTACTGGCTAATTTTTTTCAGAAGTAGACTGCCAGGTCCTTCTTCCTAGTCTGTCTTAGTCTAGAAGTTCAGCTGAAACCTGTCCACCATGGATGACCCTACTGGTATCTGAACACCAGTGGCATAGCTTCCAGCATCACAGCAACCCTCACACCTCCACAGTATGACAAACTAACAGATAAGCAGGGGAACTATAGGCTCCCTCATCAATATAAATGATCTGTAGAAATAAAATGGGAGCCACATCCCCTTTTAGGTTAAAGAGCAGAACCTGCAGTTTCTGTGCCCACTAAGGAACATGAAGTCTAGCCCTAACCACACACCTCACTGCCCTCTGTTTCAAAGCATGTGGGTACTTACTGCCCTGTATACTTGGAGGAAACACCTAACTTCCTCCAAAGGAGATTAACTTTAACCCCCACTGGGCCACAAGAAAAGGCCACTTTCCCTCCCTGTTTCACTTCTTTGCTCCCTTTGCAGTAATTCTTGTTTCTTGCCCTCTTCCTTTCCCATTTCCTCATTTTCCTTCTTGGAGAAATATTTGCTCCTTTGACTGGACATAAAGCTAGTAACATGCTCTTCAGAAACGGAAATAAAAATAATTCCATATTCTTTTATTCTTTCTTCCTCCTTGTTTTTCCTTCCTTCAGGAGCTAGAAGTAAATCTCAAAACTTTACAAGACAAATAGTCTATATGACCAGCAATGGCCAGCTTACTCTTGCCAAGGCTTTAGGGATAGGATTACAGCTGGCATGCTGTATCCACCTCAGCTATGGGATTCCCTGATGTCATCTCTTCACCCATATCCCTCTGCCAGGTAGCATCAAGATTTTAGATACATCAAAGTTAAAAACACCAGTTTTTAATTGGGAGTCATCTTGTAAAACAGAATTATCTTACAGTGATTCCATATGTGTCAGAGAAGAACTGAGCTCCATAGAGCTTTCTATGACTGAGTTTTTTCAGAAGCAGATTGCCATGCCTTTCTTTCAAGGGGTTTCTGGTGGACTCAAACCACCAACCTTTCAGTTAGGAGCTGAGAACATTAACTGCAACATGAGGGATTCCACACCAAAATTAGATCTTTCTCATATAAAAAGATGCTTTGATAATTACTGCTGACTGCAATGCAAAAGTTGAAAATGAAGAAGATGGAAAATATAGCCGTGGTGATGGAAATGATGCCACAGACTGCATCATAAGATTTGGAAGGTCAAAGATTTACTCACTGCAAGTAACACTGCAGCTACATATACTGAGACTACACATGTAGACTGTGCTAGATCTAACACATGGAAAGCAAATCAACTGCATTTGTGGAAAGAGATGATGGAGAAGGTGAAGATCATTAGCCAGAATAAGGACAGGGGATGATTGTGGCAAGGATCATCAATTGCTCATATGGAAGTTCAAGATGAAACTAAAGAAATTTAAACAAGTCCATGACAGCCTAATTATAACCTTGAGTGTGTCCCATCTGAATTTAGAGACCATCTCGAGAAAAGATTTGATGCCTTGAACACTAATGACCAAAGACCAGACGAGCTGCGGGATGCATCAAGGATATTATGCACGAAAAAAGCAAAAGGTCATGAAAAAGACCTTTTGGAAAGAAAAGAAACAACGAATGGATGCCAGAGAGTTTCTGAAACTTGCTCTTGAACATACAATAGCTGAAGTGAACTGAAGAAATGATGAAGCAGAAGATTTTGAAGAACAGCTCAAGAAGTACAAGTATTAGAATGAAATATGCAAAGACCTTGAGTTAGAAAACCAAAAAGGAAGAACATGCTCAGGATTTCTCAAGCTGAAAGAACTGGAAAAAAAAATCAAGCCTCAAGTTGCAATACCGAAGATTCTATGGGCAAAATATTGAATTATATATGAAGGAAGCATCACCTAAAGAAAATGGAAGGAATACACTGTATTCCAACAAGAATTGGTCAACATTCAGCCATGTCCGGAGGTAGCGTATGATCAAGAACCCACAGTCCTGAAGGAAGAAGTCCAAGCTTCACTGAAGGTAGTCAGTGAAAAACAAGGCTCCAGGAATTGATGGGACCCCAGCTGAGATGTTTCAACAAAAGGATGTAATGCTAGAAGAACTCACTCATCTCAGCCAAGAAATTTGGAAGACAGTTTCCTGGCCAACAGACTGAAAGATCCATATTCTTATCCATTCCAAAGGAAAGTGATATAACGGAATGTGAAAATTATTGAACGATATCATTGATGTCACACACAAATAAAATTATGCTAAAGATAAGTAAAAAATCAATAGGGAACTTCCAGAAATTGAAACTGGATTCAGGAGAGGATGTGGAACAAGAGATGTTAGATGGGTCTTGCCTGAAAATAAAAGAATATGGGAAAGACGTTTATCTGTGTTTTATTGACTATACAAAGGCATTCAGCTGTGTGGATCATGACAAATTATGGATAACATTGTGTAGAATAGGAATTCCAGAACATACTTATTTGTGCTCATGCTGAACCTGTACACTGACCAAGGGAAGGTCTTTTAATAGAACAAGGGGATACAGCATGGTTTAAAATTGGGAAAGGTATGTGTCAGGGCTGTATCCTTTCAGCATACCTATTCAATCTATATGGTGAGAAAATAATCTGAGAGACTGGATTATATTTAGAACAGGGCACTAGATTGGAGGAAGACTCATTAAACAACTTGCAACACGCAGATGACACAACAATTGATTTTGGTGGAAACAGCATGGGGGCACAGTCTGACCTCTTTTTTTTTTTTTTTTTACCAATCCTCCCTTTCACAACACTCTGCTGGGTTCAGTAATTCATTGCAATCACCACACAGAAATCACAGACAGAACTCATAATCAGACATTTATTAGGAAAGTAAAAGTTACAATTCAGGATCAGAAACAGCTGGGATAGTGTTTTTTTAATCAGCTCAGCCTCTTCTCAGCTATGCTTGCAGGCACACTTCTGCATGACCTTTCACCTCTGCCCAAAAGCACTCAGTTTTCTCTCTCATCAGGCTGGGAAGCCCAATACTCCGTCTCCTGCCACTGGGTCTCTGTCACCACTTTAGGTGTTACTGTGGTGTGCCTGCCTGCCACAGAAGATGATTCCTACAATAAACAGTTTATCATAGACCTATTCCACCAGCACATTGGAGTTTTCCCATCTGATTTAAAATCTCCTGTATTTTTCAGCTCATCTTTCAGTGTCATCTCTTGGCACTTTCCAAGTCATCCATGGGATCACTGGAGTCAATTCTCAACACCTAAAATAAACAGAAACACATACCTTTCCCAGAACAGCCATAGGGGCCACATCACGGGTGTCTTAGTTAATTAGTGCTGCTACAACAGAAATACTACAAGTGGGTGGCCTTAAAAACAAATTTATTTAGGAGTCCAGAAGTCCGAATTTAGAGGACAACTCTAGAGCAGGCTCTGTCAGCTTTAGGGGAAGGTCCTGGTTCCTTTGCTGTCTGGCAATCTTCACGTGGTGTGGCATCAGTCTTCCTGCATCTGCTTACTTACTTCCTTGTTTAATCTCTTTTGTATCTCATGATGGATTGAGGTAAGACGTACCCTACACCAATACTATCTCATTAACATACAAAAGAAAACCCATTCTCAAATGGATTATAACCATAGGTGTAGGGGTAAGGATTTACAACACATATTCTGGGGTGACACAAGTCTATCCATAACAACAGGTATAAGAAAAAATGTTTTGATTCATTAGTTATTCCATCTCCTCTTGAGGGCAACCAGTTTGAGCTCAAGTACTCAGATGCTTCTTGAAGAAAAGAAGCTCAGTCTTTTCCAACCACTGAGGGTATGAACAAGGAAAACACACGAAGGTAACATTCAGAAGAAGGAAGGTGATATTTTGGATTAATTCCTTGCCTATAAGACGAGCTTCTAAATTAGAGGCTTTATGAGGTCTGTCCCCTTTGGGAGAGGGTACTTACACTCACCTAGTTATTTCTTCTTTCAGCGCTGCAGGATCTGCAGGATAAAACTTCACACGGAAACACATAGTGAATGGAGGCTGGGCTGCAGAGAAAAAGATGTGCCCATCAGGAAGGAGGTGATTGGGTCTTCTGCTCTGGGATACACAGGTCTCTGAATCATCAGAAGAAAATTCTTGTATGTGTAGGGCAAATTTATACTCAGAGCAGTGGAAAACTGCACGTGATGACCAAGACTTGCTACATGTGGGAGGGTTTAGCCCACCCTTCCCAGGCATGAGGTTTCAGTCTTTTCATGGAGAATACTTACATCTCAATTGTTTCACAACAGACTTTGTAAATTCCAACCAGTGCTGAAAGAGAGAACACAGAACAAGAAAATCCTAATGAGAAGCACTGTCCAATATGATTTATTTTATCCAATTTCAATGACTAGACAGACTGCAGCTCAGGGTGTAAGCAGCCCCAGAGCTTGTGAAATGTAGGTTTGTAGAATAAGGAGTGAAATATGTTCCCTGTGAAGCCAGATGTCAAAGGGGTAACATTTGTGGCTTCAGATGCTGTTTCTGGGCATCCCTGGCAAACACTGCCTTCTAAAACAAGGTGCCAAAGTTCTGAGCCACATTTCTGGCATAGTGTATGCACATATGTGTGATGGGGACAAAGCCCCCGTGGCTTGATCAGGGAAATAATGACTTTAATGAGTTGTGGTTACTTGTATTATGTGTTGACTATTTTTAGCAGTGAGGCAAGGACAGAGGCTATTAGCAGTTCTAGAAAGTATTGACAAGTAGACGTCAGAAATGATGAGAAAGTGTATATTCCATGTTCATTTTAATACCACAGATTGTCAGCCCTTGTGTTAGAGAACATGTACTCAGGATTCCTTGATATCTAACCCTGAACTGAATGAAACTCACTGCCATCAAGTGGATTCCAACTCATAGTGACCCTATGGGACATAGCAGAACTGCCTCATAGGGTTTCCAAGAGCTGCTGGTAGATTTGAACTGCTAACCTTTTGATTAGCTGTTGAGCTCTTAACCACCATCATACACCAGGATCTCAGCCAATGTTTAGGACTGGTAAATACCAAACATTCTGTTTCCCTTGGCTTTTCATAGAGGCAGGGCATAGTATCAACACGTTTTTTTCCCCTACAACACTGATGTTTGAAGAAAGGAAGCAACGAGGTCATTGATAGCTGTTTACCAGTTCTACATGGGTGCTTCATAAAAATTGATATTTGTAACTTTTAAGCTAACGAGGAAACTTGACAATTTGCAGAGCTAATTGATTATCTGGAAGCAGCTTAAAGCCATGAGATGTATGTTCTGTGAGGGCAGAAAACTTGTCTTTCACGTTTAACTACTATACCTCCATGCCTGGCAGTATTCGTATGCAGCTGCTGGGTGGATGAAGGGTCTGGATCCATGCTTTCCTCTTTTCTGTATACTTTTGTGTAGAGTAATGTCTTGGCAGAGTCCTCTTTATGGCAAGAAGGCAGCCAGGGCAGCCAGGGCCGTGTAGGCAGCATCCTGGCCTCTCTTGCCTCCCAGCTTTCACCTTCTAGGCTAGGCATGGGTCAGGCAATTAATGGACCCACTGAGAGCCAGTTCTTCCGTCAGCTCCATATGGATAATACGGGCTGACATTCTGCTCTCTTGTTTCCTCTGATCTGAGTTCCCACGAGGCTGGCAACTCATTATAGCCACTCAGTGTGGTTGAGAGGTCCTTCTCATATTACAAGGCCCAGGGAGGCTTGGCTTCACAGGGGAGCAAAAGTAAGAGATGAAATTGCACAGAAAGAACTGGGATTCCAGGCATGTCAATGAAAGCAGAGGCGGGTTGTCTGTTCAGAGAACACCACAAATGTGTAATGAGAAGAATGTATCAAGTGCTCCAGATGCAGTAAACAGAACAGCCCTGTACTGATGGACTGAAAGAACCTAGTGGATTAAAGAACCAAAGGAAAATAGAAAGTATGGGAAATGACTGTGGTGAGCTGCATCATCAGCAGAGGGCAGAAGAAGCTGAATGACAGCCTTCTCCTGCTGGCAATAGTGAAGACTTTAGTTTTAGTTTGCAGAGTACAAGCTCAAAAAAGGATTGCTCTAGATAGAGGAAATTAGGAAGGGAGTGGGAAGCTGTCAAAGCTTGTCCTAGGGACTATAAGGGTCTGGCAGAGAAATCTGACAGAATCCCAAGAACATGGTGATGGCCAGAGTTACATTTGCAGCTGTCTGGCTCAGTCTGGGTGCCAGATTCACTAGCAAACTTATAACATGGGGTAGGAGAGCAGGGGTCAGGAGCAGAGGAAAAAAAAGATTCAGAGATTCAGACAGGAGTTTTCTTCCTTTGGGTGAACGTGGGCTGGAAGGGATGCAGAGACAGGCTGAAAGCATTCTAACCCCTGAGTCTGAACTGGGAACAGGAGAACAGCAGGGAGGGCAGGTGAGGGCAGCTCCCCAGGAGTGAAAGGAAGGTTTCCGGATACCAGGAAGCACCCTGCAGAGTGAACAGTGCTGCAGGCACAGGTGTAAACATGGGTTTAGACTGCCTGGTGACCGTGGAGCAGAGATTTACTGTACGAGAGCTGGGAGCTTCCCTCTCCATCTCTGCCAGGGGTGAGTGGATCTAGGAAGATACCTCCTTTAAGAGTCTACTTTCCCTCAACCCTCAGGACCCTGCCAATCTTTGCTGTCCCTCGCCCCTACTTTGAGGCACCAAATCACACAAGTCAGAGGCTCCCAGGCACAGCATGGAACATCAGCAATCAACAGGCTCTGTAGTGAGGTACTTCTGACTCTGCCACTTACTTTGGGCAAGTTACTTAACCTATCTGCAGCTTCCCTTTCTCACCTGGAAAATGAACATTATAATTGTAGATACCTATTTTATTTGTGATAAAACTAAATGAAGTAACAGGTGAGCTCCTTGGTTGGCAAAACTCAGTGCTCAGTGAACACCAGCTGAAAGATTTAACTTGTGTCTGGCACGTAGTCTGCACATGTTTGCTCCGCTTCCTGCTTCCTCATCTTATTCCATCTCCTGCCCTTCAATCATTATCAGCCCTACATACGCTCTTATTCTCTTCAAGTACATTCTGACCTAACGAGAATGAATAGGACACATTTTGCCCTTTCTAAATTTGTATATCAAGCCTTGCGATAGATACAGAGATCTGGAGGCAACTGGCTTTCCTTTTTGAGGACAGACATCTGAGACCAAAACAAAACCAAACTCACTGGTAAAATGAGCCTATCGTTACGTAGTGAGTGGGCCCCTACAGCCTGTGGGGCTACTTTTGGACCTGTGTTTGTTGGTACTGTGGACCAGAGCTAAGGAGTCTTGATGACAAGACAGTGAAGCCTTCCATAGCGCCAGACTCCTGAGGTTAAGCACTGAAAGTGAATAAGTGCCAGTTTATGGTCTCAGGCTTACTCATTAATTCCATCCTCCCTTTGTGCTTTGAACACTGACTTACCCGCTGCTTATCTGGGTCCACAAAGCGGATCCCAAAGTAGTCTTTCTCAAGTAGGTTCAGGTGGTGGCAAAGAAGGTCAAACAAGTACTGGCCTTTGGCATCTCTCTGCAAAGAAAAAACACTCCACTGTGACAATAGCTCGTTTTAGTGGCCACTAAACATTATATATAAGCATTGCATATGGATAAGAACGGGGCACATGTCCCTAATGACATCCGCCATGTTGTGATGTACTGGGGTTCTCTGGAATTCTGAGGCTTTAAGCACTTAAAAGGAGCCTGAGAAACTTTTCTCCTCACAAAGATGTCAGCCAAGCCTCAGAATAAAGATAGACCCAGTTCCAATCCGAAACATATCATATAAAGCTTTCCTGAACTAGTGGGTGTGAGGAAGGTCAGTATGGAGTACAGCAATAATTCCACCAAGTCCAGTTAGCTCTGCCTCTAAAATACACGTATGTTGAATCCACCCACTTCTCTTCATCTCCATTCCGAATCCCATAGATCAGTCACCACCATCTCTTGACTGGACCACTACCAGAATATTCTAGCTGGTTTCCTGTCTCCACTCTTACCCCTTACAATTCATTCTTCACATAGCAGCCAGGGTGGTCACAAAAGTCTGACACCTAATATCTCTCTTATTTTTTTTTTTTTTGATAAGTAGTACAGGTACATGCTCAATAGTACAAAAGGATATACTATGAAAATTCAACCCCCGCTCTAATCATCCTATGTTCCAGCTCCTCTCCCCAGAAGCGAGTCTTGTGATCAGCTTCTTATGTATTCTTTCTATGATTGCCAACATACAGTCAACTTTATACAGTATTTTTACACAGAAAATGTGCTCCTTTGGCATTCGTTTGCTGGCTGTGCCCTCCTCCCATGAGGCATCCTCGCAAGTACCACCATGCCAATCCTCTTCCACATGTTGCTGAAAAAAAAATTTGCATAGTGTACTTATGAAAATACCTCATCAGAGGTGGGGCTAGCAAACAAACGCAGAAAGTGTGTATTATCTGTGTAAAAATATGGTATACATACATGAAACAAAACAAACCAGTTGCCGCAGAGTTGAGTCTAACTCACGGCGACACCATGTGTTTTATAGTAGAACCACACTCTACAGGGTTTTCAATGGCTGTGATCTTTCTAAAGTAGATTAACAGGGCTTTCCCTGAGGCACCTCTGACTGGATTTGAACCACCAACATTTTGGTTGGCAGTCAAGCACTTAACTGTTTGCATCATTCAGGAATGCTACATACATGCCCATCTCTACTTTTTAAAATACAAATGACAGCATATTATATATACTATTCTGTTACCTGCTCTTCCTCACTTAGCATCTTACAAATTCTCCTATAGCAGGACATATAGATATGCCTTACAGCTTCTACTGCTGCATACCCTTATAAGCCAACCCATTGCTGTCGCATTGATTCTCATTCATAGTGATGCTAGAGCACAGAGTAGAACTACTCCATTGGGTTTCCAAGGCTGTAAATCTTGACAGAAGCAGACTGCTGTATCTTCCTCCCATGGAGTGCCCTTTATTTAGCAGCTGAACACTTAATCACTGCACCACCAGGGTTTGTTGCATACTATTCTAATAAATTTAAATTTCTTTACGCAGTTACACATTGGTACAATTTATTTCTAATCTTGCTATGGCAAACAATGCAGCAATGAGCACACAGTGATCTTTAATTATGTTACTACTCCTATTTAACATCTATCAACAGCTTTCCAAACTCTGACCTTGGACTCCAAAGCCCTACATGAGCTCGTCCCTGCCTGTTCTCTGATCTCATCCCAAATCACTTTCCTCAGTACACTCTGGTTGTGGTCTTTCAGTTCCTAAACACCCCAAGGCTTTTCTGTGTCTGGGCCTTTGCTCTTGTTCCCCCTGCCTGGAATGTTCTTCTTCCCATTCTTCCAATAGCTAGCTCCTTCTAACTTTGAGGTTTCAGCTCAAATGTCCCCTCTGCAGAGAGGTCTTTTCCCGATAGAATAGACTTTTTCTGCTTATTTCCTTCACAGCATATATGTTTTCATTAGGTGCCATCAAGCTGGTTCTGACTCACAGCGACCCTGTGAATGACAGAACAAAATGTTGCCTGATCTTGTGCCATACTCACAAACGTTGTTACGCTTGTGCCCATTTTGCACCAACTACCTCAATGCATCTTCTCATTTAAAGTCTTCTTCTTTTTGGCTGGCCCTTGACTCTACCAGGCATAATGCCTTTGTGCAGGGACTGATCCTTCCTGATAACATGCCCAAAGTATATGAGATGAATTCTTGTCATCTTTTCTTCTAAAGAGCATTCTGCATGTACTCCCTGTAAGACAGATTTGTTCATTCTTCTGGAAGTCCGTGGTATATTCAATACTCTTCCCAAAACCATAATTCAAATACATCAGTTATTCAGCCTTCTTTATTCATTTTCCAGCTTTCCTATGCATATGAGGTGTCTGAAAATACCATTCCTTGAGTCAGGTGTCCACACTAGTCTTCAAAGCGACATCTTTGCTTTTTAACACTTTAAACAGGTCTTTTGCGGCAGATTTGCTCAATGCAATATGCACACCATGTATAAGCATCTGTACTTATCTTGATTTGTTTACTTACTCATTTATTGCCTGTTCTCTTTCTTGACTGTAATTTCCACGAGGGCAGGAACCTTCCTCAGAAGTTAGCACAGCGCTTGGGACATGGCACTTGGTCTTCTGTAACTATTCACTGAATAAATATGTGACTGGATGAATAGAAGGGAGATGGTTGGCTAAAGGATTTCACAAAATGCTAGAAATCTAGTCTGTAACCATAACCTTCTCTTCCTAAGACTGAAGTGAGCATGAAAATAAGTTAGGAAGAGAATAACCTGCGGGAAACTGTCAGAACATCTGGAGCTCTGCAAGGTATCTCCAGGGGACTCTGCAACTCAGCTCAGATGGCAGGACCGTGTCTAACCCTGCATTCAGACTGAGATTGCCTTACAAGATCCAGAGTGTTTCACATTGTGTCAAGGTCCAGTTCACGAGTGATCACAGAAGGGCCCAGCCCCGCTCCATGAGCGCAAGTCTTTAAGACCTTGATGAAAGGTTTACACCTTGCCTCTGCTTGTTCACCCTATACAACTCAAGGATAACCAAGATTGGTCACCAAATTGCTCAGCAGACACACACACATCTATATATGTATATTTTATTGTGATTAAGTATACAATCCAAATTAAATTTGCATGCTCGCCTATCTGCGGCACCTTCTGCTCTCCTTGTCCAGTGATAGCAGACTCCTCCTTTTTGTTCTACACTTGTTGTATTCTCTTAACAAGCTCTTGTTCCCTCCTGTCCACACTCTCCTCTCCCGTCTAGAAAGAGACCAATAGAACAGCATCCTACAAAGGCACAGGGGTATAAAGCACAGACACCATGTGGTCACACTGTGTCCCCGAGTCCAGCCCATTTTTATCCAAAGAGTTGACCTCTGTAGTGTTTTCCAGACACTGGCAGCAGCAGGTCTAGGGGCCATGCTCCCAGGGGATCCCCCAGGCTGTCAGACCATCAATTGTGGTTTTTCAGTAGAGTTCTTGAGCAGGATTTGAAGGATAAATGAGTGAACAGCCTAACTAAGAAGGGCACCAGACAGACATCAACCCCTCCAATCTTCACAGAAGGAAAATGGAGACATGGCTTTGCTCTTGCAGTAGTTATGTGAAAACAGAAACATTCATTACACATTCCTGACACCTCTAAAGGAGCCCTGGCGGTACAGCGGTTAAGCATTTGGCTGCTAACCGAAAGGTCCGCAGTTCAAATCCACCAAGTGCTCCTTGGAAATCCAATGGGGGCAGTTCTACTCTGTCCTACAGGGTTGCTATAAGTCAGAATCAACAGGATGGCAATGAGTTTAGTTTTGGCTTTATATCTATAAAAAAGGATCTGCTATTTCTTGTCATTTCTTAGCATCTGGTGAAATGCTGTGCTCTCCACTGTGAAATATCCTCAGGTTCCTACTAACTTGTGGTAGATAATGCATTGTTCTGAGCTACAAGGCTCTTGCACAGATGAATAAAAGGAAAGTATCTCCCTTTTCTGCTTCTCTAAGGTTGGGAGAATATGGAGGAGATAAGAACAGAGCCCTCCTTGTAGCAGAATTCCATGAAGTACATTCCCAGCAGAAATCTCAGAGCACTGCTGTAGCTCCTTTTACCAAAGGCTGCCTCATGTTCCTCCCTCAGGGGACTCACACTTGGTGGAGAGGCCTGAGGAAGCCTTCAGGGAGAAGTCACTTGCAGCTCGAACCATCACAGCAGGTCTCCTACAGTCATGGGTGGGAAAGGCAAGAGTTTAAGAATTTTACAACTGCCTTTCTTGCTGGGTCCCGCTGTGCTTGCAGATGCCAAATTTGTTGTGTCTTAGGCTATCCTTCCTCCCACGGTTCTCTGCCCTAAGTCTGGGTGTTTCTTTAGTATTTTATGACAACCAGTGTTCTCCTTTGGTGGGATGGCAAAGCTCAGTGACTTCCACCTTTTCTTTCTTTTGCCTGAGGCTAGCGTGGCACTGTGGCTAAACTTGTGTTTTGTGCTGAATGTCGTGCCACTGAAGATACTGGAGAGCAGGCACTCGTACTGACAGGTGATAACTGTTTAGTCAGCAAGTGAGAGCTCCAGGCCATGAGTATGTTTATGTTCAGGACAAGTGAACTGAGGCAGAGAGCCCAAATCCTTACCCTCCAGCTACATCTTTGAGGTTATTCTTGTCTCAAAAGCATTACTGGGTCAAAATTATTTATTAACCACCCATTTAAAAAATAAATTTATACTTTATAAACCACAACATACATACATGTATTTGAAAATAGTAGCACATTTAAGTACAATCCATATAGTGTCTCTGTAGGGTACACAGAGTGATTCACGCATGCCTTAGAATCATTCTGTAACTCTGAGGTTGGAAAAATCTCTATTCTTGCTCTTCCATGGAGTTCCTCGTTCTGGTTCTCTTCAGTCTGTCTAATTTTTAGAAAAGGGACCAGGGCAGTAAGTGGTAAACAAACTTGGGCCAGTGACATGAACCATTTAAGGTTAATTGCATTTTCTGCCTCATAATTAGTACCTGTGATCAGGAGAAGAGCTTTTTTCATTTTAACCCATTATGAGGTCAATCCCAGGGGCTCTACCACAACGGAGGGGGGTTAACATGTACAAAGTTCCCCTTCATTAGGCTTCACCTCGTTCAACCCTGCTACATATGTGGCAGGAGGGTTTTAAGAGGAAACACGATGAGGCTGGAGGAGGCTGTACTTTACTCAAGGTCACAGGGCAAGAGTGACCACAACTATCTCAGCTCTTGGCTACGTGCTGTCAGGTGGGAGCTGGCCATGTTTTCACGGCCCTTAGAAGGCAGAGGTGAGATGGAGGGGACAACAGAAAGGGAGTGCCTGCGTCCCCACAGTGCGGAGCTCAGGGCCAGAAGAAGGTGAGGCCAAGATGGGCCTGGAGGAGAGGGCCACTGCTGAACTCGCTGTCCTCAGGCTCCATTCCAGTTTAATGTCATATTTAACTTATTGTAGACCAAAGATTTCCTTGTTTTCCTTACTGGTGTCCTTACAAGGGTGTGCACGTGCCAATGTCTGCCAGGTTCAGGAGCAAATGCTGTGTCAAAACTCTTTAATGTCACAGAGGAATAGTCACATTAGCTCAGCTTCTCAGAGGTAAGTGAGAAGTAAGCCAGGAGAAAAGTGTGAATCAATTACTTGGATGCAGTTCCTGTCCCTGTGTTTACACACCATACCCAGCAAGTGTGGCGTGTGAGTTTCTGAAGCACAGAAGGATTAGGGGTGCAATGGCTAACAGCTGAGGACCCTACATTTGCTAACCTCAGCACCTTCCACACTCATTTACATTTTCTTTGAAGACAAAGAACTCCTGCTGGACTTCTGGCTCAGGAGCTCACTTTTCTTACTTAATCTTAAACTAACACGATCCATCCTGGAGTTGCTGAGGCTGCTGCAGAACAGCCAGCTTGCCCTGGGAGAGGACCAGGTAGCTCACTGCAGCGGGGACGTAGAGATGTCCATCTGTGAGCCATACTGTCTTGTGCAGTGTCTCTACAAATGCAGCGAGGCCGATGCTGGGCCCTGTCTAGGCACTCAGTATTCAGACCGTAGCACCAGGAGGCTGCCACGGGGCTAGGTGACCATGCAGCTCCTGGGGTGAGAGGCTAGACCCTGAATGAAGGGAACAAGAGTGTGTATTTTGGAGGGCACTCCTGCTTAGCTAGTCTTCTTCAGCCACTGATTTCACCTTATTCTTAAATGCAGCAACTTCTTTGTCCCAGCAGCCCCTATTCTACATACATGTGAAGGGAACCTGGTGGTTTTCACGATGCCAAACAGAAATCTGTAAGTTCAGAGGCCTGGCCCAGTGCCTTGGGGAGCCCTTTTGGCAGCCTCTGCTCAGGTCAGAGAACTGGCTTGGCGCCTCGCCACATGTTACTGCACAAGGGGATGTGTACGTGTGGCAAGACGTCACATTCCATCTGGAACACGGAGGTCACTGTGCAAATCAAAGTCATGGGAGGGAGGACTAAGTGTTCCGTCAGCACAGACGGCCCAAGCCAGGGTCAGTGAAGACAACTAAGACCCTCTGAGCACAGTCTTCAGCCCTGCTGTTGTGCAGCTTGTAGGAGCAGCGCTGGCAAAGTGGCTGGACTAACTGAGGTATCAGTGGTGATGCAGAGTGCCAAGGCATCTTCATTCCATGTGAATTCCTTGTACTCAGTGAATTTTCAGGAAGGAAAGAAGCCAGAGCTGGGCTTAAAGGAAGGCAGATCACTTGTCTTTTCCATGGTAAAGCCACTGACAGGAAGGAGACTCTTAGAGGCATCAGTGTTTCTTGCTATTGATGAATACATTTTGGTTGTACTTTTCCAGCCAGCGCTGAATATCTCAGTGGACTAGTCACGGGTAACAGCTGCAGAATTACTGAAAACTCAGCTAGGCTTGTTACCAAAAACCGTCTTTACTTTGTATCTGTGTGAAGTTTGTTGTCTCCAGTCTCAGTCTCTCTCTGTCACACACACACACCCTCACATACCATGTTGCTTCAGATAGCTTGTGAAGAAAGCATAGAATTGCTTAAGCAAATGAACTTTTCCTTGTCTCCAGTTTGACAACTGGTTTTACAGCCTTCTCCCTTTTATGCAAAAAGGCATATATACATGTCATTTGGCAAATTTGGGAATTTCTGGAGTTGTAGGGAGAGACTTAAGTAGCCAGGGTCAGAGGAAATACGGTGTTGGTTCGCCTAACCCTGCAGATGGCCTCCTATCTTCTCTCCTCCCCCTTAGCACTTCCTATAATTGCTGAATAAGAAGTCAGAAAGTGTTTATTGGCCAGTGCCAGCATAAGTGATAGATTCTGAGCTGGATGTACTCTATAAATGAAACAGGCCAGTATTTTTGAGTCCTGGCACCATCTTCTTTCCAACTATCCTATCAGGGTACTCATGTTTCCTAGAAGTTGATGGGGATGAACAGAAAGCAGAGAGTGGGAGGGACACTGGAAGGCAAGGGCAGTGAGGAAGAAAGTGGAACCTGGAGCCAAGTCCTTTCACTGCCGTTTCCTAATTTGGACCTTAGGCCACTCCCCTAGTCTCTCCGAGCTTCAGTTTCCTTATCTGTAAAACAGGGTTAATACATCTCTTAAGGGATTACCATGAGGCTCAAAACAGGAGATGCAGTACACATAAAAACCCGGTATATTTTTCCTACCAACTGCTTCCCTCTTCTGTAACTTTTTCTTCCTTAAGGGTGAATGGACTTGAATAAGAAAAAGCTTCAGCAATGAGATTCTGCACTCGGTGACTCAAGGTCAGTCCTTTCAGCACAAAACTACACAGGTGGATCCTGGCTACAAGTCCACAACTGCAGTGTCCCCAGAATTGTGGGAATGGGAACCATTTTGGAAATCTGCCCCATGGGGTTCTCAAAGCACAGAGTTACTCCTTCTCCATACCACTTGGCTATTTTTTCTCAGACTCGGTCAGAAAGAGTAGAAAATGCCAAATGCATGCCATCTACCCAAGCTCCTCCAAGGTCTGGAAGCTTCCATTCAATGCCATGGAAAGAAGGACAGTGCTTCGTGACTGCTTCATGACACCTTCCTAACACTTGGGAAAGGGAAAATGAGTGGGGCGGAAGATGAGACACAGTACAATTTCAGGAGACACTACACCTTTTAATACTTCACACAACAAAAATTCTGGCAAAACATATTTTGTTAAATTAACCCAGAACCTCCACGTCTCAGAAAATATGACTGGTTTTCTCTGGAGTTAAATCTACATGAATGCACTGTAGCCTCTAATTTTGCTCTCTGAAATCCCCAGGTGACTGCTCATCATGCTGGCTGTAAAGGGGCAGGAAGGGCAAGTAGAGCCCACAGCTCTCTGTTCAGAGCCCCAAGCTCTCAGAGCTTGCTTGCCCACTCCATAGCCACTGGTGTCCCCAGCAAGGATCAGACAAGGCCACTGGCACTGCTTTTTCTGGGATGATGGCCAGAGCATCCCCTGTAAGTTCTCCATTACTGCAAACGGCACTCTGGACCAGTGGTTCTCCAACTTGAGCCCTCCGACTGAGGGCTGTTAAAACACAGATTGTTGGGTTCTGCCGCTGGAATTTCTGGCCCAGTAGGTCTGCAATAGGGTCTGAAGGAGACCATTTCTAACAAGTTCCAGGTGATAGTGATGCTGCCTGTCTGGGGATCACTGGACCAGGGCACGCCTTCTCTAGCATTCACAGTCACAAGCTGTGCTTAGGGCCAAGACGGTAGTAATAAGGGCAAGGAGCAGGGGATATATGAATGTGGCTTTCACATCTTCACGTTATCAACACTACCAACTTCAGAGCATTAGGCTTCTGAGTTAATTACTAGAGAGACTTCACTCTTTTCTGCCAGGTTTCCAAATTAGCCTTTTCATGTCAACGGACACTTGTCCACCTCTGGCTGGAAGGTTAAGTCCCTAACTGCCATTTGTTTTCAACAGTTAAGTCTCTTCAAACTCACTGCACCCATGCCATGAACTACAGCATCAGATGCGAAAGCTGGCAGAAACATCAAATCCAATTCAAACAAGGAGCTCCCCTTTCCAACCCAGTTCTGCTGTCTGCAGCGGGGACTGTGCTCTGGAACAGTACCTCCCTGGCCTCCAGGCCTCCTGTGCAGGAAGCGTGCTGAAGCTGCCCCAGGCCCACCCCCGCTGTCTCATCCGGTATCTGCATCTGTACTCTCTAGAGCTTCTCAGTCAGACTTGGGGCTGGGCTGTCAGGAGCAGCCTTCCTTTCTCTCTCCTTCCCTGGGATAGGATCTAGATGCCCCTCAGTGCACAAGTCCCAAATCTTTCCCTGCTCAGGCGGGGTCCACGCCAAGGAGGTATGTCTTCTGTGTTCAGCTCTAAGCAGAGCCTTTGGGGCTGAAGGAAAGTAATAGGAGTCAAGACAGGGAGAGTCTGAATGTAATAGTTTGGGCAAGTCATTTCCCTCTGCGAGACCTCCACTTCCTCCTCCATAAATGATCTTATGATATCACTTATGTGTGCAAGACTCTGATTCTCTTGTTTGTTGACCAGAGGAATCACACCCCCCAGGCCCATCTTTCACAAATAGAGGTTAACAAAAAGAGGTTGATCAGGTAGCTTTACAAGGTGGATGTTTCTTAAGACATTTATTCCTGGTTTAATTAATTTAAAACATCCAGGGCCATTGCTCAAAGTAAATAAAAAGAGTAACTAAACAATCCATTCAATTCTAGAAATTGCCTCTAGCTGGCCTGAGACAATGCAGACCATTAGGCAAAACTATTGTCCGTTGTGATTCTGTTCATTTCACATTCCAATGTGAGTGACAGAAAAATCCTGCTAGGTCATTTACAGCTCCAGCCACACACAATGAGGACTGTTGCAGGATCTTACCAAAGGCTTATACCTTCCACTGCCCTTCCTAGACCACTATTTCTTAGACTAGAACCCAGGGGGCAGTGGTGCTCCTAGATTTCTATATGAGTAAACTTCGTGCTGGCAATCTGGCTGGGGTGGGAGACAGAAACTGCATTTTATTTCCATGACCTGTATATAAGATTGAGAAATCTTCAAGTGTCCAGTTAATGAAGGAGCGGGGACTGCAGAGATAGGAAGGGATTGATAAAGCATCCCCTCCATCCCTACCCCTGCACCACTCGACTTAACCAGAGGCTGAGCCTTGGCACCTGCATACAGGTAAAGGCTGAGGTTGTGCCGAGGTGAGCAAATCTCAGGCTGCTGAACTTGTTTGTTCCCCAAGGGTCTCCCCAAGTGTAACACTTCAGTGGCTGAGCAGCAACAGGCCTGTCAATCTAGAAATAATTCTTGGGCATCTCCTCATGGGTACTCTCAATGGCACAAATGGTTTAAGAGTCTGCTACTAATCCAAAGGTTGGCTGTTTGAACCTACCCAGAGGCACCATAGAAGAAAGGCCAGGTGATCTGCCTCTGTAAAAGATTATAGCCAAGAAACCCCTATGGAGCTTAGTTTTGCTCTGTAACACACGGAGTCAATGTGAGACTGAATCAACTTGGTGACAAGACGTTGGTTTTCTTTCTTGTTTGTTTTCTAATGGCACTGGCAGGGAAAATGGAGGCATTTGTCTCCCTCAGGTAGATCCATGCTTGCCAGTGTGATGGAGATGGCAGACACAAGGGTCCAGACCTCTGGAAACATGTGGCTGCTCCCTCTTGTAGTTCTTGGGCCTCAGAGTAGGGTGAGCGGAGTAGAGGCAGGAGCTTTGGGCTCAGCAGGGCCCCTGAGGATCAGGCACACCGTGTCATCTTTGTGTCTCCACCCAGCACAGCCACCAATGCTGAGACCAAGAGTTCTTAAGTCAGTACTGTTAAAATGAGATATAAGCAACATTGTCGAGGAGGAGAGCAGTCAAGACTTAAGTTGTTAAGATAAAAGGCCCCAGGAAACTTAGCAGAGAAAAACAAAAACTACCATAGATTACTTAACACCTGACAGAAACAAACCCAGGAAAACGGCCTTGAAGCTTAGAAACAACCTTACAAATAACCTCTTGACCCTGGACCATCTGCAAAGAAAACATTCCTAATGACCACATTTTACAACCTACAAAGCTGCAGGTGGCCTCAACCAATCAACATGGGGCCAGTTTTCTCTCCCTGCTTTGAAGTTTGACTATAAAAAGGCCGGATAAAAAGTTACTCGGGTCGCCTCCTCACTCTGTTGTTTGGAGTGCGTCCCTGGTGTACCAGTCCTTCTTTTACTAGATATACTTTTTTTTTTTTTAATTTAACATGACTGAGTGAAAATATACATTCCCGTATAAACTTACATGCCCAACTATATGCAGCTCCCACTGTTCTCCCTGTCCGGTGACAGCACACTATTCCTCTCTGCTCCATACCTGTCTCATCCTTAGACATATTTTTAATAAAACTTAACTTTCAAAATGGAGTCATGTCTTGAAATCCTAGGGCCTTTCAAGTACAACAACACTAATTAAGATATTGCTACTAAAAAAATCATGCACACCTGCTGCCAACTGAGTATTAACGTTATTTGAAGACAAAAATGGACGACAAACCATTGAGAAAAATGTTCCAATTCAGTACATTTCAAGAAGCCTCCCCTGGGCAACAAACTGCCTGAATGTTAGAGGGTTGCACAGACCTGAGGTTTAGAGATACCTGAAAATGTGTCCTAGAAAAAGACCAAGTTAGAGTCAAATCAAGATTAGCATTGCCAACTGAAAAACACCCTGCTACCTGACAACAGCCCCTAGCCACCAACAGCCCCCAAACTTTAGGCAACAGACAGGCAGAGACCATGAGCAGGAGAGCAAGATGTGTTTGTTTTCAACCTTTCCTTCCACTCGGTGAGGAACTGCCGTCAGCTAAGTTTCTATCAACCACAGTTGGGGCAGAAAGGAGGCAGAAAAGCAGAAAAACAGAGGGTTGATTCTGCCTAACCCAAACATGAAAGAAATTAACCTGTAACTTCTCCTAGCTTAGGTCTAATAAAGGAGACTCCCCAGTGCAGAGAGGGGATAAAAGAGTCACAATTCCGACTTCTTAGCTCTGTTCATCACCAAAATCTGCCTTGAAGGCTGAAAGGTACGGGATTATTTAGGCTCCCACAAGCTGGAAATCTCTGGGTAGGGCTCTCCCGGAGCCAGGATGGAGGGAGGGAAAGCATAGCTCCCACAGTGACCCATTCTCACCATCTAACTGGCCTCATCAGCCACAGTTCTTCACATATCTAATCTACATTCTTTCATGCTGCAATTCACCCCCACTTCCAAATGTTCTCTTTTTGAGAGGTGTCATTAACACTACTGAATGAATCATTCAGATAAAATGATATAGAGTGGTCCTCTTTTTCAGAGTTATGAGGATTAAAAACAATAATTTACTAAAAAAATGAACTAATTTGATACGTGATTAACTTTGGGGATATATCCTGATACTTTGAAGGCTACAGGAATGTTATATGAAAGCCAAACTCAACTTACATAAAACACGTAAGTTCAATTTTAAAGGGCTACAAGATGTGAAGACCGCTAAGTATTTTTAGACAAATTCTTCTCTTCTCTCTTACAGATGAATATAGATTGGCCTACACCATGTCCATAAAAACAAGTGAGACAACCTCATGGCACCTCCCCATTGATTCTAGGGACCAGTGCTGCCAGCAGAATTCTTGGACAAGTTTTTAATTTTTCTGAGACTCCATTTTGTCATCTGTAAAATGCAGCTAGTAATAAATACCACCTTGCACATTTACTGTGAGAATTATTAATGACATACAGCGAACACAACAAATGTAAGCTTCCTCCTTCTTCGCTTCTCAAAAATTTGGAAAGAGTTGCCATATCCCCCCAGGTCCCAAGCTCTATCTACCTTTCTCTGATCTCATGTACTTACTGTCTGCATCACCCAGCTGTCCTACTACCTACCCTCTTTGTGTTCATGCGAGAGGAAAGCATGGTATCCAGTGCTTGTGCTCATCATGGTGCACAGCCCAGAGCCTGGAACATGCTTTTCTGGAGATATGTGGATTAACTACCAAATGGAAACACTGAAGGAAATAGCTGAAGATTACCAAAGTGCTAATTTACCTGGTGACCTCCTTCCACCTAGGTCTTCAGCTTCTAACAGCATAGGGAAGAACAGCAAAAGACCAAACTGGGGTATGGCAGTTTCTGGAGATAGTTTCTCTGTCCCAGTCACAGTCTCTAATTTCATCCTAGAAATTTATCTCAGGCTCAGTCTCCTGGGTGTTATCTGTTTCATCCAGTGTGTTGATGCTAACCATACAGGCAGCTCTTGGAGAGGGGAATAGTCCAAAACAAGGATCCCAGCCCATATTCCACCGGGCTCACAAGAAGATGGCTGCAGCGCAGTCTTACTCCAAAATAACTCCTTATGTCACTGACCAAGGGTGTGGGAAAGGAAAGCACACCTCTGGTTCCAAGAAGGCCTCTAGCCACCGGAAAGAGAATGAAAAGTTCAGCACTGGAAAGGACTAATTATTATATTTGTTTAATGGTACTGATACGAATCTTGGAGCTAAATTTTTTCCTGGGAGTTGATGCCGGAAAATACTTCCATGTTCCTAGGCTTATGTGGAATGGGATTTGGGATGTTTTTAATTTCCGGGAACTACAAAAGGCCTTCCTATAGATGAGTTACACATGTCTTAGGGATTTTCTCTTTCCCCTACAGGTTTTCTGATGGTTTACCTGTTTTTCTAAAATAGATCCTGATACCCTCAAGGTGCTACAGGGTCTTCCTTGGGCTTCAGCATCTCAGAACGATGGCTAAGTAAGGGTGTTCTATGCTCCCGCTCTGGTCAGCCCCTCAGCGGGGACCACCACCCGCAGCACTCCCGCGGCGATCTGTGGGGAACATCAGAATCCATCACACTACTCTCAACACAAACCCCAAACACAACAATTTCTTAAACTTCTCCCATGTGCAAACCTTTCTACAGACACTAGCTCTCCAATCCCAATGACAATTCCATAAGGACTTTAAAGAGCTAGGATAAAAATACTCCAAGAACAAGTGGCTCACACTCTCAAACAAATGAAAATTTAGTCTTAGCAAAGAAACAGAAGATACAAAGAACAACCAGATGGAAACTTTAAACCTAAAAAAATGTAAGGCCTTGTTTTAGAGATAGAATCAAAAGGCCAGGATGGCTGTGTCCTGCTTCCAATAGTTCAAGTTCTGTGAGACTACAGATACAGCAAAAACTGCATAGGAGATCTCTTCTATTTTGGGTGAAAGCTCTTACCTGTATGAAACACAGACAGTTAAAAACTAAAGAACCTATATCATGTTGCTTTCAGCTCTTTCTTCTGTGTTCATTTTTAATTACTGAGAATATTTATCTAATATTTTATCTTCAAATTCCTTGGCAAGCATTAACTAATTGTTCCTTTATAACCCCTCAGGGAAGTGGGTAGACGTTTTCATTACAGTGTTTTAAATTCTAGGCCTTCTCTTGAATTGTATTCTGAACAATAGTTTGAATCTCTTAAATCTGGGTGCTACTAGCCTACTTCAACCAGAAAACCTTTCCTGTTGGAAACAGAATAGGTGCTGGGCTTCTCAATGAGGTCATATGAAGGAGCCAGTCTTCAAAACCTAAGAGGAAACCAGTGAATCAGTCAACAGTATCTGAAAAAGTAAAGTAAGAAATTAAGGAGCATTTAAAATCAGATTTCTTCTTCTTCTTCTTTTCTTTTTTTTAAGATTTGTCTATATCCTAGATTAACTGATAACTAAATTCAGATTTCCCTGATTCGGAAGCTGAGTTCTGTGTCCATTGGGTACAAGCCAGTGTAACATCAGAAGTCACATGTAACCTTTCTAAACTCCCAAAGACTGTTATCCATCTTATTCTTTGTGCATTCCAGATTTCCCTTATCTTCAACATGACCTGAATGGGCCAAAGGAAGTCATCAGCTCCTGACAAAAGGAGCTTCTGCCTTGACTAACAATGTATCACTGTCAAGTTTATTTGACTTGATGAATCTTTTTGCCAGTGCAGAAATGTCTTATGTATTGTTCTCTGGTGTGTTTCTTTTAATTCATCAGCAGTGCATGTGGCATCAGGCCATGCAAGCTGCAGAGTCGACAGAAGAGGATCAAAGCAGCCTCTTCAGTGCATTCAACTAAGTATTCTAAGTTAGAATTCTTTGGATGTTCTATTACTTACACCTGTTATTTTTAGAGACTAAGGATAATGGGTTGATTTCTTCAATTTTCCATTAACTAGAGGGTGAACTTCATTTTTGGGTAGGGAAAAATCTCACCAATTACAATATGATGGCACATGTCATAACAGAGGTACATGGATAATCTTATGTATGTGACACTTCTAGAAAGACTTGAGAGAGGAAATGACTTACAAGCTGAGTCCTGAAAGATATAGAGAAGCTTGCTGTCCAAGGGATAGAAGAGCGGCAGATGGTACCTTATGTGCAGCACAGAGGACTTTCTAGGAATTTTAACTAGTGGCTGTGGTATGAGGAAAAGTGTTGCAGGAGATTAACATGGAGAGACAGACAGGGGCCAGATGGTGATGGGCCAGATACGCCATGCTGAGGACTTTATTCTGGAGGTGATGGTGAGGGATGGAAAGGTTTTAAGTGGGGAAGAGACTCGAGTAAATTTTGTGTTGGAGGATGAAAGATTAGAAGCAGGAAGTCATGGTAACCATCCAGGGGAGCTTGGATTTGCATTCAAACTAACATAATGACAGCGAGGGTAGAAATGCAATGGACTAAAGAAGTTTTTTTTTTTTTTTAAAAAAAAGCAAACCCACTGCCATCAAGTCAATTCGGACTCAGAGCAACCCTACAGAATAGAGTAGAACTGCCCCATACAGTTTCCAAGGAGAGCCTGGTAGATTTCAACGGTAACACTTAACCACTGCACCACCAGAGTTTCCACAGAACTATTTAGGTGGCAGGAAAACCAAAACAACAGTGTTTTCAATGGTCACTTTGAAGCAGGCAGTAAAAGAGAATTAGGAATGGAGGAAAATTTCTACAATTTCAGTTTAGGAAGGAGGCTTGGAGCACAGGGTGTAGTACATATCTAAAAGCTATGTTTAAGTTGAGCACTACGGTGACTTTGCTAAATGGGTCGTTAATCTTTTAAGGCTCTGACTCATGAAATAATTAAGGAAATAATTAAGATTTCTTAGATCACTCATTATACTGACTTGTTTCTAGATGTTGTTTTGGCGTCTAAAAAAATGCTTGCTAGCATACAGTTCCTTCTTCTAGGTACCAAGGTTGAGTTCAATTATCAAAGCATAGAAACCATAATTGTGTAAAGAGAGGCTTGTGTATTTCCTTAAAGCAAGTTTTCTATCTCTCCTCTGAGCTTCCATAGCTCTCTGAGCTTATCTTTCCAGTGACAGCTACCTTTTGTTATGTCATAATTATCTACTAATTTGTCATTGTGTGCAAGACCGGTGGAACAGGGACCTCATTCAACTCCTTTTGGTATTCCTAATTTTTGAAATGGAGTCAATAGGTGGTTCAAACAGTTATCACGCTTGGCTATTAATAGAAGGTTGGAGGTTCAAGTTTACCCAGAGGCATCTTTGAAGAAAGGCCTGGCAATTTTCTGAAAAAAATCAGACACAGAAAATCCCATGGAGCAGGTCTTCTTTGATACACACAGGGTTGTGTGTATCTGTGTGTAAATGGCTAACCGGTGGTTTTTTTTGTTTTAATTAACCCTTAAATTACAATGGGTGCTCAAGAAATGAATCTTCACTGAGTAAAAGTTGTAAAAGCAAAGCCAGTAAAGTGTGTCTAATAAGTCCCTTTCTAAAGGTTTGTCATGGATTGAATTGTATCCACTCAAAATGCCCGTTTATTTAGCTAGGTCCTGAGTCCCAGTATTGTATGATTGTCTACCCTTCTGTCATCTGATGTGGTTTTCCTTAGTGCTGTAAATCCTCTCTCTATGATATTGATAGATAAGAACTTATGCTGATGAGATCTGCAAGATGAGACTGTATTTTAAGTCAATCTCTTTTGAGACATAAAAGACAAAAGTGAGCAGAGAAACGGGGGACCTCATACCGTCAAGAAAGCAGTGCCTTTGGAGCCAGGGTTCCTGTGCTGAGAAACTCCTAATTAAGGGGAAGACTGATGACAAATACCTTCCTCCAGAGCCCACTAGAAAGCCTTCTCCTGGAGCTGGCACCCTGCATTTGGACTTGTAGACTACTAAAATGGGAGGGAATAAACTTTTTTTTGTTGAAGCCATCCACTTGTGGTATTTCTATTACAGTAGCTTCAGATTACTAAGACTGTGCCCTTTGCCCAGATTGGTGAGCAGAACTGAGACTAATTCTGCATGGAAACTAGGGATGCTATTACAGACACAGGTATGTTTTTAACACTACTTTTACAACAACAAAAAAGAATCAAGCCCAGACATATTACATACAATGGCATCTGAAGTTTTAACCCCTGAAGCAGGCAATTTGGAGGCAGTATTTTTCTCAGCTCTAAGACTCTTATTCAAGAAGTGTATTGAGTATTAATGACACTCATATATACCGTCAAATTAGCTATGACAGCTACAAAATGCTTCACAGTAAGTTGAATCCCAAAAACTTCATTTGTATTTTCTCTAACTTATAGATATTGTTAGAAAGAGCCATGGTTGCTGGCATAGAGGTAGAGACAAAGGAAGGGAGAGGACATTCCATTTTTGATTCTTCTGAGTTGAATTCAGTGTTTTAAAGCAATCATCTCTGACCTGTCATTAGGGAAACTGTCCATATGCTTTTTCTATACCATAACAGGTGCTAAAAATTTACAAAGTTAACACTTTAGGAAAGTCAAACAAAAAAAACCCAAACCCATTGCCAAGAAGTCCATTCCAACTCACAGTAACCCTACAGAACAGAGCAGAACTGCCCTACAGGATTTCCAAGGCTGTAAATCTTCATGGAAGCAGGCTGCCACATCTTTCTCCCACTTGAGAGGCTGGTGGGCTCAAACTGCTGACTTTCTGATTAGCAGCTCAGCACTTAACCACTGCACCACCAAGGCTCCTTTATGAAGGTCAAGAAAGTGGAATTTCAGCAAAATCTGAAATTACAAGAGTCCCTTAGATATCTGTCCTCTCTCTTTTTTAGAGCAATCTAGTACAAGGGCTACTGCTGAGAAACAGACATTTAGAAAAGCTGCAACACTGAAACTCATTACGAGTTTTAACAACTTGCTTTTTAGAGTCCGTTGGGCTTTGACAATGTAAATCTAGGTCTGCTTAATGGAATGACTTTGCTTGAGAAAACAGATTTTGTAGAGGGCTTTATAACCCTATTCTGCCCAAAATGTATTTAACCTTATTCATCTGGAAAAACGGGAGGGAGGAAGAAATAGGAATAGGGTAAGGATCTCTGACTAATGCCTGAATTCATAATAAACCATTACAATGCAATTAAGCTTTTGTTACATTCACTGACAACATATATAAAGCTCAATATATAAAGGACTCATGAGTAATCTGTTACTAGGTGCTGTTGAGTCATTTTCACTTGCAACAAACCTAGAGTACAACATAATGAAATACTGCCTGATCCTGCATTACCCTTCCAATTATTGCTATGTTTCAGCCCATTGTTTCAGACTATCATAGATGGTCTTCCTCCTTTTCCCAGACCTTTTACCAAGTATGACATCCTTCAGGGACCAGTCCCTTCTGATGATACATACAAAGTATGTGAGATGTAGTTTCACCATCCTTGCTTCTAAGGAGCATTCTAGCTGCCCTTCGTCCCAAACAGATTTCTTCATTCTCCTGGAAGTTCATGGTATATTCAATATTCACCAACACTATAATTCAAAGGCATCAGTTCTTCTTTGGTCTTTCGTATTCATTGTATTCCGTATTCATTTTGAATGCATATGAGCAATTAGGTATTAAAAATTAAAACAGTAATGTTCCATAAAACAAAGTAATACTTAAAGATTAACTAGAACCAGAACTTTACAACCACAGATGTCTCACAAGATTTTTTATTCACTTCTCCTTCAGGGCAAAGTCCTACTTTGTTGACAAAGCCTTTCCTCATTGCGCTGGTTAAGGTTGTGTGTTGACTTAGCTGATCCAGGACTCTCAGTGGTTTGGCAGTCAAGTAATGATACAGTTTGGCAGTGATATAATGATGTATTCATCTTCCATGATGTGATCAGCCCATCAGTTGTAAGGGGAGTGTCTTAGCCATCTGGTACTACTCTAACAGAAATACCAGAAGCGGATGGCTTTAATAGAGAAAAGTTTTTTTCTTACAGTCCGATAGGCTAGAAGTCCAAATTCCGTGCTGGCTCCAGGGGAATGCACTCTCTCTCTATTGGCTCCAGAGGAAAGTCCTTATGTTACATCAGTCTTTCTTTGGTCTAATTGCATCTTGGTGCAGGAACCTCAGGTCTGAAAGATAAGCTCTGCTTTTGGTGCTGTTTTCTTGATGGTACGAGGTTCCCAACTCTGCTTGCTTCCCTTTCCTTTTGCCTCTTGTAGGATAAAACATAGAACAAGCCACACTCCAGGGAAACTCCTTTTGCATGTTAGAGTCCCACCCTAATCCTTTGTAATGTAATTCAATCTGTTAACCACAAAGAGAAATTAGAATTTACAGCAAAGGAAATCACAAAATGGAGAGCAATAACACAACACAGGGGATCATGGCCCAGCCAAACGGCTACACATATTTTTAAGGGGCACAGTTCAATCCATGACAGTGAGTTTTCTTGAAGCAGTGGCCTGCATCCAATATATATACGGATATTCTGCCTAAGCTCACTTGCTTGTTGTGGATCCTGAGCGTGACTAATCATCCTCTGACCTCTGGTTCTTTGGATTTGAGTCGGTAGCCTTGCTGTATTGCCTGACAATCTTGGATTTGTCAGCCTCTGCAATCCATGAGCCAGTGGCCTGCCATCTGATCTGCCAATTTGGGATTCATCAGCCCCTGGAGCTATGTGAGTCAGGAGAAGCATCTATTCTGATGCTGGACCCATGGGCTTGGGACTTGCCAGCCTCTATAACCATGTGAGCCATTTCATATATGTATGTACATACACACACACACACAAGGTCTGACAGTTAAGTTCACCAACTCATCCTAGAAAAAGTACTACATACCTCATTGCTGAATATCACTACAATCACCTTTGAAGTACTCCCCTTGGGAAGCTATGCACTGATGCCAGCACCTAGTCCAACTTTCAAAGCAATTTTACATCTCTTTTTCTGGAATGGCCATTTGAGTTGTTGTCACATTACACTTGATGTCATCAAAACGTCTTCCTTTCAATATTTCCTTTATCTTTGGGTAAAGAAAAAAGTCACTGGGGTCAGATCAGGTGAGTAGGTAGGGTGTTTCAGTACAGTTATTTGTTTACTGGCTAAAAATTCCTGCACAGGCAACTCTACAATTAAATTTGTGAATTTGCCACTGTGCTGCTGTGATCAATGGTGATTCCAGAAAGAGTTCCAAAATTGCTGTGAAGGGTGGACTAGGTGATGGCTTTGGTGCACAGCTTCCCAAGGGGAGTGCTTTGAAGGTGATCACAGCGATATTTAGCAACGGAGCATGCAGCACTTTTTCTAGGATGAGTTCATGAACTTAACTGGCAGTCCTCATATATGTATATGTGTGTGTGTGTGTGTGTGTGTGTGTGTGTGTGTGTTTTAGTCAGCTAGGGCTGCTCTAACAGAAATACCACAGAGTGGTTGGCTTTAAAAAAGGAAAGTTTATTCTTACACAGTCTGGTAGGCTATGAGTCCAAATTCAGGATGTCCGCTCCAGGGGAAGGCTTTCCTATTGTCGGCTCTGGAGGAAAGTCTGGTATTGCATCAGTCTTTGTCCAGAGAGTGTCTTGGCGCAGGAACCTCAGGTCTGACGTGCTCTTCTCCTGGTGCTGCTTGCTTGATGTGTGAGGTTCCCAGTTCTCAGCCTGCTTCCCTTTCGTTTTATCTCTTGCAGGATGAAAGGATTAAGGGTGGGGCAAGCCATACTCCAGGGAAACTCCCTTTACAGAGGAGGAGGAGATCCTATGAAGGGATTTACAGTCCCACCCTGATCCTTTAACATACAGCATAGGAAAATCACAAAATGGAGGACAGTCACAAAATATTGGGAATCATGGCCCAGCCACATGGCTACACATATTTTTGGGGGACACAATTCAGTCCATGACTATATGTATACACACATACACACACACACACACTTCACTGGTTTTGCTTCTCTAGAGAACCCAGACTAAGATATTCACCAAACCTGGTCTTTGTGACCTCTCTTCCTACTCAGAGCAAAGCACAGAAGTTTTTTTTTTAAAATCGTGTTTTAGGTGAAAGTTTATAGTACAGATTAGTTTGTCATTCAAAAGTTTATACAGATTGATTTGCGACACTGGTTGCAGTCCTCGCCACATGTCAGCACTCTTCCCCTTTCCCTTTACACCCAGGGTTTTTCATATCCATTCGTCCAGTTTTCTTGTCCCTTCCTGCTGTCTTGTCTTTGCTTTTCAGCAGGTGTTGCCATTTGGCCTCATATATTTCATTGAACTAAGAAGCATGTTTCTGACGGTGTGTTACTGCTTGTTTTACAGGCCTGTTGATAGCCATTTTGGAGAGATTTCAGTTTTGAGTCAGCAGGTGCATAGTCCCAGGACTACCTCCAATCTTTTCCAGACAGTGAGTACGGTCTTTTTTTGTTGTGAATTTAAATTGTGTTCTACATTTTTCTTCTATTCTGTCTAGGACTCTATTATGATCCCTTTCAGAGCAGTTGGTAGCAGTACTAACGGGCCACCTAGTTCTTGGGCTCAGGCTGGTAGAGTATGTGGTTCATGTGGTCCATTAGTTCTCTAGACTATTATTTTCCTGGTGTCTTTGGTTTTCTTCATTTTTCTTTGCTCTAAATATGATGGAACCAATAGATATATCTTAGATGGTTTCTTTTAAGACCTTAGACACTACTCACCAAAGCAGGATGCAGAATACTTTCTTTACAAACTATGTTATGTCAACTGACCTAGATGTCACCCAGCCCCTGGTCCGCAGCCCTTCGTCCCAGTAACTCTGTTCCTCAAGGTGTCTGGATGTGTCTAAGAAACAATCTACAACTTTGCCTTGGTCAAGTTTGCTGACCTTCCCTACATTGTATGTTGTCTTTCCCTTAACCAAAGTTAACACTTGTCTACTGTCTAGTTAGTGATTTCTCTTCCATACCTTTTCTCTCTCATGACCATCATTGTTTTTTTTTTCTCCCATGTGTTTAAACCTTTTCTTGAGTCCTTATAATAGTGGTCTTCTATGATATTGGTCCTTTGGTGATTGACTTATTTCACTCAGCATAACACCTTTCAGATTCATCATTCACATTGTGAGAAGTTTTGTGGATTGCTCTTCATTGTTCTGCAGCAGTCTACTGTGTGTAGGTACCCTAGTTTGTTTATTCATTCATCTGCTACTGAGCACTTAGCTTTTTTTCCATTTCTTTTTGCTATTGTGAATAATGCTGCAATGAACATGGGTGTACAATGGTCTGTTCATGTAAGGACTCTTATTCCTCTAGTATATATTACAAGGAGTAGGATTGCAGGATTGTATGCTATTTTTGTTTCTAGCTTTTTAAGAAAGCACCATATCATTTTCCATGTCCTATGTCATTTTCCATAGGGGTTACATCATTTTATATTCCCATCAGCAGTGTGTAAGAGTTCCAGCCTCTGTTAAACCTCTATAAGATATGTTATTTTCTTCCTTTCTTTCTTTTCTTTTTTTTAATTTGTGCCAGTAATGTCAGGGTGAGATGGTATCTCACAGAAAAGTCAAAGTCCTTGGGTGGCACAGTCTGTACCTGATTACTAAGAGAAAGGTTCATGGTGTGAACCCACCTGGCAGTAGCACCAAAGCAAGCCCTGGTGAGCCATTTCAGCTCAGTTTACAGCCAAGAAAACCCTATGGAACTCAGTTCTGTTCTGTAACACATGGGGCTGTGAGGAGTCGGAATCACCCCCATTGCAAGGGGCTTGGTTTTTGGTTTAACAGAAACACAGTACCCCCTAAGGACTCCCCATTTCCCCCTTCCCCTAGCTCTTGGTAACCACTAATAAACTTCTGTTTCTCTGTGTTTAAGGTAAAGTTCTTGACTGCTCCAAATCTGCAACTCGATTCATTTCTCTGCTCATCACAACAAAGATAGTAGTTGACAGTGGAAGCAAAGGATTCTTCTTCCTCATAGCATGGTGTGTGTGTGTGTGTCTCGAAGACTGCAGCATGATGATAAATACTTAGAACAGAACATTAGACATTCGTGCTGTTGTTAGGTGCAATCAAATCAGTTCTAACTCAGAGCTGCCCTATAGGATAGAGTAGAACAGCTCCATAGAGCTTCCTAGGCTGTAATCTTTATGGGAACACATGATAGGTCTTGTCTTTTCTCTTGTGGAGTTGCTTAATGGGTTTGAATGCCTGACCTTTCAGTTAGCAGCTGAGCACTTAACCTTTGGGCCACCAGGGGTCCTTTATATTTTTATATATGGAAATAACAGAAGGAAAGGAGGGTATCTGGGGGAAGCAGAGTCTGAGTACTATGTGCCATTATTACATATATTTTTCCTTTTTTTTTAAAAAAAATACTGTGCTTTAGTGAAAGTTTACAATCCAAGTCAATTTGTCATACAAAAACCTACACACGCACTGCCCTGTAACTCTAGCTGCTCTCCCCACTGTGACAGTACCCTCCTCTTTTCCAACCTGTATTTCCTGTGTCCATTAAACCAGCTCTTGTTCCCCTCCACCCTTTCATGCTGCTTCTGTGCAGGAGCTGCCCAGTTAGCCTCATGTATATACTTAAGCCATGAAGCACACTCACTGCCAGTATCATTTTATGTCTACATACATTATTTCTAATCCTCTTCAGTTTTTCAGTTGAGGAAATTCAGGTTCTGAGCCACTGTTCATTCCCTTTCCATCCAGAGCACAACCTCTGGGGTGTCTCTAACATATGGGCCAGAAAATGTGAAGATCTGTCTGGCAGTCTTGGGAAAAAGGAAGGGAGAGTGGAGGCTAGGTTGTCTTGTGCTCAAGAGGAAAACTTTGGAGAATACGGCTGGATGGGGCGGGGGGAGCTCCAGGGAAGAACAGACGTCTCCAGTCTCCCCAGGTTTTCTTTTCTCCCCTTGCTCAGGACACAGCCTCCTCACTGTTTCTTAAACACTGCAAGTTCTTTTGCAAGACAATGATTTCTGAATGATGACTTGCTTGTTTATTTACTAAAGCTAAATCAGATACTTGGGGAGTCTCTCAGCAATTTCAGTCTTTAAAACACAGGGCCACACCATTTTAAACAGTAAATTACTTTTCTTGGTGTACCCATAAGCTGGGAAAGTATGAGTCCTTAAAGTCCTAAACAACTGGGGTCAGTTTGCAGTGAACTGGTTTGAAAAAGAAAAAAAAAAAAAAAAACAGTAACAGCAAAAGTTTTTCCCATATTTGTATTACTTAAATAGAAATGAATGACTTCTGGTAACTACGTGACTTCTGTTTTGTTCTAAATTTCCTAGCAGAAACATTTTTAATAGTTCACTTTTAGCCATCATTACAAGGGACATTTACATCATAGCCTACAGTTATTCTTAGACCTGAGAGCTTATGTGAAGAAAATTAGCTAGGAAATATACTGCTAGTAGATAACAAACAGCCATGCATGGCTACAAAACTTTCCATTTTTACTGTGCTCCAAACTCCATATATTTAGAAGCTGTCATTTCAATTTCATGCAGCAACTCTGGGTTAGGCAAAAACCCACATTCAAAACTGTCTTCCTGTATGGTTTAGGTGTGGTTTATATAAAAAGCAGTTTACAAAAGAAAATCCATTTGAAGTTTAAAATTTTGAATTTAATATGATGATTCTTATAATCCCTGGCATTAAGTAGCTCCCAGGCATGTGAAGACATGAAAAAAAGAGGGAAAGGGACAATGAAAGACAATGGAGGAAGAGGCCAGAGAGTGGGCTGCAGAGGGGACAGAAGGGGAGACACACCGAAAGGTAAAGGCAGCAGAAGCAGCTCCTCCAGGGAGAGGGCCCAGCTATACACTGTCAGAGTCCTCGGTAAGTTCTGGTTTGGATTAATTCAATTTTCCTTGTTATTGAGGCAGACCAAAGAAGAATTGATGGCTTTAAATTATGGTGTTGGTGAAGAATACTGGATATCATGGACTGAATTGTATCCCCTCAAAAATGTGGGTAGCAATTAGGCTAGGCCATGATTTCCAGTATTGTATGGTTGTCCTCTGTTTTGTGATTTTCCTATGTTGTAAATCCAAATCTCTGCCTGTGGTTAACAGGGCAAGATTGGGTTATGTTAAAGAGGATGCTGGTGGTACCATATCACCCTTACAAGAGGTCACCTCCCAGACCCAATATGAAAGGAGTTTCCCTGGGGTGTGATTTGTACCACCTTGTATCCTTTTATCCTATAAGAGATGAAAGGGAGGTGACAGACAGCAGGGACCTCATACTGCCAAGGAAGTAGTGCTGGGAGCAGGTGTGTCCTTTAGACCTGAGTTTCCTGTACTGAGATGCTCCCAGACCAAGGGAGGACTGATGACAAGGATCTTCCTCCAGAGCCTCAAGAGCCGACAGAGAAAAAACCTTTCAGATGGAGCTGAATTTGGACTTGTGGCCAACTTGACTATGAAAATAAATTTCTCTTTGTCAAAACCATCCGATTGTGGTATTTCTGTAACAGCTGCATTGATGACTAAGACATTGCATATACCATGAATTGTCAGAAGAACAAAGCTTTCTCGGAAGAAGTACAGCCAGAATGTTCCTTGGAAGCAAGGATGGCAAGATTTTGCCGCACATGCTTTGGACATGTTATTAGGACAGACCAGACCCGGGAGAAAGATGTCATGCTTGGTAAAGTAATGGATGGAGGAAAAAGAGGAAGACCTTGAAAGATGTGGACTGACACAGTGGCTGCAACATTGTGCTCAACATAACAGTGATTCTGAGGCCAGTACAGGACTGGGCAGTGTTTTGTTCTATTGTACAGAGGATCAGTATGAGTTGGAACTTAGTGGCACTTGCCTTAGTCATCTAGTGCTACTGCTATAACAGAAAACACCACGGGCAGATGACTTTAACAAAGAGAAATTTATTTCCTTACAATAAAGTAGGTTACGAGTCCAAATTCAGGGTGTCAGCTCCAGGGGAAAGCTTTCTCTCTGTCAGCTCTGGAGGAAGATCCTCCTCATCAGTCCTCCCCTGATCTAGGAGCATCTACCTATGGGAACTTCAGGCCAGCACTGCTTTCTTCATGGTATGAAGTCCCCAGCTTCCTGCTTGCTTCCCTTTCCTTTTACTTTCCAAGAGATTTCCTCAGACACAATACAATATTGAGATTGAGTCCTGTCTCACCATCAGAACTGCTGGCCCTCATTAACATCATAGACGCAGGATTTACAATATATAGGAAAATCACACAATACCAGGAATCATGGCCCAGTGAAAATGACACATATTTTGGGGGACACAATTCAATAGCCCCCAGCAAAACAACTACTGAGGCAGAGGGAGCTGAGCTACATGAAAATTGACAGATAATTCAAACTGTCGCCACATTTTCAAGGACTCTAGTACTACAAACCTTTAATCCCAGCTGTTAACAAAAGCTAAATGGTGAGGCTGATAACTTTAAATAGCTATACTTATTTCTAGAAACCCTGATGGCATAGTAGTTAAGTGCACTACAGCTCTTCTTCAAGACGTTGTCGGCAATATGAATCCACCCCTTGGTCCCTGGAAACTCTATGGGGCAGTTCTACTCTGTCCTATAGGGTCATTATGAGTTGGACTCAACTTGTTATGAGTTGGAATCAACTCAAAGGAGTGGGTTTCTTTGTTTTTATGCTTGTTTCTGTTGTCTCATTGGTGAGGTTGCTAAGCAAGAAAGTGTGGAAGGAAGAAAATGGAAATCTAGTGACTAAATGTAGACTATGTATCAAGCATTGTCTTAAACACTTTATGTATTTATTTTTTAAAAAATCCTCACAACCACTCTATGAGGTAGGTACTTTATTATCACACTCATTTTACACATGGGAAGACTAAAGTGCAGAGAAGGTAGATAACTTATTCATCATCATATAGTAAATAAATAACTGAGCAGGGAATTAAACTTAGGCAGTTTAACTATAGAACCTAAATACCTAATCACATGCCACAAGGCATTTTCCAAAATAACAAAGCTGAGAAGATTAAAGGATTGAGAATTTATTGCACTCTAATGCTTGGCTGCCACCTAGGAAATGGTTACAATATAGTGGTAGAAGTCCTGAGTCCTTGTCAGTGTCAGCTTCTCTCTCCCATCACTATTTTTAAGCCAGAAAACCCCAAAAGACCCCAAAACAATTGACATGAAGTTATTCTTTCTTCTAAATTCAAATACAAGTAAGTTAAAGAATTAAAAATCTGTTCTGGATTTTTAACATGTTTACCACATTATCGACGGCACTTGGCTTGGCTATATTAAAATTTCTATTAAATGTCAAAATTCCTTGAGGGGAACACTTCAGTAATTTAGTGGCTGAATCATGTAGCAATTGTAAGCCTAACTTCTAGTTTCCATACAGAGGGTGTAATTTTTTTCAGAGTATGTATAAATACATATACCAATACTCTCTAAAGAAGATGTGTTCATGCCAAGTTCCCATTTTTTTCAGGCTCTATTTATGTGTAACCAACTTTAGGAATCCTCAGAGAAGGACAGGCCTATACTGTCTCCACACTAAGATCCCTCTGCACAACGGGCCTTATCCATTTGTTACGCCTGACCCAGTTAAAGGATCCGTCCTCTGCAGTGTTGCCTGAAGCAGGTGCTCCACAAATAGTGACTTGAGTGAGTACTTCTGGGAACCAGTCTCTGAAAATGAAGGGATCATATGCAGTTCAGTGGAAATCACAGGGTCAGAAGGGTACCACATGAACCTTGAACTGTTCATTTCTGTGCAGTGCTTGCGTTTGTCAGATCACTCCTCACAGACTGACGGTGTTTCCTGTGAGTCCTTTCTGTGCTTAGCTGTGTCCCGAAGGTGAAGCAGCCCGACTAAGCAATGACTGCTTAAATACGCATTAATCACGCATTAAGAGTCATAACTGAACAGTCTAACACATGGGGAAATACCTTGGACACAAGGCATCCATTACAGACAGAAGTGGTCTCTCCTGTCCTGCTGTGTACATCTTTGGAAGTGTACTTCAGGGAGTTGTGCTTGCTTTAAAAGGATGAAAGAAGACATTGGCATGCTGCATGCAGCCTCCACGGCTTGGGAGGAGCAGCCGTCAGGCAGCCAGGGGCTTTGGAACTTGTATTGGTCATCACAAGAGATGAGCTGCTCAGTACAAGTATGCCTCAGCTCTTCTCGCTGCTTTTGTCTTCCTTTTTGGTATGCAGGAAGGCTAGGAACCTGTCCCACACTGAATTTGGGTAGGCTCTGATTACAAGCACAGGTCCTCTGCTCAGGGGTCTGAGTTGTCTCGCTGAAACAACTGCTGTCAGCACCCTCTCTGAAGAAACCTGTTGGACTCTCTGAACCAGAGGCCTGTGAACTGACTATGCATTGCAGAACAGGGGCAGCTGGAGGGGTGACAGTAAGGGACAATTTGACCAGGGAGGGACATGTTCCTCATTTAATGAGATCCTAAACTCACTCCCATTTTCAGAAAAAAGACTAGCAGGTCCTGTTCCAGGTAGGAAATTGGCTTCACTCCCTAAAAGATCAATGCTTGAACCATACTAGGGCGAAATCCGATGACTCAGGTCCTTGAGGATGGTGACTCTGAGCCCTCTCTCAGCTGTGCACACTGCTTGTCTCTCCCTCTCCCTCTCTCTCTCACACACACCCTCTGGGCAGAGGCATATGAAAGGAGGCATCACTTGAGCCTCTCTTGACCTAAGTTTTACCCATGGCTCCTAAATAGCTCAAGCAGAGGTCAAGCACTCCCGCTGGAGGGATCTGAGTCCTCAGACTGAGCTCAGCTTGGAACCTAGCATTTTGAGATGATGAAGAGATCTCAGCAGCAGGCCAGGGTGGGGCACCTTACCAACAACAGGCATCTCCAGATTCTCAGATGGTTTCTCCAGCTGCCTCATTCAGCTGTTTCAGTGACGAGAGAAAGGGCTGGGTGTTTGGCAGAATAAGTGTTCCCTCCCCACCTGGCACTATGATCATGAGTGACACTCACTTTAACCAGAGAAGTTTCTTCAGTATAATGCCTTTCATTTAAATTGTTGTTGTTAGGTGCTGTCGAGTCCGTTCTGACTCAAAGCAATCTTACGTACAACAGAATAAAATGCTGCCTGGCCCTGAGCCACCCTCACAATTACTACTATGTTTGAGAGTATTGTGGAACCGCTATGTCAATCAGTCTTGTCGAGGGTCTTCTTTTTCTCTGATCCTCTGTTCTACCAGACATGATGTCCTTCTCCAGGGACTGGTCCTTCCTTGGTAACATTTCCCAGTATATGAGACAAAGTCTCGCCCTCTTTACTTCCAGGAGCATTCAGGCTGTGCTTCTTCCAAGACAGATGTGTATATGATTCAGTCCATTGCATATTCAATATCACCATAAATAGAAGTTAATTAATCTTGGTTTCTTTCCTTTAAACATGGTATAAGAACAGATAATTAAATTCGTGTAAGACAATCTGAAGCTCTAGAAGAAAATACTAGGATTACATGTACAAAACTACAGAAGAAAAAAACACTAGAAAGAAATAAGAATAAATAATATCAGTGTATTAAAGCACTGAAATTAGGTTAAAAGGATTTTTCTTTTAGTTTTTAAAAGTCCTGTGATATTTCTTTTTTTCTCTTTTTATTGTACTTCAGATGAAGGTTTACAAAACAAACTAACAGTGAGGGCACATACTGTTCCATAATACTGGTTACAATGCCAAAACATGTCAGCACTCTCCGTTCTCCACTTAGGTTCCCCATTACCAGCTTTTCTGTCTCACCCTGCCTGCTAAGTCCTTGACCCTGTCTAACCTTTAGCTGAAAGGTGAACCTCAAGAACGACTTCATTACTGAGCTCAAAGGCTCTCTGGGGCCATACTCTCAGTCTCTTCAGTCTCTGTCAGGCCAGCAAGTCTAGTCTTTGTGAGTTACAATTTTGGTCTACATTTTTCTTCAGCTGTACGTCTAGGACCCTCGAGATCACTGTCAGAGGAGCCAGTGGTGATAGCCCATCTAGAGTACTGGACTCAGTCTGGTGGAACCTGTTGTAAATGTGGCCCATTAGTCCTCTGGACTAGTCTTTCCCTTGTGTCTTTAGTTTTCCTCATTCTTCCTTGCTCCCAAAAGGGTGAAATTAATGGAATATTCTAGATGGCTGCTCACAGCCTTTTAAGACCCCAGATGTGACTCACTAAAGTAGAATGCAGAACATTGTCTTTATATGTTATATGTTATATGTTATGCCAGTGGAACTAGATGTTCCCCAAGACCACGGTCCCCATAGCCCTCAGCCTAGCAATTCCATCCCTCAGGGAGTTTGTGTCTATGGAGCTTTCAAGATGACCCTGCCGTGTGCAAGTTGTGCTAGCTTCCCCAGTGTTGCGTAGTGTCTTACCCTTCATCCAAGCTACCACTTATCTATTGCTTATTTACTGTTTTTGCATCCCAAAACAACATAGGGGAAAGAGAACCCAGAAGACAGAGACCCACGTGAGTGGGTGACTACATTGACACGTGACTGGAAGACCCAGATGGTGCCTGGCCACCACTAGCAATAGAAACGATGGGGCTCACAAAGTTGAGTCTCACCGGCAACACAAGAACAAAAAGGGGTGCATCCTGAGATCACTCAATCATAACAACAACAACAAAAAAGGCTGTCTTTTCCCCATTTGATAGACTTTGGGTCCTTGCTGAAGATCAGGTGACCATAAGTGGATGGATTAACATGTGAGTTCTTGTTTCTGTTCCACTAGTCAATGAACCTGTTGTTATACCAGTAGCAGGCTATTTTGACTACCATAACTGTACAATAGGTTCTGAGTTCAGGTAGTGTGAGTCTTCGTATTTTACACTTTTTTTCAGTAATGCTTTACTCATCTTGGGCTTCTTCCCTTTTCGTATAAAGTTAATTATGTTTTCCATTTCTTTTAAGAATGTTGTTGGTATTTGGATCAGGATTGCATTTGTGTTTGTAAATTACTTTGGGTAGAACTGTCATTTTCCCCTATCCATGAGTATGGCAAGTTTTTCCCTTTATATAGACCTTTTATGGTGTCTTTCTTTTTTTTATTATTATGACTGGCTTTGGACTGAGCGAAAATGTACATTCCTGTATAAATTTGCATGCTCACCCATGTGGAGCTCCCACTGCTTTCCACGCCCGGTGACAGCACACTCTTCTCCCCACGTTATACATGGCTTATCCTCTCAACAATCTCCTATCCTCTTCTCTCCACCCTCTCCCCCGCCTCCAGTAAGAGGTCAGCAGGACGACACCCTGTGAATGCACAGAACCATAAAGTGTACACATGATATGGTCACTCTGTGATGCCAAGTCCAATCGATTCCTGTCTGAAGAGTTGACCTCCATTATGATTTACGGACAGGGGCAGCATTAGGGCCAGGGGTCATGCTCCCAGGGGAACCCTGAGGCCCCTGGACCATCAATTGTGGTCTTTTAGTGGAGATCTCAGGGTGCACCCTTTTTTATTCTTGTGTTGCCAGTGAGACTCAACTTTGTGAGCTACATCATGGCTATCACTGGTGGTGGCTGGGCACCATCTGGTTCTTCCAGTCACATGTCGATGTAGTCACCCACTCACGTGGATCTGTCTTCTGGGTTCTCTTTCCCCCATGTCATTTTGGTCTTTGGTGATCATCCATTCCTGCAGAGTTGGGACCGTTTGCTGTACCCTTAGATGGCAGCTTTTAAGACCCCAGACGTGGGGTGCAGAAGGCTGTCTTAGCAAAACGCTTGTTTTGCCAATTAGCTTTGATTTCCCCTGAGGGCACGGTCCCCAGCCCCCTGCCCTAGCTCCTCTGTCCTTTCAATACTGCGATAAGATGTGAGGAGTAATCATGTTATGTTGAAGTCTAGTTAATACTGATCTTTCTAATGTATACTGTCACAGATTTCACCCAACCAAATTTCTATCAACTATCTAATCTAAACCCTCCACCACCTGGCCCTCCCTCCCTCCCATCCTTGCAATTGTGAAAGAGTCTTTTTTTCTACGAGTAACTCTGTTTTTAAGTTCTTATTGTAGGAGTCTCATACAATTATTTGTTCTTTTGTCGCTGACTACTTCACACAACATAATGTTTTCCAGTTGAAACCAGGGTACAAGATGTTTCCTAAAATCATCCTTGTTCTTTATCATTGCATAGTGTTCCATTGAGTATATATACCATAGTTTACCTATCCATTGGGCATCTGGGTTGATTCCATCTTTTTGCTGTTGGGGACTGTGCTGAGGTAAACATTCGTGTGCATGTATCAGTTGGTGTGAATGGCCTTGATTCTGTAGGATATATTCTGAGCAGTGGAATTACTCAGTCAAATGGTACATATATGTCCAGCTTTTTAAGGAAGCACCAGATTTGCTTTCCAAAGAGGCTGGACCATTTTGCAATCCCACCAACAGTATAGGAGAGTTCCAATGTCTCTACAGCCTCTCCAGCATTTGTTGTTTTGCATTTTTTGGATTATGGCCAACCTTGTTGGGGTGAGATGGGATCTCATGGTAGTTTTGATTTGAATTTCTTTAATAGCTAATGATCGTCAGCATGTCTGCATGCGTTTTTTGGCTGCCTGGATCTCCTCTTTAGAAAAACATCCATTTCCTTTGCCCATTGCTTAATCGGATGATTTTATTTTGTAGTATAGTACCTTATAGATTATGGAGATCAGGTGTCGGTCTGAGATACAGTTGCCAAATATTTTTTCCCATTCTGTAGGTGGCCTTTTAATTCTGTTAATAAAGTCTCTGGATGAGCAAAAGTGTTTGATTCTTAGTAGTTCCCATTTATTTATTTTCTCTTCTGTTGTTTGTGGTTTGTCTGACAGATTTTGAAGTCTGTCTACACTGTGTATTAAAGCTTCCATTGTTGTTCCTACTTTTTCTTGGACGAGCTTTATCATTTTAGATTTGATATTTAGGTTTTTTATCCAGTTTGAGTTAGTTTTTGTATAAGGTGTAAGCTATGAGTCTTGTTCCAGTTTACTGCAGATGGATATCCAGTTTTGCCAGCACCATTTGTCGAAGAGATTGTTTTTACCCCAGCTTAATGTTTTGGGGCCTTTATTGAATATCAACTGTTCATAGGAAGATGGTGTCATCTCTGGGATCTCAATTCTGTTCCATTGATCTATCTGTCTCTTTTTGTACCAGTACCAGGCTGTTTTGACTACTGTGGCAGTGCAATAGGTTCTAAAGTTGGGTAGTGAGCTACCTCCTAGTGTGTTCTTCTTCTTCAGTAGTGCTTTACTTATCTAGGGCTTCTTCCCTTTCCAAACAAGGTTGGTGATTTGTTTCTCCATCTCATTAAAAATGTCACTGGAATTTGTGTTGGGATTGCATTATGTAAGTAGATTGCTTTCAGTAATACAGACATTTTCACAATGTTAAGTCTTCCTATCCATGAGTTATGTCAAGTTTCTCTTAGGATCTTGTAGTAAGGTCTTGTAGTTCTCTTTGTAAAGGTCTGCCAATTCTCTAGTTAGATTTATTCCTAGGTACTTTATCTTCTTAGGGGCTATAGTAAATGGTATTGATTTGGTGATTTCTTCATTAACCATCTCATTGGTATAAAGGGACCCTACTGATTTACTTATGTTTATCTTGTATCCTGGGACTTTGCTGAACTCTTCTATCAGTTTCAGTAGTTTACTTATGGATTCTTCAGGATTCTCTATATATACAATCATATCATCTGCAAATAGGAAGATTTTTACTTCCTCTTTGCTGATGCAGATATCCTTTATTTCTTGGTCTTCTAGTACAATACTGAATAGGAGAGATGAGAGTGGGCATTCTTGTCTAGTTCCTGTTCTCAAGGGAAATTGTTTCAGTCTCTTGCCATTCAGGATGATGCAGGTGGCTGGCTTTATATAAATGGCCCTTTTGCATTGAGGAATGTGCTGTCTATTCCTATTTTGCTGAGAGTTTTTAGCATGAATGGGTGTTGGACTTTATCAAATACCATCAATAGACAAAATCAGGTGGGGGGTGGAGTCAAGATGGCTGACTAAACGCACATCTTTCTAAATCCCTCTGGAAACCAAGACCTGAAATGATAGTTAAACGGAGCTTACCTTGTGAGCCCTGGGATGCGGCACAGGGCTACTAATTTGGACTTCATACCACTGAATGCGAAACCTCCTCTTTTTCACTGACCCCACTCTTGGGGAGCACAGGCTTGCACAGACCGAAGGTAACTAACCATTTTGATTTTTTTTTCCTCTATCTTGGCCAGTGGGCAGAACTGGGACTTGATTAGCTGCTGGTCTTGGACACACTGCTGGTGGGACTGGCATGCGTAATTGACAGGTTCTGAGAGCCTGGCTTTGGACTCTACACACCTTGGCTCTTCTGGCCTATTGGGAAAAGGAGAAGCCCAGGCAGAGGCCCTGGCCGGACTTGGTTCCTAGGCTGGGAGGTGGCACCTGCCAGGGGAAAGCACTTTTCTAGCAGGGAGGTGGTGTTTCGCACAGTGTTGCCTGGGGTCGGGGCCCAGCAGTGGAGGCTGTGGATTCTGGGCATTTCGGCACTCTTAGATTCTCTTTCTGCTTTGGAGCTTGGTCCCGGCCAGCTGGCGAGCTTATGCGGACGCCATCTTGTTTTGCTGAGAGGCAGGATCATTCGTACGGAAGCCTCAGCTGGACCTAATTCCTGGGCTGGAAGGCAGTTCCTACCCAGAGGAGACTGCTTTTCCAGCAGAAAAGCAGAATTCTACACAGTGTCGCCTATAGCTGAGGCCCGACAGCAGAGGCCAGCAGGCCCGTAGCCTTTCTGTATCTTGAGCTAGTTTATAACATCTGGTGTTCAATATAGAGGTGATTAGTTTGCCAGCTGGGAAGAGGGATGTTTACACCTGAAAACCTGACTGACTTTGGAAGTTGCCAAATACTTTTTACTTCTCATCTTAAGAAGGCCTAGAGAAACAACTGTGGTACATCTTCACAGCATCTCTCCCAGCCTCTATCGGCCCCATGAAGCCCCAAAAGCAGCAAATGTTGGAGAGGACGGTAACCTAGAAGTCACCCATGGCATCAGAAGGCCCCCAAAAGAAACCAACTCAGAACTTCCCAGACAAAGAAGCTTTTCTGAAACTATCAGAAGGTGAATACAAGAGGATCATATATAGAGCCCTACTAGACCTTATACAAAATGCAGCAGAGCAAAACAAATAACTAAGCAAGCTGTTTGAGCTGATGGAACATCAGTACTCTGAAATCCAACAGATCAAGAACAAAATCAAAGACACAGAAACTTCAATTCAAAGCTAAGAAAACAGAATGGAACGAATGGAAAAGAGAATTTCTGATTTGGAAGACAGAGGCACTGACTCCAGCATCTACGAGGAGAAGTCAGAAAAAAGAAACAAGAAAAATGAAGAAGCATTAATAAGCATGTGGGACTCTATTAAGAAGAACAATCTATGATTAATTGGAGTTCCTGAACAGGGTGAGACTTCTGAGAACACAGACAGTATTGTGGCTGAGCTGCTGACAGAAAACTTCCCAGAAATTATGAAAGAAGAGAATATAGATATCCAAGATACTATTGAACACCACTCAGTATAGATCTCAATATAAAGACTCCAAGACATATTATAATCAAGCTCAACAAAATGAAACATAAGCAGAAACTCTTAAAGGCAGCAAGACTCAAAGCAAAGCTAACTTTCAGAAGGAAACCCTGTGGGCTTTCATCGGATTTCTCTGCAGAAACGATGCTGGCACAGAGACAGTGGCATGACACATTCAAAGCCTTGAAGGAGAAGAACTTCCAACCAAGAATTATATATCCTGCAATACTGTCTTTCAAATATGAAAATGAAATTAAGACATTTGCAGATAAACAGAAAATGGTGAGTTACCTTCAGTCTGTGAAAGCCAGCACTGACCAAGAGCGGGGTACATCAAAAGAGAGGAGGCTTTCCGTTCAGCTGTATGAAGTCCAAATTAACAGCCTGTGCTGTGTCCTAGGGCTCACTAGGTGTCCAGAACGCTCTGTTTAGTTATCAATTCACGTCTTGGTTTCCAGAGGGATTTAGGGAAATGTGTGTTTAGTCCTCCGTCTTGACTCTACCTCCTTATGGCTTCTTACAGTAGACTTTTGTAGTTTTCTTTGTATAGTGGTTTACATCTCTGATTAGGTTTATTCCAAGTGTTTTATTTTTTTAGGGGTTATTATAATGGTATTGTTTTCCTGATTTCTGTTTCATTGTTCTCTTTATTAGTATATAGGAATCCAATTGACTTTTGTATGTTTTTCCTGTATTCTGCTAGTCTACTGAATCTTTCTACTAGTTCTAATGTTTTTCTCACAGACTCTTTTGGCTTTTCTCTGTGTAGTGTCATATCATCTGCAAATAGTGATAGTTTTATTTCTTCATTACCCATTTGGATGTCCTTTATTTCTTTTTCTTGCATTACTATTCTAGCTAGGGCTTCCAAACCAATGTTAAATAGGAGTGGTGATTAAGGGCATCCTTGTCTTGTTCCTGTTTTCAGCCTGTCTCCATTAAGAATGATGTTTGCCATTGCTTTTACATAGAAGACCTCTACCTCCCTTCTATACCTATTTTATTGAAACTTTTCATCAGGAATGAGTGTTGGACTTTGTTAAATGCCTTTTCTGCATCAATTGAGATGATTATGTGATTATTTTATTGATGTGGTGTTACATTGCTTTACATTCTAATGTTAAGCTATCTTTGCATATCTGGTATGAATCCTACTTAGTTGTGGTGTATTTTTTGGGGAGGGGGTATGATGCTGAATTCTATTTGCTAGAATTTTGCTGACAGTTTCTGTGTTTATAGTCATGAGAGATACTGGCCTGTAATTTTCTTTTTTTTGTGGTGCCTTTGCCTGCTTTTGTTAGGAGGGTTACACTGGCTTCATAGAATGCATTCAGAAGTATCACTTCCTTTTTTATGTTCTGAGATAGTTTGAGTAGTACTGATGTAAGCTCTTCTTTGAATGTTTGGTAGATCCAGTGAAGCAATATGGATCAGGGCTTTTTCTGTTGTTGTCGTTGGGAGTTTTTTTGTTTTTTAAATTACTTTTTAAATCTCTTCGCTTGTTATGGGTCTGTTCAGATTTTCTACATCATTTTGTGTTAGTTTGGGCAGATACTGTGTTTCTCAAAATTTGTTCATTTTTCTCTAGATTTTCAAATTTGTTGGAGAACAGTTTTTCATAATTTTCTATTATGATCCTTTTTATTTCAGTTGGGCCTGTTGTAACATCTCTGTTTCATTTCTTATTTGGGTTATTTGTGTCCTCTCCTGTTTTTTGTTTGTTAGTTTGGCCAGTGGTTAATCAATCTTGTTGACTGTTTCAAAGAACCAACTCTTGGTTTTGTTGATTCTACTTTTTTTCCCCCTTCTATTTCATTTATTTCTGCTCTGATCTTTATAATTTCCCTTCTTCTGGTGGCTGTGGACTTTTGTTTGCTGTTCTCTTTATATTTGAGTTGTGTAGCTGATGTTTTGATTTTTGTCCCTTCTTTTTTGATGTGTGCATCTATTGCTATAAGTTGACCTCTGAGAATGGCTTTAGCTGTGCCTCAAAAGTTATCGGTATAATGAATTTTTATTCTCATTTGATGCTAGGAATTTTTTTATTCCATCTTTTATTTTTTTGAAACTCAGTGGTTTTTAAATAGGATGTTATGTAGTTTCCATGTAATTGATTTTTTCCTGTACTATTCCTGTTGTTAATTTCTTTTTGATACTAGTACTTTTTGATGATAATACTAAGTATTATCTCTGTGTTTTGGATTGTGTTAAGGGTTGCTTTGTGACGTAAGATGTGGTCTATTCAAGAAAATGTTTCATTGGCATTGGAAAACAATATGTACTTGCAGCTTTTGAGTGGGGTTTTGTATATATGTGTATGAGGTCAAGCTGGCTGACTGCAGCCTTTAGATCTGCTTTTTTTGTGAATTTCTTACTAGATGTTTTGTCCTTTACTGTGAATGGTGTGTTGAAGTCTTGCACTATTACATGGAACCATCAATTTCTCTTTCCAGTGCTATTAGAGTTTATCTGATGTATTTTGGAGCCCTGCCTTTGGGTACATAGATATTTATTATGGTTAAGTCTTCATAATGGATCATCTTTAGTAATTACATAGTGCCTTTCATTGTGTTTTATGGTGGGTTTTGTTTCACAGTCTATTTTACCTGATATTAGTATGCCATTCCTGTTCTTTTTCGCTTGATAATATTTTTTCCATCCTTTAATTTTTAATAAACGTACATCTTTGTTTCGAAGGTGTGTTTCTTGTAGACAGTATATTGATGGATCCTGTTTTTAAAATCGATTCTGTCACTCTCTGTATCTTTATGGGTACATTTAGGACATCAAATTCAGTGTAATTGTTGATAGATGTCAGTTTATTACTGTCATTCTGTAGTGCTTTTTAAAAAAGATATTGACATTTTCTTTGTTCTTTTTACTCTGTGTCTAATTCATTCGGTTTGTGGGTTTCTTTCGTTTCTGTAGATGTTGTTTTTATTGAGACTTTATGTTTTTTTCTTTCTTTGGATAAGTATGTTTGTTAACCTTTTTTGTGTTTCCCTCAAAATTTACCCTCATCTTCCTAGGTTGGAATAAGTTATTACTTGGTATCAGTTTGTCTTCACTCCATTAAAAAATTCTATAACTACACTGTTCATTCCCTCCTTTATTGTCCTGACATTGTTGTCATTTACAGATTAACCTTTCTAGTTCTCTGTTGTAATTCTTTTGGTTTTGGATAGTCCTTGAGAGCTCACATCCTAGGCTGGTATCTGGCTGGTACAATATTGCATTCTAGATTTAGGCAGTGGTCTGATGTTTGTTCTCCGATCAAAGGACTTCCGTCAATAATTCTTATAAATTTGGTTTGGTTTTTATATATTCTCCTAACATCTTTATCTGGAACTATCCTATTGTAACCATCATACTTGAGTGAGAGTTTGCAGGATATTGTTAGTTGATGATTTTTTTTCTTTCAAGATTTTATGTCTTTCCATTGCTTTTCAGCATGGTTTCTGCTGAATAATAAAAGCTTATTGTCTTACTGTTAACTAGTGTTATTGTTTCTCTGTGACTTTTTGTTTTTCTCTCAGAATCTTTTGTTTTTCTTTGGTTTTAGCACATGTAATTACAATATGCCTCTGTGATTTTTTGGGGGGGGGGCTCTATCTTATACGGCACTTGTTTAGCTTCTTGGATAGTCAGCTTGTCATCTCTCATGATATTAGGAAAGTTTTCTGCCAGCAATTCTTCAGTGATACTCTCTGTGTTTTCTGTTTTCTGTTTTCTCTCCCTGTTCTGGAACTCTGATCACTTGCAAATTTTTGCCTTTGATTATATCCCACATAATTGTCAGGCTTTCTTCATTTTTCTTTGCCTCCTCCTTTTTTTTTCCTCCTCAGAGCTGTATCCAACTGTTTGTCTTCCATTCTACTGATCCCGTCTTCTGTCACTTCAAACTTGCTCTCCAGGTCTTCTATGACAGTGTCCATTTCTGAAATCTTGTTTACCTTTCTTATTTCTAATAGTTGTTTTTGTACAATTTCTACTTGTGAATTTATTTTGGCATTTTGTATTATTTTCTAGAATTCTTCTGGAATTGTCTGTACTTTCCATGAGTTTGTCTGCCTTTTCCATGAAGTTGCCTGTTTTTTCCTTATTTTTGTCTGCTTTTTGCTTCAACTCTTGGACAGCTCTGCATATCAGGGATTTGAATTCCCTGTCAGATAGTTCCAGTGCCTTTTATTCTACTGGAAAGTCATCTGGTATTTTATTTGGGAAGCCTACTGGAACCATCCTGCCCTCTTTTTGTATTTTGACCTTTTTTTTGATGTCTTTGGGACATTGTGTAGTTATTTTCTTTATTTATTGATTGTAGATCTGTTTTGTCTGCCTTTTTGTTTTATTTTGTTACGTTAGAGCAGATGACCTGGGCATTCTTTGTTGTTTGCTTGTCTGTGGTCATGATACTTTTCACCTCTTTGTACAACAGGCAGGGACAGTTGCTCAACTATGGTGCAGCAGGGCAGGTCCAGCTGAATAAGATGGGTTGGGTTGGGTTGTCTGTGGCATGTACTGGGGCCAAAGAGAAGGCCAGGAATCGGCACGAGGCAGGTTCTGGAAGGCTGTGTCTGTGCTGCCTGGAGGTCTGATGTTCAGTGCACAGTTCATGTAGGCAGGAAGTAGGGGTAAGTTGTGACATGTGAAGCTAGGAAGGGTATGGGAAAGTAGAGTCTGAGGAGAGAGAAACAGGGGCCAAAAACAAAGAAGAGTTCTATGGAAACTTGACACTGGAGTGGAGACATGAGAAACCAAGAAAATGAGAGAAACAGAAAGGGAAAAAAGGGCAAGAGAAAAAAAACTTAGATAAATATTTGTTAAAGAAAAGAAAAGAAAGGCTCTCAAGGGATCCACCCATACAGCTATAAAGACTAGTGAAGCTCCTCCCAGGTTTCACAGTATATTATGGCTAGTAAGGGCACAGATGTCACACAATGCCAAGTATTCAGGAGAGAGGAAAAGAAGGTAAATGTAGAGAGGTGAGAACTAAGAAATGAAGAAAGATACAAAGCAAAAAAGAGAAGAAAGAAATCCTCCTAGGGAGCTCTGTAGAATGGGGAAGTTGGTCCTAAGCCATACAGTACAAACTGGATGGAAGGGGCTCCCAAGGTGCAAAAAAAAAAAAATAAATAAAAATAAAACCACAAACAAAAATAAAACACAACAAAGCAAAACAAAACAAAATGAAGCTAAAAACAAAACAAAACAAAAAGCCTCAAGCATCCCACCAGTGTGGCATCTTGGGCCAGAGGAGTGGTTCCCTAGTTGATCAGTGCTTTGAAGTAGCTTTTTGAGCAGAAGCAAAGATGGTACATGAAGCCAGGTGTTTGACAGAAAGGTGGAGGTGGGGGTGGGAAGCGCAGAAGAAACCAAAAGGAATGGTAAAACATAACACCAGCTATTGATAACTGGCACTCAAAGAACTGACCAGTGTCAGTGGGGTGAATCCAAGCAGCCCAGGGTTGAAGGAATTGCTTCTCAGTCAAGAGACTGTGGCCAGGAAGCATATGTGTGTTGGGGTGTGGGGAAGGGCGAGGGTTACGAAAGTGTGTATTGTTGGTTACCTGGTGATCTGTGTCTTGTTGAGAGTTCCTGGAAGCTGCTTTCTTGTACTCCCTATGTGGTAATGTCCTCTGGGGGCAAGAAGAATCCAACTGACATGGATACTGCACTTCCTGGTCAGCAGAGCCATCTCAGCTAGCCAAGATGCTTCAGAGGTAGGGCAGTGAGGAGAGAATGTGGGGGGGGGGGGAGGGAGGAAGCATGTATCCCTGGTTACCAAGTACTTTGTCACCTCCTGAAATTACTGTGAAGCTGCTTTCTTGTGGTCCCTGTCTGCTGATCTATGACAGAAATCCAAGATGTTGGATCCATACTGCATGTGTCTACTGCTTGTGTCTCTGCTTGCTCTGTATTCTCTGTCAATTTCTTACTCTGTTTAGTGTTTGGCTGAGTTTTTTATTTCTTCATTTGACACTTTGGGTTCTAGGGTTGATGTTTGTTTCTATTTTAGTCAGTTTTTTAGGTCTTTGCTGTGGAATGACGGTGTGGTACTTCTGTCTGTGGTGCCATGTTGTCTGGAAGTCTTCATGATATTTATAACTCCATATAAAGCACTGGAGAATGAAAAAAAATCAAAGACACAAGGGAAAGATTTGTCCAGAGGACTGAATGACTACGACTGATAGAGCTTCCACCAGACTGAGTCCCACACAACTAGATGGTGCCTGGATATCTCCACTGGCTACTTGGACAGAGATCACAACCGAGGATTCTGGACAAAGCTGGAAAAACACATAGAACAAAATTCTAACTCACAAAAAAAGACCAGACTTACTGGTCTAACAGAGACTGTAGAAACTCTGAGTGTGATCCCTGACACCCCTTTCAACTCAGTGCTGCAATCACTCCTGAGGTTCACCCACCAGCCAAAGATTAGAAAGGTTCATAAAACAAAATGCAACTAAATGGGCACACCACCCCAGTGGCAAGGATGGGAAGGCAGGAGGGAGCAGGAAAGTTGGTACAGGGAACCCAAATTTGAGAGGAGAGTGTTGACATAATTCCTCGTGCTGTCAGACTTCAAGTATTAAACAGTTTATTCTCTGGGTAATTAAGCATATGTTACTGAATTCTCCTCACACTAGATAGGGCAGTGTGTGTGAAAGCTCCTCACATGCAGTAAAGCAGTATAAATGCATGAGATATTACTGTGACTCAACACCTTTGAGTATTTAGCTGTTATACCCACAAACTATTAAAATGCTCATGTGTTTCAGTGAGTGACATTTAGCGTGGCAGCAGGGACAGTTTATATGCCATCAACCAAAAGCATCCTTACAGAAAAAAGAAAAAAGGCTTGCCCACTACTTCTGTTGAAAATGAAGAACAATAATTTATGATACATTCTGTCTTGGCCAGGCTTCTTCCCATCTTGGCTGGAAGACTATACTTACTAAGAGGAACATTTCTCTAGACTGAGTCTGTATGTGCATATGTGTGTGTTTCAGAGTTGTCATGTGGTCAAACTGCCACAGAGTGCCCCCTCCAAGATGCCTAAGTGGCTCTTGCAGTGGGAATAAGACCAAACAACAATCTGCTTGCCATAACAAGCAACTTCCTTACCAGACAAGAAACCTAGGGCTGCCCCATGTAAGCAAACACTGCATTAAATATATTTTCCAACTATATTAGGAAGCTGGAAAAACACCAGTATTTATGCTTAGGCTGATCTTGTATTACGTGGATTATAGTCAAGTAGAATAAAATGAATATTCTCTACCATAACTCGTTGTTCTTTATATAATGTTCTTTATATAATAAGATTCTACCCAGTGTCACAGCAGTACTTACATAATTACTCCGTATAACTTTGTTAGCAAGGAGGGAGTGAGATTTCCTTATCAGTGTATTACAAACCAATAACACCTCAGCAGACTGTCTCTCCTGGTGCACTGATGCATTTCAGATCATCTGGGAGCATGGCCATGATGCAGAGGAAACGCTTGAGTGACTGAGGCTTCGGCACTGCAGGATGGCCTCTGCAGGATGAAGACTGTGCTCTCTTGAAAACTCTCAGGAAAAAGTTATTGGAAAAGAAAAGGAGCCTGCACCTTCTAACTGGGCCCTCTTTACTTGGGATGGCCAGTGGGATATGTGTGGCCACTGGGACATGTGTGGCCGTGCTGCTAGCTGCAGCCTTCATCCAATAATGCTGAAGGCAGCTCCACTAGAACCATACAACCCACTGAGGAGGGTGATGAGCAGGGACAGAAATAGTTCCTCTGGCTCACTGAAGAAAGGTGTAGGTCAGCAAAAAGTAGAATAAAAGCAAAAAGAGCATCCAAGAGAGGCTAAATCTGGTCATCTAAACTAGAAGATGGGCTACTCCTCTCCAAAGCTGGGGGAACCCCAAAAGCTTGGGGCTAGGCCTTGGAAAAGTCTCACTGTGACTTTGTCCTGTGGTTCTAAGAATGACTTTTTTTTCCTACTTGCCAATTTGCATCAGATTATGAGAGAGGGAAGCCCAGAACTGACACCAATGGCAGTACAAAACCCAAGACCACAGCCCAGGGACATCCCCTCCAGGTCTGCCTAGTGAAGGAATTCAGTCAGAAGGGCAAAGCAGGGCAGTCTGTCAGCATGGACTAAAGGGTGCTCTGAGCTTGCCCTGGGAAGCAAATCTGTATAGAACCTGCTGAGACAGAACATGAATTGTGAAGACCTCTACAGCTGCTTTCTGAGCTTCTCTCAGGTGAAAGAGCCAGCCCTCTGGCAAGGCTAATCTTAGGGGAAGACGCTGGTGGAGCAGGTGATTTAGGGACCAAGAATCATGCCTACTCCATAAACAAAACAAGGTCAACAATGTGAAGGGGGCTTGGTTAGACACCAATTGGAAAACATCAACAGAGAGCCCTACTTCTATGATCTGTACTGTAATTATACTCTTCTACAAGGTAGACTTCACTGATCCACACCACAGAGTACACTACTCACTAAACTTTGTAGATCCTTCTTTCTTCTTTACTTTTCTGCCTTTCATAAACCTGCAACTTCTCAACCACTTCCCTTACACTACATTTCCAACCTTGCCTCCAACCACAACCCCAACAGCAACCTCACACCTTAGCTACAGTTTACACTCCTTGTGCAGACAGGAAGGCTGCTTAGCCAGTTTCCCCACTGTACCTTTTGTTACCACCAGCAGTGGTATTATTTGCACTCAGGAGTGTTAATAGTAAAGACTCTAGCAGTAGTAATACCGAAAACATTTTTAGCTTTCAAAAGCTATTCTCAGCCAGTCTGTGAGTTTACAGCCTCAGACACAAAATTCAGAGAGACTAGTAGGATGGAGTAACGGTTAAGACTGTGTATCAACTTGATCTCTCTATGCTTCTCAGTGGTTTGGCACTCCTATGCTGTTGTGGTCACGTCCACTATGAGCTTTGACACAATGTAATCATCTACATGATGGGATGTGCTGTGAATAGCCAAGTTGAAACAGAGTTTCCTTGGCCTGCATCAAATGCAAGCAGACATTTTGGCAAGGCTTGTGGCTGTTGGCTCACTATGGATCCTGCAGCTGGCTCCTGTTTACCTGACTTCTAGATCCTCCGAGGAACTAGCAGTTTACCTGTGGTCTTGCCTTTTGATCTTAGGTTCATTGGTCTTCACGGCCTGTAAGCAAAAGCCCTGCTCTCTGACCTGCTACTCTTGAGTTCACCAGCCCCTATGGCTATGTGAATCTGGAGAAGCCACTGTCCTGACTCAAGGAGGTGGACATCCCAGCCTCTACAACTGTGTGAGCCACATCCTTGATGCAAACCTCTCTCTATGTGTTTTGCTGGCTTTGCTTCTTTAGGGAATCCAATGTAAGACAGATGGGTATTTTTCCTATTTTATAAATGAGGAATATGTAGTTTATTAAGTGATTTGCATAAAGATGACAGCACACAGTTGAAAACAGTTTCCAGGTTTCTTGGTCTTTACTGCAAGACTCATTCTGTGAATAACTTCCATGCTACCTGGATGGAATGATCAGTACAGAGGAAATTTGGCAATGCAGAGGTACACATATGAAGTGAAGAAAGCCACTCACTCAGTCAAGCCTTGTCAGTACCCAGATTCAACTAATATCAACTGGAAAAAAGTTACTCAGTCTAAGCACTTAACATCTCTTCCTACTCTCATGAACTGCAAAGAATGTGATCCAGGTTTTTGGGGAGTCGGAAGTGCCTGTCCTTAGCTGTATGAGAGAACGAAAGTGCTTTCAGAATTTCAGATAGACAATTTAGGATCTGTTTGGGATTCTGGCATTTTGGTGGGAAGTTCCCCCACAGATAAAGCAAAAACAAAAGGAGACGTAAGGAGTCCTGATAGAGCAGTGGTTAAGCGGTAGGCTTCTAACTGGGAAAGATTGGTGGTTTGAAGGTAACTTGTAAATGCAAACAAGTGCTGTTGAGAAAGAGCACTGACAGTTGCACTTATCAAGCCCTGGATAAAGAGAAGGGAAAAGCTCATGCTCACTACTTCCCCTAATAATTTGAACATGATTCCATCCATCATACTTGGAGTTGATCCATTTCCATATAAATGCTTGGTTTTCTGTAATCCTGTTTATTCTTAATTGACATAATAATCTCTAGACAGGATAAGATGTTTTCTCTTAAAAATCTATAAACCTTTACATAGGAAATTACTTTGGGGAAATTCAAATGTCAAGTAACTCAAGGGACTTAATTCTGAATTTATGATTCTATTTTTAATGTTTTAATCGAGACAATTTTTTCCCCTTAAAGTCCTTTCAAGTAGAGAAGGTGCTAAATTAGCTCTCATTTGGCCAGCTCATCGAAAGGGAAATCAGAATTTTACTTCACATTTAGTTCTTTTAAATTCAGCTATTTTATGAGAAAATGTTAAAAAAAAATCATGCCAATTAAGTCACATGTGATGTGACATGACATATTTTCTGCTCCAAAGTTTTTCAGTATCACAATTACTTAAAACATCTTTCAACTAAGGAAAATAAATTCAATGAAAAATCTCAGAAAGTCACTCAATTTACGATCCTGCTTATGAGTCATATGTCGACTAAAATATCCCCCCAATGTAACTGCTGATAGTAGTGTTTCTTAACCCCAGCTTTGCAAAACTCCAAGCCATCAAGCAAAATAAATTTAATACTATTTTTGTTAAAGATGCTACTGGCACTTTTCTTGGGTCAGGCGTGTGACCAAAAAGGCTGGAAATTATAAGTCTATGAATTTCAGAAGAGGTATAAGCAAGGTGAGGACTACTAATGTCCATTAACAGCTGGTTATTATTTAGACAATTTTATATTTAGGAATTTTATTTTTTGTATCTGTAATATTTATCCTATTGTAATCCTATTTCTTCCAATTCTGTCATCTGTGAAAATGAAGAATTACCCTTTATCTGTTGCTTATGTATTCTTTATTTATAATATCCACAGGTTAAGCCTTTTTGAGGGGAGTAAATCTTTCCCCCATCATTCTCTTAAAAACTTGACTCATGTAATTTTTGTAGTTTGCAAAATGCGTATTCATAAAAATGCTGAGAAACTGTTTCTTTTTTTTTACTTAAAAAAATTGTTGTTGCTAGGTGCTATCAAATTGGTTCTGATTCACAGGGACTCTCTATGCAACAGAACAAAACACTGCCTGGTTCTTCACCATCCCTACAATCATTTGGGTGTTTGAGCCTATTGTTACAGGACTCTGCCAATCCATCTCTCCCATGATGTGCTGAAATGGAGGTTAATCCTGCTATGGCCACCCCATGCCCCTCCTCCTCAAGACAACACCCCCCCCCCAGTGCCGGCTCCAGGCCGGGGAGGCAGCTGGGCAGGGACTCAGGGGGTCAGGGCCTATGCTAGGATTGCCCAGGACCTGCAAGGCTGAGCACAGCAGGAGCGTGCTGGAGGGCTGGCCTCCCAAAATTCTGGGAAATTTAAAAATTATTCTTAATACTTTGCACTTGGAACTTTTGCCCTTGGGCAAACTAGCAACTCCATACGATCTTGCCTACATTATGCAAGTTTCTTACAACTACTTTAAAATAATGTTATACTCAAATAAATGTATACAAATAATATATTTTAACATTTTCTATATTTCTACATCTTATAAAACAAAATCTTTAAAATATTACGATTCGTTTTTTGTGTGGTATTTTACAAAACAATCCCTGGGGTGCATCCTCGGTTTGTCAGGGCATGTATTAACAATAAAAAATTTGTTGTAAGGAAAAGATCTTTTTACAACTTTCCTCTAGTTACCCGCCCCCGAGCACTCAGCCCATACATTCCTGACTGTTGAACGAAAATGGGAAGGGCCACTTCCCTAACCACCAGAACTAGTTTTGGAAACAACAGGACAATATAGAACCAACCCCCCTTCAGAGTTCAAGGAACTTACCCAAAAAGGCTGGTTTCGGGAATAACAAGAAGGAACTTACCCAAAAAGGCTGGTTTCAAGAAGGAACTTACCCAAAAAGGCTAGTTTCAGAAGTACCAGGAAGTAAATGCACCCGAAATATCCGCCTTAGCCCTGAGCTAATACAAACCAACCCCACGCGGAACCTTCCCCAACCACACCTCCCCCAAGAATGTAAGACCCTGTCTTTAAATACTCTGTACTTTTCTTGTTCGGGGCCCATTCCCTCTACTCTGACAAGAGTATGGATTGAGCCCCAGCGCGCTGGAATAAAAACCTCTTGCTGTTGCATCAAGCTGCAGACTTCGTGACTGATTGGGGTTACGCTGTCACCTGTGACTTGAGGATGGGTCTCTCCTGTTGGGGGTCCTTTCAGTATCACAATAAAAAAACATATGACATTAGCCCTCGAAGCTTTGAAAATACTCTTACATTTTCTGAGACATTCTACATAATGGCCCTTCCCTCCAGACTCTAGGTATTGGCCACACTCTGGATTCTGAGTGGAGACCCCTGGTCCTGTGCTACAACTCTGCCTAGAAAGGCTCACTTGGACAGCAACTCTGCTCCTTCAGCTTTGGGTGCATGCTAAACCCAGCTGAGTGGCAATGCCACCATTACAAACACAAAAAGCCCCAGCTTCACCTTTTCAAACCCCTGAGGTCATGGCCACACCCTTTGAGACTGAGGATGCTCAGCTTCTCAGGCTGTTTGTCTCTTCAGCTTCTGCTTCCTATGGCCGCATGGCCTGGGGCCTCAAGTATTCCAAAGCTCTGTAGTTCCGTTCTTGCTAGAAAGCCTTCTGCACAAAGGCACGTAAATATTTTCACAGAAAGCAGTATGTTGAGGCATGCTGATTTGCTTGATCAACACCACCCATACATTTTATGTAATTTATTATAATATTAGGTTTCTTGACGTTGACTTCCATACCACCTCGTGAAATCCTTTTTACAGTAGTCATTCCTGTGTTATCCCAAGTGGTCAAACAAGTGACGGTCCTTTTATCTTTCCACACTTGAAGTAAAGTGTTACCTTTTCAATATGCTACTGTGGACTTCTCTTAGGAATTTTGGTTTTTTTATTTTGCTTAGTAATTCCTTTGTATTTGTTAAGATCATCCTGGTTAAAAACAACTGTTGCCGCTGAGTCGCCTGAGATGCGCCTCTCAAGTTATCACGTTAAACGCTGTGGTGCCTGAGAGGCGCCTCTCGAGTTATTGCATGACACGCTGTGGTGTGTGAGAGGAGCCTCTCAAGTGCAGAAGGTTAACCCTTTCTACAGCTGTCAAAATGTTTTCATCCGTGAAAACATTTTATTTCCTAGTTAGGTAGTGTCATGGATTGAATTGTGTTCCCCCCAAATTGTGTGTGGCTTTTTGGCTGGACCATGATTCCCAGTATTGTGTGACATTCTTCCATGCTGTAAATGCTGGCCGTATGATATTAATGAGGAAGAATGACCAAGAGCTGTGTTGGTGGGGCAGGAGTCAGCGGGGAAGATTGTTTTGTTCCTTGAGGCAGTCTCTTGAGATACAAAGGAAAGAAGCTAGCAGAGAGATTTGGGGACCTCATATAACCAAGAGCAGTGCCTTCTTTGGAAAGGACTGGAGTCCCTGCACCTCAGAAACTTCCAGTCCAGGGGAAGACTGACCACAAGGACCTTCCTCCAGACCCAGCAGAGAAAGCCTTCCCCTGGATCTGACACCTTGAATTTGGACTTCTAGCTTACTGGACTGTGGAAATAACGCTTCTTTTTAAAGCCATCCACTTATGGTATTTCTGTTACAGGGGCACTAGATGACTAAGACAGTGGCTAGAAAACATCGAACAGGGGCTTAAATTCAGATTCTCTACTCCAAATCCTCTCCTCTCCCCACCATTGTTCTTACTACTCTCTCAGAGACATTTGGTCATTTGTATTACTTAATTCAGTGTTTTTAAGTAGTCCCAAATGAAGCAATACTCTAGTGATGAAGAGTGAAAGCATTATCACTTTGTTTTTCAATGTCATGTCCTTGACAAATAGCCTCTTATTATTAATTCATCTACCAGTCTGCTTTGATTATGAATTATTTCTTGTAGTTCCTTGCACAAGTGAGCAAGTCAGCATCCTTACCTACTTTCTTAATGTATTACCCTCCTAGACAGAGATCATTTGTTGAGTCCTTTACTGTGGACAAGCACTCTGTTTTACTTCACTTACTTTTCATAGATGAAGAAACTGAGGCTCAGAGATGAAGGATGTGTCCACTATTAAACTATCTGTGGTTATTTCTAGGATATGCCTATGACAATTTGGATTTTGTTTTTCAGGTTTCTCTTTGTTCTCATTATGACACAATGTGTGTTCCCTCTTTCTTAAGTAAATTAAAAAAACACTAAGTGCCATTCCAAAGAATGACTCACTTGTCCATGCAGTGGGACACATTTCTTTTGTAGCAAGATTGACGGCTGGCACATCGTTGTTGTTGTTAGGCAGCATCGAGTTGTTTCTGACTCACAGAGACCCCACTACCACAGAATAAAACACTGCCTGGTCCTGTGCCATCCTCACAACTGTTGCTGTGCTTGAACCCATTGTTGCAGCCAGTGTCAAACTATCTCATTGAGAGGCTTCTTTTTCACTGACCTTCTCCTTTATGAAGCATGATGTTTGATTCCTTCTGGACTGATCCCTCCTGATAACATGTCCAAAGTATGGAAGATATAATCTTACAATTCTTGCTTTGAAGGACTATTCTGGATGTACTTCTTTTAAGACAGATTTGTTTGTTCTTTTGGTAGTCCATTGTATATTCAATTCTTTCCCAAGACCACAATTTAAAAGCAGCAATGTTTCCTTGATTTTCTTTATACATGTTCAGCTTTTGCATGCATAAGAAGTAACTGAAAACACCATGGCTTGGGTCAGGTGCACCTTAGTCTTCAAAGTGACATCTTTGCTTTTCAATACTTTAAAGAGGTCTTCTGCAAGTGGATCTGCCCAGTGCAACACATTGTTCGGTTTCTTTCTTTCAAAATTGTGCTTTGAGTTCAAGGTTACAATTCAAGTTAGTTTGTATACAAAATTTTACACATATTGCTATGTTACTCACATTACTCTCCTTATATTGCGACAGCACACTCCTTCTTTCTACCCTGTATTTCCATGTCCACTCAAAACCACCTCTTGCCCCTTTCTGCCTTCTTATCTTACCTCCAGACAGGAGCCATCCATTTGGTCTCATGTATCTACTTGGGCCATGAAGCACATTCTTCACAAGTATCACTTTATGTCTTGTAGTCCAGTCTAGTCTTTGTTGGAAGAGGTGGCTTTGGCAATGGCTTCAGTTTTTGGCTAACAGAGACTCCTGGGGCCATGTTTTCTGGGGTCCCTCTAGTCTAAGTCAGACCATTAAGTGTGGTCTTTTTGCTAGAATTTCAGTTCTGCACTTCATTTTCCTCCTGCTCTTTAGGGACTCTGTTGTGTTCCCTGTCAGGGCAGTTGGTGGTGGTAGCCAGGGGCCATCTAGTTCTTCTGGACTCAGGCTGATGAAGTCTCTGGTTTATGTGGCCCTTTTTGTCTCTTGTGCTCATATTTTCTTTGTGCCTTTTGATGTTCTTCATTTTCCTTTGCTCTATGTGGGTTGGAATGAATTGATGCATCTTAGATGGCCACTTGCTAGCTTTTAAGATGCCAGATATCACTGTTGTTTGATTTCTTCACTGCTACTTCCATGAGTGTTGACTACAGATTCAAAGACAATGAAATCTTTGACAACTTCAAATTTTTCTCCATTTACCATGATATTGCTTATTGGCCCAGTTGTGAAGAATTTTGTTTTCTTTACGTTGAAGTGTAACCCATATGCTTTCAGTGGTCTTTGATCTTCATCAGTAAGTGCTTCAAGTCCTTTTCACTTTTGGCAAGTACTGTTGTGTTATCTGCATAATGCAGGTTGTTAATGAATGCTCCTCATATCCTGATGCTCTGTTCTTCTTCACACAGTCCAGCTTCTTGGATTATTCGCTCAACATACAGACTGAATAGGTATGGTGAAAGGACACAATAATGCTATACTGAGGAAGTGCTCGTGTGTTTGAATACCTTGGCTTGGCATACCACTGATAAACTTAAAGTAGGAACAATCTAAGAAGAAAAAAACAGGCAAAAGGGGGGAGGAGGGCTGAAAGAAAGAAGAGGGAGATGTTTTTGCTTTTTTCTGTTGCCTCTGAGAAAAATCAAGGATGTTTTGCTCTATATTCCACAGCTAGTAAATTCTTACTGGTACTGCTACCATTTGAGCTCCTGTTCTTTCCTTGTGTGGTGGTCTCTGGGACCATAGTTACCAGGATGAGTAACTCCATAGAAAGAAGAACATTCCAGTATTTCCCTCTGTGCTCTAGGGTGGCCATTTGTGTCATTCCAACTTGTACCAGGCCCATCAGCAACACTCATGTCAACTCTCCCATTTATTTTCTGAACAGAGTAGGAAAAGATAAAAGCCTGCCTGTCTTAGTTACCTGTTTCTGCTTCAAAAGAAAATATCACAAGTAGAAGGCTTCATAAAGAGAAGCTTTTATTGTCACAGTCCAGTAAGCCACAAATCCATTCGTAAGTTACAAGTCCATTCAACAAGAGAAGTTATCACAGTCTAGTGGGCTGAGTCCAAATTCAAGGGGAGAATCTTGGCACAAGAACCTCAAGTCCAAAGGATGTTCTCTGTTCTTAGTCATGCTTTTTTGGTGGTGTGAGGTTCCCAACTCTCTCTGCTTACTTCTTTCCCTTATATCCCACAAGCTGGTCACTTGAGTCCTTCATCACCAACACAACTGCAGTCCATTCTCCATCATCAGCATCATAGAGGGAAGAGTCACAACACATGGGAGGAATGGCACCATAATGGGACTAACAGGTGAGTCAAATCAACACATTTTCGGGCGGACACAATTCAATCCATGACACTGCCTTAGCTCCAATACAAAGCCTAATCCCCACCACAGACAACTGTTTTCTTACAAATTCAAATAATCTTTAGTGACCAATTATGTAGGAAGTTTCTCTCTTTGGACCTCACAGCTCACTACCTCAACTTATCTAAACAGAGCCCTCTGTCAGCCAGAGACTCAATATCAAAACATTCTTTCATGAACCACAATTAATGACAAGTACAATGTGAGTACTGCCAAAATGATACATTTAACATTATTCAAATATTCATCATGGTCTAAATAAAGAACACTTCAGGTTTTGAACATGAATATTTTAAGGTTTAAAACAATAGTTGACTTTAAAAATAAACCCAATACAATCCTGGTAGTTCCAAAGAAATCAACTGGAATTCAAGTAGGGTTTATCAGCAAAGATGTCTCTGAAAATAATCATGACTGATTTTGATAGTGGATATGGAAAACTTTACACAGTAAAAAGAAAAGCATAATGAACTGGAGATAACATCAAGAGCTCTGACTCCATCTGGGACACCATCTACTTTATTTCTCCAGACCAGGTATCACCAGTTCTGTTTTGGTCATCTAGTGCTATTATAACAGAAATACCACAAGTGGATGGCTTTAACAAAGAGAAATTTTAATCCATCACAGTCTAGTATTACAATGACATGTGCAAAGAGCTGGAAATAGAAAACTAGAAGGAAAGAACACATTCTGCATTTCTCAAGCTGAAAGAACAGAAGAAGAAATTGAAGCCTTGAGTTGCAATAGTGGATTCTACAGGGAAACTATCAAATGAGTCAGGAAGCATCAAAAGAAGATGGAAGGAATACATAGAGTCATTATACCAAAAAGTGCTAGTCGATGTTCAGCTATTTGAAGAGGTAGCATATGATCAGGAATCAGTGGTAAGGAAGGAAGAAGTCAAAGCTGCATTGAAGGCATTGGCAAAAAAACAAGGCTCCAGAAATGGACAGAATATCAATTGAGACATTTCAACAAACAGATGCAGCTCTGGAAGTGCTCACTCAACTATGCCAAGAAATTTGGAGGACAGCTACCTGGCCAACTGACTGGAAGAGATCTATATTTATGCCCATTCCAAAGAAAGGTGATCCAACCAAATGTGGAAATTACCAAACAATATAATTGATATATCCCCAAGTAAAATTTTGCTCAAGATCGTTCTCAAGTGACTGCAATAGTACACTGACAAGGAACTGCCAGAAATTCAAGCCAGATTCAGAAGAGGCTGTAGAACCAAGGATATTACTGCTAATGTCAGATGGATCTGGGCTGAAAGCAAAGAATACTGGAAAGATGTTTACTTGTGTTTCACTGACTAAGCAAAGCACTCAACTGTGGGGATCATAACAAATTATGGCTACCATTGTGGAGAATGGGAATTCCAGGACACCTAATTGTGCTCTTAAGGCATCTGTATATGGATGAAGAGGCAGTCGTATGAACAGAAGGGGACACTGCCAGCCAAGTGCCATCGAGTCGGATCATAGTTTAAAAGTCAGGAAAGGTGTGTGGCAGGGTTGTATCCTTTCACCATGCCTTTTCAACCTGTAGGCTGAGAAAATAATCCAGGAAGCTGGATTCTGTGAAGAAGAATGAGGCATCAGGATTGGAGGATGACTCATTAACAACCTGCATTATGCAGATGACACCACCTTACTTGCTGGCAGTAAAGAAGATCTGAGACACTTATTGATGAAGGTCAAGGACCACAACCTTCAGTATGGATGGCATCTCAGTATCACGAAAACAAAAATCCTAACAACTGAACCAGTAAGTAACATTGTCATAAATGAAGAAGAGATTGAGGTTATCAAGAATTTCATTTTACATGGGTCCAGAGCCAAAGCCCATGGAAGCAGCAGTCAAGAAATCAAAAGACACATTGCATTGGGAAAATCTGCTGCAAAGGATCTCTTTAAAGCATTCAAAAGTAAAGATGTCATCTTGAAGACTAAGGTGCGCCTGACTCAAGCCATGGTATTCTCAGTTGCATCACATGGATGCAAAAGCTGGACAATGAACAAAGAAGACAGAAGAAAAATTGATGCTTCTGAATTGTGGTATCAGAGAAGAATGTTGAAGGTACCATGGACTGCCAAAAGAACAAACAGATTTGTTCTGGAAGAAGTCCAACAGTGCGCTCCTTGGAAGCAAAGATGGCAAGACTGTGTCTTACATACTTTGCACATGTTGTCAGGAAGGACCCGTCCCTGGAGAAGGACATCATGCTTGGTAGAGTGGAGGGTCAGTGAAAAAAGAGGAGGATCCTCAATGAAGTGGATTGACACAGTGGCTGCAACAATGGGCTTAAGCATAAAAATGACTGTGGACATGGCGCAAGACTAGGCAGTGTTTCGTTCTGTTGTTCATAGGGTCACTATGAGTCGGAATTGACTCGATGACACCTAACAACAACACAGTCTACTTGTAGTAGGCTACAATTCCAAATTCAGGGTGTTGGTTCCAGGGAAAGATGTTCTCTCTCTGTTAGCTTTGGAGGAAGGTCTTTCTCATCAATATTCCCTGGACTAGAAGCTTCTCCATGGAGGAATCCTAGGCCCAAAGGACATACTTTGTTCCCAGTGCTTCTTTCTTATTGGTATGAGGTTCCTGACCCCTCTGCTCCCTTCCCTTCTTTTTTATCTCATAGGAGATAAAGGGTGGTGCTAGGCACATGCCAAGGAAACTCTTTTTATATTGCAGCAGGGATGTGACCTAGGTAAGGGTGAGACAATCCCACTGTAATCCTCTATAACGTAAAACTAAAATCAGAAAACGGAGGACAACTACACAACAGAGGTAATCATGGCCCAACCAAATTGATACATATTTTGGGAGATAGAATTCAATCCATGACAGAGGACTAATACTCCATCAACCTACGAGTACATGACTTAAATCGACAGACAGGTGGCTATCTTTCAGATTCCAAGCGGAACCCACTCACAAAGACATTTTCTGTGTTGAGATTCCTGACACTGCTGAAATTTCTTCTGAACATTCTTGAGTATTCAAAGACTAGCAAATACCAACAGACTTAGTCAATATTTCTTTTTCTTTTTAATGGATTCTAGTTGGCAAGAAATTTTTTGGTACTATTAAAAGAGCAAGTTGTTTACCTTCAGATTCACTAAATGTCCTTAGTAAAAAACAATTATTTTTTTTTAAAAATGAGACCCATATAATGGAAACCAAGAGTTCAGGTCTAAAGTCTATTTTACAATCAACATAAGATAAATACGAAACAAATCAGCAATAAGGAGCAGGAGGAAAACAAATAGAAATTAGAATTTTGAGTAAGAAGACAAACAAATCTAGTCTTTGGTTTTGAAACCCTAACCTGTAGAATTATGATTTCAAAAGCATTTGTGAATGCAACTTATGTTATCACTATAGATTAAGTAAGATGCCTATTCACTCATTATAGATCAATTTAAAGAACATTATATACAACAGAACCAACTCAGGAATTACACCCTAGAGAGTGGGTCAGATTCAAAATGAAAAGTCCTCATACATAATGATATGATAATCCCATGATTCCATTTTCCCATTCATTTCTTTGACAACTAATACTTTCATGGCTATGCTCTTCATACAGATATATTTATTTTTCAAGTGTGAAAATAATACAGCATTAAGCGTTGAAAAAAATTGCCCATAATCACAGAATTCTGACATGATAAAGTTTTTCAACTTTGGCACATTAGATTTTGGCCTTTCTCACATGCTGATGCTTTTTCTTACATGTAAGCAATCACACATCTAGAAGCCTACCCTCAGTGGGGAGAAAGTATTACCTAAAGGGCAATTTCAGATGATGGTAATTCTCTTCTGAGTTTGCATTCCGCCTAGTTCTACGTCCTCCAGTATCAACAACATTGTGTGTTATGACTAAAGTCAGTCTACTATATCAGTGCTGTAGGTCTGATCTGGAAAAGGCAACTTTTGGTCACTAAATAAATGAAAACATGATGATGTATACAGCCCACAGGTCTAAAGACCCAGTGGGCAAGCAAAACATGACGTAGGCAGAAAGCTGCAGGAGATGTAAGTACAAGTAGCATTGTTGTCAAAGAACAAGCAAAGAAAGTGAATAGGACTGAGATGTGGTAGGGGCTGGGGAAGTATTGCCAAAGAAATGCTAGGGAAGATAGCCTAGTTTAGGAAAAAATAAAGATTGGCTTGAGGATCAACAATTACGGATTGCAGCTATGTTTAGCTATAACTCTTGGGGTAAAGATGTACAAGAATAAACGCAGAGCATAGAGGCTGGACTTGGAAAAGTGGGTACAGACTTTCCCTAGCTCTGTTCTATATTTAACACATTCTAACCCCCAAGAGTTATCCAGAACTAAGATCTTTTACTTTGATAACCTGTCAAAGCCACATGATATACACAGAGTAACACCTGTTACTGTCTAGTTGATTCCACAGTGACCCTTTGGGACAGAGTAGAACTGTTTTATGTCGTTTTCAAAGATAATAATACGAAGAGGTGGGGACAAGATGGTGGAGTAGTCAGATGCTAGCTATGGTCCCTCTTACAAAAAAGACCTGAAAAAATAAGAGAATCAATTGCCAGCCAGCCAAGTGCCATCGAGTCAGGTCATGTATGACAATCTAGGAGTCCTGAACATCAAAGGCAAAGTTAAGAAGTCAGACTGAGAGGCAAGGGAAGGTAGAGGGGCTTGAGAAGTATCAAGGACTGGCCAGACCTGACCAGGCAGGGATTGGCCCTCCGCAGGCTGGATATGCTGGTGTGAGCATGGTGAGGCATGCAGTGATGTTTGGATGTGTTTTCTATGACGGCTCGAGAGACCAACTGGCAGAGAATACACCCATGCCTCCAGAATCAAGGAAAAGTGCCACTCAATCAGCAAAATTATCTGCATCTATCCTACTGTGTGGATTAAAAAAACCACTCCTTTGGGAAAAACCTCTCTCCCATTTAAATACTCCTTGACCATTCTGCACTGAGTCTAAACTGGCTTCAGAGATTGAAATGTCCCCTGGGCTAGAAGTAGGACCCATCATGGGCCCTTAGGCATTCTTGCAGCCTTGGATCCAAGCCAGCAGCCTTGGAGAGGGAACAAATCAACAAGCAGGAAAATACAATCTGCCAGCTTCCCCAAACTAGGAACTTAGGGCAGTAATAGTTCCTTTGCCTAGGCATAGGCATAAGGGGTCCACATACTGTGAATGCCTTCCACCCCTGCATAGAAATTCGTGGGCTCATTTGAACAGTGTAGGACTTCATTAGCACAGCGCATCATGGTACATACCTGAAGTCTACCCTCAGCTGTTAACAGCTATATGGTAGAGAGGCAGGTTCATGACTTTTGACATTGTTCTGCCTGTTAAACAGTGTCCTCATCTGCCCCCATCAGGAACCTGAGGACTGCTGGGTCCACTCACACCACCTAACCACTCACAACAAGAATCCGAGAATAAGTGGTGCCTCCCAGTCTTTATAATCAACAGCACTGGGTGCCCATAGTCTGGCTGCAAAAACCATGCACTTACACAATTTAGGGAACAGAGACATACTTTCCTCACAGACACTCAGAGGGTGCTATCAGCTCCCTGCCTTGCTCAGCACATGACCCCTACTACAGCCAGATACCTAGACCTATACCAATCACCCAGTCCAACCAGGACTGTACATAGAGCCTGCAACACACACCTGGACACCAGAGTGAAGAAAAGTAAACAGACACCTAGAGGCATATCTAGTAATAGCTCTAACCACTTGGTGACAAGAATGTTAGAACTTCAAAGGCTCTAATAATCAAACTAACCTGCCTATTAACCATTGCTGTCAAGTGAGTTCTGACTCATAAGGACCCTATAGGACAGAGTAGAACTGCCCTATAGAGTTTCCAAGGAAGACTGGGTAGATTCCAGCTCCTGACTTTTGGGTTAACAGCTGTAGCACTTAGCCACTATGCAAACTAGATAACACAAGCAGTTTCTTTGGACATATCAAAACAAAGCAAGAAGCTAGGACACAGTAAGCAAATGTAAAATAAATAAATACGTTCACGTTCACAGTTATGTTCACTCACTTAATTGTCTAAGTGCTATATACTTCATTGCTGAACATCACTATGGTCACCTTCCCCTTGGGAAGCTATACACTGATGCCAATGCCTAGTCCACCCTTCAAAACGATTTTGGAACTCTTTCTGGAATGACTATTGTGCAGGGTGGCAAGTTCGTGAACTTAATTATAGTTGTCTGTGAGGGAGCTTTTAGCCACTATACAAATAACTGTATTGTAACATCTTCCCTACTCACCTGATACGGCCTCCAAGGACCTTTCTCTTTACCCAAAGATAAAGGAAATATTGAAAAGGAGATATTTTGATGACATTCAGGACATCAAGGGTAATATGAGGTTGGCTCTGGTGGCCATTCTAGAAACAGAGTTCCAAAATTACTTTGAAGGCTGGACTAGGCATTGGTGTCAGTGAATAGCTTTCCAAGGAGGGTACTTCAAAGGTGACCATAGTGATATTCAACAATGAGGTGTGCAGCATTTTTTCAAGGCTGAGTTTATGAACTTAATTGGCATTCCTTGTATTAACTTACCAATGGCTCAGAGACAAGTCAATATCAAATCACACAAAGAGACAGACTATGGTAGCTTCAGAAAGCTCCCAAAACAAAGAATCAAGAAACTTTCCAGAAGAAGAGAATTTCCTGGAATTACTAGATGAAGAATACAAAGGATTAATATACAGAACCCTTTAAGAGATAAGGAAGAAGATTAGGTAAAATGCAGAACAAGCCACAAAAGATAGAGACAAAGCAATAGAACAGCATAATGACAAATTTAACAGGCTGTAAGAATCAACAGAGACAGCAAATGGAAATCCAGAAGATTAACTATAAAATTTCAGAATTAGACAACTCAACAGGAAAGTCACAGGAGCAGAATTGAGGCAATGAAAGTCAGAATTAGTGAAATTGAAGATAATGCACTTGACACCAACATATCTGAAGAAATATCAGACAAAAGAGTTTTTAAAAATGAAGATGCTCTAAGAATTATATGACAGTGCACCAAGAGGAATAACCTACAAAAGACTAGAGTACCAGAATGGGGGAATAATAGAAAATATAAAGAGAATTGTTGAAAATTTGTTGGCAGGAAGCTTCCTTCATATTGTGAAATATGAGAAGACATCTATCCAAGATGCTCATTGAACTTCACACAAAGTAGATCTCAAAAGAAAGTAACCAAGACACAGTATAATCAAACTTGCCAAAACCAAAGGTAGATTATTTATTTTTTATTATGACTGAGTGAAAATACACATTCCTGTATAAATTTACATGCCCACCTATATGCAGCTTCCACTGCTCTCCCTGTCCGGTGACAGCACAGTATTCCTTTCAACTCCATACATGTCTCATCCTCCCAACAGTCTCCTTTCCCTTCCTCTCCACCCACTCTCCTTCCTCCAGCCAGAGGTCAGCAGGATGATATCCTATAGATGTATAGAACCATAAAGTGCATCCAATATACAGTCACTCTGCATCACCAAGTCCAATCCATTCATGTCTGAAGAGTAGACCTTCATTAAGATTAATGGGCAAGGGCAGCATCAGGGCAAGGGGCCATGCTCCCAGGAGAACCCTGAAGCCACTGGACCATCAATTGAGGTCTTTTAGTGGAGATCTCAGGGTGCACTCCTTTCTATTCTTGTGTTGCCAGTGAGACTCAACTTAGTGAGCTCCATCATGGCTATCACTGGTGGTGGCCGAGCACCATCTGGTTCTTCCAGTCCCAAGTCTATGTAGGCACCCACTCATGTGGGACTCTCTATCTTCTGGGTTGTCTTTACCTCATGTCATTTTGGTCCTCGGTGAGCATCCGTTTCTGCTGAGTTGGGACCATTTACTGTGCCCTTGGATGGCAGCTTGGAAGCTTTTAAGACCAAAGGTAGATAATTTTAAGAGCAGCTAGGGATAAACAAAAAGTCATCTACAAAGGAGAATCAATAAGACTAAGCTTGAACTACTCAGTAGAAACCACACAGGCAAGAAGGCAATGTGATGACATAAATAAAGCCTTGAATAACAAAAATTGCCAGTCAAGAATTATATATCCAGCAAAAATGTCTCTTAAACATAATGGCAAAACTAGGAAATTTAATAAAAAAAGATTAAAAAGGTAACTCAAAAGCTCCCAACCAAAAAAAAAAAAAAAATCTGGCCCTCACAGCTTCACCACAGAATTCCACCAAACTTCCAAACTTTCAGGGAAGAGTTAACACCACTACTACTAAAGGTGTATATACACATACACATATGTGTGTGTGTATATAAAAAAATGAGTCAAAATCAACTTGACAGCAATGGGTATATATAAACTAAAGAGTATATATACTGTTGTTATGTGTCAGTAAGTCAGTTCCAACTCATAGTGACCCTATGCACAACAGAACGAAACACTGCCTGGTCTTGTACCATGTTCACAACAGTTTTTATGTTTAAGCCCACTGCTGCAGTCACTGTGTCAATCCATCTTGTCTAGGGTCTTCCTCTGTTTCATCGACCCTCTACTCTACCAAGCATGATGTCCTTCTCCAGGAACCAGTCTCTCCTGACAACATGTCCAAAGTATGTAAAATGCAGTCTAGCCATCTTTGCTTACATGGAGCACTCTGGTTGTACTTCTGCCAGAACAGATCTGTTTGTTCTTTTGTGAGTCCATGGTGTTTTCAGTATTCTCCAATACCATAATTCAAAGACATCAGTTCTTCTCTGTCTTCTGTATTCGTTGTGCAGCTTTTGCAGGCATATGGTGTACTTGGCTGGCTGAGTTGGGGCACCTTAGTCTTCAAGGTAAAATCTTTACTTTTCAATATTTTAAACAGCTTCTTTGTAGCAGATTTTCCCAATGCAATGCATCTTCTGATTTCTTGATTGCTGCTTCCATGGGTGTTGACTGTGGAATCAAGTAATATCCTTGACAAACTCTATGCTTTCTCTATTTGTCACAATGTTGCTTACTGGTCCAGTTGTGAGAAATTTTGTTTTCTTGAGGCTGAGGTGCAATCCTTACTGAAGGCTGTGGTCTTTGATCTTCATCAGTAAGTGTCTCATCCAGCAAGTAAGCTGTTGCCGTCTGTGTTAATCACTGAGCTATATGCTGTGTTATGTTAGTGAGTCATCCTTCAATCTTGATGCCTTGTTCTTCAAACAGTCCAGCTTCTTGGATTATTTGCTCAGCATACAGATTGGAAAGGTATGGTGAAATGATACAACCCTGACACACACCTTTCATGACTTTAAACCCTGCAATGTCTCCTTGTTCTGTTTGCCTCTTGATCCATGTTCAGATTCCTTAAGAGCACAACTAAATGCTCTGGAATTCCCATTCTCTACAATGTTAGCCATAATTTATTATGATCCACACAGCCAAATGCATTTGTGTAGTCTGTGAAACACAGGTAAACATCTTTCTGGTACTCTCTGCTCTCAGCCAAGATCCATCTGACATTGGCAGTGAGATCCCTGGTTCCATGTCCTCTTCTGAATCCAGCTTGAATTTCTGGCAGTTCCTTGTCAGTGTACTGTTGCAGTCACTTTTGAATGATCTTGAGCAAATTTTACTTGCATGTGATATTAACGATATTGTTTGGTAATTTCCACATTCGGTTGGATCACTTTATTTGGAATGGGCATAAATATGGATCTTTTCCATTCAGTTGGCAGGTAGGTGTCCTCCATACTTCTTGACTAGATGAGTATTTTCAGCATTGCATTTGTTTGTTAAAATATCTCAACTGATAGTACATCAATTCCTGGAGCCTGTTTTTCACCAGTGCCTCCAATGCAGCTTCAACTTCTTCTTTCAGTACCATCAGTTCCTGATCATATGCTAGCTCTTCAAATGGCTGAACTTTGATTGGTTCTTTCTAGTATAATGACACTGTGTATTCTTTCCATCTTCTTTTGATGCTACCTGAGTTGTTTAATAGTTTCCCTGTAGAATCCCTCACTATTGCAACTTGAGGCTTGAATTTTTTCTTCAGTTCTTTCAGCTTGAGAAATGCAGAACATGTTCTACCCTTTTGGTTTTCTACTTCCAGCTCTTTGTACATGTCATCATAATACGTTGTCTTCTCTGACTGCCCTTTGAAATCTTCTGTTCAGTTTTTACTTCATCATTCCTTGTTTTTGCTTTAGCTGCTGACATTTGAGAGCAAGTTTCAGAGTTTCTTCTGACATCCAATGTTGTCTTTTGTTTGTTGTCTATGTTTTTAATGACTTCTTGCTTTTGTCTTGTCAATCGTTTCATAATTTGTCTGGTCATTAGTGTTCAACACATCATATCTGTTCTTGAGATGGTCTCTAAACTCTGGTGGGATATACTCAAGGTCATATTTTGGCTCTCGTGGACTTATTCTAGTTTCCTTCCATTTCAATTTGAACTTGTGACCAACTAATGGTGTAAGCCACAGACTGCACCTGGTTTTGTTTGGACTGCTGATGTGGAGCTTTTCCATCATTTTTTCCCACAGATGTAGTCAGTTTGTTTCCTATGTATTCCATCTGGTGTGGTCCATGTGTATGGTCACCATTTCTGTTGGTGAAAAAAATTATTTGCAATGAAGAAGTTGTTGGTCTTGCAAAATTGTATCATGTGATCTCTGGCATTATTTCTATCACCAAGGCCATATAGTCCAACTACTGATCCTTCTTCTTTGTTTCCAACTTTTGCATTCCACTCACAAATTATCAATGTATTATTGATTTTGATCAATTTTGGACTGCAAAAGCTGGTAAAAATCTTCAATTTCTTCATCTTTGGCTGTAGTGGCTGGTGCATAAATTTGAATAATAGTGGTATTAACTGGCTTTCTTCTAGGCATCTGAATATTATCCTATCACTGATACCACTGTACTTCAGGACAGATCTTGAAATGTTCTTTTTGATGATGAATGCAACACCATTCCTCAAGTTTTCGTTCCTAGCATAGCAGACAATTGTCTGATTCAAAATGGCCAATACAGGTCCATTTCAGCTCACCAGTGCCTAGGATATTGATGTTTTATGCATTCCATTTCATTTTTGACAATGTCTAATTTTCCTAGGTTCGTACTCCATACATTCCATGTTCTGATTATTAATGGATGTTTGCAGCTGTTCTTCTCATTTTGAGTTGTGCCACATCAGGAAATGAAGATCCCAAAGGCTTTTCTTTCTCCATGTCATTAAGGTCAACTCTACTTTCAGGAGGCAGATCTTCCCCCGTCATCTTCTTAGTGCTTCCAACCTTGAGGGCTCATTTTCAGGCACTATTATCTGACAGTGTTCTGTTGCTGTTAATAAGGTTTTTACTGACTACTTCTTTTCAGAAGTAGACTAATGGATCATTCTTCCTAATTTGTCTTAGTCTGGAAGCTTAGCTGAAACCTGTCCACTGTGGGTCATCCTGCTGGTATCTAAATACTGGTGGCATAGTTCCCAGCATCACAGCAACACATAAGCCCCCACAGTGTGACAAACTGACAGATAATTGGGGGATACATACACTAATATATATGTAACACACATACACACACATACAAAAGGTATATATGTGCACACTAAAGGTTTATATATACACATATACTAAAAGTGTATATATGTCTATACATATATTTGTACATATATACATATATCCACACACATACCTATATATCAGAATCAGTGTGACAGCAATGGGTTTCTAATTTTCTTAGGTTTACTCACGGTTATGCTCTCCTGGTAGACTGACCCTTTAATCATAATATAGTGTCTTTCCTTATTCTTTGTGATGGATTTTACTTTAAAATCTATTTTGTCATAGATTTACATTGCACTCCTGTTCTTTTATTATCGTTGTTTGCTTGATATACTCCCAAACTCATTATACAAAGTCAGTGTAACCCTGATACCAAAACCACATAAAGACACCACAGAAATAGAAAACTACAGACCAATTATGTCTCATGAACCTAGATGCAAAAAGCCTCAACAAAATTCTAGCTGATAGAATTCAACAACATATGAAAAAATAACACACCATTACCAAATGGGATATATAAGAGGTATGCAGTGATTGTTCAATATTAGAAAAAAATCAATGTAATCCATCACATAAATAAGGCAAAAGAACTGCATGATCTTATCAATTGATACAGAAAAGGCATTTGACAAAGTCTAACACCTATTCATGATTAAAAAAAAAATTCATTCAGATAGGAACAAAAGGGAAATTCCTCAGCATAGTAAAGGTCATTTACACAAAGCCAACAGACAACATCGTCTTAAATGGAGTGAGTCTGAAAGTATTTCCCTTGAGAAGAGGAACTAGACAGTGATGCCCTTTATCACCACTCTTGTTCAACATTGTGCTGGAGGGTCTAGTCAGATGAAAAGTATCTCTATTTGCAGATGACAGGATCTTATACACAGAAAACCCTAAAGAATTTACACACACACACACACACACAAATATCCCCCAAAACTATTGGAACTAGTATAAGATTTCAGCAAAGTATCATAATATAAGATAAACATACAAAAATTAGTTAGATTTCACCAACAAAGAGAATGTTGAAGAGGATTTATCATCAAGTTATTATCACTTACCTTAGCCCTCAAGAAGATAAAATACTTAAGAATAAATCTAACCAGAAACATAAAAGACCCATGCAAAGAAAACTATGAGACACTACTACAAGAAACTGAAAGAGCCCTACATAAGTGGAGAATATACCTTGCTCATGGATAAGAACACTCAACATTGTGAAAATGTCTATTCTATGCAAAATAATCTATAGATGCAATGCAATCCTGATCTAAATTCCAATAGTATTTTTTAATGAGATAGAGAAACAAATCACCAACTTCATATGGAAAGGGAAGAGGTCTGGGATAAGTAAAGCATTAGTGAAGAAGAACAAAGCAAGAGGCCTCACACTACCTGATTTTAGAACCTATTATACTGCCATGTTAGTCAAAACAGCCTGGTACTGGTACAGCAACAGATATAGACCAGTGGAACAAACTGAGAATCCAGACATAAAACCATCCAGCTGATATTTGGCAAAGCCCCAAGTTCTATTAATTGGGGAAAGAGATAGTCTCTTTAACAAATGATGTTGGTATAACTGGATACCATCTGCAAAAATATGAAACAAGACTCATTCCTCACACCATGCACAAAAATTAACTCAAAGCAAAGACTTATGTAAATATAAAATCTAAAACAATAAAGATCGTAGAATCAAAAATAGGGATAATGCTAAAAGTTTTAATCCATGGCATAAACAGAATACAAAATATTACTAACAACGCACAAACACCAGAAGAGAAATTAGATAACTGAGAGTTCCTAAAAATCACTTATGCTCATTCAAACACTTTACTAAAAGAGAAATAAGACACTTTACAGATCGGGAAAAAAATTCTGGCCATGACAAACCTGATCAGCATCCAATCTCTAAAATCTATATGATACTGCAAAACAGCAGCAACAAATAGACAAATAACCCAATTAAAAAAACGGACAAAAGATGTGAACAGACACATCACCAAAGAACGCATACAGACATCTAATAGATACATGAGGGAATGCTCACTATTGTTAGCCACTAGAGAAATGCAAATCAAAGCTACAGTGAGATACTATCTCACCCCAACAAGCCAAAGTCCAGTGCTGTTGGGTTGATTCTGGCGCACAGTGACCCTATAGGACAGAGTAGAAATGCTCCACAGAGTTTCCAAGGAGCAGCTGGTGGATTTGAACTGCTGATCTTTTGGTTAGCAGCTGTAGCACTTAACCACTGCACCACCAGGGTTTCTACATACAACAATGCTAGTATTAATTCCTGCCCCCCAAAGTACATAAAATAACAAATAGTGGAGAGGCTGTGGAGAGACTACAATACTTATACACTCCTGGTGGGGATGTAAGATAGTGCAACCACTTTGGAAATTGATTTGGCTCTTCCTTAAAATGCTAGAAATAGCACTACTATGTGATCCAGCAATCCCAGTCCTTGGAACATAGCCTAGAGAAATAACAGCCCTCACACAAACAGATACATGCACATTCAGGTTCACTGTAGTACTGTTCACAACAGCAAAAAGATGGAAACAATCTAAGTGCTCATCTACAGATAAATGGATAAACAAATTATGGTATATTCACACAACACAATACTACCCAGTGACAGAGAACAATGATGAATCTGTGAAACATCTTACAACATGCATGAATCTGGAAGGTATTATGCTCAGTGAAATTAGGCAGTTGCCCAAGGGCAGGTATCAGATGAGACTACTACTATCAGGACTCACAAAAATGTTTAAACACAAAAGAAAACATTCTTTGATGGTTACGAGGGTTAGGAGAAGGGGAAACTGATACTCACTCACTAGACAGTGAATAAAACCAAACAAGAGCTAGGTAACAATTCACTGCTGCTGAGTTGATCCTGACTCACAGCGATGCTATAGGAGAGAGTAGAACTGCCCCATAGAGTTTCCAAGGAGTGCCTGGTGGATTTGAACTGTGACCTTTTGGTTAGCAGACACAGCGCTAGATAGCAGACTAGATAGTTGACAGGAATTATTTTAGGTGAAGGGAAGGACAACACACATACACAGGGAGGAAATCGGCGGAAATCAGCAGAGCTGGAGTAAACCAAAAGCTAGGAAATTTCCTCAACACAGTCAAACACTTTGAGGGACAGCAAAGACATTTGGAAAATGGGAGCCTGAGAGCCTAAGAGACAGAAAGTGTTACCTAAACCAGAGACTCCATCAGCCTGAGACCAGAAGTAGATGGTGTTCAGCTACTTCGATTCTAGTTGAAAGACCAGACTTGATGGTCTGACTGGAGAGACCCCAGAAGACACGGCTTCTGGACACTCCACTAGCAGAGAATTAAAACCATTCCTGAAACCAACTTTTCAGACAAAATTAGACCAGACTATAAAACAGTAAAATAACACTAGCAAAGACTGCTTCTTGGCTTAAGTGGATACATGAGACTGAATGGGTAGCTCCTTTTCCGAGGTGAGAAGAGAAGGCAGAGGTGGACAACAGCTGTATAAATGGACACAGAAAATACAGGGTGGAGAGGAGGAATGAGCTGTCACGTTGTAGGGAGAACAACTAGTATTACATAACAATATGTGTGTAAGTTTTATGTATGAGAAACTCACTTGATTTGTTAAACTTTTACTTAAAGAACAATTTAAAAAAGAGAGAATACCTGTCTTTTACTGATAATGTGCCGGGCAGTATAACTGTTTCTAACCGTGCAAAGTTAGTATTATTACTGTACTTCCATATTCTAACTGAGGAAGCTAAGAACAAAGAGGTTAGGTAAACTGCCAAATTTCACATAGCTAATGTATCTTGTTTAGGATTTGAACCCCGGTTGCTGTGATATTTAAAGGTGAACTTCTTTTTTCCACTATGACACTCTGTGAGGTAGTATGTAAAAGCAAAATTATTTTACAGAAACATTTTTCCAGTTCCAAAGAGGTATAAATGAGGTTGTGCTAATATGCTAAGTTTAGCCACTAGGCATTCTAAAATTTCAGCTAAGTTTAGTCAGTATTTTTCACAAATGTTAATGAAACACCTGTTATATGTAAAGCCCTGGACCATGATGCACAAAGATACACAAGTCACAATTCTTGTTTGTAAGAGTTTATAATCTAATAACAGTGGGGACAGCTGTTTGTCATAACAATAAGAGTGGTATCGCAAAGGAATAAGTGATTAATTGCCACATTAAACATATTTATAATTGAGAAAAGGAACAAATTATACAATCATGTGGAGGGGGTTAGGAAGACTTCTTGTAGGATGAAAGATTATGGCTGATTCTTACAGGATTGATAAAAATTGGACAGGCAAGAAAAGAAATAATACATTCAAGGAAGAGAAATGGGCAACAAAAACACCAGCCTGTTGCTTTGAATTGAATGATTTAGACCATGAGTGACTGTGAGGTAGCTGCAAAGATAGATCAGAGACCAAATGTTTGGTGGCTGGGTTAAGGAAACTGGGTTTAATCCTTTTGGTGGTGGAGATCCAGAACTGTTTTTGAACACATGAGTCACATCATCCAAGTGGTGTTCTAGATTTCTCTGGTAGATGGTGGAGTAAGATCACAGAAGGACAGAAAGAAGGTAGGAAGATCAGCTAGGAGTTGATTGCAAAAGCAGTCCAGGCATACAAGGGAAACAGGAAAAGAAGACATTTCAGTTTCATTCTGATGCTATAGGTTTAAAAAGATAAGAGCTTGGTTCTGTTTGAAACTGGTTTAACTAAGACGTATCTTCGAAGAAAATCAAGCACAGATAACTTTGGATAGGCCTATAGGTCAATTACAATTAAATTTTCAAGTGTCATGAATTGAATTTTGTCCCCCCCCAAATGCATGTGTCAGCTTGGTTGAGCCGTAATTTCCATGTTTTTGTGATTTTATGAACATCCACCATTGTGTCATTTGATGAGATTTCTTGTGTACTGTAGATTCTATCACTATGATTTAACGGAATGGATTACTGGCAGTTACACTGATGAAGTGTACAAGACTGGAGAGTATCTTCAGGCAGTATCTTTTGGAATGTCGAAGAAAGAAGCAAACAGAGACATGGAACCTCATACCACCAAGAAAGCAGCACCAGGAGCACAGCACATGAGGTTCCTCAATGAGCTACTCCCAGAGCAAGGGAACACTGATACATCACAAAAGACCTTCCTCCAGAGTTGACACAGAGAGAAAGTCTTCCCCTGGCGCTGAAGCCTTAAATTTAGACTAGTAGCCTATTGGACTATGACGGAATAAATTTCTCTTTGTTAATCCATCCACTTGTGGTATTTCTGTTACAGCAACAGTAAATGACTAAGACAACAGGTTATACAATACTTGCAAAAAATAGCCACTCCTAACAGGAGAGGAACAATTCAGAGAAGGAGGGTGAGAACAGTCATACAACTTGAGGAATGTAATCAGTGTCACTAATGGTACATATAGAAACTGTTGAAACTGTATGTTTTGCTGTGCATTCTCAGCAATTAAATAAATAACAATTTTAAAAAATTCACCATTTATCTTCATGATATCCTACAAAGTAGGTAAGACAGGCATTACTTTTATTTTTCAATATTTAAACTGAGGTTTGAAGACCTGAAGTAATTAATTCACAGCCACAATCTTAGATTTTGTGACTTAGACCTGCATATAGTGGCTTCAGATTCCATATTCTATGTATTTGCTATTTACTATTTACCACACTAATTACAAAAAATGAGGCATTTTTGTTTCTCTTTTGGGGTCCATCATTTTACACTATTTTCATAGAAAATTTTAAACACATAAAATATAGAAGAGCATACTGAACGCCAAGAACGCCAAACTGCTCACCAGCCAGCTTCAGCAATGATCTCATAACTCATCTTGTTTGATCTATACCTTACCCTACCCCAATTATTTGAAGTAAATCTCCCAAATCATGTCATAATCCTTTAAGGTCGAGATGAAATTTTTAAGAACTCAAAATCAATTGTATTCTTTACAAATGGAACATTTCCTATCTTTAGCTTTCATTGAAAAACTGAGAAGAATGTTTGCTACCATATGATGTGAGAAAAAGAGGAGCAAAACAACTGACCTGCGCTCTCAGAAGAATTTCATTTATTCAGCTACATCTGGTACATGAAAAATGAAATACATTTCTTTTATTCTCCTGATTCCTATTCTGTCTGTTCCTTTTTTCCAAGCTGGGGTGAAGACAGTCATTGTGCATGAAGTACTTGTAGCTTTTTAATAGAATGCCTCGTATTGGTCCACCTCATTCTACTGTATGAATTCTATGAGTGATTTTACTGGCTAGTCTAAAGGAATTTTTCCCCCTCTCTTTGTATTTCAAGGCCTTTCACTAATTGCAAACAGACTTCTTTTGTTAAGGGCACCGGCATTCACAACCATTTATTCTTACATTTCTTAGAGAAAAAAATTCCAATTAGAGTTTTTCAAATTAATGACTAAAAGACAATGAAAAATCTTTGCTTTTACACCTTTTACACCTCTAAGTTGACTTTTTATTTGGAATTTGTACCTTACATAACATCACTTTGTTCCAGAGGGTAAGACAGACCTGTGGATAAATGAGACCTGATTATATCTGGAGGACTAAATACAGATTTAGAGGAAGGATTTAGTTTGTTATAGATACCCCACTGAGATGTTTTAATTGTCCTGATTTTTTTTTAATCATTTAGAATTTTATAGACATGGGCTTTCATTCATTCAACAAATATTATGAGATATCTACTATGCACAGTCTTTATGCAAGTTTCTAGAAATAGAATGATGAACTAAAGAAAGAGTCCCTTCCTGATAGGGCTTACCATTATTGAAATTTCTGAATATAAATATTACAACCGTTTGATTCTTGAAAAGGAATGTAAGGAGCAGAGAGGAATAGTGTGCTGTCACCGGACAGGGAGAGCAGTGGAAGCTGCATATGGGTGGGCATGTAAATTTATATGGGAAAGTACATTTTCACTCAGTCATATTAAAGAAAAAAAGAAAAAGAAAAAAAAAAGCAAAAATCACTGAAAGTCTTCTTTAAAAAGACATATTTTAAGAGTCTCAACAGATAACTATAAATGAGCTTGAGGGTATTATATGTTGTCTATACCCAAATCCTTATGATTTGCCAGACATCTATCTATGCTGTTGATAAATCCATGGCCCTGGGAATATGAAGGGTCTACGATAGTTAACAGTAGTGCTGCTAATCTAAAGATTGGAGGTTTCAGTCTACTCAGATGTGCCTTAGAAGCAACGCCTGGCAATCTACTTGCAAAAAAATCAGGCATCGAAAGCTGTACAGAGCGCAGTTCTGTTCTAACACACGTAGTGTCACCATGAAATAGAATGGACTCAAAGCAACTGATTATGGTTTACGCCAGCTAAATGAATCATTTTTTTTCATTAAGAAGAGACAAAAATGTCACAATCCCTCTGTCTTAAGATGTTCTGGAGATAAAAACTTCAATGGTTATAAATATGCTTGTGTTGGAACTGATATTATTTCTCCTGCTTCCTAATATAAGCACCCTCTTCCTTCAGCCTGCCTTTCATTATGAAACATGCCAGATTGTTTAAAATTATTGCCAGTTTTCCTGCCCCTCTCCTTTTCTCAGTGGGAGCCTGAAGGAGAAACTTTTGGCACAGTGCTGTCCTGGCAGAATCTTAGCCACCGGCACACGCCCTTTAGCTGGTGAGGGGCCTGGGTCAGGCACAGGAATGAAATCAAAGCAGATTACTGCACACACAGAAAGTCACAAGGGTGTTCTGGCAGAGGCACAAGCTGCACTTGACAAAATGCAAATCACAAAAGGGGAGGTAGTAGGAAGTGGAGAAATTAGATCCTGCACAAAATACTCTGCAATTCTTATACTGTAACGAGACTGATGAACTAGGTAAAGAGAGTTCTAAAATTAAGACAAGAGCCACGTGGAGATATCTTTTAAGTTAAGTCTCTATTCCCAGAAACACCATTAGATAGGCCAGCTTGCTGGCCTGATGCTTTCCGCTTAGCTGCTGCCAGCACTTGGGACAATTTACTCTTGCTAATTGCACCAGGTTCCGTCCTTTGTCCGGGAAAGGCTCTTCTAGCATTCACTGCACTAGAGACAGATGTGGCCCAGGAATCGGGAGCGCTGGAGCAGATGTGTGCTTTCGGTTTATGCCATCTCCTGCTTCATCATGTACGGCATCTGTAGAAATGCACTCTTTTTGGATGGAGCATTTTACCCTGTCTCTTTTTGCAGCTCATCTCTGGAAGCACGTCTTCCATAAATGAGGTATCTTTGTCCCTCCAAAAGATTTTAATTACACTCAGTTTGTTTTGATAGCATATTGCAGTAATGTGATAAAAAGAATGGGAATATAAAACTAGTAAATCTCACTGGTAAGCAAGCTGCTGACAGGTGGCAGGATGAAAACTGGGCCCTTTAGAGACTGGAATCTGACTGTGCAACCAGGAAAGTCATACAAAGATTAAGCTGGACAAACTAGGGTTTACTTAGTGAACTGCCCCAATCCATTAACTCATTGTTATAGACAAATCTGACCATGTGAAATTAAAAATAATATTTTCCTTCTTGTGTTACATGTAGAGACATAAGGTAAAGTGAAACATTTTAAAATATATATATTTCAAGGTGAAGAGAAGACAAAGTATCTGTTCTGCTTACAAAAGTACTGTATAAAAAATCACCAACAACTCTACCCTTCAGAGAGTCTCTGCTGCTCAAAAAAATTTTCTGTACAACGTGGTTGAAATGATACTATATACTCAACTTCATATCCTGTTTCTTTTTTGTAGGTTCACATTTAAACATAAGAATTTTCAGTGGAAAATACTCTAATAGCATTGTCTCCAAAGAAAGACATGACAGGCACTGCATATACCTGAATAATACTTTGTTGTTAACAGACACCATCAGGCATGGAAGACCACGCAGCCCCTTCTCTAGCACATCAAGTCAGGTGGCATGAAGGAGCTAAGAAGGCCTTCAAATGCATCAATATACAAAAGGATTAATTAAATCATGCTTCTTTGGATTAAATAGAATCCATTACACTGGATTTTCTTCTTCACTTTGATTATTAATAAAATGTAACTGTGAGCACAGACTAATAGACAAGAAGAGTTGGTAGGGAGCTAGCAGTTACTGCTCTGACCTCTCACCTGATGAGGACACCTTTCTGCATCTTGGGAAGAGCTAGATAGATGAGCACCTCCTTCTGAGTGAACCATGCCAGGATGCATGCTACAGTTACTGCAGCATGGGATGGATTTCAGTCTTCCTTGTCCCCTTGGCTAGGGGCCTTTCTTCATTGGTCATCATGCACAACTGTACAGCCCTGATTTCAGGGATATGATTTTCCTGACTCCACTTCAGTGACTGAGAGCTCACCGCCTCATAAAGGCAGTCTCCTCCACTTCAAACAGCTCTGATTGTGGCAAGTTCTTAACAAGAAGACGACACATCTTTCTGTAACTTCTACCCACTGATCTTAGATCTGCTTCCTAAGGGAAGGTCAACTCTGTCCAGGTTCCCATGAATGCCTCTCAGATACTGGATAGAATACTGTACTGTATCTTGCAAGTCATCTCTTCCTCAGGCTGAATACCTAATTCTTACAAATGGATTTTTACACTGTTCATTTCTAGATCTTGGTCCATATCATGTGTTACTCTGTAGTTTACTAACGTACTTGAACTCAGAGGATCATACTAAGCATGATACTCTAAATATATTCTAGGTTTTTAGTATAGTAAAACTACTGAATCTTGATATAAATGTTCTATTTCCCTTAATATAATTTATAACCATATTTGATGTTTGAGAAACTAAGTCATACTATTGGCCCCTCCTCTCTGTGTGGGTATCTAGGACTCCGTTTCAGTTATGCTCCTCCTAAGCCATTTGTTAGCCATTCATTGCCGTTGAGGCTTCCCCAATCTTCTACTTGCACAACTGACTGCTGGGCTAAATGCAGGGCTTCTGGTGTTGGGTACATATCTTCCTGTGTATTTTAGTCCATTGTTTCAGTCTGCAGTTAAATTTACCAAATAAATATACATATTTTTAAGATGGTCATGCCACAGCTAAGATTCTTGCTGTGGTGAATTTGGTTCTGAATAAAACATTTCATCAAGATGGGGAATCATCACTTGTATGAGTCACAACTACTTCAACAACCACTTCTGAAGGGTGTTGTTTAATATATCAATCCACTGCAGGGGAGACCTACTATATTTTTTTCTCTTAGACAGCTATAGAAGGTATCATCAGCCTGATCTCTAAGTACTTGGTAGCCGGGACATAACTCTGAGGGCACCTACAACTCAACTATGTAAATAATCATTTTTTTTTCACTAGTTAAGTTAAACTATTGTTGATTTAAAGAAAACTTCAGGGTGTACCTTTGGTTTGAGATTTAAAGGTTATTTCAGGGCAATAGTTTGGATGATCTTCCAGCTTCCGTGACTCCAAAAGTTATGGATCCCAAGCATCTGGGATTTTGTCCTGAATTTTCTCCCTTTTGATCAGATTCTTCTATGCTTTTTTTGGACAAAGCTTTACAAATTAGTTTCTCATTAAATAATACACATGTTGTTGTTGTGACATTGGTTGCCAACTCTGTGACATGTCAACACTCTCCTCTTCTCAACCTTGGATTCTCCATTTCTACTCATCCTTTGTCTTAGGCTGGGTTTTCTAGGGAAGCAAAATCAGTGAGACGTATAAGTACAAGGAAAGGTTTATACAAAGGAAGCAGCGTATGCAATTGTAGAAGATGAATGTCCCAAGTCCTGGCACAAGCCTCCCGTGTCCACAGGAGCTGGTGAACCCACATTTGGCAGGTCAGAGACCTGAGTTCTAGATCACCAGCTGTGTGTTGTTGTTGTTAGGTGCTGTCGAGCTATTTCTGACTCATGGCGACACTATGAACAACATAACGAAACACTGCCCGGCGCTGTGCCATGTCCACAAACATTTTATGCTTAAGCCCACTGTTGCAGCCATTGTGTCAGTCTATGTTGTAAAAGGTTTTCCTCTTTTTTGCTGACCCTCCACTCTACCAAGCATGACATCCTTCTCCAGGGACTGATGCTTCCTGATGACAGCATGTCCAAAGTATGTAAGATGCAGTCTTGTCATCTTTGCTTCCAAGGAGCATACTGGTTGGACTTCTTTCAGAACAGATTTGTTTGTTCTTTTGGTGGTCCATGGTACAGTCAACATTTTTCTCCAACATCACAAATCAAAAATATCAATTCTTCTGTCTTCTTTGTTTACTGTACAGCTTTTGCAAACATACGAAGCAACTGAAAATACTATGGCTTGGGTCAGACAGACTACAGTCTTCATGGTGACATCTTTACTTTTCAGTATTTGAAAGAGGTCCTTTGCAGCAGATTTTCCCACAGCAATGTGTCTGTTGATTTCTTGACTGCTGCTTCCATGGGCATTGATTATGCACTCAAGTAAAAAGAAATCCTTGAAAACCTCAATCCTTTCTCCATTTATGGTGACGTTGCTTACTGGTCCAGTTGTGAGGATTTTTGTTTTCTTGATGTTGAAGTGCAATCCATACTGAAGACTGTTGTCCTTGATCTTCATCAGTAAGTGTTTCAAATCTTCTTCACTTCCAGCAAGTAAGGTGGTATTGTCTGTGTAATGTAGGTTGTTAAAGAGTCATCCTCCAATCCTGATGTCTCGTTCTTTGTCTAATCCAGCTTCTCAGATTATTTGCTCAGCACAGAGATTGAAAAGGTATGGTGAAAGGATGCAATGCTGACGCACACCTTTCCTGACTTCAAACCATGCAGCGTCCCCTTGTTTTGTTCACATGACTGCTTCTTGATCCATATACAGGTTCCTTAAGAGTACTATTAGGTGTTTTGAAATTCCCGCTCTCTGCAATGTTAGCCATAATTTCTTATGATCCGCACAGTCGCATGCCTTTGCATAGTCAATGAAACACAGGTAAACATCTTTCTGGTATTCTCTGCTTTCAGCCAAGATCCATCTGACATTCGCAGTGATACCCCTGGTTCCATGTCCTCTTCTGAATCCAACTTGAATTTATAGCAGTTCCTTGTGAGTATACTGTTGCAGTCACTTTTGAATTATCTTGAGCAAAATTTTACTTGCATGTGATATTAGCGATATTGTTTAGTAATTTTCACATGCAGTTTGATCACCTTTCTTTGGAATAGGCATAAATATAGATCTCTTCCAGTCAGCTGGCCAGGTAGCTGTCCTCCAAATTTCTTAGCATAGACGACTGAGCACTTCCAGAGCTGCATCAGTTTGTTGAAATATCTCAATTGATATTCCATCAACTCCTGGAGCCTTGTTTTTTGCCAGTGCCTTCAATGCAGCTTTGACTTCATCCTTCAGTACCACTGGTGCCTGATTGTATACTGCCTCTTCAAATGGCTGAACATCAACCAGTTGTATCTGGTATAATGACTGTGTATTCCTTCCATCTTCTTTTGATGCTCCCTGAGTTGTTTAATAATTTCCCTGTAGATTGTCTCACTATTGCAACTCGACGCTTGAATTTTTTCTTCAGTTCTTTCAGCTTGAGAAATGCAGAATGTGTTCTTCTCTTCCAGTTTTCCATTTCCAGCTCTTTGCACATGTCATTGTAATACTTCATTTTGTCTTCTTGAGCTGCTCTTTGAAATCTTCTGTTTATATCTTTTATTTCACTGTTCCTTCCTCTTGCTTTAGCAGCTCCACGTTTGAGAGCAATTTTCAGAGTCTGTGTAGGTTGGTGATCCCAGGCTGGTGGCAAGACTGTGAGGTCTGTGCTGACTCATGGAGCTGCAGGGGCTGGCAAACCCAGGATCGACAGGTCAGGGAACAGGATTCTCCTTGCTAGCTGTAAGAGTTGATGAAGCTAACAGCTGCTAATCTGGATCCAGGAACCAGACACAGAAAGAGTGCAAGAACTACTGACAACACGAGCAGACAGGAAGTAGGTGGTGGAAAGCAGAGAGATGAGTGCCGAGGGACAGGAAGCCACCATAGGCCTTGCCCCTACCACCTGATACAGCTGCCAAACATGGACTTGACAGCTGACACAGTCTTAACCACCACATTCCACCGCTTGTCAATTTAGCATCTGCACACATGTTATCATCCATAGTCTCTGAAGGAATACAAAGTCAACTTATGTGTAACATGACATAATTAACACATGTACAACTGAAAACACATTAGCCTCATTTACATCATATGTTTTATAAGTTAACAAAAATATCTGATACACACATACAAAGCAGAAATACTCATAATAATTACAGTCCTTGTTTCAGCAACTGGTCATGTGGGTGTAACTGGTATTTAGGACTACCTTCTTTTACAACCCATTCCATGTTTCTTTTGCCCTTAGCAAGCACCTTAGTTGGTCATGGTTCCTTCCCTGGTGAGGTGACCCAAACCTTCATTCTTGAAGGGTCTGGGCTGCTAGCAGTCATTCTGGAATTGGGTTGCTATAGTTTTCCATTGACTTTAATCACAGGACATGGTAGTACTAAAAGACATCCTAAGGGATCTCCTGCATTCCAGACATACTCTTCTTTACCTTCATTATATACTGTCAATCTAATTTCATCTTTGTAGTCAGGATCAATCACACCATCGATATGGTAACTCTCTTATTTGTCTGTAGATCCAGGGGCACAAGGAGCCCCAAATGGCCTGGTGGCAACTTTAGCTTCCAATTCAGTGGAATCACTGATCTGTCTCCAGGCGGCAGCATTCCTCCCTTCAGAACTAAGGCCTTTACAGTTGCATGGCATAAGGTTGAAAGGGAGGCCCTTGGCCAGCCCGACTCCCTCTTGCTACAAACAGTAGTTAAAGACAACCATGTTATAAACATTAAGTCCTGAGAACTCGCTTCTCCCTCATCTATAAGAATTTATCTTGTATCTGGTCATAAGTCACACAGCTATTCTTTCTTGATTAATTGTTCTGTTTATACCCTTTCAGTTATTCTCTAAGACTACTGAACTGAATCACCATGTAGTTTGAATGATTATCAAGCCCCGACTTGTTGGCGCCAAGGAGACCCCCACAAAGAATATTGTTGAAACATCAAAAGAATTACTTGTGTAGACCAGGAAAAATATTAACCAGCGTCCCCCCTCCTTAATCAACCTATATAACCTCCAGGCTTAGCCTATACATGCAGGCAAGCTTTAGAGGAACTGATTCCCCCTTGCCTCTTGTATGCTGGCAGTCAATAAACATCCTCATTTAATCACTTCACCTCCTGTCTCAATATAGGCTTTGCGGACAGGCAGCACGGATCCTCGATTGTGGTTACAAGGTCATGGGGACAGGAAGCAAAAATTTTGCAAGTGGGTCATGAGGGGTGATAGTGAGTAGTGCCACTTCCATTTCCATCCCTTGATTCTTGGGCCCATGAATCCTTGCTATAGGAGAAACAGCACCATACGTTGGATGCTGGTTTAGAGCATATACAACCTCCTGGAGAACATTTCCCCAACCCTGCAAGGTATTGCCACCTAGCTAGCAGTGTAATTGTGCCTTTAGAAGATCATTCCATTGTTCTATCAATCCAGCTGCTTCAGAATGACGGGTAACATAGAAGGTAGGACCAGTGAATTCCATGAACATGTGCCCACTGCTGCACTTTATTTGCTGTGTAGTGAGTCCTTTGATCAGAGGCAATGCTGTGTGGGATATGCTGTCATATCCAAATTTATGACTCTGTGGGTCAGACAACATCCAGTTCATGATAGGCAGCTCAGCATGCATGGTGACTTGATGTCCCATGGTTAAGTGTTTAGTCTCCACTAAGACCCAGTAACAAGCCAAAACCTGTTTTTCAAAAGGAGTAGTTATTTGCAGAGGGTGACAGTGCTTTGCTCCAAAATCCTACAGGTCTGTGCTGTGATTCACAAGTAGGGGCCTGCCAAAGACTCCAAACAGCATCTCTATCTGCCACTGACACTTCAAGTATCATTGGATCAGCTGGATCATATGGCCTTAGTGGCACAGCAGCCTGCACAGCAGCCTGAAGCGGTTGCAGAGCCTTCTCCTGTTTTGTGTGCCACTCAAAAGTAGCAGCATTTCAAGCCACATGATAAATAGGCCAGAGTAGACTGCCCAAATGAGGAATATGTTGCCTCCAAAATCCAAAGAGACTCACTAAGTGCTGTGCTTCCTTTTTTAGTTGTCAGAGCAGCCAGGGACAGTCACTTATCTTTCACTCTAGAAGGAATATTATGACATGCCCTGTCTTGGTCACCTGATACTGCTGTAACAGAAAATACCACAAGTGGATGGATTTACAAGGAGAAGCTTTATTCACATAGTCTGGTAAGCTACAAATCCATTTATAAACTGGAAGTCCGTTCAGTAAGAGAATTTATCACAGTCTGGTAGGTTGAGTCTAAATCCAGTGAGAGCATCCCAGCACAGGAACCTCGGGTCCAAAGGACATGTTCTGCTATCAGTGCTTCTCTTTTGATAGTATGAGGTTCCTAACTTCCTTGCCTCACTTCTCTCCCTTATAACCCACAAGTGTGTAGCTTGAGACCTGCCCATTCTCCATCTCACAGAGCAGGATTCACAACACTTGGACGGAAGGGCACTGTACTGGGACTCATAGCCAAATCAAATCAACACATACATTTTTGAGGGGACATAATTCAGTCCATGACATGCCCCACACCATGGGAAATCTAGAAATTTCACTGAGTTGGAAGGTGCCTGAAATTTTGTGGGGTTGATTTCCCACCCTCTAGCACACAAATGTTTGACTAGTAAGTCTAGGGTCACTGACACTTCTTCCTTACTAGGTCTAATCAGCATAATGTCATCAACATAATGGACCAGTGTGACATCTTGTGGAAGAGAGAGACAATCAAATTCCCTGTTGATTAATATGACATAGGGCTGGAGAATTAATGTAGCTCTGAAGCAGGCAAGTGAAAATGTATTGCTGGCCTTGCTAGCTGAATGCAAACTGCTTCTGGTGGTCCTTTGAAACAGGTATGAAGAAGGCATTAGCCAGATCAATAGCTGCATACCAAGTACCAGGAGATGTATTAATTTGCTTAAGTGGTGCAGCTACATCTGGAACAGTAACTGTAATGGGGGTTACCACCTAGTTAAGTTTGAACCTACTGTCATACTCCAAGACACGTCTATGTTTTGCACAGGCCAAACAAGCAAGTTAAATGGAGATGTGCTGGGAATCACCACCCCTGCATTCTTCCAGTCCTTGATGGTGGCAGTAGTTTCTGCAGTCACTCCAGGAATGTGTGGTTTTGGTTTACTGTTTTCCTAGGTAATGGCAGCTCTAGTAGCTTCCAGTTGAATAGCAGTTTAACTCAAACTGCCAGAATAGTCACCCAGCCAAGTCAAGTGAAGTCGAGTCGGATCCGACTCATGGTGATCCTAGGGGCCAGGGTGGAACTGACCAATAGTCACAGTCCCTCAATTAATTCCCAGACTTAAGCAAGTTTAAGGACCCACAACCCCTTGAATGAAGGGGAGGCCAGGTCCCTTTGAGGAAGAGTTCTATTACCCTGCCAAAAATTAATCTTTCTCTCCCCCTTTGCCACTATAATAGCCCCCCCTCCATTTGTGAGGGATCCAGTATGGGGTTCTGCCAGTTGCTGAGTGTATCTATTCCAAGTATGCATTCTGGAACTTGAGAAATCACTACAGATGGGTTTGGGGACCCACTGGACCTACTGTGAGATCAACATGAGCTAAGGCTCCATTAATAACCCAGCCTCCACATGCCCCCACTGACTGGTGGGCCACAGTGACTTTTGGGTCTCCTGGGATTACTATCCGTTCAGATCCAGTATCCAGTAGTCCCTGAAAAGTCTGATTCCTTTTCCCCAGTGAACAGCCACTCTCATAAAAGGGCGTAGATCTCTTTGGGAAAGGATGGGAGAAAGATTAACAGTATACATTTTTGGCAGGGTAATAGAATCCTTCCTCAAAGGGACCTGGCCTCCCCTTCATTGTGGGTCCTTGAACTTGCTCAAGTCTAGGAATTGAGGGACTGTGGGACTGTGACTCTATTTCGGCAATTTGAGTTAAACTGCTGCTCACCTGACCTAGAATTCATGTGTTGATACAGATCAAGTAAACATTGAGTAGGTTTATTATCTACTTCACTCCTAGGGACAGCATGACTAAGTAGTCAGCTCCATAAATCCATATGAGCCAGACTGTTCCAATTACTATCTTGCCTCTGCTGTCCATTAGTGTAAGCACAGCCACCTTGACTTTGTCACTGAGTGCAGTCACTTGACCTCTACCACCACAAGGTCCAATTAGTCCCATTGTAGTTAGGTGTCTTAATTCAGTTAGGGCAGCTCCCATTGTCATATCTGATTTACGTAACACGGCAATCATAGCAGTCTTCAAGGATTCTGGTGCTCCCTTCACAAATTTGTTTCTAACAGTTGTTGTAAAAGGTGTGTCCTCTGGGCATTCTATGTGTGGATTTGAAGGTCTAACCTGATAAATCTACTCCAGTCTGCTAATTTCACTAAGCCTTTGGATATCTTCCACAGTATACCAAGATATGTCTGGTAATTCATTTTGATTTAGTGTAGGTCACTGCATAATCCATGCTTCAGCAATGCAGCCAAACTATTAGGTCCTTTCCTCACTTCTCCAGCTGAAACACTGAATGAAGAATCTGTGCTTAGTGGACTCATGTTAATAAATTCAGGCTGATTCATCTTTATGTTCCTTGCACTATCATCCCACACCCTCAGCAGCCATTCTCATGTATATTCCCCAGGTTTTTGTTTGTATTTATTAGAAAAGTCAAGTAGTTCCTTTGGAATATAGCATATCTCCTCCTGAGTCACACTTTGTACTTCACCTTTTGGGACTAGCTGTGACTTAAGTCTGGTTACAGGTCTAGAAGCCCAAATTGGTACTGTGGAATTGTTTTTAGAACTCTCAACATTGTCTTGTAAAGCACATGAACCAGGCAATGACTTAGGAAGGGGCTCTTTAGAGGCAGCTGGGTTACAGCTAATCTCATTAGATCAGAGTGGAGGGAATAATGGCTTTTCCGAGAAAGGTGGTTTAACAGACAAACATGAAGTAAACCCTTCACATGGGTGTGGGTCTGCTGGCAGGAGTGATTCACTGGATGTTACGGGCACAGTTATAATCTGACCGTACGTCCCCATTCCAGGTTTCAGGGTCGCAGTTCTTCCCAATCAATGCCCTCACTTTAACTTCAGATACCTCTTGAGATTGGCAGTTGAGCTGGTGTTGCAATTATGAGACTCTAATGACAAGCATCTGGGTTTGGCTTTCAGCAGTATTGGCTCTGCTGTACAGGTAATGAGGTTTTGTTTTCAAGTGCAAGTGAAAGTTTTGAGGTCTCTTATAGCACACTTAGGCTTTGATTCCAAAGCTCTGAGCTCATTTCTTTTTCTCGCCAGTTAGCCTAATGCAAGTAGGACCAGCCAATCAACTTCCTAATACTTCTCATCCACACATAAGTTCAAAAACGTATACATATGCTCACTCTGAGCCTTACCTTACACCAATACCTGATCTATTGGTGGTGATGTTTTGCGGATGTATACCACCACTTCAGCCTATGGACTAGTACGGCATTCTTCACTTTCAGAAGCAGAGTTATCAACACTGTTAATACTAGCCAGACTTGAGAGCCACTTTAAAAGATTCATTTTTACAATTTTGTTTCCCTAGAACCATTCCTGGTACCAAATTCTGTTTTAGTTAGCTACTGCTGCTCTAACAGAAATACCACAAGTAGATGGATTTAACAAAGAAAAGTTTATTCTTACATAGTCCAGTAGGCTACCAGTCCAAATTCAGGATGTCCACTCCAGGACAAGGTTTTCCCTCTGTTGGCTTTGGAGAAAGTCCTTGTGTTGCAACAGTCTTTGGTCAGGGAACATCCTGGCACAGGAACTTCAGGTCTGAAAGATGCGCTCCTCTCCTGGTGCTGCTTTCTTGATGGTGTGAGGTTCCCAACTCTCTGTTTGCTTCCCTTTCCTTTTATCTCTTGTAGGATAAAAGGTGGTGCAAGTCACACTCCAGGGCAACTCCCTTTGAATGGGGCAGGGCGGTGACTTTACAAAGGGATTTACAGTCCCACCCCAATACCTTTAACATCCAGCATAAGAAAATCACAAAACGGAGGGCAATCACAGTACTGGAAAACTCAACTCAATCAAATTTTTGCACATAATTTTGGGAGGACACAAATTCAGTCCATGACACCCAGCCTTCCTGTCCCCCTCCTGCCTTCTTGCCTTAACCTTGGTGTGCCCGTTTAGCCTCATATACACGGTTGGCTATGTGCAATATTGTCTGTTTTAAGGGCTTGACTAATCTTTGGTTGAAAGGTAAACTGCAAGAGTGCTTCAGTACTGAGTTAAAAGGGTCTCTGGGTACCATGCTCCTGGGGTTTCTTTAGTCTCTATCACACCAGTAAGTCCAGTCTGTTTTGGGGAGGCACGTAATCAATTTTTTATTATTCTTGTTTAGTCTCCAAGCTGAACCATGGAGGAGACTAGGGCCAACAATAATCAGTAGCAGAAAGAAAACAAGATCCTTCTGCAATTACTGTCTACCTCTGGCAAACATTTACCCTTTTGGCCTCAGATTCCTCAGCCTTATTCTTAGAGTTAGGCCTTGTCTTTCTCTGGACTCCACCCTCATCACATATTTATTGACTGACCACCATGTGGACACAATGGTGAGAAGATAAGTCTGCTTTCCTGCTGTTGCTGGGTGCCATCAAGTCAATTACGAAACATACTGACACCAGGTAACAGAGCAGAGCTGCTCTATAGCAGTTTCTAGACTGTAGCATTTACAGAAGCAAATGATAGAAAAGTCAACAGGCAGTTTCAGTGCAGCCTGACAGGGAAGACAACAGGACTAAGAGGCGGGATGCTGTGAGAGCATCGAGTCCCCTAGCCAAACTGAGAGGCAAGAAAGCAAGCCCTCTATTGAGTCTAAGGCGAGTCCTTAAGCACGAGGAGTTAGCCAAATGAAAGGGGTCACAGAGAGCATTCAAGACAGACAGTGGCTTGCAGGAGCAAGGGCTGCAGAGTACAGCTTCTTTTAGCGTATTTCTTTAGTCTCCTAACCAGTCATCTAGCAATCAGCCACTGCAGGCATTCATTTAATTCTCTCTCTCTATTCTTCCTACCTAAGTGTTTTAGTCACCTGGTACTGTTGCAATAGAAAATACCTCAAGTGGAAGGCTTCATAAGGAGAAACTTTTATTGACACAGTCCGGTAAGCCACAAATCCATTTATGAGTTATAAGTCCACTCTGTAAGAGAAATTATCACAGGCTGGTAGGTTGAGTCCAAATTCAGTGAGAGTATCTCAGTAAAGGAGGCTCAGGTCCAAAGGACACGCTCTGCTCTCAGTACTGCTGCTTGGTGGTTGAGGTTCCCAACTTCCTCTGCTCACTTCTCTCTGTTATATCCCACAAGCTGGTCACTTGAGTTCTGCCTCACCAACACAACTGCAGCCCGTTCCCCATCATCACTATCACAGAGGCAAGATTCACAACATGTGGGAGGTACGGCACCATACTGGGACTCAAAGCCCAGTCAAAGCAACACACACATTTTTGGGGAGACACAATTCAATCCATGACACCAAGTTTCTACAAGTAAAGAATTCTCTCTTTTGGGCCTTAGAATGGCCTCATTCTGGCCTTTACACTTCCTTTTCTCTCTCTCTGGCAAAGCGCTGGAGTGAGTTAACTGCTATCTCTGCCTGCTGTACACTTTTGAGTGGAAGGACCATGACTCATTCACTTTGATAGTCCAGATGTGCCCGGCATGCAACAGTCATTCAATATATACTTGAAGTATTAAAAAGCAAAACTTAACTATTTACAAATTCCAATATACAGGAACAATATTCTGCAGGACAGAACCAGATCCATGAACTCTCTGACTTAGAAATCACAGAAAGCCTGCTTTTAATCAAAGTGAACAGAAATTAGAGGCCTACTTTAAAAAAAGTTTTTTTATTTTGAGAATTTGTGTGCAAATCCTTAACATTGCTCAAAGCAGGTGCACAGCAATGACTAGGGTTCTTGTGCTTCCTGACAATCATTTCCTAGAGTTGCTGAGAAATCTGCCAAGGCACTTGCTGGCTTGAAGGTGTGAACTTTAGGCTACCCAAGCTCTGCACAGTGATGTGGAATTGTCTCTCTCTTTTAATGTGCTCAGTTGGGACAGAATGGCAGAATGTGTAGAGCAGTGAACTATGAGAAAAGAGAGCAGATTAGTTGAGCAAAGAGATAACCCAGGCACTGCCCAAGGACATTGACAAGTGAGATGTCCTCATGCTTTGCTCTCAAATCAGAGTTCTCAAAAAAGTCATCACTAGCACACATGAGAAGGATCAGAAATTCCTACCGACAGAACACAGGAGAGGATAAAATTAACAAGGAGTGAAAAGATGTAAAGAGGTATCTGCCTCGAAGTCTAAACAATATTTCAGAATTTCAGAGCATATACGTGTGTGTATACAAAATCATGATAATCAATAAAAGCAAAAAAATAGATTTTAAAAGAAAGATATTCTTGGCAAATAAAATCCAGTGCAAATATGCAATTTTTTGTTATAAAAGCAATACACGCTTACTGTTAAAAGATTTGGAAAGAACAACCCACAATTACCACATGAATTCTTTTGTGTCTTCTATCTTCATGCAAGTTTTTCCAACTCAAAATATTTCCATCATCTTTTCCTTTCTCCCTGTCTCACTCTTCATGGAACTTGTAAACATAAAAATGACCAAATTATGGTTAACGTGCATAAGTACAGGTCTAGTTACATGCTGATTTAAATGAATGAGAAAGTAATATGTCTTGATATAAAGATACGCAAATAAAAAATTAGTGAGTCATTTGTAAAGTTCTTGAAAATGTCCAAAATCCTACTTCAGAATCACTATACTCATCATCCTCCAGTAAGCACTGTTCTACATCATCCCCTGAGAACCTATATTTCACGGAGCACAACATTCAAAACATGTAAAAAATTATGTACTGCTCAATTTTTTTCATTTTTACAAACTGTACTACAATTACTTTGTAGTTTTTTCAAAGCAAACGTATACATTATCAGTAATATCATAAGCTGGACTGACACCGTGGTCACAACAATGGGCTTAAGCATAAAAATGACTGTGGACATGGCATAAGACCAGGAAGTGTTTGGTTCTGTTGTTCATAGGGTTGCTATGACTCGACGGCATCTAACAACAACAAATGACACTTTGTGGGTTCACCTAAAAAGCCAATCAATATTTATAATATCTCTATGGAGAAATATCTGCTAGATTTCTACGAACCAATTTAGAATAAACTTTGGAATATCTCTCTATAAATTGAGTGAATTTTTGTACTTTTAAGGGACTGTGGAAACTTATGGTATTTGTTATTCTATCTAATTTCATTTAAAACTTTGATATGTTCCCAAGCTTGAGCTGTTAAGAACTGTCCTTGATATCATTATCCCTATACAATCTACTCATTCGGTGATTTTTTTTCTTTTTTTTTTTGTCTTGTCTTTTCAAACTCGTATGGCATCTATCAATATGCAAGGTAGAAATGATACTGGCACAGGATGGAATCTCAATTCTTCTTTACAAAGAATGCTTTTGATGACAGCAGAAGACATGGTATACCAACAGAGCTTAAATACATGCCAAGACCTTCTTATAACATTGTTAGTATGGATTTATACTGTGACCGTCTTCCAAATTCCTCAAAGCATGTTTTTTTCTGTATTATGCATAGTGATAATCTCCCTTTGAGGTGGGGAAGGGAATGTTTGCAATGATCACGTTGTGTCTCCTAGTCCTACCTTTCTTCCACTATTCACCCTTTCTATCAGATGCATGCCTTCTACAATTCAGGAACTAAAGCCAATGGAGAGCACGCAGAGTGGGATCCCATCTCCCTTTCCTTCTCCTCCTCTCCTACCACCTTCTACATCACTACCCTCAGAAATAAACCTAAAGAAGTATTCTTTTGTCCTTGAAAAGACTTTCTTCTTCAGAGCTATCCATTTTTTTAATTTCCCTTTTCCCTTTGGAAAGAGACAGCCATGCCTATGGGAGATGCCCTATATATAAATGCCTATAAAAAGAGGGTAAGCAAATTGCCCAGGTCAGTCTCTGTGAGCTTCAGGAATGAGGTAACACAAGTACCAGTTCACAAATGTCACTACTACCAAAGGAAAATTAACAGAACTTCAGGTATACCTTCTTTTACACAACAGATTTTTTTCCCTGAAAATTTTAAAGTTGATTTTAAATTAGTTGAATAATTTAAAATGTGCTAGGAAAAAGTGGGCAGGACAAAACTGTACATTTTAGTGATAAAATTATAAAAGGAAAAATGCAAAAAGTGATTTCTCCAAAAGTCAGAACTGTGGTCACTAAGCAGGAAAGGTGAAGGGCTGTGGTTAAGTTGGGCACTACAGACTAGGCTACAGAGTCAGGCAAAGTTCTGGTAACAGCATAGGTGATGCTCACTTTATAAAAATTTATTAAGACAAACATTTGGTTTCTCTAGTTTTCTGTAGCTGTGTTTCATTTTATAATAAAAATAGTTTAAAAATTGCACCAGAATTTGGTTTTCAGATGAAGCTTGTGTTCACTTTTTTTCTTTCTCAAAAGAAGGTTCTTTAGCTCCTACTCTATTGGATAAATATGAATTGTTGCCTGTTAAGTTTCCTTCAAGGAAAATGACCTGTATTGGCAAAATACTTATTCCTCCAAGCTCAATAAGCCTTTGCTTCGGGGCAACACGCTTATTTTTGAAACTGTAGCAAATGCTTACATAAAAGGGTTCAATTCGCTTCCCATGCCATGTTTTTCCAGCTGCTGCAGCCCTGGCTTCTTATCCCCAAATCCACTGCTGCAGAGTCAATGCTGACCCACAGTGACCCTACAGCACAGAGCAGAACTACCCCTTAGAGTTTCCAAGGAGTGCCTGGTGGGTTTGAGCTGCTGACCGTTTGGTAAGCAGCCATAGCACTTAGCTACTGTGCCACCAGGGTTTCCCAGGCTCTTACAGTTAGATAAAAACTCTGTTGCTGTTGAGTTGATCCTGACTCATAGTGACCATATAGGATGTAGTAGAACTGGTCCATTGATTTTCCAAGGAGCACCTGGTGGATTCAAACTGCTGGCCATTTGGTTAGCAGCCACAGCACTTAACCATTACACCACCAAAGTTTCCTTTATAGGTAGATATTGACTCATAATGATTTGAATTCCTTTTCCAGGATCAGGTGTAGGCCACTGGAGTCAATTGCTGAGGTAAGAGGTCAGGACTTGAAATCAGCCTTCCAAAGCTTAAAAGAGGCAACCTTACTGAACTGCATACTTAAAAATGGTTAAAATGGCAAATTTTACATTACATATATTTTACTGGAAACCTGTGAATCCACCAGACACTCCTTGGAAACTCCATGAGGCATATATTTTACTACAATAATAAAAGCAGAAACAAAATCTGAAGGTCAAAAATAGACAACTCTCTCAGAGATTCAAAAATAGTTTACTTCCCATGGATTTGGTAGAGGGTAGAGGGATGGGAGGAAGAGGGAAGCTCTGGAGATGTCACCATTATTGACTAGAAAGAAACCTAGGTAGCAATATGCAAAGCTATTGGGTAATTTCTTTCTCTGCTGTCCAGCAAGTCCATGTAGAACGTCATGAGACATCAGTGGGATACTTTTTGTTTCATAATGAATTTCTGCAGCAATCTCATTGTACTTTTGCCATTGTTCTTCCTATTGATAAGCCTGGAAAGAATCCTGCAATGTCCAATAACGACATAAGGCAAAGTTTCTTACTTAACAACAACAAAAAAAGGTAACACAGAAGTTGGGCTGTGAAGCTGTGAAAACCAAGACTTGAAGAACAAGGCCAGTCTCCAACTGGAGAACAGAGTACTTAGAGTGGGGAAACCAAGGCCTAATCAGGTTATAGTTGAATTCCAAATCTAGCTCAGCTGCTCAGAATCCCAGATGTCTTATCTGAATTCCTCCTGTTGGACTTTAAAATACTAGACTATAAATTTAATTGGTTATAAGCCTGATTTCCCAATACGCTTGTTTACTCTTTTAATGTAGTATCACGCTGCTTTTAACAAAGTATCCAGGCCCTACAAAGTATGTTTCCCAAAACTCGAAGCTAATTCACTACGCTTAACACTTAAGTCCTTCTCCAAGTCAGTAAACCCCACTGCTGCTTCCGGTATAATCAGAAGCTCAACAACCTTCACACTTGTAATGGAGGACTCTCCCTTCCACTCATGCAAAAGTCCTTTGGAAAACGGATAGTGCTGGTTGGGTATGAGAGATCACCCTTAGATCATTGCTTTTAGAAAAACAAATGTGCTTCTCTTTAAGAATTAGCGTTAGGGAGAAGAACTCAGTACCTCTAAGGTATAATTCCCCCATTAAGTCTTTAATACTCTCCTATTTACATCCTAACATCTTTTCTGCTACCATTAAAGTCATTTAGCTTTTACATGCTTTTTTTGGCCTCTGATTTTAATTAGAATCTGGCCCCTGGCTTGAGTTTTTCTACCTTTACTCAGCCATCCCTGTAATCTTGTGGCAGTTTCCCTCCCGACACATGAAACGGAATAATCACTGAAAAGGAGTCCATGCATGCTACAAATGGTTACACAGTCAGCTACTAACCCAAAGGTTGGAGGTTCAAATCCACTTCAAGTTTCTCAGGGGAAAGTCCTGGTGATCTACTTCTAAAAGGTCATAGCCATTAAAAAGTGTGTAGAGTACAGTTCTACAGTGACACATGGGGTAGCCACAAGTTGGAATTGACGTGATGACAACTGGTTACAGCAATGTCTGTAAACATAAACATGCAGAAACATAAACACAATAGAAATCAGAGGTTTCTTGATCTTAAAACTTGTTCTCAGTTGGATCCCTAGGAGATTGAAAATATATGTTATTTTAGTAAAAAAAAGACAATTTCAGCAAAGCTATGGCTGCTGCTCATCCTGGGTGGACAGGATGTGTTGTGGAGACTAACCATTTTCATCCATTCATTATATACTGTAAGAAGCATTTATTTATTCATTCATTCAAAAACATTTATAGAGCACCTACCAGTGGTGAGTGAAATGGTATACTCTCTGCCTTTTTGATTTTACCATAATAATCCACAAATCTTTAAGTTCTCAGATCTAGTATTTAAGTATTATTAAAAGAAAACTGCAGGAGACTAGGGAGAACTGGTGTCTCAGCAGTTATGGTAACTGACTGCTAACTAAATGTCGGCAGTTTGAAACCACCAGCAACTCCTCTGGAGAAAGGTGTGACAATCTGCTTCCACAGAGATTTACACACTTGGAAACCTTAGAGTCCCTATGAGTTGGAATCAACCTGAAGGAATCAACATGTTTTGGAAGACTGGGAGAGTACATGAAGGGGAAAATCTGATCTAGTCTAGAGGTTAGGGAAGGTTTTCCAGGAAGTGCTGTAAAGCGAAGGAAGAGTAGAAGATTCTCAAGTGAAACAAGAGTGAAGCAAGAGCTCTCTGGGGATAAAGAACAGATGTGCAAAGCCCTTCAATCAGAAGAGAATGAAGAATCAGGATGGTTGAGGTCAGAATGGACAGCTGTTGGGAGGAGGAAAGGGGAGAGAGGCCAGATGTTACAGAGCACTGGAGACAAAGTTAAGGATCTGGGTCACTATCCTAAGAGCAACTGGAGACCACAAAGGAGTTTTTAAGCAAGGCAGTGACAGGATTAGACTGTGAGAACCTGGAGGGGAATGAGTGTGGGGAGGAATCTAGCTATGAGGTCCTTTAGATGATCCAGGAAAGAAATGACAGATGAGAAGTGGATGGATTTAACAGCTCTTTAGGGGGTAGGGACTCAGTAATGGAAGGCTTATAAAGGATGACGAAGAGGGAGTTTTCCATTTACTGAGTTAGGGCTTGTACAAGTTTTGCCTAAGAACATTTCCATAGAGAAGAGGAAGAAACATGTTCTCTTATTTTGCAGAAACAGAATCACCAACTAAAGCTTATCCAACAAGCTTTAGTGAATATCAGTCCTTTACATTAATACTAAGACTGCAAAGCTCTTAAAATCATCTCGTGTTAGGAAAAGGGAAGAAAAATCTTATGAAAGCAGGGAATTGATAAGGATGTCAGAAAACTTGACAAAACGCTATGTAATCCACCTCATCAAAGAAAGCATGGATCTCAAGCCTTTAAAGTAGTGAAGGAAAGGTTTTTATCTGTAGCAAAATTAAATGCTTATTTTTAGAATAAAGCCTGGATACCAAGGCCTTTCATCTTTCTCCCTCTCTCTTTTTTTCCACTTAATGCTGTTTTTAATTTGGAGAAAATGAAAAACACTAGAAGACCTTTAAAGGTAGCTTAATTTCAAGTTTAACTGGAAGTGCACCACTTACAGAAAAACAAGTCAAATTAACCTTGGTCATCACTAAGTGTTATAAAGAAAGTCTCTGACAGATACCATTTTGTAACTCTTGAATGAGTTATCAGCTAAAAATACCAAATTGAAACTGAATTTGTCTCTGCTTCGGCTAAGTCTTGTACTGGAAAATAACAGAAAACTGGAAATATCCAAATATAGTACACATACTGCAGAATATTTAAGACAGGACTATTAATGACTGCATAAGATTCAAAGAGCAGAAATACATAAACAAGCAAGCAAGCAAGCCAACAAACAAAAATCCACAAAAAATCCAGGCCCCACAAACAGAGAATCCTTCAGTAATCCTCCCTTTCTGTTTGGTGGACTAAATTTTTATACTTCCTTAGCAGAGAAAAGGAACTCCAGCCATCCTATTTAGAATTTCTTAAAGAACACTTTCGGTCTTCATATAGTTGTGTCTTTTTTTTAAAGGCAAAGAAAACAGGAAAAGGATTACCTTAAGACAGACTACTAAGGTGGTTCTAAAGCACAGAAGGTAAGTTTCTTTGTTTATCAGGGAATAGGATTTAATGTTTACAATATTTACTAATAAGGCTAATATGAATCTTCACTTGGAATGAAAAAACTGGGCATTCACTTGCAAACTGAATTTTCTCAGATTCCTTTAAGATGGTCTTCTTCTCGTGATCCTGAGATCTGATACATTTACACACAAGCAAAATACATGTTTTCTGTATATTTTCCTCCAGCCTTCAGGGTAAAATGTAAATCAGCAATAGAGTTTTTTTCTGCATCTTCTCAGCAGTGCCTATGAACATTTCAAGAACAGTGTACTACTGTTTAACTTGTGGTTAATTCTGGTTTCTGGCCTGTAGGCCAGACCGCGGGATCTCTTAAAAGAATTTCCTGAAAAGCTGAATCACATAAAACAGTGTGAAAAGTAGGGTGTAGGACTTAAACGCTTCAAAGCCTCAGCCTATAGCAACAAGTGATTAAGTTGTTAAGGTTAGAGTAAGCCACAGTCAGAACCCAGTTGAGTGGAAGATAGGCTGTGTCTACTCATCAGCTCTGGCGAAAGAAAAGACAGCAACTGTTTAAAATGGGAAATATAACTACCACCAAACAATACTCAGTGGGCTCAAATCTGTGATTTGCTTTTTAAATCAGTCCCAGAAGCATCAGAGGTAAGTAGTCCTGCAGAGAATCAACTGGATAATGAAAACTGTCCCTTCAATTATCTTGTTCTTAAGGATTATTCCTTCTTTTACTTCTTTGCACATTTTAAGTATATTTATCTTAAAGTTGTTTTCAGATTGCTTTATTATCTGAAGGCTTTGAGTCTTTTATCTAGAATGATTTTTATTTTTTTTCCTGTGAGCTCACCTTAGTGGGAGTTGCTTTCTCTAAGACTCTTCTTGGTACTCCAGGTTGAAAGTTATAATGAGGCTACTCACAGGGACTGTGGAAAAGCACTGATCTGGTTTCCCTAATCATAAAAATGTCCTTCAGGAGACTGTCATACCCAACAAAAATCACAACTACCATATCACCCACTTGTTTAATCAAGTCTGAAAATGTTATTTATATTATGCAGTATCATGCAGTCAAAATCACACTGGCCTAGGAATCAAGAGATCTGAGCTCTAGACTGAGCCTAATCTAAGATCTAGACCAAGCCTAGCCTTTAATAAGCTGTGAGAATAGAGTAAGTCTTTTGGCCATTTTGGGTCTCAGTAGAGGGAAAAAAAAACAACGGGAATTGAAATAGAAGACAGCTAAGGTCTCATCCATCTCGAAAATGCCATGATTCTAGGAACTATTGTCTCTAATCCTCTCTGGGGCATAGTGGGAGGCCATATGCCCTTGAGAAAAGGTGGGGACAATTTATAAAGAAATCCCTGATCCCAACTCCCCTGGTTTACAAAGACCTTTAAAAAGGCCTATGCGACACACAAGCATTTCGAGCACTGCTATGTCCTGTGACAGGTGAACTCGGTAAGATCAGGAAGCAGCAAAACTGTTTTTGTTTTTTCAAGCCAGGCTCAGTATGTAAACATTAGCTGTTCAAACACACTATTCAGCATTCCTATTAATTTTTCACGAACTCATGCAACATATCAAAGGGACGATGCTCCTCTCTTTAGTGTTTCTCTCAGAATTGAAGGCAGACTTGCTTTATTGTCAGTACACCTGAAAGCCAGAATTGTAGCTGAGTTCTGAAAATATATCATGGAAATAGAATAGGCTTTACAGAATACTAAGCTTCTCTTTCTTCCTTTCTCTTCTCTCATCATGTAATGTGTGTAGTCACAAAAATAACCCCTGAAAACTGGCACTGTGTGTCCAAGTCACACAGAGAACTAAGCACCTACATGAACAGCTTGACCCAGTGGGCAGACTGTGATCAGGCAGGGGGTATGCACCAAAGCAGGACTGAATTGAGGTTCCCAGAGCTGTTCTAGGGCCCTTGCCATATCACTTCCCCATTCACTACAGGGAAAGGTATATGTTGGGGTTGTATCCTTTTACCATGCTTATTCAACCTGTATGCTGAACAAATAATCTGAGAAGCTGGAATACAGGAAGAAGAGTGAAGCATCAAAATTGGAAGAAGACTCATATAGATGACACAACCCTACTTGCTGAAAGTAAAGAGGACTTGAAGCACTTACAGATGAAGATCAAAGACCACAGCCTTCATTGTGAATTACACCTCAACATAAAGAAAACAAAACTTTTCATAATTAGACCAACAACTAACACTATGGTAAATGGAGAAAAGAATGAAGTTGTCAATGACTTCATTTCACTTAGATCCACAATCAACACCCATGGAAGCAGCAGTCAAGAAATCAAATGATGTATTGCATTTGAAAATCTTCTGTGAAAGATCCCTTTTAAGTGTTAAAAAGGAAAGTCACTTTAAGGGTTAAGGCTGTACCTGACTCAAGCCTCATATCAAATAAAAGCTGAGCAGTGAATAAGGGAAACTGAAGAAAATCGAAGCCCTTGAACTATGGGGTTGGTGAAGAATACTGAATATACCACGGAACGCCAAAAGAATGAGCAAGTGTGTCCTGGAAGAGTACAGCCAGAACGCTCTTTAGAGGCAAGGATGATGAAACTTTGTCACACATACTTTGGACTTGTTATTAGGAGAGCTCAGTCCCTGAAGAAGGACACCATGCCTGGCAAAGCAGAGGGTCAGAGAGGAAGAGGAAGGCCCTCAATGAGACGCACTGACACGGTGGCTACAACAGCAGGATCCGGCATAACAATTATTATGAGGACGGTGCAGGGCTGGCAAGTGTTTCATTCTGTTCTACACAGAGTCGCTATGAGTGGGAACTGACTCAACAGCACCTAACGACACAGAGAACCTTCTTTGAGCATTTATCCTCATCTGCAGATGCTATTCCGCAGATACGCTCATATGAGTTTGAGATAAAATCAGCAATAACAACTTGCTCATTCTTTTGGGAGTAGAAGAAAGATCACTACAGAAGAGCTTGAAGATAATAATAGTCAATGATGGAAATTAGGCACAAAGAGTACTGGATTATGAGTTACAAAGCATAGGTTTTAATTCTCATCAAGCCTGTAGCTATGACACTAGGGGAGTCATGGGGTATCTGTGGAGTCTTAGGTTTCTCATTTATAAAATGAATAGGTTTGACTAGATGATCTCGAACGTATTTTTCAGTTCTAAAACCTATTAGCCTGTGATAAATTTAATAAACCCAAACTAGCCGACTGTATAGGGAACATTCACATATGTAGGTTCTTGGGCCCCATTCCAAGTCTTTTGAGGGATCTGAGAAAATGTTTGTAAAGCTCCTCAGGGGATGGTGGTGGTGAAACAGGGCTGTGAACCACTGACCTTAGGCTAACACAATTGAAAGGAAGTAACGCAGGCGAAAAACCTTGCATTATCGGAACTCTCAGAGATCATGACACAGAAAGCACAAAAGATAAAGTGCTGGAGGCTGATTCAAACTTAAAACGAAGTATGACAACTTACCAAGCTATAGAAAAGAGGCTCACTTAGAACCCTGAGTTACACAGTGAGAAGAAAAGCACTACTCAAACTATCCTGGAGGAGTTTTTAAAACAGAAATAATTCTGTTTATAATGCTTTAACTTACAATATCCTAAATATTGTCTTTATTTTTTCATTTATAACAGTAACAGAGTTTTCAAAAAAACTTTGAAAGGTCACAGAACATCATAATTTTTCCCACTGGTTAAGGTTACCACGGTCTCAGCTTGCATGGAGACTTTTTGTAGTCTTGCACCATTGTGTAAAGCAAAAATTACTGGTATCTAGGAGTTGTGAGGTAAGTTTTCCAATACACTGAGCATTCATCAGACCTTTATTAACACTGAGCCCAGTTCAGACTTTAAAATTTAGACACAGAGCACTTTTAGGGAGATGGTAAAATCAGTAATAACAAGTATGAGGATGAAAAAGGTGGCCTCAGAAAATAAGGAAACAAGAGATCTCAGTCACTGAAAAGAGTGTGGAGGGAGTAATTTAACTATGACTGGTCTTCAGTTATTTTACATAGGACAACTGACTAGTTATTATTCACCTCCACTAAAGACTGAACAAACAAGCATCCACTTTAACTGGGTTAAGGAAAAAAAGAACAACAAAAGAGGTATATCAGAACAGGTCTCAAGAAAGGCTATGTAATTTTCCTTCTAGAAGTCCTGAAATGTAGAATCAGTTCTTCTTTACCTAGAATGGTTTAAGTTTTAAAGACAGGCAGGGAAAGACGGACTGTGTGACCTTTCCAGGTCTGTGCCAGACCTGAGATGCTATGATTTTTACCACTATGGGACTCTATCTTACCTAAGCTGTCAATTATTTTTCAGTTCTGTACTTAAAATTGTTCTTTGCTTTGTCCCAGATGCTCTCTAGATGCTCTCTGATGGGAAAGCAAAGCTGCAGAAGAATACTTTTTTCAATGAGGCTGTGTGAAGGAGAACGCCGTGGTTGTGATGCAGGCAGCTCCCATAGCAGACAGCATCTGTACAAATGAGCCCTGAGTGCTTGGGAAAGGTCTTCCCTGCTGCTGCTGCAATGTTCTTTGGGATCAGACCAGCACTGCTCCAGAACAACTGCTAGGGTTTGAAGCATTGTCTTCAAAGAACTCACAGCCAAACCAAGCTTATTACTATCCTGACAGAAAAGGCATTTACAGTGAGGACAAACCTAGACTTCTCATGTTCTCTCCAGTACTGACAATTTGTTTTTTGTACACATACCATTTTATGACATTGGTTAACAATCCCACAACAGGTCAACACTCTTTCTTCTCAACCTTGGGTTCCCTGTTACCAGTTTTCCTGTTCCCTCCTGCCTTGTTCATGGGCTGGCATGCCCCTTGAGTCTTTTTTTGTTTTATGGGCCTGTTCAGTCTTTGGCTTAAGGGTAAACCTCAAGAGTGATTTTATTACTTAAAAGATGTCTAGGGCCCACACCTTCACTGTTCCTTCAGTCACTGTAGAGTCAGCAAGTCAGGGCATTCTTTTGAAAAAAATCTTTTAGGGCTTTCTTTTTGAGTTAGAATTTTATTTTACATTTTTCTCCAGCTCTGTCTAGGACTGTTTGTTGTGATTCCTGTCAGAATAGTGAGTGGTGGTAGCTGGGCACCGTCTAGGTGTACTGGATTCAGTCTGCTGGAGGCCACTGTAGATACAGTCCATTAGTCCTTTGAACTAATCTTTTCCTTGTTTCTTTAGTTTTCTTCATTCTTTCTTGCTCCTAAAGGAGTAAGACCAGTGGAGTATCCTAGATGGATGTTCATAGGCTTTTAAGACAACCCCAGATGCTACTCATTAAAGTAGAATGTAGAACATTTTGTTTACAAACTATGTTATACCAATTAAGCTAGATTTCCTAGAGACCATGGACCCACAGCTCTCAGCCCAGCATTTGATCCCTCAGGAAGTCTGGATGTACCTATGGAGTTTTCATGACCTTGTCTTGTACAAGTTGTACTGGCCTCTCCAGTAGCGTGCACTGTCTTAAGTTTCATCAAAGTTACAACTTAACCATAGTCTGTTCAGTATTTTTCCAGCCCATCTCTCCCCTCCCTAGTAACCATCAGAAATTGTTTCTATGTGTAAACCTTTTCATGAGTTTTCACTGTAGTGGTCTCACTACTGTGAATGATCCATTTCACACAACAAAATGCCCTCCAGTTTCCTTCACGTTATAACATGACATCCAGTTACAAAGACTGTCCTTTTTCCATTTGATGGATGTTGGGACCTTGTTGAAGATCAGGTGGATGAATTTACATCTGGGTTCTCATTTTTGTTCCACTGATCAGTGTATCTGTCATTATACTAGCACCAGACATCTTTGTTTCTAAGGTGTGTCTCTTGTAAACAGCATACTGAAGGAAACTGTATTTTTTTTAATCCAATCTGTCATTATCTGTCTCTTCAAGGGTGCATTTAGGCAATTTACATTCAGTGTAATTGTTGATAGGTGTGAGTTTATTGCTGTCATTTTGTAGTGCTGATATTTTCTTTATACCTACACTGTTTATTCCCCCTTTTTATTGTTCTGATGTTATTGTCATTTACGGGTTAACTTCTGTTTCCTTGTTGTGATTCTTTTGGTTTTGTATAGTCCTGGAGCGTTCATATCCTCGGCTGGTGTCTGATGTTGTTTGTTTTCATACTGAAGGACACTCTTTAATACTTCTTGCATTTGTTTTGGTTTTTACACATTTCCTAAATTTGTTTTTACCTAATAATGTCCTACTTTCACCATCACATGTGAATAAGAGTTTTGCAGGAACATATTATTTTTGGTTGTGAATAATTTTCTTTCAAGATTTTATATATCAGCCCATTGCCTCCTTGCCCACATGGTTTCTGCTGAATAATCAGAGCTTAGTCTTATTGTTTCTCTTTTGTATGTAGCTTTTTGTTTTTCTTGAGCTGCTCTTAGAATTTTGTCTTTGGTCTCAGTGCATGTGATTGTGCTACATGTTGGTAGTTTTCTTTTGGGGTCTATCCTATATGGGTTCATTGAGCTTCTTGGATGGTCAGCCTGTTATCTCTCATGATATCAGGGAAGTTTTCTGTCAGTAATTCTTCAGTGATCCTCTCTGTGTTTTCCATTTTCTTCCCCTGTTCTGGAACTCTGATCACTTGCAAAATTTTGCCTTTGATTGTATCCCACATAATTCTAAGGGCTTTTCCAGTTTCTTTGTCCTTTTATCTGAATTTTCATCAGAGTTGCTGTTTGTCTTCAATTTTACTGATCCTGTCTTCCATCATTTCAAATCTGTCCCTCAGCTCTTCCATGACACTTTCCATTTCTAAAATATTTTTCACCTTTTGGATTTCTAGTTGTGAATTTATTTTGGCAATTTGTTCCTGTATTATTTTTCAGAATTCTTCTTCTTTTTTTTGGTCTGTGCTTTCCATGAAGTTGTCTATCTCTTCCTTAATTCTGTCCACTTTTTGTTTCAACTCTTAGATAGCTCTGAATATTAGGGATTTGAATTCCCTGTCAGGTAGTTCTAGTGTCTTCTACTGGAAAGTCATCTAGTGTTCTATTTGGGACGCCTACTAGAACCATCCTGTCCACTTTTTGCATGTGTTTTGATATTTTCTGCTGTCTTTGTGACATTCAGTAGTTACTTTCTTCATGTACTGATTGCAAATCTGTTTGTTTTGTTCTGCTTTTCTTGTGCTGTGCATTCTTTGTTGTTTGTCTGTGGTCATGATACTTTTCATTTCCTTGTCTAATGGCCAGGGCCAGTTGCTCAGCTATGGTGGAGCAGGCCAGGTTCAGTTGAATGGGAGGGGCTGGGATGGGTTGTTTTGTGGAATATAATAGAACAGGGTAGGCCCAGGAATCAGTGTGGGGCAGGTTCCAGTATGTCATGCCTGTGCTGCTTGGGGGTGTGTTGTTCAGCACATGTTGCAGGTAGGAGAGAAGGAATGGGGAGGTTGTGCTATGTGGAGCTAAGTTGAGTATGGGAAAGAAGAAAGGGGGAAGAGAGAAACAGAAGCCCAAAGCAAACAAATGAAACAAACAAAAAAAAAGATTGCTAAAGGAGTTTGCCATTAGAGTGGAAAGATGAAAAACAGAAATGGATAGGGAAAAAGAGAAGAGGGAAAAACTAGTTAAAAATTTGGAAAAGCAGATAAATAAAGGAAGGGCCCTTAAGGGGCCCAATGGTGCTGCTGGGAAGACCACAGAATCACCTCCCAGGCTGCATGGTATAGCCTGGCTATAAGCAGTATAGATGTCACACAGTGTAAGGTATTCCAGAGACAGGAAAAGAAGGTAAGAGAGATGAGAGAGATGAGAACTGGGAAATGAAGAAAGAGGGGGTAAAAAAGAGAGAAAAGATGCCCTGATTGGAGACGTGAGCCCTAAGCCCTGCAGTACTGCTGGGCTAGAAGGGACTTCCAAGCCATAACAAGAAAAAGAAACAGACAAAAGATGACAGAGCAAAACAGAAGAAAACAAGGTTAAAAAAAATTGCCCCGAGGATTCCACCAGTGTGGTGTTATGGGCAGAAGAGTGGTTTTCCAGCTAAGTGACACTGCACAGCCTTTCTACTGAGGCAGAGATGGCACACAGACCCAAATGTTTGAGAGAAATGAGTGGGGGATGGTGGGAGACATGGAAGAAACCAAAAAAAAACAAACAAACAAACAAAAAAACCCACCAGCTACAGATAAATTGCACTCAGTGGGATGATAGGGTTGTGAATCCAAGTGGCCAGGGCCAAAGAATTTTCCTACTAGCCAAGTGACTGCAGCAGAGGAAGCCAAGTGTTGGGAGGCGGTTTGGATGAGGAGAGGAATGCAGGTATGATTGGTTACTGGATTATCTCTGTCCTTCTCAGAGCTCCTGAAGGTGCTTTTGAGCAGTCCTCACACTGGCAATCTCTGATGTGGGTGTATCAAATCCAGGTGGCAAGTACATTGTACTTCCCATCTGGCTGGGCCACTGTAGCTAGTCAGGAGGTACAGGACTGGGGAGAAGATAGGAGGTGTAAAATTATGTCTTGAGGGTTACCAGGCACTTTGTCTTTTGCTGAGATTTCCATGAATCTGCTTTCCTGTGTTCCCTGTCTGCTCTTAGTCCAACACTAAGAATCTGTGCTGTGTTAGCTGATAGGGACTTTGTCTCATACCTTTGTTTGCTCTCTGTTTTCTGTCAGTTTCTCATTTCATTTGGTGTTTGGCTGAGATCTTTCTCTCTTCATATGACACTTTATGTTCCAGGATCAACATCTGTCTCTGTTTTACTTAGTTTTTTTGAACTTTACTATGGAGGGATGGTGTGGTGCTTCTGTCTATGGTGCTATGTTGGCTGCAAGTCAGTACTGACAATTCTTAAATTGTAATCCAGACAATACTTCCCACAAGAAATCTACAGTGTCTTTTTCACTGTGAATCATCAGGCCTACCAGGTCAGGAAATACATGATGTTTTTTAAAAGGACACTAATCTATTCTCTATTTTCCTATTTTCTGACCTTCCTGTATTTATTAACTCCGCTAAACTTGAGACCCCCTCCAGTATTCTTCAGGAGACAGGTCAATAATGAAGTCTCTAATACAGGGCAGCATTTTAGCCTTGCATCCTGCATTTAAGCACTGGATTTCCAGGGGAAAAAGTCTGTGAAATGAAACCCAAATCTTGACTGCCTAGAGCTCCTTTGAGAGACAGGAGGTCCTTAAACTGTTGTTTCTGTTATAAATTTGGATTTAGGATGAGAGACTGCAAATATTTTCCATTAATGAGTCTCACAGCAGAACTGAAATGTGTTCCTTCAGCAGCCTTCCACTTCGAGATTGTCCAGAGTTTTTGTTTGTTTTATTCTGACTTGGAGTTTCAGACTTGAGAATTGTCCTACAGCAGAGTCTTCCAGTTTTTGCTGGGCATTCCTGACTATGTTCAATTATTAATTTGAGAGGAAGTTTGTGAATTTTCAAAAAATAAACCCCTAAAAATAACGTGATAATTTTTCACTTAACTTTAATGTTGAGATTAATAAATATACATTACAAAACACTTCAGAGTCAGAAAAGAGGCATTTTAGCCTCCTCCCTACCTCACACAACCTTGTTTCAACTTTTGGTATGAGCTGCTGCACCTTACACAGGCTGTAAGACACCAATCAACCAAAACATTCTTTTATAGGGCCAAGAGAAGCTTCTACTAGGAGGATGGTAGAACAAAACTGTCTGAAACAACTATTGTAAACTGAAATGAAACAGTAACTATTATAAGTCATCTTCCTTTAGATTAAATGTGATTGTGTTTAACTAAGAAAACAGAACAGTCTTTGGAAATAGGAAAACCTCTCCTTTGTGCATGTATGTGTGTGTGTTGGCGGGGGTTCTATGGAGCTGCTCTAGATTTTACAGTATTGGTCAACAGAATTTTGTGTGATGATGGAAATGTTTTATATCTGTACTGTCTAATATGGAAGTCACTAAACAGTTGTTGCTCACCTGACATGTGGCCAACATAACTGAAGAACTAAATTTTTAATCTTATTTAGAGAGTCACATGCGGTTAGTGGCTACTGTGTTAGATGGTGCAGCTCTAGAATAAAAACTTAGCTATAACGGTGAAATCACCAAGGGAGCCCTAAAGATACCCATGCCTGGATCCTGTCTCCCATGGATTCTGACTTGATTAGTCTGGGGACTACCACCAGTATTTTTCAAAAACTCCCCATATGATTTTTTTTTCTCTTAAAAACATGCACCTAATGTTGAGAATTTGAGAACAACTGTTGTAAAACTTTGCAACTCAAAGCAGTCACTATCACCTGGGATGCAGACTGCAAAATCTGCGGCCTATCCTGGGCCCACTAAACTTAGAATTCACATTTTAACAAGTTCCCCAGATGATTTATCTGCACAGTGAGGTCTGAGAAGTACAGCTCTTGAGCAGTATTGCCAACCTTGGCTACATATTAGAATCATGAGAGGAATTTTTTTTTTTTAAAAAAAGAAAAATGATATATACATCAGTATTTCTTTGAAGCTGCCTAATGCGTCCAATGTGGGGCCAAGGTTGAGAAGCACTAACTAGAAGGTACGAGTGCTAGTAATAACTGCTCTGGTATATTCTGTCATGACAAAAAGAAGGAAGAGAGAGGATTGTTGAGCTCCCACTTCCAAGAGGAAGAGACATATGGGACCTGTCTTACCAGAAGAATGCTGCCAGCATTAGAAGGAAAATGACCCTTATGGTGATACAAGTTTGGAGCGCAACTCTCAAGTTTAATTTGGTCTTATTCAAAGTGGAGCACCAAGTTTCCATGCTGTACAGAATTTTTCTCCAGGTCTCTAAAAACAGTCTCAGTTTTGTTCTTTTTCTCTGACTGTTCCCCTCCCCCACCCCACCCAGAGGTTCCACTCCTAAGTCCTCACAGAAAGCACATTTCTGGTTCTAGGGAAGCAGAATATCAAGCTCAAAAGAAATGTCGCATTCTGCAGTAAAAACTGTAAAGCATATATTCCTACCAACACATTCTCTTGTAATTCACCACATTCCCCCCAGGATGCCTGCTGGCAACAACTACAACGTGGGGTGCCAGAACTGCTGACAGACCTTAGTTTTTCTCCATGTGAGAAACTCTCTCCTATTATCTTAATTCCTCTGATTTTTCATGATACAGATCTGCTGCCAAAGTGAATGACTTTTCCCCTTGGCTTGATTTCTAGTGTTAACTCTTTATGTTGCTGAAGTTTAATAGTGACAGCTGTCTACCCATAGTCTAGAAGATGCTTGTCAATGATGACGTATTTCCACTCTTTACAAAAACATCAGAATGATCACACACAGCACAAGAAACAATGAATAATTTCATCCCACATGACTTCTGTTTTTCCAAATAACAACAAAACTACAATAACAAAAAAGATAAGGTCCTCAAGGCTTAGGAGCTTAAGAACTTTTAAATTTTCTCCTGTCTTTTGTGTGAGGTATTTCCCAGATCACATTGGAGAGACTGTTGGACACTCTGATTAATAAAGCTTATTTCTTCAACTGGTTCAGTGTGGAAGCTCAGATACTGTCTACGTCAATTTTTCAGGAAAAAGAGGGAGTATTTAAAAAGGATTCCAGAGGGGCGGAGTCAAGATGGTCGACTAAGCCCACGTCTCCTTATATCCCTCTGGAAACCAAGACCTGAACTGACAATCAAACAGAGCCTTCTGATCACCTAATCAGCCTCAGGACATGGCACAGAGCTGTTCATTGGGACTTTACACCACTCAGCAAAAAACCTCCTCTCTTTCACTGACTCCCGCTCCTGGCTAGCCCTAGCTCTCACTGACGGAAGGTAAACGCACCATTTTGACGTTTTTTTCCTCTGTCTGGGCTGGTGAGTGAAGCTGGGTCTTGCCTGGCGGCTGAACTCAGGTGCGCTGCTGGAGGAATAGGCAGGCGAAATTTCCATATTCTGAGAGTCAGGCTCGGGACTCTGTTAATCTAGCCATTTTGAGCCTTTCGTTTTGTAGCTGCCTCAGCGGGGTTTGTGTGGAGCTCCGCTGTCAGGGTGCAGGATGCCATGATGGTACCAAGATTTTAGCAGGACCTCGTTCTTAGCCTGGGAGCCAGCGCCTGCAAACGGGACAGCGCTTCTCCAACAGAAAAGCAGTGATTTTGCACAGTGCTGCCTATGTTGGGGGCCCTGCAACAGAAGCAGAGGAATCACTACCTCTCGGCACCTTTAGCCCCTCTGTCTGCTGCCTCTGTGGAGGACGCCATCTTGGATACGGTGGTCGCAGCTGGACCTAATTCTTAGCTTGGGAGCCAGAGCCTGCCCACAGGAGAGCGCTTTTCTATCACAAAACCAGCACTCGACGCAGTGTTGGCTAAGGCTAGGCCCTGTCTGCAGAGGCCAACAGGGCAGTAGCATTGCTGTATTCTGAACTAGTCTGTTATCATCTGGGGTTGGATATAGTGGCACTTACTTTGTCAGATGAGAAGAGGGACCTCTACACCTGAAAATCTAACAGAACTGGTCAGATACCTTTTGCTTTACATTTTAAGACAGCCTAGAGAAACATTTGCAATCCATCCTCACAGTACCTCTTCCAGCCTCTACATACTCACATGGGACCCAAAAAGCAACAGACAATTGTGGCATACAAGAAATCACTCATGGCTTCAGAAGGCTCCCAAACAAAGCAACCAAGGAGTTTTCCAGATGAAGAAACTTTTATGAAAGCATCAGGAAGTGAAAACAAATTGATTATATACAGGGCCCTTCTAGACCTTATACAAAATGCAGCAGAACAAAAGGAAAAATTAAGCAAGTTATTCGATCTGATGGAACACCAGTACTCTGAAATCCAACAGATCAAGAACAAAATCAAAGACATAGAAACTTCCATGCAAAGCCAAGAAAACTGAATGGAACAAATGGAAAAAAGAATTTCTGACTTGGAAGACAGAGCTACTGTTGCCAGTGTCTACGAGCAGAAATCAGAAAAAAGAAACAAGAAAAATGAAGAAACATTAAGAAGCATGTGGGACTCTATTAAGAGGAACAACCTTTGATTAATTGGAGTCCCTGAACAGGGTGAGACATCTGAGAACACAGAGAGTATTGTTGCTGAGCTGCTGAAAGAAAACTTCCCAGAAATCATGAAGGAAGAGAATATTGACATCTCAGATGCATATCGTATGCCACCCAATATAGATCTCAAAAGAGAGACTCCAAGACATATTATAATGAAGCTTAACAAAATGAAACACAAGCAGCAACTCTTAAAGGCAGCAAGACTCAAGGCAAAGCTAACATTCAGAGGGAAACCCTGTAGGCTCTCATCAGATTTCTCAGCAGAAACCATGCTGGCATGAAGACAGTGGCATGACACATTCAAAGTCTTGAGGGAGAAGAACTTCCAACCAGGAATTATAGATCCTGAAAAACTATCTTTCAAATACGAAAATGAAATTAAGACATTCCCAGATAAACAGAAACTCAGAGACTTTGTAAAAACCAAACCCAAACTACAAGAAATACTGAAAGAAGTTCTTGGCTTTGGCTTAGAAGAACGAAACCACTAACTTTATATATTAGAACGACACAATACTCAATACTCTACTCATTTAGGGAAGGCTCTAAAGTCAATCACAGCTTTGATATGGAAAGAAGCAATCCAGTGATCATCATGAAAACTCTGGTGTCATCATAATAAAAAGAGGAATGTACTACAGTCGTTACAGTCCTTCCAGATGGAGAGGAAGATGACAAGACTGGTAGTAATTAAAATTGGGTTTATAAATAGTTTACTAAGGGGGTTCATAGAGGCAGCTGTAAAGCACAACAAAGATGTATCATACCATTTCAAGAGATATAACACACGAGTCTCAACAACTATAAAACCAGCTCTGAAAAAGGTGAAAAATCAACTCACAAAAAAGAATGTCCCAGAACAGACTAATAAGAACAACAGAGAAAACATCAACATAAAAATAAACATATCACAATGGCAGCAGTGAACACATATCTATCAATAATTACACTGAATGTGAATGGACTGAATGCTCCAGTAAAGAGACACCGAAGACAGGAACAAACTGAAAATTAAAGGATGGAAGAATATATATCAAGCTAACAATGAACAAAGAAGAGCAGGGGTGGCAATTCTAACTCAGACAAAATCAATTTTAATGTTGAATCCATCATCGTGGACAAAGACGGACACTGTTTATTGCTGAAAGGTTCAGTACACAAGCAAGACTTAACTATATTAAATATTTATGCACCTAATGTCAGAGCACCTAAATATGTTGAAGAAACACTGACTATGCTCAAAAGAGAGTTAGATGACTCCACAATAATAGTGGGAGACTTTAACACTCCACTCTCATTACTAGACAGATCATCTAGAAAAAAGCTCAGTAAAGATACAGAAGACCTCATTAACACAATTAACCAACTAAACCTCATTGATATATACAGAACTTTCCACCCATCAGCAGACAACTACACCTTCTTCTCCAGTGCACATGGAACATTCTCCAGAATTGACCAAGTGATAGGCCATAATGCAATGCTCAACAAAATCCATACCACTGAATTACTGCAAATCATCTTCTCAGATCATAAAGCCATAAAAGTTGAAATCAATAGCAGAAAAAACAGAGATAGAAAGTGGAACTCTTGGAAACTGAACAACATCCTGCTCAAAAAAACATGGGTTATAGAGGAAATCAAGGATGAATTAAAGTAATTCATGGATTCCAATGAGAACAAAAACACTTCCTACCAGAACCTATGGGATACAGCCAAAGTAGCGCTCAGAGGTCTGTTTATCTCCATAAATGCACACATCAGGAAGGAAGAAAGAAACCAAATCAAGGAACTAACTCTACAGCTTGAACAAGTAGAAAGAGAACAACACAGGAACCCCTTGGGCACCAGAAGAAACGAGATAATAAAGATTAGAGCAGAGCTAAATGAAGTAGAGAATAGAAAAACAATTGAAAAAATTGAAAAGACCAAAAGCTGTTGTTTTGAAAAGATCAACAAAATTGGTAAACCACTGGCTAAACTTACTAAAGAAAAGCAGGAAAGGAAACAAATAACCCAAATTAGAAATGAGAGGGGAGTTGGCACCACAGATGCAACAGAAATAAAAAATATCATAGCAGTATACTATGAAAGACTGTACTCTAACAAATTTGAAAACCTAGGGGAAATGGACCAATTCCTTGACTCATACCACCTACCCAAATTATCACAACGTGAAGCAGAACAACTTAATAAACCCATCACAAAGGAAGAGATTGCAAAGGTCATCAAAACACTGCCAACCAAAAAAAGTCTGGGCCCAGATGGCTTCACGGCAGAATTTTACCAAGCATTTAGAGAAGAGTTATCCCCAATACTACTGAGACTATTTCACAGTATAGAAAGGGATGGAGTACTCCCAAACTCATTCTATGAAGCCAGCATAACCCTGATACCTAAGCCAGGGAAAGATCCAACAAAGACAGAGAACTACAGACCGATATCATTCATGAACCTAGATGCAAAAATCTTCAACAAAATTCTTGCTAACAGAATACAACAACATATCAAGAAAATAATCCATCATGACCAAGTGGGATTCATACCAGGAATGCAAGGCTGGTTCAACATCAGGAAAACAATTAATGTGATTAACCACATAAATAACACAAAAGACAAGGATCACCTGATTTTGTCCATTGATGCAGAAAGGGCATTTGATAAAGTCCAACACCCATTCATGCTAAAAAGTCTTAGCAAAATGGGCATAGATGGCAAATTCCTTAACACAATAAGGGCCATTTATACAAAGTCAATTGCCCACGTCATTCTGAATGGAGAGAGACTGAAAGACTTTCCCTTGAGATCAGGAACTAGACAAGGATGCCCACTCTCACCTCTCCTATTTAACATTGTGCTAGAAGTTCTAGCCAGAGCAATTAGACAAGACAAAGAAATAAAGGGCATCTGCATTGGCAAAGAGTAAGTTCAAATCTCCCTGTTCGCAGAAGATATGACTGTATATGCAGAGAACCCCAAGGAATCTATAAGTAAGCTACTCAAACTGATAGAAGAGTTCAGCAAAGTCTCAGGATACAAGATAAACATAAGTAAATCAGTAGGATTCCTTTATACCAACAACGAGACTGCTAAGGAGGAAATTATCAAATCAATACCATTTACGATAGCCCCTAAGAAGATAAAGTACCTAGGAATTAATCTAACCAGAGAAACAACAGACCTTTACAAAGAGAACTACAAGCCCTTACTACAAGAAACTAAGAGAGACTTAGATAAATGGAAAAACCTACCCTGCTCATGGATAGGAAGACTTAACATTGTGAAAATGTCTATTTTACCCAAAGCAATTTATTTATATAATGCAATCCCAATACAAGTTCCAGCATCATTTTTTAATGAGATGGAGAAACAAATCACCATTTTTGTTTGGAAAGGGAAGAAGCCCCGGATAAGTAAGGTACTACTAAACAAGAAGAACACACTGGGAGGCCTCTCATTACCCGACCTTAGAACATACTACACTGCCACAGTGGTCAAAACAGCCTGGTACTGGTATAAGAACAGATAGATGGATCAATGGAACAGAATTGAGACCCCAGAGATGACACCACCAGCCTATGAACAGTTGATATTCGACAAAGGCCTTAAGACATTAAACTGGGGTTAAAACAGTATCTTCAACAAATGGTGCTGGCAAAATTGGTTATCCATCTGCAATAAACTGAATCAAAATAAATATCTTACACCTTATACAAAAACCAAACCAACTCCAACTGTATAAAAGACCTAAATATCAAACCTAAAACGATAAAGCTCATCCAAGAAAAGGTAGGAACAACAATGGAAGTTTTCATACACAATCAGGACAGACTGCAAAATCTATCAGAGAAACCTCAATCAACAGAATAGAAAATAGATAAATGGGAACTATTAAGAATCAAACACTTTTGCTCATCTGAAGACTTTATTAATAGAATTACAAGAACACCCACAGAATGGGAAAAAATATTTGGCAACTCTATGTCAGACTGACGCCTGATCTCCATAATCTATAAGATACTACAAAATATCAATAAGAAGAAGATAAACCATCCAATTAAGTGATGGGCAAAGGAGATGGACAGACACTTCACTAAAGAGGAGATCCAGGCAGCCAAAAAACACATGCAGACATGTTCACGATCTTTAGTTATTAAAGAAATTCAAATCAAGACAACAATGAGATACAACCTCACCCCAACAAGATTGGCCATGATCCAGAAAACACAAAACAACAAATGCTGGAGAGGCTGTGGAGAAAGTGGAACCCTCCTACACTGTTGGTGGGGTTGCAAAATGGTCCAGCCTCTTTGGAAGGCAATCTGGCTCTTCCTTAAAAAAATGAATATTGATATAATACCATTTGACCCAGTAATTCCACTACTTGGAATAAATCCTACAGAATCAAGGCCTTTCACACCAATGGACACATGCACCAGAATATTTACCGCAGCATAGTCCATGATAGCAAAAAGATGGAATCAATCCAGATGTCCAACAATAGAAGAATGGATAGGTAAACTATGGTACATATACTCAATGGAGCACTATGCAATGATAAAGAATAACGATGATTCCAGGAAACATCTCCTAACCTGGTTTCAATTGGAAGACATTATGTTGAGTGAAAATAGTCAGCGACAAAGGGACAAATACTGTATGAGACCTCTACGATAAGATCTCAAAAACAGACTTATGTATAGAAGAAGAGATTCTTTGACAGCTGCAAGGGTGAGCGGGGGAGGGTTTAGTTTAGACAGTTACTAGAAATCTAGTCGGGAGAAAGCGGTGATAGCACACATTAGAAACAAGAACAACATTAAGTGGACTTCAGCATAACTTGAGTGCTCCTTCCATCTTAACTCAATACTGCAAGGATAGAGTAGCTGGGGCAGGGGGCGGGGGACCATGCTCTTAGGCGAAAGCGAGGCCAATTGGCACAACTAGCGTTTTGCTGAGAGAGCTCTCTACACCCCACATTGGTGAGTGGCGTCTCAGGTCTTAAAAGCTGCCAAGCTGCCATCCGAGGACACATCAAATGGTCCCAACTCAGCAGGAACGGATGCTCACCGAGGACCAAAATGACATGCGGTAAAGACAACCGAGAAGACAGAGAGATCCACAGGAGTGGGTGCCTACATTGACTTGGGACTGGAAAAACTGGATGGTGCCCGGCCACCACCAGTGATAGCCATGACGGAGCTCACAGAGAGGAGCCTCACTGGCAACACAAGAATAAAAAGAGGTGCATCATGAGATCTCCACTAAAAGACCTCAACTGATGGTCCCGCGGTTTGGGGGTTCCTCTGAGAGCATGGCCCCCGGCCCTGATGCTGCCCGTTCCCATAAATTATAACAAAGGTCCACTCTTTGGACAGGAATGGAATGGACTTGGCGATGCAGAGTAACCATATATTGGAAGCACTTTATGGTTCTATACATCTATAGGATATCATCTTGCTGACCTCTGGCTGGAGGAAGGGGAGTGGACGGAGAGGAGGGGAAAGGAGACTGTTGGGAGGATGAGACATGTATGGAGCAGAGAGGAATAGTGTGCAGTCACCGGACAGGGAGAGCAGTGGAAGCTGGATATAGGTGGGCATGTAAATTTATACGGGAATGTACATTTTCACTCAGTTATGTTAAATAAAAATAAGAAAAATTAAAAAAAAAAAAGGATTCCAGTCCTAGCACAGTTGCTTCCTGGTATTAAAAACCAACTAAATTGGGCTAGTTGCTTTCATCTCTCTGTGTATGTTTCTTTATCTAAAAAATAAGGATAAGGCTGTCTCCTTTTTAATCTGTAGTTGTGAAGATTAAATGAGAGAACAGATATACAAGTACTTATAAATTACAAAGTGTGCTATAAGATTTAGATTATTAACTGGTAGAAAAGAGTGCTGTTTCCTGTAAGATAAGAAACCATTTCCAGGGCAGCAGCAAAGGCATCAAGAGCAGGCTAACATCATTTAACATTTTAATCAAATATTCTATAGAAGAATACTGACCAAAAGGGGAAGATGTACAACAGAACTCCAAATTTTAATGAATCTGTAGACTTTCTGGAGCCATGTAAGCTGGATAAACTGCCAGAACCATAGCCTGATATAATCTTTAACTTTAAACCCCAAATATCTCCTTATGTCTTCTAAAAACGAAAAACAGACTAGTTTAGTAAAAAAAAAAGTCTACATTACACTCTTTTAAGAACTGTCTATATGGGCTGAAACTGACAACAGCAAATTGAAAGATTAGATAGGAACCTGAGGGGGCAGTGACTTCATGAAGGAACAACGACTCAGAGAAGGACGGTAAAAACACCTGCACAATTTAAAGAATATACGCAGTGACACTGAATTATGTATGTAGGAACTACTGAACTGTTGTATGTTTTGCTGTGTTTATTCTTAACAAGAACAACAAAGAAGGAAACACAGTTGGTAAAACAAAATGTGTGAAAGGGCAAATGGAATTCTCTGATAGCAAAGCTCTATACAGGTGAATAAGCTTTCTCTTTCTAATTTCTTGCGCAAGGTTAGAGTCAGCACTACCTATGACCTCTGACATTGGTTTTAAACAAGACGACTAATCAAAGGCAATGTGTTTATACCCGAACTCTTCCACAGGGGTAGGGGGGCAGTATCTGTCACGACTGTTAGGGTTTCTCTGGCTTTCCCACATTAAGCACAAACCCCTAGCTCCCACTGCTTACTGATATTGACAGACACCATGGCTTGCCCACCAAGAGAGAACAAGAGGTGTTCTTGTAGAATTAATAATGGCTGGCCAGGGGTTTCTAAATCTGGCAACATAGCTGCTTTCTACCAGTAAACCAACTAGATGAGCTTGTGAGATGGGGGCTGATTCGGCGATTCAGCATCAGGAACCTTGACTGTGATTTCAACGAAAGACAGGGTGCACTCCAGGGCTTTGTTCTGCCATGACGAGAAGCCTACTTGTATCCAACTGGTATCAGCCAAGCAAGAAGCTCCAGAACACAAACAATCTCTATGGGTAACTTTCTGGCAACCAGGTACCAAATCTTCTGGAAGAAGAAGTGAGTTGAAGTCCTCAAACAGTAGAGACAGGAAGCAAACAGATCATTTTGCTCCTCAGGTGTTAATGCAGCAGTGTTTCCTCTCTCTTCACAACTTGCTTTTAAACTAACCCCAGGTTTTTCATTGTAGACAGCTGACTAAAACTGAAGAAAAGAGTATTACTGGAAGGAGATGTATTTCACAGAGAGTTACTCCAGGACTCTGATTTGCTCTCTTACTACCTAAACTTACTCACTCCCTTGGTAATCTGGCCCATGCTCATAGCATTAAATATGCCAACTCCAAATTCTGTATCGCCAGCCCAAACCTTTACCTTCAGAATATGTGTACCACTGCCTACTCTGTATGTATTTCAATATCTCTATTTAAATTGAACTTTTTTAATTTTTAGTTTTTATTTTGTTGTTGTTGAGAATATACACAGCAAAACATACACCAATTCAACAGTTTCTACATGTATCACTTAGTGACACTGACTACATTCTTTGAATTGTGCAACCATTCTCATTCTCCTTTTCTTAGTTGCTCCTCCCTTATTAACCTACACTCACTGTCTCCCAAGGTTCTTATCTTTCAAGTTGTTGTTATCACTTTGATCCCATATAGTTTTTCTTTTTTTTTTTTCTAACTTGAGATTAAAGTTTACGGTAAACTTGCTTCTCACTAAACAGTTACTACACGTATTGTTATCACACTGGTTGACAACGGTCTCCCTTTTCAGTCTTGGGTTCCCCAACACCAGCTTTCATGTCCACTCTTGCCTTCTAGTTCCGGCTGGTGTGCCCCTTTTGTCTTGTTTTGTTTTAGAAGCCTGTCTAATCTTTGGACGAAGGGTGAAGCTCAGGAGCGACTTCGTTGCTGAGCTAAAAGGGTGTTTGGGCGCCATACTCGCAGTTTCTCCAGTCTCTGTCAGGCCAGTAAGTCTGGTCTTCTTTTATGGGTTAGAATTTTGTTCTACATTTTTCTTCAGCACTGTTCAAGACCCTCTGTTGTGGTCCTTGTCAGAACAGTTAGTAGCAGCAGCCAGGTACCACCTATCCGTACTGGATTCAGTTTGGCGGGTGCCATGGTAATTGTGTTCCATTAGGCCCCTTAACCTAACCTTTCCCTTGTACCTTCCGTTTTTTCATTCTCAGCTCAGCAATTCAGTCTCTCAGGAAGTTTGGATGTGTCTCTGGCACTTCTATGATCTTGCCTTGTACAAGTTGTGCTGGCTTCCCCAGTATTTTGTGTTATCTTACCCTTCATCAAAGTTACCACTTTTCTATGTTTAGTGTTTTTTTCAACCCACCATTCCCCTCCCTCATAACCATCAAAGATTGTTCCTTTTTGTGTGTAAACCTTTTTCCTGAATTTGTATAGCAGTGGTCTCATACAATATTTGTCTTTTTGATTGACTTATTTCACTAGGCATAATGCCCTCCAGATTCACCTATGTTGTGAGACGCTTTGCAAATTCATCATTTTTTTTATTATTATTTAATTTGTATGGTGATTAAGTGAAAGTTTATAATCCAAGTCCATTGCCTGAACACATGCCTCTACGGAACTCTGTCTGCTCTCATCACCCTGTGACAGCGCACTCCTCCTTTTCACTCTGTACTTTCAGTATTCACTCAGCCAACACTTGTCTCCTTCTCTCCACACTCTGCACTCCCCTCTAAACAGGAATGAGTTGGACAGCCTCATATATATACGAAGCCCAGAAGGACACACACCACCTGTATCACTCTGTGTTCATATTCCAGTCCAATCTTTGTCTCAAGAGTTGGCTTCAGTACTGGTTTCAGCTCTGGGCTAGCAGCAAGTCCAGAGGCCATGTTCTCAGAGAACCCTCTAGGATGTCAGACCAGTCAGGTCTTTTCATAGAGTTTTAGCTCTGCGCTCCCCTTTTTCTTGTGCTTCATGAGGGACTCTACACTGTGTTTCCTGTCAGGGCAGTCATGGGGCTGGGTGGGCACCAGCTAGCTCTTCTGGTCGCATGCTGATGTAGTCTTCCAATCACACTGACGCTTCTGTCTCCTGGTCTCACATTTTCCTCATGTCTTTGATGTTCACGGTTTTTATCTGCTCCAGGTGGGCTGGGACCAATTGATATTCCTTAGATGGCAGTTTGCCCCATGTACCACTCACTAATATGGGATGTAGAATAATTTCTTAGAAAAAAGCTAGTTATGTCAATTGACCTGATGTCCCCTGAAACCATGGTCCCCAGACCCCTGTCCCTGGTACTCTGTCCTTTAAAATGTTGAGGTGCATTTAGAAAATTCTTTAGCTTATGATATAGTTCAGTTGTGCTGGCTTCCCTTCTGCTGAGTGCTGCTCCTCCCCAAATTCCTATCGGCTATCTAATCTACTCTTTTAGCCATCAAAGGGTATTTTTTTCTGTGCATAAACCATTTCTTAAGTCCTTATAATAGTGGTATCATACAATATTTGTCCTTTTGCAGCTGACTGAGTTCACTCAGCATGTCTTCCAGATGATTCCAAGTTATGAGATGTTTCCTAAAATCAATGTTCTTCATTGCATAGTGTTCCACTGTGTAAATACACCATAGTTTATCCATTCATCTGTTGATGGGCACCTAGGTTGATTCCATAAATTTGCTATTGTGGACAGTCCTACAATGAATATTTGTTTACATGTAACTATTCATGTGACAGCTCTTATTTCTCTAGGATACATTCCAAACAATGAGATTGATGGATTATATCATTACTGTTCTTTATCACTGTGTAAGACTTGCTTGTATTTACCACAGTTTGTTTATCCATACATCTGTTGCTGGACATTTAGGTTGTTTTCTTTTCTTTTCTTTTTTGCTATTGTGAACAATGCTGCAATGTACATAGATGTGCATGTGTCTATTAGTGTTACAGATCTTATTTCTCCAGGCTATATTCCTAGGAATGGGACTCCTAGGAATGGATCATAGGGTATTTCTATTTTTTCCTTTCTAAGAAAGCATGGTATTGGGAAAATCTGGAAAGGACCTCTTTAAAGTATTGAAAAGTAAAGATGTCACCTTGAAGACTAAGGTGCTTCTGATTCAAGCCATAGTATTTTCAGTTGCATCATATGCATGCAAAAGCTGGACCATGAATAAGGAAGACTGAAGAGGAACTGATGCCTTTGAATTGTGGTGATGGACAAGAATACTGAATGTAGCAGGGACTGCCCAAAGAACCAACACATCTGTTCTGGAAGAAGTCCAACGAGAGTGCTCTTTAGAAGCAAAGATAGCAAGACTGTCTCCCATACTTTGAATGTGTTGTCAGGAAGGATCCATTCCTAGAGAAGGACATCATGCTGGTTAGAGCAGAAGGTCAGCGTAAAAGAGGAAGACCCTCAACAAGAGTGACTGACGCAGGGGCCGCAGTGGTGGTGGGCTTACGCATAAAAGCAACTGTGGGCATGGTGCAGGACCAAGCAGTGTTTCATTCTGCTCTGCATACGTTGCTATTAGTCAGAACTGACTCAATGGCACCTAACAGCAACAAGAACAAGGAAGCACCAAACCCTGGTGACAGAGTTGTTAAGCACTATGGCTGCTAACCAAAGTTTGAATCCATTGTGTTTCTTGGAAACTCTATGGAGCAGTTCTGCGTTGTTCTATAGGGTCACTATGAGTTGGAATTGACTTCATGAAAACAGGTTTTGTTTTTTTGGTTTTAAAGAAATCTTTGTATCATTTTACATTCCCATCAGCAGTGCATAAGAGTTCCAGTCTCCCTAAAGCCTTTCCATCATTTGTTATTTTCTTTCTCTCCTTTTCTTTTTTTTTTGGATTCACGCCAGTAATGCTGATGTGAGATGGTATCTCATTGTGGTTTTGATTTGCAGTTCTCTAGTGGCTATAAGGAAGAAGTGAATGGACAGAAATGAGAATTTTAATGGCTAATGATCTTGAGCATTTCTTCGTCTGTCAGCCACTTCAATATTGTCTTTGGTGAATCTCTGTTCACTTCCTTTGCCTAGTTTTTAATTGGATTACTTATCTATTGTAGGAATGTTGGATTTTCCTGTAGATTTTAGAGATTAGATACTTGTTGGCGTTATAATGGTCATTTCTCTAGACTCTGTAGGTTATCTTTTCACTCTTTGGTGAAGGCTTTTGAGAAGCATAGGTTTGTAATTGTCAGAAGATCCCACATAACTAGCTTATCTTCTAGAGTTTGTGTGTTGGTAATTATGGTCTATATTCTGTTAATGCCATTTATTAGGGCCTCCAGCATTGATTGTATTTTTTCTTTCTATGATCTTTATAGTTTGGGGCTTCATATTTTGGTCTTTGACCCATTTTGAATTAGTTTTCATGTACAGTGTAAGATACAGGTCCTGTTTCTTTCCTTTTTGCAGATTGACATCAAGTTTTGTCAGCACCCTTTGTTAAAATCTCTGACGTTTCTGAAGAATGGACTGGACTTGGAGACACAGAGTGTACATGGTGTGTGTACTTTATGGTTTAAAACATATGTATGAGGCTGTCCTACTGGTTTCTTTTTAGAGGCGAGAGGAGACAGTGAAGAGAAGGGGACAAAAGTTGGTTAAGTGGATACTGGAAGTAAAGAGTGAAAAAGAAAAGTGTGCCACCACAGGGTGAGGAGACCAGATAGAATTGCAGAGAGGTGGGTATTTGGAGTTTTATATGGAAAACTGACTTGGACTGTAAACTTTCACTTAATCACAATAAAACAAAACTCTGTCTTTTCCCCATTTGATGGACTCTGAGCCCTTATCTAAAGCCAGAGGACCACAAGTGGATGCATTTATATCTAATTTTGCAATTCAGTTCTATTGGTCAATGTATCTGTCATTGTACCAGTACCAGGCTGTTTTGACCACCTAGCAGGTTTTGGGGTTAGGTAGTATCAGTTATCCAATTTTTTTCTTCTTCAATAGTGCTTTACTTACTCAGGGCTGCTTCTCTTTCCATATAAATTTAATGATAAGTTTTTCCATCTCTTTAAATGTAGCTGGCATTTGGATTGGGATTGCATTGTATTTGTAAATTGCTTTGGGTAGAATCATCATATTCACAATGTTAAGCCCACCTATCCATGGGTATGATATGTTTTTCCATCTATATAGATCTCTTATGGTTTCTTGTAGTATTGTCTTATAGTTTTCATTATATAGGTCTTTTACATCCCTGGTTAGATTTATTCCTAAGTATTTTATTTCTTTTAGGAGTTATTATAAATGGCTGGAAACCCTGGTGGCATATCAGTTAAGTGCTACATCTGCTAACCAAAAGGTTGGCGGTTTGAATCTGCCAGGTGCTCCTTGGAAACTCTGTGGAGCGGTTCTTCTCTGACCTACCAGTTCACTGAGTCAGAAGTGACTTGATGGCAATGGGCTTTTTTTTTTTTTTTTAAATTTAAATGATAGTTCTATTTTAAGGTTTGTGAGGAATTGCAACACTGTATTCCACAATGGGTGTATCATTGTGCATTCCCACCAGCAATGGTTAAGGGTTCCAGTTTCCCCCTATTCTTACCTATGTTAGTTATTATTATTTTTTAACCTTAGCCATCCTAAATATACTACTGCTATCAAGCCATAGTGACCCTATAAGACGCAGCAGAACTACCCTATAAGGTATCCAAAGAGTGGTTGGTGAATTTGAATTGTTGACCTTTTTTAGTTAGTAGCCTGAACTGTTAACCACTATACCACCAGGGCTCCTTAGCCATTCTAGTGGGAGTAAAATAATACCTTAATCGTGGTTTTGATTTCTGTTACCCCGATGGCTAATGATGCTGTTTTCATGTGTTTGGTGGCCATTTGAATGTCATAATTTTTTAAAATCATTTCAGACTTAAGTTGCAAAATTCGTACAAAACTTTCTTGCATGCTCTTCACCCAAACCAGACAGAATGAAACCCAGTGCTACCAAGTTGATGCCGACTCATAGTGACAGGACAGAACTGACCCATAGGGTTTCCAAGGAGTTCCTGGAGGATTTGAACTGCTGACGTTTTGGTTAACAGCCTTAACATTTAATCACTACGCCACCACGTTTTCTGCTGGCTCTTCATCCAGATTCCCTAATTGTTAGTATTTTCACATATTAGTTTAATCATTCTCTCTCTGTCTCATACTCCACATTGAATCGGCCTGGAAATCCTGTTGGTTCTTCCTTCAATATACAGTGAGAATCTAATCTGTCCGCACCACCTCCATTACTATCAGCCACCCTGATCCAAGTCACTACCATCAGTCAGTACTAGATTTCTCCCAACTGGTCTCACTGCCTTAACCTCCAATCAGTCGTCTTCAACATAACAGCCAGAGTAGTCCTTTTAAAATGTTAACTTGTCATGGATTGAATTGTGTCCCCCCAAAATAGGTGCAGCCACGTGGCTGAGCCATGATTCCCAGTATCTTGTGACCGTCCTCCACTTTGTGGGTTTCCTATGCTGTATGTTAAATGATTAGGGTGGGACTGTAAATCCCTTTATAAGATCACCTCTCTACTCCACTGTAAAGGCAGTTTCCCTGGAGTATGGCTTGCTCCACCCTTAATTTTTTCATTGTGCAAGAGATAAAAGGGAAGTAGACAGAGCAGGGCATTTCTGTTAGAGCAGCCCTAGCTGACTAAAGTGGATTTTGGTTTGGTTAGCTGACTAAAACACAACTACTTTAAGTCACTCCTCTGCTAAAAACTCTCAATACCTTCCAAAGCCATTTTGAGGGCTTAAAAGGGCCCTACTTGATCTACTCTCCTCATGGGTGGATTAACCAGTAAACACAATATGAAGGAGATTAATTGTATCTACTTGCAAATCTGTGGTGAGCAATTTCGCATGAGTTTCACCACATCTTCGATGTGGTGGGGGTCAGATGAAATTGTGAACTGCGGTATGATGGGAAGGCACAGTTGGACCTATGTATACCTTGCTTATTGGGTAATCCTGCCTGGGCTCCTATAACTTTCTGACCTCATGTCTTAACTATTATTTTCAACATCATACTCTACTCCAGTCACACTGGTCTCCATGGTGTTTGTCTAACAGTCCAAGTACACTCACACTGAAACCCTCTGCTCTGGTTTCTCAGCCAGAACACTGTTTCTTTACTGACTTCAAAGGCTCAATCCCACCTTCTTCATTAGGCCACCATTGACTAATTTATTTGATACTATAACTTGCCCACATCTACCCTGGCACTCTTGATTTTCCTTACCCTGCTTGACTTTTTCTGCATCACTTAATACCTTCTAAGGTCCCTGGATAGTTTACACTCAACAATTAACCTGAAGGTTTGCTGTTTGAACCCACCACCCACTGGAGCTGTGGAAGGCCTGATAATCTGCTTCCATGAAAGCCTATGGAGCAGTTCTACACTGTAACACATAGGAATGGCAGAAATCAGAATCAACTTGACAGCAATGGGTTTGGTTTGGTCTCACCTTCTAGCATACCATATAATTTACCTATTTATTAAATGTTTATCAGTAACGACTTATTCTCTACTTCTTGGAAACCCTGGTGGTATAGTGGTTAACAGTCATGGCTGCTAACGAAAAGGTCAGCAGTTTGAATCCACCAGGCACGCCTGGAAACTCTGTGGAACAGTTCTACCCTGTCCTATAGAACCACCATGAGTTAGAACTGACTTTAATAGTGATTTTTTTTTAATTGACATACCCTACTCCTGGCTGTCCATTAAAGTTTAAGCTCCACGAAAGCATGAACCTTTAACTGTGTTGTTCACTAGTGTATCACAAGAACCTAGAGTAGTGCGTGGTATACAGTAGACCCTCAACAAATATCTGCTTATATTAAATGAATTCTTGAGGGAGCACTTTAAGAATTGTTACATCTTTTATTTTGGCAGTAGAATTTGACAAATTTTTCTGAGAAACAATTTGATCTTTAACTTATACTGGGAATATGGGCCAATGTCTCTCATATTTGTATTTAAGACTAATATTATCTTAAGGAGGAAGGTGTCTCCTCACCAGAAATTTAGTAATATACCCATACCAGTAAGCCAAGGTGCTCCAAGTGAATGTTAAATCATAGCTCCAGAGAAGATTCTATAGGTTTTACATGCTGTTGTTAGGTGCTGTCGAGTCAGTTCCTACTTATAGTATAACAGAACAAAATATGACCTGGTCCTGCACTGTCCTCATAATCACTTCTATGTTTGAGGCCTTTGTTGCAGCCACTGTGTCAATCCATCTTGTTGAAGGTCTTCCTCATTTTCACTGACCCTCTACTTTACCAACCATGATGTCCTTTTCCAGGTGACTAATTCCTTCTAATAACATGTCCAAAGAATGCAAGACACAGTCTTCCCATTCTCACTTCCAAGGAGCATTCTGGTTGCACTAAACTTGTGTATATGCAGGTATAGGTACATGCCAGGCTTCTGCTTTTATTTTTTTATTTTTAAAATTTTTTATTTAATATAACTGAGTGAAAATGTACATTCACGTATAAATTTACATACTCACCTATATGCAGCTTCCACTGCTTTCCTTGCCCGGTGACAGCACACTATTCCTCTCTACTCCATACATGTCTCATTCTCCCAACAGTCTCTTTTTTCCCTCCTCTCCACCCACTCTCCTTCCTCCAGCCAGAGGTCAGCAGGATGACATACTATGGATGTATAGAACCATAAAGTGCATCCAATATATGGTTACTGCATCGCCAAGTCCAATCCATTCCTGTCCGAAGCGTGGACCTTCATTATGATTTATGGTCAATGGCAGCATCAGGGCGAGGGGCTATGCTCCCAGGGGAACCCCCAAACCACTGGACCATCAATTGAGGTCTTTAGTGGGGATCTCAGGGTGCACCCCTTTTTATTCTTGTGTTGCCGGTGAGACTCAACTTAGTGAGCTCCATTGCGGCTATCACTGGTGGTGGCCGGGCACGATCTGGTTCTTCCGGTTCCAAGTTAATGTAGGCACCCACTAATGTGGGTCTCTTTGTCTTCTGGGTTGTCTTTCCCCCATGTGATTTTGGTCCTCGGTGAGCATCTGTTCCTGCTGAGTTGGGACCATTTGCTGTGCCCTCGGATGGCAGCTTGGCAGCTTTTAAGACCCCAGATGCCACTCACCAACGTGGGGTGCAGAGAGCCCTCTTAGCAAAACGCTAGTTGTGCCAATTGGCCTCGCTTTTGCCTAAGAGCATGGTCCCCCGACCCCTGCCCCAGCTACTCTATCCTTGCAATATTGGGTTAAGATGGAAGGAGTACTCATGTTATGTTTAAGTCCACTTAATGTTGTTCTTGTTTCTAATGTGTGCTATCACCGATTTGACCCAACCAGATACCTAGCAACTATCTAATCCAAAGCCTCTCCCCTCCATCCCTCTGCTCCCTTGCAGCTGTCAAAGAGTCTTTTCTTCTATACACAAGTCTGTTTTTGAGATCTTATCGTAGAGGTCTCATACAATATTTGTCCTTTTGTTGCTGACTACTTTCACTCAACATAATGTCTTCCAGTTGAAATCAGGTCATGAGATGTTTCCTGAAGTCATCGCTGTTCTTTATCATTGTGTAGTGCTCCATTGAGTATATATACCATAGTTTACCTATCCATTCTTCTGTTGTTAGGCATCTGGGTTGATTCCATCTTTTTGCTATCGTGGACTGTGCTGCGATAAACATTCTGGTGCATGTGTCCGTTGGTGTGAAAGGCCTTGATTCTGTAGGATATATTCCAAGTAGTGGAATTACTGGCTTAAATGGTATATCAATATCCATTTTTTTAAGGAAGCACCAGATTGCTTTCCAAAGAGGCTGAACCATTTTGCAACCCCACCAACAGTGTAGGAGGGTTCCACTTTCTCCACAACCTCTCCAGCATTTGTTGTTTTGTGTCTTCTGGATCATAGCCAACCTTGTTGGGGTGAGATGGTATCTCATTGTTGTCTTGATTTGAATTTCTTTAATAACTAAAGATCGTGAACATGTCCGCATGTGTTTTTTGGCTGCCTGGATCTCTTCTTTAGTGAACTGTCTGTCCATCTCCTTTGCCCATCGCTTAATTGGGTGATTTATCTTCTTCTTGTTGATATTTTGTAGTATCTTAAAGATTATGGAAATCAGGCATTGGTCTGACATAGAGTTGCCAAATATTTTTTCCCATTCTGTAGGTGTTCTTTTAATTCTATTAATAAAGTCTTCAGATGAGCAAAAGTGTTTAATTCTTAATAGATCCCATTTATCTATTTTCTCTTCTGATGATTGTGGTTTGCTTGACAGATTTTGGAGTCTGTCCATATTGTGTATTAAAACTTCAATTGTTGTTCCTACCTTTTCTTGGATGAGCTTTATCATTTTAGGTTTGATATTTAGGTCTTTTATCCAGCTGGAGTTGGTTTTTGTATAAGGTGGAAGATATGGATCTTGTTTCAGTTTCTTGCAGATGGATATCCAATTTTGCCAGCACCAATTGTTGAAGATACTGTTTTCACCCCAGTTTAATGTCTTAGGGCCTTTGTCAAATATCAGTTGTTCATAGGCAGATGGTGTCATCTCTGGGGTCTCAGTTCTGCTCCACTGATCGATCTGTCTGTTCTTATACCAGTACTAGGCTGTTTTGACCACTGTGGCAGTGTGATATGTTCTGAAGTCAGGTAATGAGAGGCCTCCCAGTGTGTTCTTCTTCTTTAGTAGCACCTTGCTTAACTGGGGCTTCGTCCCTTTCCACACAAAATTGGTGATTTGTTTTTCCATCTCATTAAAAAATGTCACTGGAACTTGTATTGGGATTGCGTTATATAAATAGATTGCTTTCGGTAAAATAGACATTTTCATGATGTTAAGTCTTCCTATCCATGAGCAGGGTAGGTTTTTCCATTTATCTAAGTCTCTCTTAGTTTCTTGTAGTAAGGCTTGTAGTTCTCTTTGTAAAGGTCTGTTATTTCTCTGGTTAGATTAATTCCTAGGTACTTTATCTTCTTAGGGGCTATTGTAAATGCTATTGATTTGATGATTTCTTCCTTAACAGTCTCGTTGTAGGTATAAAGGAATTCTACTGATTTACTTATGTTTATCTTGTATCCTGAGACTTTGCTGAACTCTTCTATCAGTTTGAGTAGCTTACTTATAGATTCCTTGGGGTTCTCTGCATATACAATCATATCATCTGCGAACAGGGAGATTTTAACTTCCTCTTTGCCGATGCAGATGCCCTTTATTTCTTCGTCTTGTCTAATTGCTCTGGCTAAAACTTCTAGCACAATGTTGAATAGAAGAGGTGAGAGTGGGCATCCTTGTCTAGTTCCTGATCTCAAGGGAAAGTCTTTCAGTCTCTCTCCATTCAGGATGACGTGGGCAATTGGTTTTGTATAAATGGCCCTTATTGTGTTGAGGAATTTGCCATCTATGCCCATTTTGCTAAGAGTCTTTAGCATGAATGGGTGTTGGACTTTATCAAATGCCTTTTCTGCATCAATGGACAAAATCAGGTGATCCTTGTCTTTTGTGTTATTTTCTGCTTTTATTTTTTAACGTAATGTGAGTGCCTAGAATTTCATTTGGAGTTAATGCATACACCTGAAAAACTCATCCATTGTGAGAACACTGTTTTTAAACCTTCAGCTTCTCTGTCTGCTGATCAAAATGGAGATTAACGTCCTAACATATTTTGCATTTTCCTAGCACAGTAGTTGCTAGTAGAGGCCAGGTATTCTTAACCTAGGGTACACCAATAGGTTTTGCACACAAAATTTTGTATATACATAGTTTTTAGGGGTGGGAAGGGAGGCTCCGACTTGCATCAGATTCTCAAAGGAATCTCTGAGGTAAAAATAATCAAGAAACACTGCACCAGACTATTTAGGGAGCTCCTGAGGACCAAAGCCATGTCTTCAACATCATGAAATCTCAGTGCCTAGCAAGTGGTAAACTATGCATACCTGATGAACAATAATAAAATGTGACTGAGTAAAGAAAGAATGAATAAATGACCAATTTTCTGTCTCTGCTCACAGCCTCTTCTCTTTGTCCAGCTTTTTAAGGAGTTAGACCACTGAGGCATAGCAGCATCTAGGACAGCTGATAATGGTTCAGAGAAGGGATATGAATCACTCAGTGTATGGTTATCATTAGACTTGGATGGTGGAATCTTGATAGGAATGGAAAGAAATCATAAAGATGGAAAAGACTTTCTGAAGCTTTTTTTTAAACTAAAGTTCATCTTTATGGAGTTTTCTGAGTCATAGGCCTGCTGGGGACTTTGGGCCTTTCTGTACTTCTGGGTAATAATACGTGCTACGGACAGGACCCAAACACTGGCTGTTTAGATGTTGTGCTGGGTCCTAGATTTAAGGGGTAAATGTTACCTTTCGACTTCCTTCTAAGTTGTTCAAACCAGTTCATTAGGGTAGGAAAGGACACAGAAAGGATAATAAGAACTCTATCCAGGAATAAACACTGCAGATTTATGCTCTGTCTTTCTGGACTTCAAAAGGATTTGTGATATTTTTAATTATCCTTTTGCTATATCATGCTAGGCACAAAGAGTCATTTCTATTTATATGAGAACTCTGCACTAAGAACGATCAGGCCATGGCTGAGGACAGATTTAATCTCTGGAACTGACTGCATCTGTTGTGCTGAGGAAACTTTCTGCCATGGATGGCTTGGCTATGAATTACCAGAAATACTCAAGAGGACAGCAAGTTGCCTTCTGTCCCCACTTTACTATCAGCAGAAGACCCAGGAAGCTATAAGACACGTTGTGTTGCCCAGAAACTGTCAGTAACCAGAAGCTCTGTAAGGCCACAGTGATGGATAACCTCAGAGATAAAGTCTTGCAAAAATCTCTCTTCTAAATCAGGCCCCACAAACCCTGTTTCTGACAAAAGAATGAAGTATTTAAGGCAAAGAGAGAAAGAAAAGGGAAAAGGTCAACCAAACCTGCAAGGGAATCTTCTATCCTTTATGCTGGCCAAAGGCAGCAGTGGTGGGCAGGAGTCATCCAGTTCATAAGTACTTCATTGGGTACCTGAGGAAACTCCATCCCTGGAATTTGGGGGAGGTTTAGCACAAGCTTATCCAACAGTCAGACTCTGCCATAAGCTGGAAACAGCTTGGTATGCCCTACAGTCACCTGACCATAAAACTATAAATAACTTTTGCGTCACTTCCACCTCCTTATCAGAGCTTTCTGCTATAAAACCGTAAATAACTCTTGCATCGGTCACCCCTCACTTCTTCAGTGGAACTTTAAACTACAAAAATTTTCCCTACCAACTACTGGATGAGCTGAACCACATTTTGGTTCAGACTCCATTCTTCTTTTCTTTGAATACACTTCACCTAGACCTTTGGACTCGCTTGTTTCTGGCCCTGTTTCACACCATTCTATTCCCAATAGTATCTACTAGTTGTTAAAACACAGAACTAGGCATAGGATAATAAGAACAGAATTCATGATCCCTAGTACTAGACATAAAATGTGAATGCTAATAACTGCAATGCAAATGAGAAACAGACATTTAGAAGAAGCAGAGAGAACATCTGACTTAGGAGGTAGCATTCTATTGGTTGTGGTAGGTGAGTTGAGGGAGGAAGAAAAGGAATTTTGAGGTTTCTCCAGCTAAGGTGATTTATTTTCTTTCCTTTTTAACATTTTATACACAAACATTTGTAGAGAACTGAAGATGAAAGAACTATTCTACAGGGAGATTATCAGGTAGTAATGAGGGTGTGGCAATGTGAATTGAGAGCAAAACGAGATGAGATATTTAGGTCAAAAGCACCAGGTCTAGCGAACTGAAAGACTGTTATGGGGATGAGCATGAGGAATGAATCAAAGGAGACTTGGAGAATGCTGATGTCATTTAAGAATAAACTCCACAGGAGAAACAGATGACTTGGTTTTGGGCAGACACTGAAGTCTAGAGAAGCTATCTGACTGGTTGTCAGAAATCTGGGACTGAAGCCCCAGGGAGAGGTCTAGATTGCTTGAGCTATAGATGTAGAGGGTTTTGAACAGAAATAAGAGCTCATGCTGTAAAACTGTATGGGATCACCAAAGGATTCATTGTGTTCTTGCTGTACCATTTCTAGTATTCTATTTTCCCTGTCCCCTTACCTTCTCATCAACTCCAACTTATTATTTTTCTCAAACACTTGAAGTTAAGAATATCACTACTGGCAATACCTACACTATGAAAGAGTGTATTTCCCAAATTTTCCAATAATTTAGGTATTTGGAAATGTATAAATATTTTCTCAGAGATTCTATGTTATTATAAATAATGTTTAGAGACTGAGACCCAGCCACGTTTAATCTATAGTAGTGATTTGTATCCTTAATTGCCTATATAATAATGATATGTGGTGCTCTTTTGCTGAACAAATGATTTAATGAATCAACAAATACATTAAGTATAGGCTTGTGCTGTTCTGCAAATACAAAACTAATAAAAACTTACTACCACACATAAAACTGTTTCTTTTGGAAAATGTGTTATAAGTGCCAGCTTCGTTGCTTGGAACAACCTCTCCTATTTCATCCTCTAACTTTGGTGGCTGTCTTAGTTACTTTGTGCCACTATAACAGAAATATCACAGGCATATGGCTTTAAAGAAAGAGAAATTTATTCACTCATAGTCTAGTAGACTGGAAGTCTGAATTCAGAGCTCCAGCTCCAGGGAAAAGCTTTCTCTTTCAGTTGGCTCTCGAGTAAGGTCTTTGTCATCAATATTCCCCTGGTCTAGGAACTTCTCCTCACAGGAACCCCATGTCCCAAAGGATGCACTCTGCTCCCAGTGCTGCTTTCTTGGTGCTAAGAGGTCCTCATGTCTCTCTGCTCCGGTCTCTCCCTTATATCTCAAAAGAGATTAGTTTAAAATACAACATTATCCTGTAGTTTGAGTCCTGCCTCATTAACATAACTACCTCTAATCCTGCCTCGTTAACATCACAAAGGGTAGGATTTACAAGACACAGGATAATCACATCAGATCAAAAAGTGGTGGACGACCACACAATCCTGGGAATCATGGTCTACCCAAATTGACATATTTTTGGAGGATGTTAATCTACGACAATGGCCAAATGGGACTTGCTTCCCCAGCAAATTTGGACTAAGCATCAGCTACTCTTGACATTTTCTTACTTAACCTGGGGAGGCCCTATTATGAAAGTAACATTGGTGAAAGCAGAGGATGAGAAGACAGATGAGTAAACAAAGCAAGTCCGAGGAAACTTCACAGATACTGTCACTAGGTTTCGTCCAGCCAGTTCTGTCTTCACATGTTCAAATTAGCCTGACTGTAGCAACCTAAGGAGAGAGCTTGTGTAGAAAGGGGTCCAGGTAGCAAAAGGGTCTGCAGTTATGAGGAAGTAGGCCAATATTGAAGAGAAGAGTCTTCCTGCAGATGCCTGTCTAAAGTCAGTATTCCTCAGTGGAAAAACATTATAGTATAACAGTTAAGTGCAAAGACTCTGGAGTCAGGCTTCCTGGGTTCAAGTTCCAGTTCCCCTGCTACGTCACGCTGGACAAGTTATTAAGTATTAGCTAAATGAACACATCAGGCATCCACAAGTTGGTGATTACATATTATACATATGATGATTAAGAATAAGTTCAATCTTGACAACAATGTTGCTGTTAGGTACCACTGAATTGGTTTCAACTTATAATCACCCTATGTACAGTAAACAAAACACTGACAATATTTATTAAATATCAATTTAAAAAAGAAGTACTATTGACGGCACTTGGCTTTGGCATCTTCAGTTGTGCTGTGACCACTAAATGCTTTTCAATGGAAAAAGAAAAGGATTGTGTCTAATCTCTGCCAAATCACTACCTAGGAATAAAACCACACACACACACAAACCTATTGCTGTCAAGTCAATTCTAACTCATGACAAGCCTATGGGATGAAGCAGAACTGACCCATAGACTTTCAAAGGAGCCACTGGTGGATTTGAACTGTTGACCTTTTGGTTAGCAGCTGAATGCTTAGCTACTGTGCTACCAGGGCTCCAAGGAATAGAAATTTTAAAATGTTACTAACTGATTCTCAGTGAAAACCAACCATGTTTCATTGAGACTACTGAGGGTGTATTTTCTTCCGATGATAAAGAATCCATCTTTTTTGACAGAGCTTCCCTAAGAAAAACTATCCCAAATGGGTTCCACCGAAGAGTCTATCTCATTTCATTAAGTGAAATAAGGTCATCCTTTTAAATTGAGAAATGCCCAGAAAAAAGATAAATGTCATTTGAACTCCAAGTGCATAAATTGCAATAATTCTTAGACATAAACTTCAGGGTCAGACTGCCAAGTCTACTTGCTTCCTTTCATGGTTTGCCAGCACAAAGACTTACTAGTGGGAAATGTTTGTTAAATGAAAAGAATTACATCATATTGAAGGACTGTGTATTCAGGGGTGGTTCCCTTTGCCAGAAACCCTGGTGGCGTTGTGATTAAACGTTATGGCTAACCAGAAGGCTGGTAGTTCAAATTTGCCAGGTGCTCCTTGGAAACTCTATGGGGTAGTTCTACTTGGCCTATAGGGTCTCTATGAGTCAGAATTGACTCAACGGCACTGGGTTTGGTTTTTTGGGTTCTTTTGCCCAGTATTCAAGGATCAGAGAAGCTGTCATTTCCTCTTTTACTACAGGACTGTCTTCCTTTCAGTAAATGAAATGTTGATTAACATGCATAGTACCCTATTATCTCACTCCAGTATAAACAAAGGTTCCAAATATAACTCTCAGATCTAGTGGGTGCCTAAAAGCAGAGAATTTTCCCATTTCAGGGACTCTCTGACAGAATAATAACTTTGTTTTCTCATTAGTCTGTAAGATCCAAAGAAGTTTTATTCTCTTTTGCTTCAAAATCAAGCCATTTACCAGCTATGCTAATGAAGTTCCTGGTTCTCTCATCCTCCATAGAGCAATCTAATCAAACAGTAAGATCTGCAAATCCATAGTAGTTCCAAAATGTGACAAATAATCCAGAGTGGTGACTAAATGTGACAAATCTGGTTAGAGAGGGGAAAACCACTAAAAAGCACTGGATCTACTCAAAGCATGCAGACCAACGGAACCAGCAGTGTAGCTGGCATTTGTTATGCCACTGAAGCATTTAACTAAGAAACCATCACAGTTCTTCTAATGCAGTATATTTTTTATATACAAATAATATATTTATTCTATCCTGAAATAAGCCGTATAGACTCAGCATGGTGTCGTGGAAACTGCACAGGCCTAGGAGTGTGAAGACTTGGGTTTGAGTCTAGCTCCATTATTTATAAACTGGTATCTTGGATAACAAAGGATGATAATAACAATACGCACTATACCTATGTGCTGAGCCCCAGTGGTGCAGTTGTTAAGTGTTGACTTGCTAACCAAAAGGCTGGCAGTTGGAATCCACCAGACTCTCCCTGGAAACCTGGTGGGGGCATTTCTCACTGTTGTGGAGGGTCGCTACGAGTGGGAACTGACTCAACGGCAATGAGTTTGGCTTTTTTGTTGTACCTCTGTACAGTAACAACAGCATACCTATGCCAAATGACTTACAAACAGGGCAAAGGGGGTAAGGTATCTGCAAGTATTTTGCAAACATGATTATGGTGGTTACATTCAACCACTTATTTATTCACTAAAACAGGGTACTCTGATAGAGCGACTGGCATGTATAAGTGCTGATTTGGGGCAAGTCATTGATCTGGAGTCACTGAAGCCCTTGGAAGGCTAAACGGGGCTTCCAAACCCTCCTACAGGTTACAGAACAGGTTATACTATCTAATAAAAGGTTAACTGTTTAACCATTCTTGTGTAGAAGGAAAGAATGGTAAGAAACTAGAAACTTTAACATCTATATTAGCATTTAAATCAATATTTTATCTGAGAATACATTACTCGGCAGGATTATTTAAGTTAATGTTAACTACTTGAAATATTTGTTCAAAGCACAGGCTACCATCAAAGCATTTCATATGGTTTAGATTAAGGAATTAGACTTCACAGCTTAATGAAAATAAACTTCAAAAGGCACTTTGGATAAAAATTAATATAAATGGAATATATTAATACATCATTTTTGTCCCAAAGGAACAGTTAAGCAACAAACACAAATCTGTTTGTTCTCTGCTCCAGTGGGATTTAGATATTATAAAAGTGGGATGAGGGTCAACTTCCTTTAATAAGTGTGGAACTGCCTTAACGGCTGCCTGCATGACATGATGAGGAACAGTTTGATTCAAGTGGAGCACGTGAATAATTAACTTTGCACACAGAGCTTTGGAAAGCAAAAATATCACTTCTGAGGTACACACATTATAAAAGTCTTGTCATTAATTTCTCAAGCTATTTACTGTTTAGTACCAAGTCCACAGGTACAGGTCTGTTGCTGCACCTGTACGAATGCTAGTCTGATTCTCAAGGAGTGAATGGGAACACTTTCTTGACAAAATGTATGCGGCGGAAGAGGAAAGGCCTGACATTCACAGCACTAATACTTCCCTTTTGCATTCTTTTTTCCTTATATGGCTCAATGGAACTTTTGCCTCCTAGATCCCACATTAGCATTGTTCTTTTTTTCCTTCATTTTTTGGTCTTACTGACATAAATTGTTTCTAGGGAAATCATTTTGGGAAGATTAAAATAAACTGTTAAGAAGGAAAGAGATGTATATTGATATTTCTAATGCATCTGTGCTTATCTGTCCCCCCTCCCCAAAGGGCCCTATCTCAGCTAACTTAGTAAAATCTAGAGTTGATATTCCTATTTGCTTAGGTAGTATGCACTATAAATCATATAAAAGCTGCTTAACAATGATGATCTAAAGCTACCATCCAAGATGCTGTGCACAAGAAAATCTATGGTACTTTAAAGGCTTTAGAAGAAGAGTTTTTATGATTGCAAGGGCTAGTCAAGATCACTTTAGCATCTTTATTAAAGGCAGGGGTGGTGGGGGTAGACAGCAAACATTAGAATCCTTGCAGATTGTGGAATGCCCAATGTTTACCACTTAGGTAATATTTTTCTATTCTCTAAGTTGGAATCAACTTGAGGGCAAACAATAAAAATGAAAGTTTTATGTAAGTTATCATCATGAGCAAGCAGATTATAAAACCTTGGAGAGGGATATCATTTCTCCGGTATTCTCCAGAGCACCCTGGCAATGAACTAGGCAACAGAAGAGACTACAAAGCATTTAGAGATAAAAGAAATATATGCTTTCTTTCAGGGGTGGGGAGAGCAAATGATCTATATAAAATTATTCTCTCATTAAAGAGTCATTTAACCAGCCAATATATAATGAAAATAGAACACATTCAATATTTTAACGTGACTACTGCATCCACAAGCACTTTCAGCTGTACTGTCACATTTAATCTTCCCTCACCCAAGTGTGACAGCAGCTTAGGTTTTACCTTCCTTAATTCACAGATGAGAAATTGAGACAATATGAAGTTTGTTAACTGTCTTTGTTAACTGAGTACCAGGCACTTTTCTGACTGTGGGGTTTGCAGTGATAAAGAAGACAAAGCTCCTGTTCTCACAGAGATTATTTAGTGGTACTGTTTATAATGTTTAACAATTGGGTCTCTGAGTGTAGATTCACCATAAATGTATGAATTAACATTTTCCTTTACTTAAAAGAGTACGACAAAAGTGAAACAAAGTCATAGTTGAAATTTCACTGATTTGCCATTAATGTGAGTGGCTTCCTTGCTAAATTAGCAGTTTTCCAATACTTTAAGAATATTTTCGAATTTTTTGTGCTGTTTACAATGTAACAGCTACAGATAACAAATTACCATTTTTTCCATCACTATAGGTCTAGACAATCAATGAACCACTAAAGGAAGCCCTGTTTTATAGCGTTTGCTGATCTCAGTAGTATAAATACTTCCACAATGGCTGACTTCAGGCTATTAACAGGAAAACACTGGGGGCAGAGTGAGGCAGAAATCCGCAGTGTGTATCATTATAAAATATTTTCACTACTCAGAGACAGTAGAGTGTTTTGCACACGATTTGCACAGCGGCACACTGTTTTCCATGATCACATCAGTGGTACAAAGTTCTGAGCTGTATGCATTTGCTGTAGAACAGACGCAGAGGAGACTAGAAAATAGCCAGATAGAGGTTAAGCTTCACGAGGACAGTGAGTTTGTAAAAAACGGATGAGACAAGTTCGGGAGAGAGGAAAGGTGATAGATGGGGATGAGAGGAAATCAGGGGCCTAACAGCTTATCTGCTAGCTGTACAGTTATGCAGGAATGGGCGAAGAGACCTTCAGTTACCATGAAATGCGACTTGGGGTCAGCTACCAGCCGTCCGTCAGTGGAGCCCGGGTGCTGCCACAATGCTGAATAGGTTTCAGCAGAGCTTCCAAGACTAAGCCAGACTAGAAAGAAAGGTCTTGTAATTCACTTCCAAATAATCAGCTAATGAAAATCCTATGGATACGAATGGCCCAATCCTGCTGTGCACGGGTCATCACGAATCCAGCGCTGACTTAACACCAGCTGAGAACAACAACAGACAACGCCTAGCCAAGCACCTTCTCATCTCTCCTAAGTTCCTACAAGGTTCCCTAGTACTTTCTGTTCAGTGGCTGTCACAGGAGTGGCTGCTGTTGAGGTAGTAACAGTGACAGGCTGACAAAGGAGTCCTGAGCTATGACTTCATAAGACATCCTAGTCAGCGGAAATGGCATGGACAAAGGCCCTGAGGCAAGAACACAAAGGCGAGGCTGTGGACAGAAAACGGCTTTGCCGGAGCAGGAAGACTCTGGCAAAGGACCTTCAGTGGGTGATGAGGACCTTGCCTCCCTGTGACAAAGATGCTGTTTTGATATGAAAAAAAACTCATTTATTTGTTTTTCCATAAATAAGTTCTTCCTTCAACTTCTTAACATTTAGACTTATAAATTGTAGAGTGAGTTTTTATGGCTCTCTTACAGGGAGTTGGACTTATCTATGGTCCACACACATTCTCAAGAGATCAGTGATCCCTCTGACAGACTAAAAAGGTGAAGTTACAAGGAGAATTTTCAAACAGGAAAGTCTTTGAGAATGCAATATTTATAGTATTTGAATTTTCCTTTTTATTAATATTAAATTGGGGTCTTTGGACAGCTCAAGTTATTTCCTGATTTTAAGTTATGGAGTTTTAATAATGCTTTTAAGTCACAATGGTATTACTGACTGGATTTCTCAGAATCAGCACATTACCAGGAAAGAAGATGCATTTTACCTGCCTGGGTCTCATTTTCTTTGATTACTGACTGACTTAACAATATCTGCCTTGCACAGTTCTTGTAAGGGGAGGGAAAAAGATCTGAAGTGTAATCAGACCTAACCTAGCTATGAGTAAGCACTTCGTACACTGTGGCTGCTATTACCGTTGTACACAGAAAAGCTTTAGTTCAATAAACATTTATTAAGCATTATAAAATAAGGACATGGTCTGGAATCTACATTTTTTTTTTTTTTTAATTATGAAACATTTCAATCACAGAGAAAAGTAGAGAAAATGTCTGGCAAATCATTTGTTTTAACTCCCTATGATTTTCTACTGCATGAAAATACCACACTTCTTCAAAAAACATTATACTGAACACGTTTCCTGAGAGAATTTCCTCAGGTTGTAGATCTAGAAGCGGAATTGCTAGGTCACAGGGTAGAAGCCTCTTCACCTTTATTAGACGTAACCCGACTGCTTTCCAAGGGAGCAGGCTGGTTTCATTTGTGCCCAGCATTAGACAAGCACACTCGTTCATCAACACTAGATGTTAGATGTTTTAATTCTTGCCAACATGGTGAGTATGGAATAGTATCTTATTTTAATTTATATTTCACCAAATATTAGAGAAGCTGAGTATCATTCCAAGGTTTTGGTTATTACAGGTTTTCCCTTCAGTAAACTTTTTGCTCATGTCTCTTGCCCATTATTATTTTATAATTTATTTTATTTAATTACCAATTCTTTACAATTGGGGCATTGATCTTTTCCTTATTGGTTTGTAGTACTCTTTAACGTACTCTCTTGATCCTTTAGCAATTATATGCAAATTATTATAAATTATCTTCTCAAAGTCTGTTCTTTGTCTTTGTAGCTTTATCATGGACATTGGCTTCCTCATCTGCAAAATAAGAATGATAACACCTGCCTCATAATGTATATGAAGGATCCTAGTCAAAGGCAAGCACAGACTAGATATTCAATAAATGTGAGCTTCTTCCATTTGCCTTCACACCCTCCTCAACCCACATTCCTACTAAGAAATTTCATCACTGAGTAATAAAGGAGTAGCTAAAAACATGGGTTCTGAAGCTGCACAGACTTGGTTTTGAATTCCAACTTGACCATCTTTAGCTCTATAATCTTGGCCCATCTTGCTCCAACTCTTTTAGCCTCACTTGGCTCGTTTGTGAAAATGAGATAAAAATACTTAACTCACAGAATTATTGTAAGAAATGAAGTGCTTAGTAGGCTATTAGTATCCCTGGGAAGTGTAAGCACTAAACATGCTCAGCTGCAACTGTAAGGCTGGCAGTTCAAGTCTACCCAGAGACATCTCAGAAGGAAGGCCTGGTGATACACTTTTAAAAATCGGTCATTGAAAACCATATGGAGTACAGTTTCACTGATACACTTGGGATTACCATGATTGGGAGTCAACTTGACAACAACTGTTTTGTTTTTTTTTCCCCACACTGAGTGGTAAATAGAAAGATCGAAACATATGGTAGCTACTATCATCAGGATCATTATTAGGGGAGAGATACACATACAAATAACTATAATACACAGCAGAAAATTGTAAAAATTCTCTATGAGAAAATAACAATTCATTGCTATTAGGATGCAGAGACAGAAGAGAAAATTTCCATCAGGAGGCCAGGAGAGAGTCAAAGGAGGTTTCACAGGGAAATGCCACCTGGATGGGCCTTGGAGGAAGATAGAAATGGAAAAAAACGACATTCTAGCAAACACAGCAAAGGGGCACATACACACAAGCACACACGCACGCTTGTTGCTGTTGTTAGGTGCCATCCTCACTGCAACTTTAGGTATAACAGAATAAAACGCTGCCTTCTCCTGTGCCATTTTCACAACTGTTGCAACCACTGTGTTGATCCAACTCATTGATAGCCTAGTTTTTGTAGACTCTCTACCAAGCCTGATGCACACATATAAATAAAACAGCTAATCTGTGAAAGTGTGTGGTGAAAACTGACTAAGTCAGACTTAGGTAATGAGCATTTTATCTTTCAGGTTATGTGAGTACTCTACGCATTAAATGGCAACTCATGCCAGTACTCCAAAAGTGTAAGCATGGAGACTATGGACTCTGGAATACAATCCGGTGCACAGGGATCAGTTGCAGAGGCTGGGGAATAGAAGTTTCGCATTTGACTGGTGTAGACAAGACAACAGTTGTACATGCCACATGAGTGACAGGCTGGGACCCTGGTACTCTGACAGCTGAGCTCGCTGGCTGCTTGCTTACGACCTTTCTGAGGATCAGCAAGGTGTGATTTTCTTTCTTATACAGGATCAGTTGAAAATTGGACCAGAAAATGCAGACTTTCTCTTTAGGGGCTTTGCTTCAGAACTCCTATCAAGTTAGTTTCTTTTTTGAATGAAACAAATTTCATTCAGTATGTTTTGTCTGGTTGTCTAGGGCAGTACTTTGGGACAATGTTTCATTGTGTTACATACAGGGTTGCTATGAGTCAGAACCAACTTGAGGGCATCTAACAAGGTTTTTGTTTTGAACAAAATGTGCTCTACTTATTTACCCATTTTGGTCATACCTGTTCTATAATTAAAAACAGCATTTGACTGTTTTAAAGTTACTAGAACATCTATTACTGTATTCCTCCCATTCTATCTGGTTTTCCTATTTTTCTCCCCCATTTTATAGGAACTCCCTGGTGGCACAGTGGCTAAGCATTTGGCTGCTAGCTGAAAAGCTGGAGGTTCATCCCACCAGCTGCTCTGCCACGAGAAAATATCTGGTGACCTGTTCCCCTGCAAGGATGATAGCCTAGAGAGTCCTATGGGACACTTCTCCTCAGTCCTATAGGGTCACTACAGTCAGAACTGACTGGACCACACACAACAAAAACAACTTTATAGTACATGACCAAATGCTTTTAGAATCACTGGGACTTAACATTACTATTTTCTTATCACCTTACAAATTTATTTACTCAAAAGAGAATTGGTCTACAAACATATTAGATGTAGCTGCAAAACACCATATGTTATAGTAATGCATCTAAAGTCAGCAATCCCAGCCTTCAGCACAGGGAATTGCTTTTTGCCAAACAGAAAACAGTGAGCAGTTCTGTATACAAAACCGGACTTGAACCATACCAGCTAGGAAATTCCAACCAGTCAAATCCAGTGAAATCCTAAGCATTTCTACAGGAAATAACTACAACACAGCCCTTGTTTTCTCAGAATTTATTCTGCTCATGGTGATTACTGTGAAAAGATGCAGTTAAAGTGATCATTATGGGACCAATGGCTCTTTCCTCATTGTGTACTAGTTCTTTTCTTTGCCTCTGGCATCAATTAAATAACAGCAGGTGTATGCACGACGAAATAAATCTTACATTTGAAAATTCCTAAAACACAACGGAATCTGAGCCAAATCTCTTGCATGCAGAAAAATAAACTTAGAGGGCATCCTATAGTAGACCACAAACTGCTGGGTTCAGAACACAGAATTTACGAGCTACTGAATGAGGTTAGTGCTTCTTTCTCCGCATTGTTTCTACAACAATGTCATTACTTCCAAATGATATTTCTATTTGTTAATAACCACTTTCCAATTTTCACCTGGATTGTTGTATGCACCGTATATGCCACCATTTATTTGCATAATGATGATGACTTCCTTCTTTTACAGCAAAATAAAAATAAAGAAACAAAAAAAGCCATGGTTTAAAATGCTTCCTACCTGAAGTTCCCCTCTTCATGTAATTCTTTTGAAAGGAATTAAGATGCCTATTCTTTAACTCTTCTGAATGCATAACCTTCACTTAAGTGGCCTGAGGCATCCATCTGCTTGAGAATAGATAACTTATTAGTGCAGTAATACAAATAGAAAGGAAGTGACATTTGGCTTTTGATATGCAAAATACTATTGACTGTATTAGTCAGCTTTGCCAAAGTAACAACCTCAAACCTACAAGGCTTATAGCAACAGAAGTTGATTTCTTACATTAGAGGTTGGCTGCAGGTCAGTGGCTGCTTGGCTACTCCACATCTTTTCATTCTGTGGCTCAGGTTGAAAGAGAAGCCCAAACTTTGATTATGCCACTTTCACAGTAGAAAGAAAAGAACAACAGGACTGGTGGAAACATGCATGGACTCTCAAAGCTTCTGCTGAGTTGTGACTATATCATATCCACTCACATGCCATTGGCAAAAGAAAGCCACAGTGCTGAGCCAACTATCAATGGGCACTCCTCTCACAGGTGCCCTGCCAGTCACGTGGCAACAGGACGGCAGTGTGAACAGCTGCAGACAATAAAATAATTATCCACATGCAGGAAGGCAACTAGCATGCAAGCCAAGTTATTGTTAAAAAGCAGAGTTTTGACGTCAACAACAACAACAACAAAAAAAAAAAACCACTGGCCAAACTGACAAAAGAAAAATGGAAGAGAAAACAAATAACCTGTATAAGAAATAAGATAGGCAATATTACAACAGACCAAACTGAAAATTAAAAAAAAAATCATAGCAGAATATTATGAAAAATTGTATTCTAATAAATTTGAAAACCTAGAGGAAATGGGCAAATTTCTAGAAATGTACTACCTACCTAAACTACCAAACAGAAGTGGAATAACTAAACAAACTCATCACAAAAGAAGAGATTGAAAAGGTAGTTTAAAAACTCTCGACCAAGAAAAATCCTATCCCTGATGGCTTAACTAGAGAAGTCTAGCAAATTTTTGGAGAAAAATTAACACCACTATTACTAAAGGTATTTTTGAGCATAGAAAAGGAAGGAATACTCCCAAGTGCATCTTGTGAGGCCAGCATAACCCTGATACCCAAAACAATAAAAGGAAAGCACTAAAAAGGAAAATCATCTCTCATGAACTTAGATGTAAATATCTTCAATAAGATTCTACCCAATAGAATACAACAATGTATCAAAAAAAGTATTAATCATGATCAAGTGGGATTCATACCAGAGACAGAGGCATGATTCAACATTAAAAAAAACAATCAATGTAATCAAATACATAAATAAAACAAGAACCACTAATTTTATCAATTGCTGCAGAAAAGACATCTGATAAAGTTTAACATACATTCATGTTAAAAACTCTCAGCAAAATAGGAATAGAAGGGAAATTCCTCAACATGATAAAGGGCACTTATACAAAGCCAACAGCCAACATCATCTTAGATGGAGAGAGTCTGAAAGCTTTCCCCTTGAGTATGGGAACCAGACAATAATGCTCTTTGTCACTGTTTTTATTCAATATGATGCTGGTTGTTCTAGCCAGAACAATCAGGCAAGATACAGAAATAAAGGGCATCCAAACTGGTAAGGAACAAGTAAAAATATCTCTATTTGCAGATGATATAATGTTATACACAGAACACCCTAAAGAAGAACTAACAGAAAGGCTCAGCAAAGAATCAAGATATAAGATAAACATACAAAAATAAGTTGGATTCCTTTATACCAACAAAGAAAACACTGAAGATGAAACCACTGAATCAATACCATTTACAACAGCCCCCAAGAACATGAAATACTTAGGAATAAATCTAGTCAGAGATGTAAAAGACCTATACAAAGAAAATTACAAGACACTACTGCAAGAAACGAAAAGAGCAGAAATACATAAGTGGAAGAACATACCTTGCTCACGGATAGGAAGACTCAACTTTGTGAAAATGTCTATTGTAGCCAAAGTGATCTATGTGTACAGTGCAATCCCAATGCAAATTCCAATGGCATTTTTTTAATGAGATGGAGAAACAAGCCACCAACTTCATATGGAAAAGGAAGAAGCTTTGGGTGAGCAAAATATTACTGAAAAAGAACAAAGTGGGAGGCCTCAAACTACCTGACTTTAGAAGCTACTATACTGCCATGGTAGTCCAAATAGCCTCATACTGGTACAAAAACAGATACACAGACCAATGGAAGAGAAATAAGAATCCAGATATAACACCATCCACCTACAAGCAGCTGGTATTTGACAAAGGCCCAAAGTCCATAAACTGGAGAAAAGAAAGTCTCTTTAACAAATGGTGCTGGTAGAACTGGATATCCGTCTGTGAAAAAAAGACCATATCTTACATCATGCAAAAAAAAAGAAAAATAAGGAAAAAACTTAAAACAGCAAAGACCTAAATATAAAATCTAAAACAACAAAGATCATGAAAGAAAAAAACAGGGATAATGCTGAGAGGCCCAATACATGGCATAAACAAACTACAAAATATAACTAACTGCACAAACACCAGCAGAGAAAATAGATAACTGGGAAGTCCTAAAAGTCAAATACCTATGCTCATCTAAAGACTTCATAAAAACAGTAAAAAGACTGCCTACAAGCTGAGAAAAAATATTTGGCAACCATGTATCAAATCAACATCTGATCTCCATAATTTACAAGGTACTGGAAAATATCAACAAGAAAAAGACAAATAACCCAGTCAAACAATGGGCAAAGGACAGGGACAGACACTTCCCCAAAGAAGACATCTAGGCAGCCAAAAGACATATCAGGAAATCCTCATGATCATTAGCCATTAGAGAAAACCAAATCAAAACTATAATCAGACACCATTTCACCCCAACAAGGCTGGCATTAATCCAAAACACACAAAATAACAAATGTTAGAGAGGAGGTGGAGAGATTGGAACTCTCCTACATTGCTGGTGGGAATGTAAAATGGTTGGAAAAGAATTCGGCACTTTCTTAAAAAGCCAGAAATAGAAATACCGTATGATCTAGCAATCCTACTTTTTGAGATATATCCTAGAAAAATACGGGCTGTCACACAAACAGATACATGCAAATGAATGTTTACTGCAGCAGTGTCCACACAGCAAAAAGATGGAATCAACCTAGGTGTCCTTCAATAGGTGAATGGATAAACAAATTATGGTATATTTACACAATGAACACTGTGCAATGATAAAGAAGAATGATGATTTTAGCAAACATCTCATAAACTGGAATCATCTGAAAGACATTATGCTGAGTGATGTCAGTCAGCTGTAAAACAACAAATACTGTACAAGACCACTATTACATGGACTTAAGAGAAGGTTTATCCACCCCCAAAGACTGCCCTGGCAGAGAACATAATGTACAGTTCCTGATATAGCACAAGAAAAAGAGGAGTACAGATCCTGAACTGTACTAAAAGACCAGACATGATGGCCTGATATCCTGGAGGGCCCCTGAGAACATGGACCCTGGACTTGCTGCTAGGCTAGAGCTGAAACCAGTACTGAAGCCACCTTTTCAGACAAAAGTTAGACTGTACCATAAGAGATCTACTATAGAGTGATGCAGGTGATGTGTGTACATCTTGGCTTAAAGATATACATGAGGCTGTCTGACCAGTTCCTCGCTAGAGGTGGGAGGGGAGGGTGGAGAGGAGAGGACAGGTGCTGGTTGAATGAATACCAGCAGTACAGAGTGGAAAACAGGAACGTGCTGTCACAGGGTATGGAGAACAGATAGAACTGCACAGAGGTGTATGTTTGGCGTTTCATATGGCAAATTTACTTGGATTGTAAACTTACACTCAATCACAATAAAAGTGAAATTCAAAAGAAAGACAGAGAAATTTTATTTTTTCCCAGTCCAGTAGGGTGTCAAGCAAGGGAAGGCTTTCTCTGCTGGCTGTGAAGGATAATCCTTGTCATTAATCTTCCCTTGGACTAAAAACTTCTGAGGCGCAAGGACCCTGTCCTTTCCAAAGGACATGCTCAGCTCCTAACACTGCTTCTTGGTGGTATGAGGTCTCCAAATCTCTGCATGCTTCCCTTTCTTTTATATCCCAAAAGACTACCTGAAGGCACACTGTAATTCCATACACTGAGTCCTGCTCCACAAACACAACTGCTGTCCATCCTCTCTCATTAACATAATTGAGGCAGGGTTTACAATACACAGAAACATCACTCAGTACTGGGAATCATGGCCTAGCAAAATTGCTACACAGATTTTTTTGGGGGAACACAATTCAATCCATGATGTTCACCCTTTGTTCTCTAAAAAAATCGTATCATTGCAACAATGTAAACCACATTCACTCCATCACAGCGGAAGTCTTTAAGTCTAAATCTAAAATTCAGAAATTCTTCTTCAACTGTTAAATCTAGAACACAAGTTATCTGCTTCCAAATACAATGGCAGAAAAAGTAGGCACAAGTTAGACATTTCCATTACAAATGGGAGAAATTACAGGGAAAGAATATAAACAGGCACCAAACAAGTCAGCAGAACACATTACATTACCCTCAAAGCTTTGAAAACAATATTCTAGTATCTGAGATATTTTACACAATGGTCCTGCCCTCTAGACTATAGGCATTGGCCATACTCTCCGGATTCTTAGTGCAGACTCTGAGGCCCTGTGCCTTCCCGGCCCACAGGCACAGCAGTTCTGTTCCCTTGGCTTTAGGTACAGTATTTTCTTAGTCTATCTGAGTGGCAACCCCATCCTTAGGAACAGCAGGAGTCATGGCTTCACCCTCAGAAACCCCAGAGGTCATGGCCATACCTTTTGAGACTGAGGCAGCTCAGCTTCTCATACTCACTGTCTCTTCAGCTTCTACTTCCTGTGGCCTCATTGCCCAGGTCTCATAGTCACATCTGCCCTGCTGGGGCAAAGTGTTCTAAAGCTCTGTAGCTCCACTGATATAAGTGCCCATAGGTACCCAACTCCACCAGGACATCTCCTGCACATGGGCACTCAGCTCTCGTGCTCGATGGGTCAGCAAGTCTAAGTCCACTGATTTAAGTGCCCAGAGGCACCATACTCTCCCAGGAAACCTCCTGCACACAGGTACTCAGTTCTCTTGCTCCGTGGGTCAGCAAGCCTAGCTCCAACGATTTAAGTGCCTAAAGGCACTTAGCTCCATCAGGAAGCCTTCTGCACATAGGCACTCAGTTCTCTTGCTCTGTTGGTTGGCTCCAGCACTGTCTCATGCTGATCTCTTGGTTCTGTTGCTGCTGCTGGTCCTCTGTTACCTGTTTCTCACCATTTGTGCCTTCTTTGGCGTTAACAGTTTTCCTCAGTTCCTTCTGAGTCTTTCAACCATTCACAGTTTCAAAACCACTTTCATATTTAGGTATCTGTTAGAGCAGCACCCTATTCTCTTAGCACCAAATTCTTAGTCATCTGGTATTGCTCTAACGGAAATACCACAAGTAGATGGCTTTAAAAAGAGAAATTTTATTTTGTCACGGTCCAATGAGCTATAAGTCCAAATTCAGCATGTCAGCTCCAGGGGAAGGCTTTCTCTGCTGGCTCTGGAAGAAGGTCCTTGCTGTTAATCTTCCCCTGGACTGGAAACTTCCGAGGTGCAGGGACCCCTAGTCCTTTCCAAAGGATGTGCTCAGCTCCTGGTACTACTTCTTGGTAGATATGAGGTCCTCAACTCTCTGCTTGCTTCTCTCTCCTTTATACCATAAAAGATTGCCTTGAGGCATGATATAATCCCACACATTGAGTCCTGCCCCACCAATACAACTGTTGCCTATCCTCCCTCATTAACATCACAGAGGCAGGATTTACAACATAAAGGAACATCACTCAATACCGGGAATCATGGCCTAGTCAAATTGCTTGCCCACATTTTTGGGGGAACACAATTGAATCCATGACAACTGAAATCTCCTACAAATCAAACACCTATGTTCATCTAAAGACTTCACCAAAACAGTCAAAAGACAACCTTTAGACCATGAAAAAAAAATTGGCTACCACAATTCTGATCAGTGTCTAATCTCTGTAATTACAAGATACTGCAAAACCTCAACAACAAAAAGACAACCCAATCAAACAGTGGACAAAGAATATGAACAGGCACTCCACCAAAGAAGACATCCAGGCAGCCAACAGATATATGATATGCTCATGATCATTAGCCACTAGAGAAATCCAAAACTAATATGAGATACCATCTGACCCCAACACAACCACCCCAAACCAAACTCACTGCTGTTGAGTCGATTTTAACTCATAGTGACCCAACAGGAGAGGGTAGGGCTCTTCCATAGAGTTTCCAAGGAGTGCCGGCAGATTTGAACTGCCAATCTTTTGCACAGCAGATGTAGAACTTAACCCCTACACCACTAGGGTTTCCCAACTCAGTAAGGGTGACATTAATCCAAAAAATACAAAGTAATAAATTATGGAGAAGTTGTAGAAAGACTGGAACGCTTTTACACTACTGGTGGAAATGTAAAATGGTACAACCACTTTGGAAATTGATTTGGTGTTTTCTTAAAAAGCTAGAAACAGGAATACCAAATGGTCCAGCAATCTCACTTCTTGGAATATATCATCAAGAAATAAGGGCTGTCACATGAGTAGATACATGCACACCAAGTTTATTGTAGCATTGTCCACAACAGCAAAAAGATGGAATCAACTTACGTGTCCATCAATAGATGAATGGATAAACAAACTACGGTATATTTATACAGTGGAATACAATGCAATGATAAAGAACAAGGACGGTCTTGGGAAACATCTCCTAACTCGCAGTCATCTGGAAGATGTCATGCTAAGTGAAATCAGTCTGTTGCCAAAGGACAAATATTGTATGAGACATTATCATAAGGATACATGGAAAAATTTTACCATAGAACAGTCATTCATGGTTACAAGGGTAGGGAGGGAAGAGAGGGGTATTCATCTACTCTGTATGCAAAAAACAAAACAAAACAAACCCCAAGAAACTCACTGTCGTCGAGTTGATGCCAACTCATAGTGACCCTAGAGGACAGAGTAGAACTGTCCCATAGAGTTTCCACCTACTATGTATAGTAGAGTAAACTTTGGTGGCATAGTGGGTTAAGAACTATGGCTGCTAAGCAAAAGGTTAGCAGTTCAAATCTGCCAGGTGCTCCTTGGAAACTCTAAGGGGCAGTTCTATTCTGACCTCTAGGGTTGCTGTGAGTCAGACTTGACTCGATGGCAGTGGGTTTATGTACAGTAGATAGGAATTGGATTAGGTAAAGGGAGTGACAGCATGCAGGAGAAGGGAGGTCAGCATAGCTAGAGCATACCAAAAACTAAGACATTTCCTAAATATAATCCAACATTTCAAAGGACAGAGTAGCAAGGGTAGAATTCTAGGTACCATGGTATCAAGGGACATCTAGGTCAACTGGTATAACTAACTTTTTTAAATAAAATGTTCTGCATCCCACTTTGGTGAGTTGTATCTGAGGTCTTAAAAGCTGGCAAGCAGCCATCTAAGTAGTATCAATTGGCCCTAACTCACATGGAGCAAGGGAGAAAAAAGGACATCAAAGACATGAAGAAAATATAAGCCCAAGGGACAGAAGGGGCCATATGATCCAGAGACTACATCAGCATGAGACCAGAAGAACTAGACAGTACCCAGCCACCACCAATGACTGTCCTGACACGGAATGCAACAGATTCCCTGATGTAGTGGGAGAAAAATGGGTGTGAAGAACTAGAACTCTATTAATAAAGACCAGACTTGATGGTCTGAAAGACTGGAGGGTTCCCTGAAGAAATGGTCCCCAGACTCCTTGCACCCCAGAGCTGAAACCATGAAAGCAGTGCTGAAGCGAACTCTTCTGACAATGAGAATTAAAATGATACTGTTCAAGAGTGTGCTCTTGACTGAACTATATATATGAGACTAACTAAGCAGCTCCTGTCCAGAGGCAAGATGAAAGGGTGGAGGGGGACAGTAGCTGGTTGAATGGACATAGGAAATACAAGGTGAAAAGGAGGAGTGTGCTGCCACATGGTGAGGAGAGCAGCTAGAGTTACACAGCGGTGCGTGTGCAGGGTTTTGTAGGACAATAGGACTTGGATTGTAAACTTTCAATTAAAGTACAAAAATATTAAAAAAAAAAAAAGCAGAGCTTTGAACAGGTTCATTTTGGTTCGAATCCTTGCTGAAAATCTGCATTTCTTTTTTTTATGTTGATGTTTTCTCTGTTGTTCTTATTAGTCTGTTCTGGGACATTCTTTTTTGTGAGTTGATTTTTCACCTTTTTCAGAGCTGGTTTTGTAGTTGTTGAGACTCGTGTGTTACATCTCTTGAAATGGTATGATACATCTTTGTTGTGCTTTACAGCTGCCCCTGTGATCCCCCTTAATAAACTATACATAAACCCAATTTTAATTACTACCAGTCTGGTCATCTTCCTCTCGATCTGAAAGGACTGTAACAACTGTAGTACATCCCTCGTTTTACTATGATGACACCATAGTTTTCATGATGATCACTGGATTGCTTCTTTCCATATCAAAGCTGTGATTGACTTTGGAGCCTTCCCTAACTGAGTAGAGTATTGAGTAGTGTGTCATTCTAAAATATAAAGTTAGTGGTTTCGTTCTTCTAAGCCAGAGGCAACAACTTTCAGTATTTCTTGTAGTTTGGGTTTGGTTTTTACAAAGTCTCTGAGTTTCTGTTTATCTGGGAATGTCTTAATTTCATTTTTGTATTTGAAAGATAGTTTTGCAGGATATATAATTCTTGGTTGGAAGTTCTTCTCCTTCAAGGCTTTGAATGTGTCATGCCACTGTCTCCGTGCCAGCATGGTTTCTGCTGAGAAATCTGATGAGAGCCTACAGGGTTTCCCTCTGAATGTTAGCTTTGCTTTGAGTCTTGCTGCCTTTAAGAGTTGCTGCTTATGTTTCATTTTATTAAGCTTGATTATAATTATAATATGTCTTGGAGTCTTTCTTTTGAGATCTATATTGGGTGGCATACGATACGCATCTGAGATGTCAATATTCTCTTCCTTCATGATTTCTGGGAAGTTTTCTTTCAGCAGCTCAGCAACGATACTCTCTGTGTTCTCAGATGTCTCACCCTGTTCAGGGACTCTGATTAATCGAAGGTTGTTCCTCTCAACAGAGTCCCACATGCTTCTTAATGTTTCTTCATTTTTCTTGTTTCTTTTTCCTGATTTCTGCTCATAGACGCTGGCCTCAGTAGCTCTGTCTTCCAAGTCAGAAATTCTTTTTTCTATTTGTTCCATTCTGTTTTCTTGGCTTTGCATGGAAATTTTTATGTGTTTGAATTTGTTCTTGATCTGTTGGATTTCAGAGTACTGGTGTTCCATCAGATCGACAGCTTGCTTAATTTTTCCTTTTGTTCTGCTGCATTTTGTATAAGGTCTAGAAGGGCTCTGTATGTAATCATTTTGTATTCACTTCCTGATGCTTTCATAAAAATGTCTTCATCTGGAAAACTCCTTGGTTGCTTTGTTTGGGAGCCTTCTGAAGCCATGGGTGATTTCTTGTATGCCACAATTGTCTGTTGTTTTTTGAGTCCCATGTGAGTATGTAGAGGCTGGAAGAGGTACTGTGAGGATGGATTGCAAATGTTTCTCTAGGCTGTCTTCCATCCGTGAGAGCCAGGGCTAGCTAGGGGCGGGAGTCAGCGAAAGAGAGGAAAATTTTGCTGAGTGGTATGAAATCCCAATTAACAGCCCTGTGCCGTGTCCTGAGGCTGATTAGGTGATCAGAAGGCTCCGTTTGATTATCAATTCAGGTCTTGGTTTCCAGAGGGATATAAGGAGACGTGTGCTTAGTCTGCCATCTTGCCTCCGCCCCCCAAAACCTGCATTTCTAACAAGTTACCAGGTGATGTAGTGATTCTTAAAATTTATCCTACAGAAGAATCACCCAGGAATCTTGTTAAAAATGTAAATTCTGGTTCAGCATATATGGAGTGAAAATGCAAACTCTCAGAAGGTCGGGAAATAAACACACCAGTTTGAAGTCTTGCTTAAAAGAAGATTCTCCAAAATGCTTTATTCTCTTCCTTTATTATATCAACAAGCCTACATGCCAAGGAGTGATGAGGACATAGTCCATCCACCTCTGACAGCCACACTAGGCATGTGGTAGTGGAGCACAGCATGGGAGAAAGCACAGACCTTCCAGACTCTGGTGAGATGGTGACAGAGCAGTATCTTAGCGCTGTTCTAACAGAAATACCACAAGTGGGTGACTTGAACAACCAGTAATTTACTTTCCCACTGTTTAGGAAGCTAGAGGTCTGATTTCCAGATGTCTGGTGGAGGAGAAGTTTTTCTCTGTCTGCTCAGGGGGGAGGCCTTTGTTATCTCTTTCCAGTTTCTATTCCTTGGCAATCTTCATGTGGCATTTATCTTCCCCTCAGTTTGTGCTTCCTTCCCTGGGCCTAATCTGCTTTTTATATCTCAAAGGTGGTTGGCTTAAAAGAAACCCTACACTGATATGCTGTCATTAATATACTCAAAATTTCAATTCCTAAATAGTATTTTACCAATAGGCATAGAGGTTTAAGATTTATAATACATATCATGGGGGGAATAATTCAATCCATAATAAGCAGCAAAGACAGCGAGCAGTGTGTTAAGTAAGCGAGGATGAAACCAAAGGCCAAATGGCTTCACTTATGTCATGGACTCCAGGACCAGGCGGACTCACAGGCGCTGCCACCACAACCAGGGGCACAGACACACAGACTCACTTGTTGCAGCAGGGCCGGTATGGAAGAGCCTGAGGCTTAGCTTTCCTGAGCTCATGTAGTTCCCATAAAGCACAGACACAGGGGGTTCACAAGCCTGCTCTGGCAGAGGAAGGTGACTGATGGCACATCTGGAAGATGGGTGAGATGGACAGGACACCACAGAAATGTGGGCAATGGGTAACCAGTAGAAGCTGAGGTGACGCCCAGTCAACCAAAGTGCTGCTGGGTTCTGATCAAGCAGGCTATAGCCACAGAGTTCAGACACAAATGCCAACAGAGAGAGCAAGCTGCACTCAGGTAGACGAGGAACACTGGAGAGATACTCAAGCCTGTTGTTTAGGACATTATCCCAAGGGACTGTTTGAAATAGCTTTAAATGAGATTGGTCACTTACATGATTTGTTTCTGTTGCTAATCAGTGGGTAGAAGCTCAGACGAAAGACCACTTAAGGTAATGACAAAATAAACTGTATTTTCTCTGAAGAAGGCTTAAGAAACAAACTAAACCACTTATATCTTATTCACCAGAATAAAATATCCACAGCCCTAACACCCAAACCTAAAACCCAAGCCAGTGCCATCAAGTCAGTGCTGACTCATAGGATCCCATTTACAGCAAAACAAAACACTATCCGGTCCTGTGTCATACTCACAGTCTTTGGTATGCTTCAGCCTACTTTTGCAGTCACTGTGTTAATCCATCTTGTTGAGGGTCTTCCTCTTTTTCACTGACCCTCTAGTTTTCCAAGCATGATGTCCTTCTTCAGGGGTTGATCCCTCCTGACAACATGTCTGAAGTATGTAAGATGTAGTCTCGCCAACCTGGCTTTTAAGGAGCATTCTGGTTGTACTTCTTCCAAGACATATCTGTTCACTGTTTTGGCACTCCAAGGCATATTCAATATTCTTCGAATCACAGCATCACAATTCAAAGGTGTCAATTCTTCTATCTCCCGAATTCATCGTCCACCTTTTTGCATGTGTTTAAGATGTGATTGAAAACACCATGGCTGGGGTCAGGCACCTTTAATTCTTTAAGGTGACATCTGTGCTTTTCAACAATTTAAAGAGGTCTTTGGCAGTAGACTCGCCCTGCTGCTAACGTAGGTGTTTAGCATGTCAAATCTGTTCTTGAGATGGTCTCTAAACTCAAGTGGGACATATTCTAGATCAGACTTTGGCTCTTGTGGACTTGTTCTAATTTTCTTCAGTTTTAATTTGAATTTGCATATGAGCAATTGATGGTCTGTTCTGCAGTCAGCACCTGGTCTTGTTCTGACTGATGGTACTGAGTTTTTCTATTGTCTCTTTCCCCAGAGGTAATCGATTTGATTCCTGTATAGTCCATCTGGTGAGGTCCACGTGTATAGCCATGGTTTATGTTGGTGAAAAAAGCTATCTGCAAGTAGTTTGTCTTGCAAAATTCTATCATGCAACCTCCTGCACTGTTTTTATCACCAAGTCCATATCTTCTAAATACTGATCCTTCTTTGTTTCCATCTTCTGCATTCTAACCACCAATCAATGCAACATGATTGCATGTTTGATCATTTCTGGACTGCAGAAGCTGGTAAAAACCTTTGATTTTTTCATCTTTGCCTTTAGTGGTTGGTGCATAAATTTGAATAATAGTCATTTTTAGCTGGCCTTCCTTGAAGGAATATGGATGTTGTCCTACCACTGACAGCACTGTACTTCAGGACAGACCTGGAAATGCTCTTTTTGGCAATGAATGTAACACCATGCCTCTTCAAATTGTCATTCCTGGCACAGAAAGGATTTGACAGTCTCCTTCTGAAAAGAACCTAGCCAGCAAAACCTCACGAACAGCAACAGAACACTGTCTGATCCAATGCCAGAAGATGAATCCCCCAGGTTAGAAGGCACTCAAAAGATGACTGGGGAAGAGCTGCCTCCTCAAAGTAGAGTCAGCCTTAATGACGTGGGTGGAGTCAAACTTTCAGGACTATCATTTGCTGATGTGGCATGACTTAAAATGAGAAGAAACAGCTGCAAGTATCCACCAGTTATTTGAACATGGAATGTATAACCTATGAATCTAGGAAAATTTGAAATTGTCAACAATGAAACAGAACACACAAACACTGACATCATAGGGATTAGTAAGATGAAATGGACTGGTATTGGTTATTTTGAACTGAACAATCATATTGTCTTCTATGCCTGGAATGACAACTCAACATAGTGCCTGTATAAATAGGAATGAAGGAATGAACAAGGGGCAACAAATGAGAGGAAACTAATCCATAGGAAGGCAGACTGAATTAAAAAGACAAGGCCCTATTTCACTCATAGAATGAATTTTTAACATGTATAAAAGCTTCCATCATCATATTCAACTTAAGTTTGCTCCCTGTCTCATAGACCTTTGCATCCTGTTGCCTCCAGTAAAAAATATGAACAGCTGTGCAGGATTTCAACTGTACAGAGCCACAATGGGAAAGCAGCTAGTGAGCTTACAGGACCAGAATGGATGATGTCTAAACCATTAAACTTACTCTGGCACTTAGTTGCAACTTGATCTTCACAGCCCCAGGGTAACTTCAGTGTTGGAGGTGCTGAGCCTGCAAGGCATTACAGTGGCAAGGATGGTAAAGAAAGTATTCGAGTGAATGACAGAAAGCACAGTAACTAAAACACAGGGTGATACAGGATTGAGGTGGGGATACATGCTGACTGAAGCACTGCAACTTGCATAATAAACACCCAACTATACATCAGAACCACCTATGAAGCTTAGTAAGTCTGGGTGGGGCCTGAGCACTGCTAGTATTTAAAAAACCTCACCAGTGACTCTGATGCACACTTGAACACATTCTGCAAGTGAGAACACCTGAGGCACACTGAACAGTAAGCGCTGAATGAATCAAGGAATGAAGAGGTGTTTCTGGATTACAAATTCTTTAAGAGCATAAACTACGTCTTATTCATTTTTTGCAGCTCAATGTCCAATGTTCTTGTAATCAACGAATAAATAAATGAATCATGAATACTCAGTCTTGGTAGCCTATGCTTTCAGAGAGACTTGAACATGGTAAACATATGAATAGCTGATGTTTGTGGTAAATTTGTACCTCTTTAATAGAATTTCTGGCACAATTTTAGACACACTAATGACTAGGAAACCCTGGTGGCATAGTGGTTAAGTGACAGCTGCTAACCAAAAAGCTGGCAGTTCAAATCTTCCAGGCACTCACTGGAAACTCTATGGGGAAGCTCTACTCTATGAGCTGGAATCGACTTGATGGCACTGGGTTTTTTGTTAACTAATGATTAATATGTGTGATTACTGTATCAGTGAATTTTAAGCAATTAAATGGAATTAATTTTTGTTGAGTTGAGGAGTAGGAATAAAGGAAATTGGTTCTATAATAAGAATTATGAGACAATATCCCACATCAAGTGTCTTAGCCATCTAGTGCTGCTATAACAGAAATACCACAAGTGGATGGCTTTAAAAAAGATAAATTAATTTTCTCACAGAAATGTAGGCTTAAAGCCCAAATTCAGGGTATCAGTTCCAGAGGAAGTTTTTCTCTGTTGGCTCTGGAGGAAGGTCCTTGTTATCAATCTTCCCTTGTACTGGGAGCTTCTGAGACACAGGGACTCCGGGTCCAAAGGATGCATTCTGTTCCTAGCACTACTTCTTTCCTGATAGTATGAGGTCCCCAATTCTCTGTTTGCTTTCTCTTCCTTTATATCCTAATAAATAGCCTCAATTCACAATACAATCTTACAGACTGAGTCCTGCTACCCATCCTCCTTCATTAACATCACAAAGGCAGAATTTACAACATACAGAACATTCCACAATCCTGGAAATCACATCCTAGTGAAATCACTACATACATTTTAGGGGACACAATTCAATCCATGAAATGCTACCCCCGCAAACCACATCCTTGCAACATGCAAAACTTTCACCCCATTATACCAAAAATCTTAAGTCTAACTCTCAAATCCAGAAATACCTCTTCAACTGTGAAATCTACAACACAAGTTTTGGGTTTCCAAAATATAGTGGACGAACAGGTATGCACAAGCTAGGCATTTCCATTATAAGTGGGAGAAATTGCTAGGAAGCAAAGAATAACAGGCACCCAGCAAGTCAGCAGAACACATCATATTCGCCCTCAAGGCTTTGAAAATAACCCTCCATTTTCTGAGACATTTTACACAATGGCCCTGTCCTCCAGACTCCAGCTATTGGCCACATTCTCCAGATTCTGAGTGGAGGCCCCACAGCCCTGGGCTACAGCTTTACCTCCCAGGCCCACTAGGATAACAACTTTCCTCCCTCAGCTTTAGGTGCACCAATTTTCCTAGTCCATCGGAACAGCAACTACACCTTTATCAACACCAGCAGCCATGACTTCACTCTCTGAAACCCCTGATGTCATGGCAATACATTTTGAGACTGAAGCAACTTGGCTTCTTGAGTTCCTTGTCTCTTCAGCTTCTGCTTCCTATAGGCTTTTGGACCTCATGTCCATATCTGCCCTGCTAGAGCAAGTGTTCCAAAGCTCTGTAGGTTCACTGGTAAGTGCCTGGAGGCACCCTACTCCATCAGGACACCACTTGCACATAAGCACTCAGCTTTCTCACGTGGGTTGGCTCCAGTGCTGTCTGGTGCTGCTCTCCTAGTTCTGCATTGCAGGTTCACTGCTGCTGCTGCTGCTGCTGCTGCTGGTCCTCTGCTGCTTGTTTATCACCATCTCCGTCTTCATCAGAGTAATCGGTTCTCCTCAGTTCCTCCTGAGTCTTCTATTCATTCACAGGTTCAAAACTGCTTCCATATTTGAAGTATCTGTTACAGCAGCACCCCATTTCTAGTTCCAAATGTTTTAGGTTGGGTTCTCTAGAGAAGAAAACCAATAAAGTGTATAAAGAGAGACAGAGAGAGAGAGAAAGGAAGAAAGACATCAAGGAAACAACTCATGCAATTGTAGAAGCTGAAATCTTCCAAGTCCTGCAGTCCGGGTACAAGCCTCATGTAGCTGTAGAAGTCGACGAACCCAAAGTCATCAAGTTAGAAAGCAGGGTTCCCACTCACAGGCTGTGTGAAGATCAATGAATCCCAAAATGTCAGGCAAGATTGCAAGGTTTCTCCCGATTCACATAGTTGCAGGGGCTGGTGAACCCAAGATCACTGGGTCAAGGACTAGGACTCTTACTCATAGGCTGTGAAGATCAATAAATTTCAAGATCAAAGGTAAGCTGCTAGCTCAAGTCCCAAGAACTGGACCCTAGAATATAAGAAAGTGGCAGCTGCTGGATCCACAACAAGCCAAAACCTTTGTCAAAGGGAGCAGAAAGGAAGTTGGTGGTGGAATGTAGAGAGATGAAGGCTGAGGGGTGGTGAGCCACCACAGGTCCTGCCACTGCCAGTAACATAGCAATTCCATCATGACAGTGATCACAACATGATACAAATGTCAAAACATTGAGAATGATGGTCTAGCTAAGTTGGCACACAATCTTAATCATCACATCAGTACAGTATGAACAAAGAATCATAAAGCCACCCTATTTACAAGTCTTGATCCTGACATCTACTGTTTGTTTATTTTTTATTTACTTCTCATTGGGCATGAACTACTACTGAAAACTCCCAGTGGTTCTTATCTGATTCACGATGTAATTCAGCACTGCTTTGTGGAAATAACTCAATTTAATGCTTGATATGTTGATGATGCCAGAGCCATGGATGAACAAGGCAAACATCAAGTGGCTCAGTTTTTTTTTAAAAAAAAAAAAACAGCTTTCTATAGGCTTGATTTTCATGTTGTGTGGAAACAAAACATTCTTCTAGAAAATGCAAGCATATTTCACATTCTAAGTCTTCTAAGTTAAATGCTATAATCATAGGCAACTTTACTTTTGAGCAAAGCCAAGTAACTCTAATGGCACAAAAGAGAAGGTAAAGGAGTAAGAGGATGAAAGGTTGGTGCTGACTCCCATCACTAATATTTGAGGTTACACAGTGGAAAGTTGCTAAAGGAGAGATACTGACCAAAAGAATGAGGAGGTCTCAGGCGGGCAGGTGGGAGAGAGAATAATGACCTGGAACAAAATAGAAGAAATCTCTCTGGTCACCAAACCATTCTTAGCATATGTTTTCCAGAGATCAGGAAATTAAATGAAGGACAGAGATACCCTAAAGCAATGCAGGAGGATTTTTAGTTTGACTCCTGAGGAGTTAATGCTCTTTTGTCCTATTTTGTGTACTCCAGTATTTAGCTTCTGTTTCTATGGCATCTCCCAATCACCATATATCTTCATGTACCATAATTTTTAGATTATCTGAATGTTACAAATAAATTTAACTTTTTGCTTTCACTCAAACGATGACCCCAACACACGTTTACATACTACATGTTGTTGTTAGCTGCCCCGGAGTAGGCTGCTCAACATATAGCGAGTCTGTGTACAATGGAAAGAAAGGCCACATATCCCCATAGTAGCCTATTCAGCATCACAGCCATGTGCAAGCCTTCACTCACGGAGGGGTGTTGTTGGCTGCACACCCCTCTATCAGTGGTGCATCAGTTGCAAATTGAACCTACGTCTCATACATGGAAGGCAAGATTCCTATCACTGAACCACCACTGCCCCCTACAGATTATAAAACCAGAAGCAAATCATTACTGACCAGGTCTCTTGGAAGAAATTTCAAGACTCTAGTGGGCCAGATCACTGAAGGTTTTCAAATTGATTATAAAGGAAAAACTCTCTTTTAAGAGGAATCTCAATAAATATCACGAATGACAGTTTTTATATGTCCGTCTCTTAATATGGCATGAGTGAGCACTATGTTTAATATTTGTACATATTATGATTTTAACAGTGCATAATTGAGGCTTTCATTTCTCCCATTATTTCCATTTGCCCTGTAAGAGTTTTCCCTTAGAAAACCATGCCAATTAACAGTTCTAATATTTAAAAAGTGAGTTTAGTCCTGAGTTCATTTCAAAATTATGAAGAGAAAAGGCAGCATAATATGATTAAAATTATGGTTGTTATAACGAAATATCCTGAGTTAAAACTCTGGCTCTGACACTTATCAACTGGGTGACTTTGGGCAAGTTACTTATTCTCTCTAAATCTAGCTTCCACTATAATACGGGAAAAAAGTAGTTTGTTTCTAAACACTTGAGAATGAAATCAGACTATGTTTGGGCCTACCACTGCATCTGATATCTTTCATGTGTTCTGCAAATGGTAACTGATTCACTCTCACCTACACTCAGATCTGTTGTTGTTAGGTGCCATCAAGTTGCTCCTGACTCACAGCTACCCTATATACAACAGAACAAAACACTGCCCAATACTGCATCATGCCCACAATCGTCTTTATGCTTAAAGCCATTGTTGCAACCACTGTGTCAACCCATCTTGTTAAGGTTCTTCCTCTTTTTTCACTGACCCTCTACTTTACCAAACATGGCGCCCTTCTCCACAGACTGATCCCTCCTGACAACATATCCGAAGTACATGAGACACAGTCTTGCCATCCTTGCTTCCACTCTGGTTATACATCTTTCAGAACAGATTTGTTTCTTCTTTTGGCAATCCATGGTACATTCAATATTCTTCTCCCATGCCACAATTCAGAGGTGTCAATTCTTCCGTCTTCTTTATTCTTGTCGACCTTTTGCACGCATATGACACAACTGAAAATACCATGGCTTGGGTCAGGCGCACCTTAGTTTTCAAGGTGACATCTTTACTTTTCAGTACTTTAAAGGGGTCCTTTGCAGCAGATTTTCCCAAAGCAATGCATCTTTTGATTTCTTGACTGCTGCTTCCATGGGTATTGATTGTGGAACAAAGTAAAATGAAAACCTTGACAACTTCGATCCTTTTTCTCTTTATCATGATGTTGCTTACTGTTGCAGTTGTAAGGATTTTGTTTTCTTGATACTGAGGTGGAATCCATGCCAAAGGCTGTGGTCTTTGATCTTCATCAGTAAGTATGTCAAATCTCTTCACTTAAAGCAAGCAAGTTTGTGTCCTTAGGTTGTTAATGAGTCTTCCTTCAGTTCTGATGCCTCATTTTTCTTCATCTAGTCCAGCTTCTTAGATTATCTGCTTGGCATACAGATTGAAAAGGTATGCTGAAAGGATATAACCTAGATGCACACCTTTCCTGATTTTAAACCCTGCAGTGTCCACTTGTGGTTTCTGCATGACTGCCTCTTGACCACGTACAGATTCCTTATGAGCACAGCTAAATGTTCAGGAGTTCCCATTCTCCACCATGTAATCCAAAATTCGTTTATGATCCATACAACTGAACACCTTTGCATAGTCAATGAAACAGAGGTAAACATCTTTCTAGTAGTCTTTCTTTGCTTTCAGCCAAGATTCATCTGACATCAGCAATGGTCTCTCTGGTTCCACATCCTGCTCTGAATCTGGCTCAAATTTCTGGTAGTTTCCTGTCAATATGCTGCCGTTTTTAGATGATCCCTAGCAAAATTTTACTTGGGTATTATATTAATGACATTGTTCAAAAACTACCACAGTTGGTTGGATCACCTTTCTTGGGAATAGGCATAAATACATATCTCTTCCAGTTGGTTGGTCAGGTAGCTGTTTTTCAAATTTCTTGACATAGATGAATGAGCACTTCCAGTGCTGCATCCATTTGTTGAAGTTTCTCGATTGATATTCCATCAGTTCTGGAGCCTTTTTTTCACCAGTGCCTTCATTGCAGCTTTGACTTCTTCCTTCAGTACCATCGGTTCCTGATCATATGCTACTTCTTGAAATGGCTGAATGTTGACCAATTCTTTCTGGTAATGACTTTGTATACTCACTCCTTCTTCTTTTGATGTGTCCTGAGTCATTTATTATTTTCCCTGTAGAATCCTTTACAATTGCAACTCAAGCCTTGACATTTTTCTTCAGTTCTTTCAGCTTGAGAAATGCAGAGCAAGTTCTTCCCTTCTGCTTTTCTACTTCCAGTTCTTTGCACACACACCATTATAGCACTCTACTTTGTCTTCTCAAGCCATCCTCAAAATCTTCAGTTCGACTTCATCACTTCTTCCTTTTGCTGTAGCTACTTGACATTCTAGAGCAAGTTTCAGAGTCTCTTGTGACACCCAATTGGGTCTGTTGTTTGTTACTTTCTTAATGATCTCTTCTTGCTTTCTTCATGTATGATGCCTCTGATGTCATCCCACTACTTGTCTGGTCCTCAGTCATTAGTGTTCAACACATCAAATCTGTTCTTGAGATAGTCTCTAAACTCAGGTGGGATATACTCAAGGTCATGCTTTGGTTCTTGTGGACTTGTCCTAACTTTCTTCAGTTTCAATTTGAACTTGCATATGACCAGCTGATGGTCTGTCCCACAGTTAGCACCTGGCCTTATCCTGACAGAAGATATCGAGCTTCTCCTTTACCTGTTTCCACAGAGGTAGTCAATTTGATTCCTGTATATCCCATCTGGTGAGGGCCATGTGTACAGTCACAGTTTATGTTGGCGAAAAAAGGTATTTGCAACAAAGAAGCAGTTGGTTTTGTAAAATTCTGTCATGCAATCTCCTGCATCATTTCTATCACCAAGACTATATTTTCCAATTACCGATCCTTCTTAGTTTCCAACTTCTGCATTCCAATCGCCAGTAATTATCAATGAATCCTGACTGCATGTTTGATCAGTTTCAGACTTTAGGACCTGGTAAAAATCCTCACTGTCTTCATCTTAGTGGTTGGTGCATAAATTTGAATAAAAGTCATCTTAACTGGCCCTCCTTGTAGGCATACGGATATTATCCTATCACTGACTGTACTTCAGGACAGATCTTGAAATGTTTATTTTGACAACGAATGCAACACCATTCCTCTTCAAGTTTTTGTTCCCAGCAATGTAGACCATGTGAAAGTCTAACTCCAATTCAAAATGGCCAATAGCTCACTAATGCCTAGGATATCAACGTTTACACATTCCATTTCACTTTTAGCATGAGTCAAAATAAGAAGAAACAGTTGCAAATACTCATTAATAATGACAGCATGGAATGTACAAAGTATGAATCTAGGAAAACTGGAAATCATCAAAAATGAAATGCAACCCTCAGAGGTAGAGTACACATTTTCCCACGCAGCACTTACAAGACACACTAAAACACAGTAAGCCACAGAGACCAAAACTAACACTGATGGTTGGAAAAACTCCAGGAGTTTGCCTTGTCACAGAGGTTCTGAAACTGTCCCAGGCTGCAAAAGTTGAAATGATTACTCTTATTTCCTTGCCAGTAATTTGGGTAATGAAAAAGACCCAAATTTTCATAATCAAAAGTCACTGATGATCAAAATGAGTTGCAGAGAGGCAGGAATCCGAAATTGATTTGGGTCGTACTCTTTCACCTAACCATAATAAAAATACATAGTCTTTGAAAAATACTTTCTTCCAGCAGGTTGTTTAATTGAATCTAGCCTACTAGAAATGTACAGTGATATAACTTACCATAACAGGGTCTTAAAAGGCCACAGGTCAGCCAGAAATGACTACTGTTCATTTAACCAGCCATACCTTTTCAACAAGGTAATTTATTTTTTCAGGTCTCCTGGTTAGAATGCTTTCTTGTTTTACTTATATGATTTGCCACTCTAAATAATGCCTATGTGTTTTCCTACATGTTTACAGTGTATAGTTCATTTACTGACTTCTAAAGGTTAGTAAACTGAGGTAGTCCTCTCATTTGCTGTGTGAAGTAATGCCTAGCTTTGTATCAGTTATGGCAGTAAGGGATTAGAGACAGAAAGCAATACTCCCTTTTGAATTATTGAGCTATGTGTGTCTCTGTCTCAGAAAAATATTTTCCCATTACTTAGTGTTGTTTGGAACCCACTCGCTATTGCTGCTGAGTTGATTCTGCCTCATATCAACCCTACAGGACAGAGTAAAACTGCCATGTAGTGTTTCCAAGGAGCAGCCGGTGGATTTGAACTACCAAGCTTTTAGTTAGCAGTTGAGCTCTTAACCATTGCACTACCCTGCCTCTGCTGTCTGGAACAGGGAGATGGAAAGTTAGCCTAGTTCCCTGCCCCTCACTCATACCTCAACCTCCACAGTGAATCCTCAAAGACTAGCTTTCAGGGTTAGTTCTTTCTCTAGACTTTAAGGCAATCTAAAACTTGGGTGCTGGGGTAGGGGGAAGGAAGCTCTGGTTTGTTACCAGTAGTCTCTGGTTAACATGCTCAGCTGCTAACCAAAAGACTGGAAGTTTGAGCCTACCTACGAGTGCCTCAAAGAAGGGCCTGGTGACCTACTTCTGAAACATAAGCCACTGAAAACTGTATGGTGCACAGTTCTACACTAACCAATATAGGGTCACCATCAGTTAGAACTGACTTGATGGAAAGAAATGTGGAGTCTGATACTGATGAATTCTCCATCAGGCTCACTGTAGCTCTAACTTAGCAGCGTGTTGCTTGTCATTAGGCATATAGACTTTCTTTATACAAATTAGAGGACAGTATCTCTGTCTTGTCCACTTGCATCGTCTATTCTCTTTTGATTACCTCAGTCCCAGAAGCTAACTCCCTGGAATGCTGACAGTTGCTCACTCCTAGAGCCCTCTCATTTCCATTGTCCTATCAGAATGCTGGAGCCCTGGTGGCACAGTGGTTAAGAATTCAGCTGCTAACCAGATGGTTGGCAGTTTGAATCCCCCAGTCACTCCTTGGAAACCCTATGAGGGCAGTTCTTCTCTGTCCTAGAGGCTTGACAGGAATCAGAATCAACTTAATGACAACTATTTTGGCTTGCTATCAGGAAACCCTGGTGGTGTAGTGGTTAAGTGCTATGGCTGCTAACCAAAACATCAGCAATTCAAATGAGCCAGGCACTCCGTGGAAACTTTATGGGACAGTTCTACTTTGTCCTATAGGCTCGCTATGATCAGCATCGACCCGATGACACTGTGTTTGGTTTTATCAGAATACTGTTGAGTCTTGTCTGAATCCTTCTCTTGCCCATTTCCATATTTGTTAAGGACCTTATTATGTAGCATATGGCACCTAGAATTACTGAATTCTTCCCAGTACATGTAGCAGGTTCCAGATATCAGTCCAAGTCCTAAAGAGCCTCCAACCATGCCGTCACAATCGACTCTTTTAGGGCTGCCTAAGTGGTAAGATACGGCACTCATATCCCAAAGAAACTCTACATAAATCTGTGGTCTTAAAATTTTTGTTTTCTTGCCATGTCACTCTGACAGAAGGCCAAAGAAACTCTTAAGGAATCTACAATCACTAAGCAACCATGCCAACCTTGGAAGAGGTTGTAGATCATTGCTCCTGATCTGAGCTAAAATTTCAAGTAGGACATTTATATTTCTGGAACATCATCCTAAGTCCCACACTGGAGGGGCAGAGAAGCAAACCCTCAGACTTCACATGTGCTTGCCTGGCTTTGAGCCAACCACATAGTATCCTGGCTGACTGCTACCTTGGCATTCGCTAGCATAGTTTTGCCAATTTTTTCTGGCATTTATTTGAACTGTCAAATGTATTTTACCTCCTAGAGGAGATAAGATTTTCTTGTCCAGAAAATGTCTGCTGATTATTATCTGCCTACTAAAACAAATAAACCAAAACAAATGTGTTGCTATTGAGTGGATTACAACTCATAGTGACCCTATAGGTCAGAGGAGAACTGCCCTACAGGGTTTCCGAGGTGTGACTGGTAGGTCTGAATTGCTGACCTTTTGTTTAGTGGTGCTATCCTTTACCCGTGCTGTTAAAAAGCAAACACAACAAATGACCTGAGGACTAAGGTGTGCCTGAACCAGGTTGCCTCAAATGCATGCACAACCTGGACAATGAATAAGGAAGACAGAAGCAGAACCCACGCCTCTGAATCACGGTGTTGTAGAAGAATATTGAATACAAGGCTATCATAGAATGTCAGAAGAAAGAAGAACAAATTTACCTCGAGAAAAGTACAGCCTGAATCCTCCTTAGTAGCGAGGATGGCAAAATTTCACCTTGTGTACTTTGGATATGCTGTCAGGAGTGACCAGTCCCTGGAGAAGGACATCACACTTGGTAAAAGAGGAAGATCCTCAATGAGATGGACTGACACAGTGGCTGTGACAATGAGCTGGAATACAGCAACAACAGCGAGGACAGCAAACACTGCAGGACTGGTCAGTGTTTCATTCTATTGTACACAGCATCGCTACAAGTCAGAATTGACTTGAGGGTACCTGATAACAACACTAGGGTTAGTGTGCAGTAGAAATGACAACGTCTGGAGACACTCTGGGCTCTGCTTTCATTGATGGCAATTGTATGGCTGGTATTTGACTGCGTATTTCTTTTTGAACCAAGTGCTAACAGGAACAGTGTTGATCTTGTTTTTAAAAGTCTATGATGTTTTATATTTTCTGTTTGCGTACCAAGAAACCTGGGCAACTCTGATGGCTATTCTGAGGCATCTAAAGAAAGTGAGGAAACCCCAGTGGCATAGTGGGTTAAGTGCTACGCTTGCTAACCAAAAAGTCAGCAGTTCAGATCCACCAGGCACTCCTTGCAAACTCTATGGGGCAGTTTTTACCCTGACCTGTAGGGTCACTATGAGTCAGACCCAACTCGACAGAAGTGGGTTTTTTTCAAAGAAGGTGATGTCAGTCAAGTAAAGCTGAGAAGCATTCATTTTGTTCTAAAGCCAGCTAAATAGAATGACTCTAATTTCTATATGCTGGGCCCCTGATAAAACTTCTCCAAAGTAAACTCGCTCTTTGTGAAGGCACTGCTTGGATGAACTAAGTGAGAAATGTATGCTGACCTAAGAGAAGCTTCAGGGCAGAGGAACTGTGTTACATGTCACAAAAATTAAAGTAACAGCTCCTAATATAGCATTGCCTACAACATAGTCAGAGAGCACTTGTCAACAGGATTAGTGGAACACTGGAAATGCCTATTCCAAACTCTGCAGTTTGTTTCAGACATGTAATACTTGAGGTGGTGTCAAAGAAAGAAGAGTCGTTTCTCCTGACCAAGGCTGAATTTGAGTTCTTCTGATCTCATTTCCTTCTGTCCCATTCAGAGCCAAGTTCCATTAATTAGTCCCTTTCTTTCTCTATCACTTATGCATCCGCTCAAAATTCTCTCTTTTTTTTTTTGAACATCTTACAGTGTTTTAGGTGAATGTTTACATGGCAAATTAGCTTCCCATCCAATAATTCACACACAAATTGTTCTGTGACATTGATTGCTATCCCCACAATGATCAGCATTCTCCCCATTTCCACCTGCTTTCCTTGTTTCCATTCCTCCAGTTTCCCTGCCTCTCCTTGTCTTCTCTTCTTTGCTTCTGGGTAAATGTTGTTTGTTTGGTCTTATATAGCTGATTGTTCTAAGAAGCACACTCCTCAAGGGTATTACTATTTATTTTATAGGCCAATCTACTATTTGGCTGAAAGGTGACCTCTGGGAGTGGCTTCAGTTGCAGATTAAAATGATGTTTTGGGGTTCTAGTCTTGGGGTGGTTGTTCCAGTTTTTATCAATCTAGTAAATCCTGTCCTTTTTATGAATCTGAGTTTTATTCTACATTTTATCCCATTCTAAGGGGGATCTTCTGTTGTGTCTCTGGTCAGAGCAGTTGGTAGTGGTAGTTGGGCACCGTCTAGTTGATCTGGTCTCAAGCTAGGGAATGAGTTGTTTGACCCATTAGTCCTTGTTTCATTGAGTCTGTGGTTTCCTTGATTTTCCTCTGCCCCAGATGGGAGGAGACCAATAGTTGTATCTTAGATGACTGCTTGCAAGTTTTCAAGACACCAGATATTAGAACTATGTTATGTCAGTTGACCTAGATGTCCCCTGAAACTATGGTCCTGAAGCTTCAAACACAGAAACTCAGTCCCACAACATGTTTGGATATGTCAGGAAGTTTCTGTAACTGTGCTGTTTATGTGCTCTGTTATATATGTATAAATATATATGTAGCACATATAAATGTGTGTACACATATATATACACAAATACACACACTACACTTATATATGCACATGTACGTATACACATATGCTGTCCCACAGTGTTACAGAATACATATCTACCTACATAACCACTTACAAATTTTTGGTTGTTACTACTGTTGTTGCAAAAGTACGTATCTTATAGTATTTACTGTAGTTGTTCTTTATTCCTGCATACCTCTCAATGTCTTTGTTTACCTTGGTCACATTGTGCTGGCTTCCCCATACTGTGTATTATTGCCTTTCCCCTCTCTAGAATTAACATGTCTGGTACCTAATAAGTGATTCTCCTTCTTTCCCCCACCATCCATGGTAACCATCAAAGAACATTGCTTTCTGTGTATAAACGTATTCTTGACTTTTACAAAAGTGATGTATTTGTCCTTTTGTGATTAATTTAATTCATTCAGTATAATAGCCTCCAGATTCACCCACATTATGTTTTGCAGACTCATCACAATACTCCATCTTTACATGGTATTCCATTTTATGTATGTAACACATTTTATTTATCTGTTCATCCACTGATGGACACTTAGGTTACTTCCATCTTTTTGATATTGTGAATAATAAACATGGGTGTACATATGTCTATTTGTGTTACTGCTCTTAGTGTCTCCAGGATATATAACAAGCAATGGGATTGCTAGCTCATATGGCATTTCTACTTCTAGGTTTTTGAGGAAGCACCATACTGTTTTCCATAGTGGTTGTACCATTTTACATTGCCTCTAGCAGTGTATTAAGAGTTCTGATCTCCCCCCAAAGCCCCTCTCCCCCAAAGAGTTCTGATCTCCCATCTTGCTAGCATTTGCTGTTTTCTGTTTTTCTAATTAGTGTCTGTAAGGCTTGGGTGAGATGGAATCACTGTAATCTTGATTTGTGTCTTTCTAATGGCTAATGAAGAAATTCTGGTGTTATAGTGGTTAAGTGCTATGGCTGCTCACCAAAAGGCTGGCAGTTAGAATCCACCAGATGCCCCTTGGAAACTCTGTCTGGCAGTTCTACTCTGTCCTATAGTGTTGCTATGAGTCAGAATCAACTTGACAGTAGTGGATTCGGTTTGGGTTAATGATTAATGACTGAGAGTATAGCTCCAAGGATTTGTTAGCCACCTGAATAGCTTCTTTTGTGCAGTGTTTGTGAGATATGTTATTGCCAAAAATTTTTTGCAGTGTATAGGTTCTCTTTTTATTTTTTTTGGCAAAGTCTTTTGATGAGTGTCAGTATTAATGTTTAGGAAAATGCAGTTATGTAGCTTGACTTCTGTTGTTTATGCATCTTTAGTTATACTTGATAGTGCACTTACACCTCAAATTAGGACCCCTAGATTTGTCCCTATATTATTTTCCAGGAATTTTATAGTTTTAACATTCAGGTTTTTGACCATTCTGAGTTAGTTTTTGTGTATAAATTCTTTTATCTTTAAAAAAAAAAAGCAAGCAAACAAACAAACAAAAACACTCCTCATATTCTAGGACCCTTCTCACTACTGTCTCTGTTCCCACCTTTGGAGATAGTGTAGAGAAGCGGTTAAGAATATAGGATTCTTACACCAATGTTCACTGCAACACTGTTCACAATAGTCAAAAGGTAAAAACAAGTCAAGGGTCCATCTGCAAATAAATGGATTAAGCAAAATGTTGTATACACATGTAATGAAATATTACTCAGTCATAAAGAGAAATGAAATCTTAATACTCACTATAACACTGATGAACCTTGAAAACATTATGCTGAATGAAATAAGCTACCACAGGACAAATATTTGTTGATCTACTTATATGAAATAGACAAATGTATACATATCAAAACTTACAGTGGTTATCAGGGTTGGCATGAGTGGGCACTGAGTTTCTGTTAATGGTGGAATAATTTGGAAGTGGAGAGCGGTGATAGTTGCAAAACCTGATGAATGTAACCAAAGTCACTAAATTTTACATGTAAAAAATGTTGAGCTGGCAAATGCTTTACTACATATATTTTCAACGCAATAAAACAATATATATATGTTTAATATAAGTGCAAATATATATTTGTTTTAGATGAGTAGTCCTAGTGGTGCAATGGTTAAGGGCTCAGCTAAGTGACATGTCAGCTTAAACCCACCAGCCACTATGCAGAAGAAAGATGTGGCAGTCTGCTTCTGTAAAGATCACAGCCTTGGAAACCCCATGGGACAGTTCTATTCTGTCCTGTAGGATTGCTATGAGTCAGAATCAACTGGACAGTAATGGCTTTGGGGTTTTTTTGGTTATGTATACGGGCTTTTGCAGCTAGACTGTCTGTGCTCAAATCCTTGCACTGCTACCACATGGCTGTATAGGTGCACTAGTCACTTGACCTCTCTGCACCACAACTTCCTCATCAATAAAATGGGAAAAATAATCATATTTCATCATAAGAATTATTAAGAGGATTAAACAAAGTAATACCTGTCAAGAATTTAGAACAAAAATAAACTCTGATTTTTACATATTCTTGTACTCCGTAACCTACCAAATTCTTTCATTAGTCCTAATACTTTATAGATTCTCTTACACTCTTCTAGTAGAAAATTGTAAAAATATATCACCCTTAAGAAAGACGTTTTTCTTTCTTTGTAACTCTTATATACATATTGTTTTATCTATGGATTTTTAGTAGTGATGAATAGAAGCAATGCTGTTGAACATGCTTATCTTCTTCTTGAATCTTCTATTTATTCTTTTATTTCAATCAAGCCCCTTGCCCCACTATGTCAGTAAAATGTTCTGGCAAAGGCCACTGGTGACTGTACTGTCATTAATCCAATGTGCACTTTCCAATCACCATTTTCCTTGATTTTTAGGCAACATTCAACATTAATCACTACACTTTCTTTTTTTGGTAATTCTTGCCTCCTTTGATTCTCAACACTACAAATTCTATGATTCTTTCCCATCTCTAAGTATTCTCGGACTCCTATGATGATTATATTTCCTCCTAAATGTAACTGCCCTCTAAATGTAATTGCAACACACAGTTTAACTCACACTACAACTCGTGTGGAGAAAAAAAAATTTTTTTAATTCTCTTATTTTTCTAATGTTAACTTTCCTCCAAGATGATTATAGTAGCATGCCTGAATAAATAGCAAATTGCATCACTTTTCTTATTTTCCAATTTAATTTTAGATATGACATTTATAGCAAGGACTCATATTCCTGTCATGCTGCCCTTTGTAACATGAGAGACATGGCTAATAAGTTATGACAGCTTCACTTCCCCCTCTGGTATAGCTTGTCTTCCTGACTGTGCTGAACTGATTCATTCCAAAAGGCTGCTCAGCCCATATCAACCACAGTTAGGTCAGTTAAAATGGCAAAAAGAGAACGGAAAAGTAGGAAAAAAAGTTGAGTAGGCTCTACCTATTTACATAATTGTATATATATATATGTCCTCTGAGTTCAGCATGGAATATCAGCTGATTCGTCAAGAAATATCAGCGTCTAGCAATAAAGACTGTTCCAACACACACAGTAACATGGAGGAAGATAAAGAAAAACAGAGTTAGGAATGGTCAGAGAGGTCATTCAGAGTGTAAGGAAAGAACAGGAGGATAAGAATAAAAAGGAGAAACATATTTGTCACCCATTCTCCTCCATATGTACATACAATGCTGTTATACTCCCGAGAAAGAAAGCAGCTGGCTCCAACATCAGGTCAGAGCACTATGTTGCTAGGGAGAAATGCAGTTATCCCTGTAGCTCATTAGCAGAGCTTGAACAAAGGCTGTTCTATTTCTTCCTACCTATAACAGCACAGTCTCTTTACTACTATCATCATTCACAGCACTGTAATGCTACATTAAACTGTACTTCAGCGCTCAGGTTCTCAGTAACCTCCTCGACCATTTAGGAAACTTCCAGCACCTAACAATAATGCCTTGCAGAGAAGGCACTCAATAAATACTTTCTAAATAAGTGATCGAGGTTTTCCTTTCATTTTAGATGGGAGGGAGGCATCTTATTCTTCCCTTCTTACATGTACCCCCAGCTGAAAAGATTTCAACATTTTAAGTTAGGTCTGGATAGACAACTAGTGGTAAAGAAATCAAAAGAAAATGAAAAGGAGTAGAAGCAATAAAGAGCTACAAATAATGGGGGTACACAAATCACACACCCAGCAAAAAACAGTTTTGAAGACAAACAAGGGAAAAAGATTTTAGAGCTTTATTATTCCAAGGCTATTTCCACACACCACACATCTCCACTTTAAGTCCTTACTGTTAATTCAACACTGAGTCAGCAAAGCCAATTCATGGCAAACAGGAAAGTACAATGACCCAGAGCCAAAAATACTAGTTTAAGAGGCTAAAATTAATTTTCCAGTTTTGCCTCTCAGCAACTTATCTGGTATTTGCTGGCTTACTCTGACGTACATTCTGTTGACTCTGAAACTGAAACACAATGTGACACAACTAACTTTTCTTTTTTTTTTTGCTTTGTATTTGTATTTCTTTCTTTCTTTTTACAATTACTTTTCTAAGAATAGCAATGGTCACTATTATCTAAGTGGTTCCTAACCTTTTCAGACTTTTAGTGTTCACAAATTCTTGGAAGCAACACATTTGGGAGTGCCATTAAGGTAAGCCAAGTTCAATTCCACTTGATTCTAAAATATCACAAGCTGCAGCATCCACATCTCCCCAGGAAAGGACACTATACTTTTCCACATCTCAGAGGAGCTGGAAGCATTCTTACATTTATTCAAGTTTTGTGGTATCCAGCATGCTAGTACCATCTTTACCAAGGCAGCATCCTTTCAGAAAACAATCCAGCTGTCTGAAAGAATTATTCACCCCAAATTGTTCAAGTTGCCTCTGAAAAATTACTGGAACAGACAGGAGGAACTTTTGCCCTCCTGTCTGATTTGTCCTTTAGTTTAGTATCCATAGGCCATAGAAAGGATTTTGGTTTATTGTGGTAAGAGTATATATTAAAAATACTTGCCATTTCAACGTCTGTGTGTGTACAGTTCAGCAACAGTAATTATGTTCATCATGTTGTGCAATTATCACCACTGTTTTCAAGTTTTTCCATCATCCTTAACAGAAACTCAGAGCCCCGTCAGTGTTGACTTCCCCTGCCCCTGATAACCACTAATAAGCTTGTCTCTGCATTTGCCTAGTCTAGACATTTCACGTAAGTCTCCAGTCCTTTTGTGACTGACTTATTTCACTCAGCATAATATTTTCAAGGCTCATCTGTATATTAGAGCTTCATTTCTCATTATCACTGAATAATATTCCATTGTATGTATGTACCACATTTTGTTTAGTGCATTTCTTAATGGATATCTAGGTTATTTCCAACTTTTGGCTATTGCCAAAATAGCCAACAGTGGTGTACAAGTATCTGAGTGCCTGCTTTTAATTCTTTTGGGTATACACTAGGGTTCAGATTGTTGGGTCATCTGGTAACTCTTTGTTTAAGTTTGTGAGGAGCTGCCAAACTGTCTACCGAAGCAGACGTACTGTTTTACATCCCTATCTGCATCGTATGATTCCTTCAGTTTCTCTACATCCTCTCCAAGCTTGTATTATCTTTTTTATTCTAGCGATCCTAGTGGACGCGAAGTAGTATCATACTGTGGCCTTGATTTGCACTCCCCTAATGACTAACAGGAAACCCTGGTGGCACAGTAGCTAAAAGCTACAACTGCTAACCAATAGGTTGGGAGTTCAAATCTACCAGGCGCTCCTTGAAACTCTATGGGTCAGTTCTACTCTGTCTTATACAGTTGCTAAGAATTGGTACCGATTCAACAGCAATGGTTTTGGTTTTTCTTTTTTATTTAATGACTAACAAGCATTTGTAAAATGACAGGAGTAGTATTCACAGCATCCTCTTCTGTCTAACTTTAGGGAGAACAATGCAAATCAAGATTAGCCCAAGGCACTTCTTTTTGAAGTAGAAGACAGACACACATCCAGTCCCCAAACTTTTTACCCATTCGACATCAGCCATCCCTCCCACAGCACTATTTCTCTTCGAGTTCAAAAATCCATTGCAATGGCCACAAGAAACTCAAAGACCATACTGACAGTTAAGTGCTTTATTAAGGAACAGCGTACAACTTGGGATCAAGATCAACAGCTACAACTCAGGAATCAGAATCATGAAGTATGTAGGCAGTCTCCCTTCTTCAGTGCATGACAGCTCTCTTAGGTCCTCCTGGCCCCCTGAGGACAGACTCCTCCTGGCCCCGCTGTGTGTCACCTGTGTCTCTGCCACTGAGTCCCTTCTAGGCCTGTGGTCACCGTTCTGCTGCTGGCTCTGCTGTTGAGTCCCTTCTATGCCTTTCTCTGTCTTCAGTATTATAGCCCTTGACCAGTGTTACAGTTCTTTTAGGGGGTTCCTTGCTCCCTTTCTGCATCTTTTGCCTCTATTCTTGCTTCTTTCTGTCTGAACAAAAACTTCTGTGGGGCTAGTTGCATATATATATATATATATATACACACACACAAACACACACACATACATATGTATATATATATATATACATATATGTACACACACACACACACACACAAACAACTCCTTATTAATTTCAAGGCATGGCTCCTCACAAAGTGACCAATCCCCTTTTGTAGACCACAGACATTCCATTCACATAGTCAACTGACCAGTCTGTACCAGGGGTATGCCAATCGCAGGGCAGGCCGCAGTTCCTCCCCCTACCAAAAGCCCCACTGCCACCGAGTCAGTTCCTACTCACAGTGACTCCATAGGACAAAGTAGAACTGCCCTATAAGGTTTCCCAGGAATGCCTGGTAGATTCAAACTGCCAGCCTTCTGCTTAGTAGCCAAACACTTAATCACCATTGGACCAGACAAAAAGTATCAAAACCAAGTTGTTTTCGGTTTATCCGGGAAATGTTAACCAGCCTGGTAAAAACAGTAAAACCTCTGGGATAGAAAACTAGGGCAAAGGTTAACTTCTCAGAATTTAAGGGAAAAAAGCTCAAGCTATCTTTCCAAAGAACCAAGGCAAAAAGTCACATAAAGGAACTCATTTCACCACAGCATTTTTTATGTGTTTGTTGGCCCTTGTTTATCTTCTTTGTGAAATGTCTATTCAAATCCTTGGCCCATTTTTAATTGGGTGATTCATCTTTTGTTAGTTCTTTACAAGAGCTCTTTTTAGATATTCTGGATACAATGACCTTATGAGGTACGTCATTTGCAGATATTTTCTCCCATTGTGTGCACTAACTTTTCACTTTCTTTGCTGCACAAAAGATTTTTATTTTGAAGTCCAATTTATCTACATTTTTTTATTTTGTCTGTTGTGCTTTTAGTGTCATATCTAAGAACTGTATTAGTCTTTAATTGCATCCCTAGAAATTCACCACTAGGCACATTGTAGTTCCTGAGGAAATGTCAGTATACATTATTGTAATTGTCTGCAGATTAAAAACTTGAGCCATTTAAAAAACAAATTACAACACTGTAATTGACAGAGAAACTCTTCTAAAAATGCCTGAGAGGTGCCATCAGCCACCTTTTAATTATGAAGGACAGAACCAACACAACTGAAATCCACAGATGATATACAATCTTTATTTTGAATAAAGCTAAGGTAACAAGCTCTGCATTAGCAATTTGTGGATGAAATTTTTAGTGTGTGTGTGAAAGATGTGGTTTATACTAATCTTCTCCTAGAGTTCCTAAACTCAGTTTCTAGCAACTTTTATTTATTCAACTAAAATTTGTTGAGTATTCACACACAGTACGATTAGAGGTCAAGAAGGTAACTTGTACATATAGCTTATTATCTTGAACATAAACCTCCCTCACCAAAACCCTGAGCAGAATTGGTAAGCAGTCCACTCACTAGACCATTTTATGTCTTCTCCCAGAATCTGTGTCACTCTCTGGTGGAGATTATCACAACCCTTAAAGTAGCCCAAAGAAGGGAAGTAAACAAAGTAAACGCAGCCCCAAGAAATTTCAAGCTAGACAGTGGACTCTGACAAATAACACAGTCCACTTGAATAAAGAGTTGGTTTTGCACCTCTATTTTTTCGGGCAGTCATTGGAAAGGCATTGGTAAAGCCTTCATAAATAACATATTTATAAAGAGTATTTTGTTGGAATGGAAAGTAATAGGATCAAATTAACTGATTAACTAAACCCTGGTGGCATTGTGGTTGAGTGCTCTGTTAACCATGAGGTTAACAGGTGCTCCTTGGAAACTCTATGGAGCACGTGTACCCTGTCCTGTAGGGTTGCTATGAGTCAGAACTGACTTGACATGGGTTTGGTTTTGGTTTGATTAACCAAAGAAACAACTTAAAAACAAACAAACAAACAAAGGGATATAGACATTGGTTTCATATTACACTAAGAAACAATGGGTAGGACTAGAATGTCCTTCCTCCCCTCATCTGTGTTTTTACAAATCCTTCAATCAGTCATTCAACAAACGATAGTAAATAACTACTATGTGCTAGGAGTACATAAATTAATGAAACACAATATCTGATTTAGAGGAGCAACAATTATTCAAGGCTAGTCAATTTACTACTTCCTTCCTGAAGCCTTTTCAGATGTATCCAATTTGGAGTAATCTCTTCCACTAATCTGGGATAGCACTTCATCAACACCTCTATTTGAAAGTTATACTTCAGTGTTACAGTTGTTTAAAAGCACATCTTAGTTCCAGAACTAAACTATAATTGCCTTGTGGGTGGGCAGGCTCTATGTACAACTTAACTTCTTGAACTTGGTATCATCTTGTATATGAACACACAATAAATTTTGGTTGAGTGAATAAAATTTGCTAGAAACTGAGGTTAGGAATACCAGGAGAAAATTACTACAAACCACATTTTTCACACAAAAATTACACCCATAAATTGTTAATGCAGAGCTTACTACCCTAGTCTGGAGTATCAGATATTCTAGTTTCCATTTAAATGATTTCTTCTCATCTTCAGCAGTGTCTAAAAAATGAGGAAGTAGTTATATTTTTAGAGTATTCCAGCTCAAATGACAAAAACTCAAAACACTACAAACAAACCAAAACGAAAGAATGGAGAAGCTCTGGCCACTGGGATTTCTTTTAGTTATCTATTGTGTTCCTTCACATATTCAGTGATTTTGTTTCTTTTCAGGGCTTCATTGCTTTCTGGCACTATGACACAGTCCAGGCTCATAGTGTACACTTCCTGCCCTGGTCCTAGAGTCAGTCATTTCTCCAACTCATAGTGACCCTAAAGGACAGAGTAGAACTGTCCCAAGATGGTTAGCAGCTGACTGTTTAATCACTGTGCTACCACGCCTCCCATTTCTTTTTAATGGAGAACAGTATTAGAAACAAAGATCTGGATGTTAGATGCAGTTGTTCTAGTAGGGTTTCAATACTTCTATAGCCACTTCTTTTTACAAATGCTTTTCTATTTCCATAATTAAAATTCTGTCCAGACCATCTTGAGGAAGAGCCTAAAATGGACACTGGAGACCAGGGAGCCCTATCATTCTGACTGCAGGGAAGGCTTGCTCTCATTTGTCAGTTGCGGTCTCAACAAAACACACTATCATGATTGCTTACACAGAGTCAAATATTACATTTCATTTGATGCATTTCCAGTAGTACACTTCTCTGTCCCTCATAGAATTTAGAACCAGAAGGGGTCTTAGAGAATATCAATTTTTTTTTCTGTCATTAACAAATAGAGTACCTACCATATGGTTCTCACTGTCATAAGCTGATGAGGATATAACAGTACACAAAATCAGTCTCTGTCCTCATGGAACTATATATGCTCTGATCAGAGGGATGAATATTAATTTTAAAATGTCACACAAATAGTTACAAAATTCTAACTATCTAAGTTACAAAGCCCCCCCCCAACAAAAAACAAAACCCCACTGCCATCGAGTCAATTCTGATGCATAGTGATCCTATAGACCAGGGTAGAACTGCCCCATAGAGTTCCCAAGGAGTGCCTGGTGGATTTCAACTGCCAACCGTTTGGTTAGCAGCTGTAGCACGTAACCACTATGCCACCAGGGTTTCCAAGTGTTACAAAGGAGAAGTAAATAATACTGTAAAAGTCTTGCAGGGAGTAGATCTGTTGCAGATCAAGACTCAGGAAAGTTTTCCTTAAGGAAGTTAAGATCAGGAGGAACACAGAAGAATACCTGTTAGTTTGATGTGCTGTAGGTGACTGCATGATACTGTGATGCTGGAAGCTATGCCACCAGTATTTTAAGTGTCAGCAAGGTGGACAGGTTCAGTAAAGCTTCTAAACTAAGACAGACTAGGAAGAAATCCCAGTAATCTACTTCCAAAAATTAGCAAATAAAAACCTTATGGATCACAGGAAAATGTTGTCTGATATTGCACTGGAAGATGAGCTCCTTAGGTTGGAAGGCACTCATAATACACAGGAGCCACGTTAATGAACTTGAGTATAGCAATGATGGTGAAAGTAGCACAGGACTAGTCTACATTTTCTTCTGTTGTACATGGGGTGGCAGACTCAGTGGCAACCAGCAACAATAACTTAAAGGCAGCAAGAAGAGAATTTCAAAGAATGGGAAAGCACATGTAAAAGTCTGTGGCAGAAAGGAATAAAATACCTTAAAAAACTCAGGGCAAAGATAACCCAATTAAGTGATGGGCAAAGAAGACAGACTGACACTTCATCAAAGAGGACATCCAGGCAGCCAAAAGACATAAGGAAATGCTCATGATCATTAGCTATTAGAGAAATTCAAATCAAAACTACAATGAGATACCATTCCACCCCAACAAAGCTGGCCCTAATCCAAAAACACAAACAACGAATGCTGGAGAGGCTGTGGAGAGATCAGAACTTTCCTACACTGTTGGTGGGATTGCAAAATGGTACAACCAGTTTGGAAAGCAATTGGGCACTTCCTTGAAAATCTAGAAATAGATATTCCATTAGATCCAGTAATCCCACTGCTTGGAATGTATCCCACAGAAATGCAGGCATTCACACAAATAAATACATGCACACAAATGTTCATTGCAGCACAGTCCACAACAGCAAAAAGATGGAATCAAACCTAGGTATCCATCAACAGATGAATGGACAAATAAATTATGATACATATACTCAGTGGAGCACTATGCAACGATAAAGAACAATGATGATTTTAGAAAGCATCTCATAACCTGGTTTGGAAGACACGCTGAGTGAAATCAGTCAGCAGCAAAATGACAAATATATGACACCTCTGCTATACAGACCTAAAAATAGACTTATGTACAGAAGAAAAGACTCTTTGATGGCTACAAGGGTAGGTAGGTAGGGAGAAGGTTTGTCATAGATTAGATAGTTGATAGAAATTGGGTTAAGTGAAAGCAGTGACAGCACACAATAGAAAGCATATCAACTTAACTGGACTCCACCATAAATTGAAAGCTCTTCTAATCTCAACCCAATATTTCAAGGATAGAGTGGCAGGGGTGGGGTTTGGGGACCATGCTTTCAGGGGATATCAAGGTAAACTGACATAACAGTCTATTGCTAAGAGAATCTTATGCACCCCATGTTGGTGAGTGGCTCCTGGGTTCTTAAAAGCTAGCAAGCTGCCATCTGAGGTACACCAAATTGTCCCAGCTCAGCCAGAACAGATGATGACTGAGAACAACAAAGATATGAGGAAAAAAGTAGACAGAAGGACTCGTGTGAATGAGACACTGCATCAACATGTTTCCAGAAGAACTAGATGGTGCCTGGCCACCACCAAAGACAGCTATGATGTGGCACACAACATAGAGTCTCTGAGGCAATATTAGAAAAAGAAGGGTCCAGCTTAAGAACTCTACTAAAAGACCAGATTTAATGGCCTGATGGCCTAGAGGATCCCCTGTGAGCATGGCTCCTAGATCTGCTACTGCCCCTGACCAGAAAACATTACTGAGGTCAACTCTTTGGACAAGAATGGACTGGACTTGGGTACACAGTGTGAGCATATGGTGTGTGTACTTTAAGGTTCTAAGCATTTATAGGAGGCTGTCCTACTGATCTCTTTCTAGATGGGAGAAAAGAGGGTAGGGAGGAGGGGACAGGAGTTTGTAAGGAAGATACTAAAAGTATAGAATGGAAAGGAGTGTGCTGTCACCAGGCAAGGAGAGAAGGAGTTGCACATAGGTGGGCACGCAAAACTGATTTGGATTGTATAGTTTCACTTAATCACAATTAAAAAAAAAAAAATCAGGACAAAGGGGAATCTGACAAAAGAAAAGCATGAAGAGGAAACAGGTAACTAGATCACACAAGATGTTGCCTGCATTGGTCTCTATTCCAAGACCAACAGGAACTTCTGAAATAAAACTCTTTCGGTTTTAAGTAGAGTAGGGGTGGATAGGAAACCCTGGTGGCATAGTGGTTACGTGCTACATCTGTTAACCAAAAGGTTGGCAAGTCAAATCCACCAGATGCTCCTCGGAAACTCTATGGGGAAGTTCTACTCTGTCCTAGGGTTGCTATCAGTTGGAATCGATTCAGCAGTAATGGGTTTGGTTGTTGGTTTTGGAGAGTGGATGGCGACATCTTGAGATCCATGTTTTGCAAAGATCATTCTGGTTGCTATATGCAGAATGGATGATAGCTAGGTAAGAATCCGTGAAGCAAAAGACCAGTTAGGAGGCTTATCTGAAGCCATGAGCCTAGGTAAGACAGTCTAGGAAAAGAATAAAGAATGGGAACAGAAATGAAATTGTCAGCCAAGTGCCGTCGAGTCAGAAATGAAATTAAGCAAGTGAAATTACCCACATAATGAGATTAAAAATAATTCCTATCCTACAGAATTATAAACAGGATTACATCATCTTGCACAGGTAAAAGCAAATATAAGCAACAAATCTGTTAATTATTACTGTTAAAAGTGTGTTTTATTAAAAAAAAAAAACCAAAAACACTCCTAGGAAATATATGCACAGTTGTTTATCTTTTCATGTTCAACCAATCAATATGACATAATGTGTATATGTCTACTTACTACTCTAAAAACACAAAATCTAGTTGCAGGAAGGAGTGAACATTTGCTAATGAAAAAATAATATTGCTTTAATGTTATCTTATTTTTCTAATTAATGGAAGACAGGTAGAAAATTGGCTTCCGAGAGATGAAAGAACCAGGGTACAGGTTCAGCCCTTACATATCAACCTCTGGTCTATTATCTTCTCTGCAACTGTCTGCCCTCCAGAGCCATAGGAACGACTTTGTACTACCAGAGAAATCCAAAAGAGTAGTGCAACCTGTCAGATTTTAGCAAGACTCTGTTCAAATATACATTAATAAATATAAATAACGAAGTAACATCTTCAATATAGACATTGACTTTTAAATGAATGAGAAAACATCTAACTCAAAGAGCTGTTTAACAGATTGATCAGTAGTTAATGGCTATTTTCATAGGGCCTGTCCTCCAGAAAATAGAATTAGCTTCTTTATATAGAACCTACTGCTGTTAAGTCAATTCTGACTCAAAGCAACCCTACAGCACAGAGTAGAACTGCCCCAAAGAATTTCCAAAGCTGTAATCTTTACAGATACAGACTGACACATCTTTCTCCTGCAGAACAGCTAGTGGATTTGAACTGCTCATCTTTCAGTTAGCTGCTGTGCTTAATTACTATACCACTGGAGCTCTGAATATTTAAAATAATTAGATTCATAGTTTAATCACGTGAAAACACTTTAGGATAAAACTGTGATATCTCAATTTTCATAAAGCAATTACAGAACTACAAAGATGAAAGTCTTCTGGAACAGATGATCACCAAGGACAAAAATGACATGGGGAAAGAGAATCCAGAAGACAGAAAGACCTATGTGAATGGGTGACTACATCAACATGTGACAAGAAGAATCAGATGGTGCCCAGCCACCTCCAGTAACAGCTGTGATGAGGCTCACGAAGTTGAGTCCCACCGGCAATACGAGAATAAGAAGGGGTGCACCCGGAGAACTCCACTAAAAGACTGCAACTGACGGTCCGAAGGCCTAGGGGTTCCCCTGGGAGCATGACTCCTAGACCTGATGCTGCCCCTAATCATAAATCATTACTGAGGTCAACTCCTCAAACAAGAATGGACTGGACTCAGCGACACAGAGGGACCATATCGTGTATGCACTTTATGGTTCTATGTATCTATAGAATGTCGCCCAACTGGCCTCTTACTAGAGGGGAGTGGAGAGGGTGGAGAAGAGGGTACAGAGGATATGACTTGTATGGAACAGAAAGGAGGAGTGTGATGTTACTAGGCAAGGAGAGCAGTAGGAGCTGCACATAGGCAGGCATGTGAATTTAAACTGGATTGTACACTTTCACTCAATCACAATAAATAAAAAAATTAAGAAAAGAAAAAAATGCTTCCAGAAGAACTATGCTGCTTCCTAAGATTATACAGTTTGTGTATTGCTAAATTCTATTACTTTCAAGTTAATTCCAACTCATCAGAACCCTACAGGACAAAGCTGAACTGTCCCACTGGGTTTTGAAGGCTGTGATCTTTACAGAAGCAGACTGCCACATCTTTTTCCTACTGAGCAGATAATGGGTTCAAACCACGGACCTTTCAGTTAGCAGCCAAACACTTAACCATTGTGGCACCATGGTACCTGGCCAAATGGACTGAATTTAGCTCAGGCTTCTCTCCCAAAGCCCTGTGACCAAGAACAGAGTTAAAATAACCTAGATAAAGGAGAGGTAGGGAGTTTGCTTTGTTTTTGTTTTTTGGCCAGACTTGATGTCTTTGGTATTATTTGGGTACCAAACAAACTTCAGAGCCATTTAAGATTTGATTTGGGATTAGGTAGTGATCTTGAAAGGAAGTGTACGGCCAAATCTACAATCACATTGCTTTAATTAAACTATTAACACTATCCTCTGCTGCTAAGATGATTTGATTTGCTTGTTGAAGCACTTTAACTGATATTGCATTGTCTGCATAAAGGCATTACAACCCACTCTACACTTTAATACCCAATGCATTCTAAAACATTAACAATAAACAAAACCTTCAAGTCTCTTTAATTTTACCAAATGTTGCAGGTGATTCAACTACCAAGTAGTGAAGACAACTCTTGAGAAGGTTTTCAGACAAAGAACAAAATAGGTTATCTAAACACACAAAAATAAACCAGCTTCATAGTTACAAGGGAAGGGAGGAGAAGAGAGGAAGAAATACTAAACAGACAACAGATTAGTGCTAACTTCAGTGAATGGTAAGACAGTGCACAATCCTAGGAAGCCAGCACAACTTGTCCCAGACAAGGTCATAGAAGCTCCACAGACATATCTAAACTTCCTGAGGGACCAAATCACCGGGCTGAGGGCTGGGAACCATGGTCTTGGGGAACATCTATCTCAAATGGTGTGACACAGTTTATAAAGAAAATGTTCTTTCCAACTTAACACACTCATCACAAAGGAAGAAACTGAGAAAGTAATCAAAAAAAGTCCTGGCCCAGATGGCTTCACTGGAGAACTCTACCAAACTTTTAGAGAGCAATTAACACTAATACTACTGAGACTATTTCACAGCAAAGAAGTGGATGGAATATTCTCAGATTCATTCTATGAAGCCAGCATAACTCTGATAGCAAAGCCAGGGAAAGATCTCACACACACACAAAAAATTACAGACCAATATCACTCATGAACCTAGACGCAAAAATCTTCAACAAAATCCTAGCCAATGGAATTCAATAACATATGAAAAAAAATTCATTATGACCAAGCTGAATTCATACTATGGATGCAAGACTGTTCAACATCAGAAAAACAAGTTATGTGATCAATCACACAAATAGCACAAAAGATAAGAATCACTTGATTTTGTCAATTGATGCAGAAAATGCATTTGACAAAGTCCAACACTCATTCATGCTAAAAACTCTCAGCAAAATAGGAATAGAGAGGAAGTTCTTTGATGCAATAAGGGGCATCAACACAAAGCCAAGTGCCTACATCATCCTGAATGGAGAGAGACTGAAAGAATTCCCCTTGAGAATAGCAACTAGACAAGGATGCCCACCTTCACCACTTCTATTTAACATTGTACTGGAATTTCTAGCCAGAGCAATTCGACAAGACGGAGAAATAAAGGGCATCTGCATCAGCGAAGAAGAAGGAAAATCTCCCTATTTGTAGATGATATAATTGTATATGCAGAGAATCATAAGAATTCGTAAGTAAACAACTGGAACTAATAGAAGAGTTAATCAAAATATCAGGATATAAAATAAACATAAGTAAATCAGTAGGATTCCTTTACAGCAACAAAGAGATCATCAAAAAAGAAATCACCAAATCAATACCACTTACCACAGCCCCCAAGAAGATAAAATACTTAGGAATAATCTAACTAGAGAAATTAGAGACCTGTACAGAGAGAACTACAAGACCTTACTGCAAGAAGCCAAAAGACTTATGTAAGTGGAGAAACTTACTCTGATCATGGATAGGAAGACTTAAGTTGTGAAAATCTCCACTTAAAGCAATCTACATGTACAGTGCAATCCCAATACAAATTCCAGTGTCATTTTTTAATGAGATGGAGCAAAAAATCACCAACTTTGTTTGCAAAGAGAAGAAACCCCAGATATGTAAAGCACTACTGAAGAAGAGGAACACAGTGGGAAGCCTCATATTACCTGACTTTAGAACCTATTACACTGCCACAGTTGTCCAAATAGCCTGGTATGGGTACAGAAAGAGACAGATAGACCAATGGAATGGAGTTGAGGCCCCAGAGATGCCACCATCCTCTTATGAACAGCTGATACTTGACAAAGGCCCTAAGATTGTAAACTGAGGTATAAACAGTCTCTCTAACAAATGGTGCAAAAAATTGAAACAAGACCCGTATCACATCTTACACACAAACTAATTCAAAATGGATCAAAGACCTAAACATCAAACTTAAAATGATAAAGATCACAAAAGAAAAAATAAGGTCAACAATGGAAGTTTTAATACACAACTTAGACAGACTTCAAAATCTGAGAAAACATGATCAGCAGAAGAGACAGTAGATAAACAGGAACAAATAAGAATCAAACACTTTTGCTCATCCAAAGACTTTACCAAAAGAGTTAAAAGATCAGCAAAATAATTGGCAACTGCATGTTGGACCGATGCCTGATCTCCATAATCTACAAGGCGCTGCAAAATATCAACAAGAAAAAGGAAAATAATCCAATTAAGCAATGGGCAAAGAAGATGAACCAACACTTCACTGAAGAGGACACCGAGGCAGCCAAAACACACAAGAGGAAATGCTCATCGTCACTAGCTATCAGAGAAATCCAAATCAAAGCTACAAGGAGATACCATCTCACCTGCAACAAGTCTAGCCATAATCCAAAACACATAAAACAACAAACGCTGGAGAGGCTGTGGAGATATCAGAACTCTCCCACACTGCTGGTGGGATGCAAAATGGTACAACCTCTTTGGAAAGAAATCTGGTGCTTCCTTAAAAAGCTGGAAATAGATACACCATTAGATCCAGTAATCCCACTGCTTGGAATATATCCTACAGAAACAAAGGCTGTCGCATGAACAGATATATGCACACGAATGCTTACTGCAGCACAGTCCACAATAGCAAAAAGATGGAATCAACCTAGATGCCCATCAACAGGCAAATGGATAAACAAACTATGATATATACACTCAATGGAACACCATGCAATGATAAAGAGCAATGATGATTTTAGGAAGCATCTTGTTACCTGGTTTCAGTTGGAAGACATTATGCTAAATGAAATCAGTGAGTGGCACAAGGACAAATATTGTAAGAGACCCCTACTATAAAGACTTAAAAATAGACTTATGTACAGAAGAAAAGACTCTTTGATGGCTACAAGGGTGGGGAGAGAGAGAGAAGGTTGGCCATAGAATAGATAGTTGACAAAAATTTGGTTAGGTGAAAGCAGTGACAGCACATAGAAGAAAGTAGATCAACGTAACTGGACTCTGCCATAAACCGAAAACTCTTCTAATCTTAACCCAATATTGCAAGGACAGAGTAGCAGGGCTGACGTCTAGGGACCACGCTTTCAGGGGACAGCAGGGCCAATTGACATAACTAGCCTGTTGCTAAGAGAATCTTCTGCACCCAGTATTGGTGAGTGGCGCCTGAGATCTTAAAAGCTAGCAAGCTTGCCATCTGAGGTACACCAAATGACGCCAACTCAGCCCGAATAGATGATCACTGAGAACAACAAAGACATGAGATTAAAAAGAGCCCAGAAGACAGAAGGACCCATGTGAATGGGAGACAGTATCAACATATTTCCAGAAGAGCCAGATGGTGCCTGGCTATCACCAAAGGCAGCCGTGATGAGGCATGCAATGTTGAGTCCCTGCAGTAACATGAGAAAAAGAGGGATGCAGCTCAAGAATTCTACTAAAAGACCACACTTGATGGGCTGATGGCCTGGGAGATTCCCTGGGAACATGGCCCGTAGATCTGATGCTGCCTCAGTCCAGAAAACACTACTGAGGTTAACTCTTCAGACAAAAATGGTCTGGACAAGTATAGAATAGAATGATAAGGAGGAGTGTGCTGTCACTGGGCAAGGAGAGCAGAAAGAGCTGCAGACAGGCAGGCATGCAAATTTAATTGGATTGTATAGTTTCACTTAATTACAATAAAATAAAAAAGAGAAAAATAAATAAGAAAAAAAACAGTTCTACCTTCTACTTTGGTGAGTAGCACCTAGAAAAGTAGCACAAAGAAAATGAGATGTGCAACAGAGTGACATTCTTAAAATAATAGAATTTCAGAGCTGGAGGAGCCTTAGAAATAATTTAATTCAATTCACTTCATGTACAGAGGAAGAAAGTGTCTTTTAAATTCTTTTCTTAAATTATTGTGTTCTAAGTGACAGTTTACAGCTCAAGTTAGTTTCTCATACAAAAATTTATACACAAATTGTTACATGACCCTAGTTGCTACCCCTATAATGTGGCGGCACACTCCTCCTTTCCACTCCAGTTTTCTTTTTCTTTTTTGAAATTTATTTATTGTGATTGAGTGAAAGTGTACAATCCAGTTTAAACTTGCACGCCCGCCTGTGTGCAGCTCCTACTGCTCTTTGTCCAGTGACAGCATGCTCCTCCTTTTCATTCTATACATGTCATATCCTCTTAACAATCCCGTCTCCTCTTCTCCACCCTCTCCACTTCCCCCTAGTAAGAGGCCAGTAGGACGACATCCTATAGATGCATAGAACCATAAAGTGCACATACCATATGGTCACCCTGTGTTGCCGAGTTCAATCCATTCCTGTTCAAGGAATTGACCTCAGTAATGATTTATGAACAGGAGCAGCATCAGGTCTAGGGGCCATGCTCCCAGGGGAATCCCCAGGCCTTTGGACCATCGCATCAGCTGTGGTCTTTTAGTGGAGTTCTCATGGTGCACCCCTTTTGAATCTCAGGTTGCCACTGGGACTCAACTTTGTGAGCCCTATTATGGCTGTCACTGGTGGTGGCCAGGCACCATCTGGTTCTTCTGGTCACATGTTGATGTAGTCACCCATTCACATAGGTCTTTCTGTCTTTTGGGTTCTCTTTCCCCCATGTTGTTTTTGTCCTTGGTGATCATCTGTTCCTGATGAGTTGGAACCATTTGTTGTACCTCAGACGGCAGCTTGCTAGCTCTTAGTGTCTCAGACACCACTCACCAGTATGATGAACCCTAGTTTTGTGTTCATTCAACCAGCTTCTATCTCTTTATGCCTTCTCATCTTGTCTCCAAACAAGAGTTGCCCATTTAGTTTCACGTATTTGGTTGAACAAAAAAGCACACTCTTTATGAATGTAATTTTATGTTTTAATTCTAGGTTAACAGAGAGTCCAGAGACCAGATTTCTAGAATAGTTTTAGTTCTAGGTTAACAGAGAGTCCGGAGACCAGATCTTGTGGGTTCCTCCAGTCTCAGTTGCACCATTAATTCTCTTATTTTTGCTAGAATTTGAGTTTTGCACCCTACTTTTCTCTTGCTCCATCAGAGGTTCTCTGTTGTGTTCCCCTTCAGGGTAGTCATTGGTGGTTGTCTGGCACCACCTAGTTATTCTGGTCTCAGGCTGATGGGGTCTCTGGTTTATCTGGCTCTTTTCATCTCTTGGACTAATATTTTCTTGTGTCTTTGGTGGTCTTCATTCTCATTTGCTACAGGTGGGTTGGAACCAATTTATGCATTTTAGGTGGTCACTTGCTAGCTTTCAAGACTCCAGATGTCACTCACCAAAGTGAGATGCAGGACATTTTATTAATAAATTTGATATGCCATTTGACCTAGATGTCCTCCAAAACCATAGTCTTCAGACCCCACCACCTGTGCTACTCTGTCCCTCAAAGTGTTTGGTTGTGTTCAGGAAACTTCTTGCTTTTGCTTAGGTCTAGCTGTGCCGATTTCTCCTGTATTGCCTGCTGTCCTTCCCTTCACCTAAGAAAATTCCTGTCCATTATCTAGTTAGCTGGAAACCCTAGTGGCACAGTGGTAAAGTGTTCTACCTGCTAACGAAAAGATGAACAGTTTGAATCTACCAGTTGCTCATTGGAAACTCTATGAAACAATTTTACTCTGTCCTTTACGGTTGCTATGAGCCAGAGTAGACTCGACAACAGTGGGTATCTAGTCAGTAAATTCTTTTCTCCCACCTTCCCCACCCTTGGAATTATTGAATAGTAATTTCTGCTGTGTTTAGAAGTTTTCTTGAGTTCTTTTGTGTATGTGTGTTTTATTGTGATTTAGTGAAAGTACACAACCCAAGTTAAATTTACATGCCTATCTGCAGCTCCTTCTGCTCTACTCGCCCAGTGACAGCACAGTCCTCCTTTCCATTCTATACATGTCATATCCTCTTAACAATCTCCAGTCCCCTCTTCTCCCTTCTAGTAAGAGACCAGTAGGACACCATCCTATAAATGCAGAGAACCATAAAGTGCACACACCATACGGCCATACATTGTGCCGAGTCCAATCCATTCCTGTCCGAAGAGCTGACTTCAGTAATGATTTCTGGTTGGGGCAGCAGCAGATCTAGGGCCCAGGCTCCTAGGGGAACTCCCAAGCCTTCAGACCATCAATTGCGGTCTTTTAGTGGAGTTCTTGAGGTGCGCCCCTCTTTTTCTCATGTTGTCAGAGGGACTTGACACTATATGCCTCATCATGGCTGTCTTTGGTGGTGGCCAGGCACCATCTTGGTCTTCTGGTCACATGTTGATACAGTCACCCATTCACATAGGTCTTTCTGCCTTCTGAGCTCTTTTACCCTCATATCCTTGTTGTCCTGAGTTGGAACAATTTGGTGTACCTCAGATGGCAGCTTGCTAGCTTTTAAGATCCCAGATGCCGCTCACCAATATTGGGTGCAAAAGAATCTCTTAGCAATAGGCTAGTTATGCCAATTGACCTTGATGTCCTCCGAGAGCATGGTCCCTGGACCCCTAACCCTGCTATTCTATCCTTGCAAGATTGGGTTCAGATTAGAAGAGTTTTCAGTTTATGTTGAAGTACAGTTAAGTTGCTCTTCTATCTAATGTGTGCTGTCGCTGCTTTCATCCAACCAAATTTCTATCAACTGTCTAATCTATAACTAGCCCTCTCCCTCCATCCCTCCTCTCCCTTGCAGCTGTCAAAGTACATGAGCCTATTTTTAAGTCCTTATAGTAGGGGTCTCATACAATATTTGTCCTTGTGCCACTAACTAATTTCGCTCAACATAATGTCCTCCAACTGAAACCAGGTTATGAGATGCTTCCTAAAATCAACATTGTTCTTTATCATTGCATAGTGCTCCACTGAGTATATATACCATAGTTTGCTTATCCATTCATCTGTTGTTCGACATCTCTTTTAAATTCTTGAAAGCTTGTGAGCAGCCATCTAAGATACTCCACTGGTCTCATCCCATGTGAAAGAAGTGAGAATGAAGAAAATCAAAGATACAAGCGAAAGATTAGTCCAAACGACTAATGGACCACAACTACCAAGAGCTCTACCAGACTGAGTCCAGCACAGATAGATGGTGCCTGAGTACCACCAACTTCTCTGACACAGATCCCAACAAAGCGTCTGAGACAGAGCTCACAAAAAAAGCAGAACAGTATTCAAACTCATATATACACAAAAAGAATAGATTTACTGGTTTGACAGAGGACTGGAGAAAAACCAACAGTGGGAACCCTGGATACCTTTAGATCTCAGTAACGAAGTCACTCCTGAGGTTCACCATTCTGCCAAACATTTGACTAGCCTATCAAACAACACAAGACTAAAAGGGCACATCAGCTCAGGGGCAATGAGAAGGCAGGAGGGGACAGGAAAGCTGGCAATGGGGAACTTAAGGTTGTAAAGGGGAGAGCACTGACATGTTGTGAGGTTGGTAGCCAATGTTACAAAACAACATGGGTATTAATTGTTTAATGAGAAATGTGTTTGCTCTGTAAACCTTCATCTAAAGTACAATACAAAAAATTGAAAAAGACAAAAAAATGTATGAAACACTCAAAGTAAATGTACTTTGTGGCACAAAGCAGATGTGGTATAACCACCTGGAATCAGAAGACCTCAGCTGAAAACTTGGCTCTGTTCCTATTGCATAGCCTTAGTCACTTAACATCTTCCAGTCTCAGTTTCTTCATAAGTACATGAAGTGGATTGGACTTAATTATTTCTAAGTCTCCTCTGGCTTTGAAATTCGATTATGAATGCCATTCTGTTACATGTCTCCTTTTCTTTCTGTGATCGCCTTCCTTTTCTACACTACAGTTATCATTTAACCACTGTTAATGCATCCTTATTCTAACATCTCTTACCACTTGTCCCTAACTGAGATAACCTTCTCTCTTATTGATTAAATCAACAGATGATGCTTTCATGTTGAAACCTTCTCCAATAATTCACTTTAAATTTTCATTAGCAGCTATTTACTTAAAAATCTTAAAGATTTAATTACCTCTTTGTTCACTGTTCAGATTCTACTGGATGACTTAGCCAAGGTCAAAGTGAACTAAATGATTTCTAAGGCCTTCTGTAGTTCTGACATTCTATTATTTTACAAATGTCATTCTGTTCCAAATTTCCTTTTCATTGTGTGACCATCTTCACTTCAGCCCATCATTTAGACAGTCAACAAGTATTTACAGTGCTAGGTTACTGAGGGACTCAGAAAAAGATAAAGACATCCAGGAGGAAAAACTGCATACAATAAAATCAAGAGAGAATAAATCAGAAGTAACATATAAAGGAAAGATCGTAGGGTAAATGCTGTGTAAATAAACTTTGAACAGTCAGAGCAACAGTATTCTCAAAGTAAGCTGGAGATGGTTACTTCTGAAAGAATAAGAACTGAATCGGCAGAGGAAATCTCTTTATGGGGGCAACTCAACACAGAAACCCAGGTACTAATTCTGAAGTTTTTTCAGTTCTCCCCTTTATGCTAGAGAAGACAGATGATCAAGAAAACAAGACCCTAACCAAAAGCTTTAGTTAGAGGTTTCTAAATGTTCAATACTCCGAAGAGTCCCAAATTCAGCAATAACAGAAAAAAAATCTTATTAGAAATAAGAAAGTGACTGTCAATTTAAGTAAATCCTTCAAACACACTAGCTCAGGGTGCCATCATCCACATAAATGATAATTTCAGAAAACTGGGCTAAGAAGGACATATTGGCAGGACTATCAGACAATCTTATGGACCTTCTTGTCCCCTGGAGCAGCCAACCAGGGACACTTGGGGAGCGTGATCTTCCCACTGACTGTTAATCAGTCATAAACCCTGAGTTTCTGGTTGCTCCCACCACTTCCAAACTTGAATGAATCCCTACACCAGGGCATGGAATCTGACTTTCCAAGTGGCTGTGGATGAGGCAGGATGACATAACTCGAAGTTAATTTTTCACAGGAAGAACTTTGATAATGTGAAACAGGAGGCACAGAGAGGTCAGCAAGAAAAACTTCCTCCTCCCTCCCCCCTTCTGGAAACTCCTCCATCTACCCTGTTCTGGAGATAGCCTACATGGTCAAGCAGATGCACCAGACAAACAACAGCTGTATGTCTTTGAGGTTCATCTGACACAGTGGCCAGCACGCTTTGGCAGCTAGTAGCTTTTCCCTTACTCTTATTGTTTTGGGATTGTATCTCCCAAGTAACGCTTCAGCATTTAATCCTTGCCTCAGGCTCCAATTTCTAGGGAACCCAGGTGTCATGGATTGAACTGTGTTCCCCAAAAAATGTGTGTAGAAATTTGACTGGGCCATGATTCCTGATATTGCATATGCTGTAAACCCTGCCTCTCTGCTGCTAATGAGGAAGGATGGGTGGTGGCAGTTAGTGGGGAAGGACTCAATAGTTCCTATGCCAAGAAGCTCCCTGACCAAAGACTGGTGCAACACAAGGACCTTCCTCCAGAGGCAACAAAGAGGGAATGCCTTCCCCTGGAGTGGTCTCCCTAAATTTAGACTTGCAGCCTACTGAACTGTGTAAGAATAAACTTTTCTTTGTTATCATCCACTCGTCGTATTTCTATTATGGCAGCACTAGATAACTAAGATAATAGGTTAAAACAGCAAAGAGGCCAACGGGAAGTAAAAGAAAGAACCTTGGATTATGATTTGAAATACTTAGATTCTAATATTGCTATAGCTGCCATTTCTATCAGTTAGCTATTTGATGCTGAATAACTTATGTTCTGAAGTCTGTGAAATGGGACAGGAAATAGAGGAAGAGTGACTAGGATAAATGACTGCTGAGTCCCTTCTAGTTCTAATATTTTATGATCTTTGGGAATTACGGAATCTAAAGCCTCAAATAATCCACTAGAACAAGGATCAATGTGAAAACTATGAAGTCCTATTACATCTCAATTCATTTTGTTACTGGAAAAGCCCTGGAGTTCAGCGACCTGCTGCTAAAGCCAATCTCAGAGACAGGAGATTAGGTGAATGATCAAAGATTTTTATTTTCTGTGTGCTAGCAACACAGGGGACGGGTAGCACTTTGTTCTCAAAGCCTGTCCAAATCTGTAAGGCAAGGTCAAAGTATGTAAATGGAAAGACCTCATGCAGATGCAGGGAACAATATAGGCAGTTGGAGGGGAGTGTGGGGGTTGACTAGGTAGAAGTCAGTTGGGTAGAGGTTGTCTGCTTTGCAAATCTTGCAGGCCATCACCGGCCATCAAGGAAAACAAAGTGGTGCTAGACACTATCTGGCCAGCAATCTGAAAGAAAAATGCTCAAACACAAGTTACTTTCCTGTCCTTCCTAGCCACCTGCTTAATTCTTTTATCACTGGTTAGAGTCCAATTATCAGGACAGGGGAGTCATTCATTGCTTATAGTTGACTGAATCTACAGTGGTGCCTCTGAGTGCCCCACCCTAGCATTACTACCTGGGGCTTGTGGAATGTGGAGGTCATGTTTCCCTGCAGGTTGGGGGTGATCTGAAATGATGCTTTTCAGGCCCTGAATCTTAAGTACCCCTTACTATGGGGGGTTTTCATCCTCTAGTTTCAATTTCACTATTATCAATAGCTAGAATTAGCCTTCTGAGGTACAATTCTAACTGAATCTTTGGCAAAATTCTCCTGGCTCATTACCATCAACAGCCAGTGTTATGTGATGTGTGACAATATACTTTACAACTGAGCCCAATATCACAGATCTAACAAAACAAGGCCACCGAAGGACTTATGAGAGCCATAAGGTCATATCTGTTCTGAAGAAAAGTTATAGACAAAAATATTTTTAGAAATCAGTAGTATCAAGTAAAATAAGCAGTCACAAAGACTATACATTGTATGATTCCACGGATTTGAAATGCCCAGAATAGGCAAATCTATACAGAGACAGACAGCAGGTAAGTGGTTGCCAAGGACTTGGTGGAGGAGGGAATGGAGAGTGACTCCTAATCACTACGAGGTTTCTTTTTAGGGTGATGAAAATGGTTTAAAGTTGATTGTGGTGATGGTTACACAACTCTGAGTATATTTTTTTAAAAAAACATTGAATTGTACATTTCAAACGGGCAAATGGTAGGGTATGTGAGTTATGTCTCAATAAACCCACTAAAAAATTAATGGGGCTATTTGACTGTGTATAGTTAATAGGCTCAGAGACAAAACAGTATGAGGCCTTTTCTTATTGAACATCCTAAAGAAGACTGGAATAGAAGGGAAATTTCTCAATATTATTCAGGGTACACATGGAAAGCCAATAACCAATATTATACTTAATGGAGAAAGACTGAGATCTTTCCCCTTGAAACTAGAAACAAGAAAAGGAGACTTTGCCCTCACTGCTTCCATTTAATATCGTATTAGAAGTCCTAGCCAGAACAATGAGACAGACAGAGGAAAGAAGGGAGGAAGGGATGGAGGGAAGGGGCGAGGAAGGAAAGAAGGAGAGAAAGAAGGAAATCTAGATTGGAAAAGAAAAAGTAAAATTATCTCTATTTGCAGATGATATGATCCTATACAGGAAAAATCTCCAAGAGTCTACAAGAAAACTTTCAGACCTACTAGATGAATTTAGCAAAGTTGTAAGATACAAAGTTAACAAACAAAAATCACCTTTCCAACAATAAGATATCTAAAGACAAATTACAGAAATAATTTCATTTACATTAGAATCTAAGATAATAAAATACCTAGAAATAAATCTAACCAGGGACATGAAGGACCTATAGAATGAAAATTACAAAACACTGCTAATAGAAATTCAAGACTTAAATAAATGGAAAGATGTTCCATGTATGTCTTAGTTATCTAATTCTGCTATAACAGAAATACCATAAGTGGATGGCTTTAACAAAGGTAAATTTATTTTCTCACAGTCTAGAAGGCTAGAAGTCTGAATTCAGGGTGCCAGCTCCAAGTGAAGGCTTTCCTCTGTTTTGGCTCTGGGAGAAGGTCTTTGCTATCAGTGTTCCCTGATTGAGGAGCTTTTCAGCACAGGAAACCACAGTACAAAGGATGTACTATTCTGCTGACTCTTGTCTCTTGGTGATATGAGGTTTCCATATGTCACTGATTACTTCTTTTACATCCCTAAAAAGACTGGCTTAAAATACAACCTAATCTTGTAAATTGAGTCTTGCCTTATTAATGTAACTGCCACTAATTCCACATCTTTAAACATCACAGAGGCAGGATTTACGACAAACAGGAAAACCACATCAGATGACACAGTGGTGGACAATCACACAATACTGAGAATCATGGACTAGCCAAGTTGACACATATTTTGGGGGGACACAATTCAATCCATGATAATGTTCACAGATTGAAAGATTTAATATTGTTAAGATGTCAATCTATAGATCTAAGTGATCTACAGATTCAGTGCAATCTTGATCAAAATTCCAACACCTTTCTTTTCTTTTTTATTTTTATATAGCATAACTGAGTGAAAATGTACATTCACATGTAAATTTACATGCCCCCCTATATGCAGCTTCCACTGCTCTCCCTGTCCGCTGACTGCACACTATTCCTCTCTGCTCCACACATGTCTCATCCTCCCAACAGTCTCCTTTCCCCTCCTCTCCTTCCACTCCCCTTCCTCCAGCCAGAGGTCAGCAAGATGATATCCTATAGATGTATAGAACCATAAAGTGCTTCCAATATATGGTTACTCTGCATCGCCAAGTCCATTCCATTCCTGTCCAAAGAGTGGACCTTTGTTATAATTTATGGGAAAGGGCAGCATCAGGGCCGGGGGTCATGCTCTCAGAGGAACCCCAAAACCGCTGGACCATCAATTGAGGTCTTTTAGTGGAGATCTCATGATGCACCTCTTTTTATTCTTGTGTTGCCAGTGAGGCTCCTCTCTGTGAGCTCCGTCATGGCTATCACTGGTGGTGGCCGGGCACCATCCAGTTCTTCCGGTCCCAGGTCGATGTAGGCACCCACTCTTGTGGGTCTCTCTGTCTTCTCGGTTGTCTTTACCGCATTCCATTTTGGCCCTCGGTGAGCATCCATTCCTGCTGAGTTGGGACCATTTGCTGTGTCCTCAGATGGCAGCTTGGCGGCTTTTAAGACCCCAGACGCCACTCACCAATGTGGGGTGCAGAGAGCTCTCTTAGCAAAACGCTAGTTGTGCCAATTGGCCTGGAATTCGCCTAAGAGTATGGTCCCCTGTCCCCAACCCCAGCTACTCTATCCTTGCAGTATTAAGATGGAAGGAGTACTCAAGTTATGCTGAAGTCCACTTAATGTTGTTCTTGTTCCTAATGTGTGCTATCACCACTTTCTCCCAACTAGATTTCTAGTAACTACCTAAACTAAACCCTCCCCTCCTCGCTCTCCCTCCCTCCCTCCCCTCCCTTGCAGCTGTCAAAGAGTCTTTTCTTCTATACACAAGTCTGTTTTTGAGATCGTATCGTAGAGGTCTCATACAGTATTTGTCCTTTTGTTGCTGACTACTCTCACTCAACATAATGTCTTCCAGTTGAAACCAGGTTAGGGGATGCTTCCTGGAATCATCGTTATTCTTTATCATTGCGTAGTGCTCCATTGAGTATATGTACCACAGTTTACCTATCCATTCTTCTATTGTTGGGCATCTGGGTTGATTCCACCTTTTTGCTATCGTGGACTGTGCCGTGATAAACATTCTGGTGCATGTGTCCGTTGGTGTGAAAGGCCTTGAATCTGTAGGATATATTCCAAGTAGTGGAATTACTGGGTCAAATGGTATATCAATATCCATTTTTTTAAGGAAGCGCCAGATTGCCTTCCAAAGAGGCTGGACCATTTTGCAACCCCACCAACAGTGTAGGAGGGTTCCACTTTCTCCACAGCCTCTCCAGCATTTGTTGTTTTGTGTTTTCCGGATCATGGCCAATCTTGTAGGGGTGAGATGGTATCTCATTGTTGACTTGATTTTAATTTCTTTAATAACTAAAGATCGTGAACATGTCTGCATGTGTTTTTTGGCTGCCTGGATCTCCTCTTTAGTGAAGTATCTGTCCATCTCCTTTGCCCATTGCTTAATTGGATGGTTTATCTTCTTCTTATTGATATTTTGTAGTATCTTATAGATTATGGACATCAGGCGTCAATCTGACATAGAGTTGCCAAATATTTTTTCCTACTCTGTGGGTGTTCTTTTAATTCTATTAATAAAGTCTTTGGATGAGCAAAAGTGTTTGATTCTTAATAGTTCCCATTTATCTACTTTCTCTTCTGTTGATTGAGGTTTCTTTGACAGATTTTGGAGTCTGTCCTCATTGTGTATTAAAACTTTCATTGTTGTTCCTACGTTTTCTTGGATGAGCTTTATCGTTTTAGGTTTGATATTTAGGTCTTTTATCCAGGTGGAGTTGGTTTTTGTATAAGGTGTAAGATATGAATCTTGATTCAGTTTATTGCAGATGGATAACCAATTTTGCCAGCACCATTTGTTGAAGATTTACTTATGTTTATCTTGTATCCTGAGAGTTTGCTGAACTCTTCTATCAGTTTGAGTAACTTACTTATAGATTCCTTGGGGTTCTCTGCATATACAATCATATCATCTGCGAACAGGGAGATTTTAACTTCCTCTTTGCCAATGCAGATGCCCTTTATTTGTTCATCTTGTCTAATTGCTCTGGCTAGAACTTCTAGCACACTGTTGAATAGGAGAGGTGACAGTGGGCATCCTTGTCTAGTTCCTGATCTCAGGGGAAAGTCTTTCAGTCTCTCTCCATTCAGGATGATGTGGGCAATTGGCTTTGTATAAATGGCCCTTATTGTGTTGAGGAATTTGCAGTCTATGCCCATTTTGCTAAGACTTTTTAGCATGAATGGGTGTTGGACTTTATCAAATGCCTTTTCGGCATCAATGGACAAAATCAGGTGATCTTTGTCTTTTGTGTTATTCATGTGGTTAATCACATTAATTGTTTTCCTGATGTTGAACCAGCCTTGCATCCCTGGTATGAATCCCACTTGGTCATGATGGATTATTTTCTTGATATGTTGTTATATTCTGTTGGCAAGAATTTTGCTGAAGATTTTTGCACCTAAGTTTATGAGTGATATCGGTCTGTAGTTCTCTGTCTTTGTTGGATCTTTCCTCGGCTTAGGTATCAGGGTTATGCTGGCTTCATAGAATGAGTTTGGGAGTACTTCATCCCTTTCTATACTGTGAAATAGTTTCAATAGTATTGGGGATAACTCTTCTCTAAATGCCTGGTAGAATTCTGCCGTGAAGCCATCTGGGCCCGGACTTTTTTGGGTTTGCAGTGTTTTGATGGCCTTTTCAATCTCTTCCTTTGTGATGGGTTTATTAAGTTGTTCTGCTTCACGTTGTGATAATTTGGGTAGGTGGTATGAGTCAAGGAATTGGTCCATTTCCCCTAGGTTTTCAAATTTGTTGGAGTACAGTCTTTCATAGTATTCTGTTATGATGTTTTTGATTTCTGTTGCATCTGTGGTGACAACTTCCTTCTCATTTTTAATTTGGGTTATTTGTTTCCTTTCCTGCTTTTCTTTAGTAAGTTTAGCCAGTGGTTTGTCAATTTTGTTGATCTTTTCAAAAAACCAGCTTTTGGTCTTTTCAATTTTTTCAATTGTTTTTCTATTCTCTAATTCATTTAGCTCTGCTCTAACCTTTATGATCTCCTTTCTTCTGGTGCCTGAGGGGTTCCTCTGTTGTTCTCTTTCTACTTGTTCAAGCTGTAGGGTTAGTTCCTTGACTTGGTTTCTTTCCTCCTTCCCGATGTGTGCATTTATGGAGATAAACAGACCTCTGAGCACTGCTTTGGCTGTATCCCATAGGTTCTGGTAGGAAGTGTTCTCGTTCTCATTGGAATCCATGAATTTCTTTAATTCATCCCTGATTTCCTCTATAACCCATGTTTTTTTGAGCAAGATGTTGTTCAGTTTCCAAGAGTTCCACTTTCTATCTCTGTTTTTTCTGCTATTGATTTCAACTTTGATGGCTTTATGATCTGAGAAGATGCTTTGCAATAATTCAATGGTATGGATTTTGTTGAGCATTGCATTATGGCCTATCACGTGGTCAATTCTGGAGAATGTTCCATGTGCACTGGAGAAGAAGGTGTAGTTGTCTGCTGAGGGGTGGAAAGTTCTGTATGTATCAATGAGGTTTAGTTGGTTAATTGTGTCAATGAGGTCTTCTGTATCTGTACTGAGCTTTTTTCTAGATGATCTGTCTAGTAATGAGAGTGGAGTGTTAAAGTCTCCCACTATTATTGTGGAGTCATCTAACTCTCTTTTGAGCATAGTCAGTGTTTCTTCAACATATTTAGGTGCTCTGACATTAGGTGCATAAATGTTTAATATAGTTAAGTCTTGCTTGTGTACTGAACCTTTCAGCAATAGTGTCCATCCTTGTGCACGATGGTGGATTTGACATTAAAGTTGATTTTGTCTGAGATTAGAATTGCAACACCTGCTCTTCTTTGTTCATTATTAGCTTGATATATATTCTTCCATCTTTTAATTTTCAGTTTGTTCCTGTCTTTAGGTCTCAAGTGAGTTTCTTGTAGACAACATATGGATGGGTCGTGTCTTTTGATCCAAGATGACACTCGGTGTCTCTTTACTGGAGCATTCAGTCCATTCACATTCAATGTAATTATTGATAGGTATGTGTTCACTGCTGCCATTGTGATACGTTTATTTTTGTGTTGATGTTTCCTCTGTTGTTCTTATTAGTCTGTTCTGAGACACTCTTTTTTGTGAGTTGATTTTTCACCTTTTTCAGAGCTGGTTTTATAGTTGTTGAGACTCGTGTGTTAGATTTCTTGAAATGGTATGATACATCTTTGTTGTGCTTTACAGCTGCCCCTATGAACTCCCTTAATAAACTATTTATAAACCCAATTTTAATTACTACCAGTCTGGTCATCTTCCTCTCCATCTGGAAGGACTGTAACGACTGTAGTACATCCCTCTTTTTATTATGATGACACCATAGTTTTCATGATGATCACTACATTGCTTCTTTCCAAATCAAAGCTGTGATTTACTTTGGAGCCTTCCCTAAATGAGTATTGAGTAGTGTGTCGTTCTAAAATATAAAGTTAGTGGTTTCGTTCTTCTATGCCAAAGCCAAGAACTTCTTTCAGTATTTCTTGTAGTTTGGGTTTGGTTTTTACAAAGTCTCTGAGTTTCTGTTTATCTGGAAATGTCTTAATTTCATTTTCGTGTTTGAAAGACAGTTTTGCAGGATATATAATTCTTGGTTGGAAGTTCTTCCCCTTCAAGACTTTGAATGTATCGTGCCACTGTCTCCGTGCCAGCATGGTTTCTGCTGAGAAATCTGACGAGAGCCTACAGGGTTTCCCTCTGAATGTTAGCTTTGCCTTGAGTCTTGCTGCCTTTAAGAGTTGCTGCTTATGTTTCATTTTGTTAAGCTTGATTATAATATGTCTTGGAGTCTTTCTTTTGAGATCTATATTGGGTGGCGTACGATATGCATCTGAGATGTCTATATTCTCTTCCTTCATGATTTCTGGGAAGTTTTCTTTCAGCAGCTCAGCAACAATACTCTCTGTGTTCTCAGATGTCTCACCCTGTTCAGGGACTCCAATTAATCAAAGGTTGTTCCTCTTAATAGAGTCCCACATGCTTCTTAATGTTTCTTCATTTTTCTTGTTTCTTTTTTCTGATTTCTGCTCATAGACACTGGCATCAGTAGCTCTGTCTTCCAAGTCAGAAATTCTTTTTTCCATTTGTTCCATTCTGTTTTCTTGGCTTTGCATGGAAGTTTCTATGTCTTTGATTTTCTTCTTGATCTGTTGGATTTCAGAGTACTGGTGTTCCATCAGATTGAACAACTTGCTTAATTTTTCCTTTTGTTCTGCTGCATTTTGTATAAGGTCTAGAAGGGCCCTGTATATAGTCAATTTGTATTCACTTCCTGATGCTTTCATAAAAGTTTCTTCATCTGGAAAACTCCTTGGTTGCTTTGTTTGGGAGCCTTCTGAAGCCATGAGTGATAGCTTGTATGCCACAATTGTCTGTTGCTTTTTGGGTCCCATGTGAGTATATAGAGGCTGGAAGAGGTACTGTGAGGATGGATTGCAAATGTTTCTCTAGGCTGTCTTCAAATGTAAAGCAAAAGGTATCTGACCAGTTCACAAGTCAGTTAGGTTTTCAGGTGTATAGGTCCCTCTTCCCATCTGACAAAGTAAGCGCCACTGCATCCAATCCCAGATGATAACAAACTAGTTCAGAATACAGCACTGCTAGTGCCCTGGTGGCCTCTGCTGACAGGGCCTAGCCTTATCCAACACTGCGCCGAGTACTGGTTTTGTGATAGAAAAGCGCTCTCCTGTGGGCAGGCTCTGGCTCCCAAGCTAAGAATTAGGTCCAGCTGCGGCCACCGTACCCAAGATGGCGTCCTCTACACAGGCAGCAGACAGTGGGGCTAAAGGTGCCCAGAGGCAGCGATTCCTCTGCTTCTGTTGCAGGGCCCCCAATGTAGGCAGCACTATACAAAATCACTACTTTTCTGACAGAGAAGCGCTGTCCCGTTTGCAGGCACTGGCTCCCAGGCTAAGAACGAGGTCCCACTAAAATCTCGGTACCAACATGGCGTCCCGCACCCTGACCACAGAGTTCCGCACAAACCCCACTGAGGCAGCTACAAACGAAAGGCTCAACGCGTCTAGATTTACAGAGTCCCGAGCCTGGCTCTCAGAATATGGGAATTTCGCTTGCCTATCCCCCCAGCAGCGTGTCTGAGTCCAGCCGCCGGGCAAGGCCCAGCTCCGCCCGCCAGCCGAGACCGAGGAAAAAAAAGTCAAATTGGTGCGTTTACCTTCCGTCAGTGAGAGCCGGGGCTAGCCAGGAGCGGGAGTCAGTGAAAGAGAGGAGATTTTTTGCTGAGTGGTATAAAGTCCCAATTAACAGCTCTGTGCCGTGTCCTGAGGCTGATTAGGTGCTCAGAAGGCTCTGTTTGATTGTCAATTCAGGTCTTGGTTTCGAGAGGGATAGAAAGAGACGTGGGCTTAGTCGGCCATCTTGACTCCGTGCCCCCGCAACACCTTTCTTTACACAAATAGAAGAAAACAATTTTTAACTTTATACAGAAAGTCAATAGGCTCTGCACAGCTAAAACAATGTTGAAAGAGAACAAAATTGGAAGAATTACACTTCCTGATTTTAGAACACACTATATAGCTATGGAAATCCTGGTGGTATAGTAGTTAAGTGCTACATCTGCTAACCAAAAGTTTGGCTGTTCAAATCCACCAGGTGCTCCTTGGTAACTCTATGGAGCAGTTCTACTCTGTCCTATAGGGTCACTATGAGTCAGAATCGACTCAATGGCACTGGGTTTATACAGCTACAGGAATTAAAACAGCCTGGTACTGGTATAACTACAAACATACAGAACAATGGAATAGAATTGATAGTCCAGAAATAAACCCACACATCTTCAGCAAACTGAGTTTTCACAAGGTGTTAAGTCTGTTTGGTGGGGAAAGAAGAGTCCCTTCAAAAAATGGTGCAGGTAAAATTGGATTTCCACATGTAGAAAAATGAAATAGGATCTATGCCTCACACCACATACAAAAACAAATTCAAAATAGATTAAGGACCTAAATGTGAAACTAATAACATAAAACTTTTAGAAAAACAAGCAAGGGCAATGCTGTCAGGCCTAACTTTCAACAACAGATTATCTAATATAATGACAAAAGCACAAATAGCAAGATAAATTGAGACCTCACAAAAATTAAAACTTTCTGATCATCAAAAGACTTTACCAAAAAGTGAAAAGGTAACTTACCAACGTGGAGGATGTCTTTAGAAACCACAGACCCAACAAGTATCTAATAACCAAAATATATATAAAACATCAACAACTTAACAAGAAAAAGACACAAAACAACAACCTAATTATGAAATGGGAAAAGGACTTGAATAGACATTTCACCAAAGAAGATATTCAAATGGTCACCAAACATGCAAAAAGATGCCCAACATCATTAGCCATCAGAGAGATGCAAATCAAATTCACAATGAAATATACGTTATAATCCCAGTACAAGGGGTAAACAAAATAAAACAGAAAATAAGAAATGGTGGGGATGTGGGGAAACTGGAAACCTTAACTACTATTCGTAGGAATGGGAAATGGCACAGTCGTTTTAGAAAACAGTGTGGTAGTTTCTAAAAAAACTAAAAACATAACTACCATATGACTTAGCAATTCCACTGCTGGATATACACTCAAAAGACTTCAAAGTAGAGACTCAAAAAGAAAGCTGTACACCAGTGTTCACTGAAGTACTATTCACAATAGCCAAATGGTGGAAAGAACTAAAATGCCCATCAACAGATGAATGGATAAGCAAAATATGCTACATACATATAATGGAATACTACTCAGCCAGTAGGAGAAATGAAGTCTTGATACATGCTGCAGTATATATGGAGCTTGAACACATTACGCTAAGAGAAATAAGCCAATCATAAAAGGACAAATACTCTATGACCTCACTTAAATACAAAGACAAAAAAAGGCATATATATAGAAACCAAAAATTATTAGTAGCTACCAGGGGCAGAGGGAGGAGGAAAAGGGAGGTTAACAGTGATGAAAAAATGGCACTGGTTAAGGGTAAGGATACACAGTCAATTAATGTAACTGCTGTCAATACAGTGTTTATCTTTAAAAAGTTGAATTGGCAAAAGTTATGTTTACATTTATGTAGTTATATTTATAACAAAGATTAAAAAAGCAGCTGCTGAGGGTAATTATGTACAACCAAACACCTCATGGGATTTGGTTCCTTGGTTTCAAGGTTTAGGACATCCCAATAAATTGGTCTAATAATGTGTTTAGTGCTTTTTTATCTACCTCCAAGTTTACTGCACAGCACCTGAGGTCATAAAACCTTGCAAACAACCATTTAAGACATAATAATTGGTCTCTACTCACCTGAAGCTACACAGGAAGAAAAGTGTCCGCAATAAGAGGAGGAAATGGAATGTGTGGCTAATCGCCTGTGTGAAAAAATATTCCCTTTTCCATGAGATCGCAAGAACTGGACAGTGCCCAGTTACCATTACTGAAGCTTTTGATCAAAGATTCTATAGAAGAATCCTGATCAAAACAGGGAAAATGCAGAACAGAATATAAAACTCTCAGGGACTCTAGACTTTCTGGAGCCAGGGAGGGTGGATGAATACTTGAAACTACTGCCCACAGGTAATTTTCAAATCTTAAGCCAAATACACCCCTAAAATTCTTCTTAAAACAAAACAGTAGTTAACTAGTAAAAAAGGTCAGCCTTGAGTTTCAGGCTCTTTTAATAACTATCTATAGGAGATCAAACTGACAACAGCAACTTGAAGGACTAGGCAGGAACCTAAGCTGCCAGTGAGTTTATGTTAATGAGAGAGCAACAACTTAAAAATGGAGGGTGAGAATGGTTGCATAACTCAAAGAACAGATTCAAATGTCACTAACTCTACATGTAGAAATTGCTAAACTAGTGTTTGTTTGATTGTGCACATTCTCAACAACAACAACAAATTAAATAAAATTGGGGGGGGGAAGAGGCTGAGAAACAAAGAAGTATTATTCTCAAAGAAACTTATTTTTGTATCTTTTTGAAGGCCCTGAAAGAGGGAGTACACAGTAACTTTCCCTGGCTTCTCTTTGACACTAAATTTTCCCAAGCAGTGAAGAGCCAGACTCATTGGGGAACAGAATACAAGAAGAATGTAGGAAACAGTGCAAGACGATTTTTAATGTCAGTAAGTCCAAAACAACACACCTGTGTTGGGAATGCTTAACTAACATGAGCCACAAATTACAGAAAGGGACCTGAACAGACAGTGGATTATTCAATCCAACAAAGCATTTATTTGGGGGAGGGAAGTTATTTCATACAAGGTACTGTCTTAAGATCTGCAGTAAAGAAACCAAAAACAACAAAAAACTCCAAACCCCTTGCTGTTGAGTTGATTAAACCTCCTAGCAACCCTACAGGAGAGATGAACATATGGTTTGTAAGGAGCAGCTAGCTAGTGGATTACAACAGTCAACCTTTTTTTTTTTTTTTTTTTTACTGGTTATTGTGATTAGGTGAAAGTTTATAATCCAAGTCAATTTACCATATAAAACCCCAAGCACGTGGTTCTATGCAACTCTATCTGCTCCTTCACCCTACGACAGCATACTCTTTTTTCCTACTCTTTACTCTAGTATCCACTCAATTAACACTTGCCCCCTCCTCTCCACGCTTTCCTTTCCCCTCTAAAAAGAGACCAATTGGACAGCCTCATACATACATAAACCATAAAGTACACACACCACCTGTATCACTCTGTGCCCCTTAGCCAAGTCCAACCTCTATCTGAAGTGTTGGTTTCAGTACTGGTTTCAGCTCCGGGCTTGTAGCAAGTCCAAAGGCCATGTTCTCAGGGGACCCTTCAGTTTGCAGGACCATCAAGTTTGGTCTGTTAATAGAGTTCTTGATCTGCATACCCCTTTTTCTCGTTCTACATCAGGGACTCTACATTGATTGTGTTCCCTGACAGAGATGTCTTCGATAATGACTGGGCACCATCTAGTTCTTCTGGTCTCAGGTTGATGTCTTCTCCGAATCATATGGACTCTTCTGTCTCCTGAGCTTATATTTTCCTCATGTTTTTGTTTTCATTTGCTCCAGGGGACTAACTGATATTCCTTAGATGGCAGCTTTCTGGCTTTTAAGACCCCAGGCACCACTCACCAATACGGGATGCAGAATAATTTCTTAAAAAAGACTAGTTATGCCAGTTGACCTAGATGTCCCCTGAAACCATGGCGACCAGACCCCTGTCCCTGCTACTCTGTCCTTTAATATGTTGGGCTTCATTTAGAAAATCTTTTAGTTTATAGTGTAGTCCAAGAACTTTTTGGTTGGCATCTGAGCTCTTAACCACTGGATCAGTGAGGAGGAGAATACAAAAGTGCTAAGAATCTGTTCCCATGCCCTATTTCAGAAAGTCTCTAATCTATAAAAACAAAAAACATGTACACTGCAAGGTGAAGCAAATAATACTACAATATGGTCTATGAGTGGGCATTAGGAGGGCTAAGGAAGATGTCATGAATTGAATTGTGTCCCCCCGCCGATATGTGTCAACTTGATTCACAATATTGCATAATTGTCCACCATTTTGTCATCTGATATAACTCTCCTTGGTGCTGTAAATCCCATCTCTACGTTAATGAAATTGGATTATTGGCAGTTATGTTGATGAGACTCAATCTTCAAGATCAGATTGTGTCTTAAGCCAGTCTATCCTTAGATATAAAAGATAGATGTGAACAGAGAGACATAGGGACTTTATACCACCAAGAAAGGAGTGCTAGGAACAGAGTGCATTCTTTGAACCTGGGTTTCCTGCACAGAGAAGCTCCTAGACCAATGGGATATTGATGGCAAGGATCTTCCTCTAGAGCCAACAGAAAGAGAAAGCCTTCCACTGAAGCTGGCATGCTCAGTTTGGACTTGCAGCCTACTAGACTGTGAAAGAATAAACTTCCATTTGTTAAAGCCATCCACTTGTGGTATTTCTGTTATAGCAGCACTAAGTAACTAAGATAGAAGGCTTCATGGAAGAGCTGGTATTTTCTCTGGGACTTGAAAGTTTGTTTCTGAGAGTATCAGTTCTGCTTGCTACTGTACAGGCTCCCTGGGTGACACAAATGGCTCAGTTCTCAGCTACTAACAGAAAGATTCATGGTTCAAATCAACTCAAAAGTACCCTGGAAGAAAGTCCTGCCAATCTGTTTCCCAAAGGTCACAGTCATGAGAACCCTGTGGAGCCCAGTCCTACTCCACAACAGAGTCACCACGAGTCAGAATAACTCGACAGTTGGTTCTCTTTTTACATTGTTCTACTCAGGGAAACCAATCAAATAATGGGAACAATTCAAGGAAGATAACAAAAAGAAAAAAAAATCTTCTACCCTTACTTAAAATAAGAGATACTTGGAGTAGCTGGATCATTAAGCTTAATAATGTCGAGACAAACTTGACAAATCCCTGACTTCAAATCCAGAAGCACCTTTTTCTCAAAGAATTTAAGGTTCAGAGCCACCCCTTGGCACTTGGCTACAAAAACAGTTAAAGAGGCTAGAGCTGCAGGCCACAGTATGACAAATTGGATGGCAGTTTGTAGGAAAAGCCTTCCTCTGATTTGCTGGCAACATCTGTGAGCACAAAGGAGCAGAGAAAGAAGAAAAGCCCAAGGTAAGTGGAGAGAGCGGTCAGACCGCAAGAGCGCCTGGCAGCCGACGCTGAGATGAGAAACGATGACAAGGTAGGTAGCAAGGCTGCAAATGGCACAGAAGAAAGCCAGTTACAAAAGGGGAACAAAAGAAACTCATTCTATAGTCTCAGTGGACAAATAGTTACCGGCTTATAAGCAGCCCTTGAAAGCAGAGGAGAAAGAGATAGCAAAGAGCATCTAAGGACATGCATCCACTCAGAAGCCTGCCAATGAAGGCAGCTCAAGGCCCAGAGGAGAGAAGCCGTCCCCTATGCAGAGCTATACAGTGACAAGTTAAATTATTCAGCCTCATGCCCCATACCATAGATACCTACAACACAAGTTCCTCAATATGACCCTGAAATCAAGAAAAGATTGAGTTTAAGAAAACATTCTCTGTTTGAAAAAATGAATCTTACCAGCACTTCCATTCAAAATCAAAGAAAGAAAATAGAGGCATAAATCATCACGTCTTCAATTATATGGCAAACATTTATATTCCCAGATATTTTATTCCCTAATGACCTAAGAAAATAGAAATTTCATTCTATAATGGAAGAGTTAAAAGACAGAAATAATAATTCTATTTTTAAAAAAGACGAGGAATAGTGTGTGGTCACCAGGCAGGGAGAGCAGTGGAACCTGCATATAGGTGGGCATGTAAATTTATATGGGAATGTACATTTTCACTCAGTCATAATAAAAAAAAAAGAAAGAAAAGAAAAATAATGAAAGAAAAAAATAAAGTGAATAAAAAAAATTCTCCATTTAAAAGTTGTGACATGCTTCTGCACTTTGCCAAAATAAACAGTAAACGGCACTCAATGATACCCTATTATTAGTCTGACCCTTTCGCCAGACTCTTGTAGGGACCTAATCATTATCCTTTGTACCTCAAATGCTTCAAAGCTCCCAGCCAAAAATAAAACCAAACTCAATGCTGTAGAGTTGGTTCCGATTCCTTGCAACCCTGTAGGATAGAGGAGAACTACCCCACAAGGTTTCCAAGGAGTGGCTGGTATATTCAAACTGCCAGTCTTCTGATCAGCAGCTGAGCTCTTAACCATTGTACCACCAAGGCTTCTCAAAGCTTCCAGTAGACTGTAAATATGTGACCATTTATCCTGGCCTATCCAGAACAATCTCCAGCTTACATTTTCTGTCAAGGAATTCCATAGAGTTTGACATTTGAGCTGGAGTACTTACTTTCCCAAAACTGTTATTATTATTCATTGTATTACAATACATTGAGATGGGGTTCGCATGAGTGTAATAGGTTCTTTGCCTTGAACTTCCAGACTCTGCCATAGTCTTGTCTAGGGTGTGAAAGTGTATGATTCCCATATGTTGTTAAATAGGAAAGATCATCAGCAGTCTACATCCTCAACCACTTCCTGATACAAATAATTAATACCTCCCTTTCAAAAACGACATCAATGGTGCTTGCTGGTAAAATGAAGTGTGCAAGGACACAGTCATACAGGACCAATTCATTCCTTCCTGTCTGAGGCAGTGGTAGGATTATGGTGGTATTTAATTCTGCTGTTCCTACTCTGCACTACGTGATGTATCAGTTAATGTGCTATGACCTGTGCTACATCTTATGACATGCACAAAGATTTCCCATATTTAACACTAATCACTCTACTCTGCAGCCTGTTAGCTTTGTGTATCTATTCTGTCCTATAGGGTTGCTACAAGTTGGAATCAACAGTATCAGCTTTTGTTTTTATATTGATACAGAAATAAATATAAATATGTATTTATACATGGGATAGTATAATAGGGTTTCATAGGAGCAGCTGGTAGATTCAAATTGCCAACATTTTGGCTAACAGTCAAGCTCTTAACCACTGTGCCACCAGGGCTCCAATACAAATACATATACATAAAAACCTGTGAAAGCTGGAATCTGTGTAAGGTAGAAACCTGTCACAAAAGGAAACTTCAAATATTTTCCAGTAAATAGCCAAGTAGAGAGTGATGAAACAGTGGCAACTATGTCCTGTCAAAGGTGAAAAACTTCAGTGACCTAGAAAAGTAGCAGTCCTGTTGAGTTCCCCTCTCATAGGTTTCCCTGTATTTCTTAGCTCAGTCCTTGTGTTAGTTGTCTAGTGCTGCTTTAACATAAATATCACAAGTGGATGGCTTTATAAAGAGAAATTTTATTTTGTCACAGTCCAGTAGACTAAAGTCTAAATTCACAGGGTTCCAGTTCCAGGGGAAGGCTTTCTCGAGGCACAGGGAACCTGGTCCTTCCCAAAGGACATGTTCAGTTCCCAGTACTGCTTCTAGATCATACAAGGTTCCTAAATCTCCATTTGCCTCCCTTTCCTTTATATCTCAGGAGGTAAAGATCCAGACTAATAGGGGGACAAAATGCAGGAAGAATGTTAGAATTGGTACAACCAGAAGAGGAGTTTTAACATTAGAAAGACCAAAACAATACACTTGCATTAAGGATGCTCAACTAACATCAAGGCAAAACACAAAGTCCTGTCCCACCAACTCAACTGCTGCCCACCCTCCTTAATTAACATAATAAAGGCAGGGTTTACAACACAGAAGAACATCAGACAATACATGGAACCACTGCCCAGCCAAACTGACACACACATATTGGGGGGAAACACAATTCAATGCTTGTCAGTTCTCTCAAAGGACCTAGAAGCAGTCTCACCGAGAAGCAACGAGCATACCCAGTGACCAGATTTTGGTCACCCATTGCCCTCAGGTACTAGATTATTAGTGAAAACAAACAAACAAACAAAAACGATCCTGGGATCTTTGGACAAATGAATAGATAATTCTAAAGTTGAGGCAGGGGAAATACAGAATAAGTGTGGAGCCTCTAGTAGCATTAGAAAATAAAGAAGTGCAAAAGGATATAGTCTGGTAAAAGGGATTAAGGAGTCAAACCAAAAGGGTTCCCAATGGTTAAAGCTGGAACAATGTGTGCACCAAATAGTATAAAAAAGAAAACGAAACCCATTGTCCTCAGGTACTAGATTACAATGGAAAGCAGAAAATAAATACACATGAATCTACACTGACACAAATGACTGAATGAACTAAAAACACAAGAAGAGATAAATCTTCTTCATAAAAGAATTCTAAGTAGCTCAGGTAGATACTTCTCATCTGATAGGTGCTTAATTTCCCCTTGTCCCACCCCTGAAAGTTGCTGGATATGCTTTTAATTAATAGAGTATGCAAAGAGGGGGAAAAATAATTTTACAGTGTGGAACCTCACTATTATCAAGGTTAATATTACCAGCATAGTCCAAGACAATTTTCCCTTGTTTTCATGACCTTGATAGTTCTGAAGAGTACAAGTCAAGTATTTCACAGAATGATCCTCAGTTTGAGTTTTTCTGATACTTTTCTCATGATTAGGCTTCAGTAATGAGTTTTAGGGTAGAATATCACAGATATGAATATCCTCATTACATCACATAAAGAGTACACACTATCAACATGAATCGCATCAATGGCACTGGACATGGTTTGGTTTCATAAAGAATGTCTACTTTAAACATGCTCATTCGATTCCAACGCATAGCGACCTTTCAGAACAGAGTAGAACTGTTCCATAGTGTTTCCAGGGAGCACCTGGCAGATTCAAACTGCTGACCTCACGGTTAGCAGATATAGCACTTACCAACTACACTACCAGGGTTTCCACATTCTTTACTAGCTAATCTAATGTTTGGTTTTAAGAAGACTTACAGGGATATTTTTGGTTTCAGGTTTAAAGAGTATCTTGGAGCAACAATTTCAGGGGTTCGTCTAGCTTCCATCGCCCCAGGAAGTCTGGAGTCCAGGAAAATTTTATTTTCTGTTTAGCATTTTCACCTTTTGATCAGGATTCTTCTACAGAATCTTTGATCAACATTTTCAGTAATGGGAGCCAGCCACTATCCAGTTCTTCTGGGTGTGTAGCAACAGAGGTAGTTATTCACAAAGGCAATTTAGTCACTCATTCCATGCCTTCCTCCTAATCCTGATCCACTTTCTTTCTCTGTTGTTCCAGGTGAATAGAAACCAATGTTGTGCCTTAAATAGCCTGTTGCAAGCTTTTAGGACCCCAGGCACACTGCAAAACTGGGAGGTAGAATAGAAGCACTAAATACATCCTTAGGGCCACTAACTGAGATGTCCCATGAAACCATGACTCTAACCCTCCAAAGTTAGGAATTAAATTCCATGAGATGTTTTGCTATACATAAGCAGCTTCAGCAACTATTTCCTCTTTTGTCATTGTTATAAATACATCTATACACAACTCAGCATCAGGTAAGGAGGGGTAAAAGCATCAGGTAAGGGAGATAACAGCATCAGGTGAGAAGGGTAACAGCATCGGGTGGTGAAGGTAACAGCACTGGGTGGTGAGGGTAACAGCATCAGGTAAGCAGGTAACAGCAGCAAGTAAGGAGAGAGTGGAGGCTGGCTTGTTGCTGTGATGCAGGAAGCTATGCCACTGGTATTTAGGTATCGCAGGGTCAACCATGGTACTTAAGTTTCAGTTGAGCTTCCAGACTAAGATAGACTAGGAAGAAGGACTCAGCAGTCTACTTCTGAATTAGCCAGGAAAAATTTTATGAATAGCAGCTGAACATTGTCTGGTGTGGTGCTGGAAAGAGAGCCCTCCAGGTTGGAAGACACTCGGAAGACAGCTGGGGAAGAGCTGCCTCCTCAAAGTAGAGTTGATCTTAATGACATGGATGGAGTAAGGCCTCTGGGATCTTCATTCGCTGATGTGGCATGACTCAAAATGAGAAGAAACAGCTGCAAACATCCATTAATAATAGGAACATGGAATGTACGAAGTATGAATCTAGGAAAACTGGAAATTGCCAAAAATGAAATGGAACGCATAAACATTGACACCCTAGGCATTAGTGAGCTGAAATGGACTGGCTTTGGCCATTTTGAATCCAACAATCATATGGTCCACTATGCTGGGAATGAAAACTTGAAAAGGAATGGTGTTGCGTTCATCATCAAAAAAAACATTTCAAGATCTGTTCTGAAGTACAATGCTGTCAGTGATAGGATAATACCCATACACCTACAAGGACAGCCACTTAATACAACTATTATGCACCAACCACAAAGGCCAAAGATGAAGAGGTTGAAGATTTTTACCAGCTTCTGCAGTCTGAAATTGATCGAACATGCAGTCAGGATGCATTGATAATTACTGGTGACTGGAATGCAAAAGTTGGAAATAAAGAAGGATCAGTAGCTGGAAAATATGGCCTCAGTGCTAGAAATAATGCTGGAGATTGCATGATAGAATTTGGAAAGATTAACAACTTTTTCATTGCAAATATCTTTTTTAAGCAGCACAAACAGCGACTGTACACATGGACCTCACCAGATGGCATACTCAGGAACCAATTCTGTGGAAAAAGATGATCGGAAAGCTCCATATCAGCAGCCAGAACAAGACCAGGTGCTGACTGTGGCACAGATCATCAATTGCTCATATGCAAATTTTAACTGAAATTTAAGAAAATCAGAACAATTCCACAAGCGCCAAAGTAGGACCTTGAGGATATCCCTCCAGAGTTTAAAGACCATCTCAAGAACAGATTTGATCTGATGACCACTAATGACTGAAGACCAGATGAACTGTGGAATGACATCAAAGACATCATCCATGAAGAGAGCTACAGGTCATTAAAAAGACAGGAAAAAAAGAGAAGACCAAACTGGAAGTCAGCGGAGACTCTGAAACTTGCTCTCAAACATTGAGCAGCTAAACCAAAAGGAAGGAATGACAAACTAAAAGACCTAAACAGAAGATTTCAGAGAAAGCTCGAGAAGACAAAAGAAAGTAATACAATGGCATGTACAAAGAGCTGGAAATGGAAAACCAGAAGAGAAGAACACGTTCTGCGTTTCTCAAGCTGAAAGAACTGAAGAAAAAAATTCAAGCCTCGAGTTGTAACAGTGAAGGATTCTACAGGGAAAATATTAAACCACTCAGGGACCATCAAAAGAAGATGGAAGGAATACACAGAGTCATTATACCAGAAAGAACTGGTTGTTCAGCTATTCAGGAACCAACGGCACTGAAGGAAGAAGTCAAAGCTGCACTGAAGGCACTGGCAAAAAACAAGGCTCCAGGAATGGATGGAATATCAATTGAGATATTTCAACAAACAGATGCAGCTCCGACAGTGCTCACTTGTCTATGCCAGGAAATTTGGAGGACAGCTACATGGCCAGTTGACTGGAAGAGATCCATATTTATGTCCACTCCAAAGAAAGATGATCCAACTAAATGCTGAAATTAACAAACAATATCATTAATGTCACACGCAAGTAAAATTTTGCTCAAGATCATTCAACTGTTGACTGCAACAGTATATTGACAAGAAACTGTCAGAAATTCAAGCTGGATTCAGAATAGGAAGGGAACCACACATATCATTGTTGATGTCAGATCAATCTTGGCTGAAAGCAGAGAATACAAGAAAGATGTTTACTAGTGTTTCATTGACTATGCAAAGGCATTTGATTGTGTGGATCATAACAAATTATGGCTAACATTGCGTAAAATGGGAATTCCAGAACACTTAATTGTGTTCTTAAGGAATCTGTACATGGATCAAGAGACAGCCATGTGAATAAAACAAGGGGACACTGCATGGGTTAAAGTCAGGAAAGGTGTGTGTCAGGGTTGTATCCTTTCACCATAGCTTTTCAATCTGTATGTGGAGCAAACAATCCGAGAGGTTGGATTATATGAAGAAGAATGAGGCATCAGGATTAGAGGGTGATTCATTAACAACCTGTGTTACTCAGACAATACTACCTTACATGCTGGAAGTGAAGAAGATTTGAAACACTTACTGATGATGATAAGATCAAAGACCACAGAGTTCAGTATGGATTGCACCTCAACATCGAGAAAACAAAAATCCTCACAACTGGACCAATAAGTAACATTGTCATAAATGGAGAAAGGATCGAAATCATCAAGGATTTCATTTTACTTGAGTGCAGAACTAACGCCCATGGAAGTAGAAGAAATCAAGACACATTGCACTGGGAAAATATGCTGCACAAGATGTCTTTAAAGTATTGAAAGGTAAAGATGAGACCTTGAAGACTGAAGTATGCCTGACCCAAGCTATGGTATTTTCAATTGCATCATATGCATGTGAAAGCTGGACAATGAACAAAGAAGACAGAAGAAGAATTGATGTCTTTGAATTGTAGTATTGGAGAAGAGTGTTGAATGTATGATGGACCGCCAAAAGAACAAAGAGATCTTTTCTGGAAGAAGTACAACCAGCGTGCTCCTTGGAAGCAAAAATGGCAAGACCGTGTCTTAGATACTTTGGACACATTGTCAGGAAGGATCAGTCCCTGGAGAATGATATCATACTTGATAGAGTGGAGGGTCAGTAAAAAAGAGGAAGACCTTCAACAAGATGGAGTGACACAGTGTCTGCAACAATGACCTTAAGCATAAAAATGATTGTGGACAGGGCAGAAGACCAGGCAGTGTTTTGTTCTGTTGAGCATAGGGTCACTGTGAGTCAGAACCAACTTGATGGCACCTAACAACACATTACGCCTCCCTATTTTACTAATATCATCACTAATTATGTCTTTATATTACATGTGCCCTGTAACATATTATCCTTGCTTTTTAGACATGTGATACTAAAAGTCATGAAGGAGAAAACAACTAGAATTATCAAACATGACCACCTGATTACTACCCTTTATGCTTACCTACAAACAGTCCCCTTTATTAAAGATCTTTTCTTATGTATAGTTTTGAGTTTCTAGTCTTTTCCTCTCCATATGCAGAACTCCCATTAGCATTTTTTGTAAGTCTGGTCTCATGGATATGGAGCCTCTCAGGTGGGATTTATTCTTTTTAGTTAACAGTAAATATATCGTGAATGTTTTCTTTGGTAGAATACATTTATCTATCTCATTCTTTTTAATGGCTACATAGCATTCCATTGCACAGATACATAATAATATATTTAAAATTAGCCCTAGAAAATTGGAGAGCACACTTACTTGAAGATAAAATACAAGCTCCTTAAGCCAAACCAAACCCACTGTCGTCGAGTCAGGTCTGACTCATAGGGACCCTAGAGGTCAGAGTAGAATTGCCCTGTAGAGTTTCCAAGGAGAACTGGTGGATTTGAACTGTCAACTTTTTGGTTAGTAGATGTAGCACTTAACCCACTATGCCACCAGGGTTTCCACAGATTCCTTAGAGAATCTTAAAAATTAGACTTATTTTTGTCTCATCCAAGAAATTTAATGACAGCATAAGGAAATAGAAACCTTGGTAGTGTTGTGGTTAAGTGCTACATCTGCTAACAAAAAGGTGGGCAGTTCAAATGTGCCAGGCATTCCTTGGAAACTCTGTGGGGGCAGTTCTACTCTGTCCTATAGGGTTGCTTTGAATTGGGAACAATTTGAGTCAGGGATAATTTGACAGCAGTGAGTTTATTTTCTACATGTTTTATAAAGAAATGTTTAATGCTAAAAAGAAAAAGAGCTATTGCTCTTCCTATCCCTCTGGAGTTGCACACAGAGGTAAATAGCTTAGAAGAAATAAAAGTGAAAAACTCCTACTGCACTAATACCAGAAAGAAAATTGTAGTCTTCCGTTAGTTCATTTGAAATCCAACTTTTAGGGGGGAAAAACTATTCTGGGTATTCAAATAACAGATTATTTTATATTTATATATTTTTTTTATTATGACTGAATAAAAATGGACACTCCCATATAAATTTGCATGCTCACCTAATATGCAGCTCCCACTGTTCTCCCTGTCTGGTGACAGTACACTCTTCCTCTCTGTTCCATACACGTCTTATCCTCCCAACAATCTCCGATCCCCTTCTAGTTAGCAGCTGAGTGCTTTAACAGCTGCACGACCAGGGCTCATAAGTTACCTGCTTAGCTTTATGTCTGTCTATAAACGTTTTGTCTTACCTTTTCCAGATTTTCTCCAATGATGTAAACATCCACATTCTTGTTTTCAACTGAAATAAAATCCATTTAAAAAAGCACTTGTTCATTACAAACTAGATCTGTGAAAACCTATGCTAGATGCTGGAGAGAATACAGAGATGGGTAAGCTATGGGTTCTGCCTTCAGAGAGCTTGCAATCTACTTTAAGAAGCAACAATAAAGGCAGACTAACGAGGGCCACAGGAAACCCTGGTAGTGTAGTAGTTAAGTGCTATGGCTGTTAACAAGAAAGTTGGTAGTTCAAATCTGCCAGGTGCTCCTTGGAAACTCTTACGAGACAGTTCTACTCTGTCTATAGGGTAGCTACGAGTCAGAATTGATTGACAGCAGTGACTTGGTTTGGTTTTTAACGAGGGGCACACAGAAGTCTGCAATGTGATGGGAATTTAAGGATTGAGGTCATCCTCTGGTGGAAGGGGAGGAGGTGGTCAAAGGGACTTAAAGGTATTTGAGTTTTAGACAGAATTGCTATGTAGAGACGAAGGAAGACAGACAGCCTGAGGAGCAGCAAGCTAGCAGGTGTGCTTAAGGAAGAGTGAACTGTCCAGATCTGCCGGAAGAACATGTTATGAAGAAACCAAAATCCAAACCCATTGCCGTCACGGGAATTCCAACTCTTAGCAACCTTATGTGACACAGTAGCACTGCCCACAGGACTTCCAAGGAGTCCCTGGAGGATTTGAACTGCCAACCTTTTGTTTAGCAGCCATGGCACATAACTACCATGCGACTAGAGTTTTCTTGTTAAGAAGAGCTTTGAATATTAGGATGGGGAGTCCTATAGATAACTCAGAATTAAACAAGGAGTCATTAACAATTTAGGGGAGGGCTTGACTTTGGGAAGATTTAACTGAGATAACATGCGTGAAGTGAGTCAAACTAGTAAACTGTAGATTTGAAGACCACTGAGAGGGTTATTGAAATATTTTACACAAAGTGAAACAGTTCTTTAAGTAAGATTAGGAGTAAATGCGGTGGGGGAACAGATTGCCATCAAGTCAATTCCAACTCACAGTAACCCCATGGGACACGAGTACAACTGCCCCAAAGGGTTTTCAAGGAACAGCTGGTGGATTCAAACTACTGATCGTCTGATATAAAGCCAAATGCTTAAATCACTGCCCCACCAGGACTAAAGAGGAGATAAGAGTAGCTATATATACAGAGGTGGCTGCCAAGGATCGGGGGTGGTAGGGGTGGATCACTCTCTAGATAGTAGACAGTTGTTATTTATGGTGCTGAGAAATGCAACACTGAATGTGGGTAAAGTGTGCACAGCCTGACCAACATAAACAATGTCAACAAAAATACACAAAAAGGCATTTTTAGTAAAAGATTAGGCATAAACAATTTTGTGACAATGCCTACAACCAAAATGTAGGGTTACATATGTATGTATATACGTGTATATGTACATGGGTATATATATGTACATACATGTGTACATATACATGTTGTTGTTGTTAGGTACTGCTGAGTCAGTTCTGACTCACAGCAACCCTATGCACAAAGAACGAAACACTGTCCAGTCCTGTGCCATGTCCACAGTCATTTTTATGCTTAAGGTCATCATTGAAGCCACTGTGTTAATCTATCTCATTGAAGGTCTTCCCCTACTTTGTTGACCCTCCATTCTACCAAGCATGTTTTCCTTCTCTAGGGACTGATCCCTCCTGACAAGAAGTTCAAAGTAGGTAAGACATAGTCTCCCCATCTTTAGTTTGAAGGAGCACTCTAGTTGTACTTCTTTCAGAACATATATATTTGTTCTTTTGGCAGTCCACAGTACATTCGACATTCTGCTACAACACCACAACTCAAAGGCATCAATTCTTCATCTGTCTTCCTTATTTATTGTCCAGCTTTCGTATGCATATGATGCAACTGAACATACCAAGGCTTGGGACAGCCATAGTCTTCAGGGTGACATCTTTACTTTTCAATACTTTAAAGAGGTCCTTTGCATCAGATTTTCCCAATGAAATGTGTCTTTTGATTTCTTGACCGCTGCTTCCATGTGCACTGACTGTGGAAGCAAGTACAATGAAATCCTTGACAAGTTCAATCCTTTCTCCATTTAGCATGATGTTGCTTACTGGTCCAGTTGTGAGAATTTTTTTTTTCTTGATGTTGAGGTGCAATCCATACTGATGGCTGTGGTCTTTGATCTTCATCAGCAAATGTTTCAAATCTTCTTTACTTCCAGCAAGCAAGCTGATGTCATCTGTATAATGCATGTTGTCTTTCTCCAGTCCTGATGTCTCATTCTTCTTCATGTAATCCAGCTTCTCGGATTATTTGCTCATCATACGCACTGAAGAGGCATGGTAAAAGTAGACAATCCTGACACACACTTTTCCTGACTTTAAACCATGCAGTGTCCCCTTGTTCTGTTCACACGAATGTGTCTTGATTCATGTACTGATTTCTTACGAGCACAATCTAGTGTTCTGGAATTCCCATTCTCCACAGTGTTAGCCATAATTTGTTATGATCTACACAGTCAAATGTCTGTGGATAGTCAACGAATCACAGGTAAACATCTTTCTTGTATTCTCTGCTGTCAGCCAAGATCCATCTGACATCAGCAATGATATCCCTGGTTCCAGATCCTCTTCTGAATCTGGCTTGAATTTCTGGCATCCTTGTCAGTATACTATTGTAGTCGCTTTTGAATGATCTTGAACAAAATTTTACTTGCATGTGATATTAATGATATTGCTCTGCCAGTTTGTCATACTTTGGGGACTGCATGTTGCTGTGATGCTGGGAGCTATACCACCAATATTTAGACACAAGCATGGTCACTCATGGTGGACAGGTTTCAGCTGAGCTTTCAGACTAAGACAGACCAGGAAGAAAGCCCTGGTGGTCTAATTCTGCAAAGAATTAACCAATGAAAACCTTATGAATAGCAGCAGGACATTGTCAGATACAGTGCTAGAAAATGAGCTCCCCAGGTTGGAAGGCACTGAGAAGCTGCGTAGGAAAGAGCTGCCTCCTCAAAGTAGAGTTGACCTTTATGGTGTAGATGGAGTAAAGCCTTCAGGATTTTCATCTGCTGATGTGGCATGACTCAAAATGAGAAGAAACAGCTGTAAACATCCATTAATAATCAGAATGTGGAATGTACGAACTATGAAGCTAGGAAATTCAGATAACATCAAAAATGAAATGGAATGCATGAACATCAAATGGAATGCAAAACAACAACATAAATATCAATATAAATATCAATACATGAGATGTATTGGCCACTTAGAATCAGACAATCCTATGGTCTACTATGCTGGGAATGAAAACTTGAGGAGGAATGTGGTTGAGTTCACTGTCAAAAAGAACATTTCAAGATCTGTCCTAAAGTACAATGCTGTCAGTGATACGACAGCATCCATAGGCCTACAAGAAAGGCCAGTTAATATGATTATTATTTGAATTTATGCACCAACCACTAAGGCCAAAGATGAAGAGACTGAAGATTTTTACCAGCTTCTGCAGTCTGAAATCAGCAGAACATGCAATCAGGAAGCACTGATAACTACCACTAACTGGAATGCAAAAGTTGGAAATGAAGAAGAACCTGTAGTTGGACTTCACTGTAAACATATTTTCTCATCAACACAAATGATATATATGTATCACATATTTAAAAAACCAAAAACCAAACCTGTTGCCATTGAGCCAATTTTGACTTGTAGCCGCTCTATAGGATAGAGCAGAACTGTCTCATAGCGTTTCCAAGGGATGGCTGGTGAATTCAAACTGCTGACCTTTTGGTTAGCAGCTGAACTCTCAATCATTGGGCCACTAAGGCTCTGTATACACATATAACAAAAAAATCCCAAATCTGTTGCGGGACAGTCAATTAAGACTCACAGCAACCCTATAGGGCAGAGTAGAACTGTTTCATAGTATTTCTAAGAAGGAGATGGTGGATTTTAACTGTCAACTTTTTGATTAGCAGCTGTAGTTCTTAACCACTGCACCACCAGGGCTCCATATACACATACACCAAAACCCAGAGACACTGCTGTCGAGTCAATTGGGGCTGATAGCGACCCTACAGGTCAGAGCAAAACTGCCTCATGGAGTTTCCAAGGAGTGCCTGGCAGATCTGAGCTGCTGACCTTTTGGTTAGCAGTGTAGCATGAAACTATTACACCACCAGAATTCCTTACAGATGTCTCCATATGTACATACAGGTATGTGTGTGCATGCATGTATATTCATATATAAAATAAACCACAAGGGGGCACAGGTATGGATATTTCTTAGACATAACCAAAGACACGGCAAGTTTGGTTTGAAGGCTTAGAACCACAGTCTCATGGAACACTTCAGCTAACTAGCATAACATAGTTCATAAAACATATGTTCCACATCTCAGTATGGTGAGCAGTGTCTGTGGACTTGACAGCAGCCTCTAAGATGCATCTATTGGTCTCTGCTCATCTGGGAAAAAAAGAGAAAGAAGCAAACAAAAGATGCAAAGAAGAAGGTAGTCTATAGGACTAATAGGCTGTAGGTAACACAGTCTTATTTACCCTGAGACCAGAACTAGATGGTGACCACTACCATTAACAACTGTTCACAGCAGGGCCATAATACAGGGACCCTAATAGAATGGAAGAAAAATGTAGAACAAAACTAAAATATTTACAAAGTCCAGACTTACTGGATCAATTGAGACTGAAGGACTCTCTGAAACTATTGCTGAGAACCCTGAACTGAAACTAGCCTGAGGGTTACCTTTTAGCTAAATACTGGGCTTGTTTAAAAAATCATCTATATGGAGGCTGAGTCAAGATGGTGGACTAAGCACACGTCTCCCTATATCCCTCTGAAAACCAAGACCTGAACTGATAATCAAATAGAGCTTTCTGATCACCTAATCAGCCCCAGGACATAGCACAGGGCTGTTAATTTGGACTTGACACCACTGAGCAAAATACCTTCTCTCTTTCATTAACTCCTGCTCCTGGCTAGCCCTGGCTCTCACGGACTGAGGTAAACACACCATTTTGGCTTTTCTTCCCTCTGTCTTGGCTGGTGAGCGGTGCTGGGTCTTGCCTAGTGGCTAGGCTCAGATGCACTGCTGGGGGGACAGGCAGGTGAAATTCCCATATTTTGAGAGCCAGGCTTAGGACTCTGTTAATCTAGCCACTTTGGGCCTGTCTTTTTATCTCTGCCACAGCAGGGTTTGTATGGAATTGCACTCTCCTTGTGCAGGATGCCATGTTGGGTACGGAGATTTTAGTGGGACCTAATTCTTAGCCTGGGAGCCAGTGCCTGCAAACAGGACAGCACCTCTCCGACAGAAAAGAAGTAATTTACAAAGTGCCGCCTATGGTGGAGTCCCTGCAACAGAAGCAGAGGAATCACTACCGCTCGGTACCTTTAGCCCCTCTATCTGTTGCCTGTGTGGAGAGTGTCATCTTGGATACGGTGGCCGCAGCTGGACCTAATTCTTAGCTTGGGAGCAAGAGCCTGCCCACAGGAGAGTGCTTTTCTACCAGAAAAGCGGTACTCTACACAGTGTCACCTAAGGCTGGGCCCTGTCAGCAGAGGCCAACAGGGCAGTAGCATTGCTGTATTTTGAACTAGTTCATATCATCTGGGGTTGGATATAGAGGTGCTTACTTTGCCAGTTGGGAAGAGGGACCTCTACACCTGAAAACCTGACTGACTTGGGAAGTGGTCAGATACCTTTTATTTTACATTTTAAGACAGCCAAGAGAAACATCTGTGGTCCACCCTCACAGTATCTCTCCCAGCCTTTACTTACTCACATGGGACCCAAAAAGCAACAGACACTTCTGGTATACAAGAAATCACCCATGGCTTCAGAAGGCTCCCCCAAAAAAGCAATCCATGAGTTTTCCAGAGGAAGAAACTTTTATGAAAGCATCAGAAAGTGAATACAAAATGACTATACACAGAGCCCTTCTAGACTTTATACAAAATGCAGCAGAACAAAAGGAGAAATTAAACAAGCAGTTCGATCTGATGGAACATCAGTACTCTGAACTTCAACAGATCAAGAACAAAATCAAAGCCATAGAAACTTCCATGCAAAGCCAAGAAAACAGAATGGAACAAATAGAAAAAAGAATTTCTGACTTGGAAGACAGAGCTGCTGACGCCAGCATCTATCAGCAGAAATCAGAAAAAAGAAACAAGAAAAATGAAGAAGTATTAAAAAGCATGTGGGACTCTATTAAGAGGAACAACCTTCGATTAATTGGAGTCCCTGAACAGGATGAGACACCTGAGAACACAGAGAGTATTGTTGCTGAGCTGCTGAAAGAAAACTTCCCAGAAATCATGAAGGAAGAGAATATAGATATCCCAGATGCAGATTGTATGCCACCCAATATAGATCTCAAAAGAAAGACTCCAAGACATATTATAATCAAGCTTAACAAAATGAAACATAAGCAACAACTCTTAAAGGCAGCAAGACTCACAGCAAAGGTAACATTCAGAGGGAAACCCTGTAGGCTTTCATCAGATTTCTCAGCAGAAACCATGCTGGAACAGAGACAGTGGCATGACACATTCAAAGCCTTGAAGGAGAAGAACTTCCAACCAAGAATTCTGTATCCTGCAAAACTATCTTTCAAATATGAAAATGAAATTAAGACTTTCCCAGATAAACAAAAACTCAGAGACTTTGTAAAAACCAAACCAACACTACAAGAAATACTGAAAAAAGTTCTTGGCTTTGGCTTAGAAGAACAAAACTATTAACTTTATATTTTAGAATGACACATCATCCAGAATTCTACTCAGTTAGGGAAGGCGCCAAAGTCAATCACAGCTTTAATATGGAAAGAAACAATCCAGTGATTATCATGAAAACTATGGTGTTATCATATTAAAAAGAGGGATGTACTACAGTCATTATAGTCCTTCCTGATGGAGAGGAAGTCGAGAAGACTGGTAGTAATTAAAATTGGGTTTATAAATAGTTTATTAAGGGGGATCATAGGGGCAGCTGTAAAGTACAACAAAGATGCAATATACCATATCAAGAAATGTAACACAGGAGTCTTAACAACTATAAAATAGCTCTGAAAAAGGTGAAAAATCAATTCACAAAAATGAATGTCCCAGAACAGACTAATAAGAACAACAGAGAAAACATTAACATAAAAATAAACGTATCACAATGGCAGCAGTGAACACATACCTATCAGTAATTACATTGAATGTGAATGGACTGAACGCTCCAGTAAAGACACATCGAGTGACATCTTGGATCAAAAGACATGACCCATCCATATGTTGTCTACAAGAAACTCACTTGAGACCTAAAGATAGGAACAAACTGAAAATTCAAGGATGGAAGAATGTATATCAAGCTAACAATGAACAAAGGAGAGCAGGGGTGGCAATTCTAATCTCAGACAACATCAATTTTAATGTAAAATCCACCATCGTGGACAAAGATGGACACTATTTATTGTTGAACGGTTCAGTACACAAGGAAGACTTAACTATATTAAATATTTATGCACCTAATATCACAGCACCTAAATACGTCGAAGAAACACTGACTACACTCAAAAAAGAGTTAGATAACTCCACAATAATAGTGGGAGACTTCAACACTCCACTCTCAATACCTGACAGATCATCCAGAAAAAAGCTCAGTAAAGATGCAGAAGACCTCACTGCCACAATAAACCAACTAAACCTCATCGATATATACAGAACTTCCTACTCATCAGCAGACAACTACACCTTCTTCTCTAGTGCACATGGAACATTCTCCAGACTTGATGATGTGTTAGGACATAATGCAATTCTCAACAAAATCCATATCATGTAATTAATGAAAAGTATCTTCTCAGATCATAAGCCATAAAAGGTGAAATCAATAGCAGAAAAAGCACAGATAGAAAGTGGAACTCTTGGAAACTGAACAACATCATGTTCAAAAAAACATGGCTTATAGAAGAAATCAAGGATGACATCAACAAATTCATGGATTCTAATGAGAATGAAAACACTTCCTACCAGAACCTTTGGGATAGAGCCAAAGCAGTGCTCAGAGGGCTGTTTATCTCCATAAATGCACACATCTGGAAGGAAGAAAGAAACTAAATTAAGGAACTAACCCTACAGCTCAAACAAGTAGAGAGAGAACAACAGAGGAACCCCTCAGGCAACAGAAGACAGCAGATCATAAAGATTATGGAAGAACTAAGTGAATTAGAGAACAGAAAAACAATTGAAAAAATTGAAAAGACCAAAAGCTGTTTTTCTGAAAAGATCAACCAAATTGACATATCACTGGCTAAACTTACTAAAGAAAAACAGGAACGGGAACAAATAACCCAAATTAGAAATGAGAGGGGAGTTGTCACCACAGATGCAACAGAAATCAAAAATATCATAACAGAATACTATGAAAGACTGTGCTCTAACAAATTTGAAAACCTAGAGGAAATGGACAAATTCCTTGATTCATATCACCTATCCAAATTACCACAATGCGAAGCAGAACAACTTCATAAATCTATCACAAAGGAAGAGATTGAAAAAGTCATCAAAAAACTGCCAACCAAATAAAGCCTGGACCCAGATGGCTTCACTGCAGAATTCTAACAAGGTTTTAGAGAAAAGTTATCTCCAACACTACTGAGACTATTTCACAGTATAGAAAGGGATGGAGTACACTCAAACTCATTTTATGAAGCCAGCAGAACCCTGATACCAAAGCCAAGGAAAGACCCAACAAAGAACTACAGACCGATAGCACTCATGAATCTAGATGCAAAAATCTTCAACAAATTCTTGCCAATACAACACAACAACATATTAAAAAAATAATCCATCATGACCAAGTGGGATTCGTACCAGGGAAGCAAGGCTGGTTCAGCACCAGAAAAACAATTAATGTGATTAACCACATAAATAACACAAAAGACAAGAATCACCTGATTTTGCCCATTGATGCAGAAAAGGCATTTGATAAAGTCCAACACCCATTCATGCTAGAAACTCTTCGCAAAATAGACATAGATGGAAAATTCCTTGATGCAATAAGGGCCATTTATACAAAACCAACTGCCTATGTCATCCTCAATGGAGACAGACTGAAGGAGTTTCCCTTGAAACCAGGAACTAGAGAAGGATGTGTACTCTCACCTCTCCTATTCAACATACTACTAGAAGTTCTAGCCACAGCAATTAGACAAGACCAAGAAATAAAGGGCATCTGAATTGGCAAAGAAGTCAAAATCTCCCTGTTTGCTGATGATATGATTGTATATGCAGAGAATCCCAAAGAATCTATAAGTAAACTACTCTAACCGATAGAAAGTTCAGCAAAGTCTCAGGACACAAGATAAACGTAAGTAAATCAGTAGGATTCCTTCACACCAACAGGGAGACTGCTAATAAAGAAATCATCAAATCAATGCCATTTACTATAGCCCCCAAGAAGATAAAGTACCTAGAAATTAATACAACCAGAGAAATAACAGACCTTTACAAAGAGAACTACAAGCCCTCACTACAAGAAAGTAAGAGAGACTTCGATAAATGGAGAAACCTACCCTGCTCATGGATAGGAAGACTTAACATTGTGAAAATGTCTATTTTACCCAAAGCTATCTACTTATATAATGCAATCCCAATACAAGTTCCAGTGTCATTTTTTAATGAGATGGAGAAACAAATCACCAACTTTGTTTGGAAAGGGAAGAAACCCGGATAAGTAAAGTACTGCTAAAGAAAAAGAACACATTGGGAGGCCTCTCATTACCTGACTTCAGAACCTATTACACTGCCACAGTGGTCAAAACAGCTTGGTACTGGTATAAGAACAGACAGATCAATCAATGGAACAGAATTGACACCCCAGAGATGACACCATCTGCCTATGAACAGTTGATATCCGACAAAGGCCCTAAGACATTAAACTGGGGTAAAAACAATCTCTTCAACAAATGGTGCTGGCAAAATTGGATATCCATCTGAAATAAAGTGAAACAAGATCCATATCTGACACCTTATACAAAGACCAACTCAAATTGGATAAAAGACCTAAATATCATATCTAAAATGATAAAGCTCATCCAAGAAAAGGTAGGAACAACAATGGAAGTTTTAATACACAACACTGACAGATTGCAATATCTGTCAAACAAACCACAATCAACAGAAGAGAAAGAAATAAATGGAAACTATTAAGAATTAAGATTCCATTACAAGATGGCAGAGTAAACATCTCATCTCCCTCTGAGAACTAAGGCCTAGATGATATTTTTTATGGAGCACTGAATACCTGAGAAGCTTTGGGACCTAACATATTTGACTGGGCAACAGTATCGGACTAATCTTCTCTCCAAAACAATCCAGCGACCTTTCACCTCTGCTTCTGCTGCTACACTGTAACAGAGAACTGCAGCTTCTGCAAAGGCCAGTAACAGTAACATACTCTCATTATAAGCTGGCAGGTGAAGTCTGCTGTTCCCCACTGCCTGTTCAGGCCAGCCTGTTGAACAGCTTCCAGCTCCCAATTCAGCACCTGGACAGCTCCCTGCATAGAAGTGCAGTTTACTTGTACTTTTAAGGTTTACTTTTTAAGGCTGAGAGGCTTGTATTTTCTCTCTGAAAACTCTATTGAAAACCCTCTTTTCTCTCACTCACACTATAAAATTGGCTGACAGCCCCGTTTCTCCATAAAAAGAGCAGCCTCTTTGCTACTCAATAAGCAAAGTCTTCCACCCTTGAGTATTAGAGTCAGCTGGTGACCAACAATTCTCTTAGATCCAGTATCAGAGAAATCAAACAGCATCTAGATGGTACGCAGGCAGGAGACCATAATTAATCATTTAAAGAAACAGTCTTTGAATGTTCCAGAAAATTCCCTAAATAAAGATTCAAAAAATTCACAAAATTTCCCAGATGAAGAAGCCTTTCTGAATCTAACAGAGGTTGAATACAAAAAAGTTATATATAAAACCCTCCTAGAGATTAACCAAAATGCAATAGAACAAAATGAAAAATTTAGTAAACTATTTGAAATGCTAGAACATCAAAGATCTGAAATACATCAGACTAATAACAAAATTACAGAATTGGATAATTCTATCCAAAGCCAAAAGAGTAGGATTGAACAGATGGAAGTTAGAATCAGTGACCTAGAAGACAAAGTAACTAATGCCAACATTTATGAGGTAAAATCAGAGAAAAGAAAAATGAAGAAACATTAAGAAACATATGGGACTCCATGAAGAGGAATAATTTACGTTTAATTGGAGTTCCTGAACAAGGGAGGATTAATGACAACATAGAGAGTACTGCTGTAGAGATGCTGACAGAAAACTTTCCTGAGATTATGAACAAAGAGAACATAGATATCCAAGATGTTTATCAAACACCACAAAAGTTAGATCCAAAAAGAAGAACGTCAAGACATATTATAATTAAGCTTAATAAGCTAAAACACAAAGAGATGCTTCTGAAGACAGCAAGGATCAAATCAAAACTAACATTCCGGGGGAAACCCTGTAGACTTTCATCTGACTTTTCTGCCGAAACAATGCTGGCTAGAAAACAATGGGCAGACACAGTCAATGCATTGAATGAGAAAAACTTCCATCCCAGAATAATATATCCTGCAAAATTGTCTATCAAATATAATGGTGAAATTAAGACTTTTGAAAATAAAGAGAAGTTTAAAGACTTCATAAAAACTAAACCAAAATTACATGAAATATTGAAAGAAGCTCTTCCCTAAATATATGTTTTAGGTGATAATTTAAGACACTTCATCTGAATTTCTAATCAGTTAAAGAAGGCACAAAACTTCACCAAACCAAGCCAAAAGCTATAGTATTATAATAAGGGAATCCACGATCATATCATGACAACTATAATATCACATTACAAGAGGGATACGCTACAGTAGTTACAGTTGTTTTTGATGTAGTAACAGTTTCTGACTTCTAAAATGGTTAAAATTGATTTCAATAATTCTATATTAACAGGGATTAGGTATGTAGCCATAGAACAGATCAACAATATTATTTGAAATTGAAAATCACAATACAGGAGTCTAAACAAATATAAAATCAAAACTCATGCCATCCATAAGAAGAATGTTCAGAACAGATTAATAAGAACAGAGAAAACATGAACATGAACATAAACATATTACAGTGACACCACTGAACATATACCTATGAATAATCACATTGAATGCAAATGGACTGAACGCTCCAGTGAAGAGACAGTGAGTGATATCGTGGATCAGAAGACATGACCCATTTATATTTTGCTTACAAGAAACACATCTTAGACTTAAAGATAAGAACAGGTTTAGAATTAAAGGTTGGAATGATATATATCAAGCTAATAATACACAAAAAAGAGCAGTTGTGGCTATATTAATCTCAGATAAAATAGATTTTAATGTAAAATCCACTATTGTGGACAAGGATGGTCACTATTGTTGAAAGATTCAATACTCAAATAAGACTTAACAACATTAAATTTTTATGCACTCAATACCAAAGCACCTAAATACATTGAACAAATACTGACAACACTGAAAAATGAGATTGATAATTACACAATAATAGTTGGGGACTTTAACACTCTCTTTCAATTAAGGATAGATCATCCAGAAAAAAGCTCAGTGAAGATACAGAAGATCTCATTACAACAATCAACCAACTTGACCTTATTGACATAAACAGATCTTTTCATCCATCAACAGATAAAAACACCTTCTTCTCCAAAGCACATGGAACATTCTTCAGAATAGACCATATGTTAGGTCATAAAACAATTCTCCATAAAATCCCAAACACTGATTTATTGCAAAGTATCTTCTCGGACCACAGAGCTATAAAAGTTGAAATCAATCAGAAAATTCATAGGTAAAAATTCCAACTTGTGGAAACTGAACAACACTTTACTCATGAAGCCTTGGGCTATAAAAGAAATTAAAGACACATTAAAGAAATTTATGGATTCAAACGAGAATGGAAACACATCCTACCAGAATTTATGGGATATAGCAAAAGCAGTGCTCAGAGGTCAGTTTATCTCTATAAATGCACACTTCCGGAAAGAAGAAAGAGCACAAATTAAAGAATTAACCTCACAGCTTGAACAAGTAGAAAGAGAGCAACAAAGAAACCCCTCAGACACCAGAAGAAAACAGATTTATAAAGATTAGAGCTGAACTAAATGACTTAAAGAATAGAAAAACAATTGAAAAAATTAACAAAACCAAAAGCTGGTTCTTTGAAAATATCAACAAAATTGATAAACTATTGGCTAAACTTACAAAAGAAAAACAACAGAAGATACAAATAACCCACTTAAGAAATGAGTTGGGAGATGTTACAACAGACCCATCTGAAATAAAATATATCATAACAGAATACTATGAAAAGCTATACTCTGACAGGTTTGAAAACCTGGGGGAAATGGACAAATTTCTAGATTCATATGACTAACCATGACTATCACAAGGAAAAATAGATCAACTTAATAAATCTATCACAAAGGAAGAGACTGAGGAAGTCATCAAAAATCTACCAACCAATGAAAGTCCTGGCCCAGACGGCTTTACAGGAGAATTCTACCAAACTTTTAGAGAAGAATTAACCCCAATACTAATGAGGCTATTTCACACCATAAAAAGAGATGAAATACTTCCAAATTCATTCTACGAAGCCAGCATAACCCTGATGCCAAAACCAGGGAAGGATCCCACAAAAAAAGAAAATTACAGATCAATATCACTCATGAATCTAGATGCAAAAATCTTCAACAAAATTCTAGACAATAGAATTCAACAGCATATTAAAAAAAAAAATAATTCATCATGATCAAGTTGGTTTCATTCCAGAGATGCAAGGCTGGTTCAACATCAGAAAAACAATTAATGTAATCAACAATATTAATAACACAAAAGATAAAAATCACCTGATTTTGTCAATTGATGCAGAAAAGGCATTTGACAGAGTTCAATATCCATTCATGCTTAAAACTCTCAGAAAAGTAGGAATAAAGGGGAAATTCCTCAATATAATCAACAGCATCTGCACAAAGCCAACTGCGTCCATCATCCTGAATGGTGAAAGACTGAAAGAATTCCGTTTGAGAACGGGAACTAGACAAGGATGCCTGCTCTCACCACTTCTATTCAACACTGTGTTAGAAGTTATCTAGCCAGAGCAATTAGACAAGACAAAGAAATAAAAGGCATCCATATTGGCACTGAAGAAGTAAAGATTTCTCTCTTTGCAGATGATATGATTGTTTATACAGAGAACCCAAAGAAATCCATAAGTAAACTATTAGAGCTAATAGAAGAATTTGGCAAAGTATCAGGATACAAGATACACATAACTAAATCAACAGGATTCCTTTATACCAACAATGAAATTATTAATGAAGAAATCACCAAATCAATTCCATTTACTATAGCCCCCAAGAAGATAAAATATCTGGGAATAAATCTAACTAGAGAAATAAGAGATCTTTACAGAGAAAACTACAAGACCTTGCTACAAGAAACTAGGAGAGACTTACATAAGTGGAGTAATCTGCCCTGCTCATGGATAGGAAGACTCAATATTGTGAAAATGCATATTTTGCCCAAAGCACTCTACTTATATAATGTAATCCCAATACAAATTCCAGCAACATTTTTTAATGAGATGGAGAAACAAATCATCAGCTTTATTTGGAAAGGGAAGAAACCCTGAATAAGTAAAGCACTACTGAAAAAGAAGAACATACTGGGAGGCCTCTCACTACCTGACTTTAAAACCTATTACACTGCCACAGTAGTCAAAACAGCATGGCATTTGTACAAAAGGAGACATATAGACCAATGGAACAAAGTAGAGACCCCAGAAATGCCACCATCCTCCTATGAACAGCTGATATTTGACAAAGGTCCTAAGATTTTGAACTAGGGTGAGAACAGTCTTTTTAACAAATGGTGCTGGCATAATTGGATGTCCATCTGCAAAAAACTGAAACAAGACAGATATCTGACCCCTTATACAAAAATCAACTCAAAATTGGATAAAAGATCTGAATATAAAAGCTAAAATGATAAAGCTCATCGAAGATAAGATAGGGTCAACAATTGATGTTTTAATACGCAATATAGACAGACTTCAGAATCTGACAAACAAAACACATTCATCAGAAGAGAAAATAGATAAACAGGAATTAATAAGAATCAAACACTTCTGCTCATCCAAAGACTTCATCGAAAGAATTAAAAGACCACCTACAGAATGAGAAAAATATTTGGCAACTCTATGTCAGACTGAGGCCTGATCTCCATAATCTGTAAGGTTCTACAAAATATCAGTAAGAAAAAGACAAATCACCCAATTAAGCGATGGGCAAAGGAGATGGACAGACGCTTCTCTAAAGAGAAGATCAGGAAGCCAAAAAACACATGCAGACATGTTCACAATCATTAATTATTAAAGAAATTCAAATCAAAACAATGAGATACCATCTCACCAATCAACAAGATTGGCCATGATCCAAAAAACACAAAACAATAAATGTTGGACAGTCTGTGGAGAGATTGGAACTCTTGTCACTGTTGGTGGGATTGCAGAATGGTGCAACCTCTTTGAAAGCAATTTGGTGTTACCTTAAAATAATGGATATAGATATACCATTTGACCCAGTAATTCCTCTGCTCGGAATATATCCTACAAAATCAAGGCCATTCACACCAACTGATACACGCACAGGAATGTTCATTGCAGCACAGTCCACGATAGCAAAAAGTTGGAATCAACCCAGATGCCTGACAACAGAAGCATGGATGGGTAAACTTTGGTATATATACTCAATGGAGTACTGTACAGTGATAAACAACAACAGTGATAGCAGGAAACATCTCTCAATTTGGTCTCAAATGGAGGACATTATGTTGAGTGAAACTAGTCAACAACAGAAGGACAATTATTATATGAGACCCCTACAATAAAAACTTAAAAGCATACTCATACATAACAGAAAAGAGTCTTTGACGGTTTCAAGGTTGGGGAGGCTGGGAGGGAGGGAGGGCAAGGGGCAAGGGTTTAGATTAGTTATTAGAAATTTGGTTGGGTGAAATTGGTGACAATACACATTAGTAAGAAGGTCAATACTAATGGAACTCTGACACAACTTGTGTACTCCTCCTCTCTTAACCCAGTATTGTAAGCACAGCATATGTACACTTTCATTTTTTATTTAATTAAAAAAAATTTAAAAATTTTTTTAAAAAAAGAATCAAACACTTTTGATCATCCAAAGACTTTATCACAAGAGTTAAAAGGCCACCTACAGAATGGGAAAAAATATTTGGCAATTCTATGTCAGACAGACACTGATCTCCATAACCTATCAGGTACCACAAAATATCAATAAGAAGAAGATAAATCATCCAATTAAGTGATGGGGAAAGGAGATGGACAGACATTTCTCTAAAAAGTATATCCAGGCAGCCAAAAAACACATGTGGACATGTTCACCATCTTTAGTTATTAAAGACTACAACAAATACCATCTCACCCCATCACGGTTGGCCATGATCCGAAAAACACAAAACAACAAATGCTGGAGAGGCTGTGGAGAAAGTGGAACTCTGCTACACTGTTGGTGGGGTTGCAAAATGGTCTAGCCTTTTTGGAAAGCAATCTGGTCCTTCCTAAAAAAAAATGGATATAGATATACCATTTGACCCAGTAATTCCACTACTTGGAATATATCCTACAGAATCAAGGCCATTCACACCAACGGATACATGCACAAGAATGTTTATTGCAGCAGAATCCACAATAGCAAAAAGATGGAATCAACCCAGATGCCCAACAACAGAGGAATGGATAGGTAAACTATGGTATATATACTCAATGGAGCACTATGCAATGATAAAGAACAACGATGATTCCAGGAAACATCTCATAACCTGGTTTCAACTGGAAGACATTATGTTGAGCAAAAGTAGTCAGTGACAAAAGGACAAATATTGTATGAGACTCCTACGATAAGAACTCAAAAACAGACTTATGCATGGAAGAAATGATTCTTTGATGGCTGTAAGGGAGGGGAAGGAGGGAGGGTTTAAATTAGATAGTTGGTAGAAATTTGGTTGGGTGAAATCGGTGACAGCACACATTAGAAACAAGAACAATATTAAGTGGACTTCAACATAACTTGAGTACTCCTCCCTTCTTAACCCAATAATGCAAGGACAGAGTAGCTGGGGCAGAGGGCAGGGGACCATGCTCTTGGGTGAAATAGAGGCCAATTGGCACAACTAGCATTTTGCTAAGAGGGCTCTCTGCACCCCACATTGGTGAGTGGCATCTGGGGTCTTAAAAGCTGCCAAGCTGCCATCTGAGGGCACAGGAGTTGCAGGAGCGGATGCACACCAAGGACCAAAATGACAACCCAGAAGACAGAGAGACCCACATGGGTGGGTGCCTACATCAACAGGGGACTGGAAGAACTGGGTGGTGCCCAGCCACCACCAGTGATAGCCACGATGGAGCTCACAAAGTTGCGCCTCACTGGCAACACAAGAATAAAAAGGAATGCACCCTGAGATCTCCACTAAAAGACCGCAATGCATGGTCCAGTGGTTTGGGGTTCCTCCGGGAGCATGGCCCCTGGCCCTGATGCTGCCCTTGCCCGTGGATCATAATGAAGGTCCACTCTTCAGACAGCAAGGGATTGGACTTCGCGACTCAGAGTGACTATATATTGGGTGCATTTTATGGTTCTGTGCATCCATGGGATATCATCCTGCTGACCTCTGACTGGAGGAAGGGGAGTGGGTGGAGAGGAGGGGAAAGGAGTCTACTGGGAGGATGAGATCTGTACGGAGCAGAGAGGAGTAGTGTGCTGTCACCGAGCAGGGAGAGCAGTGGAAGCTGCACATAGGTGGGCATGCAAATTTATATGGGAATGTATATTTTCACTCAGTCATAATAAAAAATAATAATAACCAAACTAAATAAATTTGGGAGTTACTGAAAGCCAAAAAAAAAGAAAGCAGCGCCGGGAGAAGAGCACATCCTTCAGACCTGAAGTTCCTGCACCAAGATGCTCCCTGGACAAAAACTGATGCAATACTGGACTTTCCTCCAGAGCTGACAAGGGGATGTCCCTGGAGCAGACATCCCAAATTCAGATTTGTAGCCTACCGGACTGTGCAAGAATAAATCTTCCTTTGTTAAAGCCATCCACTTTGTGGTATTTCTGTTGGAGCAGCCCCAGCTGACTAAAACACAGACTTACCTGGATTGAATCCCAGCTCACCAATTATTAGTTGTATGACCTTAAGCAAGACAGATGGTTCTCTGAGCCTCAGATTTCTAATGTATTATACCAGTCAAACAGATAATATGAGGTCTGACAATTAAGTCTATGAACTTAAATGTTTTAAGTGCTACTGCTGCGTATCAAGACAGTCACCTTCAAAGTACTCTCCTTGGGAAGCAATGCACCAATGCCAGAGTTCAGACCACTCTTCAAAGCAAGTTTGGAACTCTTTCTGGAATGGCCCTTGTATATGGTGACACAGTGGTAAATTTGCAAACTTATTTGTATAGTTGTCTGTGAGAGGGTTTTTAGCCAGTAAACAAATAACTGTGTTGGAACACTCTCTCTACTCACCTGATCTGGCCCTCAGTGACTTTTATCTTTACTTAAAGATAAAGGAAATACTGAAAGGAAAGCATTTTTATGATATTCAGGACATCAATGGCAGCTCTGATGGTCATTTCAGAAAAAGAGTTCCAAAATTACTTTGAAGGATGGACTAGGCACTGGTGTCAGTGTATAGTTTCCCAAGCAGAGTACTTCAAAGGTGAGTGTTGTGATATTTAGCAGTCAGGTATGTAGCACTTTTTCTAAGATGAGTTCATGAACTTAATTGGCAGTCCTCATACATATTTATCACTAATTAATGACTATTTCCACTAGCCTACCTGTCCGTGGTGGTGTGTATATTGTTTTGATGCTGGAATCTACGGCACTGGTATTCAAATACCAGCAGGGTCATCCATAGTGAATGGGTTTCAATGAAGTTTCCAGACTAAGACAAAGTAGGAAGATCTGGTGACCAGCTTTTAAAGATTAGGCAATGAAAACCCTGTAAATCACAACAAAATACTGTTTGATATTGTGCTAAAAGAAAAGCCCCCAAGGTTGGAAGACAGAATATGCAGTAGCTGCAACAATGGACTTAAACATACCAAGACCATGAGGATGGCAATGCTTTGTTCTGTTGCACATAGTGCCATGATGAACCAGAACCAGTTTGACAGTAACTAAGAACAACATAATGATTACCTAATGCAGTCTAACCTTTCATTCATGGAAAGAATCACCTCCACAACAGTCACAATGTTGTTCCAACCTTTACTTGGATGTATTCAGTGAAGCGTATATTACTGAACAAAACTCCAGGTTCTCATTACCTGCCCCCAAAAGCCAATCTCTGGGACAGGAATCAGTGTGAGTGATCAAAAAGTTGTTTATAACTGTGCACTAGCAGACACAGGGAGCAGGGAGGATGTTCTATATCAAGATTCTGCTCCAAAGGTCATCAGGTAATGCAGGTATATTTATAAGGAGTGGAGTTGCATGCAAAACGTAAATAAAGGTATTGGTGCCGGTGCTAGGGAAATAATGTAACTGATTAGTGGTGAAGAGGGGTATTCATTTCAGGGGCCTCTGGGGTCCTTTGAAGATGTGCATGAGGAGCAGGGATCCTTTCAGTTGTCATCTGAAGCAGGTGGGTCCCAATGGGCACCTGGCTGACTCTCTTCTGTTTTAATATTTCTAAAAACCTGTGAAAAGTGCACAGACATTATTTCTGCAGCCCCTGTCAGTTAATATGTGACTTCCTGCCAGGTGCAGGAATTTTTAAGACAGGAGAAAAGACAAGTCAATTTTACAAAGAGAATTAAATCTTTGCTGTCTATTTTAACTTCCCTTTTTAAAATCAGAGTGGCTAAAGCTTCCCTCCTGTTTCAGGTAGGTCACTACCATTGAAGGCAATCTATTCTAATTTTAGGCGGCTGCAATTGCCAAAAGTTGTTCCTTCTATTTTTATCCCAAATCTTTCCCTTATCTTTCAAACATTAGCCTGTTTCTGCTTCTTCAAGCTATGAAAGTGTCTGACCTCTCTTCTACACACCATGTCATAATATGAGTCAGAACTGACTTGATGACAGTGAGTTATCCTATTAAGGAGTATAACTGGAAAGCAGTCAACCGCTTGCTTCTCTAGCATGGTGTGACCCAGGACATATCACTCTGATCCTCAGTTTCCTCAAGTGAAAAATCCAAGTTTTAGAGGAGATAATCTTAAAGGTTTTTTATCACAGAGGCAACTATGAATTTTCTTATACCTTTCCCCCGGTTATTCTGATTCATCCTTCTCTGGCAGTTTTCAGTGCCAACTTCTCTGAGTGTGTTTTAGTTGGTCAGCATCCTTAAAATGTGATCCCTAGGTAGAACACAAAATTCAAGTTTTGGTAACAACAGTCAAGTGTTCTGTAAAACTCTCTCTCTACTCTATCTAAGGGAACTTAGTATACACATTTGGAGCTGTTTTACCACCTTTCTTACAGGTAAGTAAAACTCTTGACACTTGTCCATCATTTCAGCCTCTGAAGATTTGTTTGAATTTTAACTGTGTAATTGATTATATTAACCAAAGTATACTGATCATAGTTTTAACAATTGGGAAACCTCTTTTTTAGTCTTCTAAGTATTCCAGTGTATACACAAGTGTTTGTAGGTGCAAAAAACTGCTTCATGACTGTTATTGCTGACTTAAAAAACTTTAAGATATTTCTGAAGGGTTCTGCCTGTGCAAATAGGCAGAAAACATACTTTGGACTTATCAACACCATAAATTCTCTTTCAATGGTTCCTAACTCAACAATTTTAAGTGTGACACATAACAATCAAAACAAAAAGCAGGACATGACTCTCAGGGCTGCCTGATGGAAGAGGAACACATTCTGCACTACTCTGCAAATGTTTCCACCTTCTTGCCACTTGTAATTATGATGACTAAATGAGTTTCCCTTGTTAATTAAATAAGAGATTTTGAAATGTAGCTTCACTTTGCCCTCAAGTAAAAGAAGTAAACAGTATTATGGAAATCCGCATACTTTGGACTGAATTATCTTACCTCCCTTATAAAAACTTTCCCGTGGAAAGCTCTGAGTACTTTTTGCTTTTCTAAGACACCAGAATTTATCACATTGTATTTCTTTACATCATACTAATGTTCTAAGACTAGGAGAAAAGGCTAGGTAATCTACTTCCAAAAAATCAGACAATGAAAACTGTACGGACCACAACAATAAAATCTGCAACCAATCGTGGAGATGCACCTCACCAGGCAGTGTTTTGTCCCATTTTGTGTGGGGTGGCCATGAGTTGAAGCCAACCTGTTGGCAGCTAACAACAACAAATGTCCACAGGAGGGCTACTAACTGGACATGATTCCAAATGCCAGACACTGTCCCTTTAAAAGATAAAATTGTTCTAAATTTTTGTTAGCAATAAAAGCACACAAATTTGTATTCAACTGAGTAAACAAGTTATCTCAACAGGTTCTTTTAACAAATGGAAGTTATTAAGTCATTTACCTGCAGAAAAGTTAACTACATGTAAAACATATGGCTCAGCTTCCTTTAAAGTAGGGACCTAAACTGCACCTCCAAACACTTGGCTGAATCTGTATCAGAAATATCTGGTGGCAAGAAATGGTGTATGTTGAGAAGAGACACTTGGGAATGGAAATAAATCAGCTTCCATGACTTCAGAAGTCCAAAGACTTTGGGATCCATCACAATACCAGCACAATTCTTCTTCCTAAGTAACCAGCCTAGTTACAGGCTGCTGAAATAAACAACTGAGTCCCTCATCAATATGGCCTCCTCCCCAAAATGGCAATAATTTTCTTCTTAACTCCAGTTATTATGCCTTGCATTCTCAAGTATCATATTCTACATTTAGGTTTCAGATTTAAAATTTTCCTAAATTAGTGTGTTTCCCTTTCAATTCTGAGAAAATAGAAGTTTACTAATAACTTCTACCTTGACTACAGAATAATCATTTTTTTAAAAGGAGCCCTAAAATGTGCTAGTATCTAAAGACTGAAAGTCTATTAGCCAAGAGAGACCAGCACCACGCTTTCTAAAGTATGAATTACTCATGAGATATGGGCTGAGAAATGGAGCCTAGCACCGGGAACAATGATCAAAAGGGGGTCCTATATCAGAGGCTAGAGCCCCAGTCTCAGAAAGCAGATGCTGTGAGTTAACATGTCCCCAAACCTCAAGATTTTGTCACCTCACGGTGCCTGGCACTAGTACAGACTCTGTATATAGTGAATGAATGACGACTAATAGGTACGGCAAAAGTGTTTTCGAATGAAATTAGTCAGGTAGTTAGCCAAATGCTCTATCTCACTTTGCTGTTTCAGTGAAACATCAAAATATTTGTCAATTTGTGACATATAAGTGAATGCCACCCATACCCCATGATCTTAATTTTAGAAGTATATGGTAAAGTGAATTTTAAAAAATAAACATGGTAAACATATCTTGATTAGGATGCTGGTGTTTTAGTCAGCTAGGCTGCTCTAACAGAAATACCACAGAGTGGATGGCTTTAACAAAGAAAGGTTTACTCTTACACAGTCCGGTAGGTTGCAAGTCCATATTCAGGGTGTCTGCTCCAGGGGAAGGCTTTCTCCTTGTCCGCTCTGGAGGAAAGTCCGGTATTGCATCAGTCTTCGTCCAGGGAGCATCTTGGCGCAGGAATCTCAGGTCTGAAGGACTCGCTCTTCTCCCGGTGCTGCTTGCTTGATGGTAGAAGATTCCCACATCTCTGCTTGCTTCTCTTTCCTTTTATCTCTTGCAGGATGAAAGGATTAAGGGTGGGGCAAGCCATACTCCAGGGAAACTCCCTTTACAGCAGGGCAGGGAAGTAATCCTATGAAGGAACTTACAGCCCCACCCTAATCCTTTAACATACAGTTTAGGGAAACCACCAAATGGAGGAGAGTCACAAGATACTGGGAATCATGTCCCAGCCACATGGCTGCACATATTTTTGGGGGGACACAATTCAACCCATGACAGATGGTAACATACAGGTGAATAAATGACTATATTCTGAATTCACTGAATTATAAACTATCATTAAAAATATGGTCTTTTTATTATTATAAAAATTATACCTCAATGAAATGGTTGAAGTAAAAAAAAAAAAAACAGTAAAAAGTTCACATTTTCAGGTAAATCCTGGGGCTTCTCTCTCCACTGCATGATTTTACCTATATTTGCCTATGTCACAGAGTTTCAAATTGCATTTCTTTACCCTTCCAATAACTGCATGCAAAAATATGTCCACAATAATATTTTGCCAAAACACTTCAGAGTTTCTTAGTGATATATACAATGATGTGCACGTTTGAATATAAACTACTGTCTTGGCATAAATGCTGTAGCAAAAGTATTAAGATATGGACTTAGAAAATGCCTACTGAGTAGGGATTTGTGTTTAACATCATTTTTTTGAACAATTAAATTTTATCAACCTTCTATTATCATGTGTTATTCACATATCAGCATGTGTAAAACATTATGGGCATTTCAGTTCTGACCCATTTCAAGTCCTTGGCCCTGTGAGGACAAGTCTCACCTCTGTTCTCTGTAGGCATCACAAACATGATCCCACTGCCCACAGGGGTCACTGTCTGATGGCTGTAACTGTCCTGACCTCAAAAAACAGCATGTACACGCAAGCTTCTCCATTTCTCTTGGGGCCATAAAGCAGGTGTTTTCACCTAGTTTCCAAAAATCTTTTTTTTAATTTTCATTTTTTAAAGAAAAATCATTATACAGAAATGGACATTACTTTCAACTAGACTTGAATATACAAGAAAAATATTCAATTCCAAAACTACAGGAGCTTGTAAAAAGAAACTACATGAGATCATTTCTGACATATCAAATTGGAAAAGTTTAGAAAGGCAACACCACACTCAGTGCATACTGGCAATATGTATTGCATTTTGGCAATACATACTGAAGATCTTATGCTGTTCATAATCTTTAGCCCATAACATCTACTTACAGTCATTTGTTACAGAGATAATCAGAGATATACATAAAGGTACATAAACATAAATGTTCACTTCAAAGGTTTCTATAATAGAAAAAAAAAAAAAAAAGAATCCCCAAAGAGTTGGTTGTTTTGTATAGTTCACATATTACATGCTATGTTACAGAGTATTGTTCACATAATTTCCCAAGTTTATCCATTTTTCAAAGGAAAAAATATATGATTATTGAGACTACTAGGGAAAAAAACCTAAATTTCTGTGTAAGGGCAAATGGTGAATAGCTGAATATTTTCCAACAAATTTTTTTTTCTAAAAGCATGTTAACTGTTTCTTTGAATGTTGTTTTTTACTTTTTCTTCAGAAAAGAAATATTCTTTTCCAACTGTTATTTCCTGTAATCTTTTTTTCTAAGAGTTTAAAAAATGTCATGTAGCCCTGTATTGGCTTATTAGACCCTGCCACGGCACCCTAAACTCAGACAAGCTGGAAAGAATTATCTCACAAGAAGCGTTTATATGAAAATATCATGGAGAACTTCCTATGAAATATTTCAAAGCCTATAAATAAAAGTATGTCACTGAGATCACAAATAAAGGAATAACAAAATAAAAATTGATGTGTTCTTTATTTCTAAAATTTCTGATGAATTTCCAAAAACAATTTTTAAATGAATTCATCTATTCTTTTTTTATCTTGTAAAACTTGACAGAACTATATTTTAGAGTTTGTCCTATTTATACGAGTTAATGTGTGAATGTGAATGTGTATATACATGTAATAAACACAATTTCCCACGTATTCCTGCTGTTGTGTTATTATCAAGTGCCATTGAGTCAGTTCTGACTCTAAGCAGCTCTACATACAACAGAATGAAACATGCGTCATCCTCATGTACTTCAAAGACACTACTCAAATGATTGCTTTAGGGAAATGCTCTGTTGTGTGTATATCTACACACAACATTTCTTCTTGTGAAATTCTACATTTCTTTCTCTGCTCAGAAGTTGATAGATGGTAGAAGCCCAATAGGCAGCTGACCACTCACATTTGGAGCTCCAGAGGGAAGGTGTGACTAGAAAGATTAGGAGTCTTCTGTCATAGGAGTATTTTGTACCACTGCCTGATATGCTTATTATTTGTATACGTGTCTCATTCTCCATAACAAAGGATAAACTCTTAAAGGGCAGTGAGTAGACCTTACTCAGCTATTCTATACAACATTAGCACATCACATCTAAATATTTTTTAAACTGAACCAAATCTTAGCACTAGCCAGAGGGTCTTCAGTCTTTCTCCATCTGGTCCACCAAAATCAAAACCAAACTCATTACCACTGAGTCAATTCTGACTCATAATGACCCAAAAGGACAGAGTAGAACGGCCTCATAGGTTTCCATGGAACACTTAGTGGATTTTGAAAAGCCGATTTTTTGGGTTATCAGTCCTAGTGCTTAACTATTATACCACCAGGGTATCTGGTCTACACAGACATGAAATTTACAGGCAATTCCCTTAAATTCTGGCTAATCATTTTGACTCATGTACTAGTAGAATGTCAGGGGTTTGCAGCTGGACCATAATGCATAGATTTCAGTCTCCCTTTTATTACATGAACATCATACAATAAAAAATGCAAGCCAGAACTCAGACTTCTTTTAAGCCCATTCAGCTCCAGACTTCTCTTGCATACTCACCTCCCTCTGAGGCTCCGAGTACCAGGTTTCACAAACAAAACATGAAGCACAAGCTCAAGCAGCACTCTCTAAGTGGGGAGAACAGGGAGTCCCCACTCTGGTTTGGAAACACTTCAACTAACCTTGTTTTAGTTTGGCTGCTTTACTTCATTTGTAAAACACTTTATTATAGCCCTTCCCTTGATGCCCTAGTGAATTACGTTTACATAATTTACCTACTGACTAGTTTTGAACAGCTTGTTCTGGATTTTTTCTCCTTGATTTGCCTGTCTTTACTGATGGCTGAAAATTCTCAGCTACGAACTCGATAAAGTCTGCATGTTACCACAAAGTTCACAATAACAATGGAAAGATCCGGGATTATTTTCCGTCCCAGGAAACAAAGAGACTCTTGTTGGAAAATAACAAGCCAATAATCATCAGCACAAAGAAGAAACTAGCTACATTCTTTCACATAAAAATGAACTACAGACTTTATTTCATGAATATTTCACATTGACTGAGATCTGATGAGATTCTACCTCTGTGTTTAGGCACTCAGAGGGTTAATAAAAAAAATTACTAGCACATGCTTTGAAACGATTACTTGAATTTATTTATACCCCTCTCCCCAAATAAAATTATGAACTGATGTTTTGTTACACCAATGGATTAGAAAGCATTAAAAAAAAAATCTATTCACTTTGGTCCTTTTTGTGGCTGATGTGATTTGTCATACAACCAAACTGTAGTGGTCAAGCACTTGAATGCAAACTGAAAGCTTGGCAGTGTGAAACTACCAACTGCTCCGTGGAAGAAAGATATGGCAGTCTGCTTCCTTGGAAACCCCACTGAGGCAGTTCCACTCTGTCCTATAGGGTAACCATGAGGCAGAATTTGTCTTGATGGCAATAGGTTTGGTTTTTACAGTTTTGATTCCACAGTCTGGCACAACTACATACAGACAGCCTCTGAGGACAATGAAGAAGGACAGTGAACCCAAAATATCAATATCAATACCATGGCAATAGGCTTTGAAATTACCCTGAAACTTGATTTTCTTTAATTTTATTTGAGGACAAGATAACTTATTTTCATAAATGGTGATTCTTAAGACTGTCAGGTATCTTCTTTTTCTTGTTCATGCTTATTCCAGAAAGTAAAGTCAAGCTTTCCTGCACTAGGCCACATCAGAACCAAGAGAAGAAAAGTGAGTTTCAAGGTTGCAGCATATCTCCTGCCTTCAAGTATACACTATCCACAAATCAAGAATAAGTTTGTAATGGCAAATTAAATGTAGCTTTAGAAAGCATTCTCAGATGACTTTTTTTTTTTTTTTTGGTGGTAAGATACCATCCACTGCATACACTGAACTATGCTGGTTAGCCAAGGTTCTCACTGTGAGGCAATCAGTCTACCTCTCTGGAGGGACACGGTTCCACCTCTGGCGATTTTGTCCATAGCCAAGCCAGCCAAGGGCCGTCAAGTTGGATCTGACTCCTGGTGACCATAACTGACAGCTAAATGGGCTGACTTTTCAGAAACAAGCTTTATCCAGATTTCAATCCAGTGTTCTTTTATTTCTGTTGAAGACTACTTTGTTTCATACACCAAGAAACATTGTGAAGTAGGTTTCCTTAAAATTTGCTTAAAAATAAATCAGTTTCCACATACAGTTGGAAGATTTCTTTTCACTTAGACATATATAACCTCTTCCTATGAACACAGTGGAAGGTCATATTATGCAGTGATGAGATGTCAAGCATAAATTTCAATTTACAGGCTCACAAATAAGTGTCATGCCTGGAAGGAAAATAGTTCTCAGCTTCAGAGTGAAAGATATGGAACACAAGCTAATTGGCTAATTCACAGGGATAGTCTCTCCTTGGAACAAGAATAATTCCCATTACAATACACACTTCTCAGGTGTAGTGAAGGAAGTGAGATAAAGTTAGGCAATTAAGTTAGCATTTTCCCAAGTGAGCTCTAACCCCAACAATGGTACCAAAGGACTGTGATGCAATCATAAAACTAAATTTCACAGATTTTGTGGATGAAGATACTTTGCAAATGACTCACAGAAGTGTTCATAATTCAAGAATTTCTCAGACATTTTCTGAATATATGCTTTAAAAGACAGATTAAAATGGCCTTCTTTTACCTTTGGGCTCCAGTGGACTTAAATAAATATCACAAGAACACTTCAGTGTAAGAACAGAACAGTTAGAAGAAAACTAGAAATGTGAAAAATATCTTAATACTCTCTACATGACACTATGGTGAAGAGTGAGCTCTGTGCAATCCATAGAGAAGAGCCAAAGAGAATTATCAAGATGACCCCAGGACCCTCAAGCAGCATTTAAGGAGAAAAAATAATTTCATAAGCTCCTCTTAAAATATTCAAAACGATGACTGTCTTAGGCCAGGTTCTCTAGAGAAGCAAAACTAGTGACACTGGAGGCTTCTTCTGACTCATGTAGCTGCAGGAGCTGATGAACCCAAGATCAGCAGCTTAGACAGCAGGCTACTAACTCACCAGCTATAGAGTCTAATGAATATAAGACGGACAGGTGAGATGACAGGCTGCAGGCTCAAATCCCACGAACTGGAGTTCAGACGGTGACGAGCCAAACAAAAGCATAATCCAGAGCAGGGCAAAAGCCAGTAAACTTGGCCAGAAAGTTCATATATATTAGATGCAGGCTATACCTCTCCCTCCCCTCCCCACCTCTTCCCTCCAGGAAACACCCTTTCAACTGATGGGCTGCTCATCGCAGATCTCATCCTGGAGCAGATTACATGAATCAAATACCATCAGGAGGTGATGACATCATTATGTAACTGCCAGACCACTGAGAATCACGCAACAACTAAGATGACACATAATCTTAATCATCACAGTGACCAAAATAAGATTTTCTTTTCTCATGCCAGTTTTACATGATTTTTAGTTGTCATAGTATATTGATGCTACGTACTGAAATTTGGAGGACAGAATTTCTGTCCACTCACAGGCTGCCACACCTGTGTTTAACCAGACACCCTCAGTGGTCCTGCACAGTTGTCACTGCTGGCTGACATGCTGCTAACCAAACCTCAGCTGAGCCCAGGACTTTCTCCCACTGCTTTGCTTTGATTGTTCTTGAATGTTCTACTGGTTATACTGTTACCGATGTGAGAATCTGTGAATGCTTTACTGTTTAATGTATCTGTTGTTTGTGTCTAAACATTCAGGACCCTAAGACAAAGGTAGAACCTGGAATAAAACAAAAGCAGTAGGATCAAACTATGAAAATAATAGAGCAGTCACAGAAAAATGATAAAGGCAAAGAGAGAGAAAAATATAAAGACATGCACGGAACACAGTTTAACAGGCTATATTGTGTCAAATCAGTGTTTCATTTATTTCAACAACTTCTCTCTGACAGCAGCACCAGGGTAAGCTTTGTGGTAAAAGCTTGTAATGCTCTCTGATGTTGTCCTCAAGAGGTTAGAAAAACATCCTGAACATACCTAGCTTTCATTAATAATACACTAAGGATGGGATCTCATAACCTAGACTTAGAACTGTTAATATTTCCATCTAGTAAGTTATTCGTATTTTCTCCTAGTTGTTAAAATGGTAACTTCTTTTTGTCTTAAAACAACATGGATTTTAGTCCAGACCCCGCCACTAACTGGCTATTAGACCTTGAGTAAGGTGAACAGCCACTGTATCTCGGGGTCCACATATATATAACGAGGGGACAGAGGTATAATGATCAACGAGGTTCCTTGCTGCCTTAAAATGTTATTATTTGGCCAGCAAATTTCAAGAAAATAAGTCTACCAAGTTTCAAGAGGATGACAGCACTGCCATCTTCACATACAATTTACTCTTCTGCATTAGTTCATTTTCTCTACCTCCAATTTCTCTCAGCTTCAAAGAATCAGTTTCTCATAGCAGAAAGGACTTCAGCAATCACCTAATACATGACTCACAGAATGCCTCAACAGTCTTTACAGAATTCCCCACTAGCAGTTCTCTTGTTTGAACACTATTACGGATGGAGAATTTGATGAACTCCCAAAGCCACCCATTTCATTCCAACTGGCTGCAAATGTCAGAAATTTGATATGAATTCAGATACAAATGCTGCTATGAATCTATCTCTTTGCAACTTACTGATCAGTCTCTCTGAGCTGACACAGTAAATTCAAATCTTATTCCTACATGATTCATGTGATAGAATTTTCTCATAATGGAAGAAGAGACCATGTTCCTGTAAATTTTCCTTCTTCTCCAGGCTAATCCCCATTAGTCTTCATTTTTATATCATAGGGCTTACTGCTTTCATTCGCTGATCTTCTGTGAACAAATTCCAGCGAGGAAATGCTTATCTTGAAGCACAGCATCCTTGGTGGAAACTAACAAGGAGCAGTGGGACATTGAGCACTGAGTGCAAGACTATGCATCCTCACACAAATAACCCATAGCTCTACATTAGGTGTGCCCACTGCACACTCCCCCTTTCCCCTAACATGCTCCCGGGGGGTTAGCATAGCATGTTTGCAAAACAGCAAGGCTGGCAAACGACTGTCAGAAAATACGTGCGACGGTACATCCTCTGCCGCTCCCAACATCACACATCCACTAACGCAACCTCAGATTCACATTAAATCATGAAATATACATTTTAAATGTTTAAGTGTATTGCTTTTCAGCCATATTTTCCCCACTCTATAGTTGTAGCTGAATGTGGACAGCAGCTGAATAGTTCAGAGGAAATATGGTCACTGTGGAAGTGAAGACACGTGACTCTTATCATCTAGAGGTTATAGAGCCTTTGGGCATAGCATCAATGGCTTGTGTCCCAGTTTCTTCATTTCTAAAATAAAGATAACAATTCTTCTAAATATCTAAGATGTTATAAAGATAAATGGGTAGATGCAGATGCAATTATTATTTAAGTTGGTATCATAAGACCCAGCAATTCCACTCCTAATTATATACTCAAGAGAAATGAAAACATGCATCCACACTAAAACTTGTACAGGTATTTATAGAAGCATTATTCATAGCCAAAAAGTGGAAACAACCCAAACATCTACCAACTGATGAACAGATGAATAAAATTTGAGATACCCATACAATGGAGTATTATTCAGGAATAAAAAGAAATGAGGTGCTAATATACACTACAATGTGGATGAATCTTAAAAGTATAGAAAAAGGGCACTCAAAAAAGACCAGTTATTGTATAGTTCTGTTTACATGAAATGTCTGAAATAGGCAAATCTACTAAGACAGAAAGTAGATTAAGAGTTGTAAAGGGCTGAGGTGAGGAAGGAACTTGAACTGACTGCTGATGGTTATGGGGCTTCTTTTTAGGGTAATGAAAGCATTCTAAACTTGACGTGGTGATGTTGCACAACTCAGCGAAGATACTAAAAGACAATGAATTTTACCCTTTAGATGGGTGACTTGTCTGGTACATCTCAATAAAGTAGTTTTTTCTTTTTTTAAGATCTATAGAAACATAAGAAGTTATAAGAATTGTTGTTAGGTCTCTAGCAAACAACTGACAGCAACTCTAAAAACACTTTCCTCAGTAATGATGTAAAGCCAAGAGGCCATCGTTCCCATGAAGAATCATATTTATAATTCTACTAAAAGATTATGACTGCGGTACACAATCTGGGGACACAGCGTGCGTAAATCACATCACGGATCGCACAGAGGCATGTGATCAGAGCACAAAGGAATTGACTCACTGAAATCTAATATGGCCACTGGGAAGCAATCCCACGAAATGAGTGCAAACCTCACTCACCATCTGGGATTTACATAGATTCTTATCTGACAACTGCAGCCACTAGTTTGTTGTGAATTTAAAAAAGTAAATAAGTTGTCAATTCAAATAAACACTGAGGGCTGGGGAATATTCATTCATTCAGCAGTTATTATACAACCACAATGTCCCAGACCCTAGGAATATAAAGATTAACTGAGCCCAGTTATAGCCCTAGAAGAGCCTTGTATGAGTGGCAAAAGAGGAGAGTAGGAGGCAATAGGGTAAATTAGACGACTCAAAAAGTCTTGCTCAACAAAATAACTTAGAAAAAATATAAAGTGTGTAAAAAGCAGAAGAGTATGCACATATTTGATACTATGGCAACCCTGGGGATGGTGGGGATATGAACATAGGTCTTGATAATATAAGGTGACATACAGGATGCAAAAGTCAAATGACGACGGGATTTCAAATTAAGTGAAGCTAAGAAGTTTGGGCTTTATCTTACAGGCACAGAAAGTCACAAGAAGAAACAAAGTAGGGAACCATTATGACCAAATATTCATTTTTAGAAAAATTATTCTGGTAGCAGTATGATTAATGCATCTGAGAAAGTCAAGCCTCAGCAACAGAAACAGGTTAGGAGAGTATTAACAATTGTCACTATATATTGAGCCCTTGCATATCAACATAGAGCTAAGGGCTCTACATGTATTATATCAGTTATTAAAATAACTCTCTGCATGGATTATCCCTCATCTTAGGAGTAATGAAGCTGAGATTCAGAGAGGTTAAATAACTTGTCCAAGGTCACACAGTCAGTAACATCTGCCAACTGGTGGATTCAAACTGCACACTTTTGGTTTTGCAGGCAATCTCTTATCCACTATGTCAGATATATTAAGAGTCTAAAGACAGTTTGGAAACCCTGGTGGCATAACAGATTCAGTGCTACGTCTGCTAACCAAAAGGTTGGCAGTTCAAATCCGCCAGACACTCCTTGGAAACTCTATGGGGCAGTTGTACTCTGACCTCTAGCATCTCTAGGGTTGCTATGAGTCAGACCCAGCTCAATGGCAGTGGGTATTGAGTTCAAAGACAGTTCAAGTGGATGTTGAGAAAAAGGGACCACAATCAGGAGATATTTAGAAGGTAGAACTGATTGGACCTTCTGACCAATTATTTCTAGAGATGAAGGAAAGGGAGGAGTTTAACTGTAATGCAAGTAAAAAATATATGTGTGACATAATATCTGTAATATTATAAAAGGGACAGTGGTCTACCGATAGCATTTCAATGGGGATACTTAGAGAGGATGAGGGAGAAGAACAAGTCTGTCATTAAAAAGCAATGATTATATCTTTTATAAAATATCTGTGTTATGAAAGGGATACTGACCTTAATAAAGCACAACTGCGGAGACAAGGAGTCCTGCTGGAACAGTCGTTAAGCTCTTGACTGCAAACTCAGTAGCAGCTCCGTAGGAGAAAGATTTGGCAGTTTGTCTCTATAAAGATTTACAGACTTGGAAACCTTATAGGGTCAATATGAGTTGGAATTGATTTGATGACAAAAAGTGGTTGGTTTTACTATTCAGAGAATTTCCAATCACTGTACAAAATCACCATCTACTCCCACAGAACGGTGAGGGTTACAGGGAGATAAACAGCCTTCACTGTCATGGAGTTTAAAAGTCAAATTGGTAAGACTCACAAAAAGCTCAACAACATACCAATTAAGTAACAGTATAGATAAAGAAATTTAAAAGCAGTACAATCAATACATGCTATGAATTCAGGGGGGAAAGCAGTCCAGGCAGGCTTCTTTGAAAAATATGAAAACAAAATATTAAGGGACAACCTACCACAACAGTTAAAAGCTGGAATTCTGGAGCCACATAAAACTTTGGCTCTACCACTTATTTCTCCTCAATTTATTCATCTGAAAAATGGAGACAATAATAGGACCTACTCCAAGATTGTTGTGAGGATTAAATGAGTCCACAGACATTGAAAACACTTAAAGCAATGCCTGGGACATACCAAAAACAAAACCAAACCCATTGCTTTTGAGTTGATTTCGACTCACAGTAACCTTGCAGGATAGAGCCGAGCTGCCCCGTAGGGTCTTCAAGGGTGCAATCTACTACAGAGGCAGAATGTTGTATCTTTTTGCCATGGAGCAGCTGATGGACTTGAACCACTGACTTCTGTGTTAGCAGCCAAGCACTTAACCACTGTGCCACCAGGGATTCTTGCCTGGGACCATAGAAAGTGTTTAATAAATAAAAGCCATTATTGTTATTTTTATCATCATCATCATGCCAGCATTGAAGGAGTAGACTATATTTAGAAACAGAATTTAGAAATAGACTATAGAAATAGAATATTCCAGGCCAGAAATTTTCAAAGTTTGTGTGTGTGCAAATAAAATCAAATATTTAAACTGAGTTGAAGCATTACTGCACACTGAGTCACATTTAGGAAGCCTGTCCCGGACACTATATAGCACTTATTCATGGACTCATTCATCACTCAACATTTGTTGAACATTTAGTGTGTGCTACTTTTTATGCTAAATGTTGGGGGGTTAGAGAAGACATATCCAGATCCTATCCTTTGAGGAGGTTACATTCTAGTTCACAAGACATGCAAGGATCCAACCATTTCTTAAAACAGGGTCACTGGGCTATAAGGAGCCCTGGTAGCACAATGGTTAAGCACTTAGCTGCTAACTGAAAGGTTAGTGGTTTGATCTCACCAGTGACTTAGTAGAAACACCCAGCAATCTACTGTCATAAAGACTAAAGCCTATTGTATGAGACCATGGAAACCTTGGTGGTATAATGGTTAAATGCTATGGCTGCTCACTGAAAGATCAGTAGTTCAAGTCTACCACGTGCTTCTTGGAAACTCTATGGGACACTTCTATTCTGTCCTACGGGGTCACTATGAATCAGAATCAACTCAACAGCAGTTTGGTTTTGGGAATGAGACCACTATAATAAAAACTCATGAAAAAGTTCACAAGCAGAAAGAAACAACCTTATATGGTTACAAGGGAGAGGAGAGATGGGGAAAGAAAAACACTAATGAGGTAATAGGTAAGTGCTAACTCTGGTGCACAGTAAGCCAGTACATAGTACTGGAGAAGCCAGCACAACTTCATCAAGGCCAGGTCACAGATGCTTCATAGACACGTACAGACCCCCACAGAGAACAAACTACTGGGTTGAGGGCTCAGGACCAGTCTCAGGTAACATCTAGCTCAATTTGTATAACAGTTAATAAAGAAAATGTTTTATATCCTATTTTGGTAAGTACTATCTGGGGTCTTAAAAGCTTGTGAGAGGCCATCTAAGATGTCCCGTTCATCCCATTCCATCAGGAGCAAGGCAGAATGAAGAAAACCAGGCACAAGGGAAGGACCAGTCCAAAGGACTAATGGAACACAACTACCACAGTCTACCAGATGTAGTCTGGCACAACTAGATAGTGCCCAGCTACCACCAACAGCTGCCCTGGCAGGGATCACAAAGAGGGTCCCAGACTGAGCTGGAGAAAAATACAGAACAAAATTCTAACTCAGAAAAAAGACCAGACTCACTGGTCTGACAGACTGGAGAAACCCTGAGAATATGACCTCTGGATTCCTTTTTAACTCAGTACTGAAGTCACTCCAGAGGTTCTCTCTTCAGTCAAAGATGAGACAAGCCCATAAAACAAAACAATACTAAATAGGCACACCAGCCCAGGGCGAGGATGAGAGGGCAGGAGGGGACAGGAAATCTGGTAATAGGGAACCCAAGGTTGAGAGAAAGTGTTCGTGTGGGGTTGGCAACCAATGTTGCAAAACAATATGTGTATTAATTGTTTAATGAGAAACTGATTTGCTCTGTAAACATCTAAAGTACAATAAAAAAAGCTTCTGCAAATTAAGAAAATTGATTATTTCCTAATGGCCAAGCCAAGTGCCGTGGAGTCGGATCCGACTCATGGCGACCCTAGGGGCCAGGGTAGAACTGACCCCCAGAGTATTCAAGGAGCGCCTGGTGGATAAGCAGAAAGGAAGGAATTGGAAAGGAAACAATAGAAAGAATTTCACTGGAGGATGTATACAGCCCACGCACCCAGATACGTCAGGATGCCAGCAGCACACATCATAAGCTGCAGAGGTGAGAAAACAGCTGATTGGGCCTGACCTATTTACTTAGAGCCATTAGGTCAATTCTGAGTCATGGCAAACCCACATCTTTCAGAGTAAAACCTCACTCCATCGGGTGTTAAATGGCTGTAATCTTACAGAAGTGGATCACCAGGCCTTTCTTCTGTAGCGCCACTGAGCAAATTCAAATCACCAACCGTTCAGTTAGCAAAACCAAACCCATTGTGGTTGAGTTGATTCTGACTCCTAGTGGCCTTATAGGACAGGACAGAACTGCCTCAATGGGTTTCCAAGGAATGTCTGGTAGATTCAAACTGCCAGTCTTTTGGTTAGCAGCCGTGGTACTTGACCACTATGCCACCAGGGTTTCCTTTCAGCTAGTAGTTGAGTATAAACCATTTGTGCCACCCAGGAACCTTCTTGATTTAGGCCTAAAGGCCTAAGTTTTTTTCTTGAAGAAAGAGCACAGCAGAGAATTTCAACTTCTTCCTCACCCTTCAGCAAGCATGCACGTGTACACACACGTACAAATACACACATACTCACATACTTATGTGGCATGCTCACCTCTGTCACTCACTTAACCTGACCTGCATCTGATTCGGGGAACTGCTACTTCAGTTCTCACTTTCAGCTTAGACAGTCCTGAGTTTGGGCCAGAGGGAGGCAGTAGTGAAGCCAGGAACTTGAAATCCTGTGGTGTAAGTGAGTATCAGACACATCTAGGTTCAGTTTTATACACCACTGGCACTTGGCTGGCTGGCTGTGATCCTCAAGGCCTTAGGCAAACAAATCTTTTAGAGATTATCTAGAAATAAATGCCATCTCTAACAAGGGGATTAAGTTAAGCAATATAAATAAAATACCTAGTAAGTATTGCTCTCTTTAAGTAAAACAAACAAAACAACCAAAGTCACAGCCATAGAGTTCATTCTTACTCATAGCAACCCTGTAAGACAGAGAGAACTGTTCTATAAGGGTTTCCAAGACTGTAGTCTTTCCTTAGATGCCCCATATTTGCTCTTTAATTAAGTACATATAGTCAAAGTTTGCATTTTGACTGATATTTCAGCATATTCGATATTTAGCTGTAACAGCCAACCGAAGATACTTTTTTATCAAAGAGAAAATGCTGTGAAAGTCTTCTATGAATTACCACGCAGATAAACCACATACAACTTTTTCTTGAAGAAATGTGTGTGTCAATTAAATACTATTGTACTCATTTCCAAATAAAGTGCTAAATTTTAATCACTCTACAAGTTTTGAATTATTTTAAACAGCACTATTAAATCCTTACCATGACTACTAAATTCTTTCCATTGCTTAAAACTGCAAATATGCAACCTGAGAAAACTGGCCGTTTGAGACTATCTAACACAAGCAGCTTGGGGACCTTGCACAAAGAGCACTGTAACTATGGAAACATTTGGCAATAGAGTTACAACATAAATCAAAGAACCTGTTTCATTATTCAAGTACCAAGCATTTGAGATCAATTTATAGCAACTGAAAGCTATTAATAATTCTATTCTTGTTAATTTGTCAAACATAATTTTCTCCCTCAGTGAGATCTTTAGGAAATCCTTAGTGTTTTTCTTAAGCAGCAGAAAATGATAAATTAAATCCACTTAAATGGTGTGGTGTACCTGACTGGTGGTTTTTATCCATTTATGAAAACAAACACTGTGATATTATGTTTGTTTGGCACTTGGCATATGCTCTACGATACTATTTGCTTCATATGCAAATACACATACTGAAAGATACAAATGTAGATAGATGTCTTCTTCCTCAAACAGAATTATAAATTCATCAAGGGCAGGAAACAAACAATTTATGAGTCTCCATAGGGCCAGTGTGTAGCAGGGTGCTCATGATATAGTCCATAATGAATACCTTCCTGACTAATTTAGCTCCTCTTTTCTAAGCACTAGAGTCCTTGTAAGAAGATAAATCACAGCACATTAGTGTCAACAAGATTTTGTGATGGAAAAAATGAGAATCAGTGACTGAGAGAATCCTACAATTCTAAGTTCCAGAAGATTATCTTCAGGAGATACACAGCCTATATCCTTATAAACATGGTGGTTGTGTTATCAAATACTCATTCTTTCCACAAACTTTTTACGGATTGATTGACTGGGGAAAGAAAACTCTAACACTTACCTTAATTTCTTCCTGTCCACAGAAGTCTTTTTTTTTTTTAACTGACAGTTTCATTTTTCTTTAGAATGGTAGGTGGTCCAAGTCTCTACTATCCTCCCTCCCTGTTCTCCCTTAATTGAAGGGAAAAGTGAAAAAGGGGGCCCAAAGAAAGAACTTTAGAGTGAAGTTCCCATCTGACACGCTACAAAAACAGGAAGAGACAGCCTCACTGTATGATGACAGGGATGCAGACCTTGAAGTATCTCTATTTTTTAAAAAATCACTTCTGATTGATTTAAGTTTAATGCTACCAACTTTTAATTTAAAAAGCAGAGGGACTAAATATTTCATTTTTTTTCTGTCATATAACTGTCAATTACATGTTTCCTTTGGTCCTCAATCTCTTTTGGAAGTCTAGTCCCTTGTCTGAAACGGACTAGACTGAAAGGGTCTCTTTCAGGTACCTCAGATTCCAATTCTAATTATTTCATAAGTCAGCCTCCATCCTTTCCATTTTAGCTGAGAGGTCAGTAATTCTCACTCAGGCTGCTACATTAGCCTCAAAATTGGTCTCACAGTTCCCAGTCTTCTGCCATAACTCACTCTATATTCTGCTACATTAGTACTGACAGAGTTCAAGCATTAATGGGGTCACAAATCTTTGTTCAGCACACAGTTTTTGTGCCACACACATGCTCGTCCTAGACTCTACAGATTCAAAGTACTAGACACACAAAGTGTTTTCCCTCACAGAGCTTACATTCTAATAATGCACTTCCTCTGCCCTAAATCCATTAGTGGCTCCTCATTGACAATGGAATACAGTATAATCATCTTAACTCTGTTCATCAAAGAATATGAACTGAGTGACCTTCTACAGGTTACCCTTATCTCACCTTTGCCCTCTGTTCTAGTGAAGTGGGTTTTGCACACCCTGAATTTTGCTATATCCATTCTCCTATTTATTCTGATTCCTGTACCTAGAATCTTCTCTCCACAATTCAACTTACAGAAATTAGACCTATATTTCTAGGCCTGTTCCAAGCGAAATCTCTTTCATCAAATCTTTTGTTGACCGATCTCATATTATGGGAGCCTTTCTTTTGTAACTTTTGTTTTGTTTTGTATTATAGTTAACTGTGTATTTGTCCTATCCTGTTTACTGCCCTTTCCATTACTTACAGTTACTAGCACACAAATTTTTATAAATTCAGTAGGGGGTACAGGGCTCAGTTTTAGGGACATACATTTTTCAAACCCTCTTCCTTTTTCTCCTTGAGGTCAAAGTATCTTTTTTTAATTGTGGTTAAGTGTAAATATACAATCCAAATTAATTTTGCATGCCTGTCTATCTGCAGTTTCCTTCTGCTCCCCTTGCCTGGTGACAGCACTCTCCTCCTTTTCATTCTGTATTTGTGTATCTTCTTAACAAGTTCCCGACTCCTCTTCTCCATCCTTTTCTCTCCCTTCTAGAAGGAGACCAGTAGGACAGCACCCTATAAATGCATACAACCACAAAGTACACATACCATATGCTCATCTGTGTCCCCAAGTCCATTCCACTTTTGTCTGAAGAGCTGACCTCAGTAGTGTTTCCTGGACAGGGGCAGCAGCAGGTCAACGGGCCATGCTCCCAGGGGATCCGCCAGGCCACTGGACCATCAGCTGTGGTCTTTTCATAGTGTTCTTAAGCCACACTCCGCTTTTTCTCATGTTATCACAGGGAATCAACATTGCGTGCCCCATCACAGCTGTCTTTGCTCCACCTGGTTCTTCTGGTCCACTGTTGAAAGAGTCTCCCATTCACATGGGTCCTTCTGTCTCCTAAGCTCTTTTTCCCCGTGTCTTTGTTGTTCTAGTGATCATCCCAGAGTTGGGATGAGTACCTTAAATGTCAGCTTGCTAGCTTTTAAGACTCCAGATGCCACTCACCAATATGGGGTACAGAAGACTCTCTTAGCAATAGGCTAGTTATGCCAATTGAGGACAAACAAATCTTGATCTCATTAAGGCCAGGGGAAGGGAAGAATATATAGAAGCAGGAAAGACTGAATTCTCCTGAATTCATTTAATCTGAAACTTGAACATGAATAGGGATTAGTCAGAAGAAGAGGATTGTTGCTATTAGGTGCTGCTCAGTTGATTTTTGACTCATAGCAACCCTATATTATAGAGCAGAACTGCTCCATAGGATTTTCTAGACTAATTTTTACAGGAGCAGATTGCCAGGCCTCTCTCCTCCAGAGCCACTAGGTAAGTATGAACTGCCAAATGCTTAACCACTGAGTCACTAGGTGAAGAGGGTAAACCCATTGCCATCAAGTTGATCGCTACTCATAGTGACCCCACAGGACAGAACAGAACTGCTTCAAAGGGTTTCCAAAGCTGTAGTCTTTGCAGAAGCAGGCTGTCAGATCTTTCTCCTGTGGAGTGGCTACTGCATTTTAACTGCTGACCTTTCAGTTAGCAGTCAAGTGGTTAGCCACTGCACTACCAGGGCTCTGGTGAAGAGGGTAAGAAAGAGCAAATCCATTAGTCAGTGCAAAAGCACAGAATAGAAGCAATACTTTGCTGATGAAGCACTGCAACAATGCTAACATCTTAATGGAACAACACAATCCAGCCCCACTGAAAAATCACAAACATCTTCAACAACACACATCGTAACAGATGCAGTTCAAATTCACACAGATGCATCTTGGGTTGAGCAGATTAATTGACAAAGATGCTTCTTTTTCACAGAATGCATCATCACATTCCACAAGAACAGAGAGATACAGAGTCTGGCAACTTGGTGTTTACCACGTGCCCAGAGACAAACACTGATGCAAGCCAGACCAGTAAGATTTGCTCTCCAGGGAGTTTGGAACTGGAACTGTGAGAGACAGTCACAGCAGTGTCTTCAGGAGGCTGGATCTGTAATGTGCAAACTGGGGTACCAAGGGATGGTCATTTTTCTGCCAAATGGGACTGAGAAACAAAAATCTGGTCTGAGCAAAGAAAGAAGCAGATATGCAAACTGAAGCAGATGAATGCAGAGGTAAGCATGAGTTACCCCATGTCTGCGCTAGCTCTCCATTTGTTTCCTAGTTCTAATCTCCCTGAAGCCCAGATGCTCTCTTGTTCTTGGGTTCTAGTGAACCCTGTATCCTTATAATAAGCTCCTCTTTCTGCTTAGGCCTGCTCAAGTTGCACTCAGATACCAATAACCAAGTAATCCTAAGACATAAACACTTTACAGCCGCACCAAATTCTCACTTATCGGTGTGTTGGAACTCCTCCGGCATTCAAGTTGCAACTGTGCACAAGTTATCCATCATCTGTGTACAGAAATATAGGAGTTTTATTTTTCATTTTCTCTTGACCAAGGGAGAAATTATATGTATATATAAAATTATATATAAACATATTTACATATATTTAAAAGTTCTGTGTCTATATGGATTTACTAAATCCAAAGCCTATCATTCCTGTTTTATTTTACAACTAATATTTACTCTGCAAGTTGCTGATATATACATATATGTATATGTATATATATAGACACACACACACATCAATGTTGTGTAAACAATTTGGAAGACACAACGGCAATGAGTTCAGAGAACGGCCAAATCATCTCTCCAATCAGACTAAGTTTATACAACATATTTCAATTAGGCTGATAAATAGTACTAAGAAAATTCACACAGGGATACAATGAAATCACCTTTTTAGAAAGGATTCCTGGAATTACTATAATTATTATCATTATAGTGTTTCACTGTGTGTCATTCACTGGATCCCCCAGGGAAATGGCCCAAACCAAGTCTCACCCAGCAAAATATAGTTTAGCAGCAGAGCACTTTCCAGAATTTCCCAAACATAGACTCATCTAGAGCATCTGCTAAACATACAGTTTCCAAGAACCTATCTCAGACATACTGAATCAATGTTTCAAGAGACAGGACTAAGGCTCTGTATGGATAGCAAGCATCCCCAGGTGCTTCATACTTTCCTTGAACTGTATAGCATGACTTTAAAAATACCCCATAAGACATTTAGGTCAATTGGCCTATCAAAGTTTATTAAGAAGATGTTCTGCACCCCACTTTGGTGAGTGGCATCTGGGCTTTTAAAAGCCAGGGAGTGGCCATCAAAGATGTATCAATTGGTGTCAACCCACCTGGAACAAAGGAGAATAAAGAACACCAAAAACATAAGGAAAATAGAAGTCCAAGAGACAGAATGGGCCACATAAACCAGAGACCTCACCAGCCTGAGATTGGAAGATCTAGATGGGACCCAGCTACCACCAACAACTTCCCCAACAGGGAACACAACAGAATCCCTGACAAATTAGGAGAAAAGTGGGGTGCAGAACTCAAATTCTAGTAAAAAGATCAGACTTAACAGTCTGACTCAGATTGAAAGGACACTAGAAGACATGGCCCCAGGCTTGCTGTTAGCCCAGAACTAAAACCATTTCTGAAGAGAACTCTTGAAACAAACACTACACTGGACTATAAGGCATAAAATTATACTCATGAAGAGCCTGTTTCGTAGCTCCAGTAGATATATAAGACTAAACAGGCATCTCCTATCCAGAGGTAAGATGAGAAAACAGAAACAGAAGGTGGTTAAATGGAAAAGAAAAATCTGAGGTGGAAAGGAGGAGTGCACTGTCACATTACAGGAAGAGCAGCTAGGGTTACACAGCAACGTGTGTATAGATTTTTGTATGAGAAACTAACTTGAATTGTAAACTTTCATTTACAGCACAATTTAAAAAAAAAGAGCACCCCATCCTCTGAGTGTCATATCCTGTCAGATGCTGCTGAATCAGGCTTTGACTCACACTGTGTCTCCTCTCCTCTCTGGCTCACATTTTCTGACCTTCATGAAATTCCCTAGGTCCTCTCCAAATGCATTTCCTGCAGCCAGGCTCCACACCCCTCCCAGGTCTCAGCTGCCTTGTCCCCTCCTGGCCTGGCAGCTGGATCCCTCAGGCCCAGCTAACTGTGAATCTGCCCCAGAATCTTATCCCCTTCTGGCTCAGCCCCTCCAACTATTCGCTGTGTTCGAAGGCAGTCCTAATTGGGTAGGTCCGGGCTTTGATGTCCTCTTTAGCCCAAACTAGACTCCAGGAAAGCTGATTTAAATGCCACTCATAAATGTGAGTAAATCGTGTCCATCATTCCAACTAAGGATGATGGATTTGATCCCGTATGCAGCACTTCCGCTGTAAATGTACTTACAAACATGGGAGTACTGCAAGCCTACCCACTTTACAACCTGAGTCAAATCTCCCAGTGTACTGCTGAAGAAACAATCCAGTTGTGTGTACCTTTGAAACAAGTTTTATAGAAGGGCACTCATTAGAGGGTAGGGCTTGGCCAATTCAATTCATAAGCCACAAATGTGCTCTTAAGGTCAATATGCAGATACGACCACTGTGCATCCAGGTGTCATTCAGGCCCACCACTCACAGGAAATGCCAGAAGCAAGAAAACAGGCAGTGAGAAGAAGTGACATTAACTGATCCCTGCCAAATTTCATGCTAATGATGACTTCAGACAACACAGAATGGGATCTGCTTTGTAAAGTACAAAAAGTATGCACAAAAGGTAAAGAATGAATGTCAGGTAGGGTTCATTTGAAGACTTACAATAGTTAATCAAATAATGAAATGATGCAAAACTATAACGCTGTCTTTTTAGTTTATGGGACACAGGTGAGTTTTCCTCTTCACAAAAAATAGCGAGAAAACAAGAAGCTGTCTAATAAAACCTCTTTGTTCTGACTGCTATTTCTGATAGTAAAGTTTACTTTTCCAGGATTGAATACAGTAACCCTAAGAAGAGGGAAGAAATAATGCCCTCACCTGACAAGAACCGCAGGCATAGTAATAAAAATCTGAGACGCCTTTAGAAAAGCTTTACTTTTGCAACTGTGCTCTCGGAAGACTTCAGCAAAGCAGTCGGGGCCATAAGACTTATTCTGGGTCAGACATGAACCCCCAGAATGACATGGCTGTGAAGATGTCCAGGTCAGTTAGACACGAGAGCATCCATAAGCCTGATACCTGTGCTTACCTTGGATGTAGAAGGTGCTGCCAAGACAGGCCACTGGGAGGCTGTCTAAGGAAAACAGTGCAGCCCCAGGGGAGGCTTTGCCCTCTGTACTACCTAGAAAAATAATGCGTAAGATGCACACACACACACACACAAACTGTCTATATCCTGGAGATTCAGACTTCTTACTTGTCTAATATTTGCAGCCTCCCTCTGTGGGCAGAAGGATTGCCATTGTGTGCCCAGATGGGTATAAAGATAAAATGTTTATCCAACTTCAGAAAAATCATGCCAAAATATTCCTCCTAAACAACTGATTTCAACCTGTTCTTGCTTTCCTCCAACACAAACTCTTTTGTGCAAGCATCCAACTTTTCAAATATCAGCATGTGATCATGGCACATTCAGTGAGTCCTTGTGCTCCAGGAGCTGCAGAACGACCTTTGAGTGCCCAGTGTCTTTCATCCTGATGTAAAATGTCAAATTCTTAAAGTACAAGAGAAAGGATCTGCAGCAGCGCAGACCTGAGCCTGACCCTGCAGTATGTGCATCAGCAGGAGCCAGATGCCTAAAAGCACTAGAAAAAGAAATGCTACACTCCAAAACAGCTCCGAGCTACAAAATAAATGAATAAATAGAAGTCCAAGCTTCAGTGCCTACATGACTCTGTCTGGTCCCATGACCCTTCACTGAACAGCTAGAATATTTTCTCCCAGAGGAGATATGAGCACAAAAACAATACAGGAAGTAGCTTCTACCACGCCGTGGGGCCTCTGCCACCCGTTGTGTTAGGATCGCAATCCCCAACTGCAAATGCGCCATTTCCTCACCAATTTAACACTTCTAATGCCTCCTAAACGTAATTTGTCACAACTGGTACTTACAGACAAGCAGGAGACTCTACACCACGGTTTATTGCTTACATTTTTTACAATGTTTTAACTCCTTTAAACATCCCGTAACAGAATTGACACCAGCAGGCAGAAATAGTTACCTCTTTCCAATACAAATTTACAAATTTCATGCAAAACAAAATCTTGAGTCTCTAAAACTGGCCATTTGCTATTTATAGTAAAGATTCTGGCTTTGCAAACAAAGAGTAGGCTTCACCTTCTAAATATGTCTATTGACATAGAACAGGGAGTAGTTAGATATCAAAAACGTGACAACAATATCCTCCAGGGTCCCCAAATTCAGGGCAATATCAGCAGAAAGTGCTTTGCTGGGTGTCATATGGCTCTTGCATGGAACTCAGTCACCGCCCCTCCCCCCCACACCTCCCTCACACTATGCTGGAGTTCTAGAAAGGTGTGGTAAATTTACAGCCATGTTAATGATCAAAGAGTCTGGGAAGTATTATTCTCATGACCAGTAAAATAAATAGCCACAATCTGCTATGTCAGAGTTTCTCAAACTCTACATGAATAACAATTGCCTGTGGATCCTGTTAAATAAAACACTGACTGATTCAGTAAATCTTGGGGGCCACTTGTAATTGGGGCCTAATTCTGGAGTCTTAACGAGCCCTCATCCCTGGTGGTACAAACAGCTGAAAGTTCAAGTGTACCCAGGTGTGCCTCTGAAGAAAAGCCTGGTGATCTACTTCTGAAAAATCAGCCATTGAAGATCCTATGGAGCACAGTTCTACTGTGACACAAATAGGGTTGCCATTAATAATTAGAACCGACTTGACAACAATCAGGAACAAGCTCCCAGGTAACACTGATGCTGTTGATCCAGGATCACATTTTGAGTAGCAAGGCCATCTCCCATTATCTCCTTTGGGAGTCTAAAATAATTTCTCTGATATGCATGAATTCCCCTCCCATGATTATGAAAAAATAGGCACTCATTAAAAGTAAGTATTTAAAAAGTCAGGGGAAACTGCATTCCTCAGTTCTGGAGAACGGGAAGAAGAAGCAAATTTGGGATGCTTAAACTTGATCTATTTTGTTTCACATTCATCATTCTATTCTCCTTTCCTCAAAATTGTCTTGACATCCTGACTTCCTCGAGAGACATGGGGATTGTTTGTTATCAAGGTTTACAAGTGTCCAAGACACAAAAGAATTATCTTTTTTCTTCTGCTTGCGACTACCATAGGTACTTCAGCAGTAGGGTGGTTTCAGGCATGCTATGGAGGCAGCCAAAAGACTATTTTCAGCATTATGGGTACTTCTAAACAACCCTAAACTTCCTATAAAGACTCACAAGAGTTCTACAACATCTAGAAAGATAATCTTTATGTTTAACCAAACTATTCTGATAAGGCAATTTTTGCTGTCTTTTCCTCTTCCTGGTTTAGAGTGTGAAACTAACACTCTGAAGAAGATCCTCTAAATGCTGAGTATAGCTACAGTAGGAACACAGTGTTAGAGCATATTGAGAAGGCTATTATAAAAGGTAGAAGACAGAGGGTAAATGTTTATAAATTTTACTCAGTTGGGCTGAGGATCCATAGCACTGACCGCATCCAATGCCTCCTTAACCACAATTTTCCATCACAAACATTCACACTGTCACCTAGCAATAAACGGAATCCAGAAACACTAGAAATAATCAGGTACATCAAGGTATTCATAGATGCCTTAAGACAGCTACCAAATCACATAGTGTATGAATACAATACACTTCCCTCCTAGCGCAACATTTAATATACAAGCTGTTGACAAGTTGTTCCTCCAAAGTAAAAACCACTAGAGCACTATTAATCTGATATATTAGTGACCTCCTGCTGCATTCTGGGTCACCTGCAACAGGTGAAAGCAACAACCATGTCAATGACACACAATGTGAGGAGGTATCTCAAAGGCAGACGTGAGCTCTAGACAACTGAACTTCTGAATGTAAGATGCTTTTTCTCCACTTTTCTAAGAAACTGTTGCACAGGACGGATCTTGGTTCCTCTGGAATACTTCATTAGGCTAGAGTCTGTTCCTTGTGGTTAGAAATAAAGTAGTCCTTTATGCCTTGCAGTTCCAAGCTGGAGAAGCCAGCTTTGCTGTCCAGTCCCTATTCACATGATTCTGAGGTGCTTTCCTCCAGACAGGGGAACACAGAGAAAGCTTGTTGATAGCAGGCAATATATGAAATTAAGTTAAAATATTAGAATGATCCATGTACGCCTCAAAATGTAGGCGTAGTAGAGTATCTTAAACAATGTGAAACAATACTAACACCATAACCTCGTTAACTAACCTACTTACTATGTACTTCTTGTTGCTAACTCCCTTGGGTGTCTCTGGATTTCAGGTTTCTTACAGATGATTCTAAATCTCCTGTGAAACTGGAAATAAACTGACAGTGAGAACTGACACTCCTGCTTCTTTTAGGTCTTCTCTATAAAGAATTATAATGAATGCATTTGTTCCCAGGGTAAGATGAACGAACACAACATGGTGAATACTATTGTTACTTCAGAAATATATCTACTCCAGGTGCCAGACAACTTATACTGTGTTTCACAAATTACTATTAGTTCCTCTGTATTCTCTAGGGATGTAGCCTATTAGGAGAGGAGGTTGTGACATTGTTTTCTCCAAAAGTGATGCCTAGACCAACTGCAAAAGAATCACTTGGACACTTTCTAAAAATGCAGACTCTGGAGTCCCACTTCAAGAAAGACTGAGTTACACGTTGAAGGGGTTGGGGCAGAAATTTATTTTAACCCATTACCATTAAACGATTCTTAGCTCTCTAAAGTCTGAAGAACCACTGGCTGAACTTACTGCAGGGCTGAAAAGTTTTGTACTATTGACTTGCTGAAGAAACTTGTTATTTTTTATAGTGACTGCCACATTACATGCAATGGCAACAGTGGTCCCCTTAATACCATTATCCATTCTTTGCAGATATCTTTAACCACTTAGACACACATACCACACAAGGTCTAAATACAAACCAGATGTCCCCCCTCCTCATTTACTGTCATGGTTAGGTTCCAAAGACCAGGTCACTGTGCAAAACTACTGGTATGCAAAAACAGAAGATGCCCACACCAGATCACAAAATAGAAGATGATTATATCGCCATTGCATAATTGTCAAATGACATCATCACATAACATATTTTACACAAATAACACACACCTTCTGAATTTGTTTGCCACCCACACACTCTCCCATGAGGTATTTTCATTTGGTCCTGCTATGCTAGTTTTGATACATTACTATGCAAAAAATCAGCAAGGCATATTTGTGAGGGGGGTGCATAGCCAGCAAACAAACATAGAAGGCAAACATTATTGGTGTGAAAATATAGTAGCTGCCAAATTATATCATTACATAACTGTTAAATTACATAATTACATAACTGACAGACCACTGAGGATCATGGCTCAGACCAGATGATCCATGACCTTAACCATCACACCCAGCATTACTCTCACCTCACACCTCAACACTTGTTACTACCAGCTGAATGTCACTGACATGCAAAATAAGTGGACAGTAAATTTTTTACTATTGCTGTAAATGCGAAGTGTTGGATAATGAGACAATCAAATAATTGAAGAGGTGTAGTTGGTTCTGTACTGGTTAGTGAAGTCTTGAGAGAACAGTCAAGTTAGGGCTGAGAAGATGTCATTCACTGCAAGAAACAAAGATGGATCAGCTGGTAAGGTAAGAAGAAAGTCTGAATGCTGCAGTGAGAAAAAGCAGTTGAATCCAGGATGCATTAGCTGAGTTCCTGTCAGAGGAAGACAGAGTTCTCTGACAAGGAGAGGTCAAGGACATTATCATGAGAAGTCAAGTGGGATGAAAATTGAGGGTTTTGGCACAAAGGAAGTGTTGAAATTTTTTGTGTGTTTGATTTAGGTGAAAGTTTACAGAGCAAATTAGTTTCTCCTTAAACAGTTAATACACAAATTGTTTTGTGAGAATGGTTGTCAACCCCACCACATGTCAATAGCCTCCCCTTCTGAACTCCAGGTTCTTTGTTTGCATTCATCCAGTTTTCTTGTTCCTTCCTGTCTTTGCTGTTGGGTTGGTGTGCCCATTAGTCTCATATATATGATGGAACTATGAAATATACCCCTCATGTGTGTTATTGTTGGCTGGATAGAACCTAATCTTTGACTGAAGGATGAACCTCAGGAGTGACTTTAACACTGAGTTAAAATGGTGTCCAAGGACCATATTCTTGGGGTTTCTCTAGTCTCTGTCAAACCACTAAGCTGGGTTTTCATTTGTGTGTATGTGAATCTGAATTTTGTTCCATATTTTTCTCCCCCTCTGTCCAGGAACCTCTATTGTGATTCCTGCCAGAGTAGCTGGTTGAAGGAGGCCCTTAAGATTCTTAAGAATATAGTTCCAGTAAACAGATTAAGTAAATCAATGGAAATGAAAGCTAACTTAGAAGGAGAAATAAGGGCAAGGAAATGAAGGTTGAATATGCAGACTAGTCTCTTATGGGAAAAGGAAAGAGACAAATAGACCTAGCCTGGGAACTAAAATATTTCTTTGTTATAGATTGAAGTTTTTTTTTTGGTAACTCCCCAGCAGATCTTAGTTTTCGTGTGCTAGAGCTGTGTAAGAGGAGAAAACATTTCTTAACTCACATCCTACCCAATGCACTAACCAAATGGACGCTTAGAGTCAGATTTTAGGTCTCACTGACTCAGTGGAGACCATTAGACAAACAGTGGGACTAGGAAGCTGTCTGGGCTCCCAGCTATCTACTGTGTGTTCCTGAAAGAGGACACAAATCAGGAAAGTCCACTGTTAGAACCTTTTGCTCCAAGGCTTAGAGACTTGAAAAGAATGAAGATGGGAAGTGGATAAAAAGAGTTGATTTTGGAACAAAGGCTTTGCCTATACTCACACCCTAGGATACTAGGAGACAGACAGAAAGGAAAGAAGGGAAAAGAAAACAAAGGAAAAGCCTTTTTGTGCTTAATACATTGGACACATTGTCCTGGTGTCATCTGCCCTGATGTTAAGTACAGCTTGGGAACAAAGCCAGCAAGGGTGTCCACTTGACTCATTAGCTGCACCAAAGCTGGTCTCTGACAGCTTGTTAGACCAATATGGAATGCACTCCAAAATTTTTCCAGAAAGGAAGGGAAAAAAATTAAATATTAATAAAATGGCCACAAAATACAGATTTTTACTTCCCTGGGGGAGGGGAGCTCTTCTTATTCAGCTGTGAAGTCATTTTATGGAATGGTTTTGGTTAGAGATATATTATATAATATAGTCCTCTCACAACATGCATTTTTATTTTCAGCATCTATGTAATTTGTTGGATGGTAGATAGACAAGCAGAGTATAATATATACATACATGTTTTGTTTAGATATAACTCACAAACCATACAATTTGTCCATTGAAGTGCACAATTCAGTGGTTTTGGTATACACATAGAGTAATGCAACCATTGCCACAATCAGTTGTGGAACATTTCATCACCCCCAAAAGAAACATCAGGCTCCTCATTTCCCAACACGCCCCAATCCCAGCCCTAGGCCTTTGTTACCCTATTTTCTGTCTCTATGGACTTACTTATCCTAGACATTTCAAACTCTGGTGGTGGAGTGGTTAAGTGCTATGTCTGCTAACCATAAGGCTGGCGGTTCCAATCCACCAGGTGCTCTTTGGAAACTCTATGGTGCAGTTCCACTCTGTCCTATAAGGTCACTGTCAGTTGGAACACACCAGCAGATTTGGTTTGGGTTTAGACATTTCATATAAATGAAATCATGCAGTATGTTGTATTTTTGGACTAATGCTTTGAAGGTTTATCCATGTTATGACATATGAGGTATGACAATTATGTCTGCAAATTTAATTGTTCTGAGTGCTACACACCCCATTGCTGAATGTCACTACGGATACAGCTTCAAAGTACTCCCCTTGGGAAGCTATGCACCAATGCCAGTGCCTAGTAATTCTGGAACTCTTTTTGGAATGTCTATCGTGCACGGTGGCCAGGTGGCAAGTTTGCGAACTTAACTGTATAGTTGTCTGTGAGGGAATTTTTAAGCCAGTAAACAGGTAACTATTGGAACACTCTCCCTACTCACCTGATTTGGCCCCCAATGACTTTTTTTTTTTTTTTTTTTTTTTACCTAAAGATAAAGGAAATACTGAAAGGAAGATATTTTGATGACACTCAGGACATCAAGGGTAATAGGACAACAGCTCTGATCACCATTCCAGGAAGAGTTCTAAAATTGCTTCAAAGGGTGGTCTATGCACTGGCGATACTGGATAGCTTCCCAAAGGGAGTACTTCAAAGGTGACTGAAATTCAGCAATGAAGTACACAGTATATTTTCTAGGATGGGTTTGCAAACATAACTGTCAGTGCTTGTATAGCCATACTTTCTTTTTTATTGCTGAATAATATTTAATTATCTGGATATACCACATTGTACTTATCCATTTTTCATTTGATGGGCATTTATCTTATTTCTAGTTTTTTGGTTGTTATGAATAATACTGGTAAAACTTTCATATTAGTACCATACACAATAGTGAAGAACTTGCCATTCAAATACTTCAAAGTCTGAAAAAGCAAAATTAAAAAAAAAAAGTGTTAGTTCAAAGGAACAGATTTAAAAGGCTGCAAAAATAAAAACAGATTCGTTAATACGTGTTACTTAAGCAACCCTGGTGGTGTAGTGGTTAAGAGTTCAGCTGCTAATCAACAGGTTGGTAGCTTGAATCCACTACGCACTCTTTGGTAGCCCTATAGGGCAGTTCTGCTATGTCTCATAGGGTCAGTGTGAGTCGGAATCAATTTGATGGTAATGGGTTTGCTTTGGTTTTGGTTGTTACTTATTACTGAGATGAGAATTCAAAAATTTGGGGTCATGTTTCCACTATTTATTTATTGTCATTTTTCCACTTCTGGATCTAATGCTTTTGGCACTGGCATTTCTCAACTAGGCCTTTCAAAAAATGGAAATACCTTTCACATTCAGTATCTTTAACAATAAAACACATCATTGTCACTGCCTATGAAAACTAAGCACATAGTGAGTATTTGCCACACAACTCCTTCCTGTTAAGCCTACCATTATGTTTAAAAAACCTATGGCTAAATTATATTTCCCAGAAAAATAAAGTTAAAATGTTTTTCTGAGAAAGGCCACAAACTTACAAAACTGTTTTCAATTGACAGTAACACAAGTACGTACTACAGTTTATTTTCTCACCTTTTTTTCCCCAAAGTATCACAAAGCCTATTAGACACACATTAGAAAAAAATATTTGCCAGTAGAAATTAAAGTATACTAAATACTTGATTATGAAACAAAAACATGAATTAATATATGGAAAATGTCCGTGGCAGAAGAACAAAGTTACATAATGACACGGCACAGCTTATCTTATGCACACAGATGCACTGCAGATGCCTTAAAATCTCTACATATAACCAATTTACCAATACACATCATAACCTGCACTGAAGCTCCCAAGAGGTTACTGTCATGAAAACCTACTAAGAGGCCTATTTGCAATCTATCAACAAATGTTAATAGAAAGGCTTTACTGTTAAGATACAAATCAAAGACTCACGTTTATTATCTGACTTGTATTTATAAATCCTTCATGAGTCAGGTGGAGTTTCCCATCCTTACAAGATGGAGTCCAATCCCCTAAAACACCAAATACAGCTTCCTACCCAGCCATCTCTCCATTCTCCTCCTCCCAGAGATCCACTCTATGAGCAGTGACACAGACTTCTTGTGTTTTGTCACACACACTGAACTCTTCTTTACTCCCAAGCCTTTGTTCCTGCTGCTTTCTCTAGAATGCATCCTACCACAGTACCTTCACTACTGATCTTTAAAACCAGTGCTTCAGTGGTTACTTCCTCTAATAGGACTTAACAGATGTGGCTCCAAAGTCTAAACAATCCTTCCACCCAAAGGCACCATAACCACAATCAGGCATCTTCCCTTTGAGACTTCTGCAGTTACTGTGGCAAACAGTAATAATTCTTTTAGGAGTCTGTCTTCACCTCTACACTGTGAGATCTTTAAGGAAAGGTCTGTCCCTTATTTCAAGGGACTAGTTAATACCGTATCTGAAAATACTAAGGTGCTTAATAAATGTTTTGCTGATAGGATAAATCAACTGTTCTCAAACTTTTTGGTATCAGTATATGAGTAATACAATCATCAGTATTTATCATATTAAAAATTAAAACTGAGAAATTTGTAAAATACATTTTAATTCAATAAGAGTAAGAATGGCAAATAACTCTTAATGTTATTATGAAAATAGTTGTGATTCCAGGGACTCTCTGGAAGAGTCTCAGAAAATCCCCAGGTTCCCAGATGAGAATACAATAGTAGAGTGGGGGTTTTGTTTCTTTCTTAAATTATAAATGTGTTTTCATTCATACATAATGTTAAGGATATATTTGAGAAGGACGATGGGCTGAAAAATAGGGAGACACTGCCTCGGTCATAGCTATAAAAATTTCTAGAGACAGGGAGGCAAAGAAAAAGAGGAGAACTAATAACGGCACCAGTCTTAAACAGGAGAAGTAACAAAGAAGTTAAAAGTAATTCTGTGTAAAGAAAACAAAAAAATTAAGAGTGGCAGGGAAGGCCAACAATCTGAACAACACCATAAACAGAAATTGATCCTTTAGATATGAAACACATCACTTTGAAAATTCTATCCTCTCCCATTTTTTTCCATCCTCATTCCTGATCCTCATATGCTCTTTTCTTACCCGTCTCTTCCCCTTTCCCTTTGGAACTCTCTCTTGCTTTATAGTCACTGCCTGAAAAATGCTGCTCAAACGTTATATGATTAGAGGGGGGAAAAAAGTGACTGTTCTGATGAAACTGCATGATTGGAATCCAACTAGTAAATTTTTTAACATTCTATTAGATTATAAAAAAAAATGTTAATGAGATTTTAAAAATAGGAACACTGAAGTTATTTTTACATGTTGAAAATATATTAAAAACTGGTGTTCTTAAAATGTGCTGCATGATCTCAGGGGACATTGAGGTCAATTGGCATAACTAGACTATTGCTAAGAGAGTCTTTTGCACCCTATATTGGTGAGTGGAGTCTGGGGTCTTGAAAGCTAGCAAGCTGCCATGTGAGGTACACCAAACAGTCCCAACTCATCTGGAACAGATGACCACCAAGAACAACACACACACAAGAGAAAAAGAGCCCAGAAGACAGAAGGACTCACATGAATGGGTGACTGTTCAACATTTGACCAGAAGAACCAGATGGTGCCTGGCCACCACCAATGACAGCTGTGATGGGGCACACAACGTTGAGTCCCAGTGGTAAAATGAGAAAAAGAGGGGTGTACCTCAAGAACTCCACTAGAAGAGTGCAACTGATGGCCCGAGGGCCTTAGATCCCCCTGGGAGCATGGGCCCTAAACGTGCTGCAGCCTCTGATCATAAATCACTACTGAGGTCAACTCTTTGGACAGGAATGGATTGGACTCAGGGACACAAAGTGACCGTATTGTGTGTGCACTTTATGGTTCTGTACATCTATAGGATGCTGTCCTACCAATGTCTTACTAGAAGTGAAAGGAGAAGTTAGAGAGAAGGGTACAAGAGATTGTTAAGAGGATATAACATGTATAGAATGAAAAGCAGGAGTGTGCTGTCACCAGGCAAGGAGAGCAGAAGGAGCTGCAGATAGGCAGGCATGCAAATTTAACTTAGATTGTGTATTTTCATTCAATCACAGTTAAAAAAAGAAAAAAGTGCTGCATCAAGGCCAGGACTGGAAAGAAATCTGGACTGAGTTCTTGTGTTAAAACGAAAAAAAAAGAAAAAAACCAAACCCACTGTCCAACACATATGAATCAGCTATTGGGTTTGGGTGGCTTAAATTAGCTCATTAATGTTTTTATATTATTTTTCTCTACAGCAACAAAAGCCGTGGAAATATGACCTTCATTTTTCAACTTTCATGTGCCTCTAATCTTTTTTTACAGAGTTTTCAGGGACAACCAGCTGGCATTAGTTGGTTGTTAGTAGTCATGTTTCCTGAGGTAAAAACTCAAGGCCAACTTTAGGGCTCAGCAACTTAGACACCGAGATCAAATTCACCCTGTACTGTGTTTTTTATAACCCTCAAGTTAAACAACGGCATTTACATTTTTAAAAGATTGTGAGAATGACTAAGAGGGAAGTACATAAGAAAGGAGAGGAGAGAATGAAGACAAGAAGAAAAAAGAAGGAGGAAAGAGAAATTGCCAAAGAGCCTGTATGTGGGATATAATACTAAAAATTTACTATCTGGTTTTTTACACAAAAAGTTTGTTGGTACCCCATACAAAGCACTCAGCAGTGTCTAGTCCATAAAATGTCAATAAATGTTAGCTACCACATTTGTTGTTAATGTTGACACTGTTGTTCCCATATTTTATTATGCTAACGACAGGAGCAGGGTTTTCTCCATTATATGAATGAGGCCATTCCAGTACAGAAATGCTGGGACTTCAGAAGCTGAGACAAGGATCTTCCTTGAGAGCTGACAAGAGAGAATCCCTCTAGAGCTGGTTCTCTGAATTCAATTAAGGCTTCTGGCTTCCTAAACTGTGAAAAACTAATATCAGTGCTTTAAAGCCATGTACTTGTGGTATTTCTGTTACAGCAGCACTATGAAACTAAGACAGTCTTGGATCTTTTATAACTTTTATAACTTCTAAGAGAGATCATATCCAAAGTCAACATGCACCAAGAACAAGTCTGGACCATCAAGAATACACTGTATTGCAACAATAAGCAAGTACTTATCTATTATGATGCCTTAAGCTATTGTTAAGTTGCCAGTATTGTTACTAAAAAAATTAAGTTCCTTAATGCTAGTCCTGGTGGTGCAGTGGTTGAGAGCTTGGCTGCTAACCAAACACTCCACAGTTCAAGTCTACTAGCTGTTCCTTGGACAGCAATAGATTTGATTTTCTTGACCTATCTTTTGCAAGAGTTCATGTATTTTACAACTGCAGAACACGCAGTTCTCAACTTACCGTCATTCAACATACTAAATCACCATTTGGCAACCACTTCTCTATTATTGTTTTTAACACAGCAAAAATACAGATCATCTCTTCTTTTCCATCATATTTCATCTTGAACCTAACTCTTCTCATTGCTCCCTAACACTGGTAAGGTGTGACCCATTTTGGAGTTAATTTGGACTCAGAGTGACCACATGTTGTTGTTGCTGTTAGGTGGCATTGGATCAGTTCCAAGTCATAGTGACCTTACAAACAACAGAATGCAACACTTCCAAGTCTTGTATCATGTCCACTATTATTATGATGCTCGAGCCCATTGTTGCAGCTACCAGGTCAATCCATGTCATCAAGGGTCTTCCTCTTTTTCCCTGACCCTCCACTCTACCAAGCATGATGTCCTTCTCCAGGGACTGATCCTTCCTGACAATATGTCCAAAACATGTAAGATGCAGTCTTGCCACCTTTGCTTCCAAGGAGCATGCTGATTGTACTACTTCCAGAAGAGATCTGTTTGTTCTTTTGGCGGTCCATGGTACATTCAACATTCTTCTCCAATACCACAATTCAAAGGCATCAATTCTTCTCCTGTCTTCTTTGTTCACTGTCCAGCTTTTGCATGCATATGATGGGTTGAAAATACCATGGCTTGGGTCAGGTACACCTTACTCTTCAAGATGACATCTTTACTTTTCAATACTCTGAAGAGGTCCTGGAAGCAGATTTTCCCAATGTAATGAATCTTTTGATTTCCTGATTGCTGCTCCCATGGGCATTGATTGTGGACCCAATTAAAATGAAATCCTGGACAGCCTCAGTCCTTTCTCCATTTATGATGATGTTGCTTACTGGTCCAGTTGTGAAGATTTTTGCTTTCTTGATGTTGAGGTGCAATCCATACTGAGGGCTGTGGTCCTTGATCTCCGTCAGTGTTTCAGATCTTCTTAACTTCCAACAAGCAAGGTGGTGCCATCTGCGTAATGCAGGTTGTTATTGAGTCGTCCTCCAATCCTGATGCCTCATTCTTCTTTGTATAATACAGCTTCTCAAATCATTTGCTCATTATACAGATTGAAAAGGTGTGGGAAAAAGATACACCACTCTGACGCAAACCTTTCCTGACTTCAAACCATCCAGTGTCCTCCTGTTCTGTTCACACAACTGCCTCTTGTTCCATATACAGATTCCTTGAGAGCACAATGAAGTATTCTGAAATTTCCATTCTCTGCAAGGTTAGCCACAATTTACTATGATCCACAGAGTTGAATGCTTTTGCATAGTCAATGAAACACAAGCAAACATCTTTCTGGTATTCTCTGCTTTCAGCCAATATCCATTTGACATCAGCAATGATATATATCCCTGATTCCACACCCTGTTCTGAAACCAGCTTGAATTTCTGGCAGTTCCTTGTCAATGTACTGATGCAGCTGCTTTTGAATGATCTTGAGCAAAATTTTACTTGTGTGTGATATTAATGATATTGTTTGGTAATTTCTGCATTTGGTTGGATCACCTTTCAAATAGGCATAAATATGAATTTCTTCTAGTTAGCCAGGTAGCTGTCCTCCAAATTTCTTGGCATAGATGAGTGAGCACTTCCAGCGCTGCCCTTGTTTCCTGAAACACCTCAGTTGATATTCTGTCAATACCTGGAGCCTTGTTTTTTGCCAAAGCCTTCAATGCAGTTTCAACTACTTCCTTCAGTACCATCAGTTCCAGATCACATGCTATCTCTTCAAATAGTTGAACTTTGACCAATTCTTTCTGGTATAATGACTGTGTATTCTTTCCAGCTTCTTTTGATGCTCCCTGAGTCATTGAATATTTTCCCTGTAGAATCTTTCACTATTGCAACTGGAAGGTTGAATTTTTTCTTCAGTTCTTTTACCTTGAGAAATGCAGAACATGCTCTTTCCTTTGGTTTTCTGTTTCCAGCTTTTTGCACATGCCATTATAATACTTTGTCTTCTCAAGCTGTCCTTTGAAATCTTCTGTTTAGGTCTTTTACGTCACCATTCCTTTCTTTCGCTTTAGCTGCTCAACGTTCAAGAGCAAGTTTCAGAGTCTCTTCTGACATATAATTTGCTCTTTATTTTCTTTCCTTTTTAATGACTTCGTGCTCTCTTCATGGATGATGTCTTTGATGTCTTTCCACAATTCATATGGTCTTCAGTTATTAGTGGTGATCAGATCAAATCTGTTCTTGAGATGATCTTTAAACTCTGGAGGGATATACTCAAGGTTCTACTTTGGCTCTTGTGGACTTGTTCTAATTTTCTTCAGTTTCAACTGAATTTGCATAGCAGCAATTGATGATCGGTCCCACAGTCAGCACCTGGTCTCGTTCTGACTGCTGATATGGAGCTTTTCCATTGTCTTTTCCCACAGAGGTAGTTGATTTGGTTCCCGTTTATTCCATCTGGTGAGGTCCACATGTAGAGTCACCATTTGTGTTGGTTAAAAAAGGTATTTGTAACGAAGAAGACGATGGTCTTGCAAAATTCTGTCATTCAATCTTTGGCATTTTTTCTATAACCAATGGTGTACTTTCCAACTACCGATCCTTCTTCATTTCCAAATTTTGGATTCCAGTCACCGGTAATTATCAATGCATCCTGATTGCATGTCCAATCAATTTCAGATTGCAGAAGCTGGTAAAAATCTGTAATCTCTTCATCTTTGGCCTGAGTGGTTGGTGCGTAAATCTGAATAACAGTTGTATTAACTGGCCTTCCTTGTAGGCCATATGGATATTATCCCATCAACTGATAGCATTGTACTTCAGGACAGATCTTGAAATGTTCTTTTTGACGACGAACAGAACACTGTTCCTCTTCGTCTTCATTTCCAGCACAGTAGACTATGTGATTGTTGTATTCAAAATGGCCAAAACCAGTCCATTTCAGCTCACCAATGCCTACGGTATCAATGTCTATACATTCCATTTCATTTTTGATGATATTCAATTTTCCTAGATTCATATTTTGTACATCCCATGTCCTGATTATTAAATGGATGTTTATAGTTGTTTCTTGTCATTCTGAGTTGTGCCACATGACCAAATGAAGATCCTGATGGCTTTACTTGATCCACATCATTAAAGTCAACTTTACTTTGAGGAGGCAGCTCTTTCCCAGTCACCTTTCAAATGCCTGCCAACCCAGGGGCCTCACTTTCCAGCACCATATTTGACAATGTGCTGCTGCTATTCATAAGTTTTTTCCTGGCTAATTCTTTTCAAAAGTAGACTGCTGGGTCCTTCTTCTTAGTCTGTCTTAGTCTAGAAGCTCCACTGAAACCTGTCTACCAAGGGTGATCTTGCTGGTACCTAAATACCAGTGGCACAGCTTCTAGCATCACAGCAAAGTGCCCCTATAGGACACTGTGTATCTTCCAAATAGCGTTTTTAAGGCTGTAATCTCTATGGAAGCAGACTGTCACATCTTTCTCCTTCAGAATGGGTGATGGATTCAAACTACCAACATTTTGGTTAGCAGACAAGGGCCACTGAGCCACCAGAGCTCCTTCTTAAGGGATTAAAAAAAAACTCATTGCCATTGAGTCAATTCCAACTCACAGCAACTGTACAGAACTGGGTAGAACTGCCTCACGAGGTTCTCACTCGGAGAGGCAGTTGAGCTCTTAACTACTGTGCCACAAGGGCTCCTCTCAAGGAATCAGCATTCCCTAAACCCTCCAATTTGGTGATGCAGTGGTTAAGAAGTTCTCTGCCAAACAATGGGTTGGCAATTCAAATCTACCAGCTGCTCCTTGGGAACTCTATGGGGCCATCTTACTGTCCTATAGGGTCACTATGAGTGGAAATTGACTCCATGGCAGTTGGTTTGGGTTTTCATTTTCAATCCCTTCAACCACACAGGCTCTAGTACTTTCTGCCCCATAACCTTTCTCAGATCAATGACCTACTCTAAATCTGTTTCCTCATCTGTAAAATGAAAATAGTGTGAAAAACTAAATAAGAGATTGTATTATCCTTGAAAAATGCTTAGCTGTTATTTTATTTTGGTTAAGCTTAATTATTGTCTGTCTTGGTGTCTTTCTTTTGGGATCTAGATGGTGTGGCATTCGACATGCATTTTGGATATATATGTTTTCTTCTTTCATAATTTCAGGGAAGTTTTCTGCCAGCAACTGAACAACAATATTTATTCTCTGTGTTTTCAGGTGTCCCTCCCTGTTCAGGAACGCCAATTAATTGTAGATTTTTCCTCTTGATACAGTCCCAAATCTTTCTTAATGCTTCTTCATTTTTCTTATTTTTCCTCATAAATACTAGTGTCAGTAGCTCTGTAGCTCTGTCTTCAAAGTCAGAAAGTCTATTTTCCTGTTGTTCAGTTCTGTTTTCTTGGCTTTGAATTGAATTGCCTAATTCTTTAATTTTGTTATTGATCTGTCAAATTTCAGAATGCTGGTGTTCCATCAGTTTGAGCAGCTTGCTTAATTTTTCATTTTGGTCTATTGAATTTTGTATAATGTCTAGGAGGGCTCACTAAATAATCCTTTTCTACTCAACCTCCCATAGTTTCAGAAAATGTTCTTCATCTGGGAAGTTCTTTGGTTCTTTCTTTTGGGAGCTTTCTGGAGCCATGGGTGGATTTTTCTTTAAGTGTCTGGCCAGGGCTTGTTGCTTTGGGGGCAGCTAGAGATTGTTTAGTTTTTCTGGTGTTGCCTTAACAGGAGCTAAGGCGCAGTCTGAGAAGGAAGGTGATCACTCATCACCTCTGTGTACTCCAGTGATTGAGCCGAGAGGAATCTCTGGGGTAGCAGGCTCCACCTCCTGGCTGGCAAAGTCACGGCCCTAAGGGGGCCATCAGTAGACCCTATGATGTGGGTCAGTAAAGGCTGGAATAGATGCCGTCACAACGCACTGCAGTTATTTCTATAGGTAGTCTTATTTTGAAAGGTAAAAGCTATCTGACAGCTTCCAAAATCAGTCAGGCAGCGAGATGTGCAAGCTCCTCTTTCCAGCTGGCAGTGGAGACACCTCTATATCCATCCCCAGATGCTGTAATCTAGTTCAAAGTAAGGAAAGGCTACTGCCCTGCTGTCTTCTGCTTCCAGACCCCACCCATAAGGCTACACTGCTAAACACAGTTTTCCTGCTGGGAAAGCACTCCCTGGGCTGGCAATGCCTCCCAGACTGGGAATTAGCCCCTGCCAAGGCCTCCATTTGGGTAAATCTGCCTCCCAGTCTAACAAGATGGCATCCTGCACAAGCTCTCCTGCCTGCTGTAAAAGAGCTGAATCAATGGTGGAGGTTCAGAAAGAAAGGGTGGAGGCATTAAGGTGCTCACAGTCCAGAGCCAAGCTCTCAAAATGTGGTTATTCTGCCTGCTTATCAAGTCAGCAGTGTGCCTGAGCTTTGTTGCCAGTTAAGCCCAAGCCCTGCCTCCTGGTTAACAGAAAGAAAAAAATTAAAAATGCCAGTTACCTTCAGTCCACGAGAGTCGGTCACGCAACAAGAGCAGGGATCAGTGAAAGAGAAGAGGTTTCCCATCCAGCACCATGTAGTCCAAATTGACACTCCTATGCTGTGTCCTAGGTGTCACTGAGTGCCCAGAAAGCTTCATTTAATTATCAGTCTAGGCCTTCATTTTCAGAGGGAATTAAGGTGACGTGTGTCTAGTCTGCCATCTTGACTCTGCCCCCTGTTATTGTTATTTTTTATCACTACTAGTTGATTAAACAACAGATTTTATAGTCAACTGTATATACACTCAGTTATCTCTCCTCTAGTCAGGTAAGTGTTGTTGGTTTTGTATGTCATCAATTAGATGCTGACTCATAGGGAAATTTTAGGACAGAGCAGAACTGTCCATAGGGTTTCTCGGCTGTAATAGTTACAGATGTACATTGTCGGGTCTTTTCTTCCATGGAGTGGCTGGTGGGTCCAGACTGCCAACCTGTCAGGTTAGCAGATGACTACCTAACCACTGTGTTACCACAGCTCTGTAGTGAAGTAATATAACCCTATTACATCTTTCTACAGGAAAATCAATTAAACATTATTTTCATTTAAAATATCTTTTCCAGGAATGCAATCTACCGTAAACATGAGGTCTTCCAACATACTACACATTATCTTTCTTATTTAAGTTCATATGTATACATATATATGCAACATGCATGTATGTGTGCACATCTGCATGCATAGTTGCTACATAAAAAAGCCTGAGGATTAGTGACTGTCTTGCACATCTGGGCTTCCATTAGCACCAGTGATGGTGCCAGGTACAGTGCTTAGCTCATTTTCTTCTTGTACAAACACTTATTACCCACTCGTGTACTTCACACTCATAAAGAACCAAGCAAATAATCTCATGGTTTTAGTAATTAAAAAACTTCCTCCCAGCATGCATTTTTGAAAACTGTCAAAGGTATTAGCAGTGTGATAAACTGCACCTCCAAGGACTTGATCAATTTATTTTTCTTGATCTTCAGATTTCATCCAGTCTAAAGTCTTTGAAAATATTTTTGTGCAACTGCTAGTAGTGTTCTTAGGATGTTGACTGGGTATGCCTCTTTTCAAGACAATCATTTTCAAGCAAAAACAGACCCACAAAAATAATATGTCTTTTAACCTAGAAATCAAGAAATTTTATTTAATGTCCATAGGACACTTCTCATGTATGAAGGAATATATGTCTATTCACCCAAGTAGCATTCGGAAACGCATGTGGTCGCAATGCAGATCTTATGGAAGTTTTTTCCCTTAGAATAACAGGTGTGGAAAAGCTTCCACAAAGTAGAAGGCATTCTTGTATTTTTACAAAAAGCAAAGAAACATTGCAGTGGTATGCATATCACCAATAGTTAACAGTCATTTGAAGTGCCGTAAGGAGCTAGGGGATATATTCACCAGCTGATATTTCAGAAGTCACGAAGAAGAAACCCAGATAATTTGTTATACATCTCCCTTCCATATGAAAATGCCACAGGTCCCTGGAGGCAGAAGATCTTACTTTTGTACTTCAAAGTTCTGCTGTGACGTTTAAGTGTATGGGCATTATGATGAACTTATAATAAACAGTTTCATAAAAAAAATTTATCTTTTAAGATAATAACTCCACTAAAAGACTGCAATTGATGGTTGAAGGCATGAGAATTCCACCGGGGATGTGGCCCCTTGACCTAACTCTTTGGATAGGAATGGAATGGACTCAGGGACACAGACTGATCATACTGTGTGTGCACTTTATGGTTCTATGCATCTATAGGGTGTCATCCTACTGGCTTCTTAATAAAGGGCAGTGGAAAGGGTGGGTAGGAGGGGACAAGAGATTGTTAAGAGGATATGACATGTATGGAGCAGAAAGGAGGAGTGTGCTGTCACCAGACAAGGAAAGCAGAGGGAGCTGCAGATAGGCAGGCATGCAAATTTGACTTACATTCTAAACTTCCACTAAATCACAATAAAAAAATTACTTTTCTTTTAGGAGAATAAATGATTGAAGGAAATAAAAAAAGGATTCAGGGGGATTATAAAAACTTTATATTAAGCATTTTGGTCATTATTTTAAAAATCATAATTAAGTTTTATAATATTTGTTAATAACATTGAGAAAAAATTAGTATTTTTTAATTTTTTATTGTGCTCAAGTATAAAATCTAAAATAAATTTTGCATGCCCACCTATCTGTAGCTCCATCTATTCTCCTCACCCAGTGACAGCACATTCCTACTTTTCACTCTATACTTCTAGTATCCTCTTAAGAACATCTGTCCCCTGCTCTCCACTCTCTTCTCTCCCATCTAGAAAGAAATCAGTAGGACAGCTTCTATAAATGTATAAAGCTATAAAGTACACACGCCATAAGGTCACACTGAGTCCCCAAATCCAGTCAATTCTTGTCTGAAAGTTGACCTTTCCTTCTGACCTCAATACTGGTTTCCAGCCAGGGCCAACAGCATATCTAGGGGCCATGTTCCCAGGGGACCCTCCAGGCTGTTGGACCATCGATTCTGGTCTTTTAGTAGTGTTCTTGAGCTTCAAACCTCATTTTCTCATGTTGCCTCAGGGACTCTACATTGTCTCCCCCATCATGGCTGTCTTTGGTGCTGGCCAGGCACCATCCAGTTCTTCTGGTCTCATGTTGAAACAGTCTCCCATTCATATGAGTCCTTCTGTCTCCTAGGCTCTTTCTCCCTCATGTCCTTTTTGTTCTTAGTCATAATCTATCCCAGATGGCAGCCTGCCGGCTTTTAAGACCCCAGATGCCACTCACCAATGTGGGGTGCAGAAGACTGTCTCAGCAAAAGGCGAGTTATGCCAATTGACCACGATGTCCTCTGAAAATATGGTCCCCAGGCCCCTGTCGCTGTTACTCTATCTTTTGAAATATTGGGTTGAGTTTAGAAAGCCTTTCAGTTTATGGTGTAGTCCAGTTACATTGATCTGCTCTATACTGTGTGCTGTCTACCTTCACATAAGCAAATTCCCATCGACTATGCAATCTATAACCAATCCTCTCCCTCCCCCCTTACCCTTGTACTGTCAAAGACTTTTTTCTTCTGTTCATAAGACTACTTTTCAGTCCTTACAGCAGAGGTCTCATACAATACTTGCCTTTTTGCAGCTGACTGATTTCACTCAGCATGTCTTCTGGTGGAAATTAGGTTATGAGATGCTCCTTAAAATCATCATTGTTCTTTATCATTGCTTAAGGTTCCATTGAGTATATGTATCATAGTTTATCCATTCACCTGTCAATCGGCACTAGTTGATTCCATCTTTTGCTGTTGTGGACATTACTGCAATAAACATTCATGTGCATGTACCTGTTCATCTAAACACGTTTACTTCTATAGGTTACATTCTAAGCAGTGAGATGGCTGGGTCATATGGTACTTCTAGTTGTAGCTTTTTAAGGATGCATCAAATTGCTTTCCAAAGACCTTGTACCATTTTGCATCCCCACCAGCAATGTAGGAGGATTCCAGTCTCTCCACGGTCTCTCCAGCATTTGTTGTTTTGTGTTTATTGGATTATTACCAACCTTGTTGGGGTGAGATAGTATCTCATTGTAATTTTGATTTGAATTTCTGTAATAGCTAATGATCGTCAGCATTTCCTCATGTGTTATTTGGCTGCCTGGATGTCTTCTTTGAGAGTGAAGTGTCAGCCCATCTCCTTTACCCATTGCTCAGTTGGGTTATTCACCTTTTTCTTATTGATACTTTGCAGTACCTTGCAGATTATGGATACCAGATGTCAACCGACATGTAGTTGTCAAATATTTTTTTCCCATTCTGTAGGGAGTCTTTTAACTCTCTTGAGAAAATCTCTGAATGAGCAAAAGTGTTTGATTCTTAGTAGTTCCCATTTATCTATTTTCTCTTTAGGGTTCTCTGTGTATACAATCATACCATCTGCAAACAGGGATATCTGTACTTCTTCTTTTCCAACGTGGATGCCTTTTATTTCTTTGTCTTATCTGACAGCTCTAGCTAGAACTTCTAGCACAACGTTGAATAGAAGTGGTGACAGTGGGCATCCTTGCCTGGTTCCTGTTTTCAGGGAAAATTCTTTCAATCTCTCTCCATTCAGGATGATGCTGGCAGTTTGCTTTGTGTACATCCCCCTTAATGTGTTAAGGAATATTCTTGTTTTGCTGAGAGTTTTTAACATGAATGTGTGTCAGACTTTGTCAAATGCCATTTCTTCATCAATTGACAGAATCAGGTGATTCTTACCCTTTGTGTTACCTATGTGGTTGATCATATTAACTGTTTTTCTGACGTTGAACCAGCCCTGCATCCCTGGTATGAATCCAGCCTGGTCACGATGAATTCTTTTTTTGATATGTTGTTGAATTCTATTGGCTAGAATTTCTGTGGAAGATTTTTGCATCTAGGTTTATGAGTGATACTGGTCTGTTATTTTCTTTTTTGGGGGGATCATTCCCCGGCTTTGGCATCAAGGTTACGCTGGCTTCACAGAATGAATTTGGGAGTATTCCACCCTTTTCTATGCTGTGAAATAGCCTCAGTAGTATTGGAATTAGCTCATCTTTAAAAGTTTGGTAGAATTCTTCAGTGAAGCTGTCTGGGCTAACTTGTTTTGGTTGGTAGTTATTTCACCACTTTTTCAATCTCCTCTTTTGTGATGGGTTTATTAAGTTGTCCTACTTCTCCTTGTGATAATTTTGGTAGGTAATATGAATCTAGGAATTTGTTCATAACCTGTAGGTTTTAAAATCTGTTAGAGTGCAGTTTTTCATAGTATTCTGTTATGATACTTTTGATTTCAGTTGGGTCTGTTGTGACATCTCCTGTCTCATTTCTTATTTGGGTTATCTGTTTCCCTTCTTGTTTTTCTTTTGTAAGTTTAGCAATGGTTTACCAATTTTGTTGATCTTTTCAAAAACAGCTTTTGGTTTTGTTAATTCTTTCAATTGTTTTTCTATTCTCTAATTCATTTAGTTCTGCTCCAATCTTTGTTATCCGTTTTCTTCTGGTGCTCAAAGGGTTCTCTTGCTGTTATTTTTCTACTTGTTCAAGTTGTATGGCTAATTCTTTGGTTTAGGCCCTTCATTCTAGATGTGTGCATTTATAGAGACAAATTGACCTCTGAGCACTGCTTTTGTTGTATCCCATAGGTTCTATTAGGATATATTTTCATTCTCATTTGACTCCATGAATTTCTTTATTGCATGTTTGATTTCTTCTATAGCCCATGAATTCTTGAGCAAAGTGTTGTTCAGTTTCCATAAGTTCACATTTCTACCCATGTTTTTTATGCTGTTAACTTCAACTTTTATGACTTTATGGTCTGAGAAGATGCTTCACAATAGTTCAAAGGTTTGGATTTTGTTAAGACTTGCTTTATGAACTAATACACGGTCTATTCTGGAGAATGTTCCATGTACGTCAGAAAAGGTATACTTATCTGATGTTGGGTGAAAAGTTCTGTATATGTGGATGAGGTCTAGTAGGTTGATCATTGCAATGAGATCTTCCATATCTTTACTGAACATTTATCTGGATCATCTGTCCATTACTGAAAGTGGAGTGTTGAAGTCTCCTACTATTATCATGATCTCTCTCATTTTTCAATGTTGTCAGCATTTGTTTGATGTCTTTAGATACTCTGGTATTGGGTGCATAAATATTTAATATTTTTATATTCTGCTTATGTATTGAAACTTTCAGCAATAAATAATGATCATCCTTGTCCATGATGGTAGATTTTACATTAAAATCTATTTTATCTGAGAGTAGTATTGCCATTCCTGCTGTTGTTTGCATGTTGTTAGCTTGTTATATATTTTTCTATCCTTTTATTTTCAATTTGTTCATCTCTTTGAATCTAAGGTGTGTTTCTTGTAAAAAACAGATAGAGAAATTGTGTTTTTTTAATCCAAGCTGTTACTCTCTGCCTGTTTAATGAAGCATTCAATCTATTTACATTCAGTGTAATTACCGATAGTTATATGTTTAGTGCTGTCATTTTGGTGCCTTTATTGTTGTGTTGTTGGTGTTTTCTTTGTTCCTCTTAATATTCAGTTCTAGGTTGTTTTTCTTTATGAGTTTACCTTTCATCCTCTTCAGTGTTGGTTTTGTATTTGTTGAGATTTCTGTATTATATTTCTTGTCTTGAGATGCAGCATTGTTAGCTTGCTTTGTGGTTACCTCTTTGATCCCTCTTAATGTTCTAATTTTAAACTCATCTTTAATGCCTGTATTATCTCCTTAATTTCCTCTCCACCTGAAAGGGTTGTAACAATTGTAATCTATCCCTTTTTATAGTGTGATGATGTCATAGTTTTAATGTTAAGATCACTGGTTCCCTACTTTTAATATTTTAGCTTTGACTGAGCTTTGCGACTTCCCTAACTGAATAGGACTCCAGATGTTCTGTCCTGCAATGCTTCCTTAAGTATACACCTGGTGTTGCATTTCTAAATGAAGAGCTTCTTTCAGTATTTCTTGCAGTTGGCTTTTGTTTTTACAAAGTCTCTAAGCTTCTGTTTGTCTGAGAATGCCCTAATCTCACCATCATATCTGAGAGACAATTTATCAGGACATATAATTCTTGGTTGGAAGTTTTTCTCCTTCAAGGCTTTGTATGTGTCATACTACTGCCTTCTTGCCAATGTGGTTTCTGCTGAGAAGTCAGAAGAAAATCTGCAGGGCTTTCCTTTGTATGTTAGTTTTGCTTTAAGCCTAGCTGTCTTTAAAAGCCTCTCTTTATGCTTCATTTTATTAAGTTTGATTATAATATTGTCTTGCAGTCTTTCTTTTGGGGTCTAGTTTTTGTGGTGTTTGATAAGCATCTTGAATATCTATGTTCACTTCTTTCATGACATCAGGGAAATTCTCTGTCAGCAATTCTTCAACAATTCTCTCTGTATTTCCTGTTATCCCTCCCTGTTCAACAGCACTTGGCTTGGCTCCCTGTTCAGGGACTCCATTTACTCACAGATTATTCCTCTTGATGGAATCCCACAAGATTCTTAAAGCTTCTTCCTTTTTCTTGTTTATTTTACCTGATTTCTCCTCATAAATGCTGGTGTTAGCTGCTTTGTCTTTAAGCTCACTAATTCTGCATTGGAATTCCACAATCCTGCCCTTTTGGCTTTGCACTGAATTATCTAATTCTGTTATTTTATTATTGATCTGCTGGATTTCAGGTTGTTGATGTTCTAGCAATTCATATAGCTTATTTAACTCTTCATTTTGTTTTGCTGCACTTTGTTTAATCTCTAGAAGGGCTCCATACATAATTCTTTTGTATTCTACCTCTGATAATTTCAGAAAGGCTTATTCATCTGGAAAGTTGTTTCAATCCTTGTTTTGGGAGTTTTCCAGAGCCACGGTAGTCTGCTTCTTTAAATGTTTAGATACTACACAAAATAACAAATGCTGGAGGGGCTGTGGAGAAAGTGGAACCCTCCTACACTGTTGGTGGGGTTGCAAAATGGCCCAGCCTCTTTGGAAGGCAATCTGGCACTTCCTTAAAAAATGGATATCGATATACCATTTGACCCAGTAATTCCACTACTTGGAATATATCCTACAGATTCAAGGCCTTTCACACCAACAGACACGTGCACCAGAATGTTTGCCACAGCACAGTCCACGATAGCAAAAAGATGGAATCAACCCAGATGCCCAACAATAGAAGAATGGATAGGTAAACTATGGTATATATACTCAATGGAGCACTATGCAATGATAAAGAATAACGATGATTCCAGGGAACATCTCCTAACCCGGTTTCAACTGGAAGACATTATGTTGAGTGAAAGTAGTCAGCGACAAAGGGACAAATACTGTATGAGACCTCTACGATAAGACCTCAAAAACAGACTTGTGTATAGAAGAAAAGACTCTTTGACAGCTGCAAGGGAGGGGAGGGAGAGAGCGTGGGGGGGGGAGGATTTAGTTTAGATAGTTACTAGAAATCTAGTTGGGAGAAAGCGGTGATAGCACACATTAGAAACAAGAACAACATTAAGTGGACTTCAGCATAACTTGAGTATTCCTTCCATCTTGACTCAATACTGCAAGGATAGAGTAGCTGGGGCAGGGGGTGGGGGACCATGCTCTTAGGCGAATTCCAGGCCAATTGGCACAACTAGTGTTTTGCTAAGAGAGCTCTCTGCACCCCACATTGGTGAGTGACGTCTGGGGTCTTAAAAGCTGCCAAGCTGCCATCCGAGGACACAGCAAATGGTCCCAACTCAGCAGGAACAGATGCTCACCGAGGACCAAAATGACAGACGGTAAAGACAACTGAGAAGACAGAGAGACCCACAAGAGTGGGTGCCTACATCAACTTGGGACCAGAAGAACCGGATGGTGCCCGGCCACCACCAGTGATAGCCACGATGGAGCTCACAGAGAGGAGTCTCACTGGCAACACAAGAATAAAAAGGGGTGCATCCTGAGATCTCCACTAAAAGACCTCAATTGATGGTCCAGCAGTTTGGGGGTTCCTCTGACAGCATGGCCCCCGACCCTGATACTGCCCTTTCCTATAAATTATAACAAAGGTCCACTCTTTGGACAGGAATGGATTGGACTTGGCAATGCAGAGTGACCATATATTGGAAGCACTTTGTGGTTCTATACATCTACAGGATATCATCTTGCTGACCTCTGGCTGGAGGAAGGGGAGTGGATGGAGAGGAGGGGAAAGGAGGTTGTTGGGAGGATGAGACATGTATGGAGCAGAGAGGAATAGTGTGCAGTCACCAGACAGGGAGAGCAGTGGAAGCTGCATATAGGTAGGCATGTAAATTTATACGTGAATGTACATTTTCACTCAGTTATGTTAAATAAAAATTAAAAAAATTAAAAAAAGAAAGGTTTAGATACTGATTGCTGTCTTCATGCCATCAAAAGGCTGTTCAGTGTCTCCAGTGTTACACCAACAGGAACTGTGGTGTAGGTCTAAGAAGGGAGTGAGCAGGGGCACTGCTTGATTTAGTTATGAGCCACCACTGCATTCTCTAGGTGCAGCTGATTTACATATAGCTTCTCTGGCACCGACTCGATGGCACTTGGCTGGCAATACAGACTCTGCCCAGCTCCATGCTTCTGCTCAGCTTGGTGGCTGGCCCCAGCTGTGCCCCAGGGGTGGCAGGCCTTGCCTCCTGGCTGATAAACATGGTGAGCTACTTGTACTGACTCTCTGGCATCAACCCAGTCGAGATCATGGTGTAGTTTAGTGAAGAGAGGAGGGAGTGATTCCACCTCTCTTAGCCACCAGGAACTGCTGCATTCTCTGAATGTGCTTAAAAACTGCTTTTCTGCTGAGAGGGGCACTGTCCAGTGGCAGCTGAAAGCAGTCAGGCCCTCAGGGGTGGCAGGCCCCACCTCCTGGTTGGCAAAGATGGCACCCTACTTATAGAGTCTCTGGGGGCTGGCAGCCAATGCTATGATGTGGTTCAGTGAAGAGTAGTGGAAATAGCACTACCACAGTCAGCTGCCAGTCACTGCTGTGTTCTCTAGCTGCTCTTAACTTAAAAGATGATTTTCTGCTGAGTAGGGCATCATTGACCAATTGCAGCTGATAGCCATCAGGCAGGCCCTGCCTCCCAGCTGACAAAGACAGGACCTCATTAGCAGTCCACAGACGCTATGACATGGCTTAAAGAAGGGAGGGATTAGGGCACTGCTGCACTCAGCCACCAGCTACCACTACTTTCTCTAGGTATGACTGTGTTAAAAACAGCTCTTCTGCTGGGAGAACTATCCAGATAGGCACTGTTGCTCAGCATGAGAAATAATCTCAGCTAAGCCCTCAGGCATGGCTGATTCCATCTCTCAGCTGACAAAGTGGCATCCTGCTTGAGCCACTTCTCCTGAAGTGAGTCAGCAGAATATAGGGCACAGCTCAGAGAAGACAGGGGGAAGGGACACGGACACTCTACGTCACCCACCACTGCTGGGTTCTCCAAATGTGAGTGTCCCAAGTGGTATCTCTGCTGCAGGATACATTGTTTACTTAGGCACTGCAGTTCAGCAAAGCAGCTAGGCTGTGCCAGGCTCACAGGTTCAGCAGACCCAGTCCCAGCCTCCTGGTTGACGAAAAAGTCATCCATACTTGTGATCCTCTCAGGTCTGCATCAGCAGAAGCAGTACTCACTGTGCCACTGTCTCACCACTGACAAGGTATTCTCTCCTTCCTGTTGTGCATTCCCTTCTCACAGCTCTACACCTGATCTTGAAGGTCCCAGAGAGTCTACACTGCTCCATTCAATTACTTTTCTAGGCCTTGGTTCTCAGAAGGAATTGAGGAAACGTGTGTCTAGTCCACCATCTTAGCCCCACCTCCGAGGAAACAATTTGAGGAAGAAATCTACCATTCACCCTTCCTCATTTTTCCCTTCTTTCACATCTCTATTTAAAGCCTCTTTTAAAATGAAAATGCTTCAAGAGCAAGTCAGTCCTCATTAGTAAATACCTTGGTTTTTAGCTAGATAAGAAGAAGGTCTTATACAAATGATTCTGTTAAAACAACAGTGCTCAACTTTTGTCCTCCTACCTATAGCTGCTGCAAACAGGATTAGAAGGTGCCCAGTTTGCAGGACTCACAAACAGGCCACAGCCACACCCCTGACAATCCCTCTTGACAAGCTGCATGCCACTTGTGCCAGCAGGGTAGAACCTACTGTCATTGGCAGAAGCACATAAAATCTCAAAAGAACAAGCTATGCCTCAGGACAACACTCCCTCCTAGTTCCTGAACACTGAGGCTGCTGTCTGAATCTACTAATCTTTGGACTCCGGGAAACCTCTTATCTTGAAAGCATGTACACTAAAGTCACAAAATATCAGTTTAATTCCAAACCCCACTACTTAGTAGCTTCTTGACCTTGAGCGAGTCACTTATGTGTTCTCATAACCATTTTCTTCATTTTGAAAAATATTGTGATGCTGTCCCCTGAAGAGGACATGGGACTGGATAAAATAAAATAATATACGTGAAATTCAACTGAAAAACTGTGCAATATTAAACAAATGCCAGTTAGGTTTGCACACAAGAACAAAGTCTACCCAGAACTTGGAAGCTACAACAGAACATGAATTTAGAAAGGACAAACATGTAACGGAGGACAGTCTAAAACAAAACTGAACCCACTGCCATCGGGTCTATTCCAACTAACAGCAACACTATAGGTCAGAGCTGAGCTGCTCCATAGAGCTTCCAAGAATTGCCTGGCGGCTCTGAACTGTCAACCTTCTGGTTTGCAGATGTAACACATAATCACTATGCCAGCAGGGTTACCCATCTGTAAAAGTCATTTTCCATACAAAGGGCACTTGGTTTCCTCTACCCTAAGTCCAAAAACTTGATTAGACACATCAGAAAAATAATTTACTTCAAATAAAGGTACAATCTAATGATACTAAAATTTATACAAATAAAAAATGTGTTAACAGACTAGAAAAACCAAACCCACCCCTGTGAAACCAGTTTCAACTCACAGTGACCCTACAGGAAACAGGAGAACTGCCCCACAGGGCTTCCAACTAGCAGCTGGCAGATTCAAACTGCTGACCCTGTGAACAGAAGACAGCAGCACAGGTAGCAAAGCATTAGTTTGGCAACACTTGCCCAGCAGAGTCAAGGGAGACAGACACTGGCTCAGCAGGCATCCTGATCTGGAAAGGCAGGAGCTTTCTACTGTAGCAAGTTTAACACGTCAGCCCTCATTGAGGTGGAAGGAAATCTCATTCAGGACAACTCGGCTTCCTTTATTCTGATTGTATATCCACCAAGTCTCCTTTGGATTACTAACTGAATAAGCAAAGATAAAGACCAGACCTAAACAAGGGGACTCACACAAGGATGCTGAGAGATCCCATGGGTAGGAAGTCAGCTTTCCTTTTGCCTTCTCTATTGTCTCCTCTTTCCAACTCCAATATTGTTCAGTTAGGTGCAATTGAGTCGGATCCAACTTACAGTGACCCTCTAGAAAACAACAAAATACTGCCAAGTCCTGCGCCATCCTCATGATCATTGCTATTTTTGAGCCCACTGCTGCAGTCACTGTGCCATTGCATTTCATTGAGGGATCTTCCTCTTTTTCACAAACTCTCTACCAAGCATGATGTCCCTCTCCAGGGATTGGTCCCTCCTGATAACATGTCCCAAGTGTGTGAGACAAAGTCTTGTCATCTTCAACTCTGATGGCATTCTAGCTATACTTGCCAGACAGATTTGTCTGTTCTTCTGGCACTTCATGGTATAAGCAATACTCTTCACTCACACCGTAATTCAGATGCGTCAGTTCTTCTTTGTTCTTCTTCATTCATTGTTCACCTTTCACATGCATATGAGGTAACTGAAAATATCATGGTGTGGGTCAAGTGTGCTTTAGTCTTCAGAGTGACATGTTTGTTTTTTTAACTCTTTAAAGAGATCCTTTGCAGATATGCCCAAATATAACGTGTTGTTTGATTTCGTGTGGATCCAAGTAAAAGAAAATCCTTGACAACGTCAATATTTTCTCTATTTAACATGATGTTGCTTTTTAGTAGGAAAAGCAAGCTGATAATTCTAGTACTTTCACTCTACAAATATTTCCTGATAATTTAAAATAATGGTTATAAAGACAATCTAGCAGTGGTCCCAAACTCAGTTCACACAGGATCAAGCAGGTAACAATAAAGAGCCAAGTAGACAGGTGTAACAAACAATAAAGAATGATAAAGATTGTGGTGAACCACCAGCAAGCATTACTCAGCTCCAATCATTTAGTGACCCAGAGAAATATGGGCTCGATGTGTCTAAATCTTCTGATTTTTTTCTAGAAAAGCTGAAGTTAGGATTCTGTTGTGAAATATCTTGACTTTCACAGATTCACAATTAAAAACAACAACAAAAACTGAGTGGGCTATTGCAAGAGCCAAACAAAACATGTTCTACCTTAGATTTGGCTAGTATACCAACAGTGTGGACTCTGCTTAGCAACTTTGAAAAATGCTTGTGTTATGAAATTAAGAAAATAAAGCAGAATACAGAATATTGGAACATAAATCAGATTATAAAAATGTATTTTCTCATAAACAGATATATCAAAACTACCCACATGTGTCACATGTAATATAAGCCAGTAATAAATTCTGTTATCAATGCCAGTTTTCATTGCCATGAAAATAGTAGTCATCTGCTCTATAACACATTTATGTCACATTGCATTTTATTATTTTAAATCTGAGATTGCCTTGCAAAACAAACTGAATGTATTCTACACTTTTTAATACACTTGAGATGGATATATGCTTATTTCCAGTAAAGAAAACTAGTGTTCTGATTTTTAATAACACTGTGAGTTAATCACATACTGAAAACCACAGAACATTAAGCCATGGCCATCAAGTTGATTCTGATTCATAGAAACCCTGTAGGAAAGAGCAGAACTGCCCCAGAGAGTTTCTAAGGAGTGGCTGGTTGATCTAACAGCTGACTTTTTGGTTAGCACCTAAGTTCTAAATCACTACACCATGAGGGTTCCCAATCACTCACAGAAAGGTGATATTAAAATAAACGAAGACTAGACTGATAAAAAAAAAAAAGACACCATATGTATATCTAAATTCCCTTCCAAATTTTCCAATGAAATTAGAATATTTCAAAGAATAAATTCAGAATTGCAGAAAAGCAAAAAAGAATGCTACAAGCAGATCACAAATTTACAAGATTTCTCAAAGGACAGAAAGCAGGCAGCATCAGAGAAACACGGTTAGTGGAAACCTGAGTAATTTTAAACCAACCAAACAAAAAAAAACCAGCTGCCATCAAGTTGATTCCAACTCACAGTGACCTCATGGGCTTTGGAGTAGATTGCACTCCATATAGTTTTCCTGGCTCTGACCTTTCAGAAACAGACCACCAAGGGTCCTTCCAAGAAGCTTCTGTGTAGGTTAAAACTGCTTATCTTTTAGCAAGCAGCCAAGCATCTAACCATATGCACCACAGAGGACTCCTGAGTTCTAAACATTTGTATAGAAAAAAACTGCTCTAAACATAGGTGCAGTTTCAGGGAGCTCCAAATTTAAGATCAAATGAATAAACAGCAGATAGATGGAAGTTCTGAGGCAGTTTATAAGGATAAAGAGGTGTACTGGGGTACAGTCAGAAATGTTCTTTTCTTTCTCTGAATTTCACTACTAAGCAGACAATAAGCAGTTTATTGTGAGCACTGAAGCCCTGATGGTGCAGTGGTTACAAATGCAGCTGCTACCCAAAAGGTCAATAGTTCCAATCCACCAGCCACTCATTCCCTGGAGACCCTCTGGGATAGTTCTACTCTGTCCTACAGGGTCACTATAAGTCCGAATAAACTCTATGGCAATGAGTTTTGATAATGTGAACAAAGGGTACAAGCTACTGTTTGTATTTCATCACCTCCTTTTTTTAATTTTTTTTATTTGATATGACTGACTGAAAATGTACATTCCTGTATAAATTTACATGCCCACCTATATGCAGCTTCCACTGCTCTCCCTGTCCAGTGACAGCACACTATTCTTCTCTGCTCCAAACAACAAATGCTGGAGAGGCTGTGGAGAAAGTGGAACCCTCCTACACTGTTGGTGGGGTTGCAGAATGGTCCAGCCTCTTTGGAAAGCAGTCTGGCACTTCCTTTAAAAGATGGATATTGATATACCATTTGATCCAGTAATTCCACTACTTGGAATATATCTTACAGAATCAAGGCCTTTCACACCAACGGACATATGCACAAGAATGTTTATTGCAGCACAGTCCACGATAGCATCACCCCTTTTTGACAGCCAGCTTTGCCTCAGCATGACACAGCCTCAGGGTGTGTGCTGACCAGACCACATAGTAGTGATAACAAAGAGGAGAAAAGATGATTGATTAGAGGAGATGAAAGAATGGCTCAAGATTTACTTCTTTGGTAGAGCCTACACGTGACTGCGGGACAGTGACAATCACTGGAAGAGCACATTTTAAAATTCTCACAAAGCCATCGGAGTATGCTAGCCAGACATGATGATGCTCCCAGCATAATACACGTTTTCATGACCTGGCTAAAGAATTAAAAGAAGGAGCCAGCTACATTTAACTGACTAGGGTTGGGAAAGAAGGAAAGTGGCCGGCACTGTCTCTTTTATGGCTCTGTGTGCCCAGCTGCTGGTTACAGTGCTCTTCTGTCTGAATCCTCCTCCTTCTCCCTTGAGCCCAGGATAGAATTCCTGGATCCTCATATCAACCTTATGTAACTGTGACAAGTGTTATTTAAGTGTGAATGCTCCCACCCTGAGAAAAGAAGACAAGCTAAAATGTATTTTGTCTTTACCCACTCAACTTGCTCTCCCACTCAACTTTTTCTGGACTGTCCAATTTTCCAGAGCTTCCTGTGATTCAGAATCAGGAGAATGAGCACAGAAAGCCAGGACTAGAGAGGTGAGAGATAAGAGGGAAGAGTTCCTGCTTGTTCTGTCAGTTTCTGGACTCATCACTGTTGTAGAAAATCTGACTAGTGGGCAAGGAATAGAGAAAGGAAAAAAAAAAAAAAAGAGCATAAGCCAGAAGGACTAAGTCTGTCTATCTACTAAAGAGTCGGGAAAGGGAAGAGGAGAACTAACCAACCAATTAACCAAAACAAGCTAGGATACCAGAAACAGCTCAAGCTTATGATGAGAGCAGGTTTTCAAGCAGCTCTAGGTTGAAAGAATTGGAGGAAAAAATAAGGGGGACTGTAAAAGCACTGCTATGGGTTACAACTTATATTTTCTTTAACATTCTTTGAGTGGAACAAGTCCAGACTTTTATATTTTATCCAGTCCCTTTTAAATTTCTTCTGGATACTAGACCATGCTTCTTTGAATGTAACTGCAGAGATGGTTTACCAAGGCTTTATTATCCATTAAGACTGTGGCCAGGAGACTTGGCAGGGAAGGTAGTATCAAACGGCTACTAAATTAAGTTCGCAAACTCATTCAAGAAAATGTGCTACATACTTTATTGCTGAATATTATTATGGTCACCTTCAAAATACTCCTCTTGGGAAGCTAGGCACCAACACCGGTGCCTAGTACATCCCTCAAAGCAACTTCAGAACACTTTTTCTGGAATGGCCATCTGAGCTGCCGTCCTATTACCCTTGATGTCCTGAATGTCATCAAAATGTCTTCTTTTCAATATTTCCTTTATCTTCAGGTAAAGAAAAAAGTCACTAGGGCCAGATTAGGTAAGTAGGGAGGTCTGTTCCCTCACAGACAACTAAGTTCGCAAACTTCCTACCTTGCCACCCCAAACCAAAAACCACTCTGCACAAGGGCCATTTCAGAAAGAGTTCCAAAAATTTCTTTGAAGGCTGGACTAGGCTCTGGCATTGGTATATAGCTTCCCAAAGGAAGTACTTGGAAGGTGACCATAGTGATACTCAGCAATGAGGTATGTAGCACTTAGAACAATTAAGTTTGCAGACTTAATTGTCAGACCTTGTAAGTACAATCAGGGGTTTCAGTAGCTGTGTGTGACTTCTTTCTCTGCCCAAAATACAGAAGTCCCAAATATTAAAATTAAAATGAATTTCTACGTAGAGCAGCAGCTTTCATTCACTTATAAATCTTTTTCTGTTCTCTTGAATACACGTACAGCTTGAAACGTGCTCTGAGGAACTACAGGAAGGACTAAAAATTAGTTACTTAACCTGAATTCCATTTCATTTTTGCCACTGTTCTTTACAGGGACAAATATCTTAAAGATTAATGAAGAGTGGCAGGGAGGTAGTTAAGAAGGTTCAAATATTCCAGTAATTCTCCACCTGATTTAGAATGAAACTACAAGGTGGAAATTAAGAAAGGAATTATGGAAACTTCCTTACTAGCCACCCCAAACCAAAAACCAAAGTTACTGTTGTTGAATCAATTCTGACTCATAAGGTAACTCTCTACAGTAGTACTTAGTTCCAGAGCAGGGCCTACCATGGGCTATATTTCAAAGTGGATCAAGTTAGTTTATAAGGAAAAGAGAGTGTTTTTCCCTTCCTGGCATACTTGCATTACATCACAAAGAAACCTTTCAAAAAAAAAAGTTCATGTACAAAAACTAACTCAAAATGGATCACAGACCTCAATATAAAATCTAAAATGATAAGGATCACGGAAGAAAAGAATATGGGGACAATGCTAGGAGCCCTAACACATGGTATACACAGACTACAAAACATTAACAACGCACAAATACCAGAAGAGAAAAAGACTACTGGGAACTGCTAGAAACTACACACTTACATTTATGCAAAGGCTTCACGAAACGAGTAAAAGGACAACCTACAGACCGGGAAAAAAAAATTATCTATCACGAATACGATTAGTGCCAAATCTCCATAGCCGAGAAATTACTGCAAAGCCTCAACAACAAAAAGACATATAACCCAGTTAAAAAATAGGCAAAGGATATGAACAGGCACTTCACCAACCATGCGGCTAACAGATACATGAGGAAATGCTCACAGTTATTAGTCATTAGAGAAATCCAAATCAAAACTACAATGAGATACCATCTCACCCCATCAAAGCTGGCATTAATCCAAGCAAAACAAAATAAGAAATGTTGGAGAGGTTTTGGGGAGACTGGAACACTTATACACTGCTGGTGGCAATGTAAAGCGATACAACCATTTATTCAAAAGTTACAAACATAAATACCACGCAATCCAGCAATTCCACTTCTTGGAATATACCCTACAGAAATAAGGGTTGTCACATGAATAGATACATGCAAATCAATGTTTGTTGCAGCACTGTCCATAATAGCAAAAAAAGGCAATCAATCTAGGTGCCCACCAACAGATGAATGGATAAACCATAGTATATTCACACAATGGAATACTATGCAAGGATAAAGAACAACAATGATCTTGAGAAACCTCTCATAATATGGAGGAATCTGGAAGACATTATGCTGAGTGAAATTACTCAGTGGCAAAAGGACAAATACTGTATGAGACCATTATTATAAGGACTTAAGAAAATGAGCACAGAAGAAAATAACCTTTGATGGTTACAACAATGGGGAGGAAGGGAGAAGGGTATTCAGTGAACAGACAGTAGATGGGAATTGGGGTAGGTGAAAGGAGAGACAGACAACATGCAGTATAAAGGAGGTCACACAGCTGGACTAAACCAAAAGCTAAGAGGTTTCCTAAATTCAAGATCTGACAATTAAGTACATGAACTTCACTGTTCTAAGTGCTACATACCTCACTGCTGAATACCACTACAGTCACTTTCCAAATACTCACCTTGGAAAGCTATGCACCAATGCCAACACCTAGGTCATCCTTCACAGCAATTTGTGAACTCTTTCTGGAATGGCCATTGCACACAGTGGCACAGTAGCAAGTTCGTGAACTTATTTGTACAGTTGTCTCTAAGGGAGTTTTTAGCCAGTAAACAAATAACTGTATTGGAACACACTCCCTACTCACCTGATCTGACCCCCAATGCCTTTTTTCCTTACCTGAAGATAAAGGAAATATTGAAGGGAAGATATTTTGATGTCATTTAGGACATTAAGGGTAATAGGATGACAGCTCTGATGGTCATTCCGGAAAAAGTGTTCTTAAATTGCTTTGAAGGGTGGACTACGCACTGGCATTGGTGCATAGCTTCCCAAGGGGAGTATTTTGAAGGTGACTGTAGTAATGTTTGGCAGTGAGGTATGTAGTACTTTTTCTAGGATGAGTTCGTGAACTTAACTGGCAGTCCTTGTATAACTCAACACTTTGAAGGACAGAGCAGCACGGGCAGGGTTTGGGGGACCATGGTTTCAGGGGAGAGCTAGGTCAACTGGCATAACAAAATTTTTTTTTAAGAAAATGTTCTCCATCTTGGTGAGTGGAGTCTGGGGTCTTAACTATACACTAACAAGTGGCCATCTAGGTAGCATCAATTGGTCCCAACTCACCTAGAATAGAGAAGAATGAAAGATGTCAAAGACATAAGAAAAATGTGAGCCCAAGAGATAAAGTAGACCATGTAATTCAGCTACTACATCGGCATGAGACCAGAAGAATTAGATGATGCCCAGCCACCACCAGTGACTGCTCTGACAAAGAATACAACAGAAAGTCCCTAATATAGTGGGAGAAAAATGGGGTACAGAACTCAACCACTATTAAATAGACCATACTTCATGGTCTGACAGACTGGAAGGTCCCAGAAGACATGGCCCTTGGACTCTCTGCTAGCCCAGAGCTGAAACCATTCATGAAGCCAACTCTTCAGACAAAGACTGGACAAGAATATAAAACATTAAATGATACTGGCATACTGTGTGCTTATTGGCTTAAGTACTCTGTTGCCATCCATATCTTACCTATATCAGAATAATATTTAAAATAATACTGTGACTACAGTTCAGGAGATAAATCATCCTGTGAATTTTAGGCGTTATCTACAAACTTGTCTTATTGTTCCTTTTCATTTGCATTGAAAAAAATATGCCAGAGTCACAATACAGAGAAATGCTTATGACATAGTGAAATTTAAAACAATTAGGCAATAAAAATGTGCCTACATTACAATTACTGCTTTGAAAAAAACATCTATGCACAGGAATAAGGAATGGAGGGAAACATGAAAAAAAATTAGAAAGAATTGATGCTTTCTTAGAGGAAATAAAGTCATTTGGGCTAGTTTTGTTAATGCGAGACTTATTTTTACTCCCAGTTTCTGGAATCTGCCTTTTCTCTGCTCTATTTGTGAGAACTGGGAAAATATCTCCCATCTTCTGGCACCATTCTAGTTTTTGTAAGTTGTAAAAAATTGTTGAGAGTGGTTTCATATTTGTACATTTTTTCATTACTGTGAGATGTCATTTTGGGGGATGCAAACTCACTTAGCCATCATCATCCCTTTCCTAGAATTACAGTAGCCTCCTAACTGGACTGCCAACTTCTATGCCTTTTTTTCAATATCCTCTTTTCTACACAGTAGTGAGTACTGCTTTCAAAGTATGAGTCAGGTCATGCGTCTCCTCTACTTGAACACTCCAAAGATTTTTTCACTCTCACTGAGTATTCACAAGCTTGTGGGACCTGCTGTATTTTAGCTTTGGTCACTTTCTCAACCACATTTCCTTTCACTCTTTCCCTAGTTCCCTCCATTCCAGCCAAAGGAGGTGTCTTAATGTTTCCCATACTTAGGCATCCTGCGATGAAGATCATTCAAAAGCAGTTATAGCAGTACATCAACAGGGAACTGCCATAAATTTAAGCTGGATTCAGAAGAGGATATGGTATAATGGACATCACTGCTGATATTAGATGGATCTTGGCAGAAAACAGAATACCAAAAAGATGTATTTTATTGACTATGCAAAAACACTCAACTGTGTGGATCATAACAAACTAGGGATGACATTAAAAAGAATGAGTATTCCAGAATACTTAATTGTGCTTATGAAGGACTTAGACCAAAAAAACAGTCATTCAAATAAAACAAGGGGATACTACATGGTTAAAAGTTAGGAAAGGTATGAAGTCTGACAAGTTCATGAATTTGTCACTGTGCACGTATGTTTGCATCAATGTACAAATAATTCCGTAAGGTTTTATAACCTTGGCATATCAGTAACTCATAGCTGTATTCATGCCAACATGTGGCAATGTCTTGCTGAGTGGCATTCATTGTTGTTGCGTGTTTTGGGGTGCTGTCAGAAGAATGTTGGAGCTTTAATTAGTGCAAAGAAAAAACATTAAATTTCTGTTTAAACTTGGCAAGAGTGGAAATCAGGGACAAGTCAGTCCAAGTTTATGGGGATAATGCTGTGAAAAAAAAATGGCAGTTTACAAATGTATTAAGCATTCTTCTGAGGGGAGATAAAGTGTCAGTGATGAAGAGTGGTCAGGCTGACCAGTAATGAGGAGAACTGACAAAAACAATGCAAAAATTCATCTAATTGTGCATCAAAGTCATCAGCTGTCTGTGAGAAGCATAGTAGACCAAGTAAACATTGATAGAGAAACAGGAAAATCTTAATTGAAAATCTTGGCATGAGATAGGTGTGTGCAAAAATGATCCTGAAGGAGCTCACCAATAAACAAAAGCGAAGAAGAGTCGAAGTTTCCCAAGACCTTTTGGAGACACTAGAAAATGTTTGAGGTCATGTTATCACTGTGAAGAAACATGGGTGTACCAATAAGACCCTGAAACTAGGCATCAAAGTGCACACTGGAAGTCAACCAGTTCTCCATGACCAAAAAACTTCTGTCAGTCTAAATAAGGAGTCATAACGATGTTGTTAACCTTTTATGATATCAGAGGGATTGTTCACCTTGAATTTGCATCCAACTGGACAAAGAGTTAACAAGTTTACTTTTGGGAAGTGCTGTAAATGCTGTGTGGAAAAGTTAGACAAAAACAACCTGAACTTTTCACCAACAACTCATGGCTCTTGCATCACGACAACATACCAGTTCATATGGCACTGTCTGCAAGGGAGTTTTTAGCCAGTAAACTAATAACTGTATTGGAACACCCTACCTACTCACCTGATTTGGCCTTCAATGACTTTTTTCTTTACCTGAAGATAAAGGAAATATTGAAGGGAAGATATTTTGATGTCATTCAGGACATTAAGGGTAATATAACAACAGCTCGTCTGGCCATTCCAGAAAAAGGTTCCATAATTGCTTTGAAGAGTGAACTAGGCACTTGCATGGTGCATAGCTTCCCAAGGGGAGTACTTTGAGGGTGACCACAGTGATAGTCAGCAATGAGGTATGTAGCACTTTTTCTAGGGATAGTTCGTGAACTTAATTGTCAGACCTCATATACACCAGGGTTGTATCTTTTCACCATACTTATTCAGTCTGTATGCTGAGCAGATTAATTTGAGAAACTGGACTATATGAAGAAGAACAGGGCATCAGGACTGGAGGAGCACTCATTAGCAGCCTACATTATGGAGATGACTACAACCTTGCTTGTTGAAACTGAAGAAGGCTCATGAAGACCAAAGACCACAGCCTTCATTATGGATTATACTTCAACCAAAATAAAACAGAAATCCTTACAACTGGACCAATAAGCAACACCATGGTAAACAGACAAAAGACTGAAGTTGTCAAGGATTTCATTTTACTTGGATTCAACACTGGTGGAAAGCAGTAGTCAAGAAATCAAACAAGGCATCGTGTTAGGCAAATATGCTGTGAAAGACCTCTTTAAAGTGTTAAAGAGCAAAGATAGCACTTTTAGGACTAAGGTGTGCCTGACCCAAGCCTTGGTATTCTCAGTTGCCTCACATGCATGCAAAAGCTGAGCAGTGAATAAGGAAGATTGAAGAGTTGATGTCTTTGAGTTATGGTGTTAGAAAACTGAAGATAACAGGGGCTACCAGAAGAATGAACAGATTTGTCGTGAATGACACACAACCAGAATGCTCCTTAAAAGGGAAGGTGGTAGCTCATACAAGAAAAGGTAGGAATAACAATGGAAGTTTTGATACACAATGAGGACAGACTCCAAAATCTGTCAAAGAAACCACAATCAACAGAAGAAAAAATAGATAAATGGGAACTATTAAGAATCAAACACTTTTGCTCATCTGAAGACTTTATTAATAGAATTAAAAGAACACCCACAGAATGGGAAAAAATATTTGGCAACTCTATGTCAGACTGACGCCTGATCTCCATAATCTGTAAGATACTACAAAATATCAATAAGAAGAAGATAAACCATCCAATTAAGCTATGAGCAAAGGAGATGGACAGACATTTCACTGAAGAGGAGACCCAGGCAGCCAAAAAAATATGTGGACATGTTCATGATCTTTAGTTATTAAAGAAATTCAAGTCAAGACGACAATGAGATATCATCTCACCCCAACAAGAGTGGCCATGATCCAGAAAACACAAAACAACAAATGCTGGAGAGGCTGTGGAGAAAGCGGAACCCTCCTACACTGTTGGTGGGGTTGCAAAATGGTCCACCCTCTTTGGAAAGCAATATGGCGCTTCCTTAAAAAAATGGGTATCGATATACCATTTGACCCAGTAATTCCACTACTTGGAATATATTCTACAGAATCAAGGCCTTTCACACCAATGGACGCATGCACCAGAATGTTTATCACAGTACAGTCCACGATAGCAAAAAGATGGAATCAACCCAGATGCCCAACAACAGAAGAATGGATAGGTAAACTATGGTACATATACTCAATGCAGCACTATGCAATGATAAAGAATAACGATGATTCCAGGGAACATCTCCTAACCTGGTTTCAACTGGAAGATATTATGTTGAGTGAAAGTAGTCAGCGACAAAAGGACAAATACTGTATGAGATCTCTACGATAAGATCTCAAAAACAGACTTGTGTATAGAAGAAAAGACTCTTTGACAGCTGCAAGGGAGGGGAGGGAGGGAGGATGATGGGGGGAGGGTTTAGTTTAGATAGTTGCTAGAAATCTGGTTGGGAGAAAGCAGTGATAGCACACATTAGAAACAAGAACAACATTAAGTGGACTTAAGCATAACTTGAGTACTCCTTCCATCTTAAACCAATATTGCAAGGACAGAGTAGCTGGGGCAGGGGGTGGGGGACCATGCTCTTAGGTGAAATCGAGGCCAACTGGCACAACTAGCGTTTTCCTAAGAGAGCTCTCTGCACCCCACATTGGTGAGTGACGTCTGGGGTCTTAAAAGCTGCCAAGCTGCCATCCGAGGACACAGCAAATGGTCCCAACTCAGCAGGAACGGATGCTCACCGAGGACCAAAATGACACGCGGTAAAGGCAACCTAGAAGACAGAGAGACCCACAAGAGTGAGTGCCTACATCAACTTGGGACTGGAAGAACTGGATGGTGCCCGGCCACCACCAGTGATAGCCACGATGGAGCTCACTAGGTTGAGTCTCACTGGCAACACAAGAATAAAAAGGGGTGCATCCTGAGATCTCCACTAAAAGACCTCAATTGATGGTCCAGCGGTTTTGGGGTTCCCCTGAGAGCATGGCCCCTGGCCCTGATGCTGCCCTTACCCATAAATTATAACGAATGTCCACTCTTTGGACAGGAATGGATTGGACTTGGCAATGCAGAGTGACCATATATTGGATGCACTTTATGGTTCTATACATCCATAGGATACCATCCTGCTGACCTCTGGCTGGAGGAAGGAGAGTGGGTGGAGAGGAGGGGAAAGGAGGCTGTTGGGAGGATGAGACATGTATGGAGCAAAGAGGAATAGTGTGCTGTCACTGGACAGGGAGAGCAGTAGAAGCTGCATATAGGTGGGCATGTAAACTTATACGGGAATGTACATTTTCACTCAGTCATGTTAAATAAAAAAAAAAGTGAAGGTGGGGAAACTTGGTCAGCACAAGAGAGGGAGGTCCTTAAGTAGATGGACTGAGACAGTGGCTGCAATGATGGGCTCAAGCCTAGCCATGCTTGTGAGGAGGTAGCATGGGACCAGGCAATGTTTTGTTTTGTTGTACACAGGGTCTCTGAGTCCAATCAGCTTGATGGCATGTAACAGCAACAAGGAGTCCTGCCAGTTGTCTCAGAGCCTTTGCATTTGCTGTTGCCTTAGCTTGCAGAGCCGTTCCTGCATGACATGAGTTGTTCCTGTGTTTCATTCAAATCTGTGCTTTTAAATATTTCCCCTTAGAAAAGCTTTCACCAGTTACTTAAAATATCATCTCTCTATCTTCTTACCACGCTGTATTTTCCTTTAAAATATTATCACCATCTAACATTATATTCTGTATTCTTTCATTCATTTTCTGCCTGTCCTACTAAAATATAAGTTCTGCGAAAGCAAAGATTTTTGCCTGCTTTTTTCATCATTATATGCCCTGTGTCCGAAACACTGCCTGGGACATATGACAGAGTGTTTAACGGATGAACGAATTTACTTAAGTGGTTCCTTATTATGTATGGGCATTATTTCTTTCATTGGGTCCATTTTTTTCTAACCAAGATGTTTCAACTTGAATTTCATTCTGGATAGTGATAAAACAGGAACGGAGTGTTTCTTTTTTCTCTGCCTCATGCAGTGGCCCTCTTCCTCCATAATTTTCCCCGCTTGGTTATGTATCTAAGACGAGTCTTTTTTAGTTTATTGGCTTCCATAATTTTCATGAACTTTAACTCATTTTTAGTCTTCATATGCTAGACAGTCTTGTGTATTTCTCATTGGCCATGTGAATTTTGTTCCACAGTTAGGCCCTCAACATACTCATAGAGTTTCTTAACTATCCACGTGGCTTAGTGATCTCTCCTGTTTCTTCTTTTAGTAATTGTGCAGTTAAAATGCTGATATTTTTCAGCCTTCTAGGATTTTTTCAATTTTATTTTTCTATCCCATGGCCATTGGCTTGCATTTGATTTTTTTTGAACTCTTTGTAATCTGTTTTTTTAAACATGTATACCTGATATGACCAATTTACCTTTTTTGTGTGTTTGTGATTAGATACCTGAATTTTTATTACTTTGAGTCTTTGAAGACCCTCAAGGGTTCTTATCTGACCTGTGAGAAAGAATTACTCTGGGAGACTTGGCTGGCCCATGGGAGAGAAATTTTTGTTGGAAAATGAAAGCACTTTGAAGTGGGACAGCAGCAGAGTGTATAGCACTCCAGCAGGCTGTGGCACTGAGCGAGTTCTGAGTTTTTATAGCGCTCATCTATACCCAGGGTTTAGCTGGGGACAAATCAGTGATGGAGATTGGAAGTATTTCCTTTTTGGCAGGCTGCTGCCTGTTTCTTGGTTGCATGCACATGCAGACTACAATATAGTTCCTGTCACGAGGCTTCAGGGATAGGTAGCAGCACTCATTGTAGGGTATTGTACATGCACAGTTTCTGGCTTAGTTCAATTCCCCAGTTCTGACTGTAGCTCTCTGATGCCCCTACTGGAAGGACATAGCGGTCACCTCTGTCTCATTTGTGCATGCCTCTGAGGTCTAAACTGGCTTCTCTGAAAAACAACTTGGATAATTTAAGCAGCCTGGTGTGAGTGATAAAATAAGTTACTGGCCCTTCCGTCTCTGTTTCATTTTTACATAGGCTTCATCTTCCAAGATTCTTACTGTTTCCATGTTACTGACTTCCTGTTTGACAGTTGTCTTGGTCTTTATATTTTCATTGTTCATTTCTCTAAAGAAGTTTTTTAAAGTAATTCTAAAGATTTTTAATGGAGATAGTTAAGAATTACTTTTCGATATTCATTTAAATCAAACTGAGTAGCACCATCTTGGGGATATGGTAAGTGATAGAGAGCTTGTGAATAGTAAGGGATTAAAAAAGAGTTGACCAGATAATTTTTCTTTTCTAGTATTTTATTGTGTTTAGGTGAAGTTTAGGTTCCCATTCAACAAATTCTACACAAGTTGCTCAGTAACATTGGTTGAATTCTTTAACCCCAAAAACCCAGTGCCATGGACTTGATGCTGACGCATAATAAATATTCTCATTATTTCCACTCTGATGGTTCTTTTTTCATTAATCTAGTTCCCTGTCCCCTTATGTCCTCATCTTTGTTTTAGAGTAATTATTGACCGGTTTGTCTCATGTAGGTGATTTTTTTACCAGACTTTTTGATTTAGTCTCTCAGGTAAGGTTTGGACTTCTATAAGGCTAAAACCTGGCTCCAATTCATCCTTTGGTCTGTAGAGGTCAACTGTGTCAAAGAAACAAGTTATTTATCTAGTTAGTTTGGTGGGGGTTAGTGATATTACTACTAAATAACTAGACTAGAAATAAGAATTACTTTTCAGCGTTAACACCAGTTAGTTTGTGGCAAGCTGGTTTCTACTTGACCAAGTCAGGGTTGTAAGTATATCTGTAAATCTGAGTCCCTGAGCTTTGCAGTTCTAATTAATGGAAAATTACAGAGAGAGAAGCTATGTTCTTTTTTGGTTGTCCTTAGTTGACCCATGGAAACCCTGGTGGAGCAGTGGTTAAGTGCTACATCTTCTAACCAAAAGGTCAGTGATTCAAATCCACCAGGTGCTCTTTGGAAACTCTGTGGGTCAGTTCTATTCTGCCTGTAGGGTCACTATGAGTTGGAGTCGACTCAGTGGCAGTGGGTCTGGATTTTGGTAGTAGGTCTATACAACTGTAAATCAGGGGCTATCCTGGGACTTATTCAGAATTTGAAAAAAGTATGTACTTTCTGAACTGCTGAGTTTCCAAATCTCCATATTGGCTATACAGTACCCAAATTAATACTATTATGGGGAAAAATTTCTTCTGGAATCATTCTCTCTTGAAGGTCATTTTGCTCAGACTCTACTAGGCTTATCCTTTTTTTCTTTAGTTATCCAGAGTCAACCAAGTTCTTCATTTGTGGTATATAAGCAAGGTACCTCATTTGAAACTACCGTGGAGTAGAGTTACTGCAGTATGCTCTCTGGAACAAGAGGTGGAAAAGAATGCAGTCAGGGCCCTAGGGGAGGAATCTAATTTGCATTGGCAGTGTGGGATGGAAGATCATGAAGGTAAAGCAGTACCATCCCATTCCAGTGGGACATGTCCTCTGCTTTCTTTCAGGATGCTGATCTGTGATGGACCTCACCTTGCACAGGGGAATGAATGCAGTAATGATAGTGGTAGCAACCTTCTAAGACATAGTTTAAAGGGAAGAGATTGGTTCTGGAAATGGTGTAGCCCAGTTGGAGGCTGTGGCAAGAGGAGTCTTACTAATTACCAAGCAAGAGGTGAGCCGTCTCAGCATCTTCCAGAGGAAGGGAAGAATTTGCATGGGTGAGAATGATGAGTAAGGGATATCTTAGCTGACATTTAGATATGTTACCTCGGTTGACCTCTTCTAGGCAGGTGTTCTCTAGAGAGCACCTATTACAAAAAGTTTGCTGAGTCATTTGCTTTCTCTCATTTGCTTGCTTCTTGCTGGATGTTGACCATGGAGGGTCCTACTCACTAGTCTGGGGAAATGCTGTTAAGTCAAAACTGCTGGAGTCACCTTTCTGCTGAAAGAATCACAGTGGCTATAAAAACCGGGAGGAAAGGCTTTTCCTTCTCTTCTGTGCTCTATTTGGATCTCATTTTGTGGTGTGGATGGTTTCAAGGAGCTTTATTTTAGAAGCTTATCCTGTGGCATCTCTTGACACCCTTGGAAATGACTTTAAGCTGTCTTGTTTGGAAATAGTGGGATACTGAAGCAGAAACTGAGTTTTAATATCTAGGTAATCTCTAAGGATTACTTTCACTTTTTGTTTAAATTAAAAAATGGCTTTGAAGTGTGGATGGCAGTTAAAGGCACAATTAGAGGAGTTGCTGTCACTTCTCACTGGATTCTTCAGTTACAGAACAAAGTTGTTGCTATAGTTCTATAGCTCCAGGATAATTTCTGTGATTCATTTGCTTAGTACATTTTTGGGAGCACTGGGTCTTGTACTTGTAGAGCCTAACTTATACCAAATCAGAATGGTCAGTTTCAGGTTTACGAAAAATTCTTTTTCACTAGAGGATTTTTGAACCCATTTTTAAAAATGGCATGGCTTCTATAAGACCATGATAGCATATAGGGTAGCAATTTCTCTGTGTATTTTAGATTGGGAAAAAACAAAAGCGTCTTATAAGGGCCAACTGGATTAAGGTTAGCCTGTTTTTGTAATATTGTGTCTTTCAAAGTAGAACTTGCCTGAGATTTTTATAATGTACAAATGATTCATGCCCAATAATGTTGACTTTATCTGTTTATTAAGAGCTTTAGACCTCCATTAACCTTGAGCTCCTGGTTGCTGTCTGGTTAACACTGACAACTTTCTCCAAAAATAACCCATCATGTATGCCCTCTGTCTACACTGATGCTCAGAGACTCTGTACCACACTGCTTTGCCAGTGCTGCTCTTTTCCTTTTTGCAGCTCCTCCCGTCTTCTTTTCACCACCCTTGTCTGAATCTAAAAAAATTCAGTCTTAAGTTAATTCAGTTTGATTCTTAGCATCCTCAGTTAAAATAAAGAATTGTGTTGGAAGTGGTAGAGGAGGCCCTGGAAATAGATTATATTTCGCACATCTATTTTCTTTTAGACTCCTGTTAAATAATGCTACTAGTCTGCATACATAAGCACAAACCTAGGAATACCCTGCCAATGCCAATGCTGAAATCCTATTGATTTATGCTCAGCATATATCTTAGTCAACTTCATAATCCTGCTTGTTTTTCAGTGCTGCATCATTGTCAAATTTAATTTTGTAACTCCTTAGTGTTAAATAATACGGATATAAAAAATACCTGTGTATATTGGTCTTTTTCTTTTTTTCTGAAAACTACCCTTTTCTTCTCACAAGAATTACTACAATATGACTGCCAGGATTCCATCCATACAGACCCAAACCAAACTTTTTGCCATCGAATTGGTTCTGACTCATAACAACTCCCATGGTGACCCTATAGGACAGAACAGAATGACACCATAGAATTTCTAAGGAGTGGCTGGTGGATTTGATTGCCAACCTTTTGTTTAGCAGCCAAGCTCTTAACCAGCATACCACCCAAGGCTCTTCCACCTGTATGAACTGAAAGACTAAATCTGTTGCCATTGAGTCAATTCTTACTCATAGAGACCCTACAGGACAGAACAGAACTGTCCTATATGGTTTCCAAGGAGTGGTTGGTGGATTTCAATCACCAATCTTTTGAGTAGTAGCTGAGCTGTCAGCTGTTATACTACCAAAGCTCCTCCATCTGTACAGTGGGGGCAAAATTTTCTCTTTTCCCTACCTTGGGTATAGCTGCTGGAGAAGTTAAATAATTAAAAATATAAGTAAAAATGGGGGCCGGGTAGAAAAGGCAGGTTCCTCTGACTGCATCCTTCATAATACTAAGAATTTGTTCTGCTAGAATGACATTGATACCTTGTGGGTTGTGGCATAGTGGTTAAGTGCTAACCAAAAGTTTGGCAGTTCAAATCTGCCAGGTGGTCCTTGGAAACTCTATGGGGCAATTCTACTCTGACCCATGAGGTCATTATGAGTCAGAATCGACTTGAAGGCAGTGGATTTGGTTTGGGGTTTATACTACTTATTTAAACATGCTATAGTTTCTAGAACTGCGGCATTTTGTCTAAGAAAACATACATTAACATAGATCACACACCCTAGAACCAAACCAAACATATTGCAGTCCAGGCAATTCCAACGGAGAGTGACCCTGTAGAACAGGGTAGAACTGCCCAGAGGGTTTCCAAGGCTGTAAAATGTTACAGGAGGAGACTGCCATATCTTTGTCCCACAGGGCATCTGACAGGTTCAAACCAGCCATTTGGTCAGCAACTGAGCACGGTAACTGTGGTGCCATCAGGGCTCCAGGTCCATACAACTCTAGATTATTTCAAAGACTTACTGTATTAATTTACGCATATTAACTTTTTTTATTACCAAGAAATTTGATCTGAAGTAACTACTGTGGTAAAAAGGGTAAGTCAAAATTTGTGAAAAGTAGTAACTACATGGGGAAATGGTGTTATTTCCCACACTCAGCCTACATTTCAAAGTTGTTCTTGGAGTCCTATTTCTTGAATTGTTTTTAAACTCACTAAGCTGAATTGCGCCATTTTAACGTGGCAACATGCATCAGAGAAAAGCAGAAAAGGATCCTCATGTTGATTATCAGTCGAGAGGAGGTCCAAAAAAGGTGAACTTTCAATGAGACTTTGGTGTACTTATGATATATTTGTCCAGCAAAATGAAGTAGCTGACCTGACTCATACTGGTTTTTTGATACCATCTGATTACAACTGTGAGAATTTATCGAAATGAAAGGTAATCTATGAAACTTACTGATAAGACCACTTACATTTAAAATAGCCTTCTGTTGCTTTTAGATCTACTCAGGAAAGGCCAAGATGTCCTAGGCTTCAATGTTAAGATTGTGCTTACTCCGAAATCAGAGATGGCAGTGTAGCCAAGAGCCAATTCTAAATGATAGTAGAAGGAGGACTACTGTGTCAAGATTGGTGATGACACAGAGAGACCCACATGAGTGGGTGACTACATCGACTTGTGACTGGAAGAACTGGATGATACCAGGTCACCACCAGTAACAGCCATGATGGAGTTTACAAAGTTGAGTCTCACTGGCAACACAAGAATAAAAAGGGGTGCACCATGAGATCTCCATTGAAACACTGCAATTGATGGTCCACAGGCCTTGGCATTCCCCTGGGAGCATGGCTCCTGTCCTTGATGCTTCCCCTGTCCATAAATCATAATGGAGATCAACTCTTCAGGCAGGAATAGATTGGACTCAACAACACAGAGTGACCATATCATGTGTGCACTTTATGGTTCTAAGCATTTATAGAATGTTGTCCTGCTGACCACTCACTGGTGGAAGGGGAGTGAGTGGCGAGGAGGTGATAGGAGATCGTTGGGAGGATGAGACGTGTATGTAGCAGAGAGGAAGAGTGTGCTGTCCACCAGGCAGGGAGAGCAGTGGGAGGTGCACATAGGTGGGCACGCAAATTGATATGGGAATGAACATTTTCATTCAATCATAATAAAAAAATAATAAGTCATCACGATCAATTTGAGTTCATACCGAGGACGCAAGTCTGGTTCAACATCAGAACAACAATTAATGTGATCAAACACATAAATAACACAAAAGAGAAGACTCACTTGATTTTGTCAATTGATGCAGAAAAGGCATTTGAGGAAGATTGGTAATGACTGTCATTCAGTGATCATTGCAACAAAAAAATGTCATAAAAGAGGTCATAAAAATGATGGTAGAATTTTGAAGAATGATCAGAGTGATTTTTATTCTCTTCATGGCCTCCTCCACTTTTTTGTTTAGAAGAGCTTTTATTTCATCTGACTATCAAATCAAAAATAGCATTCCTCAGACTACGTTTGTCTCTTCCAAAACCTAAGAATTTAAGCTTCTCAGAAGTTATGACTTAAGCTTTAGTCTCAATTCCAAAGGCTCTGAGGTAAAGTAAGGGAATTTAAAACTCAGCTTAACCTCAGCATTTAGAAAGAAACTGGAACAAATTATCAAATATCTACCTTGACATCAGTTATAAGAGCACAAGGTACTAGGGCAGTAGACAGAATTACTCTGAAAATCAGTCATGTCAGATCCATTTCTTGTTCTATAATAGAATGAAAGATCTATGGACAAGGATGAAATAGTAAGTTCCTGTCTTTCTTTCTTTCTTCTCTGTCTCAGTAAGCTTTTGATTCTGACTTGTGCAATATTCTCAGTGATAGACTAGGAAAGCACCAGTTTTCATGAGCTTACCTTCACAGAAAGAAGAATGCAATAAAAAGAAAACTTCCTTTACATTTTTCCGAATCAATTGTTCTTTATCACTAGATGTGTTTTTAATTGTGTTTAATTCACTCTTACTGCTATATCATATTTTTAATAACCATTCACCTACTGGGGGTGATTTTTAGTTTTTCATATTTTAAACAGTACATCTAAGAACATCTTTATATAATTTTTTTTCCTTCTCCCTTTCTTCATCTTTTGAGTATTGAATATTTCCTTACATTTCTTATATTGCCTCATGGAATTATTGGGACAAAAGATAAGAACAGCTTTATGGTTTTTGTTACATATTCTGGATGGTTTTACAGAAAGATTGAATCTATTAATAATGCCACTAAGTAGAACAGCCCAGTTAACATGAGATTTATCATTTGTGGTTTGTTAGTTAAAAGCTATTTTAATTAGCATTTTCTTCATTGTTAACTGTGTATTTTCTCACATAATCCTTTTCTATTTGTATTTTTCAAAATTAAGCATTATCTATAGGCCCTTTCTTGGAAACCCTGGTGGCACAGTGGTAAGTGCTATGGCTGCTAACCACAAGGTTAGCAGTTTAAATCCACCAAGTGCTCCTTAAAGCTTCTAGGGGCAGGTCTACTCTGTCCTGTAGGGTCACTATGAGTCAGCATTGACTCTATGGCATTGGTTTGGTTTGGTTGGTTTATAGGTCCCTTCAAGGAACCCTGATGATACAGTGGTTAAGCACTATAGTGGTTAAACATGAGGTCAATGGTGTGAACTCACCAGCTGCTCCATGAGAAAAAGATGTGGCAGTTAGCTTCTGTAAAGATTTACAGCCTTGGAAACCCTATGGGACAGTTCTGTGTCCTATAGGGTCGTTACGAGTCAGAATTGACTTGATGGCATTGGTTGGGGTATAGGCCCATCTTGGCTGGGCCATGATTCTCAGTGGTTTGATAGTTATGATGTATTTGACAGTTGTATGATGATGTGATTACTTCTGTGATAAGATTTGATATAATGTGATTACCTCCAAAATTGGATCTGCTGTGAGAAGCCAGTCCATTGAAGGGTGTTTCGTTGGAGGTCTGGCCTACATTGAATAATAGTGGACTTTCTGGCAAGGCTCATGAGCTTTTGTTCACTCTGGATCCTGTGACTGGCTCCTGTTGATCGAACCTTTGGTTCAGCTCACCTGCTGTTTCCTTGTCTGTCTTGGGGTTTACTGATTTTCACAACCTGTGAGCATGAGCCCTATTGTCTGATCTACTGATCTTAGGTTTGCCAGCCCCTGTGGCCATACGAATCAGGAAAAACCTCCTGCCTATGTTCGAACATCTATAACCGTATAAGCTATTTCTTTGATGTGAATCTTCAAAGAGGATGCAGAACCAGAGGTACCACTACTGATGTCAGATGGATTTTGGCTGAAAGCAGAGAATACCAGAAAGATGTTTACCTGTGTTTCATTGACTATGCAAAGGCATTCAACTGTGTCAATCATAATAAATTATGGCTAACATTGCAGAGAATGAGAATTCTAGAATACCTAACTGTGTTTTTAGGGAATCTATATATGGACCAAGAGGCAGTTGTACAAACAGAATGAGGGGACACTACATGGTTTAAAGTCAGGAAAGGTATGTGTCAGAGTTGTATCCTTTTACCATACTTCCTCAATCTGTATACTGAGCAAATAATCTGGGAGGCTGGATTATACAAAGAAGAATGAGGCATCAGGATTGGAGGATGGCCACCTTACTTGCTGGAAGTGAAGAAGATTTGAAACATTTACTGATAAAGATCAAGGACCACAGTGTCAGTATGGATTGCAGCACCTCAACATCAAGAAAACAAAAATCCTCACAACTGGGCCAGTAAGCAACATCATCATAAATGGAGAAAGGATTGAAGTTGTCAGGATTTCATTTTACTTGGGTCCACAATAAATACCCATGGAAGCAGCAGTCAAGAAACCAGAGGTGCATTGCACTGGGAAAATCTGCTGCAAAGGATCTCTCTAAAGTATTGAAAAGTAAAGATGCCAACTTGAAGACTAAAGTGTGCCTGACCCAAGCCATGGTATTTTTAGTTTCATCATGTGCATGTGAAAGCTGGACAGAGAACAAAGAACACAGAAGAATTGATGCCTTTAAATTGCAGTGTTCGAGAAGAATGTTGGATGTACTGGGGGCTGCCAAAAGAACAAACACATCTATTCTGGAAGAAGTACAACCAGAGTGCTCCTAAGAAGCAAAGATGGCAAGACTGCATCTTACATACTTTGGGTATGTTGTCAGGAAGGATCTGTCCCTGGAGAAGGACATCACACTCGTTAGAGTAGAGGGTCAGCGAAAAAGAGGAAGGCCCTCGACGGATGGACTGACACAGTGTCAAAAACAATGGGCTTAAGCATAAACACGATTGTGGACACAGTGCAAGACCAGGCAATGGTTCCTTCTGCTGTGCATAGGGTGCTATGAGTCAGAACCAACTCAACAGCACCTAACAACAACAACAACAACATATACACTCTGGAAACCCTGGTGGTATGGTAGGTAAGTATTATACTGCTAACCAAAAGGTCAGCAGTTCAAGTCCACCAAGAACTCTTTGGAAACTCTATGGGGGAAATTCTACTCTGTTCTATAGGGTCACTATAGGCTGGAATCGACTTGATGGCTACAGGTTTTGTTTTTATTTTTATATGTACTTTGTTGATTTTGCTTCTCTTGAAAACTCAGGAGGTGGGGCCAACACGGCAAAGTAGTCAGATGCTTCACGTGATCACTTTAACAACAAAAGATACAGAAGCACAAATGAATCAATTACATATGACATTCTAGGAGCCTTGAACATCAAAGCAATGGTTGAGAAATTGGAGTGAACAATGTAGCACAGTAGATCAAGAAGTATTTAGGACTAGCCAGACTTGACCCAGCAGGAATCAGGTTTGGCCAGCATGAGGAGTAAAGTGGTAGCATTTAGAAGGTGTTCTCCTCAGCAGCTGAGACTGACAACAAAGAGCCCACTCAAGCTTCCAGAACTAATGAAAACTGACATTTGACTGTCAAAACTAAGTGGCTTGTGTCTAACCTACTGCTCATGGATCTAAAATTTTCATTTGGGAGAAAGCTCTCTCCCTTTTCTCAGAGCTTTCTCCTCCCTTCTCTGCACTGTGCTGGGCTCCGCAGACTGAAACATTCCTGGACTGGAAGTAGGATCTCTTGTGCACACCTTGAAACATTTTCCCAGACTTGGAGAGGGAACAATTTAGCCAACAGGGGAAGTTAAAAAAAAAAAAAATCTTCTGACACTCCTGAGTTAGGAACTCAGGGCAGAAATAGTGCCTTCACCTAGGCTCAGGCATAAGTGAATATACCTTTTTTACAAGCATTCAGGGATTACTGTCAGCCCCCTGCCTTTATCGGCACGTATAGCCAGATACCTGTGTCTACACCAGGTGCCTCTGCCCATCTAGCACTGCAGGGGAGAGCTTGCACCACACACTTGGTGATTGCTTGCTTGGATACCTGAACCGAATTCGTACAAGAAAAGGGCTCACATGGCTAGTAATAGTTCTAACCATATGATGACAAGATGTTGGAGTTCCAAAGGTGCCAGTAAACAAACGAGCAGATATGGCCAGCCTATGTGGACACTTCGAAACAAAGCAAGAAGCTCAAACACAGTAAATAAACAGAAAATAAATAAATATAACAAGTTGTTGATGGCTTGGGGACACAGTCAATGTCAAATCACTTAAAGACACAGATGACAGTGGCTTCAGAAAGCTCCCACAACAAAGAATCATGAAATTTTCCAGATGAAAGGAACTTCCTGGAATTATCAGAGATAGAATACAAAAGACTGATATTTAGAACTCTTCAAGAAATCAGGAAGGGGATGAGGCAAAATGCAGAAGAATATAATGACAAATTGAACAGGCTGCAAGAAAACATACAGAGCTAGGAAGTAGAAATTCAGAAGACTAATAAATGATTGAATCAGAGAGCTCAGTAGAAAGTTAAAGGAGCAGAACTGAGATAATATAAGGCCAAATTAGTGAAAATGAAAATAAAAGCACTTGACACCAACACATGTGAGGAAAACTCAGATAAAACAATTCTTTAAAAAAGGAAGAATTATGTGGATTCTATCAAAAGGAATAATCCATAAGTGATGAGCGAGTACCAGAAGGGGGGCAGAAAAGGAGTGTAACAGAAAATACAGAGAGAACTGTTGAAAATATATTGACAGAGAACTTTTCTGATACCATGAAAAATGAGAAATTTATCTAAGACACTCGTTGAATGCCACATGAGGTTGATCCCAAAAGGATGATACCAAGCATATTATGATCAAACCTGCCAAAACTAAACATAAGGAGACAATTTTAAAAGTGGTTAAGAACAGACTGAATTAATTAATAATGCCCTGTTGGTGTAATAGGTAAGTGCCATGGCTTCTAACCAAAAGGCCAGCAGTTCACATCCATCAGGTGTTGCTTGGAAAGCCTATCAGGCAGTTCTTCTCTCTCTTATAGGGTTGCTGTGAGTTAGAATCTATTCAACCACACTGCTTTTTTGATTTTCTGGCTTTAGGAATAAATGAAAAGTAATCTACAAAGGGGAGTCAATAAGACTAAGCTTGGTGTACTCAGCAGAAACCATGCAGGCAAGAACACAACAGGATGATGTATACAAAGCCTTGAAGGAAAAAAATTGCCAGTCAAAATTGTATATCCAGAAAAATTGTCTCTCAAATATGATGATGAAATTAGGACATTTCCAGATAAACTGAAATTGAGAGAATTTGCAAAAACCAAACCAAAATTATAAGAAATACAAAAGGAAGTCATTTGCTTAGAAAATCAGTAATATCAGATAACAACCCAATGCTAGAATGCAGAACACACAAACTGGATATTAACCCAGACAGCAAAATCACAAAAATAAACTAAAGGCAAAACACTGAAAATGGGGAAACAGAGATGTCATTATGCAAAAATGACAACATTATAACAAAAAATAGGGTCTTAAAAAATGTAGTCATAGATTTTTCATAAGGAAAGCAAGTCAAAGTGATACAAAGAAATTAAAGATTGGTTTAAATTTACAAAAATAGTGATAAATATTACAGTAACCACAAAGGAAATTAACAGGCCTACACGTCAAAATAAAAAACAAGAAAAATATGAATTCTCAGCAAGTACAAAACCAACAATGAAGAAAAAATTTCTGTCTCAGTCATCTAATATTACCCTAACAGAAACACCACAAGTGGATGGCTTTAAAAAGAGAAATTTTATTCTGTCATAGTCCAGTAGGTTACAAGTCCAAAATCAGAGCATCGGTTCCAGGAGAAACTTTCGGTATTTGCTCTGGAGGTAGGCCATTGTCTTCAATTTTCCTCTGGACTGGGAGCTTCTGAGGTGCAGGGACCACAGGTCCTTTTCAAAGGATACATTCTGCTGCCAGCACTAATTCTTGGTGATATGAAGTCCCCAAATCTCTGCTAGCTTCTTTCTTTTATATCTCAACAGATTGCATCAAGGCACAATACGATCTTATAAATTGAGTTCTGCCCCACCAATTACAGTTGCTGCCCATTCTCCCTCATTGACATCATGATGGCAAGGTTTATAACATCTAGGAACATCACACAATATAAGGAACCACAGCTTAGCCAAATTGCTACACACATTGGGGGGAGGAGGGAGGATGCAATTCAATCCATGACAGAAACACATAAAATAAAACAACTCAGCACAGAAAATTAAGTGGAACAAAGAAATAACAATGCACAAAAAAGACATCAAAACGGCAGCATTAAACTCGTTCTATCAATAATTACACTGAACGTAAATGGATTAACTGCACCAGTAGACAGACAGTGGCAGATTGGATTAAAAAAATCAAATCATGATCCATCTATGTGCAGCCTACAGGAGACACACCCTAAACTTAAAAACACAAACAAACTAAAACTCCAAGGATGAAAGAAATGTATCAAGCAAACAACATTCCAAAAAGAGTGGATGTGGCAATATTAATTTCTGACAAAATAGACTCTAAAGTAAAAGTCACCACAATGGATAAGTAAGAACACTACATAAAGGGTCAATAAGCCAGGAGGACATAACTGTATTAAGTATTTACACATTCAATGATAAACCCAAAAAAAAAAAAAAAAAAAAAACAGTGTCATTGAGTTGATTCCAACTAATAGCAACCCTACAGGACAAAGCAGAACTGCTCCACAGAGTTTCCAAGGAGCATCTGGCAGATTTGAACTGTCAACCTTCTGATTAGCAGCCATAGCACTTAACCACTACGCCACCAGAATGCCAACCAAACCAAACCAAATCCACTGCCGTCAAGTTGGGTCTGGATCATATTGACCCTACAGGTCAGAGTACAACTGCCCAGTAGCATTTCCAAGGAGCACCTGGTGGATTTGAACTGCAGTCCTTTATGGTTAGCAGATGTAGCACTTAACTAACTACACCACCAGGGCTTCCACCAGGATAACAGGGCTCCAAAATACATGAAGCAAATTCCAACTACATTGAAAAGAGGAATAGACAGCTCCATAATAATAGCAGAAGATTTCAACACCCCACTTTCAGGGAAGGACAGAACATCTGGAAAGAAACTCAGTAACACACAGAAGATCTAAATGCCACTGTCAACCAACTTCACCTCATAGACATATACAAAACACCCCACCTAACAGCAGACAGGTGTACTTTCTTTCCAAACACATATGGAACATTCTCCAGAATAGATCACCTATTAGGCCATAAAGCAAGCCTTAGCAAAATTGAAAGCATCAAGATATTACAAAGCATCTTTTCTGACCATAAAGCCACAAAAGTAGAAACCAATAATGTGGGGGGGGGGAAGCACATACAAACGGAACAACACCTTGTTCCAAATCAACTGGATCATATGAGAAATCAAGGATGGAATAAAGAAATTCACAGAATCAAATGAGAATGAAAACATATACTACCAGAACTTTGGGACACAGCAAAGGCAGTGCTCAGAAGTCAGTTTATTTCAGTAGATGTGCACATCCAAACAGAAGAAGGGGTCCATATCAAAGCATTAACACTCAACTTGAACAGGTAGGAGAGGAGCACCAGAAGCCCTCAGGTACCAGAAGAAAGGAAACAGTAAAAATTAGAGCAGAACTAAATGAATTAAAAGAATAGAAAAACTATCCCAAGACCAAAAGTTGGTTCTCTGAATAGAAAACTCAGCCCAAGACAGGTTCCTTTATGATCTGTCTGGCTTTTCTGTACCTGTCCAAACTTGTATCCTGGCATTCCATAGTAGGTATTTTACTCAAATTGAACTATCTACACATCCCTGGGACTGACCATGGTCTTGACTGCTGCTATGTGTTCACACTTTCTGTTCCCATAGAATTCCTTCCTCTCTTCTTTGCTTAGTCACTTCTGCTGAGAAGTTCACTCATTCAGTAAATATTTTGCTTTTACTACCTACTGGGTACTACAAGGGTTAAGAGTTTGAATCCACCAGCCACTCCTTGGAAACCCACTCAGTCCTATAGGGCTGCTATGAATTGGAATCAACTGGACAGCAATTATGTTTGGTTTTTGTGTGCAATACATTGTTTTAAATGTTAAACATAGTAATGAATGGAAAAGAATCCTGCCCTCATGGAGCTACATTCTGGTAGAATCTAGGATACGATGAGGTATCTTTGTTTTCTCACAGTACTGTACTCTTTTTTCTTTTTTAAATACAATATGAAGTAGATAAATTAGTTTCTGTGACTCTAACCTTTCTGTCTTGAGAATGTTGTCTCACATCCTTCCCAAGAGATGACATCACAGCTGATGAGCAAACTACCTTCCCTCTCACCCATTATGGAAACCTGCTCTCTTAAGAGGAGCTGAAATTTATTAACAGAAAATAAAAGTGAGAGATTAAAGTAGTATTTCTTCCAGAGATATTGCACTCACTCCAAAAGATTAGAGAAACCTTAAACTCAGGGTAATTTAACCATCAGATTTCACCATCAAATTTAAATTTTGGAGCCATCTGCACTTTGCAGTAAATGTTAAAACTACAAGAAGAAAAAGCACCCTGAACAGCACCAGTTAGATTATGCTGGGTAGTCACTCTAAGTCTTGAGGCCTATGGCTTTCAGTTTTTAATGTGGTGACTGATTTTGTGAGGAATCTCGAGCCCATTCATACTGCTTAGTTATTCTTGGTTTTGGCCAGGGAGGAAAGTGCTGTTTATTTCCTTTTTGGGAGTCTTGAGAAGACAGGTGAACTGTCCTGGAGGAAAAGTGCTATACACATCTAATAAATAGTAATAAATCAGTGATAGTAATTCAAAAACTATCCTTAGAGGACAAACTCTATACGAAGTTCTCTGTTACACTATTGTGGATCCTGTTCTGTTAGGAGACATAGCTGAGTCTGAGCTTGTGTCTGACATCTCTGTCTAGTTTTTGAAGATTTCCTCCCTGGGCCTTCAGTTTCAATTCAAGTTTGAGTTAGAGTAAATACACTAATAAACTGAGATAATAACATTCAGTGCAGTGAAAAGGTTGAGTAGGAAATGAAGAATCATAAATTCATAGAAAAGTGAGTGTGGAGGATAAGAAAATGACTGCATACAGACACACAATGTTGCAGATACAGCAAATGAAGAACCTATGATAACATAGTACAAGTTAATTAAGCAGAGTTGGCCCTGAGTAGTCAGGGGCAACCATCAACAAACATGCTGTAGATTTTTAGGAGTGCCAGAAAGTCCCCTCCTTCTGCCTTCAAGTATATTTACTACTGAAGAATGAACTTTTATTTTTAATATTTTCTTAGCTTTATGTGAAAGTTTTCAATCCAGGTCAGTTAGTCATACAAAACGTCCACACACAGTGCCATGTAACTCTAGCCACTCTCCCCAGCCTATGACAGCACACTCCTCCTCTCCACGTTGCATTTCTCGTGTTCATCCAGCCAGCTCCTGTCCTTCTCTACCCTTTCATCTGGCCTCTGGACAGGAGCTACTCAGTTAGCCTCATGTACACATACAGAGTCATGGCAAGAAAATTATGAAATAGACTATTTCTTACCAAATGCAAATAAGATTTTAACAAAAACCAAATGTCAGAAATGCAAGAACCATTTCAGAAAGATGGTTAGAATGAATACTTTCTTTCCACAAAGTCTATAAAAGAACTTTATCTTCCTAGGTACAGAACTAGCAGACTGACTATGACAAAAAAAATTAAAGTAGAAAGAAGAAGGAGAATAAGATTTATTTGTAGACAGTTGACATTTATTTTACATTTGGTCATACTAATTCATCATAGTCTTCAAAAAGTAAAACACTTCATTGCCTTCCAGTGTTAGAAAGATGTGTTACATCTTCTAATTTTCCTTAGGCCAGTCAGCTTGCATGGGAAATTTAAATACATAATGTCCTCTTTTTCCTTATAGGGTAGCAGGTGCCATTATACAATGTTATGGTTTAAGCAACTATACAAATCAGCAATAGCTGAAGTCCTAAAAGCAGTTACTTTGAAACCAAAATAACACAGTAAGCAGAAGAAACTTCTGATTTAAGTGGCCCTGTGAGTTCACACTCTGAAGTACAATTCCCCAACCTGCCCCACTCCTGCCTTCTCACAGAGCATGACAAGATAAAATATTATAAAAGAAAGAAACCAAAAAAACCCCTCCTGTATTACCTTAGCTTCAGTCACATGTAAAAGAAACCTCTCTAGTAATTTTAGCAAAATGAGATTTAATACGTTGGCGTTAATGAAATAATTTGGAGGGTACAAGAGAAGTTGTCTTTACACTAAATCTTAAAGAATAAATCTCAGAAATCATACAGAACTGGATTGCCAGAGGAACTGTCATCTCTGCCGCCATCAAAGAGCTGAGAAGTAGGAAGCTGCCATACCAACTGCTAGCTACAGGATCGCATCACCTAAGCCACAGTCCAGGAACTAGGCAACACCAATTCAATTGTTGGCTTTAAGACATACTGCCTTAGCTTCAGTTAAGGATCAGGAAACTACTACCAGAATTGCTGGCTCTGGCCTAGGACTGTCATCTACGTATCAGAAATTGCTGCAAACTATAAACTCTACTACAAATCGCTATAAACTCTAAGTCTGCCGCGAGATCTACACCAGCAAAATGGATGCCATGTGTACTATCACTTTCTTCCCATTAAACTCAGTTCTGAATTCACGTCTCATAAAAGTACATATGATCAGTAGAATCTGAATCACATCAGAAACAGGAGATTTAAGGGAGCCCCTGAAATGTAGTTTTTACTTTCCAACCCTTGTAGTACAGGAGGATGAAACAAATGCTGCGCTAGCCCATCTGTCATGAATTGAATTGTGTCCCCCCCAAAAATATGTTGGTGGTTTGGCTGGGCCATGATTCCCATATTGTGTGATGTTCCTTTATGTTGTGAACGCTGCCTCTATGATACTAATAAGGGAGGATGAATGGCAGTTGTGTTAGTGGAACAGGACTCAGTGTGTAAGACCGCATTGTGCCTTGAGGCAATCTCTTGAGACACAAAGGAAAGGTCAGCATGCAGAAGTTGGGGACTTCACACCACCTAGAAGCAGGGCTGCAAGCAAAGCATGTGTTCTGGAAAGGACCTGGGGATCACTGTGCTTCAGAAGCTCCCAGTCCAGAGGAAGACTGATTACAAAGACCATCCTCCAGAGTCATCAGAGAAAGACCTTCCCTGGAGCTGATGCCCTGAATTGGACTTACAGTCTACTGGACTGGGACGGAATAAAATTTCTCTTTTTAAAGCCATCCACTTGTGGTCATTTTCTATTAAAGCAGCATTAGATGACTAAGACACTATTATATATGTAATAGCCATATCCAAGAACATTATAATAAATTATATGCACTCTACTATAATTTGCATTAATTACAAAAATATTTCAATAACCATAAATAGAACAGAAATACAAACCAATGAATGGGGTCTACTAGGCTCCAAGTCTGGAAGCAAGCAAAGAAGATCAGAGTTCAGTCTCTGCAGGTTAATAAAAATTAAAAGTGCCTCACTTAAGGTAGGGAACTGGTGCCAGGCACACTGCTTAAAACCAGTGATTGGCACAGGACTCCAGAAATAAGGCTGAAAAAAAAGTATCTTAAAGCCAGACAGAACTTAAAAACCAAAAGAGGTGGTATGAGCCTGGATCTGAGCCAAGTGTTCTGCTAGCTATGTGGCTGGATATACCCCATCACAATTATCACGGTGGATCAGGAATCTCAAGTTACCTAGTAGAACCAGTTGGACACAAACACAAAACTACCAGACAGGTGTCCCAGATTGGATTGTGCCCTCCCAAAAATGTGTGTAGCAATTTGGCTGGGCCATGACTGCCAGTATTAAATGATTGTCCACTATTTTGTCATCTGACGGGATTTTTCTATGCACTGCAAATTCTATCATTATGATTTAACAAGATGAATTTGTAGCAGTTATGTTGACGAGGTATACAAGACTGCATTGTGCAGATACAGAAACCAGACCAAACCTACTGCCATCAAGTTGATTCCAGTTCATAGCAACCCTGTAGAACAGAGCAGAACTGCCCCCATACAGTGCCCAAGGAGCACCTGATGGATTCGAACTGCCAATCTTTTTGTTAGCAGCTGTAGCACTTAACTAGTATGCCACTGGCGTTCCCAAAAGAAATACAAAAGAGAAGAGAAAGCAGAGAGATGCAGGGACCTCAAAGCACCAGGAAAGTAGTGTCAGGAGCAGAGTATGTCCTTTGGACCTGAGATGCTCCCAGACCAAGGAAACACTGACCCTTCACAAGGCCCTTCCACCAGAGCCAACAGAGAGAGAAAGCCTTCCCCTGGAGTCTGAATTTGGACTTCTAGCCTAAGGGCCTATGAAAGAATAAATTTTGAGGGTTTTTTGTTGTTGTAAAGCCATCCACCTGCAGTATTTCTGTTAGAGAAATATTAGATAGCTAAGACAACAGGGTCAAACAATGTGAAACTGATTAAAATTCTCATAAAATTCCAACATACATTAAGAAAGGAATCACAGTCACCAAAATCAAATACTAGGAGATGAATTCACTTAAGACAAGATGAAAGTAATAGACTGATCTCAAAGTGTCCTTAAAATAAATGTTTCAGATCCTCAAGACAGATAGAAGGAAGAAAAAACAGCAATAAAATGTTGACAAATCAAAGTGCAGTCTCAGTAACAATTAGGATAAATACAAATAAATCCACACCTAGACACACAGTAAAAGTGTAAAATATCAAGTATAAAGAGAAAATCATTATGCTGCCAGAAAGAAAGATTATCTACCAAAAGACAGCAGTCAGAATGACATCAGCAATTATAAATATCTTGAAGACTATGGAATGTTATGCTCAAAATGTAAGAGAAAAATTCTCAAGCTAGAATTCTCTGTTCAGGTAGGTCATTATAAAGAATTAGGGCAAAATAGAGACATTTTAAGATATATAATGATGGAGAGTTTTCTACTCACAGACTCTAAAAAAACTGTTTTACTGTAGGATGTACTTCAGAAAGAAGAACTCTGAGAAGAAAGCAAGAAATGTTTGTACTCCCTCAAACTGAGAAAATATATTGGCAAATGTAGCTAATTTCCTTGTGATCGAAAGAAAAGTAGCAGTATGGATAAATTCTAAAAACATGCTAAGAGAGAGAGAAGCCAATTACAAAAGAGCATATATAGTTATGATTTCATTATTATGAAACATGCAGAATAGACAAATCTATAGAGTCAAAAAGTATGATCTACTAGTTGCCTAGGTCTAGAGGGTAAGGAGGTGGGATAAATGAGGAGTGACTGCTAATGTGTATGTGTTTGAGGAGCAGAAATATTCTAGATTGTGGTGTTTGCTGTACAACTCTATCAATACACTGAAAAAAAAAGCATTAAATTGCATACTGTATCAGTCAGAGCTTTCCAGAGAAACAGAACCAGTAGGATATATGATTAATGCAGCATAATAATATTATAGCTATGATTGCATTATGGCTTATAATTGTAACCCCATTTCTTGAAATAAATGTGTGTATACACACACACACATATACACACTTACGTATGTTTATCTTGCCAGCTCCCACAGTTTGAAGATAAAAAAAGCTTTTTGCTGTCAATTCCAACTCATAACAACCCTATAAGACAGAGGAGAACTATTCCGTAGTGTTTCTAAGGCTGTAAATCTTTACAGAAGCAGAATGTCACACCTTTATCTCACAGAGCAGCTGGTAGATTAGAAACACTGATCTTTTGGTTAGCAGCGAAGCACTTAACCATTTCATCATCTAAACTAAAATCAAACCCACTGCTGTCGAATTGAGAGACTCTCGAAAACAGACAAAAGTGCTCTACAGAATTTTCAATGAGTGACTGATAGATTAGAACTGTGAACCTTTCGATTAGCAGCCAACCTCTCAACTGTTGTGCCACCAGGGCTCCTTAATTCCAAACCAACTGCTTAAAATGAAGGTAATAAATCAGTCACTGAGAGCAAAAGAGAATCAAAGTCTTTTGTATATGTCTATATATTCAGATATTTTTATAATTTACTACTTGAATTCGGCAGTTCCCTAAACAACTAAATAGCGTTATCACAAGGAATGCAAGGTTTGTTCAACATTAGAAAGCGAATGTAATTGACACACATAGAACCATCTCAATAGATAAGTTATTTTAGAGAATTCAACTACTATTAATAATCAAAAACAAGATAAAAAACTTTGCCACAAATTTGGGGTAGAAGGAAATTCTTTTAACCTGATGTAGAATATTTACCAAAATCCTACAGCAAATATCACACTTTATTGTAAAACATTTGAGACAAACTCTTTAAAATCCAGCCAGCCAAGCCAAGTGCCGTTGAGTCGGATCCGACTCATGAGTAGGATAAATATGTCCACTATCACCACTCAGTCAACATTGTTCTGGAGTTTCCAGCAAGTACAATAAAAAGCCAGCCAAAGCCAAGTGCCATCGAGTCAGTACAATAAAGCAAGAAAAAAAAAAGTATAAGAATTAAAAAGAAAACATTAAAACTATCATTATTTGCACGCCATCATTATTTTCATTAAAAATCCAAGAGAATCTGCAAACTATTAAAACCAATAAAGAGAATGCCAATCAATTTACGAAACAACTGACAGTGTTCTTACATGCTAGTAATAACCAATTAAAATGTAATTTAAAAATGAAAGCAACTACAATAGCAATAAATACTAAAGAGTAACTGGAAACGAGCTGGACAAAATATGTGGAAGACCTTGTCAGATAAAATTATAAAACTATATGTGATGCCATTGATTACCTCTGTATGGCTTTTCTAGCCAGGGTCTTATAATTCCCACCCAGGTGACTGAGCAGGACTGTGTGATATAGTAATTGTGGTCCACCAAAGGGACTGCTTAGCTTTGCCATACTGGTGGGTCTGAAATGAGCCACCCCAGGGACAGTAAGAAAAGAACCTACTATCACAAACGCAGAGACCTGAAGGTGACAATGCAGTGAGTTTCCAGACCCACACAGCAAGAAAGCTGCGTGACTCTGGGCAGTAACTGACCAGCCAAGGAGAGGCATGCCTGAAAGCAGGGATGGGAAGAGGCTGTCTTGATTGAAGCGCTGCGTTTCTGAGCGTTCTTCAGCCAGCACTGTAACATGTTAGGTCCCTAATAAACCCCATAATTGTGAGTATTGTCTGTGAGTTCCAGGCAGCTACTACAATGAATTATTGAACTAACAGAGAATAGAGAGTGCTGTGGAGGGACAGTTGGTGGCAGAGTTGGTAAAGAGGGCAGAGACAGGAAATACATCAGACCTCTACTTTACAGGAATCAGCCTTGGGCTGTTCTTCCCCCTTGTGAAGTTAGAGGAGGTCAGACATAGCCCTCAAGCCATTTTTACACCATATTAAAAGACTAAAAGAAGAGCTAAATAAATGGAGAAATACATCACATTCATAAACAGGAATATTAATGGAATAACCATACCAATTCTACTGTGAGCAAGCTATAAAAACCAACACAATTCCAGTAAAAATCTCATACAGAATTTTTATGAAACCTGACAAGCTAACTCTAATAAAGGACCAAGAATAGCCAAAAAAGTTTCAATAAAATAATTAAAATGCTGTGATATTATCCAGGGATATTATTATTTTATTTGGATGCACAACCAATACCCATGGAAGCAGCAATCAAGAAATCAAAAGCAGCAGTGCATTGGGCACATCTCCTGCAAAAGGTCTCCTAAGGAACTGAAAAACAAAGATACCTTCTTAAAGTCTAAGTAAGGTGTGCCTGACACAAACTATGGTGTTTCCAGTCACCTCATATGCATACAAAAACTGGACAATGAATAAAGAACACCAAAGAAGAACAGACATCTTTGAATTATGGTACTGGCAAAGAATACTGAACATACCATGGACTGACAGAAGAATAAACAATCTGTCTTGGAAGAAGTACAACCAGAATGATACTCATTAGAAGCAAAGATGGGGAGACTACATCTCACATGTTGTCATGGATTGTGTTACCCCAAAAATGTGTGTCACAATATGGCTAGGCCATGATTCCCAGTCTTGTGTGATATTGCCATATTTTGTAAATCCTACCTCTATGATGTTAATGAGGGAAGATGGGTGGTGACTGTGTTAGTGAGGCAGCACTCAATGTGCAAGATTATTTTGTGCCTTGAGGCAAACTCTTGGGATATAAAGGAAGGAAGCAGAGTTGGGGATCCCATACCACCAAGAAAGTAGTACTGAGAGTAGAGTGCATTCTTTGGACTCAGGGTCCCTGAACCTCAGAAACTTCCAGACCAGGGGGAGACTAAAGACAGGGACCTTCCTCCAGAGCCAACAGAGAAAGATTTTCCCTCCTGGAGCTGCTGGCCTGAATTTGGACTTGTAGGCTACCAGACTGTGACAGAATAAACTCTTTTTAAAGTCATCCACTTGGGGTAACACAATCCATCACAATATGTGAGACGTAGTCTCCCCATCTTTGCTTCTAATGAGTATCATTCTGGTTGCACTTCTTCCAAGACAGATTGTTTATTCTTCTGTCAGTCCATGGTATGTTCAGTGTTCTTTGCCAGTACCATAATTCGAAGATGTCTGTTCTTCTTTGGTGTTCTTTATTCACTGTCCAGTTTTTGTATGCATATGAGGTGACTGGAAACACCATAGTTTGTGTCAGGCACACCTTACTTAGACTTTAAGATGGTATCTTTGTTTTTCAGTTGATATCATTCCTAGACTCTAAAATATCTTACTATTTTCCACAAGGACATTCTGTATTCAGAGCTGAATTTTCCTTGTAATTTGAATGCTGCAGAGTAGGAGGAAGTCTCACTTTCACATGTCCTGGTTACCAGACTTCCAGTAACACAGCCTGCTTATGATCACACTAGCTTGTTAACCACAAAACAACACTGATAAACACTGTACTTACCATCTATTAAACCTGTAAGTGGTTTTTATACCTGCTACACTTAAACCAAGTCTCTCATATCCTAAGCTCATTTGTTTTTCATTTCCCCAAGTACAGGGCTTTGGTTTTACCTCTGTTTAACACTATCATTAAATTAAGTCAGCTGTCCTTGACTGTAGTGAACTTATCTATACCTCCTTACATTGTTAAGTGTCTTCATTATCCCTTCCCACATTATGTCATTTGGAAAACTCAATGAAACACTCAAAGAATGCTTCATCCTAAGAACTGATAAGGAAAAAAAAAAGTTGATCAAGAAGTTCTAAAAACAGGGGGCCAAGATGTTGGACTACACACACATCTCCTTGATACCCTCTGAGAACTAAGGCCTAAAACAGTAACTGAAAGGAGGAGTGTGGACATTCTGGGAGCTCCATGATTAGGCATAGGGTCATGAAATGAGATTGAACAGCACAACAGGAAGGGAGAAAAATATCTTGTCAGTGGCAAGACAGCAGAACAGTAAGTACAGCTTCCGCTGGTGCAGCGCCTGGGAGGACTGCAGGTACAGACACCTTCTTTGTTGGCCAGGTGGCTGGAATGGGTCTGCCAAGACTGTAAGCCTGGCATGGCCCAGCTGCTTTGCCGATCTGCAGTGCTTAAGTAAATAGCATGTTCCACAGCAGAGAGACTGTGCTTGGGTCAGCTGCATTTGGAGAACCCAGAGGTGGCAAGCAACTGAGGGTGCCAGTGACCCTCCCCCCCTTCTCTGAGCTGTACTATAGATTCTGCTGATTCATGGTAACAAACATAATCTATATGAACTGCTGGAACATCAACAATATGAAATCCAGCAGATCAATAATAAAATTACAGAATTACATAACTCAGTGCAATGCTAAAAGAGCAGGATTGAGGAGCTAGAAAGCACAGTTAGTGAGTTTGAAGATAAAGAAACTGACACCAGCATTTATAAGGAGGAATGAAATATGAAAAAGCATTAAGAAATATGTGGAACTCTATCAAGAGGAATAATCTATGAATAATTGGAGTTCCTAACAAGGAGGGATAGCAGAAAATACAGAGAGAATTGTTGAAGAATTGCTGACAGAAAATTTCCTTGAAATTGTGAAAGAAGAGAACATAGATACCCCAGATGCTTATCAAATGCCACAAAAACTAAACTTCAAGAGAAAACACCAAGACATATGATAATTAAGCTTAATAAAATGAAACATAAAGAGAGACTCTTAAGGGCAGCAAGACTTAAAACACGACTAACATACAAAGGGAAGCAGGCTTTCATCTGACTTCTGAGCAGAAACCATGTTGGCAAAAAGGCAGCAGGATGACACACTCAGAGCCTTGAAGGAAAAAAACTTACAACCAAGAATTATATATTCTGCAAAATGGTCTCTCAAACATGAAGGTGAAATTAAGACATTTCTAGCTAAACAGAAGTTTAGAGACTTTCTAACAACCAAACCAAAACTACAAGAAATACTGAAAGAAGCTCTTTGTTTAGAAAAACAAAAACAACAAATGTACACTTAAGGATGCAATGAGACACAGCATGCAGAATTGTATTCAACTAGGGAAGTCACAAAGACCAATCAAAGCTAAAATATTAAAAGAAAGGAATCAGTGATCTTAACACAAAAACTATGACATCATCACAGTATAAAGAGGGCTCTATTACAGTAGTTACAACTCTTTCAGATGGAGAGGAAATTAAGAAGACATACAGAAGCTAGAGATTGATTTAAACTTAGAACATTAAGGGGGATCAAACAGGTAGCGGCAAAGTAAACTAGCAATGCAACATATCAAAACAAGAAACATAATACAGGAGTCTCACCAAATACAAAACCAACACCGAAAAAGATGAAAGCTAAACCCATAAAGAAAAACAATCTATAAAAGAATATTAAGAGAAACAAAGAAAATATAAACAACACAAAAATAAAGGGATCAAAATGACAGCACTAAACACATATCTATCATTAATCACACTGAATGTAAATGTACTGAATGCCCCAGTAAAGAAGCAGAGAGTGACATCCTGGATCAAAAGACACAATCCAACTACATGTTGCTTAAAAGAAACAAGCCTTAGATTCAAAAGATATTAACAAACTGAAAATCAATGAATGGAAAAATACATACCAAACTAACAACACGCAAAGATGAGCAGGAGTGGCAATTCTAATCTCAGATAAAACAGATTTTATTCTAAGGTCCACCATCATGAAGAAGGATGCTCACTATTTATTACTGAAAGGTTCAGTACATAAGCAGGATATAACAACATTAAATATTTATGCACCCAATACCAGAGTATCTAAATACACCAAACAAACACTGACAACATTGAGACATGAGATAGATCACTCCACAATAATAATAGGAGAAATCAACACTCCACTTTCCGTAATGGACAGATCATCCAGAAAAAAGCTCAGTAAAGTTACAGAAGATCTTGTTACAACAATCAAGCAACTAGACCTCATCCACATATACAGAACTTTCTACCCAGTAATAGATAAATATACCTTCTTTTCCAATGCACATGGAACATTCTCCAGAACAGACCACTTATTAGGACATAAAGTAAGTGTCAACAAAATCCAATCCACTGAATTACTGTAAGCATCTTCTTGGACCATAAAGCCATAAAAGTTGAAATCAACAGCAGAAAAAACATGGGTAGAAATCTGAACTCACAGAAACTGAATAACAACTTGCTAAGAAATCCATGGGTTATAGAAGAAATCCAAGACTCAATAAAGAAATCTGTAAAAACAAATGAGAATGTAAACACATCCTACTAGAACCTATGGGATACAGCAAAAGCAGTCCTCAGAGGTCAATTTATCTCTATAAATGCACACATCCAGAATGAAGAAAGAAAGAATTAACAAAGAAACAAAGAATTAACCCTACAACTTGAACAAGTAGAAAGAGAGCAACAAAGGAACCCCTCAGGCACCAGAAGAAAACAGATAATAAAGATTAGAGTACAACTAAATCAACTAGAAGAGAAAAGAACAACTGAAAAATTAACAAAACCAAAAGCAGGTTCTTCAAAAGGATCAACAAAATTGATAAACCACTGCCTAAACTTACAAAAGAAAAACAAGAGACAAAACAAATAACCCAAATAAGAAATGAGATGAGAGATGTTACAACATACCCAAAGAAAATGAAAAGTATCATAACAGAATACTGCAAAAGACTGTACTCTAACAGATTTCAAAACCTAGGGGAAATGGACAAATTTCTAGAATCACATCATCTACCCAAATTATCACAAGGAGAAGTAGAACAACTTGATAAACCCATCACAAAGGAAGAGAGTGAAAAAGTCATCAAAAAAAACTACCAAACAGGAAAAGTTCTGGCCCAATACTACTAAGGCTATTTCACAGCACAGAAAAGGAAAGAATAGTCCTAAATTCATTCTATGAAACCAGCATAACCCTAAAACCAAAGCAAGGGAAAAATCCCACAAAAAAAGGAAAAGTACAGACCAATATCACTCATGAATCTAGATGCAAAAGTCTTCAACCAAATCCTAGCCAACAGAATTCAACAACATATCAAAAAACTAATTCATCATGACCAAGTTGGATACATACCAGGGATGCAAGGCTGGTTCAGTATCAGAAAAATAATTAATGTGATCAACCACATAAATTACACAAAGGATAAGAATCACCTGATGCAGAAAAGGCATTTGACAAAGTCCAACACCCATTCAAAACTCTCAGCAAAACAGGAATACAGGGAAAATTCCTCAGTGCAACAAGGGGCATCTACACAAAGCCAACTGCCTACATCATCCTGAATGGAGAAAGACTAAAAGAATTCCCCCTGAGAACAGGAACTAGACAAGGATGCCCACTGTCACCACTTCTATTCAATACTGTTCTAGCGGTTCTAGCCAGAGCAATTAGACAAGACAAAGAAATTTTAAAAAAATCCACATTGGCAAAGATGAAGTAAAAAAATCTATTTGCAGATGATATGATCATATACAGAGAGAACCCTAAAGAATCCATTAGTAAACTACCAGAACTAATAGAAGAGTTCAGCAAAGCATCAAGACAGGAGATAAACCCAAGTAAATTGGTAGGTTTCCTCTACACCAGAAAGAGAACATCAGAGAGGAAATCACCAAATCAATACAATTTACAATAGTCCCCAAGAAAATAAAATACCTAGGAATAAATCTAACTAGAGAAATAAGAGACCTACACAGAGACAATCAGAAGACCTTGCTTCAAGAATCCAAAAGAAAAGTAAGTGGAGAAGCCTACCTTTCTCACGAATAGACAGACTTAACATTGTCAAAATGTCTATTTTACCCTTGCAATCCCTACATAAATTCAAATGTCCATTTTACCCTTGCAATCCCTATACAAATTCCAATGTCATTTTTTAACGAGATGGAGAAATAAATCACAAACTTTGTTTGGAAAGGGAAGAAACCCCCTGATAAATAAAGCACCACTGTAGAAGAAGAAGCACTACCCAACCTTAGAATCTATTATACTAGCGTGGTACTGGTACAAAAAGGACATGCAGACCAATGGAACAGAGTTGAGACCCCAGAAATATCACCCTCCTTGTATGAACAGTTGATTTTTGACAAAGGTCCAAAGGTAGTAAAGTAGGGCAAAAAGTCTCTTCAACAAATGGTGTTGGCAAAAGTGGATATCACTCTGCAAAAAACTGAAACAGGACCCATATCTCACACCTTACACAAAAACTAACTCAAAATGGATCAGAGACCTAAATATCAAGCCTAAAATGACAAAGATCATGCAAGAAAAAATAAGGTCAACAATGGAAGCTCTAACACACAGCTTAGACAGACTTCAAAATCTGACAATAAAGCACAATCAAACAAAATAGATAAATGGGAACTACTAAGAAGCAAATACTTTTGCTCATCCAAAGACTTTATCAAGACAGTTACAAGACTACCTACAGAACGGGAAAAAATATTTGGCAACTATGTTTCAGACTGACGTCTGATCTCCATCATCTACAAGGTACCATAAAATATCAACAAGAAAAAGGTAAATAACCCAATTAAGCAATGGGCAAAGGAGACTGGCACACACTTCACCAAAGAAGACATCCAGGTAGCCAAAAGACACATGAGGAAATGCTCACGATCATTAGCTGTTAGAGAAATCCAAACCAAATGAAATACCATCTCACCTCAACAAGATGGGCCATAATCTAAAAAATACAAAACAACAAATGCCGGAGAGGCTGTGGAGAGATTGGAACTCACATACACTGCTGGTGGAAATGCAAAATGATACAACCTCTTTGGAAAGCAATTTGGTGCTTCCTTAAAAAGCTAGAAATACCATTTGATCCAGTAAACCCACTGCTCAGAATATATCTTAAAAAATTAAGGTGGTCACACAAACAGATATATGCACATGGACAATACATGCAGATACTGCAGTATTGTCTACAATAGCAAAAGATGGAATCAACCCAGATGCCCATCAACAGATGGGTGGATAAACTATGGTACATATACTCAGTGGAACACTATGCAATGATAAGAACAATGATGATTTTAGTAAGCATCTCATAACCTGGTTTCAACTGGAAGATGTTATGCTGAGTAAAATCAGTCAGCAGTAAAATGACAAATACTGTATGAGGCCCTTGCTATAAGGACTTAAAAATAGACTTATGCACAGAAGAAAAGACTCTTTGACAGCTACAAGTGTGGGGAGGGAGTGAGAGAGTTGGTCGTAGATTAGACAGTCAACAGAAATCTGGTTAGGTGAAAGCAGTGACTGCACCCAGTGGAGAGTAGAACAACTTAACTGGACTTCTTCATAAACTGAAAGGTTTTCTAAACTTGACCCAATATTTCAAGGATAGAGTAGCAGGGACAGGGGCCTGCGGATCATGTATTCAGGGCACATCAAGGCCAACTGGCATAACTAGTCTATTGCTTAAGAGAGTCTTCTGCACCCCATGTTGGTGATTGGTGTCTGGGGCCTTAAAAGCTAACAAGCTGCCATCTGAGATACACCAAATGGTACCAATTCATCTGGAACAGATGTTGACTGAGAATAATATATGAGGAAAAAAGAGCCCAGGAGACAGAAGGACCTACATGAATGGGAGACTGTATTAACATGAGACCAGAAGAATCAGATGGTGTCCAGCGACCACCCAAGACAGCCATGACAGGGGACACAACGTACAGTCCCTGCAGCAATGCAAGAAAAAGAGCTGTGCAGCCCAAGAACCCTACTAAAACAATTGATGGTCTGAGCACGGAGGATCCTCTGGGAACATAGCCCCTAGACCTGCTCCTGTCCCTGACCAGAAACCAGTAAAGAGATCAAGTCTTCAGACAAGAATGTACCGGACTCAGTGACACAATGTGATCACATGGTGTGCATACTTTATGGTTCTATGCATCTTATAAGATGCTGTCCTACTGATCTCTTTCTAGATGGGAGAAGAGGGTGGTGAGGAGGGAACAGATGCTTGTTACGAGGAGGTATGTGCTGTCTCCAGGTGGCGATAGCAGAAGGAGTTGCAGATAGGTGGGCATGCAAAACCAATCTGGATTGTGTACTTCCACTTAATTACAATTAAAAAAAAAAGTTCTAAAGATAAAACCCTAAAGGCATGGTAGCAGAAAATTTCCATTAGTACTAATCCTTATTAGTACTAATCCATTTCACTATATTAGCAATTAGTCCATATTTCTCCATGTGGACATGAAAAATAGTATGAGATCAGATCAAATGTTCTGTTGTGGCCTTGGCTAAACTGCTTATCAATCTAATAAACTTTCAAAGGAAGAAACAAGATAAGCTGCTTTTAGTGAGTTCATGGCAGCTTCTTCTCTTAGGTACAAACCATTTGCTAATATTTTTATAAATACATTCATGAAAAATCATCATAAATTACAGAAGAGGCCAAACTATGGCGACTGCACATGCATAGCACAGTTAATTACTACAGTCGCTAGGGGTATCGTACAATGAAAAAATAGATTGTCTCCACTTGGCTTGGCCATAGTATGTAAGTGGTGAAGGAGGAGTTTGGTGAGAGTGATAAGTGCAGGACATAAGCAAGTTCATAAAAATTACTCTGATGATTTAAGTCAGGAGAGGGTAGATTTGGAAGACAGCTGGGCAATTCTGTCTTCTTTATAAAAGGAGGGCAAATATTGTGTTCCAGATCCAGAAAGAGTTAAAAAACTCAGCTCAAGAAAACATAAGGTGGGATGCCCCATCTAATCACAAAGGATACACTGTACACAGGGCTTCCCGACCACTGAACGTGGAGACTAGGAAAATAACCTGCCACCCTAGAGCAGCCAGCTTTGAAAATTTTCTCATTTGATTTTCCTGTTAGGTTTACTTGAGCACCTAACAGATTTAGTTGTATCTAGCTCTCTCAACGTTCGACAAATGCAGACTGTTTGCTCTGGGACTGAAAAACAGCTATCTACAAAGGCGACCACACAGCCAAACATTTTCAATGACCACAAAGAGCCATAAATTAGAATAAATAAAACTTTCTTATTTAAAAAAAAAATAGAATAAATATTTTGCTACTTAAAGCACCTTTCCAAGTATTCCATTAGTAAGCAACATATTATTGGAGAACTTAACCGCAAAAACCAACTCTGGAGACAAAGAAGCATTATATTCCTCAATAAACTACGGTATAGCTATCTGACTACATTATTGTAGTCAGATAGCTTTGTCTCTGCCTAAAGTTCTTTTTCTGGATTGTAAACAAGAATCAGCTACTGTAGCATGATTACAAAAGTCTCCCAGAGCCTACTTGTATCTAACATAGTAGGCATTCAATACTTTATTATCATTATCATTTTGTCTGATCCTCTGCAGCCACTCCCTTTCTACCAGGAGCCAAGCAAGGGAGATCAAATCATGTACTTGTTCCGATTGCCATTGAATGCCTATGGTTTTAGAGATATCAGTAAAATCTGTAAGCTGGAAGATAATACTCAGGCCACCTAATGCAACCACGTGTATTTTACAGAGAAAAAGAGTCCTCAAGAGTTTAAAAGTTCAAAGCTTCAGTATCAAGTAGTGTTGTTCTCAGGTGCCATCAAGTCAGTTCCAAGTCATAATAGCCCTATGCACAGCAGAATAAAGGACAGCCCAGTCTTGGACCATGCCCACAATCATTCTTTTGGTTAAGATCATCGTTGCAGCCACTGTGTCAATCCATCTCATTGCGGGTCTTCCTTTTTTTCAGACCATCCACTCTATCAAGCATAATGTCTGTCATGGATTGAACTGTGTTCTCCCCGGAATATGTGTAGCCATGCGGCAGAGCCATGGTTCCCAGTATTTTATGATTGCCCTCCATTTTGTGATTTTCCTAAAAGATTATGGTGGGACCGTAAATCCCTTTATAAGATCACCTCCTTTCTCTACTGTAAAGGGAGTTTCCCTGGAGTATGGCTTCCACCACCCTTAATTGTTTCACCTTACAAGATATGAAAGGAAATGGAAACAAGCAGAGAATCAGGAACCTCATACCATCAAGAAAGCAGTACTAGGAGAAAAGCAAGTCCTTCAGACCTGAGGTTCCTGTGCCAAGATGCTCCATAGACAAAGACTGATGCAATACTCGACTTTCCTCCAGAGCCGATGACGGGGGAAGCCTTCCCCTGGAGCAGACATCCTGAATTTGGACTTGGAGCCTACTGGACTGTGTAAGAATAAACTTTCCTTGTTTAAAGCTATACACTCTGTAGTATTTCTGTTAGAGCAGCACTAGCTGACTAAAACAAGGTTTTTCTCCAGGGACTGACTAATCCATTCTGACAACATGTCCAAAATATGTAAGATGCAGTCTCGCCATCTTTGCTTCCAAGGAGCACTCTGATTGTACTTCTTCCAGAACAGATCTCTTTGTTCTTTTGGAAGTCCATGGTACATTCAATATTCTCTCCAACACCACAATTCAAAGGCATCAATTCTTCTCCTGTCTTCCTTATTCATTGTCCAGCTTTTGCATGTATATCATGTGATTGAAAATACTGTGGCTCGGGTCAGGTGCAGCTTAGTCTTCAAGGTGACATCCTTAATTTTCAATACTTTAAAGAGGTCCTTTGCAGCAGATTTTCCCAAAGCAATGGATCTTTGATTTCTTGACTGCTGCTTCCATGGGTGTTGATTGCAGAACCAAGTAAAATGTAACCCTTGACAACGTCAATCCTTTCTCATTTATCATAATGTTGCTTACTGGTCCAGTTGTGAGGATTTTTGTTTTCTTGATGTTGAGGCGCAATCCATACTGAAGACTGTGGTTTCGAGCTTCATCAGTAAGTGTTTCCAGTCCTCGTCACTTTTCAGCAGGCAAGGTTGTGTCAACTGCATAATGCAACTTGTTAGTCTTCCTCCAATCCTGATGCCTTGCTCTTCTTCATATAGTCCAGCTTCTCAGATCATTTATTCGGCATACAGATTGAAAAGGTATGGCGACAGGACACAACCCTGACACACATCTTTCCTGACTTTAAATCATGCAGTGTTCCATTGTTCTGTTTGCAAGACTGCCTCATGATCCATGTACAGATTCCTTAAAAGCACAATTAAGTGTTCTGGAATTCCTATACTCTGCAATGTTAGCCATAATTTGTTATGATCCATAGAGTTGAATGCCTTTGTATAGTCAATGAAACACAAGTAAACATCTTTCTGGTATTCTCTGCTTTCAGCCAAGATCCATCTGACATCAGCAGTGATATCCCTGGTTCCATGTCCTCTTCAGAATCCAGCTTGAATTTCTGGCAGTTCCTTGTCAACATACTGTTGCAGTCCCTTTTGAACGGTCTTGAGCAAAATTTTACTTGTGTGTGATATTAATGATATTGTTCAGTAATTTCTGCATTTGGTTGGATCACCTTTCTTGGGAATAGGCATAAATACAGATCTTTTCCAGTTGGTTTGCCAAGTAGCTGTCCTCCAAATTTCTTGGCATACACAAGTCAGCACTTCCAGTGCTGCATCCATTTGTTGAAATATCTCAGTTGATACTCCCATCAACTCCTGGAACCTTGATTTTTGACAATGCCTTCAATACCATCAGTTCCTGATCATATGCTACCTCTTTAAATCGCTGAACAGCAACCAGTTCTTTCCAGTATAATGCCTAGAGTCGTTTAAGATTTTCACTGTAGAATCCTTCACCATTGCAACCCGAGGCTTGAATTTTTTCTTCAGTTCCTTCAGCTTGAGGAACTCAGAGTATGTTCTTCCCTCTTGGTTTTCTATTTACAGCTCTTTGTACATGTCATTATAATACTTTATTTTGTCTTCTGGAGCTGCCCTTTCAAATCTTCAGTTATTTTACTTCGTCATTCCCTTGCTTTAGCTGCTTGATGTTCAACAGCAAGTTTCACAGTGTCTTCTGACATCCAACTTGGTCTTTTCTTTCCTGTCGTTTTAACGATGTCTTGTTTTCTTCATGGATGATGTCTCTGATGTCGTTCTACAATTAGTCTGGTCTTCAGTCATTAGTGTTCAACACATCAAACCTGCACTTGAGATGGTCACTAAACTCAAGTGGGATCTCACTTTGGCTCTTGTGAACTTGTTCTAATTTTCCTCAGTTTCAGTTTGAACTTGCATCTGAGCAACTGATGGTCTGTGCCACAGTCAGCACCTGGTCTTGCTCTTACTGCTGATATGGAATTTTTCAACTGTCTTTTTTCACAACGTAGTCAATTTGATTCCTGTGTATTCCATCTGCTGAGGTCCATGTATACAGCTGCTGTTTGTGTTGGTGAAAAAAGGTATCTGCAATAAAGAAGTTGTTGGTCTTGCAAAATTCTGCCATGTCATCTCCAGCATTATTTCTATCACCAAAGCCATATTTTCCAATTACCAATCTTTCTTCTTTTGTTTCCAAATTTTGCATTCCAGTCACCAGTAATTATCAGTGCACCTGACTGCATGTTCAGTCAATTTCAGGCTGCGAAGGTGGTAAAAATCTTCAGTTTCTTCATCTTTGGCCTTAGTGGTTGGTGCATAAATTTCAATAACAGTCACACTAATTGGCTTCCTTCCAGGCCTATGGATAGTATACAATCACTGACAGCATTGTATTTCATTGTATTTCAGCATTGTATTTCCTCAAATGTTCTTCTTGATGAACACAACACTATTCCTACTCCAGTTTTCACTCCTGGCATAGTAGGCCATATGATCGTTTGATTCAAAACGGCCAATGCCAGTCCATTTCAACTCACTAATGCCTAGGATATTGATGTTTATGCATTCCATTGCATTTTTGACAATTTCCAATTCTCCTAGATTCATACATTGTACATTCCATGTTCTGATTATTAATGGACATTTGCAGCTGTTTGTCCTCATTTTGATTTGTGCCACATCAGCAAATCAAGGTCCAGAAAGCTTTACTCTACCCACACCATTAAGGCTGACTCTACTTTGAGGAGACAGCTCTTCCCCAGTCACCTTCTTAGTGTCTTCCAACCTGGAGGGCTCATTTTCAGGCACTATATCTGACAATGTTCTGCTGCTATTCATAAGATTTTCACTGGCTTATTCTTTTCGGAAGTAGACCACTGGGTCCTTCTTCCTCGTCTTAGTTTGGAAGCTCAGCTGAAACTTGTCTACCATGTGTGACCCTGCTAGTATCTAAATACCAGTGGCATAGCTTCCAGCATCACAGCAACACACAATCCCACACATGACTAACTGACAGACAACTGTGGAATCAATTAGCGGCAAACCTGAAATCAGAACCCAGGTCATTAGCTTCCACTGCCACAATTATAATTTCTATTCTCCAAGGTCTCTCTCTTCTGAGTAGAAAATCAAAAAACACAATTTCCATTAAGTTGATTCCTACTTCTAACACCTCCATGAGCATCAGAGTAGAACTGTGTTCCATTAGATTTTCAATGACTGAGTTTTCATCAGGCCTTTCTTCTGAGGCGTCTCTGGGTAAACTCAAATCTCCAAGCTTTCAGTTAGCAGCTAAGTACATTAAGTCATTTGCATCCCGCAGTGACTTTCTCTTCTCAGTTGTTGCCACTACTGTTAGGTGTTGTTGAGTCAGTTCCAACTCACAGTGACCTATGTAAAACAGAACAAAAACACTCCCCAGTCCTGTACCATCCTCACAGTCATTGCTATGCTCAAGCCCACTGTGGCAGGCACTGTGTCAGTCCATCTCATTGAGGGTCTTCTTCTTTTTCACTGACTCTCCACTCTACCAAACATAATGTCCTTCTCCAGGGACCGATTCCTCTTGATAACATGTCCAAAGTTCATGAGACAAAGTCTCACCCTCTTCATTCCAATGAGCATTCTCCCTGTACTTCTTCCAAGACATATTTTTTTTGTTCTTCTGGTAGACCGTGAGATATTCAATATTCTTCATCAACACCGTAATTCAAATGCATCAGTTCTTCTTTGGTCTTCCTTATTCACTGTCCAGTTTTTGCATGTACATATGGAAACTGAAAACACCATGGCTTGGGTCAGGCATGCCTTAGTCCTTAAAGTGACATCTTTGGTTTTTAACACTTTAAAAAGATCTTTTGCAGCAGATTTGTCTAATGTAATGTATTGTTTGATTTCTTGACTGCTACTTTCACAGGCATTGATCATGGATTCAGGTAAAATAAAATCTTTGACAACTTTAACCTTTTTTCCACCTCAGCTGTGAGAATTTTGTTGTTGAGGTATAATTCATACTGAAGGCTGAGCAAATAATCCAAAAAGCTGGATTATATGTAGAACGTGGCATCAACATTGAAGGAAGGCTCACTAACTAACTGCAATATGCAGATTACACATCCTTGCTTGCTGAAAGTAGAGGGCCTGAAGCGCTCTCCTCTCAGTGGGACTCCTCATTTTTCATCCTGCTCAAGCATCACTGTCCATCACTAGACACTGCACTGACATTCCACAAAAGCCTCATAATGTTAGGAAGTGCACAATACATCAAGCTTCTATAATTATAGTATTTTTAAATTGGAAGAGTCATTAAGACTGTCCCTCCTTATCCTTGCCTCTTGTGTTTGGAGTTAAAGGGTTGTACAAGATCCCAACAAACAGCACAAAGTCAGAATTAAGAGCTGGCTGTCCTGATTCCCCAAACAGTGTACTTCACACTTCATCAGTGGGGGCTTCTCTTTCCTTCTCCTCCTTCTTCTTTGTGTTTTTAAAGCATAGCTTCTGAATTAGAACAAGAATTTCATAAGTCAAAAAGATGTCTTTAAAATAGATACTAGTTGTATAAAAACTTCATTTTTCACACAGAACCTCTCTGGAAAAAGAACTTGCAAGTACACAAATACAGCACACTCACCTTCTGATTCTATCAGCCTGGGGGCTGCTTGTTCCCTGTGTACCTTGATCCATTGGGTACAGCTAAACACAGGACAGTGGAAGGAACAGAGATGGAGGAGGGAAAATGATGGCAAGGAATCAGACGGCAGTGGAGGGAATGTGCCCCAGAGTCTGCACCTACTTTACTCACAGGAGTCTGAGGGACACAAGGACTTAAAAAACAGAATGTCTTGGGCCCAGAAGACTGTGATTTAGGGACCTAGAATCCCAGACTGCAAAAGTACTCTTTGCAGAAACATCCTGAACTAGTTTCTGTGGACTAACCTGAAAACCTAACCACCCATTAGTATTTCTATTCCAAATACATTTTTCCATAATCAACCGACATTTGAACACTTGCATAATTCACACATATGCAATTGTTATACTTAAGACATTCCATTCATTCTCTCCAAATAAAATCCCCCAGAAGGGAGACCTTGCAGCAGAGTGAATCAAGTTCACATGACATCCAAATCACCTATACTGTGAGAAGACAGAGGAAGGCTGTGCTTCTTCCTCATTGCAGCCCACAAAGAAAGATGGTCTTTGGTGCAGGGTTGGTTGCTATGAAGGGCAGGAGATTCCAGAAAGTGTCCTGGTGGAAAGCTGGCCCAGATCCTACTATCACAGAATTCCTATTGAATATGTCCTAATAAGGTGTCCAGGAGGCAGAAAGTTTACTAAGTTTACAGTTTACAAAGATTTAAAATAAAACTTTCTGAGGCAGAATCCCAGGGGATATGTAAACAACAGCAGACTATTTCTCTGTTTTTGTTGCTTTACTACTGATTGTGCCTGACAGATCTACCTATAAAGACCTCTGGAAACATTTGTCCTGTGGTTCTAATGCTTCAGGCCATTGAGAGTTGTCAGATAACAAAGCAACACAGAACAGAGCACACCATACATACACTGTGAGCCAAATGGGAATGGAAGATGATCATTTGTTTATCTGTTTAGAATGTGCATAAAACACAATTCTCTAAAATCCAATATGTCTTCAAAATAGATTCCAAGTAATGTATTATTTTTCATTATTCTATTTGTTTCAACAGTGTTTCATAAATGCATTGTTCCTATACCAGTAAAACTGCCCTGCTGGCAATTCAAGGGAGAAAGGAATTTACTTTTTAGAATACAGTTCAGCAGGAAAATGTAAGTGAAAATTTTTAGATGAAAAATATTTCATAATAGAAAGTTTGGGAGTAAAATCCATGTCAGTGTAAAAACTCATCTGAAAAGAATTCCAACTGTAAGAAACTCAACCCTAGAAGATGATATCCAGAGCCTAGAATTTGTTGGCACATTATGATGACAATTCTGTCCAATTATGTTTAAAAAGTAGCAAGGACACAGGGTTACCAAGGATAATTCTGCCACACTGAATGAGAGAGTTCAGCGTAATTTAGCGAACACATTTGGCCACTGATAAAATGTAACTGTACCCTTGTCTTTCATTTTAATCATCTTTACTGGTAGGAAAACATGTGATACTAAAGGAGTGTACCATATGGAAACAGCAACTTAAAAGCTAATGTTCTATTATCTTGCAGAAAACTAATACCTTGTGGGAAATTATGTAAAACACTCTTGACATGAGTGCAGCCATCTTGGCTGATGTACCATTACTTCAACTCTGTATAACCTCTTGTACTGTTTGTGTACTGTAACCTAGAGGCAATCTGGGAACACCTCCAAGTCCTTGGCCCGAACATGTGGAACTATGTACAACCGAAACTGTAAACAACTGGCTTAGTTACCGAATGTTTCAGTTCCTTGTATTCTAAGATACCAAAAGAGTATAAATACTTTAATAAAACTTTGCTCTGGGCTCTCGGCTGTGGGATGCCGTTAGCCACCTGATCTCAAACTGTTTTATGTCTATCCTTTCTTAGTCTCGGTGCTGCTTACCTCTTCTCCACCCATGTTCATCGGAGAACTCCCTGCTAGCAGGACTAGCTGGAATTCCAACATCTGGCACCCGAACGTGGGGCAGGAGAAGAGTTACAAGACCTGGGGTGAAGCAAAGCGGCTTCAGGCATCTGGTCCTGCCGTAGATCCATCTGGAAACCGCCCCAGTCTTCCTCTTGTCTAGGATCAAAGCGACCAGACCGCAGTGCAGGAACCGAACTGAAGCAGCAGTGAACAGATGCGCTGAGAAGCTCCCGAGGTCGGCACGGCAGCACGCAGCTGAGAAATCCGGGCCCCGGCTGTCTCTGAGGAAGTGCCATCACAACCATCTATCTGCGCTGGTGAAGGTTTTGTGACCCATAAGTGGTCCGCGGCTCGGGACGGCATCAGGGTTGTTATGGGAAATAATCTGTCTCTCTTTGAAACTTATAAACTTCTAACCAAAAAACTTTTACGCTCTAAAGGAGTAAAAATTAGCTCTTCTCAATTCGCTTCTCTTTTTGACATCATTAATCAGCATTGTCCCAGGGTAATAGACGAAGGGACATTAAACGCCCAGGTTTGGCATAGAGTTGTGTCTCGCCTTAAGCGAGCACATCAGCAGGGGAAGCTATTCCTATCTTTGTCTGGTCTTTGTGTCACCAAATTTCTGTAGTTTTAGAACATGTTTCATCAGAGGAGGAATCAGAAAGTAACGAAGAATTAGACAGCGGGGAGGGAGAGGGAGGCGGACGGCTGCTGCCACCTTCTCCTGCTCTTCCGTCTTCTCTGGTTCTTCCCAGGGGCTTAGTGCCAGTTCCTCCTTCCACTGCGCCTTCTGTTTTAAGCATAATAGAAGAGAGCAGTGAGTCTGAAGAATGTCAAAATCTCTTGTGGCTGGAAACTGGGGAAGTGGGCTCTCCGAATTTACCATGAGAGCCGCAACTGATCAAAATTTTACCTCCCCCATACCACTGAAATGGCTGACAACAAAACGGTATGGGTAGAACAGTGGCCTCTTGTTAAAGAAAAGTTGTCAGCCTTACAAGATTTGGTGTCTGAACAACTAAAACAGGGACATATAGAACCTTCCTTCAGTCCTTTGAATTCTCCTGTATTTGTAATAAAAAAGAAGTCTGGTAAATGGAAAATGTTAACAGATCTTCGGGGTGTTAATGCAGTTATTTAGCCTATGGGAGCTTTACAGCCTGGAATGCCTAGTCTAACAGCTATACCACCTAACTGGCCACTACTTATTATAGATCTCCAGGATTGCTTTTTTACCATTGCGTTTCACCCTTCTGACTATGAAAAATTTGCTTTTACTATTCCTTCTATCAGTAATCAGGAACCCACTAAAAGATATCATTGGAAAGTTCTGCCCCAAGGAATGGTTAATAGTCCCACAATCTGTCAAACTTTTGTTGATAGAGCTCTGTCTCCTGTCAGAAAAGCCTTCCCACAGTGTTATATCTTCCATTATATGGATGATATTCTCTGTGCGGTTCCTAATTAACAGATGCTACAACTAATCTATGACCAATTACAGAAATATATGCAAAAGGCTGGATTAATCATCACTCCAGGTAAAGTACAATTATCTACCCCTTATTCCTATCTTGTACATAAATTGCTGGAAACTAAAATACTCCCTCAGAAAGTACAAATCCGGAGGGACAGTTTGAAAACTTTAAATGATTTTCAGAAACTACTAGGAGATATTAATTGGCTACAACCCACCTTAGGCATCCCAACTTATCAACTGACTCATCTCTTTCAGACACTTAAAGGAAATTCTCAGCTCGATAGCTCAAGGGTATTAACCAGAGGCTGAAAAGGAGTTTCAATTTGTAGAACAAAGAGTTCACGAGGCTCAGTTGGATAGAACTGACCCTACCCAACCTTATCAAATTTTAGCTTTGCCCACTCCGCACTCTCCTACTGGAGTTATAGTACAACAAAATAAAATAGTAGAGTGGACTTTTTTGTCCAATGCTAGAAGTAAAAGATTGGCTATATATCTAGATAAAATAGGAAAATTAATTTTCGTGGCTCAAAAGAGATTATGAACTCTCGTAGCTTCAGAGGCTTCTGAAATCATTGTGCCTCTGACTACAAATCAAATACCAAAAGCATATATTAATAACTTAGAATGGCAGTCGGGATTGTCAGATTTTGTTGGACGAATACATAATGCTTTCCCTACACACAAACTTTTTAAATTTTTAAAACAGACTTCTTGGGTACTTCCAAAAGTTACTCGTCATGAACCTATTGCTGATACAGCCACTTATTTTACTGATACAAGTAAACAGGGAAAAGCAGGATATCACGGCAAAATTAATAAAGTGTGGCAAACACCATATTCATCTGTACAAAAGGCAGAATTAGCAGCCATAATTCAATTATTACTGGATGAGCCTTTTCCTCTTAATATCATATCTGACTCACAATGTGGGGTGAACGCTGCAAAGGTTATTGAAACAGTACCCTTATTTCTTGATATAAAAGACACTGAACCTACTGCTCTATTTGTTGGTTTACAGAATGCCATTCGAGCTCACTCTTATCCTTTTTACATCATGCATATAAGAGCAGACACTGGTCTTCCAGGACCATTGTCAAAGGGAAATGCAACTATTGACTCTTTGGTGGCCTCAGTCTTTCAGGAGGCTCAAGACTTCCATTCCTTTACTCATGTGAATGCTAAAGGCTTATGAAAAAAGTTTGCCATTTCTAATCAACAAGCTAAAGATATAGTGGCTACCTGTCCAATTTGCCAACAGTTTGCAACAACTCACTTTCCCTCAGGTCAAAAGCCAAGAGGAAACATGCCCAACAGTTTACGGCAAATGGATGTTACCCATGTACCTTTCTTTGGTAAACTTCCTTATGTCCATGTGTGTATAGACACATTTTCTGACTTTATTTGGGCAACTGCATGAAGTGGAGAATCTGCCACGCATGTAAAACAACATCTTCTCTCCTGCTTTGCAGTAATGGGCAAGCTGTCTCAAATTAAAACAGACAATGCTCCTGCGTATATGAGCAGGACCGTACAACTTTTCTTTGCTCAATGGCACATTCGTCATATTACAGGTATTCCATATAATCCTCAAGGCCAAGCCATCATTGAACGTACCTACTCAACACTCAAAACATATATTAAAAAATTAAACAAAAAAGGGGGAGATGCCTACCCCCCTACAGCCATTGTACAACAAGCTCCGCATACTCTTAACTTTTTAAATATCCCTCAAACTTCTACAATGACAGCTGCTGAGGCCCATTGGTCTCATATGTATAATTTTCAAAAACTTCCAAGGCAACCTATCTGGTGGAAACATATATCAGCTAATACCTGGCAAAAGGGAGAGATAATTACGTGGGGAAAGGGTTTTGCTTGTGTCTCTCTGGGTCCTGAACTTGAACCTATTTGGATTGCATCACGAAGAATTCGCCCGAGATATGGAGCACCCAGCAGAACAGATGGCGAAGATGAAGCTAAAGAAGACTTCGGTGACAACCCTTCGCACACACAGGACTTACCTGCCAGCCTGGGGACAGAAGAGAAGGATGATATGAAAGGCGAAGATTCTAATTCCCAATGTTTAGAGTGTTGACATTGCTTTCCCATATCTCTTTCTCCCTTGTACTATTGGTTGCAATCATGGTTATCTCTATAAATCTAAAATGCTCTATGTTCTGACCATGTGGAGGCTGGTACCTCCAGAAAACTGATGTCATGTATTCAACTAAAAAGAAATTTGGTCTCCCTAAAACCCATCTTGGGTTATAACAAAAACATAATATCTCTACTCATTGCCTCATGATCCCCAGAGCTCGGCTGGTTAGTCAAAGACGGGTAAGACTCCTTGAGGAGGGGCGACCTAAGCCAGGCACAGTCACCAAGAGATCACCAAGCTAGTGACTGGTTAGTCAAAGACGGGTAAGACTCCTCGTGAGAGGAGCAACCAAAAACAGGCACAGTCACCGAGAGGCTGTCTGAAAAGCAAGAAAGTCTCTTGCTCCGTGATTCATTATATGAAACTCAAACAACAAAGACATGACAAACAGTTGCCCTGGCCATAAAAACTCATTACTTTCACCTGATATTTCAACTTCATTTTTATTAAATAAAAAAGAGGGAGATGTGGGAAATCATGTAAAACACTCTTGACGTAAGTGCAGCCATCTTGGCTGATGTACCGTTACTTCAACTCTGTAAAACCTCTTGTACTGTTTGTGTACTGCAACCTAGAGGCAATCTGGGAACACTTCCAAGTCCTTGGCCCAAACATGTGGAACTATGTACAACCGAAACTGTAAACAACTGGCTTAGTTACTGAATGTCTCAGTTTCTTGTATTCTAAGATACCAAAAGAGTATAAATACTTTAATAAAACTTTGCTCTGGGCTCTCAGCTGTAGGATGCCGTTAGCCACCTGATCTCAAACTGTTTTATGTCTATCCTTTCTTAGTCTCGGCGCTGCTTACCTCTTCTCCACCCATGTTCATTTGAGAACTCCCTGCTAGCAGGACTAGCTGGAACTCCAACAATACCTTATGGTTTTGCATAATAAAAAATGGACATAAACTCTCACTTAAAGGTCAGCTTAAGTTGAAAGAAATCTGTCTTTCAACATAACTTTAAAAACAAGTGTTAAGAATAGATAACAGAATATACCCCCCACCCCCCACCCCAGTTTTCCCTAATCACCATGTTACTCTTATCTCCTTGTGTGTTTGGTTACTTAGTGAACTGAAGAAGCTTTTTCTTTGGGATTAATTTGGTTTTTAATCCTACTGAATGGTATAAAACAGTATCTATAATTTATAATCAGAGAATATTTATAAAGCACTTCAGAGTGAAAACTGCTAATGAGGCTTTAGTGAGCTGTTTTCACTGCAAAACAGAAAACACTTCATGGATAAAGCCTTTATTGTAACTACTATATAATGTCTTTTATATTTGGCCTGCTAACTTCATGCTCTGATGCATCACAGGAAGTGTCTATTTGAAACAAATTCCATATAGTTATCATGATTTCAAAAGAAGAGTTCTGAATACTTCACAGAAAAACTCGAAAATTGATACAGCTATTTCCTAATTGTTTTAAAAGGCTGTTTTTGGATCTACTGAATTCTTAAAAAATCCTCATCTGTCCTTTATCCCCTTCCAGGAAGAGCTATTACATATAGTAATGACTACAGTTCTTCAACTCTGAAATGAAAATTGAAAAATCTGTGAGAAGAACATGCAAGACATAATACTTAATCACTTTCAGCTTTCTGGTTCACGTCTTTCTTTTCCACATATCATGTTACACTGAAGATCATGACCACTTAGAAATCTTTCTCATATTGTGCTCCTTGGAACACGGGCATCCCACAGAAATGTATATTTAACAACAGTAAAAGATGTCAGCAATATTTATTTTAAATATATGTCTAAGAAAAACCCTACACAGCTACTGCATTTTTGTCATTGTATGTGAATCTGCCTTAAAAATGATGCACAATCTAAGAGAAAAACATGCTCACAGAAAATCTCATTACAAGAACGTTTATAGCTGTATTATTCATAACAGCTAAAAAGTGCACAGAACCCCAATTTCCAACTGATGAATGCATAAATAAAAGGTGGTATACCCACACAATGGAATATGGCTTGAGAATTAAAAAGGAATGAAATATTAATTGATACATGTTAAAACATGAATGAACTTTGAGAACACCACAAGGAATCATATACTGTATGATGCCATTTATATGAAATATCCAGAACAAGCAAATCTACAGAGACAGAAAACAGGTTAGTGGTTACCTAGGGTTAAGGGAAGAGGGGGTAAAAGGCTTGGGGTGATGGTTACTGGGGTGCAGGGTTTCTTTCTGGGGTGACAAAAATATTCTAAAATTAGACTGTGGCATGGATGAACAACTCTATTAACATATTAAAAACCACTAAATTATACACGTCAAAGGGGTGAGTTGCATGATACATGAGTTATACCTCAATAATGCTGTTTCTAGAACAGAAAAACAGGCACTAGAACTAGCACTACATTAAAAAACATATGAAAAGATGCTCAACTTCATTAGGCATCAGAGAAATATAAACAGAAACAGAAATACGATACTATCACATAGCTACCAGAAGAGCTAAAATTAAAAAGACATATAATAATCCGTGTTGATGAGGATAGAATGCAGTCCATATACACTGCTGAGAAGAACAAAAACTGCATAGCCACTTTAGATAGCTATCTGGTATTATTTATGAATGCTGACTATAAGCATACTGGATGACCTAGGAAAATTCCACTGCTAGATACATATCCAACAGAAATGTACACACATGAATAATGAAAAACATGTATAAGCAAGTCCACAGCAGTATTATTTATAATATCCCTAAATTGAAAGCATCTTAAAAGTCTATATAGAGTAAAATGGATTTAGAAATTGTGGTATATTTATACAATAGACTACCACACAGTAATTAAAATGAACCACTGCTATACACAATAACACGGATAAAGTGGACTAACATTATGTTGTGGGAAAATAGACATAAAAGATTACATAAAAAAATAATTCAAAATAGGTAAGAGTAATATGGGGTGGTACAAATTAAGACAGTGATTAACTTTGGGTAGAAGAAAGAAGGTAGTGATGGGGCAGCTAGGTCACAAGGAAGGCTTCTGACATGCTGGCAATATTTTTTTTCCTGGACATGAGTGCTGGTTACATGGGTATGTTTATTTTATGATAATTCACCTAGCTGTATGCCTATTTGTACTTTTCTTGCCCATGTGTTACCCTTGAGGCTTTTTTAAAAAGTTAACTTTAAAAAGTGAAGCAAAAAAAGAAATGGTATATAATAGCATAATATCTGGTAATGCCAAGAATGATCTGTAATTTACCCAGAGTAAACTAACAGTTACACTGAACATGTATTACCAATCCAATATAATGAGTCCTGCTACTTATTTCAACATATATATGTGATACGTTAATTGTTATATAGTGAACATTTACACCACATTTAGTTGCTCTCCATACATCTATGGCTAGTCCATAATCCATACACGACTCAAGCAAGCAAAAAGTCAGAACCCTTAAATGTGAAAATAACCACAGCCCTTGATTTCTAAAAAACTAGAAGGCAGGCTTTCCCATATGAAAATATTTACAACTTTTAGAGCTGCCTAAAATGCAGCTGATTACTGAAAATCTGAAGTTATATTCTTCCCTTTATTACAAAAACCGTTCTAAAGTGGATTTATGCTGCAACAAGAAACCCCCAGCAAAATATATAGCACTTGACACAACACACGCAATGTGAAACAGATTTAGGAACATACTTTCTGAGAAACTAAAAAGGGACTACATGATATAACACAAAAATATTGTTCTCATGTTTAATGTTTCTATCCTGTATATTTTTTAAAAAATCTATAACTAAAGACACTTTTATTTTGCAATTTTTTAGTCTTTTTGTGCCTAATAGGAATTTTTACTTGTAGGATTGAAATTCTATTATAAAAGAATCAAATTCTGATAGTTCCTTGCAACAACTAACTCATTTGTAAAAAATTTTGCTATATTTTGATCTAAGCACTAATTATATTGCGTATGTTCTTTAATACATTTTTATACTTTAAGATGTTCCATGGTTAGTAAGTTTGGGAAAACATGAGGAATTACCTCTCAGACTATCCCTACCTGTATCCATGATTACCAGCTTCCACAGTTTCAAAAGTTTACCTTTATTTATTTATGAATTCAGTTGATCCCCAAACTTTTTGTATTCCTCAGTGACCACTGCCTAGATGAGATAAGGAGTAAGATAGCTGAATAGAGCTAAAAGAGAGCTGATAGAAGTGATAAATAGCATAGCATCATAAAGTTAGGACCACTGAAGCAAAGATGAAAACCCCAAGTATATTGAAAAAGATTAATGTACAGTGTCAATAGGCATAAACCAGTCAGCTATGTGAAAAATCCACATACATATATATATATATAATTAAAAAAAACTTTTAACTAGAGGTTATCAAGGATTGCTTTAAAAACTAAGATATAGATTTTTTTAAAAATGCCATTAAGTCAGGTCCAACTCACAGCGACCTTATAGGTCAGAGTAGAACTGCCCCATAGAGTTTCCAAGGAGCACCTGGTAAATTTGAACTGCTGACCTTTTGGCCAGTAGACTTAGCACTTAACCTACCACTCCACCAGGATTTCCAAGATCAGGGTTTTCTAATAGCTTTTAGCACTCTAAACTTCCCTTAAAGCATATGATCTAACACTTGATATTAACACATTTGATTTTCTACACAGTATTTTACTGTGGTTAAGTGAAAATTTACAAATGAAGTTAATATAGAATATCAAACCCCATACAGAGACCTTTGTGCAACTTCATCTGCTATCCCAGCCCTGTGACAGCACACTCATTCCACTGCATACTTCCCATATTCATTCAACCTAGTCCCATCCTCTCCTTTCCCCTCTTCCCTCTCATTACTATTGGGCAGCCGCTCCAACAGCCTAACACATTTGACTTTTATCTGTGTTCCTGGACAGATAATGTATAATAGCTGAGGAATACTTCTAAGACCCTGATAGGCTGCTGCTTCTGAAGGCAGTCCCTTTCTACCACCTCAAATCTTGTCTCTACCCTACCTGATACCTACTATATGTCTGGCACCGAGATGAACAACAGGAATACACCTTTTAAACTGCCCCTTCCAAATACCCAAGAAACTACAAACAGCGGTTGCCTTTGACAGGGCAAGCAGGGAAACTGGAGGTCAGTGATGAAGCCAAGATCAACTTTCCAAGCTACACACTTTTGTTTTGTTACTAAAAATAATAAATGAAGCATCTCAAATAAAAATACCTATATGACAACTTCTACATCATGTTCAACACACACAGAATAACTTTTTTTCTCATTTACATAAAATTTTTGAAAACACAAATTAATTTAACGACAGATCAGTGGTTACCTCGGGAGGGTGGGGTCAGGGAAGGGCAGTAGAAGTAAGGCCTGAATTAGGGATTAAAAAGCAGCTTGAGGGAACTCATTTTGGGGGTGTTTCATATGTTCAATATCCTGATTGTGGTGATAGTTACATGGATGTATACATATATCAACAATTAATAAATTGGAGACTTCACAATAACTTTTTATGTACATTAGTTAATTTTATGTAGAGCTGAAATCCAAAGCCCTTCAGCTATATTCTTAGGTGTCTGGACAAAGCCAAATTCTGTCATATGTCCCAAGCCTCAACTCTTAAAAGCATAGGAGGTCTGACAATTAAGTTCAAGAACTTAAAGACCAAGTGCTAAATACCTCAATGCTGAATATCACTACGGTCACTTTAAAAGTACTCCCCTTGGGGAGTTATGCACTAATGCCAGCACCTCGTCCACCCTTCAAGGCAATTTTGGAACTCTTTCTGGAATGGCCATTGTACACAGTGCCAAGGTGTCAAGTTTATGAACTTAATGGTCTAGTTGTCTTGTATGGGAGTTTTTAGCCAATAAACAAATAAATGTATTGGGACACTGTCCCTACTCACCTGATCTGGCCCCCAGTGACTTTTTTTATTTACCCAAAGGTAATGGAAATATAGAAAGGAGAATATTTTGATGACATTCAGGACACCAAAGGTAATATGATGGCCATTCTGGAAAGCCAAGTAAGCCAAGTGCCGTTGAGTCGGAACCCAAGTTCCAAAAGTGCTTTAAAGGGCGGATTAGGCAATGGCATCAGTGTATTGCTTCCCAAGGTGACTGTAGTGATATTCACCAACGAGGTATGTAGCACTTTTTCTGGGGTAAGTTCACAGACTTAATCTGCAGTCCTTGTAGTTTCATGTCAACACTTACTTAGAGCATTCAAAGTAAGCACACCTAAAAGGTATTTTCTATTGACTAAATGTTCAAGAATAATCCATCAGTGTCAATGCAGGAGCTATTCTAAATTTGTGATCTAAGAGATTCCCTCATCTAAGGAGCTAAGGTTTCAGAACTACTCTCCTTTAAATAACTGTGGATCATCAGCTAATATGAAAGACCCCAGAGATGTCTAAATTACCAGAATCACTGGAGTACTCTACAGGCAGCAGTACCTACATGCTCATTTTATTAAATATAATTTATTTCCTTTTTGTTGTTGTTAATATACATAGCAGAACATACAGCAATTCAACAATTTCTACATATACAATTTAATGACACTGATTATATTCTTTAAGTTGTGTAGCCATTCTTACTCTCATTTTTCAAGTTGTTCCTCCTTCATTAATACAAACTCACTGCCCCTTAAGGGGCATACCCTACTGCCTTGGCTACAGAACCACTGCCACCTTGGATTTGCCCCACCTCTACCTGCCATGCCTTTTTTCTCCTTTACTTTTCTTCATTCTTCTTTTTTCCCCTCCCACCTAGCACCATATGCCACCCTTTACCCTTTCCTACTTGGGCTTGCCCAACATCATGGGTAGATTGCTACCAGACTGCTGCTATCCGACAGCCTCATGCTCATACCTGCCAGCTTCTGCCATGCCATTTTTCCCCATGTCTTTCCTGCTATTTCTCAATAAGCCACTGAGACCACCTCTAACTTTCTGTGGGCTACACAACAACACCGCTGCAGGCAGAGAGCCATCAGCTACCACCTGGCTGGGTCTGCCCTGCTCCTGCCTGCCAGCTCCATCTCACCATTCTTTTTTTTCCTTCTCCTTTCTTCCTATTCTTTCTCTCACCTAGTCCAATACACCACCTCTACCTCTTCCCTCCAGGCCACACAACATGGCCACAATTAGAGATCCACTGTCCCACTGCCACTTGGGTTCATGTCACCTCTACTCACCAAACATTTTTTCTCTTTTTCTTTCTCCTTCACATCTAGTCACACACCATGTCTTACCTCCTCTTACACCAGCCCCTCAGTCTATCCTACTCCCATCCTGGAAAACTCTCTCAAATTAGAGGGTGACTGGAAAATTTCCAGATAAACAGAAATAAAAAGGGAATTCATAAAAACCAAGCCAAACATACAAGGGAATCCTTCAGATAAACAAGCAAAAAAATCAGACAACAACTGGAATCCAAGATGCGGGATAGCATCAGTCAGATATCAATCCAGGTAAAGAACTCTCAAAAGTAAAAGTCAAAAGATTTAAAACAGGGGGAAAAGGCCATCAATCTGTAAATGCTGACAATGTCAAAATAATAAAAAGGGTAATACGTAAAGAATAGGTATAGGCATAGCATTTTCAAATGGAGAGGAAGTCAAGGCAATATCAAATCATAAAACACTGGCTCAAATGTAGCAAGATAAGGGTAAATTTCAAGGTAACTACAAAGGAAGCTAACAAACTTAACAGAGTAAAACGGAAGACTCAAAGTCCTAATAATCACAAAACTTATAAAAAATAAAGAAAACAAAAACTCAGGAGATAAGAGGAACAAAGAAAATGATAACACTACAAAAAAAAGCACAATAATATGGCAATAAAGTCATATCTATTGGTAATCAACTGAATGCAAATGTCTTAAATGCACCTGTAAAGAGAGAGAGTGACAGACTAAATTTTTTAAAAAATGATCTATCAACATGCTGTTTATAAGACACACACTTTAGACACAAAGACATAGTATATTAAAAATCAAAGGACGGGAAAAAATATATAAAGCAAACAGAAACCAAAAAAGCGTAGGAGCATTAATATTAATGTCAGATAATGTCAACTTTAAGGCAAAACAACTATAAAAGAAAAGAATAGACACTATATATTGATTAATGGGACAATCCAACAAAGAGACAGAACCTTGGTAAACATCTACACATCAATACCAGGGCTTCAAAATACATAAAAGAAACCTAACAGCACTGAAAAGAGAAATACACAGTTACACAATAATCATAGGAAACTTCAACACACAGCTCTCACTAATCGACAGAACATCTAGAAACAATAAAAGTACATAAGATCTCAAGGCCAAAATCAACCTACATGACCCTAGATATTTACATCTAAATACACAGAACACTTCACCCATCAGCAAAAAGTATGCATTCTTTTCTAACACACATGGGACATTATCCAGGATAGACCACATTTTAGGCCACAAAGCAATTCTCAATAAAATCCAAAACACTGAGATAATACAAAGTATCTTCTCCGATAACATTATAAAAGTAGAAATCAGTAACAGGAAGAGCAAGAGAAAAACATCACACACATGGAAACTAAGTAACACTTTGCTTAAAATCACCTGGGAAACAGAATCAAAAAATTGCTAGAATCAAATGGAATGAAAGCTCATCACACCAAAACCTTCAGAACACTGCAAAGGCAGCATTCAGAGGTCAATTTAAAGAAATAAACACACATCAAAGAAGAAGAATGGGCCAAAACAAAACACTAGCCCTGTAACTTGCACAGAAAACAGAAGGAACCAACAAATACTGGAAGAAATGAAATAACAAAGACTAGAGCAGAAATAAATGAAACAGAGAACAGAAAAACAATAGAAAATTGGTTGTTTGAAAAGAGGTTTAAAAAACTGACAAACCTTCATGAAACTGAAAAAAGAAAAACAGGAAAAGTAGCAAACAGTCCAAATAAGAAATGAGATAGGAAACATAACAAAAGACCAAACTGAAATAAAAAGGATCCACAGTAGGCCACTACCAACAATTACAGTCCAACAAATTTGAAAACTTAGAGGAAACAGACAGATTTCTAGAAGCACACTATCTACCTAAATTAACATAAACTGAGGTAGAAAATGTGAACACACCCAAAACCTGAGAAAGACTTAAGAGGTCATTAAAAAAACAAAAACAAAAACCAACCTCCCAACAAAACGAACACAGTAAAAAGGTGCTGGTCCGAATACCTTCACCAGAGAATTCTACCAAATGTACACAGACAAACTCACACCAGTGCTACTCAAACCATATCAGAGCATAGAAAAGGAAAGAATACTCCTGAATTCACTCTATGAAGTCAGCATAATCCTGATACCCAAATCAGGCAAAAATACCACAAAAAAAGAAAATTACACTTCAACCTCTCTAATAACACAAAATTTCTCAACAGAATTCTAGTCAATAGAATTCAGTGCCATATAAAAAAAAATAATAATACACCACAACCAAGTGGGATTCATACCAGGTATGCAAGAATGGTTCAGCATCAGAAAAATCAATAATCTAACCCACAACATAAATAGAACAAAAGAAAATTATCACATGATCATCTCAACTGATGAAGAAAAGACGTGATAAAGTCTAAATCCATTCTTGATTAAAACTCTCAGCACAATAGGACTAGAAGGGAAAGTCTTCAGTATAATAAATGCTGTCTATACAAAACCAAAATTAACATCATTCTTAACAGAGAGAGGCTGAAAGCATTCCCCCTGAGAATGGGAACAGGACCAGGATGGCCTTTATCACCCACCACTCCTATTTAACACTGTGCTAAAAGTCCCAGCTAGATCAATAAGACAAGAAAAATAAAGGATACCTGAATTGGAAAGTATTTTAGTCAGCTAGTGCTGCTCTAACAGAAATACCACAAAGTAGATGGCTTAAACAAAGGAAGGTTTATTCTTACACATTCTGGTAGGCTACAAGTCCCAGCTGAGCATGTCCACTCCAGTGCAAGGTTTTCTCCCTTGTCAGCTCTGGAGGGAAGTCCGGTATTGCATCAGTCTTTGTCCAGGGAGCATCTAAGCACAGGAACCTCAAGTCTGAAGGAAACGCACTTCTCCCAGTGCTGCTTGTTTGATGGTGTGAGGTTCCCAATTCTCTGCCTGCTTCCCTTTCATCTCTTCTAGGATGAAAGGATTAAGGGTGGGGCAAGCCATACTCCAGGGTAGCTCCCTTTACAGTGGAGCACGGAGGTGATCTTCTGAAGGGATTTACAGTCCCACCCTAATCCTTTAACATACAGCACAGCAAAATCAGAAAATGGAAGACAATCATAGAATACAGGGAATCATGGCCCAAGCAAATGGCTACACATATTTTTGGGGGAACGCAACTCAATCTACGACAGAAAGGAAGAAGTAAAACTGTCTCTATTCACAGATGATATGATACTATACAGAGAGAACACCAAAGCTTCTGCAAAAACACTACTGGAAGTAATAGATTCAGCAGAATAGAAGGACTAAAGAGTAACATACAAAAATCAGTTGCAGTCAGTCTTAGGCGTCTAGTGCTGCTAAAACAGAAATACCACAAGCAAATGGTTTACAAAGAGACATTTTATCTTGTCATAGTCCAGTAAGCCACAAATACAAATTTAGGGCATCAGCTCCAGCGGAAGTGTTTCTCCACTAGCTCTGGAGGAAAGTCCTTGTCATCAATCTTCCCCTGGATTGGGAGTTTCTAAAGTGCAGGTGCGCTCTTTTCCCAGCACTGCTTTCTTGGTAGTATGATGCCCCCAATTCTCTGCTTGGTTCCCTTTCCTTTATATCTGTCTTATTCATCTAGTGCTGCTAAAAGAGAATTACCACAAGTGGATGGCTTTGAAGGAGAAATTTTATTCTGTCACAGTCTGGTAAGCTAAAAGTCCAAACTCACAGTATCGGCTCCAGGAGAAGGCTTTCTCTGTTGACTCTCAGTGAAGGTCCTTGTCATCAATCTTCCCTAGGACTGGAAGTCTCTGAGGTGCAGAAACCCTGGGGTCATTTCCAAAGCATATGCTTTGCTACCAGCATTGCTTCTTTCCTCGTGGTATACGGTCCCCAATTCTTTCTGCTAGCTTCTTCTTTTATACACCAAGAGACTGCCTCAAGGCACAGTACAGTCTTACACACTGAGTCCTGCCCCACCAATACAACTGCCACCCATCCTCCTGCCATTAACATTATGGAGGCACAATTTACAACACGCAGGAACATGACAGGGTTTACAACATAAAGGAACATCACACAGTGCCAGGAATCAAGGCCCAGCCAAATTAATACACATAGTTGGGGGCGTGGGGTCGGGAAATGACACAATTTAATCCATGACAATATTCCAGAAGATTGCCTTAAGGAACAATACACTCTTGTACATTGAGTCCTGCTCTGCCAACACAATTGCCGCCCCTCCACCCATTCTCCCTCATTAACATCATAAAGGCAATGTTTACAGCATGTAGGAACATCACACAATGCATGACCTAGCCAAATGGCTACACACATTTTACGGGGAACAAAATTCAGTCCATGACAATCCTATATACCAACAAAGAGAACTTCAAAAAGGCAATCAAGAAAACAATAGCATTTATAATCACCCCTATAAAAATAAAATACTTAGGAGTAATCTGACCAGAAACATAAAAGACCTATACTAAGAAAACTACAAAACACTATCACAAGAAATCAAAAGACAGTAACACTGTGAAAACATCAGTCCTACCCAAAGCAATCTACAGATACAACACAATCCTGATTCAAATATCAACAGAAGTCTTTATTGAGATGAAAATACTAATCACCAACTTAATACAGAAAGGAAAGGGGCTCTGGACAAGCAAACCATTATGGAAGAAAAAGAACCAAGTAGGAGGCCTCATGCTACATGGTCTCAGTATCTATTAGACAGCTGTAATAGTCCAAACAGCCTGGTACTGGTACAATGACAGACATATAGAGCAATGAAAAGAATCAAGAACAAGATGTAAATCTATCCACCTATGGTTAGCTGGGTGACCTGGTAGCACCATGCTTAAGCATTTGCCTGCTACCCAAAAGGTCAGCAGTTTGAATCCACTACCAGCTCCTTGGAAACCCTATAGAGCAATTCTGCTCTATTCTATAAGGCTGCTATTGGAATCAACTCGATGGTAATGGGTTTGGGTCTTGGTATAGACAGCTGATTTTATACAAAGAACTGAAGCCCATTAAATGGGGAAAAGACTGTCACTTTAACAAACAGTAAAACTGGATGTCCATCTGTAAAAATAATGAAAAGGACTCATATCTCAAACCATATACAAAAAGTAACTAAAAATGAAAATATGGAGTGTCCTTAAACAAAATGCTTTTGCTAACCATACAGAAAAAAATAGATGCATGTTGAACATCCTTCTGCTGAACTGCTAATTTACTTTTTAAATGACACATATCAGGAGCAAAAAGACATTCACTTACATCAGTATACAATGTGACCCTAAACTGCCAGTGGATGGACTGGGTTAAAATCTTAGAGGGAGATATTTTAAAATCACAATCGGGTTGTTCTATTAGAATTTAAAAGAAAAAAAAAAAAAAAAACCACAGCCATCAAGTCAATTGTGACTCATAGAGACCCTAGAGGTCAGAGTAGAACTGCCCCATAGCGTTTCCAAGGAGCACCCAAACAGATCTAAACTCCCATCCTTCTGGTTAGCAGCCGTAGCACTTAACCACTACGCCACGAGAGTTTCTGTATTTAAGTCAAACAGTTTAAAAAAAAAAAAAAGATGAAGAAAAATTAACAAGTGATGACTTAAAAAGTCCTAGCAGCTAATTACACTATTAAGCTACCACTTTTTCAATACATAGAAATACAAGTTTCTAAATACGTTATGTGAAAAACAACTACTGTTACATAATTTACATAATAAACTGTAAATCAAAAACAACACTAGCTATATCATGTGCAAATTCACAATCTAATTTATCTTCAAATTACTTTCTTCCTTTCTTCACTAGTATCCAAACAGGAAAGAAAATAAAAGATCACGTTCAAAGAGCTGAAAGGAAAAAATAAAACTAAAACAGGAACTTCAATCAGATCTGCATGACTCATGGGTGTCAACTGCAAATTTCTGATTTCAAGCCTTTCAGAAAACAAACCTGAAGGACCCTTCAAATTATGTTCAAGTCATATGCCTGATTAGACAACTGAATAAGTCTACTGGACTACTTTTTTTTTTTCCTCTTGATTCAGATCTCTTACTGCCACAGCTATGTTTGCTCAGCATAAACGGGCTGATAAAGATTGACCTTTCCAGTTGAGCATCTGGCTGAACTGGATTTTAAATGGTATGCTTAGGATTTTACTTCTCTTGATTTAAGGCCAAAAGGAAGTAAAATACAAGCTCATAGGTGATAGGTCTACATATCTAAGTTTTATTCTAGGAATTTTAGAACCTCTGCCCCATCCTTTACAATAAATTTAGTATCTCACACCAGAAGTGAAACATTCCACTACTACCGTGAGAAGCGAGGCACTCCAAAACAGACTCCGTAGCAGTTCTGTCTTTTAAGAATTGTTCCCATTTATTTCTCTGTTCTCAGGAGGAGGGAAAAGTGAACAAAAGAGAAAAAACCAAACTGCTGTACTCTTAAACCCTGCCTAGTATCTTGGTTCATTCCAATATTTTTCTGCTGATTTTTCTACCAACAGCACCAAAGTAAGAAGAAATCCATTTTCTTCTTTCCTTTGTACCTCATAACCTGACAAATAAAGCAGTCTTCGAAGTTGACTGCTCCAAATATCACCACATATACTCCTTTACTCCCTCTAATCTTTGTCCCCTGCCCCACACTGTACTGTATACTCCTGACCCAACCCATCCCTCACTAAAATCATGAACACAGATTACATGCAACTGGCTGAAAAATCACATCCTCAAAACCTCCCTTAAAAATAAACATCTGCGAATGCCCAATAGAAAGGGGAAAAAACTGTATTCATGAGACTTTTTTTAATACCTGCTACCTGATTTTCATTCAGTGCTGGTATGTGAGGAAGTGCTAATCTGTACAGGTGATGGGAGAGTGAGTCTAACCGATCACCTACTCTCAGCAGGCATGAAACTAAGTACTAGAAACTAAGGATGCAGAGATGAAAGATCCCAGCAGACTCTTCACTTAAAGATCAAAAAGTCTCATGGAAGTGTGAAATAAAACTACAATCATAATATCATTGGTGAGCATCATGACAGAAATATGCACAGAGTGGCATAAGAAGACAAAAAACAAGCCTCTAACACAAGCCTAAAAAGACTAGGCAAGCTTCACAGCGTGGTTCTACAGCTCAATCATATGAGTAATGGGCTAGAAGTACACAGATAGGGTATTCTATTCAGAAGAAGCAACATATTTAAAAACCAACAACAACAATAATAAAGATATACGGGAAGGTAGAAACACCGCATTACATGCATATGGAGGACCACGAGTGGAAGGGGAGAGGACACAAATGTAGTGTTCCAGAGCTAAGCCACAAAAGGCTCTCTTCTAAGAAAGCCTAAAGGATTATCGAGCCTGAATCAAAGGGAAGGAAAAACTAGAAGACGCAACAATAGTTACAAGACAGATGAGAAATAAGAGTTGGATTCTGAAGGGTAGTGAAAACAATAATGAATAGATTTTCAAGCGATCACAACAAAAAAATAAACAGAACTTACAGGCTAAGCTTGAAGAAAGGAAGTAGTGCAGTATTTCTCTCAGGTTTTAAGAAATCCTGGTGCCATAGTGGTTAGAGTTCAGCTGCTAGCCAGAAGATCAGCAAGTCAAATCTACCAGGCACTACTTGCAAATTCTATGGGGCTGTTCTATTCTGTCCTAAAGTGTCACTTCGAGTCTTGAGTCAACTCTCAGCAATGGGTTTGGTTTTTTGGGTTCTCTGATTTCAGGCACCGAGTAAGGAGGCAGAAGACGGTGTCACTCACTTGGTGAAAACAGAAATAGCAGGTGGAATTGGGGAGCATGGTGACACGTGCTTTGACTTGCCAAGTTCGAACCTTTGTCAATAGTGGGTAGAGACCACAGTTAGAGGAGTTGCTTGATTTCTTGAGTGGGTCTATGGTCCTTGTGCTATTTCAAGCTCCAGGCCACAAAGCATGACCCAGAGCTGAAGAGGAAGCCACTTTTCTTTCTTCCCTTCTTTCTTCTTATCCATCTCTGAACAAAACCCAGCACCTCTCTGTCACCCCCCCAGCTACAGGCTCTGATAAACCCAGAAGGCAGCTTCTCTTCAAGGCCCTGGTATTCTCAGCAGTGAAGCTTATCAAGTGCAGCATCTATCAAAAAGGCTGAGCCAAAGACAAAGAACGAGGTGAACACTTCATGGCGACCACTGCTGACATTTAGGGCCCCCAGAAATAACTAAGGATATTTTACAGAATGAACTGAACTCTGACAGATTGGGGTAGGGGTAGGAAGAGTTATCATTTGGATAATTAATGATAAGACCTATTTTATTCTACCAGGTTACTGAGGTCTGGATTACCCATGGAAGCAGCAGTCAATTAAATCTAAAAGACGCATTACACTGGAAAAATCTGCTGCCAAAGACCTCTTTAGAGAATCAAAAAGTAAAGATATCACCTTGAAGACTAAGGTGCACCTAGCCCAAGCCATGGTATTTTTAATTACATCATATGCATGTGAAAGCTGCACAATGAACAAAGAAGACAGAAGAAAAATTGATGCCTTTGAATTGTGGTGTTGGAGGGGAATGTTGAACGTACCATGGACTGCCAAAAGAACCAACAGATCTGTTCTGGAAGAAATACAACCAGAGTGCTTCTTGGAAGCAAAGATGGCAAGACTGTGTCTTATATACTTTGGACATGTTGTCAGGAGGGATCCATCAGTCCCTGGAGAAGGACATCATGCTTGGTAGAATGAAGGGTCACCGAAAAAGAGGAAGACCCTTGACGACATGGATTGTCACAGTGGCTGCAACAATGGGTTTAAACATAAAAACAATTGTGGACATGGCACAAGACTGGGTAGTGTTTTGTTCTGTTGTTCATAGGGCTGCTATAAGTCAGAACCAACTTTACGTCATCTAACAACAACATACATTTTAACAAGTGAAACTGTGGTATTTATATGTTTCATAGACCACTCTTATACATTTAACAATATCATGAGCATCTGTGTTATAACATTCATCTGATGACTTAATATTTGAAGTTGAACAGTATCTGATTATAAGGCTATACCATGATTTACTCAACTAGTCCTCTATTGTTAAACTGGAACAGGGCTTCTCAAGGTAAGCTTAAGCATTAAATCCATTATCACCAACTAATCACACTTACATGATAACCTCTAGGAATATCTAACTATTTTATTTCAAGATTTGTTTTCACAAAATTACCTTTAGGCTTTAAAAAAAAATTCAGAATCTCTGGCTATAACACCAGCTAAAATAATGCAAAGCAACTTGCTAGCCATGATTTTAAAAGAAGAAAGTATATTGTTTACTTGTTGAGATGCATTAATTTTATCCAGCCACTAGTGTAACATACTGTACACTGGAAGAGGCAGGCAACTCACTAAATAGCACCCTGGTGGCACAAAAGAATAAATATATCTCCAGTAAGTGAACCATGTGCTCTTTGTCAGCAGGATCAAGTATATTGTTTTATATCTTCCTTCCCATCCTGTGAATGCTTATTGTCTCTCCATAAGTTACAATCAATGCAAGCACAGAAGCCTCTGCCTGTTCTCACACTGTTCATTCTATCTACAATGTCCCTTGGTTCCCCCAGTTTCTATGCCCAACTAACTGCTATTAGTCATTCAAGACAGCCCAACTGTTACTTCCTACTGAAAGCTTTACCTGACCATACTCATCTTGAGGCAAGAGTTCTCGAGGTGTCTTGCCTAGATCAGATTACTTAGCACAGTTCAGGGAGTCCTGGTGGTGCAGTGATTAAGACTCAGCTGCTAATCAAGACATCAGCAGTTTGAATTTACCAGTGGCTCCCTGGAACATGAGTCAAAATTGACTCCACGGTAGGCGATGGGTTTTCAGTGGGTTATCACAGTTCATGAAAAATGGTGAATTGATGTTATTTACCAAATCAGAAGCCACTTTAGGTTGGGGTCTTACCTTTCACTGTAATATCCCTCAGGCCTAGTAAGTTGTTTCATTAAACAACTGCTGAAAGAAACACAGTGATTTCAAGAGAGCCACAAAGTCTCATCTACTCATCAGCACACTTCTCTATCATAATGCTGTCTACCAACAGCAATCATGCAACATGCGTAACTACAAAGGTTATATATAGTTTTCTAACAACATAAAGCAGAACAATAGTGTGACACATAGTCAATGAATAATTACTGTGGTGATTCTCAATAATGAAACAAATTATAAACGATTTATATAATTACTACGAGGAGCTCTCACGGTGTAACATTTAAGTGCTTGACTACTAACCAAAAAAGATGGCAGTTTGAACCCACCCAGCAGCTCCATGGGAGAAAAACTTGATAACCTGCTTCCATCTACAGCTTAGGAAACCTCATGAAACAGTTATACTCTGTCACATGGGATCACTGAGTCAAAATCCACTGGAAGTCACCCAAAGACATCAACACAAATTACTACCATTCATGATTTCCAGGAATACAGAGAGATGGCATGTGGTGATCAACTTTTCCCTTCTTCAGAGACAGGACTGACATCTAGCTCTGTCTGCCTCACTCTAGATGTCCCAAGTTCCAATTACTCCTTTCCCCACCATACCTTCCCCTTCCTCCATGCACTCCCCACCAAAAGTGATTGTTTCCTCAGTAAATGGGGTTCAGCTCAGACTTCTTTCTCCAGCTTTGTACCAAGCTGCCTGTCACCTTTAAGAGCTTATATTCTTTGATTCCTTCTCGGGATTTTTAGGCAGAGGCACTTCCTAAAAAGAGTTATAAAACCCTCAGATTTCCTCTTTTCTTCTTTCCCCACTCCTAGTATTGTGTTTTGTTTTTGTCTTTAGTAAACAGGTACAGTAGGCTTAAGGGTATGAATTAAAGAAAATCTATTCTGCCTCAAAATCTTTCCTCTAAGGTTACTAGGTACTCCATCATTTAGATTTATTTGGGTTAACAAGCACTCAGAATGGTTGTTCTTCTCTTCACATGTACCTAAATGCAATGTTTTATTTTCAAATTTTCCTAAACTTTTATGATTAAAAATTTATTCACAAATGTCAAATATCCAATTTTTTCTCGTTTTTTAACTTTTAACTATTTCCTCACTTGTCTTCATATTTAAATTACATTGCCTAATCCTGACTTTATTTTTACTCTGCTACCTTTTTTTTTAACTATTGTTTTCCAATTCTGGATTTCTGTTATTTCCTTTATAGCCAAGTTTTCTGTACAGGCAACCCCTGTACAAGACTGGCACCTAGGACAAAGTGGGTGTACTAAACAATATATGCTTTTTAAGTGGTTGAATGAATAAATATCATGTCTATAATGTACTTGTTAAGGTATATTTTAGCAGGTTCATTACGTTATTTTTTTTTTTTATTGTTGTTGTGAGGTGTTGTCCAGTCAATCCGACTCACAACTACCCTATGTAACAGGAAACTGTCACGCAAGACTTTTAGGCTGTAATCTTTATAGCAACAGACAGCCAGCTCTTTCTCCCACAGTCACTGAGTGGGTTTGAACCACCAATCTTTCAGTTAGCTATCGAGTTGCTTAAACATTGCACCACCAAGGCTCCTTCATATCAAATTTCCTGCCTCAGATATCTATTCAGTAACTGCTCTGGAGTCCTATTACTTAATTATCCTCAATGACTATTCAAAGCTGAACTGTTGAGAATGTGGCTTCAGTGCATACAGATAGTCCACCATTTGACAAATCAAACTGCTAACTAAACTTTCTTGAAGCTAAATGCCCAGGTAGCAATTTCTTTATCAGATGTGAAAGAGAGGAAAAGTGAATATTTAGTGAAAAATAACTTTGGCAGGGTCTCAGGAAGGGCAAAAAGTTGCTCTCTCCCTCTCTCTACTGGCTTAAAATTTTTAACGAGGAATTCTTTTGGTGTAGATCGATTAGAAGCCCTGAATGCTGCCTCCCTAAGTGCCTCCACTTCATTTCAAACAAGTAAAATTAAATGTGTACAGGTCTCAGCATCCATTTTTAGCGCTACGTTCTTTAATTCTGCTTTCTTCTAGCACAGAGGAGTTTTTCAGACCTGAGATCGATTTGAGGCTGCTCTTTAACCTTAGGAAAGCAGAGCATAATGTAACAGAAATAAGCTGGAGAAGAGAACAAACAGACTAGCTACAGAGTGGGAAACAATATTTGGCTGCCACAAATCCAATCAGCATCTAATCTCCATAACCTACAAGGTACTGCAAAACCTCAACAAGAAAAAGACAAAAACCCAGCTAAAAAATGGGCAAAGGATACGAACAGGCACTTTCACCAAAGAAGAAATCCAGGATGCTAACAGGTACACACATGAGGAAATGCTCATGATCATTAGCTATCAGAGAAATCCAAATGAAAACTACAATGAGAAGCTATTTCACCCCAACAAGGCTAGCATTAACCCAAAAAACACAGTGATAAATGTCAGAGAGGTTGCAGAGCAACTGAAACTTTTCGACACTACTGGTAGGAATGTAAAATGTACACTTACTTTGGAAATCAATTTGGCACTTTCTCAAAATGCGTGAAATAGAAATACCATATGATCCAGCAATCCCACTTTTTAGAATATCCTAGAGAAGTAACGGCTATTACACAAACAGATACACACACCAATGTTTATTGCAGCACTGTCCATAATAGCACAAAGATAGACTCAAATTAGGTGCCCATCAATAGATGAATGAATAAACTATGGTTGGATCCAACTCAACGGCACTTGGCTGGCTTGGCATACTCACACAATGGAATACTATGCAACAGTAAAGATTTTAGGAAATACTATAACAGAGTCATCTGCAAGACATTATGCTAAGTGAAATTTGTCTGATGTAAAAGGACAAATACTATACGATATCATTACTATAAGGACTCCAGAAAATGTTTGAGCACAGAAGAAAATAATCCTAGATGGTTACAAGGGTGGGGAGCGAGGAGGAAGGGTATTCATAGATTAGATAGTAGACAGGAATTTGGTTAAGTAATGGGAGTAACAGCACACAGTAGAAGAGAGGTTAGCACAACTGACTACACCCAAAGCTAAAAGGTTTTCTAAATACAAACTAACATTTTTAAGGACACAATGGCTGGGACAGAGGTCTGGGAACCATAGTTTCATGGCACATCTAGACTAATTGGCAAAACTAAGGTTTTTTAAAGAAAATGTTCTGCATTCCATTTTGGTGAGTGGCATCTAGGGTCTTAAAAGGTTACAAGTGGCCATCTAAGTAGCATTAATTGGTCCCAATACACCTGGAGCAGGAGAACAGAAGTCACCAGACATGCAGAAAATATAAGCCCAGCAGAGAGAAGGGGCCATGTGATCCACAGACTATATCAGCATGAGACCAGGAGAACCAGATGGTGCCCAGCCATCATCATTGATTGCCCTGACAGGAAACAAAACAATGGTAAAGTGTCTGATGTAGCAGGAGAAAAATAAGTGTACAGAACTAGAACTCTATTAAACATTTGATGGTCCATCAGAAGGGAGGGTCCCCTGAGAACATGGCCCTTGGATTCTCTGTTAGCTCAGACCTGAAACCAGTACCCAAGTAAAGTCTTCAGATAAAGAGTGGACTGGACTATACGATACAAAGTGATGCTGGTGAATAATACGATTCTTGACTTAAACATACACACGAGGCTGTCTGAACAGCTACTCTCTAGAGACAAGATGAGAGGTGGAGGGGGATAGAGTTGGCTGAATGGTTACGGGAAGTACAGGGTGAAAAGGAGAAGTTTGCTTTCACGGGTTGGGGGAGGAGCAGTTAAAAGTTGCACAGTGGTGTGCATTCAGAATTTTATATGGTACACTGATTTGGATGTAAACTTTTAGAGTACAATAAAAATATTTTAAAAAATAAGAAATTGAAAAAGACATGAAGCACTTACTAATTCACATCAGTATGGATTACACCTCAACATAAAAAAAGAAAAACAAAACAAAAAACAGAAATCCTCACAACTGGACCAATAAGCAACATCATAGTAAAAGGAGAAAATATTGAAGTTGTCAAGGATTTCACTTTACTTGAACCCACAATCAACACCCATGGAAGCAGCAGTCAAGAAATGAAACAACATGGGGGGTGGAGTCAAGAGGGCAGACTAATCACACATCTCCTTATATCCCTCTGGAAACCCAGACCTGAATTGATAATCAAACGAAGCCTTCTGATCACCTAATCAGCCTCAGGACACAGCACAGGGCTATTAATTGGGACTTCATACCACACAGCGAAAAACCTCCTATCTGTCGCTGACTCCTGCTCCTGGCTAGCCCTGGCTCTCACCGACGAAAGGTAAACGCACCATTTTGACTTTTTTTTTCCTCTGTCTCGGCTGGCGGGCGGAGCTGGGTCTTGCCTAGCGGCTAGACTCAGATGCGCTGCTGGGGGGATAGGCAGGTGAAATCCCCATATTCTGAGAGCCAGGCTTAAGACTGTTTATCTAGCCACTTTGAGCCTCTAGTTTTATATCTGCATCAGCGGGGTTTGTACGAAACTCCACAGTCAGTGTGTGGGACGCCATGTTGGTACCGAGATTTTAGCGGGACCTAATTCTTAGCCTGGGAGCCAGTGTCTGCAAACAGAACAGTGCTTCTCCAACAGAAAAGCAGTAATTTTACACAGTGCTGCCTACGTTGCAGGCCCTGCAACAGAAGCAAAGGAATCACTAGCTCTCGGCACCTTTAGCCCCTCTGTCTGCCACCTGCCTGTGTGGAGGACGCCATCTTGGATATGGTGGCCACAGCTGGACCTAATTCTTAGCTTGGGAGCCAGAGCCTGCCCACAAGAGAGCACTTTTCTATCACAAAACCAGTACTCGATGCAGTGTTGGCTAAGGCTAAGCCCTGTCAGCAGAGGCCAACAGGGCAGTGGCATTGCTGTATTCTGAACTAGTTTGTTATCAACTGGGGTTGGATACACTGGCGCTTACTTTGTCAGATAAGAAGAGGGACCTCTACATCTGAAAACCTAACTGACTTGTGAAGTGGTCAGATACCTTTTGCTTTACATTTGAAGACAGCCTAGAGAAACATTTGCAATCCATCCTCACAGTACCTCTTCCAGCCTCTACATACTCACATGGGACCCAAAAAGCAACAGACAATTGTGGCACATAAGAAATCACCCATGGCTTCAGAAGGTTCCCAAACAAAGCAACCAAGGAGCTTTCCAGATGAAGAAGCTTTTATGAAAGCATCAGAAAGTGAATACAAAATGATTACATACAGAGCCCTTCTAGACCTTATACAAAACGCAGCAGAACAAAATGAAAAATTAAGCAAGCTGTTGGATCTGATGGAACACCAGTACTCTGAAATCCAACAGATCAAGAACAAAATCAAAGACATAGAAACTTCCATGCAAAGCCAAGAAAACAGAGTAGAACAAATAGAAAAAAGAATTTCTGACTTGGAAGACAGAGCTACTGAGGCCAGCGTCTACAAGCAGAAATCAGGAAAAAAAAACAAGAAAAATGAAGAAACATTAAGAAGCATGTGGGACTCTATTAAGAGGAACAACCTTCGATTAATTGGAGTCCCTGAACAGGCAGAGACATCTGAGAACACAGAGAGTATCGTTGCTGAGCTGCTGACAGAAAACTTCCCAGAAATCATGAAGAGAATATTGACATCTCAGATGCATATCGTACACCACCCAATATAGATCTCCAAAGAAAGACTCCAAGACATATTATAATGAAGCTTAACAAAATGAAACATAAGCAGCAACTCTTAAAGGCAGCAAGACTCACAGCAAAGCTAACATTCAGAGGGAAACCCTGCAGGCTCTTGTCAGATTTCTCAGCAGAAACCATGCTGGCACGGAGACAGTGGCATGACACATTCAAAGCCTTGAAGGAGAAGAACTTCCAACCAAGAATTATATATCCTGCAAAACTATCTTTCAAATACAAAAATGAAATTAAGACATTTCCAGATAAACAGAAACTCAGAGACTTTGTAAAAAAAACCCAAACTACAAGAAATACTGAAAGAAGTTGTTGGCTCTGGCTTAGAAGAACGAAACCACTAACTTTATATTTTACAATGACACACTACTCAATACTCTTTTAGGGAAGGCTCCAAAGTCAATCACAGCTTTGATACGGAAAGAAGCAATCCAGTGATCATCATCATGAAAACTGTGGTATCATCATAATAAAAAGAGGGATGTACTACAGTTGTTACAGTCCTTCCAGATGGAGAGGAAGATGACAAGACTGGTAGTAATTAAAATTGGGTTTATAAATAGTTTATTAAGGGGGCTCATAGGGGCAGCTGTAAAGCACAACAAGGATGTATCATACCATTTCAAGAAGTAACACACGAGTCTCAACAACTACAAAACCAGCTCTGAAAAAGGTGAAAAACCAACTCACAAAAAAGAATGTCCCAGAACAGACTAATAAGAACAACAGAGAAAACATCAACACAAAAATAAACATATCACAATGGCAGCAGTGAACACATACCTATCAGTAATTACATTGAATGTGAATGGACTGAACGCTCCAGTAAAGAGACACCAAGTGTCATCCTGGATCAAAAGACATGACCCATCCATATATTGTCTACAAGAAACTCACTTGAGACCTAAAGATAGGAACAAACTGAAAATTAAAGGATGGAAGAATATATATCAAGCTAACAATGAACAAAGAAGAGCAGGGGTGGCAATTCTAATCTCAGACAAAATCAACTTTAATGTCAAATCCACCATCATGGACAAACATGGACACTATTTATTGCTGAAAGGTTCAGTACACAAGCAAGACTTAAATATTTATGCACCTAATACCAGAGCACCTAAATACATCAAAGAAACACTGACTATGCTCAAAAGAGACTTAGATGACCCCACAATAATAGTGTGAGACTTTAACACTCCACTCTCATTACTAGACAGATCATCTAGAAAAAAGCTCAGTAAAGATACAGAAGACCTCATTAACACAATTAACCAACTAAACCTCATTGTTCTATACAGAACTTTCCACCCATCAGCAGACAACTACACCTTCTTCTCCAGTACACGTGGAACATTCTCCAGAATTGACCATGTGATAGGCCATAACGCAATGCTCAACAAAACCCATACCATTGAATTACTGCAAAGCATCTTCTCAGATCATAAAGCCATCAAAGTTGAAATCAACAGCAGAAAAAACATAGATAAAAAGTGGAACTCTTGGAAACTGAACAACATCTTGCTCAAAAAAACATGGGTTATAGAGGAAATCAAGGATGAAATAAAGAAATTCATGGCTTCCAATGAGAACGCAAACACTTCCTACCAGAACCTATGGGATACAGCCAAAGCAGTCCTCAGAAGTCTGTTTATCTCCATAAATGCACACATCTGGAAGGAAGAAAGAAACCAAATCAAGGAACTAACTCTACAGCTTGAACAAGTAGAAAGAGAACAACAAAGGAACCCCTCAGGCACCAGAAGAAATGAGATCATAAAGATTAGAGCAGAGCTAAATGAAGTAGAGAATAGAAAAACAATTGAAAAAATTGAAAAGATCAAAAGCTTGTTTTTTGAAAAGATCAACAAAATTGACAAACCACTGGCTAAACTTACTAAAGAAAAGCAGGAAAGGAAACGAATAACCCAAATTAGAAATGAGAGGGGAGTTGTCACAACAGATGCAATGGAAATCAAAAATATAATAACAGAATACTATGAAAAATTGTATTGTAACAAATTGAAAAACCTAGGGGAAATGGACAAATTCATTGATTCATACCACCTACCCAAATTATCACAACGTGAAGCAGAACAACTTAATAAACCCATCACAAAGGAAGAGATTGAAAATGTCATCAAAACACTGTCAACCAAAAGAAGTCCGGGCCCAGATGGCTTCACTGCAGAATTCTACCAAGCATTTACAGAAGAGTTATCTCCAATACTACTGAGACTATTTCACAGTATAGAAAGGGATGGAGTACTCCCAAACTCATTCTATGAAGCCAGCATAACTCTAATACCTAAGACAGGGAAAGACCCAACAAAGAAAGAAAACTACAGACCGATATCACTCATGAATCTAGATACAAAAATCTTCAACAAAATTCTTGCCAAGAAATGAAACAACATATGATTAAGCAAATCTGCAGTAAAAAACCTCTTTTAAAGTGTTAAAAAGCAAGGACGTGGCTTTGAGAACTAAAATGCATCTGACCTGAGCCATGGTATTCTCAATCACTTCTAATACAAGCAAAAGTTGGATGATGAATGAAGACTGAAGAAGAATTGATGCATTTGAATTATGATGTTGGCAACAGTAATGAATATACCATAGACTGCCAGAAGAATAAAGAAATCTATCTTAGAAGAAGTACAGCCACAGTGGTCTCTGGAAGTGAGGATGGCAAAGCTTCATCTCATATACTCTGAACATCATTATTATGAAGGACCAGTCCCCTGGAGAAGGACATCATATTTGATCAAGTAGAGGGTCAGCAGTGACAAAATGGATTGATACAGTAGCTGCAACATTGGACTCCATCATGGCACTAATTATGAGGATGATGTAGAACCAAGCGGTGTTTTGTTCCATTGTACACAAGGTCACCATCAGCCAGAACCAATTCAACCATACCTGTTGTAAGGAATCAACTTGACAGTAGTAAGTTTTGGTTAACAGCAACAGCATAGATAAATGGTCTTTTGTTCTGCGTAACATATGAACTGCCTCCCACACTAAATGAGTTTCAGTGAGAGATACAATAACAGCTGAAAATGTCAGATACTCACTTTCTCAGCCTCCGTTGCAGCTAGAATACAGCATAAGACTTGGGCTTGACTGGAAATTCCCATCTTAGATCTTGACTCCAAAGCTGTTATGACAGTGCAGGTACCAAGGGAAATTTATTCTCACCACAGGCAGAGACAGCAAAGACAGCTGTAATAGCAAGTGTGCAGAGGCAGAAGTGGCAGCAATGCAGCACTGGTGCCTAGTATCCAGTGCCCTTAGTGACAGTGTAGCAAGCTGTAGCATCTGGAGTTCAGGGGTAGAGGGAAAGGATTCTCTCCATGCCAACTCTCGTGACTAGCCTCCCTTGTTCATTTCTCAAGCCCAGTTACGTACCCTTCCTACAAATTTTGTGAATTACCCAATGTCCTTTAAACAAACCCCACTTCTGTTAAAATCAGGGCTTTAAATCTGTTCATTCCCAGTCCATCCTTTGCTGACAGTCTGCATTTCTAACAAATTTCCTCTGAGAATGTGCATTTTCACCTAAGATACAGAGAATTAGCATCTAAAGTTCAACAAGGTCCTCCAGTGATTCATACAAATAACTTCGTAGAAACCTGTTAGAAATGCAAATTCTCAGCAAAGAACTTGTAAGAAATTCTAGTTCTCAAAAAGGGCTTGAACCTGAAAGAAGTGGTTCAAACATCTGGTTAATTATCAGCCAGAGTCTGTTTAACACAGTTGCTTGCAATGTAAGTACTCTGATGCAATGAGCTTTAAGACAGGAAGTATTAGGCTAATCTAATTATAGCAAACTACTAGTATTTTTTGAATACCCACTCAGTATATCATACTTCTGGGATGTGGGACTGGGGTTTTTTGGTGTACATTTTACAAAAAGTAAAATTTACCCTTTCTAAGGAATGTATTTTGATAAAAGTATACAGTCATGTAACCATTATCACCACAATCCAGACACGGAGTATTTCCATCACCCCAAAAATTGCCTCATGTCCATTCAATAATCAATTCCTTTTACCCTATCCAGTCCCTAGCAACTAGTGATTTGACTTCTATCCCTGTGTACTTGCTTTTTCCAGAATGTCATATAAATAGCTATACAATAACAAGCTTTCATATCTGCCTTCTTTAACTTTGCATAATGCTTTGGACATTTGCCCATGTTGTTGCACATATCAGTAGTATATTCTTTTACATTGCTAAGTAATACTCCATTTTATGGATGTACCACAATTTGTTTATCCACCCACCAGCTGATACACATTTGGGTTATCTGCTAACATAATTTTTAAAAAAAATTTTATTAGGATTAAGTGGAAGTATACAATCCAAATTAATTTTGCATACCTGCCTCTCTACAAGCCTATCTGCTCTCCCCACCTTGTGACAGCACACTCCTCATTTTCACTCTTCAAGTATCCTCCTAATGAATACCTGTCTCCTCCTCTCCATTCTCTCCGCTCCCCTCTAGAAAGCAAGCAGAACAGCCTTCTATAAATGTATAAAACCATAAACTACACACACCACATGTTCACTCTGTGTCCCCAAGTCCAATCCATTCTTTGACTGAAGTGTTGACCTCAGTACTTGTTTCAGGACAGAGGCAGTAGCAAGTCTAGGGGCCATGTTCCCAGAGACCCTCCAGGTTGTCGGACCTCCAATTCTGGTCTTTCAGCAGAGTTCTTGATCTGCACATCTCTTTTTCTCATACTATGTCAGGGACTCTACACTGTGTCCCCTATCAAGGCTGCCTTTGGTGGTAGCTGGGCACAGTCTGGTTCTTCTGCTCTCATCCTGAAGTGGTCTCCCAATCACATGGGTCCTTCAGTCTCCTGGGCTCATTTTCTTTGTGTCTTTGGTATTCTCAGTTGTCATCTGTTCCAGGTGGATTGGGACCAATTGATGTTTCTCAGATGGCAGCTTGCTGGCTTTTAAGACCCTAGATGCCACTCACCAATATGGTATGCAGAAGATTCTCTGAGCAAAAGGCTAGTTATGCCAATTGACCTCAATGTCCCCTGAAAACATAGTCCCCAGGCCCCTGTCCCTGCTACTCTACCTTTTGAAATGTTAGGTTGAATTTAAAAACCCTTTCAGTGTATGATTTAGTCCAGTTATGCTGGACTACTGAGTGCTGTCACACCCTTCACCTAACTGAATTCCTATCAATTATCTAATCTATGAACAATCTTTCCCTCCCTCCCCATCTTTGTGACTATCAGATTCTTTTCTTCTGTGCATAAGTCCTTTTATAAGTCCTTATAAAAGTGGTTTCATACAGTACTTGTCCTTCTGCATAATACTTTGAGAACACAGAATTTTTTTGAAATGAAGAGTCTTCCAATAAGGATGACTCGATGGCACTTGGCTGGGCTATCTTTGACAGCTCATGGTGGCCATATCTGCGGTTATATTTACTACATTTTTGTGATTAGTCTTGACAAATAGCCTCGAAAAATGACATGATTCCACAATGCGTAGAAATTTTTAAAGTTTATCAAAATAGGTGTTCTCTTCACCAAACATTCTGTGCATTATGCAAAATTTACGATGTGCATAAATGTCCCAATGAGAGAACAATTCAACGTTTAACCAAAAGATTTGAGGGAGGCAGAGTCAAGATGGCGGACTAGACACATTTCTCCTTAATTGCCTCTGAAAACTAAGGCCTGGATTGATAATTAAACAACTTTCTAGACACCCAGTGACCCCTAGAACATGGCATAGGGCTATCTGTTTGGACTATATGCCACTGAACAGGAAATTTATTGTCTTCCACTGAATCCTGCCCACTCTTGTCAAATTGAACAGCTCCTGTGGACTGAAGGTAACTGGCATTTTTAACTTTTTTCTTTTTGTTGGCCAGCAGGCAGATGATGGGCTTAACTGTCTGCCACGCTGAGCCACAGTGCTGAAGTGATCAGCAGGTGGAATAGCCATGAGTTGAGAGGCTGGCTCCAGACTCAGCACACCACAGCCCCTCCGTCCTATCTTTTCAGACATCTAAAATAGATTCAGCTATTTCACGTGAGGAGGGACAGCTTGACCAGGATGCCATCTTGTTCAACTGGGATGTGGGGTTAACCAACTGGAGGCCTCAGCAGGGGCAAATTCCCAGGCTTAGAGGCAATGCCAGCCCCGGGAATGCTATTCCAGCAGAAAAGTTGTTTAGCACAGTGTAGCCCTATGGGTGGGGCCTGGCAGGGGATGACAGTAGACCACTAACCTGTCCCTACTTTGAAATACATCACATCATCTGAGGACAGTGGAAGGGGTGCCCTCACTGTCAGCCAAAAGGAGGGCTTGCCACACCTGACAACCTGACTGGTTTTGGAAGCTGTCAGACAGCTTTTACCTTTTTAAAATAAGATTGCATAGCGAAATAATGGCAGCCTAAAGGTATCTCTTCTAGCCTTTACTGACCCACATCATAGGGTTGACAAACGACCCCCCAGTGACTGCATAAGTAGAGCTGTGTCCTTGTCAGCCAGAAAGCAAAGGCTATGACTCTAGAGAGTCCACAGGGCCCAGTCACTGGAGTATACAGAGGTGGCTGGTAACCAACCTCCTTCTCAGAACTACACGTCAGCTCTTCTTGAGGTAACACCGAGAAACTAAATAGCCTCTAGATGTCCCAAAAGAAACAAATCCTAGCCAAACATTTAAAGAAACATCCAACCACGGCTCCAGAAAAGTCCAAAAATAAAGAATCAAAGAACTTCCCAAATGAAGATGCCTTTCTGAAACTGTTGGAGGTTGAGTACTAAAGAATTACATAGAGAGCGCTCCTAGACATTATACAAAATGCAGCAGAGCAAAATGAAAAATTAAGCAAGCTGTTCGAACTGATGGAACATCAGTACTCTGAAATCCAACAGATCAATAACAAAATTACAGAATTAGATGATTTGATTCAAAGTCAAAAGAGCAGAATTGAACAGCTAGAAACTAGATTTATAAGCCTTGAAGATAGAGCTATTGACACCAGGATTTATAAGGAGAAATCAGAGAAGAGAAACAAGAAAACCAAAGAAGCATTAAGAAACATGTGGGAGAAGATCAATTTAACCGGACTTCAAAATAACATGAATACTCTTCCAATATTAACCCAGTCAAGGACAGGGTAGCAGGAGTGGAGGTCCAGAGACCATGCTCTCAGGGGACACCGAGGCCAATCAGCATAACTGGTGTACTGCTAGAGAGTCTTCTCCACTCCATGCTGGTGACTGCGATCTGGGGTCGTAAAAGCTGGCAAGTGGCCATCTGACGTACACCAAATGGTCCCAACTCAGCAGGAACAGATGATCACCAGGAAAAAAATGACATAGGGGAAACAGATCCCAGAAGACAGAAAGACCCATGTGAATGAGCGACTATATCAACATGTGACCAGAAGAACCAGATGGTGCCCGGCCACCACCAGTGACAGCTGTGACGGGGCTCACAAAGATGAATCTCAGTAGAAATACGAGAATAAAAAGGTGTGCACTCTAAAAACTCCACTAAAAGACCACAATTGACGGTCCAAAGGTCTCAGCGCTCCCCTGGGAGGATGGCCCCTAGGCCTGATGCTGCCCCTCTCCATAAATCATTACTGAGGTCAACACCTTGAACAGGAATGGATTGGATTCAGGAACACAGAGTGACCATCTCACAAGTGCACTTTATGGTTCTACGCATCTATAGGATGTCGTCCTACTGCCCTCTTACTAGAGGGAAGTGGAGAGGGTGGAGAAGAGGGGACAGGAAATTGTTAAGAGGATATGACATGTACAGAACAGAAAGGAGGAGTGCGCTGTCATCAGGCAAGGAGAGCAGTAGGAGTTGCACATACACAGGCATGCAAATTTAAACTGGATTGTACACTTTCACTCAATCACAATAAATTAAAAAATAATAATAAATAAATAATTTTAAAAAAGAAAAGAAACATGTGGGACTCTATCAAGAGGAATAATATATGATTAATTGGAGTTCCTGAACAGGGAGGGATACCTGAAAACACAGAGAATATTGTTGTTGAGTTGCTAATGGAAAACTTTCCGGAAATTACAAAAGAAGACAACATATAGATCCAAGATGCGTATCAAATGCCCAAAAAAGCAGATCCCAAAAGAAAGACACTAAGACGTATTATGATCAAGTTTAACAAAATGAAACATAAGCAGAAACTCTTTTCTTTTCCCTTATATTGCTTTATTTTGATTCAACCACATTATTATTATTATATCACACGTTTTTAATTTTTTTCCTGGTTACATTTCCTTCTTTTCCCATCAGAATGTCAACTCCAATCTTGTTAACTTCCTCTCCATCTGGAAGGACTAGAACAACTGTAGTACATCTCTCCTTTTAATATGATAACAACATAGTTTTTATGATACAATTACTGGATCATTTGTTTCACTATCACAGCTCTGACTGAGTTTGGAGCCTTCCTTAACTGAATAGGCTTCTGGGTGATGTGCGCTGTATTTACTTCTAAAATATAAAGTTAGTGGTTATGTTCTTCTAAGCCAAGAGATTCTTTCAGTATTTCTTGTAGCTTGGTTTTTACAAAGTCTCTAAGTTTCTTTTTATCTGCGAATGTCTTAATTTCATTTTTGTATTTGAAAGACAGCTTTGCAGGATATATAATTCTTGGTTGGAAATTCGTCTTCAAGGTTTTGAATGTATCATGCCAGTTTCCATGCCAGCATTGTTTCCATCAGAAACTCTTAATGGCAGAGAGATCAAAGCAAAGCTAACACTCAGAGGGAAGCCCTGTAGGCTTTCGTCTGACTTCTCAGCAGAAATGACGTTGGCACAGAGGCAGTGGGGTGACACATTCAAAGCCTTGAAGGAGAAGAACTTCCAATCAAGAATTGTATATCCTGAAAAACTATCTTTAAAATATGAAAATGAAATGAAAACACTTGCAGATAAACAAAACAAAGCTACAAGAAATACTGAAATCTCTTGGCTTGGAAGAACAAAACCACTAACTTTGTATTTTAGAAGGACACATTATCCAGAATCCTACTCAGTTAGGGAAGGCTCCAAACACAATCAAAGATGTAGTAGTGAAAGAAATGATCTAGTGATCATATCATGTAAACTATAATATCATCATATCAAAAAGAGGGATGTACTATAGTTGTTGTAGTCCTTCCAGATGGAGAGGAACATGACAAGACTGGCAGCAATCAAAATTGGGTTTGTATATAGTTTATTAAGCAGGATCATAGGAGCAGCCACAAAGCACAACAAAGAAGCAATATGCCATATCAAGAAATGTAATACAGGAGTCTCAACAACTACAAAACCAACCCTGAAAAAAGGTGAAAAATCAACACACAAAGAAGACGGTCACAGAACAGATTAATAATAACAAAAGAGAAAACATCAACACAAAAACAAACAAATCACAATGGCAGCACTGAACACATACCTACCAATAATTACACTGAATGTGAATGGACTGAATGCTCCAGTAAAGAGACACTGAATGGCATCTTGGATCAAAAGACATGACCCATCTATATGTTGCCTACAAGAAACTCACCTTAGACTTAAAGATATGAACAAATTGAAAATCAAAGGATGCAATAATGTATCTCAAGCTAACAATGAACAAAGAAGAGCAGGTGTGACAATTCTAATCACAGATAAAATAGATTTTAATGTAAAATCCACCATCATGGACAAAGATGGACACTATTTATTGCTGAAAGGTTCAATACACAAGCAGGACTTAACAATATTAAATATTTATGCACCTAATATTAGAGCACATAAATACGTCAAAGAAACACCGACTACACTCAAAAAGGAGATGATCACTCTCCACAATAATACTAGGAGACTTCAACTCTCCACTCTGGATATAGGACAGATCATCTAGAAAAAAGCTCAATAAAGACACAGAAGACCTTATTGCCACAATTAACTAACTCGGCCTCATCGACATACACAGAACTTTCTCTCCATGAGCGGACAACGACACCTTCTTCTCCAGTGCACATGGAACATTCTCCAGAATAGACCATGTGTTAGGACATAATGCAATGCTCAACAAAATCCATACCACTGAAATAATCAAAGCATCTTCTCAGATCATAAACCCATAAAAGTCAAAATCAATAGCAGAAAAATCATAGATAGAATGCAAAACTCATAGAAACTGAACAACACCTTGCTCAAAAAACCATGGGTTGTATTAGAAATCAAGGATGAAATAAAGAAATCCATGGATTCCAATGAGAACAAAAACATTACCTACCAGAACCTATGGGATACAACCAAAGCAGTGCTCAGTGGTCTGTTTATCTCCATAAATGCACACATCTGGAAGGAAGAAAGAAACCAAATCAAAGAACTGACCCTACAGCTTGAACAAGTAGAGAGAGAACAACAGAGGAACCCCTCAAGCACCAGAAGAAAACAGATCATAAAGATCAGAACAGAACTAAACAAACTAGAGAATAGAACAATTGAAAAAATTGAAAAGACCCAAAGCTGTTTTTTTTAAAAGATCAACAAAATCGACAAACCACTGGCCAAACTTCCTAAAGAAAAACAGGAAAGGAAACAAATAACCCAAAGAAATGAGAGGGGAGTTGTCACAACAGATCCAGCAGAAATCAAAACTATCATAGCTGAATACTACGAAAGACTGCATTCTAACAAATTTGAAAACCTAGAGGAAATGGACAAATTCATTGATTCATATCACGTACCCAAATTATCACAAGGTGAAGCAGAACAATTTAATAAAACAATCACAAAGGAAGAGATTGAAAAAGTCATCAAGAAACTGCCAATCAAAAAAAGTCTGGGCCCAGATGGCTTCACTGCAGAATTCTACCAAGCTTTTAGAGAAGAGTTATCTCCAATACTACTGAGACTATTTCACAGTATAGAAAGGGATGGAGTACTCCCAAATTCATTCTATGAAGCCAGCATAACCCTGAAGCCAAGGAAAGACCCAACAAAAAATGAGAACTACAGACTGATATCACTCATGAATCTAGATGCAAAAATCTTCAACAAAATTCTTGCCAACAGAATACAACAACATATCAAAAAAATAATCCATCATGACCAAGTTGGATTCATACCAGGGATGCAAGGCTGGTTCAACATCAGAAAAACAATTAATGTGATCAACCACATAAATAGCACAAAAGGCAAGAATCACCATATCTTGTCTATTGATGCAGAAATGGCGTTTGATAAAGTCTAACACCCGTTCATGCTAAAAACTCTCAGCAAAATAGGAAGAGATGGCACATTCCTCAATGCAATAAGGGCCATTTATACAAAGCCAATTGCCTACGTCATCCTGAATGGACAGAGACTGAAAGTTTCCCTTGAGAACAGGAAATAGGCAAGGATACCCATTCCCACCTCTCTTATTCAACATTGTAATAGAGGTTCTAGCCAGAGCAATTAGACAAGACCAAGGAATAAAGGGCATCTACATCGGCAAAGAAGAACTAAAAATCTTCCTATTTGCAGATGATATGATTGTATATGCAGAGAATCCCAAAGAATCTATACAGAAACTACTCAAACTGATAGAAGAGTTCAGCAAAGTCTCAGGATACAAGATAAACATAAGTAAATCAGTAGGATTCCTTTATACCAACAACGAGATTATTAAGGAAGAAATCACCAAGTCAATACCATTTACTATAGCCCCTAAAAAAATAAAATACCTAGCAATAAATCTAACCAGAGAAATAACAGACCTTTAGAAAGAGAACTACAAATCCTTACTACAAGAAACTAAAAGCAAGTTACATAAACGGAGAAACCTAACCTGCTCATGGATAGGAAGACTCAGCATTGTGAAAATGTCTATTTTACCCAAAGCAATCTACTTACATAGCCAGCCAAGTGCCGTCCTACTTATATAATGCAATCCCAATACAAGTTCCAGTGACATTTTTTAATGAGATGGAGGAACAAATTACTTTGTCTGGAAAAGGAAGAAGCCCTGGATAAGTAAAGCATTACTAAAGAAGAAGAACACAGTGGGAGGCCTTTCATTACCCACCTTAGGACTTATTACACTGCCACAGTAATCAAAACAGCCTGGTACTGGTACAAAAACAAACAGATAGTTCAGTGGAACAGAATCGAGACCCCAGAGATGACATCATCTGCCTATGAACAGTTGATATTCGATAAAGGCCCTAAGACATTAAACTGGGGTGAAAACAATCTCTTCAACAAATGGTGCTGGCAAAATTGGATATCCATCTGCATTAAATTGAAACAAGACTCTTATCTTACACCTTACACAAAAACCAACTCAAACTGGATGCCAAGCCAAACCAAGTGCCGTTGAATCACATCCGATTTGATAAAAGACCTAAATATCAAATCTAAAATGACAAAGCTCATCCAAGAAAAAGAAGGAACAACAATGGAAGTTTTAATACACAATGTAGACAGACTTCAAAATCTGTCAAACAAACCACAAACCACAGAAGAGAAAATACATAAATGGGAACTACTAAGAATCAATCACTTTTGCTCGGCCAAAGACTTTATTAATAGAATTAAAAGGCCACCTACAGACTGGGAAAAAATGTTTGGCAACTCTATGTTAGACCAACACCTGATCTCCATAATCTATAAGGTACTACAAAATATCCATACGAAAAAGATAAATCATCCAATTAAGCGATGGGCAAAGGAGACAGACAGACACTTCTCTAAAGAGGAGATCCAGGCAGCCAAAAATCACATGCCGACATGCTCACGATCATTAGCTATTAAAGAAATTCAAATCAAAATGACAATGAGATACCATCTCACCCCAACAAGGTTGGCCATGATCCAAAAAACACAAAATAACAAATGCTGGAGAGGCTGTGGGGAGATTAGTACTCTCCTAAACTGTTGGTGGGATTGCAAAATGGTGCAAAGTCTTTGGAAAGAATCTGGCTCTACCTTAAAATAATGGATATACATATACCATTTGATCCCGTGATTCCATTGCTTGGAATATATCCTACCAGAATCAAAGCCATTCACACCAACTGACACATGCATACGAATGTTCATCGCAGCACAGTCCACGGCAGCACAGTCCACAACAGCACAGTCCACAACAGCAAAAAGATGGAATCAACTCAAACGCCCAACAACAGAAGAATGGATAGGTAAACTATCGTATATATACTCAATGGAACATTATGCAATGATAAAGAACAAGGATGATAGCAGGTTTCAACTGGAGGACATTATGGTGAGTGAAAGTAGTCAGTGACAGAAGGACAAATATTGTATGAGACCCCTACGATAAGAACTTAAAAGCAGACTCATGCATAACAGAAAAGACTCTTTGACAGCTGCAAGGGTGGGGAGGGCTTAGATTAGATAGTTGTTAGAAATTTGGTTGGGTGAAATTGGTGACAGTACACATTAGTAAGAAGATCAGTATTAACGGGACTTCAGCACAACTTGTATACTCCTCCCTTCTTAACCCAATATTGCAAGGACAGAGTAGCTGGGGCAGGGGGCCGGGGACCCCTGCTGTCAGGTGAAATCGAGGCCAATTGGCACAGCTAGCGTTTTGCTAATGAGGTCTCTCTGCACCCCACATCAGTGAGTGGTGTCTGGGGTCTTAAAAGCTTCCAAGCTGCCATCTGAGGGTACAGCAAGTGGTCCCAACTTAGCAGGAACAGATGATCACCAAGGTCCATAATGACACGGAGGAAAGAGAATCCGGAAGACAGAGAGACCCATGTGAGTGGATATCTACATCCTCTTGTGACCAGAAGAACTTGATGGTGCCTGGCTCCCATCAGTGATAGCCACGATAGAGCTCACAAAGTTGAGTCTCACTGGCAACACAAGTATAAATAGGAGTACATCCTGAGATCTACACTAAAAGACCACAATTGATGGTCCAGGGACTTTCAAGTTCCCCTGGGAGCACGTCTCCTAGCCCCGATGCTGCCCCTGTCCATAAATCATAATGAAGGTCAACTTTTTGGACAGCAATGGATTGGACTTGGTAATGCAGAGTGACCATATTGTGTGGTCACTTTATGATTCTAGGCATCTATACGAGGTAGTCCTGTTGACCTCATACCGGAGGAAGGGGAATGGGTGGTGAGGAAACGATAGGAGACTGTTGGGAAGATAAGACATGTATGGAGCAGAGAGGAAGAGTGTGCTGTTACCATGCAGGGAGAGCAGTGGAAGCTGCATATAGGTCAGCATGCAAATTTATATGGGAATGTACATTTGTATTGAATCATTAAAAAAAAAAGATTAAAGCAGAACTAAATGAATTAGAGAACAGAAGAATAATTGAATAAGCTGAAATGACCAAAAGCTGTTTCTTTGAAAAGATCAACAAAATTGACAAACCATTGGCTAAACCTACTAAAGAAAAACAGGAAAGGAAACTAATAACCCAAATAAGAAATGAGACGGGAGCTGTCACAATAGAGCCAACTGAAATTAAAAATATCATAACAGAATACTATGAAAGACTGTACTCTTACAGATTTGAAACACAGAGGAAACGGACTAATTCCTAAATTCGTATCACCTACCAAAATTACCACAAGGAGAAGTAGAACAACTTAATAAGCCCATCACAAAGGAAAAGACTGAAAAAGTAATCAAAAAACTACCAACCAAAACAACTCTGGCCCAGATGGCTTCACCACAGAACTCTATCAAGCTTTTTGAGACTATTTCACAGCATAGAAAAGGACGGAATACTTCCAAATTCATTCTATGAAGCCAGCATAACCCTGATACCAAAGCCAGAAAAGATCCAACCAAAAAGGAGAATTACAAACCGATGTCACTCATGAACCTAGATGCAAAAATCTTCAAATCCTTGCCAATATAATTTAACAACACATCAAAAAAATAATCCATCATGACCAAGGTGGACTCATACCAGGGATGCAAGGCTGGTTCAAAATCAGAAAAACAGTTAATGTGATCAACCGCATAAACAACACAAAAGATAAAAATTATCTGATTTTGTCAATTAATGTATAAAAGGCATTTGACAAAGTTCAATACCCAGTCATGCTACAAATTCTCAGCAAAATAGGAATAGAAGGCAAATTCCTCAATGCAGTAAGGGGCATCTATGCAAAGCCAACTGCCTACATCATCCTGAATGGAGAGAGACTGGAAAAATTCCCCTTGAGAACAGGAACTAGACATGGATGCCCCCTCTCCCCTCTCCTACTCAACACTATACTAGAAGTTCCAGCCAGAGCAATTAGACAAGACAGAAATATAGGTTATCTGCATGAGCACAGAAGGAAAAAGCTCCCTATTTGCAGATGATATGATTGTACATGCAGAGAACCCTGAAGAATCCATGAGGAAGGTACTCAAACTAATAGAAGTCAGCAAAGTATCAGGATATAAAATAAACATAAGTAAATCAGAAGGATTTCTTTATACCAACACAGAATTTATTAAAGAAGAAATCACCAAATCAATACCATTCACTATATAGCCCCCCAAAAGATAAAATATCTAGGAACAAATCTAACTAGAGAAACAAGAGACATATACAAAGAGAACTACAAGACCTTACTGCAAGAAACTAAGAGAGACTTACATAAATGGAGAAACCTACCCTGCTCATGGATAAGATGACTTAACATTCTGAAAATGTCTATTTTTACCCAAAGCACTCTACATATACAATGCAATCCTGATACAAATTCCTATGACATTTTTTAATGAGAGAGAGAAACAAATCACCAACTTTGTTGGGAAATGGAAGAAACCCTGGATCAGCAAAGCACTACTAAAGAAGAATAACACACTGGGATGCCTCTCACTACCCAGCTTTAGAACCTATTACACTGCCTCAGTAGTCAAAACAGCCTGGTACTGGTACAAATGAGACATAAAGACCAATGGAACAGAGGTGAGACCCCAGAGATCCTCCTATGAACAGTTGATATTTGACAAAGCCCATAAGACTGTAAAGTGGGGTAAAAACAGTCTCTGCAACAAACGGTGCTGGTGAAATTGGATATCCATCCACAAAAAACTGAAACAAGACCCATATCTCACACCTTACACAAAAAACAACTCAAATTGGATAAAAGACCTAAATATCAAACATAAAATGATAAAGATCATGCAAGAAAAAAATAACATCAACAATGGAAGTTCTAATACACAAGTCAGACAGACTTCAAAATCCAACAAAGAACAATCAACAGAAGAGCAAATAAAAGGGAACTACTAAGAATCAAACACTTTTGATCATCCAAGGACTTTAGCAAAGGAACTAAAAGACCACCTACATGATGGGAAAATAGTATTTGGCAACTATATGCCAGACCAACGTTTGATCTTCATAATCTACAAAGTACTATAAAACATGAAAAGGATAGATAATCCAATTAAACAATCGGCGAAGGAGATGGACAGACACTTCTTTAAAGAGGACATCCAGGCAGCCAAAAGACAATTGTGGAAATGCTCATGATCAATAGCTATTAAAGAAATTCAAATCAAAACTACAATGAGATATCTCACTCCAACAAGGTTGGCCATGATCCAAAAAACACAAAACAACAAATGTTGGAGAGGCTGCAGAGAAATTGGAACTGTCCTACACTGTTGGTGGGATTGCAAAGTGGTACAACCTCTTTGGAAAGCAATTTGGCACTTCTTTAAAAAGCTGGAAATAGAGACACCATTTGACCCAGTAATCCCACTGCTTGGAATATATCCTACAGAATCCAGGGCAGCCACACGATACATGCACACAAACGTTTAATACAGCACAGTCCACAACAGCAAAAAGATGGAATCACCCCAGATGCCAACAATAGATGAATGGATAAATAAACTATAGTATATATACTCAGTGGAACACTATTCCATGTTAAAGAACAATGATGATTTTAGGAAGCATCTCATAACTTGGTTTCAGTTGGAAGACATCATGTTGAGTAAAAGTAGTCAGCGGCACAAGGACAAATATTGTATGAGACCCCTATGATAAGGAATTAAAAAGACTCCTACAAAAGAAAAGACTCTTTGATAGCCGCAGGGGATGGGAGGGAGGGAGAGGGAGAGAGCTGGTTATAGATAGTTGATAGAAATTTGATCGGGTGAAATCAGTGACAGCACACATTAGAAAGAAGATCAGTTTAACTGGACTTAACACAACCTGAAAACTCTTCCAATCTTAACACAATATGGCAAGGACAGAGTAGCAGGGGCGGGGGGGGGTGGCGGGGGGGGGGGTCTGAGGACCATGCCCTCAGGGGATATCGAGGTCAATTGGCATAACTAGTCTATTATTAAGGGATTCTTCTCCACCTCATATTGGTGAGTGGTGCCCAGGGTCTTAAAAGCTAGCAAGCTGCCATCTGAGGTACACCAAATGAAGCAGGAACAGATGATCACCAAGGACAAACATGACATGGGGGGAAGAAAATCCAGAAGACAGAAAGTCCCATGTGAATGGGTGACTACATCAGCACGTGACCAGAAGAACCAGATGGTGCCCGGCCAACTCCAGTGACAGCCGTGATGGGGTTCACAAAGTGGAATTCCAGTGGCAATATGAGAATAAGGTGCATTCTGAGAACTCTGCTAAAAGACCACAATTGATGGTCCGAAGGCCTCAGGGTTACCCTGGAAACATGGCCCCTAGACCTGATGCTGGCCCTGATCATAGATCATTACTGAGGTCAACTCCTTGAACAGGAGTGGACTCGGCAACACAAAGTGACCATATCATGTATGCATTTTATGGTTCTACGCAGCTATAGGATGTTGTCCTACTGGCCTATTACTAGAGGGGAGTGGAGAGGGTAAAGAGGCAGCAGGAGATATTTAAGAGGATAAGACTTGTATAGAACAGAAAGGAGAGGTGTGCTGTTACCAGGCAAGGAGAACAGTAGGAGCTGCACATAGGTGAGCATGCAAATTTAAACTGGATTATACACTTTCACTCAATCACAACAAATTAAAAAAAAAAAAAGGATACTAGAAGAGTGAAAAGGAGGCATGTGCTGTCACTGGGTAAAGAGAGCAGATGAAGCAGCAGACAGGGAGGCATGCAAAATTTATTTGGATTGTATACTTCCACTTAATTATAATAAAAAAAATTGAGACAACAGGGTCTGTTGCCAATTAGACAATACCTGTGCATCCATGAACCCCACTTTCCAATGAAAACATCATCAATGTTGGTCAGAGTGAACACGAGAATCCATCCCAATCAATCTCTCGCTGAGCAGAACTAAGCCTTTTGTCAGCCACAGTTTGGCAGATTTGGCATCTGGACTTGAAGCTTTACCCTTACAAAACTGTTTTAACTCAAGAACTGAAGTCCAATGGCCACAGATTGTGCCATATGTTTGCTGACTGGGCTCTAGAACAATTAAAAGTGGACCCTGCTTTGGGCCAAAAACTCATCTTCAGTGACGAGGCCCATTTTTAGAAGAACAGTTTTGTTAACAAACAAAACTGTTGCATTTGGAGCCATGAGAATCCTGTGGAGATTCAAGAACGTCCACTTCATCCCCAGAAAGTTACCGTTTGGTGTGGATTTTGGTCCGGCAGAATCAATGGCCCTCATTTTTTCCAAGATGAACAAGGCAAGGCTGTGACTGTCAACAGAGAAAGATATCAGGCTATGATAACTGATTATTTTGGGCCCCATTTGAAAGGTACCATGGTGGCCAGCTACCCAAAATGCTTTTCCGCACATAATGTCATCAAACGTACATCAAAATAATAAAACAGTTAAAACCACATCATTTACACAATCTGTTTTATTCAAGTTCAGAGATAGGACATACTTTTTGGAAGACCCTTTAGTTATAAATTCTGGGAGTCTATACTAATTTAGGAATCTCAGGACAATATAGAGGAAATAAGACATTCTCTCTAGTATTAAAGACATTTTATTCTACTTTAAAAACTGATATATGCTCAGATATATTCATTAATTTTCCTTCAAGTATTCCTTTTTGGCACATTTGTAAAAATGAAAATAGCATTATTGGTCCTTTCCAACATCATAAGGAAATCATAATAAAAATTCTTAGGTGAAAAAGTTCTAAGAAATAAATGTACACTTTTTTGTTTCTCCTTTGCCTACCAGTATCATAACACTGCAGTGCAGTAAAAAGTAGAATGTTACTTCAAAGGGCATCTTCTCTCTTAAATCAACTAGGTTCCTAACTCGACAGCAGTTCCAAGGCTGTGGCCAGTTCTTATCCTGCAGAAATTCACCCTGTAAGAGAAAGTCATTCTCCAACGTTATTTTTATTATTCTCAAGCTTTACAAGCAACGTGACCAAAAGTTGTTAACAGTCCATTCAGCCTCTGAGTATTAAAATGGTACAGGAAACAAGTTTCAATATGTAGAAAAAATTAATAATTCAGGGGAAAAAATCATAGAAACTTATTTATGAAACCCAGAATTCCAACTCCACTGACACAGCTTGGACAAACAATGACCTGCGTACTCCCACGTCCCTGTGTTCATGCTGGAAGTAAGCGTCTCTGCCAAATTGTTAGATTCTAATACCTTGTGTAAAACTTTTTCAGTTTTTGCTAACTTAAATAATAAAACTGGTGTTTCCTGTTCTAACTTACAGTCTTCAAGCTTACAAATGAGGCTAGAGTAAACATTTTTCACACATAGTGTAGCCAACTGTAAGTCCTAATTGTATTAACTGTACATTTTGTGGCATTTTCCCCATTTAATTATTGATTTCTTTCTTTACATGATTTTTTTTAAAGGACGTTAACCCTTTGCCATATTGGCAGCAGTTTATATCCCTAAAGTTTGTTTGCCTTTTAGCTTTGTTTTTGATATAAATTTTTAATTTTTATGTGCTGTATCTATAGATTCTTTTCCTTTATGATTTCTTTCATTATCTTTAAGCTTAGAAAGTTCTCCCATACATAAAGGTTAGCAGTTTGAATCCACCAGTTATTTCTTAGAAACTCTATGACAGTTCTATTCTATTCTACAGGGTCACCGTGAGTGGAATCAACTATACAGCAAGGGATTTGGTTTGGGTTTTTTCATTTAGAAATGAAGGTTTATCCAAGCAAGAAACCAAGTCTATTGAATTCATTTTTATCTAAGCCCACCCCATTTTTCTGAAAGTCAATGAATCATTCCAACAAATGACAAAAGGATTAACATCTTTCAGCATCTTTAAAATTCAATTAATATCTTGATTTCTAAAGTAATTTTTTCCTTTAAGGAATTTGTCCTTTCCAGTACAGAATGAAAAAGAGAAGTGTGCTCTCAACAGGCAAGGAGAGCAGAAGGAGCTGCAGACAGGTTGGCATGCAAAATTAATTTGGATTGTATACTTTCATTTAATCACATGAAAAAAAAAGTAATTTGTCTTTACAAATGGGACTTTCAAATACAGTAACACTATGCTGAAGGACCAATAGGTTTCCTCTCTAATCAACTGGTATTGGTTGTCTTGAGCAATGGATTTAGAAAGATGCTCAGCAGTAGAGAGTACCCGCCTTACTGACCATAGACCTTGAAGGAGAGTTGCTACTAAGTTGATTACAACTCATGGCAACACTGTGTGTGTCAAAGCAGACCTATGTTCCATACGGTATTCAATGGCTGATTTTTTTGGAAATAGATCACCAGACCTTTCTTTCTAGGCCCCTCTAGATGGACTCTAACCTCCAATCTTTCAGTTAGCAGCTGAGCACATTAACCATTTGCACTACTAAGAGAATCACAGCAACATAAGTGTTCCATATTTGCTCTCTCTGCCTCGTACTCTTGCTTTTGTGGGGCAAGGACTTTATTCTTCATCCTCTGTATGTGGCCTAAAATCCAAAAAACTCACTGCCCGTCCAGTCAATTCCAACCCATAGCAACCCTACAGGACAGAGTAGAACTGCCCCATAAAATTTCTAAGACTATAAATCTTTATGGAAGCAAACAGCCACATCCTTCTTCCACAGAACTGCCGGTGGGTTCAAATCACTGTTCTTTAAGTTGGCAACTGCACACTTTAACCACTGTACCACCACAGCTCCTCTGCATGTAGCCTAGCACAGGTTATATAACAGATGCTTAGTAAACATCTTCTGATTACTGAATGATGCCATGCCCAAGGTCCCTGTCTCTGAGACAGCTAAGTATTTTAAGGAGACACTTCATTACTATAACATCAAATTTGTGTATAATCTTTTAGGGAAAGTACATGTTTAGTAAAATAGAACACTGCTCCTATTTATCCTCTGTTCTATGATACAATTAACAGTACAAACAACCTTCTAATCAAATAAAGTGGCTACAAACTCTATTACCAATCAGTAAACAGACAAGCAATCCTGCACTGAAAAAAGGAATAAGTTATTTAACTGTTAGGGTAACTACGAAAATAATTCAAGTTGTTTTTCGGAGGAAAGCACAGCTCTTGAAGCTAGGAAATGAATAGAGAATGGACCATGCCACAGTTGATATGGCTGTTTAAACACAAGGCTCATATTAAGATTTATTATGACTTATTAAGAAGTAATTAATTTGATAATACAATAATACCAGCATTTCAATCTCCTAAAGTTTTCCTTTTTTGTTGTAAAAGTATGTGTAATACATTTGCCAATTTAACACTTTTCAAGTGTACAATTCAGTGACACCAGCTACATCAATCATGTTGTACAACTATCACCAATATCCATTGCTGAATTTTTCATCACCCTTAACAGAGACTCATTGTTCTCTAAACAATGATTCTCCGTTCCCCTATCATACTTTGATCCCTGTACATCTGCCTATTCCAGGTATTTCACGTAAGATCATATAATATTTGTCCTTTTGTAACTGTCTTACTCCATTCAACATAATGTTTTCAAGGTTCACCTACACTGTAGCACATAATCAGGACTTCGTTTCTCTTTATGGCTGAGTAACATTCCATTGTGTGTATATACCACATCTTGTTTATGCATTAATTTTCTGATGGACTTTGTTTCCATCTTTTGGCAACTGTGATTAGTGCTGTAATGCACAGTGGTGTACCTATGTCTGCTTGCAACACTGCTTTCAAGTCTCTTAGGTATATATACCTACAAGTGGAATTGCTGGGTTATATGGTAGCCCAATGCTCAACTTTCTGAGGAACTGCCAAACTGTTTTCTATAGCAGCTATATCATTTTTGCATTCTGACCAGCAATGGTGGAGGGTGCCAATTTCTCCATAACCGCACCAATATTTGTCGTTTTGACTTTATACATTCTAGTAAGAGTGAATCTCTTAAAATTTTAAAGTCAAGCTAGCCCACATCTACAGGCATTTCTGAGCTTAAAGTTCTTTCACATATAGAAGATTATCTATTTGATTACATTCTAATAAGGAGCAGGGGTGAGGGGTGTGAAGAATCATAAGTGTACAGACTTGCTCACTGTCAAATAAAATTTATTTTAGGATCCTTGTCTTTGATTCTTGTGTGTTACAGCCAATTTTATTCTGGGTGGCAAACACAACTGAAACTGTAACAGTAATGACAACAACAGTTATTTGATGTAAAAAGTTTTTTTAATGCCTTTGCTATCTAAAAGTGGGCATAAACTGTATCATCACTACCCATATGAGGCCAGGTATCAATATATGTTGCAGTCAAGGTTAAAATTGTAAGTGCAATTATATTTGTAGGCTAGGCCAATTTAAAGAATTGGAATTAACTAATTTCCCCAAGATACTTCATTTTTAGTAGTCCAGATTTTAGCTTTACTTCATCTCTGCTGACCCTTTCTCTTCTGATGCCCTCCCAAGTGCTGATCTTAATGCAGTCTTCCTCTTCTGCCAAGCTAATGAAGCAAGTGCTACCCCATCCTAACACTTGCCTGCAGCTACAGGCCTCCTTTACTTCAAACCTCTCTTTTCTCCATCTCTGTCTTTCCTTGATCATTTCAGATCATTTCAGAATCATGGAAACTACTCCTCCCCATCTCTTACTGTTTCAAATTACTCTATTTTTTCTCTCCTGTGCTCACTATCATTGGCCATGAAAAGAGAACTCACATGGAAAATGCATGGGCCTTGGTGTGCACACTTTAATTTTATTCAACAGAACCTGAAGGAGCAGATTATCCAACAGGCAAGGTAAGAACAATGTTTACCTTGCTTACTAAATCATTTGCAGTTAACAATTGCACATGTTTTCACCACATCAAAGATTCTGCTTCAAGATATGGCTGGCCTCTGTCTCTTTCTGAATCCCACAGCACCCTCCTACAAACCAAGGTCTCTTCAAATTTACAATCCTCGTCAGAGGCTAATGGCCCAGTAAGCAAGGTAGGCTAGGCTCACTTGTACTTACTAACTAATCTGTAGTGAACAATTTTCACATGGCTTTCACCACATATTTCACTGCTCACTACAGATGATCTGGATAATCTGCCAGATTATCCAGAGGGGGTAATCTGGTAAGTATAAAATCTACACACTTAATAACACACTCATGCTGCCTCCTACATTATACTTGGTCTTACTCTCTTCATCTCTCTCATTTATTCCTGACTTCATGCAAGGCTGTAATCACCTTTTATTCTCACCTGACACATGACTTTTCTTCAGGGCACTCTATACACTTTGTCTTCCATCAACAAAATACAAAATGGTTCCCTACATTCTCCTCCAGACACCTTAACTAAATGACTCCTTTGGAAGCGGAATCCCAAAAACATATTTTGAAGATAAAAGATACTTTTAAATACATATATATATCTGAGACCTAAGATCACCAGGTAAGAGAAAAGAGTGGGAAGTGAAAAGAAGTGAAGTTCCAAAGAAAATGGAGTTGAAAAGAAGACGAGTTGGCAGTGAACTTCTAAGAATAGAACTATCCTGAAAGCATTCAAACATACATCTCTTCCAGGAGATGTCAGTGAGGGGTGAAGCCACCCCAGGACTTCCTGAGTCAGGTTTTACAGGGCTTTCCCTGACAGGTACAGACTTCAGGAGAATCTCTGCGTCATCATCACTACTCAAAACATGTGAGCTCCAATGTGACAAGACAACAAAATGAGGCAGCACTTAGCCACAAACACAGGAGCTGTTTATGTATAATTTGTGAGAATACCAAATTCAATTAGCTTACCTGAATATGATTTACAAAAATACAGTAATTAAGTCTTTTTCCCTATTTAGACACAGTACTACTAAAACTCCTTTCCATACATTACAAAAAACTTTATGCTGTCATTGTTGAAACCTATCAGAAGTAGAATATTCAGTTTCTTGCAATTGCCTTGTGTATGGAAGCAACATGCCTTGTTACTCCTGGAGAGAATATAACCATATAAATCATCCCTCCTAATTTTTAAACACTACTTTATGCAGTTTTCTTCTCAAACATAGATTTCCCAAAACTGAATTTTCCCACTTTTTAAATAACATTGGCCATTTCACAAGAATGAGAAATTCAGAAAACTAATAATAAAATTACAGAATCTGACAATGCAGTAGAAAGTCAAATGAGCAGAAGTGAGGCAGTGGAAGCCCAAATTAATGATACAGAAGATTAAGCATGTGACATCAACATATTTCAGGAAAAAAAAAACAGATAACAAGTGAAAAAAATCAAGAAACACTAAGAATTATGTGCACATGTATGAAGAGGAATAATCTATGACTGATTACAGTACCACAACAGGAGGGAGAAATACAGAGAAAACCATAGAAAATTTTTTGACAGAAAACTTCCCTGATATCATGAATGAGAAGATATCAATCCAAGATACTCACTGAACTCTACACAAGGAAGGTCCCAAAAGAAAGACACCAAATTTGCCAAAACTAAAGATAAGGAGGAAAACAACTGCCAGCCAAGAATTACATATCCAGCAAAATTATCTCTCAAATATGATGGCAAAATTAGGACATTTCCAGATGTAGAAATTTAGGGAACTTGCAAAAACCAAACCAAATTACAAGAAGTACTAAAGGGAATCCTTTGGTTAGAAAACCACTAACACCAGGTAACAACCCAAGACCAGAACACAGAAGACAGCAACTAGATATAAACCCAAACAGGGGAATCATAACAATAAATCACAGGCAAAACACTGAAAATAGGGCAACAGAGATGTCATTACATAAACATTAGAATAAAAGAGAGGGAACCAAAAGACAATGTAGTCATAGAACTTTCATATAGAGAGAAAGACAAGGTAAAATAAAGAAGTTACAGACTGGCTTAAATTTAGAAAAACAGGTGTAAATATTAAGGGAATCACAGAGGAAACTATCAATCTTGCACATCAAAATAAAAAACAAGAAAAATGTGAAGTCTCAGCAAATACAAAACCACCAACCTTGAAAACATATAAAGAAAAAATGAGCACAAAAAATTAAATGAAACAAAGGAATTGTCTGCAACACACAAAAATGACATCACTAAGCTCATACCTATCAATAATCACGATGAAGATACATGCCACCAACATTTATTGTAGCACTGTCCACAATAACAAAAGGACAGAATCAACCGAGGTTCCCATCAACAGATGAATGGATAAACAAACTATGGTATCTTTACATCATGGAATATTATGCAATGATAATAACAACAATGATCTTAGGAAACATCTCATAACATGGAGACATCTGGAAGACACTATGCTGAGCAAAATGAGTCTGATGCAAAAGTACAAACATTGTATGAGACCACTGTCATAAGAACTTCAGAAAATGTTTGAACACAGAAGAAAATAATCTTTGATGTTTACAAGGGTAGGGAGCGTACAAGACAGGTATTTCTAGATTAGATAGCAGATAGGAATTGGGTTAGGTGAAGGGACTGACTGACTGCATGCAGCAGAAAGGAGGTTAGCATAACTGGACTACACCAAAAGTGAAAAGGTTTTCTAAATCAACCCAGCATTTTGAAGGACAGAGTAATAGGGACAGAGGTCTGGGGACCACAGTTTCAGAAGACATCTAGGCTAACTGGCAAAAGCAACTTTTTTCTTAAAGAAAACACTCTGCATACCACTTTGGTGTGTTGTGTCTAGGGTCTTAAAAGCTATCAAGCAGCTATCCAAGTAGCATCAGTTGGTCCCAATCCACCTGGAGTAGAAGTGAATGAAGGACATCAGACATGAGGAAAATATGAGCTCAGGAGACAGAAGGTGCCATACAATCCAGAGATAAGCATGAGACCATGAGAGCTAGATGGTGCCCAGCCACCACCAATGACTGCCCTGACAGGAAACACAACATAAAGTCGCCGGTATAGTAGGAGAAAAATGGGCGTACAGAACTAGAACTCTATTAAAAGACTACATTGGATGGTCTGTCAGACTGAGGGCTCCCTGAGGAGATGGCTCCGGGACCCAGAGCTGAATTTGGCACCAAAGCCAACTCTTCAATGACTGGACTAGACTATATGACACAGAGTAGTACTGGAGAAAAATGTGCTCCTTGGCTTAAATGTATACGTAAGACTGTCTGAGCAGCTTTCATCCAGAGGCAAGATAAGAAGGTGGAGGGGAACAGGAGCTGGTTGAGTGGATACACGAGGTATACTGTAGCAAGGAGGAATGTGCTGTCATATGGAGGCTGGGGACACAGCTACAGTTTCATAGTGGTGTATGTTCAGGGTTTTATAAGAAAAATTGATTTGGATTGTAAACTTTTACTTAAAATCAAAATAAAATATATACCTTTTTAATTTGCGATTTCAGAAAATTTTACACATACAATTTAGTGACATTAACTACATTCATCATAGTATGCAATCATCCCCGCTATTCTCACTATTTTTAATTACTTGATTGTTCCTTTTTTTTTATTTATTTAACATGACTGAGTGAAAATGTACATTCCTGTATAAATTTACATGCCCACCTATATGCAGCTTCCACTGCTCCCCCTGTCCGGTGACAGCACACTATTCTCCTCTGCTCCATAGCTGTCTCATCCTCCCAACAGCCTCCTTTCTGCTCCTCTCCACCCACTCTCCTTCCTCCAGCCAGAGGTCAGCAAGATGATATCCTATAGATGTATAGAACCATAAAGTGCAACCAATATATGGTCACTGTGCATTGCCAAGTCTAATCCATTCCTGTCCAAAGAGTGGACCTTCATTATAATTTATGGGTAAGGGCAGCATCAGGGCCGGGGGCCATGCTCTCAGGGGAACCCCGAAACTGCTGGACCATCAATTGAGGTCTTTTAGTGGAGATCTCAGGACACACCCCTTTTTATTCTTGTGTTGCCAGTGAGACTCCTCTCTGAGTTCCATCGTGGCTATCACTGGTGGTGGCCGGGCATCATCCGGAATTTTTTTTATTTTTAAGTATATGTTAGCAAACATTTTCTCTAAATTAAAAGGACAGTTATCACATAATGGTAACAATTTTAATATCATTTAATGTATATAACTGAAAAACATTAAAGTTATAAGTGCAATCATAACTAAGTCTCATAAGTGGTATTTCAGAGAAGTCATGCTATTTCCAGTCAAAATCCTTGCTCAAGCTGTCCAAACTGCCTAAGCTTACTATTTATGAATCTTTCTGGTCTAGGGTCACCACGAGTCGGATCCGACTCAACGGCACTTGGCTTGGCTGGCTCTGGTCTAGTGAGTATTCAGCACTTCAAGCTTTCATATAGCTGCAAGGCTATTTATTTTTAGGGACTCAGGGATTTTTTTAAAAAACAAATAAATACACTGTAGAGTATACAATGATGTACATCAAGAATGCTACCCCTGTAGTATGTTTAGAAATCAGATTTTTTTCTAGGCCAAGATATGATTTATCCCTATACATGAATGTTTAAAGTATATGTCAACATATGAACTCCCAAAGATTAATGGAACCAGTACAGACCCCTTTCCAGGTTCTATTTTCCCACCTCTCCATGAAAGATATTCATCACTATTGAAGGAAATACTCCGTAAGTAAATATCTACTGGCTATTAACACAGTATGAATAGAAATCATTTTTATTTAACCACATGAACAGTGTTTTCAGAAATAAAAAGTACAATGAGCCAAGTAGTAATCCCAAATAGATTATGAACACACCCTATATTTGTATTCCCTTTGCTTTAATTTAGAATAAACAGTGATGTTTTGAAAACTCTAATTTAAAGAGACCTGTTTTTTTTTAATATTACTCCAAATCATAAAAGCAGATCTAAAGAAGAAGGAAGCATAAGTAAATTGCCTAAGAGTGAAACAGTATTTTATGTGACTGTTCTCAAAAACACACATCAATCTCAGTACCACTTAAATATACAACATCACTTTTTAAATGAGTTTGAATAAAAAAGAAATTGGTGTAATCAACAGTAGCCATTCAGAATGGCTTTGAAAACCCTCACATAAAAAGTTTTTCCTTTTTCCTCTTAACCAGGAAGGAAGGGTTAAAAAAAAGAAAACCAAAAAAACCTCAAACTGAAAATCTCACCAGCTTTAAAGATCAGAACAAGCCCAAAACCCACTGCTGTCAGGTCAATTTTGACTTGTAGTGACCCTACAGATGTCAAAAAGGGAAGATAATTCCATCTAACCAACAAAAGAGTTGTCTCCAACTATCTACAGCTACTAAGGACTACTAGCAAAGACCCTTAGCTCCACCTAGGACAAAGGGGTCAGATCAACAAATGACATCTCTTCTTCTTAGTACTGGGGAAGTTGGAATATATGACCCTGCCATTCATGTCCATCAAGTCTATCCAAACAAATGAGTTTGACCAAGGCAAAGGCATATTAGGTATCAAATACATCTAAAGGAAGCAAAAAGCCCAGGGAAAATGCAGCTAGCCACAAAGAAGGGAAATTCAAAACCAAATATGAAAACCTACACGTGGGTTACAAGTTTAATACTATACAGCCAGTTTGTTAACCTAAACAGCTGTATACAAAATGAAAAAGTAACTCATCTTTTCCATAGAAAAAAATAATATCATCATCCCTTCTAATGGAAAGAATTCAGAAAGGATCACCTATTTGAAAGACAAGGAGGGGGGCTAAGGACAGAGCAAAACTGCCCCCAAAAACCGGACCCATGGGACAAAGGCAAAGAGAATGGAGATAAACTGTGGCTGAATACAAGGAAGCAAAATCATTTTTTAAAAAGTTTATCTATCAAAAACAAAAGGTTATATAATTAATAACAAGACTGTAGCTGAATAATACTTTTAGCTTTCAAAGTACTTTCCCATATATTTTCTCTTTTTTCCTCATCCTCATACAACTATGAAATACAGTAGGTGAGTAAAAATTGCTATCATCCTTTGAGAAGATATTTAAAAAGCTTGAAAAGACTGAAATTCAGAGAAGCTGAATAACTCCTTCAAGGTCACAAAGGTAATATGCAGCAGAGCCAATAGTTTAAGTAGTTTCCTGAGTCCAAATATGATACTCCTTTCATTATACCATAATTAAATATAACATCTACTCAGATCCACTGAAGACATTCTAATACAGTTCTACTCAATCTAACCACGCACTGCTTACTCATCAGTCTTGCACCCAAACTCCGAATTGTCAATATAGAACTGCTTTCACACTCTGGTAATTTCTAGAAAAACCTCAATAAAGGAAGACTTTCAGAACTGAATCCTTCTTACCAAAAATAACTTATTCTAGCTATTATGACTGTACCTAATGAGTTCAACTTAACCATTTTAACACTGATAAACCATTGCCAGTATTTGTCAAAACTGACAACAAAATATAATGTCTGTTTCCCCATGGCAAATTACTGGTTGTTCCCCCACCTATTTCCGTAATGTATTGTCATTTATAATCTTTGACAGTTGTGCCACATTCCATACACTATTTAGACACCAAGCACAGTAATTTTGTACTAGAAATTGGTTTCCTGAAGAAAAAATAATCCCCACTTTATTAGTACAACTAACTCACAAAAAAGTACTTATGTTTCCATGCAGTTTTCCAGTACAAAGAAAACTTCAAAATTTATGATTTCAACAAATCTTGTTCACTGAATTTTTCATCAGAATTCTTCCTTGGGCCAAAGATTATCAGAATTATGACAAAACAGTACAAAGTAAAATAAAGACCACTGGAATATAACTGGCTATATATGACCTTGAATATGTCTGGGTCTCAGTTTCAAAATGGCAAATATTTTGTTACATAGATTTGGCTCTAATTACAATATAATTCAAATACCATAAAATTTAACATTTTAAAGTGTACAATTCAGTGGTTTTTCAGAGCTGTGCAACAATCAACACTAATGAAACTTTTTAATTTTTGTTTTTTCCTTCTTTTAAAAACTTAAAGACACTTTGCCATGTGACCTTAGCTACTCTCCCCACACTGTGACAGCACACTCCTTCCTGCCACTCCATATTTGCCATGTCCATTTAATCAGCTTCTGTCCCCCAGTGTCTTCTCATCTCCTCTCCAGCCAGGAGTTGCCCAGTTAACCTCCTATACCTATCTAAGCCAAGAAGCACACTCCTCACCAGTGTTATTTTATGTCTTATACACCAGTTCAATCGTTGTCTGAGGGGCTGGCTTCCAGAATGGGGGTTTCAGTTCTGGGCTAACGTAAGAGTACAGGGCCATGTCTTCCAGGGATCCTCCAGCCTGTTTAGTCCATCAAGAGCACTGGAATATAACTGGCTATATATGACCTTGAATATGTCTGGGTCTCAGTTTCAAAATGGCAAATATTTTGTTACATAGATTTGGCTCTAATTACGATATAATTCAAATAAAATTTAACATTTTAAAGTGTACAATTCAGTGGTTTTAACCACCTTTTTAAAGGCTTCATAGCATAAGCCTCAAGAACATGAACTTTGATATGTTTGTTCCTTTAATCTATTTAGCTCAAGTCATAGGAAGCTTATCATTTGCATTACTAACAATCCTCTTTTTCACAGATAACATTTTCATTCATAAACTTTTTCAGTCAACACTTGAGCACCTAAATAACACTGGATACTAGATACCACTTCTGCCCTTAAAACAGCTCACAGTCCATCTAGTGAACAGCAGACATGCTGTTGATTAAAATACTGAAATACTCACCAGTCAATAATTATTTGATACCCTGAGCAGCTTTTTTTCCTTCCCAGGTCTGCCCCCAGCCCCATCTCTCATAACTCAGCACTAAGAGTCAGTGTCTGGCCAGCAGAGGGCCTAAGACCCAGCTCTTGTGCTCCCTGCAGTCTTGGTCCATGAGGCGTTCACCATGACTCAGGAACTGTTTGATATTTAAACAGCACCCCCCACGGGCCTCTTTTTAAATCATCAAGCTTCTTCCATCACATGCAGCTGCAGTAACAAAAAACAGATCTCCAAACTCATTAACCTCAACCTACTTCTTCAAATTCTCCCCCAGATTCTGACCAGGTAACTGTCTTTCTGCTTAAGGCTCATCTTGCTCCATCTCCACTGTGTCTCTGGTTTTGACCTTTTGATTCTTCCTTTATTCAATGACTTTAACTTTCCCTCCAGCTTCACTGTTTTCAGTTGTCCAGAGTGAAAATTTCTCTAGCATGGACAGTGACCCAACTCTTCTAGATCTGAAGTCATAGCAGACTTACGGTTTCAATGGGTCAAGTAAACCATTAAGAAATAACTGAAAAAAAAATTTAACAGAAAATTGTAAGCATACAATATCTAGTCCCACTAACAGCCACAGCTTTCAGGAATGTTCAACTTGGAGGCCCAAAATGTCACTTTATGCAATACAGATTTTTATTTGCATTATCTCAAGTTTCAGTTAACTGAAATATACAACATTCTGAGTTAAATAACAACGCTGAAGGATAAGAGGACTGCCAACTAAGTTCACAAACTCATTCTAGAAAAAGTGCCACATACCTCACTGCTGAATATCACTATGGTCACCTTTGAGGTACTTCCCTTGGGAAGCTATGCAACAACACCGGTGCCTAGACTACCCTTGGAAGCAATTTTGGAATGGCTACTGAGCAAGTCTGCAGACTTAATTATATAGTTGTCTGTGAGGAAGTTTTTAGCCAGTAAACAAATAACTGTACTGGGACACCTTCCCCACTCAACTGATCTGGCTTCCAGTAACTTCTTTCTTTACCCAAAGATGGAGGAAATATTGAAAGGAAGACAAGCTTAATACAATGACAGCTCTGATAGCCATTCCAGAAAGCATTCGAAAATAGCTTTTAAGGGTGGTATAGGCACTGGTGGCAGTGCATGGCTTCCCAAAGGGGGCACTTTGAAGGTGTGCATGGTGACATTCAGCAATGAGGTGCGCAGAACTTTTTCTAGGATGAGTTCATGAACTTAACTGGCTGTGATTGGCAGTCCTTGTATTTACGCGCATCATGATTACACCCTTCTTAACATCTCCCACCCACAAAAGGTGTGGCAACCACACAAACAAGTTCACCTAAGCAAAGGTACAGCTTTAGCAGTGATGACAATTAGAAATGGTACTAAAACATGTCTCCTAAGAATTGCAAAGTGTACTCAATATTAAAAGTTAGAATAAAGTAATTCCTGTTCTTTTTTATCATAAAAACTATTAGAAAATGATTCATAAGTGTGCATTCTGTACTATGGCTATCCATTTAAACAAACTTGTCCAAATTATTTAAGGTATATTTAAAAATAAGTCAGCCAGCAAAAATTTCTTTTTCTTACCAGATGGGCTACCTTTACATAAAATCTGACACTGCAATAGTTGACTCAACACTATGTGTTCTCAACTACATCAAACTCCCATTCACTTTTTTTAAACCTATTTCACCATAAAAATGGTGCAGGAGCTTCATTGTTTGACCTCCTGTAACTTCACAAGGGGGAAGGAGAATCCAGATCAACACTCAAGGCTGACTGCTATGAGGCAGAGCTCAGACATGCCTCCTCTCTCCACTATCTTTACCAATTTTGACACCAACTGTCCCTCCCACTGTACTCTCTACGCCTTCGCTGAGTTCAGTAATTCACTGCAACGGCCACAGAGAACTCACAGCCAGTAGTCACAATAATGGGGTTTATACAGGTTCTCACATCAGGAAGAACAATAAGCCTCTGACCTACCCCAGTAAATGCTACAAAGCTCTTTTACCTCTACCCAAGGCACCTCACACTGCCAGTGAGCCTCTGGCCCAGACGCACTCAACTTTCTTGCTTTGTGAGCTAGGAAGCTGAACACGCCACTGCCATTTCTCTGCCACCTCCTCTTTCCATCATCCGGGTTATAATACTCTCTCACTCTCTCTCTCTCTCTCTCTCTGCTTCAGGAGCTTCTTAGAACAGGGATCCTAGGTCCAAAGGATGTGTTCCACTCTTGGCTGTTCAGGTGGTAAGCTTCCATCTCTCTCATTTCTGGGATGGCTCATTTTAAGCCTAGCAGAATAGCAAAACTGACCAATCTCCTTGTTAGGGTTCCATATTCCATACCAACATGGCCCTACCCAATCACCTATTGGGAGTTAACAGGACTACAGTGACAAACATTACACAAAAGCAATCCATCATGCTGCACTCACATGTACTATAATCTGAAATTGGGCATAGCTTGAAGAAGCTGCATTTTAGTACTGGGACTAGCTTACATTTTTATCAGATTTTATCTCTTTTGATGGCATAACTTTTGAGTAGTCTCAAAAAGAAGAGACAGAATATTCTGTTGTGCAGATAGGTGCATACTGGTGAAATTACAAAGTCAATATGTCTTATAAGAGCCCAAGCATCACTACCAATCTATGGTGGCCTGATCTACAAACCTGTAACTCCATAGTAACTCTGAGAGCTTCTGCATTATTCCAGAGGCAAACCTATGAAACAAGGCAGGCCTGAATAACTCTTCCAGTCTAAATTGTCCATTGATATACATGAGATCTTTGATCTGTTCTTGGTGTTCTGATCAGTCCTTATCTGCTTGGCTCAAGTCTGACAAAACAACTCTTTGTGGCACCTCCAACCTAGATTACTTTGTATACTTTCAGATTTCAGAAGCGAACTCTTCCACTTAGGTGTCCTCAGCGTTAGACTGAGACCCTGAGTACAGCACTTTGAATTAAACTAAGATATACAGAAAGAAGGCTCTGCACCTGCCTGGAGTTCAAGGATAATCTGCCAGACTATGCAATGCCTGGAAGGAATGCCAGAATAGGAGGGCTCTTAATGATTTGGCTCTTTCCTACTGCAAATTCAGTGGAAGCAACCAGACATTTGAGTGTGCACTGGGACATACTCTTTTGATGTGGCACTATTTCTTTCAGGTGTTGGGCCTGTGGGTCTTTGCTATTTTATCTGGCTCCCATAATACCACTTCACAGTAAGTCCCCTTAAGCTCTTCAGTAAACTGGAGTGCCTGTATTGTCAGTCATTCCCTATTCATCAGTCTAACTATCCTTTTCTTTTGCTCCTTTTCCACAGCAAAATAACTTATTAGCATTGGCATTCTGCCGAATACTGAATTGCCCAAATGCCAAACAGTGCTTTCTTGGAGGTTCCCATCCCCAAAGCTTGAACCTGGCATTGTGTTGAGTAATAAAAGTGCACCCTGTGTAGGGCTGGAAACCTCAGAGCTGGCAGGCAGGCATTCACTAGAGAATCCAGGGAAGCACGTCAGTCCTCTGGAGAAGAAGCCACTTTGGGTGGCCCCTTAGGTCTGGGAACAGAGATGCTGGAACGCAACTTTTAAGGCTCTGCAGATCACAATTATTAATTGCTAATACACAGTTGAGGCTGTACTGTACCCATTAAAAGATTTTCAAACATTGGCTAGATGTTGAAATTTGATACTTTTTTTTGTCAGATGATTAAACTGACACAAAAGAGGTTACTTAGAAATAAATTTTTTTTTATTTAACATAACTGAGTGAAAATGTACATTCACATATAAATTTACATGCCCCCCTATATGCAGCTTCCACTGCTCTCCCTGTCCGGTGACTGCACACTATTCCTCTCTGCTCCATACATGTCTCATCCTCCCAACAACCTCCTTTCCCCTCCTCTCCGTCCACTCCCCTTCCTCCAGCCAGAGGTCAGCAAGATGATATCCTGCAGATGTTTATAATCACAAAGTGCTTCCAATATGTGGTCACTCTGCATTGCCAAGTCCAATCCATTCCTGTCCAAAGAGTGGACCTTTGTTATAATTTATGGGAAAGGGCAGCATCAGGGCCGGGGGCCATGCTCTCAGAGGAACCCCAATAGAAATAAAATTTGTACGTAATTGCTATCGTCACAAAATTAAGGTGAAAGTCTGAATCCAACTTTTCTAGAATATGATTCCATTTCTTTGTTAAAAAAGCTTAATTTGTGTTAAACAGTTTTAGAATTATATTTAATTCAAGCTTTATGTGTTTATTTTTAGTTTAGATTGACTACGTCAATAATGACTAAAATTTGGTGAATTTTGTTTCCTAGGTAAGTACATTTCTAGTGTTTGACTCAACTGTACCAGAGTAAGGCAGATAAAAACATACTAAAGGAAAGACTAAGTATGTTAGGCTTTACATTTTTAGTTTTTCCACCTTAGAAACAGACTGCTATTCCTTCAGCCTGGGAAGTCCTATACCCATTACCACATCCCATTTTCTACTTTTGGCATTCTTTCATGACCTAGTTCAAATATCGCCTCCTTTGAGAAATGTATTAATTTTGAACCACCCCTGCCCCAGTGACTCCCTCCTGTATATTCACTGGCAGTCTTAGCTCTGACTTCTATGGTGTTTTATAGGTTGCTATTTGAATGTTGAATATCCCCTTCTAGGTTGCATGCCCTTGAATAACAGGGACCTTTCCTCTTTCTACTTTTCCAGTACTTTAAATTATAAAGAAAATTTCTTTGAAAAACTAAATACAAATATAAAATGATCATATTTTTTTTGGTCAGCAGAGATAAAAATAAAAGTAACCTATATATATGACAGCATCCAACTAGAATTAAGATCCGCTATAGAATTCTGCCCACCTGAAGATGGGTGTGCATCACCAAAAATAACCTAGCTTTCACTCTCCAAAAGTAAATTATCAGTTAAAGCCATTCAGAAAAAAAAAAAAAAAAAAAGAGTTAAAAGTGTGAGATTCATTCTTGGCTTCTCCCTCTCATCTTCTATAGTCAGTCAATTTTACCTCCTAAATACGGATGTGGAAACCTTGGTAGTATAGTGGTTAAGTGCTACAGCTGCTAACCAGGTTTGGCAGTTCAAATCCACCAGGTACTCCTTGGAAACCCAGGTTTTTCAAATATTGGTGTAACCCAGTACTAGTGATTTGCAAATCTTACCCAGCATAAGAAATATTTGAAACGCTTGTTAAAACAGCCTGCAGAGCTCCAGCCCCAGTTTGGGATTCAATACATCTGCAGTGGGGCTGAAAATTTGCATTCTAACAAGTTCTCAGGGGATGCTGATACTACTCTCTCAAGAGACTGCAGTGTGAGGACCACTGCCTTACCCCATCCCTTATACTCAGTACTCCTTGCTTTTCACAAGGTTCCCAATTTCTAAAAAATAAAAGAGCCCCCATGTTATGACACAGTAAGATGACTTGAATGAGGCATGAGGAAAGCTAGATCTACTCCTGATCTTCGATGGTTTTCTTTGGTGGATAACAGTTGTCCGAAGCTATGAAATGATCCTAACACACAGGAATGAGTTTCTGGAGTTCTACAGAGAGCCGTTACATAAGGGCCAGTAGATGAGGTTGTGGTAATAATGCAAGGAGTCAGGAGAAGATGAGGGAGCAATGAAAGCTATAACCATTGTCAAAGGGGTGTTTTCTGTAGACAAATGAATGGAGCTATTGTACACAAACTCAGTGGCTGCCAACCATGTGGTCCAATTATTTTGCCTGTATGAGCATGGCACGGAAGGTTCTCCTTAGAGTACTTGAGTCACACAATTTAGTGTTTAGCTTGAGGGTAGAATCTGAGCCTTAGAGTCTTTATAAGTTCTTGCCTTCCAAATCTAGCATATGATACAATGAATTTGGAAAGACCACAACAGAAAAACACCTTCCTTAAATATAATGCAGCAACTGCAAATAATAAAAGATCAATACAGGAACCTATCTTGGTCAAAATCTTAAATAATGTGATAAATAATCGATTCTGACTCACTTAAATAAATCTTAAAATAATGAAGTAATAATGAAGTTCATATGGTGGCCTTCAGAGGCAATAGGTCCATAATTTAAATCTAGGGTTTAACCTCCAAGAGAAACTGGAGGTTGGAAGTATATACACTTAGATCTTCCACTTTCTTTGGAGGGTCTATTTTTTAGCTCTACTTAAAGTACTGGCAAACGTTCAAGAACTTGTAGTGGCCACCAGAGTTTAGGTTTAGGTTTTTAAAGAAATGGAAGGACTACCTGCATAATGGATTCAAAGGCTAGAGTGGACATATAACTGGGTGTTTTGTTCTCATGGGTGAGACACCATTCAGTTTATAATAAAGGAATGAGAACACGCTCTAATTCCATTTCTCAGCTGCAGAGGAAAACCATTTGAATGTTTGGCATGAGCTTGAAGGGTAAGAGTTGGAGAACAAAGGGCCAAAGATTGCAACCTGGCCTCCAGGAGAGCAGCATGCTCCTCCATGAATGCCAAGCAGGAGAGATACAGAAGGTGCTGTTGATCCCCCATGATATTCACATCTGTTGTCCAAGCCTTGGCAAGGCACACCTGAGGAAGAGCACAAGAGCCACAGGGGGTGCTCCAAGAAACAGAGTCTGAAATAGAATGCTACAAATTAAGGCTATCAGCAAGAGGATGAATTCAGGCTATAACACGGGCAGTCTAGGTTACAAACATCCAACTTACACACAACTTGTAGTTACAAACCAACTCTGCAAAGCCTACTATATAAACATTTTGAGATACACACAATGGTTCATAATAACAAATGTGCACTACTTTGTGCCACACATCAAAACATTATCATTATTACTGTATTCTTATGGTAAAGATGTTTCAGTGTATCTGGAAGTGTTTAATGATTTTCATGCATGGAAAGGTATACTATATACAATACATTAAGACAAACATCTGGCTGACATTAGATACGAGATGAAATGTACTGTACCTAACTGTCCTGACATATATGAATTTGACATAAAAACAGACTTAAGAACAGAACTCACTCGTATGCCTCAGACAACCTCACACATAATTAGAAACAGATTGGGAAACATGCTTCACTTCGTATTGGGGCAAGACGTTAGAAAAACGAGGTGGTGGTCTGTACCCCATTTTATGTGACAGAGACCCAGTGGAAAGTGGTATAGGAAATTTCTGGGTCTATCATAATCACTACTCTCAATACCCTAATTCTGGCAGACCTCTACATTCCATCAAGCACTACATTTACACACAGTACTCATATGATCTAAGCCTTCTAAATCTGCAGAGAAGGAAAAGGAAAAATCCTGAAAGTTCTGAAACCCTAAGAGACAACTCCAAAAGTCATAGGAGCTGTAGAGTAAGGCTCCATTAATTCAACAAAAGATAATTGCTGACAGTTATCAGAGATCTCAAAGGCACCATAAAATACCATATTTATATACTGTGTTTCTCATCTGGGAGAAGGGCTGCAGAGCAAAACAGTTTGGAATTAGATGGGTTGAAATTGAAAGTATACTACAAAAACAATTGTACAATTACCAGAAAATGTTTTCAGAAACAAGAAATTCTAAAGTGTAGAAACTAACACAGCAAATGAGTAGAACAAACATTTATTGAACTACACGAGGCATTAAACTTAGGTGATATAACTCTTTGAGCTTCAGATAAAATAAGTAAGCTCTCACCTATTCCTTCTTTTATAAATTCTGACGTGCAGCATAATCTACCATAAACTAAAGTTACTTATAGGATAACACAAAATGTTTTCATATAGCAGTTATATCACTAACAAATCTCTCCTAAAACTAATGCCTTGCTTCTTCCTGTTTGGGGTTATACATGTTCAAACCGACATACAAACTGATACAAATGAGTAACCAAAAACACTTTTTTTTTCTTTTTCTGTCTTCAGGCTGTCTCATTTTGTTGAACATCATTTTTTTTAGGTGTCATATTAGTAACAGCACTGACAGGATAAATGAGTTTCTGGGCAATGTAATACACACAACTCAAAAACCACATGCTCTTTTATTATATACTATGTTGAACTGCCTCACCACACATATTCATTCCAAGTATTTAATAAAATGCAAATTTATACAAATAACCATGAGTAAAATCTGCTGTGGTGAATGCTTCTAGATTTCTCTTGAATACCACTGACAGTTCCTTACATTGGGTGTTTTCAAATCAAAAAAGAATGATAACACAATTTACACATCTAGAATTTACCTTCTGTACTGAAAAGGTTGATTTGCATTAGTTTTATAAAATAAATGCTTAATATACAATCAAGAAATAGAATACAAATGTTTCTAGGATTCCAGAGGACTAACTATGGAATGATCTTAGTCTCAAGAGTTAGATCTTGACTTGGTATTGTAATAAAGATCCTGTGGCAGCATAATTAACATTTTAAAATAGTTAAAATTTTCAATATTCATGAAAATGCAACAGCTTTGTTTTTTTCTCTATGCATAAAATTATCCTAATTCTCTTACATCCTTTTGCATTAATAAAATCAAGGATTCTGCTTATCAAACAAGAAGCAAAAGTTCTTAGAAAAAGACAAATCATGATCCGGGCACTCTATGCTCCTCAAAAAAACGGCCTAGTAGTAAAACAAAACAAACAAAAAAAATCCCACTGCCATCCAGTTGATTTCCAACTCATGGCGCCCTTATAGGACAGAGTAGAACTGCTCCATAGAGCTTCCAGGGAGTGCCTGGCAAATTCAACTACTGACCTTTTCATCAGCAGACACAGCACTTAACCACTATGCCACCAAGGTTCCCACAGGCGAGTAAGAATAAGAAGAAAATCTGAACTTGTTAATTTTAAAGAAGGGTTCTAACAAGCCAGCCGAGCCAAGTGCCGTCAAAGAATCTAGTTTATACTAGCCTGGGATTTTACAATTTCACTAAAATTAATTGTAAATCATTGTGAATGAACGTAAGGCGTAAGTTCTGTAACTCTGGTGGCACAGTGATTAAGAGAGCTATGGCTGCTAACCAAAAAAGTCAGCACTTTGAATCCACCAAGCACTCCTTGGAGACTCTATGGGGCAGTTCTACTCTCATCTATAGGGTTACTATAAGCCTGAATTAACTCAGTGGCAACAAGTTTTAGAAGTCGATTTTCCTAAAATAAGTAAAACGTTTCACAATTCTATTTTTGTGTAGAATAAGATACAATGTCAATATAGTATATTAGTATATTTAGATGCTCTTTATTATTTGTAATCAGTTTTCTCCTCTCTATAAAACATTCCCATTTCATAAATGAGAGACTAAGGTACAGAGAGGTGAAGTGAATGACTTGGGAGCGAGAATAGGAAAAAAAAGAAACAAAATAAAGAAGAGTTTTGGAGACAAAGGACTAGGGTTTAAATGTAGTACAGATGTACTACTAGCTTTAGGCAAGTCTTCTTTTGGCTCCCTGGGCCTGTTCCTTCATCCGTAAAATGGGGATAATGCCACCCTATCTCTTAAATGGTTGATGTAAGGTATAAGTGAGCAACCATGAGAACACCTAATACACAGTAAACTTTTCAAAAAACACAGGCTCTGCCACCAATCCACAATCTGTTTTCTCATCCAGTATATAATCAATCTGTAAAGTTGTTGTGAAGTAAATGAGCTAATAATGCATATAGACTGCCCGGCAAGCACAGGACTCAGTACTTTTTTTTCTCCCTAACATTCCCTCCCTTATCCAAGGTCCTACAGTTACTAAGTGGCTGAGCCCCAGTAAAATCCAAATCTTGGTTCTGCTATAGAACTGCCTCTGCATTTACATTTTACTTATGGTAGTCTCTTATTGAGCTATAAAAGCTAATTTAACCTAGCTGCCTAATCTGTTGTTCTTTTAATGCATTCCCAGTGAAATCAAATTCATTTCTTGAGTAGCTTTCCCTTTCCATAACCCCCCTTACAAAAACTGATTAGTATTTCTGACTTGAAAATATGTATTTTTCTCAATACATATTTCTGCTGGAAATTTTGCAATGTATATTCTTAACAGGTTTTTTTAAAAAAGAAAACTATATCGAGCAAGATAGTTAAAAATCTATTTCATGCCTAAGCACTTAAAAAACGCCATTTGGCATTACTGGGTTCAAAGACATATTAGGCAGTCTTTTCATTTTTCCTATTTTCTCCCAAGTAAAATATCAAAGCTAGGTGTTAAAGGTGGTAAATAAAATATGGCTACGCATAAATGAAACAGAGGAGTGAAAAATATGGACCAGATGCACATTTATGAGGCAATGACCTTCAAAAGTGTCAAGGAGCTGTTAACAACATTCTTCACAGGGAAGCAATTATATTACAATCCTCCTATGTATACTTTCATTCCTCATAGTTGACAATCACACATCAGAAAGAGTGAAAGAATAGTCTGGTAACTGTGGCAACCTTCAATAAGAGTATATAAGGCATTTTCATTACCTTAATAATCACATCCTAAATGCCAAGTGTAACTGCTGCAACATGAAAGGCTAGACCAATACTACAAATGAAATTTACCGAATGTGACTATTATGGGTCTAACCCAATGATCTCCCTTTCTGGCTCTAGAATATCTCCTAAAGGAGTCTATGACTATTTCAAGAGACATTGTTTTTAAAATAGGTATGTTAAGGAAAAGGGGCTCAAATTATCACCAAAAATACATATGTATGTATTTTTAAATACAGTGTACTGCAATTACTAAATGTTGGGAATACTGCTTTAACTTAATAAAAATTTCACCTTTCCTTGTTGATTTCAAAGACCCTGTGCCCAGTGTTTCACAAATAAATGCACACACACACCCACACCTTATATAAAAGTAAAAGAAGGAAAGTTCCTAAGAAGACTCAATCTCTAACTGCTCTAAAAAGTGATATGCACAAAACACTACTTTTCACATAAAATACTGTCTTTTTTGTATTTCCTCACATGGGGGATAAAAAGTAATTCATAGTACTGGAGCCCCCAAATGACATTATTGTATGTATTTCAGAATTGCTATGTTTCTAGATTCCATGTAAGAATCACAGTGCACACTTACTACAGTGTAGCCATGTTACATCAAGCTTAATTTTTTAGAGTTCTAAATTTTTTATAGATATTAAATTTTAATAACCTAGTAAGATCATTAGGAAAATAAACAACCACAGAAGGATGTAGCATGTGTAAATACAATTAAGTTCTGCTTAACCTAAACCAGTGGCACAGTGGTTACAGTGCTCGGAAAGGTCACCACTTCAAACCTACCAGCTGCTCAGTGGGGAGAAAGATGTGGCAGTCTGCTTCCATAAACATTTATAGCTTTGAAACTCCTATGGGGCAGTTCTACTCTGTCCTATAGGGTTATCATGAGTGGAAATTGAATCAAAGGCAGTGGCCTTGGGTTTTCATAACTAAACATTTTTTCTCAAAGATAATTTCGAAAAAAATTCCCATAACTATAAAACCAGTCGACCAGCCTCAAAGATTTCATTAACTGGAAATTACAACTACTTGCTTCACTGTGACACCTAAAAACTACCAGGTTATTCATCATTTCTCATGGAGTAGTGATGTGAATTGTGTTTCATATGCACTCTACACCCTGGCAGAAGTTAATGAGTACTCCAGAGTTTTTATTTTATCATTTACCCCCAAAATACCTTGAGGACATGTAAAGTCTAAATCTCACAGTGCCTCTGAAATACTACTGTATAAAAGCTTTAAATTTTGAAACAAAAGGATAAAGACTTTTAAAGGCTCTTAATGAGTTACACAAATGGTGAAAATGTCAATTTAATGTTTTCTCCTTCTTTCCTAACAAAAACTGTATATAGCATGTAAAAACACAATGGGAACAAAAAGTAGCACGCTACTCATTCAATACGGCAATACTGTGTAATACATAACATCTTTTTATCATATTCAACTACAAAAAATCCTTTTACTTGATTAGTGGCATCTTTACGACTGTTTAATCTGTATTTAATTGGCCTTAAAAAGAGATCTGTCCTCTTTCCCTACCATCCTGGATCTTTGGCAGCAGTCAGCACTTCTGCCCAGAGCTGGGCTTGGGGGCAGGGAAAGTAAAAAGAAGGCTGAACTGAGCACGGAGTCAGCAGAGCAGCTGCTCTCATCCACGACCCACACCGTCTTTCTCACACACCGTTATTTACCTCTCTTGGGCATTGTCAGCATAAATAAATAAATGGGGGGTAGGAGGGGGAGGGAGGCAAAGCGGGCAGGACCCCAACCGACAGTTTTTGTCTGCCACATCTGGGCCCAGAAGCCTCTTAGGGTTTCTTGCTGCAAAGGCAAGGGATCAGGTGAGACCCCTCGGGGCCACCTCAATTCTGCTTCAGCAGAAAGAGTGTTTCCGGCGGTGAGCGCAGGGTTCTCCCGGCTGCTGAACTAAACACCTAAACAATGGAGCACTGTCCATGTTTTCCATCTCTCACTTTATAAAGGAGGAGAGAGGGCTGGGACTGCATTCCTGGGTAGACTGCTACTCCTGACATGCCACACAGCGGGAGCGAAGAACATAGCGGGTTGTACACATCCCTTCAAAAACACCAGGTTAGTGAGAAATGCTGTGCAGCATTATCCTACTGGCATTTTTTGTAAGTCACCGAGTCTTTCTCACCACCTCCAAACCCCAAATCGCTGAGACTTGTTGCTAGACCTTTATTTACCTCATGTCCCCGAGAACTGCCCAACACGACATGATGTGGGGAGCGCAAGACAGGAGAGGGGTGTTAAATCTTGAAAGCCCAGGGGTCTGCCTTCCCTTCCACAGGCCCCTCCGCATGGGCTGCGCGTTCAGTTGTAGCTTCTCAAAGCTCTGACTCACAAATGCTGGGAGGAGGAATTATGACATAAACCATTATTACCCTTCCCACTAGAGAGATACGAAAAGCCAGCCAGCGGTCCTCGTTAGGCGGGAGAGCCAGAACCTGCGCCCCTCGACGGGGCGGCCAGGGCACGAGCCTCCCGCCCTGCCCGCCTTCCTGCGGACTCCTGGAAGGATGCTCCCCACGCGGGCGGAACTGAGGGGCAGGATGAGAGGGGAGGGGCGGAACTAGGGTCCGAGACGGGGGTATCGCTCAGCGGCGCCGCCGAGAGCCGGCTGCCCGGCCCGGGCAGGGGCTCCAGAAGAGGCGCCCTGCGCCGGGCCGCCCGCCGCAGCCCCTGAGGACAAAGCGCTGCGCTGCGCTGGGCTGGGGCGACCCCGGGCGGCGGCCGCGTGCCGAGGCGGCCCGGCTCGAAGATTCGGGGGTCTCGCGGGCGGGGCGCGCGGCGCTGACCTGGATGGTGCAGGTGTACTCGCTGTCGTCCAGCAGTCTCACGGTGCAGCTGTACTCGCGCTCCAGGCTCCTGCTGCTGCCGCTCATCAACCTGCTCAGCATCTTCCCGCCTCCCGCCCGCCCCGGGAGCGACGCGGTGGCGCTGCAGACCCCGGACCAGGTGCCCTTCAGCCGGGCAGCTGTGCACCGGTCCCCGGCACCTGAACCATCACCCCGGCCCGTCGCCGCCGCTGCCTCCCGCCGGTCCGCTCCCACTCCTTCTCCTCAGCCTGCACCACCTCCCCCAGCCCGGAGCCAGAGCCCGGCTCTCTCCTCCGCGCCCCACAGCCGGTGCCAGCTCTTGGGGCGGGGACTCAGTTGGAGGAGGCCAATGGGGATCAGCGCGGCGGAACCGAGTGGCAGATGGTAGACCCAATAGAGACGGGGCGATGGGATAATGGGCAGGTTGAGGGCGCAATCACTGGGAAGCAGTCAAACCGTGTTCTGAGAGACCAGCCCTCTGGCGTCCCAAACTAGGGGCTACTCTACTCCTGATAGTTCCAGTGGTAGCCGTTTCTCCTCCCCCAGGGCCAGGTGAGGGCATCCGGATGGATAGATGTCGACCGCCTGGAAGACACTGGGCTGTGCCTCACGGTGTTATGTCCCCACCACTCTGCAACGCCGTGGTTCCCGCCCTCTTGGGCGCCGGGCGACAAGATCACAATCCCTGCACCTGCAGAGTGCAGGCGTTTGCTTCTCCGGACCTTACAGCTGCCCCCACCTGTGCTGTCCCCCAAGTCTGTCCCATTGGCCTCTGTCCTCCAGCCCTCTTATTTTGGGAAACAGCTGCTTTACAGGAGCTGCGTAAGTTAAAAGCTACATGGTCCGCAGAGATTCTTTAAGCACTCGGGTTTAACCCCTAAAAAACCTTCAACTCCAACACTCCTTGCCTTTTTTTTATTTGCAGAAAATAAGAGACTTAAGCGTGCTCCATCAGCTGGTATGGAGCAGACAGAGTGGTGGATCCTTCCTTTCTTTGCACCTTTATCTTCAGACTTCAGCAAAACACCCATCACGGCACATCATGAGACAGACATCGTAAGGAAAGGAACTGTCTCCTGCCCTTGGTGACCCTGCACCTAAACACTTAGAAGTTCTTTATGAAAACTTCCCTAAGGGATGTAATAACCTCCTCCAAATCCTTTTATAACCTCTTAGATTTTTGATGGAAGGATATGTTTTAAAAGAATCATTGCCTACCTAGAACATTGATTGATAGTATAGTAAGTAGACTAATTTAAAATTATGAAATATGTATAATTTCTTATTACCTGTGTTTATGCTTACTTATAAGTATATCATATTAAGAAAAATAAAACCCTAATTAGCCAAGAAACTTGTCCAGCCCTTCTTTTCTAGGGTCTTTGGAGTCCAATTTTTTTTTTTTTTTTTTAATGAGGCCTCCCACGCCCTCACCTTTAGTTATCACTTCGGTAACCTGGCTGAGTCTCCTTATTAGTTGCATCCTTCCTTGTGATATTCACAGATAGAAATAGGTTCCTCACGTCAACATAATCCTGGTAGATTATGAGACTAAAACCAGTAAATCCAGTGTTCTAGCCACAAAGCTAGATATGTGCTCCTCTACTTTATAGTTCTAAAAGATGATGCCTGCAACATAATATTAAAACAAACCAGTTGCTATCAGGTAGATACTGATTCAAGATGACTCTGTGTGTGCAAAGTAGAACTGCCTTCCATAGGATTTTCAGGGCTGTGACCTTTCAGAAGCAGATCACTGTGCCTTTCTTATGGGGAATCACTGAGTAGATTTCATCCTCCAAGTATTAGTAGTTAAGCACTTAACCATTTGTACCCCCTATGAACTGCTTCAACATAACTGGTATTCAGTAATCTTTGTTCAACCAAAGCAGAAGGAATTGACAGATACTCCACAACACCTAAATCCCAGGGGAATATCTGTAAAGATACTAAGAGAATTTCAGGAAGATTTTAGAGACAAGTCAAATCATTAATATGCCCAAGTGATAGTCTACAAAGTTCAGGTTTGTTGTACACTTGGAAGAAGAGAAAAGATTTCAAACAGGTCAAACTTTTGTTATAGACAAAGGTTTGATGTCTGTTATCAAGTCTGCAAGAACAAGAAAAGATGTCCAAGAAGCAAAAGGAAGCCATTAGAGTGATAGAGAAGCAGTTTTAATGTGTTATACAACGAAACAGTTGTTAAAATAGAAAGGCAAAGCACCACAAATTCAGAAAAGCTCAAAGGGACTGAGTTCACTCTTTTTTAAAAAATATGACTGGTAGATGCAATCAACAGGGATGAGATTGTGGCTGCTACACCAACGTGATAAGTAGCCTTCCTGCTCAGCCAAGAGAATCGTGTCAGCTTAGAGCCTCAGCTCACTGAAAGACTAATTACTCATCCAGGTTTATGCATAATATCCAGAGAGAGCCTCACACTCTTCTTTCCTCGCTGGTTGTGAACACTTTGTAAGGAAAACAGAGAAAAGAGAAATAGCAGAAAGGAAGCAAGAATCTATCAGATAGTTTCTGCTTTAAATTTTATGACTATCTTAGGACAGTGGTTATGTTTTTGATGTGTTGGAGACAGGTGTATGCCTCTACAACAAGGGTCAAGAACAGAAGCCTAACAGGAACTAGAAAGAAGAAAAAAACAAACCAAACCTGTTGCCATCAACACCAATGTTGATGTGGCACTGTCCACAATAGCAAAAGGATGGAATCAACCTAAGTGTCCATCAGCAGATGAATGGAAGAACAACTTACAATATATTCACACAATAGAATACTATGCAATGACAAAGAACAGTGATCTTAAGAAGCATCTCGTAAGATGGAAGAATGTGGGAGATATTATACTGAGTAAAATTAGTCAGTTGAAAAGGACAAATATTGTATGAGACACTATTGTAAGAACTCAAGAAAACGTTTAAACAAACAAGAAAATGGTCTTTGATGGTTGCAATGCTAGGGAGGGAGGGAAAAGGGTATTCACTGATTAGATAACAAACAAACCCACTGCCAGCAAGTCGGTCCAACTCATAGTGACCCTAGAGGTCAGAATAAACTGTCCCATAGTTTCCAAGGAGTGCCTGGCAGATGCAAACTGCTGACCTTTTGGTTGGCAGATGTAGCGCTTAACCTGCTACACCACCAGGGTTTCCAATGGTAATAGTATATAGGAATTTGGTTAGGTGAGCAGAGGGGCAGCTCTCAGTAGAAGGGAGGTCAGCACAGCTGGACTAAACCAAAAGTTAAGAGATTTCCTAAATATAACCCAACACTTTTGTCATGGGTTGAATTTGTGTCCCCCGAAAAGTATATATAGAAATTTGTCTGGGCTGTGATGACCAGTATTGTGTGATTGCCCTCCATTGTGTGGTTTTCTTATACTGGATGTTAAAGTGATTGGGATAAGACTGTACATCTCTTCCTGAGGTCACCTCCCTGCTCCACTGTAAACGGAGTTTCCCTAGAGTGTGACTTGCACCATCTTTTATCCTACAAGAGATGAAAGGAAAAGGAAGCAAGCAGAGAGACGGAAACCTCACACTATCAAGAAAGCAGCACCAGGAGAAGAGTGCATCTTTCAGACTTCAGATCCCTGTGCCAAGATACTCCCTAACCAAAGACTGATGCAACACAAGGACTTTCATCTAGAGCTGCCAGAGGGAAAGCCCTTCCCCTGGAGCAGACGCCCTGATTGTAGACTTGTAATCTACTGGACTGTTTAAGAATAAAGTTTCCTTTTATAAAGCCACCCACTTTGTGGTATTTCTGTTAGAGCAACACGAGCCGACTTGACGGCACTTGGCTTGGCAACACTAGATGACTAAAACAACTTTGAAGAACAGAGTATCAGGATCAGGGGTCTGGGAACCATGGTTTCAGAAGACATCTAGATTAATCGGCATAACAAAATTTTTTTAAGAAAATATTCTACATACCATTTTGATGAGTGGCATCAAGGTCTTAAAAGCTAGCAAGTGGCATCATTTAATTGGTCCCAACCCACCTAGAGCAGAGAAGAATGAAAGACATCCAAGACATAAGGAAAACATGAGCCCAAGAGACAGAAGGGCCATATAATCCCAAGAATACATCATTATGAGACTGGAAGAACTAGGTAGTGCTGTCACAGGGTAGGGAGAGCAGCTAGAGTGACAGAGCAGTGTGTATAACATTTTGTATGACAAATTAACTTGGGTTGTAAAGTTTCACTTAAAGCACAAAAAAAGTATTAGAAAAAAACCGGTTGCCATCAAGCAGATTCTAGCTTATAGTGACCCTACAAGACAGAGTAGAACTGCCCCATCAGGTTTCCAAAGAGCAGACTCAAACTGCCAACCTTTTGGTTAGCAGCTGAGTATTTAACCACTGTGCCAAGAGGATTCCAGAAAGAAGAAGAACTGTTTCAGTCATCTAGTGCTGCTTTAACAGAAATACCAGAAGTGGGTAGCTTTAAAAGGAGAAATTTTATTTGGTCACAGTTCAGTAGGCTAAAAGTCCAAAATCAGGTGTGAGCTCCAGAGGAAGGCTTTCTCTGCTGGTTTCTGGAGGAAGGTCCTTGCGGTCAATCTTCCCCTGGATTGGGGCCTTCTGAGGTGCAGGGAGCCCAGTTCTTTCCAAAAGACATACTGAGCCCCAGACACTGCTTTTTTCTGATGGCGTGAGGTCCCCAATCTCACTGCTAGATTTTTTTTATGTATCCCAAGAGATTGCTTCAAGACACAAAACAATCTTACACACTGAGTCCTGTCCCACCAACATAACTGCAACCCATTCTCCCTCATTAACATCACAGAGGCAAGGTTTACAACATGGAGGAACATCATACAATACATAGAATCAAGGCCTAGCCAAATGGCTAATCACATTTTGGGGGGACCCAATTCAACCTATTATGTAAAACTAATAGCCACTTTGTTTAACACCGTTTTTCCCAAGTCTATTGAGCAGAATGCCCAGGAAAGAAAAATTTGTTCAATAAAGGGCTTCATGTGCCCTTGAAAACCAGAAAGTCACCGTTTCCATTAAGTCTTTGACTACAAAGGAGGTCATGTTCAAAATAAAACTCCGAAGTGCAGTGGTTCTGAGCCCCCACCTGCAAAATGAACAGGCTTTCAGCCCCCTCTAGAGTTTCTCTCCCCTCTCTACTACATACAAGAGAGTGCATGGTGGAGATACTGCCTCTCACACACGCCTGCAGCAGATGAACTAATTTTACCTCTGCTTCAGGTGCCCAAACTCTTAGGAACATCACCTATATCCTGGAACACTGATCTCTTGAGCCTCTGCGGCTGTCATCTGCTGAACTGTGTCCCCCAAAAATATGTCTGTCAATTTGGCTAGGCCGTGATTCCCAGTACTGTGTGATTGTTCATCATTTTGTCATCTGATGTGATTTTCCTATGTTTTAAATCTTACCTGTATGATGTTGATGAGATGGGATTAGTTGCAGTTATAGTAACGAGGCAGGACCCAATCTACAAGATTAGATTATGTCTTGAAACAATTTCTTTTGAGATATGGAAGAGGGAAATGAGCAGAGAAATGTGGGGACAGGGAGCAATGAGAGTCCTTGGGACCCAGGGTCCCTGAGCAGAGAACCCTCTAGACTAAGTGAAGATTGATGTTAAGGAGTGTGGTGGTTAAGACTGCATCATCTTGGCTGGACAATAATCCTTAATGTTTGGCAGCTGCGTCAAGTGGCAGGGGTAGGGCCTGTGGTGGCTTCCCGCCCCTCAGCTCTCATCTCTCCTACTTCCATCACTTACTTTCTGTCTGTTCACGTTGCCAGCAGTTCCTGCTCTTGTCTCTTTTTGTGTCTGGTTCCTGGACCTGAACTAGCAGCTGTTGGATTCATCAGTGCTTATAGACAGTGAGTGAGAGTCCTGTTTCCTGACCTGCCAATCCTGGGTGTGCCGGCCCCTGCAGCTTCATGAGTCAGCAGAGACCTCGCGGTCTCGCCTGCCAGCTTGGGATCTGCCAGCCTACACAGCTGGTCATCTAAAACTCTGGTCTCTGACCTGCCAAACTTGTGTTCACCAGCTCCCGTGGCCATATGAGACTTATATCAGGACCTGGACATTTAACTTCTAGAATTCCATGATCTGTTTTCTTTATATAAACTTTTCCTTGTATATATACATGTTACTGGTTTCGCTTCCCTAGAAAACGCAGCCTAAGACAAGGACCTTCCTCCAGTGTCAACAGAGAGAGAAAGCCTTCTCTTGGAGGTGATACCCTAAATTTGGACTCCCAGCCTACTAGACTATAAGAGAATAAACTTTCGTTTGTTGAAGTCATCCACTTGTGCTATTTCTGTTATAGCAGCATCAGATAACTAAGACAGTGACCTTCACCATTGCATTGAGATCTGGCAGGAAGGGGTACTGTCATCTCAAGTTCCTCTTGAACAAAGGTTCCTCCTACCAAAATCCCCCCACAGTACAGCTAAGACCAGATATAACTCTGACGGTATTTACATGTAGGAAATATGACCCAAAGGGTAACCCTGAAGTATAATATGGCTACTCCCAAACCCCTCAGGGACTAGCTACAAGTCTGCCTCACTGTGGAAGTTTTAGCCTGGGTTAATGAGACTAAAGGCAGCTTCATCTTTTCCTGAAGAGTTCCCCTGTCCAAGTGCTGGGCATCCAAGCCTGTCTACCATGAGCTCACAGAAGAAAACAGCTCTTCTAATCCAGTTTAAGGTCTACCTTAAAAGCCTAATTTTCTGTCCCAAGTGTTTTCTTGCCCCAGGATGACTGACCACAGAAACATCTACTTCTTTTAGAGAAGACCTCCACTTTGTCCTCCAGCTTATAGCCTTGACCTCTGACCCAAACAAATCATAACCTTAGAACTTGGTGATCTAACATCAGTGCATTTCTCATAAAGACTGAGTTAACCAATCTCCGCATGTAGGTCCAGGCAGAGCCTCTCTACAGCCAGTCCAGTCCCTTCGTACACGCATTCTGTAGTACCTGGTGAAGATTATGCTTGTCTGTGCTTCCTGAACCTTTTTGGTCTCAGCTTCCGTTCCCCTAAGGGCGCAGTTTCAAACGAGGCCTCTCTTAAATCTCCACAGAAACAACTCTATAGTGACATCAATTTAAATGGTTTAAATGGTTTCCACTCTAACTGATGACTGTCCCATGTGTGTTAAAGTAGAGCTGTGCTTCATACATTTTTCAAAGCCTGATTTGTTGCAAGTAGATTGCCAGGCCTTTCTCCCCAGGTGCCTTTGGATATGAACCTCTAGCTTTTCCATTAGCAAAGTCAAACATCTTAAATATTTGTGCCACCCAGGAATCCCTATGTACTGACGCAACATAGTCTACATCCACAAAGAAGAAAGGAGTAGTTCTTTCCTTCAAAGCATCAGTGTCTACAAAAGCCATGCTGCTATGCTATGTACATAGATTTGCTTACCCAAATGGAACACTTTACTTTTCAGTCTAAAGCATTTATGTTCAGGTTAATATTTGTTATTTTCCAAGAATAATTGATAGAAACTTCCTTTACATTGTTGCCGTTGTTAGGTGCCGTCAAGTCAGTTCCGACTCATAGCAACCCAATGCACAACGGAAGGAAACACTGCCCGGTCTTGCACCATGTCCACAATCATTTTCATGTTTAAGCCCATTGTTGCGGCCACTGTGTCAATACATCTTGTGGTGAGCCTTCCTCTTTTTCATTGCCTCTCCACTCTACCAAGCATGATGTCCTTCTCCAGGGACTGATCCTTCCTGACAACACGTCCAAAGATGCAGTCTTCCCATCTTTGCTTCCAAGGAGCACTCTGGTTGTACTTCTTCCAGAACAAATCTGTTTGTTCTTTTGGCAGTCCATGGTACATTCAACATTCTTCTCCAACACCACAATTCAAAGGCATCAATTATTCTCCTGTCTTCTTTGTTCATTGTCTAGCTTTCACATGCATATGATGTAAATGAAAATACCATAGCTTGGGTCAGGTACACCTTAGTCTTCAAGGTGACACCTTTACTTTTTAATGCTCTAAAGAGGCCCCTGGAAGCAGATTTTTCCAATGTAATGCATCTTTTAATTTCTTGACTGCTGCTCCCACTGGCATTGATTGAGGACCCAAATAAATTGAAATCCTTGACAACCTCAATCCTTTTTCCATTTATGACAATGATGCTTACTGATCCAGTTGTGAGGAGTTTTGTTTTCTTGCTGCTGAGGTGCACTCCTTACTGATGGCTGTGGTTTTTGGTCTTCATCAGTAAGTGTTTCAAATCTTCTTAATTTCTAGCAGGTAAGGTGGTATTGTCTGTGTAACACAGGTTGTTAATGAGAAAGCCTCCAATCCTGATGCCTCATTCTTCTTCATATAATCCAGGTTCTTGGATTATTTGCTTGGCATACAGATTAAAAAAGTATGGTGAAAGGATACAACCCTGACCCATAGCTTTCTTGACTTTAAACCGTGCAGTGTCCCCTTGTTCTGTTCACATGACTGCCTCTTGATCCATATACAGATTCCTTAAGGGCACAATCAAGTGTCTGGAATTCCCATTTTACACAATATTAGCCATAATTTGTTATGATCCACGCAGTCAAATGCTTTCGCATAGCCAATGAAACACAAGTAGACATCTTTCTGGTATTCTCTGCTTTCAGCCAAGATCTATTTGACATCAGCGATGATATCCCTGGTTCCTTGTCCTCTTTTGAATCCACCTTGAATTTCCTGTCAATATAGTGTTACAGTTGCTTTTGAGTGATCTTGAGCAAAATTTTACTTGTGTGTGATATTAATGATACCGTTTGGTAATTTCCACATTCAGTTGGATCACCTTTCTTTGGAATGGGCATAAATATGGATCTCCTCCAGTCAGTTGGTCAGGAATTGTCCTCCAAATTTCTTGGTATAGATGACTGAGTATGTACAGAGCTGCATCTGTTTGTTGAAACACCTCAAGTGATATTCTTTCAGTTCCTGGAGCCTTGTTTTTTGCCAATGCCTTCAATGCAGCTTCAACTACTTCCCCCAGTACCACCAGTTCTTGATCACATGCTGCCTCTTCAAGGGGCTGAGATCATCAACCAATTCTTGCTGGTAAAATGACTGTGTTTTCCTTCCACCTTCTTTTGATGATTCCTGAGTCGTTTAACATTTTCCCTGTAGAATCCTTCACTATCGCAACTCCAAGCTTGAATTTTTCTTCAGTTCTTTCAGCTTGAGAAATGCTGAACATGTTCTTCCCTTTGGTTTCCCATCTCTGGCTTTTTGCACGTGTCATTATAATACTTTATTTTGTCTTCTCGAGCTGCCCTTTGAAATCTTCTGTCTAGATCTTTTATTTTGCCATTCCTTCTTTTACTTTAGATGCTCGACATTTGAGTGCAAGTTTCATAGTCTCTTCTGACATCTAATTTGGTCTTTTCTTTTTCTCCTGTCTTTTTAATGACCTCTTGCTCTCTTCATGGATGGTGTCTTTGATGTCATTCCACAATTTGTCTGGTCTTCAGTCATTAGTGATCAACGCATCAAATCTGTTCTGAGATGGTCTTTAAACTCTAGAAGGATATACTCAAGGTCATACTTTTGCTCTTGTGAACTTTTTCTAATTTTCTTCAGTTTCAATTTGAATTTACATGCAAGCAATTGATGATCTGTGCCATGCTTAGCACCTAGTCTTGCTCTAACTATTGATATGGAGCTTTTCCATCATCTTTTTCCACAAAGGTAGTTGATTTGGTTCCCATATATTCCATCTGGTGAGGTCCATGTGTACAGTCACCATTTGTGTTAGTTAAAAAAGGCATTTGCAGTGAAGAAGTCATTCGTCTTGCAAAATTCTATCATGCAATCTCTGACATTACTTCTGTCACTAAGGCTGTATTTTCCAACTCTCCATACTTCTTTGTTTCCAACTTTTGCATTCCAGTCACCAATAATTATCAATGCATCCTGATTGCATGTTGAATCAATTTCAGACTGCAGAAGCTGGTAAAAATCTTTAGTCTCTTCATCTTTGGCCTTAGTGGTTGGTGTGTAAATTTGAATAACAATAATATTATCTAGCCTTCCTTGTTGGCATATGGATATTATTCTATCACTGACAGCATTGTACTTCAGGACAGATCTTGAAATGTTGTTTTTGATGATGAATGCAACACCATTCTTCTTCAAGTTTTCATTCCCGGCATAGTAGACCACACGATTGTCAGATTCAGAATGGCTGATACAGGTCCATTTCAACTCACTAATGCCAAGGATAATGATGTTTATGTGTTCCATTTCATCGTTTACAATTTCCAGTTTTCCTAGATTCATACTTCATATATTCCATGTCGCAATTATTAATGGATATTTGCAGCTGTTTCTTCTCATTTTGAGCTGTGCCATGTGGAGGTCCGCCATCAGCCTTGTAGACAAAGTCACGAACCCCTGTAAATGACGGGCTGAAGCATCTCACCTGCGACATGTTTTCTAGCCTACTGCCCTTGATATTATTTGGCTTCCTAATTAAATTTTCTTCAAAAAGATATCCCCTCCTCTCCTGGTACAAGGATCAGGGGAGATGCCTTCTGAGAGGGGCCCTTTACTACCCCCTTGGTTTATGAAATAATATTGGGAAAACCTGTACAGGAATTTCTGGGGAAAAGAGCTCAGAGGAATGATTTATAGCACAGTCAGCTTGAGAGCAGCGAGGCCAGTCCAACCCCTGCTGACTTCTCCCAGAAGCTCCCCCCCCCTCACATGATATAAGCAAGCTTGCAAGAAGGCCCTGAAGGGCTTTCCAGAGACAGCTCCCCTCCCCCTCTTTCTCAGCTCTTAGATAGCAAACATCTTACTTCAGGAAAATAACTAGATTCCCAAGATTATTACATTTGGTATCGGCAAACAGACAAATACTAAAGAAATGCCTTTCTTAGAGTAGTTTAAGAGAAACTTAGAATAAGGGACGGTGGATACCCATTGTCCTTACAGGAAGAGATAAGGAAGAGCAGAGAAGGAACAAATAGAGACTGTATAACCTTTGAGATGGGTTTGTCTTCTCTTCCTGCTTAGGTAAAGTTAGTAGAAGTCAAAGATTAGTTTTGCTCCATCTGTTAATTATAAATCACAAATATGCCTGTCTCAGACCATTCTTTAGAGGGTCCTAATGGTTAACATAAAAAGGAATAACAAAGTGTTTGCTTTTTACTAACTAACAGAGAAGACCCTAATAGTCAACAAGAAGACCATTGTCTCTAACCATTGTTTAGAAGATCTTAATAGCTAACATGAAAAGAGACACTAGTCTCAAGCCATTATTCAGAAAACTCGAGTGATTGACATAAAGAGACCACGAGGGGTCGGTTGTTGTTAACCAATAATGATGGGTCAGTTTCTTGTTAACCAATAGTCTATATGATGAAGAAAATAGGGTGAACACTACGTCACCCCTCTTATAAAAACAATAAAGACAGACAGCCTTCTCTCTTGCTCTCTGGGTCGGGCTGCCTTAAACCAGAAAAGTCTTTCCTGTCTCTCTTTATTCATTTCCCACCGACGCCTCTCCCTCCCTCCGTGCGGGACCCCGAAAAGTGTTGGGACTGGCTCCCGGCAGTGCCACATCAGTGAATGAAGATCCTGAAGGTTTTACTCCATCCACAACAATAAGGTCACCTCTACTTTGAGGAGGCATCTCTTTATCAGCTGTCTTTTGAGAGCCTTCCAACCTGGTGGGCTTATTTTCTAGCACTATGTCTGACAATGTTCTGCTGCTATTCATAAGGTTTTCTCTGGCTAATTCTTTTCAGAAGCCGACTGTTGGGTCCTTCTTCCTAGTCTGTCTTAGTCTGCAAGCTCAGATGAAACCAGTCTACCATGGGTGACCCTGCTGGTACCTAAATACTAGTGGCATAGCTTCCCACATCACAGCAACAAACAAGCCTCCACTAAGTGGGGGCTGCATACTTTATCTTTACTCCTCGTATCAACTAAGATACCCAGTCTACACAATCTGCCCAGAACTCTGCAGAGTAGAACAGTCTCCCACCAGGTAAGGTACCCAATCACCACAATAAGCCCAGAACTCTGCGTATTCTAGGTAGACAAACCATCTGTGTAGTTTTTTTTCAGGGTAGTTTACCACTGAAGAGATGTTCAAGTCACTTTTATCAGGACGGAAAGCCACCTACAGGTTGATAGTTTTTTCTAACCATTAGGGTTTCTGTTTAGCCACTGCCACATTTTGGAAGAGGTTGTTTTTTGTTTGTTTTTGTTTTTAATGGAAATACAAAAGGTACATCTTTTTTCTTAAACTTAAAAGTTTGTAAGTATCAACCGAGCATTTACTATGTGTCAGGCACTTTTTCAGAATATGTAAGATACAACCAAGACACCAAGAAGTTTATAATCTGGAAGAGAGTGTCAGGTGTAAGTGTAATTAGGTGTAGTGTTGTCATGGATTCCATTGTGTCCCCCTAGAAATATATGTATTGATTTGACTCAGGTATGAGTCCCAAAATGGTGCAATTTCTCCCATGCATTGTGAACCCTGCCTCTGTGATGAGTCAGAATATCTACCAGCGTGTGGGATATAAGGGAGAGAAGTGAACAGAGTAAGTAAGTTTACTACCAAGAAGGCAGCACTGAGAGCAGAGCACATCCTATGGACCTGAGGATCCTGTGCTGAGATGCTGTCGTTGAATTTGAACTCAGCCTACCAGACTGTGATCATTTCTCTTACTGAATGGACTTGTAAAATGGATGTATGGCTTATTGGACTGTAACAATCAAGTTTTTCTTCATGAAACCATCCACTTATGGTATTTTCTGTTGGAGCTGTACCAGGTGACTAAAACAGCATCTGGTACAAGGAGTGGGGTGCTGCTCTAACAAATACCTAAAATGTGGAAGCAGTTTTAAAACTCAATGCATTGAAGTCTCAAAGGAATGGAGAACTATTAACACAGAAAAAGACACAGATGGTGAGAAACAGCAGAGCACCACCAGCAGCAAAAGGCAGCAGCAGACTCAACCAGAGGAGTGCAAGATGTTGCTGGAGCCAACTCACAGAGCCAGAGAACTGAGTGACTGCACACAGCAGTTTCCTGGCAGAGTGGTTTGTCTCTGGACTCTTGAGTCTGTGGAGCTAGGCTTGCTGACCTACAGAGCAAGAGAGCTGAGTGCATTGTGCAGGAGGCTATGTATCAGAGTTGAATTGGTGGAGCTACAAAATTTTGGAACACTTGCCCCAACAGGGCAAATGTAGGCTTGAGGCCCAGGCCATGAGGTGACAAAAGCTGAAGAGACAAGGTTGAAAAAAAACTGAGCTGCCTCAAGTCTCCAAAGATATGGCCATGACCTCAAGGGTTTCTAATGGTGTAGCAAGGTCCCTGGGGCTTCAAAGAATGGAGTGCCTAAGGCTGAGGAAGCAGAATTGCTGCCCCAGTGAGTCTGAGAGGTGGAGCCAAAGCCCAGGGGCTTCCACTCAGAATCTGGAGAGTGTGGCCAATACCTAGAATCTGAAGGGAAGAGTTATAAAATGTCTCAGAGTCTGGAGTATTATTTCTGAAGCCATGAAGACTAATGTAATTGTGTTCTATTCATTTGCTTGGTGTCTGTAATGCCTTTCCCTGCAATTTGTCCATTTGTAATGAAAATGTGTAATTCATGCCTGCCTGTTCTACCACTGTATTTTGGAAAGGTAGCGTATATTCCGGATTTCACAGTTGAAGACGAATTCATGGATTTTAGACCTGAACTTAACAGCTTTGCTATGTTATAAACGAATATATTCTGCGTATTCTGATGATATGATTTTGGGGGGGGGCCAAAGGATGGAGTGTCGTGGACTGCATTATGTACCCCCCCAAAAGGTATGTATTGATTTGACTCAGCTGTGAGTTCAAATATGGTGCATTTCCTCCCATGTGTTGTGAATCCCACCTCTGTGACAAGGGAGGCTGGGCAGCAGTTGTGTTGGTGAGGCAGGACTCAAGCTACCAGCTTGTGGGATATAAGGGAGAGAAGTGAACAGAGTAAGTCTGGAACCTCATACCAGCAAGAAGGTAGCACTGAGAGCAGAGCACATCCTTTGAACCTGAGTGTCCTGTGCTGAGATACTCTCACTGAATTTGAACTCAGTCTACCAGACTGTGATCATTTTTCTTAGTGAATGGACTTGTAAAAGGATATGAGGCTTATTGGACTGTAATAATCAGGTTTCTCTTCATGAAACCATCCACTCGTGGTATTTTCTGTTGGAGCTGTACCAAGTGACTAAAACATGCATTTTGCACAAAGTGTAAGCAAAGTACTACAGGAACACTGCAAATGGCACAATTGTGTAAGCTTGCAAAGTAGTAAAGCCTTCACAGAGGAATGGTCATGAGGGATGGAATAATATTGTGACAGGTGAAGAAGGCAGGAGAGGCAAAAGGTATGGGACAGAAGTGACATTTTAATTAGAGGAAACAAATTAAGCAAAGACATAGAGCCATAAGTGTATATAGCATGTTCCAGAAACTGCAAATCTGGCTTGTGCAGTGCATTGACTGGAGTGAAGTGAACTGAAATCAGCTCACATAGGGCTCCAAATGCCGTTCTTAGGAATTTCAACTTTGTTGTATAGACAGTAGGGAACCAGAGGCCATTTTAAGCAGAGAAGTGACAAGATCAGATCTGTGTTTGGAAAATGATGGTTGTGATAGCACTGTGAAGGATTAGAGTAAGAGCAAATTATTTCCTAGGGAATAATGGATTCTGAAAACAGTAGAAAACCTTTAATGAGGCATCAGAAACATTTGTAATAAACGTTTTAGGTGTAAGTGACAGGTTTTATCATAGTCTCCAACTATGGCTCCTTTTTCTTACATTTCGAGTTGGTTTTCAACCATTGGTCTAGCAACAAAATGTGTAAGAGACAAAGCAAAGTAATACATCTATTCAAAAAATATTTATTCACTGTTGACTATGTGTAAGTCCTATATCAGGTGCTGAGAGAATTCAGAGATGAATCAAACATATTCCCAGTCCTCAAGGAACTGACAGCCTCACGCAGTTCACCAAGGTACTTCAACAGCATTCATTAGACATTCAGTTTATGTAGACTAATACTCGAGGCCCATCGGTTAAAAAAATCTAAAGGAGAGAGGCAGAACTGATGTGAGAAATAACTCAAAGATTACGGGCAAAGGGAATATACAAAAGAAGAAATCAGAGAATCTATTTTTTTTTTTTGGTTTATAACTGACTTCTTGTTCTACAAATGAGGTGATCAGCATTCTTATACTTCCTCTCACCCTCTCCACTCCAATTCCTGATTTTTGTGACTTATGTTATTTCTAGTATGAAAAGTTCATAATATTTATAGGTTCTGACCACCATATTTCCTCTAGTTCTTTAGTTTTACTTCTATGTTTAAATGGATTCAGTGTTCATCACTGGTTTTTTTTATCATAGCATCATCATTCCTGGTCTTTTCAGATTTTTGTTCACATTCTGGCAGGTTGCATTTCCTTGCTGTTTGTTCAATAATACCCAATGGACTCATTCCCTGAGTTCTTTATTCTCTACATACTGTCTTTACAAGGAGCCCTCGTGGTATAATAGTTAAGAGCTATGGCTGCAAACCAAAAGAATTTGAATCCGTCAGCCAGTCCATGGCACCGTATGGGGCAATTCTACTCTGTCTTACATGATCTTATGAGTCACAAAAAACTAAACTACATGGATACTGCCTTTTCCTTTACCATATACAGGCATAGACATACTATTTGTGGTTCATCCTTTCTTTCTCTAGGAATTTTGTAGCCATGGCTCCTTTTTCTTTCTTTCTTTCTTTTTTACTGCCATTTGTTATTCAAAAGTCTGACATTAGTCTAACTTTTTTCTTTATGAGTAATTTCTTGCTTGTTTTATTTCTCTTGAATGTCTGAATAATTTATTTCTTTAATCCTGAAGTTTAGTAACTTAATCAGAGTATGTCTCAATGCTAATTGATCTGAATCAGTTGTCTCTGGTGTGAAACATGTGGTTTTCTGTATAATATCTCACTACTTTTGAATTTGTTGCATACTCTTCCTCAAGGACACAATTAGTCCTGGGTTGAATCATCTTTGACTATATTTTATATTTTTTTCACAACTCTTAAGTCTCTTTGCCCTTTCTTTGTCCACTCACATTTTTTCTTCATTCAGTAACCTAATGTAAACCAAATCTATTTTGTTCCTTGCTATTGCAAATTTATTTACATGATATTATTTTGATTCTCAATCATTCCATTGTTGTAACTTCTCATCTTGGACCTCTTACTGAGTTTTATTTCTTCATGAGTTTGTAGTACAAAATATTTATAAGAAATACACTTCTCTGGCTCTTTTTCTTCTAGACTAGATCATTTACCTATGTTTTAAAAATCATGTTTCTTTCTACCACATTTGAATGATAGTCATACCATTGTACAAGCTTTGACAATTAAGACTGTGAACTTTATTGTTCTAAGTGCTACATACCTCCGTGCTTAATATCACTATGGTCACCTTTGAAGTGCGTCCCTTGAGAAACTATGCACTGGTGCCAGTGGCTAGTTCACTCTTCAAGGCAATTTTAGAACTCTTCCTGGAATGGCCATTGTGCAGGTGGCATGATGGCCGAGTTCAGATACTTAATTGTGTAGTTGTCTGTGAGGGAGTTTTTAGCCAAGTAAACAAATAACTGTATTGGGACATCCTTCCTACTCACCTGATCTGGCCCCCAATGACTTTTTTTCTTTACCTGAAGACAAAGGAAGTATTGAAAGACATTTTGATGACATACAGGACATCAAGAGTAGTACGACGACAGCTCTGATGGCCATTCCAAAAATAGTTCCATAATTGTTTTGAAGAGTGGAGTAGGCACTGGCGTTGGTGCATAGCTTCCTAAGGTGAGTACTTCGAAGGCAGCTATCGTGATATTCAGCAAGGAGGTGTGTCCCACTGGTCCTAGAACGAGTTTATGAACTTAACTGGCAATATTTCATCTTGCTTATGTTTAGTGTGGACAGAGTTTCTGCACTTTTCTACTTGCTCTAAGATGTACCAGGGTTTTTCTCCCCTCATTTAAGAACTAGGTGCTACTTTCTAGCCAATTTTCTCCCTATTTTGCATTCTATGGAGAAAAAAGAGGTGAGTTGTGGTTTCAGCGCTCCCTTGTTAGAATTTGCTTCTGATGAGTAAAATTATGTGGCCTCTCCCAGCCAATCTAACCATCTGGTGATGTATTACACTCCTGTGTGTTTTGCATTGATTTCTCGTCTTAGTCTAATTCTCCAAAAGATAGAAATCTCTGAAGTCCCTGTTGTCTCTGCTGATGTCTGTGATGGTATATGAAGGATTCTACTCTAGAACGTTTTTCTTCCCCACACACAGCCACAGAATGCTTTTTCACAAATTAGTGAAGGTATTAATGAGAATTCACAGACTGTTGCTAACTGCCCTGTTCCATTCCCTTTTTTTTCCTTCTCTCTCTCTTATTCTGCTTCTGAGAAATAGGAGAAGAGTGAGAAGACACACCTCACCACATTAGAACATCATTTTTTTTTAATTGGCCACTTTTTTTTTAACATTTGATTTTTATATAAGTTTCCACCCTTTGCCTTGTGCCTGTTGGTGAAATTTGGACTTTGTCAATCCATTTTGTTGTTGTTCATTTTGTTAACTATTTGTGGAAAGAAAAACTGGGTCACTGCCTAACTCTTTATGTGTGTGTGTTTGGTGAAAGTTTACACAGCAAATTAGATTCCCATTCAACAAATCTATACATGTCTTCCACTGGGAATTGATGCAAAGCACACTGATATTAGTTAGTTTTTCAAAATGTGTCAGCGTTTTCATTATTTATATTCTCTGTGTTCTGTTTCCATTAATCTAGCTTCTCTGCCCATCCCTCCTTACCTTCTTATTTTTGCTTTAAAGTAAATGTTGACCGTTTGGTGTCATGTAGATAATCGCATAGAGGAACATGGTACTCACAGGTGATATTGTTTACTTTACAAGCCAGTCTATTATTTGTGTAAAAATTGACCTAAGGAAGTAGCTACAGTCTCATCAGGGGTTTGTCTGGTTTCTACTGGCCCAGTAAATTTAGCCTTTTTAAGAATTAGAGTTTTGTTCTACATTTTTCTCCTATTCTGTCTGGAACCATGTATTGTGTCCCTGGTCAGAATACCCAGCAGCGGTAGATGGGCACTACCTATTTCTTCTGGTCTCAGGATAGATGAAGTTGTGGTTCATACGAGCTGTTAGTGCTGTTGACTAGTTTCTTTGTTGAGTCATTGGTTTCCTTTCTTCTCTTTTGCTTCAGACAAGTGCAGCTCTATCTTAGATGGTCAGTTGCAAGCTTTTCAGATCCTGGCCATGATTCACTAAAGTAGAATGTAGAAAATTATCTTGGTGAACTAGTTATTCCTGCTGATCAAGTTATCCCATAAGACTGGTCCCAAGCCTTCAAAGCCAGTAAAGCAATCCTGTGAGGTACTTGATTATATCCAGGAAATATTCATAACTGTGTCCCTAATTCTGCCTACTTCTTTTATCTTTACTAAAAAGTATGTCAGTTAAACTCAGCTAGGTTTGAAGTAGTTGCTGATTAGCAAGATACTTTCAAAAAGAGGTTCAAATAGAATAAAAATGAAAAACAAACATTCTATGATACATATAACTAATGAATGTCTACAGAATTAATTTGTAAGTGTCCCAGGATATAGCTCAGTTAATTAAAATTGAAAATCTTTGTTACATCTTAGCATTTCAATTTTCCCATTATAGCATTAATAGAGTACTCACTATATACCAGGGACTACACTGGATATTTCACATGTATAATCTAAGTCATCATTGGTAAGTGTTTCAAATCCTCTTCCCTTCCAGCAAGCGCGGTTCTGTCATCTGCACAATGCAGGTTGTCAATCAGTCTTCCTCCAATCCTAATGCCTTGTTTTCCTTCATATAGTCCAGCTTCTTGAATTATTTGCTCAGCATATAGATGGAAAACATATGTGAAAGAATACAGCCCTGACACACATCTTTCCTAACTTTAAACCATGCATTGTCTCTTTGTTCCGTTTGCATGACGGCCTCTTTATTCATATACAGATTCTTCATGTGCACAATTAAGTGTTCTGGAATTCCCATTCTCTGCAGCTTGACCCATAATTTGTTATGATCCACACAGTCAAATGCCTTTGCATGGTCAGTGAAACACACATAAACGTCTTTCTGGTATTTTCTGCTTTCAGCCAAGATCCATCTGACATTAGCCATGATATCACTGGTTCCACATCCTCTTACAAATCTGGCTTGAATTTCTGGTGGGTCCCTCTCAATATACCATTGTAGTTGCTTTTGAGTGATCTTTAACAGAATTTTACTTGCATGTGGTATTAATGATATTGTTAGATAATTTATTCGCTCAGTTGGATCACCTTTGTTTTGGAATAGGCATAAATGTGGATCTCTTACAGTCAGTTGGTCAGGTAGCAGTCCTACAAATTTCTTGGCATAGACGAGTGAGCAGTTCTAGTGCTGCATCTGCTTGTCGAAACATCTTAACTAGTATTTCATCAGTTCCTGGAGCCTTTTTCTTTTTTAACCACGCCTTCCATGCAGCTTTGACTTCTTCTTTCAGTACCACTGATTCCTGATCATATGCTACCTCTTGAACTGGTTGAACATTGACCACTTCTTTCTGGTATAAGAACTCTGTATATTTCTTCTGTCTTCTTTAGATGCTTCCTGAACCAATTAGCATTTTCCCTGTAGAACCCTTCACTACTTACAACTCAAGCCTTGAATTTTTCTTCAGTTCTTTCAACCTGAGAAATGAGTGTATTGTCCCCGTTTGGTTTTCTATTTCCAGCTCTTTGTATATCTCATTATGACACTTCACTTTGTCTTCTTGAGCCACCCTCTGAAGTCTTCTGTTCAGTTCTTCTACTTTGTCATTTTTTCCCTTTACTTTAGCTACTCAGTGTTCATGAACAAGTTTCAGAGTCCCTTCTGACATCGAGTTTGGTCTTTTCTTTCTTTCTTGTCTTTTTAATGACTTCTCGCTCTCTTCACAGATGATTTCTTTCCACAACTTGTCTGGTCTTCAGTTATTAGTGTTCAGTGCATCAAGTCTGTTCTCAGGATGGTCTCCAGACTCAGGTGGGATATGCTCAAGTTTGCACTTTGGCTCTTGTGGACTTGTTTTAATTTTCTTCAGTTTCATTTTGAACTTGCTTATGATCAGTTGATGGTCTGTGATGCAGTCAGCATCTACTCTGGTTCTGATGGCTGATATTGAGCTTTTCCACCATCTTTTTCCACAGATGTAGTCGAATTGATTCTTGTGTATTCCATCTGGTGAGGTCCACATGTATAGTGGCGTTTATGTTGGTAAAAAAAAAAAAAGGCATTCACAGCGAAGAATTCATTGGTCTTGCAAAATCATGCAATCTCCAGTACCATTTCTGTCACCGGGGCCTTATTTTCCAACTACTGATTTTTCTTTGTTTCTTTGTGGCATGCATGTTTGATCAATTTTGGACTGCAGAAGCTGCTAGAAACCTTCAGTTTCTTCATCTTTGACCTTAGTGGTTAGTGCATAAATTTGAACAATAGTTGTTATTAACTGGCCTCCTTTGTAGACATATGGTTAGTATCCTATCACCGATAGCAGTGTAATTCAGGACAGATCTTGAAAAGTTCTTTTTGATGATGAATATAATGCCATTTATCTTCAAGTTAGTAGTAGCAGATCATAAGCTTTTCTGATTCAAAATAACCAATACTGGTCCATTTCAGTTCACTAATGCCTAGCATACTGATGTTTATGCTCTCATTTCATTTTTTAAAATTTCCAACTTTACTGGATTCATGTTTTTTACATTACACATTCTGATTATTAATGGATGTTTGCAACTGTTTCTTCTCATTTTGAGTCATTCCATATCAGTAAATGAACATCCTGAAGGCTTTACTCCGTCCAAGTCATTAAGGTCGACTCTGCTTTAAGGAGGCAGCTCTTCCACAGTCATCTTTCGAGTGTCTTTCAACCTGGGGGCTCATTTCCTGGCACTATATCTGATGCTGTTCCACCACTATTCATAAGGTTTTCCCTGGCTAATTCTTTTCTAAAGTCAACTGCTGGTCCTTTTTCCTAATCTGTATTACTATGGAAGCTCAGCTGAAATCTGTCCGCCATGGGTGACCCTGCTGGTACCTGAATACTGGCAGGATAGCTTCCAGCATCACTGCAACACACAAGCTCCCACAGTACAACACACTGACAGACAAGTGAGGTGCATTCATATGAAATAATTGAAAATATCATGTTAAGAATCAGACACCCCTTAGTTTTCAAGATGATATTTTCCCTTTTTGACAATTTAAAGAGATCTTTTACAGCAAATTTGCCCAGTGCAGTGTGTCTTCACTTTTTGACTGCTGCTTCCATGGGTATTGGTGGATCCAAGTAAAATGAAATCTTTGACATTTTCGATTTTTTCTTTGTTCATCATGATGTTGCTTATTGGTCCAGTTGTGAGGATTTTTTGTATTCTTGATGTTGATGTGCAATCCGTACTAAAGGCTGTGGTCTTTGGTCTTCATCTTTAAGTGTTTCAAGTCTTCTTCACTTCCAGGAAGTAAGGTTGTGTCATTTGCATGACACAAGTTGTTAATAAGTCTTCCTCCTGTCCTGATGCCCCATTCTTCTTCATCGAATTATTTGCTCTGCACACAAATTGAATAGGTGTTGTGAAATGATACAAACCCGATGCACACCCTTCCTGACTTTGAACTATGCAGTGTCTCCTTGTTCTGTTTAAGTGACTACTTCTTGATCCAACTGTTCTGCAATTCACTTTCTCCACAACACTATGCCTGTGCAGTCACAGGAAGCATCTTTCTGGTGTTCTTTGCTTTTAGCCAAAGTTAACCTGACATCAACAGTAATAACCCTGGTTCTACATCCTCTTCTGAATCCAGTCTGGACTTCTGGCTGTTCCCTGACAATACACTGCTGCAGCCACTTTTGAGTGATCTTCAACAAAATTTTACTTGTTATATGATATTGTTCAATAATTTCTGCATTTGGTTAAATCACCTTTCCCAGGAATAGGCACAGATATGGATCTCTTCCAGTCGGTTGGCCAGGTAGCTGTCTTCCAAATTTCTTGGCATACACCAATGAGTACTCTAGCACTGCATTTGTTTGTTGAAACAACTGAAGTGATATTCCAGCAATTTTTGGAGTCTTGTTTTTTGCCATTACCTTCAGTACAGCTTCAACTTCTTTACCATTGGTTCCTGACCATATGCTACCTCTTGAAGTGGCTGAACATTGACAAATTCTTTTTAGTATAATGACACTGTGTTTCTTCCATCTTCTTTTGATGCTTTCTGGATCATTTAGTATTTTTTCCATAGAATTTTCCTGGAGGCTTGTGCTTGAGAAATACTAAGCATATTCTCCCTTTTTGGTTTTCTTTTTCTTTTTTTCTTTTTTTTTTTCTTTTTTATTTAACATGACTGAGTGAAAATGTACATTCCCGTATAAATTTACATGCCCACCTATATGCAGCTTCCACTGCTCTCCCTGTCCGGTGACTGCACACTATTCCTCTCTGCTCCATACATGTCTCATCCTCCCAACAGCCTCCTTTCCCCTCCTCTTCACCCACTCTCCTTCCTCCAGCCACAGGTCAGCAGGATGATATCCTATAGATGTATAGAACCATAAAGTGCAACCAATATATGGTCACTCTGCATTGCCAAGTCCAATCCATTCCTGTCCAAAGAGTGGACCTTTGTTATAATTTATGGGTAAGGGCAGCATCAGGGCCAGGGACCATGCTCTCAGGGGAACCCCGAAACTGCTGGACCATCAATTGAGGTCTTTTAGTGGAGATCTCAGGATGCATCCCTCTTTATTCTTGTGTTGCCAGTGAGACTCAACCTAGTGAGCTCCATTGTGGCTATCACTGGTGGTGGCGGGGCACCATCCGGTTCTTCCAGTCCCAAGTCGTTGAAGGCACCCACTCTTGCGGGTGTCTCTGTCTTCTAGGTTGTCTTTACCGCATGTGATTTTGGTCCTCAGTGAGCATCCGTTCCTGCTGAGTTGGGACCATTTGCTGTGTCCTCAGATGGCAGCTTGGCAGCTTTTAAGACCCCAGACGTCAGTCACCAATGTGGGATGCAGAGAGCTCTCTTAGCAAAACGCTAGTTGTGCCGATTGGCCTCGATTTCTCCTAAGAGCATGGTCCCCTGTCCCCTGCCTCAGCTACTCTATCCTTGCAATATTGGATTAAGATGGAAGGAGTACTCAAGTTATGCTGAAGTCCACTTAATATTGTTCTTGTTTCTAATGTGTGCTATCACCACTTTCTCCCAACCAGATTTCTAGCAACTATTTAAACTAAACCCTCCCCCTCACCCTCCCTCTTTCCCCTCCCTTACAGCTGTCAAAGAGTCTTTTCTTCTATACACAAGTCTGTTTTTGAGATCTTATCGTAGAGGTCTCATACAATATTTGTCCCTTTGTCGCTGAGTACTTTCACTCAACATAATGTCTTCCAGTTGAAACCAGGTTAGGAGATGTTTCCTGGAATCACCGTTATTCTTTATCATTGCGTAGTGCTCCATTGAGTATATGTACCATAGTTTAACCTATCTATTCTTCTGTTGTTGGGCATCTGGGTTGATTCCATCTTTTTGCTATCGTGGACTGTGCTGCGATAAACATTCTGGTGCATGTGTCCATTGGTGTGAAAGGCCTTGATTCTGCAGGATATATTCTAAGTAGTGGAATTACTGGGTCCTTTTTGGTTTTCTATCTCCAGCTCTTTGCACATGTCATTATAATACTTTGTCTTCTTGAGCCCCCCTTTGAAATCTTTAGTTCAAATCTTTTACTTCATTATTTTTTCCTTCTTCTTTTTTTTAGTACATGACATTCAAGAGCAAGTTTTGGTGTCCCTTCTGACATCCATCTTAGTTTCTCTTTCTTTCTTGTCATTTTAGTGACCTCTTGCTTTCTTCATATATGATATCCTTGGTATAATTCTACAGCTCATCTGGTCATTCTCGTTCAACTCCTCAGATCTAGTTTTAAGATTTTCTCTAAAATCAGGTGAGATATATTCAAGGTTGTACTTTGGCTCTTGTGGACTTGTTCTGGTTTTCTTCAGTTTTTGTTTGACCTTACTTATGAGCAATTGATGATCTGTGCCACAATTGGTCCCTGGCCTCATTCTAATGATATTGAGTTTTTCTGTGGACTCTTTCCATAGAGGTACTCAATGTAGTTCCATCCAGTGAAGTCCATGTGTACAGTGGCTGTTTGTGTTGATGAAAAAGGGTATTTACAATCAGGAAGTCATTGGTCTTGAAAATTCTATCATGTCCAAGGCCATATTTTCCAATTTTCCTTCTCCTTAGTTTCTAACTTCTGCATTTCAATAGTCAGTAATTATCAATGAATCCTGATTGCTGGTTTGATCAATTTCTGACTGCAGTATCTGGTAATTTCTTCATCTTTGGCCTTATTAGTTGGTGCATAAATTTGAATGATAGTCATATTAACTAATCTTCCTTGTAGGTGTATGGATATTATCTAACCACATTGTTTTACTTCAAGATTGATTTTGAAATGTTCTTTTTGGCAATGAATGAAATGCCATTCCTCTTTAAGTTGTCATTCCTAGCATAGTAGACCATATGATTGTTCAGTTGAGAAAGGTCAATACCAGTCCATTTCAGCTCACTAATGCCTAGGATATCAATGTTTATGTATTCCACTTCAGCTTTGATAGTTTCCAACTTTCCAAGCTTCATACTTTGTACATTCTACTTTCCGATTATTAGTGGATGTTTGCAGCTCTTCTCATTTTGAGTCATGCCACATCAGCAAATGAAGTTCCAATCTTTAGCTGAAAACTGAACCACAGAAATGATGTCATTACTGAGCTGAAAGTGTGTCCAGGGGCCATATTTTCAGGGTTTCTCCAGTCTCTGTCAGGCCAGCAAATCTGAGACATTCTGCTGTGATCCCTGTCAGGGTAGTGAGTGGTGGTAACACTGTGTGACTGTACTGGATTCAGTCTTTTGGAGGCCGTTGTAGAAGTGGTCCATTAGTTCTCTGGACTAATCTTTCCCTGGTGTCAGACTGACTTGTGTCCCCCCCAAAACATGTGTGGCGATTTGGCAGGGCTGTGATTCCCATTATTGTGTGACTGCCTTCCATTTTGTGATTTTCATGTGCTGTAAATTCTAATCTCTGCCTGTGGAAGATTAGGGTGGGACTGCAACACCCTTACTAAGGGAGTTTCCCTGGAGTGTGGCTTGTACTACCTTGCACTACAAGAGATAAATGAAAGGAAAGCAAGTAGAGTTGGGAACCTCATGCCATCAGAAAAGCAATACCAAGAGCAAGCAACACCTTTCAAACCTGAAGTTGCTGCACCAGGATACTCTCAGACCTAAGAAAGTCTGATGCAACACAAGGACTTGCTTCTAGAGCCTACAGAGACAGAATGCTTCCCCTGGAGCTCTCACCCTGAATTTAGACTTCTAGCCTTTTGGACTACGTAAAAATAATCTTTCCTTTGTTACAGCCATCCACTTGTGTATTTCTGTTACACAGATACCAGATGACTAAGCCAGAATCTAGTACCAAGAGAGCAGGGTGCTGCTCTAACAGATAGCTGGAAGTGGTTTGAAAACAGTGAATGGATAGAAGGAACTGAAGAGAACTGCTAACATCAGAGAAGTCACAGATGATAAAAGGCAGCAGCAAACCAGCAACGCAGAACCAGGAGCTAACTCACAGAGCAACAGAGCTGAGTGCCTGTGTGAAAAAGGCTTGCTGACAGAATAGGGTGCCTCCAGGCACTTATCGGTAGAGCCACAGAGCTTTGGAACACTTGCCTCAGCAGGACAGGTGCAGGCTTGAGCCTAGGCCAAGAGGTCATATGTTTTAGTCAGCTAATGCTACTCTAACAGACATACCATGAATGGATGGCTTTAACAAAAGAAAGTTTATTCTTACATAGTCGGTAGGCTACAAGTCCAAATTCAGGATGTCTGCTCCAGGGGAAGGCTTTCATCCTTGTCAATGCTGGAGGAAAATCTAGTATTGCATTGGTCTTTGTCTAGGGAGCATCTCGGTGCAGAAATCTCAGATCCGAAGGATGCACTTTTCTCCCAGTGCTGCTTTCTTGATGATGTGAGATTCCCAAGTCTCTGTCTGTTTCCCCTTCATCTCTTCTAGGATGAAAGGATTAGGGGTGAGGCAAGCCATACTCCATGGAAACTCCCTTTACAGTGGAGTAGAGAGGTGATCTCATGAAAGGATTTACAGCCCCACACTAATCCTTTAACATGCAGCACAGGAAAATCACAAAATGGAAAACAATCACAAAATACTGGGAATCATGGCCCAGGAACATGGCTACATACTTTTGGGGTGACACAATTCAATCCATGACACCATAAGAAGCAGAAGCTGAAGAGGCCAGGAGCACAAGACACTGAGCTGCCTCGGTCTCAAGAGGTATGGCCATGACCTCAGGGGTTTTAAGGGTGGCCTCTAGAAGGCCTCTAGTGTTTGTAAGAGTGGAATTGCCACTCAGTTGGGCTTGGAAAATGGTGCACCTAAAGCTAAGGGAGTGGAGTTGCTGTCCCAGTGGGCCTGGAAGACAGAACTCTAGCCCAGGGCCAAGGGGCCTCCTCTCAGAATCTGGAGAGTGTGGCCAATACATAGAGTCTGGATGGCAGGGCCATTGTACAAAATGTCTCAGAGAACTGAAGATTACTTTCAAAACTTTGAAGGCTAATGTAATATACCCTGTTAAATTGTTTGATGTCTGTTACGCTTTCATTCCCTACAACTTCTCACATTTGTAATGGAAACATCTAGCTTGTACCTGTCTGTTCTGCCACTGTGGTTTGTAAGCAGATAACTTGTATTTTCAATGTCACAAGTGTGGAGAAATTTTTGGGTTTTGAACTTGGAGCTGATTTAAGACTTTTATTACCATTCAGTGGGTTGAATATGTTTTGCATGTCGCAAAGATGTCATTTTTGGAGAACCAGTTATTGGAATGTTATGGATTGAATTCCTCACCCCTCCACCCAAAAATGTACGTAGAAATTTGACTCGGCCATGATTCCCACTATTGTCTGACTGCCATCCATTTTGTGATTTTCCCATGCTGTAAATTCTAGTCTCTGCCTATGATTAACAGATAGGATTATGTTAAAATAGGATTAGGGTGGGATTGCAACATCTATACTAAGGGGGCTTCCCTGGAGTGTGGCTTGCATCACCTTTTATGCTATAACAGGTAAAAGGAAATGGAAGCAAGCACAGAGTTGGGGACATCATACCATCAAGAAAGTGGCACCAGAAACACAGTATGTCCTTTGGACACGATATTCCTGCACCAAGATGCTCCCACCAAACAAAGAATGATGCAACACAAGGACTTTCCTCCAGAGCCGATAGAGTTAGTGTGCATTCGCTGGAGCCAGCAGCCTGAACTTGGACTTCTAGCCTGCCAGACTGTGTAACAATAAACTTTTCTTTGTTAAAGACATCCACCTGTGGTATTTCTGTCAGAGCAGTACCAGATAACTAAGATACCTGGCTTTTTTTTTCTTCATTCTTTCTTGTTCCCAAAGGGGTGAGACCAGTGGAGTATCTTAAATGGCCACTCACAAGCTTTGAACACTGCAAACACTACTCACCAAAGTAGAATGTAGAATGTTTCCTTTATAAAATGTGTTATGTAAATTGAGATAGATGTTCCTCGAGACCATGGCCCCCCACAGCCCTCAGCCCGCTAATTAAGTCCTTCAGGGAGTTTGGACATGTCAGTGGAGCTTCCAGGACCTTGCCTTCTGCAAGTTGTGCTGGCTTCCCCAGTAGTATGTACTGTCTTACCTTTCACTGAAGTTACCATTTGTCTACTGTCTTTTTAGTGCTTTTACCTCGCCACCTCTATCCTCCCTGGTAACCACCAAAGATTGTTTCTTTTCATATACAAACTTTTTCAAGAGCTTTTTACAGTAGCAGTCACATATAATATTTGTTGTTTTGTGATTGACTTATTTCGCTCAGCATCTGAATTCCTTTGGTTTATGGATTTATTTTTCATTTGTTTTTGCATACTTCATTTTTATTGAAACTATGGTTTTCTTCTTTATTCTGATAAGTAGTTTTGTTGATTTTCTCTGTGGCTACCTTGAAATTTACTCTGATTTTGCCTAGGTTTGAGGCACCTGTTACTTGGTATCAGCTTGTCGTCTACTCCATTAGAAAGTTCTATACATATACTATTTATTCTCTTCTTTTGTTGTTGTGACATTGTTGTCATTTATAGATTAACCCCTCTGGTTCCCTGTTGCAACCCTTTCAGTTTTGGATAGTCCTTGGGAGTTCATTTCCTGGACTTGTATCTGGCTGATACAGTCTTGTGTTTTAGATTCAGGCTGTGATCCTATATTGCTTGTTCTCAGATGAAAGGACTCCCTTTAAAAATTCTTGTCAGTTTGGTTTGGTTTTTACATATTCTCTCAATTTCTGTTTATCTGGACATGTCTTAATTTCACGATCATATCTCAAACAAGAGTTTTACAGGATGTATTCCTCTTCGTTAGCAACTTTTCTTCTTTCAAGGTTTTGTATCTCATCCCATTGCTGCTTGCCTGTGTGGTTTCTGCAAATAATCAGAACTTACACTTATTTTTTCTACTCTGTATGTGACTTTTTGTTTTCCTTGAACTGCTCTGAGAATTTTTTCTTTGTATTTTGTTTTAGAATGCATGATTATGGTGTGCCTTGTGGTTTTCTTTTAGGATCTATCCTATATGGGGTTTGTGGAGCTTCTTGGATGGTCAGCTTTTCATATTTCATGATATCAGAGAAGTTTTGTGCCAGTAATTCTTCAGTGATACTCTGTGTATTTTTGGTTCCCTGCACTCTGCGCTTCCCCCACCCCCACCCCACTCTCTCATAGAGTTTTGCTTTTGATTCTATCCTGTAGACTTCTCAGGGTTGCTTCATTTTTCTTCATTCTTTTGTCTTGCTTTTCCTCAGAGTTGTATCCAGTGTTTGCCTTCAATCTCACTGATTCTGTCTTCCATCACTTCAAACCTGCTCATCAGGCTTTTTATGGCACTGTCAGTTTCTGAAATTTGTTATTTGTCCTTTAGGTTTCTAATTGTTGCTTTTGTATGATTTCTACTTGAGAATTCATTTCAGCATTTTGTTACTGTATTATTTTACTGAATTATTACATGAATTTGTGTGCCTTTTCCATGAATTGGTCAATATTTTCATTTTGGTCTGCTTATTACTTCAACTCTTGGATAGCTCTGAAGAATAGAGATTTGAATTCCCTGTCAGGTAATTCCAATGCCTTTTCTTCTACTGGAAAGTCATCTGGTGTTTTATTTTGGATGCCTACTGAAACCATCTTACCCTCTTTGTGCAAATGTTTTGATGTTTTATGCTGCGTGTGGGACATTCAGTAGTTATTTTCTGTTTATTGATTGTAGATCTGTTTGTTTTGTTCTGTGTTTTTTGTTTGTTTGTTTGTTTTATTTGATTATGTCAGAGCAAGTGGATGGTGTGTTCTTTATTGTTTGATTGTCTGTGGTCATGATATTTGTCTAATAACCCAAAACCAAACCCACCATCTTCGTGTTGATTCTGACCCTATGAGACAGGGTAGAACTGGCCCACCGAGTTTCCAAGGAGGACCTGGCAGATTTTAACTGCCAATCTTTTGGTTAGCAAATATAACACTTAACCACTACACCACCAGGGTTTCCCCTTGTCCCATGGGCAGGGCTAATTGCTTGGTTATGGTGCAGTAGACAGGTCTAGCTCAAGGAGAGGGGCTGGGATATGTTGCTTGGGCCATGTAAAAAATATTCCACTAAGGCTGTCTGTTTTAGTCAGCTAGGCCGCTCTAACAGAAATACCACAGAGTGGATGGCTTTAACAAAGAAAGATTTATTCTTACACAGTCCGGTAGGTTGCAAGTCCATATTCAGGGTGTCCGCTCCAGGGGAAGGCTTTCCCCTTGTCGGCTCTGGAGGAAAAGTCCGGTATTGCATCTGTCTTTGTCCAGGGAGCGTCCTGACGCAAGAACCTCTGGTCTGAAGGACACGTTCTGCTCCCGGTGCTGCTTGCTTGATGGTAGCGAGGTTCTCAAATTGTCCTTTGTCTCTTTTTCCTTTTATTCCTTGCAAGCTAAAAGCATTAAGGGTGGGGCAAGCCATACTCCAGGGAAACTCCCCCCACAGCAGGAATTCACAGCCCCACCCTAATCCTTTAACATACAGGTTAGCAAAACCACACAATGGAGGACAGTCCCAAGATACTGGGAACCATAACCCAGCCGCCATGTGGCTGCACACATTTTTGGGGGGACACAATTCCAACCATGACAGTGTCCTATCTTTGAACTTGAATAAAACAAGTTGTGTAAATGATACAGTTTTCACTGTTTTATTATTTTGAAGTACATTTGATGGCATTAGGTGCGAAAAGAACTTCAGATAACTGGCCACAATGGCACCTTCGACATGAGAGTAAAAATAATCAGTTATCATAGCTCAATATCTTTTGCCATTGACAGTCACAGCCTCTCCTTGATCATCTTGGAAAAAATAAGGGCCAGTGATTCTACTGGACCAAAATCCACACCAAATGGGAACTTTTGGGGGATGAAGTGGGCATTCTTGAATCTCCATTGGATTCTTGTCTCTCCAGATGCAGCAGTTTGTTTGTTAACAAAATCATTCGTCTAAAAATGGCCTCATTGCTGAAGATGATTTTTTGGCCAAAAGCAGGGTCAACTTCCAACTGCTCCAGAGCCCAGTCAGCAAATGTATGATACAATCTGTGATCATTGGACTGCAGTTCTTGAGCTAAAAGAATTTTGTGAGGGTAAAGCTTCAAGTCCAGACACCAAATCTGCCAAATTGTGGTCAACAGAAGGCCCAGTTCTTGTGCTTCATGAGAAATTGATTGGAGTGGATTCTGGCATATACCGTGGTGAACTGTGGGGATGTTTTCATTAGAATGTGTGGTTTGTCAACATACAGGCATTTTCTGATTGGCAACGGACCCAGCTGTCTCAAATTTTTGGACAAAAATGTCAAATTGTTCTCTCAATGGGACAATTATGGACATAGTAAATTTCAAGTAACCTGTGGAATGTTTGACAAATGGAACACTCATTTTGATAATAAACTCTAATAATTTCTATGAATTGTGGAATCATGAAACTTTTCTTGGATATTTGTCAAAACTAATTTTAAAATATGACCTCTATAGCTTCACAAATATCTCTGCCATGAGCTACCAAAAATAAGTCATCCTTATTATAAGACCCTGTACTAGGGCTGACCAGGCAGGTCAGGAATCAATGCTGGACAGGTTATAGCAGGCCATGCCTGTGTTGCTCAGTGATGTGATGTTCAGCACCTGGCACAGGGAGGCAGGAAGGAGGGGGAGGTTTTGACATGTGGAGCTAGGATGGATATGGGAAAGAGGAGAGAAGAGGAAGAGAGAGAAAGGGGCCAAAAAGCAAACAAAAAAAGAACGCTCAGGGAGCTTGCTGTTGGAGTGGAGAAATGAAAAACCAAGAAAAAGAGAAAAACAAAAAGAGAAAACAAGATTAAAAGAAAAATATCTAAATAAACATTTGGAAAAGAAAGAAAACAAATAACCCCAGGTTTCCCACTGGTCCTGCTGAGAAGACTGGGACGGTATCTGGTTAGAAGGAGTACAGATGACACACAGTCCCAAGTATATAGAAGGCAGGTAAAGAAGGTAAGTATAGAGAGACAAGAACTGAGAAACGAACAATGACAGAAAACAGAAATAAGAACAAAGGAAGAAAACAAGAAATACCTCCAGGGATCCCACTGACCTACACAGACTGGGGACTTGAGTCCTAAACCATGCAGTACAAGCCAGCTATAAAGGCTTCACAAGCCATGAAAAGAAAAAAAAGGGGGTGTGGTGGGAGGGGGGGTGAAAACAAAGCCAAAAAAAAGACAACAACAACCCAAAGCTCCTACCAGCATGGCATCACAGGCCAGGGAAGCATTTCTCCCGTTCAGAAGCGCCTCACAGACTTTCAGGAAGAGGCAAAGGTGCACATGGAACCAGGTATTTGAGAGAAAGGAAGGGGAAGTAGTAGGAGGCACAGAAGAAACCAAAAGAAATGGGTAAAAGCAATAGCAGCTATAGTCAAATGGCCCTCAGGGAGCCAGCAACATGGGCAGGATGAATCCAAGTGGCCAGGACTGAAAGAGTTTCCTCCTGGCCAAGACAGTGCAGCCACTGGAAAGCAGAGGAAGTAGGGAGAGCAGAAGATGAGATTAGGAAAGCAGGTATCACTGAATGCCAAGTGATCTGTGCCTTGGTGGGAGCTCCTGAAGCTGCTTTCAGTTCCTGCCATCAGCAGATCTCTGATGTGTGTAGAGCCAATCCAAGAGCACAGACGCTGCACTTCCCAGCTGGCAGAGTTGCCGCAGCTAGCCAGAACGCATCAGAGCTAGAACAATGTGGAAAAGAGGAGAGGTGGGAAAATGTGTGTCACTGATTACTAGATGCTTTGTCTTCTGCTGAGATTTCTGTGAAGCTGCTTTCCTGTGCTTTCTGTCTGCCAGTCCCTAACAGGTGTCAGAGATGGTGAAGCTACGCTGGGGTATCTGATAGGAGACTTTCTTTCATATCTCTTCTCACCCTCTATTCACTCCATTCAGTGTTTGGATGAGATCTTCATCACTGCATTTGACTCTTGGGGTTCCAGAATTGACGCTTGTCTCTGTTTTATTTCATTTTTTGGATCATTGCTGTTGAAGGATGGCGTGTTGGTTCTGTCTATGGTGCCAAGATAGCTGGAAGTTTGAAACTTCTAATCTTGAAAGAGAAGACACCTAGGAGTTATGTACAGAATACTTTTTGTTTGTTTATTCATTTTTTCCTTACCTGTCACTCAGAAATGTTACTAGGGCTGATGTGAGGCATTCCTAGGGACTATCATTCTTTCATAGAGAGAATGGCAAAAGTTAAACGGTCCTTCGTCTGACTCAAAATTTGTAAGATAGAAGAACTTTCTGTGTTAGTTTTCCTAAAGCTAACATAATCAAGTAGCACAAACTTGGACACTTAAAACCACAAAGGTTTACTCTCTCACAGTTCTGGAGACTAGGAGTCTAAAATCAAGCTTGCAGCAGGGCCATGCTATATCTGAAACCTCTAGGCTTGACTACTCCTTAGTCTCCTCCAACTTCTGGTGGCCCCACGGTTCCTTGACTTGTCGGAGCAGAACTCTGACTCCCATCTCCATCTTCACATGGCCATCTTTCCCCTGCCTCTCAATGTTTCTTCTCATGTAAGGATGCCAGTCATACTGGATTTAGGGCCCACCTGTATGACCTCATCTTAACTAAATGTATCTGCAAAAGTCCCACTTCCAAATAAGGCCATATTCTTAGGCTCCAGGAAAGACATGACTTTGGGTAGGGGCACTATTTAAAACCCAGTACACTGCCTAAAGTACTCTTACTTCCTCGTGAACATCCTGATGTTCTTCCTCCCCCTTCAGCCTTTTTAGCTTCCTTATCCACATAGCTGGCCCCTTTGGACCTGAAATTTTCATTCAAAGTGTCTTAATCATCCTGAATAGTCCTTTATGAACACCCAGTGTCAATTTTCTTTTGCAGCTGGGGTTTTGATCTCACGCTTACTGTGGTTCTAACATAGACTTCTGCTTGATTTGAGTGCTCTCTCTCTCTCTCTCTCTCTCACACACACACACACACACACACACACACCCTGCCTCAAGCCACTTCTGGTATCTGAATTCCTTTCTGGTTCTTCTAGTTGTCTTCTTTTTGTTGACAAACAGAAAAATCACATTCAGTTTAAGAAGGTGTCTATCACATGCTCTTACTATTTCCCATTCTAGAGTTGCTACCTGCAAACAGCCCTAACTCAAACAGCATGGTGTCTATCTGAATTTCTTAATACCACCGCTCTTGATTATGCAACAGTGTGTCCTCCACTTCAGAAAAACTCTGTAACTCCAAATTATTCCCTCTTACTGCCAGCAACATTCTTAGGCTATCCTCCCTTGCCAATTTCCATGCATTTCTGATTTGTTCAAGTCAGTCAGAGCTTCCAGGGCCTGCAGCTGCCTCTACCTTGTCTGTCTTGGCCCAGTATACCCTGTCCTCTTGAGAAAAGACGATCATTCAGCCAGCCTACTAGACAAAAAGTGATTCTTATAAGGAAGCAGGAGACCAGTGCTTTCAGATCAGGGTGACTTATGCATGCAGTTCTATACCTCTTGGTATCCATACTGCTGTCTGCCTGTAAAAAGCAGAGTACGTTGGTTTCCCAACTTTTGAGCCACTGACTAGATTTGAAAGCATAATGCACTAGTTGGAATAAGATTTATATTGACTGAAAATCTCAAGACGATGTAAGGCTTTGCATTTGGGAAGGAAGGAAAGACAAAAAGAAGGAGGGAGAGAAGGAGGGAAGGAAGGAGGAAAGAAATGCCATCAAGTCTATTATTACTCGTAGCAACAATACAGGACAATTAGAACTGCTCCGTTAAGTTTCCAAGGAGCAGTTGGTATATTTGAACTACCAACCTCTTTTTGGTTAGCAGCCCAGTACTTAACCACTGAACCACCAGGGTTCTAGGAGTGACTTTGAGCATTTTGGAAAGGGTCCACCACGCACAAACTAGCTCACTTAATCTTCACAACTGCCTAGTAGAGTTCCTGTTATGTGCCGTTCAGTTGATTTCAACTCAGAGTAACCTAAGTGATAGAGTACAATTGGCCATAGGGCTTTTTCTAGGCTGTAATCTTTATAGGAACAAAGTTCCAGATCTTTTCTCCCATAGACTACTTGGTGAGTTCAAATCGTCAACTTCTCAGTTACCAACTGTTGAGCCACAGGAGTTTCTTACCCAGTGAGATCCTTGTTAGATGCCTTTGAGTCAGTTCCAGTTCATAGTGACCCTATGTTCAACACAATGAAACACTACCCAGACCTGTGCCATCTTCACAATGGTTGTATACACTTGAGCCAATTGTTGTAGTCACTGGGTCGATCCATCTTGTTGAAGTCTTCCTCTTTTTTGCTGATCTTCTATGTTACCAAGCAAGATATCTTTCTTCAGACACTGGTCCTTTCTGATAACATGTTCAAAGTATGTGAGGCAAAGTCTTGTCATCCTTGCTTTGAAGCAACATGCTGGCAGTACTTCTTCCAAGACAGATTTGTTTGTTCTTCTGGCAGTCCATGTTTTATTCAATATCCTTTGCCAATACTGTAAATGTGTCAATTTTTCTTTGGTCTTCCCCATTCATTGCCTAGCATTTGCATGTACATGAGGTGATTAGAAAACACCATGGCTTCGGTCTGCTGTACCTTAGTACTTAAAGTGACATCTTAGCTTTTCAGCATGTTAAAAAGTCTTTTTCCAGCAGATTTGACCAATGCGATTGTCATGGATTGAACTACTTCTCCCCCAAAATGTGTGTAGCCATTTGGATAAGCCGTAATTCCCAATATTTTATGATTGTCCTCTACTTTGTGGTTTTCCTATGCTGTATGTTAAAGAGGATTAGGGTGGAACTGTAGATCCCTTCCTAAGGTCACCTCCCTGCTCTACTCTAAAGTGAGTTTCCCTGGAGTGTGGCTTGTACCACCTTTTATCCTACAAGACATAAAAGGAAAGGGAAGCAAGCATCGAGTTGGGGACTTTACACCATCAAGAAAGCAGCACCAAGAGCAGAGTACATCCTTCAGATCTGAGGTTCCTGTGCCAAGATGCTCCCTGACCAGGCTGATGAAACATAAGGACCTTCTTTCAAAGCTGACAAAGAGGGAACACCTTTACTCTGAAGCAAACATCCTGAATTCAGACTTGTAGCCTGCTGGGCTACATAAGAATAAACTTTTCTTTGCTAAAGCCATCCACTTTGTGGTATTTCTGTTAGAGCATACTAGCTGACTAAAACAGCAACGCATTGTTTTATTTCTTAAAGACTGCTTCTGTGGATCAAAGTAAAATAAAATCCTCAACAACTCCAATATTTTCTGTTTATCATGATATGGTTTGGTTCTGTTGTGAGGATTTTTATTTTCCTTATGTTGCAAAGTAATCCATACTGAAAGTGTAGTCTTTGATCTTCATCAGTAAGTGCTTCAGGTCCTCTTAATTTTCAGCATTCCTGATGCCGTGTTCTTCTTCATATTGTCCAGCTCACAGATTGCAACAAGAACATTAAAGCACAGAGAAGCTGAGTAACTTACCAAAGTTTATTCAGCAAGAAGAGCCGTGCATTGAACCTAGAGGACTAGTTAGTAGACTCTTAATTACAGTGCTGTACCACCTCTGGGACGTTAAGACAGGTAAGGTACAGGCTCATCAGCTCTTCTTCCAAACTGTAGTTTGTAGTCCAGTCTCTTATTACTCTTCAGTCTCAGAAAATCCAGATTCTGATTACTCTTAGTGAATCAAAGTTACCCCAAGTACAACTGGCTTCATCTTCATAATACATTTGCTAATGTAAACAGTAAAGCAGCCAATTGCTAGTAAATCTTGTTTTGTGTTTATTAAACAATCCTATAAAATTCTGGTGAAAACCTCCATTGTAATTTAGACTTCAAGTTTTTTTTGTTAATTTTCAGATACTGGTCCAGGTGTTTCTCCAGTTGCCTGGTAATTCACAGGAAAAAAATCAGTGAATCAGTTCAAATTGTAGATTCTGAAAAGGACAATGATTTATTTTTCTCTTTGTAAGACACCTATATTTAAATTACAAAGCAAAAGCAACAAGGCTGTCTGTGAGCAAATTTACATAGTTGGTGTCAGAGATCTAAAGCAGAAGCAAAGGGGGGCCAGAAATTGATGGAGCTGATTATTCTGTCCATATTAGCAGCTTTTTGAACCCCTTTATAATGGAGACATTGAATTGCTGTGCATATCAGCAATTTAACTCTAGCTATGTTAGTAGAGTTTAATTGGGTTAAAGAAAGAAAATGCAACCATAAGGTTTTGCATGTTTGATTCTAGATTTTTTTTTTTTTAAGAATATGTGTGGCAAAACATGTGCCCATTTCTGCAAAGATTTCCTTCCATTCAACATTTCTTTGTGACCCATTTGCTCACAAAGCATCTGTTGTACTAAACAGCCAGTTCATCCACTGGAAGGCTAATCTGTATAATTCAAGTAAAATTTCAAAAAGCTGAACATCTGCTGTAAATGTGGCCTATATACTTCATAGATTTTAGTCATTCTACGTGGAGAAGAACACTGAGTTAATTAGTATAATTGTTTGCCAGGAACAGAAACCCACTCAAATTAGCTCAAGCACGAAGAGGTGATACTTACTGAAGATCTACAGGAATGTCTTGAGGAACCAAAGCCAAGGAGGATGGCCAAGTTTCTACAGTTTATGATTGAAAAGTCATAAACTTTGGGTAATTTTTTCATTTCTTCTAGATTTGGTGAAGTCTGCTCATTTGTCTCTGAATACTGGCCTTCTCTGCTTCTATATGCCCTTGGTAGAAAATGGCAGTCTAGCCCCAACCTTTCATCACCTACCGGCTCCAGTGACCAATACTGAACTAGAGACTGCATCCCAATTCTAAATTCCCAGGAGACAGACTGTAATTAACCCAGCTTAGTTTCTGTTGACACAGTAATTAAGAGCTAAGGATTACAACTAAACAGTTGTGATCCACCAGCAGCTCCTTGGAAATCCTACGGGGGTAATTCTACTCTGTTCTATAGGGCTCCTTATTAGGAAGTGACTGGACAACAGTGAGTTTGGAGAGGGATCTAGGTCAGTTATCTACTTTTATCCAATCAGCTCTGGCCGAGGGAATAGCATCCTCTGAACACTAGACTGGCCCATCTGTTAATTAAGCAGGAGAGGAAGGAAGGAAAGAAGGAAGGGAGGAAGGGAGGGAGGGAAGAAAGGAGGAAGGAAGGGAGGGAGGGAGGGAGGGAGGGAGGGAGGGAGGGAGAGGGGCAAAGAGGAAGAAAGGGAGGGAGGGAGGGAGGGAGGGAGGGAGGGAGGGAGGGAGGGAGGGAGGGAGGGAGGGAGGGAGGGAGGGAGGGAGGGAGGAAAGAAATGCCATCAAGTCTATTACTACTCATAGGAGCCATTATAGGACAGAGAAGAACCACCTCCACTGAGTTTTTAGGGAACAGTTGGTGTGTTTGAACTGCCAACCTTTTTTTGGTTAGCAGCCAAATACTTAACCACCGAACAACCAGGACTCCAAGAGGGGCTTTGAACATTTTGAAAAGCATCCACTACATTGGTGCAATTCTCTAGTATTATACATAAATGATGATGAACTACAGGTGAGTGAATATTTAAATTGATCAGTCCCTTGAGTCCATGTGTTCCATCTCTGCATGTCAAATCCACTCTTATCTCTACTGATAACCTTACATACTTGATTTCCTCATTTCTACATCTGTCAAAATCAACAAAGTGTTGACAAGCTAGTTGTGAGCACTAGCCAATATTTGCAACAGATGCTGACTCCTCATGGAGAATTTCTTGGAAATATAATTTTTGTGCTTCAAGAAATTACACAAGTAATGCTGGCAAATATCTCCATCCATACCCTGGAGTTGGGTGCTCAATGACCAAAAATAACATCAGGAAAGGCAATCTACACATTTAGTTAAAAGTTCCAAATATACGAGACCAATGTGAATGCCATCTTCCTGTGAAGATGTATGAAAGGAAATACAAAGTGTTATCCTGATTAACAGAGTATAATTTTGACATGCAAGCTAAAAGTGGAGTCACTTTATTAAAATATAGCCATATCATTGTGAATTCCAAATAACATTTTATAAGAATTGAATGATGAGCAATTTCAGAACCAAATTCAGCCATGATAATCCCATGTCACTAACTTAAACTGACCAAATCCCTTTTCCACGTTAAGGCACAGAAAGTGCTTTTGTTCTTGTTGTGAGATGCAGTTAAGTGAGTTCCAATTCAAAAGGACCCTGTGTGCAACAGAATGAAATGCTGCCCAGTCCTGCACCATCTTCACAATCATTGCTATATTTGAACCCATTGTTGCAGCTACTGTGTCAATCCATCTCGCTGAGAGTCTTTCTCATTTTCACTGACACTCTTCTTTGCCAAGCATGATGTCCTTCTTTAGGGTCTGTTCCCTCTTAAAAGGATATCCAAAGTACGTGTGATGGTCAGGATTGTGTGTCGGCTTGACGGGACCATGATTTGCAGTGCTTATATGTGACTGGGCAGAGGTTTGTGCTGATTACGTTCAGCATTTCTCAAACTGAAAGAACTGAAGAAAAAAGTCAACCCTCGAGTTGCAGTAGTGAAGGATTCTGCAGGGAAGATATTAAACGACCCAGGGAGCATCAGTGGCAGATGGGTGGAGTGAGCAGAGTCATTACACCAGAAAGCACTGGTCAATGTTGAGCAATTTGAAGAGGGAGCATAAGATCAGGAACCGATGGTACTGACAGAAGTAGTTGAAGCTGCATTGAAAGCACTGGCAAAAAACAAGGCTCCAAGAATTGACAGAATATCAACTGAGGTATTTCAACAAACAGATGCAGCTTTGGAAGTACTCACTCATCTAAAGTTAAATTATACTGTGTTAATTAATCAGGATAACACTTCATACTTTCTTTTCATACGTCTTCACAGGAAGATGGCATTCACATTGGTCTCATTTATTTGGAACTTTTAACTTTTAACTCACTCATTCCAAGGAAATGTGATTCAACTGAATGCACAAATTACCAAACAATATCGTTAATATCACACACAAGTAACATTTTGCTCAAGATCATTCAAAAGCAACTGCAACAGTATTTTGACAAAGAACTGCCAGAAATTCAAGCTAGATTCAGAAGAGGATGTGGAACCAGGAATATGACTGCTGATGTCAGATGGATCCTGGCTGAAAGCAGAGAATACCGGAAAGATGTTTACCTGAGTTTCAATAACTATGCAAAAGAGTTTGACTTGTGGATCATAAGAAATTACAGCTAACATTGCGTAAAATGGGAATTCCAGAACACTTAAATGTGCTCCTAAGGAATCTGTATATGGATTAAGAGGCAGTTGTGCAAACAGAAAGTGGGGACACGTTGTGTTTTAAAATCAGGAAAGGCGTGTGTCAAGGTTGTATTATTTCACTATAGCTTTTCAATCTGTATACTGAGCAAATAGTCTGACAAGCTGGGTTGTACGAAGAATAACGAGGCATCAGGATTGGAGGACAACTCCATCCTACTTGCTGGAAGTGAAGAAGATTTGAAATACTTACTGATGAAGATCAAGGACCACAGCCGTCAGTATGGATTGCACCTCAGCCTCAAGAAAACAAAAATCCTTACAACTGGACCAGTAAGCAATATTGCCATAAATGGAGAAAGGATTGAGGTTGGCAAGGATTTCATTTTACTTGGGTCCACAATCAATGCCCATGGAAGCAGCAAACAAGAAATCAAAAGACGCATTGCATTGGGAAACTCTGCAGCAAAGGATCTCTTTAAAGTGTTGGAAAATAAAGACGTCACCTTGAAGACTATGATCCAAGCCATAGTATTTTCAATAGCATGATATGCATATGAAAGCCAGACAATGAGCAAAGAAGACAGAAGAATTGATGCCTTTGAACTGTGGTGTTGGAAAAGAATGTTGAATATACCATGCACCACCAAAACAACAAATAGATCTGTTCTGGAATAAGTACAACCAGAGTGCTCCTTGGAAACAAAGATGGCAAGACTTCTTACATACTTTGGACATGTTGTCAGGAGGGACCAGTCCCTGGAGAAGGACATTATGCTTGGTAGAGGGTCAGCAAAAAAGAGGAAGACCCTCAAGGAGCTAGGTTGACACAGTGGCTGCAATGATGGACTTAAGCATAACAATGGTTGTGGACACGGCACAGGACCAGGAAGTGTTTCATTCTGTTATTCATAGGTTCACTATGAGTTACAAGCAACTCGATTGCACCTAAAAACAACAACATATGTGATCACTTCCACGATTGCATCTGCTATGAGCAGCCAATCAGTCTAAAGGGAGTTTCTTTGGAGGTGTTACCTGCATCCATGTATCAGCAGATGTTCTGGCTTTTTGCTTGCTCTGAATCCTGTGGATTCTTCCTGTTTATCTGACCTGTGGTTCTCAGGGCTTGAACTATCAGCTTATCTGCAACTCTTGGAATTCCTCGATATTCATTGCCTGAGAGTGGGGAAGCCCTGCTTTCTGACCTGCCAATCTTAGATTAGCCAACCTCTGTGACTATGTGAGAAACACTAGTGGCATAGTGAGTTAAGTGTTGCATCTGCCAACCAAAATGTCAGCAGTTTAAATCCATCAGGCACTCCTTGGAAATTCTATGGGGCAATTCTACCCTGGCCTCTAGGGTCACCATAAGTCAGACCAGACTCGACAGCAGTGGGTTTAGTTTCATTTTTGTGACTATGTGAATCATGAGAATCCTCTATCCTGACCCATGGACTTGGGACATTCCAATTTGTACAGTTGCTCAAAGTACTTCCTTGACACAAGTCTCTTTGTATGTCTATTTATATACTTTACTGGTTCTGTTTTCTAGAAAACCCAGCCTTAGAGAGTGTCCTTGCTTCCAAGAAGCCTTCTGGTTGTACTTCTTCTAAGCTGGATTTGTTTGTTCTTCTGGTAGTCCATAATACATCTTAAATATTCTTCACAAACACCATAATTGAGAGGAATCAGTTTTTCTTCATCCTCCTTATTCATTGTCCAGATTCTGCTTGTAAATACCAAGGCTTGGGTCAGATGTAGCTTAGTCCTCCAGGTGACATATTTGCCTTTTAACACTTTAAAGAAGTCTTTTGAAGCAGACTTTTCCACTGCAATAAATCATTTAATTTCTTGACTGCAGCTTCCATGGGCATTGACTGTGGATCCAAGAAAAATTAAATTCTTGGCTACTTCAATATTTTCTCCATTTGTAATGATGTTGCTTATGAATCCACTTGTGAGGATTTTTGTGTTTTTTATGTTGAGGTACAATTCATATTGTAGTCTTTAATCTTCATCAGTAAGTGCTTTGAGTCTTTTTCACTTCAAGGAAGCAAGGTTGTATCATCTGCATATCTCAGATTGTTAATGAGTCTTTGGAAGTCCAGTTTAGGTAAAAGTCCCCCTCTAGCACCTAGAGTTTCCTTAGATATAGAAGACATAAAAGATTCCAAAAGCTAAACTCCTTTTGTAATTCACTCAGCAAGAATTTGGAATTTTAGCTGAAGATAGAAGTTATTTCCAAATTGCATCTGTGTAGAAAACGCTGACTATAATACTAGTCCAGGAATAACCACAATCATTTTTTTTTCCTTTTCTTATGTTTCCAGATGAGTCATAAAGGACCCTGTGTATCTAAATAATGTGCTATGAAATGGGAACAATGAAATACAGAAAGTGGACATTGCTGTCTCTTTTTAGTGAATCCAGATTTTTGTTACTTGATATGAGGCCAGAATAGCCCATATAAGACAAGAGTGGGTTGTACTCCATGTCTGTGTTTCTAATACTCTTTGTTGTTTCCCTGCTTTGTGTGGCATATCTCCCAGGGTGAAGGACTTCTACTTGTGTTTGGGAATATCGGGTCTAGTAAGTCTTAACCCTGTCTACAAATTACAGCTACCTGGAAGCTTGTTTTAAAGGTATCAGTGTGTGGACTCCACCAGTTAATTTAAAATCTCTGAGAATTAAACGTAGGGACTGTTGTAGTCATCTAGTGCTATTTTAACAGAAATACCACAAGCGGATGTCTTCAACAAACAGAATTTTATTCTCTCACAGGCTACAAGTCCAAATTCAGAGTGTCAACTCTAGGGGAAGATATTTTCCGTCAGCCCTAGAGGAAGGTCCTTGCTATTCAATCTTCCCATGATTAAAAGCTTCTCTGCATAGAGACTTAGGGTCCAAAGGGCACATTCTGTTCCTGGTGCTTCCTTCTTGGTGGTGTGATTTCCCTCACTCTGTTTGCAAATTGAGTGGAACAAAAAAATTGTCAGCAATGCATACAAGATAAAAGATAGTGTAGGCCACACCCAATGAAACTCCCTTTACATTGGATCAGGGATGTGACCTTAATAAAGGTTTCACAATCCCTCCCTAATACTCTTTAACACAAAATTACAATCACAAAATGAGGGCATTTGCACAATACTGGGAATTACAGCCTAGCCAAGCTGATGCATATTTTAGGAGGACCAATTGAATCCATGACAAGACTATACTTGGATCAATATTTTTAAAAAGCTTTCTAGAAGGTTTAAATGTGCCACCAATGCTGAAAATCCCCAGATTAGATGTTATGAAGATAATCTGACAATTACTTTTATGTCTGATAGGCCAGTGTTTCACAGCCTTTATTTCATTATTGCCCTTCTAAGGAGCTTCTTTTGACTTTTTTTTTCTACTCACCCCCTTCTGCTCATGACATTTAAGTACCACAGATATTTTGTATACTCATTTATATACTGGATGCATACCTGTGCTTTACACATAAAAAGAATAAGAGTTTTTTTTTGCCCTCCAACAACTAATTTCTGCCTTCTGGAGAAATATTGCTCACACTGAGAATGTATATTTTAGAGTGAACAAATCAGTCATCTGGATGGGCTAGTTCATGCTGCAGTGATAAACAACCCAAATTCTCATTGGGATAAAACAACAAAAGTTTACATCTCACTTGCACAACACACACATGAGAGGTCAATTAGGAATCTATTCTCCATCATTTTCCTGGCTCCTTGACTGGCTCCTCAACTGCCAAAGCAGCTGTGTCTTGAACATTGCTAGCAATAATGGCAGAGGCAAAAAGAAACATGAAAAGCATGCTCTGGCTCTTTAAACTTCTGCTGGAGAAACCCCAGAGTGTCCCCCCCCCCCACTTCAATGATGAGACAAGTTACATGGTGATGACCATGTTCAACAGGGCAGGGAAGTCTTGTATGATTTTCCTATAAGGAGCCATACATTGGTGAACAGTCTTTTGGAAGAGCCATAATCTACTCAGATATGATGACTGCAGTTGAGAAGTAGACATATACACTCCTACTGACTTTGATTTGTAAGACTATCTCTCCTGGTTACTGTTCATCTGGTGAAGGTAGGGTACTTGGTTTTTATGTCTGTCTTCTAAATGACTTAAGGTAAAATTAAGATCTATGACTAAAAAAGCTGTAGTCATAGAATCTTCGAACCTTCGAATGGAGAGAAAGTCAAGATGGTACATAGAAATTAAAGACAATCTAAAATTTAGAAAAATAGTGCTAAATGTTAAAGGAAACTAACAATCTTACACATGAAAATTAAAAAAACAAGAAAAACATTATGTCACAGTGAATACAAAACCAACAACAATGAAACAGACTGAAAGAAAACACATAAAGAACAAGACTTAGCACAGAAAATTAAGTGGAACAAAAAATTGTCAGCAATACAAAAAAGGTATCAAAACAATAGCACTGAACTTATACCTCAATAATTATGCTGAACCTAAATTGATTAAATGTACTAACAAAGAGAGAGAATGGCAGAATGGATTTTAAAAAATACAAAAAAAAAAAAAAAAAAGAAACCCACATTCATCTATATGCTACCCACAAGAGACCCACCTTAGAGTTAAAGACATAAACAAACTAAAATCCAAATGAGGGAAAAAATATACCAAGAAAACAACATTCAAAAAAGAACAGAAGTAGCAATGCTAATTTCTGGTAAAATAGACTTTAAAATAAAATCCACCACAGCAGAAACAAAGGACATTATACAGTGATTAAAGGGTCAATACACCAGGAAGACATAATCATATTAAATATTTGTGAACCCCAAAATAGGGCTCCTAAATGCATGCAATGAACTCTGACATCGTTGAAAAGAAAAATAGACAGCTTCACAGTAATGCCATGGGATTTCGACAAGCCACTTTTGGTGAAAGAGCATCCAGAAAGAAGCTAAATAAAGACATAGAAGATCTGAATACCACAACCGACCAACTTGATCTGACAGATATGTACAGAATGTTTCACCCAACAGCAGCCAAGTATATCTTCTTCACAAATGCACGTGGAACATTCTCCAGAATAGACCACGTATTAGGCCATATAGCATGCCTTAACACAATTCATAGCATCAAAATATTACAAAGCATCTTTTCAGATCATAAAGCCATAAAAGTAGAAGTCAGGGGTGGAGTCAAGATGGCGGACTAAGCACACGTCTCCCTCAATCCCTCTGGAAGCCAAGACCTGAACTGATAATTAAATGTAGCCTTCTGGATAGCTAGTGAGCCCTAGGACAGAGCATAGCGCTATTAATATGGACTTCATACCACTGAACAGAAAACGTCACCTCTATTGCTAACCCCTGCTCTTGGTGAATGCTGGCTTTCATGGACCAAAGGCAACTCGCCATTTTAACTTTTTTTTTCCTCTGTCTTAGCCAGCAGGCAGAGCCAGGACTTGAGTAGCAGCTAATTTCAGATGACTCCTGCTGGGATTGGCAGGTGAAATTGCCATATTTTGAGAGACTGGCTTTGGACTGTGCGCATCTCAGAACCTTTGGCCTCTCTTTCTGCCTCCACCATTGAGTAGCCTGTACCAAGACAGATGGGGAGCTTGCTCAGGATGCCATCTTGTTTCACTGGGAGCTGGTAATACCCATACAGAAGCCTTAACTGGACCTAATTCCAGTTAAGGAATTAGTTAAGGAATTAGGCTGGGAGGCAGCGCCTGCCTGGAGGAGAGCACTTTTCTGGCAGAAAAGCAGTAATTTATACAGTGTCACCTATAGCTAGGGCCTGACAGCAGAGGCCAGAGGGCAGTAGACTTTCCATGTTTTGAACTAGTTTATAACATCTGGCATTGGATATTGAGGTGCTTACTTTGCAAGCTGGGAAGAGGGACCTTTACACCTGAAAACCTGACTGACTTTGGAAGTTCTCAGATACCTTTTACCTTTCATTTTAAGATGGCCTAGAGAAACAAATGTGGTCCATCCTCCCAACATCTCTCCTAGCCTCCACTGACTCACATGTGCCCCAAAAGCAACAAACTCTGGATAAAAGCATAACCAAGAAATCAGCCATGGCTTCAGAAGGCTCCCAAAAGAAAGCACCAAAGAACATCCCAGATGAAGAAACCTTTATGAAACTATTGGAAGGTGAATGCAAAAGAATTACATATAGAGCCCTCCTGGACCTTATACAAAATGCAGCAGAGCAAAATGAAAAATTAAGCAATCTGTTCAATCTGATGGAACACCAGTACTCTGAAATCCAACAGATCAAGAACAAAATCAGGGCGATGGGGGAAGGGTTTAGAGAGTGACAGGGGAACGTTTAGATTAGACACTCGATAGAAATTTGACTGGGTGAAATCCCAGTCACACGGTAGAAAGAACAATATTAAGTGGACTTCAACATAACTTGAATACTCCTTCCATCTTAACCTAATATTTCAAGGACAGAGTAGCTGGAGTAGAGGGCCAGGGACCATCCCGTCAAGTGAAAAAAAGACCAATTGGCATCATTGGAGTTTTGCTAAGAGGCTCACTGCACCCCACATTGGTGAGTGGTGTCTGGGGTCTTAAAAGCTGCCAAACTGCCATCTCAGGGTACATCAAATGGTTGCAACTCAGCAGGAACATCAGATGATCACTGAGGACCAAAATGACATGGAGGAAGGAGAACCCAGAGGACACAGAGCCCCACGTGACTGAGTGTCTACATTGACTCACAACTGGAAGAACCAGATGGTGCCCAGCCACCACCAGTGATATCTACAATGGTGCTCACAAAATTGAGTCTCACTGACAGCACAAGAAAAAAAGGGGTGCACCCTGAGATCTCCACTAAAAGACTGCAATTGATGGTTCAGGGGCTTCAGGGTTGCCCTAGGAGAATGGCCCTTGGCCCTGATGCTGCCCCTGCCCATGAATCATAATGTAGGTCCACTCTTTAGACAGGAATGGATTGGACTTGGCAACACAGAGTGATCGTATCTTGGATGTACTTTGTAGTTCTATGTATCTATAGGGTATCATCCTGCTGACCTCTTACTGGAGGAACAGGAGTGGGTGGAGAGGAGGGGAATGGAGACTGTTGGGAGGATGGGACATATGCGGAGCAGAGAGGAAGAGTGTGCTGTCACCCGGCAGGGATAGCAGTGCAAGATGCATATAGGTGGGCATGCAAATTTATACGGGAATGTGCATTTTCATTCAATCATAATGAAAAAAAAATCAAAGAGATAGAAATTTCAATTCAAAGCCAAGAAAACAGAATGGAACAAATGGAAAATAGACCTTCTGACTTGGAAGACAGAGCTACTGACTCCAGCATCTATGAGGAGAAATCAGAAAAAATAAACAAGAAAAATGAAGAAGCATTAAGAAGCATGTGGGACTCTATTAAGAGGAACAACCTACAATTGACTGGAGTTCCTGAAGAGGATCAGACACCTGAGAACACAGAGAGTATTGCTGCTGAGCTGCTGACAGAAAACTTCCCAGAAATTGTGAAAGAAGAGAATATAGATATCCAAGATGCATATCGAATGCCACTCAATATAGATCTCAAAAGAAAGACCCCAAGACATATTATAACCAAGCTTAATAACACGAAACATAAGCAGCAACTCCGAAAGGCAGCAAGACTCAAAGCAAAGCTAACATCCAGAGGGAAACCCTGTAGGCTTTTCTCCAATTTCTCAGCAGAATCAATGCTGGCACAGAGACAGTGGTGTGATACATTAAAAGCCTTGAAGGAAGAGAATTTCTAATCAAGAATTATATTTCCTGCAAAATTATCTTTCAAATATGAAAATGAAATCAAGACAGTCACAGATAAACATAAACTCAGAGACTTGATAAAAACCAAACCAAAGCTACAGAAATACTGAATCTCTTGGCTTAGAAGAACAAAACAACTAACTTTATATTTTAGAAGCAAATGCAGGACATATCACCCAGAAACCTACTCAGTTAAGGAAGGCTCCAATCTCAGTCAAAGTTATAATAGTGAAAGAAATGATCCAAATGTCATATCATGAAAACTATGAAGTCATCATATTAAAAAGAGGGATGTACTACAGTCATTATCTTCCTTCCAGATGGAGAGGAAGTTAATAAGACTGGTAGTAATTAAAATTGGGTTCATACATAGTTTATTAAGGGGGATCTTACGGGCAGCCATAGAGCACAATTAAGATGCAACATATCTCAGATCAACGCCTGATCTCCATAATCTATAAGATACTACAAAATATCAATAAGAAGAAGATAAACCATCCAATTAAATGATGGGAAAAGGAGATGGACAGACACTTCACTAAAGAGGAGATCCAGGCAGCCAAAAAACACATACAGACATGTTCACAATCTTTAGTTATTAAAGAAATTCAAATCAAGACAACAATGAGATACCATCTCACCCCAACAAGATTGGCCATGATCCAGAAAACACAAAACAACAAATGCTGGAGAGGCTGTGGAGAAAATGGAACCCTCCTACACTGTTGGTGGGGTTGCAAAATGGTCCAGCCTCTTTGGAAGGCAATCTGGTGCTTCCTTAAAAAAATGGATATTGATATACCATTTGACCCAGTAATTCCACTACTTGGAATATATCCTACAGATTCAAGGCCATTCACACCAACGGACACATGCACCAGAATGTTTATGGCAGCACAGTCCACGATAGCAAAAAGATGGAATCAACCCAGATGCCCAACAATAGAAGAATGGATAGGTAAACTGTACATATACTCAACGGAGCACTACGCCATGATAAAGAATAACGATGATTCCAGGAAACATCTCCTAACCTGGTTTCAACTGGAAGACATTATGTTGAGTGAGAGTAGTCAGCAACAAAAGGACAAATACTGTATGAGACCTCTATGATAAGATCTCAAAAACAGACTTGTGTATAGAAGAAAAGACTCTTTGACAGCTGCAAGGGAGGGAAGAGAGGGAGGGAGGGCGAGGGGGGGAGGGTTTAGTTTAGATAGTTACTAGAAATCTAGTTGGGAGAAAGCGGTGACAGCACACATTAGGAACAAGAACAACATTAAGTGGACTTCAGCATAACTTGAGTACTCCTTCCATCTTAACTCAATACTGCAAGGATAGAGTGTCCGAGACCCCACCCGTCCAGCAGGTAGAGAACAGACACACGGACCACCACACGCAGTTTCAAGATCCTTCTTCTACTTTATTTCCTGGTCACACGGCTTAAATAGTGTTGCCTGCTGTACTCTGATAGGGCAAACAATATCCAATCACAGGGGGGCTTGCCTAGTCTCCAGGCAAAGCCTTACACTGGGCAGGCCATCAAGCGGGGTAAACAAGGGTGTGGCCCTGCAGCACGACGCCATTTTGCAGGCAGCGAGATCTAAGGCTTACAGGAGGTATGTGGGCCATGGCTCCCAACAATAGAGTAACTGGGGCGGGGGGTGGGGGACCATGCTCTTAGGCGAATTCCAGGCCAATTGGCACAACTAGCGTTTTGCTAAGAGAGCTCTCTGCACCCCACATTGGTGAGTGGTGTCTGGGGTCTTAAAAGCTGCCAAGCTGCCATCCGAGGACACAGCAAATGGTCCCAACTCAGCAGGAATGGATGCTCACCGAGGGCCAAAATGGCATGCGGTAAAGACAACCGAGAAGACAGAGAGACCCACAAGAGTGGGTGCCTACATCGACTTCGGACTGGAAGAACCGGATGGTGCCCGGCCACCACCAGTGATAGACACGACGGAGCTCACAGAGAGGAGCCTCACTGGCAACACAAGAATAAAAAGAGGTGCATCCTGAGATCTCCACTAAAAGACCTCAATTGATGGTCCAGTGGTTTTGGGGTTCCTCTGAGACCATGGCCCCTGGCCCTGATGCTGCCCTTTCCCATAAATTATAACAAAGGTCCACTCTTTGGACAGGAATGGATTGGACTTGGCAATGCAGAGTAACCACATATTGGAAGCACTTTATGGTTCTATACATCTATAGGATATCATCTTGCTGACCTCTGGTTGGAGGAAGGGGAGTGGATGGAGAGGAGGGGAAAGGAGGCTGTTGGGAGGACGAGACATGTATGGAGCAGAGAGGAATAGTGTGCAGTCACCGGACAGGGAGAGCAGTGGAAGCTGCATATAGGGTGGACATGTAAATTTACATGTGAATGTACATTTTCACTCAGTTATGTTAAATAAAAAGAAAAAAGAAAAAAAATGGTGATGAGATGAATAAAACAGCTAAGGACAAAAAAAAAAAAGATGCAACATATCAAATCAAGAAAAGTAATACAGGAGTCCCAACACCACAAAACCAACCCTGAAAAGGATGAAAAATCAACTCACAAAGAAGAAAGTCCCAGAACAGATTAATAAGAACACCAGAAAAAATATCAACACAAAAATAAACATATCGCAATGACAGCACTAAGCACATACCTATCAATTGAATGTGAATGGACTGAATGCTCCCATAAAGAGACACTGAGTGACATCTTGGATCAAAAGACACAACCCATCCATATATTGCTTACAAGAAACTCACTGTTTTAGTCAGCTAGGGCTGCTCTAACATAATTACCACAGAGTGGATGGCTTTAACAAAGAAAGATTTATTCTTACACAGTCCAGTAGGTTGCAAGTCCATATTCAGGGTGTCCGCTCCAGGGAAAGACTTTCCCCTTGACGGCTCTGGAGGAAAGTCCAGTATTGCATCAGTCATTGTCCAGGGAGCGTCCTAACGCAAGAACCTCTGGTCTGAACGACGCGTTCTGCTCCCGGTGCTGCTTGCTTGATGGTAGCGAGGTTCTCAAATTGTCCTTGGTTCTTTTTCCTTTTATTCCTTGCAAGCTAAAAGCATTAAGGGTGGGGCAAGCCATGCTCCAGGGAAACTTCCCCATAGCAGGAATTCACAGCCCCACCCTAATCTTTTAACATACAGGTTAGCAAAACCACACAATGGAGGACAGTCCCAAGATACTGGGAACCATATCCCAGCCACGTGGCTGCACACATTTTTGGGGGGACACAATTCAAACCATGACATCCCACCCTTTGACAACCCAAAAATCACATCACAAAACATTTAACACGTTCATCTCACCATAGCAAAATTATGTCCATCCATATAACAGAAGTCTTAAATCAGCTCCAAGTCCAAAATACAAAAACTCTTCTACATCTGTGAAACTTACAAGGCATTAACAGGCAACAGACAAGTCAACAGACAAGTCAACAGAACACATTACATTAGCCCTCAAAGCTTTGGAAATACTCTTACATTTTCTGAGACATTCTACACAACAGCAATGCTCTCCAGACTCTAGGTATCGGCCACACTCTCAGGTTTCTGTGTGGAGACCTCCAGCCCCGTGCTACAACTCTGCCTTCAAGGCCCACTTGGACAGAAACTCTGTCCCATCGGCTTTAGGAGCACCCTAAGCCCAACTGAGTGGCAATTCCACCCTTACGAACACAGCACGCCATGGTTCCACCCTTTCAAACCCCTGAGGTCGTGGCCATACCTCTTGAGACTGAGGCAGCTCAGCTTCTCACGCTATCTGCCTCTTCAGCTTCAGCTTCCTATGGCCGCATGGCCCGGGCCTCAGGCCCACATCTGCCCTGCCGGGCAAGTGTTCCAAAGCTCTGTAGCTCCACTGGTTTAAGTGCCCGGAGGCACCCCACTCTTGCTGGAAAGCGTCCTGCCCAAAGGCACTCAACTCTCTCACTCCGTGGGTCAGCAAGGCCAGCTCACCGATTCAAGTGCCCAGAGGCACCCCGTTCCGCGAGGAAAACTCTGCGCAGGCACTGACCTCTCTCGCTCCACGGGTCGGCTCCTGCGCTGCCTCTGGTTCTGCTGCTGCCGCTGCTGCTGCTGCCAGTCCTCCGTTGTTTCTCACCATCTGCGCCTTCTTCGTTCCTTCTGAATCTTCTATCCATTCTCAGTTTCAAAGTGGCTTCCACATTTTAGGTATTTGCTAGAGCAGCACCCCACTCGCACGGTACCAATTATGTTTTAGTCAGCTAGGGCTGCTCTAACATAATTACCACAGAGTGGATGGCTTTAACAAAGAAAGATTTATTCTTACACAGTCCAGTAGGTTGCAAGTCCATATTCAGGGTGTCCGCTCCAGGGAAAGACTTTCCCCTTGACGGCTCTGGAGGAAAGTCCAGTATTGCATCAGTCATTGTCCAGGGAGCGTCCTAACGCAAGAACCTCTGGTCTGAACGACGCGTTCTGCTCCCGGTGCTGCTTGCTTGATGGTAGCGAGGTTCTCAAATTGTCCTTGGTTCTTTTTCCTTTTATTCCTTGCAAGCTAAAAGCATTAAGGGTGGGGCAAGCCATGCTCCAGGGAAACTTCCCCATAGCAGGAATTCACAGCCCCACCCTAATCTTTTAACATACAGGTTAGCAAAACCACACAATGGAGGACAGTCCCAAGATACTGGGAACCATATCCCAGCCACGTGGCTGCACACATTTTTGGGGGGACACAATTCAAACCATGACACTCACCTTGGACTTAAAGGTATGAACAAACTGAAAATTAAAGTATGGAAGAATATATATGAAGCTAACAATACACAAAGAAGAGTAGATGTGGCAATTGTAATCTCAGATAAAATCGATTTTAATGTAAAATCCACCATCATGGACAAGGATGGACACTATTTATTGCTAAAAGATTCAATACACAAGTAGGACTTAACAATATTAAATATTGATGCACCTAATATTGGAGCACCTAAATACATCAAAGAAACACTGACTACACTCCAAAATCAGATAGATCACTCCACAATAATAGTGGGAGACTTCAGTACTCCACTCTCAACATTGGACAGATTGTCTAGAAAAAAAAAGCTTAATTAAAACACATAAGACCTGGTTGCTGCAACTAACCAACTAGACCTCATCCACATATGCAGAACTTTCTATCCATCGGTGGACAGCTACACCTTCTTCTCCAGTGCACATGAAACATTCTCCAGAATAGACCATGTGTTAAGGCATAAAGCAATTCTCAACAAAATCCATACCATTGAATTAATGCAAAGCATTTTCTCAGATTGTAAAGCCATAAAAGTCAAATTCAATAGCAGAAAAAAACATAGATAGAAAGTGGAGCTTATGGAAACTGAACATCTTGCTGAAAAAGCCATGGGTTATAAAAGAACTTAAGGGTGTCTTTTAGTGGAGATCTCAAAATGCACTTCTTTTTATTCTTGTGTTGCCAGTGAGACTCAACTTAAAGAGCTCCATCGTGGCTATCACCGGTGGTGGCCAGGCACCATCTGGTTCTTCTGGTCTCAAGTCGATGAAGGCACCCACTGATGTGGGTCTCTTTGTCTTCTGGGTTGTCTTTACCCCATGTCATTTTGGTCCTCAGTGAACATCCGTTCTCGCTGAGTTGGGACCATTTGCTGTGCCCTTGGATGGCAGCTGGGCAGCTCTTAAGACCCCAGATGCCACTGACAAATGTGGGGTGCAGAGAGCCCTCTTAGCAAAACGCTAGTTGTGCTAATTGGTCTCAATTTCGCCTAAGAGCACGGTCCACTGCCCCCTACCCCAGCTACTCTGTCCTTGTAATATTGGGTTAAAATGGATGGAGTATTCAAGTTATGCTGAAGTCCACTTAATATTGTTCTTGTTTCTAATGTGTGCTATCACCACTTTCTCCCAACCAGATTTCTAGCAACTGTCTACTCTAAACCCTCCCTCGGTCGCCCTCCCTCCCTCTCTCCCTTGCAGCTGTCAAAGAGCCTTTTCTTCTATACACAAGTCTGTTTTTGAGATGATATCATAGAGGTCTCATACAATATTTGTCCTTTTGTTGCTAACTACTTTCACTCAACATAATGTCTTCCAGTTGAAACCAGGTCATGAGACGTTTCTTGGAATCATCATTGTTCTTTATCATTGCATAGTGCTCCATTGAGTATATATACCATGGTTTACTTATCCATTCTTCTGTTGTTGGGCATCTGGGTTGATTCCACCATTTTGCTATCGTGGACTGTGCTGCGATAAACATTCTGGTGCACGTGTCTGTTGGTGTGAAAGGCCTTGATTCTGTAGGATACATTCCAAGTAGTGGAATTACTGGGTCATATGGTATATCAATATCCATTTTTTTAAGGAAGTGCCAGATTGCTTTCCAAAGAGGCTGAACTATTTTGCAACCCCACCAACAGTGTAGGAGAGTTCCACTTTCTCCACACCTCTCCAGCATTTGTTGTTTTCTGTTTTTTGGATCATGGCCAATCTTGTTGGGGTGAGATGGTATCTCACTGTAGTCTTGATTTGAATTTCTTGAATAACTAAAGATCATGAACATTTCCACACGTGTTTTTTGGCTGCCTGGATCTCCTCTTTAGAGAAATGTCTGTCCATCTCCTTTCCCTATCACTTAATTTGATGATTTGTCTTCTTCTTACTGATATTTTGTAGAATCTTGTAGATTATGGAGATCAGGCATCGGTCTGACATAGAGTTGCCAAATATTTTTTCCCATTTTGTAGGTGGCCTTTTAATTCTATTAATAAAGTCTTTGGATGAGCAAAAGTTTTTGATTCTTAATAGTTCCCATTTATCTATTTTCTCTTCTGTTGTTTGTGGTTTGCTTGACAGATTTTGGAGTCTGTCCACACTGTGTATTAAAACTTCCATTGTTGTTGCTACCTTTTCTTGGATGAGCTTTATCATTTTAGGTTTGATATTTAGGCCTTTTATCCAGTTTGATTTGGTTTTTGTATAAGGTGTAAGATATGGATCTTGTTTCAGTTTATGGCAGATAAAAAAAAAGAATTCATTTCTTTTTATTGTTGAGGACTCTTCCATTTTATGGATATAAGAAAATTTGTTCATGCATTCACCAGTTGCTGGATGTTTTGAATTGTTTCCAGGTTTTGCCAACTCTGATTAAAGCCAACATAAACATTCTTGTAATTAAAAAGAGAGAGAGAAAGACATATATGTTTGACAGGGAACTATCTCCAAATGAAAGAAGTATTTTCAGAGCAGTTTATCGTACAATCCCATTTTTGGTGATAAATAAATGAATGAATAAATAAAGAAAAGAAAAGAAATCAAGGATGAAATAAAGAAATTTATGGATTCTAATAAGAATGAAAACACTTCCTACCAGAAATTATGGGATACAGCCAAAGCAGTGCTCAGAGGACAGTTTGTCTCCATAAGTGCACACATCTTGAAGGAAGAAAGAAACCAAATCAAAGAAGTACCCCTACAGCTTCAACAAGTAGAGAGAGAATAACAGAGGAACCCCTCAGGCACCAGAAGAAAACAGATCATAAAGATTAGAGCAGAATTAAATGAATTAAAGAACAGAAAAACAACTGAAAAAATTGAAAAGACCAAAAAACTGGTTTTTTGAAAAGATCAACAAAACTGACAAACCATAGGCTAAACTTACTAAAGGAAAACAGGAAAGGAAACAAATAACCCAAATAAGAAATGAGAGGGGAGTTGTCGTAACAGATCCAATAGACAAAAATATCATAACACAACACTATGAAAGACTATGCTCTAACACATTTGAAAACCTAGAGGAAATGGACAAATTCCTTGATTCATATCACCTACCCAAATTATCACATGGTGAAGCAGAACAACTTAATAAACCCATGACAAAGGAGGAGATGAAAAAAAAATTCAAAAACTACCAAGGAAAAAATGCCTGGGCCCAGATGGCTTCACCACATAATTCTACCAAGCTTTTAGAGAAGAGTTATCTCCAATACTACTGAGACTATTTCACGGTATAGAAAGGGATGGAATACTCCCAAATTCATTCTATGAAGCCAGCATAACCCTGATACCTAAGCCAGAGAAAGACCCAACAAAAAAAGGGGAACTACAGACCAATATCACTCATAAATCTAGATGCAAAAATCTTCAACAAAATTCTTGCCAACAGAATACAACAACACATCAAAAAAATAATCCATCATGACCAAGTTGGATTGTACCAGAAATGCAAGGCTGATTCAGCATCAGAAAAACAATTTATGTGATCAACCACATAAATAACACAAAAGACAAGAACCACCTGATTTTGTCTGTGGACACAGAAAGTGTGTTTGATAAAGTCTAACACCCATTCATGCTAAAAACTGTCAGCAAAATAGGAATAGATGGCAAATTCCTGAAGTAATGGCCGTTTATACAAAGCCAACTGCCTACATCATCCTGAATGGAGAGAGACTGAAACAGTTTCCCTCGAGAATGGGAACTAGACAAGGATGCTCATTCTCACCTCTCCTATTCAACATTGTACTAGAAGTTCTAGCCAGAGCAATTAGACAAGACCAAGAAATAAAGGGCATCTGCATTGGCAAAGAAGAAGTAAAAATCTCCCTATTTGAAGATGATATGATTGTATACACAGAGAATCCTAAAGAAGCCATAATAAAACTACTCAATCTAATAGATGAGTTAGCAAAGTCTCAGGATAAAGATAAACATAAGTAAATAGATAGGATTCCTTTATACAAACTGTTAATGAAGAAATCACCAAATCAATACCATTTACTACAGCTCTTAAGAAGATAATGTATCTAGCAATAAATCTAACCAGACAAATAACAGACATTTACAAAGAAAACTGCAAGCCCTTACTACAAGAAACTAAGAGAGACTTACATAAATGGAGAAACTTACCCTGCTCATCGATAGGAAGACTTAACATTATGAAAATGTCTATTTTACCCAAAGCAGTCTACTTACGTAACACAATCCCAATACAAATTCCTGTGACATTTTCTAATGAGATGGAGAAACAAATCACCAGCTTTGTCTGGAAAGGGAAGACATCCCAGATAAGTAAGGCACTACTGAACAAGAAGAACACACTGGGAGGCCTTTCACTACCCAACTTCAAAATCTATCACACTGCCACAGTTGTCAAAACAGCCTGGTACTGGTACAAAGAGAGACAGATAGATCAATGGAGCAGAACTAAGACCCTAGAAACGACACCATCTTCCCATGAATAGTTGATATTCGACAAAGGTCCTAAGACATTAAACTGGGGTAAAAATAATCTCTTCAACAAATGGTGCTGGCAAAATTGGATATCCATCTGAAATAAATTGAAACAAGACTCCTATCTCACACCTTATACAAAAACCAACTCAAACTGGATAAAAGACCTAAATATCAAATCTAAAATGATATAGCTCATCCAAGGAAAAGTAGAACAAGAATGGAAGTTTTAATACACGACGTAGACAGACTTCAAAATCTGTCAAACAAACCACCAGCAACATCAGAGAAAATAGATAAATGGTAACTACTAAGAACCAAACACTTTTGCCTATCCAATGACTTTATAAATCGAATTAAAAGGCCACCTACATAATGGGAAAAAATATTTGGCAACTAAATGTCAGACCGATACCTGATCTCCATAATCTATAAGGTACTACAAAATATCCATAAGAAAAATATAAATCATCCAATTAAGAGACGGGTAAAGGAGATAGAAAGATACTTTTCTAAAGAGGAGATCCAGGCAGCCAAAACACACATGCAGACATGCTCACGATCATTAGCTATTATAGAAATTCAAATGGAAATGACAATGAGATCCCATTTCACCACAACAAAGTTGACCATGATCCAAAAAATGCCAAACAACAAATACTGGAGAGGCTGTGGAGAAACTGGAACTCTCCTACACTGTTGGTGGGATTGCAAAATGGTGCAACCTTTTTGGAAAGAAATCTGGCACTTCCTCAAAAAGCTGGATACAGATATATCATTTGACCCAATAATTTCACTGCTCAGAATATATCCTACAGAATCAATGCCATTCACACCAACTGATACATGCACATGAATGTTCATTGCAGCACAGTCCACAATAACAAAAAGATGGAATCAGCCCAGATGCCCAATAACAGAGGAATGGATAGGTAAACTATGGTATATATACTGAATGGAACACTATGCAATGATAAAGAACAACGATAATTTTAGAGAAAATCTCATGACCTGGTTTCAATTGGAGGACATTATGTTGAGTGAAAGTGGTCAGTGACAAAAGAACAAATATTGTACGAGAACCCTATGATAAGAACTTAAAAACAGACTTTATGCATAGAAGAAAAGACTCTTTGATGCTGCAAGGTTTGGAAGGGAGGGAAGTTGAGGGGAGAGGGATTAGATTAGATAGTTTATAGAAATTTGGTTGGGTGAAATCTGTGACAGCACACATTAGTAAGAAGATCAATATTAATGCGACTTCAACACAACCTGTATACTCCTCCTATCTAACCTAATATTGCAAGGACAGAGTAGCTGGGACAGGGGGCCAGGGACCATGCTGTCAGGTGAAATTGAGGCCAATTGGCACAACTAGCATTTTGATAAGAGAGCCTTCTGTACCTGTTAGTGAGTGACATCTAGGGTCTTAAAAGCTCCCAAACTGCTATCTGAGGGTACAGCAAATGGTTCCAACTCAGCAGGCATGGCTGATCACCAAGGACCAAAATGAAATGGAGGAGAGAGAACCCAGGTGACTACCTTGATTCATGACTGGAAGAACTGAATGGTGCCCGGCCACCACCAGTGATAGCTGTGATGGAGCTCACAAAGTTGAGTCTGACTGGCAACACAAGAATAAAAATGGGTGCACCATGAGATCTCCACTAAAAGACCACAAGTCCAAGGGGCTAGGAGTTCCTGTGGGAACACGGCCCTGATGCTGTCCCTGTCCATAAATCTTAATGGAGGTCAACTCTTCAAACAGGAATGGATTGGACTTGGTGACACATAGTGACCATATCGTGTGTGCACTTTACAGTTCTATGCATCTATAGGATGTCATCCTGCTGACCTCTGACTGGAGGCAGGGGGGGCAGGTGGAGAGGAAGGGATAGGAGATTGTTGGGAGGATAAAACATGTATGGAGTGGAGAGAAAGAGTGTGCTGTCACCGGGTGGGGAGAGCAGTGGGAGCTGCATATAGGTGGGCATATAAATTTATATGGAAATGTGCATTTTCATTCAATCATAATAAAGAAAAAAAAGTAGAAAAGCAAGGAAAAAAATCAAACACATAGAAGCTGAACAAAACCCTACTCTGAAACTGTCAGATTATAGAAGAAATCAAGGAAAGAATAAAGAAATGTATCGAATCAAAAGATGTCAAAAATATATCCTACCAGAATCTTTGGGAAACAGCAAAGGCAGTGTTCAGAGGTCAGTTTATTTTAGTAAATGCATGCATCCAAAAAGAAGAAACAGCTCACATCAAAGCATAAACACTGCAATGTGAACAAGTAGAAAGAGATTAGCACAAGAAGCCCTAAGTCACCAGCAGAAAGCAAATAATAAAAAATAGAGCAGAACCAAATGAATTAGAGAATTTAAAAAATGATTGAGAGAGTTAACAACACCAAAACCTGGATCTTTGAAAAGATCAACAAAAACTGAGAAATTGCTGGCCAATTTGATAAAAAGAAAAGCAGAAGAAGGAAATTTCCCAAGTAAGAAATGAGATGGGTGGTACCACAACAGACTCAAGTAAAATTTAAAAAATAATAACTGAATACAATGAAAAATTGTGCTCTAACAAATTTGAAAACCTAGAGGAAATGGACAAATTTCCAGAAACTCACTACTTACCAAACTAACATGTATATAGAACAATTAAATAAACCCACAACAAGAGACTGAAAAGGTAATTAAAAAATTATCTACCAAAAAAACAGAAGCTCTGACCCTGACAGCTTCACTGGAGAATTCTACCAAACTTTTGGAGAAGCATTTACATGACTGTAACTGAAGGTATTTTGGAACACTGAAAAGCATGGAATATTCCCAAACTCATTCCATAACCCTGATACCAGAAGCAGGTAAAGACAGCACAAAAAATGAAAATTACTGACCAGTCTCTCTCCTGAATTTGGATGCAAAAGTCCTCAGCAAAATTCTAGTTAACAGAATTCAGCACCATATCAAAAAAATAATCTACCATGGTCAAGTGAGATTCATACTAGGTATGCAGGGGTGGTTCAACACTAGAAGAGCAATCAGTGTAATTAACCACATAAATAAAACAACAGATAAGAACCACATGATTTTATCAATAGATGCAGAAAAGGCATTAACAAAACCCAATACTCATTCACATTAAAAGCTCTCAACAAAATACGAATAGAAGGGAAATCCCTTAGTATGATAAAGGGCATTTATACAAAGCCAAGAGCTAACACTGTCCTAAATGGAGATAGTCTGAAACCCTGGTGTCATAATGATTAACTGAAAGGTTGAGGGTTCAAATCTTCCAGGTATTCCTCAGAATTTCTATGGAACAGTCTGACTTACAAGATTGCTGTGAGTCAGATTCAACTTGACAGCAGTGGGTTTGGTTTGGGTTTTATACAAAGCCAACATCCAACATCACCTTAAATGGAGAGAGTCTGAAAACACTCTTCTTGGTAATGGGAACCAGACAAGGATGCCCTTTATCTCTACTTTTATTCAGCATTTTCCTGGAGTTTCAACCAGAGCAGTTAGGTTAGAAAAAGAAATAAGTGATATCCAAGCTGGTAAGGAAGAAGTAAAATTATCTCTATTTGCAGATGATATAAGTTTATGCACAGAAAAAACTAAAGAATCCACAAATAAACAACTGGAAACAACAGCAGAGTTCAACAAAGGATCATAATATGAGATAAACATGCAAGAATCAATTGGATTCCTCTACACCAACAAAGAATGTCAGAGAGAAATCACTAGTTCATTTCCATTTACAATAGCCCACAAGAGTATACAATACCTAGGAATAAAACTAACTAGAGATGTAAAAACACCTATACAAAGAAAACTACAAGACACTACTTCAAGAAACCAAAAGATACTTACATAAGTGGAGAAACTTACCTTGTTCATGGATACAAAGAGTCAGCGTTGTGAAAATGACTATTCTACCCAAAGTGATCTACAGATGCAATGTAATCTCAATTCAAATTCCAATGACATCTTTTAAAGAGATGGAAAGGGAAAAAGATGGGAAAAGATGGAAAGGGAAAAAGCTTTGAATAAGCAAAGCATTACTGAAGAATAAAAAAGTGGGATAGATTATGTCAGACAGACACCTGATCCCCATAATCTATAAGATACTACAAAATATCAATAAGAAGAAAATAAACCACCCAATTAAGCAATGGGCAAAGGAGATGGACAGACATTTCACTAAAGAGGAGATCCAGGCAGCCAAAAAACACATGCGGACATGTTCACGATCTTTAGTCATTAAAGAAATTCAAATCAAGACGACAATGAGATATCATCTCACTCCAACAAGATTGGCCATGATCCAGAAAACACAAAACAACAAATGCTGGAGAGGCTGTGGAGAAAGTGGAACCCTCCTACACTGCTGGTGGGGTTGCAAAATGGTCCAGCCTCTTTGGAAGGCAATCTGGCGCTTCCTTAAAAAAATGGATATAGATATACCCTTTGACCCAGTAATTCCACTACTTGGAATATATCCTACAGATTCAAGGCCTTTGACACCAACAGACACATGCACCCGAATGTTTATCACAGCACAGTCCACGATAGCAAAAAGATGGAATCAACCCAGATGCCCAACAACAGAAGAATGGATAGGTAAACTATGGTACATATACTCAATGGAGCACTACGCAATGATACAGAATAACGATGGTTCCAGGAAACATCTCCTAACCTGGTTTCAACTGGAAGACATTATGTTGAGTGAAACTAGTCAGCGACAAAAGGACAAATACTGTATCTCTACGATAAGATCTCAAAAATAGACTTGTATATAGAAGAAAAAACTCTTTGACAGCTGCAAGGGAGGGGAGGGGGGGTGGGGGCAGAGTTTAGATTAGATAGTTGCTAGAAATCTGGTTGGGAGAAAGCGGTGATAGCACACATTAGAAACAAGAACAACGTTAAGTGGACTTCAGCGTAACTTCAGTACTCCTTCCATCTTAACCCAATGTTGCAAGGATAGAGTAGCTGGGGCAGGGGACAGGGGACCATGCTCTTAGGTGAAATCGAGGCCAATTGGCTCAACTAGCGCTTTGCTGAGAGCTCTCTGCACCCCACATTGGTGAGTGGTGTCTGGGGTCTTAAAAGCTGCCAAGCTGCCATCCGAGGACACAGGAAATGGTTCCAACTCAGCAGGAACGGATGCTCACCAAGGACCAAAATGACATGGGGTAAAGACAACCTAGAAGACAGAGAGACCCACAAGAGTGGGTGCCTACATTGACTTGGGACCGGAAGAACCAGATGGTGCCCGGCCACCACCAGTGATAGCCACGATGGAGCTCACAGAGAGGAGTTTCACTGGCAACACAAGAATAAAAAGGGGTGCATCCTGAGATCTCCACTAAAAGACCTCAATTGATGGTCCAGTGATTTTGGGGTTCCCCTGAGAGCATGGCCCCTGGCCCTGAAGCTGCCCTTACCCATAAATTATAACAAAGGTCCACTCTTTGGACAGGAATGGATTGGACTTGGGAATGCAGAGTGACCATATATTGGATGCACTTTATGGTTCTATACATCTATAGGATATCATTCTCTGGCTGGAGGAAGGAGAGTGGGTGGAGAGGAGGGGAAAGGAGGCTGTTGGAAGGATGAGACATGAATGGAGCAGAGAGGAATAGTGTGCTGTCACTGGACAGGGAGAGAAGTGGAAGCTGCATATAGGTGGGCATGTAAGTTTATACAGGAATGTACATTTTCACTCAGTCATATTAAATAAAAAATAAATAATTAAAAAATTAAAATAAAATAATTAAATTAAATTTTAAAAAGTGGGATGGAAAGGGAAAAAGCTTTGAATAAGCAAAGTGGTACTGAAGAATAAAAAAGTGGGAGGCCTCAAACTACCTGACTTTAGAATCTATTACACCACCACTGTAGTCAAAACAGCCTGGTAGTAGTACAAAAACATAGACCACTGGAACAGAATTGAGAATCCAGACAGAAAAAAATCATCCACCAGTGAGCAGCTGATATTTGACAATGGCACAAAGTCTGTACACTGGGGAAAAAACAGTCTCTTTAACAAGTGGTGTAGACAGAACTGGATATCCATCTGCAAAACAATGAAACAAGACCGATATCTCACACCATGCACAAAAACTAATTCAAAATGGATTAGAGATCTAAAATATACAATCTAATACAATAAAGATCATGGAAGAAAAAACAGGGACAACACTGGGAGCCCCAATTCATAGCATAAACAGAATACAAAATGTTACTAACAATTTACAAGTGTCAGAAGAGAAAACAAATAACAGGAAATTCTTAAAAATTACTTCTGCTTGTCCAAAGAGTAATGAGACAATCTATAGACTGGGAAAAAAAGTTTGGCTCTGACCAGTCCAACTAGCATGGGATCTCTAATATTTACAATATACTGCAAAATCTCAACAACAAAAGAACAAATAACCCAATTAACAGTTTGGCAAAGGACAGACACTTCACCAAAGAAGACAGTCACGCAGTTAACAGATATATGATCACAGAACATACGAGAAATGCAAATCAAAATTATAGTGAGATACTGTCTCAGCCCGTTAAGGCTGGCATTAATCTAAAAAACACAAAATAATAAATGTTGGAGAGGTTGTGGAGAGCCTGCAAGACTTAAACACTGCCCCAGGGAGTGTATAATCGTACAACCACTTTGGAAATCAATTTCGTGCTTCCTTACAAAACTAGAAATAGAAATACCATACAATCCATCAATCCCGCATCTTGGAATATATACATCCTAGAGAAATAAGACCTGCCACACAAATAGAGATATGCACACTGATGTTTGTTGCAGCACTGTCCACAATAGCAAAAAGATGGAATCAACCTAAGTGCCCTGCAACATATGAATGAGTAAACAAATTGTGGTATATTCACACAATGGAATGTAAGCAATGATAAAGAACAAGGAATTTGTAAAATATCTCACAACATGGAGCAACCTGGAAAATATTATGCAGAATGAAATTAGATGCAAAAGGATAAGTATTGTATGAGACCCCTATTACAAGGACTCAGGAAAATTTTTGAACATAGAAGAAAATTGTCTTTGATGGTTACCAGGATGGGGAGGGAGCGAGAAGAGTATTCATCAATTAGATACTAGACAAGAAGTATTTTAGGTGAAAGGAATGATGACACACAGTTGACGAGAAGTCAGCACAACCGGACTAAACCCAAAACTAAGGATTTTCCTAAATACTACCAAACACTCCAAGGAAGAGAGAAGCAAGGACAAAGGTCTGGAGACTGTGGTTTCAGGGGACATGTCAGTTATTTGTCGTAACAAAGTTTATTAAGACAATGTTCTGCATCCTACTCTGTTGGGTGGTGTCTGGGGTCTTAAGAACTAGCAAAAGGCCATCTTAGAATCATCCATTGATCTCAACCTACCTGGAGCAAAAGAGAACGAAGAACACCAAAGACATAAGGAAAATGAGCCTAAAAGACAGAAAGAGTCACATAAACTAGAGACTACACTCAGTTATGCCTATTCCCAAGAAGGTGAACCAACTGAATGCAGAAATTATCAAACAATATTGTTAACATCACAAGCAAGTAAAATTTTGCTGAAGATCATTCAAGAGTGACTACACCAATATATTAACAGGAACTGCCTGAAATTCAAGCCAGATTCAGAAGTGGATGTGGAACCAGAGATATCATTGCTGATGTCAGACGGATCTTGGCTGAAAGCACAGAATACCACAAAGACGTTTATCTGTGTTTCATTGCGCAAAGCCATTTGACCATGTGGATCGTAACAAATTATGACTAACATTGCACAAAATGGAAATTCCAGAACATTTAATTGTGCTCTTAAGGAATCTGTACATGGACCAAGAGGCAGTTGTGTGAACAGAACAAGGGGATGCTGCGTGGTTTAAAGCGAGGAAAGGTGTGTGTCAGCCTTGCTTCCTTTCACCTTACGTTTTCAATCTGTATGTTGAGCAAATAATTCAAGCAACTGGGCTATGTGAAGAAGAATGGGCATCAGGATTTTAGGGAGACTCGTTAACAAACAACCTGTATTACACAAATGAAACAGCCCCACTTGCTGGAAGGGAAGAGGGTTTGAAACACTTACTGATGAAGATCAAACACCACAGCCTTCAGTATGGATTGCATCTCAAAATAAAGAAGACAAAAATCTTCACAACTGGACCAGTAAGCAACATCATGATAAATGGAGAAAGGACTGAGGTTGTCAAGGATTTCATTTTACATGTTTCTGCAATCAACACCCATGGAAACAACTTCAAGAAATCAAAAGATGCATCACATTGGGAAAATCAGCTGCAAAGGAGCTTTTTAAATTGTTAAAAAGATGTTACCTTGAAGACTAAGAAGCTGTGCCTGACTCAAGCCATGGAATATTTAATCACATCACATGCGTTTGAAAACTGGACACTGAATGAGGACGACAGAAGAATTGATGCCTTTGAATTGTGGTGTTGGAGAAGAATATTGAATGTACCATGGACTGCGAGAAGAACAAGTAGATCTGTTCTAGAAGAAGTACAACCAGAGCGTTCCTTGGAAGTAAAGATAGTAAGACTGCAGCTCACATATTTTGGACACGTTGTCAAGAGAGATCCATCCCTGGAGACATACATTAACTTGGTAGAGAGGTGGGTCAGCAAAAAATAGGACGAACCTCAACAAGGCCAGTTGACACAGAGGCTGCAGTGATGGACTTAAGCAAAAACCCAATTGTGGGCATGGTGCAGGCTCAAGCAGTATTTTGTTCTGTTGTGCATAGGAGTGCTATGAGTCAGAACTCACTCAGCAGCACTCAGCAACAACAGCAACATCAACATGAGACTGGAAGAATTAGATGGTGCCTGGATATCACCAGTGACTGCCCTTACGGGAACTCAGAAAGAGTCCCTACTGGATTGGGAGATATGTGGGGTGCAGAACTCAAACTCCAGTAAAAAGAGCAGACTTATCATCTGACAGACTAGGGCATCCTCAAACACATGACCCCTCAAACTGTCTGTTGGCACAGACTGAAAACAATCTAGAAGCCAACTACTCAGGTAAAGACTGAACTGATCTCTAAGACAAGATGAGACTGGTGGAGTGTGCTTCTTGGCTTAAGTAGACACAGGAGAGTAACTAAGCAGGATTTCTTTTTGTCCAGAGGTGAAAATAGAAGAAGAATGGGACAGGAATTGAATGAATGGACAAGGAAAATTTAGGGTGGAGGAAAAGTATGTACTGTCAGTGTAGTGAAAACAGCTAGGGGCACATAACAAGTATGTGTAACCTTTTGTAAGAGAAACTGACTGGAATTGTAAACTTTCACATAAAACGCACACACACACACACACACACCAAAAAAAAACCCAACAAAACAAAGAATAATATGGCTGCTAACCAAGTAGGTCAGCAGTTCAAATGCACCAGCCCCTCCTCGGAAACCCTATGGGCAAAAGGGCTTGGGGTTTTGCTTGTTTTGTTAACCCTGTAGCAATGAGCATGGTATTTCACTTCCATTATTAAAAGAATCATTTCGATGAACTCTGTTAACAGTCTCTTGGAGCACATTAGGTTTTTCTCACTGGCTTTTGACCAGATTTTGTGTTTCCAGTCTGAGGTTTGAGACTCCACGTTGACTACATTTTACACCCTGTGTAAAACTTCCTTTAGCTTTCAACACAGAAAATGCAGGTGAATGTCCTGTTCCTTTATAGTTATTCATCACTAAAAGTCAGCCGAACTGTCTAAGATTTCTAAGCCTCGTGAAGGAAATACTCAGAATTTCCCTTTGCAAACCTTGATGACTAGGCACACTGCCAAGTGCTCTAATGAATATGCATTTGGACACACTTACAAAGAGAAAAAAAAAAAAGTGCAGCTGCCTAGTTGAAACCAGGAACATCATTTTGAAATGACCAGGAACACTAAATGAAATAATACTCTTGGAAAGTAAGGGCTTTTTAGCTTAAATTGAGACCATTACTCAAAGTATTTAATATGGTACCTCACTTAATCCTTTTTGCAATTAGGCACAACTGTTCCAATGTTTGGAAGCTCCAGTGGCATAGTAGTTAAGTGCTACTGGCTGCTAACCAAAAGGCTGGCAGTTCAAACTCACCAGGAGCTCCATGGAAACTCTATGGGGGTATTTCTACTCTGTCCTACAGGGTCCCTATGAGTCAGAATCAGTTCACAGCACTGGATTTAGTTTGTTGGTTTGTTTGTTTTATTTCCATGATTGCCAAAAGACTTTTTGAATTACAAAGCTGGTCTTAGAGTATGAAACATTTCAGGAAGCCCTTTGATAAGCGGAAAAATTTAGATTCTTGGTCTCTATGTTCTTAAAGAGTTGAGAATAAACCCTCTACTCCTAAGGTTCCTAATCCATAGTTATTAGAGCTTTGTCCGGCAAATTCCACAACATACTTCTGCATGCCCCTTCTTCTATGGTTTGTGTGGTTTTACTGTGGGAACAGAGCTAGATTACTGGCAATATGGTCCTCCCACAGTTCTTTTGTCTCATAGTCCATTTTATCCTCCTGCCCCCTATCCCTACTAAAACAACCTCAATCCTTTAAGGAGATTGAAAAGGTTTTCTGCTCAAGATTACATCACTTGTTATCTTTTTTTTTCACTTCTATCCCCTCCCCGGTCATGGAGAAGCCTGTTCCTAAATGTCACCAGCCAAGCCAAGTGCCTTCGAGTCGGATCCGACTGCTGGCGACCCTACGAGCCAGAGTAGAACTGACCCCCCAGAGTATTCAAGGAGTGCCTAAGAAGGCTTATTCTCCCAGAATTCTGAAGATGTCAGCACTGATGAGCTTTATATTCTAGAACATGCGTGATCACACAGAGTGAAAGTCTAAAAGTTGGTCCCCTTACACCATGTCTCTCCAGAACAGAATGATGAAAACAGAGGCATCGGTGTTCCTTATAGCCCCGTTCCTGACTGGAAATCTACAAGATTTGGGAAGCCAAAATATGATCATCCCAACTCATTTCGGAGAAGGGCACTATCAAAAGATCCAGACCTTTTTCCAGTAGTTCAGAGACTCCTGGAGCTATAAGGGGATACTGTGAGAGCCTCACAATGATCCTATAGCTCCATGATGTTGTGGGGGGAAGATTTTGTGCACGACAGAGTTGGGAGCATGTCTTCACAGGTCTGGACTCCAGTTCTTCAAGGTCTTCACAGACAAAAACAACTGAGAGCGTTTCTCCAGGCAGCCCACTGCCCTATGCTTCTCCTCTCAGTCCTTGCCCTGTTTGTGACTGTTTCTCCACAGTTGCAGCTCTGTCTGGTGCAGTTCATTGCTCACTTCTGGTTTTTCTCAAGAATGAGCATTCTGGCCCTGACTAGGCCTTTCAGTACCAGGGACCGACTGTTACTGGGAAGACTGAAGTCTTCACGGCTGATTGACGCACAGGAAAGCTCTGGTCTGAGATTGCTGTAGTGTAAGCAATACTGCCGCCTTGTGGGAAATAATGGTTATAATCTTTGTGGCCGAAATGATTGTAGGCGGGTGGGGAGGGCGAGGGCTGGCGGGGGCGCAGGGAGAGGAGTAACCTCTAACTTGGAAGGAGGACCAAGTAAAAAATACTTGCTTTTCATTTTCTGCCTTTTTGTACTGTCTGATTTTCTGCTATTGCATGAATTAATCTTACTTGAAATTAGCTTTATCTTATTAATAAGAAAATTAAAACCAAACCAGTTACACCAGCCAAGTCAGCCAAGTGCCGTCGAGTCGGAACACCAAGTGAATTCCAATCATGGCACCGTTGCGTCGGAGTAGAGCTGTGCCCCAACAGGGTTTTCAATGGCTGTAGTCTTCCAAGTGGTTCTCCAGGCCTTTGTTCAGAGGCACCTGTGGGTGGACACAAACTGCTGACTTGTGGTAGTAGCCACATTTAATAGGCAAGTACCAACCAACAAATAAATAAATAAATATCCAAACCCACTGCTGTAGAGTCAGTTCCAACTCATAGTACCCTACGGACAGACTAGAACTGCCCCACAGTTTCCAAAGAGCGCCTGATGGATTTGAACTGCTGCCTTCTGGTTAGCAGCCAGGGAACTTAACTACTTTCTCTGCACCACCAGGTACTCCTAATTTAATGTGTGTATATATATATATATATATATACACATTATATATTATATATATTAAATATATATTATATTATATATATTACATATATTAAAATATGTATATTATATATATTAAAATATCCTATTTAAGTCACTTAATGTTGGCCCTGGTTCCACTAGTTTAGTAATCTTAATCATTAGAATTTGTTTCCTCGTTAATAAAATGTGGGAGCTGGATTTGATGACTGACTAAAAGGAGCCCTGGTCACGCAGTGATTCAATGTTCAGCTGCAAACTGAAAGGTCTGTACCTCGATTCCAGCAGCTACTCAGGGGCAGAAAGACGTGGTAATCTGCTTCTGCTAAAATTGAAAGCTTTGGAAACCCTGTGGCAGTTCTACTCTGTCGGATATGGTTACTATGCGTCAGAATCTACTCGATGGCAAGAAAGTTAGTTTTAAGTTTACCAAGTCACTAACATTACTCTGTATCTCTTATTTTGCCATCCTTTTTACCAGCAAAAGCAATGAATCTATATGTAACTCACATAAGAGAAAAAGTGAAACTTTTCAGTAATGAAGGTTAAATCAAGATGAGGTCATTCTAAATGGTGGTTCTTAATCCTAATTGCAGATAACAATCTATCCGGGAGCTTTAAAAATTCCCATGCCTGGGTCCCACCGCAGACTAGTTATATCAGAATCTCTAAGGATAGCATCCCAGCAACAGGCATTTTCGAAAGCCTCTCAAGTGATTCCAATAACAACTGTTAGTTAAAGAGTCCCTTGGCCTAAAAACATCTTAAAATTCTATAACCAAGTCTTTCTCTTTGGGGATAATGACTGTTCTCTTTTCAAATATAAATATATCCATGAATATTAAATCAACCAAATGGTTTGGTTTAAATTAGATTAGCAAGAGTTTTTTCTTCCTAACACCTAGCTAAGATCAGCCCTATGAAGAGGTTGGCAGTTTAAATAAGATTAGCAGAAAAGGTAAATCATTTGGGGGTATAGCATGACATACTTTGGGAGAAGTTCCTTCTGAATAGGCTGTGGAAGAGAAGCTATAAGCAACCGGAAACCACCATGAGGACACTAGGAATGTAAGTATCAAAGGAGGCAGACCAGGGAGTGGCAAACAAATGGAGAGAGAGAGAGACAGAAGAGTAAATCAAAGATGAATGCCAACCACTTCTAAGTTTGTCCAGAAATAGCCCTTTATCCAGTCTGTAATGTAATTGTTCCTAATAATTGCAAATCTTTCAAGATGATTGGAGGATACCAGATATGTAGAGCATTATAGTGTTGGGCAGTGTGTTAGGTGATTTTTATATATTTTTCATTATTAAATATTTTATGTACTTATTTATTATGTTATTTATGTAAATGCTGTTCATTTTATTCAACATAATTTTATTCAATCCTAACACATTTTTAAGATAGGTATTATCCCCATTTTACAAACAAGAAAAAAATGAATCAGAAGGAATGGAAGCAACTCTTCTTGTTTTGTCACAGTGAAGAGAAATTTGCTCAAAAAGTGATTATCCTATAAAGTGTCTGAAAGGGTAGATATCTATATACAATAAATATCTATAGTTATAGATCCCAGCTATCCTGAATAATTATGCTGTCCTTGAGTATCTGTTCTTTTTATTTTTAAGACATTTTTAAATGAATTTATGATGCTATAATTGTGCTCAGTACTCATTTCAAGACGAAAACACTGACAATAGAGAAACAGAAATGTTGTTATGGAAAAGAGGACATTATAACAGAAAAAGAAGGACTAAAAACAATGCAGCCACAGATTGTTCGTATGGATAGGAAGTCAAGGAAGTAAATAGTAATAAAAGACTGATTTAAATATAGAAAAACATGTTACTAATAAGCTAACAACAAAAGAAATCAACAATCTTACACTTGAAAATAAAAAATAAAGAAGTCTCAGTAAATATAAAACCAACAAAGAAAAAGATGAAAAGAAAATGTATAACAAAAAATGACTCAGCACGGAGCATTAAGTGGAATAAACAAACTGCCAAAAATCCACAAAAAGGCATCACAGTGACAGCACTAAGCTCATACCTATCAATAACTACACTGAATGTAAATGGATTAAATACACTAATAAACAGAGAGAGAGAGTGCCAGTATGGATAAAAAGAACACAATCTCTCTAAAGGATGCCAACAAAAGGCACATCGTAGAATCAAAGACACAAACGAAAACTCAAAGGTTGGAAAAAGACATATCAAGCAAACAACATTCAAAAAAGAGCAGGAGTGGTGATATTAACTTCTAATAAAATAGACTTGAGAGTAAAATCCACCACATTGGATAAGGAAGGTCCAATATAATCATTAAAGAGAAAGTACACCAGGAGTAGATAATCATATTAAATATTTGTGCTACCAATGGTAGGGTCCCTAAATACATAAAATGAACTCTAACAGCATTAAAAAGAGAAATAGCTGCAGAATAACAACAAAAGACTTCAAAACACCACTTTTGGTGAAGAACAGACCATCCAGAAAGAAGCTCAATAAAGATCTAAATGCCACAATCAACCAACTTGACCTAATAGACATATACAGAATGCCTCACCCAACAGCAGCCAAGTATACTTTCTTTTCCATTCTCATGGAATATTCTCTTATTAGGCCATAAAGCAAGTCTTAACAAAATTCAAAGCATCAGAATATTGCAAAAGATCTTTTCAGACCACAAAGCCATAAAAGTAAAAAACAATAACAGTAAAGGCAAGGAGAAAAAAAAAAATCAAATACATGGCAACAGAACAACACCTTGCTCAAAAACTACTGGGCTACAGAAGAAATCCAGGATAGAATAAAAACATCCAATAATCAAATACAAATGAAAATACATCCCACCAGAACTTTTGGAACATAGCAAAAGCAGCACTCAGAGATCAATTTATGCAATAAGTGCACACATCCAAAAAAAACAAAGGGTCCAAATCAAAGTATAAACTCTACAACTCAAACAAGTAGAAAGAGAGCAGGAAAAAAAAGCCCTTGGGCACAAGAATAAAGCACGTAACAAAAAACGAGAGCAGAGCTAAATGAATTAGCAAATAGAAAAATAATTGAAAGAGTTAGTAGGACTGAAATCTGAAAAAATTAGCAAAATTGATATACCATTGAGGAAACTGACAAAAGAAAAATAGGAGAGGAAGAAAATGACCTAAATAAGAAATAAGATGGGTGATATTACAACAGATCCAACTGAAATAAAAAAAAATCATAACAGAATACTAAAAAAATTGTACATTAAAAATTTGAAAACCTAAGGAAATGGACAAATTTCTAGAAACGTACCACCTACATAAACTAACACAAATACAGATAGAACAACTAAATAAACCTACAGCAAAAGAAGAAATGAAAACGTAATTTAAAAACTCCCAGCAACAACAGCAACAAAACCCGGTCTGATGTCTTCACTGGAGAATTGTACCAAGAACAGTTAACACCACTGTCACAAAAGGTACTTTGGAGCATAGAAAAGAATGGAATATTCCCAAACTCATTCTATGAAGCCAGAGTAACCTTGATATGAAAACCAGGTAAATACAACACAAAAAAGGAAAATTACAGACCGATCTCCCTCCTGAAACTAGATGCAAAAAATCCTCACGAAATTCTAGCCAATAGAATTCAACAACATATCAAAAAATTAATTGACCATGACGAAGTGGGATTCATACCAGATATGCATGGATGGCTCAACACTAGAAAAACAACCAATGTAAATTAATCATGTAAATAAAACAAAAGATAAAGCCACATGATTTTATCAACAGATGAAGAAAAGTCATTTGACAAAGCCCAACACCCATTCACGTTAAAAACTCTCAGTGAAGTAAGAATAGAAGGGAAATGCCTCAACATAAAGGACATTTATACAAAGCCAACAGCCAACATCACCCTAAATAGGGAGAGTCTCAAAGCACTCCCCTTGAGAACAGTAACCAGGCAAGGATGACTCTTTGTCACCACTTTGATTCAATATTGTGCTGGAGGTTCTAGCCAGAGCAGTTAGGCTAGAAAATGAAATAAAGGGCACACAAGTTGGCAAGAAGTAGAAGTATCTCTATTTGCAGATGATATGGTCCTATAACAAGACCCATATCTCACACTATGCAAAACCTTAAACAATCCTCAAGAAAACTAAAAGAATTAATACTACAGTTCAGCAAAGTAGCAAGATATGAAATAAACACACAAAAATTGCTTGCATTCTTCTACACTGACAGAGAGAATATCAAAGAGGAAATCACTATATCATTTACAATAGCCTCCAAGAAGATAAAACACTTAAGAATAAATCTAAGCAGACACATAGAAGACCCATACAAAGAAACAACAAGCACTCTTGCAAGAAACCAGAAACCTACATAGGTGAAGAAATCTACCTTGCTTGTGAATAAGAAGACTCAACATTGTGAAAACATCTATTTTACCCAAAGTGATCTTTAGAAAGAATGTAATTCCAATCCAAATTCCAATGGCACTTTTTAATGAGATGGAGAAATGAATCACCAAATTCGTATGGAAAGGAGAGAGGCCCCAGATAAATAAAGTGTTACTGAAGAAGAAGAACAAAGTGAGAAGCCGCATAAACCTGACTTCAGAACCTATTATACCTCCATGGTAGTTAAAACAGCCTACTACTGGTCCAACAATAGATATATGGGCCAATGGAACAGCATTGAGAATACAGAAGTAAAATCATATATCGGTGAGCAGCTGACATTTGACAGAAGTCCAAAGTCCATTCATTAGGGAAAAGACAGTCTTTTTAACAAGTGGCACTGGCATAACCGGATAGCCATGTGCAAAAAGAATGCAACAAGACCCATATCTCACACTATGCAAAAGAACTAACTCAAAATGGCTTGAAGACCTAAATATAAAATTTAAAAGAATAAAGATCATGGAAGAAAAAATAGAGACAATGCTGGAAACTCTAATATATGGCATAAACAAAATATAAAATATTACTAACAATGCACAAAATCTAGAAGAAAAAATAGATAACTGGACACTTCTAAAAATCAAATGTTTATGCTCATCCAAAGACTTCACCAAAAGAGTGAAAAGATGACCTATAGACTGGGAAGAAAATTTTGAATATGACAAATCCAATCAGCATCTAATCTCTAAAATCCACAAGATACTGCAAAGCTGCAACAATAAAAAGACAAATATTCTAATTAAGAAATGGGCAAAGGATATGAACAGACACTTCATCAAAGAAGACACTCAGTCAGCTGACAGATACATGAGAAAATGCTCATGATCATTAGCCATTAGACAAATGCAAATCAAAACTAAAATAAGATACCATCTCACCCCAACAAAGCTGATATTAATCCCAAAAACACAAAATAATAAATGTTGGAGAGTTTGTGGAGAGACTGGGGCACTTACGTACCACTTGTGGGAGTGTAAAATGGTACAACCACTTTGGAAATCGATTTGGCACTTTCTTCAAAATTTGAAAATAGAAATACGTATGATCCAGCAATCCCATTTCTTAGAATATATCCTAGAGAAGTAGGAGCCATCACACAAACAAATACAAGCATGCCAATATTCATTGCAGCACTATTCACAATAGCAAAAAGTGGAATCAACCTAGGTGCCCATCAGTTGATAAATGGATAAACAAATTATGGTATAGTCATATCACACAGTGGCATAGTACAAAACAGTAAAGAACAAAGATGAATTTGGAAAACATCTCATAGCATGGAAGAGTTTGGAAGGCATTATGCTGAGTGAAATTAATCAGAAAAGGACAAATACTGTATGCCAACTAAGACCACCATTACAAGGACTCAGAAAAAGATTTAAACACAGAAGAAAACTTTCTTTGATGGTTATGAGGATGAGGAAGGAAGGAGATGGGTATGCAAGAATTAGATAGTAGACAAGAATTATTTTAGATGAAGAGGGGGACAACACACAGTTGAGATGAAGTCAGCACAACTAAACTAAACCAAAAGCTAAGAAGTTTCCTAAATATAACCAAACACTTTGAAGGACAGAGTAGCAGAGACATGGGTCTGGGGACCATCGTTTCAGGGGACATATGAGTTAATTGGCATAACAAAGTTAAGATAGTGTTCTGCATCCCACTTTTGTGAGTGGCATGTGGGGCCTTAAAGACTATCAAGAGGCAATCTAAGAAACATTAATTAGTCTCAGCCTACCTAGAGAGAAAGAGAATGAAGAACATCAAAGACATAAGGAAAGTATGAGCCCAAGAGACAGAAAGAGCTACATAAACTAGAGATTATATCAGCTTGAAGTCCAAAGAACTAGGTGGTGCTTGGATACCACCCATGACTGCCCTTACAGGGAACTGAACAAGAGTTCCTTATAGAATGGGGTGATACATGGGTGCAGAACTCAAACTCTAGTAAATAGACCAGACTTGATGGTCTGATAAACTAGAAGGTTCTCAAAGGACATGCCCCTTGGGCTCTCTGTTAGCTCAGAACTGAAACCATTTCCAAAGTCAACTCCTCAGACAAAGATTGAACTGGTCTGTAAGACATAAACCGATACTGGTGAAGAGTGTGCTTTGTAGCTTAAGTAGATACAGGAGACTAACTGGGCAAGTTCCTGTCTGGAAGTGAGATGAAAAGGCAGAGAGGGACAGGAGCTGGTTGAATGGACACAGGGAAATACAGGATGGAGAGGAGGAGTATGTTGTCACAGAGTGGGGAGAGCAGCAAAGTTCACACAACAATGTGTATATTTTAAGTTTTTGTATGAGAAATTGACTTGAGTTGTAAACTTACACTGCAAACACAATAAAAGCAGTAAAAAACTCTGCTGAGTCAAAAAAATAAAATACAAAAGAAGAAATACTATGTGATATCCCTTACACTGAGTATCTAGAATAGGCAAATGCTTTTTGTCTCTAGACAAAAGTTTATTAGTTGTAGCAGGAGCATGTAGAAGGCAGAAATGGTGGAGACTGCTTAAGGACTACTGAGTTTGTATTAAGGTTGATGAAAGGTTTAGAAACAGATAGTGCTGATGGTTGCTCAACAGTATGAACATAATTGTCACTGATAACAAATGTTGAAATGGCAAATGTTTGTTATATATATTTCACCATAATAAAATACATTTTTTAAATTATAAATATGCTTTCAGAGGTAAGGCCAAGATGGTGGACTAGACACATGTCTCCTTGATTCCCTCTGAGAACTAAGGCTTAGAAAAAGAATTGAATGGAGCAGTATGGACATTCTGGGAGACCCAAGACCTGCTGTGGGGTTGTGAGATTGGACTGGGTGTCAGGAAGGGGGAAACTACCTCTGTCAGAGGAAAGGCAGCATCACACTGAGTCCCACTTCTGCTGGCACAATGGCTGAGAGGACTACAGGTACAGACATCTTCTTTGTTAACTGGGAGGCTGGGACTGGGGCTAGGACTGCTGAGGCTTTGAGCCTGACGCAAGTTGGCTACTATGCTGAACTTCAGTAAACAGCATATCCCACAGCACAGAGACTGCATAGGATAGTGACATCTAAAGAAACCAGCTGTGACTAGTGACGGAGGGCACCATTGCCCTTCCCCACTGTTGGGGAGAGGGTGGCTCAAAATAGTGGCAGAGACACACCAGTCCAAGGGTCCAGTGAAGTTTGCTCAAAGAGAAAGACTGGGGTCTGAGCAGAGAGTGGCTCAGCCCGCCTCTCCCTAGTAGAGCAAGTTTTTTATAGTTCTAAAGTTTCAGTGAGTTAGTGTCGGGTGGGGAGTTACGGTTTCATAAAGAAAGAAAGAGAAGATGAGAAGCAAGAAATTCTGGCTAGGGGATTTATGGTCTGAATAAGGAAGAAGTGTTGATTAGAAAGGGAAAGGCTGGGGTTTGTTTATGGTCAAAATTTTGATAAGGGAAGAGCTTTCAGTTAGGAGAGTGGGGAAGACAGGCAGAAAGTTACAGTTTTATGGTTATACCAGGTGGTGCATACCAGGCTGTTTTTACTCATCCCTGTGGGGCATGCACACCAGCCTGTTTTCAGCTAATGGCAACGTCTAATCACTGGATAAGACAACCTCCCTGAATTTATTCCCCACTTTTTGGTTTAAGGACAGAGGGGTGTCATTGTCTTTTTAGCTACTTCCTGCTGACAAGGGTCATTGACTTGTCACAGGGTATATGAGGAGTTGGGTCCTCTGAAGTCCGTTGGTTGTTTTTAGGTGGCTTTGGTATAGATCTTGTCGAGTCTCTCAGAGGAGCAGAATTTGATTCTTTTGTTGGTGAGTATGGACTGATATTTTTATAGGACCATGAGTTTAACTTGGAATTCTAGTCTGGAAGAGACAAAGTGAATTAAGGCATTAAGAATTAGAGGCCCAAAGATAAGGATAACAAAAAAGATTAATAACAGAACTACCAGTGGCGATAATAGTGACATTAGCCAGTTGGGTTTTTATAGCCCGTCTATGCCCAGGGGACAAGTTAGGGATGAAGGTCTGAAATATTTCCCTTTCAGATGACAGCTGCTTGTCCCTTGGTTCAATTTCCCAGTACTGACTGTAGTTCTCTGGTACTCTTGTTGGAAGTACACATAGTGGTGAAAGTGGGACTTTCTGTGCATGCCCCTGAACTTTGAGGAAGTTTATACAATTGTTTGGGGACTTATCTCAGCATCCCAGAACACAGTTAATATTGTTTATCGCTAGTTTTAGTCCAACTACAGATGTTCTCAGGCTCCCTGTCTTATTCCTGACTCTTGACTCAAAAGAGGTACTACATTTTTCTTAAGGTTTTCATTGTGCGTTTTCCCACAGACTATTTTGCCTATCTCAGGGCTCAAACTTTTTATGTAACCTAACTGAGAATTTATTTTGGTATATGTCCTTCTGATTCTTTAGCGTTTAACATATTAACCAGTAATATAAGTAATTTTAGTCCTCATTTCTTACAGTTAGTCGAGTTTTTAAATGTATGTGTTCTCAGTTTACTTAATAAGCTTTTTCTCAGCAATACAACAAGGCATTAAAGAATATATAGAAAGGAATGTCTTACTAATTGTGACTCTATCAGACACAAAAGCAAACTTTTTACCTTGGATTTTTAATCCAAGCCAGTAATTACACAGTCCCACTTGGAGAGTGGGCCCACTTGAGGTAGTGCTTTAGTCAGCTAGTGCTGCTGCTTTACCGGAAATATCACAGAGTGGATGGCTTTAACAAAGGAAAGTTTATTCTTACACAGTCCAGTAAGCTACGAGTCCAAATTCAGATGTCCGCTCCAGGGGAGGGCTTTACTCATTGTTGGCTCTGGAGAAAAGTCCAGTATTGCATCAGTCTTTGTCCAGGGAGCATCTTGGAGCAGGAAATTCAAGTCTGAGGGACACACTTTTCTCCTGGTGCTGCTTTCTTGATGGTGTGAGGTTCCCAATTCTCAGCCTGCTTCCCTTTCCTTTTATCTCTTGCAAGATGGCGAGATTAATGGGGGCAGGGGACAAGCCATACTCCAGGGAAACTTCCACAGTGGAGCAGGGAGGTAATCCTATGAATGGATTTATAGTCCCACCCTAATCCTTTAACATACAGCACAGGAAAATCACAAAACGGAGGGCAATCACAAAATATTGGGAATTGTGGCCCAATCACATGGCTACACATATTTTGGGGGGACATAACTCAATCCATGACCTGTAGAGAAGGTGGCTTTTTGTGTCTAAGGCAAATTTAACCTTCTTATTTTCCATGTCAAGTGTAATCCTTCATTTCTCCCACGGAAATAGTGTGGCCGAGTGCCAGACAGGTCTCAGGGCTCTGTCCATAGTCTGTTTCTTCAGATCCCTCTTCTGAGAGAGTCATTATAGGAGGACCTGTCTACCTGGGCCTGTGGGAAATCAGCTATTTTGGGGTGCTCAGGACATTCCACTTTCCTGGCTTCATATTTTGATAGTACCTGTATTGATCAGGGTCAGTACTCATCAGCCAATGAAGTGATCCAAGTCTTGATCTTAGGGACCAACTGGATTACCCTGAGGTGGTCACTGGAGGGCTGTAGCCAACAACTGGGCCTTCTTTTTTAATTTTTCCTGCCACCAAATCTCTACACAGCTTAAAGACCTCCTCTACCAATCGGGAGAGTGGGTTCTGAGGTTCTGATAGAGGGCCATAACTCTGTACATAGGGGATCTTTCTATTTTCTCTTATGTTTACAAGTCAGAACATCCAGAGTAAAACAGCCAAACTTAGTCTATCTAGATTATCACTTGACTTAAGTGGTTTAGGTACCACTTTTGTTAAAGCTCATAGTTTAAAAGTATACTAATTGAATACCACTAGGTTTTTAAGATCTCAAGCATCATACAGTGAACCATGAAGTAGAATAAAAACACCAACAATATCAGGCCAATTATCTGAAAGAACAAATGAAATTATGACCCTATGGTCTCTGACCAAGACATGAGGTGTTTATACACAAGTAGTATCAGTAATAATTTTTCATGTGCCTCAGTAGCAATTGCATTTTATAAAATCTCATATTTCATGTTAATAAACCCATTAAATTGATTTAGCCTATATTTAGAAAGTAGGACCTCAAAACATTAGCAGTATTTTAACATAAAACCCATAGTATATTCATTTACTCAGCCTTGTATAGTTATTCTCTGTTTCACTTATTTTGGACCAACTGCAGCTTGTGAGGTCATCAGTTCTGTACAAGAGCCTTGGATATCTCAAGCCACAGTCCTTTTCATAAGTCTAAAATATTTGTTGAGATATTTTGTTAATTGTTTTCAGAAAATTAGTAAAATGCTATAGATGATAAAAACTCAGTAATCTACTAGGAAACCTTAGACAATCATTATCCATATCTTTAAGGAACTAGACACTGTACTTAGCAATATTTTAGTACCACACAGTGAGGTTATAATAAGAATATTAAGTCTTTAAATGTTTATATAGTATAAAAGTTAATTTATAAGCAAATAACTTGAATTTTACAGTCAAAGCATTGGCTTTGATGATGTCAAATTAAATAGTATAGTCAAGTTGGCAATTAAAATCAAGTCAAATCCATTGCTATGGTATTGATTTTGATATGCTGCAACCCCCTAAACAAAGTAAAACTGTCCTAGAGTCTTCAAGGAGTGCTTGGTGGACTCAAACTGCCAACCATATAGTTAGCAGCTGTAGCACCCAACTACTGTGCCACCAGCATTTCTCTAGTTAATAATAGATGACTTAACATGTATTTGTTAAAAAATATTAAGAGGAAATAACCAATATAAATTTTAACCCAGCAAGAGTCAGACACCATTTTCCATTCCAATTTGTGTCAAAATCTTTTAGTTCTTTTCTCTCAGAAAAGGCTATCCGTGGCTTTTGCTTTTTCTCCTGGCTTGGCTTTTGACTCAGGAATTTTATCCTAATGAGAGATCAGATCTTTACCTTTAAGGGAGATTATATAATGAATAAATTAACTGCTTACTCAGGAATCAAAGAAAATTGTTACTTAGCACTGAAAAAGCCAATTATTTGTAATATTAATGTTCTTTAAAAAATCTCATAAATCAAGCCATTAAACTTTTGTTAGACAACCAAAACTTTTGACCATATTGAATATTTTAATAAACCTCTATAGTACAATCCCTTAAACAGCAAAAAAGAAAAACAACTCATTAAAACTTATGTAATATATACATTTTTCCTTGTTGCTGAACAAGCAAACAGTATATAAATTTACCTTATATTAGATATCTATTAAGCTCACTTACGCTGAAGTCTAGGGCCAAAATAAAGCTTGCTTAAGCATTCTAGGTCTGTAGTGAGAAGTCTCTTTTGGATTTACCCAATTTATGATAATCAAAGTAAAGCAGTAATCCCTATGTGTTTTCTTGTCCTAAAAAGGAGGTCTCCACCTAAATATAGAGGGCTTTTCTTTTTTTTTCTTTTCTCTTTTAAGTTTTCTAGGGTTACGACTTGAGGGTAATTTCTGCCCTGCCCTCTATTTCTTTCTGGAAGGCAAAAGGTCATTAATTTCCCTTCCACTGTTTTGGAATTGTTGCTTTTTCCTTAGAACAAAGTTATTTCTTTAACTAAGGGCCATAAAATTAGGTTTTCCATCCTAGTGACAGTACATCTGAATCTACTTGAAATTCAGCTTCTTTATCAATCTTAATTTAGTTCAAGAAAGACTCTGACTTGCTGAACAAGTTTCAAAAGAACAAGAAGTATCTTAAAATTAGACACATTGGCAAAGACAAGACAGAAAACCCTTAACAGGAAAAGACTGTTTTACAAAAACTGACATTGAATAAGACAACACTGGGAAGAAAAAAATAAAACAATTCTGAGGTTTAATTGGTCAAACCCAAAGTCAAACATTAAGCACTTAGTCTACAGGAATCAAGACACTTTTTCACCAAAAAATTATAAATCTGGAGTTCCTACAGCTTGTGTACATACAACAATGACAAAGACATTACCAAAATCCCACAAAGGCAAATGTAAAACCGTATCATGAATACATTTGTAAGCACACACAAGAGGCCTTACACTTTATCATACACACACACACACACACACAGCTTCACTTTACACAGCCTGTTTCTTTCTTAGTTAAAGTGAGCTTAGCAAGTACTCTCCAGATTTTTGACAAGAAAGCTCTAATTGTGGGATGGTAGAATAATTTTATGGATCCACTCAATTGCTAACTTTCTCCAGAGTCTAGTTGGTACCTTGATCTTTAGTCAAAGATAGGTACCCATACTGAAACCAGACAGACAGAATCCAACCCATCAGGCTTTTCTTATGAACAGAGGCCTTATTTCCTATATTACAGAATGTACAGATACAGAGAAAGCTTTCTTAGTTTGCACAGAGGTTCCTTTCTTAACAGACAGATGGTGCAGATAGACAGAAGTTCAAACCCCGATGAGAACCTGAGTTCTCTGCACAACCAGAATAAAGCACTTGCACATTTTTAGATGAGTGAATCAACTCTAGGCAGGGTTGGGTAGCTCTCAAAGATTCCCCAGAAAAAGATTCTTGGCAGCACTGCTCAGAGCATTTGGAAGCTGCACCTCTGGACCCATCTGTCCAGGCAGACAAGGTGACTCCTCCAAATTCCCTCTGTCCTGGATTCAGCCAAAGAGGAGAGGAGGAAATAAGAGGAGGCCAAAGAATCCACTTTCTAACATAACGGGATAGCAGAGGTCTAGGAAATGAGAGGTGTTATGCTCAGACCAATGTGTACCTCACGTTGTGCAGAGTTTTTCTTACAGAGGGCAGACACTTTCCTTGTCCACTCCACATACCCCACTATACTGTCACAGGACCCTTCCAGTGGCAGATGCCATTTGGCTGTTAAATGTCTGACCTGAACCTGCAAATTATTTTTTGGACCTTATCCTTGGCCTTTGAATGGAACAGATAGGTAACCTCACCCATCTGGGCCAGAGTTACAGGGGCAATATGAGCAGCTGGGCCTTCAGAATTCACCAGGGAGTGCCCTGGTCAGAATACTTCAATTGTCACAGTCCCTTTTTTTTTAGAGATGTAGCAGAAAAGTAGAGTAGAGAAAAGTCGGCTCTTCTCTGGGAAAGAACTTACTGGCGGGGCTCCCCAAAGCCCTGCTGTGGTCACCAGAAATGCTGCCAAATTAAAGCAAGTTCATTGCACCTGTCACTGTAGCCAAAAATTCAGAGAAGGCGTGGAGTTCAAGGTGTGTTATTCACAGATAAGCCAGCAAATCTGGAGGATGAGTGAGGATAACTTTTCCAAAAAACTGTCCCTAGTGTGTGGAGGTGTAATGGGGTGGGTGGAGGGTCGAAGGAGACTCTCGAGTGGGTGGTAGGTCATGGAATGTGAGAAGAAGGAGGAAGGGTTGGCATAGAAGGAGAAAGCAAAATTCCAGAAGTAGACAGAGAGACTGCTGGAGCTGAAAGGGGAAGTACAAGGAAGTGGAGAGGTTTGTCAAAACCAAACCAAACTCACTGTTGTTGAGTCAATTCTAACTCACAGCAACGCTATAGACAGAGTAGAACTGCCCCATAGAGTTTCCAAGGAGTGCCTGGTGGATTTGGACTGCCAACCTTTTGGTTAGCAGCTGTAGCACTTAACTACTATACCACCAGGGTTTTGTCAGAAGGATTAAAATCAGGTTCTGGAAGTGGTGGCTTAGAAGGCTAAGGTTTTTGTTAAGGAAGAAAATTTAAAAAGTGCTACAGGTTTAGCAAAGAGAGGGGCATTTACAAAAGACAGAAGGCTCGGCTGTAACAGATCTTGGACTACTTGCTGTTGCAGGTTATGAAATTGACTAAATCATGGAGAATTTTCCTAGGGTACCTATATTTTTTAGCAGTTACCTTAATGGGGTGTCCCTAGGGAGCTTAGACAGTCTAGTCCTTGTAATGTAGAAAGTGAGTAGGAGGAGGAGAGAGGGGGAAGATTAGTCCTCCAGGGAGAGGCAAGCATCCACACTTCTCACTGGGGATGGCATTCTGACCCCAACTCACTGTCCAGATGTCCCTGGAGAGAAAAAATGGTGGGGAAAGGAACCAGTATTCCAGTGCCCTGAGGAAAGCCTCAACCCAGTGCTGGGGTTTGTTTGAAACAGAAACTAGAGACAGGTGCTGTTTTAGTCAGCTAGGGCTGCTCTAACAGAAATACCACAGAGTGGATGGCTTTAACAAAGAAAGATTTATTCTTACACAGTCCGGTAGGTTGCAAGTCCATATTCAGGGTGTCCGCTCCAGGGGAAGGCTTTCCCCTTGTCGGCTCTGGAGAAAAGTCTGGTATTGCATCAGTCTTTGTCCAGGGAGCATCCTGACGCAAGAACCTCTGGTCTGAAGGACATGCTCTGCTCCCGGTGCTGCTTGCCTGATGGTAGCGAGGTTCTCCAATTGTCCTTTGTCTCTTTTTCCTTTTATTCCTTGCAAGCTAAAAGCATTAAGGGTGGCGCAAGCCATACTGCAGGGAAACTCCCCCCTACAGCAGGAATTTACAGCCCCACCCTAATCCTTTAACATACAGGTTAGCAAAACCACACAGTGGAGGACAGTCCCAAGATACTGGGAACCATATCCCAGCCAAGTGGCTGCACACATTTTTGGGGGGACACAATTCCAACAATGACAGGTGCCAACACTCCCCTGTGGAGGAAATCTCCCCCCCAACTCAGTAGTTTAGACTTTTGTCAATGTGATATTGGTAATTCAGAGTGCTGTGGCAAGGGTCCAAGGGAAGGGGGGACCCTTGAGTTGGTGGTCTTACACACCCTTGTCCCAGGTTACAACACCAAAATGTTGGGGAGAGGTTGGCTCAAAACAGAGGCAGAGACACACCAGTCCCAAGAGTCCAGTGAAGTTTATTCGAAGAGAAAGATAGTGGGGTCTGATCCATGAGTGGTTACCCTCCAGGAAAACTCCCCTTACACTGGAGCCAAGAGGTAACCTTAGGAAGGGATTTACAGTGCCACCCTAATTCTCTGCAGCATACTCCACTCTGTTAATCACAGGCAGAGATTAGGATTTACAGCATCAGAAAATCACAAAATGGAAGACAATCATAGAATGAGGGAATCCTGGCCGAGACAAATTACTACACGTATTTTTTGAGGGGACACAATTCAATCTATGACATGTACCTAGAGAAAGTAGTGGTGGCTGGCAGCTGAGTGTAGTGGTGCTCTAACCCCTCCCTCCTTTGAGCCATATTACAGCATTGGCAAGTGGCCAATGAGGAGCCATCTTTGTCAGCCAAGAGACAGAGCCTGCCACCCCTAAGGGCCTAGCTGCTATTAGCTGAAGCTCTCTTGGCAGAAAAGCAGCTTTTAAATTAACAGTAGCCACAGAACACAACAGTGACTGGTGGCAGACTGTGGTGGTGCCATTTGCACCACCTTTTACTGAGCCACATAGCACGGGCTGATGTGCCCCTAGAGGCTCCATAAGTAGGTTACCATCTTAGATAGCTGGGAGGCGTAGTCAGCCACCCCTGAGGGCTCAGCTACTTTTGACTGTCGCTAGACAGTGCACCCTCAGCAGAAAAGCTATTTTTGAGTGCACCTATAGAACGCAGTGGTTCCTGGTAGCTGACTGTGGTGGCATCCTTGTATCCTCCCTTCCTTGAGCTACACCATAGTCTTGACTGACATGATGATGGACAGTCAGCACACGCAGCTTATCACCTGTATCAGCCAGGAGACAGGAACTGCCTCCTCCAAAGAACCAGCTGGGGCCAGCCTCTAAGCCAAGAAGCATTGCAGGGCTTGACAGTCTATACTGCCAGTGAAGCTAGACATAAATCAGCTGAACCTAGAGAATGCAGTAACAGCTGGCAACCAAATCTAGGAGAGCCCTTATTGATTCCATTCTTAGAACTATGCCACAGCTTCCATTGGTGTAACACTGGAGAAACTGAACAGCTTCTTGACTGCACAAAGAAAACAATCAATATCTAACCATTGAAAGAAACAGGCCACTATGGCTACGCATAACTCCCCAAATAAAGAATTGAAAAACTTCCCAGATAAAGAAGCCTTTCTGAAGTTATCAGAGGTAGAATACAAAGGAACTATGTATAGAGCCTTTCTAGAGATTAAACAAAATGCAGTAGAGCAAAATGAAAAATTAAGTAAGTTATATGAACTGCTAGAACATCAACAGCCTGAAATCCAGCAGATCAATAATAAAATTACAGAATTAAACAATTCAATACAAAGCCAAAAGAGCAGGATGGAGGAAAAGGAATGCAGAATTAATGAGCATGAAGATAAAGCAACTGACATCAGTGTTTATGAGAAGAAATCAGATAAAGGAAACAAGAAAAATGAAGAAACACTAAGAAGTATGTGGCACTCCATCTGGAGGAATAATCTGTGAATAATTGGAGGTCCTAAACAGGAGAGATAGCAGAAAATACAGACAGAATTGTTAAAAGGTTGCTGACAGAAAACTTCCCTGACATCATGAAAGAGAACATAGATAACTAAGATGCTTCTCAAACACTGCAAAAACTAGACACCAAAAGAAAAACACCAAGACATATCATAATCAGGCTAAATAAAATGAAACACAAAGAGAGGCCCTTAAAGGCAGTGAGACTTAAAGCAAAACTAACTTACAAAAAGGGATCCCTGTGAGATTTCATCTGACTTCTCAGCAGAAACCATGTTGGCAAGAAGACAGTGGGTTGACACATACAAAGCCTTGAAGGAGAAAACTTTCAGTCAAGGATTATATATCCTGCAAAATTGTCTCTCAAATACTAAGGTGAAATTAAAACATTTGCAGACAAACAGAAGCTTAGAGTTTCTGCAAAAAAAAAAAAAAAAAAAACCCAAAACTTTAAGAAATACTGAAAGAAACTCTTTATCTAGAAAAACAACAACATCAAACATATACTTAAGGATGTAATGCAGGACACAGCATCCAGAGTCCTACTCATTTAGGGAAGTCACTAAGCTTAATCAAAACTAAAATATTAAAAGTAGGGAACCATCAATCTTAACATGAAAATTATGATATCCTCACACTATAAAGAGGGCTATATTACAGTTGATCTAAGTCTTTCAGGTGGAGAGAAAACTAGGAAGATATACAGAAGTTAAAGATCGGTTTAGACTTAGATTATTAAGGGTGATCAAACAGGTAGCTGCAGAGCAAACAAACAATGCAACATACCAGAACAAGAAGCATAACACAGAAGTCTCAACAAACACAAAACCAACACTGAAAAAGATGAAAAGTAAACCCATAAAGTGAAACGACCCACAACAGAATATTAAGAGGAACAAAGAAAACATCAACAACAGATAAATGAAGGCATGACAGCACTAAACACATACCTACCAATAATTACACTGAATGTAAATGAACTGACCACTGTATTAGAGAGGCAGACAATAATGGCTTGGATCAAAAAACATGATCTGTGCATATGTTGCTTACAAGAAACACACCTTAGACTCAAAGATATGAACAAACTGAAAATCAAAGGATGGAAAAATACCAAGCTAACAACACACAAAGAAGAGCAGGAGTGGCAATAGTAATCTCAGATAAAATAGATTTTAATGTACAATCCACCATCATTGACAAGGATGCTCACAATTTACTGCTGAAGGTTTCAATACGTAAGCAGGAAATAACGATACTAAATATATATGTGCCCAATACGAGGACATCTAAATACATAGAACAAACATTGGCAACACCAAAAAAAAATGAGACTGATCACTCCACAATGATAGCAGGAGACTTCCACACTCCACTTTGAGTAATGGACGGGTCATCCAGAAACAAGCTCACTAAAGATACAGAAGATCTAACTGAGACAATCGATCAACTAGAGCTCACTGATGTTTACAGAACTTTTTACCCAGTAACAGATAAGTGCACCTTATCCTCCAATGCACATGAAACATTCTCCAGAATAGATCATGTATTAGGTTACAAAGGAAACCCTGGTGGCATAGTGGGTTAAGTGCTACATCTGCTAACCAAAAGGTTAGCAGTTCAAATCCACCAGGAGCTCCTTGGAAACTCTATGATGCAGTTCTGCTCTGAGTTGGTCCCAACTAGACAGCAGTAGGTTTGGGGTTTGGGGTTTGGGGTGGGGGGTTTTGGTAGGTCATAACGCAAGTCTCAACAAAATCCAAGCCACTGAATTATTGCAAAGCATCTTCTTGGACCATAAAGCCATAAAAGTTGAAGTCAATAGCAGAAAAAAAATAAGTAGAAATTTGAACTCATGGAAACTGAACAACACTTTACTCAAAAATCCATGGGTTGCAGAAGATATCAAAGATGAAATAAAGAGATTTATTGGAATCAAATGAGAATGAAAACAGGTCCTACTAGAACCTGTGGAATATAGTACTCAGAAGTCAATTTATCTCCATAAATGCATACATCAGGAATGAAAAAAGGGCCCAAACCAAGGAAATAACCCTGCAACTTGAACAAGCAGAAAAACAGCAACAAAAGAACCCCTCAGTCACCAGAAGAAAACAGATAATAAAGATTAGAGCAGAACTAAATGAATTAGAGAATAGAAAAACAATTGAAAGAATTAACAAAATCAAAAGCTGTTTTTTTGAAACAATCAACAAAACTGATAAACCATTGCTAAACTTACAAAGGAAAAACAAGAGAGGAAACAAATGACCCAAAAAATAGATGAGACAGGAGAAGTCACAACAGACCCAAGTGAAATCAAAAGTATCATAATGCAATACTACAAAAAACTGTAGTCTAACAGATTTGAAAACCTAAAGGAAATAAACAAATTTCTAGATTCACATCACCTACCAAAATTATCACAAGGGGAAGTAGAACAATTTAATAAACCTTCACAAAAGAAGAGATTGAAAAAGTAATCAAGAAACTACTAATCAAAAAATGTCCTGGTGCAGACAGCTTCACGGACAATTCTATCAAACTTTGAGAGAGGAGATAATTCCGATGCTACTGAGGCTATTTCACAGCATAGAAAGGGACAGACCACTCACAAATTCATTCTTTGAAGCCAGCATAACCCTGATACCAAAGATAGGGAAAGATACCACAAAAGAGGAAACTAACAAATCAATATCATTTATGAAACTAGATGCAAAACTCTTCCACAAAATCCTAGCCAATAAAATTCAACAGCATAAATTCATCATGACCAGTTGGATTCATACCAGGGATGCAAGGCTGGTTCAACATCAGAAAAACAATTAATGTGATCAACCACATAAATAACACAAAGGGCAAGAATCACCTGATTCTGTCAATTGATGCAGAAAACGCATTTAACAAAGTCTGACACTCATTCATGCTAAAAACTCTCAGTAAAATAGGAATAGAGGGGAAATTTCTCAATGCAATAAGGGGCATCTACACAAAACCAACTGCCTACATCATCGTGAATGGACAGAGACTGAAAGAATTCCCCCTGAGAATGGGAATTAGACAAGGATGCCCGCTGTCACCATTCCTATTCAACATTGTGCTAGAGCTTCTAGCCAGAGCAATCAGAGAAGACAAAGAAATAAAGGGCATCTTCATCAGTAAAGAAGAAGTAACAATCTCCCTATTTGCAGATGATATGATTGTATACACAGAGAACCCTAAAGAATCCATAAATAAACTACGGGAACTAATAGAAGAGTTTACCAAAGTATCAGGATATAAGACACACGTAAGTAAATCAGTAGGATTCCTTTACACCAATAAAGAGATCATCAAAGAGGAAAGTATCAAATCAGTAACTATTCATGATAGCCCCCAAGAAGATAAAATACCTAGGAATAAATCTAACCAGAGAAATAAGAGACCTATATAGAAAAAATCACTGCAATAAACCCAAAGAGACTTACCTAAGTGGAGAAACCTAACTTGCCCATGAATACAAAGACTTAACATTGTGAAAATGTCTATTTTACCCAAAGCAATCTACATGTACAATGCAACCCAATACAAATTCCAATGTCATTTTTTAATGAGATGGAGAAACAAATCACCAACTTTGTTTGGAATGGGAAGAAACCTCAGATAACTGAAGCACTACTGAAGAAGAGGAATACAGTAGGAGGCCTCACACTACCTGACCTTAGAACCTATTACACTGCCATGGTAGTCAAAACAGGCTGGTACTGGTACAAAAAGAGACAGATAGACCAATGGAATAGAATTGAAATCTGGAAAATATCACCATCCTCTTATGAACAGTTGATATTTGACAAAGGCCCAAAGGTTGTAAACTGGGGTAAAAATAGTCTCTTTAACAAATGGTATTGGCAAAACCAGGTATCCATCCACAAAAAACTGAAACAGGATTCATATCTCACTCCTACATTAAAACTAACTCAATATGGGTCATAGACCTAAATATCAAATGTAAAATGATAATGATCATGCAAGAAAAAATAGGGTTAACAAAGGAAATTCTAATACACAGCTTAGGCAGACTTCAAAAATCTGACAAAGCACAAACAACAGAAGAGAAAATAGATAAATTGGAACTACTAAGAATTAAACACTTTTGTTCATCTAAAGACTTTATCTAGAGAGTTAAATGTCTACCTACAGAATGGAAAAAAATATTTGGCAACTATACATCAGATCAACATCTGATTTCTATAATCAACAAGATACTGCAAAATATCAACAAGAAAAAGGTAAATAACCCAACCAAGCAGTGGACAAAGGAGATGGGTACACACTACACCAAGGAAGACATCCAGGCGGCCAAAAGATACACGAGGAAATACTCATTACCATTAATTTTTATTAGAGAATTTTATTAGAGAAATCCAAACCAAAACAATGAGATAGCATCTTACCCCAACAAGGTTGGCCATGATCCAAAAAACACAAAACGACAAATGCTGGAGAGGCTGTGGAGAGATTGGAACTCTCTTACACTGATGGGGTTGCAAAATGGTGAAACCTCTTTAGAAAGCAGTATGTTGCTTCCTTAAAAAGCTAGAAATGGAAATACCATTTGATCTAGTAATCCCATTGCTCAGAATATATCCTACAGAGATAAAGGCAATTACATGAACAGATATATGCACATGAATGTTTATTGTAGCACTGTCCACAATAGCAAAAAGATGGAATCAACCTAGATGGCTGCCAACAGATGAATGGATGAACTATGGTACATAGACTCAGTGGAACACTATGCAATGATAAAGAACAATGATGATTTTAGGAAGCATCTCATAACCCTGTTTCAACTGGAAGACATTATGCTGAGTGAAATCAGTCAGTGGCAAAAGAACAAATATTGTTTGAGGCCCCTGCTATAAGGACTTAAAAATAGACTTATGCACAGAAGAAAAGACTCTGGTGGCTACAAGGGTGTGGAGGGAGGAAGATGGTTCATTGTAGATTAGACAGTTAACGGAAATTTGGTTAGGTGAAAGTGTTGACAGCACACAGTAGAGAGCAGATTAACTTAGCTGGACTTGCCCATAAACTGAAAGGTTTTCTAAATTCAACCCAATATTTCAAAGGATAGAGTAGCAGGGACAAGGGTCCAGGGACCATATTTTTAGGGGACATCGATGCCAATTGACATAACTAGTCTTTTGCTAAGAGAGTCTTCAGCCCCACATTGGTGAGTGGCTTCTGGGTTCTTAAAAGCTAGTAAGCTGCTATCTGAGGTACACCAAATGGCCACAACTCATCTGGAACACATGATGACCAAGAACAATAAAGACATAAGGAAAAAAGGACCCAGGAGACAAAAGGACCTATATGAATGGGAGATTGTACCAACATGAGACCAGAAGAACCAGATGGTACCTGGCTGACACCAAAGGCAGCCACAACTGGGGACACAATGTAGAGTCCCGAGGCAAACAAGAAAAAGAGGTGTACAGCTCCAGAACTCTACTAAAAGACTAGAATTGATGATTCAACAGCCTGGAAGGTCCCTAAACATACTCCTGGCCTTGAACAGAAACCAGTACTGAGGTCAAGTCTTCAGACAACAGTGGACTGGACTCGGAGATACAGTGTGACCATGTGGTATGTGTACGTTGTGGTTCTATACATTAATGGGAGGCTGTCCTACTGGTTTCTTTCCAGATGGGGGTGAAGAGAGTACAGAGGAATTGACAGGTGCTTGTTAAGAGGATGCTAGAATTTAGAGGGAAAAGGAGAAATAATTTGCTGTCCGTGGGTGAGGAGAGCAGATGGAGCTGCAGGTAAGCGGGCATACAAAATTGATTTGGATTGTATACTTTTGCTTAATCACAATAAAAAATAAATAAATGAACTTTGTAAAGTAGCTCAGAGGAGGCTAACTTTCTAGCTCCTTGTGATTCAGTTTGGCTTTGTAAAATACTCAGAGAGTGCCTGGCATATAAACCAAACCAAAACCATTACTGTCCAGTCATTTCTGACTCACAGCAACACTGTAGGACAGAGTAGAATTGCCCTATGTGGTTTTCAAGGAGGACCTGGTAGATTTAAGCTGCTCTTAGCCACTACACCACCTATAGTATTAAGCAATGTTAAATAAAAATAAAACAAGAGATGGAGAGAGAATTCTCCCAAGGTGTATGGCCTGAGCTAGTAACTATTTTTGAGAGTAAGAACTGTTAACTAGGACTGCACTTAGGTATGTATAACACATTATGCCAGCTACAACAACTTAAGCAAATAGAGGTTGATTGTTTCATAAAACTTGTTTGACCAATATTACTCAGCTGGTCAAAGTTGCCAACAGCATCCTAGACTCCTACTAACTTTCTCCTGAGCCACATGTGAACAAATTGTTTCTTTGTCCTTTTGCTTGTGCCTCGTTGTCCCAAGATGGTTCCTGTACTTCCGGAACATTATATGAACATACTGTGAAAAAAGAATGGCAAAGGAACAGAAAGGGCCTTGTTGATTGAGACTTCCTTTTATCCAGAAATCAAAATCTTAGACACCATCCAACAAACTTCCTCTGTGCCTCATTGGGTAGAATTAGGTCGTGTGGCCAAATTTAGTAGAATGAGATTACTATGCCTGGTTTAGGTGAATTGTGATTCGTTCCTTATGGATAGGTTGCGGCTTCTCCCCTTCGTAAAGTCAGAGGAATTCTACTTGTACTAACGAACTGAGATTCTGTTAGAGAAGTGGTGCAGTGATTTAAAAGGATATTGGGTTGGTGATAGACAATTTCTACTGTTGAGGTTGACTGTTACTTGCAATTTCATTACTGTCTTACTCATCTAGCACTGCTGTAACAGAAATACTACAAGTAGATGGCTTTAACAGAAATTGGTTTTCTCACAGTCTAGGAGGCTAGAAGTCCAAACTGAGGACATCAGCTGCTGAGGAAGGCTTTCCATCACTTTCAGTTTTGTGTGAAAGTCCTTGTCATATTTCTCTGGTATAGGAGTTTCCAGTGCATGGACCCCAGGTCCAAAGCACGTAACTTTGCTCTTTGCACCTCTTTCTTGGTGGTGTGAAGTCTCCACTTCTCTCCGCTTGCTTCTGTCTTTTGTGTCTCAAATGAGATTGACTCAAAATAATACAGCCTAATGCTGTAAATTGAGGCCTGGTTCTAATCCCGTCTCATTAATATCATACAGGTTAGGATTTACAACACATGGGATAATCATCTCAGATCACAAAATCAAGGACAACCACACAAAACTGGGAATCATGGCCTAGCCAAGGTGATACACATTCTTAAGGGACACAGTTCAGTCTATGACAGTAACTCTTTCCTTTCTTTCCCCACTATGCCTAGTGCTTGACATAAGATGTATATAATAAACATGAATTAACATGATATTGGAAAAATAATGCCATCGTAACATTTTATCTTCTGGTTAATAAAACACAGCATAACATGGTGTTCAATCAAACAATTTGGAAGTATCACAAGTTTCTTCTTGGATTGAAATTACAGAAGACTCTCTACTAAAACATCAGATTTGCTTCCACAATATCAGTGAAGTATTTTGAGTTTCTGCTAAATACTTGGAAACCCCAGTGATATAGTGGCTAAGAGCTACCTATAGCTGCTAACCAAAAGATTGTCAGCTTGAATTCACCAGGCAATCCTTGGAATTAGTATGGGGCAATTCTACTCTGTTCTACAGGGTCACTAGAAGTCAGAATTAACTTGAAGGCAACAGGTGTGTTGTGGGGGGACTACATCCTCAGCTCCTTTAGATATTAAAGAACAAACATATAGAAACTAAAACTTAAGGATCCTAAATCAGTTTATCATCTAAATATGGAGACTATATCAACTCACGTGAAATAATTGACTATTGATGTTGAGTCAGTTCCAATTCCTAGCAGCCCTATTGAACAGAGTAGAGCTTCCCCACAGGGTTTCCAAGAAGCAGCTGTTGGATTTAAACCACCAACCTTTTGATTTGCAGCCACAGCTCTTAACCACTATGATGTGAAATAATTAGACATTAACAAATCAGAATAATTACTTACATGCTTAGTAAAATGGTAAATATTTGTAAGTATAGAATAAATAGGGTAACTAAAGGTTACAGCAGCCCAAGAAGTTTTCATGATAGGATTCTATTTTCTTTTTGAAACATGGATACATTTTGAATTGCAAAAGAGAAGATAAAAATGTTCCATAATTGAGACCGTGATTAAAACAGGATTTGACATGATTTTAGGAGTAGATATGAAAGAGACTGGGCCCTTCATTGCTGGCTTCCTAATGCCAAACAGTGCCTGACACAGAGGAAAGCAGACTAACTGCCATTAAGTCATTGCTGACTCATGGCAACCCCATGTGTTACTGAGAATAATTGTGTTCCACAGGGTTTTTTGACTATAATCTTAACCAAAGCCAACTGCCAGGATTTCTTCCACAGTGCTGCTGAGTGGGTTCAAACTCTCAGTCTTTACGTTAGTTGCTACACACCGTAGAGTCGGTTCTGACTCATAGCAACCCTATGTACAACAGTAACACTGCTTGATCTTGCACCTTCCTCACAATCATTTTATACTTTAGCCCCTTGTGGAAGCCATTGTGTCAATCTGTCTTGTTCAGAGTCTTCTGTCTTACACTGACCTCTACTTTATTAAGCATGATATCCTTGTCTAGGGACAGGCCCCTCCTGATAACGTGTCCAAATTACATGCGACAAAAAACTTGCCATTCTTGCTTCTAAAGAGCATTCTGGCTGTATTTCTTCAAAGACAAATTTGTTCATTTTTTTGGCAGCCCATGGTATATTCAATATTCTCTGCCAGTACCATAATTTGAAGGCATCAATTCTTCTTCAGTCTTCTTTAATCAGTGCCCAGCTCTCACATGCACATAACACTATCGAAAATTCCATGGCTTGGGTCAGGTGCACCTTAGTCTTCAAGGTGACAGCTTTGTTTTTTAACACTTTAAGAGGTTATGAGTTGGCATCTACTCCATGGCAATATGTTTTTGCAGCAGATTCGCCCAGTGCAATGCATCTTGTGACATCTTAACTACTGCTTCCGTGGGTGTTGTCACAGATTGCACTGTACCCCTGAAAAAACATGTGTGTAGCAATTTGGCTAGGCCGTGATTCATGGTATTGTATGATGTTCCAATAAGTTGTAAATCTCACCTCCTTGATGTTAATGAGGGAGGGCGGTCAGTGGTTGTGTTAGTGATTATGTCTTTCCTTGTGGCAGTCTCTTGGGGTACAAAGGAAAGGGAAGCAAGAAGAGAGTTGGGGACCTCATGCCATCAGGAAAGCAGCAGTGATAGGAGCAGAGTGCATCCTTTGGACCCAAGGTTCCTGTGCCTCAGAAGCTCCCAGTCCACACGGAGATTGAAGACAAGGACCTTCCCACAGAGCCAACAATGGACTAAGTCTTCCCCTGGAGCAGACACCCTGATTTTGGACTTTCAGCCTGTTTTTCTATGGTGAAATAACTTTTTCTTTGTTAAAGCCATCCACTTAAGGTATTTCTGTTATGGCAGCACTAGACGACCAAGACAGGTTGATCCAAATAAAAGAAAATCTTTCTTTGACAAATTCAATCTTGTCTCTGTTTATCATGATCTTGCTTGTTGGTCCAGTTGTGAGTATTTTTATTTCTTTACGTTGAGGTATAATCCATACTGAAGGTTGTAGTCTTCACTTTCAGAAAGCAAGGCTGTTTACGTGCATATTACAGATTGTTAATCTGTCTTCCTCTGACCTTGATACCCCATTCATCTTCATACAACCTGACTTCTCTCGTTTGCTCAGTACACAGACTAAGTATGGTGAAAGGATACAACACCGATGGACACTTTTCCTGACTTTAAACCACGCAATATCCTCTTGTTCTGTTCAAACTACTGCCTCTTAACCTACATACAAGTTCCATGTAAGCACAAAGGTTTTACAATTATCATTCTTTACAATGTTATCCATAATTTTCTATGATCCACACAGTTGAATACCATGTTATAGTTAATAAAACATAAGTAAAGAAGTTTCTGTTATTCTCTGCTTTCAGCCATGATCCTTCCAACAGCAGCAATTATATTCTGGTTCCATATCTCCCTCTGAATTTGTCTTAAACTTCAGGCACTTGCCTGTCAGTGTACTGCTACAACAGTTTTTGAATAATCTCTAGCAAAATTTGACTGGAGTGTGATATTTACTGTAATTTGCATTTGGTTGTATCACAATTTTTTGGAATGGGCGTAAATACAGATCTCTTCACTGTGAGCTATTTATGTCATCCAGGAATCTTGAAATAGAGCTCTGTTGGAGCAGTAGTTAAGCACTCGGCTGCTGACCAAGAAGTCAGCAGTTCAAACCCACCAGCTGTTCTGTGAGAGAAAGATATGGCAGTTTGCTTTCAGACAGTTTATAGCCTTGGAAACCCCATGGAGCAGTTCTACCCTGTCTGGTAAGGTTGCTATGAGTGACACACTGTTGGCACCTATAAATGCTTATTGAATAAAGGAATAAATGAGGAAATTCAGATTGTAAGGCATCAAGCAGTACTTTACTCTTTAAGCCTATCAGTCATCTTGTAAGGATAACTCAGTATTACTCTCCCAATAGGCATTTGACTTGAAAGTAATATATCACATGAAGATCTTCATTGACAAAATGAAGTCTTCATTTTCTCCAGAAACTGAAAATAGAAATTCTTAAATGTTATGACTTCTAGAGTAGAGGTGAAATAAGCATTCTGATCTCTTTTCACAGATAGTAAAACCAAGGCAAAAAGCAGAGTTTCTTACCTTTTATACTTAGGGTCTCAGGGTCTCTCAAGGGTTGGATGGTTTTCTGTCTATGCTGGTTTGTAGGTGACACTAGTCTATGACTCTATTATTCTTTCATCAGCCTCCTATAGAGACCCTGCTAACTCAAAACTGTATCTGACTTCTACAACCTGATATTCTGCCTGGAGGCAAATCTATGACCATACCAAATACACAGATACTAGCAAAAGCATCTCACAAACACTACCACAAATCTCCCTGTTAGCCTGGACCCTTCCCTAAATAGGCCGATTTTCATTTTGCACCTCAGAATTTGAACTATAATGAGCTAGGTGTCTATCTTGTAGAAGTTTGCAACATAGGGCAGAGAGATTGGGAATCATAATGTACAAATGATTTGGTAGTTTGTCTTTATTTGATTTATTGTCATTAGTTCAAGTGAGAAGAGCTAAACGAATTGTTCTCCTGGTATCTATACCTTGAAGCTTGAGAATTTAGATCTACCAAATAAATAATATACTATAACTTCAGCTCTAGCCATTTATAAAACCAACAGCAAAGTCTAGTTTCTCAATAAGTGGGCCGTGCTCTTCTGCTGATTTGTAAATTTTAAGGCAGCGTGGTTCCCGGCTCCACTTAGTGTTGAAAAGTCATAGTGCAGCTGTGTTACAAATCAAAACCCAGTGCTGTCGAGTATTCTGACTCATAGCGACCCTATAGGTCAAAGCAGAACAAGGAGCGCCTGTCAAGGTGCCATAAAAATCAGGGAGGAGTGAACTACAGGTCATTTTTCTGTATAACACGATTAGACAGTAATCATATTCAATATGGGGAGCTGCAGTTGAACTCCTACGGTGTTTGTGCTGAAAATGGTAAGAACTAGGGGCAAGAGGTGTGAGGTGAGAGTCGGAGTCAAGGGACAGAGGAGAGAATGGGGCTATTACGCGGTAACTCAGCTTGCATATTGGTCTGTATTGTTTGCTTTCTATACAGTGTTGCAGATCTTTTTAAAATCAATGTTCCTATTAGATAGTAGGAAACCTTGGTGGCATAGTGGTTAAATGCTAAGTCTGCTAACCACAAAGTTGGTGGTTTGTGTCTAACAGGCACTCCTTAGAAACTCTGTGGAGCAGTTCTACTCTGTCTTATAAGTTTGCTATGAGTTGGAATTGACTCGATGGCACTGGGTTGGTTTGTTTGTTTAATTAGATGATAAAGCCAAGTCAAGTGCCATCGAGTCGGATAGACACAGATTATCTCAGATGAAGGGAAGGACAACACACACTGCAGAGGAAGTCAGCACAGTTGGACCAAACCAAAAACTAAGAAGTTTTTTGAACACAACTAAACTTTTCGAGGAACAGAGTAGCAGGGACAAGGGTCTGGGGAGCAAGGCTTGAGGGGATATCCAGGTCAAGTGGAATAACAAAATTTATTAAGAAAATGGACCCCACTTTGGTGAGTGGTGTCTGAGGTAGTAAAAGCTAGTGAGCAGCCATCTAAGAAGCATCAACTGGTACCACCCCGCCCAGAGCAAAGGAGAATAAAGAGCATCGAAGACACAAGGAAAATATTAGCCCATGAGATAAGTGCCACAAAAACCAGAAGCTCCATCAGCCTGAGACCAGAAGAAATAAATAGTACCCAGCTACCATCAATGACCACTCTGACATGGAAAGCAGCAGGGAGTCCCTGGGAGAGCAGGAGAAAAGTGAAGAATTCAAATTCTTGTAAAAAGTACCAAACCTTTGTCTAGACAGACAGGCTGGAGAAACTGGGCCTAGAAGACACAGCCCTCAAACTCTCTGTTACCAAGAACTAACCCCATTCCTGAAGCCAGCTCTTCAAACAAAGATTAGACTGGACTATAAATCATAAAATAATGCCTGTGAAGAGTGTGCCTCTGGAGGCAGGATAAGAAAGCAAAAAGGGGTAAGAGTTGGGTGAATGAACATAGGAAACCCAGAGTGGAAAGGGAGAGTGTGCTGTTGCATTACAGGGATTATAACTAGGGTCACATAACAACATTTGTACCAATTTTTGTATGACAAATTAACTTGAGCTGTGAAGTTCACCTAAAGCACAATTAAAAGGAAACAAACATAAAACAAAACACCACCAATAAAAAGCAAATTTCTTTATTTTTTTATTATGACTGAGTATAAATTTACATGTCCACCTATATGCAGCTTCCACTGCTTTCCCTGCCCAGTGACAGCACACTATTCCTCTCTGCTCCATGCATGTCTCACCCTTCCAGCAGTCTCCTTTCCCCTCCTCTCCACCCACGCCCCTTACTCCAACCAGAGGCCAGCAGGGTGATATCCTATAGATGCATAGAACCATGAAGTGCATCCAATATATTGTCACTCTGCATCACCAAGTCCAATCCACTCGTGTCCAAAGAGTGGACCTTCATTATGATTTATGGGCAAGGGCAGCATCAGGGGCAGGGGACATGCTCCCAGGGGAACCCTGAAGCTGCTGGACCATCAGTTGTGGTCTTTTAGTGGAGATCTCAGGATGCACCCCTTTTTATTCTTGCATTGCCAGTGAGACTCAACTTAGTGAGCTCCATCGTGGCTATCACTGGTGGTGGCCAGGCACCATCCAGTTCTTCCAGTCCCAAGTCGATGTAGGCACCAACTCATGTGGGTCTCCCTATCTTCTTGGTTGTCTTTACCCCATGTCATTTTGTTCCTCAGTGAGCATCCATTCCTACTGAGTTGGGACCATTTGTTGTGCCCTTGGATGGCAGCTTGGCAGAAAAAGCAACATTTCTAATACACTGTGGGACTGTGTATTGAAAAAGAAAGGGAGGCCTAGAATAAGGCTGAAATCAGAAGGAAGGTATTGTCAGTAAAAATTCTAGTTTGCTATGGGCAAAAAGCTTGATGGTAAATTAATGGATTATTTTAGTTTTGCTGAATCACTGAAGGCATTCTGCATGCTTCTAACAAACATTTTTTAAAAAGAATTACCGATGCATTGTCTTGAATTTCTTTCAAACACTAAACCATAAAACATCTTTGCTATCTAGTGCCATTCTCTGTCCATCAAGATTTGGGTCAAATCACCAATAACTCGATTAAAAAATGGGCAGAGGATATGAACAGACACTTTACCAAAGAAGACATTCAGGCAGCTAACGGATACATGAAGAAATGCTCACAATTACCAGCCATTAGATCGAAATTACAGTGAGATACCATCTCACCCCAACAAGGCTGGCATTAATCCAAAAAACACAAATTAATAAATGCTGGAGAGGCTATGGAGAGACTGGAACATTGACATGCTGCTGGTGGGAATGTAAAATTGTGCAGTGACTTTGGAGATTGAATGAGGGGCTTCCTTGAAAAGCTAGAAATAGAAACATCATACAATTCAGCAATCCTACTTCTTGAAATACATACTAGAGAAATAAGCTGTCACACAAGTAGATACATACACTTATGCTCATTGCAACACTGTTTATAATAGCAAAATCATGGAAACAACCTAGGTGTCCACAAATGAATGAATGGATAAGTAAATCACAGTATATTCACACAGTGGCTTACTACACAACAACAAAGAACATCCCCGAATCTGTAAAACATCTCATAACATGGAGGAACCTAGAAGGCAATATGCTGAGTGAAATTAGTCAGCCCCCAAAAGACAAATATTGTATGAGAACCCTACTATAATAACTCAAAGGTTTAAACACAGAAGCACTTTTTGATGATTATGAAGGTGGGGAGGGAGAGAGAAGGGTATTCACTAGATAGTACCCCCCACTGCGATTGAGTTGATTCTGACTTATAGTGACACTATAGGGCAGAGTAGAACTTCTCCGTAGAATTTCCTGGAAGTACCTGATGGATTCGAACTGCCAACCCTTTGTTTAACAAACATAGTACTTAACCACTGCATCACCAGGTTTTCCAACTAAATATTATTTCAGAGGAAGGGAAGGACAACACACGACACAGGACAAGTCAACACAATTGGACTAAACCACAAGCTAAGAAGTTTCCTGAATACAACAAAACACTTCAAGGTACAGAGTAGTAGGGGCAGGGGTCTAGGGACCATGGTTTCAGGGGACATCTAGATCAACTGGCATAACAATGTTTATTAAGAAGATGTTCTGTGTCCCACTTTGAGGGGTGGCATCTGGGGTCTTAAATCTAGTAAGTGGCCATCTAAGAAGCATTGATTGGTTCTTAAGTCTGACTAATAGTAACACTGTTGATAACCTCACTCCTGGTACCAAATTGTCCTAGGCTGGGTTTTCTAGGGAAGCAAAACCAGTAACACTTGTATGTACAAGGAAAGATTTATATGTACATATATATATACATATATATATATAATGTACAAGGAAAGATATATATATCTTTCTACGACTGCGTGAGCTGTTTCCTATATACATATGGTTTCATGGGATGTCTCAGTTAATCAGTTTAATAATGTGCTTAGCACTTCTTTCTACTTTCTAGTTTGTTGAGTAATGACTGACATCACAAAAGCTTGCAAGCTGCTATCTAATGCACAATGGAGGAACAACAGAGGAAGAAAGAGAGTCAGGAAGAGGAGGAGGATACGGAATCTGTGGCTAATTGTATCCATGAGCAACCACATCCTTTGTCATAAAACCATTAAAAAAAGCCATTGCTGTCAAGCCAATTCTGACTCATAGAAACCCTACAGAACAGAATAGATCTGCCCCATAGTTTCCAAGAAGCAGGTGGATTTGAACTGCAAATCTTTTGATTAGTAGCTGTAGCACTTGTCTACTACACCATGAAGGTTTCCATGAGACAAGAAGAAATGAATGGTGCCCAGCTCCTATTACCGAGCATTTTGATTAAAGTTTCTGTAGAAGGATTCTGATTAAAAGAAGGAAAACACAGAAGAGAATTTCAAATTTTCATGGACTCCAGATTTTCTGGTGGGGTGAAGGCTGGGTGAACTCATTGAGACGATTACCCTGAAATAATCTTTAAACCGTAAACCAAAAATATCCCTTGAAAGCTTCTTAAAACCAAATAATAGTTTAGCTGAACTAGAAACACGTCAACCTTGAGCGTTATGCTCTTTTAAGAACTATCTATGTGTTCAAATTGATAAAGGTGGTGAATTTGTGTTAACACAGGAGGAGGAACTCAGAAAATGCGAGTGGGTAAGGTTGTACAACTTAATAAATGTAATAAATGTCATATATATAGGAAACAGCTCACGCAATTGCAGAAGCTGAATGTCCCAAGTCCTGGCACAAGCCTCACATGATCATGGGAGCTGGTGAACCCAAGGTCAACAGGTCAGAGACCAGAGTTCTAGATTATCGGTTGTGTAGGTCAGCGGATCCCAAGCTGGCGGCGAGACAGAGCTGCAGAGGCTGGCAAACCCAGGATTGACAGGTCAGGGAACAGGACTCTCAAATGCTGGCTATAAGGGTTGATGAATCCAATAGCTACTAGTTCAAGTCCAGGAACCAGATGCCAGATACCAGAAGCAAGCAAGAACTGCTGGCTACTTGAGCAGACCAGCAATAGGTGGTGGAAGGTGGAGAGATGAGAGCTGAGGGGCGGGAAGACACCAGAAGGCCCACACTGCCACTTAATACAGCAGCCTAACATGGAGTGGCCAAGGTGACATTACCCTGACCACCACAGCCCCAATCCACCTGAAACAAAGAAGAATGAAAAATACCAAAGACACAAGGCAAATATGAGCCCAAGAACAGAAAACCCCAAACCAAACCCCTTGCTGTTGGGTCAATTCTGATTCATAGGTACCCCATAGGACAGAGTAGAACTACTGCACAGAGTGTCCAAAGAACACATGGATCTGAACTGCAGATCATTTGGTTAGCAGATGTAGCACTTAACCACTACACCACAAGGGTTTCCAAAAGTCAGATAGGGCCACATAAACCAGAGCACGAGACCAGAAGAACTGTATGGTGCCTGACTACCACCCATGACTACCCTGACACGGAATACAACAGAGAGTTCCTGAAGGAGTGGAAGAAAAGTGGGGTGCAGAACTCAATGTCTATTAAAGAGACCAGACTTGATGGTATGACAGGTTGGAGGATCCCTGGAAGACATGGCCCCCAGACTCTCTGTTAGCCCATAGCTAAAACATTGCTGACGGCAATTTTTTAGATAAAGATTAGACTGGACTATACAACAAAAAATGGTATCAGTAAAGAGTGTAGTTCTTGGCTGAAGTAGGTACATTAGACTAAATGGGCAACTCCTGTCTAGAGGCAGGATAAGAGGCCAGAAGGGGACAGAGGTTGGTTGAATGAACACGGAAAATACAAGGTAGAAAGGAGGAGTGTACTGTCACATTGTACAGAGAGCAACTAGGATCACCTAACAATGTGTGCGTGTGTGTTTCTACGACAAACTGACTTGAACTGCAAATTTTTACTTAAAGCACAATTTCAAAACAAGAGTCAAAACAAATGGTGAAATAGGAGGTAGATAATGAAACATTCAACAAAAAAGAGAGACAAAATTAGGGAACAAGACCCTTAAGAAAACAAACCAATAAAGCACTTCTCCATTGACTTTGGTTTTCAATTCACTCTGTCCTTTTCTGGTTTCCACATAAATTTACTCTGTAGACATACTGTATTTGTTCACATAAAAGGTCAGGTTCCATTTCCTCTTAAGAAAGTCATTCCAAAATTTCCAGAACCCACCCTGGAGGAAGTTTTGTTTTGCTCCAGGGCAGATTCTATGTCTATCACCTCCAGGGTAGTTTTTGCAGCCTGTATTGGTTGTATGTAGTTGGTACTCCACGAATCTCATTGATTGATGAACAAGGTAGGTGTTCATTCTGGCTAGACTCTACAACCCAAGTTGCTTCCACATGACAGTTTATGTTGGTCTAGGGAACGTATTTCATGACTTTGGAGAAAAAAAATTTGATCCTGACTTTTTTTTTAAACAGGGACAAAGTTTTCATTTCATTTTCAAAAGACAAAGAGGGTCATGCTTGTTAACAGTATAATCCTGGAGTCTTCTGAAAGACTAGAGTTAAAGAAATGAGATTGCATCTGAGTAAAAATATTTATCCGGTTACAGGCTCAAGTTTATAGCTAATGCAGTGTCAATTGTTCGTTGTTCTTCCTTGACTGGGCCCCCTGTGTAACCATAAAAACATGCTCTTAACAATTACCAAATAATTAAAAGGATAGACTATGATGGCCTTGTACTATAATACAGTGGTAACATTATAATATAGAATTTATAAAAATGAATAATCAACACAGTACTTTTCATTTTATGACACTTAACTCATCTAACCCTTGTAACTCCGTAAGGAAGCCTTGTTAACGATCATTACCATTTTACAGATGAATAGATTGACGCACAGAGAGGTTAGCTAACTTGCTTGTAAGTTAAAGGAAAGAGCAGGCAAACAGGGCTCATCCAGTTGGGCCTTACTTACCCTTTATCCCTTCTCTTTGCATTTGTTATGCCTTGATCTTTCAGTGAAATCTGGGTTAATAGTAATGTTTGGATAATAGGAATCAAGAAGAAAGGGATAGGAGCTGGTTGAACAGATACAAGAAACCTGAGTGAAAGGGAGAGTATGCTGTCACATTCTGAAGATAGAAACTAGGGTTACATAACAGTGTGTGTATAAATTTTTGTATCAGAAATTAACGTGAGCTGCAAATTTTCACCTAAAACACAACTAAAAAAGAAGAAAACATTAAAATATCAACTGAGGAAGAAGATAATATGCATTCAGCTAAAAGCCTCCTAAATGACAGTGTCTATGTAGGTATATGTAAAAATTATATGCCTGGTGCGGAAAGTAAGAAAATGTCCCTCTACTACCCCATGCCTGCCTCCCAAATAAAGGGAAAGAGAAAGAATGGGAATCTCTTGGAAGCACAGACACAGAAGCTAACCTGAAAGAGCTCCCAGTGACCAAAGTTGGAACAATTTGAGCAACAAAACATATAATGATAGGTGTGTATAAAAATACAATAGAATATTGTAAAATGTAAAGAACATAATAAATTATCCATAAGTCCATACTAATAGAAATAAACAATTTGAATGAACCAAGAGAAGAGAAAAGAAGAGAGAACTGTTTCTTACAGGACAATTCCAATTAATAAAGTAGAAGGAATGAGGGAACAGAAAATCACCACTAGAACACCACAGTAATAACTGCTACAGGCAAGATCAACCACATGTTAAAACTCGTGAGTGAAATTTTAAGGTTGCATAGCTTCACAGTATCTCCTTCAAAATAGCTATTAATGCAAGGAAAAAAAACAGTGACCTTATGGTGAAGAAACCTGGCAGATACTCTACAAGGAAACATTCAAAGTTAATAGCATTATTAATAAGACACATCAGTATCATGTACACTTGAGATGATGTACTGAGAAGGGGACACTGCCTATGTGAGATTCTTCTCTATACTCCATAACCTCAATCTAGTCATAAAGAAAAGATCACACAAATTCAAATGTAGGAACATTCTACAAAATGCCCAGTCAGTACTCTTCAAAAATGTCAAAGTTATGAAAGATAAGGAAAGATTGCAGAAATGTCAGTGATTGGAGGAGACAAAGGAGATATTATAGCTAAATGCAATGTGAGATGGTAGATTAGGTTCTGGAGGAGAAAAAGGACATGAATGGAAAACCGAATGACATCCAAGTCAAGTCTATGTTTTAGTTGATGATAATTGTACTGATGTTAGTTTCCCAGTTTTGATAAACGTTCCATGGTTAGACAAGATGTTAACATTAAGAGAAGGTGAATGAAGGGTTTATGAGAACTCTTTGTAGTATCCTGGAAACTCTTCTGTGTGTTTAAAATTATTTCAAAATTAAAATAATGAAATCATATGTAAATGATACACAAATTGAGTGTCTTTTCTTTCCTATGGCTGAATCATGCCTTCTAGGAAGTCCTGTTAGAATCTAATACATACTACAATTTAACAAATGTGGTCTCTGTGTTTAAATGCTATTCAGAATACTACCTGTGTCATTAGGCCTTTAGGTCCTTGAGAGCTAGGTTCGTATTTATCTCTGTATCTCTAACGCCTGGCACATAATAGGTGCTTAACAAATACCTACTGAACTATATATTTAGTTCTGGTAGCATAGTGGTTAAGAGTTTGGCTGCTAACGAAAAGGTCGGCAGTTTGAATCCACTGGCTGTTCCCTAGAAATTCTATGGGGCAGTTCTATTCTATCTTGTAGGGTCACAATGAGTTGAATCAACTTGATGGTAATGAGTTTGGTTTGAAATTTTAAATACAACCATTACATGTATAGCTATTTTGTATACATATAAAATATAGCTATTATATATACATGTATATATGTATATATAAAATGAACCCTAGTGGTGCAATGTTTGAAGCGCTTGGAAAGATGACAGCCTTGGAAATCCTATGGGGTTGCTATGAGTTGTAATCCACTCAACAACAGTGGGTTTGTTTTGGGTGTGCTTATATGCGTATCAAGGAACTCTAGCATTGCAGTTGTTAAGCAAGCTAAGCACTAGGCTGCTAACTGTAAGGTCAAAAGTTCTAACTTACCAGCTGCTCTGTGGAAGAACGATGTGGCAGTCCGCTTTCTGTAAAAATTTACAGCCTTGAAAACTCTAAGGGGAAGTTCTATGCTGTCATATAGGGTTGTTAGGAGTTGGATTTGACTCAATGGCAACAGGTTTGGTGTTATATATACAAATGCATGTATATATATGCATATATGTATGTATATCACACATACATAAACATACACGTATGTAAATAAATATGAATGTAGAGAGAGAAAGGGGGAAAAATTACAACCATAAAGACGTGTTTCTAAATTCAATGAGCCAGATAGAAATATGAAACATCCCTCACTGTAAGTGAGTGTGTTATATAAGCTCAGCTACTATAAATCCTTTGGCCTTCTCTTCTCAGATAAGCTTTTGGACCATCTGACAGAAAATATTTGCCTTTGTCACCTGATGACAGGATTGCAGTAATAGCAGTGGCTACACTCTTCGCTTCTCTCCTGTGAGATACCTCCCACAACGTGTTCAATCAAACTTCCCCAAGTACCCACAAAAGAACATCTTTGTGATGGCTCCTGTGAGCTGACAGCTGCCACGGAGTCCCTGAAAAGGGAAATCATGAGGCCCTAAATAAGGGACTGCTTTCTTGCACACCCACTTTGCCCAGCATGAATAAGGAATAGGAACTAAAGAAGGAAATGACTACAAGAGTGTGCATTTTGTCTGATTTTCAGAGTCATGGATAAGAAAGGACAGATGGTAGATGGATCAGACGAAAACTATTTTTAATCTCTTCTCTTTCTAAGTGTTTTTCTTTAGGTGTGAGTCCAAATATGTATTTAAGAGAAGACAGAACAAGAGAAGAAGGGATATATAGAGAGAAAGAGACTGGAAGTCATTTCCGAATGTGTTTAAGGGCCATATACAGTCACAGTTGCCGGTAGACACTAAGAGTTGTAGATAGACTTGGAGAAAAAACTGCCTGCTTGCCTGCCAATTTTTCTAAATAAATATGTTCACAGATTTCATAGCCTTAATGAATGGCAAAGTAATGGTGTATTGAAGTTGGATGCAGCTGACCATACAAAGTTTGAGAATATTTTAAATGAATATTAAACCCATAATGTAAATTACAGAAGCTAAATTTTCCGAGGTGCTTAAATAGGATGTTTCAATCAGAAGGCTTGTATGTGAAGGTACACATGGTTTGGATGTCAGATGTTATTTGTGGGTGTTCATTGTAACTTTGTAATTTACATATAAGACATGTGTTTTGTGAGTTAAAAAATATGTCTGGGAGGTGTGGTAAAAAATAAGAAGAAAAAAATTAAATTGGTTTGTAGGTAAGTATGGAGGTTTAAGGTTAAAAAAATGAAGCACAGCCTACAGTCATAATACGTAGGTGATGATGCTCCGAGCTGATTGATACACTGTCTGCCGCATTGTTGTGACAGCTTTAGCACGTTTCTGAGCTCTACTGAGAAATATTTACCATAATACCAACATAACTGTGCAGTGATGAATTTTAACAAACAACCTCATCCTGACACTGTATTGCACGGCATATTACAGAACCAAAGTTTATACCCCCCATAAGCTTTATAATTTATATTAGAGGAGAAGGAGGATAATGATAGTGGAATTGAAAATGTACGTTGTAAGAACTGCGATACCAACATAGAAAAATGTGCAGTCCTGTTAGTTAATAAAATTAAAATTAGTTAAAATCAATGGCTTTCCATTTTAAGCTTCAGATAGTATCAAAATTCAAATAATAAATATTTAAGTAAACATTAATAAAATTAAATATGAAAGTTAACAAACAAAATTGTGAAGATGAACTGAAAGCAGCACACTGCTAATGCCTAGGTGGAATGTTACATCCCTTTTGAAACTCAGTTTGGCAATATGCTTGACAAACTGAGAAGATATTTACATCTCTGACCTAATTATTCTACTTATGAAAATCCTAAAGAAATCTTGGTGTGCAAGTAAGTATGTGTGTCTTATTAGAAAGAAAAACCAAGATAAGCATTGAAAAATATGGAAATGCTTCAGTTAAAATGATATGGGAAACTCAATATTGTGTCATGTGACAGTCAAAAATTATGAAAACTAAGTAATACATAAAAAACATTTATATGTATCAACATACATAATTTTCGTACATACTCCAAATCTCTACTAGGTTACTCATTGCTGTCAAGCCACTTTAGACTCACAGCAACCCTAGGTATCACAGTAGAACTGTCCGATAGGGATTCCAAAGTTGTAAAGCTTTACCGGAGCAGACTGTCACTTCTTTCTCCCGTGGACCAGATGGTGGATTTGAACCACTAACCTGTCAGTTAGCAGTCAAGCACTTAACCGCTGAGTCACCAGGGATAGGTGACATGAATTTATGAAAGTTAGGCTTACATTACGCAAAAACCTTTAGGATCTCAGACTGGACCCTGCTCCCAGTCCGCTGCAAAAAGGATAGGAAAACATGCTAGACAAGCCAAGAGGAAAGAACACTAGGCACTGCCTTTATTAAGCATCTTCTCTATGCTAAGCACATTTACAAAAGTTCAGTTCTCCTAGGGTATTTTTATCCTCATTTTACAAAAGACAAACTTGAATTTAGGGAATTTAAATAACTTTTGTTTGTAAAACTGATTGCCTTGATGGGGAAAAAAAGAGTTTTACGTTTACAGCAACAAAGTTACTTTTCTTTAGTAATTTCAGCATTTAAACAAGTTTTTACTATTGTACTCTAAAAATAACAGATGGTTGATCAATATGTGCAAAAATAAGTCTGAGCCCTTTGAGTGATGCACGCAAACAGAGAGTGACAGGAATAAATTTATACTCAAGTCTGGATCCCCAGCTCATGTTTTTTCTACTATCTACATTAAATTATCATCATCATCATTATTATTTGCTTTAAAGTTTTAACTAAACATCATTTAATATGGAACTGAAATGCTGAAAGTCGGCCTTAGGAGTGGAAATAAAATTACCACTTTACACACTAATTCTAAAAGTAATATAGGAACACATAGCACCAAAAACAGCCAAGACCATGGAGAGGAGGGGGCAAGAGACTGTGAAGAGGGTATGATGAGTATAGAACAGAAAGGAGGAGTGTGCTGTCACTGGTCAAGGAAAGCAGAGGGAGCTGCAGATAGGCGGGCAAGCAAATTTAAATTGGATTGCACACTTTCACTCAGTCTCTCTCTCTCTCTCTCTCTCTCTCACACACACATACACACACACCCCAAAACCACATTAAAGAAGAACTCGTTGGGAAAACTTTTTCCTTTAGATGTAGAAACACATTAGGAAGCTATAGGAAGATGACGTGACACTGGTATAAGTATAGACTAATCTAGAGCACATGGAGCTAGCAACACTTGATTTTTAACAAACATGCTCCTGCAGAGCAGTGAAGAAAGAAAAATACTTCAAATAAAAGATTCTGGGTTAACTGGACAAGAATCATGTGGGGTAGGGAAGAAAATTAACCCTTAACTCATACCATGAACAAAAAAGCAACTCCAGGTGGGTCGTAAATCTAAGCTTGACAGGTAAACTAAAAAAAATAGAGAATAATACAGATATCTTCATAATCTTAGAAAAGGGAAAGCCTTCAAAAATAGGCATGTAAATGGAGAAGTTGATAGATTTGATTCCATTGAAATTAAGAACCTTCTGTTCATCGAAAGACATTAAGACAATGAAAGGACATGTCACTAAAAGAAGAAATTTATAACATATGTAACTGACAAAAGGGCTTATATCCAGAGTGTGCAAAGTACTAGAATCAAGATAACTCAGTTGAAAAATAGGCAACAGGCATTTCACAAAAAAGGGTATCAAATAAGCAAAAAACATATGAAAATTGCCCAACCTCATGAGTAATCAGGGAAATATAAATTAAAACCACAACTGGCTAACAACACATACTCACCAAAATTGCTAAAATTCAACAGACTGACAATAGCATTGCTGGAAAGGACACAAAATTTTAGAAATTCTCGTACACTGGGAAGAAGACAGGAATGATAAAAGCTACAATTTGACTTTCCTAATGAAGTTAAAGACAGACATACTCTACGACACAGCAGTTCTACCCCCAGGCACACAAAAGAATTGTATGTGCATATATACCAAAAGACAGGCACGTAAATGTCCATGCAATATCACATGTAGACTCCTCAAACTGGAAACAAACCAAATGTGCATGAATAATAGAATGAATAAATGTGTGATGTGATATATTGTTGAAATAGAATGATATACAGCAATGAAAATACATACAACATCCTTAAAGAATCTCATAATGTGGAGTAAAACCAGCTAGATACAAAAGAATGCATAACACAGTATTCCATTTGTAGAAAGTTTTAAAACATAGGTCAGACTAAACTCGAGCGTTCGGAGTACACGCTTAGAAAAGTAAGAGTAGTGGTTCCCTCTAGGTGTTCAGAGAGGACGTGGATTATGAGAGGGCTGCTGCTCATTTTTTTTTCTTGAGCTGAGTGGTGGTTTATATAGCTGTTTACTTTGTTATATATGCATTGAGTTGTATATATTTTTGTTTTGTGCACTTTTCTGATCAATAATTACATTTCGAAACAAAACAAAGGTTAAATAAAAGTTTAAAAAGCAGAAATGTTTCGCTTTATGCTCCTTCTCTGAGGCAAAGGGGATGATGGGATACAAAGATGAATGCTATTACTCCTGTCCTCAGAAACTTACAATCTCTTAGTGATGACAGATACAAGTACTACAGGCAGAATTCACTAAGTTACAAACAGAGGTATTGTTCTGCCATTTGCACTAGTTGGATGCCTATGAAATGTCACATCGTCCGAAGGTTGCATTATAAAAGCAATTGTCTTAGTAAGAATTTCAGCAATGTATACAACAATATAATGAGTACAATAATACAACGTATATGATATTGTGGTCTAAAATTAACAGGTTAGTTAATCACATAGACAAAAGGAGTCTGAACTCTTCTTATGGCCTTTAATTCACACACTCAGGAGCTTTTCCATTTTCATTATTGTTTCTGGCCTGAAGCTATCTAAGCACTTTTGTTCCACAAACATATTTTTAAAATCTTATCACTGTTGACTCTAATGATATGAAACCTAGTAGTTCTATGATAAAGTATTTTTTTTAAAAAAGAATTGATTACCTTTTATTGTTGTCCAAACCATAGCTTTTATTTTCCTAACTCCACTCAGTCCTTTATTATCATCTTTATTATACATTGCAATGATAGCTGTGACACAAAAGTGAAATACAATGCAAAGCAAATTTCAGCTCAGTTCATAAACACCAAGTGTGAATCAGAGGCCAATTGAGCTGCTGAACACTTGTTCAGCTCTGTGTTCCTTCTGAAGCCATCACATTAGTTTTGTTTCACACTTGTGTTACAGAGCCTGTAGCCAATTTGAGAAGGAGATTAATCTTCCCTCCGTATTTAATTATATCCTGGTTGCAATATAAAAACCCACTGTGGGTGAAATGTCCATGCATATAATGCGGCACACAAACATAGAAGAATGTTTCATTCCTTCTTGGAAGGGGCAAAGGGACTGAAGTTCAGGTAAGTCTGAAGTTCACATCTGATGGGAGTCTTGGTAAGGGACAAGGAAAAGAAGCGGGAAGAGCAACTTCCACATTAGGACACGGCGGGAGCAAAAGCAGAAACACTGTCACGAAAGTTCAGAGAACAGGAATTAAACTGTCAGGGTTGAAACACAGGAGTTTTGGAAAGCCAGAATTGAAAAATGCAAACGTGTATTCATCGTGTGTATTGAATTGGTGTATCTTATTTCCTGAAAATAGACGCTGTTGTCACTCAGTCACTTTTCAGGCTGCGCATTTATTTACATTATTTCACTCTGTTAAGCTGTCTTCCTTTTCTTCCCACTAGCTATTTTTCTCCATTAAAATAATGACTATAATTTGCAAAAGGTACTGGCAGTCTGTGGTAAAAATGTATATCCATGGACAGGAGTCAGTGTGGTCTGTCACTGCAGTGACAACAGTGAACGCTAAGCAGGATGTCCGTGTGCTGATCCAGGCACATCTTTCCAGCAGCTCCTGGAACCTGCACAAGTCACTCAACCTGTTTGGATGTCTTTTTTTTTTTTTTTAAATCTTTGAAAGAAGTTAGTCTCCAAGATCATTTCTGTTAATAATGATTCAGACAGTGAACCCTGAGTTGATTGGCAGACTCCTGTCCTGTCTTGCTGGGAGACTTTCCTTGTATGCCTGACACAAAACAGAAATCAATACATGTACATCCTACAAAGGGCTCTAGGAATTTTCTAGGCAATAGTGAGGGAAGAAGAGCCTTAATCTAGGTACATGATAAACTGTATTAACAATGTTAATCTGTCTTTGAACTTAATTAGAATTGGATACTACTGAATAATGAATGTAAAAATGGTGAAATGGCAAATGTTCTGCTACAAGTATATGTTGTTTGCTGTTGTTAGTTGCTATCAAGTCAGTTCTGATGATTCTGGTTCATGGCAATACCATGTGTGTAGAATAGAACTGTTCCTTAGGGATTTCAAGTCTGTGACCTTTCAGAAGCAGATTGACAGACTTGCCTCCTGAGGTGTACCTGTGTGGATTTGAACCACCAACCTTTCAGCTAGTACTGGACCACTTGCCTGTTTGTTCCACCCAGGAATATATGCATACACACACACACACACACACACACACACCCCTATATGTATTGTCATGGATTGACTTGTGTCTCCCCAAAATATCAGTCCATTTGGCTAGGTCATGACTCCTACTAACGCATGACCGTTGTCATGGGTTGAATAGTGCTCCCTAAAAAATCTGTGTAGCAATTTAGCTAGGCTGTGATTTCTAGTATTGTGTTAAATTCCTCCATGTTGTAAATCTTGCCCCTATTATGTTAATGAGAGCAGATGGGCAGCAGTTGTGTTGTTGGGCAGGATTCAGTGTGTAAGATTGTACTGTGCCTTGAGGAAGTCTCCTGAGGTACAAAGGAAAGAACCTAGCAGAGAGATTTGGGGACTTAATGCCACCAAGTAGTACAAGGAGCTCAGCACCTCCTTTGGAAAGGACCGGGGTCCCAGCGCCTTAGAAGCTTCCAGTCCAGGGGAAGATTGATGACAAGGACCTTCCTCCAGATGCAGCAGAGAAATTCTTTCTCTGAAATTGACACCCTGAAGTGATTAGGATTATGCCAACTTGGCCACTCCATGTTTGGCTGCTGTATGAAGTAGCAGAATTGGGCCTGTGGTGGCTTCCTGCCCCATCTCTTCGCCTTCCACAACCTAGTGCCCATCTGCTCATGTAGCCAGCAGCTCCTGCTCTCTTCTGGCATCTGGTTCCTGGACTTGAACTGACAGCTGTTGGGTTCATCAGCACTTACAGCCAGCGCTTGAGAATCCTGTTCCCTGACCTGCCACTCCTGGGTTCATCAGCCTCTGCACCGCTAGCTTGGGGTCTGCCAACCTACACAACTGGTAGTCTAGAACTCTGGTCTCTGACCTGCTGACTTTGGGTTCACCAGCTTCCATGGCCACTAGAGGCTTGTGCCAGGACTTGGGTCGTTCAGCTTCTGCAATTGTGTGAGCTGTTTCCTTACATACAAATCTTTCCTTGTATGTATACTTGTTACTGGTTTTGCTTCCCTAGAAAACCCAGCCTAAGATACACCTTGAATTTGGACTGTTAGCCTACTGGACTAAATAAATAAAATTTCTCTTTTTAAAGCCATCCATTTGTTGTATCCCTTTTATAGCAGTGCTAGCTGACTAAGACAGAATTTGATAGTAGGAGTGGGGCACTGCTCTAACAGATACCTAAAATGTGGAAGCCGTTTTGAAACTGTGAATGGACGGACTTAGAAGGAACTGAGGAGAACTGTTAACACTAATGAAGGTGCAGATGGTGAGAAATAAATAGCAAAGGACCAGTGGTAGTGCTACCTAACTAAAGCAAGTTCGTTCCACCTGTCACTATAACTGAAAATTCAGAGACAGCGTGGGTTTCAAGGAATATTTTCTTTGCAGATACGCCAGCTATCTGTGGGACAGCAAGCCCAAAACTGTCACCTTTGAGTTACAGTTTCAGCAGTTTTTATAGCCAGAATTCAAAGAGGTAGATGTTTGTCACAGAACAATAGTCAGGAGTCACGAGATTTCATTACGTCATAAGGTTTAATCACATCTTAACAAAAGATGTGAATTACCCAAAATTTCATTATCTGTCTCTGAGGTCTTCAATCAATTTTCCTTTCTCAGAGAAAGGGAGAGGAATACAGACCTGCTAATCCCGTCTGAGGGTGATAATTGGAGCAGAGGATGGAACGTAGCTTAATAACCTAAGCGACCTTTGTTAGATCTTTACATTTACCACCAGTAGCAGCAGCAGAGAGGCAGCAGCAGAATTAGACCAGTACAAGATGGCGCTGGAGCTGACCCATGGAATGAGAGAGCTGAGTGCCTGTGCACAGAGACTTCGTGGTGGAGTTGGGTTGCTCTGGGCACTTAAATAGCCTTGCTGACCTAAGGAGTGAGAGAGCTGAATGCCTGTGTGCCACTAAGCCACCAGAGTTTCCAATGAGATGCTGTAATGGGCGTTATATTGCTGACATTTACCATCTTGAATCAATCTCTTCTAAGACATAAAAAAAATAATCCAGCATAGAGACAGGGGGAACGTTACAACACCAAGAAAGCTGTGCTGAGAAGAGAGTACATCTTTGGACTTAAGCTTCCTGACTTTGGATACTCCCAAACTAAGGAAAGACTGAGGACAAGGACTTTCCTCCAGAGGCAATAGAGAGAAAACAGCTTCACCTGAAACCAGTGCACTAAATTTGGACTTCTAGCCTGCTAGACTGTGAGAGAATAATTTCTTTTTGTTAAAGGCATTCATTTGTGGTATTTCTGTTATAGCAGCACTAGAACAACCACCCCTGCCACACTGTTGTTTTAAAAAATTTGAATCAGTAATCTGTATTCTACATACTTGACCAATGCTCCGCTTTTATGTTCTGTCTTTTTCACTTAAGCTCTTTAGAAAACGCTGTCTGACATAAATTTTATTTTTTCCCAGCTGAACAGAAAGCTACCAAACAAAAAGGAAGCATGTGTTGACGAAAATCAAAGACCACAGCCTTCAGTATGGACACAGCCTTCAGTATGGACACAGCCTTCAGTATGGACACAGACGTCAGTATGGACACAGCCTTCAGTATGGACTACATCTAAACATAAAGAAAACAGCAATCCTCACACTGGACTAACAGGCAACATCAGGAGAAACAAAAGACTGAAGTTGTTGAGGATGTCATTTTACTTGGATCACCAAATCGATGCTCACGGACACAGCAATGAGGAAATCAAATGACACATTGCATTGGGCAAATCTGCTGCAAAAGTCCTCTTTTAAGTATTGAAAAACAAAAATGTCACTTTGAGGACTGAGGTGGTTTGACCCAATCTATGATGTTTTCAGTCACCTCGCATGCATGTGAAAGCTGGATGATGAATGAGGAAGACTAGAGAATAATTGATGCCTTTGAATTGTGGTGTTGACAAAAAATATTGAATATATCATGGACTACTAGAAAAACAAACAAACCTGTCTTGAAAGAAGTACAGTCAGAGTATGCCTTAGAGGCAAGGATGGCAAGACTTGGTCTCACTTAGTTTGGACATGTTATTAGGAGAGACCAGTCCCTGGAGAAGACACCATACTTAGTAAGGTAGAGTCAGGGGAAGAAAAGAAGACCCTTAATGAGATGAACTGACACAGTGGCTGCAATAACGGGATCAAACACAGCAATGATCATGAGGATGGCACAGGACAAATCAGTGTTTCGTTCTGTTGTACACAGGGCTGCTATGAGCTGGCACCGAATCAATGACATCTAACAATAACACTAGAAAGGTGAGCAATTTGAACCTGCCATATGAAAGAAAGCTGTGGCAGTCTGCTTCTATAAAGATTACAGCTTTGGAGACCCTATGGGACAGTTCTAGTCTGTGCTACAGGGGCACTATGAGTCAGAATTGACTTGATGGCAATGGGTTTTTGGTTTTATCATAGTGGTTTCTTACCTTGGCAACAGTTGTCCCCTAAGTGGCATTTGACAATGTCTGGAGACATTTCTTGTCACTGAGTGGGGGATCTCAGCAGTGTGTACAAGCCAGAGATGCTGCTAAGTATCATGCAACGCTCAGAATAGCACTCTCTTTATCCTTCTATCCCTTTCCTCAACAAAAATAAGGAATTATCTGGCCAAAAAATGTCAATAGTACCACTGTTGTGAATCCTTGCTCTTTCAGAATCAATGTGGAGTCAGTGCCTCTCTCCTTGACCAATGGAGGGGCGTCATGGCGACAACACTGGGGAAGCTCTAAAACTCAGGGAAGTGTTGCAAGGCTTGGTTAGATAAAGACTTGACACCAAGTAAGGACAAGCTATAAATGTTAACTTCTTTTCATCTGGTAATCACTTCACTAACATGCTCTCTGATTCTGTGCTACTGTTGTTTTATGACTCTTCCTATAGCTTTATCAAAGTATGGTAAAAAGGCTGGTATAAATTTAAGAGGCCCAAACTGAAAAATACCATATTTGCTTCTTCTTTTGGACTGAATTCTTTCTAAGAGGCACTCTCCTCTTGAAATTTGGCTTCTGTTGCACCTTAACTACCCTACCTCATGTCCAACTTACCAGCTATGCCAGTCCCATGTCTGGCCATAACTGCAGCTTGTTTGAGATCTTTTCCCAAAAGGAATACTAAGTTGGTTATACCCAGCTGAGCTCCCCATCAGAAAGAAAAATCCCAAAAACCCAAATCAACTGCTGTGGAGTCAATTCCGACTCATAATAACCCTATAGGACAGAGTAGAACTGCCCTATAGTTTCCAAGGAGCATCTGGTAGATTTGAATAGCCAACCTTTTAGTTAGCAGCTATAGCACTTAACTATTATGCCACTGCAGTTTCCATCAGAAAGAATAAGCGATAATTCCTTTCATAACCGCCTTCTCACTTATTCACATTCTAATATGCTTTCATGAATAAAAAAGAAAGGGCTAGAACTGCAGCTTGTGCTGGGAATTACAGTGAACCCTAGGTGAGTGTCACACCAATCAGTGATCACCATCCTTCATGTGTGTTATGGAAGAAAAACAGTTGAAAATCACTGTCTTGTTAGCAAATTTTAGCAATCTCTTAAATGAAACATAATTACAAAGACAAATTTTAATAAGATCTGTTGTTTCAAATTTATGTCACTGTTCTCTCGTAGAAAAAAAACCAATTTAAAGTAGTCTATGAAGGCTTCTGGTATTTGAGGTTTTACTTTGGACACCATTTTGTCTAACTTCTAAGTAAGATTAATCTGTTAGATCAGTTTTTAAATTTCCAGACTTTGACTACTCATTTAGACAGCATAAATCATTCTGACCCCAGGTGTATATTTAAAAAAATAATGGACCTAGGAATGAATTGGACTTGGCGATGCAGTGACCATATATTGGATGCACTTTATGGTTCTATACATCTATAGGATGTCATCCTGCTGACCTCTGGCTGGAGGAAGGAGAGTGGGTAGAGAGGAGGGAAAAAAGAGACTGTTGGCAGAATGAGACATGTATGGAGCAGAGAGGAATAGTGTGCTGTCACCGGGCAGGGAGAGCAGTGGAAGCTGCATATAGGTGGGCATGTAAATTTATACGAGAATGTACATTTTCACTCAGTTATATTATACAAAAAATTAAAAAATAAATAAGTAAAAAATAAAAAAGAGAGAGAGAAAGAAAAAAAATAATGGACCTATCTTTGTCCTAAGGCCCAAATATGGAAAAATGACCAGATTGTTAGGTTCTGGATTTGATATTTTTGTGAAGGCTCAGATGATTGCTGCTAGAAGAAGACCACAGCTTTTGACCCAAAGAGAAACCATTTGCTCATGGAACACAGTTAAGAATAGAAGGTAAGTAGAGTAGCATTTCCCAAGGCATGCTGCATGGGTAAGGAGCCCTGGTGAAGCAGGGGTTAAAGAGCTGGACTGCTACACATGCACCAGAATGTTTACCGCAGCACAGTCCATGATAGCAAAAAGATGGAATCAACCCAGATGCCCAACAATAGAAGAATGGATAGGTAAACTATGGTACATATACTCAATGGAGCACTACGCAATGATAAAGAATAACGAAGATTCCAGGAAACATCTCCTAACCCGGTTTCAACTGGAAGACATTATGTTGAGTGAAAGTAGTCAGCGACAAAGGGACAAATACTATATGAGACTTCTACGATAAGATTTCAAAAACAGACTTGTGTATAGAAGAAAAGACTCTTTGACAGCTGCAAGGGAGGGGAGGGAGGGAGGGGGAGGGGGGAGGGCTTAGTTTAGACAGTTACTAGAAATCTAGTTGGGAGAAAGCGGTGATAGCACACATTAGAAACAAGAACAACATTAAGTGGACTTCAGCATAACTTGAGTACTCCTTCCATCTTAACTCAATACTGCAAGGATAGAGTAGCTGGGGCGGGATGCGGGGGACCATGCTCTTAGGTGTATTCCAGGACAATTGGCACAACTAGCGTTTTGCTAAGAGAGCTCTCTACACCCCACATTGGTGAGTGGTGTCTGGGGTCTTAAAAGCTGCCAAGCTGCCATCCGAGGACACAGCAAATGGTCCCAACTCAGCAGGAACGGATGCTCACCGAGGACCAAAATGACATGAGGTAAAGACAACCGAGAAGACAGAGAGACCCACAAGAGTGGGTGCCTACATCGACTTGGGTCCGGAAGAACCGGATGGTGTCCAGCCACCACCAGTGATAGCCACGATGGAGCTCACAGAGAGGAGTCTCACTGACAACACAAGAATAAAAAGGGGTGCATCCTGAGATCTCCACTAAAAGACCTCAATTGATGGTCCAGCGGTTTTGGGGTTCCTCTGAGAGCAGGGCTCCCGGCCCTGATACTGCCCTTTCCCATAAATTACAACAAAGGTCCACTCTTTGGACAGGAATGGATTGGACTTGGCAACGCAGAGTAACCATATATTGGAAGCACTTTATGCTCCTATACATCTATAGGATATCATCCTGCTGACCTCTGGCTGGAGGAAGGGGAGTGGACGGAGAGGAGGGGAAAGGAGGCTGTTGGGAGGATGAGACAGGTATGGAGCAGAGAGGAATAGTGTGCTGTCACCGGACAGGGAGAGAAGTAGAAGTTGCATATAGGTGGGCATGTAAATTTATATGTCAATGTACATTTTCACTCAGTCATGTTAAATAAAAATAAAAAATCAAAAAAATCAAAAAAAAGAATATTAAAAAAAAAAAAGAGCTGGACTGCTAACTCTGCCCACTCTTATATAACAAAAAGTTGCAGTTGGAATCCACCAGGCCCTCTGCAGCAGAAAGATGTGGCAGTCTGCTTGCATAAAGATTTATAGCCTTGGAAATCCTGCGGAGCAGTTCTGCTCTGCCCCATAGGGTCACTATGAGTTGGAAGCCACTCAATGACAACAGGCTTTTGTTTTCTAATGGTTCCATGGCACATCAGTGCAAAGGAAGTCAGCAAGTGTTAATGCACAGGGGGAGGAGTATTTTTAAAAACCAGTACCCAAAGTAATTAATAGATTTGGCAAGTGAAAATGTCAGCAAACAAAGAAGCAGGCATTAGCTGGAATGGTTTTCAATCAACTTATCATTAAGTAGTTATTAAATATTAGCTGCACTGGTTTATTGGAAACCCTGGTGGCGTAGTAGGTTAAGTGCTGCATTTGCTAATCAAATGGTTGGCACTCCAAATCTGCCATGCACTCCTTGGAAGCTCTATGGGGCAGTTCTACTTTGACCTCTAGGGTCACTACGAGTCAGTTGTGACTCAATGGCAGTGGGTTTGGTTTTTGGTTTTTGCACTGGTTTATCAGCCATCAGCTCTTTGTAATATAGCTGCTGGGTAAGGGGACTCTGTCCCTGAAATTCAGAAAGGTCATTGAGAGAACTCTGTCCCTGAGATTCAAGGAGGTCATCTTATCCAACCATCAGACCTCACTGTTAGCCAAAGGCAGCCTGGTATGAATGTCCCACAGGATTGACCAAGAACAGCCTGGTGTGCCCCACCCGGTATAACCATAAATAACTTCATGCCTGTCTTCCCCACCCTCCTGATTGAAAGCCCTTGCCTTATCAATCTTGACTATAAACTAATGTTACCCCTCCCCCTGCTAATCAACAGTTCTTCCTTATCAAACCGTAACTCCCCTCACGCTATACTACCTCATCCAAACTTTTAAACTACAAAAACTTGCCCTACTGGCCAGGGGGCAGGCTGAGCCACATCTCAGTTCAGACCCCTCTTTCTTCTTGAGTAGACTTCCCTGGGCCCTTGAGCTGGTGTGTCTCTGCCCCTGTTTCACACCATTATCCCTACCAACACTGGAATTCTGTCAAAATTTCAAGCAGACTTGGAACTTGACTATTCTCTCAACACGGCTATCTCCTTAAGACATGACTATTCCCCCAGTCTCCAGTAACTCGCAACCTTCTTGAGAAGATTGGCAATAAATGAGAGAGGGAAAAAAGCTTCTAAGAAGATAACACTTAAATTCCAGAAGGCCTGGGTGTGGGGCTTGTGAGCCTGTGAATGAGTGTATGTAAACAGCCACAAATGGCTGGAATGCATGACTTCAGACCTCCGAAAATGACAGGTCTGGCCCACCGAATGTAACCCTTGGACCCATGCCCAGGCCTATGTGCTTTCCTCCTTGAGAGGTGAATTCACCTGAGGAAGTAGCCTTCGTTATGCTGTTTAGATAAGAAGGTACCAGTTTGCTTTTTGAGAAACTTCTCAAACCCTGTTTGAATCAATGTCTGCTTTACTACACGTATACCTGTTCTGTTTACTAAATAAAAATGAGCTGCCTGATGCCTAAATTAGGGCTGGGGCATCAGGAATGGCAGCTTCCCTCTGCCCCCCATAGAAATCTTGAGATAAGCTCAGTTTCTAAGGAGAAGGTAAAGGTCCAGATGTCTCTCTCCAGTGCCAGCCTAGGATGCTCCCTCCTCCCCCAATAGAAATCCTTGATACACCCAGTTTGTAGGGAGACGGTAGCTTCTTCCCATGTAACTTAATACTAACTGCTCATCTAGGGCCTCCTTAAGTATACTGGGCCAATAGGAATATAATATGAAAGTCTGTAAACCTGTAACTGCCAATTAGGAGAATATATGGAAATTCTTTTGTCTACTTTTTTGGAAAAACATATAAATAGATATGTCTGATAACGGAATGGAGTGTGTGGCTATTTTTCAGACTTGAGTCCATCTGCCGCACCATCAGCTAATAAACACTTCTCTACAAACAAAGCGGTGTTCAAGGTGCTTTCTGCTCTGTGAGCTGAACTTGTCTTTTTTCCTGCTACATAAAGGCATCCAATTACAACTTTTTCTTTCTTGTTTAGAGCTTTAAGAGGCAAGTTTCCTCTCTTATGTAACAGAACACTGGAAAGTGGCAAGCATGCAAATACTTTTACAACATTGTAGTAAATTTGATGTTTCTTTCCTTTGATGTGATTTGTATATGTTTGTTTGTGAAACTAGGACAACCCAGGCATAAACTAATATGATGCAATCTAAGTGACATAAATGACAGTTTATGATGCCCACACATCCACAGGCCACACAGCCATGGTCTTGATCTGCTATTTAATACATACAAAGTTAACTGGGTTTCTTTGTCATGAATACAAAATAGCCAAACAATGTAACAACCCAAATGTCCATCCGCTGAAAAATGAATAAACAGAAGGTGGTGTATTCATACAGTGGAACATTATTTGGCAATAAAATATAATGAAACACTGATATGTACTACACCATGAATGAACCTCCAAAACATTGCTTTAAATGAAAGAACAGACACAAAAACACCGTATGTTATGTGATTTTATTTATTTGAAACATCCACAATAGGAAACTTCAGAGACCAAAAGTAGGCCTAGACCTAGCGGGGAGGTGGCCAATGAGGAGCGACTTCCCACAGGTGCAAGATTTCTTTTGGGGATTGTCTTTGTCATCTAGTGATGCTGTCACAGAAATACCACAAGTGTATGAATTTAAGAGAAATTTACTGTTATAGTCCAGTAGACGACCAATTCAAATTCTGGGAAAGTTTTTATCTGTTGGCTCTGGAGGACGGACCTTGTTGTCAAACTTCCCCAGACTGAAGCTTCTGAGACACAGAGACCACTCCCCCACCACGTCCAAAGGATGTACTCTGCTCCCAACACTGCTCTCTTAGTGGTAAGAGGTCCCCAACACTCTGCTTGCTTCCTTTTCCTTTATATGGCAAGAGATTGCCTCAAGGCACAATACATTCTTATAGATTAACTTCCACCTCCATAACAACCACCACCCACTCTCCCTCATTAACACCATAGAAACAGGATTTTCAGCATATAGGAACACTACACAATACCAAGAATCATGGCCTAGCCAAATTGCTATGCACACTTTTGGGGGGACGTAATTCAATCCATGACAGAGATGATAAAACTGTTCTGGATTTATACAACAGTGATAGTTGTACAACTTTGTAAATATATAAAAGCCATTGAATTGCACACTTTAAATGGGTGAACTTTATGGTATATAAATTATATCTCAATAAATACTACAAAAAAGTTAATAGATTTCTTTACTATAGAACTTCTTAGAGCCCTAAGTATCTTAATGTCATCCGTGAAACAATGAATAAAGTGAATCTCAAAGAGGGAAGTTGAGAATGAAGTGTTCCCCAAAATGATTTGTTCATTGACTTAACTCTCCCCAACAACCCCATCATCTTTTTTACGAGCTTATCATGGTAATGATCTTTTCACACATCCATTTTGGAGAACACTAATCTAAGATATGATCTTACACTAATTATAACCTAGGATATAAATAATCTTTAAAGGAGTCCTGTAAAAGTGTGTTATCAGACCTTCTCATATAACTTCAGTGGGTGAGAAGGGAATCACCATCTAGATCAGCCCAAAGCTGAGTTCCGTGACGAGGAGGTCAAACAAATCTCCCATCTCCAAAGTTTTTAACAATTCTGACACCAGTTGTCCCTCCCTTGGCACTCTACTTTTCTGCTGAGTTCAGTAATTCATTACCACACTCACGATTATGAAGTTTATTAGGGAAGTAACAAGTTAAATTTAAGATCAGGATCAATGTGGAAGTAACAGAAACAACTCAGGATACAGTACTTTGATCAAGGCAGCTTCTTTGCAGTCATTCCCTTAGGCAGGCTCTGCTTCCAAGCCCTACTTGGTCACTGCCCTGCCTTGATCAGTCAAGTGCTTCAGCTCTATAGCTTGCTGATTAAGTGACCAGAGGGACCCCATCCACCAGGAAGCCTCCTACCTAAAGGTGTTGAGCACTCTAACTCCATGGGTCTGTGAACCCACTGCAGCTGTCAGCTGGTGTTGAACTGCTATTGTCTTGTGTCACTACTACAGTTAGTGTTGTAGCTGAGTTTCCTGGGTCTCAGTGCAGGGACCCTGCATCCAAAGAACGTAGTCCACTCCCAACTCTTCTTCTTAATGGTAATGAGGTCCCCACACTCCACTTAACCTGTGGGATTAGCTCTTTTTAAGCATAGAGGTATGTCAAAATTAGTCAATCTTTTACAAGGGTTTTGTGTACCTTATTTGTGTTAGCAGCCCCCTCAAGAGTTCCATGCATCTTTTTTGCATAATCCCAGTCAGTCATTTAATGGGAGTTACAAGACGACTGTAAGAAGGGCCACATAAAAGCAATTCATTGGAACCACAGGTCTTGAGCAACATTGTTGCTGTTGGTAGGTGCTGACAAAGTTGGTTCCAGCTCACAGCAACCCTATGCACAAAAGAATGAAACACTGTCTTGTCCTGCACGATCCTCACAAACATTGCTATGTTTGAGACCACGGTTGTAATCGCTGTGCCAGTCCGTCTTGTTGAGGATCTTCCTCTCTTTCCCTGATCCTCCACCTTACCAAGCATGATGTCCTTCTCCAAGGACTGGTCCCTCTTCATAACATGTCCAGACTCTCACCATCCTTGCTTCTAAGCAGCACTCTGGCTGTATTTCTTCCAAGACAGATTCGTTTTTCTCGAAGTCCATAGTATATTCAATACTCTTTGCTACATCATAATTCAAAGGCATCATTTCTTCTTTGATCATCCTCATTCATCATTCAGCTTTCACATGCATATGAGATGATTGAAAATACTATGGCTTGGGTTGGGTGCAACTTAGTCCTCAAAGTGATATCTTTGTTTTTTAGTACTTTAAAGGAGTCTTGCTACAGATTTGTCCAACAAAATACATCGTTTGATTCCTCGACTGCTGCTTCCAGGGGTGTTGACTGTGCATTGAAGCAAAATGAAATCCTTCATAACTTTAATCTTTGTTTTGTTCATCATGATATTGCTATTGGTCCAGTTGTGAGGGTTTTTGTTTTCTTGATGATGAGGTGTAATCCATACTGAAGACTGTAGTTTTGGATCTTCATAAGTAAGTGCTTCAAGTCCTCTTCATTTTCAGAAAGCAAGCTAAGTCATCTGCATATCACAGGTTGCTAATGAGTCTTCCACCAATCTTGGTGCCATGTTTTTCTGCATATTGTCCAGCTTCTCATGTAATTGATTCTGCATACAAACTGAATAAGAGTGGTAAAAGGATACAGCCCTGACACATGCCTTTCCTGGTCTTAAACCACAAAGTGTCTCCATGTTCTGTTGGAACTTCCCCTTGTTCTATGTAGAGGTTCTTCATGAGTAGTTATGCATTCAGACAGTCTCATTTTTTCCATGTCATCTATAATTTGTTATGACCCATACAGTCAAATGCCTTTGCATAGTCAATAAAATGCAGGTGAACATCTTTCTGTTATTCTCTGTGCTTAGCTGAGATGCATGTGACATCAGCAATGATATCTGTCTTTCCACATTCTTCTCTAAATCTGGCTTGAATTTCTGGCAGTTCCCTGTCAATGTACTGCTGCAAACATTTTTGGGTAACCTTCAGCAAAATTTTACTTGCATGTGATATTAATGTTATTCTGTAATTTCCACACTCTGTTGGATCACTTATCTTTAGAATGGGCACAAATGTGGATCTCTTCCAGTGGTTTGGCCAGGCAGCTGTCTTCCAACCTTCTTGGCATAGATGAGTGAGCACATCCAGCACTGCATTTGTCTGTTGAAACAAACAACATAAAGTGGAAATTGTCAGTCTTTACATAGTATTTTGGGGGAAAAGTGCAATGGATTGAGTTGAGATGGGTCAGGTTTTGCATCTTTAACCAGAGTTACAGACATAATGGACCCCTGGTAACACAGTAGTAGTTCAAAGCCACCTGTCACTCCTTGGAAACCCTATGAGGCAGTTCTCCTCTGTCTTATAGGGTCACTATGAGTTGGAATTGACCTGATAGCAATGAATGGTGGTAGACAATGGTGACAGGCAAATAATACTGTAACTATTCGTATTCTAACAATGAATGTTTTAAGTTAATAATCGCTTAAATTTACTCCCACACAAAATGATGTGGGAAAGAGGTCTGCTCTTCTAAGTATTGTTAGAAGGGTTGGCCATTAGTTTTGTTAGGCTAGGTCCTTCTTGGAAAGTAAAAGGCAGGTCTAAATGTGAGGAATACCAGGCATGAGGAGCCTTTCCAGATCCTGCTTATTATTCTACTCCTAGACTAAGGGAGTGAAACAGTAGGTAGCATCTAGAAAGGTTCATCATTTGCATGCTATTACAAAGCCTTCTGTCTGAACATCAGGATCCTTGTCTTCCTGTGGAAGATTCTGACTCACAGCAAACCTATACGACAGAGCAGAACTGTCACATAGAGTTTCCAAGGAAAGCCTGGTGGATTCAAACTGCTAATCTTTTTGCTAGCAGCTGTAGCACGTAACCACTACGCCACCAGGGTTTTCCAGCATCAACTAGCCACCTTAATCTTTTCTAGAAGATAAGAGCAATCTGGAAAGATAACTATTCCTTCAAATCAACTGCCCAGAGAAAAGAAAGGGCATGGGTTGGATTACACTTTGTGAATCAATTATCAAAAGAAAATTCTAGTATTTTTTTCTGTATGGCTCTCACACAGTAGCAGAAAGAGCTGAAAGGCATGACATGGCACTCAGTCAAGAAAACTGATTTCATTATGAAATGGGATAAGCCCAGAGGAGTAAAAGGTAGCGGCATAGCTTGAGACTCAAGACAGTTACATGCCCAACGCAGCTCTCAACAGAATTTGAGAAGGTGCAAAGGTGAGGATGCCAAAGATCTTTAGGGATTTTGTAAGGTGAGTGGCAAATTTTCCTACAACTAGAAAACGTTCTGCCATTATGGAAACAGTTGCAAACCCATTGGCACAGAAACTTCTGATCAGCAGTCCAGGGTTCCCTATTTCAGTGGATGGCCCCAGATGTCCAAGTTAAAAGCCTGGACTGTTTCCTTGACTCTAGCATTTTTCCACCTGAATTATTCTAACAGTCTCCTAGCTGGTTTTCTGCTATCTGTAACTTGTAGTCAGTGGCATCACTAGCCTTTGTGTCACTAGTGGTTTCACCATCCCCGTGGAACTTCTCTCACACCAGAGCACGTGGAATCCTTGGTAATGTTTTTCCTACTGATGTTATTCAAAAATGCTAATTTCCATTTTTGTCCCTTCAGTTACTACTTTTATCTAAAAACAGGTATTGATACAGGTTCACAAATGCTATTTACCACCATGTTGTAGCTAAAACACCAGAAAATTTGACAAAATAAACACTGGAAGCAACTAAAACAATAGTTCAAGTTTGTGATGCTGTGCTGATGAAATCACGTGATTGGAACAGCAGTGTAATTGGGTAACAATATCTGGTCTGATTGAATGGCATGAGAAAGTTCAAAAAGTCATGTCTGGAGCAAGGAAGAAAGAATACACAGGAACCAAACTGACTACATCTGTGGGAAAAGACAATAGGAAATCTCTGTAATAGCCAGCAAGCAGTCAGAACAAGACCAGGTGCAGACTGTGGCACAGATGATCAATTGCTCATATGCAAATTGAAAATGAAACTGAAGAAAATTAGAACAAGTTCACAAGAACCACAGTATAACCTTGAGTATGTCCCTCCTGAGTTTAAAGACCATCTCAAAAACAGATTTGATGTGTGGACCACCAATGACCAAAGACCAGATGAATTGTGGGATGACATCAAAGACATCATCCGTGAAAAGAGCAAAAGGTCATTAAAAAGACAGGAAAGAAAAGAAGTACTAAACTGGATTTTAGAAGAGACTCTGAAACTTGCTCTTAAATGTCAGGCAGCCAAGACAAAAGGAAGGAATGGTGAAGTAAAAGACCTAAACAGAAGATTTCAAACAGCAGCTCAAGAAGACAAGATAGAGTATTATAATGACAGGCGCAAAGAGCTGGAAATGGAAAATCAGAAGAGAAGAACACACTCTACATTTCTCAAGCTGAAAGAACTGAAGAGAAAAGTCAAGCCTGAAGTTGAAATAGTGAAGGATTCTACAGGGAAAATGTTACACTACTCAAGGAGCATCAAAAGAAGATGGAAGGAATACACAGAATCATTATATCAGAAAGAAATGGTTGATGTTCAACCATTTGAAAAGGTAGCACATCATCAGGAACCAGTGGTACTGAAGGAAGAAGTTGAAGCTGCATCGAATGCACTGGCAAGAAACAAGGCTCCAGGAATGGACTGAGTATCAACCGAGATATTTCAGCAAAAAGATGCACTGCTGGAAGTGCTCATCCATCTTTGCCAAGGAATTTGGAGGAAAGATACCTAGCCAACTGACTGGAAGAGATCCATATTTATTATGCCCATTTCAAAGACAGGTAATGCAACAGACTGTGGAAGTTACCGAATAGTATCATTAACGCCGCGTACAAGTAAAATTTTGCTCAAGATCATTCAAAAGTGACTGTAATAGTATATTCCCAAGAAATGCCAAAAATTCAAGCTGGATTCAGAAGAGGTTGTGGAACCAGGGATAGCAAATAGATCTTGGCTGAAAGCAGAGAATACCAGAAAGATATTTACTTGTGTTTCATAGACTATGCAAAAGCATTTGACTGTGTAGATCATAATTATGGCTAACCTTTGAGAGAATGGCTCAATAATTCTGCTCTTAAGGAATCTGTCCCTAGGGTCGCCACGAGTCGGATCCGACTCGAGGGCACTTGGCTTGGCTTGGCAAGGAATCTGTAAATGGATCAAGAGGTGGTTGTATGAACAGAATAAGGGAATACTACATGATTTAAAGTCAGGAAGGGTGTGTATCAAGGTTGTATCCTTTCACCATACCTTTCCAATCTGCATGCCAAGTGTCATGAACTGAACTGCGTCCCCCCCAAAATGTGTGTAGCCAAGTGGCTGGGCCATGATTCCCAATATTTTGTGATTGTCCTCCATTTTGTGATTTTCCTATGCTGTATGTTAGAAGAGTAAGGTGGGACTGTAAATTGTAAGATCACCTCCCTGCTCCACTGTAAAGGGAGTATCCCTGGAGTATGGCTTGCCCCACCCTTAATCCTTCCATCCTACAAGAGATGAAAGGTAAGGGAAGCAAGCAGAGAATGGGCAACCTCACGGCATCAAAAAAAGCAGCACCAGGAGAAAAGCACGTCCCTCAGACCTGAGGCAACTGTGCCAAGATGCTCCCTGACCAAAGACTGATGCAACACAAGGACTTTCTTCCAGAGTCAACAAGGGGGAAGACCTTTCTCTGGAGCAGATATCCTGAATTTGGACTTGCAGCCTACTGGACTGTGTAAGAATAAACTTTCCTTTGTTAAAGCCATCCACTCTGTGGTATTTCCGTTACAGCAGCACTAGATGACTAAAACACCGAGCAAATAATCTGAGGATCTGGACTATACAAAGAGGAAAGAGGGATCATGATTGGAGGATGACTGATTAACAACCTGCATAAAGCAGACTATACCATCTTACTTGCTGGAAGTGAAGATTTGAAACACTGATGAAGATCAAGAACCACAGCCTTCAGGATGGACTGCACCTCAACACCAAGAAACAAAAATTCTCACAACTGGACCAGTAAGCAACATCATCACGAATGGAGAAAGGACTGAGGTTTTCAAAGATTTCATTTTACTTGGGTCCACAATCAATGCCCGTGGAAGCAGCAGTCAAGAAATCAAAAGACAGATTGCATTGGGAAAATCTGCTGCAAAGGATCTCTTTAAAGTACTGAAAAGCAAAGACGTTACCTTGAAGACTACGATGTACCTGACCCACGCCATGGTATTTTCAATCACATCTTATGCATGCAAAAGTTGGACAATGAACAAAGAAAACAGAAGAAGAATTGATGCCTTTGAATCGTGGTGTTGGAGAAGAATGTTGAGCATGCCATGGACCACTAAAAGAACAAACAGATGTGTTCTGTGGAAGAAGTGCAACCAGAGTGCTCCTTGGAAGCAAAGATGGCAAGACTGCATCTTACATATTTTGGACACGTTGTCAGGAAACATCAGTCCTTGGAGAAGGTCATGCTTGGTAGAGTAGAGGGTCAGTGAAAACAAAGAAGATCCTTAATGAGAAGGATTGACCCAGTGGCCACAACAATAGGCTTAAACATAAAAACAAGGTGGATGTGGTGCAAGACCAGGCAGTGTTTTGTTCTGTTGTTCATAGGGTCGCTATGAGTTGGAACTGACTCAAGGGCACCTAACAACAACAACAACATACCAACCTGCTACAAAATATGGTCTTATTCAAATCCTAGCTTCTGTTCTGGCTTGGGATGCAATATGCTGCTTCTCCAGGATGTTGACAAATTAGAACACAGCATCTCAACAGGGCAGTGAAATGAGTTCAGTCCATTATTATGTTTACTTGATGTACATCAGGGCATTGCACTGCTGGAAACAACAAGAACTTTATGTTGAAATGAACAGATTTAGTGAAAAAACTATGTAGGTTAAAAAAAAGCTTTTAGCTTTCACTTAAAGCTCAGACACCGGTTAAACTAGGATCTGCTTAAAGGACACTATATGACACAAGGGTAGCTCTGCTCAGCACTTTATCTTTTGCCTGAAAGTCAGAAAAGAAGATTTATTGTGATGCCTAGCTAGCATCTGCAGCAGGTCCACTGTACCAAGAATCCCAGAAATACGGGTTTGGAAAATTACAGAATCATTATTTGAAACTAGTCCCATGTAAAGTCACACTATGTTAAATGGGTCACATTTAACTGGGTCACGCCACAGAACAATGTCTAGCAGAAAAAAATCACCAAGAGGTAGAGAATAGATGAATTGCACAGCAGGAAACAAAAACTAAGGCAGGAACCTTGGGTTTTCTGCTAACTCGAGAAACACGTTACTGCATACTGTGTAGAGGCATAGTCATCTTTTCATGGGCTGCCAAAATCTAAGCCTCGTTTTAAAAAATGGCAAAAGATATAGAAGCAAAAGGATAAGGAATAGGAGCGCATGTTTGGGAAAGAGACATGAGGAGTACTGATGGGTTGGTAAAAAATACTTGTTGAATACCTACTAAGTACCCACTCAATATATTTGGTATCTTCCAGCTACTGTGCTACCTGCTAAGAAGAGAGGAAATGAATGTGACAAGACCCATGCCTTTCTGGAATTGACGACTAACTATAAAGTCAAGACATATCAACATGAGAGAGTTGGGAATAGTGTAAGGCAATATTATACTCTGATTATTGTTGAAATCATGCCATTTATAGACAACAAGTACACACTTTAGAAGAGACAGATGTGAGCTGAGCTTGACTGTGAGGAAGGTCTCAGAGAGGGAGAATTTATGCTGGATCTTGAGAAGAGCTGATTCTAGATGTGTGCTTTCAACTGGTAGAACAAAATAATTTTGAGCAAGTCACATTACTTCTTAGACTAGTGTCATGGTTGGAATTGTGTCCCCCCAAAAATGTGTGCAGCCACTTGGCTGGGATATGGTTCCCAGTATCTTGGGACTGTCCTCCATTGTGTGGTTTTGCTAACCTGTATGTTAAAGGATTAGGGTGGGGCTGTAAATTCCTGCTGTAGGGGGAGTTTCCCTGCAGTATGGCTTGCCCCACCCTTAATGCTTTTAGCTTGCAAGGAATAAAAGGAAAAAGAAACAAAGGACAATTGGAGAACCTTGCTACCATCAAGCAAGCAGCACCGGGAACAGAGCACCGGGAGCAGAGCGCGTCCTTCAGACCAGAGGTTCTTGTGTCAGGACGCTCCCTGGACAAAGAATGATGCAATACCGGATTTTCCTCCAGAGCCGACAAGGGGAAAGCCTTCCCCTGGAGCGGACACCCTGAATATGAACTTGCAACCTACTGGACTGTGTAAGAATAAATCTTTCTTTGTTAAAGCCATCCACTGTGTGGTATTTCTGTTAGAGCAGCCCTAGCTGACTAAAACAACTAGGTAATCTCTAAATTCCCTTGCTGTTCTAAAAGTTCAAGTTCAAAGCTACAGTGTTTAGTAGAATATTCAAAATGTTATTTTAGACAAGCACAAGACAACTGGTAAGGAAAAAAAGCTAGCAGTTACTGGAGAAGGTGAAGAGCCAAAACAAAAGCCCAGACCACTCCATGTTATTGAATAAGTGGTCCTGCAGAAAAATATCTGCTAAAGTCTTGTAGGAGGCAGACACATCACAGCAAAATAAATGGCTGTGATAGAAATCTAGAGGCCATGGTGGAGGTTCACGAAGATAGTGATTGGTGTTACTTGGGAGCAGCAGGGGTAGGAGAGTTCCAAAAACTGTTAAAGAAGGTAAACTGACAGTTCGTTGGCTGGGCACTGGTAATGGAGTAAGTGACTGGAAATTTCAAGAAGACTTTTCTGTCTCTTCTGTATCCCCTTAACTCCTGCCACCTACAACAAACACTATTGGAGACATAGCAGGCACTCAGTAAATACCTGATTAGTTAATGAATTAAAGGATGTAAGATCTCGACTAAAGTAAGCTCCCAACAAAACAATGCCATAATGAATTTAAAAAAAAAATTATTTAAGAGAATTACTCACTTGACTATAACCTTTTATGTATTTTCTCAATCAACTACTTATATAAGCAGCCTAATTGTGATCATATGGGTGTCTGAGAAATTTGTAGTATTGTTATTAATAATGAATAAATACTACATCGATAAATAGTAGTGAAAGGAGAAAGTTGAGAAAGCACTCCAGTATGAGGGAATAGCTAAACAAAGCCTCAGAGATATACTATAGCCTGGGAAATAGGATATTCTTAGAGCCAGGGCATAGAGATAATAAGACTGGAGAAGATGATAGAGGCTGGGTCACAATCTCATTAAAAATGTGGTCCAGAAGGCCAGAAATAACCCCACTTTTCATCATGAGAGTTTGTTTTTTAATATCAAAAAACTGTACATACACCTACATGATAGTGACTGTATTTTTAGTATCTGTTGATTAGGAAAACATACAATTAAAAATGTTACTCTGAACTCAACAGTAATGTTATGTAAATTTTATTTTACTCATTACAATAATTTCTCAGACTTGTTTACAAAGGAGCAAGACATTGGAGACACTTATTCACTATATAGGCAAAGGTTAGTGATATTATAGATTCATTGGTTCCTTTCCACTCCATGCCTTCCCACAAATTGAGAATCACTCTATGACAGTTAGCATTTATTGAACACTTGCTAACTGCCGGGCACTGTTCCAAGCATTTTATGTGTGTTAACTTACTTAATATGTATAACAACTATGCCAAAAAGACCTGTTGCTATTGATTCTGACTCATAGCAACCCCATAGAACAGAGTAGAACTTCCCCATAGGGTTTCCAAGTAGTGACTGGTGGATTTGAACTGCTGACCTGGTTAGCAGTCAAGCCCTTAACCACTGCACCACCAGGGTTCCAAGCATTACTGTTATTCTCATTTGTGGTAAAAAGTGCTATTGGACTCTAACACTTTTCCTTCCATTTTATTTATGAAGAGACCTTTATTTTCAGCTGAAGACATTGGTGCACTATAGTTAAGACTTTGTTTCCTGGTCTCCCTGGTCTTTAGGAGTGACTGTGTGATTAGGTTCAGATGAGAAGTGGAAACACATGTTGGAAGAAGTCTTAAAAGCTGAAAGCAGGTGTGTCCCTTTCTTCCTGTTACCTAGATCGAGAGTGTCAGACTGAAGTAAACATGAAGATCAGACCTTAGAGAAGACAGAATAGTGACCCGGAAAGAATCTGACTTATCAGCCCTGGAGACCTGCTTCTGGACTTGTTTTAAGTGACAGAGAAGAAAATCCCCTTCCCCTTATATGTGGCCAGATTTGGTCCTGACTGACACCCCATTTTAGAAATGAGAAAACTGGAGTACTCCTAAATTCCCTGCATTAATGAGGTAGTGCTAGACTTTTAACTCAAATTCCTGAGCCCACATTACCATTACAGTGTATGTTCCCTCTTGCTAGCTATACAACTGCAGAAAGTGTATTTGACATGAAAAAGGAACTGAAAAATTGTGTGTTCTTTTGACCAATATTGGATATGGGCTGCCACGAGAAGAGGCATGCTGATGGGCAAAGTAGCCCTCTTCAGCTAAGGCAATTGTGAAGTGAAGGAGTCTCACAGCTGAAGGCTGTGCTGGCACTCCAGCAGCTGGGGAAATAGGGCTTTCATTCCTGAAGGGAGATCTGGGGGTCATGTTACAGCATTCTCTCCCCAGGGATGACATCTTACACTTCGCCTGTGCTCATAGTAGATTTACTAATTGATCACAGTCATTCTCACTTAGCCCAGTTACAGTTTCTTAACCTTTTTAAAAAATTTATTTTTAGTGTGCTTTAGGTGTCTTATTCTTTTTTAATCCAGGCACCGTTACCAATTAGAAAAGGCACATAGCCTGTTTTCCTATGCCCCTAACTGTCTAAAACCTTGTTGATACGAATCTATAAAGGCCTGACACACTCCCTTCAACTCGGAACAATTCTGAAGGGCTATTCCAGCTCCAGAGCTCTGCGCAGAATTGGCCAAGGCCCTCACTGCGACAGCACTGGGAGCTTAACTTTCCTGTCCATTTTACCTTTCTCTCTTCTTCCCTAGATTGTGGTCCTGACTGCACATCTCAAAAAACCTCCTATTACTAATCTCCAACTCAGAATCTGTTACTTGGGGAACCCAACATGTAACACCCTGTCTTTATTCTCCAATTAAGTGTTTTTAATTGAAAGTGAGGCAATTAATACAGTTTCAGAAAAAGAAAACTCAGTTGTAGCTAATATTATTTGCTTTGGTCTACCCAAGACTCTGCTTCTTGGTAACAGACTACCCTTTGGCCACAAAGCAGTGTCCTTCGCTGGGCCAGCAATACTGCACCTCTTTGACCACAGTGATGAGTATAAGTAGTGGGCACATAACCAGGCTTAGATAATCTATCACAGTGATTCCCTGGTAATTTTTCTGCTGAAAGGTAAAAGACAGACCTTTCAAATCATGGAAATGGCAAAATGTGACTCTAGAGATGCAGAGGCTGTGTTTTCTACCTACTAGAAAAAGGATTCTCTGAGGTAAGAGAGAATAAAGCCAAGAAGAGGAGAGAAGTAGAAAGACTGACAGATTCCTGGAACGCTGAATCCCCTGAAGGCACCCCAGTTCTTTCTTTTTTTCCAATGTAACTGTGAACTATCCTAGAATCCCGATATATATTTTTTTTTATTTTGGCTTACACTAATTTAAGTCAGGTTTTGCAATGGAAAGAAACTTGCCTAATGTATCTGTATATTTTTTGTTTTTATGCTCTACAACCTTTCTTAATGTCCTAAATATTGAGGCACAAGCTATAATTCACCCCCTACCCAACTCCAGCATGCTAAGCACTTTATGAATCTATATATATTGAAGAGAATATGTACCAAACAATGTTTGGGGCTTGGAAAAGGGTTAGAGAGATTATATGAGAGATGAATTACATAATTTTTGCCTTTAAGCAAGATTGCATCCAAACACAAAACTTCTGTGATTCAAACTTACTTGCCACTCTGTAATAGATGCTAATATCCAAATTAAATTTTAAAACACTACCTGTGGGTGTATTGTCTTGCTGGAGCCCTAGCGGTGCAATGGTTAAGAGATATGGCTGCTAACCAAAAGTCTGGCAGTTCACATCCACCAGCTGCTCCCTGAAAACCCTAGTGGTTGGTCTGCTCTTTCTCTATGAGTCAGAATCAACTTGATGGCAATGGGTTTGAATTTCATTTTTAGTTTTTGCTAGATATTTGGAGACTGTCCCTCAGCTGAGATTTCTTTTATTTATTTATTATGACTGGGTGAAAATGTACATTCCCGTATAAATTTACATGCCCACCTATATGCAGCTTCCACTGCTCTCTCTGCCCAGTGACAGCACACTATTCCTCTCTGCTCCATACATGTCTCATCCTCCCAACAGTCTCCTTTCCCCTTCTCTCTACCCACTCTCCTTCCTCCAGCCAGAGGTCAGCAGGATGATATCCTACAGATGCATAGAACCATGAAGTGCATCGAATAATATGGTCACTCTGCACCATCAAGTCCAATCCATTTGAGTCCAAAGAGTGGAACTTCATTATGATTTATGGGCAAGGGCAGCATCAGGGCCAGGGGCCATGCTCCCAGGGGAACCCCGAAACCGCTGGACCATCAACTGAGGTCTTTTAGTGGAGATCTCAGGGTGCACCTTTTTTTATTCTTGTGTTGCCAGTGAGACTCAACTTAGTGAGCTCCATCACGGCTATCACTGGTGGTAGCTGGGCACCATCCGGTTCTTCTGGTCCCAAGTCGATGTAGGCACCCACTCATGTGGGTCTCTCTATCTTCTGGGTTGCCTTTACCCCGTGTCATTTTGGTCCTCGGTGAGCATCCATTCCTGCTGAGTTAGGACCATTTGCTCTGCCCTCAGATGGCAATTTGCTGTGCCCTCGGATGGCATCAGCTGAGATTCCTAATACTTTTCTTAGAATTAGACTGGGACTATAAATTTCTGAGGAATAGAACAGTGTCATCATCATCATATCATAGGAAAGGTTTCTGCTATTAACAAGACTGATCATCTGGTTTGAGAAATCAAATTTCACGTTAACTTAACGTTTAACCCAGAATCACCTATAGCCAAGCCAGCCAAGTGCCGTTGAGTCAGATCCGACTCAGTGGTATCTGGATTGGACTCGTGAGTAGGGAGAAATGGCTTGATCTTTTTTCCCTAGAAGAAACGTGTAAAGTGGACTGGCCTTTATGTTTCAGCTCTGCCACTTACTAGATGTATGAGTTGGACAAGTTACTTCTACATCTATAAATTGGAATAATGATGCCAAATAGTTCTTTTAAGCATCTAATAAGAAAATGTATGTAATATGTTTTATACAGTAGTATTTAGACCTGTGATAACCCCCTATAAAAATGAAAGCACCTTGGGAAAAGTCACATCTTAAGCAGTTACTTTTGCTTGATAGAATACTTTTCAACTACTGGCTGAGCAGAGCAAGGATGATAGGAAGTTTAGGAAAGAATAGGTGGTAAGGCTCATTGTAGTTAATTGGGTACGCCTGATTTTCGCCTGACTGCTGAAGGCAGCTTGTCATCTGAGAGTGATGGGAATTTCCTAGATCCTACAAAGCCAAAAGCCGTTTTAATATAAATGAAATATTGCTGATTTTGGTGATATTTATTTTTCTGTAAGATGCAATAATTCTTCCAGGCTACTCTAGGATCATCAGGCAAGTCATTTTATTTTTTAAATGGTCAGGAAGGTAGAATAATTGTTCAAAGATTACAAGTTTTCGTGCCTCGAAATCATACTCCTCTGGTTGGAAATAGCAAATTTTTTGCTTTCTTAAGGTTTTATCCTCACAGAAATTCTTGAACTCAAGGTCTGAAAAATAAAGCAAGTTCATTTCCTCTGTAAACAAGTTTGAGCCAGTGACTTTTATTTTTACGCATGGACAAAGGAAATATGTAAACAAAAGAAATAGGGGCTTGCTCTGCATAGCTACGCTCAGCAAGAGCGTTTATACTGGCACTGCTACATTTAACCGAGTATAATGCAAAGAATAAAGGATTTAGAGTCCAGTGATCTGGACCCAAGCCTAATTTTGTCGCAACACGATATGGGACTTTGAGAACAGTTTTGAACACTTTGTGCCTTGGATTCCTCACTGTAAAACTGTGTTGCTGCGACAATGAGACTAGGTATGAAAAAACAAATTTAAGAGAGTTATTTCTAACCCAGAATACTCTTGCCATCTGTAAGAGTACATTAGTCATGATTCATTGAGGACAGCTTCTAGACTTTCTATTTAAAAGCTCAGCTGAAGACACAAGGAGCAGCGCGTTTGAGACGACCACATAAGTTCCTTCCATTGGCGAAGGCGGTAACCTTGGAAACCAGAATAGCACCACCCTTTTCATTCATAAAGCTAAGTTTCTCCGACTTTTCTCTGTTATGGTTGGGGCACCACCGCTATATTATAGTCTCAGTCTCCCTCAACCCACCACATTGTTAGTACAAGTGAAAAAGTCCCCTTTTACTGACGCAAGTACAAAAATCCTTCTAGTTGCCCCTTCTGGCCTCAACTCAAAGACTGTGTCTCCTACAAAGTGGTCGCAGTACCAGTAGCTTCAAACAGAAAAACCCTAACGAAGCTGAGACCCGAGTAAGAAATCCGTAGACTTCGGATGAAGGGATTCTAGCAGGTAATAGCTGCCCAAAGACTCTAGCCCGGGTACCACCCACTAGCCCCAAGGTTAACCTAGCATCTTCCGAACACCTCGCGAGATAAGGTCGAAAAAGAGAAGTGGAAAGCCCACTTTCTCGCGAGAAAAGGAAGCATTCGCGGAAACTGGGAAATGGTTCGTTAGGCGATCCGGAGAAGGCCAGTGGGCGGTACCAGTGGTAAACCCGCCCCCTTCCGGCTTTTTCCCCGCCCCCAATCCCGAGGTGTTGGGCCGGGGGTTAGTACGGCCGGGTTCTTCTGGTTCCTCTTGGCGGGTCCAAGGTTGGGTTCAAAGCCTCCCGAAGCGCTTGGCCTGCTTCGTGGAGGGGGGCGGGGAGGGACCTGTGCCTTGCGGCCCCGCCCCCTTCTCCTGTTCGCCTGCGGGCGAATGAGCCAGTCACTTCCTCCAGGCTGCCTTGGGGCCGCTTACCCCCAGCAAGCCAAGCTGCAAAAGCTAGAGCTTCTGCCTGCAGGTGTCGGCGGCGAGGCCGCGGGGCACAGCCCAGTTCAGCCCCATGGTGGGGTTCGGAACCAACCGGCGGGCTGGCCGCCTGCCATCCCTCGTGCTGGTGGTGCTGTTGGTGGTGATCGCCATCCTCGCCTTTAACTACTGGAGTGTCTCCTCCCGCTACGTCTCGCTTCAGGAGGAGGTGGCCGAGCTGCAGGGCCAGGTCCAACGCACTGAGGTGGCCCGCGGACGCCTGGAGAAGCGAAATTCAGACCTCCTGCTCTTGGTGGACTCGCACAAGAAGCAGATCGATCAGAAGGAGGCCGACTACGGTCGTCTCAGCAGCCGGCTGCAGGCCAGGGAGGGCCTGGGGAAGAGATGCGAGGATGATAAGGTAAGGACAAGTTGCCCTTTCCGCTCTTCCAAATTAACCCGCTGGTTTTTTTCATACCGGGAGGTGGTGGTGGTGGGCACGAGCAGTTGTCTTATCCCGTACAACCCGTGAGCAGTTGTCTTATCCAGTATAGGATTGCAGCCCTGGAGGGATCCATTATCCCTAACAGCCCTCTTCTGTGAGCCTTTTTCCGTTTTATCTCTAACACCCTTTTCTAAATTCTCAAGTTCCTGCCAGGCAAAACTGGCTGTAAATTCTGGTTCTCGAGAGGCTGCCGCCTTTTCTCCACTCTCAGCTGCTGAGCTGGCAGTAGTAGTCTCTGGCCTATGTGTGGCCGCCTTATGTTCACAAACCGAAAAATCTGGAGACTGCCAGGTTTGGTGCGAGTGTTGCCTCATCATTATTTCGTGCGCACTGATCAGCATTAATTTCGTTATTTAAAGAAATGGAGCTTCGTCTTCATTGTGGTGCTTATGGTGGCCACCTTGTGTTTTACCCCAGGCAGTTTCAAGTAGTATGACTTGTCTTAAATCGCTATAGGGTGAAACAACCCACTGCTGTCGAGTCGGGTCCGACTCCTAGCGAATCTATAGGGTGAAGTAGTCTAAAGGTATTTTTTTTTTTTTAGCAACAGAATCTCATGTCAGTTGCTTTAATTGCTTTTGAAAAAAATAAAAATAAAAAAGAAATTTTGTATGCTTAAGTAACTATTAGGTTTAGTTTGTTATGCAGAAGGAAAGCCATACCAACTTTTAAGTTTGAAAAGTGTGAAGCTGGACCCTACATGCTAGTAAATAGCCTTTGTTTTCACCAGCAGACTTGGAGATTTGTTAATAGTTTATGATACTTGCAACTTCTGTTGGTATAGAAGAGTTGTGAACATTTCTGGGTGGGATAGTAGATGCCCCTCTCGGTAATCAATCTTCACATTTCATGTGTGTGTTTTGTGTGTGTGTGTTACTATTATACTTACAAATTTTTACTTATATCAGAATCAGTTATAATAAATCATTATAAATAAAAATTTTCATGAGCTTCCAACTTCCCTAGTGTCATGCACCTTTACATTGCATCTCTTTTCATCAAAATTGTGGCCCTGAGATAATTGCTTTCCTGTAACCCCTACTCTTCACCACAACGTGGACATCTTCTAAGAGGGATGAGGAATCAGTAGATTTGCAGACACTATGTCCTGAGTGCTGAACACTACAAAATCCTGGATAGGAGTACTTAAAAATCTGTGAAAATTTGGAGTGTTAGAAGGAGATCTTCATAGTTGCAATGGGTAAGCAATCTCTCCAATCTCAAAGGAAAGTAAGTCTTCTCTAGTAATTCATACTTTGAATTCCATTTCGTCCACCTGCTGGATTGTTATCAGTCTCTTTCAGTTTTATCTTCAACCACATATGTGTCCCTGTTCTAAAATTTTTAAATTGCGCTGCATATTCTTCTCTCTCAAGCAACTAACTTCTTTTATACTTTAACTGCTAAGCTGTAATTATTGGTAGTCTGTAAGTACTTCATCTATTTCCATTCCCATTCTAATCTTTTTCTTTGTTTTTAATTGTCTTCCATCCCTTTTTCCTCTTTTTTTCTGAAGCTGTTCTCTTGAAGGTCACAAATGGCAGTCTTCCTGGTCAAATCCAAAGAATTTTCTATTGTGAATCTATTTGATCTCTTTGTAGTTTGGCCCTGTTGATTGTCTAGTGTTTTGCAGACAATCTCCTTTTTTACTTCTGTAATAACTGAACTCTAGTTTCTCTACCTACCTTCTTCTCTATTGATTTTTTTTCTCCTCCAGCCACCTAATAATGGACTGTGTTTGAAGGCTTTTGATTTCCTTCTTAGAGCCATATTTTACAGTGTGGTGTTAAACAGAATACTCTTCCAGCAAATGTTCACAGGTGGCTTGGAGAAAAAAGAAAAACCAATATTAAATAGTATATCCTTTTGGAGTTCATAATGTCTAATAGCACATAAAGGCTCTGAGAAATCCATTCTTAAAGAAACCTGTTTACATTTGTTGAACTCAGTCTTTCTCAGTTTGAGCATAAAACCAAACCCACTGCTGTAGAGTCGATGCTGGTGACCCTATAGGTTAGAGGAATAACAGCTCCATAGAGTTTCCAAGGAATGCCTGACAGATTTGAACTGCTTACCTGCTTACCTTGAACACCTTACCTTGGTGGTCAAGAGCCCTTGACCACCAAGCCACCAGGGTTTCCCAATTTGAGCATACTTTACGATTATTATAGCCCCTTATTATCATGGTAGAGAAAAAAGTAGCAGAGCACACCAGATTGGAAAATGCTGTTCTATGTAGCTTAATGACTTTTAAGCATTTGACTAATATTCTATGCAACTAACTCACAAATCTTTGTCTCTTGTTGTCATGCTAGTCTCATATTTTGATCTAGCCGTGACACCTTTTGAGGTGCTTGTGAGTGGCCGTACAAGGTCAGTGAGGAGGCTCTGAGCTCTTTAATATTTAGAAAGGATAGCTTTGGCACAGATGAGCTGTGGATAAAATTTGTCTCTCATAGGTGTCTCTCTTATTGCTGCCATTCCCTTGATACCTGGAGAAGTAAACAGTAGATTAAAAAGCACTTAAAGATTTGAAGCCTCCAGATACAGGTTAGAATCCTAGCTCAGTTTCTAGCTGTGTGAGTTTGGGGCAAATTAGTTAACCACTTTCAGCCTGTCTCCTCAACTATAAAACGAGGATCATAGTACCTAATAGTATTGTGTGAGTCTGAGATCAGGTATATGTGAAAATACCAGATTTGACACTATGTATTGTGGGACATCCTCCTCATAGCAACCTTATAGGACAGAGTAGAATGCCCCATAGAGTTTCCAAGGAGAGCCTGGTGGATTCGAACTGTTAACCTTGTGGTTAGCAGTTGTAGCAGTTAACAGCTATGCCACCAGGATTTGCTGTGAATTGGAATTGACGGCACTAGGTTTGGTTTGTTTTTACTGTAGTGAAAAAACAAAACCCTGGGCTACTTATTTTCTTTAACTGCTGATATAAAAGCCTTTGCATTATCTCTGTGAATGGAGGATACAGTAAGTCTGACAACTCGCACTACTGTCCCTACTGGCCAGAAATTCTTCATTATGGTTGCCTTCACTGGCTGTATATGTAGCTTTTAAATTGTGCCTTTTATTGCACCGAGCCCAAACCAAATTCATTGCCATCCAGTTAATTCCAATTCTGATTCCAATTCATAGGAATCCTTAGGACATAGTAGAACTGCCCCATAGGGCTTTCAAGGGAGAATTGTGTCACATCTTTCTCGCAAATGGTGCCTAGTGGATTTGAACTGCTGACCTTTTGATTAGCAGCCAAATGCTTCGCCACTATGCCATAGGGCTCCTTTCTTGCACTAAACCGAAACCAAACCAAACCAAACCAAACCAAACCCATTTCTGCTAAGTTGATTCTGACTCATCGTGACCCTATAGAACATAGTAGAGCTGCCCCATAGTGTTTCCAGAGAACACTTGGTGGATTTGAACTGTCAACCTTTGGTTTGCAATAGTAACACTTAACAACTACACCACCAGGGTGTCCCTTGTACTGAAGTAAGGCTAAATTAAGAACCGTATGTACCTGTTCTGACTTAATGCCAAATTTGACTTAACAACAAACACACTTATGAACAGATCTCATTTGTAATCCAGGACCACCTCTAAATGTATCTCTTCTGTGTTAAAACAGATTCATTAGTGTTAATTTAGTTTCTTCTGAGTAAAGTCTCTGCCCCTCAGAGTTTTTACCCTTGGCAAACCCTGTCACATCTTTCTCCCATAGAGCTGCTGCTGGTGGGTTCAAACCACCAGGCTTTTAACAATTGGACTACACCATAACATAAGCTAAAGGGTTTTCTGAGTACAAACTAACATTGTAAAGGACAGAATAGCAGGGACAGCGGTCTGGGGACTATGGTCTTTGGGGACCTCGAGGTCTGTTGGCATAGCTAGTTTAAGAGAATGTTCTGCTGCATCCCATGTTGGTGAGTGGTGCTTGGGGTCTTAAAAGCCAGTAGGCTGCCATCTAAGGAGTATCAATTTGTCCCAACCCACCTGGAGCACGTGGTAGTGAAGGACATCAAAGACATGAAGAAAATAGGAGCCGAGCAGACAGAAAGGCCCATGTGATTGGGAGACTATGTCAGCGTGAGACCAGAAGAAATAGATGAGACCCAGCTACCACCAAAGACTGCCCTGATGTATTGGGAGAGAAGGGGGAGTGCAGATCTAGAACTCTATTAAAAGACCAAACTTGATGGCCTGACATCCTGGAGGGTTCCCTGAGAATGTGGCCCCTGAACTTGCTGACAACACAGAGCTAAAACCAGTACCAAAACTTTTCAGACAAAAATTAGACTAGACTATTAAGACAAAGAGTGAGGCAGATGTGTGTACTTCTTAGCTTAAACATATTTATGAGGCGGTCTGACCAGCTCCTCTCTACAGGTGAGAAGGGAGGATGGAGAGGACATGACAGGTGTTGGTTGAAAGATATTAGAAGTACAGAGTGGAGAGGAGTGTACTGTCACAGGGTGCGGAGAACAGGTGGAGTCGCATAGAGGCATGTATTTGGGGTTTTGTATGGTAAATTGACTTGGATTGTAAACTTAGAGTTAATCAAAATAAAATAAATTAATAAAACAACTGAAAGAAAGCCCAGCAGCCTATCATTAGCAGGTGAATACTTAACCCCTGAGCCATCAGGGCTCTTCTGTAAAGATCAGAGACAAAAAAACCCTGCAGAGAGAGGAATAGTGTGCAGTCACCGGACAGGGAGAGCAGTGGAAGTTGCATATAGGTGGGCATGTAAATTTATATGTGAATGTACATTTTCACTCAGTTATGTTAAATAAAAATTAAAAAAAAAACAAAAAAAACCCTGCAGAGGACTTCTACTTGGTAACACAAAGGGTTGCTATGAGTTGGAATCCAGTCAAAGGCATTGAGTTTGGTGGTTGGTTGGTTTGGTTTCTTAACTACCTCAGGCTCAACAAGTGATCTTGGCCTCCTGTTTAGCCAAGAATCAGACAGCAATTAATTCGACTTTCACCACCAGATCTGCTGTTCTCTCTGCCTTGCTTCTTTGTAAGAGTAATAGAAAGTTCATCGTTTCTCCACCTGTTCTAAGAATCCAGTCTCCTTCCACCTTCTCAGAGACCTTGTAGGACCTTGTAGGATTACTAATCCAGTCACTCTGTTACTCAGTCTGTCTATTCTCACTCTTCAGGATTTGAAAACTGCTGAGTCTATCTTCCCTTTCCCAGTCACTTTTCTTGACAAGAGGGTTGTTTTTGTTCACGTCTGCCTTTTCTCCTGTTCGTGATATCTTAGTACCTGTACTCTTGGTTTCCATGACTGCAGTCATTTCCCATTTTTTTTTTCTACCTTTCAGTTTACTTTTTAGTCTCCTTTGCTGACTTTACCTCTATCCAGTCATAAAGTGCAGAGTGCATTAAATATACTAAATTAATAGTTTTCTGTCTGAAATCCTCCTCATTCCATGCTTTACCTAAGTAATCATATTCTCTCATAAAACTGGTTGTATTTTATATGATGTGTACCTTTATGCAAGCCTCTCCTGAGCAACAGGTGTGTACATCCAGTTGTCTACGTGACATCTTGCTTCAAAGTCTCCCATATAGCTTAGTGTGTCCAAATCTAAATTTTGTGTCTTTTCTCGTATTCATTCACTGGTATACCACATTTCAATTAATGGTTCTGTCATCTGCCTATCTCAAGGCAGAAATCTGGAAGTCTCTGTGAGTTTTAACTCTCCTTTCATCCCTCACATTCAGTTAATCACCCAGTGTTAACTGATTTTACCTTGTAAACATTTTGTAGATCTATCAATTTTTCTCCATTTCCGTTGTAGTCAGCTTAGTCCAGGTCACCATTATTTCTCATCAGTGCTATATTAGTAACCTCCTGACTGGTCTCCCTGTGTCTATTCTTGGCCTTCCTGTAGTCTGTTTTCTATATAGTAAATTTAGGATTTTTTTTTTTAAGGTTGATGTTTTTTCCTGATACTTTAAACTTTACTTTTAATCACAATATGTTTTTAATTGGTAAAAGTAGGTATATATGCACACGGTATAAGGATTAAAAGGATTCAAAAAGGTATGAAATAAAAAGTAACTCTCTATTCTGCCTTAGTTCTGTAGCTTTCTCTGGAGGTAATTCTGTTGTAAGTTCCTGTGTATCTTTCCAAAAAGATTCTGTACATAGCTAAACCACCTGTATCCATGATATATGTATATATTTGCACAAAAAACAGCACATTATACATTCTGTTACACACCTTGCAGTTTTTCAAAATTGTTTCTCAGTATTTTGGTGATTGTTTCATATTAATACATATACAGCTTTTGTACTTTTTTAAATACCTCATGATTTTCCACTGTATGGATTGCCACAATTTAGTCAGCCTCCTAGAGATGAGTACTACAACTGTTTTCAGTCTTTTTTTGTTACACATGATACAATAATGAGTATCTTGTCTATGAATATTTGTAGGGTAAAATTTCTAGAAGTCAAATTTTGGGGTCAGAGGGTGTATATGAATTAAATTTTGATAGATCTGCCAAGTTGCCCTTCATAGATACTGAAACAATTTATACTTTATTTTCCTCACTCTTACTAATGTGGTATATTGTAATTTGTTTTATATTTGTTAATTTTAAAGACAAAAATAGTATTTCATTGTGGTTTTAATTTGCACTAATGTTACAGGTGAGTCAACACCTTTACTTGCACTTAAGTATCATTTACGCTCCTCTGTGACCTGCTTATCCATTTTTCTATTGCTTTGTTGGTGTTTCAGTTTGTAACTAGACTTGACTTTGATGTATTATAAATCAAAATGACCTTTTATATACCAGTTTAAAATGTTTAAGGCTTAGAGTGGATAAAAATTTTCTTAAATTGTGCTGATGGTTGCACAACTCATAATACTAAAACCCATCAAATCATACACTATAAGTTATTGAATTGTATGGTGTGTGAAATATCGCAATAAACCTGTTAAGAGAGTAAAAAGAATCTTTGATGATTTCTCATTACCTTTTGAGATGAAACCCAGAATCCTTAATGTGACCTTGCAAGTGTTCTATAAAATGACTTTTACCAATCTTTGTAGCCTCAGCTTTTGCTCTTCTTTTCTAATCCTGTCACAGATATACATGTATATTGGATTTTTTGGTTCCTCTTACATTCCATGCTTGTTTCACTCCTCAGGACTTCATTTGTGCTATTCACTGGTTGGAATTTCCCATTTTTCCTTGCCTTGTTTTTGTTGATATTTCTGACGCATACTTCGGGTCTTGCTTTAACTATCTATTCCTAAGGAAGGAAACCCTAGTGGCATAGTGGTTAAGTGCTATGGCTGCTTACCAAGAAATCAGCAGTTCAAGTCTGCCAGGTGCTCCTTGAGAACTCTATGGGGCAGTTCTACTCTGTCATATAGGGTTGTTATAAGTTGGAATTGACTTGATGGACAGTGGGTTATTTTTTGTTGTTTTGTTTTATTATTCCTAAGGGAAGCCTTTCCCAAACCCTCGGAACAGGCTAGGTTTTTCTATCATATGCTTCCATAGCACTCTCTTTCCTAGCAGTTTCACACTTTTTAAATTAGTTTTCCTTGCTGTTTTTAAAGTTCTATGAAGAGTAGAACCTAGGATCTCTTGTTAATTGCTATATCTCTAGGCTTGGCACACTGCTTTTCACTTAGTTTTCAAGGTGACATCTTTACTTTTCAGTACTTTGAAGAGGTCCTTTACAGCAGATTTTCCCAATACAGTACATCTTTTGATTTCTTGACTGCTGCTTCCATGGGTGTTAATTGTGGAAACAACCAAAATGAAATCGTAGAAATTTTCAGTTCTGTCTCCATTTATCATGATGTTGCTTACTGGTCCAGTTGTGAGGGCCTGGCAAAAAAAATTTACTATCCATTAGTTATTATTAATGGTATTCTGGTCCAACACCCATTCATGCTAAAAACTCTCAGCAAAATAGGAATAGACAGCCAATTCCTCAATGCAATAAGGACCATTTATACAAAGCCACCTGCCTGCATCATCCTGAATGGAGAGACACTGATACAGTTTCCCTTGAGAACAGGAACTAGACAAGGATGCCCACTCTCACCTCTCCTATTCCACATTGAACTAGAAGTTCTAGCCAGAGCAATTAGACAAGACCAAGGAATAAGGGCTTCTGCATCGGCAAAGAAGAAGTAAAAGTCTCCCTCTTTGCAGATCATATGATTGTATATGCAGACAATCCCAAAGAATCTGTAAGTAAACTACTCAAACTGACAGAAGAGTTTGGCAAAGTCTTAGGATGCAAGACAAACATATGTAAATGAGCAGGATTCTTTTATACCAACAATGAGATTGTTAAGGAAGAACTCACCAAGTATAGCCCCTAAGAAGATAAAGTACCTAGGAATAAATTTAACCAGAGAAGTCATTAGATCTTTACGAAGAGAATTACAAACCCTTACTACAAGAAACTAAGAGAGACTTACATAAATGGAGAAACCTACCCTGCTCACAGATAGGAAGACTTAACATTGTGAAAATGTCTATTTTACCCAAAGCAATCTACTTACATAATGCAATCACAATACAAGTTCCAGTGACATTTTTTAATGAGATGTAGGAACAAATTACCACCTTTTCTGTAAAGGGAAGAAGCCCCGGATAAGTAAAGCATTACTAAAAAAGAAGAATACACTGGGAGGCCCCTCATTACCCGACCTTAGAACCTATTATATTGCCACAGTAGTCAAAACAGCGTGGTACTGGTACAAAAAACAGATAGATCAATGGAACAGAATTGAGACCCCAGAGATGACATCATCTGCCTATGAACAGTTGATATTTAACAAAGACCCTAAGACATTAAACTGGGGTAAAAACAATCTCTTCAACAAATGGTCTTGGCATCTGCACTAAATTAAAACAAGACCATATCTTACACCTTATACCAAAACCAACTCAAACTGGATAAAAGACCTAGATATGAAATCTGAAATGATAGAACTCATCCAAGAAAAAGTAGGAACGACAATGGAAGGTTTAATACACAACGTAGACAGACTTCAAAGTCTGTCAAACCACAATTATCAGAAGAGAAAATAGATAAATGGGAACTACTAAGAATCAGTCGCTTTTGTTCATCCAAAGACTTTATTAATAGAATTAAAAGGCCACCTACAGAATGGGAAAAGATATTTGGCAACTCTATGTCAGACTGATGCCTGATCTCCAGAATCTATAAGGTACTACAAAATATCCATAAGAAAAAGATAAATCATCCAATTAAGCGATGGGCAAAGGAGATGGACAGACACTTCTCTAAAGTGGAGATCCAGGCAGCCAAAAAACACAAGCAGACATGCTCACGATCATTATTTGTTAAAGAAATTCAAATTAAAACAACAGTGAGATACCATCTCAGCCCAACAAGTATTTGCAGAACAGCAAATGCTGGAGAGGCTGTAGGGAGATTGGAACTCTTCCATACTGTTGGTGGGGTTGCAAAATGGTGCAACCTCTTTGGAAAGCAATCTGGTGCTTCCTTAGGAAGCTGGATCTAGATGTACCATTTGACCCAGTAATTCCACTGCTTGGAATATATCCTACAGAATCAAGGCCATTCACACTAACTGATACATGCACATGAATGTTCATCGCAGCACAGTCCACAATAGCAAAAAGATGGAATCAACTCAGATGCCCAACAGCAGAGGAATGGATAGGTAAACTATGGTATATATACTCAGTGGAACACTATACAATGATAAAGAACAATGATGATTGCAGGAAACATCTCTTAATGTGATCTCAACTGGGGGACATTATGCTGAGTGGAAGTAGTCAGCAACAAAAGGACAAATACTGTATGAGACCCCTAAGATAAGAACTTAAAAACAGACTCATGAGTAGAAGAAAAGACTCTTTGATGGCTGCAAGGGTGGGGAGGGAGGGATAGTGAGGGGGTAGGGTTTAGATTAGATAGTTAATAGAAATTTGGTTGGGTGAAATTGGTGACAGCCCACATTAGAAGGAAGATGAATAATAACTGGCCTTCAACACAATTTGAGTATTCCTTCCATCCTAACCCAATATTGCAAGGACAGAGTAGCTTGGGTGAGGGGCCGGGAACCATGCTCTCAGGTGAAATTGAGGCCAACTGGGACAGCTAGCATTTTACTAATGAGGACTCTGCACCCCACATTGCTGAGTGGAGTCTGGGGTTTTAAAAGCTGCCAAGCTGCCATCTGAGGGTACAGTAAATGGTCCCAACTCAACAGAAATGGATGATCACTGAGGACAAGAACAACATGGGGAAAAGAGAACCCCTAAGACAGAGAGACCCACATGAGTGGGTCTCTACATCAACTTGTGACCAGAAGAACTGGATGATGCTGGGCCACCACCAGTAGCCACAGTGGAGCTCTCAAACTTGAGTGTCACTGACAACAAGAGAATAAATAGGGGTGCACCCTGAGATCTCCAATAAAAGACTGTAAGTGATAGTCTGGGGCTTCGGGTTTCCCCTGGGAGCATGGCCCCTGTCCGTAAATCATAATGAAGGTCAACTTTTCAGACAGCAATGGTGACTCAGTGACCGTATCTTGTCGGAGTTTAATGTTCTGTGCGTCTGTAGGATGTCATCCTGCTACCTCTTGCTGGAGGAAGGGAAGTGGGTGGAGAGGAGGGGATAGGAGACTTTTAGGTGGATGAGGAGGGATGTGCTGTCACCGGGCAGGGAGAGCAGTGGGAGCTGCTTACAGGTGAACATGCAAATTTATATGGGAATGTACATTTTCATTCAATCATTAAAAAAAAAAAGAAATGGTATTCTGTTTTGGTCCAGCTGATATGAGTGACAGCCAAATTACTAAACCTGGCTGCTTATGAGAAACATATGATGAGCTTTTTAAAATAAAGATTTCTGGGCCCATCCCAAGACTACTGAATCACACTGGAGAATGGCAAAGCAAAGATATGTATCTTTTAAAGCTCCCAGGTGATTCTGAGAAACAGCCAGGTTTAACAGTTATGTCACAGAAAACAGCTTTGCCTCCAGAAATCATCTGAATGTGAGATGTAGTGAGGAAATATGTTTCCATTGTGCAGAAAAAGGTGTAGAAATAACATGTGTGAAAGAGTCAATTGTTGATAACCTTTGGGATAAGTGGGCATAGTTGTGCTGACTGCCCATGAACAGGTCATAATGAGAGTGAAGCAGGAACAGCTGAGCTGTTTTCAGTCCCAAAATGAAAAATGAAGAAGAGCCACCAAGGTGGTAACAGGTGCCAAATTAATTCTGAGAGGCTTCACGAGATGGAAAAGCATTAAAAGAGCTTCAGAAAGAGGTGGCCGAAAAATAAAGAATAAGTTTTAGTAATTGGGGGAAGGAAGTTTAGAGGAAAATAGATGAAATAGTCACCACCTGCCAGTCAATTTGTTGTACTCTGGTGGCTTGCATGTTGCTATGATGTTGGAAGCTATGCCACAGGTATTTCAAATACCAGCAGGGTCACATATTATGAACAGGTTTCAGCAGAGCTTCCAAACTAAGAACAACTAGGAAGAAAGAGTTGGCTATTTTCTTCCAAAAATTAGACGAGGGAAACAGTATAGGACACAATAGAATATTGTTAGATGTCATACTGTAGATGGACCCTCTAGGTTAGAAGTGCTCAGAATACTCTGTAGCAGCAGTAGTGGACTCATGCATATAGTGATTGTGAAGATGGTGCAGGATCAAGCAAAGTTTTATTCTGTTATACATGGGTCACCACAAGTGAGCAGCAAGATGAAGTAATTGAATAAGAAGTGCCATGGGAAAATATCAGGGAGAAGATCATTCTTACCCAGAGAAAGAAATAAAGAACCTATCAGTCAGAAGAGTGAACTCTAAAGTCTGCACTGGAGGAAGGGAAGAAATCTCAGGAAGAACAATAAATGCATTTTAAGAAACTAATGTTGAAAAGGTCAGAGAGAACAGGGGTAATCAGCATATTATAGTCTCATATAATCTGGGACTTCATATCCCAGAGATACAAGTATAGAAGAGGAGGAATAAAGAAAAGCTAAGGCATTCAAGGTGCTCACAGGAAGAAATAAATGAAGGAATTCAAAGTAAGTCTTGAGGGATAATTAAAATTATATTGACAAATACAAAGTATGGATAAAGCATAATTTAAGATAAGAGTATGGTACAGAAAGTATGGAATATAGAAGTCTAGGATGTCATCTGGCAGACATTTATTGAGTGTACACAGGTGGCAGGCAATATACCACCAGGGACGAACACAGATACAAGTTCCTATTCTTACAGAGTTCTCAATTTTTTATAAGCCTTTGGGATAGCAAATAAAAAGGCTCATTCTTATTGGAAATAAGAGTTCATACAATAAAGGAATGTTTTATTTTCGAAAGACTGAGTATAAGTTTCTTCCCAGTAGACTCTAGAGTCAGGCCTAAGGCATTTTGAGCATTGTGGAATTTTAAACAATAAATTGAAAGCTGGGTTGCAGTCTGTGTTAAGCTAGGTTCTCTAGAGAAGCAAAATCAGTAAAACATATAAATCTGTCTATTTGGATTTACATTAAAGAAATGGCTCACATGGTTGTAGAGGTTGGAATATCCCAAGTCAGTAAGTCAGCATAGAGGCTTTTCCTGGGAGGCAGATCAAAGATCAGCAGGTCAGAGAGCAGGGCTGTTGTGCACAGGCTGCAAAAATCAGTGAATCCCAAGATCAGTAGTTAAGATTATAGGTAAGCAGCTGGGTCCTAGTAACTGAAGGTCAGATGAACAAAAGCCAGCTGCAAGATCCAGTTTGTGAGCAAAAAGCTCACAAGCCTTGCCATTTGTATTTGTTACAGATTACTTGTCTGAGGAAAGTCACTTTCAGCTGAGTAGCTACTCATCAGATCCCATCATACAAGCACCAAACCACTGAAAATTGTGGCCCAGCCAAGCTGACATACTACCTTAACCATCAGAAAATCTGACTATAGATGGAAATTAGGCAAGAGACGGAGATATGTTTGTGACTATTTATGCCTGTCTCTCATCCCCAAAGAAATTTGAAAGAGAAAATAATTATTTGGTCTCTTTCTTGCATGTTGTAAATAAGGATATTAGGAAGGAATCTTAGTTATACTGTGAAAACTCTGAAAGTGACCCAGAAAGAACCAGTGAACCTGGACAATAAGAATTATTTTATAAAGTAAGGATTACATTGTATTTCCTAGAGTTTGTATGCTCTTACCTATCTGGAATAGATTTAGGAAAAAAGTGAAGTATTCCTGTAACATTGCCAGTTCAACAAAGTTCATGTGACAAAGTGAAGATACCACTTTACTAATCTTGCAGTAGTATTGACTCAGTTTTCAACAGCTGGGAAGTTTTGGCCATGTCATTTGGAAGACAAGCAAATTACAGTTAGAACACTAGAAAATTAAAAATGTAAGAATAACGAGAAGGGAAGTCAAGCTTCCTTTTGAAGGTGACCGGCAATGCTGGTAGTATTGCAAGATGTGAAGACTCTCAGAAGAAGGGTTAAAGTCAATGAGGTTAAAGAGCCAGAGACCTTTTTGTATGCAAAATGATTAATTAAATCATAAAAAGAAAAAAAAGAGTTGAAGAAAGTGAACAAAAATGTGAGAAGTCTTTATAAACAGACTCAAGGTAGTAGACAACAAGGTTAAGGGTGGATTTTGCAAGACTACAGGAGAATGTTATAGCAGGGTGTGATATTCTCAGATTTCCTTAAAAAGACAAGTAACTATCAATGTTGGAGGAATTCTTTACCACATCATTTTAGGAGTTAGATAAGAATTTTGTGGGGGGATGTGTGTATGGAAGAAGGGAGGATCAGGTGGCTCTAATACTGTGGTGTCAAAAAGATGAACACCAGATAATTTAGCAGCAGACATCTAGATTTTAAAATTGAGCAACATAATAAAATTGCTCAAGAGGGAAGGGAACTTCTGGATTTAATGTCCTGCCAACTAAGTTCTGTAAGATCATTGAGCAACTCCTTGGCACTTCATTTCAAAGGCATATGGAAAGTGATACAATCAGTACAATGAAATTGGTATTAATGGGAAATGATAGAAATTGGAAACTGGTACCTGTTGATTATACTAAACACTAAATATAAGATTTTTGTGAGAACATGCTGGAATGCCTGACAGGAATACTAGAGAATGTGAAACACCAAAGACAACATTATGCTGTAAAGAGGGTGTGAGAAGCTATCTGAAAAATAACCGTACATAGCAGAGGGATGAGGTGGGAAGTATATTTTTATGCTTGAATTAAGAAAAGGCTTTTATTTAGACCAACTGTGATTTTCCCTTAACACCAGGTGTCATGCATTGAATTGTGCAGCCCCTCCCCTACAGTTCATACTGACTTGGTGAGGCCGTGATTCTCAGTACTGTGTCGTTGTCCTTCCTTCTGTAACCGGAGGTAATTATCTGTTAAAAATCTCAGCCTCTGTGCCTGTGGTTAGGAAACCCGGATAGTGTATTGGGTAAGTACTATGGTTAAACAAAAGATCAGCAGTTCAAATCCACTGGGTGCTCCTTGGAAACTCTGTAGGGGCAGTTCTACTCTGCCCTGTAGGATCACTATGAATCAGAATCAATACAACAGCAGTGGACTTGGTTTGGGTTTTTTTGATATGCCTATGGTTATGGTCCCATTTGGGAGTGAGTTGTCCGTTATGTAATGAGGCATGATTATATTATGCTAATGAGGATTAGAGTGGAATGGACCACTCTTGCTTCAATTGCACCTTTTAACAAGAGATAAAAGGAGGAAGAAGTAGTCAAAGAAGAGGGACCTGACTACCACCAAAAAAGATTTGGGAGCCAGGATCTGTGTCCTGAGAACCTCCTGGGCCCAGGGGAAGATTGATACCAGGACAGGTGTAGATCTCCAAGGAACACTGATCCCATACATGTTGAAGAGAAAGAGACAAGGACCTTCTCCAAGGAGCTAACAGAGAGAAAGTGTTCCCCTAGAAGTGGTACTCTGAATTTGGATTTCTAGCTTCCTAAACTGCAAGAGAATTAATTTGTTTGTTAAAGCCATCCACTTGTGGTATTTCTGCTATAGTAGCACTAGATAACTAAGACACTATGTAGAATACATTGTTCCAGGGCATCTTTTGAAATGTGCAAACTTAGCATATAAGTCATTGAGATTAATGTGTCTATTTTTAATAGTGAGTTGAAGGGGAAAGTTAAGAGTAGGAAGAATGAAGCCATGCTACACTTATAACTAGCCAGTTATTTAATACTTTATTGTGTTTCAGGTAAAAGTTTAAACAGCAAGTTAGAGTCTCATTTGATGATTTTTGTACAGATTGTTCTGTGACAGTGGCTATGATTTGCATTTATTGTTTCCATCCTGTTTGTTCTGTCTCCATTTATCTAACTTTCTTGCCCCTCTTTGCTTTCTCATGTTTGCTCTTGTATAAATGTTAACCATTTGGTGTCGTATAGTTGATTGTTTAGGGTAGCACATTCCTCATGGGTGATATTGTTTATGTTATAAGATAATCTTATTTAGCTGAAAGGAGACCTCCAACAGTGCCTTCTGTTCCAAGTTAAAAGAGTATCTTAGGACAATAGTCTTGGGGACTCCTCTAGTCACTATCAGTCCTGTAAGTCTGGTTTTCATAAGAACTTGAGTTTTGTTCTATATTTGTATCCCATTCTAACTGGGACCTTCTGTTGTGTCCTGGTTAGAATGGTCAGTAGTGGTACTCAGGCATTCTCTAGTTCTTTTTTGGCCTCAGACTAGGAGAGACTGTGGTTCATGTGGGCTATTAGTTCTGTGAACTAGTTTTTCTTTGAATCTTTGGTTCTCTTCATTCTCTTTTGCTTCAGATTGGAGGAGACCAATAGTTGTATTGGTGGCTGCTTGTGTAACCCTCTATTTTTGTAGACTGTAGATTACATTTCACTACCTCTACGATTTTTTTTTTTTTGACTGATAGCAACCCTATGTATTGAGGAAGCTGAGGCCACTCATAGTCTAGTATTTAAGAGTAGTTTATCTGTGGCAATTTTCAGAAGCATTTTAAAATAAAGAGTACAGAAATGCTAGAAGTTGTTCAATGCCATAGACTAGGCTCTGACCCATGGTCACCCTGTGTGTAATGGAAAGAAAAATTGCCTGATCCTATACTGTCTTTACAGTCCTTGGTATGTTTGCATCCACTGCATCATAAAAATAGATAAAGAGCAAAATAATTCAAACTTGTTGAAAACAAGAATGGTAGTTGGAGCAGCAAAAAATGCACAAATAAATTTGATCATGAAGTAAAGGAAATGAGACAAAATGAAAATGGACTAGTTAGAGGTTATTAGAGGGTGGTTCTTAGTGATCAGATAGTTGTTGGTACTAGTTTTTTCTGCTGCCACTGCAGCTTTTGGTTTCTGTCCATAATGCAGTTCTCATGGCTTTGATTGTATTTGTATGCTAATGACTTGGTTCGTTTATGTCCAGCCTCCAGATCCATATATCTAACTGCCTGCTGAAGAGCTCTTCTTGGGTATCTGTTAAGGCTTGAATTGCGTCTCTGAAAAATTTTATGTCAACTTGGCTAGGCCGTGATACCCAGTATTGTGTGATTGACTCCATTGTGTGATCGGATGTAATTGTATGTTGTAAATACTAGTTCCTGTGTCTGTGGTTAAGGTTCCATTTGGAAGTGGGTTATCTGTTACGTTAATGAAGCATGATCATGTTATGTTTATGAGGATTAGGGTGAGATGTACTTTTTATAGTACATTTATAGAGAGAGAAGCAAGCTGAGAAGAGCTAATAACTTCTGCCACCAATAAAAGAAGAGGTAGGAGCAAAATGTGTCCTTTAGATCTGGGCTCCCTGCACTGAGAACCTCCTAGACCTGGGGGAAGATTGATGCCGGGACACATGGAGATCTTCATCAGATGCTAGGCCACAGATGTTGAAAGGAGTCAAAGACCTTCCCCCAGATCTGATAGAGAAAGCCTTCAGATAGCTCTGAATTTGGACTTCTAGCCTACTGAACTTGCGAGAATAAATTTTTGTTTGTTAAAATATGTGTGGTATTTCTGTTAATAGCAATACTGTATAACTAACACAGTATCCCCAAAACACCTCAAATTCAACAGGTGTAAATCTGAAAAGAATTCTCTCTTCCTCACATCCTAAGTCTGTTCCTCCTCTTGTGATTCCTTGTTACTGGTAATTGCGTCTTTATTCCTCTTTATTGTTGTTGTTAGGTGCCATTTTGTTGGTTCTGACTTTTAGTGAGTGACCTCTGTACCGCAGAATGAAACACTGCCCTGGCCTGTGCCGTCCTCAATCTTTGCTGTTTTGAGCCCATCATTGTAACCACTGTCTCTGTCCATTCCACTGGTGGTTTGTCTCTTTCTCACTGACCCTCTAATTTACCAAGTGTGATGTATGTCTTGAGGGACAGAAACTCCTGGTAGCATGTCCAGAGTAAGTGAGATGAAGTTTTACTATCTTCAGTTCTCAAGAGTGTTTTGGATGTGCATCTTCCAAAAGAGATTTATTTATTCTTCTGGCTGTCCCTGGTATATTCAATATTCTTTGCTAATGCCGTAATTCAGAGGCACTGACTTTTCTTTGGTCTTCTATATTCATTATCTAGCTTTCACATGCATGTGATATGATTGAAGATAGCATGGTTTGGGTCAGGCCCATGATAGTCCCCAGGTGACATCTTTGCTTTCTTAACAATTTAGAAAGGTCTTTTGCAGAAGGTTTGCCTGGTGAAATACATCGTTTGGTATCTTGAGTGTTGCTCCCATGGGTGTTGATTGTGCATCCAAGTAAAATGAAATCCTCAACAACTTCAATTTTTTCTTCGTTTATAATGATGTTGCTTATTGGTCCAGTTGTGAGGATTTTTTGTTTTATGTTGAAGTGTAATCTGTACTGAAGATGGTAGTTTTTGATCTTCATCAGTAAGTGCTTTAAGTCCTCTTCACTTTTAGCAAGCAAGGTTGTGCTGTCTGTGTATTGCAAGTTGTTACTGAGTCTTCCTCCAGTCTTGATACTGTATCCTTCCTGTTGTCTACCTTCTTGGGTTATTTGCTCAGCATGCAGACTGAATAAGTATGGTGAAAGGATACAGCCTTGATGCATACCTTTTCTAACTGTAAACCATGTAGCATCCTCTTGTTCTGATTGAATGACCGTCTTTTGGTCCACATACATGTTCCACATGAACACAATTAAGGGTTTTGGGATCCCCATTCTTCACAGTGTTATCCATAATTTGTTATGATTGACATAGTCAAATGCATTTGTGTAGTTAATAAAATACAAGTAAATGTCTTTCTGGTATTCAGCCAAACTCCATCTGACTTCAGCAGTGATATCCCTTGTTCCACCATGTCCTGTTCTGGGATGTAAACATTGTTCTTTATGTTTCTTCTTTTTCCTCCATGTCTAATCAATTCATTCTTCCTCTTTATTGTCTTTCAAACATACTTACCTCTTCTCATTTTATTAGCTTAAACCATAGTTAACAAATATTTTTTATAAAGGGCCAGATAGTAAATATTTCAGTCCTTGCAGGCCTTATGGTCTCTATCACAACTATTGTAGTGGGAAAGCAGCCATAGACAGTATGTAAACAAAGGAGTGTGGCTTCCACATAAAACCGTATTTTTAGACATTGAAATTTAATTTTCATATAATTCATGTGTTGTAGAATGTGAGAGTTAATGTTATGTGTCAGCTTGGCTAGGCCATGATTCTCACTGTTATGTGATTTTCCTCTATTTTGTGGTCTAATGTAACTACTCTCAATTTTGTGATCTGTAAGTATAATCATATAATCACCTCCATGATGTGATCTGATATGCTAAGCTGATCAATTATAAGGGGAGTTTCCTTGAAGGTATGATTTACATCCAGCACTTATATGGACATTTTGACAAAGCTCCTTTACTTGCTCTGGATCCTGCATCTGACTTGTCATCTTCTGACCTCTGGTTCTTGGTACTTGAGCCAGTGGCCTGCTGTCTTATTGCCAGTACTGGATTTACTAGACTCTGCAACTCAGAGGCCAGTGGACTGCCACCTGACTCACTGATCTAGGGTTCATCAGCTCTTTAGCTGCATGATTCAGTAGAAACCTCTAAGCTGACGCCTGGCCCGTGGAATTGGGACTTGCCAACCTCTACAATTTCCTTGTGATAAATCTCTCTATCTCTCTGTACGTGCTTTGGAGAACTCACTCTAAAATGTGCAATATTAATCTTTTTATTTTTTTCCCCAACTATTTGAAAGTATAAACATCATTATTCATTTGCCATTCCTACAAAAGCAGGCAGCAGGCCAGATTTGCCCAGCCTTTCACAATATTTTCTCTCACCTGAAATACAATATTCTCTTATACTCTGACTGGTCACACTCAGTCTAGTCTTGTGTCCTTTGGGTTGCTCCTCATGATGCAGGCAGATTGACTTTTTTAAGTTGCAAGTTGGATTTCAAAGGCAACTGACAGCAACAACAGACTTGCTTTAAGTCCATTAAAAGCTGACTGCAGCCTACAGGATGAATTCCTATTCCTTGAGAAGACTTTCATAATATGGATCTTGCTAACCTTTCTAGCCATGTATCATACCAGTTTCCCTAGCTATATTCTAGCTACTTGAAATCACTTGCAGTTCCTAAAATGTGCAGTGTTTTTCACTTTAAAATCTTGGTACATGCTTTGAATGTGTTTTTTCCTCACCATTCCCTACTTCCACATGGCTAAAACCTACTTATCCTACAGGACTCATTGTAGCCATTGGCATTTGCAGAAAGCCTCCTTTGACTTCCTCAAGATTGAATTGAGTTGTCCTACACAGTTACCCTATTATGTGTGTAGATCCCAATGATAAGCAGTTATTTACTATAACTGCTTATTTATGTGACTGCCTGTCCTAAATAATAAGCTCCTTAAAACAGACACACAAACAGAACCTTTTAGTGCCAAATATTTGTCCATTGCTTTACCCGTAGTTTCCTGTATAGTATCCTGTAGTACCTTTAGTGTCTTTATTTTTTGCATTTTTTTAAATTGAGATAAAATTAATCATCCTAACCATTTTAAAGTGTACAGTCCAGTGATTTTTAGTGTATTCATAATGATTTGCAATCATCAGCACTATTTAATTTAAGAAATTTTCATCACTCTGAAAAGAAACCTTATGCCCATTAAGCAGTCATTTCACCCTCCTTTCCCCCAGCCCCTGGCAACTACTGATCTATTGTATATCTGCACAGATTCTCCTAATCTTGGCATGTCACACAGACAGAAGCATACAATATGTAGCCTTTTATATCTGGCATTTTTCTTAGAGTATTTTAAAGGTTCATCCATGTTGTAGCATGCATCAGTACTTTATTCCTTTTTGTGACTGAGTATCACACTTTATTATTTTTTTAATACTTTATTGTGCTTTAAGTGAAAGTTTACAATCCAAGTCAATTTGTCATACAAAAACTTGCGCGCACACTGCTATGTAACTCTAGTGTTCTTGTCCCATCCACACTGTATTTCCCATGTCCTTTCATCCAGCTGCTATCCCCCTCCGCCCTTTCATCTCACCTCTGAGGAGGAGCTGCCCGGTTAGTCTCACGTATCTACTTAAGCCAGAAGCACACTCTTCTCCACTATCACTGTGTGTCTTTTAGTCTTTTAGTCTAGTCCAGTCTCTGTCTGAAAAGTTGGCTTTGAGAATGGTGTCACTTCTGGGCTAACAGAGAATCTGGGGATCCTGTAGTCTGTAGGACCTCATTTAATGGAATTCTAGTTCTGCACACCTATTTTTCTCCTGCTGTGTCAGGGACTCCATGTTGTATTCCCTGTCAGGGCAGTAATTGGTGGTAGTCAGGCATCATCGAGTTCCTCTGGTCTACTGTTGATACAGGCTCTGGATTATACGGCCCTTTCTGCCTCTTGAGCTCATGTTTTCCTGATGTCTTTCGTTATCTTCTGCTTCAGGTAGGTTGCAACCAGTTGATGCTATCTAGATGACAGCTTGCTAGCTTTTAAGATGCCAAACATCACTTACCAAAGTGGGTTGCCAAACATTTTCTTAAAAAAAAAACTTTGTTACACAATTTCACCTAGATGTTCCCTGAAACCATGGTCTGCAGACCCCTGCCCCTACTACTCTGTCTTTTGAAGTGATTGATTGTATTTAGGAATCTTTTTAGCTTTTTGAAACCCTGGTAGCCAAAAGGTCAGCAGTTTGAATCCACCGGACGCTCCTTGGAAACCCTATGAGGCAGTTCTACTCTATCCTATAGGGTTGCTATGAGTTCATGTTGATTCAGCAGCAGTCAGTTTGATTTGGTGTGGTTTAGCTTTTGGTTTCACCCAGCTGTGCTGACTTCCCTTCTACTTCATGCTGTCCGTCCCTTCACCTAACCCAATTCCTGTCTTTAGTCAATGAATACCCCTCTCCCACCCTCCCTACCCTTGTAACCGTCAAAGACTGTTTTCTTCTTTGTTTAAACCATTTCTTGAGTCCATATAATAGCAGTCTCATACAATATTTGTCCTTTTGCAACTAATTTCATTCAGCATAATGCTTCCAGGTAACTCCTTGTTATCAGATGTTTCCCAGGATCATTATTATCATTATTGTTCTTTATCATTTTGTAGTCTTCCATTGTGTGAGTATGCCATAGTATATTTGTCCTTTCATCTGGTGGTAGGCACCTAGGTTGGTTCCATCTTTTTGCTTTTGTGGATAGTGCTGTGATAAACATTGGTATGCACATACGTATCTATTCCTGTGACAACCCTTATTTCAGTAGGATATATTCCAAGCAATGGGATTGCTGGATCAATTTCTATTTCCGGTTTTTTAAGAAAGTGCCAAATCAATTTCCAAAGTGGTTGTACTTTTTTACATTCCCAGCAGCTGTGTAGAAGTGTTCCAGTGTCTCCGCAAACTCTGCAATATTTATTGTTTTGTGGTTTTAAGTTAATGCTAGCCGTGTTGGGGTAAGGTGGTATCTCATGGTAGTTTTGTTTTGGATTTCTTTAATGGCTAATGGTCATGAACATTTCTTCACCTGTCTTTTAGCTGCGTGGATGTTTACTTTGGTAAGGTGGCTGTCCATATCCTTTGCTCATTTTTTGATTGGGTTCTTTGTCTTTTCATGTTGAGGTTTTGCAGTATCTTGGATATTATGGAGATTAAATGCTTACTGGATTTCCCATAGTTCCCCCCCCCCCCATGGTCTATAGTTTGTCTTTTTACTCTTTTTGGGGAAGTCTTTGGATGAACATAAGTGTTTGATTTCTAAGAGTTATTAGTTATCAGACCGTATTTTAAACTTAATTCTTCAAAGCCCACCAGTACTCTAATGCAGAAGAATGATGTACTCTTGCATATTTCTACCTTTTTTAAGAAAGCTTCAACTAGAGTAGTTCTGCTTTTGTCTATTATTTACTTACAGATAGATTTTCATTTGAAATTGGAAAGTCACTGGTTACCAGATTGAAAAGTAGACGCTACTGTGGGCCAAATGGCCCTTTATAGTTACCCCCACAACCTTCTTTCCCAGTATTCTTTCACATCTGTCACATGCTTCAGCTAAACTGTACTTTGGTGAGGTCCTCGTAAGTACGTCATGCTTTCTTGCCTTAGTATTTCTTCTTAGGTCATATCTTGTTCTGAATCATTTTCTACTTGTTTAGCATTTTACCCAGCCTGCAATGTCTAATTCAAATATAATTTCTTCCACTGAGAATTTGCTGATTGTCTCAACAAGAAATCATCTCTGAACTCTATAGTAATTATACTGCTTTGGATTATATTGTGTACCTACTGATCACCTGAGATTGCTTTCATGGTTTTCTTAATTGCTTTGTACTTTCCTGTCCCTTACCTTAGCACAGTAGGCTCTTAAAATGTAGTTGAAAATGGTTTGATTACTCTTGAAAAGAGTGTGGCAGTTTCTCAAAAGGCTAACTGTATTTACCATATGTTCCGGACTGAATTGTATCCCCTCAAAAATGTGTGCCAGCTTGGCTAGCTCATGATTGTCCATATTGTGTGATTCTCCACCATTTTGCCATCTGAGGAGATTTTCCTATGTGGTGTACATCCTATTTGTGTGATGTTGATGAGGTTGAATTAGTGTCATTTATGTTAGTGATCAGGACTCAGTCTATCAGATTAGGTTGTATCTTAAGTCAGTCTCTTTTGAGATATAAGAGAGAGAAGAGAGTCAGGGAGACCTTATGCAAGAAAGCTGCACTGGAAGTAGAGCACATCCTTTGGACTCCAGCTTCCTGCTCAGAGAAGCTTCTAGACCAGGAGAAGATTGATGATGATGGTATGAACCGAGCTTCCTCCAGAGATGACATAATGAAAAACTTTTTCCTGGAGCTGACATTGTGAATTCAGACTTGTAGCCTACTAGACTGTGAGAGCCTAGTAGACTATGAGAGAAGAAACTTCTGTTTGTTTAAGCCAACCACTTGTAGTATTTCTTGTTATAGTAGCACTAGATAACTAAAATGCTATACAATTTAGCACTCTAACTTCTGGGCATTTATCCAAGAGAGATGAAAATTTACGTCCACATAAAAACCTGTACACGATTATTCATAATAGCTTTATTTGTAATAGCAAAAAGTTGGGAGTGACTAAAATGTCCCACAGTAGACTAATACTTAAACCAACTATAGTACAGTCATAGCATGTAATACTAATCAACAACAAAAAGGAATGAGATAGTAATATATAAGCTGGACATTATACTGAATAAAAAGAACATCTCAAAAAGTTATACAAGGTCCAACAACTGAAAAACAAGAAAGGAAACAAATAACCCAAATTAGAAATGAGATGGGAGTAGTCACAACAGATCCAACAGAAATCAAAACTATCATAACAGAATACTACAAAAGACTGTAACAGATTTGAAAACCTAAAAGAAATGGACAAATTCCTAGATTCATATCACCTGCCAAAGTATCACAAGGTGAAGCAGAACAACTTAATAAACCCATCACAAAGGAAGAGATTGAGAAAGTCATCAAAAAACTACCAACCAAAAAAAGCCCTGGCCCAGATGGCTTCATCACAGAATTCTACCAAGCTTTTAGAGAAGAGTTAACTCCAATACTGCTGAGACTATTTCACAGCATAAAAAAGGGATGGAATACTCCCAAATTCATTCTATGAGGCCAGCATAGCACAAAGCCAGAGAAAGATCCCACAAAAAAGGACAACTACAGACCAATATCACTCATGAACCTAGATGCAAAAATCTTCAACAAAATCCTTGCCAATATAATGCAGCAGCATATCCAAAAAATAATTCATCATGACCAAGCTGGATTCATACCAGGAATGCAAAGCTGATTCAACATCAGAAAAGCAATTAATGTGATCAACCACAAAAATACCACAAAAGACAAGAATCACGTGATTTTGTCAATTGATGCAAAAAAGGCATTTGATAAAGTCCAACATCCATTCATGCTAAAAACTCTCAGCAAAATAGGAATAGATGACAAATTCATCAATGCAATAAGGGCTGTTTATACAAAGCCAACTGCCTGCATCATCCTGAATGGAAAGAGACTGACAATTCCCCTTGAGAATGGGAGCTAGACAGGGATGCCCACTCTCACCTCTCCTATTCAACATGATACTAGAAGTTCTGGCCAGAGCAATTACGACCAAGAAATAAAGGGCTTCTGCATCAGCAAAGAAGAAGTAAAAATCCACTATTTGCAGATGATATGATTGTATATGCAGAGAATCCTAAAGAATACATAGTAAACTACTCAAACTGATGGAAGGGTCCAGCAAAGTATCAGGATATAAGATAAACATAAGCAAATCAGTAGGATTCCTTTATACCAACAAAGAGATTATTAAAGAAGAAATCACCAAATCAATACCATTTATTATAGCCCACAAGAAGATAAAATACTTAGGAATAAATCGAACTAGAGAAACAAGAGACATATACAAAGAGAACTACAAGACCTTACTGCAAGAAACTGAGACAGACATACACAAAAGGAGAAACCTACCCTGCTCATGGATAGGAAGACTTAACACTGTGAAAATGTCTATTTTACCTAAAGCAATCTACTTACATAATGCAATCCCAATACAAATTCCCATGACACTTATTTTAATGAGATGGAGAAACAAATCGCCAACTTTAGAAAGGGAAGAAACTCCGGATAAGTAAAGCACTACTGAAGAACACAGTGGGAGGCCTCTCACTACCTGACTTTAGAAGCTATTACACTGTCACGGTTGTCAAAACAGCGTGGTACTGGTACGAAAACAGACAGATAGATCAGTGAAACAGAATGGAGACCCCAGAGATGACATCATCTGCCTATGAACAGTTGATGTTCAACAAAGGCCGTAAGACATTAAACTGGTGTAAAAACAATCTTTTCAACAAATGGTGCTGGCAAAATTGGATATCCATGTGCATTAAATTAAAACAAGACCTTTACCTTACACCTTATACAAAAAAACAACTAAAACTGGATAAAAGACCTGAATATCAAATCTAAAATGATAAAGCTCATCCAAGAAAAAAGAGGATCAATAATGGAGGTTTTAATAACACAATATAGACAGGCTTCAAAATCTGTCAAACAAACCACAAACAACAGAAGAGGAAATAGATAAGTGGGAACTACTAAGAACCAAACACTTTTGCTCATCGAAAGACTTTATCAAAAGAATTAAAAGACCACCTACTGAATGAGAAAAAATATTTGGCAACTATATGTGAGATCTGGTCTCCATAATCTGTAAGATACTACAAAATATCAGTAAGAAAAGGATAAGTAATCCAATTAAGTGATGGACAAAGGAGATGGACAGACACTTCTCTAAAGAGGATATCTAGGCAGCCAAAAAACACGTGTGGAAATGCTCACTATCATTAGCTATCAAAGAAATTCAAATCAAAACTATGATGAGTTAATCGTCTCAACAAGGTCGGCAGGATCCAAAAAACTCAAAACAGCAAATGCTGGAGAGGCTGGAGAAATTGGAACTCTCTTACACTGCTGGTGGGATTGCAAAATGGTACAACCTCTTTGGAAAGCAATCTGGTGCTTCCTTAAAAAGCTGGAAATACATACACCCTTTGAGCCAGTAATCCCACTGCTTGCGATATATCCTACAGAATCCAGAGCATTCACAAAACAGATACATGCACATGAATGTTTATTGTTGCACAGTCCACAACAGCAAAAAGGTAGAATCAACTCAGATGCCCAACAACAGAGGAATGGATAAATAGACTATGGTATATATACTCAGTGGAGCACTGTGCAATGATAAAGAACAATGATGATTTTTAGGAAGCATCTCATAACTTTGTTTCAACTGGAAGACATTATGTTAGTGAAATTAGTCAGCTGCACAAGGACAAATATTGTATGAGACCCCTACCATAAAGACTTAAAAACAGACTCATATACACAAGAAAAGACTCTTTAATGGCTCAAGGGAGGGGAAGGAGGGAGGGAGAAGCATGGTTATAGATCAGATAGTTGATAGAAATTTTTCTGGGTGAAATCAGTGACAGCACATGTAAGAAAGGAGATCAGTTTAACTGGACTTCAACATAACATGAATAGTCTTCGAATCTTAACCCCATATTGCAAGGACGGAGTCCTAAGGGCGGGGGTCCAGGGACCTTGCTTTCAGGGGACATCGAGGCCCATTGGCACAATTAGCTTGTTGCTAAGAGTGTTCTGCACCCTATATTGGTGAGTGGCATCTGGGGTTTTAAAAGCTAGCAAGTGCCATTTGAGGTACACCAGATGTTCCCAACTGAGCAGGAACAGATTATCACCAAGAACAAAAACGACGTGGGGGACAGAGAACCCAGAAGATGGAAAGATCCATGTGAATGGGTGACTACATCAACATGTGACCAGAAGAACCAGATGGTGCCTGGCTACCAGCTGTGATGGGACTCACAGAGTTGACTCTCAGTGGCAACGTGGGAATGAAAAGGGCTGCGTCCTGAGAACTCCACTAAAAGACCTCATTTGATGATCCGGGGGTTTTGAGGCTCCCCTAGGAGCATGGCCCTTAGTCCTGATCCTGCCCCTGTTCATAAATCATTATTGAGGTCGACTCCTCAGACGGAAATAGATTGGACTCGGTGACACAAAGTGATCATATCATGTGTGCACATTTTGTGTTTCTGTGTATTCGTAGGATGTCGTGATCCTGGCTTCTTTCTTTCAAGGAAGGAGGAGGATGGAGAAAAGAGTACAGGAGATTGTTAAGAGGGTATGACATGTATAGAACGGAAAAGAGGAGTGTGCTGTCACCGGGCAAGGAGAGCAGTAGGAGCTGCATATAGGTAGGCATGCAAATTTAAACTGGATTATACACTTTCACCCAGTCACAATAAATCAATAAAATATATTTTTTAAAAAAGGTCCAACAATTAGGTCTGCAAACTTAATTGTTCTAAGTGCTACATACCTCATTGCTCAATATCACTACAATCACCTTAGACGTACTTCCCTTGGGAAGCTATACACCTATGCCAGCACCTAATCCACCCTTCAGAACAATTTTGGAACTCTTTCTGGAATGGCCATTGTGCATGGTGGCATGGTGGCAAGTTCACGAACTTAACTGTATAGTTGTCTGTGAGGCAGTTTTTAGCTAGTAAACAGATAACTGTGTTGGAATATCCTCCCTGCTCACCTGATCTGACCCCCAGTGACTCCTCTCTTTAGCCAAAAATAAAGGAAATATTGAAAGGACATTTTGATGACATTCAGGACATCAAAGGTAATACAACAATAGCCCAGATGGCTATTACAGAAAAGGAGTTCCAAATTTACTTTGAAGGGTGGACTAGGTGCTGACATCAGTGCATAGCTTCCCAAGGGGAGTACTTTGAAGGTGACCATAGTAATATTCAGCAATGAGGTATGTAGCACTTTTTCTAGGATGAGTTTGAGAACTGAATTGTCAGACCTCATACACTATATGATTCCATTTATATAACATTTTTTAACTAACAGTTACAGAGGTGGAGGACAAATTAGTGATTGCCGGGGTGAAGGACGGTACTGGTGGGAATGGAAAGTGGGTATGAGTGTAAAGACGGAGCATGAGGGAGATCTTTGTGATGGGGGAATCGGTCTGTATCTTGGTTGTTATGTGGATTAGTCTTACATGCACATGATAAAATGACACAGAATTGTACATTCATATTGTACTGATGTAAATTTCCTGATTTTGATACTGTGCTTTAGTTACATAAGATGTATTTGGAGAAATTAAGTAAAGAGTACATGGAACTTCCCTGCTACATTTGTAACTTTCTGTAAATCTACATTTATTTCAAAATAAAAAAGGTTTTAAAAATTATTCCTTAGGGATTTTGTTGGTATATTATAGTCATTTTGCCACTCTGTGCTCCTGCTGATCAGCATGAATTAAAGTAAACTTCCCCTTGAGGTGGACAAGAGAACCCGTTCGTAGTGGTTTTATTCCAGTTATGATTTCACAATTAAGAGAAACCTGTTAAAATTAAGAACTGAAACATAGTGGTTCTTTGTGTATGATTACCTGGCTTATGTAAGGCTTTATTTGAGTGGTAATCCTTAACTTGAGTCGTATTTTGGTATATTCTTAGTGTAATTTGTCTGCTTGCTCCTGAACAGTGACCATAGTTCTTCTTAAAAGCTAACAAACAGCCGTCTAAGAAGCATTGATTGTTCCCAACCCACTTGGAGCAAAGAGAGTGCAGAATATCAAAGACACACAAGGGAAGTGTAAGCCCAGGAGACAGAAAGGGCCACTTAAGCCAGAGACTCCATTAGCCTGAGACCGGAACTAGATGATGCCCGGCTACCAAAAATGACTCTCCTGAGAGGGAACATAACAGAAATTTCCTGACAGAGCTGGAGAAAAGTAGGGTACAGAACTCAAATTCTGATAAAAAGACCAGACTTAGTGATCTGACAGAGACTGAAGTGACTCCCAGAGGAAAGACCTTGGGACTCTCTGTTAGCCCCAAACTAAAACCATTCCTGAAGCCAACTCTTCAGGCAAAGATCAGACTGTACCCTAAGACAGAAAATGATACTTATGAAGAGGATGCTTCTTAGCTTAAATAGATACATGAGACTAAATGGGCAGCTCCTGTGCAGAGGTGAGATGAGAAGGCAGGAAGGGAGGGGAGTTGGTTCAACTGACATGAGAAAAATTAGACTAGAAAGGAGGAATGTGGTGTCACATTGTAGGGAGAGCAGCTAGGGTCACATAACAATGTGTATGTAAGTTTTTGTATGAGAAACTAACTTCAATTGTAAGCCTTTACTTAAAGCACTGTATATGTGTAGTGCTTTGTATATATGTATAAAGATGACCAGAGTTCTGAGTCTCTTGTAGTATCTGCCATCATGTGGGGCTTGATAAACATTAGTTACTTTTCATTCAACTCTCCTGAACAGTTACTTTTCCCTTTTTGTTTAAAAAAAAAAAAAACAACATTGTGTTTTAAGCAGAAGTTTACAGTTCAAGTTAGTTTGTCCTTCAAAAATTTATGCATACTTTGTTATGTGACCCTTTTTGTTCTCCCTGTAGTGTGATGGGAAACTAACAATGTCCTGGTTAAGAGCTATGGCTGCTAACTAAAAGGTTAGCAGTTGGAGTCCACTTCTTGGAAACTGTATGGGGCAGTTCTGCTTTGTCATACAGAGTTGCTGTGAATTGGAAGTGACTTGATGGCAGTGGGTTTTAGGGTACAGTGTGACAGCACACTCCTTTCCACCCCAGATTACCCATGTCCATTCAGCCAGCTGCTCTTCTTTTCTGCCATCTCATCTAGTCTCTGGACAGGGCTGCCCATTTAGTCTCATGTATATATTTGAGCTAAGAAGTACACGTATTATTTTATGTCTTACAGTCCAGTCTAATCTTGTGTGAAGAGTTGGTTTTGGGAATGGTTTTAGTTTTGGGCTAACAGAGAGTTCCAGAGTTATGTCTTCTTGGGTCCCTCCAGTCTCAGTCTTACCACACCACTAAGTCTGCACTAATTCTGATCTTTTCACTAGAATTTGAGTTCTGTACCTCACTTTTCTCTTGCTCTGCCAGGGATTCTGTGTTGTGTTCTTTCTAATGATAGTTATTTGTGGTAGCTGGGCACCATCTAGTTCCTTTGGTCTGAGGATGATGGAATCTCTGGTTTTTTACATGACCCTTTCTGTCTCTTGGGCATATATTTTTGTTTTGTCTGTGGTGCTTCATTCTCTTTTGCTGCAGGTGGGTTGGGACTAATTGATAGATCTTAGATGACCGCTTGCTAGCTCTTAAGACCTTAAACACCACCCATCAAAGCAGGCTGCAGAATATGTTCTTATTTTTTTCCTTTCTCTTTTTTTCATTATGATTGAGCGAAAATGTACATTCCTGTATAAATTTGCATACCCACCTATGTGCAGCTCCCACTGCTGTCACTGCCCAGTGACAGCACACTCTTCCTCTCTACTCCATACATATCCTCCCAGCAATCTCCTATCCCCTCTTCTCCATCCACTCCCCCGCCTCCAGTAAGAGGTCAGCAGAACAACATCCTGTAGATGTATAGAACCGTAAAGTGTACATTGATATGGTCACTCTGTTGCCAAGTCCCATCCATTCCTGTCTGAAAAGTTGACCTCCATTATAATTTATGGACAGGAGCAGCGTTAGTGGAACCTCGAGGCCCCCAGACCATCAGTTGCGGTCTTTTAGTGGAGATCTCATGGTGCACCCCTTTTTATTCTTGCGTTGCCAATGAGACTCAGTTTTGTGAGCTCTATCACAGGTATCACTGGTGGTGGCCAGGCACTATCTGGTTCTTCCAGTCACAAGTCGATGTAGTCACCCACTCACATGGATCTCTCTGTCCTCTGGGTTCTCTTCTCCCCATGTAATTTTTGTCCTTGGTGATCATCTGTTCCTGTTGAGTTGGGACCATTTGCTGTACTCTCAGATGGCAGCTTGTTAGCTTTTAAAAAGACCCCAGATGTCTCTCACTGATGTGGGGTGCAGAGGGCTCTCTCAGCAAAATGTTAGTTGTGCCAGTTGGCCTCGATTTCACCTGAGAGTGTGGTCCCTGGCTCCCCGCCCCAGGTACTCTGTCCTTGCAATATTGGGTTAAGATGGGAGGAGTACACAAGTTGTGTTGAAGTCCAGTTAATATTGATCTTCTTTCTAATGTGTACTGTCACAGATTTTACCCAACCAAATTTTTATAAACTATCTAATCTAAACCCTGCCCCCCCTTCCAAACCTTGCAGCCATCAAAAAGTCTTTTCTTCTATGCATGAGTCTGTTTTTAAGTTCTTATTGTAGGGGTCTCATACAGTATGTGTCCTTTTGTTGCTGACCACTTTCACTGAACATAATATCCTCCAATTGAAACCAGGTTATGAGATGTTTCCTAAAATAATCATTGTTCTTTATCATTGGGGAAGAAGGTATAGTTGTCTGCTAATGGATAGAAAGTTCTGCATGCGTCAGTGAGCTCTAGTTGGTTAACTGTGGCAATAAAGTCTTCTGTGTCTTTATTGAGCTTTTTTCTAGGCAATCTGTCCAATATTGAGAGTGGAGTGTTAATGTCTCCTACTATAATTGGAGAATGATCTATCTCATTTTTGTGTGTAATCAGTGTTTCTTTGATATATTTAGGTGCTGTAATATTAGGTGCATAAATATTTAATACTGTTAGTCCTGCCTGTGTATTGAACCTTTCAGCAATAAATAGTTCCATCCTTGTCCACGATGGTAGATTTTACATTAAAATCTATTTTATCTGAGATTAGAATTGCCACACCTGCTCTTCACCTTTCTCAGGGTTGGTTTTGTGGTTGTTGGGATTCCTGCATTACGTTTCTTGATTTGATATGTTGCGTTTTTATATTGTCTTGTGGCTGGCCCTGTGATCTCCCTTAATAGTCTATGTTTAAACCCAATTTTAACTACTACCATTCTTACTAACTTTCTGTCCATCTGGAAGTACTGTAACAACTGTAGTACGTCCCTTTTTTTAATATGGTGACATCATAGTTTTCATGATATGATCACTGGATCACTTCTTTTAATATTACAGCTTTGGTTGAATTTGGATCCTTCCCTAACTCAGTAGGTTTCTGGGTGATGTGTACTGTATTTGCTTCTGAAATATAAGGTTAGCCAAGAGCTTCTTGATTTCATTTTTGTATTTGATAGTTTTGCAGGATATAAAATTCTTGGTTGGAAGTTCTCCTTCAAGGCTTTGAATGTATCATGCTACACTGTCTCTGTGCCAACATTGTTTCTGCTGAGAAATCAGACGAAAGTCTACAGGGTTTCCCTCTGAATGTTAGCTTTGGTTTGATTCTTGCTGCCTTTAAGAGTTTCTGCTTGTGTTTCAATTTGTTAAGCATGATTATAATATGTCTTGGAGTCTTTCTTTTGGGATCTATATTGAGTGGTGTTCAGTACGCATCTTGGATGTCTATATTCTTTCATAATTTCTGGGAAGTTTTCTGTCAGCAACTCAGCAGCAATACTCTCTGTGTTATCAGATGTCTTGCCTTATTCAGGAACTCCAGTTAATTGTAGGTTGTTCTCTTAGTAGAATCCCACAGGCTTCTTAATCCTTCTTCATTTTTCTTGTTTCTTTTTTCTGATTTCTCCTCATAGATGCTGGAGTCAGTAGCTCTGTCTTCCAAGTCAGAAAGTCTATTTTCCATTTGTTCCATTTTATTTTCTTGGCTTTGAATTGAAATTTCTCTCTCTTTGATTTTGTTCTTGATCTGTTGGATTTCAAAATACTGGTGTTCCATCAGATTGAACAGCTTGCTTAATTTTTCATTTTGCTCTGCTACATTTTGTATAAGGTCTAGGAGGCCACTATATGTAATCCTTTTGTATTCACTTTCTGATAGTTTCAGAAAGGTTTCTTTGGGAAGTTCTTTGGTGCTTTCTTTTGGGGGCCTTCTGAAGCCATGGCTGATTTCTTGGTTATGCTTTTATCCAGAGTTTGTTGCTTTTGGGCATCATGTGAGTCAGTAGAGGCTGGGAGAGATGCTGTCAGGATGGACTGCAGTTGTTTCTCTAGGCCATCTTAAAATGAAAGGTAAAAGGTATCTGAGAACTTCCAAAATCAGTCAGGTTTTCAAGTGTAAAGGTCCCACTTCCCAGCTGGCAAAGTAAGCACCTCTATATCCAATCCCAGATACTATAAAGTAGTTAAAAATACAGAAAGTCTGCTGCCCTGTTGGCCTCTGCTGCCGGGCCTCAGCTGTAGGTGACACGGTGTAGAATGCTACTTTTCTGCTGGAAAAGCACCGTCCTCCGGGCAGGTGCTGCCTCTCAGCCTAGGAATTAGGTCCAGCTGAGGCCTCCGTAGTACTGTCTCCCAGTGGAATAAGATGGTGTCCTGCACAAGCTTCCCACCTGCCATGGCACAGGCCACTCAATGGTGGAGGTGGAAAGAGAGGTCAAAGGTGCTGAGATGCACAGAGTCCAAAGCCAGGCTCTCATAGTGTGACAATTTCTCCTGCCAATCCTACTAGCAGTGTGCCCGAAACCAGCTGCCAGTGAAGTCCCAGCTCTGTCCACCAGCCAAGACAGAGAAAAAAAATGTTAAAATGGCAATCTGTGAAAGCTAGCAGTTATCGAGAATGGGAGTCAGCGAAAGAGGAAGTTTTCTCCTCAGCAGTTGCCATGAATCGGATCCGACTTGATGGCACTTGGCTTGGCTAGTGCGAAGTCCAAATTAACAGCCCTATACTGTGTCTTAGGGCTCACTAAGTATCCAGAAGGCTCTGTTTAGTTATCAATTCAGGTCTTGGTTTCCAAAGGGATTTAAGAAGTTGTGTGCTTAGTCCGCCATCCAGGATATTGTCTTGATTAGCTTTTTTTTTTTTATTGCGATTAAGTGAAAGTATGCAATCCAAGTCAATTTTGCATGGTTACCTGTCTGCAGCTCTCTCTCCTTTCCCAACCCTGTGATGGCAGACTCCTCATTTTTGCTCTTGACTTCTGCTATCCATTTAACAAACAGCTGTCCACTTGTCTTCACCCTCTCCTCTCCCCTGTAGAAAGAAATTAGTAGGATATCCTGCTATATATGTATGGAACCATAAAGTATACATTCCACATCCTCACTCTGTATCCGCAAGTCTAGTCTATTCTTTATCCAAAGTGTTGACCTCAGTACTGGTTTCAGGTCTGGGCTAGTAACAAGTCTGGGGACCATGTTCCCAGGTGACCCTGCAGGCTGTCAGACCATCAGTTCAGGTCTTTTAATAGAATTCTTGATCTGCACACCTGTTTTTCTCATGCTATGTCAGGGACTGTACATTGTGTTGTCTGTCAGGGCTGTCTTTGGTGGGACCAGGCACCATGTAGTTCTTCTGGTACCCCTGCTGATGTAGTCTCTCAATCTTATGGGTCCTTCTTCTGCTGGGTTCATTTACCCTCATGTGTTTGATGTTCCTGGTCATCTGTTCTGGGTGGGTGGGACCCAGTTGATTTTCTTCAGATGGCAGCCTGCAGACTTTTAAGGCCCAGACACCCCTCACCAATATGAAGTGCAGAAGACTCTCTTAGCAAAAGACTTGCTTTGCCAATTAACTCTGATCTCCCCAGAGAACATGGTTCCTGCCACTCTGTCCTTTGAAATGTTAGGTTGAATTTAGAAAACCTTTTTGGTGTATGATGTAGTCCAGTTAGACTGAACTGGCTTCTACTGTGTGCTGTCACTCCCTTTACTTAACCAAATTCCTATTGACTATCTAATCTGTGAACAGTCCTCTCCCTCCCTCCCCACCCTTGTAGCGATCAAAGAATCTTTCCTTCTGTGCTTAAGTCCTCACAATAGTGGTCTCATACAGTATTTGTTCTCTTGCAGCTGACTGATTTCACTCAGTGTAATGCCTTCTAGTTGATACCAGGTTATGAGATGTTTCCTAAAATCATCATTGTTATTTATCATTGCATAGTGTTCCATTCTGTATGTATACCATAGCTTGTTTATCCATTTGTCTGTTGATGGGTACCTAAGTTGATTCTGTCTTTTTGCTGTTGTGGGCAGTGCTGCAATAAACATTCATGTGCATGTATCTGTTTGTGTGACAGCCCTTATTTCTGTAGGATACATTCTAAGCAGTGGGACTGTGGGATCATATGGTATTTCTGTTTCTAGCTTTTTAAGAAAGCACTAAATTGCTTTCCAGAGAGGTTGTACATTTTTCATTCCACCAGCAGTGTAGGAGAGTTCCCATCTCTCCACAGCCTCTCCAGCCTTTTATTTTGTGTACTTTGGATTCTTGCTAACCTTGTTGGGGTGAGATAGTATCTCATTATAGTGTTGATTTGGATCTCTAACAGCTAATGATCATAAGCATTTCCTGATGTGTCTTGGCTGCCTGGTCTCAATAAACTTTGTCTGGCCAATTGACCGAGATGTCCCCTGAATCCATGATTCCCAGATCCTGCACCATTACTCTGTCCTTTGAGGTGGCTGATTTTACTGAGATACCTTCTTAGCTTTAGGTTTAATTCAAGTTATGCTGACTTCCCCTGTATCAAAACAAGTAATTCTTAATATGAAGTTAGTGAGAGCTCTCTTGTAGTAACATTTTAAAAAGATATGCTATTAAGCAATACTTAACTCAGACTTCACAAACTTGTAAAAATTGTTACTGTGTATACCACATATGATGACTACTCTTATGCATGTTTAAAATGAGCAAAATCAGAACTTACTTTTAATTCTTTTGGGGAAAATGTGTGTAGCAGTAATTTAGTCAGAATTTTTATTTATAATCCAGCTCAAAGTGTATATAAGTTAAAAAAGATAATTGTGAGCAAAACTATATACTCTGTAGTAAAATTAAAACTTATTTTTTTTCAGGTAAAACTACAGAACAACATATCATATCAGATGGCAGACATACATCATTTGAAGGGTAAGAAACTTAATTGTGGATTAAAGATAATTAAAAATAAAGTTGTGCTTGAGTTGATCCTGATTTATAGTGACCTCATATGTGTCAGACTTGAACTCCTTAGTGTTTTCATGGCTTAGTTTTTTTGGGAAGTAGATCACCAGGCTTTTCTTCCCAGCATATCTGGGTGGACTTGAACTTCCATTGTCTCAGTTGGGCTTGAAGCTGTTGAAACATTTGTACCATCTAGGAACTCCAAAGATAGAGTTGCTAAACATCAAGGAAGTAAAATTTGTCAAACAAAATTCCTCTGGTGACAAAACATTGATGCTTTTGTCTTAGGGTTTAACTTTAAAAATGACTTAATGTTGCTTTCTTTATAGTAAGTGCAGGTTAAGATTTGAGAACTGCATTTTAATCTTATGCTGTAGACAGTGCAATGAAATGTTAAAAGAATTATCAAAAAAAAATTGAGTGATGGTTTCAGAAACTGCCAAATTCCTAGGGAAAACCTCAGACTGATCCTTCTCCTGTGTCCATTCCGCTAAAATAATTTAAGTCTAGGAATGCTTTGGACAGGTCCTGTAAAGTTACTACTTTGTGTGTACTGGGAACAGGAAGAAACCTTGAGATGGGTAGAAAGAAATATACCCTGTACACACACACACAAATATACATATATAATTATACATATGCACATGTATATAAACACACACACATACAAATATACATATATAATTATATATATGCACGTGTATATAGACACACACACATATAGTGACTTGGAAATTCACTTAGATAAAGTGATACGAGGTAAACTAAAGCTTCTGTGAAAAAAGGCAGGTAAGGAAAACAAGCTCCATGTGTGTCTCTGCTACTTCACACCACTGCCAAGCCTTTGGAATTTGGAGTTTCAGGAGAATCTCTTTTCTCTCTCATATGCTTTGGTTATGCCACTGTCTGTTTTTATTAAACTTTAGCATACACTGGCTCTAAGTTTATGTATGTCGGCAGTACATGCTAATTTCATAAATATTATTTTATTCTGTAATTAGATAATCTATTTTTATCATTCTCTTGAAGAAGGCAACCTGAGCTGGTGTTGTAATTTTGTGTAGTTTTATCCCTTTCCTTAAAAAAGGAAAAAAAAAAAAAAAAAAACCGTAAGGGTAGTATTTTTTGTATGCTTAAATGTAATGTAAAATTTATTAATTTTCTACTGTCTGTGATTCAGAACAACTTTGACTTCCTATTAGAAATGCTTTCTCAGTGGCTGTGTTTGCTTTTGTAGCATTTGGGCCCATGTTCGACTCTTTTGATTTGTAGGAGTACATTAGAATGACATAGCGATAAATGTTTTCAGTGCTGCTTCCATCTTACAATTTTTACAAATGACTCCACTGGTCATTACTTAATGACAGTGTCCACTTGTCAAAGTATAGTTTTTATTATCTAGTAAGAGATCAGCTGAATAAAAAGACCTGGTCTTCTGCTAGTGTATGTCGTAGAAAATGACAAGCTCTATGTTCTTGAGTAAAAATTTTTACTGGACCCTCTGTGTTGAAATAAATCCTGAGATGTCTTGAAATGTATGATACTTCAACAGAGAAAAAGATGTTGCTTTGAACTTGTAGCTGTACAACTTTTAAGTTTAGAGCAATTACTAAACTTAGTCTCTTAAGATTGAGTTTTATTAATCTGACTTTTGTGCCTTGGAGAATTATTTCTACTGAAGCAAACTTCTTAACCAGTTGATTATTAATCTAGACTTGACTGTTTTCATTGAAAATAATGGTTGATATGATAGAGTTAGTAGACACTAAGACCCCTTATAATAATCTTATGGTGCTTAGTATTTTCTTGGAAATAAAGGGAGTAATAGTTGCTTTTTAACCCCTGAGACTATAAATTAACGTTCTAATATACACTGACTTATTCTGAACGGCTTACCATATTGTTATGCCTACTATAGAAAGAAAAGTTGAAGTCAAAATTTTCTAGGAGTAGACACCTTGTTTTGCTTTAGAAGCTAAGTCTTTTCTTAACTATATCCCTAATCTTTTAAAGATAAATCAAGAATGTGATTTAAAATAAAAAAAAGGCCCAGTATCTCTAGGTTAAAATAAAGAGAACACCTGGTAATCTATTGAAAGTAAAATGTGAAATAGGAAAATTTTGTCTGTAACTTTGCTTTCTAGTTTGCTTTACTGTTTCTCCTTTCAGGTCTTTGTTTTGACCAGTCTGTGGCACTAGTTACCTGCTTGCTTTTTAATCCTTTCTTTGCTTTGTAATCTTTCCAAACAAGAAGCCAAGCCAAGTGCCCGTGGAGTCGGATCCAAACAAGAAAGAATGTGATATTTTACGTGGACTAAACTCATAACCCATGGCCATGGTGTTGATTCTGACTCATGGCAATCCTATAGGACAGAGAAGAATTGCACCATAGAGTTTCCAAAGAACAGCTAGCTATTGGATTTAAACTGCTGACGTTTTGTTTAGCATCCGGGCTCTTAACCACCACGCTACTCATTCATACTGATGTTTTGCTTTTTTATTTTCATCAGTTGTATTTTAAACATTTTATCTCCAACTAGAAATGAAAATTTTGTTCCCTGTAAAGAGATTTCAGGTATTGTCAGTGGAAGTTTTGTGGGGAGACAGAAAGGCCATCCCAAATCTTCAATCATACTAAGCCTTAGGGTTATTCTGAAGGTAAACCTACCTGCTTCGTTTACTTTACTATGTGAGGAAAAAAGAGAATTAATTAAAGTGATTGTATCTTTCTCTTTCCTTTTTTCCCTGAGAAGAATGATCCCTAAAGATCACCAACTGAGGTCCATTGCTTGGTTAAACCACAGTAAGTTTCAGACCTTGAACCAGGTTAGACTGATTCCACCCCTTTGCTACAAGTTCTTTTGTCATTGCCTCCTGCTGGGATCTCTGTATAATCATCATCTATAGCCAGGCAGCTTAGTGGTTAAGTGCTATGTCTGCTAACTAAAAGGTCAGCAGTTTGAATCCTCCAGACACTCCTTGGAAACTCTGTGGAGCAATTTTATTCTGTCCTGCAGGGTCACTGTGAGTCAGAACTGGCTCAACAGCAGTGGGCTTGAATTTTTTAAATTTTTTTTACAGCTGAGTCAGAGTTTCTGCTGCTTCCAGCACTCTGTATCTTAGGGTTTAGAGATGAGGATCAGGTAGCAAGGTGAATGTGTTGTTTAGGGCTACCAGACCTGAGATCCATTATGTTTATCTGGGGTGGAAGTGAGGGCCAAGAAGACTGTAGAGATCAGCTATGTCTGTATACTACAGAATTTGGTAGCATAAGAAGAAAGAAATTAAAAATGTGACTTGAAAAAAGATAACATTGAATACAAGTGTTTTATGTGAATTTCTTACTTTTTGTACTTGATTATTATACTGTGGAAACTCTGGTGGCATCGTAGTTTCTGCTAACCAAATGGTCGGCACTTTGAATCTACCAGCCTTTCCTAGGAAACTCAATGGGACAGTTCTACTCTTTGTTATAAGGTTGCTGTGAGTCAGAACCAACTCAAAAGCAATGGTTATTATACTACTCAATAGCTGTTAGGCACACTGTTAATAGTTTTGTTTATATACATTAGCAAATGTTCACTGTGACTTTTAAATTTATATTTGTTTTCATTGCCATGGAAACCCTAGTGGCATAGTGGGTTAAGTGCTTACGTGTGCTAACCGGAAGGTAGGTAGTTCAAATCCGCTAGGCACTCCTTGGGTACTCTATGGGGAAGTTCTGTTCTGACCCTTAGGGTCACTATGAGTCGGACCTGACTCCATGGCAGTGGGTTTTTTCATTGCCACAGTTATAATTCTACAATAAAATTTAGAAAGTAAAGAAAGAAGAATCTCAGAATCCCACCACCAAACATAATCATTGGTAGTGCTTTGATGTATTTTTATTGTAGTCTGATGTTTTACATAGGTATCACGCTCATGGTGGCATAGTGGTGAAGAGTTTGGCTGCTAACCGAAAGGTTGGCAGTTCAAGTTCACCATGTGTTCTAGTCTGTCCTGTAGGATAGCTGTGAATTGGAATTAACTTGATGGTGATGTTTTTTTTTTTTTTTTAAATTATAAATATATATATCTGCTTTTTAAAAGCTTATATATATCCTAAGATTTTGGAATACATTTAAAGCAAAAAGGCTAATTCTATAAGTGTTCCTTAAAAAGTAGATGTTTTAGTTGGTGTTGTTTAACATTGGTACATTATGGTTAGATATTATGTTTTAGTCTTGATAGCTGTTGCTTGTATAATGTAGATCACTGTTCATATTTATAAAAGTTAGAGCTTTAACAGCTGTTAATTTTGTTTAACTGCTAAGGCTGTTAACTACTTTTTAAATCATCTATCCATGGAGCTGACATTTACTCTTCTCTGCCTGGTTTTCTTTTTTTTTTTTTTTTTTATGGTTAAGGGAAAATATACAATCCAAATCAGTTTTGCATGTCCATCTATCTGCAGCTCCATTTGCTCTTCTCACCTAGTGAAAGCACATTCCTCTTTTTTACTCTTTGCTTCTCTTAGAGAACACCTGTCTCCTCCTTTCCACCCTCTCCTCTCCCATCTAAAAAGAACCCAGTAAGACAGACTCCTATACACATATAAAACCATAAAGTACACATATCACATGCTCATACTGTGTCACTGAGTCCAGTCCATTCTTGTCTGAAGAATTGACCTCAGTACTGGTTTCAGGTCAGGACCAGCAGCAAGTCTAGGGGCCATGTTCCCAGGGAACCCTCCAGGCTGTCAGACCATCAATTCTGGTCTTTCAGTAGAATTTTTGAACTGCATACTTCTTTTTCTCATGCTACATTAGGGATTCTACATTGTGTCCTCCATCAAAGCGACCTTTGGTGGTGGCTGGGCACTGTCTGGTTCTTCTAGTCTCATGCTGATGGCGTCTCCCATTCATGTGGGTCCTTATGTCTCCTGGGTACATTTTTCCTTGTGTTTTTGATGTTCTCTGCCATTATTTGTTTCAGATGGATTGGGACCATTTGGCTTTCCTCAGATGGCAGCTTTCTAGCTTTTAAGACCCCAGACACCACTCACCAATATGGGGTACAGAAAACTCTCTTAACAAAAGTCTAGTTGTGCCACTTGACCTCAGTGTCTCCTGAATACATGGTCCCCAGACCCATGTCCCTGCTGCTCTGTCCTTTGAAATACTGGGTTGAGTTTAGAAAGCCTTTCAGTTTATAGTGTAGTCCAGTTATGCTGATCTGCCCCCTACTGCGCACTGCTTGAATTTCTTTTATCTGTAGTCCAGTGATGATGGACTGAAATCTAGATAATGTGAGGCCAGTGGGTTAAATGTTTACAAAAGAGCATCTACCTCAGGTTTCAATGTACTCTCCAGCTTGGAATTTCATTTTGTTACTTACAGCTAAAATCTTTGCAGCCCTAGTCCAGAAATTATGAATTTTGGTATATGTGAACTTACTGTCAGCCTCAGAACTAGAAATGAGGTCTAAAGTGGTTAGCACTTAAGTTGGAAGTTAAATGTGATTTAAAATTAAAAAGAAACATTGAATTTTGTACCCTTAGCTAGCGTATCTAAAAGGTATGAAACTTCGTATTTCTATAACGCAAAGAAGTATCAAGAGATAGGTTTTTCATATTGTCTTCACAACAGGTATGTGTCTGCCTAATGTGGAAAACTGTGTTTGTTTTTTTATATTTCAGAATGCTATGAAAGCCACCAAGGCAATGTTGTTTTTAAAATAAGTTTTATTGCCCATGAATGTATTATAAATGTGATATTAATTATATAGTCTAATTTCCTAAAAGTAAAGGAATTGAGAAAGGTGTATAATTTTTAAATATCTGTAAGTACTCAACAGGAAACACTCAAGTGAGTAAACTTTATTACTTTGGTTTCTTACCTTGTGTGCGTAGAGCAACTTGCTGAACTTCGTCAGGAATTTCTTCGACAGGAAGACCAGTTTCAGGACTATCGGAAGAACAACACATACCTTGTGAAGAGATTAGAGTATGAGAGGTGAGATGTTAAAACAAATGTTTATGAATCTGAAATACTGGTCTAACTTTTGGACTAAATTCATTTCTTCCTTTCTGAATTCTGTTTTTCTTTTCTTAGGCCTTTTAAATTCCTTTTCTATTGTCTTTAAATGCGTCTTTGAAATTCTTTTTTTCTAACAAAAGAGTGATGTTTACCTATGTAAAAAACAAAAGACTGTGAGAAATGCAGAGACCTATTTTCAGATATATAAAACTGTCTTTGATACTTTGATGTATCATTTAAAAAGATACAAATAACCTGATACAAAGCATGTTAACTGTTCTTCAGGCATGTTTCCAAGTAACCCCCACAACTTCACAAGTCCTATTTGTGTGTTTTGATATGTTAAATACCATGAAAATAGCCCCTTCAAGGCATGTTGTATCAGCCTGTGTTGTCAGGTTCATTGTGAGACAGAAAATTTTACAAGCTGTGAGTTTTATTAAATTAGATGTGACAAAGATGGAAAGAACATTCTATGGTTGTCTTGAAAGGATATCCAGCCCTGGAAGATGTCCTGAGAATAGTTGGGGGACTGAATGCTGGCTGCTTCCTGTGCTCTACACTTCTGCCCCTGCTCATATCTCTGCATTCTGCTGGGGGATGAGGTTGAGGAATCTCTTAGGACTTTTTAATGATCACTCTTAAAAACCTTTATTATGTCTTTAATCAGTTCATGGTGACAGGTGTATTTTAGATCTACACTCCCAAAATTATAAAAAAAATCGTATTTAAAGCACCTTTTATACATCTCTAACTTCTTTGTCTCTTCGATAGTTATTGTGAATCTGCATGTACACACACACGTATGTATTTTAATCTAACAGTGTTCAGTATATTTCTGTCTGTAAGATTAAATATTTAGTGTATTTAGAGGTAATATATTCTTCTAGACTGTTAATGTATCAAAGCTTATTTAATCTCCAAAATGTTAGACCACAGTATGAATTATCCTTTTCTCACTATTACAACTATCACAGCTATAAACATATTTATGCAAAAAGGATTTCTACCTGCTTATGCTATTTCATTGGTGTATATTCTCCAGTGTAGAATTCCTGAGACAGACTGTTTTTATCAATTTTGCTTTTGTAGCATAGATGAAAGAAAGGTTGCTTTTGTAGAATGATTGTACTAATTTGTACTATAGATGTTGTCCCATAGCTCTACCAATACTGCTTTTTGTAATTCTAATTTGATTTTGCTAGTATAGGTAGAAAGTATACCATATGTGCAGCAAGGAAGTTTGGCTGGGATTTTTAATGATGAAACTTAAACATCTTTCTAGGTATTTATTAACCATGTTTTTTACATGAACAGCCTATTTGCTGCCTTTTTTATCTGTGCTGTTCCTTTATATTTTCTCTTGCTGACACTACTTCATTAGTTTTTTCCATTCCTGTTGTGATTCTTGTGTTTAGACTTTTCTTACTATATTTAAAGTACTAACCATTGGATGAATTATTTGCTTCCACTGCTTGTCAGCTTGCAGTTCTAGGTTTTCCCCTCCATTACTTTATATTGGCACTCAGAGGTTTATTTTCTTCTATAGCATTTTTCTCTCTGTGGTTCAGGTTGGCTCTGATACTTTTTCCTTTGTAAATGAAAATTTAGAAAACTAATTGTTTTTGTCTTCTAATTTCTATTTTCTCAGTTAATGCTTTATCAGTATTCTCTATCTCCTATGAAAAATCCAAATATTTTGTTTTCACCATGAGCTACTTTTAAGTCTGCTCTTTGTTTTTCCCTTCCCGCTTTCCTTTATTAACAGATGTTTATCTTTGTAAATGTATGTCAACTGCTAGACACTAACTAAAAGAATGACTTTGTAATTTAGTTTTCAGTGTGGACAACAGATCAAGGAATTAAGAGCACAGCATGAAGAGAATATTAAAAAATTAGCAGACCAGTTTTTACAAGAACAAAAGGTAAATTTAAAAAGCACTTAAAATGTGTTTTTGCTATATTCATAATGTACTTTCATCATAAAATATTTTTAAGTTTTGTAGCCTACTTCATTCCAATGATGACTTGTAGAGACTTTATTGCTGAATAAATGAGACACTTCTAAAGTATAATTATAGATGAGAAATAATAGATGAAAAATAGTAAGACACTTGTGTAAGTGTAAAGTATAATTTCAAATTCTTGAAACTAATTTTGAGCTAAAATATATAACTAAAAAATAATTTTTGATGTTATTTCTTAGATTGTGAAGTGGGTAACTTTTACTGAAAATCAGTCACTTTGTACACATTTGAGAAACAAAAAAATTGAGAAACTTTTTCCTTAATTATTAATCTCTTTATTCAGAGATCCTTTATTAAAGCTGAAATGAAACACAGCACTAGAACCAGTCTTGATTAGTATTTTTGAGAGTGGCAGAATATTAGTCTATATGTTCCAGGTTGATATATATTATAAAAGCTGTAAGGGAATTTACCTAAAGATTACTGGCCATTGAGGACATGGTTCATTTTCTACACCCTTTAATCTCATCTGACTACTCATGAGGTTTAAGCATTTATGCATTAAGCATTTATGCATTTAGTTTTGTGGTTTAAAGAGAACTTAAATAGTGAAAAGTACTTGTTTTGCTATTTGTTAGCATCTCACTTAAAGGACTTCAGGTGCACCTTCAGGAAACTTATTTTTCCTTTCCTGGCAATCTCAGTTTTATGGTGTGTTACTGAAGGTATCATTTTCTCTCTGTTTCATTATTTAAATCTATAAACATACTAGTGACCACTTATCGGCAGTCTACTATGAAGAAATGTGAAGATAGGCTGGGTGGGAGAAGGCAAGCCTGAATGAGCTGCCATAGTAGGGACACTGAAGACAGTCAAAAGGTAGTATTAAGACATGGGGGAGATAAAATTATAGCTGAACACAAAAAGAAGGGGAAGGAAGGTTTATTATAGCAATTGTATCATTGTAAGTCCAGTATAATGGGTAAGTTTGTTCTTCTTTATTTTCCCTTTTTCTCAGACAAGAGTAGTTCCTCTCTTGCTCTTCTCTACTAGGCTATTTTTACATCATCAGTTAATGTTCTGTCAAACCCCCCCTCACCATTCTACTACCCTAAATGGAGAAGGTTGGACAGGGATGGAGGTACCTGTTCTTCAGCTGCTATGACAGATGATTCTGTGAAATACAAATTGTTTTTTAATAGGAAAAAGTCCAGTGTTAGCTTTATGAACTTGGCTTGGCTAGCTGTATGAAACAAGCATAAGTAGTATTCAGGTTTTTTTTTTTTTCAAAAACCAAGTACATGCCCATCTTGGAAATTAGAGAAGAGGTCAGGAAACTATGGCCCACCAGCCAAATCCAGCTTGCTCCCTGATTTTGTACTGTCCATGAATTAAGAATGGTTATTACATTTTTAAATAGTGGGAAAAAATAAAAATAATTTTTTATGCCATGTGAAAATTGTAAGAAATTCACATTTAGTGTCCCTGACTAAAATGTTATTGGAACATGCTCATTTGTTTAAGTGCTTTCCTGCAATGGGATGCGGAATTGTGAGATTGAAGGTAAAGCAACTGACACCACCAGATATGAGGAAAAATCAGATGAAGTAATTTGCAAAAAATAAAGAATTTCAAAGAATTGTGTGGGACACTTTCAAGAGGAATGAGTGATTGGGATACCAGAACGGGGTTGGGGTGGGGTGGGTAAAGAAAATACAGAGACTTGCTGATGATCAGAAAATTTCCCTGGTAACATGAAAGACAAAAAGGTATCTGTCAAAGATGCGCATTGAACTCTACACAAAATAGATCGTAAGAGAAAGACACTGAGACATATTATAATCAAACATATTCAAAGATACGGAGAAGTGTTTAAAGGCAGCTAGGCTTAAAAAAAAAAAAACAACTTACAAAGGAGAGTCGATAAGACCGAGATCGGATTACACAGCAGAAACCATGCTGGCAAGAAGGTGATGGGGTGACATATAGAAATCTCGAAGGATAAAAACCACCAGCCAAGAATTTTATACCCTGCGGAATTGTCTCTCAAATATGATGGCAAAAATTAGGACATTCTCATATGAAAAAAAGTTTAGAAAATTTGTGAAAACTAAACCAGAATTATAGGAAACACTGAAAGAAGTTCTGTGATTAGAAAATCAATAACATCAGTGCAGAACAGAGCATCCAGATATCAACATGGATAGGGATTTCACAAAAATAAATCAAAGCTAAAACACTAAAAATAGGGAAACAGATCTAGTATGTAAATGGTCATAACATTATACAAAAAAGAGGGACAAATTAATGTATTCATAGATCTTTAAGATCAACAGGAAGTCAAAGTGATATAAAGAGAAATTAAAGACTGGTTTCAACTTAGAATATTAGAGGTAAATATTAAGGTAATTTCAAAAGATAGCAACAATTATACACATGAAGACAAGAAACAAAGCCAAGTCACAACAAAATCCAAGTTTATTTTTGCTGATGGACTGAACATCCAGAAAGAAGCTCAATAAAGACATGGAAGATCTGAATGCCACAATCAACCAACTTAACCTCATAGGTATATACACAGTCTGACAATGAGTTTGTGAGTTCATCCTAGAAAAAATGCTACGTTCCTCGTTACTGAATATCACTACAGTCACCTTCAAAGTACTCTCAGATGCCAGTGTCTAGTCCACCTTTCAAAGCAGTTTTGGACCTCTTTTTCTAGAATGGCCATCAGAGTTGTCATTGTGTTAATTTTGACATACTGAATGCCATCAAAATGTCTGCCTTTCAATATTTCCTGTACCTTTGGGTATTGAGAAAAATCACTGGGGGCCAGATGAGGTGAGTTGATAGGGCTTTCCAATACAGTTATTTGTTTACTGGCTAAAAACTCCCTCACAAACAGTGCTGTGTGAGCTGGTGCATTGTTGCGATGCAAGAACTGTGCGTTATTGGCAAAAAGTTCAGGTCTTTTTCATCTAACTTTTTCATGCAGCCTTGTCAGCACTTCCAAGTAGTAAATTTGGTTTGCTGTTTGTCCAGTTTGTACAAGTTCATAATGAACAGTCCCTGTGATGTCAAAAAAGGTTAGCAACAGCATTTTGACTCTTCATTTAGATTGATGGAACTTTTTTGGTAATGGGGAATTTGCTGACTTCCATTGTGCATGCTGATGCTTTGTTTCAGAGTCATTTTGAGACATCCATGTTTCATCACCAGTGATAACATGGCTCAAAACATCACCTTGCCTCTGTAAAATGTCTTGGCAAACTTCAACACTCCCTTGCTTTTGTTCATCAGTAAGCTCATTTGGGACCATTTTTGCACACACATTTCTCGTGCCAAGATTTTCAGTTAAGATTTTCCTGTTTTCTATTGACGTTTACTTTGGTCTGCTGTGCTTCTAAGTCAGCTGATAATTTTGATGCACAGTTTGATGAATTTTTGTAATATTTTCATTAGTTCTGTTCATTACTGGTTGCCTTGACCTCTCTTCATCAGTGATGCTTACTGTCTCTTCAGAAGAACATTTAATCCATGTGTATATTGTCATTTTCTTCATGGCATCGTTCTCGTGAACTTGGCCTAAAATGTCTCTGATTTCACTTCCCTTCTTGCTGAGTTCAACAAGAAATTTAATGTTTGCTCATTGCTCTAACTCAAGCTCTGACATTCTCAGGATGGCACACAAAAACACACAACAACTATAATGAACACCACTCAGCAAGATACTACCACATGTCTACATGAACACAACTGTGTGACTCTGATATACCAAGGTTATGAAACCTTACTGAGTCCTTTGCACAGTGCTACCAGTGTAAGCACACAGTGAAAGTTCTCAAGCTTAATTGTCAGACTTTGTATATAGAACACTCCACACAGCAATAGATAAGAATACCTTTTTCAGTGCACATGGAACATTCTCCGTAATAGACCACACTGTTAGGCCATAAAGCAAGTCTTAACAAAATCCAAACCCATTTCCATTGAGTTGATTCCCACTCACAGTGTGATACTACAGGACAGAGTAGAAGTGCTCCACAGAGTTTCCAGGAAGCACCTGGCAGATTTAAACTGTCAAGCTTTTGGTTAGCAGACATAGCACTTAACCACTACATCACCAGGGTTTCCAAGAAAATCCAAAGCATTGAAATATTACAAAGCCTCTTTTAAGGCCATAAAGCCACAAAAATAAAAATCAACAGCAGAAAAAGTGAAGTTAAAAAATCCAACACATGGAAACAGAACAACACCTTGCTCAAAGTTTTCTAGGTTATAGAAGAAATCAGGCACAGAATAAAGAAATGCATAGAATCAAATGAAAATGAAAACATATCCTACCAGAACTTATGGGACACAGCAAAAGCAGTGCTCAGGAGGTCAGTTTATCTCAACAAATGCATACATCCAAAAAGATGAAAGGGCCCAAATCAAAGAATTAACAGTGTAACTTGGACAAGTAGAAGGAGAGCAACAAAAGAACCCCTCAAGCACCAAAAGAAAACAGATAATAAAAATTTGAGTAAAATTAAATGAATTAGAGAATATAAACACAATTGAAACAGTTAAAAAGACTGAAAGCTGTTTTTTTTTTTTTTTTGAAACACTCAAAAAAATCTATAAAGTATTGGCCAAACTGACAAGAGAAAAACATGAACAGTAGTAAATAATTTGAATAAGAAATGAAGTGGATGATAATATCATAACAGACCTAACTGAAATGAAAAGAATTGTAACAGAATACTGTGAAAAATTGTACTCTTATAGATTTGAAAAGCTAGAGGAAATTAATGAACACACTACTTACCAAAACTAACACAAAGGTGGAACAACTAAATACACCCATCACAAAAGACGAGATTTCACAGGATAGAAATTTCACAGCATAGAGAAGGATGGAATACTTGTAGTTCATTCTGTGAAGCCAGCAAAACTCTGATACCAAAACCAGGTAACGATAGCACCAAAAAGGAAAATTATAGATTAGTGTCTCTGATGAACTTAGATGCAAGAATCCTCATCAAAATTCTAGTCAATAGAATTCAACAACATATCAAAAAATAACTCACCATGACTAAGTAAGATTTATACCAGGTATGTAGAGATGGTTCAACATTAGAACAACAATTAATGTAGTAGTCAACCACATAAATAGAGAAGAGAATCACTTGATTTTATCAGTTGATGCAGAAAATGCATTTGACAAAGTCCAGTACCAATTCCTGTTAAAAAGTCTCAGCCCAATAAGAATATAAGGGAAGTTCCTGAACATAATAAGTGGCATCTATGCAAAGCCAACAGCTAACATCATCCTGAGTGGAGAGACTGTGAAAGCATTCCACTTGAGAGTGAGAACCAGATGAGGACGCCCATTGTCACTGCTTTTATTCAACATTGTGCTGGAGATTCTAGCCAGAGCAGTTAGACAGCATAAAGAAATAAAGGACATTCAAATTGGTAAGTAAGAAATAAAAGTGTCTCTGTTTGCAGGTGATAATGATCTTATACACCAAAAACCCTAAAGAACCCAGCAAAAAAAAAAAAAACTTACTGGAACTATAGAAGAGTTCAGGAAAGTATCAAGATATGAGAGCAACATAAACAGATCAGTTGGATTTACACCAACAAAGAGACCATCAAAGAAGAAATTAATTTATAACATTTACAGTAGCCCCCAACAAGATAATTAGAAATAATTCTAACTAGAAATATAAAAGATATAAAAGAGCTATACAAAAAAATTAAAAGACCCTACTGTAAGAAACCAACAGAGACCTACATTAAGTGGAGAAACCTGCCTTGCTCATGGATAGGAAGACTTTGAAGAGTGAAAATGTCTGTTCTACCCAATGTGATGATCTGCAGCTACAAGGCAATCTCAATACAAATTCTAATGCTATTTTTTAAGGAGATGGAGAAAAAAATCACCAACTTCATATGGAAAGGGAAGAAGCACCAGATAAATAAAGCATTACTGAAGAACAAAGCAGGTGGCCTCACATTACCGGACTTTAGAACCTATTACACTTCCTTGTAGCCAAGACATCCTGGTACTGGTACAAAAACCGATCCATAGACCAATGAAACAGAGTAGAAACTACAGATATAGCATCATCTACCTATGAGCAGCTGATATTTGACAAATGCCCAAAGTCCATGAACTGGGGTAAAACAGTCTGTTGAACAAGTGATGTTGGCAAAACTGGATATCCATCTTCAAAAAAAAAGAAACAAGACCCATATTTCACACCATGAACAAAAACTAACTCAAAATGGATCAAAGACCTAAAATATAAAACCGAAAATGATAAAGATCGTGGAAGAAAAAATAAGCACAATGCTGGGAGACCTAATACATGCCATAAATATACTGCAAAATAATACTAACAATGCACAAACACTAGAAGGGAAAATAGATTAATGAGAACTCTTAAAAAGCAAACACTTAAGCTCATTCAAAGACTTCACCAAAGGAGTAAAAAGACTGCTTACGGAATATGAAAAACATTTTGGCAATCACGAATCTGATTGGCACCTGATCTCCATAGTCTATAAAACCAAAATTAAATCCAGTGTCATCGAGTCAGTGCTGACTCATAGTAACCCTATAGTCTATAAGTTAATGGAAAACCTCAATGAGAAAAAGAGAACCCCATTAAAAAATGGGTAAATAATATGAACACGCATTTCACTAGAGAAGACTTCCAGGCATGTAAGTGATACATGAAGAAAAGCTGATGATCATTAGCCACTAGAGAAATCAAAAACTATACTACAGGGAGATACCATCTCACCCCAACAGCATTGGCATTAACACAAAAACCATGAAGTGAGTGCTGGAGAGGTTGAGAGACTAGAACATTTCTAGGACACAGCTGGTGGGAATGCACTTTGGAAACTAATTTGGTGCTTTCTTAAAAAGCTAGAAATAAGAATACCATATGATGCAGCAGTCCCACTGCTTGGAATATATCCAGAGAAATAACAGTTGTCACATGAATAGATAGATGGATATCAATGTTTACTGCAGCACTGTCCACAATAGCAAAAAGATGAAATCAACCTAGGTCCCCATGAACAGATGAATGGATAAACAAACTATGGTATAATCATATAGTGGAGCACCATGTAGTGATAAAAATAGTTATGATCTTAGGAAACATCTGATAACATGGAGTCACCTGGAAGACATGCAGAGTGAAATTAGTTGCAGAAGAACAATTACTGTATGAGACCACTGTTATAAGGATTCAAGAAAAGGTTTAAACACAGAAGAAAATAATCTTTGATGGTTACAAGGAAAGGGAGGAAAGAAGACAGGTAGTTATAGACAGTGGGTAGGAACTGGGTTAAGTGAAGGAGGTGATGGCACACAGTAGAAGTGATATTAACACTGCTGGACTACACCAAAAGCTAAGAGGCTTCCTGAGTACAGCCTAATATTTTGAAGGTCAGAGTAGCAGGAGCAGGGGTCTGGGGACCATGGTTTTCAGGGGACATCTAAGTCGATTTGCATAACTAAATTTTGTTAAGAAAATACTTTATATGCCATTTTGACAAATGGTATCTGGGGTATTGCAAGCTAGCAAACTGTCATCTAAGTAACATCAGTTGGTCCTAACCCATCTGGAGTAGAGGAAATCAAAGGACATCAGAGACGTGAGAGAAGTATGAGCTCAGGTGACCAAAGGGGCTTTATCATAAAGACTACATTAGCATGAGACCAGAAGAACTTAAAGGTTCCCGGCCACCACTAATGACTGCCCTGACAGGGAACACAATGTGGTGTCCGTGACTTAATGGAAGAAAGATGGGGGTGCAGATCTATATCTTTATTAAAATACCAGACTTGATGTTCTGACATTTGGGAGGGTTCCCTGAGGACATAGCCCCTAGATCTGCTGCTAGCCTGGAGCTGAAACCAGTACGAAGCGAGTTCTGCAGATAAACATTGAACTGGACTATAAGTCATAGAATGATGCTGGTGAAGCATGTGCTTCTTAGCTTAGGTGTGTACTTGAGTCTGTCTGAGCAGCTCCTGTCCAGAGACAAGATGAGAGGGTGGAGAGGAAAGAATAGGAGTTGGCCAAATATGGGAAGTACAGGGTATGTGTGTGCTCTCACAGGGTGGGGACAGCAGCTAGAGTTGTATATAAGTATGTGTGTGGGATTTTACATGGCAAATTGATGTGGATTGTAAACTTTCACTTATAGTACAATAAAGTTTATTTTTTAGTGTACTAATGTTGGTTTCCTAGTTTTGACAAATGTACCAGTGTAATTGAGCCATGCTGCGGCAGTGGTTAAGAGCTTGGGGGCCAACCAAAAGGTCAGCAGTTAAAATTCATGGTAATACAAGATATTAACTTTAAAGAAAACTAGGTGAGAGTATAAGTTAACCCTCCTTATCTTTTTCAACTTTTATGAAAAACATAAAAAATTTTTTTTTTATTATGATTGAGACCAAATATACAATCCCATATAAATTTGCGTACTCGGCAATGAGTGGCTTCCACTGCTCTCCCTGCCTGGTGACAGCACACTCGTCTCTGCTCTGTGCATGTCACATCCTCCTAACAATTGCCTGTCCCCTCCTCTCCACCCTCTCCTCTGATTCCGGTGAGAGGTCAGCCAGATGACATCCTGTAGATGCATAGAACCATAAAGTGTACACATGATATGGTTGCTCTGTGTCACCAAGTCAAGTCCATTTCTGTCCAAAGAGTTGACCTCCATTATGATTTATGGACAGTGGCAGCATCAGGGCCAGGAGCCATGTTCCCAGGGGAACCCAGAGGTCCCTGGAGCATCAGTTGTGGTCTTTTAGTGGTGACCTCAGGGTGCACCCCTTTTTATTTTCATGTTGCCAATGAGATTCAACTTTGTGAGCCCCATCATGGCTATCACTGGTGGTGGCCGGGTACCATCTTGTTCTCCTGGTCTCGTGTCGATGTAGTCCTCTGCTCAGTCTCTCTGTCTTCTGAGTTCTCTTTGCCCCATGTTGTTTTTCTCCTTGGAGATCATTTGTTCCTGCTGAGTTGGGACCATTTGATGCACCTCAGGTGGCAGCAGATCATTTGTTGCTGTTGAGTTGGGACCATTTGGTGTACCTCAGGTGGCAGCTTGGCATCTTTGAAGACCCCAGACACCACTCACCAATTTGGGGTGCAGAAGACTCTCTTAGCAAATGCTAGTTATGCCAATTGGCCTTGATGCCTCCTGAGAGCATGGTCTCCCATACCCCGACACCAGCTACTCCGTCCTTACAATATTGACTTAAGATGGGAGGAGTAATCGTTACACTGAAGTCCAGTTAAATTTGATCTTTTTTCTAATGTGTTTTAAGTTATTGTAGGGGTCTCATACAATGTTTGTCCTCTTGCAGCTGACTACTTTCAGTCAACATAATGTCCTCCAATTGAAACCAGGTTATGAGATGCTTCCTAAAATCATCATTCTTCTTTATCATTGTGCAGTGTTCCGGTCAGTATATGTACCATAGTTTACCTATCGATTCCTCTGTTGTTGGGCATCTGGGTTGATTCCATCTTTTTGCTGTTGTGGACTGCTGTGATAAACCTTTGTGTGCATGTATCAGTTGCTGTGACTGGCCTTGATTCTGTAGGGTATATTGCAAGCAGTGGAATTACTGGGTCAAATGGTGTATCTCTAACTAGCTTTTTAAGGAAGTGCCAGATTGCTTTCCAAAGAGGTTGTACCATTTTGCAGTCCTCTGAATAGTATAGGAGAGTTCCAGTTTCTCCACAGCCTCTCCAGCATTTGTTGTTTTGTGTTTTTTGGATCATGGCCAACCTTGTTGGGGTGAGATGGTATCTCATTGTTTTGATTTGAATTTCTTTAATAGCTATGATTGTGAGCATGTCTACATGTGTTTTTTGGCTGCCTAGATCTCCTCTTTAGAGAAGTGTCTGTCCATCTCCCTTGCCCATCACTTAATTGGATGATTTATCTTTTTCTTATGGATATTTTGTAGTACCTTATAGATTATGGAGATCAGGCGTCGGTCTGACATATAGTTGCCAAATATTTTTTCCCATTCTATAGGTGGTCTTTTAATTTTATTGATAAAGTCTTAGGATGAGCAAAAGTGTTTGGTTCTTAGTAGTTCCCATTTATCTATTTTTTCTTCTGTTTGTCGTTTGTTTGACAGATTTTGAAGTCTGTCTACATTGTGTATTAAAACTTCCATTGTTGATCCTAATTTTTCTTGGATGAGCTGTATCATTTTAGATTTGATATTTAGGTCTTTTATCCAGTTTTAGTTGGTTTTTGTATAAGGTGTGAGATATGGGTCTCGTTCCAATTTATTGCAGATGAATATCCAATTTTGCCAGCACCATTTGTTGAAGAGATTGTTTTTATTCCAGTTTAATGTCTGAGGGCCTTTGTCGAATATCAACTGTTAATAGGAGGATGGTGTCACCTCTGGGGTCTCAATTCTGTTCCATTAGTCTATCTGTCTGTTTTGGTACCAGTAACAGGCTGTGCTGAGAACTGTGGCAGTGTAATAGGTTCTAAAGTCAGGTAGTGAAAGGTCTCCCAGTGTATTCTTCTTCAATAGTGCTTTGCTTATCCAGGGCTTCTTCTCTTTCCAAACAAAGTCAGTGATTTCTTTCCCCATCTCATTAAAAAATGTCACTGGAGTTTGTAGTGGGATTGGGTTATGTAAGTAGATTGCTTTGGGTAAAATAGACATTTTCACAGTCTATTTTGATAAGTCTTCTTATCAATGAGCAGGGTAGGTTTATCCACTTGTGTAAGCCTCTCATAGTTTCTTGTAGTAGGGTGTTGTAATTTTCTTTGTAAAGGTCTGTTATTTCTCTAGTTAGATTTATTCCTAGGTATTTTATCTGCTTGGGGGCTATAGTAAATGGTGTTGATTTGGTGATTTCTTCTTTAGTAATCTCTTTGTTGGTATAACAGAATCCTACTGATTTACTTTTGTTTCTCTTGTATCTTGACACTTTGCTGAACTCTTCTATCAATTTGAGTAGCTTACTTATGGATTCTTTAGGATTCTCTGACTATACAATCCTATCATCTGCAAATAGGGAGATTTTTACTTCCTCTTTGCCGATGCAGATGCCTTGTATTTCTTGGTCTTGTCTAATTGCTCTGGCTAGAACTTCTAGTACCATGTTGAATAAGAGAGGTGAAAGTGGGCATCCTTGTCTAGATCCTGTTCTCAAGGGTAATTGTTTCAGTCGGCAGTTGGTTTGTATCAGTGGCCCTTATTGCATTGAAGAATTTGCCTTCTATTCCTGTTTTGCTGAGAGTGTTTAGCATGAATGGATTTTGGACTTTATCAAATGCCTTTCTGCATCAATAGACAAAATCAGGTGATTCTTGTCTTTTGTGCTACTTACGTAGTTGATCACATTAATTATTTTTCTGATGTTGAACCAGGCTTGCGTCCCTGGTATGAATCCAACTTGGTCATGTTGAGTTATTTTTTTGATATGCTGTTGTATTTTATTGGCAAGAATTTTGTTGAAGATTTTTGCATGTAGATATGAGTGATATTAGTCTGTAGTTCTCCTTTTTGGTTGGGTCTTTCCCTGGCTTTAGTATCAGGGTTATGCTGGCTCATAGAATGAATTTGGGAGTACTCCAGCCTTTTCTATGCTGTGAAATAGTCTCAGTAGTGTTGGAGATAACTCTTCTCTAAAAGCTTGGTAGAATTCTGTGGTGAAACCATCTGGGCCAGGGCTTTTTTTGGTTGGTAGTTTTTTGATGAGTTTTTCAATCTCTTACTTTTCATGGGTTTTTAAGTTGTTTTGCTTCACCTTGTTCCGACTTGATGGCACTTGGCATTGGCTGTGGTAATTTTGGTAGATGATATGAATTTAGGAATTTGTCCATTTCCTCTAGGTTATCAAATTTATTAGAGTACAGACTTTTGTAGTATTCTGTTAGGATAGTTTTGATTTCTGATGAGTCTGTTGTGACAGCTCCCCTCTCATTTCTTTTTTGAGTTATTTGCTTCCTGTTTTTCTTTAGTAAGTTTAGTCAGTAATTTGTCAATTTAATGGATCTTTTAAAAAAGTCAGCTTTTGGTCTTTTCAAATTTTTCCATTGTTCTTCTCTAATTCATTTAGTTCTGCTCTAATGTTTATGATTATGATCTGTTTTCTTCTGGTGACCGAGGGGTTCCTTTTTTGCTCTCTCTCTACTTGTTGAAGCCGTAGGGATAGATCTTTGGTTTGGGTTCTTTCTTGCTTCCAGATGTGTGTATTTATAGAGATAACTGACCTCTGAGCACTGCTTTGGCTGTATACTTTAGGTTCTGGTAAGAAGTGTTTTCATTCTTGTTGGATTCCATAAATTTGTTTATTTCCTCCTTCATTTCTTCTATAACCCATGGCTTTTTGAGCAATATATTGTTCAGTTCCCATGTGTTCCACTTTCTATCTTTTTTTTTCTGCTATTGGTTTTGACTTTAATGGATTTGTGGCCTGAGAAATGCTTTGCAGTATTTCAGTGGTATGGATTTTGTTGAGATTTCCTTATGTCCTAACACATGGTCTATTCTGGAGAATGTTCCATGTGTACTGGAGAAGAAGGTGTAGTTGTCTGCTAATGGATAAAAAGTTCTGTATATGTCATTCAGGTCTGGTTGGTTAATTGTGGCAATAAAATCTTCTGTGTCTTTATTGAGCTTTTTTCTAAACAATCTGTCCAATATTGAGAGTGGAGTGTTGAAGTCTCTCACTATTATTGTGGAGTAATCTATCTCATTTTTGAGTGTAGTCATTGTTTGTTGGATTTATTTAGATACTGTAGTATTGGGTGCATAAATATTTAATACTGTTAAGTCCTGCTTGTGTAGTGAACCTTTCACCACTAGTGTCCATCTTTGTTCACAATGGTGGATTTTACATTAAAATCTATTTTATCTGAGATTAGTATTGCCATACCTGCTCTTCTTGTGTATTGTTAGCTTGATATATATTCTTCCATCCTTTAATTGTCAGTTTTTTCATATCTTTAAGTCTAAGGTGAGTTTCTCGTAAGCAACATATGGATGGATCATGTCTTTTGATCCAAGATGCCACTTGTCTCTCTACTTGAGCATTTAGTCCATTGACATTCAGTGTAATTATTGATAGGTATGTGTTTACTTCTGTCATTGTGATATGTTTATTTTTGTGCTGAGGTTTTCTCTGTTGTTCTTACTCCGTTCTGGGGCATTCTTCTTTATGAGTTGATTTTTGTTGGCTTTGTGGTTGTTGAGAGTCATGTATTACGTTTCTTGATTTGATGTGTTGCATCTGTGTATTGTTTTGTGCCTGGCTCCGTGATCCCCCTTAATAGTCTATGTTTAAACCCAATTTTAACTACTACCAGTCTTATTAACTTCCTGTCCATCTGGAAGGACTGTAACGACTGTAGTACATCTGTCTTTTTAATATGATGACATCATAATTTTTATGGTATGATCACTGGATCACTTCTTTTAATATTACAGCTTTCATTGAGTTTGGAACCTTCCCTAACTGAGTAGGTTACTGGGTGACATGTCCTGTATTTGCTTCTAAAATATAGGGTTAGTGGTTTTGTTCTTCTAAGCCAAGACCTTCTTTCAGTATTTCTTACAGCTTTGGTTTACCTTTTACAAAGTCTTTGAATTTCTATGTAATCTGTGAATGTATTAATTTGATTTTTGTATTTCAAAAATAGTTTTGCAGCATATATAATTCTTGGTTGGAAATTCTCCTTCAAGGCTTTAAATGTGTCATCCCATTGTCTCCATGCCAGCATTATTTCTGCTGAGAGATTGGAGGAAATCTTAAAGGGTTTCTCTCTGAATATTACCTTTGGTTTGGGTCTTGCTGCCTTTAAGAGTTTCTGTTTGTGTTTTGTTAAGCGTGATTATAATGTGCCTTGGAGTCTTTCTTTTTGGATCTATATTGAGTAATGCTTGATATGCATCTTGGGTATCTATAGTCTATTCATAATTTCTGCCAAGTTTTCTGTCAGCAGCTCAGCAACAATACTCTCTGTGTTCTCAGGTGTCCCACCCTGTTTAGGAACTCCAATTAATCATAGATTGTTCCTTTTAGTAGAGCCCCACATGTTTCTTAATCCTTCTTCATTTTGCTTGTTTCTTTTTTCTGATTTCGCCTCATAGATGCCAGAGTCAATAGCGTCTTCCAAGTCAGAAGGTCTGCTTTTCAATTGTTCCATTCTGTTTTCTTGGCTTTCAACTGAATTTTCTATCTCTTTGATTCTGTTCTTGATCTGTGGGATTTCAGAGTACTGGTGTTCCATCAGATCAAACAGCTTGCTTAATTTTTCATTTTGGTCTGCTGCATTTTGTATAAGGTCTAGAGCCAAGGACTCTATATATAATCCTTTTGTTGTTGCCCTCTGATAGTTTCAGAAAGGTTTCTTCGTCTGGGAAGTTTCTTTGGATCTTTCTTTTGTGGAACTTCTGAAGCCATAGGTGAATTCTTCCTAATGTCTTGGTCCAAAGTTGGTTGCTTTTTGGGCTTCTGGAGGTTGTTTTGTTTCTCTGGTGTTACCGTAACGGAATCTGAAGCTCAGTCTGAAAAGGAAGTTGATCTCCAGATACCTCTATGTACTCCAGAGAGTGGGCTCATTGGAATGTGTGGGGTAGCAGTCTTCACCTCCTTATTGACAAAGACACAGCCCCACTTGTAGAGGCAATGGGGAGCCATCAGATGACCCTGTAATGTGAAACAGTAAACAATGGAGTAGATGCCATACAGATGCACTGCAGTTATTTCTGTGTTGAAGAATATAAGGTATCTGACAGCTTCCAAAATTAGTCAGGCTTTCAGGGGTGCAAGTCCTTCTTCCCAGCTTGCAAAGTAAGCTCTTCTATATCAAAGACTACTTTACTGCTGGAAAAACCCTCTCATGGCAGGCACTGCCTTGCAGCCTGAGAGTTAGGTCTAGCTGAGGCCTCTGTATAGGAAACTCCTCCTCCCAGTGACTGAAGATGGTATCCCACAAATACTTGCTTGCCTGCCTCGTAAAAGGCTGTTCAGTGGCAGAGATTCAGAGATTCTGAGAGAGAGATGTCAGAGGTGCTGAGTTGCACGGAGTCCAAGGCCAGGCTCTCAAAATGTGGTGACTCTGCTCACCAGTCTCATCAGCAGTGTGTCTGAGCCTTGCTGCCAGTGAAACTTCAGCCCCTCATGCCAGCTAGGAGAGAAAAAAAGAAAAGTTCAAATGGCAATTTACCTTCAGTCCACAAGATCTGACTCTCATCAAGGGCATAGGTTGGCAAAAAGAGAAGTTTCCTGCTCAGTGGTATGTAGACCCAATAGACAGTCCTGTGCCATATCCTAGGGCTCTGTAGGCATCCAGAAGGCTCCGTTTAATTATCAGTTGAGGACTTCGTTTCCAGAAGAATTTAGGGAGACGTGTTTATTCTGCCATCTTGACACTGCTCCCCAACTTTTATGAAATTTTAAATTATTTCAGAATAAAAAGTTTTTATTAAAAAAAAAGATTCATCATAGCAAATCACCAACATTTCATATAGAAAGCCATCCTCTTAAGAATCTTCAGGAGCATCAAGGTCAACTGGTATAACTAGCCTATTGCTAAGAGAATCTTCAGCACCCCATATTGGTGAGTGGTATCTGGGATCTTAAAAGCTAACACACTGCCATATGAGGTGCACCAAATGGTCCCAACTCATCTGGAAGAGATGATGACCAAGAAAACAATGACACAATGGAAAAAGAGCTCAGGAGATAAAAGGACTCATGTGAAAGGGAGACTGTATCAGCATGTGACCAGAAAAACCAGATGGTGCCCAGCCACCACCAACTATAGTGGTAATGGGGCACACAGTGTAGAGTCCCTGTGGTCACATGAGTAAAAGAGGCCTGCAGTTGAGGAACTACTAAAAGACCGTAACTGATGGTCTGATGGCCTGAGGGATCCCCTGGGGGCATGGTCTCTACACCTCTGCTGCTGCTTCTGACCAGAAAATACTACTGAGGTCAAGCGTTTGGACAAAAATGGACTGGACTAGGAGCACAGTGTGACCATGTGATGTGTATACTTCATGGTTCTGTGCATGTATAAGATGCTGTCCTCCTGGTTTCTTTCTAGATGGGAGAGAAAAGGGTGGAGAGGAGGGGATAGGATCTTGTTAAGAGGATGGTACAGCTATAGAATGAAAAAGAGGAGTGTGCTATCACCAGACAAGGAGAATAGAACAAGCTGCAGATAGGTGGGCATGCTAAATTGATTTGAATTGTATAGTTTCACTTAATCAGAATAATAATTAAAAAAAGAATCTTGAGTATGGTCAGTTTGTATAAAGGCTATGCCATTAAAAATGCATCAAAGGGACAGCATGTTTGTTAGCTGTTTTTAATAGAAAAATATTTTTAAGCAGTAGCTTATTGGCTTAATTTTTAACATTGTTTGTTTTATTCACATCTGTCAAGTAGTGGAATACTATGCAAATGTTATTGTTGTGTGCCGCTGAGTCAATTCTGACTCATAGAAGCTCTATAGGACAAAGTAGAACTGCCCCTTATGATTTCCTGGGTTGTAATCTTTACTGAAGCAGATTTCTAGGTTTTTTCTGCCACGGAGCCACTGGTGGGTTCAGTTAGCAGCTGAATGTTCAGCCATTGCACCACCAGGACTGCTGTACTATAGAAATAGCCTTATAATATTATATTATAGTGAAAATAGAGATGTGAATGACTCCTCTGCTTGTCCCTCAGATTTTCTCACTCTTGCCCTTCATATCAACATGTAGAAAAATTTCAGTTTATTACTTCACTCAGCAGTGATTATGTTCTCAAAAGTTGAATTCTCTACTGAGCTGACTCAAAATATATAGTGAGGCAGTATAGCATAATACTTAAAAGTATGAGATTTGGAGTTAGAAAGACCTTGGTTGGAATCTCTTCCACAGTTTTCTATATTGTTACCTCAGTTATTTACCTTTCTTAAGCCCTAGCTTTATTTTGTTTTGTTTTTCTCAAAACTATTCATTTATCCCTACTGGAGAGTAGATATGAAAAGAGTTTTAAACCATGAAGTGTGTAGTTAAGTGATTGTTGGTGATAGTGCCTATCAGATACACTGGAAAACCTATACCTGATTGTCATAGTACCCTTTCATCTCTCTTACTGTGACAAATTCTGAAGATTTGGTTTCTTGTTTTTCTAGATGTCCTGTAGAAGTTTTAGTACTATTATTTTTATAAAATTACTAACGTCATGTTGCATAATACTGAAGAATTTATAAAGCATTTATACATGCATTAAACATTAACTAGAGGAACCTACATGGCAGTGTGTGCTCTTGATTTCTTGCGTTTTCAGTTATCCACTGAAATGACTCAACCAGTATGAGAGGGAGCCTACAATAGCACTGAGTCAGACCTAACCACATACTTGAAGATTCAAGTTTCCAAGGCAGTGAAATGGTTAAGAGCCAGTTTGAGGGAGCGCCAACCTGTATATTACCCTGGTGTTACGTGTTATGCATGGGTAACCAGTGCACCTGGGAACAAGTTTGCCTGTTTTTCACTTTTATTCTCTCTTCTTGGGGAAAAGCGTAACAATCTCAATAACCATCTATCACACTGAAGTGGGGAACTTGTGTGCTAACCTGTTGCCTCCCATCCTCCTTGATTCCAACATATGCCTACAGAGAACCCACTCCATCCAGACATTGACCCACAGTACTTAGTAGGCTGTCCTTAGAAATTACTCCATCAGCAGAGCTGAAAGTAATTAACTCTGCCTAATGTTTTAGATGATTTATTGTAGTTAGAGGCTTTAAAAATGATTATTTCTTGATTTCAGTATCAGGTATAAAAACTCAATAAAAAATAATGTTATAACCCACTTTTCCAAGTGTTCAGAACTCAGACCTGTGGTATATGTTATAAAAGATTAACTCTTTCAGAACAATTAATAGTTATGTCAGTGGTTTAAATTTTGAAATGAAAATTTTTTACTATTACCAAATCTTTATTTATCAGCAAGAGGCCCATAAGATTCAGTCAAATGATGAAAATGAATTGGCTGTAAATGATCATGAAGGACCTAAAAACGTTCCAAAAGTAGCTGAGAATGCTGCAGATAAAAATGAAGAACCTTCAAGCAATCATAGTCCACATGGGAAAGGTATAATTTTAATTTTGTTTTGTTTATAGGATATTGACTTTTTCCTCCCCATTTTGAAGTGAACATTTTCAGTCGTAAAATTGATTTGATTTAAGTTTAGCTTGATATTAATCTGTATTGTTTCAAATTTGAGGTCTGTGGTAGAGAGAAAAAAAGAAGAGTGAGTTGTTTTTGTTATACCTGTGTCCAAAAGCAACATACAGAGATGTTTGGTCAGTGTAGCCTTATTGCTTTAGGAATTGGTTGCTACATTCCCTGAACACATTTCTGATTTGTGTAAAGGGAAATACGGAATTATAAATTTATGTTGTTGGTACAGAACAGACCAAGCGAGGAGGTGATGCAGGGATGCCTGGAATAGAGGAGAATGACCTTGCTAAAGCTGAAGATCTTCCTTCTTGTAAGTAAAAATGATTACAGAATACAACCAGAGATACCATGTTATTTTTCCTGTGACTTTATTGTGGAGTAACACTTGGTAAAAGTCACAAGTACCTGGATAATTGTTATTTCTAAATTACTCATTAATTGACAGAACTGTCTTTTGATACAATTTTTATGAAATCGTTGTCTAAAATGTTTAACATACATTTTTTTGTCTTGATCAAGAGTGAGTCAATCATATTTGAACTTCTTGATCACAGTTACTGGTTATAACAATTGTAGTACATTAGAGTCATTTATGTTTACTAAAAGTATACATGGTTCATTTTTCAAAGAATGTTGACAGGTTGCGGTGACATTGGTATGCTTTAATAATGATGATATAATGTTTTACAGGAGCTATTTAGGTGTTTAGGGCTTAACTTGTCCTTTCAGTGAATTATCTCATGCTTTTGTATTATGTAATCACTTTTTTCTTCTTCAGTACATGTCTGTTTCTTCAATAATGAGCAACACTTTATCCATTTAAAAATCGTGTCTATCACTGCTGCCCTCCTGATCCCATTTAGTGTTTTATCTTTGTATTTCTTCCTTGTTTTTCTTGCCGTTTCTTTGTGTTTTGATTTTTATATGTCTTCCCACCACACCCCACCCCTCCCGCAATTTTGTATGGCAGAAAAATCAAAAGTAACAGTATATCTTTGCCTTTTCTGGCTGTTTGATTCTTGTGATTGCTTTTGTGTTTATAGGTAGTGCACATGGCTAAACTTGCTAGGTCAGAGATTCAAATAAATGAAACATTCTTTCATTTGTGTAGTTTTGTTATTTTTTTCAGATCTGTATTCTTGTGGGTTTCCTGTTCATTGTTTGTTCCCCTGAAATAAAGATAAGGTTGACAGCAGTAACATAAATTTAAAGCCATGACATTAGGTTTATTTGTAAGACAGTGAAGTATTCCAGTTATTCCTGGACCAACAGTGTCACCATCACTGGAAATTTGTTAGAGACTCAGATCCTTAGATTCCACTTCAGCCCTACTGAATCAGAAATTTAGGTGATGGGATCAGCAATCTATTTTTAAACAAGATCTTTAGTGGATTTTTATTACTGTCAAGTCTGAGAATCACTGACTTAGATGTGAATTAAAGAACTATGTTGTTGTTTGAATTTTTGGAGCACTTACTGTAGTCCTTGATTCACTATGTTTTATGCTAATTAATCTCTTTTATATTGCCCTTGTTTTATATTTTAAGGTACCTATTCAAAAATCCACCATGTATCTGTCAGTTTCTCATACTTGGTTGCTTGCATGTTGCTGTGATACTGGAAGCTGTGCCACCAGTATTTCAAATACTAGAAGGATCATTGTGTTAGTCATCTAGTACTGCTGTAACAGAAATAACACAAGTAGGTGGCTTAAACAAAGAGAAATTTATTTTCTCACAGTCTAGTAGGTTAGATAGAATCCCAAATTCACAGCATCACCTCCAGGAGAAGACTTTTGCTCTTTGTCAGCTCTGGAGGCAAGTCCATCTTCTCAGCCTTCCTCTACAATAGAAGCTTGTTGGTGCAGGAATCTGAAGTCCAAAAGGCATACTCTGCTACTGGCACTGCTTTCTTGGTGGTGTGAGGTCCCTCTGTCTCACTGCTCACTTCTGTCTTTTATATCTCAAAAGAGGCTGCGTATGACACCATGTGATCTTGTGGATCTAGCTCATCAATATAACTGCAGCTCATTCATCTTATTACATCACAGTGATAGAATACACTATGACAAAAGGGTGGACAATTACATTATACTGAGAATCATGGCCTCATCATGTTGACAGGTATTTTGGGGGACATAACTCCATCCATGGCAGTATCCTTGGTGGCAGGCTTCATTGGAACTTCCAGACTAAGACATACTAGGGAGAAGGACCTGGCAGTCTACTTGTGAAAAAATTGTCCAGTGAAAACCTTATGAATAGCAGTGGAACATTATGTGATATAGTGCCAGAACAGCACCCCAGCTTTTGGAACCTTCATTTGCTGATATGGCACAATTCAAAATGCAAAGGAACAGCTGCAAACATACATTAATAATCGAATATGAAATGTGCAAAGTAGGAATTGAAGAAAATTAGAAGTCATCAAAAATGAAATGGAATACATAAAGATGAATATCCGAGGCATTAGTGAGCTGACAGGGATTGACACTGGTTCATCATTTTAAATCAGACAGTTATATGGTCTACTGTGCCAGGAATGACAGTTTGAAGAGGAAAGGCATTATATTCATCATCAAAAAGAACATTGCAAGGTCTATTCTGAAGAGCAGTGCTGTCAGTGGTAGGATAATATCCATGTGCCTAAAAGGAAGACCAGTTGATATGACTGTTATTCAAGTTTATGTACCAACCACTAAAGCCTAAGATGAGGAAATTAAAAATTTTCACCAATTTCTGCAGTTTGAAATTGATCGAACATGCAATCAAAGTGTATTGATAAGGCTCAGTAGGTGGAAAATAGGGCCTTGGTGGTAGAAATGAAGCTGGAGATCACAGGATAGAATTATGTGGCTTTTCCAACAACATAAACAGCAACTATGCATGTGGACCTCACTAATGGAAAACATAGGTAAGTAGTGATGCAAAAGTTCAATGTCATCAAGCAGAACAGGGCTAGGGGCCGACTGCAGAACAGATCATCAATTGCTTATGTGAAAGTTCAAGTTGAAGGTGAAGGACATAAGTCCACGAGAGCCTAAGTACAAACTTCAGCATATCCTATCTGAATTTGGAGACTGTCTGAAGGACACATTTGAGTACTGAATGCTAATAGCCAAGGACCAGACAAGTTATGGGATGACCTCAAGGACATAATACAGAAAGAAAGCAAAAACATTATTAAATAGAAAGTAAAGAAAGGAAATACCACATTGGATGTTGGAAGAGACTCTGACATTTTTCTTGAACGTAGAGCAGGAGAAGCTAATGGAAGAAATGATTATGTAAAAGAGCTGAACAGAAAATTTCAAAGGCAGCTTGAGAAGAAAAAGTGAAGTGTATTAGTTATCTAGTGCTGCTGTAACAAATACAAATAGATAGCTTTAACAAACAGAAATTCATTCTCTCACCTTTAGGAGGCTAGATGCCAAATTCAGGGCAGCAGCTCCAGGGCCAAGCTTTCTCTGTTAGCTCTTGGGCAAGATCTTTGTCATTAGTCCTTCTCTGGGCTAGGAGCTTCTCAATAGAGGAACCCTGGGTTCAGACGATGCATTGCTGTTGACTCTTCTTGCTTGTTGGTAATGAGGTTCCTCTGTCTCCCTGCTCCCTTCTCTCTTAATTATCACAAAAGAGTTTGACTCAAGATAAAATCTAATCTTGTAGATTGAGTCCTGCTTCATTAACTTAAGTGCCTTTAATCCTGCCTCATTAACACCACAGAGGGAGGATTGATAACACAGGAATACCATATCAGATGACAATATAGTGGACAACCACACAGTACTAGAAGTTACGGCCTACCAAAGTTGGCACACTTTGGGGGTGAGGGGCACAATTCAGTCCTTAACATGAAACAAGAATGAAATGTACAGAGACTTGGAGAAAGAAAGCCAAAAGGGAAGAATATGCTTGGCATTTCTCGAGCTGAGAGAGCTGAAGAAAAACTTCCAGCCTCGAGTTGCAATCTGGAAGGATTCTGTGGGCAAAGTGGAAGTGGAAATTCTGGTGGCGTCATGGTTAAGTGCTGCTATGTCTGCTCAACAAAAGGTCAGCCATTCCCATCCATCGGAAGCTTCCTGGAAACTTGGGGTAGTTTTACTCTGCCCTGTAGGTTGTCCGTGAGTCAGAAGTGACTTGACAGCACAGTTTGTTTTTTTAAGGTATGGACAAAATACTTAATAATACAGAGAGTATCAAAAGAAGATGGAAGGAGTGCACAGAGTCACTGTACTGAAAAGAACTGGTCAGTTTTCAACTTTCAACCATTGCAAGAGCTGGTACATGATCAGGAACTCATGGTGTTGAAGAAAGAAGTCCAAGTTGCACTGAAGGCACTGGCGAAAAACAAGGCTGTAAGAATCACTGGAATACTAACTGAGGTGTTGCAACAAATGGAGGCAGCACTGGAGGTTCTCACTGATCTATGCCAAGAAATCTGGAAGATTGCTACCTGCCAACTACCTGGAAGAGATCCATATTTGTGCACATTCCAAAGAAAGGTGTTTTAGTCACCTAGTGATGCTGTAACAGAAACAGCACAAGTGGATGGCTTTAATAAAGAAATTTATTTACTCACAAAAAAGTAGGCTGGAAGTCCAGATTCAGGACACCAGTGTGAGCCCCAGTGGAAGGCTTTCTCTTTGGGCTCTGGAGAAAGGGCCTTACGGTCAGTCTTCCCCTGTACTGTGAGCTTCTCAGGCACAGGGGCCCTGATTCCAAAGGACAAGCTCTGCTGCTGGGGATGCTTTCTTGATGACATGAGGTCCCCAACTCTGTGCTTGCTTCCCTTTCCTTTTATCCCTGAAAAGATTGTCTGAAGACAAAATACAGTCTTGTAGATTGAGTCTTGTCTCACCAACACAACTGTGGCTGTTGTCCCTCATCAACATCGTAGAGGCAAGATTTACAGCATACAGTAAAGTCACACAATGTGGGGAATCCTGGCCGAGTCAAACTGGACACACATTTTTGGGGGAGGACACAATTCAATCCATGACAAAAGGTGATCCAACAGAATGCAGAAATTTTCGTACAATATCATTAATGTCACATCAAGGCTGTTAAATCCCTCAGAGGGAAAATTATCTGTATTTGTAACAATACAAATAGAAACTTTGAAACAAATGGAGTCATTGTAAATGTAATTAAGTTTTTTCTCTTAGGCATCTTATAAAATGGGCTGGTGTTACCGGATAGAACTCCAAGTTCTTATCACCTGTTCCAAATAGCCAGTCTCTGAGACAGGTTTTAATGAGTGATTAAGAGAAAGTTTGTTAACCATGTTCTGCTGGCTAGAACATGGGGAAAAGACATATTTGAATCATCAGGGCTGTCCAGTTTGGACAGGCTGCACTCAGGGTTTCTGTATGGAACAAACAAAGGCGGCATAGCCACGTGCACTCACAGAGGTCTTGGGAGAACAGGGAGGGCAATGGAGAAGGACATGTCGGGGGCGGTCCTGTGGGTGAAAGTGAACTGGGTGGAGGTTGTCTCCTTCACAACCTGGCACGCCATCACCAGCCATCAAGGAAACAAAGTGGTGCTAGATGTCATCAGCCAGCAATCTGAAAGAAGACTGCTTAAACACAGGTTACTTCTCTGTCTCCCCTGCCTAATTCTTTTATCATTAGTTAAGAATTCAGTTATCAAAACAAAACAAGTCGTTCATTGCCTATAGTTCACTGAATCTATATTGGTACCTTTGAGGGCCCTACCTTAGTGTCAGCTGCCTGGGGCTTGTGGAATGTGGAGGTCATGTCTTTCCCTGTGAATTGGGGCTGATCTGAAAGAAAGTCTCCCAGGGCCCCAATCGTGAGCACCCTTCACATGGAGGCTTTTTCAGCCTTTGCTTTCAGAGGCTGCCCAGGAGTTGAGGAAGGTCAAAACAACCAGATTTAGGGAATAAGTGGATGTGTCAATCTGAATCAAAGAGTCAGCAATCAAAAGTGTGTGTGCAAGGCAGAGCTGTTAAGTCCAGGCAGGGCCTGGCAAAATCCCCAGAGGCTATAAGCCGCTAATGACAGGAGTGTTTTCTAGGAAGCACTCTTCAAAATAGGATTTTGAGTTCAAAAAATATACAAAGGAATAGGATAGTTAGGATTCAGTGGATTTGAGGATTTAATTGATGTATGTGTTTCTCTTTGTGTTTTTAGCTTTCTCTCTCTTTTTTTAGTGGCTCTGTGGATGATAGTGTGCCTTTACTTATCATTATATATTTAAAAATAATTTTGCGTGACATCATGTAAAATGTTACAACTTCGTAAAGATATGATTCCGTGTACCTTGTCTTGACTTTTGTGTTATTGTTGTCATGTATTTTACTTCTCTATATATTAAAAAACCGTAGTATTTTCAATATTATTAATTTTGGTTTGAACAATCCTTTAAGAAAATAAAAGAAAAAAGTTTTTTTTATATTCACATTTTTACCATTTCTGGTGCTCTTTATTCCTTCTTCCTGTAGATTGGAGTTTGTGTTGTATCATTTCTCTTCATTCTGAAGAACTTTTTTTTTATTAGTATTTCTTGAAGTGCAAATGTAGCTATGAAGTTTTTTCAACTTTGTTTATCTGAAAACATCTTTATTCATTCTCCTTTGAAGGTTTTGTTTGGGCACGATATAGAAATTTAAGGTGACTTTTTTCCTTTGGCACCTTAAAGATGTTATTTCACCATCATTTGGCCTCTGTTGTTTCTGATGAGAACTCAGCCCTGATTCCTTTTGCTGCTGTATTATTACTGTATTTTGATGTATTGTATTTTTTTTTCCTGTAACTGCTTTTAAGATTTTCTTTATTTTTCATCAGTTTGATTAAAATGTGCCTTGGTATGATTTTCTTTTTTTTCGTTCTGCATGGGCTTCACTGAGCTTTATTCACTCCCTACCCCCCAATCCCTTTACCCCAACTCCTTCACTTCCCACAAAAGCTTCTTCTTTTTTATTTTTTTAAATTTCATGCCGAGACTGAAGTTACATGTATTTTAGACTGCTTGATACTGCCCTGTTTAAGTCACCTGGTGCTGCTGTGACAGAAAATACCATGAATGGAAGGGTTAATGAAGACAAACTTTATTTCTCATAGTCCCATAAACCACAAATCCATTCATGAGTTGTAAATCCGTTGAATAAGAGAAATCATCATAGTTGGTAGGTTGAGTCCAAATTCAGGGAGAGCATCTTGACACAGGAACCTCAGGTCCAAAGGATGTGCTCTGCTCTTGGCGCTGCCTTCTTTTTGGTATGAGGTTTCTGACTCTCTCTGCTCACTTGTCTCCTTTATATCCCACAGCTGGTAACTTGAGTCCTGCTTTACCAGCAAGTGCTGCCCATTCTCCTCATCAGTATCACAGAGGAAGGATTCACAACACGTGGAAGGAACTGCACCATATTGGGACACATAGCCAAGTGAAATCAATACATAGATTTTGGGGAGGACAGAATGTAATCCGTGGCACTCTACCCTTTGGCCTTGAAAAATTATATCATTCGAACATGTATTCATTTCTAGCATAGAAACCGTCTTAAATCCAGATCCAGGATCCATCAGTTTCTCTTCAGCTGTGAAATCCAGAACAGGTGTTACTTTTCCAAAATACAGTGGTATAACAAGCAGACAGAAATTATACATTTTCATTATAAATGGAGAAATTGCAGGGAAATAAGGCATTAACAGGGAAGAAGCAAGTCACCAGAACACAAAACGACAGCCCTCAAGGCTTTGAAAATAATCCTTTGTTTTCTGAGGCATCTCACATGTTCGCCTTGCCCTCTAGACTATAGGTATTGGCCACACTCTGTATTGTGAGTGGGGATCTCTGTCCCTGTGCTACAACATTGCCTTCAAGGCCCACTTGGACAGCAACTCTGCCGTCTTGGCTTTAGGTGCACCGTTAGCCCAAATAAGTGGCAACTCCACCCTTGTAAACACAGGAAGTCATGGCCCCACCCTTTCAAATCCCTGAGGTTGTGGCCATACCTTTTGAGACTGAGGCAGCTCAACTTCTGCCACTCAGTTTCTGCTTTTTATGGCCTTGTGGCCCAGGCTTCAAGCCCACATCTGCCCTGCAAGGGCAAGTGTTCCAAAGCTCTGAAGCTTCACGGATTCAAGGAAGCCTCCTGCACAAAGGCACTCTGCTCTCTTGCTCTGTTGGTTGGCAAGGCTAGCTCCACTGATTCAAGTGCCTGGAGGCACCCTGCTCCACCAGTAAGCCTCTGTGCACAGGCAGCTCTATCCACTGCTGCTGCCGCCAGTACTCTGCTGCTTGATTCTCACCATCTGCACCTTCCTTAGTGTTAACAGTACTCATCGAGTCCTTCTGAATCTTCTTTCTTCTGTTCACAGGTTCAAAATGGCTTCCACATTTTAGGTATTTGCTAGGGTAGCACCCCACTCTCATGGTACCAAATTCTGTTTTAGACCCCAATGAGCTGGCTACAAGTCCAAATTCAGGATTTCCACTCCAGGAGAAGACTTTCACCCTTGCTGGCTCTGGAGGAAGGTTAGATATTGTATCAGTCTTTGGTCAGGGAGCATCTTGGTGGAGGAGCCCCAGGTCTGAAGGATGTGCTCTTCTGCCGGTACTGCTTTCTTGACAGTGTGAGGTTCCAAATTCTCTCTTGCTTCCCTTTATTTTTATCTCTTGCAGGATGAGAGGATTAAGTGTAGGGCAAGCCATACTTCAGGGAAACTCCCTTTTCAGTGGAGCAGAGAGATGATCTTATAAAAGGACTTACAGTCCCACCCTAATCCTTTAACATACAGCAGAGGAAAATCACAAAATGGAGGACAATCATAAAATATTGGGAGTCATGGCCCACCCACATGGCAATACATATTTTTGGGGGGACACAATTCAATCCATGACATGTCCCATAGGTAACTTCAGCACTGTTCAGTTTTTTGCAATAACTTTTTTCCTTCTGCTTATTTAATGTCTTTTGATCTTCAAGGTCACTGATACTTTGTGAATCAATTACTTTGCTGTTAAACCCACCCAATAAATGTTTCATTTCAGATATATGGTCAGTTCTAAAATTTCTTTCTTTCTTTTCCTTGTTTTATAGTTTCCATTTCTCTGCTGAGTATCCACATTTATTCACTCTTCTCTTTTTGATCCTTGAACACACATGCACACACATACATATATACGTATACATGTACACACACATGTATAGTGGAATGATCAAAGAATTCAGCTGCTAACTATCACAGACAACTATCCAATTAAGGTCACAAACTTGCTACCTTGCCACCATGTTCAGTGGCATTCCCGAAAGAGTTCCAAAATTGCTTTGAAGGGTGTACTAGGTGCTGGTGTCAGTGCATCGCTTCCCAACGGGAGTACTTCAAGGTATGTAGCACTTTTTCTAGGATGAGTTTGTGAACTTAATTGGTAGTTCTCATATGGTTATTTATAGTCTTTGCTGTTTTCCACAAATGGGTAATCTAGGTGACAGAGTAGAAATGCTGCATAGGGTTTCCAGGGAGCACCTAGTGGATTCACACTGCTGACCTTTTGGTCAGCCACCATACCTATGCCACTAGGTTTTTGTTTACAAAACATGTTACTTCTTTTTTCCCAAGCAGTAAAAGTCTACCAACTAGCATAGCTGACAACAGTTTATGCAGCTCTAAAGTACTTACCCTGATCTAATTGGTTAGCTAAACTTCTAATGTTTGAAATGTTTGTTTGCCTCTACCGTTTAGGAATGTAGGAAAAAAACTGAATGACATTAGAAACTATCAAGTTTTACAGAAAATCAGATTGTACTGCATATTATATGATCCTAATTTTCGTTTAGGGTATATAGTATAATGCACGGAAGAAAATAAAACACCAGAGAGATATTCTGTAAATGGCTACAATGATTATCTTTAGGTGGTAGAATTACAGTTAATTTTTGATTTATTTCTATTTTTCTGTATTTCTAAATTTTCTGTAGAACCATGCTCATGGATTGAACAGTGTCTCCCCCAAAAATATGTGTAGCCATGTGGCTGGGCCATGATGCCTAGTATTTCATGATTGTCCTTCATTTTGTGATTTTCCTATGTTGTATGTTGAAGAGGCTTAGAGTGGAACTGTAAATCCTTTCCTAAGGTTTTATCTCCTTGCTCCAGTGTGAAGGGAATTTCCCTGAAGTATGGCTTGTACCACCCTTTATCCTTTTATCTCACAAGAAATAAAAAGAAAGGGAAGCAAGCAGAGAGTTGGGAACCTCACACTATCAAGAAAATAGCGCTCAGAGTAGAGTGTGTCACTTAGACCTGAGGTTCCTGCACCAAGATGCATCATGACCAAAGACTGATACAACATAAGGACTTTCTTCCAGAGCCTATGGAGGGAAAGCCTTTCTCTAGAGTGGACATCCTGAGTTTGGACTTCTAGTGTACTCGACTATATAAGAATAAACATTTCTCTTTTAAAGCCATCCACTTATGGTATCCCTGTTAGAACTGCATTAGCTGTCTAAAACAGAATTTGGTACCGAGGGAGTGGGGTTCGGCTCTAACAAATGCCCAAAATGTGGAAGTGGCTTTGAAACTGTAAGTGGATTGAAGACTCAGAAGGAACCAAGTAAAACTATCAAGACCAAAGAAGGAATAGATGGTGAAAAACAGCAGCAGTAGAACCAGACCAGTGTGAGACAGTGCTGGAACCAACCCACAGAGCAAGAGGGCTTAGTGCCTGTCCACAGAAGTTTCCTGGTGGAGTGGGTTGCCTGTGGGCACTTGAATCAGTGGACCTGGGCTTGCTGACCCACAGAACAAGGGAGCTGAGTGCCTGTGTGCAGGAGGCTTCCTGGCAGATTGGATTGCCCCCCCAGGCAGTTAAATTGGTGGAGCTACAGAGCTTTGGAACACTTCTCCTAGCAGGACAGAAATGGGCCTGAGGCCAGACCATGAGGCTGTTGGAAGCAGAAGTTGAAGAGACAAAGGGCATGAGAAGCTAAGCTGCTTCAGTCTCAGACTGTATGGCCATGACCTCAGGGGTTTGAAAGGGTGGAGCCAGGGCTTTCTGTGTTTGTAGGGATGGAATTGCTACTCAGGGTGCGTCTAAAGCTGATGGGACAGAGTTGCTTTGCAAGTGGGCCTAGAAGGCAGAATTGTAGCTTAGGGCTGGGATCTCTACTCAGAATCCAGAGAGTGGGGCTAATACCTAGAGTCTAAGGGCAAGGCAAATATGTCAATTGTCTCAGAGAACAGAATTATTTCCAAAGCTTTGAGGGCTAATGTCATGTGTTTTGCTGACTTGCTTGTTGCCTGTTAATGCCTTCTTCCCCTGTTATTTCTCCCATTTATAACGGAAATGTCTAACTTGTGTCTGTTCTGCCATTGTACCTTTGGAAGCAGATAGCTTGTATTCTGCGTTTGACAGATATAGAAGAGTTTTTGTATTTTGGACTTCGGATTTAAGACTTCTATGGGATGGACATGTTTTTGCTGACTTTTACTATGATGGGTTGAATGTGTTACACATTTCAAAGATGTGGTTTGTGCGGGACCAAAGGGTGGAACATCATGGCTTGAACTGTGTGCCCCGAAAAATGTGTGTAGACATTTGGCTGGGCCATGATGCCCGATATTGTTTAACAATAAACCTTGTGTAACAATAAACAATAAATACTTCTCTTTTAAAGCCATTCATTTGTGTTATCTCTGTTAGAGCAGCACTAGATGATTAAAACAAACTATGTAGTACATGTGCCATTAGTTTTTAAACTTTATAAGGGTTCCATATTGCTACTCTGTCACTTCCAAGTCTGGTCATAAGATATTTGCAAATGACTCAATGGCTCTTCCTATTCTGCAGCAACTTAAAAATTTGTATATGAAGATTGTCATGTATATGGAAAGAGTTTGTAAAATACCCATGTTGCTGTGTTTTATTAAAAAGCTTACCCCAGTTTTTTGCTTTTTTATTATTGTGCTTTAAATGGAAGTTTACAATTCAAGTTAGTTTCCTGCATATAAACTTATACACAGAATGTCATGTGACCCTAATTCTTCTCCCTATAATGGGACATTTTACTTCTGCTCTCCACTCTGTATATCCTGTGTCCATTGAGTCAATTCCTGTCCCATTCTGCCTTCTCATCTCACCTTTTGACGGGAGCTACCCATTTAGTATTCTGTATCTAGTGAAGCCAAGAAGCATACTCTCCAGCAGTATCATTTTGTGTGTTATAGAGTCCAATCTAAGTTTTGTCTAAAGAATTGGCTTCAAGAATGGTGTTAGTTCTGGGCTAACAAGAGAGTCTGGGGGCCATGGCTTCCAAAGTCCCTGCAGTCTCAGGCCATCAAGTCTGATCTTTTTACTGGAATTTGAACTCTACACCCCACTTTTTCATTTTCCATCAGGGACTATGTTGTGTTCTCTGTCAGGGAAGTCACTGGTGGTGACCAGGCAGCATCTTGTTTTTCCAGTGTCAGGCTCATGGAGTCTCTGGTTTATGTGGCCCTTTCTGTTTCTTGGGCTCAGATTTTCCTTAGGTCTTTGGTATTCTTCATTTTCCTTTGCTCCAGGTGGGTTGGGACTAATGGATGCATCTTAGATGGCTGCTTACTAGCTTTTGAGACCCTAGGTGCCACTCCCCAAAGTAGGATATAGGACGTTTTCTTAATAAACCTTGCTATGCCAGTTCACCTAGATATCCCCTGAAACCATGGTTCTCAGACTCTTATAGCTACTACTGTATCCCTCAGAGTGTTTAGTTGCATCCAAGAGACTTCCTAGCTTTTGGTTTGGTCCAGTTGTGCTGACTTGTCTGTGTATGTGTGTTGTCCTTTCCTCCACTTAAAATAATTCTTATCTACTATCCAGTTAGCGAATACCCTTCTCTGCCCCCACCTTTGTAACCATCAGACTGTTTTCTTCTGTGTTTAAACCTTTTATTCAGTTCTTATAATACTGGTTTCATAGAATATTTGTCATTTTACAACTGATTTCACTCGGCATAATGCTCTCCAAATCCATCCATGTTATGAGATGTTTCACAGGTTCATTGTTGTTCTTTACTGTTTCATACTATTCCACTGTGTGAATATACCACAATTTGTTTATCCATTCATCTGTTGACAGGCACCTAGGTGGTTTCTGTATTTGTATTTTCGTGAACAGTACTGCAGTGTACATAGGTATCCATATATCTGTACCTGTGACAGCTCTCATTTCTCTAGGATGTATTCCAAGGAGTAGAATTGCCAGATTACGTAGTATTTTTATTTCTAGCTTTTTAAGGAAGCATCAAATCAACTTCCAAAATGGATGTACCATTTTACATTCCCATCTACATTGTATAAATGTTCCAGTCTATCTTGGGGGTTAATGCTAATGTTTTTGGAGTGAGAGGATATCTCATTGTAGTTGTGATTTTGCATTCTCTAACGGTTAATGATCTTCAGCATTTCCTCATATATCTGTTAGCTGCCTGGATCTCTACTGTGGTGAAGTACCTGTCCATATCCTTTACCCATTTTTTTAAAAAATTATGATTAAGTGAAAGTACACAGTCGCAGTCAATTTTGCATGTGTGCCTCTCTACAACTCCGTCTGCTGTCCTCACCCTGTGACAGCACACTCCTGCCTTTCACACTTTACTCCCAATATCCACTTAATGAATACCTGTCCCCTCCTCTGTATTCTCTTCTGTCCCCTCTACAAAGAAACCAGTAGGACAGCCTCCTGTAAATGTATAAAACTATAAAGTACACACATCACATGCTCACTCTGTGTCCCCAAGTCCAGTCCATTCTTTGTCTGAAGTGTTGACCCTACTGGTTTCAGATCTGGCCTAGCAGCAAGTCTAGGGGCCATGTTCCCAGGGAACCCCCCAGGTATCGGACTATCAATTCAGGTTTTTCAATAAAGTTCTTGATCTGCACACCTGTTTATCTCATGCTGTGTCAGGGTCTCTACATTGTGTTGCCTGTCCGGGCTGTGGTGGAGGACAGGCACCATCTGGTTCTTCTGGTCCTGTGTTATAGTCTCCCAATCCTATGGGTCCTTCTTCTCCTAGGCTCATTTTGCCTCATGTATTTAATGTTTTTGGTGGTCATTTGTTCCAGGTGGGTTGGGACCAGTTGATGTTTCTCAGATGGCAGCTTGCTGGCTTTTAAGACCTAGATACCACTAAACAATATGGAGTGCAGAAGACTCTCTTAGCAAAAGACTAGTTATGCCAGTTAACCGAGAACATGGACCCCAGACCCCTGTCCCTACTACTCTATTCTTTGAAAGGTTGGGTTGAATTTAGAAAACCTTTTAGCTTATGGTGTAGCCAGTTATGCTGACCTGCATGCTTTTACTCCCTTCTCGTAACGAAATACCTGTTGTTTGGTGCTGTTGAGTCAGTTCTGACTCATAGTGACTCTGTGAACAACAGAATGAAACACTCCCGGTCTTGTGCCATGGCCACAATTGTTTTTATGCTTAAGCCCATTGTTGCTGCCACTGTGTCAGTCCTTCTTGTCGAGGGTCTTCCTCTTTTTCGCTGACATTCCACTCTACCAAGCATGATGTCTTTCTGCAGGGACTGATCGTTCCTGACAACATGTCCAAAGTATGGAAGAAGCAATCTTGCCATCTTTGCTTCTTAGGAGCACTCTGGTTGTATTTCTTCCAGAACAGATCTATTTGTTCTTTTGGTGGTCCATGGTACATTTAACATTCTTCTCCAACACCGCAATTCAAAGCCATCAATCCTTCTTCTGTCTTCTTTGTTCATTGTCCAGCTTTCACATGCATATGATGCAACTGAAAATACCATGGTTTGGGTCAGGCATATTTTAGTTTCCAAGGTGACATCTTTACTTGTGAATACTTTAAAGAGGTCCTTTGCAGCACATTCTCTGAATGCAGTGTGTCTTGATTTCTTGACTGCTGCTTCCATGGGCATTGATTGTGGACCCAAGTAAAATGAAATCGTTGACAACCTCAGTCTTTTCTCCATTTATGACAATGTTGCTTACTGGTCCAGTTGTAAAGATTTTTTGTTTTCCCAACCAAATACCTGTTGATTTTCTAATTTGTGGAAACCTTGGTGGCAAAGTGGTTAAGTGCTACATCTGCCAACCTAAAGGTCAGCAGTTTGAATCCACCAGGTGTTCCTTGGAAACTTGATACAGCAGTTATACTCTGCCTTGCTATGAATTGGAATTGACTGTATAGCAGTGGGTTGGGATCTAATCTATGAACAACCTTCTTCCTCCGTCCCCAGCCTTGTAGCCATCAAAGGGTCTTTTTCTTCTGTACATAAGTCTTTTTTAAAGTTCTTATAATAGTGGTCTCATTCATTCTTTGTCCTTTTGCGACTTACTGTTTTCACTAAGCATAATGTCTTCTAGTTGATACCAGGTTATGTTTCCTAAAATCATCATTGATATTTATCATTGCATAGTGTTCCATTGTGTATGTATACCATAGGTTGTTTATCCATTCATCTGTTGATGGGCACCTAGGTTGATTCCATCTTTTTGCTGTTGGACAGTGCTGCAATAAACATTTATGTGCATGTTTGTGTGACAGCCTTTATTTCTGTAGGATATATTCCAAGCAGTGAGATTGCTGGATCATACGGTATTTCTATTTCTAGCTTTTGAAGAAAGTACTGACTTGCTTTCCAAAGACACTGTACCATTTTTCCTTCCCACTAGCAGTGTAGGAGAGTTCCAGTCTCTCTGCAGCCTCTCCAGCATTTGTTGTTTTATGTTTTGTTTGATTCTTGTCTGTCCGTCTCCTTTGTCCACTGTGTAATTGGATTATGTGTATTTTTCTTGATATTTTGTAGTACCTTGTAGATTATGGAAATTAGACATCAATCCAGTACGTAGTTGCCAAGTATTTTTCCCATTCTGTAGGAGGTATTTTAACTCTCTTGGTAAAATCTTTGAATGAGCGTAAGTGCTTGATTTTTACTAGTCCTCATTTATCTATTTTCTTTTTTGTTGTTTGTGCATTGTTAGTAAGATTTCATTGCCTAAGCCGTGTATTAGAACTTCCATTATCGTCACTGTTTTTTCTTGCATGATCTTTATCATTTTAGGTTTGACAATTAGGTCCTTCATTTTGAGTTAATTTTTGTGTAAGATGTGAGATATGGGTCTTGTTTCAGTTTTTTGTAGTTGGATATCCAAGTCTGCCAATATCACTTGTTTTTACCCTAGTTTACAACCTTTGGGCCTTTGTTGAATACCAACTATATGTAGGATGATGGTGACATTTCTGGCTTCTCTGTTCTTTTCCATTAGTCTGTATATCTGCTTTTGTACTAGTACCAGGCTGTTTTAACTACCAGTCTAGTGTAATAGGTTCTATGGTCGTGTAGTGTGAGACCTCCCACAGTGTTTCTCTTCCTCAGTAGTGTTTTACTTATCAAGGGTTTCTTCTGTTTCAAAACAAAGTTGTTGATTTGTTTCTCCATCTCATTAAAAAAACGATACTGGAATTAGTATTGGGGTTGTATTGTATATGTAGATCATTTTGGGTAGAATAGAGATTTTCACGAAGCATTCTTATTCATAAGCAAGGTCAATTACTCCACTTATGTAGGCCTCTTTTTGTTTCCTGCAATAGACTCTTATAATTTCCTCTGTGTATGTCTCTTACGTGTCTCTGGTTAAATTTATTCCTAGGTATTTTATCTTCTAAGGGACTACTGTAACTTGCATTGATTTGATGATTTCCTCTTTGATGATCTCTTTGTTGGTGTGAAGGAATCCTACTGATTTATTTATGTTTATCTTATCTCCAGATACTTTGCTGAACTCTTCTGTTAGTTGTAGTAGTTTATAGGTTCTCTAGGCTTTTCTGTGTATAACATCATATCTTCTACAAGCTGGGATAGTCTTACTTGTTCTTTACTGATGCAGATGCTTTTTATTTTTTCATCTTGTCTGATTGCTCTGGCCTGAACCTTTAGCACAATGTTAAACAGAAGTGGTGAGAGTGGGCATCCTTGTCTAGTTGCCGTTCTCCGGGAATTCTTTCAGTGTCTCTCCATTCAGGATGATGTTGGTGGTTGGCTTTGTGTAGATGTTCCGTACTGTGTTGAGGAATTTGCCTTCCATTCCTATTTTGCTGAGAATTTTTGACATTAATGGGTGCTGGACTTTGTCAAGTGTTATTTCTGAATCAGTTGATAAAATCAAGTGATTCTTATCCTTTGTGCCATTTGTGTGTTTGATCACAATATTTGTTTTTCTTATGTTGAAAGAACCCTGCATCCCTGGTATGAATCCTACTTGATGAAGATGAACTATTTTTTTGGTATGTTGTTGATTTCTGTTGGCTAGAATTGTGTTGACAATTTTTGCATCTAGATTCATGCATGATACTGGTCTGTCATTTTTTCTTTGTTTATGTCATCTTTACCAGGCTTTGGTATCAGGGTTATGTAGGCTTCATAGAATGAATTGTGGAATGTTCCATCATTTTCTATGTTGTGAAATAGCTTCAGTAGTATTGGAATTAACTCCTCTCTAAAAGTTTGGTAGAATTCTCCAGTGAAGCCATCTGGGCCAGGACTTTTTCTGGTAATGTTTTGACTACTTTTTCAATCTCTTCTTTTGTAATGAGTTTATTAAGTTGTTCTGCTTCTCTTTGTGATCATTTTTGTAGGTGATGTGAATCTAGAAATTTGTCCATTTCCTCTACATTTTCAAATCTGTTTCAAGTATATTTTTTCATAGTGTTCTGCTGTAGTTTAATTTTGGTTGAATCTGTTTTGACGTCTCCTCTCTTGTTTCTTCTTCATGTTGTTTCCTCTCCTGTTTTTCTTTTGTGAGTTTAGCCAATGTTTTACCAGTTTTGTCGATCATTTCAAAAACTAGCTTTTGGTTTTCTGAATTATTTGAATTGTTTCTGTATTCTCTAATTCATTTAGTTCTGCTCCAATCTTTATTGTCTGTTTTCTTCTGGTGCCCAGGGCGAGGGGGGTTTGTCTTTCATTGTTCTGTTTCTACTTGCTCAAGTTAAGGATAATTCTTTGGTGTCAGCCCTTTCTTGATTCCAGATGTGTGCATTTATAGACATAAATTGACTTCTGAGCACCGCTTTTGCTGTATCCCATAGGTTTGGGTGTGAAGTGTTTTCATTCTCATCTGATTCCATGAATTTCCTAATCACCTCCTTGATTTGTTCAATAACCCATAAATTTTTGAGCAAGGTGTTGTTCATTTTCCATGTGTTTGAATTTCCATCCATGCTTTTTCTGCTATTGATTTCAAGTCTTGATGGCTTTATGGTCTGAGAAGATACTTTCCAATAATTCAGTAGTTTGAACCTTGTTGAGACTTAATTTCTGGCCTAACATGTGGTCTGTTCTGGAGAATGTTCCATGTGTGTTGGAAATTACACTTTCAGTGTAATTATTGATAGATCCAGTGTCATCATTGATAGATACATATTTAGTGCTGTTGTTTTGGTGTTTTTGTTTTTGAATTGTTGACTTTTGCTTTGTTTGACATAATATTTTGTTCTGGGTCGTTTTTCTTTTCATCCTTTTCATTGTTGGTTTTTGTATGTTGAGACTTCTTTGTTGTGTTTCTCATTTTGATATGTTGTATTGTTAGTTTGCATTGCAGCTATCTCAATGGTCCCCCTTAATGTTTTAAGTTTAAACCATTCTTTAACTTCTTTGTATCTCTTTAACTTCCTCTCCATTTGAAAGGTCAGTGAATACAATAATCTGTCTCTCTTTATAGTGTAATGCTGTAGTTTGAATGTTTAGATCTCTGTTTCCCTAACTTTAATATTTTACCTTTGATTGAGCTTTGTGACTTCCTTAACTAACTGGGTCTCTGAATGCTTTATCCTGCATTGCATCCTTGAATATACATCTGATGCTATTGATTTAGTAATCAAAGGATTTCCTTTAGTATTTCTAGTAATTTTGGTTTAGTTTTTGCAAAGTCTGTAAGCTTCTGTATATCTGAGAATGTCATAATTTCAACTTCATAGTTGAGAGACAGTTTTGCAGGATGTGAAATTCTTTGTTGGAAGTTTTCTCCTTCAAGGCTTTGTATGTGTCATCCTATTGTCTTTGAGCCAACATGGTTTCACCAGAATAGTTAGAACTCAGTCTAATAGCCTCTTCTTTATAAGTCAGTTTGATTTAAGCCTAGATGCCTTTAGGATCCTCTCCATATGTTTCATTTTATTAAGCTTGTTTATGATATGTCTTGTTGTCTTTTATTTGGGATCTGCATTTTGTGGCATTCATTGAGCATCTTGAATGGCCGTCTTCTCGTCTTTCATGATGTCATGTTCTATAAACAACTCTTCAATAGTTCTCTGTATTGCCTGCTATTCGTTATTGTTCTGGAACTCCAGTTACTCATAAATTGTTCCTTTTTATAGAGTCCTGTATAATTCTTAATGATTCTTCATTTTTCTTGAGTCTTTTATCTGATTTCTCCTCATAATTGCTGATGTCAGTTGCTTTATTGTCAGTCTTGCTAATTCTGCATTTCATTCTCTCAATGCTTCTTCTCTGGCTTTCAATTGAATTGCCCAGCTCTCTGATTTTATTATTGACTGCTGAATTTCAGATTGTTATTGGTATAGCAATTCATGTAGCTTGTTTAATTTTTCATTTTGTTCTGCTGCACTTTATCTAATCTCCATCCGAAGACCTAGAAGGGTTCTATACATAATTCTTTTGTATTTTACCTGTGATAATTTCAGGAAGCCTTCTCCACCTCAAAAGTTTTTTGGTTCTTTCTTTTGGGAGCCTTCCAGAGCCATGGTGATCTGCTTTAAATGGTTAGATATTGATTGTTATCTTCTAGCCATTCAGCTACTCTGGTCTCATGCCAGCAGAAGCTGGGGCATGGCTCTGAGAAGGGAGTGGGAAAGGACACTGTTGCACTTGGATGCCAGCTGCCACTGCGCTGTCTAGGTGTAGGTGTCTTAAGTACAGCTTCTGTGCTGAGAGAGATGTTGTCCAGTCAGGCAGTGCTACTCAGTATGGCAGCTGGCAGCTGGCCTCACTTGGGCCTCCGGCACAGCAGTCCCTGCTTCTTGGCTGACAAAGATGGCAGCCTACTTATGCAGACTCTCCAGAGTCTGTCAGATTAGGGATAGGGGAAGGGCACTGCTACACTTGGCCACCAGCCACCACTGCATTCTCTAGGTATGACTGTCTTAAGAATAGCTTCTCTGCTGAGATAGGTGATGTCCAGTCAGGTGCTGCTGTTCAATGTTGCAGTTAGCCTCAGCTAGGCCCTTAGGCATGGCAAACTCTGACTCCCTGCTGATAAAGATGGCAACCTATTTATGCAGTGTGTCTGGAGCTGTGCCAGCTGACACTATAGCATAACTCAGAGAAAGGAGGGGGAAAGGTGCCACTGAATTTGGCTACCAGGCACCACTGCATTCTTTAGGTGCAGTTGTCTGGAAAACAGCTTCTCTCCTGAGAGAGGTGCTGTCCAGTCAGGCTCTTGCTGCTCAGTGTTGCAGCTGGCTCCTTCCAGGCCCTCAGGTTTGGCAAGCCCTGCATCTCAGCTGAGAAAGATGGCATCCTACCCCTGTGCCAGTAGATCTATGGCACAGTTCAAAGAAGAGAGGGGCAAAGGATGCTGCTGCACTTGGCTGCCAGCCACTGCTGGGTTTTCTGTATGTCTTAAGTACAACCTCTCTGCTGAGAGAGATTCTGTCCACTAAGGGGCTACTGCTCAGCATGGCATCTGGCCCTAACCAGGCTCTCCGGTGCAGCAGATCCAGTCCCAGCTTCCCAGCTGATATAGGTGGCGTCTGTACCTGTTAGCCTCTCCACTGCCACACCAGCAGAAGCAGGACCCTTTGCACTGTTGTCTTGCCTCTGACAAAGGTAATTTTCACCTTCCTGTTTCCCAGTCGGATCTCTTTAACTTTCTAATTGATCTTAGGACTCCTAAAATGTCCACTCTGTTCCATTCAGTTGTTTTTCTAGAGCTTAGTTCTTAGAGGGAACTGAGGAGATGTGTGACTCTTCTGCCATCTTGGCTCTGCTTCCTCCTTTGCCCATTTTTTAATTGAATTATTTGTCTTTTTGTTGTTGAAGGTTTGCGGTATCTTATTCGTTTTGTAGGGATTAGATGCTGATCAGATTTGCCGTAGCCAGATTTCTTTTCACAGTATGTAGGTTATCTTTCAGTGAAGTATTTGAATGAGCATAAGCATTTTTTAGGCACTCCAGTTATCTAATTTATCTTTTGGTGTTTGAGCATTGTTAATAATGTTTTGTGTTATTCTCCTAGCATGGTCCCTGTTTTTGTTTTTTTTTTTTTTACATGATCTTCATCATTTTAGGTTTTATATTTAGGTCTTTGATCTATTCTGAATTAGTTTTTGTGCATAGTGTGAGATGTGGGTCTTGTTTCATTTTTTTGCAGATAGATACTCATTTATGCCAACACTGTTTATTAAAGTGACTGTTTTTTCCCTGGTTAACGGACTTTGGGCATTCGTTGAATATTAGCTGATCGTAGTAGAATGATTTCATGTTCGGATTCTCAATTCTATTCTTTTGGTCTGTGTATCAGTACTAGGCTGTTGTAACTACTGTGGTAACATCGTAGGTTCTGAAATCAGGTAGTGTGAACCCTCCCACTTTGTTCTTCTTCAGTTGAGCTTTCCTTATCTGGGGTCTCTTCCCTTTCCATATGAAGCTGGTGATTTATATCTCCATCTCATTAAAATATGCCATTGGAATTTGGATAAGGATTACATTGTAACTACAGACCGCTTTGGGTAGAACTGACATTTTTACAATGTTGAGTCTTTGTGTCCATGGGAAAGATACAGTTTCCCACTTAAGTAGGTGTCTTTTGGTTTTTTTGCAGTAGTCTTGTAGTTTTCTTTGTATAGGTCTAGTTAGATTTATTCTTAAGTATTTTATTATGTTGGGGGCTATTGAAATGATAATGATTTGGTGATATCCTCTTTGACCTTCTCTTCATTTAGAGGAATCCAGTTGATTTTTTTTCTGTTTATCTCATATGCTGATACTTTGCTGAAATCTTCTGTTAGTTCCAGTAGTTATCATGTGGATTCTGTAGGGTTTTCTCTGTATAACATCATACCATCTGCAAACAGAGATACTTTTACTCTTCCTTATGAATTTGAATGCCTTTAATTTCTTTTTTCTACCCTAATTGCTCTGTGTAGGACCTCCAGCACAATGTTGAATAAGAGTGGTGATAAAATCTGTGGTGGATAGGATAATGTTTTAACTAATAACCATAAGTGAATTAATTAATATATGAACTACAAGGATTACAAAATTAGAATGTACATAATAGAATTAGTACAATGCAGATAGATTCATAGGAGTTTTAGATCATAATATAAATGCAAATAATACGGACTTATGTTTTTCCTCTTAGCTTTAAAGAAGCCACCCCCTATTTCAGTTTCTCAACATGAAAATCATCAGACAGTCTCCCACTTTGCAACTGGACAGCCTCTCTTCCCAAATATAGTTCCAGGTATGAAGTCTTATTCTCAGATTTCCTCTTGAAAACAGTTTATTGGTTATGTATTATTTGACAAAATGTGATATTTTGCAGCATAATGAAGTGGCATCTATTTTTCTAGTTAGTGTTGTATGTTTTTAAATCACTAATAAAAGCTTGAGAAGAAGTAATCATTTGAAAATGCACTTGGCCTAATGGATTAGGCAAAGAGTAGAATTACTTATTTGTTCTGCCACTCTGGACTATGCTCCCTTTCATTTCAGCAACTCTCTGTATATTTGCCTTTTTTTAAACCTGTTCAAATTCATCTCATGAAGACCTAGAAATTGCTGTAACCCTTTATATTGAACTTAGTACTTACTGAGTGCTGTTAGGAATGTCATTGTGTCTATTTTCTGCTGAATTCATCTTCAGTTTTGTAGACATGTCTCCCTAAAATGGAAATTGATATGTGAAGGAGCTGCTTAAGGGAAATGGTGAAAAAGGAGATGGAGGAGTCAGTGAGGCATAGATTTCTGAATCCAAAGTTATTAAAATAAAGAATTCAATCAAAGCTTCAATGAGGAAAGAGAGAGGACGGAAGCAAGAGAGGTTATATTCAGGAAATACTGGTAGGAAAGAGCGAGTAGTTAACAGTTGCAAGTCACTAGGTAGATGAAGGATGACTCAGAGATTAGAAATTCCAGAAGCTGACAGCAGTATGGATGTTGGAGAGAGGAAAAGATTAGAACAGCATTGCCATTTTGGTCTTTGGATTTCTCCTATATATTCCTTTGGAAAGCAGGCACTGGAGTTATTCAGTACTGGAGATATTTACCTGGGAATGACTAGTAAACTTGTGGCAGCTGAAGTGACATTTGTTACCCATGAGACTTGAGTAGAGACGTGAGAATAAAGCTTATTAAAAAAAAACCTACATGACTACTGAATGTCAAAAGTGTGTCTGAGCTTTTCTGAAGCAGGTCTTATGAAGTTTTTCTGCAAGATATGATCTTAATTTGATGTTTTTTGTTTCTCCACAGATTCACACATAAACCACAATGGAAACCCTGGCACTTCAAATCAGATACCTTCCAATTCTCTTCAACGTTTAATTTCAGGCCCAAATATGGAGAGTGAGCCCAGAATTCAAACGCATACAGTAAAGCAGGCTACCAAGGATAGAGTTGGTGATTTCCATAAGTTGAAGCAAAGTAAGAATCAGTTTATGACTATTATGTTAAAAAGATTTATTTAAATATGTAGTACATTTACCAGTTTGAATTAAAGTCTTTATTAGCATCTCTGTTGAATATGTAGTAAAGAGCTGTGCATTTGAAGAGAAAGTGTGATGGTAAAATTTAAAAGAAAAGCAGATTATAAATGGATAGTGACTATTCTGTTCTCTAATGCTAAATAATGCATTTCAGGTGAGATAACTTCTTAAAAAATGCTATTAGTTCCTATGACTCTAAATTTCTGTTGAGAAGTGAGTAGAGATACATTGTGCTAGGCCAATAAAGGAAAACACTGATTGAGCAGGAGTGAGGGTATAGTTTTGAAAAGCACAGAGCATTCTGGTAGAAACATAAATCTAGGGAATGTGTCATAGTGAACAGTTTAATCCCTTTTCTTTCCATATTTTCCAGTTGCAGTTTGTTTCATTTAGGTGTTAGGAGAAAAGCAAACACATGAAATAAATTTGTAGTGCTCTGTAATGAAATATAGCTACTGTTTCAGTGGTATTAATTTTGATAAATGAATGATGTACTTTAACCTACATGACCCTCTAATTAGTAGATTTTGAGGAAGATTAAGAAGAATTCTGGTAGCAGAGAATAATTTGGGCAGGAGAGTGCCCTTAAGGTCAGCTCCCTTAAACTGGGCTTTTCACTGCTTCTAGTCTTCAAGACTTCTTCTCATCTTCAGCTTCAAAACAGTCAGAATTTCTGATGTCTCCAGTTTGCCTTATTTGGTTTTTATGATGGCTTCTATGACAGCCACTGTTTAGAGCAGTATTTAGATAGTTATTTAAAAACTGATTGCTTGTTGGGTGAGAACTAGACACTGTTAATATCTGTAAATTTAGTCAGGATATTTTTGTTGGTCTTGTAACACTCATATTAATGTATATGTGAATATATATTTTGCATACATTTCATTATTTGATTTTCCTTAATATGACATAATATTTTGACCAAAATATTGTGTATGATGTGCTTTTATTTATAAGAATATAGCTAGCATTTTAAGTATAATACAAAAATACTTTCTTAAAATCATATTAGGGGTTTGCCCTGAAAGTTTTTATCTCAGCAAAAAAGAAGTTTGTGGTAAGAATGTAACAAAATACTTTTATTTGGTACTTAAGATTTTCTTCTAAACTTTTAATTCCTTATTTTTAAAAATAATCTTTTTTTTTTAAACCAATCTTTGGATAAAGAATGTAATTGGAAAATAATCATTAGGAAACTATTAATCTAGAAATTTCTTTTTAAAACAGCCCACTGAGTTTTAACTCTAACTCCAAATTCTGCTCCATTTATTATCAGTGTGTGTATATTGCATTAAAAATCAATACATGCACTATCTTATGGTTTACTTTTTTAATTGACATTATTAAATACATTTATGTCTACAGAAAATTACATGTTTATCATCTTAGAGATACATAGGTGTGGATATATATGCACATTTAAAAACTGGTTTATGTATACACATGTATATGTCTTTAAAATGACAAGCATGTAATTTTCTGATGTATGTGTATACATGTATGCATATATATTCCCCTGGGCTTAAGTATTTAGCAGCAGTTCACTTAGCTACTCTTACTGAGTGTTTACTCTTTGCTTTCCTCATTCTAGTTGTCTTGACTGTGATTTTTTCCCGGTTGACGTTCTGCTCCTCCTACTTTTGTTGTCCCTGTAATAGTCCTCTAAACGGAGATTACTAGGTCAGAGCACTTGACTGGCTTCATAGCGCATGTTGCGTATTGTCAGATTGTTCTCTGGAACAATTGTTGCTGGAGATAATTAAGTATGTCTATTTCCTTATGGTCTGATCACAATGAATTTTATCTTTTTCATAAGGTATATAGAATGTAATGATTCTTTCAAGATGTTTCAGTAGGCATTTACTTCTGCTGGGCCAGCCATTTTGGTGAAGGATTTTACTGTAATTATTTTTTGGTGCATAATTTGTGTATCAGCCTGAGAACTTTGGTATCTGAGATCTTCTTTTGCTTGGTCAAGTCTTTATGTAATCCAGAAAGTAACATTTTGTGAGTTACTTTGAGCTGAGGTTTCCTCATCATTTTCTTTCCTGACATGAAACTTTATTATATTTTATTATACAAGTTTTTTTAAATTAAAAATAATTTTTATTGTAATAAAATCGATGTAACATGAAATTCACCAAAGTATATAATTCAGTGGCATTTAGTACACTTACAGTGTTGTGCAACCATTATCTCTGTCTGGTTCTAGAACATTTTCCTCACCCCAAAACGAAACCGCATACCCATTAAACAGTCACTCTCCATTTCCCACTGCCTGAAGCCCCCAGCAACCACTAATCCACTTTTTGTCTCTCTACCTTTGCTTATTCTATATGCAACACATAAGTAGAATCATATGATTTGTGGCTTTTGTGTCTAGCTTCTTCTACATAGCATAATGTTTTCAAGACAACCATTTTGTAGTGTATATTAGTAGTTTATTTTGTAGCTGAAAATGTTTCTGTATTGTGGACATACCAAGAAACCAAACAGAACCCATTGCCATTGAGTTGATTCCAACTCCTAATGACCATGTAGGATAGAGAAGAACTGCCCTGTAGGATTTCAGAGACTGTAAATCTTTATGGAAGCAGATAGCCGCATCTTTCTCCCAGGGAGTGGCTGGATTTGAAACCAGAGACCTTTTGGTTAGCATCTGAGCACTTAACCTCTGTGTAATCAGCGCTGCTTTGTAATAATATACTACATTTTATTTATCACTTCATCCACTGATGAATATTTGGGCCACTTTTACCTTTTGGGTATTATGAATATTGCTGTTGTGAACAATTTTTTTGAACATTTATTTTTAGTTTTTTGGATATATACTTACGAGTAGAATTGCTGAGCATATGCAAAACAGGTCATCAATTGCTTATGTACAAGTTCAGGTTAAAGCTGAAGAAAGTGAAGACAAGTCCATGAGAGCTAGACTACAATCTCTAGTGTATCTCACCTGAATTTAGAGACCATCTGAAGAAGAGATTTGGTGCATTGAACAACTAATGACTGAAGACCAGATGAGTTGTGAGATGACATCAGGGACATCATCCATGAAGAAAGCAAAAGGTCATTAAAAAGACAGGAAAGAAAGAAAACACCAAAATGGATATCAAAAGAGACTCTGAAAGTTGCTCTTTAAATAGAGCATCTACAACAAGTGAAAGAAATGATGACGTAAAAGAGCCAAACAAAAAATTTCAAAGAGTGGCTTGAGTTATAAAAATATAGTGAAATGTGCAAATACCTAGAGTTAGAAATCCAAAATGCTAGGCATTTCTCAAGGTGAAACAACTTAAAGAAAAAATTCAAGCCTTGAGTTGCAATATTGAAGGATTCTATGAACAAGGCAGTCAAAGACCCAGGAAGCATCAAAAGAAGATGAAAAGAATACGTGAAGTCACGGTACCAAGAAGAACCAATCAGTGTTCAGCCCTTTCAAGAGGCAGCATATGCTCGAGAATGAATGATACTGAAGGGAAGAAGTCCAAGCTGCACTGAAGGTATTGACAGAAAACGGAACTCCAAGAACTGATGGACAACTCATTGAGATGTTTTAACAAACACATACAGCACTAGAGATGTTCACTCATCTGTGCCAAGAAATTTGGAAGACAGCTACCTGGCCAGTCAACTAGAAGAGTTTCATATTTGTATACACTCTAAAGAAAAGTAATTAAACAGAACTCAGAAATTTTCAAACAAAATCATTAATATTACATGCAAGTAAAATTTTTCTGAAGATAATTTAAAAGAGATTACAGCAGTACCTTGGCAAGGAATTGCCAGAAATTCAAGCTGAGTACAGAAGAGGATGAGGGATATCATCGGATATCATCAGATATCATCGGATGGATCCTGGCTGAAAGCAGAGAATACCACACAAAGATGTTTATGTATGTTTTACTGACTATGCAAAGCCATTTGACTGTATAGATCATGACAAATCATGAATAACATTGCAAAGAATGGAAATTCCATAATACTTAATTGTGCTCATGAGGAACCTGTACTTATCAAGAGGCAGTTGTTTGAACAGAACAAGGGGATATTGTGTGGCTTTAAGTTAGAGAAGGTGTGTCAGGTTATATCCTTTCATCATACTTATTCAGTCTGTCTGCTGAGCAAATAATCTGAGAAGCTGGACTGTATAAAGAAGAATGCAACATCAGAATTGGAGGAAGACCTTGCTTACTGAAGGCAAAGAGGACTTGAAGTACTTCTGATGAAGATCAAGATCCATTCTTCGGTATGAATTACATCTCAACACAAAACAAAAAATCCTCACAACTGGACCAATATGCAGCATCATGATAAATAGAAAATATTGACATCAAGTATTTTATTTTACTTGGATCCACAACCAACACTCGTGGAAGCAGCAGCCAAGAAACCAAACAACGCATTGCATTGGACCTTTTTAAAGTGCCAAAAAGCAAAGATGTCACTTTAGCAACTAACATGCTTGTGATCCAAACTATGGTGTGTATTTTCAGTTGCTTCATATGCTTGTGAGAGCTGAACAGTAAATAAGGAAGACAGAAGAAAAATTGATGCCTTTGAATTATAGTGTGCCAATGAATGGTGACTATATCATGGACGGCCAGAAGATAAACAAAACTGTCTTAGAAGTATAGACAGAATGTTCCTTGCAAGCGGATGGTAAGACTTCATATCACTTATTTGGGGCATAGTATCAGTAAGCAGCAGTCCCTGGAGAAGGACATCATGTGTCAAATTGTATCCCTCCAAAAATGTATGTATCAATGTGGCTGGGCCCTGATTCCTCCTATTGTGTGATTGTACACCGTTTTGTCTCCTGATGTGATTTTTCCATGTGTTGAAAGTCCTTCCTCTATGTTGTTAATGAAGGGGGATGAGCAACAGTTTTGTTAGTGTGACAGGACTCAATTTACACATTTGGATTGTGTGTTGAGGGAGTGTCTTTTGAGATGTGAATGATAAAAGAGAGCAGAGAGACAGGAGGACCTCATACCACCAAGAGAGCAGTGCTGCAAGCAGAACACATCCTTTGGATCCTGGATTCCTGCACCAAGAACCTTCTAATCTAGGAGAAGATGGAGGAGAAGGACCTTCTTACAGAGCTGACAGAGAAACCCTTTCCCTGCAGCTGATGCCTTGAATTTGCACTTTTAGCCTATGTTACTGTAAGAAAATGCATTTTTATTTGTTAAAGCCATCCACTTGTGGTATTTCTGTTATAGCAGCACTGGATAGTAAAGACATTTGGTAAAGTAGCGGGTCATCCAAAAAAAGAATACCCTCAATAAAAAGAGTTGACACAGTTGTTACAACAGTGGGCTGAAGTTCAGCAAAGATTGTGAGGATGGTGCAGGATTGGGCAGTGTTTGGTTGTGTTGTACATGGAGTTACCACCAGTCAGAATTGACTCAGAGGCACCTCAAACAACAATAACAGTATGCCCCTAGTATCTCGACCAAGTCAGTCACTCCCGCCCTTCTTAAACTACTTCAGTTTCATTGAACAAATTGCCATCATTGCATATTTCATATTAGTCTGTAATTAGCTGTTTCTATATCTGTCTTATTTATTAAATTATGACTTCATGAAGGCAGGATCAATGTCTTATCAACTTGTGTTTTCCCAGCCTAGCATGTGCATAGTGAACTTTTGTTAATTATTTGTTACACTTACTGCATCGATTTGGGACTTTTGCATTTTTGTAGATAGTCATACAGCCAAAGTTTTTACTTGGTCATCAATTTTACTGATGTATAATTAGGAAACTTTCACCAATTTTAATTTTTTAGCCTAAAATTCTTAGTTCTGAAATTTTTCTAATCTGTTTTATTCTTTACCTTTTACTACTTGTGACTTGTCATTTTCATCGCTTTTTAGAATTTTTAGGTAGATACTTAAACAGATTTTATTCAGTGCCTGATAGCTAAAATATTGCGCACTTATAGCCACAATTTTTCTTCTGGTGTTTTGTAGAATCCCTAAATTGTTACATAATTCCATTTCTCCTGTCTTTTAAGAATGTTTTATTCTGATTTTACTTTTTATGAAATATTGCTGTCAGTTTTCTCTTTATGACCCTAATTGTTACTTTGAGTTTTCTACCTATATTCCAAATAGGTAAGAGAACATTTAAAGTAGTAGGTGAAGGATAAGCCTTTTTATTCATTAGGCAGAGTGAGGCTTTTAGGACTAGTCAATGTCATTAAATTGTGTTAGGCTACATCTGTGTATTTTGAAGACTTGGGTAAGTAACACTTTTGCTTAGGTTTCCAATATCTATATTTGGCAGCAGTCACAGAACTGGAAAAAATAACTATTTCCTTTTAGAATGAGGCTTGCCCTGTCCAGTTTCTCTTTTTGAGAAAGTATATCCCTTTACGTTGTCTGATGCCTGTTGGCATTGGAGTTTTGTGTGTGTATTTTTTTTTTTTTTTTTTTTTACTTATTTTTATAGTATGAGAATATAGAGGAGAAGCCGTGTAGTTGCTCAAGGACAGAGGCTTAACTGTTTAGCACCCAGGAGAGTCTAGTTAAGTTAGGCTAGGTTGGGATAGAAATACTGATTGAAATTTAGCAACTAAGGAGACATCAGACTGAGAAATGATACTGAAATACAGTAAGTGAGGAGGTTGTGCAGAGTAGAACTATTCTGTAAGGTTTTCTAGACTGTGGCCTTTTTGAAGCAGACCACCAGGCCTGTCTTCCAGGGCAGCTCTGAGTGAATTTGAAGTACCATCCTTTTGGTTAGTAGTTGACCACTTTATCACATGTATCTCCCAGGTACTCCTGCCAGAAGAGATAATATGTTGGAAATGGTAGAGACGTGGCAATGTTGTCAGTATAAGGTCTTGTTGATGAGTGGAAATACGAAGTGAGAATAGGAAGAGTCTGAGTATGTGAAGAAATGGCTTTTGTGTCCTGTTTGACTGTTTTGCATCATTGAAACAGGGCAGGTACCATTTTAGTACATATATTCATCTTATTTTATATAATCTAGAGTTAAAAAGTATACAGAAAGAGAGCAGCAAGTGCAAATTAGAGTAGAAATATATGAAGATAATATAAAGCACTTGATTCTATAGGTAACCAAATGCACGAGTTAGAACCTATTGAATTTTTAGTGAAATGCTGACTTAAATAGGTGTGGGAAAACCTCTTAGAGGTTATATAGTTATCACCAAGGTTTTTTTGGTCAGTCTTACATTTAGTATCTTTGTTTTATAGTTTAATGTCATATTTGTATCAGTGTGCATTTTTCTAACTTTTGCCATGTTTAGCCATTTTGGAGTTTATATTTGAGTTGGTTTAGTTTAAAATATAGAATGTAGGCTAAATGGTGGCACAAAACATTTTGGGTAATACTTCTAAGTATCGTGGATGGATGCTGCAAAGAAATAGACACTCTCTAGAGTAATTGAAACTGAGAATCCATGAGAAGCATACCTTCTTCAAATTGGAAGGGACATATGATATGTATTTGGATGCCTTGAACAAAGAAAACAGTTCATTTCAAATACCATCCTATACTGAAAGTAACAAAGGCATTTACTTCAATAGGATTTGATAATTGCTGATCACTCTGCTTCTCTTGTGGGCTTTTCTATATAGATGCTCCAGGGTTAGTACTGGCAAGAATTCATTTGTTTAATAGTGATTAATGATTTTCCTGAACAGCATTGGAGAGGCAAGCTAGTGTATTAGAGAGTAAATGATTTTCTTTTAGGTATGCATTTTAAAAATGTAAAATGTATTTTTAAAAGTATTGGTCACACAAAAATGAACTCAAAATGAATCAAAGACCTAAATATAAAATCTAAAACAATAGAGATCATGGTAGAAAAAACAGAGACAATACTGGGAGCCCTAACAGCATAAACAGACTACGAGACATTACTAATGGTACACAAACACCAGAAGAGAAAATAGATAACTGGGAACTCCTAAAACTCAAACACTTCTTAATGCTCATCCAAAGACTTCACCAAAAGACTAAAAAAGAAACTTACAGTCTGGACAAAGATTGTTAGCTACGATCAATCCGATTGCTGTCTGATCTTCCTAATCTGCAAGGCACTGAAAACTTTAACAAGAAAAAGACAAAATAACCCAATTAAAAAATGGGCAAAGGATATCAACAGGCACTTCACCAAAGAAGACATCCAGGACACTAACAGATACATGAGGAAATACTCGTGATCATTAGCAATCAGAGAAATCCAAATCAAAACTACGGTGAGATACCATCCCACCCCAACAAGGCTGGCATTACTCCAGAAAAACACAAAATAATAAATGTTGGTGAGGTTGTAGAGAGATTAGAATTCTTTTACACTGCTGGTGGAAATATAAAATGATATAACATCTTTTAAAATGAATTTGATGCTTTCTTAAAAATCTACGAATAGAAATTCCATATGATCTAGCAATCTCACTTTTTAGAATATAGCCTAGAGAAATAAGGGCTGTCACACAAATAGATACATGCACACAAATGTTTATAGCAGCACTGTCCACAATAGCAAAAAGATGGAATCAGCCTAAGTGCCCATCCACAGATGAATGGAAAAACAAACTATAGTGTATTCACACAATGGAGTACTGTGCAATGTTAAAGAACAACGATGAATGTAGCAAGTATCTTACAACATGGAGGAATCTGAACGACCTTATGCTGAGTGAAATTAGTCAGCTGCAAAAGGACAAATATTTGTGTGAGATCATTATGAAAAGATTTCAGCCAAAATTTAAGCACAGAAGAAAATAGTCTTTGATGGTTACAAGGGTAGAGAAGGAGGGAGGGAGAGAGGTATTCATAGATTAGATAGGAATTGGGTTAAGTGAAGGAAGTAATAGCCTGCAATAGAAGGGAGGTTAGCACAGCTGGATTATACCAAAAGCTAAAAGGTTTTCTAAATACAGCCCAGTGTTTTGAAGGACAGAGTAGCAGGGACAGGAGGCTGGGGGCCATAGTTTCAGGGGACATCTAAGCTAATCAGCATGACTAAATTTTTTTAAGAAAATGTCCTGCATACCACTTTGGTGAACGGCATCTAGGGGTCTTAAATCTAGCAGGTGGCTATCTAAGTAGCATTGATTGGTCCCAGTCCACATGGAGCAGAGAAAAATGAAGGACATCAATAACATGAGGAAAATAAGAGACCGGCAGACAGAAGGTGTCATATGATCCAGAGACTACATCAGCATGAGACCGGAAGAACTAGATCGTGCCCAGCTACCACCAATGACTGCCCTGACAGGCAACAAAGTGTAGAATCCCTGATGCAGTGGAAGGAAAATGGATGTGCAGAACTGGAACTCTATTTAAAGACCATAATTGATGGTCCATCATACTGGAAGGTACCCTGATGACATGACCCGTGGACTCTCTATTAGCCCAGACCTGAAACAGATACCAAAACCAACTCTTCAGATAAAGTTTGGACTGGGCTATAAGGTATAGAGTGATGCTAGTGAAGAATATGCTCCTTCACTTAAACATATACATGAAGCTGCCTGAGTAGCTGCTCTCTAGAGGTGAGATGAGAGGGTAGAGAGGGACAGGAGAGTTGGCTGAATGGATGTGGGAAGTACCGAGTAGAAAGAAGCAGTGTGCTTTTATGGGGTGGTGGTGGTTGGGCGCTGTTAGAGTTGCATAGTGGTGTGTGTTTAGGGCTTTTATATGGCACATTGATTGAATTGCACATTTTTACTTAAAGCACAATAAAGTATTTTTTAAAGAGTATGCTAGTCAAAAAAAAAAGTGTTGCACAACCTCTGATCCAAATGACTTAATGAGTTCACCTTTGACATACCCACTCTGCTCACACACATATCAGTGACAGAATATGAGAGAGAGAGAGAAGGCTATTGATAAGCTCAGAAATGTCTCTGTGCAGTGGAATGAAACAAGATGATGAAAGGGACTGAACTGTTGGTGGTGGGTTCTGTAGATAGAAATAGAGGTTTCTAGAAATATGCCCTTACCAGCAACAGGACTAAAATGGTGCCACTTAAAATGGGGGATGAGAGCCCAGTTTTTTGATTAAAGTCAGGGACTGATTTATTGCCTTAACTACCTTGTCAACGGAGTGGGAAAATAAACTATTGCTAACCACCACCAGGGGTTACAGTGCCCTGTAGGACACAGTAGAACTGCCCCGTAGAGTATCTAAGGACCCTCTGGTGAATTCAAATTGCCAAGCTTTTGGTTAGCAACTGTGGCTTTTAACCACTATGCCACCAAGGTTTCCTAATAAACCATAAGCCCACTGCCGTTGAGTCCACCTCATAGTGACCCTAGAGGTCAGAGTAGAACTGCCCCGTAGAGTTTCCAAGGAGCACCTGGCAGATTTGAATTGCTGACCTTTTGGTTAGCAAACATGGCACGGAAGCCACTGTGCCACCAGGGTTTCCTCATAAATCATAGACGTAATTAATCAAAGTAAGTGATTTGGAAGCTTGTACTGAGATATTCACTGACAGTGGAATACTCTATCTAAACTCTTGGCAAAGAGATTAGATAGTCAGATGGATTATATGTAAAATAAGTAAATATGAAAGAGATGATAAAAAAGATAGAAGACGTATTAGGGGCCCCAGCATATGTTTAGTAGGAGTTTTCAGAGGAGAATTAAGGAAATTCTGGGGAATCATTATTTGAGAAGAAAGACACAGATTCTCAGATTGAATTTGCTTGCTGAGTATCAAGTAGGATAAATGAAGATAATCCTTGAAAAACTTCAGGATCTCAAAACTATAAACCAAAAAATTTAAAGGATGCCAGAAAATATAGATTATTTACAAGGAATTACAATTATATTGACAGTTTTTTTTTTTTTTTTTAACAAGGCAAATGCCAAAGTATTGGAACAATATCCTCAGCATGATAAATAGAAAGTAACTACCAACATAGAATGTTATGCGAGGTGGGGACAAAATGGTGACATATTCATTCACAGACTCAGTGAAATAATACCAAAGATTATTCTTTGGGGATAATAATTACTACAAAATGACTGCAAAAAATAAGAGCTGAAATTGATCTAAACAACTGACAAATTCAGTTCAATTTTGACTTTAAAAACCCAGTTTTGTATTAAAACTTATCTAGTGTTGCTGTAACAGAAATACTACAAGTGGGTAGCTTTAACAAACAAATTTATTTTTTCACAATTTTGGAGGCTAGAAATCTGAATTCAGGGTACAAGCTCTAGAGGAAGGCCCTTCTCTCTGTTGATTCTGGAGGAATGTCCTTGTCTTTTGAGTTTCTGCTCCTAGGGGATCTTTATGCATCTTGGCATCTCTCTGCCCAATCTTTGCTTCCATTTCTTGCTTGTTTAACCTTTTTTGTATCTTAAAAGAGATTGACTAAAGATATGCCCTAATCCTGCTTCATTAACAGAACAAATATAACCCATTCACAAATGAGATTGTAACCACACACAGAGGTTATAGTTTTGAACGTGTTTTTGAGGGACACAATTCAATCCATAACAGTAAAATAAGAACAGATGAGATACAGAGGTTGTACAGTGGGTGAAGTGAGCTAAGGTCCATGTCCTTTTCAGAAAGAGGACAGAAATAGTAATTTTGACTTTTTAAGAAAAATTTATTAAATTGTGCTTAAAAATTAAAAATAATCACCAAGAGAGTAGAAGTACAGTGTATAGCCTGTATCCAATGGAGATTAGAGGAAGAAGAGGAAGTAACATGAAAAGTTCAGGAAGAAGGAAAAGCCAATCAGTTTAAATACCACAGTAACCACAATAAGTGTCACTTAAAAAACAAAGATTATCATCTACATACAAAACAAAACTCAGTGTATATATTTTACAACTAACTCTTATACACACAATGTGAAACTAAAAGGAATATAAAAGATATTTCTCGGAGAAAGGTAATCAAAAGAAAACTGTGCTAAAGTATTAACAAAAGACAAAATTGACTTTAAGGCGAAGAAAAAGAATTTAAAGATACTTGACAATAATGAAAGAAATGATCTACTAAAAAGATAAAATCAGCACTTAAATACAGCTTGGATACGTAGTAAGAACTATTATGAATATGGAAACCCTGGTGGTATAGTGGTTAAGTGCTATGTCTGCTAACCAAAAGGTCAGCCGCTTAAATCTGCCAGACACTCTGGAAACTGTGGAGGAGTTCTACCCTGTCTCATGTGTTGCTATGAGTCGGAATTGACTTAATGGCAGTGAGTTTGGTTTTGTTTATTATGAATATGGAAACCCTGGTGGTGTAGTGGTTAAGTGCGAACCAAAATGTCAGCAGTTCAAATCCACCAGGTGCTTGGTGGATACTCAGTGGGGCAGTTTTGCTCTGACCTATAGGGTCACTGTGAGTTGGAATTGAATCGACGGCAGTGGCTTTTATTATGACCACAGAGGAGTCTTGGTGACATAGGGTTAAATGCTCACTGCTAACCAAAACATTTATGGTTCAAACCCATTCATTAGCTTTTCCACAGGAGCGAAGGCCTGGTGATCTGTCCTCCTGAAAATTATAGCCTAAGAAACTCTACAGGGCAGTTTTACTCTGGAAAGCATGGTGGTATAGTGATTCAGTGCTATGTCCGCTAACCAGAAGATCAGCAGTTCCAATTTACCAGGTGATCCTTGGAAACTATATAGGATAGTTCTGCTGTGTCCTTATAGGGTCCTATAGGGTTGCTAGGAGTTGGAATCAGCTGGGTTGCAGTGGGTTTGTTTGGGGTTTGTTAATAGGGTCTTTATGAGTCTAATCAATTTGATGGCATACAACAACATTATAAATTGAATGCCAAATCATTTAAAAATTTAGATGAAATGGGCATTGTCCTAGAGAACAGCTCTATACAAAACTGACACAAGAAGATATGGAAAATCTAAATCATTTCGTATCTGTTTAAGAAACTGAATCTTTAAAAACCTCCTAAAGAAATTTCAGAACCTAAATTATTTCACCAAAGAATTCTTTCAAATGTCTAAGGAAGAAAATATAGCCAATCTTACATGAACTATTCAGAAAATTGGAAAAGAAGAAACATACCCAAAATCATTTTATTAGGCCAGTGCAAATTGCCTACCAAAACCAGTTATGGATATGAGAAAGGAAAATTACAGGATAGGCTTTCTTTTCAATGCAGCCTTTTTAAGGTAACAAAATAGTATCAAATGAAATCTAGAGATACATAGAGATGATATGCATGACAACCATACTGGATTTGTTTTGAAAATGCAAGTTAATATTTGAAAAGTAATATATGTAATTTGTCACCTTAAGAATATATATCAGACAAATCAGTTGGTCATCAACAGATGCAAAGAACGTGTTTGAAGAAATTTGACGTTTAAAAGAAACCAGCAAGCAAACAACAAACTCTAAGGAAAACAAGATTAGAAAATAACTTCCTTAATCTGATAAAGAGTGTCTTTAAAAAATCCTATGGCAAACACCGTATGTAATGGTACGATCAGAACTTTCCCTCCTAAGATCCAGAATAAGACAATTAAGTATACTTACTGTCACCACTTACTTTCAGTTTTTCACAGGAGGTCTCAGTCAAAAAAATAAAGAAAAGGAAAGAAATGATACAGAGATTCTTGTTGTGTGATTGAGTTGATTCTGACTCCTAGTGACTCAGTGGAAGCAGGGTTTTTAGTCTATAATCTTTACAGGAACAGATTGCCAGGTCTTTTCTCCTATGGAGCTGCTGATGAGTTTGAAACACTGACCTTTTGTTTAGCAGCCAAGCACTTAGCCGTTGTGTCACCATCGCCGCTTAGTGCAGAGACTAGAAAGGAAAAGTAAAACTGGTAAGCTGATATTTGCAGACAACATGATTTTGTGTAGAGAAAGTTCAAAAGTCTACACATTATTAAATAAATGTCTATCAAAATTGTGATACTAGGTTAATGTACAAAATTTAATTGTATTTTTCTTTTTTAATTTAATTCTTTATTTTTATTATGACTGAGTGAAAATGTACATTCCCGTATAAATTTACATGCCCACTTATATGCAACTTCCACTGCTGTCCCTGCCCAGTGACAGCACACTATTCCTCTCTGCTCCATACATGTCTCATCCTCCCAGCAGTCTCCTTTCCGCTCCTCTCCACCCACTCTTCTTCCTCCAGCCGGAGGTCAGCAGGATGATATCCTATGGATGCATAGAAACATAAAGTGTATCCAATATATGGTCACTCTGCATCACCAAACCCAATTCATTTGTGTCCGAAGAGTGCACCTTCGTTACGATTTATGGGCAAGGGCAGCATCAAGGCCATGGGCCATGCTCCCAGGAGAACCCCGAAACTGCTGGACCATCAATTGAGGTCTTTTAGTGGAGATCGCAGGGTGCACCCCTTTTTATTCTTGTGCTGCCTGTGAGACTCAACTTAGCTCCATCGTGGCTATCACTGGTGGTGGCTGGGCACCATCTGGTTCTTCCAGTCCCAAGTCAATGTAGGCACCCTCTCATGTGGGTCTCTCTGTCTTCTGGGTTGTCTTTACCCCATGTCATTTTGGTCCTCGGTGAGCATCCGTTCCTGCTGAGTTGGGACCATTTGCTGTGCCCTCAGATGGCAGCTTGGCAGCTTTGAAGACCCCAGACGCCACTCATCGGTGTGGGGTGCAGAGAGCGCTCTTAGCAAAACACTGGTTGTGCTAGTTGGCCTCGATTTCACCTAAGAGCATGGTCTCCTGCCCCCTACCCCAGCTACTCTATCCTTGTAATATTGGGTTAAGATGGAAGGAGTATTCAAGTTATGCTGAAGTCCACTTAATATTGTTCTTGTTTCTGATGTGCGCTATCACCAATTTCACCCAACCAGATTTCTTAGCAACTATCTAATCTAAACCCTACCCTCCTTGCTCTCCCTCCCTCCCCTCCCTTGCAGCTGTCAAAGAGTCTTGTCTTCTATACATAAGTCTGTTTTTGAGATCTTATCATAGGGGTCTCATACAATATTTGTCCTTTTGTCGCCGACTACTTTCACTCAACATAATGTCTTCCAGTTGAAACCAGGTTAGGAGATGTTTCCTGGAATCATCATCATTCTTTATCATTGCGTCGTGCTTCATTGAGTATATGTACCACAGTTTACCTATCTATTCCTGTGTTGTTGGACATCTGGGTTGATTCCATCTTTTTGCTATCGTGGACTGTGCTGTGATAAACATTCTTGTGTATGTGTCCGTTGGTGTGAAAGGCCTTGATTCTGTAGGATATATTCCAAGTAGTGGAATTACTGGGTCAAATGGTATGTCTATATCCATTTTTTTAAGGAAGTGCCAGATTGCTTTCCAAAGAGACTGGACCATTTTGCAACCCCACCAACAGTGTAGGAGGGCTCCACTTTCTCCACAGCCTCTCCAGCATTTGCTGTTTTGTGTTTTTTGGATCATGGCCCACCTTGTTGGGGTGAGATGGTATCTCATTGTAGTCTTGATTTGAATTTCTTTAATAACTAAAGATCTTGAACATGACCGCATATGTTTTTTGGCTGCCTAATTGTATTTCTTTATACCAGTAATAATATAGAAGATGAAATTTAAAGAAAACAATTCGTGGATAATGAAAAAATTTGGAAACAGTGGTGATGATTTCATAATACGGTGAACGCAATGTCACTGAATCGTACATGTGAAAATGGTTGAAATGACAAATGTTTTGTTATATCTTTTCCAAAAACAAACTATTTGTAGAATCATAAAACAAGATCAACTGTCTTGAAAAAATTTAACAAAAGTTGTAGAAGAACTCTACAAACTGTGATGTGTTACTCACATAAATTAGATAATTTTAAAATAAATGGAAGTATATACCAGGTTTGTGGATTGAAAAAGCACTTCTTCACAGATTGATCTAGAATTTCAGTATCATCCATATCAAGATCATAGCAGGGTGTGTGTGTCTAAATCAGTAAACTGAAATTTCTAAGAAAATGTAAAGGACTAAGAGTAGCCAGGACAATCTGTCAGGACACGACTTGAAAACTTCTACCACCAGATATCAGGACTTATTATAAAGCTATTATTGATCAAGTAATTAAGATATTGGCATAAGAAGAGACAAATGTATGAAGGGAACAGAACTGAAAATCCTGAAACTGATCACACATATTAGGGCCACTTGTTTTATGACAAAGTTGGTGCTGCAGTACCATGGGGGAAAGGATAAATTTGTGTATAAACAATGGTAGGTTAGAAAACCAAATGAAAAAAGTATTAATCTTGACAACCCCTCACAATACACAGAACTAATTCAAAACAGATTACAGATTTCAAATTTAAATTTAAATGGTGAAACTTGGTGGATGTAAAAATTTCTTCAACCAAATGTAAAAGAACTATGAAAACCTGTTGCTGTGAAGGTGATTCTGACATGTAGCAACCTTATACATAGGACAGAGTAGAACTGCCCCATAGGGTTTCCAAGGAGTGGCTGGTGAATTTGAACTGCCAGCCTTTTGGTTAGCAGCCAAACATGTCACCGCTGTGTCACTTGGGCTCCAGGGGGTTGAGGGTCGATCATAGTTGATAGAGACTAGAAATTTTGTTCATTTACTGTATCCTCAGAACTTAGAGTTGTGTCTTACCTATAGTGGACTCTGACTTAATATAATAGTTGTCAAATGAATAAATATCATTCCTAAACAAAATAGTAAACTGGAATTTTTAAAAATTAAGAACTTTCTTTACTCCAGTTTTCTCCCCTTGAGAGTCTGAGGAGGGAAGCTGCTGACCTGCCTTCCTTCCTTCCTGACTTCCTGCCTCCTTGCCTCCCTCCCTCTCTCCCTCCACCAGCAGTGTAGGACAGTTCCAGAATACCTCCTGTAACCTAGTTAACATTTGTTGTTTCCTGTTTGCTTGTTTTTTAAATCAGTGCCATTATTGCTCGGCTGAGATGGTATCTCATTGTACTTTTAATTTGCGCATCTCTGTGGCTAATGATGGAAACCCTGGTGGCATAGTGGTTAAGTGCTATGTCTGCTACCCAAAAGGTCAGCGGTTCATATTCGTCAGGTGCTTCTTAGAAACTTTATGGGGCAGATCTGCTCTGTCCTATAGGGTTGCTATGAGTCAGAATTGACTTGATGGCAGTAGGTTTGGTTTTTTGATCATGGTTAGTGATCAAGAGCTTCTTTTTGTAGCTGCCTCTTTTCTTTGGTAAAGTGTCTGTTCATGTCCTTTGCCCATTTTTTTAAAATTGTGTGTTTACATAAAAGTTTATAATTCAAGCCAATTTGTCATACAAAAACTTATATACATATTTTTTATGTGATCCCAGTTGCCCTTCCTACAACATGATGGCATATTCCTTCTCTCCACCCTGTATGTCCCATGTCAACCATCTCCTGTCCCCTCCTGCCTTCTCGTCTTACCTCTGGACAGGAGCTGCACATTCAGTCTCATGTATCTACTTGAGCCCAGGAATATATTCTTCACCAGTATAATTTCATGTTTGATAGTCCTGTCTAATCTTTGTCTTAAGAGGTGCCTTTGAGAATGGTTTTAGTTTGAGGCTAATATAGGATCCAGGGACCACGTCTTTTGGGATCCCTCCAGTCTGTCAGACCGTCACATCTGGTCTTTTTACTAGAATTTGAGCTCTGCACCCCACTTTTCTCATATTCCATCAGGAACTCTGTTGTGTTCTCTATCACGGTGGTCATTGGTGGTAGCTGGGTACCGTTTTGTTCTTCTGGTCTCAGGCCAATGGAGTGTCTGCTTTATGTGGCCCTTTCTGTCTCCCGGGCTGAAAATTTTCCTTCTGTTTTTGGTGTTCTTCATTCTCTGTTGCTCCAGGAGGGTTGAGATCAATTATTACATCTTAGATGGTCACATGTTAGCTTTTAAGACCATGGACACCACTCATCAAAGTGCCTTTGCCCATGTTTTAATTGATTTGTTTTTGTTGTTGAATTGGTGGAGTTTTAGAGATTATAACCGTGTTAGATATGTCATAGCTACAATTTTTTTTTTTTTCCAGTATATAGATTCTTTTTACTCTTTTGGTAAAATCTTTTGATGAGCTTCAGTGTTTAATTTTTAGGAAATGTGAGTTTTATCAAGTTTATCTTCTACTGTTTGCTCATTTTTAGTTATGTTTCTTATTCTTTTTATGCCACACTTTAGGTCCCAAGCACTGTCCCTATTTTTTTCTATTATCTTTATAGTTGTAGATTTTACATTCAGATTTTTTTTGTTTACATTTAAATCTTTGATCCATTTTGAGTCGGTTTTATGTAATAGTGTGATGTACAGATCTTGTTTCATTTTTCTGCATATGGATATCCAGTTTTGCTAGCAGCATTTGTTAGAGACTTTCTCATCCCCTTGAATCTCAACTCCTTATCAAAGATCAGCTATCCATAGGTAGATAGATTTACATCCAGGTTCTGAGTTTTGTTCCCTTGGTGTGTGTGTCTGTGGGTGTACCAGTACTAGGCTGTTTGACTGCTGTGGCTGTATACCTGATTCTGACATCAGTGAGTGTGAGACCTCCCACTTGGTTCTTCTTCAGTAATGCTTTACGTATTTGGGGCCTCTTTTCCTTTTTGTATAAACTTGGTGATTAGTTTTTCTATCCCAGTGAAAAATGTTGTTGGAAGTTAGATTGGAATTGTATTACATTTGTAGGTCACTTTGGTTAGTGTTGACATTTTGTCAATAGTAAGCCTTCCTATCCTTGAGCATTGTGTATTTTTCCATTTATGTAAGTCTCTTGCATAATATTTTTGTTACAATTTGTATATTCTGTCCTCCGAGCACTTATAGTTTTAACTCACGTCTCAAGATACTACAAATTTTCAAGTGTCATAAGCCCTTAGGGTAACAGTCAAAACTATAGGTATTAAGCTGAGTAAATGTCAAGAGTCATCTTAATGTGTTAATTGTCAAGTGGTACAAAATGATGCAGGCTAGAAAAAAAGAGGTTGACTTCTTTGAAGTAAAACTTTATCTCTAAAAGTAATTGTAACCATTCAGTTGTAACCACATGACTCAAATTGATTTCATTTTGTTACTAAAAGACTGAGACTAAATGAACCTTGAGCTAATGAAGCATAGAATTGATTTATGTTGATGTTTTTCGTTTTTATTTACAATGCATAATTAAAACGTATGGTCTACTTTCACTGTACTGAAATACCCTTTTGTGATTGAGAGACGTTATCGTTATTATCCTTTTAAAAAGATTTTTGAAATTTGTAGTCTAATGTTTGAGATGTTTTAGAATGTCTGTCATTCTATATGAAGTGTATTATCTAAAGTAAATTGAAAAGTGTTTTAAAAGCTTAATACTTTAGGTGATGTGAAGTGTGTGAATTCAGTCCACATGGTATAAGTTAAAGGAAAGATGATGAAAAACTTACTTCATGCATGCCATATATGGTGATACATATTTAAGAGACTAGATTTTTTAGGATTTTAAATACTCAAAACATCTCTTATAATTTGTTTTTCAGAGTTGATACTGCCCAAAGATTTTAAGTAGCGAGTATGTATGTTGCTTCTTTGTGTTCTCATTTTTAAACAGTTGGTAGGAAGCCAGCTTGTTGCTGACAGACTGTTGTTGTTAGCTGCTGTCAGGCTGATGATTTTTTTTTTTTTTTTTTTTATGGTGATCCTGGTGACACAGTAGAACTGCTCTGTAGGCTTTTGTAGGCTGTCACTTTTACAGGTCCATACTGTCAGGTCTTTCTTCTGTGGACCCACTGGGTGGGTTTAAACTGCCAAACTTTTGGTTCTTAGTTGAACACTTCAGCTTGCACCACCAGTGTGCTCATAAACTACCAGACTCTGTGGTTAATCCTTGTCAGCGAGTACACAGGTGCATATAATACTTACATACACAGTTGAATTTTGCTGCAGTTTCTATAAAGAATTTGCTATAAGGAAGTTTGGGGATCAAAATTAAATGTAAGTAACATGATACTTCCCTAACTGGCACAGCTTGAACATTGTAGTAACCAAGAGACATAACTGAATTAATGTTCTTAAACAGGTAGAATGCTTCAGAGATGTAGTATTTAACACTGCTGAAACACATCACAGATTTATACCATTATGTAATAGTCAGTCTTTGATTTACAACTTTTTCTGTTATTATTTGATGAGTCTCAAATCTTTGCATGTCTAGCCTTCACTTTGTACCTAGAATCCAGACCTGTATTTCCATGGGTAAAATGTTTTCATATGGGCATCTTACTATAACCCTGAGTTTAATATATTTAAAGTCAGTATTTGCCTTCCGTTACCTTCCCAATTGTTCTGCTTTGGGTATAAACCAAACCAAACTCCTTACCATCAAGTTTATCCAACTCATAGTAACCCTATAGCTCAGAATAGACCTGACTCATACGGTTTCCAATGCTGTAATGTTTGCAGAAGCAGACTGTTTTATCTTTTGCCATAGAGTGGTTCTTGGGTTTGAACCACTGACCTTTGGGTTAGTAGCTGAATACTTGTAACCACTCCATCAGTGCTGTTTTTGGAATAGGCACCACTATTTTTAGTTTCCAGCCTACTATTATATAATCACTCTGAATATTTCCGGCCTGTTATCCCATATGGTCAGTTTGTCATTTTCAGATGCATTTGATTCACTCCTTCTGTACATTTCCTCTTGTATCTTCCTATTCTAGGCCGTCCTGGCCTTTTTTCCTGTGTTGACTTAATATCTAAAAGGTTTCCTAAAGTTGTGTTTGTCTTACTATCCATTCTGCTGCTAAAATGTTAATTTAATTGGATCATACTATTTGGTCACTATTCCGCAGATGTTTACCTGAGCCATTACTTGTGAAATTGGTACTGTTCTGGAGATGGTGTAGTACATAAGGCAGATAGATCCCTCTTTTTAGGTAGTTTAAAAGAAACCATGATTACTGCCTTTTGCCTCCTACATAAAGTTTAAGCCCTTTATCAAATAGAAATCAATGGTAGCAACTGTCTCCACTGTCTAGATCATTGTGGTATAGTACACATAATAACACTTTGATTCTTTACATGCTGTGTCTCCTACTCTGAGTAACAGATGATGGAAATGCTGAGTTTATGTTTGTACAGGTGATGGAAATGCAAGTTTATATTTGTATCACAGTGCCTGCCTTTCACATACATTACTGTATCTTTGTTGGAGGGATAATGAAAGAACATTGTAGATGCTTGCATATGCTGTCACTTGATTTAACGGCATTGTGAAGTGGAAATAAAAACCCAAACCCAAACTGTTGCCATTGAGTTGATTCTGACACAGAGAGACCCTACTGAGTGAGTAGAATTGCTCCATAGAGCTTCCAAGGAATGGATGGTAGATTTGAACTGCTGACATTTTAGTCAGCAGCCAAGCTCCTGATCACTGGGCCATGAGTGCTCCAAAGTGATTATAGGAGGTCTTTTAGAATTTCTTAATTTTAAAGGTCTTCCATAATTATCCCCAGCTTGTCTATCCAGGCTGCCTTTCTTCACCACTATCTAGTATAAATCCAGTCAAGTTCATCTCTTTACAGTCTTCTGAATACTCCGTCTTCACTTTTCTCTGTTTGAATGCCTCTTTCCTCTATCATGATTCAGCATATTTGCGTCCTTCTTGAAACCTTTCCTTGTAACTCCAACTCACTTATTTCTCTTTTGTATGGCTCTTTTTGCATATATATTGGCTGTCAACTGTATAATTTAACCATTATATTGATCAACATTATACATTTTTACATGTGCTGTTGTGTTCGGTCGTTGTTTAATGTGAAGCTCCTCTGATCTCCCCACCGTGACTAGCAGCTTGGTGTGGTTGACTCCACGTGACTCTTTACTCTTTTGTTGTCTCTCAGTGTTGGAAACATAGTAAAGGTGTTCCTCGTAAAGATTTATGAGGTCTGATAATTAAGTCCTTGAACTTAATTCTTCTAAGTGCTATGTACCTCATTGCTGAATATCACTGTGGTCGCTTTCGAAATACTCCCCTTGGGAAGCTATTCACCCATGCCAGCCCCTAGGCCACGCTTCATAGCAGTTTTGGAATTCTTTCGGGAACAGCTGTTGCTCATGGTGACACAGTGACAAGTTTGCAAGCTTAATTGTATAGTTGTCTGTGAGGGAATTTTTAGCCAGTAAACACCTCCCTACTCACCTGATGTGGCCCCCAGTGACTTTTTTCTTTACCTGAAGATAAAGGATATATACTGAAAGGAAGACATTTTGATGACTTTCAGGCCATCAAGGATAATACGATGGTAGCTCTGATGGCCAGTCCAGAAAAAGAGTTCCAAAATTGCTTTGAAGGGTGGACTAGGTGCTGGCATGGGTGTATAACTTCCCAAGGGGAGTGCTTCAAAAGTGACTGCAGTGATAGTCAGCTGTAGGTTATATAGCCCTTTTTCTAGATGAGTTCACAAACTTAATTGGCACTCCTTGTATATCTTTAGGGAATGGATATTATATTTAAATCCTCTGATTAAGAAGATGTGTATCCATAAATAATATCCTAAAGAAAACACAGAAATTCCTATATGAATGTATACTTTAAGGCATAAAAGAACCCTAGTGATTCTAATGGATATTTATGTAACAGGAGAATGATTTTAAATAAAGTCATGTTAAGAAGTAGATTACAGAAAATCTTTGAATGGAATATTCTGTAGAGATCTCTTTCAAGATGCTGGCAAATACATTTTAAACTTTTTCAATAAACTCTGGTGTAGTAAAAATAATTTTATTTTCTTTTGAACCCAGTGTTAAAGTTTCAGCTTTTTTTCCAGACATGGAAATTCTGTATGTATATTACCAAAGAATATCATTTTAACAAAGGGCAGTTGTATGGTCATCCATTTTTGTTACTGGTTTTGGATTAGTTTTGAGTATAATTGTTGTATTAAAATTTTGTGTCTGAATTCATGTTGTGAGGTCATCAGTTGAAACGCAAAAATACATAACTTAAAAATTTTTTAGTCCTCCATGTTTCATAAAACCTTTAACTTTAAATTTTTCAGTCTTCTTTTTATAGCTGTGATAGACAACAGAAAGTTTTCTTGGAGGAAATATTTTGAGAAATTCCCTGGTGACTACCATATTAAAATGGAAAAACAACAGCGGAAAAAAAAAAAAAGGCAGCAGCAGTTTCACGTTATATAAAGATGATTTAAATGTACCACCTATTTTGTCCATAAGGAAATATTGCATATTGAGGAAAAGAGTATACAGAGTTCTATAAATTTCCTTTTTTTCCTGCTTACACTGATAGTTTATTTTTACCGAGAGAGAGATAATAGTAAGAACTACCACAAAGCTTTGTTTCATATTACTAGCATTAGAAGACATCGGGGTTGATTTATCACAGCCTATCTATTTTCTCAGAGCTAACTTGATGGCAAATGGCTTTACACCTTTTCTTCTTCTTTTCTGCTATATATCCATTTCTTTCCCCTAACTCTATTTTATCAACTTTTCCATCCATTCATTTTACATACCCCAACCTTATTCTAGAATAAATTTAAGATGACTTCATGCTTTTTTCTTTGGCCCCAATTACTTCAGTCTTCTGTTGTTCCTCGTTCCTCCCACTTTTTAAAAGCGTATGTATGGTTTGTTCTTTAACATTTTGTTTTTTCAATTTGACTCTTATCTTTACCCAGCAATTAGAGAACTATCTTGATTTGACGATATGGTATCCCACTTGTAGAATTAACCAATACCTCCATAATTTTTTAAATTTGCATTTAACCTTAATGAGTATGCCATTGCATTGTAAATTGTAATCCAAGATTTTATCCATTAATGTTTATAGACAGAAATAGTTATATGATAGAAGTTAAGAATTAAAAACATAGCTTTATGTTGCACATTCACTAGGAAAAACAAAATTTAGCAGGAAATTAAAGTTGAGAAGTAAAATTTACAAGTTATTGTAATTTGTGAAGTCTTAAATTCTTACATCATCAGCAAATTAATATTTAAGTTTTAGGGATTCAAATAAAATTTATTTTTAAACTAATTATATTTAACATCAAAATAGAGATTCACTTATGTTTGTATTAGTATGCCTAACATTTTTATTTTCGATGTCTATTTTGTTAAATAGCTTTCTATAATAGGTGCTGTGTCTTGCTGCTCTTTTTATTTTGTTATTATTATTTTTATACTTCAGGCGAAGGTTTACAGAAGAAACTAGTTTCTCATTAAACAGATAGTACACATATTATGACATTAGTTAGCAGCTTCGCAACAGGTCAGTACTCTCCTTTCTCAACCTTGGTTCCCTGTTAAATGGCTTTCCTGCCCCTTCCTGTCTTATGGTCCTGGACTGGTGTACCTTCTGGGTCTCATTTTGTTTTATAGGCCTGTCCAATCTTTAGTTGAAGGGCGAACCTCAAGAATGATTTTATTACTAAGCCGAAAGGGTGTCTGGGGCCATACTCTCAATGTTTCTCCAGTCTCTTTCAGGCCAGCAAGTCTTGTCTTTCATTTGTTGTGTATTTTTCTCCAGCTCTGTCTGGCACTCTCTGTTGTGATCTCTGTCAGAGAAATAAGTTGTGGTAGCTGGGTATTATCTCGTTGTACTTGATTCAGTCTGCTGGAGGCCGTTGTAGATGTGGTACAGTAGTCCTTTGGCTTAATCTTTTCCTTATATCTTTAGTTGTCTTCATTCATCCTTGCTCCTGAAGGTGTAAAAATGGTAGAGTGTCCTAGATGGCCCCTTATAGGCTTTTGAGACCCCACATGCTATGCACTAAAGTATAATGTAGAACGTTTTCTTTATAAACTATGTTATGCCAGTTGAGCTAGATGTTCCCTGAGACCATGGTCTTCACAGACCTCAGCCCAACAAGTCAGTTCTTCAGGGAGTTTGGATGTGTCTCTGGAGCTTCCATAGAAACCCCGGTGGCATAGTGGTTAAGTGCTATGGCTGCTTGGAAACTGTGGGGCAGTTCTCCTGTCCTGTAGGGTCGCTATGAGCTGGAATTGACTTGAAGGCACTGGGTTTGGTTTTGGTTCATGGAGCTTGCCATAACCTTGCCTTGTATAAGTTGTTCTGGCTTCCCCAGTATTGCGGACTGTCTTACCCTTCACCAAAGCTACTACCACTTACCTCTTGTCTGTTTGGTGTTTTTCCATCCCCATCCCTCCCCTCTCTCATAACTATCAAAAGACTTTTTGTGTGTAAACCTTCCCATGAATTTTTACAGTAGTGGTCTCATACAATATTTATCCTTTTTTTGTGATTGACTTGTTTCACTCAACATAATACTCTCCAGTTTCCTCCATGTTATGAGATACTTCACAGATTCATGGTTGCCTTTTTTATTTCTAAGTAATTTTTAGGAAGAGGTGCAATATGACAGCTTCATGTAGGTCAGCTTTCTAAGGCTTCCTCTATCAATGACTTTCCTGTGTGATCTGGGAAACGGAAAAGGATAAATCAGAAATGTTTGAGATGTTTTTTCAAAACACATACCCCTAGGATTCTGATATCTTACCCTGTGTGTCATCCATCCATGGAAATTCATGGCTGTAGGGAATTGCTCTTAGTGAATGAATTTGAGGTAACCCTCTGATATGTTAGGCCAGAAAAAAGTAAAAATTGGAAAATTGCTTTTCTATGTTGCTACTGATAATGTAGTAAAAATACAATTTTCTTTTCATTTCCTTTTTAGATTCTTTGTAGCCAAAAAGAAACTAGACTGCTTACTATTTATCAAAATTATTCACACAAGAAATGACTACAAATTTCAAACATCTATTGCGCTTATAAATAAAATATTACATTATTCTCATAAAGTGTCAAATTAGACAGATATTTTTGTCTAATGGTTAGTGGTTATTAGGGTTGAGAATGGTGCCCTTTTCTGTAATGGCTAATACTAGGTTATTAGCCTTGACAATGGCGCCCTTTTCTGTAAGAAAACATTCCAATTGTAAGTAGCAAGTACCAAAATGAACACAAAAGAGAAATTCTTAAGTAAGAGTTGTTTTCAGAGTCCACCTCTTACTTACTTTTGTCCGGGATAACCTTCACAAAGTGTATCTTGGATACCTTGGATACAAAAGGTATCTTTCAGTACCCTGAAAGTGGCTAGGTTTCATTTATCTACTTGTGGTCTGCCTTCAGTATAGGTCCCTTCTTTTCCTCTCTCTTGACTCTTGAATTAATCCTCTACCTACTTCACAGGCCGATTCTTTGATGAGAATGAATCCCCTGTTGATCCGCAGCATGGCTCTAAACTGGCGGATTATAATGGGGATGATGGTAACGTAGGTGAGTATGAGGCAGACAAGCAGGCTGAGCTGGCTTACAATGAGGAAGAAGATGGTGATGGTGGAGAGGAAGACGTCCAAGGTGAGCGTGGGCTGGCCTCCATGCTGTGACCGTGAACCCACCTCTTAAGTTTTTGGTTGAATTTGTGTAGACTTTTTTCCACTTACCAGTTGCAGTACAACCTTAAAGTTAATACAAAGAGGTTCCATGCAGTAGTTCAGTCTACAAATAAGTTTTGTGTTTTTAGTATCGTATGTGTATTACTGATGCCATTACAATTTGACACTCAGAATCTTCAGAAATTTGATAATGTTTATTCTAGATATGACCTAAGGCAAGTGTTCCAAGAAACTATTTTCCATTTCCTTGTCTGAAAATATTTCATTACTTTAGCTATGAATATTGCCCAGGTATCCTTTTTTGTTATTCCACCCTCAAAGTGAATGGTCTCAATTCTGCGCTAAAGATTATTTCAGTACTCAGACACCATAGGAAGGCTGTTTTTGAAATTTTCGCTGAGAGGCTTAAAATTTAAACTGAAGTCAGTTTGAAAAAATTTATCTTTTATGTTTAATACACAGATTCAACATATTTTCCTTATTAACTGTTACCTCTGAGCTTTTAACTTTGTGAAAGTTCAGAATCTGTGTGCATGTAGCCCTGTCCATGCATGTTTATCACAGTATGTTGCTTTACTGCAAGTTTTTAGGTTTGGTTTTCTGCCTGCTTTTATTGTTCAGTAGTCTTTGTGAGTTTTTTTTTTTGTCTTTTCTGTAAAAGCTGATTATAAAGTTAGGGTGTGGTGTATTAAATTTTCATAATATGATGCATGAAAGTTTCAGTGTAATTTGTTTGACTATTTTCTCCTTAGCTGATTTAAAATTAAAATTTTTAGTTCATAGGAATTAAAAAAAAAAAACTCAAAAAAAGGACTTGTCCTAGAATACTATATAGTTAATAGAAAAAAAGGGAAATTAGTGACTGTTACATCTACCTAGGCCTTTTATTTTTTATTGTATATTCTAGCTTTTGAAAAATATAGTTAATGGGAATAGAACAGTTAATTAAGTGGCAGGAGCTATATAAGGATGTATTAATGAGAATGGCTCACTTTTTTTGTACTCTTTAATAAATTATACTCAACCTTTTTACTTAATCCCATCACTTTTACGTAAGTTCTATAATTTTTCTCATTGCTTTTGTGATTTGTTTGAATTACGTGGGCAATTATAATGTTTAAAAGCTTTTTTTGCATGTATATCGTATCACCATGTAGACTGGAAGCTCTTGGAGGGCAAGGATTTTTATTTATTTTGCCTTCTATTTTGTTTGTATCCTTTTCTGCCTTCACATCTACCCCCATTGTACTTAGCACACGAAACCCCACTGCCTTCAAGTCAGTTCCCACTCATAGCAATCATACAGGACAGAGCAGAACTACCCCATAGGGTTTCTAAGGAGCAGCCTGTAGAGTCAAAGTGCAGCCAAGCTCTTAACTACTTTGCCACCAAAGGTGCCTTCAATAAATGCTGCTAAGTAGTAATTCTGAGCTTTTCTCATTCAGCTTTTATTGTTAGAACTGTGACTAGAATCATTCCTTGACCTCTGGTTTTAAGGTTGCTTGGTTTATGTTTTAAATATTTTCTAATTATCTTCCTGAAAGGCTTCTATCATCATGTTGGATAATTTTGAAGTTTTTAATCATAGCAATTATTTCCAACCATAACTGACAACCTGTTTTAAAAAAATATTTTGGCTATGTAAAAGTTGATGACTTTTATCACAAAACTTCAGCTTAATATTTTTATAGTTTTATGTGTAATAGGTACATTTATCTGCAGTGGCTTCTTTCTTCCTTTCCTGTATGCTTCCATGCACATCTGTCCCCAGTTCCTACTGCCATGTTGCATTTCAGGTCCCCAGTACCCTCATGCTGCCCTTCCTTTCCTTTCACAGGAAGATAAATTTATTGATTTTGAGGAATATAAAGAAGTGACCTAAGATGAAATCCTGCATGTAGGGAGAGAGTTGTTAGATTTTTCCTCAGTTGCATATGAATCATACTTGAACTGAAGTTGCCATTCAACATCTCTTACTCCACTAGGGATGAGGCATTAGTTGTTCAGTGGTAGAATTTTTGCCTTCTTTGTGGGAGACTCGAGTTCAAAGCTTGGCCAGTGCATCTCATGTGCAGCCACCACTCTTGTCACTGGAGGTATCTGTATGTTACTGAACTGGTTTCAGCAGAGCGTGAAAACTAAAACAGAGTAGAAAGAAAGGCCAGGTTATCTGATTCCATAAATCAGCCAATGAAAACTCTATGGATCCCAACCACAGCTGACCATGGGGATAGCACAGGACTGGGCAGAATTTCCTTTTGTGCATGAAGTCACCATGAGTCAGACAGAGGCTGATCGGACAGCAGCTATAAACAGTAGCATCCCAGCTGGGGCTCCACTAGATGACAGCAGCAGCAGGATAGGGCAGCTGGAAAGGGGCCTCCGTTGTCAGAAGGAATGGAGAGACACAGGAACATCAGCTCTAGCAAAAAAGAGGAAAAAGTGGTGGCAATGATTAAATAGGAATACTGAAGACATCCAAATCATTTAAAGTGTATTCAAGGGTTCTTTGGACTATAGTATTAACGGTCCAGAAAGTGAGAAGGGGGAATTATGGTCGTTCCATAATGTATCAACAAGTTAGATTCCAAATTTTTTACTATGTAGTCAGAATATTTGGAACTTAAAAGCATTTCTTCACTAAGTCAATGTGAAAATAATGGTAGAGGAAAAAACATTAGGCTTGAGAGTCAGGAGACCAGTTGGACACTGCCTTCCATATCACTCTCTAGGCCACAATGTCTTCAGTTGTTAGATGAGGTGTTAAGACTAGAACAGGTGGTTCTTTTCAGTTTTGAAATTCAGTGGGCACATTCAAGTGAAATCACTATATGTGATTCCCCAGGTATTAACAGGGAAAGTGTGTTTCAGATTTCAGAATGCCTGAAACACATCTTCCCTGAAGCCTAGGAAAGAAAGTGCAAACTTTAATGCAACTATTGAGAATTTAAAGCTAGAGACACCAAGACTGAAGCATGTTCAGAAGCGTTATTGAGGTTCCAGCTGTAAGGTCTCTTTTTTTCTCTCTCTGGTAGTAGGGTCCCTGAGAATAGGAATTCCAGCTACAGGACAGAGGTTCTGGCTTCAGCTAAGGACACTCTGAGTTTGGTCTCAGAAATTCTGCATTGTGAAATGGAAGCTTTAGTAGCATCTCTGCCAATAATGTGCTGAAAAATTTCAGTCTTAGCTCTGATGCCCATTTATATGTATTCATTGTCTGGATCAACACTACCTGCAGAGTTTTCTTAAAGAATTCTGATTTAAATAAGGCCTGTTTTTTTTTTTCTGTGTTTACAGTCATGGTTTATTTTGATTTTTAGTTCCTGGTTTTCTGAAGTACCCTAAAGGAAAAAAATTTTTACATTGATATTAAAAAAAAAAAAAAAAACCAAACTCCTATTAGTGACCTAACTACCAATTCTGAACAAATCACATATCTGATAGATAGTATATCTTTTTGTCTACTCTTATTTGTAATAAGGATAGGGAAGCTTAGAGATTTCCTTTATCATCTTTAATCACATACAATTTCCAAGTTTGTTTAACAGAATATGAAATGCATGAATAATACTAAGTCCACCTATGAAAGGTAGCTTAGCGGAATGCCTAAGTGTACGGACTCAAGCCAGACTCCTGGATTTGAATCACAGCACCACCACTTGCTAGGTCTGTGACTTTCAGTGAGTCATCTAACCTCTGTGCCTCAATTTCCTCATCTGTAAATAAAATAGGGACGAATGTAGTGTAACAGTGTTGTTACGTGGATTAAATGATTCAGCATTTCTCAAGCACTTAGAAGAGTCTTTCACACCATAAGCACTAAATAAGTGTTGAATAAAAACATCCTAAAAAAGTAAATCTCCATTGTTTTTCTGAGTTGCCTGCTTTTAAAGGATAATTGCACTTTGGCCTGTGGATTATTTTGTGCTTTTTGTGGTACCTCACTGACTGCTGTTAAGAAGTTCTTGCTTGGTAGAACTTGCTTTTTGGAGAGGGTCCTTTCTTGTTTCCAGAGTGAATTTAGGAGTTAGTTAGTAAGTTATGAATGGGTTTCTAATTAGAATTCCTTTTAAAGTTATTTTACATTGAGGAGTAACCTTGCTGCTTTGTAAAATGAACTAAAATATTAGTTCTTGTAATTAAATTTAATGATTATCTGTCATCCTGCATCAGACCTGGTTAGTTAATTTCATCACATTATACAGATAAATGCCAAGAGGTTCTTGGTAGAAACTTGAACTGTGAGTAGAACAGCTACACTGTAAATGGCCTTTAGTTAATGTAGATGTTAGCTCAACATAATCTCTCTCTCTCTATTTTAAAAAGTTCTATGAATCATCAAAGGTATGAAAGTACCATGTTAAAACTTTGCTAGAAAGCATAAATTGCTAAAACCAAAAACCCCTTGTATTTATAGAAGACTTCACAATTAAAGAAATCATTGATTTACATTATTGAATTTTAGATAGGAAAGGCAGTTATTATTCCTGTCCTTACAAGAAGTAATTAGAAGCCCAAAAGGCTTTAGCAACTAGATTGTTGAGTATCTGAGCAGGACTAGAATTCAGGTTTTCTATGTCTAGACCTTTGCTTTTACCTCATTTTCTCTTTATTCATTTAAAAATCTTTTCAAAAAGTAACATTTTTCCTTTCATTAAGTTTTCTGTTAAATTTCTAGAAATTCTCCTTTCAGTGACTTTTCCCACTTTTGCATGGTGATTAAGTCTTATTTAATTACTCAAGTCATGAAAGATGTTTTTATAGCCATGATGCAAGGTCCCATAACATGGACCATATGGAGAGTCTTCTGGAGAGGTGTCAGTGATTATTTTCCCTTTTAAATTTTAAAAGTGTAGAGTTTTAATACTTTTAATATTTTAAAAGTATTGAGTTCTTTGGAAACACTGGTGGCATTGTGGTTAAGTGCTATGTCTGCTAACCAAATGGTCACCAGTTCAAATGCGCCAGACAGATACTCCTTGGAAACTCTATGGAGCATTTCTACTCTGTTCTGTAGAGTCACTGAGTCAAAATCAACTCAGCAGCAGTGGGTTTAGTTTGGGTATAGAATTCCTAAATAAGAAATTGATTGGCACACAGTACTAGTCACAAGTGTGAATAGTATGTTTATCATTTCAACCTTAACAGATTGGAGTTCTTATGCTAGTGGAGTACACTATCAGATATGAGGTCGATTTGTTAGTTAGAACATTGGTGCAGAATGGTTTGTCTACAATTCTAAATGAGATTTTCCACAAGTTTAATGGGAAAGTTTTTGAAAGGGGGGAAAAATAGGTTGTTTGGCATTTTTTATGAATAAATGTGAAGCCTAAATGACAACACATTATTATAGAAAGTTAACACACAGTAAATCATACCTGGCATCTTGCAAAATTTTACCATAGGATATACTGTAGAACCTGAGAATGAAGAACTTACCAAGATTAAAAGAGTAGATTATAGAGAACTATAGTATACATATCACTTTGCATTCTACTATTTAAATCTTTAAATTAAAATTTAAAATTACATTTCTAGACAATCATTTTCATAGCACTCACCAAAAACTAAGCTATTGGGTAACTGTAACCATGAGCCAGGAAGTAAAAAAAGGCATTTTTTTTTAAAGGCTGCTAAGAAGTCAAACCAAAAAATCAAAACCTATTGCCATCGAGTCAGTTCCAACCCCTAGTGACCCCTATGGGACAGCTGAACTGCCCGATAGGTGGATTCAAGCTTTGGATTTTTTCGTTAGCAGCTGAGCATAACCACGGTGTCCGCAGGGCTCCAAGGAGTCAAAAGGGGCTATAAAAAGCGTACTCAAAAGGGAGGCCCCCTCCCCCAGACTTTGATCAAAACTTTTCATTCTAACATAATTTTAATGCTCTTAGCAGTCTTATTTTGAAACCTGTAGTTGGTAGCACAATTGGAATGGAAGGATTGCTGTCGGCAGGTAGAGTGACAATAAGTGACAGCTGATAGCCAGGATGGAGCCAGAAAAACCTGTCAACAGCCAAATAAAGAAGTCAAACTCCAAAGCACTATTCAGGGCCCTTTAATATGATTGTTTAAAGTGACTTTGAACAATTTACTGTGTAACAATATTATATAATGTTTTGTTTAGTCAAGAAAAGGTTACATTTTCATTAGTATACTCCATTTAGGAAATGGGGGGAGGGTAAATTATTTGCAGAGAAGCAACGAAACTGACTAAAATGTTAAATGCTGGGACTATAAGTAACTTATTTTCTAAATTGTACATGATGAATATGAACTATTAGAAAAAAGTTGTTTATTAAAGCCATGGAAATATATATTTTCTAACAAAGCTTTAAAGAATAAACCTTCCTATAAAAACCTTTTTATTCCTATAAAAATAACATATTAATGTAAAAGGAGTAACCTCTTCAGTATGTGTAGGTTCCTGAAGTTTTGCTCTATCCAGTCTACCTACCTACCTACTAACCAACCTACGTATCTGCTGTCTTCACCATATGTTAAAATTAATCTTCCAGAATGGTTAAGACTTTTTAGTCAAGCAGCTAAGAAAGAGTACACTATCTGCATAAGGTATAAACTAACAAGCAGAAAACTAGCTTATGGCTGAGAAGAATTGAGACATTATTTAACTGGATTTCTGCAAGTCATTTTTAAAGTAATATTCTTGACATATAATTATTTCACTTACAGATGATGAAGAACGAGAGCTTCAAGTGGATCCTGCAGACTATGGAAAGCAACGTTTCAATGATGTCCTTTAAGTCCTAAAGGAAAACTTCAGAAAACCGAAAGTGCTATAAAATGGAATGATTTCCACTTTGTTGCTTTTTGACTTTTGTTATAAAGATCAATTGTATCAGTTGTAAAGATACATTGAGATAGGTTTAAGTAAAAACTTTAATGGAGGACTGTACCCATGTACATACATAAACTTTTTCATATTATGACAAGCAGAGACTTTTTTGGTTATGATATGTTGAGCCAAAAACAAAGTAAGCAAAACTGTAATCTTTGCATTTAAAGCAAACTAATGTATATTTTAAACTTGACTGAGCCTAATTCTTTCCAAAAATGGATAAACAGGAAAAAAATTGTTGTACAGTTTTTATGTTGTGCATAACATAACCACAGTGAGAACAATTATTCAGCTGGAAAACTTTTTATGTACTAATATATTCTTATTAGCCCAACCATGTGTTTGTGTTATCTACCCTTTATCTCATGCTCTTTATGGAGTTATACTTGGAATAGCTGCATTAAAAAAAAGGAGAAATTGGGCAGCATGTGTATAAAATCACCTCCCTATTTATTTTATCTACATGAGTACTAATGTATTTTGGCTGAGGCCTGATGGAAGTTGAGATAATCTGCAAAGACATAACAAAATTCATAAAATTATGGAATGCATGATTGACAATATATTTTGAATTTTAATATTTTCACATAATACCAATACTATAGCTAGCAATGGCTAAAATTTTTGTATTTTCAGAATTCAAGATGTGTGAAGGTATTATGATTTAAATGCCAGATCCTGAAAGGGGCTAACTCAACTTGGAAGTGAATCTGCAGTCAGTATTTCAAAGCTTCTCTGATAGTTTTAGTGATCTTATTTGACTAGACTTTTTCAGAAGTACTAAATTAGGAATTTTAACAGACGTTTTTAATTAATGCACAGATAAATAGAAGTACAGAGAGGTCTACAGCCATTCTATTAAAATAGCTTAAAAGTTTGTAATAAAAATGAAGAATCTTTGTAATTACTTATTATGTTAATAAAGAACCCATCAACCTCGTATGTGTTAGACTTGCAAAATTATTTTAAATGCATTTGTCTTTCTTGACACTATTCAGTTAGGATGTATAAGACAGCTAAGCCTTGTTTTCTGATTTAAAGTACTTTTAAATCCTATCTCCCTCCCCCAGAATAAAAGTTTTGATCCTAAGAGCCATTTAAGGTTGTTAATCCTGTTTTTTTCAGAAGGGCTACTGTTAATTGCACATAAACATGAAATGCTTTTCTTTTTCTGTACTCAGGTTATTGTCAAAAATCAAATTTGCAGAGATAAATACGTTGTTAACTTGGAGGTGCAGAAATTACTAGACTTCAGGTTGAAATTGTTTAGTGACAAGGAAAAAATTGCAGTAATTAACTAAAATTGTTTTTTCCACAATATCACAGTAAAAAATTCATGCCTTTGCTCTCAGTAGGCTCAGGCTAACAAAGATCTGGTATGACAGTTCAGAGAACTTTTGAAATGGAGGCTAAAGAGAATTGATACACATTTTTTGCACATTAGCATGGGGGAAATGAATCTAAAAAATACTCCTAGTATTTTTCATACTGTAAAATCTTTACAAATGAAAATCATCTAATTACTTGCTTTGGCTTAAAAACAATCATTTTGTTATACAGTAGCTAATACACGACAAAATTTCTTCAATTAGCAGCTTAGATATTTTATAAACTGAGAAGCCTTGGACCAGTTGATAAAATTTTAACATTTTAGTATTATAAAATACTATATGAATCATTTAAAATGTTGACATTCTACAGTCTGCATTAGACATGCTGGTTTTATGTTTTACTTCTGCCTTAAGATTTAGGTTTTTTAAAATGTATTTTTGCCCTGAGTTCAGTGTTAATTTGATGGAAACTCTGATTTAAAAAAAATCAGCATTTACTGGGTTCTAATAAATTAAGAATTATGCTTATTTCACTGATTTGCTGGTTCTGATATGTCACACATCATACTCGTGATGGAAACAGTCACATGTAACACTAAAATTTTAGTAAACTTAGAAACTCATTTTAAACTAGAAGAGCAGAAATTTTCATGGTTTTAACTGTAGGCTAGTTTGTGTAACAAAAATTGAATGGCGACTGTGTGCCTAGCAATGCTCTAGGTAACAAGAATACTGCAGTGTGCAAGACAGACAAGGTCTCTGTTCTCCTGGAGCTTTACAGTTAGGTGGCGACAGACAACACACAAACAAATGAGCCAGATAATTTTAAATAGTGATTAAAAGCTATTAAAAATAAAATATAGTGATGTGACAATTACCATGGAAGCTATTTTAGATTGGCCAGAGAAGGCCTCTCTGAGAAAACTGTATGTGAGCTGAGCCTGACTGGCATGAAATTTCAGCCATTCTGAGACAGAGGAGGTGCTCCTTAAAGGCAAAGGGAGTAGCAGTACCAAAGGACTAAGACAGGAACATGTTCGGTATGTTTGAGAAATAGGCTAGAAGACTGTTGTGGCTGGAATATAGTGATCAAGGCAGAAAGTGGTTAAGATGAGGTCAGCCACTCAGAATATTTACTGAATGTCTATTTTGTGCCAAGCAGTGTTCTAAATGTAAGAATAAAACCATTTCAGCTAGCAATAAATGCTAAGAACAAAAAGAGTGATTTAATAAGAGTCTTTGTTGGTTACATGTGTAGAATGGATTGTGGGAAGAGGTGGGATAAGCGTGGAAATCTTTAAGACTCACTGGTAAGCTACTGCCTTCATCTAGTAAGAGATGGTAGATTAAGTTGGCAGCAGTGAAAGTGGAAAAAAGTAGACACACAGACTGGATGTAGGATGTGATTAAAGGAACTAAGAAGGATTTCTAGGTTTAGAGTTAGGTAATTAGGTGGATAAAAATTCTATTTTCTGATTTAAAAAACACCGGGGAAGGGGATGAAAGTGGTTTGTGGGAAACATTAAGAGTAGTATTTTGGTTATGCTAAGGTTAAGATGTCTATTAGACATTCAAATACAGGTACCAAGTAAGTAGATGAGTATGAAAAACAACAGCTGAAAAAAAATTTGGGAGGCATCACTGGGAAACAGATGGTATTTCAAGCTATGGGACTAGATTTAATTTCCACAGGAAGCAGTACAGAGAATAGGGACTATGACAGCACCCCATAGCACATAAACATTTAGAGGGCACATAAAAAGGATCAGCCAGGAGAACAGGAGAATAATTAAGTAGACTGGCTTTATGGAAGCGAAGAGTCTTCCAATAAATTTGGAGGGTGTAGTTTATGGTCAGGGCTGTGACCTTTGGATACGGCAGGAGTGACGGAAGGGAAGCTGGGTGAGAGTGCGTTGAAAATATGGAAGATGAGGAAGTGAAGACGAGGCAATTTTTGAAAAGTGTTGCAAATGGGAGGAGTAAAGAGACAACTGGTAAAAAGGAACCTGGAATCAAGGGAGTGTTATTATTTAAAAATTGACAGTAGAACATGTTTGTATAGTGATAGATATGATCCAGAAGCAAAGGGAAAATTGATAATATAGGCAGTAGAGTCCTGCATGATTTTGGCACAGGATCCAGAACATAACATGTAAACACATACCTTCTGCCGTTGAGTCGATTCCGAGTCACAGCAACCCTATAAAGACCTTTGAATTACGGTAGACACTTCATCTAGTTTAATATTAGTACCCACTGCTGTTGACTCTCATAGCTACGCTATAGACAGTAGAACTGTCCCATAGTTTCCAAAGGGGCGCCTGGTGGATCTGAACTGTCAGCATTCTAATTAATGCCATAGCACTTAATCACTATGCCACCAGGGTTTTCATCTAGTTGAATAGTAGCGTAAACAGCGTATGGATACATACACAGATTAGATGGTGGGAGTATGAAGAGGTTCTTAAGTGACTGCTCCCATTTTCTCAAAATAAGAGGCAAGCTCATTAGTTGTGATTGAGAACAATGGACAGGATGTTGGAGGTCTGAGGAGGAAAGGCACACTATAGTTATTTTACAAAGTAAGGAGTGCCAACATTCTGGCCATGACATGTGATGATGAATTTGAAGCAAAACCAATCGAAAAAACTAGGGATGGGTCAGATGTTGTGGAACCTTGTAAAATCATGGTAGAGTTGATTGATAAATGCGATAAAAGAATTACTGGAGGTTTTTATGTAGGTGAGTGATGTGATCTAATCTGTATTTTAGAAATAACCTCTCCGCTGCTGCATGGAGAATGGATTAGAGGAAAAGGAGCGGGACACTGTCTACTAAGAGACTGCTGCAGCAGTCCAGGTAAGAGATGGTAGCTAGAAGTAGACAGAAACACTAATGGCTTTAGTTACTGGTCACAGATTACAGTGATATGTATACTGATAGTGGTAAATAGCAATTACAAAATTAGTCAAAATTAAGTAGTTGTATTTTCGTTCCTCACGTGAAACTACATTAATGTAGGGCTTATGGTCAGGATCTTGTCCCAAACCTGCCACACAATTCAGTATAGACATGCTTTTTGTATATACTGGATGAAGTTCAGCCACTGCTACTGAATGACACAAAATGCAGAATACAAAATACACAGGGATGATGTGACTATAAAATCATTTCTAAAATGCCTTATGTCACTTTATTTTTAAAAATCTTAGAATTGTGTTATCATTTGTACAATCGTAGAAACAAAATTTGGTAGAAGAAATTATCTGTAGAACAAACAAAAACCTCCTAGACTTATGAGGGATGCAGTCACTTCCCACAATGGCTAACTTTGGAAGCTTCCATTCCCCCACGTCTGGCCCCGTAGCTTCAATAAGACAGTCAAACAGTGTGACATTACTCTGTGTTCACCAGAGAAGCCATCTTATGTGATTTTAAATTTTCTAGCAGCCACATTTTAAAAAAGTAAAAAGGAACAGGTGAAATTTAATATTTTATTGAACCAATATATCCAAAATAAGTGCTGAAAAGGGCATATTTTACTTACATCTTAACAAGAGTGAATGTTTGAAATTAACTTCTTGGACACCCCCGCCCCACAAAGATCTCTAATTTTAAACTAATTTACAAATAATTATGGTAATCAAGGGGGACAACTGGTTTATATCCTATGGCTGTATAAACAGTAATTATTTAATTTCCAGTGATCTTTTTCAGGAATCTTCTATTTTCGGGACTATTTAATTCTGTAGCTGTTCACAAACTGGCTCTCAATAAATATTTGGCTCATAGCATTTTCGTACTGGCAAGATTTAGCACAAATGAACCTGACTGGATCAATCTGTAGTACACAAAGCTTTCAGAAGAAAACCTGTTTCTCACCTTGAAATAAAAATAAATCCACAAGGATGTATCTCTGCTTACCTCTCACCTCATCTCTTGCAACTATCTTCTCCCAACTCTTTTCTCCCCGGCGCACAGAACTACTTCCCCAAAGGGTAACGCAATCTTGTCTTTGGACTCTTCCAGCTGTTACCGCTTTTCCTAGATTCTGTTCTGTCAGCTCTTCCTTTAGAGGTCATCTTACGAAAGCCTTCCCAGACCCCCTCACCTGCACCCCTCAAGTACGTACTCCTACAACGCCTGCTGCTCCACTTCTCCTAGGCACTTTCTTACACTGTTTAAATTGTCGTCAACAGACTGTGGGAAGCCAGGTTCTTGTCTGCCATCTCTGTTGTATCCCTGGCACCTAGCGCGGTCCTGAACACCTTGTGTTTGTCCTATTTCTTGATCAAATAGTGCGTAGACCGGAGTTTTAGTCGCAAGACGATGCTCTTCCAACCACTAGGTTTGATTTTTCTGATACTCCAGTGGGTTTACTTTGGCCCTGGACGCTCTGAATTGATTAATTTTCGGTCCATGACACCGATTGGTCCCCGACCCAGGCCTGCAGAAGGAAGCCTACCCGTCTGAAAAGATCCTAGTTCTTACCAGGCAGAACCACCAACGACATCGCGTGGAACCGAAGGGCGTGGATTTGCATGACAGATTCAAGATCAACTGCTATACCCCCTGGGCACAGATGTAGAAAGACTACCCTCAGGGGTCACCAGGAACCCTGGCAAGACGAAGAGCTCGCCTTCCCCCAACCCTCGGTACTACTCCCTCTACCTCCGCCAGCGCGCCAAGCCGTTAGTCCCGCCCCATCCCACTCCGGCCCTACCCACTTGACGCGCCCCCTGTAACTAAATTCTCAAGTCCAGGGCACGAGCGTTCCTAAGCTCCGCCTCGAGAGCCAGAGCGCGCTCCCCCTCCCTGCTCGCCTCAACAGTTCCGTTAGCAGCGGGAGGAAAAACCGTCCTTTGGGTCCCCGCCTCTCCACTCCCAACGTTTTACTCCCTACTCCCCCTGCGACCACTACACAGCCAGCTACGGAAGCCCCTATAGCACAAATACCCCCAAACCCTGGCGTAGCCTGATAGGTTTTTGTCCTTGTTACTTCCTCCGGTCGTAAGGCACTGTTTTCAGTTTTTCTCAGGAATTGAGACGCGCGTTTCTTCCGGCGACAGGAACTCTTAACGCTGTTTACGGAAACAAAAGCTTTTCTTTTTGGGGGGCCGTGGCCTCCCGCATTCCTTCCCTCCCACCTCGCGGAATTGTGGCGGGAGGGGGAGGAGGAAGTCAAAGCGCCTGCGCGGAGAGGCCGCTTTCCATCCGGGTCCCTGTCCGTGCGGTGCAGCAGGTCGGTAGGCGGGAAATGGCGACTGGCTGAAGGATCTGGTACTGTTGCAGCTGCGGGCTAAGCGGGAAAGACACCACGCTTTGCGCGGTCGGAACCATCGCCGGAGCCTGAGGACACTTACTTCTCTGTCGTCACAGTTAGGTAATCTCCCTCGTCTAAACGTTGCTGCTGCTCCCAACCTCAGTCCTGGTCTTCCAGGGCCCTCTGCCGGGATCTCCTCCCCTTCTCAACCGGGTCCTCCAGCGGCTCTGGTAGGCATGCACTATTGGCGCCTCTAACGTCCACTGTGTGGAGCCGCTCTTCTCTGGACTCTACCCTGGGAACCGAAGGGGAGCTCACTTCCCGCCAGCTTTAGCTCAGAGGCTGCGGCCTGTGTTACGATTTCTGGGGTTAGATTTCACTTTGCTACCCACCCCCACCCCGATCGCACGTTCCTAGTCCCAAACCGTATGATTCCTCCAAATAATTGGGTTAGAAGATAAGCTGTTCTAGTGATCTCGATCCGATTGATGTTTGGGGCATTTCATTATTTCTGTTAGGATGCTTTTAGGGGGGCGTTGCTGTCTGTGTCTCGGTTTTTATAAGCGCCTTTTGAGAGCATGGAAGAAGGGATTTCACTCAGTTCTGTTTATTAACTGGAGTGGTAAAATGTTGAGTTGACATTCTTACTTTTTGAAGTCCAGAGTGGAAGGCTGTTGGTTTCGTTAGTGGTCGGTAAAAAATGTGGCTCATTCTCCTGACTGTCTACCCCGCTTTCTTTGACTGTTAATGCCTGTTTGGATGTTGAGTTTTTCATTCATGCCTAAAATTTCTGTGGTAAATCATTACATAAGTAAATCGTGTTTATTTACTTTTCACCCTGGTGGTGGTTGGGTGTGTGAATGGTGTTAATTAAGCACTTTAGAGTACTTTCGGGAAGCCTAAAGAGATACTGCTGGTAAACTGCCCTAAGATCCTGAAATGAAATCTGCTTAAGAGATGTTCCTTCTAGGCAGGAATATTTTTTTAATGCTAATAAAGCATTACCAAGATTACAGCCCATCGTGGGTATGCAAGTTAATGACTTGAAATGATAGATTTATCTGTGTAATTTTCAGATTGTAAATGCGTGTATTCTGTTCTCCCCAGTTCTCCCCATTCTTTGCCAAGTTTTGGAATTTGGATTGTGGTCCAGCTGCTGTCCTTATAAAAGTAAGGATATGGCAAGTTTAAGTTAGTTTTCTTCATCTTTTCCCCGCCTTGCATTGCAGACCAGTCTTATTTTTCAGAATTTGTCTTTCATTCTTTTTAAATTTTGGAGTTTTTGTAGTTTTTTAACTAATCAAGTTTTCAAAATGTGTGTGGTTCATGTCAAGTGTCGTTTGATGTTTGTAACTCAGAAGCTTTCAGCTCTGTAGGGTCAGCTTAGAGAACTTTACTATTGTTAGGATGATATTAGTATTACATTTCAGTAATAGGAATACAGAAAGATTGTTATAGTTCTCCTTTGATAGATTTTTTCAAGCTTCTAAAGAAAGTCGAGACAAAATGTTGCTCTTAAGTGAAACAATCTTTCAGGATGGAGTTGAATTTCATGCTTCTAGAACCAGTAAAGAGTGAGAGATGAAGGTGAAGATATGTTGAATACTTGCTGAGTCAGTTTATTTTTAAAAAGTGGCATCAAATGTGTGACTTACTGGGAACTAAAACAAATTTTTGACCTAATAAGTGGGTAGTTGATCAAGCGTTAGTGTGTTTTAATGAAATTTGCTTTAGAGGTTGCAGAGCGGGCACTGTTGAGTATGTCCTCAGGACAAATCATTTAGTACTACGTTTATATACACACTATCTGGGCTCTTGGAATACTCTCCTAAGTTGGCTGTAAAGAATGTAAAAGCTGTCAGGAGTGTGATCCTTAACCTTGGTGATATTGTAGATGAAAATTCCAAATTGAATTGTGTGAAAATATCAAAAAGGATTGATTGATATGTTTTACAATATTCCATTCTACGCATTGTCTCTTGGACAGTTCATTTGAATCAGTAATGTAATTCTGTTTTCACTGTTAAGAAATTAAGAATTGGGAAAGTTTTGTTTTTCCCAAGTCACCGTGTTTGTGACTTCTGTTTAAGAGTTTTCTTGCCATTATTATATAACGGAATACTTCTAATGCTGATTAAAGAAACCTGGACCTGTTCAGTAGTTATGTACTATAGTCTCAGAACTAGAGAATGAATTACAGGTTGAGTAAACCAAACCAAAACCAAACCTGTTGCTGTCGAGTCGATTCCAACTCGCAGTTCTGTAAGATACAATAGAACTGCCCCATAGACTTTCCAAAGAGTGCCTGGTGAATTCAAATTGATGACTTTTTGGTTTGCAGCTGTAGCATGTAAGCATATGCCACCATGGTTTCTGACAAATTGAGTAACCAACCAGACCAAACCCACTGTCGTCGAGTTAATTTCGACTTATAGTGACCCCATTTGGTAAGTAGACCCGCCCTCGAGAGTTACTATGGAGTGCCTGATGGATTTGAACTGTCGACCGTCTGGTTAGTAGCTCTAGTACTTATCTGTATACCACCAGATTGAGTCAAGTGTTTCTAAATTATCTCGGTTATAGGAGAATGCTATTTGGATTAATGGGATAACAAAATGGTTTGCCAGAAGTTGAAATAAGTAACCAAATTATGTATGTTTTTTACAAAGTTACTTATGAAACCATAAAATAGAAAGGACCCTTTAAGTTACAAATATTAAGTATGTTCAGAAGACTTTTTGTGCCATGGTCTGGTTTTTCTGGGTAAGCTAAAAAGGTAACATGATTTTAACAGGATTGACCACAGGGGGCCCTTTGCTCTCCATAGAGGATGAGGAGATTAACAGATATGGAACCTGTTAGAACTATATACTTGCAGCTTTGGTTTCCACTTAGTTGACATTTATATGAGGCATACATGTAAGCCAGACATACATTTACTGCTGGTTAAATAATGACATTAATTTGTAATTTAAGCTGTAATAAATTGTAGTTGGATTTACATTACAAATAGGTAGACCAAGTGGTTGCCTGGTTGACTTAAGTTCAGAATTGCCATAGCCTAACTTTAAATCTCTTCTTGATGTTATGGAATTCTTTCTGAAAGGTCCAAATTTGTTTAAAATCTTAGTTTGGAAACAGATCATGGTGATGGTTGCACAACTTGATGAGCAAAATTATTGTCACTTATTCATGCATGTAAAAAATGTTGACATGACAGGTGTTAATGTTTTGTTTTATATCCATTTGTGTCCCTAGACAATTAAAAAAAAAATTACAAGTTTTCTGGAATTACAGTTTTTGAAACTTCTGTCTTTATTAATAACATTAGCACAGATTAATTTACTGAATAAACTTGCTGATACCACACACTGCTTAGGGTTTAGAGGCAGCAAAACATAGGAAAGATGTAGAATATGGAGACAGTAGTCATCACTCTGACCTATATGGTCTCTGAGTCTGAATCAGCTTGACAGCAGTTGGGTTTGGTTGGTTTTTGCCTAGGGAGGACAGACAATATGGAAAGAGTCATGTTGAGAAGCTTAGGCTTCTTGAAGGTCCTTTGGAAATTTTATGAATCTGGCAGTAACGAGCGGTGAGATTTGAATGTGGTTCCAAGAAGAATTGTAGGATGTTAAGAACAAATACAGTTTATAGTTTTGCCAGCCATATTGCTTTTTTAAGGAACCCTGGTGGTGCAATGGTTAAGCACTTGGCTGCTAGCCAGAACATTGGTTGTTTGAACCCACTAGCTGTATTGCAGGAGAGGGATGAGGCAAACTGCTTCTGTAAAGATTGCAGCCTTGGAAACCCCACAGGGCAGCTCCTATAAGGTCGTTACAAGTTGGAATTGGGTTGTTGGCAGTGGATACAGGTTTGTTGTTGACCTCATTTCTGTGCCCCTCAGTTGGTATGGTATTTTTTAAAAAATGATAAGAAACACTAAAATCTCTTTCGAAAAAAATAGCATTGGTAAAATATTTTCATGAAAAGGCTTTGAAGTCCACAGTAGGCCAGTTGAGTGTATTAAAACCAAATCCACCACTGGAGAGTTAATTCTAACTCACAGCAACCCTGTAGGACAAAGTAGAACTGCCCCGGAGAGTTTCTAAGGCTACCATCTTTACAGAAGCTAACTGCCACGTCTTTCTCCCATGAAGCTGCTGGTGCACTTGAACTGCCAATTTTTCTGTTAACAGTTGGGCATGTAACCACTGTGCCACCAGGGCTCTATTGACTGTATTACCCATTGCTTTCAGGTCTGTTACAACTCACAGCAAACCTTGTAGGACAGAGTAGAACTGCTCTGTAGAGTTTCCAAGGAGCAGTTGGTGGATTCTACTGCCAACCTTTTGGTTATCAGGGAAACTGTTAACCATTGTACCACCAGGGCTCCTGTTGACTGTATTAGGGATCCATCCTGTATTTTGTGGTATACACAGGCTTCTGTGTTAATTTAGAGAGACTGAAGAAAAGGGAGTGTGTCTAGATTAAGCGTGGATCACCATTAATACTTTCACTTGGGGTTCTAGCAGTGAGGCTTTTATAATAGCTAATCATTTTTTTTAAGGAGCTCTAGAGTCGCTATGAGTCTGGCCTGACTGTATGGCAGTGCGTTTGGTTAGTGACACAGTGGTTAAGTGCTTTCCTAATAACCAGAAAGTCATTGGATTATACCACTAGCTATTCCACAGGAGAAAGAGGTGGAAGACTCTTGTAAAGATTTACAGCCTTGAAAACCCTGTCAGGCAGTTCAGCTCTACAGTTGAGGATCCTTGGTAGCAATGAGTTTGATTGTTGGGTTTATAGCAATTTTTAGGGCTGGGAATGGTTTACTGTTTTGGTAAAGGAACAAAGTAGTGTACTAGTAGAAGACACTCATTTTGAGAAATATTTAGGATTAAAATTTAGTAACATTAGTTTGTATAGTTTTGGAAGTTTTTTCTTTCCCTTTTGGACTAAATATTTGTACATTGAGAAATTGTTTGGAATGAAAAAGCAGAGAAGTTGCTGAAATTAAAAGGACCTTGTTAAGATCCTGTTAGCAGTGTCGGATCCGACTCGACGGCACTTGGCTTTTGGCTGTGTTGACCAGTTAATCTTTAAAGAGTAATTTTAGATGGATATGTATCTGTCTTTTTAGTTGAGAAAACCTATGGTTATTTGCTTGCTTCCTGGTGTTCCCCAAATATGTATGATTATCGTGCTAAGTTGAAAATAACTAACCTCTCATTGACCTTACAAGTATCTGCACTGGTATATTTTGTTGAATTAAGATAATTATATAATTCTTTAATTTTCTGATGTACAGGTAAAAAATATTCTCAATTAGAAACAGTCATTAATGCATTTTTCCTCTTGAGGTAATATACTTTTTTATTCTTGGTAGAAGCGGAAGACAAGAAAACCCTTCTGTTGTTAAAGATTTGTGATTAAATGTAATCTTTAAGTATTAAAACAGTGAAACCTGTGAGAGCCGGAACTCAACTTGACTGTTGTTTTTCCAGGTTTCACAAAGTCTTACCACTTTCCTATTGCTTGTTTTAGTGGAAAATTTTTCCTTTTCTGACAGGTTTCTGCATTACATGGGTTCCAGCTTTCCAGGTTTTACTGTAATTTAAATTAAATAGCTCTCCAAAAACTTTTTTTTTCTCCTATCCCCTGTATAATTTATCTCAATTAGTTTAGTTTTTCCCTTAGGTAGTGATAAAAATAGTGGGAAATTATTTCAGATTCTCAGTGCAATTTGGGGCAAAGGCTATTACGAGTTTTACTTAGTGATTTTAAAGGTTTTTAGTTAATAACTGTTTTTGTTCTTTGTCAGCATTTCACTGATTGTTTCATTATTAAATGGGTGTGTTCTGAAGGTTCCAGATTTCTGCTAGCCTGAGAGTAAGCTTAATATAAAATTCATTTCTTTTAAATAGAAGTTTTGAGTAAAACGCTTATAAATAAGTGGTTGCATCTCTCCTTTCCACTTGTAGGAAAACTGAGGAAGTTAAGTTCACTTTTTCAGACTTTACAATTTCTTTGTTAATGTGAGTTGTTTGTATGCAGTTGGCACCAGGATATTTTTTAGAGTGTTGGCACATTCCATAGAAAAGATAGCAAGTGTGATGACAAATGAGAGCCTGGCAGTGTCACATGTCCTATGCCCTTGTTGAGAAAAAGAAATTAACTGTAGTACTCTCAGTTCTTGGGAATTCGTGACTTGTATTCTTGATAAAGTAACCACATAGTGTTGTAAAATTTTATTGGTATTAATTTCCTTACAGGAAATAGAATGTTCTTTTTACAAGATTTTTTTAAAATTGTATTTAGGGAAGATACTGAAGAATTAGAACAGTCTCCAAATTATTGTCCTTTTAAACCTTACATTAAAGAAGTAAGTATTCTCATTTTGTCTATAACAAATACTGATTTTGCCCTAATTGTGTTTCTACTGAGAATACGTGAGGTTGATAGGCTGATAGCAGCATTTTAAGATGGTGAATGACCATCATTAATAAACTGAATAATGCTGTCTTTTGTAAATGAGGTTTTTTTTTTTTTTCCCCCAGAAAACTTTCTAGTCCTCAGTAACCCAAGAACCCACATATCATTTTGATTTTTTTTTTTTTGGTAGAGAAAACTCATTGATTATTGTTTAGAAAAAGCAGTCTTTTTATTTTGTTCATGAAGAAAACTTTCTTTGTTAATTGCTTTATTTTGGTAAAAATATGTATAACAAAACATTTGCCAATTCAACTTTTTTTATATGGAGAATTCAGTGGCATTAATTATGTTCATCATGGGTGAAAGTACTACTAACCATTTCCATGTCTGCCTTTGAGTCTTAAAATTTTCTTATTGGCTGTTTGTATTATTTGAGAATTTTGTCTTTTTAAAAGTAGCTTTTTAAATTGTACTTTAAATGAAGGTTTACAGAGCAAATTTAATTTTGCATTACATAATTAATACACATACTGTTTTCTGACATTGGTTGCCAACCCTATTGACATGCTAATGCTCTCCACATCTTGACTCTAGGTTCCCTGTTATCAGCTTTTCTCTGTCCCTTCCTGCCTGAGCTAATGTGCCCATTGAGTCTTATTTTGTTTTATGGGCCTGTCCAATCTTTGGCTGATGTCAGGAATGACTTCAGTACTGAGTTGAAAGGATGTCCAGGGGCCACATTTGGGATTTTTCCAGTCTCTTTCACAACAGTAAGTCTTCGACTTTTTTGTGAGTTAGAATTTTGTTTCCAGCTCTGAGACCCTTTATTGTGAACAGTCGGTAGTGGTAGCAGGGCATCATCTAGTTGTGCTGGAAATGAAGAAAACTTTTAAGGAGGAAAGCCCTCCATGATTTTATCAGCCTGTTTAGCATCTTTTTAATTTTTGATGTGATCTGTATTTACTAACTTTATATTTTTACTTATGTTTTTGATCATTAGAAAAAAAAGCCTGTACTATTAGCTAATAAAAATAGAAAAAATCATACATCAGAAGTAATACTGACCCATAAGAACCACCTATCTTTTTCACACATTTTGGTCAGGAGAGAATGAAAAGAATCTCCTTGTGTTGGAGTTAATGCCTTGTATAATAATTTTCTACTTACTCCTTCTGCCCTAGCTGACTTTTTATGTTTCTTAGACTGTAAGTGGGAGGGGAAGAAAAATCTTTTCTTTCGCTGAAGTCCTCTAGTGAAGGTATAAAGAAAGTAAAGTAAAAGGGAGCAGTTGAAATACCTGAAGCTTCTGAGTCTGCATTAGTCAAGCTAGAAATGCATATGAAGTGAAAATAGATGCTGCTACTTTTTTAAAAAATTTTTTATTGTGATTAAGTGAAAGTTTACAGTCCAAGTCAGTTTTCCATATAAAACCCTGAGTACCTTCCTCTGTGCAGCTCTTCTCTCCTCACCCTGTGACAGCACACTCTTCTTTCTCATTCTTTTCTTCTAGTATCCACTTAACTAACACAGTTCCCTCTTCTCTACCCTCTCGTCTCCCCACCCAGGGGAAACCAGTAAGGGTGCCTCATATATATATTAAACCATAAACACACACCACATGTAGATGCTGCTGCCTTTGAAATTGCCATTTGATGTTAACTGAGGAAATGACTTAACTTCTTCTTTTATGAATATAAGTTTTGGTATAAATTTAGTGATAATGTTTGTAAGGTAGAGTGTAAGTTAACAGGCCTACAAATTTGTAGCTGGAAGAGATCAAAAAGGTAATCTAGTTCAATAACTGCTTTGTGTTATTAATGATGAAACATTTCTGAAAACTTAACGTGTCATAAGTAGAATGCTTCAGAATTTGTTATGGGGGATGAAAGTAGCTCAGATCAGTTAATGACATCTCACAGTTTGACAGCTCATTATTTATTTATTTTAGGTAAAATATTCATGTAGTGATGCATAGATCTAATGTCCAGTAACTTTTTTACATTGTATAATTTTTTTAATTGTGATTGAGTGAAAGTGTACAACCCAATATAAATTTGTGTGCCTGCCTATGTGCAGCTCCCACTGCTCTCCCTACCCAGTGACAGCACACTCCTCTTATTCATTCTGTATGTGGCATATCCTCCTAATGATCTTCTGTCCCCTCCTCTTCACCCTTTCTCTACTCTCCAGTAGGAGGCCAGCAGGATGAGGCATAGAACCATAAAGTGCACATATGATATGGTCACTCTGTGTCAAGTCCAATCCATTCCTGGCCAAAGAGCAGACCTCAGTAATGATTAATGGACAGGGGCAGCATCAGGACTGGGGTCATGTTCCCAGGGGAACCCCGAGGCCCCTGGACCATCAGTTGTGGTCTTTTAGTAGAGTTCAGAGTGCACCCATTTTTATTCTTGTGTTGCCAGTGAGACTCAACTCTGTGAGCCCCATCACGGCTATCACTGGTGGCAACCGGGCGCTGTCTGGTTCCTCCGGTTACATGTCAATGCAGTCACCCACTCATGTGGGTCTCTCTGTCTTCTGGGGTCTCTTTCCTCCCTGTTGTGTTGATTCTTGGTGATTGTCAGTTCCTGCTGAGTTGGGACTACTTGGTGTGCCTTAGAGGGCAGCTCGCTAGCTTTTAAAACCCCAGACACCACTCACCAATATGGGGTACAGGAGACTCTCTTAGCAATATGCTAGTTATACCAGTTGGGCCTCGATGTCCCCTGAGAGCATGGTCCCAAACATTTTATAATTTGAATATACCTAGATTTTGTGGGAAACCTGGACTTTTTGCCTTTAAAATTTGATTTGTGATCTTTATAATTTTCTTAATATTCAATACCACCTTTTGTTAGCCTCTTCATTTGCAGTACATCAGTGTATCATTTCTTACCTTCATTCAGCAAAAATTTGTGTGAAAGAGAGCACATTAGGTTAGTCCCAGGTAATTTATTGAAAAATTTTGAATCTTAGGGTCCAGTCATTGTTTCTTGTAATAGGTGGAATGCACTGCTGTGAGCAGTTCTGCAGTATTCCATGGCAGCTGTTTTCTGCTTTTTAGCTGTTAGTACTACTTTAATTATAATGAAGAGTGCATAGTAGTGGTAATTTTCTTGAGATTCAGATTCCTTTAGTTTTATTTATTTGGCCTGTCGGTGCTGTTTTGCCAGTAATGAAGAATGCATTGTAGTGGTACTGTTCCTGAGATTTCAAAAAAAAAAGTCCCTTGGCTTTATTTAGGCAGTAAGTGCTACTTTTGCAGTAAGGAAGAATGCATCATACCATGGTTTGAAAAACAAGTCCAATCATGTTTATGAAAAACAATAAAAAGGCTAAGAAGAAGGAGACTAGAATAAAATGTATGTGCAGTCATTGCCAGGTGCCTTCATGTCTCACCTTGTTTTACAGATTTTCAAGAAATAAACAAAAAAAGTGATTTTATCATTGGCTCATATCAGTAGAATTTAGTATGTCCAATGGGTCTCTGGGACGTAGGTGATCCCAGATAATGGGTATCAAAATCTGTTACTCAGAATATATATTCTGCACTGGTCCTTTAATCAACATGTCGTACATTAGTGAAACCACACAGTATCAACAAAAAACTTAAAGGAGAAAATAATTGGGCTTCCAAAGGGATTAGTGGACATAGGCATTTAAGATTATCTATTTTTGCATAACCTTCAGTCGTTTTGTTTTTTGAGGAATTAGGCCATTCTGAGGAATTTGATCATTTTTGAGGAATTTGAATGTATGAGCATAAAGTTGTTTGTAATATTCCATTATTTTCCTTTTAGTGTCTGTGGGATCTGTAGTAATGTCTGCTTTTATATTCCTAATATCGTTAATTTGTTTCTTTTCTCAGTCTTGGTAGAGGTTTATCATTTTTAATGGATTTTTTTTTAACTCAGCTTTTGGTTTTCTCGTTTTTTCTGAATTCAGTCTCGTTGATTACTGATTGTGTTCGTTGCATTGTCTCTGGATAGTAAGTTGTATTTTCTACAGTTCATCTTTTTTTAAAATTGGGTGCTAAATGTCATGAATGGGACATTAAAGACTAGATAAATAGTATTTATACCTGGGAAGTTGCATATTTGGGCTTTTAACATAGGGGGATGGATGGTCTAGTCAGGAATTAAGCTGAGTTTTGGCTTGCTGTTGCAAAGGATACCTTAAGTGCTCCACTGACTTCAGTTTCTCCAGTTTACTTTCGCTAGGGGTTATGGATTGGTAGGCTGTGAGTCAGTTGATTTTGATCCACCCTCAGCTTTTAGCTTTCCTTGTGCTCTTGTGCCACAGTGGGGAATCTGTAGATGTTCCTCCCTTCTCTCCATGATAAACAGCTGTTTTATGTTACTTGGTGCCTATTAGCTTGATGAAGTGGTCAGGACCTTATTTGGTTTATCTGATCCAGTCTTAATCTTGAATAGTCCCTTAGTGCCTGGGCATCAGAGTGGGGCTCTCTGGGTGATCTTACTCCTTGTCAGTTTGGCAGCCAAACGGTGTCAAGCATCTTTGCAAGTCTTGTACAGAATGTTTCTTTCTCGTGCCTCAGTGGTAGGGAGATCTCTAACCATATTGGTAATAAGATGCTAGGTCCAAGATCGTGTGCCTCTGTAGTAGTTGAGAATTTTTCTTGCACCCTACCCAGCCCTAATGATATTTTCACCTCTGCCCCGGGGGTGATTGGGTTTGTGGCCCTGCTCCCAGTGGTTTTACATTTTTGTTTCATAAAGGAGAGGATCTGGTTTGCTTTCAGGTCGGTTCCAACTACTGCGTGATTAAAATTTTGTATTTTTCCCATAGTGGAGGCTGTGTCCTTTCTCTAGCATTGCCCCAGAGAGGAATATTCTCTCTTGTCTCATGTTGTTACTCATTATGGTGAGCACCTACCTGGTGGACATTTGTGTAGAAGACCCTGCAAATAAGCTTGAATTCTTGTGGCTCCCAGGGAGTACTGTGGGCTCATGCTAACTTACACTGACCCTTTAGGAACTTATTAACACTTTTAGATGAGTTTTGTTTTATAGCAGCACTGTCTCTTTGGGTGGCCACAGGTGAACCAGGGCTTACATCCTGGCTGTTCTGCGAGGGCTGTCTTTTCTTGGTTTTAAGGTTGCACTGAGCCTTAGCTCTCTGATGGGCTCGAGGAAACTTCCCTTTGATAGTTTATTTAGTTTGTTGTAGGGCTTGGAGTGGCTTTCTTTCCAGCTTTCTTTAGCTTAGGCAAAACCTCACTAATGTGTAAGAATGAATTTCTAGACAGAAGTCCAGCTGGTCGTAGGAACTCCTCTCTTTCTTGAGACTGTAGATTAGAATTTGGTGACTTTGTTGTCTTCCAGTTTCTTGGAATACACTCCCTTGGCTGCCTCTTGGATCAGATCAAAGGATAGCATTCAAACTGACTAGAATAATGAAAAAGGAAAATAATTCCCCCATTTGTCCTTGGATTGTGTGTTCTTCTTTAAACATCACAGGTCCCTCCAAAACTGTCTTGTGGTCTGCTCCTGTACAATTTTTATTATCTTTTCCCAGAACCCATCTTTTTCTAAGTCCTTCTTTTTCATCCATCCATTTTTTTGTTATAAAATGCCCATACTAACCAGGTGCATATTTTGAATTTTTTAATCCTGAATGTAAACATTTCAGTGCTTTTTGTACCCCTCAAGCTGCAATTTTTTTTTTTTTTTATCTACCGGTGATTTTGCCATTTCTTATAAGAAGGAACTATCTAAAAAAAGTAGGGTACTTGGGAAAATTTTACTTGTTTCCTCTGCTGGTTGTTTTCTTATGTCTCCATTCTGTCCTACCCTGGCCCCCTAAAAAGATTTTGTTTCTCTTTTCTAGAGTTTTTGTGTCTAATCCTATTGGAAACTTTAACTGCTGTACTGTCACTACCCAAATCCTGCTGCATTCAAGTCAATTCCAGCTCATAATAGTGACTGCAGGAGAGGCTAAAACTGCCCTGTAGGATTTCCAAGACTGAAAATCTTTATGGAATCAGACTGCCACATCTTTCTATCAAGGAACAGCTGGTGGATTTGAACTGCCAGCCTTTTGGTTAGCTGCCAAGTACTTAACCACTATGCTACCAGAGCTTCTTCCCACTACCATTAGCAGCTTGGAAAAGGAATTAAGGAGAAATTTGTAGAGTTAACACAGGTTATAGATAGGCCCAGTGTTGAGACATGCAGTGTATTTTTCACGTTATTTGTATAATGAGTTAGATTTTATTTTTTACTGTGCTTTAGATGAAGGTTTACAGAACAAATGAATTTCTCATTAAACATTTAATACACATATTGTGTTGTGTGTTTGCTAACCCTGCAACACATCAACATTCTCTTCTTGACCTTCCCTTCCCCAGCACCAGCTTTTTTGACCCCTTCTGCCTTCTTGTCCTTGCCCCTGGGCAAGTGTACCCATTTAGTCTCATTTTTGTTTTATGGGCCTGGGTAATCTTTGGCTGAAGTGTGAACCTCAGGAGTGGCTTCAGTACTGAATTAAAAGATAACTACGGGCATCCCCTGGGGATTTTTCCAGTCTGTGTCAGACCAGTAATTCTGGTCTGTTTTTTATGAGTTAGAATTGTGTTCTGCATTTTCTCCCACTCTATTCAGGACCCTCTACTGTGAACCTTGCTAGGGCAGTCAGTGACCCTAGCCAGGCACGTCTGGTTGTGCTGCACGTGGTCTGGTGGAGGCTGTGGTAGGTGAGGCTCATTAGCCCTTTGGACTGCTCTTTTCCTGTATCTTTGGTTTTTTTCGTTCACCTTGTTCTAGACAGGGTGGCAACAGGTAGGATATGTCAGGTGGATGCTTACAAGCTTTTAGGAACCCACAGATTACTCACCGAAGTAGAATGAGGTCAAGCTACTGGCCTGAGACTATGGCCTTAGGCCAGTAACTTGGTCAGGAGTTTGGATGTGTCTAGGAAGCTTCCAGGACCATGCTTTGGTCAAGTAGCGCCAATTTATCCAGTATTGTTTACTGTCTTAGCCTTCAGCAGAGTTACCATTAAATTGTTGTCTATTTAGCATTTTTTTCTCTCCCTATTCCTCCCTTTTCTAGTAAGCATCAATGAGTGCTTCTTTTTGTTTGTAAACCTTTCCATGAGTTTTTATAGTAGTGTCTCATACAGTATTTGTCCTTTTTTGATTGACTTATTTTCATTCAGTTTAGTGCCCTCCAGATTCATCCATGTTATGAGATGTTTCATCATTGTTGTTTATTGTTGAGTAGTAGTCCATTGCGTGTGTGTACCATAGTTTGTTTATCCGTTCATCTGTTGATGGGCACCTAGGTTGTTTCCATCTTTTTGCTGTTGGGAATAATGCTACAGTGAACATGGTTGTGCGCATGTCTGTGATGGTCTGTTACTTCTCTAGGCTATACTCTAGAATTAGGGTAGCTAGAGCATATGGCATTTGTAGTTTTTTAAGGAAGCCCCATATTGTTTTCCAAAATGATTGTACCGTTTTGCATTCCCACCAGCAGTGTGTAAGACTTCCAGTGTCCCCATAGCCTTTCCAACATTTGTTATTTTCATTTTTTTTCTTAATTTGTGGCAGTAATGTCACGATAACATGGTATCTCATTATAGTTTTGATTTGCATTTCTGTAATGGCTAGTGATGGAGAACATTTCCTGATGTGTCTGTTAGTTGCTAGAATGTCATCTTTGGTGAAGCACCTGTTCATAGCCATTGTTCATTTTTCAGTTGGGTTATTTATCTTTTTGTTGGGAAAGTGTTGGATTTTCGTATAGATTTTAGAGATTAGACCTTTGTTGGATTTGTCACAGCCCCAGATTTTTCCCTGGGCTAGCTTTTGTGTTGTTTATGATGTGATTTTACTCTTATGGGTTGAATACATATAACAGAGTGGTCACAAAACAATAACCTCATTTGTAATATTGTTTCTATAAGAGGTTTAATTTTATGATCCCAGAAGCCCATTTGTAAATCTAGCTGTTGAACCCTACTTTAAGGCTTTCACAGCCAGGGGTTCCACAGTGAAACCATCTGTTCTAAATGACTGTGTTTGGCAAAAAGCAGAAACCAACTTTAGAATATTGTAGAGAATTGAAATCTTTGGTGAATTCTAATTAAAATTTGTTGGTGATACGTGTACTATTTCACATTGAAGGTTGTTCTGGAATTATCAGGAAAATGTTATTTAAAACACTTCTGTTATTTCTCTGCCTTAGTTTCCTCATTTGTGAAATGGAAATAATGGGAATTGCTGTGTTGTTGAAAGACTTAATTGAAATGATGTATTAAAAAGCACTTACATGTAACAATAAATATTCCCTGTTGTATTATCACTTCGGAAACCTTAGTGGCATAATGGCAAAGTGCTGTATCTGCTGTCTATGAGGTTGGCAGTTTGAATCCTCCAGGTGCTCGTTGGAAACTCTGTGAAGCAGTTCTGCTCTGCCCTGTAGGGTTGCAGAGAATCAGGATGGACTCGATAGCACTGGATTTGGTTTTGGTTGTATTGCTTTGACCCTTTTCATGTTCTGATAGGTATGGCTTTTTGAGCTCTTTGTGTAGGTTAAAGTTTGTTTTCTGAAGTTAGACAGATAAGGAACTAGAGTACAAAAGCAACTTGTTATTTTTTACACCTACTTTGGTAGTATGTTAGCTGAAAGATTGGCAGTTTGAATCTTAACCTAGAGGCGCCTGGGAAGGAAGTTCTCATGGTCTACTTCTCCCCAGCAGTCAGTGACTGAAAATCTTGTGGAGCACACCTGTAATGTATGTGCGGTTGCTATGAGTTGGAATCAGCTCCATTGAAACTGTTGATTCTTTTTATTTTGGTAGTATACTTGATAGTGTATTTCAGTGTTCAAATGGATATTTAAGCCTTTATTTTAGTATTTTAGGAATTTACAGGAAGTGCCAAGAGATTAAATTTAGCAAATACTGGGTTTCTACTGTCACTAGAGTCCTTGGGAATACAGATCATTTTTAAATTATTAGATACAGTTCATTATTTTGGAGAGTTGGGGTGAAAACAGTGCAAACATCTGTATGCCTCTAAATTAATCCACAATTGGTTAAGAGCTAGCTTTTAACCCCTGTGTCACTAGGGTTTCCATAAATTCAGTATCCTGTTCCTATTGAGTGGATTCCAACTCATGGAAACACTATAGGACAAAGTAGAATTGCCCCATAGAGTTTCCAAGGAGTACCTGGTGGATTTGAATTGCTGACCTTTTGGTTATTAGCCATGGTGCTTAACCACACCTCTAGGGTTTCCATAAATTCAGTAGTCCACCTTATCCATAACAGATATGTTCTGAGACCTCACACAGATCCATGAACCCACGCATAGTACTGAACTCTGTATACTGTGATTCGTCCTATGTGATAAAATTTAGTTTTTGAATTAGGCACAGTATAGGATTAGTAATGATAATAGAACAGTTATAACAATATACTGTAATAAAAGCTATGTGAACAACAGAGTAGAGTGGCATGAGATCAGATCATGCTGTGTACTCACATTGTCCCGCCACTGTCAGCTGCAGGTCACTGAGACTATAGACATCAAAACCGTGGATAATAAGAGGTGGCTCCATATGTTTTTAAGTATTAAAATTAAGTACTTGTAACCTTTGGGTTTACAACAAGGAAAATTATACTTAGCCAAGTTGCTAGAGTTCTTTAAAGATAACTCTATTTTAAAATTTTTCTTAGAAATTATTCTTAAGTAAGGGAATTGACAGTAGGTAGTTGCAGATTTTATTCAGTTCAAGAGAAAGTTTCGGTAAGAATACATTCAGCATTTTTAATGGTTGCTCTATAGAGTAGTGACTTTCATACCTCTGTAAGTAGTCAAGCAGATTCTCCGTTACCTTTGGTCAGGGTGAACTAGGCATTGGCAGCAGTGCATAGCTTCCCAAGGGAGGTACTTCAAAGATGACCGTAGTGACATTCAGCAATGAGATATGTAACTTTTTTCCTAAGATTAGTTTACCAAGTTGTCAAACCTCATATGTATGTATATATACAATGTATATGAACACATATATACACATATATGCAATCTACATGTACATATATATTGTATACATGTATGCAGTCTATGTGTACATATATATTGTCCATATAAAATGAGGTCTGTACATGATAGGAGCCTTATAGTATAGGTATAATTGACTAAATCATGCCCCGTGCCTCCTCAGGTCCTCTGATAACAGTGTACCAGACAGTCCTCCTGGTCCACCCGGTCCACCCAGTCTACCCAGACCCCACTCATTAGGACAAAACTTCAGATGTGGTCCATAACAAAGACACCTCAATTACTCAGGAAATTCAGGGTTTTAGCATTATCTCAAGAAGCTTTGGTAGCACCGTGATTAAGTGCTCTGCTGCTAACTGAAATGTCCATGGTTTGAACCACCAGCATCTCCATAGGACCAAAGACCTGGGAGCCTGCTTCTGTAAAGATTTATAGCCTAGAAAACTCTATGGGACAGTTCTCTTCTGTCCTGTAGAGTTGCTATGAGAATCAGCTTGTGGGCACACAGCAACAGACTTACGTGTCAGGAACCAAGGACAACGGCCAAAATTATATGAGGTAAAGTAACTCTTTTCCCTACACTATCTTAATTAGAAATGTGGACTGAAATTTATGTGCAGAGTTTACTCAGTTTGAGGAAATAAACAATTTAATATGAATATTTTAATTTTCCAACAGGTCACCATTTATCTTACAGTAGAGTGTTATGTGACCATTGAAATTTACACTCTCAGATTTGTAAAAGATTTTTTGTAAGATGTTCATAGTATAAAAGAGGGAAAAATCCCTGTAATTCTAAATAATGATTAAAATATTTTATACATAAAACAGAAGCAGAATAGTATTTTTTCACATTTTAGTCATCTCTAATTTGAGGAAATATATGACTTCATGTTGCTCTGTGCTTTTAAAGTTTTTTTTTTTAATTTAACATAACTGACTGAAAATGTACATTCACATGAAAATTTACATGCCCCCCTATATGCAGCTTCCACTGCTCTCCCTGTCCGGTGACTGCACACTATTCCTCTCTGCTCCATACATGTCTCATCCTCCCAACAGTCTCCTTTCCCCTCCTCTCCATCCACTCCCCTTCCTCCAGCCAGAGGTCAGCAAGATGATATCCTATAGATGTATAGAACCATAAAGTGCTTCCAACATATGGTTACTCTGCATTGCCAAGTCCATTCCATTCCTGTCCAAAGAGTGGACCTTTGTTATAGTTTATGGGAACGGGCAGCATCAGGGCCGGGGGCCATGCTCTCAGAGGAACCCCAAAACCGCTGGACCATCAATTGAGGTCTTTTAGTGGAGATCTCATGATGCACCTCTTTTTATTCTTGTGTTGCCAGTGAGGCTCCTCTCTGTGAGCTCCGTCATGGCTATCACTGGCGGTGGCCGGGCACCATCCGGTTCTTCCGGTTCCAGGTCGATGTAGGCACCCACTCTTGTGGGTCTCTCTGTCTTCTCGGTTGTCTTTACCGCATGCCATTTTGGTCCTTGGTGAGCATCCGTTCCTGCTGAGTTGGGACCATTTGCTGTGTCCTCGGATGGCAGCTTGGCAGCTTTTAAGACCCCAGACGCCACTCACCAATGTGGGGTGCAGAGAGCTCTCTTAGCAAAACGCTAGTTGTGCCAGTTGGCCTGGAATTCACCTAAGAGCATGGTCCCCCGCCCCCTGCCCCAGCTACTCTATCCTTGCAGTATTGAGTTAAGATGGAAGGAGTACTCAAGTTATGCTGAAGTCCACTTAATGTTGTTCTTGTTCCTAATGTGTGCTGTCACCGCTTTCTCCCAACTAGATTTCTAGTAACTACCTAAACTAAACCCTCCCCCCCTTGCCCATCCTCCCTCCCTCCCCTCCCTTACAGCTGTCAAAGAGTCTTTTCTTCTATACACAAGTCTGTTTTTGAGATCTTATCGTAGAGGTCTCATACAGTATTTGTCCTTTTGTCGCTGACTATACTCACTCAACATAATGTCTTCCAGTTGAAACCAGGTTAGGAGATGTTTCCTGGAATCATCGCTATTCTTTATCATTGTGTAGTACTCCATTGAGTATATGTACCACAGTTTACCTATCCATTCTTCTATTGTTGGGCATCTGGGTTGATTCCACCTTTTTGCTATTGTGGACTGTGCCGTGATAAACATTCTGGTGCATGTGTCCGTTGGTGTGAATGGCCTTGAATCTGTAGGATATATTCCAAGTAGTGGAATTACTGGGTTAAATGGTATATCAATATCCATTTTTTTAAGGAAGCGCCAGATTGCCTTCCAAAGAGGCTGGACCATTTTGCAACCCCACCAACAGTGTAGGAGGGTTCCACTTTCTCCACAGCCTCTCCAGCATTTGTTGTTTTGTGTTTTCTGGATCATGGCCAGTCTTGTTGGGGTGAGATGGTATCTCATTGTTGTCTTGATTTGAATTTCTTTAATAGCTAAAGATTGTAAACACGTCCGCATGTGTTTTTTGGCTGACTGGATCTCCTCTTTAGTGAAGTATCTGTCCATCTCCTTTGCCCATCGCTTAATTGGATGGTTTATCTTCTCCTTATTGATATTTTGTAGTATCTTATAGATTATGGAGATCAGGCGTCGATCTGACATAGAGTTGCCAAATATTTTTTCCCACTCTGTGGGTGTTCTTTTAATTCTATTAATAAAGTCTTTGGATGAGCAAAAGTGTTTGATTCTTAATAGTTCCCATTTATCTACTTTCTCTTCTGTTGATTGAGGTTTCTTTGACAGATTTTGGAGTCTGTCCTCATTGTGTATTAAAACTTCCATTGTTGTTCCTACCTTTTCTTGGATGAGCTTTATCGTTTTAGGTTTGACATTTAGGTCTTTTATCCACTTGGAGTTGGTTTTTGTATAAGGTGTAAGATATGGATCTTGATTCAGTTTATTGCGGATGGATAACCAATTTTGCCAGCACCATTTGTTGAAGATACTGTTTTTACCCCAGTTTAATGTCTTAGGGCCTTTGTCGAATATCATCTGTTCATAGGCAGATGGTGTCGTCTCTGGGGTCTCAATTCTGTTCCATTGATCAGTCTGTGTGTTCTTGTACCAGTACCAGGCTGTTTTGACCACTGTGGCAGTGCTTTTAAAGCTTTTTAACAATATATATTTTTTAATCAGAGAAAAAGCTTAATATGTCCACACGAAGTACAGAGTTTTTCACATTCTTAATGGATCAAGAACAAGTTTTGTCTTATGTAGACTAGATACCTGTGCTTTTCATTGAGTTATTGTGAGCCAGGCACATGGTATACAGTGTTTTCTTTCCCATTTGCGTCATGCTTCCTTGCTTGTATGCATGCCTCATAATTTTTATTGAAAATTAGCCATTTTAAATAATATAGCCAGTCTGACTTTAGATTTCCCCCAAAGGTCATTGTTTGTTTAGTAATTTTCCAAGGCAAAATCCGTTCAGTGTCTCCCTGCGACATGTAGCCACTGATGTCTCTGTTTAGTTGTGGTTTTTTTAAAGAATATTTATAAGGCTAGTTTACTAGAAGTCCCTTCTGTGCCTGCACAGCTTGGTGGTTAGCTAACAATTGTACAGATGTTGTGCCCATACGCCTTTTGTTCTGTCCTCTGTATCTCTGTGTTGTTAGTGGTGTCCATTCAGGATTAAAGCATTTTCAAAATATGCCCCAACTTTTATTTTCCACAGGGCTATTTCCCATCTCCTCCATGCGTACGCACAACCTCACTGTTGGCCAAGAGTGTGTGAATAGCTTGAGCCCACTCTGGTCTCTGCTTGCGTGTGTACTGCCTCAACCAGGAATGTGTTTATCTCAACAACCCCTGTGACTTCAGCCTGATAGAGATGTTGGTCCTTCCAGCTTGCCCACCGTAGAGTTCATCACGTGTACTGACAACACCACTGACCACTGAGTGTGGCATCTGAGTTTTCTACGTAGGTGACCTCAAAGCTTCCAGTCACCTCAGTGTGCCAGAGTATTTGAGCTGGTAGGGATGGGCAGAGTAGCTGCAGGCAAGCACCACAGAACTAATGTTCTTAACCAAAGTTTAGTAGTTTTTATCAGCCTTTTCAGATTGTTTCATGCCTTTGGTTAATTTTCATAATGCTGAATAGGGGTTTTTGTTATTTTATCCCACTGTTTAATTATGGGATTGTTGACCTTCTCATTTATGTGTAATTCCATCCTTAGTCTGTGGATATTGCAAATTGTTAATGCACTCAGCCGCTGCCCAAGAGGCTGGAGGTTTGAGTCTGTCCAGAGGTACTGTGTAAGAATGGCCTGGTGACCTACTTCGGAAAAATCAGCCCTTGAAAACTGTGAAGCAAGCATAGGTCTCTGAAATACAGGCTCGCCCTGAATCAAAGTTGATAGCTACTAGTGGTGGTATGGTAGTATCTTGTGTCAGTGCCTTTTTGTCCCATAATACTATGGCCTGATTCTCAAGGAGCATAAAATTGAATTAGAAACTAATTAGATGTTTCACAGTAGTCACTGAATAGCAACACCGGTACTAACACCATCTGTAGAATTAACTGAAAGCTGTGTGTGTGTGTATATGTATGTGCATGCTGTGTTCTATACAGCTACTCCTGTCTTATTGACTGCCTCATTAGCCAACATTTCTCATTTACAACAACAGTAAAAAGTTTGCCATCTGACTGGTTTCTGCATTAATGACATATGTCTCTTAACAAACACCGGTACAAGGCTGGCTGTGATAGTTAAGGTTATGTGTCAGCTTGGCTGCAGCATGATTCTCAGTGGTTTGCAGTTATATAATGGTATGATTTGCCAGCTATATAATGATTTTATGAGCTTCCATTTTGTGATCTGATGTGGTCATTCTCCACTTTTGCATAATGACTGTTTATATACAATGACCTGGTCTTCGGAACCTTAACCATGTTGATAGGTGAGAAGTGGATGTATTCTCATTCTCCTGTCATTTATAAATAGTTGAGTTTATATTTGCATTGTCAGTTGCCCTCAAGTCAGCTCTGACTTGTGATAATCCCGTGTACTATAAATCAGAACAACAGAGAATATAGCCACTGCATGGTGTACTCTCTCCCTTTTAACTTTTAGTTGTCCAACTAATTACATGTTCTATATGTTTTATATATATTCATTGTTCAACATCAGTCCTTTTTTTTTTTAATATTGTACTTTTAAGTGAAAGTTTACACAGCAAATTAGATTCTCCTTAAACAGTGTTTATACATATTCTTCCCTGACATGGGGTATGATTTTTACAGTGTGTCAGTATTCTCGTTTCCATCCCATCTATTCTGTTAATCCAGTTTCCGTTTCCCTCCTTGCCTCTCACCTTTGATGTTGAGTAAATGTTGACTGTTTGTTTCCATATAGTTGTTTAAGGGAGCACCTTACTTGCAGGTAATATTGTTTGTTTGTTTTATGTGCCAGTCTGTTATTTGACTGAAAGGTGCTTAAAGAAATAGCTTCAATTCCAAGTTCAAAGGGTATCGTAGGGCAGTATGGTCTCAGTGATTCCTCAAGTCTTTGTCAGTCCAATAGGTCTCACCTTTTTGTAGGAATTTGAGTTTCATTCCACATTTTTGTCTCATTCTGTCTGGCTCCTTCTGTTGTGACCCTGGTCAGAATGGTTGGTAATGGTAGCTGGGCACTATCTAATTCTTCTGGTGTCCTGTTATAAGAGGCTGCAGTTCATGTGGGCTGCAGTCTTGTGGACTAGTTTCTTCCTTGAGCCTTTGATTTCTTTCATTCTCTTCTGTGCTGTGTGAGTAGATGCCAGTAATTATATTTTAGATGGGCATTCACAGGCTTTTAAAAACCCAAACAGTGCTCACCACTCTTGGATGTAGGACTTACATGTACCATTCTGTACACATATATGCAGTCATATTTACCCGTGTAACCACACACTTTTTAAAATTGTTTTTACTGCTGCAGAATTATATATGTGCAGTATATTTGATTACTTTTGTGTGGCATGTCATGCTGTGGTCTTGTAACTTCTATATAGTTTTTTTTGGCAGGACCATGTGGTAGGGTAATTGTGGCCTACCAAGGGGATTGGTCAGTTTTGTCTTTAAAAGAGAGCCCATTCCACAGCAGAGAAGAGAATTTCAGCACAACCAAGGAAGAACAGCCAGGAGCCAATGCCTCCTTTGAACCCAGGAGCCCTATACTGAGAAGCTTGTGGACCTGGAAGACAGAGTTATGCAGTAACCTTGAAGATGGTGAGAAGCAGTGACAGGAGACATTCAGCAGCAGGATACAGCATGACGGACTTCCTATCCTACAGAGAGAGAAAGCTGCAGAGGCCTAAGACCAGGGAGAGGTATATCTGTGAGCACAGCAGGGAAGAGGGCATCCTAGTGGAAGAACTATATCCTTGACTGTTCCTCAGAACTAAACCCTATGATCATGAGTATAGTCTGTGATTTCTCTGTGGCCATTGTGATGTGAATCATCAAACCCAGTAGAAAAGTAGAAGGTGCTCTGGGAGAGACAGTTTGTATCAGAATTGGTCAAGGTGGAGAGGAATCAGCCTTGGGCTACTAGTCTAGGTTCTTTTTCCACCCCTGTGAAGTTAGAGGAGGTCAGAAACTGCCCTCTTGTGGTTTTTTACAATATGTTGTAGCATTTAGCCTAAATTTTCTCATTTTCTTGTGTGCTTAATTAAGGTCTTATTAACCTTAGTCAGGTTGTGCTAACTTCACCTGTATTTGGCCTTGTCTTTCCCATCATCAAAAGTAACAGGTGTCCACTATCTAGAAAGTGATTCCCCATCCTTCTCCCTCCCGTTCCTGGTTATCATCAGAGAACTTTGCTTTCTATATGTATGTCTAGTCTAGATTTTTTTCATAGTGGAGCCATACATTATTTTTCTTTTGTGATTAACGTTTCACTCAGCATAATATCTTCCCGATTCATCCATTTTTTGTTATAATATTGTGGTTAAGTGAAACTTGATAATCCAAGTCAGTTTGCCCAATAGAATCCTGTGGAGACAGCCCTGTGCAGACTGTTCTTCCAGTTGTGTGACAGCACACTTCTCCTTTCCACTCTGTACCTCTCATATTCATTTAACCAACTCCTGTCCTTTTCACTCTCTTATCTTGTTATGATAGGGGAGCTGCTCTGACACCCTCATGTCTTACAATCTAGTCCAGTTTTTGTCTAAAGAGTTGTCTTTGGTGCTGGTTTCCGTTCTGAGCTAGGAGTGAGGCCAGGGGCCATGGTCTCAGGTGACCCTCCAGGATGTTGGACCACCAGGTCTGACCTTTTAACGGAATTCTAGATCTCCACCCCCATTTTTCTCCCTCTACATAGAGGAATCTGTGTTGTATTGCTTATCAAGGCAGACATGGGAGGTGGCCAGGCACCATCTAGTTCTTGTGGTCTCATGCTGGTGTGGTCTTTGGATCATTTGGCCGTGTCTCCCAGGCTGACATTTTCCTTTTGTCTTTGATGTCCTTTGTTCTTCTGTTTCAATTGAATTGGGACCAATTGATGCTCCTTAGATGGCTGCTTGCTAGCATTTAGGACCCTGAAAGCCACTTAGTGAATTGAGACACAGACTATTTTCTTTAAAAAAAAAAAAAACAACTTAATTATACCAGTTGACCTAGATGTTCCTTGAAACCATAGTCCCCATAACCTTGCCCGTACTACTGTGACTTTCAAAGTGTTGCATTGTATTTAGGAAACCTCTTAGCTCATGGTGTATAGTCCAGTGGTGTTAATGTCCAGTCTTCTGAGTGCTGTCAGTTCCTTCACTTAACCCAGTTCCTGTCTAATATCTAACCTATTAGTACCCATCTCTTCTCCCCACCTCCAACTAGTGAAGATTATTTTCTTCTGTGCTTAGTCCATTTCTTGAGGCCTCATAGTAATGGTCTCATACAGTATTTGTCCTTTGTAACTGACTGATTGCACTTAGCACATTTTTTCCAGATGATTCTGTATTATCAGGATGTGTTTCCAAAGATTGTCATTGTTCTTTATCATTGAATAGTATTCCATTTTGTGAATATAACATAACTTGTATATCCATTCTTCTGTTGATTGGCATGTAGGTTGATTCCATCTTTTTACTATTGTGGATAATGCTTCAGTGAACATTGTTGTGCATGTATCAGTTCATGTGACAGCCCTTATCTCTCTAGGATATATTCCAAGAAGTGGGGTTGCTGAGTCATGTGGTATTTCTATCTCTAGCTGCTAAGAAATGGCCAAACCATTTTCCAGAGTGCAGTTTTACATTCTCTCCACAGTATTTCCAACATTTGGTGCTTTGTGTTTTGATGGATTAATGCCAACCTCATTGAGGTGAGATGGTCTCTCATTGTAGTTTTGATTTGAATGTCTCTAATGACTAATGATGGTAAGCATTTCCTCATGTATCTATTAACTCCTTGGATGTATTCTTTGGTGAAGTGCCTGTTAATGTCCTTTGTCCATTTTGGGACTGTGTTTTTGTTTTTCCTTGTTGAGGCTTTGAAGTGCCCTGTAGATTGTGGAGATTAGATGCTGATTAGATTCTTGATTGGCAGTATTTTTCCCCCCGACTGTAGGTTGTCTTTTTTACTCTACTGATGAAGTCTTTGGATGAGCATAAGTATTTGATTGTAGGAGTTCCCACTTATCTATATTCTGTTCTGGTGTTTGTACCTTGTTTGTAATAATTTGTAGTTTGTTAATGTCATGTATTAGGGCACCCAATGTTGTTCCTGTTTTTTCTTCCAAGATACTTGTTGTTCTGGGTTTTATATTTGGATATGTGACCCATTTTGATTTACTTTTTGTGCGTAGTGTGAGATACGGGTCCTGTTTTCCCTTTTTTGCAGATGGATATCCAGTTTTGCCAACACCATTTCCTGAAGAGACTGTTTTGTCCCCAATTCACAGACTTTAAACCTTTGTTGAATATCCACTGTTCACAGGTAGATGGACTTATATTTGGATTCTGTATCCAAATATATCTCCAGTTGACAGGGACCTACCAGAAACTCAAGCCAGATTCAGAAGATGACGTGGAACCAGGGATATTACTGCTGATATCAGGTGGATCTTGGCTGAAAGCAGGGAATACCGTAAAGTGTTTACCTGTATTTCATTGACTATAGAAGCATTTGACTCTGTGGGTCATAACAAATTATGGATACATTACCAAGAATGGGAATAACAGAACACTTAATTGTGCTCGTGAGGAATCTGTATATCGATCAAGAGGTAGTTGTGTAAACAGGACAAATGGACAGACACTGCATGGTTTAAAGTCAGGGTAAGTGTGTGTCAGGGTTGTGTCCCTTTACCATATGTTTTTAATCTGTATGCCAAGGAACTAATCTGAGAAGCTGGACTATATGAAGAAGAAGGGGGCATCAGGATTGGAGGAAGACTTATTAACAACCTGCATTATGTAGATGACGCAGCTCTGCTTGCTGGAAGTCAAGAGGATTTGAAACATTGATGAAGATCAGAGAACGCAGTCTTCTGTGTGGATTGTGCCTCAAAATCAAGACAACAAAAATTTTCACAACTGGATCTGTAAGCAACATCACGATAAATGGAGAAAGGATTGAGGTTGTGAAGGATTTCATTTTACTTGGTTCCACAATCAATAACCGTGGAAGCAGCAGTCAAGAAATCAAAACACACATTGCATTGAGAAAGTCTGCTGTGAAGGACCTCTTTAAAGTGTTGAAAAGTAGAGATGTCACTTTGAAGATTAAAGTGTACCTGACCCAAGCAATGGTATTTTCTGTCACATCATGTAATGAAGAATTGATGCTTTTGAATTGCGGTGTTGGAGAAGAACTTTGAATATACCATATACTTCTAAAAGAACAAACATCTATTCTGGAACAAGTACAACCAGAGTACTTGAATACCAAGATAGAGTGTGACTCACTGCAACAATGGACTTAAGCATGAAAACAATTGTGGTCATGGCACAGGACCAGGTGATGTTATGTTCTTTTGTGCGTAGGATCGTTATGAGTTGAAACTGATTTGATGGCACCTAAAACCAACAGCTGCCTGTTTCATTGATGTATGTATCTATTTTTGTACCAGTACCAGGGTGTTGGTGGTGTAGTAGTTAAGTACTATAGCTGCTAACCAGAAGGTTGTCAGTTCAGATCTGTCAGGCACTCCTTGGAAACTCTGTGGGCCAGCTCTACTCTCCTGTAGGGTCTCTATGAGGTGGAATTGACACAGTGGCACTGGATTCGGTTTTTTAGGTTTACCATGCTGTTTTGACTAACATGGCATTGTAATGGTTTCTAAAATCAGGTAGTGTGAGGCTTCCTGCTTTATTCTTCAGTAATGCTTTACTTATCCAGATCTTCTTCCCTTTCCATATGAAGTTAGTGATTTGTTTCTCTATCCCATTAAAAAATGACACTGGAATTTTTATTGGGGTTGCATTGTATCCATAGATTTGGGCAGAGTAGACATTTTCACGATGTTAAGTGTTCCTGTCAATGAGCAGGGTACGTTTATTCACTTATGTAGGTCTTCTTTGATTTCTTTCAGTAACTCCGCCCTGCCCCCCACCCCCAAAAAACAAACCGAGTGCTGTTGAGTGGATTCTAACTCATAGCGATGCTAGAGTCTTGTAATTTTCTTTGTACAGGCCTTTTACCTCTCTGGTTAGATTTATTCCTAAGTATTTTGTCTTCTTGGTGGTAGTTGTGAATGGTATTTATTTGGTGATTTCTTCTTTGATGATCTCTGTTAGTGTAAAGGAATCCAAGTGATTTATGTTTATCATATGTTCTGATACTTTGCTGAACCCTCCATTAGATCTAGTAATTTATGGGTTCTTTAGGATTTTTTGGGTACAGGATCATATCATGTGTAAAAAGAGAATATTTTTACTTCTTTCTTACCAGTGTGGATGCCCTTATTCCTTTGCCTTGTGTAATTGCTCTAGAACTTCCAGCACAGTGTTGAATAAAGGGGATGATAATAGCCATCCTTGTTTGGTTCTGGTTCTCAAAGAGAATGCTGTCAGTCTCCATTTAGGATGATGTTGGCAGTTGCCTTTGCATAGATGCCTGTTGTTAAGAAATTTCCTTTCTACTATTTTCTTGAGAGTTTTTGCCATGAATGGGTGTTGGATTCTTTTATTTATGTGGTTGATGACATTGACTATTTTTCTAATATTGAACCATTCTGCTTGCATAGTGTACATCCTATTTGGTCATGGTGCATTATTTTTTTGATATGATTTTGAATTCTACTGGCTAGAATTTTGTTGAGAATTTTTGTTTGCATCTAAGTTCATGAGAGACTCGTCTGTAATTTTCCTTTATTGTGCAGTTTTCACCAAGCTTTGGTATCAGGGTTTTGTTGGCTTCCTGGAATGAATTTGGAAGTAGTCCCTCCTTAATTTGCTTTGTAATATTGTTGGTAATAGTGGTGATCTAGAAGTCTGGTAGAATTCTGCAGTGAAGCCATTTGGGCCAGGATTTCTTTTGGTTGATAGTTTTTTTAAATTGACTTTTCAATCCCATCTTGTTTGATGAGTTGATTAAATTGGTCTACTTCTGATTGTGTTAGTTTTGGGTAGGTAGTTTGTTTCTACAAATTTTTGCATTTCCCATTGGACTTCTAAGTTTATTAGAGTATACTTTTTCCTAGTATTCTGATATGATTATTGAAATTTAAATTGAGTCAGTTGTGGTATTGCCCTTATTTATTAATCGAGTTGTTTGTTCTCCTGTTTACCTTTTGTCATTTTGGCCACTGGTTTGTCATTTTGTTGATCTGTTCGGAATATCAGCTTTTAATCTTGGTAACTCTTTCAATTGTTTTTCATTTCACTCTGCTCTCATTTTTATTATCTCTTTTCTTCTGGTGCTTGAGGGTTTCTTTTGTTACTATCTTGTTTGAGTTATAGGGTTAATTGTTTGATTTGGGCCTTGTCTTTGTGGATGTATTTACTGAGATAAATTGATCTGTGAGCACTGCTTTTACTGTGTCCCATAGGTTTTGGTAGTGTATGTTTTCAATTATCAGTTGATTCTAAGAATTTCTTTCTTCCTTTGATTTCTTCTACAACCTGAAAGTATCTGAGCAATTTCTAAAGTGCCTGATTTTGGTACGTGCTTTTTCTGCTGTCGATTTTAACTTTTATGACTTTATGGTCTTTAGAAGAAGCTTTGCAATATTTCATTGTTTTGAATTTTGTTAAGACTTACTTCATGGTCTAACACATGGTCTGTTCTAGAAAATGTTCCGTGTGCATTGGAAAAGAAGGTATACTTGTCTGTCGATGGGTGGAGTGTTCTGTGTATGTCTGTGAGGTTGAGTTGGTTGATTGTGGCATTCATGTCTTCTGTGTCTTTATTGAGCTTCTTTGCAGTTCTGTGCATCACTAAAAGTCTTCTACTATTATTGTGGAATTGCCTGCCTCACTTTTCAGTGTTGTTAGAGTTTGACTTGTTTAGCAGCGTTGTCGTTGGGTGTGCAAATATTTAATATGGTTATGTCTTCCTGCTGCGTTGACCCTTTAAACAGTATATGCTAACCTTCCTTGTCCATTGTGGTGGATTTTACTTTAAAGTCTGTCTGAAATTAATGTTGCCACACCTGTTCTTTTTAGAACGTTAGCTGGGCATATATTTTTCAGTTTGGTTGCATCTTTCAGTCTAAGGTGAGTATCCTATATGCAGCATATAGGTGGGTCATGTTTTGTCAGCCATTCTGTTAATCTTTGTCTCTTTATTGATGCATTTAGTCCATTTACATTTAATGTAATTATTGATGTGTATGAATTTTGTGCCATCGTTTTAATGCCTTTTTTAAATGAGTTGTTGAGACATTCTTTGTTTCACTTAATTTTATGTACTGAGTCGTTATTGTTTGTGGGTTTGCTTTCTGTCTCCCCTGTATTTCCTGTGTCCATTCAAATAGCTGCAATCCCATTCGTCTTTCCCATCTTGCCTCCAGACAAGAACATCCCATTTAGTCTCTTATATCTACATAAGCCAAGAAGCACACTTTTCACCAGTATTCTTTTGTATCTTACAGTGCCATCTAATCTGTGAAGAGTTGGTTGTGGGAATGGTTTTCATTCTCAGATAACAGTATCTGGAAGCCGTGTCTTCTGGGATCCCTCCAGTCTCAGTTAGACCATAAAGTATGATCTTTTATGTAAATTTGAGCTCTGCATCCCACTTTTTTCCTCCATCAAGGACTCTTTTGTGTTCTCTGTCAGGGCAGTCATTGGTGATAGCTGGGCAACATCTAGCTCTTCCAGTGCCAGGCTGATAGAGTCTTTGGTTATGTGGCTCTTTCTGTCTTTTGGGTTCCCATTTTCCTTATGCCTTTAGTGTTCTTCATTTTAGTTTGCTGTGGGTGGGTTGGGACCATTTGATGCATGTTAGGTGGCCACTTGCTAGTTTTGAAGACCCAGATGCTGCTCACCAGAGTGGGGTGCAGAACATTTTGTTCATGAACTTTTTTATGCCAATTATGTGCCCCCCAAAATAAGTGTAGCCACGTGGCTGGGCCATGATTCCCAGTATTTTATGATTGTCCTCCATTTTGTGATTTTTCCTAAAGGATTAGAGTGGGACTGTGAATTCCTTTATAAGATCACCTCCCTGCTCTACTGTAAAGGGAGTTTCCCTGGAATATAGCTTGCCCTACCCTTAATCCTTTCACTACAAGGGATAAAAGGAAAGGGAGGCAAGCAGAGAATTGAGAACCTCACACCATCAAGAAAGTAGTAACAGGAGAAGAGCACGTCCTTCAGACCTGAGGTTCCTTTGCCAAGATGCTCCCTGAACAAAGACTGACGCAATACCAGACCTTCCTTCAGAGCTGACAAGGGTTAGAAAGTGTTCCCCCTGGAGCAGACAACTTGAATTTGGACTTGTAGCCTACTGGACTGTGTAAGAATAAACGTCTTTTGTTAAAGCCATCCACTCTGTGGTATTCTGTTAGAGCAGCACTAGCAAACTGAAACACCAATTGACTTAGGTGGCATAGATGCCGCCCCTCCACCCCCCACGCCTGCCACTGTATCCGTTGAAGTCTTTGGTTCTATTCAGGAAACTTTTTAGGTTTAGTCCAATCGTGCTGACTTCCTTTGTATGTGTATATTGTCCTTCTCTTCACCTAAAATAATTCTTACCAGCTGTCCAGGGGTAAGAATACCCCTCTCTGTCCATCCACACCCTTGTAACCATGAAACAGTGTTCTCTGTTTAAACCTTCTCTTGAATCCTTACACTGGTGGTCTCATACAGAATTTGTCTTTTTGTGACTGGTTTCACTCAGCATAGATTTCATCTCTTTTACAGGATGTTTCGTGGATTCCTCGTTGTTCTTTATTGTTGCCTGATATTTCATTGTGTGGGTATACCATGGTTTGTGTATCCATTCATCCATTGATGGGCATCTACGTCGTTTCCATCTTTTTGCTATTGTGCACAGTGCTACAGTGAACTTGGGTGTGCATATATCAATTCATGTGAGGACTCTTATTTATCGAGGATATATTGCAAGGAATGGGATTGCTGGATCATATGGTACATCTATTTCTGGCCTTTTTTTTCCCCAATTTTTTTTTAAATGTTGATTAAGTGAAAGTACACAATCCACATAAAATTTGCATGCCGGCCTATCCGCAGCTCCTTCTGCTTTCCTTGCCTGGTGACAGCATGTTCCACCTTTTCATTCTGTATATGTCATATCCTCTTAACAGTATCCTCTGTTCTAGTAAGAGGCCAGTAGGACAACATCCTGTAGATGCATAGGACCATAAAGTACAAACACCATAAGGTCACACTGTGTTCCCCAGTCCAGTCCATTCCTGTCCAGATAGTTGACCTGAGTAATGTTTTCTGGTCAGGGGCAGCAGCAGGTCTACGGGCCATGCTCCCAGGGGAACTCCCAGACCTCTGGACCATCAGTTGCAGTCTTTTAGTGGAGTTCTGGAGGTGCACCCTTCTTTTTCTTGTGTTGCCACTGGGACTTGACATTGTGTGCCCCATCACAGCTGTCTTTGGTAGTGGCTGGGCACCATCTGGTTCTTCAGGTCAGATGTTGATACAGTCACCCATTCACATGAGTCCTTCTGTCTCCTGGGCTCTTTTTCTCTTGTGTGTGTGTTGTTCTTGGTGATCATCTGTTCCAAATGAGTTGGGACCATTTGGTGTACTTCACATGGCAGCTTGCTAGCTTTTAAACCCCAGGTGCCACTCACCAACCTGAGCTGCTGAAGACTCTATTAGCAATAGACTTGTTATGACAATTGGCATCAATTTCCCCTGAAAACATGGATCCCAGACTCCAGTCCTTGCTACTCTATCCTTTGAAATATTGGGTTGAGTTTAGAAAACGTTTGTGTATGGTGAAGTCCAGTTACGTTGTTCTACCCTCCACTGTATGCTGTCACTGCTTTCACCTAACCAAATTTCTATCAACTATCTAATCTGTGATGTACCTTCTTCGTCCCTCCTCACCGTTGTAGCCCTCAAAGACTCTTTTCTTCTGTGCTTAAGTCTGTTTTTATGTCCTTATAGCAGAGGTCTCATACAATATTTGTCCTTTCATCACTGATTTCACTCAGTATAATGTCTTCCACTTGAGAAACCAGGTTGTGGTGGTCAGGATTATGTTAACTTGGCTACTACATACTTGGCTGCTGTATTAAATGGCAGGGCGGGGTTTGTGGTGGCTCCCTGGCCCTGGGCTCTCATCTCGCAACCTTTCACTACGGCGACTGGTCGCTCACGTGGCCAGGAGCTCCTGCTCTCTTCTTCCAGCGTCTGGTTCGGGACTTGAGCTAGCAGCTGTTGGACTCATCAGTCCTTACAGTCGGCACTTGAGAGTCCTGCTCCCTGACCTGCCGATCCTGGGTTCGCCAGCCTCTGCCTGCTCCCGCTCACCACGGCTGACTTGGCTACAGCCACTGCTGAGTGCCCTATCTGCCAAAACTACCATCCGTGGACTTACAGAATGCCTCATCCACCGTCATGGAATCCCACACAGCATTGCCTCTGATCAAGGGACTCACTTCACAGCAAATGCAGTGCGACAGTGGGCCCATGCTCACAGAATTCACTGGTCTTAACCATGTTCCCCATCATCCTGAAGCAGCTGGCTTGATAGAACGATGGAATGGTCTCCTGAAGACACAATTACGCTGCCAGCTAGGTGTCACTACCTTGCAGGGTTGGGAAAGTGTTCTCCAGGAGGCTCTGTATGCTCTAAACCAGCGCCCAATATACAGTGCTGTTTCTCCTATCGCAGGATTCATGGGTCCAGGAATCAAGGGGTGGAAATGGGAGTGGCACCACTCACTGTTGCCGTAATGACCCACTTGCAAGATTTTTGCTTCCTGTCCCCATGACTTTATGTTCTGCAGGATTAAATGTCTTAGTTCTGAAGGGAGGAATGCTGCCACCTGGAGACACATCAACGATTCCACTGAACTGGAAACTAAAATTGCCACCAGGCCATTTTGGGCTCCTTGTACCTCTGGATCAACAGACAAAGAAGGGAGTTACAATACTGGCCAGTGTGATTGATCCTGACTATGAAGATGAAATTGGATTGACATTACGTAATGGTAGTAATGAAGAGTATGTTTGGAATGCAGGAGATCCCTTAGGATGCCTCTTAGTACTACCATGTCCTGTGATTAAGGTCAATGGAAAACTACAGCAACCCAACTCCAAAATGACTGATAATAGTCCAGACCCTTCAGGAATGAAGGTTTGGTCACCTCACCAGGCAAGGAACCACGACCAGCTGAGGTGCTTGCTGAGGGCAAAGGGAATACAGAATGGGTTGTAGAAGAAGGTAGTTCTAAATATTAGTTACGGCCACGTGACCAGTTGCAGAAATGAGGACTGTAATTGCTATGAGTATTCCTGCTTTGTATGTGTGTATTGGATATTTTGTTTACTTATGAAACATAAGATGTAAATGGGTTAATGCGTTTTCAGTTGTACATGTGTTAGTTATATCATGTTGACATAAGTATGACTTTGTAACTGTACCCCTTCAGAGACTGTGCATGGCAGGGTGAGATGTGTGCAGATGCCAAGTTGACAAGGGGTGGACTGTGGTGGTCAGGATTATGTCAACTTGGCTACTACCTATTTGGCTGCTGTATTAAGTGGCAGGACGGGTTTGTGGTGGCTCCCTGCCCCTCGGCTCTCATCTCGCAACCTTTCACTACGGCGACTGGTCGCTCACGTGGCCAGGAGCTCCTGCTCTCTTCTTCCAGCGTCTGGTTCCGGGACTTGAGCTAGCAGCTGTTGGACTCATCAGCCCTTACAGTCAGCACTTGAGAGTCCTGCTCCCTGACCTGCCGATCCTGGGTTCGCCAGCCTCTGCCCACTCCTGCTCCCTGACCTGCTAATCCTGGTTTTGCCAGCCTCTGTCGCTTCATCTCGCCACCAGTTTGGGATCCACTGACCTACACAACCGGTGATCTAGAACTCTGGTCTCTGACTTGCTGACCTTGGGTTCCTAAGCTTCCGTGGCCACGTGAGGCTTGTGCCAGAGCTTGGGACATTCAACTTCTGTTATTACATGAGCTGTTTCCTATATTTGTATCTATCTATCTGTATATATATTATAAGTCTTTCCTTGTACCTACACGTGTTACTGGTTTTGCTTCCCTAGAAAACCCAGCCTAAGACACAGGTTATAAGGTGTTTAATCATCATTGTTCTTCATCATTTCATAGTGTTCCATTGAGTGTGTGTACCATAGTTTATCCATTCATTTGTTGATGGGCATCTAGGTTAATTCTTTCTTTTTGCTGTCATGGATACTGCTGAAATAAACATTCGTTTGCTTGTATCTGTTCATGTAACTGCCTTTATTTCTGTAGGATATATTCCAGGCTGTGGGATTACTGGATCAAATGATATTTCTTTTATAGCTGTTTCAGGAAGTGCCAAATTACTTTCCAAAGAGGTTGTATGATTTTGCAGTCCCACTTGCAGTGTAGGAGAGTTCCAATCTCCCCAAAGCCTCTCCAGCATTTGTTGTCTTGTGTTTTGTGGATCATGGCCAATCTTGTTGGGGTGAGACGGTATCTCATTGTAGTTTTAATTTGGATTTCACTAATAGTTAATGATTGTGAGCATTTCCTCATGTGTCTTTTGGTTGCCTGGATGTCTTTTTTTGCTGAAGTGTGTGCCCGCCTCCTTTCCCCGTTGCATTATTGAGGAAATATCTTCCTGATTTTTTGCAGCACGTTGTAGATTATGGAGATCAGTTGTTGCTCTGACATATAGTTGCCAAATATTTTTTACCTTTGTGTAAGTAGTCTTTTAACTCCCTTGACAATGTCATTGGATGAGCAAAAGTGTTGGATTCTTAATAGTTCCCATTTATCTATTTTCTCTTCTGTTGTTCATGCTTTGTCAGATTTTAAAGTCTGTCTGAGCCGTGTATTAGAACTTCCATTTTTTTAGCCTGTTTTTTCTTGCATAATCTTTATCACAAAATTTTTAGGTTTGATATTTAGGTCTTTGATCCATTTTGAGTTAGTTTTTGTGTAAGGTGTGAGATGGGGTCCTGTTTCAGTCTTGTGGACGGACATCCAATTTTGCCAGCACCATTTGTTGAAGAGACTGTTTTTACCCAAATTTATGACCTTTGGGCCTTTGTCGAATATCAGCTGTTCCTAAGAAGATAATGATGTTTATGGGGTCTCAGTTCTGTTCCATTGGTCTGTGTATCTCTTTTTGTACTAGTAGCAGGCTGTTTTGATTATCATGGCAGTGTAATAGGTTTGGAGGCTGGGTAATGTGAGGTCTGCCACTGTGTTCCTCTTCTTCAATAGTGCTTTACTCTGGAATTTCTTCACTCTCTGAACAAAGTTGGTGATTAGTTTCTGCATCCTTTTAAAAAACGACACTGGAATTTGTATTGGGATTACATTGTATTTAGAGGTTGCTTTGGGTAAAATGATGTTTTCACAATGTTAACTCTTCCGCCATGAGCAAGGTAGGTTTCTCCACTTATGTAAGTTTTTTGGTTTCTTGAAGTAAGGTCTTATAATTCTCTCTGTGTAGGTCTCTTGTTTTTCTGGTTAGATTTATTCCTAGGTATTTTATCTTCATGGTTCTACATTAAATGGTTTTGGTTTGGTGATTTCCTCTCTGATTGTCTCTTTGTTGGTGTAAAGGAATCCTACTGATTTACTTATGATTATCTGATATCCTGATACTTTGCTGAACTCTTCTATTAGTTCCACTAGTTTACTGATAGATTCTTTAGGATTCTCTGTGTATACGATCATATCATCTGCAGATACGGAGGTTTTTACTTCGTCTTTGCCAATGCGGATGCCATTTATTTCTTTTGTCTAATTGCTCTGGCTAGTATACCTCTAGCACATTGCTGAATAGAAGTGGTAACAGTGGGTATCCTTGTCTAGTTCCCGTTTTCATGGGAAATTCTTTCAGTCTCGTTCCAGTCAGGATGATCTGGCTTTGCGCAAATGCCTATTATTACACTGAGGAATTTCCCTTCTATTCCTATTTTGCTGTGAGTTTTTAACATCAATGGGTGTTGGACTTTGTCAAATGCGTTTTCCTGCATCAGTTGACAAAATCAGGTGATTCCTATCCTTTATGTTATTTATGTGTTTGATCACATGAATTCTTTTTCTGATGTTGAACTATCCCGGTATCCCTCGTATGAATCCATCTTGGTCACAGTGAATTAGTTTTTTGATATGTTGTAGAATTGTATTGGCTAGGATTTTGTTAAAGACTTTTGCATCTAGGTTATCTGTAGTTTTTTGTTGTTGTTGTGGGATCTTTCCCTGGCTTTGGTGTCAGGATTATGCTGGCTTCATAGAATGAATTTAGTACTATTCTGCCCTTTTCTGCACTGTGAAATAGCGTGAGTAATATTGGAATTAACTCCTCTCTAAAAGTTTTGTGGAATTCTCTGGTGAAGCCATCTGGGCCATGACTTTTTTTGGTTGGTAGTTTTCTAATTAGTTTTTCAATTTCTTGTGATGGGTTTCTTAGGTTGTTCTACTTCTCCTTCTGATAACTTTGCTAGGTGAGATGAATTTATAAATTTGTCCATTTTGTTTAGGTTTTGAAATCTGTTAAAGTACAGTCTTTTGTAACATTCTGCTATGATACTTTTGATTTTGGTTAGATCCCACCTCATTTATTTTTCAGGTTATTTATGTCTTCTCTGTTCCCCCCCTTCTAAGTTTAGCCAGTGTTTTATCAATTTTGTTGATCTTTTAAAAGATCTTTTAAAAATTTTTTGAAATTTTCTTCTCTAGCTCATTCAGTTCTGCTCTAATCTTTATGCTCTGTGTTTTTCTGGTGCTTGAGGAGTTCCTCTGTTGCTCTCTTTCTTTTTATTTTATTTTTCTTTTTTATTTAACATGACTGAGTGAAAATGTACCTGTATAAATTTACATGCCCACCTGTCATGGGTTGAATTGTGTCCACCCAAAAATATGTGCAGCCGTGTGACTGGGACATGATTCCCAGTATCTTGGGACTGTTCTCCATTGTGTGGTTTCAATAAACTGTATGTTAAGGGGGCTGTAAATTCCTGCATAGAATTGCTTCCTTGCTCTGCAGTAGGAGGAGTTTCCCTGGAGTGTGGCTTGCCCAACCCTTAATGCTTTCAGCTTGCAAGAGATAAAAGGAAAGGGAAACAGAGAATTAGGAGCCTCCCACCATCAAGAAATGTGCACCCGGAGAAGAGTGCGTCCTTGAGACCTGAGGTTCCTGCGCCAAAACGCTCCCTGGACAAAGACTGATGCAATACCGGGCTTTCCTCCAGAGCCGACAAGGGGAAAGCCTTCCCCTGGAGTGGACACCCTGAATATGGACTTGCAACCTACCAGACTGTGTAAGAATAAACCTTCCTTTGTTGAAGCCATCCACTCTGTGGTATTTCTGTTAGAGCGACACTAGCTGACTAAAACACCACCTTCCACTGCTCTCCCTGTCCGGTGACAGCACACTATTCCTTTCTGCTCCATACATGTCTCATCCTCCCAACAGCCTCCTTTCCACTCCTCTCCACCCACTGTCCTTCCTCCAGCCAGAGGTCAGCAGGTTGATATCCTACGGATGTATAGAACCATGTGCAGTCAATATATGGTTACTCTGCATTGCCAAATCCAATCCATTCCTGTCCAAAGAGTGGACTTTTGTTATAATTTATGGGTAGGGGCAACATCAGGGCTGGGGGCCATGCTCTCAGGGGAACCCCGAAATCACGGGACCATCAATTGAGGTCTTTTAGTGGAGATCTCAGGATGCACCCCTTTTTATTCTTGTGTTGCTAGTGAGACTCAACCTAGTGAGCTCCATCGTGGCTATCACTGGTGGTGTCCGGGCACCATCCGGTTCTTCTGGTCTTAAGTCAATGAAGGCACCCACTCTTGCGGGTCTCTCTGTCTTCTCAGTTGTCTTTACCGCATGTCATTTTGGTCCTCGGTGAGCATCCGTTCCTGCTGAGTTGGGACCATTTGCTGTGTCCTTGGATGGCAGCTTGGCAGCTTGGCAGCTTTTAAGACCCCAGATGCCACTCACCAATGTGGGGTGCAGAGAGCTCTCTTAGCAAAACGCTAGTTGTGCCAATTGGCCTCGATTACGCCTAAGAGCATGGTCCCCTGCCCCCTGCCCCAGCTACTCTGTCCTTGCAATATTGGGTTAAGATGGAAGGAGTACTCAAGTTATGCTGAAGTCCACTTAATGTTGTTCTTGTTTCTAATGTGTGCTATCACCACTTTCTCCCAACCAGATTTCTACCAACTATCTAAACTAAACCCCCCCCTCCCCCTCCCTCCCCTCCCTTGCAGCTGTCAAAGAGTCTTTTCTATACACAAGTCTGTTTTTGAGATCTTATCGTAGAGGTCTCATACAGTATTTGTCCCTTTGTCGCTGACTACTTTCACTCAACATAATGTCTTCCAGTTGAAACCAGGTTAGAAGATGTTTCCTGGAATCATCGTTATTCTTTATCATTGCGTAGTGCTCCATTGAGTATATGTACCATAGTTTACCTATCCATTCTTCTGTTGTTGGTATCTGGGTTGATTCCATCTTTTTGCTGTGGTGGACTGTGCTGCGATAAACATTCTGGTGCATGTGTCCATTGGTGTGAAAGGCCTTGATTCTGTAGGATATATTCCAAGTAGTGGAATTAATGGTATATCGATACCCATTTTTTTAAGGAAGCACCAGATTGCTTTCCAAAGAGGCTGGACCATTTTGCAACCCCACCAACAGTGTAGGAGGGTTCCACTTTCTCCACAGCCTCTCCAGCATTTGTTGTTTTGTGTGTTTTGGATCATGGCCAATCTTGTTGAGGTGAGATGGTATCTCATTGTCGTCGTGATTTGAATTTCTTTGATGACTAAAGATCGTAAACATGTCTGCATGTGTTTTTTGGCTGCCTGGATCTCCTCTTTAGTGAAATGTCTGTCTGTCTCCTTTGCCCATAGCTTAATTGGATGGTTTATCTTCTTCTTACTGAGTTTTTGTAGTATCTTACAGATTATGGAGATCAGGTATCAGTCTGACATAGAGTTGCCAAATATTTTTTCCCATTCTGTGGGTGTTCTTTTAATTCTATTAATAAAGTCTTTGGATGAGCAAAAGTGTTTTATTCTTAATAGTTCCCATTTATCTATTTTCTGTTGCTCTCTTTCTGCCTGTTCAAGTTGTAGGGTTTACTCTTTGGCTTGGGCCCTTCATTCTGGGTATGTGCATTTATAAAGGTAAACTGACCTCTGAGCACTGCTTTTGCTGTATCCCATAGGTTCTGCTAAGTTGTTTTCATTCCCACTTGATTCTGTGAATTTTTGTATTGGGTCTTTGATTTCTTCTGTAACCCAAGAATTTTTTGAGCAAAGTGTTGTTCATTTTCCATGAGTTGAAATTTCTACCTGTGTTTTTTCTGCTATTGATTTCAACTCTTAACAGCTTTATGGTCCGAGATGATTTGCAGTAATTCAGTGGATTAGATTTTGGTTACGCTTGCTTTGTGTCCTAATAGATGATCTATTCCAGAGATGTTGCATGTGCATGGGAATAGAATGTATACTTACCTGTTGTTGGATAAAAAGTTCTGTATATGTTGATGAGGCCTAGTTCAACCTGCAGAGCAGAAAGCACCTCGAACACCACTTTGTTTATAGAGGAAGAGGCGTTTATTAGCCAGCAGTGCAATGGATGGACTCAAGTCCGAAAAATAGCCACACACCCCATTCCATTATCAGACATTTCTATTTATGTGTTTTTCCAAGAAAGCAGACAAAGGAATTTCCATGTAGTCTCCTAATTGGCAGTTACAGGTATACAGATTTTCATATTGCATTCCTGTTGGTGCAGTTGACTTAAAGAAGCCCTAGATAAGCAGTTAGTATTAAGTTACATGGGAAGACACTACCCTCTCCTTACAAACTGGGCTTATCAAGGATTTCTGTGGGGGGAGGAGGGAGTATCCTGGGCTGGTGCTGGAGAAAAGCCTCTGGGCTTTTACCTCCTTCTTAGAAACTGAGCTTATCTCAGGATTTCTATGAGGGAGGGAGAAGGGAAATTGGTATCTCTGATGCCCAACCATAACTTAGGCATCAGGCAACTCATTTTTGTTCAGTGAACAGAACAGGTACATGTGTAGTAAAGCAGGCATTGATTTGAATAAGGTTTGAGAAGTTCCTGACAAAGCAAACTGGTTCAGAAAGCAAACTGGTGCCTTCTTATCTAAACAGCATAACAAAGGCTACTTCCTTCCTCAGGTGAATTCACCTCTCCAAGAGGAAAGCGTGTAGGACACGTCATGGTTCAAGGGTCACATTCAGCAGCCTAGACACATTGTTTTCGTGGGTCTGATATTATGCATTCTAGCTGTTGGTGGCTGTTTACATTTACTCACTCACAGGCTCACAAGCCCAACACCCAGGCTTTCTGGAATTTAAGTAGTATCTTCTTAAAAGCTTTTTCTCCCTGTCTCATCTTCAGTGAGCTTGTTTCTGGATGATCTTTCCATTACTGAAAGTGGAGTATTGAAGTCACCCACCATTATTCTGGAGTGATCTATCTCAGTTTTCAATGTTGTTGGCATTTGTTCAATGTATTTAGGTGCGCTGGTATTTGTTGCATGTTTTAGTCACCTAAGGCTGCTCTAACAGAAACGCCATGAGTGGATGGCTCTATCAAAGGAAAGTGTATTCTTTCACAATCCAGTAGGTTACAAACCTGAATTCAAGGTGTCCACCGCAGCGGAAGGCTTTCCCTGTGTTGGCTCTGGAGGAAAGTCCTTATGTTCAGTCAGTCTTTATTCAGGGGGCATCTTGGTGCAGGAACCTTAGGCCTGAAGGATGCACTCTACTCCCAGTGCTGCTTTTTTGATGGTGTGAGGTTCCCAAATCTCTCTGCCAGATTTTTTCCCTTTATATCTCGAGACCACCTCAAGGCACTAAACAAACTTACACAATGAATCTTGCTATGCCAACAGAACTGCTGACCATCCACCCTCATTAACATCACAGAGGCAGGAATTCCAACACAGAAAAACATCACACTGTTCCAGGAATTATGGCACAGCCAAATTGTTACAGATTTTTTTAGGGAACACATTCAACCCATGACAGTGCATAACTATTTAATATTGTTATATCCTACTTATGCATTAAACCTTTCAGTAATAAATACTGACCATCCTTGTGCACAGTGCTGGTGAATCTTACATTAAAATGTTTTATCTGAGATTAGTATTGCCACTCCTGCTCTTTATTTGTTGTTCACTTGGTATGTATTTTCCATCCTTTGATTTTCACGTGGTTCATGTCTTTGAGTCTGATGTGTGTTTCTTGTAAGCAACATATTGATGGATTGTGTATTTTGATCCAGGTACCACTCTCTGATTTTTTATTGGAGCTTCTAGACCATTTACGTTCAGTGTAATTATTGATAAGTGTATGTTTAGTGCTGTCAGTTTGATGCGTTTCTTTTTGTGATGTTCATATTTTCTTTACTTTTCTATCTCTTCTGGGTCGTTTTTCTTTATGGGTTTAACTTTCATCTTTTTCAGTGTTGCTTTAGTGTTTGTCGCTACCCCTTATTTCTTGTCCTGATATGTCACATTGTTAGTTTGCTTTTCAGCTACCCCATTGATCTTGCCTAATGTTCTAAATTTAAACCAGTCTTTAACTTCTGTACATCTCTTTAATTTCCTCTACATATGAAAGACTTGTAAGTGCTATAATATATCTCTCTTTACAGTGTGATGATGTCATAGTGTTCATGTAAGATCTCTGGTTCCCTTCTTTAGATGGGGCTTTGTGGCTTCCTTAATTGAGGGAGACTTTGGATAATGTGTTCTACATTGCCTTCTTAAGTATACAACCAGTGTTATGGTTTTACTGAACAAAAAACTTCTTTCAGTATTTTTTGTACTTTTGGTTTGATTTTTTGCAAAATCTGTAAGCTTCTGTTTGTCTGTGGATGTCATAATTTCACCATCGTATTTGAGAGACAGTTTTGCAGGATATATATATTCTTGGTTGGAAATTTTTCTGCTTCAGGGCTTTGAATGTGTCATCCCACTGTCTTTTGCCTGTGTGGTTTCTGCTGAGAAGTCAGATGAAAGTGTACAGGGCTTCTCTTTGTACGTTAGTTTTGCTTTAAGCCTCACTGCAGTTAAGAATTTGTCTTTATGTTTTATTAAGCCTGATTATAATATATCTTGGTGACTTTTAAAGGGTTCTAGTTTTTGTGGTGTTCGATAAACATCTTGAATATCTGTGTTCTCTTCTTTTATGATTTCAGGGAAGTTTTCTGTCAGCAACTCTTCAACGATTCTCTGTATTTTCTGCTATCCATCCGTGTTCGGAAACACCAGTTATTTGTAGCTTATTCTTTTTGATGGAGTCCCACATGCTTCTTAGTGCTTCTTCATTTTTGTTTCTTTTATCTGATTTCTTGTCATAAATTCTGGTATCAGTTGCTTTATCTGTAAGTTCACCAATTCTGTGTTTCAGTTCGTCCAGCCTACTCTTTTTGTTTAATTCTGAAATTTTATTATTGATCTGCTGGATTTCAGATAGTTGCTGTTCTGGCTGTTCATAAACCCTAGTAAGTTTTTTGTTTTATTCTCCTGCATTTGCTTAATGTCTAGAAGGGCTCTGTATATGATTCTTTTGTATTCTGCCTCCAGTAACTTGAGAAAGGGTTCTTGATCTGGAAAGTTGTTTGAATCTTTATTTTAGGAGTTTTTTGGAGTGATGGTGTTCTGCTTCTTTAAATGGCTAGATAGTGATTGTTGTTTTTGTACCATCCAGAAGCTGTTCAGTGTCTCCAGTGTTATATACCAACTGGAGCTGTGGTGTCGATCTGAAAGATGAATGTGTTTGATTTGGTTGCTAGTCACTGCTGTGTTCTTTGGGTATAGCTAAGTTATGTATAACTTTTCTGGCAATATAGATTCTGTGAAGTCCCATGGTGCTGGTTGGCTTTGTAGTTGGCTCCACCTGGGCCCTGAGGGGTGAGAAGCCCCGCCTCCTGACTGATAAGTGAGTAACTTCCTGTCCAGGTGGACACTGTTGCCTAGCTTGAGAATTAGCCTCAGGTGAGCCCTAGGGGAAGGCTGATTCTGCCTGTCAGCTAACTGAGATGGCGTCTTTCCCGTTACTCACCTGTTACTGTGAGTCAGCGGAATCTGTGGCATAGCTCAGAAAAGAGAGGGGTTCAGGGCACCAGCACCCTCATTCGCTCACCACCTTTGGATTCTCCCAGTGTGGCTGTCTCAACCACAGTCTTCTGCTGCAGATTGAACTGTTTACTTAGGCAGTACAGATCAGCAAATCAACCAGGCTGTGCCAGGCTCGCAGTCTTGGCAAACTTAGTCCAGCCTCCTGGTTGACAAAGAAATCATCTGTACCTGTATTCCTCCCAGGTGCTGTGCTAGCAGAAACAGTACTATGTGTGCCTCTGTCTCGCCACCAGCAAGGTATTTTCCCACTTCCTATTGTGCTCTTCAATCTCACAACCCTACACCTGATCTTGGAGCTCCCAGAATGCCCACACTACTCCTTTCTGGGCCTTAGTTCTCAGAGGGAATAGGAAAGGTGTGTCTAGTCTGCCACCTTGGCCTCACCCCTTTTGAGAGTTTTTAAATGACCTTTTCTATTTCTTCTTTTTTCATAGATAAGTTTAATTGATCTCCCTCTGTTTGTATTAATTTAGGTAAGTAGTGTGTTTCTAGAGATTTATCAATTTCCTCCAGCTTTTGAAATTTTGTAGAATACAGTTTTTCATTGTGTTGTGTTAGGATTCTTTGAATTTCACTTGGGTCTGTTGTGATACCACCCATCTCACATTTCTTATTTCTCTGGTTAGATTTATTCCTGGATACTTTATATTCTTAGGGGCCGTAGTAAATGGTATTGACTTGGTGAGTTCTTCCTTAATAATCTTGTTGGTATAAAGGAATCCTACTGATTTACTTATGTTTATCTTGTATCCTGACACTTTGCCGAACTCTTCTATCAGTTTGAGTAGTTTAGGCAATTTTTGGATGACCTTTTCACTCTCTTCCTTTGTGATGGGTTTGCTGAGTTGTTCTGCTTCACCTTGTGATAATTTGGGTAGGTGATATGAATCAAGAAATTTGTTTATTTCCTCTAGGTTTTCAAATGTGTTAGAGTACAGTCTTTCATAGTATTGTGTTATGATATTTTTTATTTCTGTTGGATCTGTTATGAAAACCCTCCTTTCCTTTCTTATTTGGGTTATTTGTTTCCTTTCCTGTTTTTCTTTAGTTAGTTTAGCCAATGGCTTGTCAGTTTTGTTGATCTTTTCAAAAAAAACCAGTTTTTGGTCTTTTTCATTTTTTTCAATTGTTCTTCTCTTCTGTAATTTGTTTAGTTCTGCTGTAACCTTTATGATCTGTTCTGTTCTGGTGCCTGAGGGATTCCTCTGTTGTTCTTTCTCTACTTGTTCAAGCTGTAGGGTTAGTTCTTTGACTTGGTTTGTTCCTTCCAGATGTGTGCATTTATGGAGATAAACTGACTTTGGCTGTATCCCATAGGTTCTGGTAGAAAGTGTTTTCATTCTCATTGGAATGCATAAATTTCTGTATTTCATCCTTGATTTCTTCTATAACCCATAGTTTTTTGAGCAAGGTGTTGTTGAGTTTCCATGAGTTCCACTTTCTGTGTTTTTTCTGCTGTTGATTTCAACTTTTATGGCTTTATGATCTGAGAAGATGCTTTGCATTAATTCAGTGATATAGATTTTGTTGAGAATTGCTTTATGTCCTAGCATATGGTCTCTTTTGGCGAATGTTCCATGTGCACTGGAGAAGAAGGTGTAGTTGTCTGCTGATGGATAGAAAGTTCTGTATATGTCAGTGAGGTCTAGTTGGTTAATTGTGGCAGTAAAGTCTTTTGTGTCTTTATTGAGCTTTTTTCTAGACGCTTTGTCCAATATGGACAGTGGAGTGTTAAAGTCTCCTACTATTATTGTGGAGTGATCTATCTCCTTTTTTGAGTGTAGTCAGTGTTTCTTCGACATATTTAGGTGCTCTAATATTAGGTGCATAAATATTTAATACTGTTAAGTCCTACTTGTGTATTGAATTTCTCAGCAATAAACAGTGTCCATTCATGTCCATGATGGTGGATTTTACATTAAAATTGATTTTATCTCAGATTAGAATTGCCACATCTGCTCCTCTCTGTTCATTGTTAGCTTGATACATGTTCTTCCATCCTTTAATTTTCAGGTTGTTCCTGTGTTTAAGATGAGTTTCTTGTATGCAGCATATGGATGGGTCATGTCTTTTGATCCAAGATGTCACCTGATGTCTCTTTACTGGAATGTTCAGTCCATTAACATTCAGTGTAATTATTGATAGGTATGTGTTCAGTGCTGCCATTGTGATATTCTTATTTCAGTGTTGCTGTTTACTCTGTCGTTCTTATTAATCTGTTCTGTGACATTCTTCTTTGTAAGTTGATTTTACACCTTTTTCAAGATTGGTGAGACTCCTGCATCATGTTTCTTGATTTGATATGTTGCATCTTTATTGTGCTTTATGGCTGTCCCTATGATCCCCCTTAATGAAGTATGTATGTACCCAATTTTAATTACTACCAGTCTTATCAGCTTCCTCTCCATCTGGAAGGACTATAACGACTGTAGTACATCCCTCTTTTTAATTTGATGACATCATAGTTTTGATGATATGATCACCAGATCAGTTCTTTCAGTATTACTGCTTTGATTGAGTTTGGAGCCTTCCCTAACTGAGTAGGATTCTGGATGATGTGTCCTTCTACAATATGAAGTTAGTGGTTTTGTTCTTCTAAGCCTGAGCCAAGAGCTTCTTTCAGTATTTCCTGTAGCTTTGGTTTGGTTTTTACAAAGTCTTTGAGTTTCTGTGTATCTGTGAATATCTTAATTTCATTTTCATATTTCAAAGATAGTTTTGCAGGATATATGATTCTTGGTTGGAAGTTCTTCTCCATCAAGGCTTTGAATGTGTCATGGCACTGTCTCTGTGCCAGCATTGTTTCTGCTGAGAAACCTGATGAAAGCCTACAGGGTTCCCCTCTGAATGTTAGCTTTGATTTGAGTCTTGCTGCCTTTAAAAGTTTCTGCTTATGTTTCATTTTATAAGCTGGATTATAATATGTCTTGGAGTCTTTCTTTTGAGATCTGTATTGAGTGGCATTCGATATACATCTTGGGTGTCTATATTCTCTTTTCTTCATGATTTCTGGAAAGTTCTCTGTCAGCAGCTAAGTAACGATGCTCTCTGTTCCCAGGTGTCTCGTCCTGTTCAGGGACTCCAATTAATCATAGATTGTTCCTCTGAATAGAGTTTCATGTGCTTCTTAATGCTTCTTCATTTTTCTTGTTTCTTTTTTCTGATTTCACCTCATAGGTACTGGAGTCAGTAGCTCAATCTTCCAAGTCAGAAAGTCTTTTATCCATTTGTTTCATTCTGTTTTCTTGGCTTTGAATTGAAGTTTCTAGTCTTTGATTTTGTACTTGATCTTTTGGATTTCAGAGTACTGGTGTTCCATCGTCTTGAACAGCTTGCTTAATTTTTCATTTTGCTGTGCTGCATTTTACGTAAGGTCTAGCCAGCCAGCCAAGTGCCCTTAGAGTCAGATCCTACTCAAGGTGACCCTAGGGGCCAGGGTGGAACTGACCCCCAAGGTCTAGGAGGGCTCTATATGTAATCCTTTTGTATTCACCTTCCAATAATTTCAGAAAAGTTTCTTTGTCTGGAAAGCTCTTTAGTTATTTTATTTGGGAGCCTTCTGAAGCCATGAATGATTTTCTGATTACTGCTTTCTGCAAAGTCTGTTGCTTTTTGGCTTCATGTGAGTCAGTAAAGGCTAGGAGAGATGCTATGAGGATGGACTGCAGTTATTTCTCTAAGTTATCTTAAGATGAAAAGTGAAAGGTATCTGACCACTTCCTAGGTCAGTCAGGTTTTCAGGTGTACAGGGCCTGCTTCCCAACTGACAAAGTAAGCACCTCAGTATGCAACCCTAGATGTTATCAATGAGTTCAAAATGCAGCAAAGCTACTGCCCTGTTGGCCTCTGCTCACAGGCCCCAGCCATAGGCAACGCTTTATAAAATACTGCTTTTTTGCTGGCAAAGCACTGTCCTGAGGGCAAGCACTGGCTCCAAGCCTAGGAATTAGGTCTCACTGAGGCTTCCGTACTCAAGATGGCATCTGCACAAGCTCTCTGCTAGCACCTCTGTACAAACCACACCATGGCAGAGGTGCCGAGATGCGTGGAGTCCACAGTCTCTGTTGCCTGGCCCCAGGTGAAGGTGATACTGTGTAAACTAGTGCTTTTCTGCTGGGAAAGCTCTGTCTTGCGGGCAGACGCTGCCTCCCAGGCTAAGAATTAGGTCCAGCCGAGGCCTTCATGTCCAAAGTGGCATCCCACACAAGCCCACCGCCTGGCATCTCCGTACAAACTACAGCATGGCAGAAGTGGAAAGAGAGGCCAAAGGTGGCGAGATGTACAGAGTCCCAAGCCCGGCCCCCAAAATATGGCAATTTCACCCACTGATCCTGCCAGCAGTGCATCCAAAACTAGCCTCTAGTCAAGACCCAGCTCTGCTGGCTGCCCAAAACAGAGGAAACAAAAAGCTAAAATGATGAGTTACCTTCGGTCCGTGAAAGCAAGGACTGGCCAGGAGCAGGAGTTAGCTAGAGAGGAGATTTTCCATTCAGTGGTATGAAGTCCAAACTAACAGCCCAGTGCTGTGTCCTAGGGCTCACTAGGTGACCAGAAGGCTCCATTTAATTATTAGTTCGGGTCTTGGTTTCCAGAGGGGTTTAGGGAGATGCGTGCTTAGTCTGCTATCTTAACTCTGTCCCCCATCTCCCATTTCTTATTCAGGTTATTTGCTTCCTCTTCTGTTTTTCTTTTTTCAGTTTCAACAGTGGTTTATTGATTTTGTTACTGTTTTCTAAGAACCATTTTTTGGCCCTGTTAACTCTTTCAGTTGTTTTTCTCTTGTGTATTTCATTTAATTATACTCTGATTTTTATTATCTTCTTTTTTCTCGTGCTGCAGGTCTTATTTTGCTGCTCTTTGTTAGAGAGTTGTAGGGTTAATGGTTTAATTTTGTCCTTTTCTTCTTTTTGGATATGTACATTTATTGCTCTGAATTGACCTCTGAGCATCATTTGTGCTGTGTTCCAGAGGTGCTAGCAGGATATGTTTTCCTTATCAGTTGATTCTGTGAATTACTTTATTCCATTCTTAATGTCTTCCAAAACTCTGCAGGTTTTGAGCAAAGTGTTGTTCATTTCCCATGTCTGTGATTTTTTTCTTTTCTGCTTTTGTTCTTGATTTCTGCTTTTATGGCTTTATGGTCAGAAAAGATGCTTTGTAATATTTTGATGCTTTGGAGTCTGTTAAGACTTTTTTATGGCCTAATGTGGTCTGTTATGGAGAATGTTCCATCATGTTGGAAAAGAAGGTGTACTTGGCTGCTGTTGGGTGTAGTGTTTTCAATACATATGTTAGGTCAAGTTGGTTGATTGTGTCATTTAGATTTTCCCTGTCTTTTTTGTTTTTATTTCATAATATTGTGTTCACTTCCTCTCCATATGAAAGATTACATTGTTTTAGTCCTGGTTGTTTGCTCCCCCTTTTTTTTCTTTATGTTGCCCTCTTTTACATAATGTTTCCTGTCTTTATTTTCAGTGTTTTTCATTGGTTTATTATTGTGATTTCCCTATCTGGGTTGATAACTGGTTGCTGTGACCTGAGTTCTAGTCTTGGGTTTTTGTCTGCTGTTAAAGATTTCCTAACCAAAGGACCCTTTTAGTATTTGTTATAATTTTGGCTTGGTTGTCACAGATTCCTTAAACTTCTGAATATCTGGCAATATCCTAGCTTTCCCATCATATTTGAGAGATTATTTTGCTGCATATATAATTCTTGATTACCAATGTTTTTTCCTTCAAGGCTTTGTATGTGTTATCTCATTGCCTTGTCAGCTGCACAGTTTCTGCTGAGTGGTCTGACTTTTGTCTTACTGGTCTCCTTTGTGGGTATCTTCATTTATCCCTTGCTGCTCTTAATAGTCTCTCTTTTCTTTGCTTTTGACAAGTTTAATTATGTCTTGGTGATTTTCTTTTGAAATCTACCTGTGTGGGGTTCAGTGAGCATCTTGAATAGATACCATCTCATGTTTTGCAATATTAGGGAAATTTTCTGCAGCAAATGTAGTAATTCTCTATATTTTCTGTTTCTCCCACCCCTGCATCCCCCCCATACCCCATTGTGGTACTCCACACACTCATAGGTTATTCCTCTTTATAGTCTCATATAATTCATAGGGTTTCTTCAATTTTTATAATTCTTTTATCTGAAGTTTCCTCAAAAAGTTGATGTCAAGTGCTTTATTTTTTGTCACTAATTCTGACTTTCATTGCCTCAATTCTTCTGTGACTTTCTTTTGAGTTGTGTAATTCTAAAATTTTATTGTTTATCTTTTGAATTTCTGCTTGCTGTGTCTCTTTGGATTCTTGTAGTGTCTTGAATTTGTCATTATGGTATCCTCTAAACTTCTTATGTCCCTCTTTTGTCTCTGTCATGCTTGCCTTGTTGTCTTTTTTTGTCCGATCTCCTTCCTGATCTCTTGAAGAGGTCTGTGTATTCACCTTCTGTGTTCTACATCTGTAATCCTAGCAAATTCTCGTCATTCAGAAGATTCCTTGATTCTTTGAAAGCTTGTTGAAGCCAACATGGTGTGACTCTTTATGGAATTTGATATTTACTCTTATCTCTGAGCCATCAATAAGTTTTTGTATTTGCTTTATATTTTCTTAACAGTGTTATAGCTACTTTTTTTCTTTTGATAAGCCTAAATAGCTCATTAGGCTAGTTTGATTATTGAGGCCTTTAATCTTAGAGCTCTTACTAAGTTTGTGAGCCCAAGACTCTGTTTCACTTTTCTTGTATGGTTTCAGCTCTTGTGTCAAGGTAGTTGGTCACCAAATGTGTGATGCAGGCTCTCACCTGCAGTCCTAGACAGAGTCAGGTGATTGGTATAGGCAAGGATATCTGACTGTAGTAGGAGGTATGTGCTAAACAAGGCAGGGGCTGACAGCCACCACTGAGTGTGAAGAAAACGTGTCTGTTTTCCCTAGAACACATAGGTGGGTTTTTTCTGTAGCCAGGCCATGTGCCCCCAGTGCTTTTAGCTGTAAGGACTGGGAGACCCCACTTAATCTTGGAGCCCTGTCCATGGCTTTGTGGCATGGATGGATAGAGTCACCAGTTCTTGTGCTTTTGTATGGGTAAGAACTGTTCTTATTGGGCCATGTAGTATCAGATGTCACGAACCTGCCTCTCCACCATTTAGCTGAAATTGTTGACATTAGACTTCAGATAGAGTCCTGTGCTAAAGAGGGCCTGTGCTGTTGAAATGGGCCCACGTAGGTCTATGCAGGAGTGAAAGGCATGTGAAATCCATGGACACCCCCCTACCCCTTTATGCCTGTTAGGCAGAAGAACTGTTACTGCTCTGAGTTCCCAGCTTAGCGGAGCCAGCCAGCATGTTATTTTTTCCTCTTTGTTCATTGATTCAGGCTCTAAGGCTGAATGTCTAATGTTGCATGACAGGTCATCATTTTCTGATGATGTCTCAGAACCAATGCAGAGCAGGCAGAGGGGGCAGGTAAATGGAAGAGAGGTTTTCCTGAAGGTTGACTTTTCACTTTGTTGGTGAAGTCTTTTGATGAGTGTATGTATTTAATTTTTAGGAGCTCCGGGTTGTCTGGTTTATGTTCTGGTGTTTGTGCATTGTTAGTAATGGTTCAATTCTATTGATTGTGTGTATCTTAACCCATGACCTTTATTTTAGGTTTTACATTTAAGTCTTTGATCCATTTTAACTTTTGCATATGGTGTGAGGTATAGGTCTTGTTTCTTTTTGTTATAGATAGACTTCAGATTTTGCCAGCACTGTTTGTTAAGCAAGATTGTCTTTTCCACATTAAATGGACTTTGGGCCTCTGTTAAAAATCAGCTGACCACAGGTAGATGGCTTTACATCTGGTTGTCAGTTCTGTTGGTTTATGTGTCTTGCCGTCATACCAGTACCAGGCTGTTTTGACTACTATGGCTGTCTAGTAGGTTCTGAGATCAGGGAGTGTGAGGTCTTCTGTTTGGTAATGCTGTACTAATCTGGAATCTCTCCTTTCCATATAAAGTTGGTGATTCGTTTTTACATTTTGGTAAAGAATGGTGTCCGTGTTTGAATGGGGATTGCAATGTATCTGTAAATTGCTTTGGGCAGTGTCGTAGATTGAATTGTATCCCTCCCAAAATGTGTGTAGGGATTTGACTGGGCTGTGATTACCAGTATTATGTGGTTGTCCTCCATTTTGTGATTTTCCTATGTTGGAAATGCTAATTTCTGCCTGTGGTTAATAGAGCAAGATTGGGTTGTGTTAAAGAGGATTATGGTGGGAGTGTAGCATCCTGAGGTTACCTCCCTGATCCAGTGTAAAGGGAGTTTCCTTAGGGTATGGTTTGTATTCCTTTTATCCTTTTATATTACCAGAGATAAAAGGAAAAGGAAGCAAGGAGAGAGTTGGGAACCTCATATCACCAAGAAAGTGGAGCCAGCTGCAGAGCATGTCCTTTGGATCTGTGGCTCTTCCCTTGAGATGCTCCCAGACCAAGAAAAAACTGATGACAAGGACTTTCCTGTAGAGCTGACAGAGAGAAAGCTGTTTCCTAGAGCTGGTGCCCTGAATTCGGACTTCTACCCTACTAGACTTCTCTCTTTGTTAAAGCCATCCACTTGTGGTATTTTTGTTACAGCAGCACTAGATGACTTAGACAGGTAGAATTGACATTTCCGTAATGTCTTCTTATCCATGAGTATAGTATGTTTTCCTGTGTGTAAGTCTCTTTCTTTTTTTTTAAAATTATACTTTAGGTTTATAGGACAGATTAGTTTCTCATTAAATAGTACACATAATGTTTTATGACACTGGATAACAATCCCACAGTATGTCAGCACTCTCCCTTCTCAGTCTTGGGTTTCTCATTACCAACTTTACTGTTTCCCCTCCTCTCTTCTAGTCCTTGTTCTTGGGTTAGTGTGCCCTTTTAGTCTTGCTTTATGGGCCTGTGTAAATCTTTATCTGGAGGGTGAACCTCAGGAATGACTTTATTAACCCAGAGGCTATACCCTTAGGATTTCTCCAGTGTCTCATGCCGCTAAGTCTGGTCCTTTTTTTTTAAGTTAGAATTTATTTCCACATATTTCTCCAGCTGTTTCCAGGGCCCTGTATTGTGATCCCTGTCACAGCAGTCAGTGGTGGTAGCTGGGCACTGTCTAATTTTAGTGGACTCAGTCTTGTAGAGACCATGGTAGATGTGGTCCATTAGTCCTTTGGACAAAATCATTCCCTTGTGTCTTTAGTTTTTTTCTTTCTTGCGTACTCCCAGAAAGGATGAGACCGGTGGAGTTTCTTAGATGGTCAGTCACGGGCTTTGAAGCCCCCAGACTACTCACCAAAATAGAATGTAGAACATTTTATTTATGAATTATGGTATGCCAGTTGAGCTAGGTGTTCCCCCAAGGCTGTGTTCCCCACGGCCCTCGGCCCAGTCATTGGGGCCCTCAGGGAGTCTGGGTGTGTCAGTGGAGCTTTTATGCCCTTCTCTTGTGCGAGTCACCCTGGCCTCCTCACCACTGTGCCCTGTCCTGACCACTGACCCAAGTTAGCACTTACCGGTTGTCTGTTCAGTGTTTTTCTGTCACCCTCCCTTGGAACCTCATTGTTTCTTTTTGTGTGTAAACCTTTTTGTGAGTTTTTACAGTTGTCGTCTCATGTGATATTTGACCTTTCATGATTGACTTATTTTACTGAGAATAATCCCTTCCAATTCATCCATGTGATGAGGTCCTTTACAGATTCATCATTGCATAATACTCCATTTTATGTATGTACCAGTTTGTTTATTCATTTGTCTCTTAATGGGTGTCCAGGTTGTTTTCATTGTTTTGTGATTATGAATAATGCTGCAGTGAGCATTGTGTGCACATGACTATTCATATGATGGCTTTGTTTCTCTAGCATATATTCCTAAAAATGGGATTGCTAGATCATGTGGTATCTCTTTCTGACTTTGTCAGAAAGTGCCATGTTGTTTTCCAAAATGGTTATGTCAATTGGCATTCTTACCAGCGGTGCATAAGAGTTCATATCTCCCCAAAGCCTCTCCAACATTTGTTATTTCCTGATTTTTTGGTTTATTTATGTTAATAATACTGGGATAAGATGGTGTCTCCTTGTGATTTGGGTTTGCATTTCTCTAGTGGCAAGTGATCATGAGCGTGTCCTCATGGGTTTGTAGGCTGCTTGAATGTTTTTGGTGAAGTGTGTTCATTTCTTTTGCCCATTTTTAATTGGATTGTCTTTTTATTGTAGAGGTATCTGATTTGTAATCACCAAAATTTTTCTCTGATCTTTGGGTTCTCTTTTTACTCTTCTGGTAAAGTCTTTTGTTTAGCATAATTGTTTAATTTTTAGAAAAATCTCAGTTATCTAGTTTATTTTTGTGACATTTGTATGTTGTTGGTCATGGTTGTATCCTGTTAATGCCGTCTATTAGGACCTCTAGCATAGATCCTGTTTTTTCTTCCATGAACTTGATAGTTGTTGGCTTTGTATGTAAGTCTTTCATCCTTTTTTTTTTCATAATTTTTTTATTGTGGTTTAGTGAAAGTTTACAATCCAAATCAATTTTCCGTATAAAACTCTGAGTACTTGCGTCTGCAACTCTCTTCTCTCTTCACCTTTTGACAGCACAGTCCTTTCACACTCTTCCAGTATCCAGTCTGCCAACACCCATCTGATCTTCTCCATCCTCTCCTCTCCACTCTAAAAAGAAACCAGTAGGACAGCTTCATAAATATATTAAACCATAAAGTGCACGTATCACATGTATCACTCTCTGTCCTCAGTTTCTATCCATTCTTTGTCTAAAGTGTTGGCTTCAGTACCAGTTTCAGCTCTGGGCTATCAGCAAGTCTAGGGACCGTATGTATTCTTAAGGGGACTCTCCAACATGTTGGACTATCAAGTCTGGTCTTTTAATAGAATTCTAGATCTGCACTCCCCTTTTTCTTATGACATCAGTGACACTGTATTGTGGTCCCTGCCAGGGCAGTCTTGGGTTGTGGCCACACATCATCTAGTTCTTAGGGTCTCATGCTGGTATAGTCTCTAAGCATATGGACCTTCATCTCCTGGGCTCACATTTTCCTCGTATGTTAGATGTTCTTGGTTTTCATCTGCTTTAGGTGGATTGGGACCAATTGATATTCCCTTAGATGGCAGCTTACTGCCTTCAAGTCCCCAGATGCCACTCAGCAATATGGGATGCAGAACATTTTCTTTAAAAAAAAAAAGTTATGCCAGTTGACCTCAATGTCTCCTGAAACCATGGTCCCCAGACCCTGTCTCTGCTGCTCTGCCCTTTAAAATGCTGGCCAGCTGAATTTAAACAACAGCAAAAATATAATTTATTGTGATTTAAGTGAAAGTTTATAATCAAAGTCATTTTTCTATATAAAATCTCAAACACTTGTCTCCCTGCAACTCTATCTGCTCTTCTCACCCTGTGACAGCACACTCTTCTTTTCCACTCTTTACTTCCAGTATCCACTAAGCCAATGCTTGTCCCCTGCTCTCCATCTTCTCCTGTTCTCTGTAAAAAGAAACCAGTTGGACAGCCTCATGTATGTATTGAACCATAAAGTACACCCACCACCTGCTTCACTTTGTGTTCCCAAGTTCATTCCATTCTTTATCTGAAGTGTTGTTGGCCAGCTGATTTTTGTTTGTTAGTCTTGTATCCGTTAGAGTAGTTTTCTTCTGGAAGCTTTAAGGTTCTCTATATGTAGCTGTAATGTTTTTTTTTTTTTTTTTTTTTCTGGTGACTGATGTTGAGTTGCTGAAAACACAGCTTTTGAGGCTTGTTAATTATTCAGGGAAAATCACAACCTTTGCCAGGTGTTTCTACACCTGTTGGTGTTGAGAGTGCTTAAATGGAGTTTAACCTGTCTGTGAATCTGTTCACTGTTGTGAAAATCATTATCCTTTTCTCTTAATAGCCTTTTCTGATGCCTTATTTTGAACCTCAAGATAAGGTAAATATTTTATTTATACAGTGAACAAACACAATTAAGTGACTGTTATCTGTGACTGAAGTAGGATTAGAATTCACTTGATTATTAGTTTAGTAGGTTTTGTTCACTTACACAGATCTAGTTCAGGGTATGTCCATAACTAAATGTCTGGACAGTTTCACCACCATTAATTTGAAAGTGTTTAAGTAGATACCCTTTTTTGTTCTGATATGAAGTCATTTGTAAATTTCCATTATGTAATGTAAAGTTGGAATCTTACAAACATGATCCAACCATTCTTTTTACACTTAACAGTGCTTGAGTATCAGCATCTGTGCACATGAAAGTTCTGTCTCCCACCACATTGTGAGCCCCAGAAGGGCAAAAATGTTCCCTGTGTTCTTTACTGTTGTGTTTTTAGTGTTAATCTCATGCAGTGTCTGGAATATGGTAAATGCACAATAAATATTTGTTGAATGATTAAATGAGTGATAATGTCAACATGGATGGAAGCAGCATGGTATTGTGGCAGTATTCACACTCTTTGTTTTACTTTAGATTATAGGGTGTAATATTTCAGTTGGTTAGGTAGGTTTTGTGTACTTATTGCAGTGAGTCGATTCTGAGACATAAATAACCTTAAAGGAAACCCCAATAGGTTTCCAAGCATAGCTGGTGAATTTGAACTGCTGACCTTTTGGTTAGCCACCAAGTAATTTAAGTACTCCATCACTAGATCCATGTATATATATGGATTTACACACACACACACACACACACACACACAGAGGCAAAAATAACCCATAAAGTCTTCTACTTAAAACATTAGTTTCTTATTTCAGTCCTCTAAGGAGCAGTGTGTTTTTTTAACTAGGCAATTTTTATTATATAAGCTAAACACTTTTTTTCCTATTGCAAATGTTCTTTTATTTCCTCTGCAGCATGAGTGTTTTGGTTGGCTGCCATTGAGTTAGCTTCTGACTTAAGGCAGACCTGTGTATTACACGATGGAACTGCAACATAGGGTTTTTTGACTGGAATCTTTACGGAAGCAGTTCACCAGGTCTTTCTTCTGCACAGCTGCTGGATGAGTTTGAACCACCAATGCTTGGATTAGCAGCCAGTCGCAAACTGCGTGTGCCACCCAGACTCTTGTAATATGAATATGCTAAGCTTAATAACTGTTGTTATTTTTCCATTACAGTTTTACATGTGGCACTCATAAAAGATGAGGCTGAGAACAAGGAAAGCTTCTCAGCAGTCAAATCAAATCCAGACACAACGTGCTGCCAGAGCAAAGAGGAAATATTCAGAGGTTGATGATACCCTACCTTCAGGAGGAGAAAAACCACCGAAGAATGAAACCGGCTTGTTGTCTTCAATTAAAAAATTCATTAAAGGAAGTACACCCAAGGTAATCATTTTACCTTTTACTTACATCATTAAAAGTGAAGCATAGTTGTCTTTTTTTTCCTCTAAGCATGTAAAGATGAGAAATTGGACATTGCTAGATCTCACTTTAAGAGGATGTGGATTTTGGTATTTTACTTTTGAAAGTGTTACTTGTAAAATATTTATTGGCAGCTCAGGATAAACTTTATACCACTTAGTTACTCACTTAGCCTTTTTTTTTTGGCTAGTATTATGAGAAACAGATGAAAATTTTTCCTGTTCTTTTTGTTGATTTCCTTTCACCTTTATTTAAAATTTTTTTTTTGTTTCTTTTAAAAATTTTTTTGTTTCTTGTTAATATTTGGCACTACCTAACTGGAGAGGTGATTTCGTTTATCTGAATTGTTAAATTTGTACAATGAAACTGTATTACTTCATTAAAAGTAAAAGTTATTAAAGAAAGAATCAATAATAATAGCCATGAGTCAAGTGGTCTAGATTTATACTCTACCCAACTTGCATGACCTATAGAAAGTTGTTTTACCCCTCTGAGTCTCACTCAGTAAGACAGATACAATTTCACTTTGTCTTGGATATTTTTTTCAGATTAGATGGCATGTAACAGGTGGGAAAGCAGAGTTCTCATATCTTCCTGTCCCCAGTGCTCTCATATACACATGCACACAATTTGTCGACATACTGTAGCACTGTGGTGCATTTGTCATAGTGAACAGTATTGATATGTTAGTATTAATTGCCTATGGTGTCTCTCTGGTAAGAATTGACTTGATGACAATGATTTATTTTTTTTTGTTGTAGTGTTACAATTTTACATGAGGGCTTTTTTCAGTTTTATGGATTTTGATGATTGTACATTGTCATGTATCTACCAGTATAGTGTCATACAGAACAGTTTCTAAATATCCTAACAGAAATTCCCTGTGCTTTACCTGTTCTTCCCTCATTCCCTTCCCTGAATCATTTTTTACTTTTTCTGTAGTTTTGCTTTTTCCAGAATATCATACAGTTAGGATCGTATAGTATGCATTCTTTCCAGACTGGCTCCATTGACTCAGCAGTGAGCATTTAAGGTTCCTACATGCCTGTTGATGGCTTGATAGCTCATTTCTTTTATCACTGAATAACATTCTGTCATATGGCTATACCACAATTTGTTTATGCCTTCACCTATTGGAGTACATCTTTATTGCTTCCAATTTTTAGCAGTTATAAATAAAGCTGGTATAAACATTTGTGTGCAGGAGTTTCTTTCGAATTCTCATTTTCAACTCTCTTTGAGTAAATACCTACAAGTGCAATGGCTAATTTGTATGGTAAGCCTATGTTTTTGCCAAACTGTATTACAAAATGGCTTTACAATTTTGCATTCCCACCAGTGAGGAATGAGAGTTCCTGTTTCTCCACATTCTTACCAGCATTTGATGTATGTAGTCAGTGTTTTGGATTTTAACTACTCTAATAGTTGTTTAAGGAACCCTGGTGGTACATTGGTTAAGCACTTGGCTGCGAACCAGATCTGCTCACTTGTCATAAGCCCCAGGACCATGGTACAGAGAATTTGTCTGCCTGGTACTCCAGTTTCTATCTTACAATATTTCAAATTAGTGACCTGTGTTGTCAAGCTGTAGAGCACAGTTTTGCTCTGACACGCATGGAACTAATGCGTTAAAACTAACTCAGCAGCACCAGATTCAGCTGTTTGACTTGGGCAGTCCTAATGGTCCCATTAAACATGTCCAGTGAGTATTGGTGGAAGAGTAGATTTACATGCCTTCTGCTTTGCATTAACTAAGGGAAGTGTTCCTCCGTCAGACATGATATCGTCCCATAATACATTCTGGTAAAAGAGACACAGTCACTTCACTTAAAGCCTGCTCAAGCATACCAGTTTTTGTCCAGACTTAATGCTGTTAACCATTGCAGTGTGTACCAGTAAAGTTGGAGCCACCTCTTAGGCAGGTTGGAATCTGAAAAATATCTCTTTTCCACTCCATGCCCATTTTACCCATTCATGTGTGTATGGTGTTAGGTCTCCAGCTGGGGATTGGACCAGTGGACCCATGTCCTCTCTGTAGTCCTTTTTGATTAGATTGTGAGACCATTGCCTCAGGCAGTTGTGGACCAGATTTCTCCTTGTCATCTTAAAACAAACCAGGGGTAAATAAAGCAAATTCTTTGTCTTTCATTGTTGGGAGACCAGTGAGGTTTCCCCATCAGTACAGCCAGCTTCTGAAAGTGCTAAGTTAAAACTTTTGTTTTGACTGTCAGAGTCCTTCCAGTTTCTTAACCTTTTTTGGATTTCCATCCTGCTGTGATATATCCCTTGATACTCCACTTTTTCGTTCCCCTTTATTTTTTTGCCCCCTTTTACAAATCACCCCAGCTAGCTTCTCATTGTTCTAACCTTCTTCTCTGTTGTTTCAGCATAATTTTCACCTTCAGAAGCAGCCCACTTGTAGCTCATACTGATTGGAATCCAAGCTTAACCCAGCATCAGGATAGGATGAGTCCTAACATTCTTGCTTACTGTCATTTTAGCCATTGTATAGTTTTGCATTTTCTTATGCATCCGGTGAGCCAGCTTTCCAGTTGATTCCATCATTGCTAAATGCCACTGGTAACTTGTACATCCCATAACTGATCTGATTCCACTTTTAAGGAAATTATATTGCATGTGTATGTGGAATACTTCATAACAGAAGTCCTTTAAATTTACTTTTGTATTTGCCTTAGTGATCTTTCTTTACTTCAGGTTTAGTATTCTGTTTATCTTATGCCTAGACTTGATGGCACTTGGCTTGGCAAACGACTTTTAGTATTTCTTGTACAAACCTATGGGAAATGAAATCTACCAACTTTTCTGACCTAGAATATCTTTACAGGGAGAAGTTGTTTTATTTAAATTAAAAAAAAAACACTTTATATAGGCTTTCACCAGTATTTTTTAATCTGTATTTTCTGAGCATAAAAGTATTTATGTAGTGTAGTGGTTAAGTGCTACATCTGTCACCCAAAAAAGATTGGAAGTTCAAATCCACCAGATGCTCCTTAGAAGCTCTATAGGGCAGTTCTACTCTAACCTAGAGCATCCCTATGAGTTGGACTCCACTTAACGTTCCCATGGTTTGATTTTCTTCTTCAGGGAGTATTATTTTCTGTCTGGATCTTCTTTGTCTATCATCAGTATTTGTCACAATTTCTTGAATTCTTTTATCTCTTTCTTTTTTATTTTTTTCAGCTTTCACCTTCTATTTCTCTTAAGGTATGTTGTTGGGTACCACAAGTCAGTTCCAACTTACAGCAACCCCATGTGACAGAGTAGAGCTGCCCTGTAGGGTTTTCTTGGTTGTAGTCATTATGGAAGCAGATTGCTTGGTGAATTTGAACCTCCAGCTGTGCAGTTGGCAGCCCAGCACTTAATGATTAAGTTACTGAATCTCCTTTAAGGTATAAACTATTGTATTCATTCCATCTTGTATTTTTTGTAGTTTATTCTTTATTTCTGAAATGATGTTTTTTACTTCTAATTCTTTCATTAGTGGTGCCATTCATTTGAGTTTTTCTAAACTCTTAATGTATGTCTCATACCATTTTCTTAATGTCCTTTTCTTATTTTGAAATAAGTTATAGTTTCGACATATTCTGTGTAATGTCTTTTTGGTTTTTTTTGCATCTTGTGCTTTTTAGTATAAGAATTTTGTGTGGTTTTGACCTCTGCACTTTGCAGGGGGCTTTATTTTTATGTGAAATTAGCTTTCCTGGATTTTTAGAAAGACACGTAGTTTGAGATAGCTTATCTAATTAGTTTTGTTTCTGTAAGTGTACAAAAATAGTGTGTACTATTCAGGTTTCCTTCTTGACTTCGTCTGCACATTTGTTTGTGACTTTCTTTCCACCATGTCTATCCAGCCCAATTTTTATATAACTCTCATTAGTTTTCATGCATTGTAGGATCCTATGCTAGATGCAAGTCATGGTTGATCAATTTCAGGAGTTCGTTGGAGCTAGACTGCTGCAGTCATTTTCATTCCTACCATGGACACCTTTGTTATAATGGGCAGCACACATTTCATCTGTTCTCAGACTGGCCTGTCATGCTGTCTCAAAATAATACCTGTTGCATATTTTAGGTTCTTCTGTTTTCAGGTGTGTCATATAGATTGTTACTTCCTCAGTTTTCTTCTGCACTGGTGCTTTTGGGAAAACCCTGGTGGCATAGCAGTTAAGCGCTGTGTCTGCTAACCAAAAGATCAGCAGTTCGAATCTGCCAAGTGCTACTTGGAAACTCTGTGGAGTAGTTCTGCTCTGTCCTATAGAGTTGTTATGAGTCAAAATTGAGGTTCTTTGTAGTTTGTCCTCATCCACTTGGGGTTTGAGGCTTGTGGGAATTGCCTTGTTTCCTGGTTTTGTTGTAAATGCTGCCTTTGGGCTTTTGTTGTCTCTTTAGTGTCCTGCTAGGTGCCTGGGTGGTACAAACACTTTGCACTGAGCTACTAACCTAAAAGTTGGCAGTTTGAATCTACTCAGCAGTGTCATCATACGAAGGCCTGGTAATCTGCTTCTGTAATGATTACAACCAAGAAAGTTGTGAAACAGTTCTACTGTGTAACACTTAGGGTTATCATGAGTTGGAATCAGCTTAATGGCAGTGGGCTTTGGTTTTGGTGTTTTAGTCTCTGCCTGTACTTACTTTGGGATTTGAGACATTGAAGAGTTATGCCACTTCTGCCACCTTTTCAGAACTTTCTCCTTAGAAGCATATCATAGAGATTACTTTGAAAAATACGAATTCCAGAAAAGACATTGTAGAACTCTTGAATTGAGGGAAAAAAAAACCCTGTACAGTAATGTAGAAACCTTGTTTCCCTTAGCTTCTCTTCTAAAAATTGTACCATGTCTAAAACTACCCTGAAGACAGGGGTTAACTGATGAATTGTCTTTGAGAATTGGAACATCAGACATTTGAAAGCATTATTTTGAAGAACAGGATTTTATACTGGCTAAAGAATTTTAACATGCATGTTACTTAGCAGCTTCCTTGTCTTTTTTAGAGACGTGAGCTATTTCATTGTCTTCTTAATTGACCGCAGGGTAGTCTGTTCTGCAACAGTATATGGTGCCTCCATAACCTCAGTTAGTGTATACATTGTGAATAAATAGAGGGATGTATCAGTATACGTGAGATGTTGGTTTGTACATGATTTTTCCTAAGCTAGTTGAAGTGTCCTGAATGGTGGGAGTTGAATTTTAGGCTTCATCAGGAAAGTGAAAAACTCTCAGTTAAGCTGCTGTACAGGCAAAAGCCTTTTCAACTGTGTTAAGAATAATAATAACACGGGTTTCCTGTTCATCATTTTAAAATGCAGGGGAATGACAAGCATTAAAAACCCTGAGAATTTTGTTTGAATCAGATCATTGAAACATTATTTTGTGGTACCCATAAACTCATTGCCATTGAGTTAATTCCAACTCATAGCAACCCTGTAGGACTAAGGAAAACTGCCTTCTACAGTTTCCAGGGAGTGCCTGGTAGATTTGAACTGCTGACTTTTTGGTTAGCACAGTAGTACTTAACGTCTGTGCCAGCAGCTTTTCCTTTTGTGGTATAGTACCATATTACTTTGTTTTGTAGGAACTACTTGGAGTTAGAGAAACTGTTGGCCAAAAGTCGAATTCTGTATTGAGTGGTATTTTTTTGTTTTGATGCAAACAGGAAATTGTCATTGTGGCTATTTACAATTCTAAGGGTTGTTTCAGAAGTAATGTAGCAATACTCAGCCTTTACAAAATACATGGCGATATGTTACTGCTATCGAGTAAAAGCATTAGAAAAGTAGAGAAATTACTCCTGTTGAATGAGAGTGTTGGTTATATGCATAAATCAAAAAAGCAAAGAGTTACAAAGTATTAAGGATTATAACAATATATAGCAATATAAGAAAAATCAGTAATGTACAGTAATAAAAGTTTCAAAGACCTTCAAAAATTTTTTCAAACAAAAGAAAAATAGATTTACAAGTGGAAGAAATATTTAGACTTTTGCTTGGTTTATACTATTTTAATAATACTGCAAGAATAGTATAAGTTGATCATATGGACTTGCTCTGTACAAGACAGTGAAAAGAAAGCTTTGTTAAAGAACAGTTGCCTTGGTGTTATTTGACTGTTGCAAGTATTGAGGTTGGCAGTGGGGTGTGGCAATGGCAAGCCCTGTTTGTTTTGTACCTTTTTGGTAATACATTACATGCCAGTAAGTTCCAGTGGGGTTCTCTGTCCTACCCTGAATGAACAAGTTCTTTAGGGCATTTCTAAGAATAGAGGAAAATTGCTTAAAATTCACAGCACATTTTATGATTCAGTAGCATGGAAAATTTAGTGGGCCCTGGAGAAAGGATATGAATTGTTGGAATGTTATATTTATGTATTCTAAACTGTACTAGTAAATACTGCCAAAACCCTGTGAAATTTTCCTGTTTTGTACTACTCTTGAATATTAATTGTAATTATTTCTCCTGTAAATGAAAAAGGAAACCCTGGTTGCATGACGGGTAAGTGCTACAGCTGCTAACGAAAAGGTCAGCAGTTCAAATCTGCCAGGTGCTCCTTGGAAACACAATGCGGTAGTTCTACTCTGACTTAGAGGGTTACTATGAGTCTTGATGTAATGGCACTGGGTTTGGTTTTGGTTTGGTATATGAAAAACAACATGGGATATCTTACGTCATACTTTACTGTTTTTAAAATGTAACCTGTAAGGCAGAATGACTGTGTTTTTTTCCTCTTGTATCTTAAGGAAGAGAGAGAAAATCCTTCAAAACGAAGTAGAATTGAACGAGATATAGATAATAATTTGATCACATCAACACCAAGAACAGGAGAAAAGCCTAACAAACAGATATCTCGAGTAAGACGGAAAAGTCAAGTAAATGGAGGTTTGTTACTATTTAGATACTGTTTTATTTAGGTATAAGCAGAGATCGCTCTTGATATTTCTTGTTTTTTTAAAAAAATATACTTTGATGAATTAAAATAAAGGTAGGACAACTAGCTTTCCTCTGCTTAGCATGAAAATGTATATGAAGCTACATTTTTAAGTCTCTTATCAGTTCATTTCATAAAACAATGATCTTAAAGTTTATACAAAGAATTTGTTTCTGGATGTGGAATTTAAGAACTTACAGGAACTCGTATCGTTGAGGTCAGTGGTTCTCAGTTGGGGGGGAGGGGAGTTTATACCCCCTGGGACACTGTCAAAGTCTGAAGGCCTTTTTGGTTGTCATAACTGATGGGGAGGAGTTTGCTACTGGCATACTAGCAGATAGAAGCCAGGGGTGCTGCTAAACATCTTATAGTGCTCTGAAAAACCTCTGAGTCATTACTGTATGTCTAAGAAGGTCCTCAAAGTCAAAAAGAAAGAGAAAAACATTATAAACAAGAAGCACAAACAGAATACTGTGAAGAATAACAACTTAAAAGAGTAGGGAGTGCTGCCCTTTAACCAGTGCTACCTTAAGTAACATTTCTCTTCCCTTATTCTTCCCCCCACCTATACATACATCTGATAGAGTGATGTATCTTTGGGGAGATAAAAGAGATTGAGCTGAGGGAGATGAGGAAAAGAAACCAGATTAAAAAAAGAGCAGATAAGGAAAGAAATATGATAGATACCAGGTAAAGTTTTGGAGGGTCAAGGATAATTAATCAAAACATTTTAAAAATTTAAATCATCCAAAAATCTGAAAAATTTGTTTTACTTGAAACTGAAAAGGAAAACAACTGGTTATTTGTCTTAATTTCTCTGATATCACTACCTCACTATCCATAAGTAATTTTTGACACTGCTGTACCTGACTTTCTTCAGTAGAGTTGTATTGCTTCTATTTATTTAATTGTTATTCATTAGAAATACATGAGGGGAGGTTTTACAGAGTAGAAGGATCCCCACATGTAAGTAAACACAGAATCTTTTCACTTTTTCTTCAAATATTTGTGACTACTTTGCTTCCAAACAATTTCCATTTTTTAAAAAATACTGTCTTGATTGAAACCATTCAGAAATTCTCTGTATATCTGTATAATGCTAGATGTAACTCGTCTTTGGAGAAAAAAAAAGCCCGTGAATTTTAGCATTTACAAATAAATTTGCTGTAAAGATCATTTATGAGTGATTTACGTCAGAATTTATTTCAGCTGTCCTGAACATTAATCAGTTTATAAGAAGCTTTTGAGGAAAAAGTTATTTTTAAAATGAATGACTTAAATCACATGTCTGAAACTCAGTGTTTTCTAGATCATAGCTCTTTTTTTTTGTTTCTTTCTTAGAAGCTGGTAGTTATGAAATGACAAATCAACATGTAAAACAAAATGGAAAATTAGAAGATAATCCTTGCTCTGGCAGTCCTCCACGGACTACATTGTTGGGGACCATATTTTCTCCTGTCTTCAACTTTTTTTCACCAGCAAATAAAAATGGTAAGTATGAGCCATTAACCATAATTTGATTTATACAAATTCATACCTTTTTAAAAGATGTTTTTTGTTCTACTGGCATATTTTGTCTTGAATGTTTCTTTCTATTCTTTTGTATATATTCAACTTCAATAAAAATGGCATCTAAAAGGCATTTCTTTTTGGTGGCTCAAATAAAGAGAAGTTATGTTGAATTTTATTGCAATGAACTCTTCAGTACCTGTGAAAGTAGGCAATAATGATAAACTTTCAGATGGCATGAAAGTTTTGTCTTTTCTATGTTGTGATTCTTAAAGAGTATACATAGGAGACAGTCTATAAGCGTTTTCAATATTCTAGATAAATAAAATGAAATGTGTTGAATATTTTTAAATAAGCTGAAGCTGGATGATGTTTTGAAATACAGTTTATTTTTATCTTCATTTGTTTGATCTCCCCTCACCTCCTAGGGGATCTTCAAGTAAGTATAACAACCATAATCCAGGTGAATTTAAGGGTTTCATCATATGATCATAATTAGATTGTTTGCCTACCTACATAGTTTTTTAATTGTTTGGCTGGTGTCTTGTCTTTTCTGACTATGTATACCTAATTTCTTGTATGATAGTTTAGTCTCTGGATTGTTTGAGGGCAAAAGATCATGTCTTTATTTTTGCATCTACTACAGGAATACAGTATAAGGTATGTAGATAGTCACTGAATGCCTTTTGCATGATTATTTGAAGTCTAATCTTAATTATGTTTCTGGATAATAGTACAATTTTTAAAAGGCGGAATGAGTCTAACATGAAATCCAGATGTCCAAGGGGAGAATATGAGGTCAGATGATTTAAGTTGGTGAACTCTTCTTAGAAAAAGCTCTGCATACCTCAGTGCTGAGTGTCACAACAGTCACCTTTGAACTACTTCCCTTGGGAAGCTATGCACCAATGCCAGCACCTAGTCTACCCTTCAGGGCTGTTTTGTAACTTTTGAAGTGGCCGTCAGAGCTGTCATTGTATTACCCTTGGTGTCCTGAATGTCATAAAAATGTCTTTCAATATTTTCATTATCTTTAGGTAAAGGAAAAAGTCACTGAGGACCACATCAGTTTACTAGGGTGGGTGCGCCAATATAGTTATTTGTTTACTATCTAGAAACTCCCTCACATACAACTGTACAGTTAAGTTTGAGAACATTGCACCATACCACTGTGCACATTAGACATTCCAGAAAGAGTTCCAAAATTGCTTTGAAGGGTGGACTAGTCACTGATGTCAGTGAATAGCTTCCCAAGGGGAGTACTTTTGAAGGTGACTGTAGTGATATTCGGTATTGAGATATGTAGCACTTAGAACAACTAAGTTTGTTGACTTAACTGTTGGACCTCATATAACATACATCGACACTAAAGGTCTTTGGAGTCCTGTAGTAGAAACAAAACAAACAAGAATAGTAAAAACACTGTTTAACCCAGTATTTCCCAGATATGTTTTACCATAGAACTCTTTTATATGAAACATTTGTTAGCATCTTCTAGACCTAGTGCCCCACAGAATGTCTCTAAAAATACCGTTGTGGTAGAACAAGATGGGCTTTGGAGTTAAACTTGTTGTAAGATTCCTGTTCTGCCATTCTTTTACTGTTGTTACTGTGTAGTGGTTCTTTATATACTTGTGCCTTTTGATCCATGAAATGGGATGATTATATTTACATTTTAGGAGTATTGTGAAGATACTAAGTTTTATTCAGCAAATGTTTGGGTGGTACCTACAGTGTTGCAGCCTTTCTGCCCTCAAGGAGGGCTCCATGTAAATAAGAAGAGTAAATGTGTATAGGTGCAGTGATACGAGATGTAGGACAGTGGGGTAGTCAAAGAATGGACTGGTCATTTCTTGTAAGTAGTGGCTCACAAAAGACTTCATAGAAGAATTGAGTGATCGGTAGATGTTTACAGGGTAGGGAATAAAGTTCTGGGACTGGAAATAGCAGGGACAGAGGCTCTGCAGTGGGAAACAGCATAATGTATTTGAGAAACTACAGTTTGTTGCTGCTCGAATATTGGATTTGAGGAGGGTATAGCAAAGGAGAAGAGAGGAGAATTATAAAGAAGTCAGATTGTATAAAGTAGTAAAGTCTTTGTATCCTTAGGCAGTGAGGGACAAGTAAAAGGCTTTAAATTGGTGTTTTATGGGACTCACTGTGATGCTAATGCATGGGCTTGATTTTAGAGCATAGAGAATGGAAGCAGAAGAACACTTAACAGACTTGCAGTAGTTCAGATGAGAATTTATGAGACCTTAATTACAGCATTAATGAAGAGAGGACAGATCAGAGAATGTAGCATGAACAAATTTTGGGCAGACATTGAAGGTGAAAAAGAAGAGACATTAAGGTGACAAAAGGGTAGGACAGTGAAGAAGAAAAAGTTTCTGAAGAGAGGTAGTTGAGTTTTATTTGAGCCATGGTGAATTTGAGATACCATTTTAGCATAGCACTTAGAATAATTATGGGCTTAAACAGTTAAACATAATGTCATCAGCATCAGCTTATGATACAAGTTAAAACTGGTGGAGTAAATGAATTCAGCAGACCAAGAGCAGAATCTTGTGGGAAAACATTTAAGGACTAGACAAACTAAGAGGACCCAACAAAAGTAGGAAAGAAACCAGGTGAGGCTTTGTGTAATAGAAGCTGAAGGAAGAGAGAATATAGACAATCAGCGTCAATCAATTATAACGGTAGAAGTAATGAACACTGAAAATATACCACTGAACCTGACAGAAGTCATTGATTGATTTTACCAGAACAGTTTCAAAGGAGAGTGGTTAGAGTTATATCCTTGTGTAACATCCTTGAGTTAGAGGGGTAAAACAGAGAGTAAGATGATTGTTATGAGGAACTTAAATATGAAAGAAAGAAACTTATAGAGGGAAGAGATATTTAATAGAGAAGAAGAGATTGAAAATTGATTGGGGAGAGGGTAAGTAATCACTGTAGTTTCTTGAGATTGCTAATGATAGGGTTAGGATCAAGAGAACAGGTAAAGGGTAGAACTGAAATAGGGAGAAGGGACATCTAGCATCAGGGAAAAAGCTGGAAAGGTGCCTGCAAAAGTAGATGTTTGGGCAAGAAGGAGTCCAGTTTTTTTGTTTTTTTTTTAATTCAAGGAAATAGTATTATTTGCTGAGAATGTCCTGGTAAACTTGAAGAGAAAAAATGTTGGAGGTTTAGAGTGGTTGCTGTGGGGAATAAGAAAAGGGAGCTAACACACCCCACAAAAGGCTGGGCAGTCGTGTTAGGGCCTAGGCAAGGTTTGCCGGCTTTATTTGGAATAAAAATAGTCTTTCCGCTGAGAATCAGGCCCATGAAGCTAGCTAGTTAGGTTGTTCAAGAAGAGTTTCTGTTTTTTCTTTTTAAATAATATTGTGGTGACAGTGACTACAGATTACTAAGTGATATTGGTTACATTTATCACAACATGTGATAGTTCTCATTCTGTTCTGTATCATTTCTAGTACTCTAGTTTCCATGTCCCTTTACCTTCTCATCTTTGCTGTAGTTTTTTTTGGCCATTTGGCCTCATATCAGAGCCTCAGTGGCACAGTGCTTATGAGCTCTGCTGCTAACCCAAAGGTGAGCAGTTTGAATCCGTCAGCCACTCCTTGGAAACTCTATGGACCAGTTCTGCTCTGCCCTATAGGGTCTCTGTGAGTCAGAATCAACTCAGCAGCAAAGTTTGTTTTGGTTTTTGTCTCCTGTTTTTAAAGGAGCTCATTACTTATGTGTGATATTGTTTATTAACCATTCTGTTACTTAGCTGAAAGGTCAAGAGAAATTTCTATAACATTGGACATTTGGGGACAAGGGGGCAAGGACACTGAATCTGCTGGCTTCAGAGTGGTTTAAGTGATACACCATGAAATCTGACTAGATAGGGAGAGCAGGGAAGAAGCCATTGAGGGATGTGTTTGGAATAAAAGGACTGATGGTGATTAAGCTTAAAGATCTCACGTGATGAGAGTATGAGATAGGTAATTGGAAGGTTTAGGAGGTTGTTCTAAGGAATTAGTATATTAGAATTTTGATGTTAAAGGTGAACAGTTTCTTAGTGTTCGTATTTAGGGTACAGCCGTGGTACTAATTGCTGAAGAGTGTATAATAGAAGATACGTAGAGCTGAAAAGGGCAAGAACTTTGAGGATTAATATTCAATGAATCATTGACATCACCTGTGATAAGAGCTAGACATTAAAAAGAGTTGTATACTGGTAACTGGGTGTTAAAGGATACTGGCAGCAGTAAGGTTAAGTGAAGAATTATATAGCCAGATGACATCAGTGTCAAGCAGTCATTTTTGCACATTGATGGGAAGCCAGTCATCTGGGAGCAGTAATGGTGATAAATGAACTCTGATTGAGTTAGTACATGGAGTACGGGAGAATAAACAGCCTTGAGGGAGAAATATCTGGAAGAGATGTTTTTAGGAAAGAGATTAAATTTAGAGCCAACAAAGGAGAAAGGAATATTCTGTAAGGAAGTTAAAGAATATTGGAGGTTGATTTTGTTAACTTTTGTTGTTTAACATGATACTTGGAGAATACCAGAAAGCAGTAAGTTGGTATCATTCCAAAGTGAAATAAAAATTAAGCAGCATGGGCAGCTGGTTGGTGGCAGAGTAAATGAGAAAATAAACTTCAGTATTTGTTGTAAGGTCATCAGTGATCCTTGCCTAGAGCATAAAAGAACCCAAACCAAACTCAGTTGGCATTGAGTCAGTTCCACCTCATAGCAACCCTAAGGGATAGAGTAGAATTACCCAGTGGGGCATTCAGGGAACTGTTGGTGAATTTAAACTGCTTTTTGCTTAGCAGCAGAGCCCTTAACCACTGACCCACCAGGGCACCTTGATTAATTAATGTAGAGATGTTTAATGAGCTCTGGTTGTACAGTGGTTAAGTACTCTGCTGGTAATCAAAAGGTCGGTGGTTCTGACCTATCAAGTCTTAAGTGAAAGACCTGGCTATGTGCTCTCTGAAAGATTACAGCCTAGAAAACCTGTGGGGCAGTTTCTCCTCTGTCATGTGAGGTCAGTGTAAGTCAAAGTGGATGCAGTGCCACATGACAACAGAGATACTTAATTTAATAAAAAGAAATTCTAAATTATGGTTGTTATTTAACTCAGTGGAAGTTTCTAAATTATTTGGAAACTCTTAAGAAAAACTTTGTTCACAGATATACTCCAGCCTGTGAAAGTCTTTATTTCTCCTTATTTGAAGTGTCTAGGAAAGACTCAACAATGAGCTGAAGTATCCTCAGCTGTATGAATTATCAGTCTGGTTAAATTATAAAGCAATATTGCATTTAGGTTTTCTATTGCATTAGTTTTAAAATGGTGATTGTGAGTATACCGAATCGTGATTTCAGGAACATCAGGATCAGATTCCCCAGGACAGGCTGTGGAAGCTGAAGAGATAGTAAAACAGCTTGATATGGAACAGGTGGATGAGATCACTACCAGTACTACTACATCAACTAATGGAGCTGCTTACTCAGATCAGGCAGTTCAAGTGAGGCCATCGATAAATAATGGTTTAGAAGACGCAGAAGAAACAGTTAATCGTGATATCCCACCCCTTACAGGTGAAGAAAATTCCTTTTCTTATGCCTCTTTATGAATAGTTATAAAACTACAATACTTTTCATATTTTTTCTTAAATGAACAATTTAAATGAGTACATTTTCTTCCTTGAAGTTAAAAAAAATTTAGAAACGAAAAGTTTTCTTCCAAAAATCTAGAGTTGTTTTGAAATTGAATTTTTCTTGGAAGGTTGTTTTGACTTAAGGATTAGTCATTTTAAAATTTAATTATTTACACTGTTCTTACTGTTGGGTGAAATTTAACGTAAGTAGCAAAATAACATGCTCACATTTTGAACATAATTAGTGTAATCTCACCAGTTTTAATCCCTTAGGTCTGAGGTTCCTACCTAAAGACATTCTTATATGTTTCATATTTGTATGCTCCATGTATAGATGATAGTCCCTAAAAAAGGGCTCCTGATACTGGATGTCTCCCTATACGCAAATGTGCAGTCTGTCTGTGGACCTTTACAAGAGCCTTATGTAATTGCCAGGTCCCTGTTATCATGGAAATGTATTAAAACAGGAGATCAGAAATTTCTTACCTCTAGGGACTGGGGTAGATAGATATATGAGGCTAAAAGATGAAATTTGTTGTAAATTTTCAACATACTTAAAAGCAGAAATAAAACTGAGAGTTCTTATCTTCTCCCTCTGGATAGAGATTTTTATCTAATTTTTGTTTTTTGTTCCGTGGTGTAACAGATACTTGAGAGAGCCCAGTATGTATGCATTGATTAAGAAATACAGTTTAGTATAAGCCAACAGAATAATGTATTTCTGTCATAGAAGGGGACACTTAAAAATCATTGAAGCAGCAGGAGACATTTAAAGAAAAAATTGTTATAATTATGAAACTCATACACAGTGTAACACAGTAATACCAATATGAAAAGTAAAGCAGCAATATTAGTTCTAAATTAGTCAAATAGACTGATACCTATAGTGTTAAACACGTAATTTAAGACAACTGGTGAAACTAACAGGCAAATCAACAAGGACTATAAATGGACGGGATGGATTTATGAATTAAGCTACTGTTGACCTACTAGTTTACGATGATTGCTTTGCCTAATGCAAGGCTCCTGAGTGGTAAAGCACTGAGTGAAGTTCAAGGCTATATTGGCTTTCTGTTTGATGTTTGTCAGGTATTTCTGTGCTGCTGCACGGCACCCTCCCTCTTCTCCCTTTGTTTTGACATCTTTGAAGATTGAGAAGGAACTTCAACAGTTAGTGGTTTCTAGAAAAGTAAAAATTACTCCAGTTTATTTTCATAATATTTAATGTTCACATATTATTGTTGATAAACATGAGTAAGTTATGCTTCTTGACCTTGAGAAGTTCACAGTCTAATCAAAGCGCCAGGTATACAGAGTCTTGCTCCTTGACCTTGAGGAGTTCACAGTCTCGCTAAAAAGCCAAGTATATATAGTGGCAAAATCTTGGTAACAGCTCTCATAAACAAAGAAATGAGCAAAATGATATGGTGATATATGGCATCTAACTCTGGGAGGATCATCTGATAAGATTTATGTTTCTGTAAAAGATAAGCATGTGTGACAGAAACACTGCTTTTCCTCAACTTTGAGAATTTAGCCAAAAGAGAACAAGAGGCTGGTGAGGTTGTTGTTTGAATGTAGATAGGAAACTGGAGACGATGTAATAAACTAGTGCTCATTTCTGATTGTTGTTATGTGCCATGGAGTCAATTTTGACACATGGTGACCTTGTAGGAGTTAGAGCTGCTCTGTAGAGTTTCCTTATAGGAGGAGATTGCCAGGGCCTTCATCCAATGGAGTGGTAGGCTAGTTCCAACTGCCTCCAATATTTTGGTTAACAGCTGAGTGGTTAACCATTGTGCTACCAGGGCTCTTCTGTACTGATTGGAATAGTATAAATTCCAGCACGAACTGTGGCCTCATATAGCCCTGGGATTGAAACAGCTGTCCCACTTTCTTTTTCTCTTAGCTCTACAGTGGTGGTAGCAATGATGATAATTAATTGTGTAATAACTAAAAAAAAAAAAAAGCAAAACAAGTTGCCATAAAGTTTATTCCAACTCTTGGAAAGCCCAGTGTTATCAGAGTAGAACTGTGGTTTTCAGTGGTTGATTTTTGAGAAATAGATCATGAGTCCTTTCTTCCAAAGAGGCTGTGAATGGATTCAAACCATCAACCTTTCAGTTAGCAGCCAAGCCTGTGAGCTGTTTGCACCACCCAGGGATTCACAGTTATACCATATAGTTAAAAATGCATGCAATTATGTTATATATTAGTTATATAAATAATAGACTGTAAAGGCTAAGTGAGATTAAATATGAAAACTGCTTAGTGTATTGTCACTCAGTAAATGTACTTCATTCTCCCCTTTTGTGAGGTTGATAAGAATTCAAAATAGTAAAGTTATTAGGTTATTTTTCATTACCTTGCACTAGTGACCCATTATTGGCATAAAGTTGTGTCACAGATAAACAGAAATTCTGCTTCACATCTGATATCAATTCATTCAACACACACACGATACTTTGTCTCAAAAGGTATTACTACATGATAATAGCCAAAAAAAAAATTTTTTTGTTTAGAAACACTGTTACCTACCAGCATTCCATTTCTGTAGATTCAGTCTTAAACTTGTATCTCTGTGCCACTGCCTGTTTGGTTTACAGGTTATCTTTGTCCTCTTTTCCAACTTACATTGTAATTATTGTTTTAGAAAATTCCTAGTGTAATTCCTAAAGCTCTGTTGATTCATATATTTTAGCTGAAATGTAATGGACTGTGAGACATGGAGTATGGAATTGCTTCTTGGTTAGTTTTTAGTTGATTGTAAATCAGAAGTAGGAGAGTAGCTCTAGTAAAGCAATGGCATCTGTTATAGAGGAGAATATTCTAACTTCTTAAGAGCATAGAAAACTTTGAGACTCCTGGAAAAATGTACATACAACTTTTTTCCGTAAGTCTTTGAATCCTTGTATATCTTAAAGACTGTTCATGACCTGTTATACCACCGCAGTAGTCAAAACAGCGTGGTACTGGTACAGCAACCGAGACATTGACCAATGAAACAGAATTGATGATCCAGACATAAAATCATCCTCCTGTGAGCAGTGGATACTTGGCAAAGGTCCAAAATTCATTTAGTGGGGGAAAGATGGTCTCTTTAACAAATGATGCTGGCATAATTGTTATCAGTCTGCCAAAGAAAGAAGGAAAGAAAGAAGGCCTGTACCTCACACCATATACAAAAACTAACTCAAACTGAATCAAAGACCTAAAGTCTAAAAATGATAAAGATCACAGAAGAAAAACTAAGGAAGATGCTCAGACACTAATACATGGCATGAACAGAATACAAAACATTTTTAACAGTGCACAAACACCAGAAGAGAAAATAGATAACTGGGAGCCCCTAAAATCACTTCTGTTAATCCAAAGACTTCACCAGAAGAATGAAAAGACAACCTACAAACTGGGAAAGATTTTTGGCTGTGACAAATCTGGTCAGTGTCTAATCTCTAAAATATGTAAGATGCTGCAAAACCTCAACAAGAAAATGACAAGTAACCCAATTAAAAAGTGGGCAAAAGGTATGAACAGCACTTCACCGAAGGAGATGTTCAGGTGGCTAACAAATACATGAGGCAGTGCTCATGATCACTAGCTAATAGAGAAATGCAGTCAAAACTACAGTGAGATACCGTCTCACCTCCACAAGGCTAGTTGTAACACAGAATAATAAATGTTGGAGAGATTGTGGAGAGACTGTTGGTGGGAATGTAAGATGGTACAACCACTTTGGAAGTTGATTTGGTACTTTTTAAAAATGCTTGAAATAGAAGTACCATGTGATCTAGCAATCCCATTCCTTGAAACATATCCTCGAGAAGTAAGAGCCCTCCCATGAGTAGATACCTGCACACTCAGGTTCACTGCAGCACTGTTCACGGTAACAAAAAGTTGGAAACAACATAGGTGTCCATCAATGGATGAATAGATAAATTATGTTATATTCACATAGTGGAATACTAGGCAACATTAAAGAACGAAACTGAATTTGTGAAACATCCCATAACATATATAAATCTGGAGGGTGTTATGCTGAGTGAAATCAGTCAGTTGCAGAAGTTTAAACACAGAAGAAAGCATTCTTTAATAGGTACTAGTGCGGGGGCTAGGGGTACTAACTCGGTAGTAAGCTAGCAAGGGACCATCTAAGATGCATCGATTAGTCCCAGCCTACCTGGAGCAAAGGAAAATGAAGAACACCAAAGATATAACGAAACGTTGAGCCCCAAAGACCGAAAGGGCCACATAAACCAGAGACTCCATCAGCCTGAGATAAAGAACTGGATGATGCTGACTACCACCGATAACCACCCTGTTACGGAACACAAAAGAGAGTCCCTGATGGAGCAGGAGAAAAGTAGGGTGCAGAGTTCAAACTTAAAAGACTAGATGTGATGGTATGACTAGACCTGAAGGAATCCAGAAGACGTGGCCCCTGGACTCTCTACTAGCCCAGAATGAAAGCCATTCCTGAAACCACCTCTTCAGACAGATTAGATGGACTGTAAGACATAAAGTGATATTGGTAAAGAGTATGCTTCTTAAGTAGATACATGAGACTTAACTGGACAACTCCCATTCAGAGGCAAGATGAGAAGGCAGAAGGGAACAGGAGCTGGCTGAATGATCGCAGGACATGCAGGGTGGAGAGAGGGAGTGAGTTGTCCCATTTTGGGAGAGCAGCTAGGGTCACATACCAAGAGTATGCAAGTTTTTGTATGAGAAACTGGCTTGAATTGTGAACTTTTCACTTGAAGCCAAAAGAACCACTGTCGTTGAGTCAATACTGACTCACAGCGACCCTATAGGTCAGAAGAGAACTCTGCTATAGAGTTTCCGAGGAGCGCTTGGCAGATTGAACTGCTGACCTTTTGGTTAGCAGACATAGCATTTAACCACTGTGGCACCTGGGTTTCCCAAAAGCACAATTTAAAAAAAGAAAAGAAAAAACCAGACCTGTTAATGGATCTCAGGTTAAAAACTACCTGTAGGTCTGTTGTCAGCATGCATCTACTGACAGTCTGTGTATAAGGCCCTTTGTGAGGATTACTGTTACAAGAGCACTTTGAAATGTTTGTGGTTATTACACATAAACATACATAAACTCATTGCCATTGAGTCAATTCCGACTCATAGCGACCCTGTAGAACACAGTAGAACTGCCCTGTAGGTTTCCAGGGAGTGGCTGGTAATTTCAAACTACTGACCTTTTGGTTAGCTTACACATATTAGTGAAACTCGCTACCAGTGCACCACCAGAGCTCCATATAAACACAGGCCAGATGGAAATTGTATTTGTGAGGTATATTTTCGTTGTCACAAGTAGTTAATTTTCTCTAAGCAATAGGAATTTTATTTCTGATAGACATGGTCTAGCTTTTCATTTCGTTGTCAGGAAAACCATTGTGGTTAAGTCAGTTGTGACTCAGAACAATCCTGCAGGACAAAGTAGAACTGCCCCATGGGATTTCCAAGGAACAGCTAACGGATTTAAACTGTCAGTATTGATTTTAGCAGCTGAGTTCTAAACCACTGTACCACCAGGGCTCTGTCTTGTTTTTAATAGTAATTTTTTTTTTTAAATCTGGGATTAGAGTTCTGTGTTAATAAATTTGCTTTTAAATATTGTTTACAAATTATTCCTATCTTAAATTTCAGGAGTGTTTTGTATAGAAGCAGTAAATACATATACTTCATGGAGACACTGAGTAACGATAACATTTTGTTTTTAACTTTATTAAATATCAGCACCAGTAACTCCAGATAGTGGTTACTCATCAGCCCATGCAGAGGCCACCTATGAAGAAGACTGGGAAGTATTTGACCCGTGAGTTTTTTTTTCTGTTTGTTTGTCTTTCTTATGTGAAAGAGATGCCGAATGGTATATAATGTTATGTATAGTTATTAATACCTTATTGAATTACTAAAGTACTAATTTGTATATTTCTGCTTTATATTGTAGATGTTTGATTTACTGAGTTAAATGTGTATTTTTAAATTAAAGATATAAACAAGGGCTGAATTGAGTAATACATTTTGTATTTATCAAAAATAGACATGTTGAAATTTTCTTCACATTTGACTTTCAGGTATTATTTCATCAAACATGTTCCACCACTAACAGAAGAACAACTAAATAGGAAACCCGCTCTTCCATTGAAAACAAGAAGCACACCAGAATTCTCCCTAGTTTTAGACCTGGTAAGTGTCTACAATACATAGAGGGAATAAAGGAGTTAAATTCTTATTTTAAGGAATGGTCTGATACACCTAAAATAAAACAGTGTATGACTATCCAGATAGTGTGCTGTAAATGTACACCAGGTGTTCTGGAATTTTTATTTAAGCATACTCTAGTGGAAAAGTCCTCAGTTTGGTTGATACCAGGTACCCTTTGGGAATATATTAGGCTTTTAGTTTTCTGTTTAGGTTAGTTATTTCCATCATACTCTTGAGAACTTTTGCAATTTGTCTGTCTTTTTGATCTCCTAAGAAATCATAGTTTGATTGTCTTTGGAATTCTGCCTAGGTTTTAGATTTTTTTCTTCTGTGTCAGATTGTGTTTCCCTGAAGGAGCACCAGTAATCTGGGCTTCAGTGAGTTATCTCTCGAAGCCTGTACTCGTCTTTGCATATTATCTGATACTAGCAAACCTTCATTAATCAGAGTCTCAAAAGCATAATCTCTTAATGCTGATCAAGAGGGCCTTTATTATGCTCTCTTGGTGAGACTTACAATTTTATATTTCAGATCCCCAGCAAAGCTGTGAAAACAGAAAATTTCTTGTCTCTTGTTAATAAAATTTAATATATGATCACTGCATTTACCATCTGCCTGTATTTCTTTATATAAGCAAGAATAAATGTATCCATTATATAATATTGAAATTCATTTTTATTATTTAGCATTTGGTATTACCAAATTTGCAGATATGATTTGGTTCTCAAAAAATTTACCTTTAATTAGTGTGTTTAGTTGTGTTTTGCAAATGTAGCATCTTAACCTAACCAGAGAGGCGGAAGATAGGTGTCCAGAAGTCCTAGATATCTTAGTATATTTTATTAGAGGATGCATAGAAAGGGAAAGGAAAAGTTTTGACACTGATTTGAGGAGTTCAAATTTGATGTGCAAGTTAATGGCAAAACAGAATTTTGATAGATTTTGATGATAGGAGTTGGTGTCATCATGATAGCACATTTGATTACAGTCAAACTTGCTCATATTTTGTTTAGAACCATATTGTTTAGACTCCACTGTGAAGGTAAATAGAGAAGGAAAAATAAGAATTGGTGGAATATAAATGAATAATTTTACTGAAGTAGGTAAAGAATTACTAGGATTTTGTGTATGTTGTGATAGAACTTGGTAAGATTAGTTATGTTTGTTTTATGTTGTAAGAGAATACCTTGAAGTGTGTAGCCTGATATATTAAAAGAAATAAGGCATATCCAGAGTATTTTCTGCTCTTGACTTAATCAAACTTTAGGTTACAAGAAACATTCCAGGCAGTAAAATGTGGAATCAAAAGGTATAAACATTTGTTTTTGATTTTAATTAAGCTTAAGTACATTGAAAAAAACTTGCAGGTAGTTATTAACAACTGAATGTTAACAATAAAATGCTACTGTCACTTAATACAAGTGGAAGCCTCATTTTAGACATACAGAATTTGAGAAATGTAAATATTCATACAATGTCTTAGATTGATCATTATTTTATTATCCTCTTAATGTAAAAACAAAAGTTTTATAATCAAAGATGAGTTGTTACTGATTGCTGATATAGTTGAGCAATGTTCATATGTCTCCGTAATGTATTCATGAGGTACTAAAACACTCGTTTCCTAAAATAATATTCTTTGTAAAAGGCTTGAGGATAAGGAGTTACATGAAATACACACTTAACACAGAGACCTATATGTATATGTATATATACATAAAAATATATACATGTATGTACACACGTACATTCAATTCTAAACTTGCATTTGCTGATTGTAAAAAAATAGTAAAGTGTATATGGCTTCCTTTACCAAAAGAGTTGGCAGCTGCAGAAATCAGTGTTGGTTCTCAGATTTGAGCATATATCAGAAGCAGCTGAAAGACTTACTAAAGCATTGCAGTCTGAACTCTATCCCTAGTTCTGTCCCACCCTCACTGAGTTTCTGAATCATTAGGAATGAGGTTGGAGAATGTACATTTCTAGCTACTTCCCAGAAGATAGTGATACTGGTCCAGAGATTACACTCTGGGAACCAGTGGTATAGAAAATTCTAGCCCAAATTGCTTTGCCTCATGTAATTTTGGATTATAAATACAAAATTCCATGTATTATTAGGTATTTTAAGAAATTGTTTTTGGTGGTCATAAATACATATAATTATCATGTGAAATTTCCTTTAGAGTATCTTGGTTCATTCAACATGTGATTTTTATTTTAAGGATGAAACACTAGTGCACTGTAGTCTAAATGAACTAGAAGATGCAGCACTTACTTTTCCAGTCCTATTCCAAGATGTCATTTATCAGGTAATTAGAAAAAAATTTTTTAACTTAACTTTTGGTCTTGTAGATAATGCTTTGAACTGAGAAATCTTTTATAGTTTTGTGTGTGTGTGTGTGAAGTTAAACATGTTTTTCTGTATACCATCTAATGGGTTTCATCAATATTTTAATGACTTACTAACACTAGTAGCACCACACTAAATGATTACATAAAACAACATATATTTGTTACAAAAAATACTAACTTTTTAATCCAGTGATCTCTGCTAGTTTTATAATCTGTTTGCCAGCAGGTGGAGGCAGGAGCACTGTCATCATAGATCCCCAAGAGGAACTTGCCAGGTTAATGCCTGGTGTTTTGTTTTTGCTCCCCTCGCTCCCCACCCAATAACTATAAAGAACATTCATTCCTTGTTGGTCATTTCAGTTTTCCTATAATAATATGGTCTGTAGGTTGAAGTTTGACAAGTCTATTCTATATTAATCCAGAATTCCAAAACATTCTTCTGGCTATTGCTTTACTTAAGGATTTGGATATAAGCATTTTTCCGTCATGTGTGCTGATGGGCAGATAGCAGTGTAGAATATAGATATCATTAGCATTTGGCTGTGGATTGTGTGTTTTAACCATAGCTTTTATTTTATGTTTGAGAATTTTCTTTCATGAAATTGGAATTAATACAAGTACATAACACTTTGAAAACTGCAAAGTGCCGTTCTGTGGTTGTGGTCATGATGTCATTTAATTAGCATTGTCTTCATACATGTTAGTTTTTGAAGGTTAGTGGAAAGGTCAAAAAGTTGTTGTCTCTTCAAGAGGAAGTTAATACAAGGATAAAAGTCACAGGGTGTTTACATGGTGATTATGAGAAGGCGTTTATAGTTTTGTACTCTTACAGTTGGAATGTGGTTTTCCTGGTAAGATGATAGTTATTGTCTCATCAGAATCATAAAATTTTAGAGTTACGTAGAAGTTTGTGGCTTAGGGCCTACTTTACCTATTTCATCTTGTAATGAGTCATAGGAGGATTTATTTTAGCAGTCATTGTCAGTTCTGGATTAACCTACTCAGGTACTGTAGGTATGGTAATGCCTCAGTACCACATTCACTATTCAGTTCACTTTTATGTAAACTGATTTTAGTCCTGATGTAACCAAAAGATGAGCAAAGTATACATAAAAATAAGGGATTTTGAGGTTTTCATATTCTTCTCTAAGTGGTATTTTTTTGATTTAAGGTAAATTCTTAATAAGATTTTTTTATTGGAAAATTTCAAGGCTACCAAGTAAGTTATTCTTGTTCAGTGTATTTCAAGGAAGCCAAGCCAGAGTCTTATGTGTTAGGTATAAATCATATGCGAGTATCTTAGTTCTCACTCTTTTAATTTGATAATCTTGCTTTTTCTTTAAAATTTCACTCAGAAAGAATGGTTTTAGGGCTTTGATTTTGGGAAGGGAAGCTGTTGTTTGAAAAATATAGGTGAATAACAATTTTGAGGTGACTTTTTAAGTTACAGAATTTGACATTGTAAATGGCTTTTGAAGTGTTTATTTAATTTCATTAGGAAGATAAAAAGTTTAGAAAGTAGATGAGTCTGATCTTCCCACTTTGTAAACATTTCTTTCTGTAAGACCATAAACTTGATTTTTTTCTTATTCCTTCTACCATGTCAACCTTAACTCTCTTCATAAAGTTCTTGTTATTTTATGTGGCTCTAAATAGTTGTCTTATTTTGAACAAAAGGCTTCTTAGTGCATATGATTATTAATACTTATGAAAACCATATTTGTACTGCATCTCTGGAATTTAAAAGGACTTTTTTTCTTACATGTTCTAAGTTATGCTCTCTGAAACTGAAAAATACATGACTAAGCATAAATCAGGAGCAATAAACAGGAAACTTGAATCTTACAAGCTATAGAGATGGTTACATTTAATATTGTGATTTAGTTATAACATGGGCAGAGTTTAGTTTCCCTTTAGTAAATTTTTTGAGGATATCCGTAGTCAGTGTTGGGTATATTCCCTTGGATTTCTGGTTTTGGCATAACCATTCTATCTGTTTTTTTTAAAAGTAGCTTTGAAGAAATCTTTGGGTTAGGGTTCCCCCAGTTTTTCAGACCAGCAAGCTCCCTTTAAACAGGGAATGATGTTTTTTAAACTTTCAGTGGTGTTGTCTCCATCTACTGGCAAAGAAGAAATATACACAAGGGTCTGAGATGATCTAAGAGATATTGGAGAAACAACATTAGGTAAGATGTAACTTAAATATTTAACCACTTCAATATAGTGTGGCCCACTTAAAAGTAGAAACTTGTAAAATACTGTATATACTCTTGAATATGCCAGAATCTTAAAATTACCATTTTAAAATAGCATCAAGTTCTTTCATCTGAATCAAAGCCAGAAAAGTGTTCTCTTGGAACTTGTTTTACTTTTGTTCCTTCATATGGTCAATTTGTTATTGCTTACCTGTATACAGTTTTAATTCTACATGTTGTTTCTTTTTCATTTCAAAATAGCCTAAAATAAATCTTCTGATGCATTTTAATAATTGTCTGTATCAAGAGTTGGCAAACTTTTCTGTAAAGGGCCAGATGCAAACATTTTAGGATTTATGGGCTATATGGACTCTGTTGCAGCTACTTAACTCTGTCATTGTAGTATGAAAGCAAACATAAACAACACATGTATGAATAAGTGAGACTATGTCCCAGTGAAACTGTACTTAAAAAAATCAAGCAGTGGGCTGGAGTTGGCTCACAGGCTGTGGTTTGCTGACACTTGGTCTAATAATTATGAGAGTATATACAGTAAGTTTACATATTTGGCTTCTAAATGGAAGTGAGTAATCAAATGTTCATCAAAATTCTTACATGTAGAGAAAGTTAGATTCATAGGAGTCTGGTTTGTGGCTGTCTTAGAATTTTTAGATCAAACTTGAAGGAAATTTGAGGTGGCCATTACTTACTATACTTCATGATGTATACTCTTGTTTTGATTGATAAGTAGGAGCAAAGTTGGGTAATAAAAATCCTACAATTTATAAAAAAGTAGATTATTCAAGTGTAAATTTAGTACTTGGAGTGTGATACGAATTCTGTATCTCTAGGGATAAGAGACTTAAAAAATCCATCTCAAATTACAATTTGATATATATTACTACTGCTGACATTAAATGGAATAGATCGATAATACTTTGTGTACATGGAGAAAAAGTCATTCAAAAGAACTGACTTTTTAAAGTGAGGGTATGGCATTCACAAAGGAAAAGTACATAGGTTTTTCTTTGGGACTTCCCCCTCCCCCTAAATTGGTATTTTTTTCCTATATTGTTTTAAAATTAGCTAGTGGGAAAACATATTTATTCATTGAATGGGAAATGCATTTGATACATAGAAAAACAAGTGCATGATCAATTCCAAAGCACGTGTGTAATCTTTATATTTAGCTTATATTGACACATTATCAGGAAATCCATCTCGTGGTGTTACTCAGTTAAGAGGTCTCCACTGTATTTAGTTTCTGTTCCTGCAGATCCACCAATTCAAGACTCTAGGTCATCTCAATCCCTCTTCCATCCAGAAGATGACTTCTATCCACAAGCAGGACTGAATCAAAAGACAGATTTTTCACTTAGCTCTTGAGCTGAACCACCTCCTCAATGACCTTCCTCTGTCTCCATCAAGAACTGGAGCTCAGTTTTTGAAGATGTAATAGAACTACTCAGCCCAAAGGTGGCTGATGGAAGACAAACAGAAGATGCCTCATATGTGTCACCAAAGTGCAGCCAAACGTAACTGTGTTGTCCAACTCCTCATTCTGTACAGTGTGGCAGGGCATCTGAGTGTGACTCTGTTCACCAATAAGACTTAGCCAGTCAGTGGCTTTCTGAAGATCAGTAAAAAGCAACAAACTTTGGGTCAGCTGTCCAGAAATCAGATTGTGGTAAGCACTCAAGGAGTGATAGGTTCCTGCAGGGAGCTACGTGTTAAAGGATGCTTTGTTTTATTAGTTAGAGGTTGCTATTGTGGGAGAAACTGGGGGGAGAGGTGGGTGGGGAACCACGGTTAGCAAAGCTTAGTCTCTTCCACGTTATTAAAGTTGGTTTGTTTTCTTTTGGGGAATCTTAGAGTTTAGGGTAATATAAGCATCTCAAACATTTTATATCACACAGCAAGAGAAGTGAAAGGTCAGTGGCTTCTGTCTCTTCTCTACCTTCTTTCTTAGGAAAGTCAACAGTATTTTGTACTTAGGAAGAAAAAAGTAGTCACTTAGATGAAGAGTTTGGTAGTAAATGCCTAATCAAGCTTTTCCTTCTCTAAATTTCTTAAAGTTTTATTAATCTAGGGGCATTTTACTGTTGACTTTCATAAAGCATAATTTTTTTGTACAGAACTATGTGTGTTTGTACCTTAAATTCTGGGGTGTGGATACTTAAGTTTTGAGGATACATACAGTGTTTTAGATGGTGGGTAATAATATTCTATAGTTTAATTTTAGATAAATATGAAAAAGACAGGTAATTTTAATGTAATTTCCCCATTCTTATTAGTAAGTATAGTCATTGGCACTAATTTTTCTCTTTATTATTAATTTTCAGTTAAATAAAGGTGTAGATGAAACCTATAGTTACCTACTTCTCAGACATAAGAGAATGTAATTCATGGGGCAGTTCTTTAATCAAAGTGTATCTTAAAATTAGCATTTCATCTTGTAATATCTGAAAATGTTCTGTAAATTTAAGAGAGGTGACAGTTGATTACTAACCATATTCAGTTGAAAGCTTCATTCTCTGAAGTTTAGAGTTTGTTTTTAACGGTAAAATTTCTATTAAAATGGCCAGTTATGACTTGATGAAAATGATGCTTTAATGCTATCTTTTAATATATCATCTACTATTTATCTCACTTGGACTCAAAGTTTCTTTTTTAAATGTATTTCTGTTTAGAACATGGTAAGGTTTTGTAAAGATTTTTAGTTTGGGAATTTAAAAAAAAAATTCTTACTGGTTTTGGTGTTTTAGTATTCACCTGTTATCCCCAGGTTCATGCACCTACAAATAACTACCCCTAGCAGCCATCTGCCTCTAACCAGAACTGTGTGAAGCCAAAGACGAGTGTAAAATCACTCAGTGTGTCAGGAAGTTGAGGCCTCCCTAGGGTCTACTTTAGCAACCCTCTATCCTTGGAGAAGGTTTGGGTTTTGTCTCTGTGGTCTGGTATTGATGCTAAGAAAATGCTGACTGATATAATGTTACGCTGTCAACTTCCTCACTTTCAGAAGTACAGGTTATAGTTTGAGGATTTTGTCTTCCCCATTTCTGCCCTGTAGAATTATACTCATTCCAGTAGTTGTGCATATGACTGTTTTTAATTAATAAGCTGGACAGTAATAATAATAATTAACAGCGTTGGCACTTTCTGTGTCCCAGGTACTATTCTAGGTACTTGACATGTATTAACTTATTTAACTGTCACAACAACCCTATGAGGTAGGTACTGTTAATTATCCTCACTTTATAGATGAGGAAACAGGCATACAGATGGGTTAAGTGACTTAGCAGAGCCAATGATGGTAAGATTTTTCAGTTAATCGTAGTATCTGATTCTTCATATTCTCCAGCACTGTTGATCTTTTACTGCTTTAATTCTTACTGCTGATGAAATAAGTGGCACTCACCTATCATCTTTCTGTTTAAAAGGAAACAGATGCTAAGTGGATAAGACCTACTGAATTGATCCTTTTCTACCTACAAATATATTGCTATCAGTTCAAAGGCTATTACAGAAAATGTATTAAATATGTTTCCTAAAATGACTGATACTTAAGAAATTTTCTTCTTAGTCATTTGTCCACAAGTTGAAACTGCTTAATCTTTGGGTGGCTTTTCCTGTCATGCTATTAAAGTTATCTATGATATTAGATTAAGCTGTAATAAACTAGTAGAACTTAGTGTATAACTTGAAGTTGTATAATCAGACATGAATTTGGACACACTCTGTCATGTAACATCTATAATATGTTTATAAATACCGTTTTCTTTTATTGACTACTTTTATTAAATCTAGTTTTTAATCATTTGTAGCCTATGTTTAAAAACTCCTTGCCATCAAGGTGATTCTGACTCACATTGACCCTATAGGACAGAGTAGAACTTCCCTGTGGGATTTCCAAGACTGTAAATCTTAATGCCACAGCTTTCTTCATAGAGCAGCTGGTGGATATGAATTGCTAACCTTTAAGCTAGCAGCCATAGGCTTAATCACTGTACCACCCGAGCTCCTTATTAGGGTCCTATGTACAATTACAGGAAATTTTCATTGTCTTATTATCTAAGAAAGTGCAGGCTGCCAGGTATTTTTCATATTAAGTATTAATGTGTTATTATTCAGTTGTAAAGGCACTACTTTTCTGTGTAAAATTTAAATTGTGAAATCAGTCCACATCAGTTCTGTTGTCACTGTTAAATGAACATTAATATATATGCAGTAGTGTTGTAGGTAATCAAAAGTTTTTATGTTTGTTTCTTATTACAGCATTTTAGGTTATTATTTTAAAACTTTTGATAGGTTTCCCCCACCCCGAATGCCTATCAAATAGATAAAATAATTGCTTTGTATTTGGAAGAGAGTGCTGAAATGCCGCTTTTGTCTTACTTCACATTTGAGAGACAACATAGTATTGAGGAGTTGCAAGTTTGAGAAAGCATAGACTGGTGAAAATACCAAGTAGAGACAGGCTTGGATTAAGAAGATGTAGACAGTGGAGAGAAAACTAGGAGAAGAAAAATGAGTTCAGAGCATCTGTAGAATAGAGTTTTTAGCATTTGGAAGCAAGCCTATCAATATTTGCACCTGTGCGTTTTAATATCCCTTGAAACTTAACAAGTAATAACAAAATAAACCCACTGCCGTTGAGTCGATTCTGACTCATAGTGACCCTAGAGGTCCACGTAGAACTACCCCATAGAGTTTCCAAGGAGCACCTGGCAGATTTGAACTGCTGACCCTATGGTTAGCAGACACAGCACTTTTAACCACTACACCACCAGGGTTTACTAACACGTAATAATGGTGTCAAAAATTAAATCTTACTGTACTTACCTTCCAAGTGTTGTTTGTGCCTACTGAACAATACTTTATGCTTCTTCATGTCTGTATGCTTTTGCTCATATCTACCTTTAGCATATCCAAGTAACATTTTTTCACTAGCCACCTTAGTTTCTGCCTGTGTCTGTCAATACTGAAACATCTCCCGTTTTGCTTTCCTAAATTATGGTGAGTTTTTTCTGAGGATGGAAACTTTTACAGTCAGCAGTTAGTGTATACTCATAGTCGGACTTACTCCCAGCAGTGTGTTCCTTCATTTTCAGTACCACCTTTCATTCCTCGTTACCACACACACACATTTTGAAAGTAATGCCAAATAATAAGGTATGCCTTAGGTTTAAATATAGTCAAAGTAATAAAAGCATAGTGAAGTTACAGTTTTGACCTAACCTGGAAGTCACTGTGTAAGAAGCTGGAAGATGTCACCTTTGAATAGTGTTCTACTCATTATGAATTGTGAAGATGCTTAGAAAGCATCATTTAAATTGTTCAAATAAGATTTTAAAATCTAAGAGGTATTCCTTTAATATGGAAGTTTGCTAAGTGTTCAGAGCAAACCAGTCCTCAATTACAGAGGCCCTATTTCTCTTAGTTCATAGTGTGTGACAAGTAAGAGCACAAGGGTATTGAAAACATTTACCTATATGCAAAGATGAAGTTTTTTGGTTACTAAATGCGTTTAAGTGATAAACCTTTTTAGCAACAGAATTTTGTTGCTCTTGTTGTTCATAGTTTATTATCTTCCTTGAAATTAGGTAATTGAGCAAAAGCGTTGTTAGAATTAATGGGTTTTTCTTAACTGTCGTAATCTATTTTGGAAGAAAATGCCCAGTGGTTAATAAAAGTGGTATTGTGAATACAGTAGTAATATATCCAAAATCTATTGATGTTTGGCTTATCAAGCAAATAAGGTGTTAGACCACCAACTGTACCAAATGTTTCAAGATAAAAATGTCAAGATTAATTAGAAGAACAGCTAAAATAGTGTCAAGAAAAGACCTGTTGTTGATACTGAATAGGTCTGTGTTCAGTTGTTTTTCTGTGCATACACTTGTCCCACACTCTTTTTCAACATTCAAATAGGGTTTGAGTACAGTATGATTTATTTACCTAATATGTAATGAGTCTTCTGTCTTTTCATTCTTCCACATTCTTTTTTGTATGTTAATTTATGTAAACAAGCCATTTCTTAGAATTTTTTAACTTTAATCAGCCATGCTACAGTTAGTTTTTTTTGTTATCCATACATCGTGTCATTGCTCTGTGAAGAGGAAAATAAGGTCACAAGTAAACTATAAGTAAACTCTAAACAGTGATGACTACCTACTGTGGGTTGGTTACTTTTATTTGTTAGGGTGCAGGCTATGTGGCTGACTTTGTTTTTCATTAGTCAAGATATTAAAATAGATACACATGACTTACTAAAACCACACTCTTATTCTAGCCTAAAGATGGTGACAGTGTAATATTACTAGCATATTGATAATCACTTGAAATTTTTCTTTCACAAGTGATCACTCCTTAGGGAAATTCAGTAGTTGTACTTACATAATCATGTGGACTTCTCTTCATTGTAAAATGGGGATCTGTCATAACACTTTGGTGTTCAGTGAGATAATTCTGTATCTTTTACCCAAAAAACCCATTGCCATTGAGTCAAATCCATTTTTAGAGTGAGAAGAACTAAATGAGTGTCTTAAAGAGCATACCTAGCTTCAGGCAGGTCTGGTACCTACTATATATTTGGCATTATATTATTTGGGCTTTGGAAATTACAAAGATAAGGTAAATACAGTCGCAGCCTCCCAGAATCTTTTGCATACTTTACCCCCCTTTTTCCATAGAACATCCCCAGAACTGGATTTTTGTCCCGAGGATGTTTTGTGTGCACAAAATTAAATTCCATGAAGCCTAAATTTGAATTTGGTGCCACCACAGTGTATGTTTGGTTTATTACGAGTCCAGTGAGTCTGGTGCATAGTCTGGTACCCTGTAAACTGTACATGTTCCATAAATATTTGTTTGTCATGTTATCTGAAGTTTATAATCTTTACAGTTTATAAACCTTTACAGTGTACATTTTTCTTTTTATGAAATTATGTCATAAAACCAGTACATTTTAGAGGGATCAAAATCTGTAAATTACTTTTAGTGACTAAGCTCTTGGTTTTTATTTCTGTGCTATTTGAATGCTGGGGTTAAGTGTAGGCAAGAAAACACACACTAACATAAAAGAGTAAGGTATATAAGGCAGCTCTTTAGATAGAGTAATCTTTCATAACATTGGCCATTTTGAGAATTGGTATATTTGACTGATACATTTTTATGCTAACGTGCCGGGTAGTGCTAATTTAGATGCCGTATTCAGGTTAGTAAAACAGCAAGATCCACTTCTTAAAAATTCTGGTTGTTTACACCCACCAATCTAGACATCTCCTTTTTGGACATAATTTACTTTAATGGAAATTTAAGTACTATTAGCAGTTGATTATTGAGAAGAAATTCTGAGTAACTATTGAGGAAGGTCATTGAGACAGGTCAGCTAGAGATGGACACACAGCCTGCCTAATAATTGGATGGATGCTACCTGGCTGGAAGATGGAGCTGATTGGTGGATCAGAATCTCAAGGGAAACCTTCCATCTTTAGTTTGTTTATTAAAGTTAAACATTCCAGTGAAATACTATTGTGTTGCTGTTTAAATATTAAAAGTAAAATGATCACCAGTGATGATTATTACCCTACCAAAAGGTGTTTCAAGTGACTTCTTATAAGTGAAATACATTTGGTTTGAGTAGTCATATAGTAAACTTTTCTGTTGCTTTAAAATACCTTGTTACTTACAATATATCCAAAGTTAGAATACAGCATATTTTGTAAGTGAATGGTTTCCACTTTGTATATCTATTTGTTGAAGCCCATCTTTATATTTCTTCAGGTTTATGTGAGATTAAGACCATTCTTCAGGGAATTCCTGGAACGAATGTCTCAGATGTATGAGGTAAAAATGCTTAACCTAATTATATATTTATTTTTATGTTATTCACTATCGTACCCATATTTAGATCATGTATAATGATTACTTCTTTTCCCCTGAATTTATAGATCATTCTTTTTACTGCTTCTAAGAAGGTGTATGCAGACAAGTTACTGAACATACTAGACCCTAAAAAGCAACTGGTCAGGTAAATTTAATTAAGAAATAGTGGAAATGTCCGTCACACTCATCTATGAGATTATTATGGTTCTGTTTAATTTTAATGGCCATTATAAGTTGGCTACATATATAGAGATCTGTTGTGTTGAATGCTCTGAATAAATGCATTTTTTAAGTCTCAGAACTCTTTTAAAAGAGTTTGTAGTGGAACAATTCCAGACAGACGTTCTTGAAAAGGATACAAGGTCAAACTTACTGATTCACTGTGACATCTGTATGTTTCATTTCTTTGGGGCGTGGGAGGGAGACTGAGTGTGTGTAGAATTTTTCACTTTGTGCCTGATGTTTCCTTCCACCTCAAGTTGAGATGATGCCTGTTACATCACCTTTTTTAATGGCTACAGCAACATTATTAACGCTTAAATCAGACTCTTCCTTTGTATTTTTCAATAGCATATTTATCCTCCTTGGAAAGACTGTATAACCTGAATAGTAATTAGAAGTTACAAATGCTTTAGTCAGTGAGGTGGGTCAGCTGTGTCCTCAATTCCTTGTGTGTGTCCCGGGCCAGAAGATGGAATGTGTTCCTGGTTAGGTGGGAGTGCTGTATTTGATTTTAAAAGTGTTTCAACATTGGTTCCTTTAATTTCTGCCAGCTGAAATGAGGTATTAACACTGCAGCAATCTTGATGAGTCCTCTAAGATACAAGGGTTGACCTTTGAGGTTTTGACTAGACCTGAGAAGAATGCCACAAAATGTTCATAAAAACTTTAATGGCTGGATGTTCATTTTCTTATTTAATCCAGAGCATCAAAATTTGTACTTGAAGTCAGTTTTCATTGTGTCTTTTATATAAACATGCTGTGGACATACAAAGGAGAAATGGCATTTTCTATTCACAAAAGTTTTTTATTAGTTTATTCCCATTTTACCTCACTTTAACAGAAGTATACAGATGATTTTGCTTTGATGAGTCCAGTCATTCTGAAGGTTTCTGTTCAGTACTTGCAATGTTCTAGGGAACACTGGAAAAAAATACAGAGCCCTTCCCTCATCTTGCGGGGGCAGAGGCCAGATCATAGTCATGCTACTTGGATACATTGTGGATTAACACCTGTCTTTTAAACTATTTTTTAAATCTAAACATCTAGAAGCTTTAAATTGTTTTGTCTAGTATTTTGAAAAACTTGAAGAAAACTCTTTTAAATAGTAGATTGAATGTGTCAGAGGCCTATAGGGACTTGCAGAGAGGAAGTCCCTGTTTTTTTAACTCCCATCAGTCCAAATGCAAATTTGTTAGCGTGGAGGATCTGCTTAAATGACTGGTGCAAAGTAGTTTCTTTTTAAAATTTCAAGTAAGTGTTACCACTTTCAAATTCCTTAATAACAGGTTTCTAGTCTGATATGATTAAAGTTATCATAGTATTCACAAAGGTACTCAGTTTACTGCTCCCTTGCTGCCGTTGAGGAACAGTCATTGGCAGTGACATGCATGTATATGCTGTATCTGCCAGTTTCCTCATATCACAGTATTTATTAAGAAAAAAAAAAGTTATTTAGACCAAACAGGACTTCCAGCTATTTTGTCTGCTTTTTTTTCCCCCAAAGTAGGACTGTCTTTAACCTTTAAAAGGCAGATGGTCATCTAATTTAAAACATCCAGTATCATGTAACAATGGAGAAAATAACTATTTATGCTATATTTTGTTTGTTCATAACATTTTTTCTCTTTGCTATTAAGAACCAGCACTATTAATTTTTTTTCATTTTTATTGTGATTAAGTGAAAGTTAATCCAAATCAGTTTTCCATATAAAATCCCAAGTACCTACATCTCTGCAGCTTTATCTGCTCTCCTCACCCTGTGATAGTACACTCCTTTTCCACTCTTTACTGCCAGTATCCACTCAGCCATCACTGTCCTCTCCTCTCCCGTACTGCCTCATAGATACATTACATCACAAAGTACTACTGACTTTAGGATTGAGTTTTTGGTTTTTAAGGAGCCCCTGTGGTGAAATGGTTAAAGAGCTAGGCTGCTAACTGAAAAGCTGGTGGGAGAAAGATGTGGCAGTCTGCTTCTGCAAAGACTTAAGCCTTGGAAATCCTATCGGGCAATTCTGCTTAATTGCTGTAGGATCAGGATCTACTCAACAGCAGTGGGTTAGGTTGGGCTTGGGTTTCTTTTTTATTTCTTTTTAAGATCTTTGGTAGATTTTGTGGTAGAAAATGCCCTTTTCTTGACATTGCATTATTTAAAAACAGAGGTATGCATAGGCCTTAGCCCCTTAAAAATTGTTTAGTGAAATTAAGACACCAAACTACCAATTATTAATAATATGAAACAGAGTATTTTAAGGTGTTAACAAAACAATCTGTTAATGTCAGTTAATATTCAGCAACTTTAATATTTTGAGTGCTAAAGTGAGATTACATAATTTACTGCAGAATTTAAATACCATTATAAAACTGCATTTTTCTAATTGGTATCTCACACATTGGGAAATAGCAGTTTACTTTTTACAGTACTTAAATCTGAACTCATCATTTCATTCAACCCCATCTTTCCAAATGATCATACACACACTAAATTTAGAGAAGAGAGTTGCAAAAATATTGAAATGATGGAATATTTTGGCCTCAGCACCTTTTCTCATTAATATAAGAGAGAGTTAAAAAAACATTTTTTAATGCCACCACAGAAACATTCCTTCTTACATTTTCTATTCTGGCATGTACAGGGATAGGGAGGCTGTGTGCTCTACTGTTTAGAGCAGAGGCCTGGGAGCCAGGACGATCCTGGGTTCCAATGCGGGGCTAACCACTGACTTACTGTGTGACCTTGGGCAAGTCACTTGACCTCCCTGTGCCTCAGTCAACTGGAAAATTGTTTAAAAAGCAGGACCTTGCTGACAACCAGATGCTGCATCTGAGCTGTGCTTTCTTGGGTAAATAAATTACCAAAAAAATTTATAGATTTTTTAATCCCTCTAATAATTTAACATCATTTTGGAGATAAGCCAAGGTTCTTTAAGGCATGGTAATATTTGGTTGTAAGGTTTAAATAATTGCTAAGAATTTTTATAGTAAAAATGTAGCTCACAGCTTAGGGCCTGTATTTGTATTTCCTTAATGAGAGAAAAGGCTTACTGTATAAAGCCTGTGGTGTGTGTATGTTTCAGTATATGTTGTACTTCTTTTTACAGAGATTTTTAAAACCTAATTTGTTTTTATGTTTAGGCATCGACTTTTCCGTGAACATTGTGTGTGTGTACAAGGAAACTATATAAAGGACTTAAATATCCTTGGAAGAGATCTTTCAAAAACTATAATAATTGACAACTCACCACAAGCCTTTGCGTATCAGGTAGGAGGAGGGTCACTGTACAAATTCAGGTTGGAAAAAATACAGTGAGGACAAATGCTGCCAAAGAGAATATGATGAAAGAAGAACAGAATTTTTACTGGTAGAATTTCTGCTTAGTGTCATCTTTTAGAATTAAAGGCCTGCTACCATATTAATAGGAAATGCCAAATTGATATAACTCTTTGGAGATTTTACTTCTAAATGCAGTACAGCATACACCAAGAAAAATCTGAGTAGTAAATCTGAGTAAGAAGTAAAGGAGATACACTGCTTCCTTCAATAGCCTTATCAGTTATTTCATCAGTAATTTAATCATAGATATATTTGAGAATTGTAAATAGCTTAACCATGCCATGCTTTGGTCTGTTTATTTGCTGTTATCAAGTAGCATCTTTGTAAACAGACTACTTTTTCAGCATGTCTGTAACCCTTTGTTAATGTTTTTTTGAAATATAATAGATAAGACATCCTTACTAGATACACTGTGTGTTATATAAATATGTTCATGTGCTACAATATCTGAATTTGCATCAAAATGAATCAGTGCAGAATGGGGAGGGGCAAGTGGAAAACGAATTGAGGTGAATATGAACCAAGATTGGCCCTTAACTTCTGTATGTATTTCTAAATATCCCTAATAAACAGTACAAAAGAAAAACAGTATGTTATTGAAATGTGTTCAGTTAAGGTCACCACTTTTATTTGCTTGCATTTTGAAATAATCTGTTTTTAGAATTTCATGTTGCCTAGATAAAATGCTTTCAAGTAGGTTCGTTTAATATAAAACAAATATGGCTCCAGGTTATCACACTAGTTGCAGCAAAGGTATGTTCTTTCTGATAGTTTTCAGTGTTCTCTGTTTATATTAGCAATATTCTTTCTTCCACAGTGCCTAACTTTCTTATACTAATAGTTAACTCTGTCCTCAGTGACAAAGAAATGTGTTTAGTAATGTTTCTTGTACTTTGTTTTGATGGCTTTAGTATATTCCTTGTATCTCTTGTGCTATTGAATTGTTAGAGAGTACAGCTGCATAAACTTGGGTGGCATTGCTTTTCAAAGGGACTTGCTTAAATCTTTTTCTCTGTTAAACTTTTCCAAACAAGGCAAAATATAAATAAAAAGATTACTTGTTTATCATTTTAGCTTTCTAATGGAATCCCTATAGAAAGCTGGTTTATGGATAAAAACGACAATGAACTCCTAAAATTGATTCCATTTCTGGAGAAGCTTGTAGAACTGGTATGTATAACATTTCGTTTTTCCTCTTGTGTTTTGGTTAGCTCAAGAAAACTCCTTTTTAATTACTTTATGGGTACTAAGCTGCGGTAGGAGATTCAGGGAAAGATTGAAAGGGTACATGCATTACTGAACTGTATAAATTATTCTGAAATTGTGCTTATTCCATAACTTGAATGTTTTTACTTTTGCTTTCCAGTGCACTTCCTCCTGCAAGTCACTCACCGGTTGTGTTAGAGACAGCATAAAATTGTTTCGTTTTGCTTTCATGGTCAGGTCTAGAATTAATGTTCACACTTCTGAAACTCTTCTGGGAATTTTTCCCCTCTGTATGTGAATCAGTCAATTTTGAGGCTAACGTATAAAGCAGAAATTAGTTGCTTAGTCTTTTTACCTATTATCTGTTTCTCTGCAATATATCTTTATATTTGGCAAACAAAATAATACAAGTTGTAAAATAGTGATATGCTTTTTCTGCAAAATAAGAATGCTTATAACATTATGAGGATGGTGTCTTTGAAATGGTGTAACTTTTAAAAATTCTTTTCTCTGTACAGAATGAAGATGTCCGACCACACATCAGAGACAGATTTCGCTTGCATGATTTGCTGCCCCCAGATTAAATTCAAAGACTTGTCAGATCACTGAAGGGGGAGACAATGCAGGACCCTTTTGGACTAAGACAAAAATATTGCCATTACTGTTGAAATTTTGCATTTTTGTACCCCGTCTTGCTTTTCTTATCTTTGGTGCCCAATAATAATCAAGGGTTACAGAGAGAGACTTGTATCTCAGATTGAATACACACAGTAGGTAGGCTAAAACAGAAGAGTCTTTAGAACTAGTGCAACTCCCGTGAAATTTTTTTATGTCCAGGACATCTGCAGTTTATAAAGAATTCTGTTTCTGCCACCAGCAGTCTGACCTGTAGTCACACAGGATTTTATGATAATAACAGAGATGAAAATGGACTTTGGTTTTCTCTCTGTTTGGTGCTCTAAGTGGGTTTGTAGCCACTTTTCTGTTACTTTAAGACTCTCATTTCAACAGGAATGGCCAGTAAAGGTTGTTTTATTTTTCCTGTTAAGGTTTATAACCTTCTTACATTTTTTGACCTGTTATTAGATTAGAACCTCATTATGCATTCCTTTTAGTTGAGGCGCTTCATAGTTTTCTGGACATAGTCAATTTTTAGTTTTTTTATTATACATTTGAATGGCCGTTTTCCTACTTTGCCTGCATATTGTATATTTGTTTAAAAATATTCTCTACTTTTAGTCCATGTAAGTTTCATTTAGAAAGACATGCATTTATATTTTGTTTCTGTACTATTCTACTGTAGGTGAAATCTTTTCAGAAATCAAGAGACTGGGTAGATAAAGAATATATGAATGACTAATATTCAAAAGATTTAAACCATTGTGATAGCATGTATTCCAAGTGGAAATATCTTACAGTGGCACAGAGTTAAAGGATAAAGGTATACCTCAGACTTCACTGTGCTCACCAGTCTTTGAGGAGACTGGGTTTGGTCAACTGTTGGGCTTGATTTGGTTACTGCTGCCTTTGGGTTTTCTCCAGGAATGAAGTATTCAGCACAGTGACTCAGTATTTTTGGTTACTTTGCATGGGCTGGTAGTACCTCTGTTATGCTCTCGGTTACAATCAATTTAAAACTCTGTGTAACAGGCTTGGTACCTAACAGTAGCTATGCATAATCCTGTGGCACAGTACACTTCCAAGCCACCAGTGCAGTTAATATGCTCTCATAGTGGTTTTCTATGCTATATGAAAATAGTCTTCAAGCCTTGGTTCTCTAATGCAGCTACCATAAGAGGTTGATATTTTTATAGTGGTGTGTAATCTCCTTTTCAGGAGGCTTTTTATGGAAGGTAGAATTTGTAAAAGTTAGTATGCTTTGCCTCACGACTGCATTAACATGCCACAGGCTCAGACTGTTTTTATGTAAAGGATGTCAAAGAACGGCACTTTTTCTAAAGAGAAGTTTGATATTTTGTATGCTTGTTAAGAAAGTACAGTATTGGAAATTAAAGGTGGACAACTGATAATTGAGGAGTATGTCAATTAATTTTTTATGTATATTACCTGTTTACTTGTACAACTTTATTGTACAAATTACATGCAGCTTCATTTTCAAATGAGTCCTTAAAATAAGGAAATCTTTTTAGGAAAACATTTAATTTTTGTATTTTTGATTTTAAAGGCATGAGTTATGTCAATTTTCAGTGTATTAATGAAGATTTTAACTTTTCATCAGGTTGAGTGTTTTCTTACTATATTATCTGTTGTGTATGTGGTTAGCATATTGTGTCACTGAACTGTTTAAAAATTAGCATGTAGAGCAAGCCTGTTTTGTGGAAAATCCTTACTCATTAAAAAAGTAATCATGGCAGATTTTCTGCAAAAATAAGCAAAAGCATTTGCAATTCAGAATACTGTTTGTTTTTTTTTTTTTTTTAACTTAAAGAAAGGTATTTTGCTTGCAGGAAGAAAATACTACAGATTCATTTTAATGAGAATCTTTGACATGTATTTATCTTTAGGGCATCTGGGCATCTTTATGCTGTTTGTCTTCTGTCTTTCTTGAAATAAAATGTACATAACCTTACCTTTACATATGCTCTTTCGCAAAATTATGAACATAGTTACATTTCTCCCTGCTCCCTTCCCTTTAAAACTGAAACAAGTAAATCCCAAAACCTGTATAAGATCTGAACTTTCAGTGTGCAGTATAATTTCTGAAAGTTTTTCTGATTAATAGTTTTGAAGGGCTTTCCTATACTTAATGGGAAACATAAGCATCTCTACCATTGTGCCTGTGAGCACTTCAGTAATGAATGCTAACTTTTACACTAACCATGTTTTATTAATGGTGAAGCCCTGTTCAGCCCCATGCTAGGCGAGTTCAAGCCAGCTGGATGAATCGGAACATAAGCTTCCGGAAAGATACAAACTAACGGAAATGTTACCTGGCCCAAGAATGTTTGGCAACAACGTGTTTCTTCTTTATTTGGGTCATCTTAAATTTGTTAACTCAGACCTTAAAGAGTTTATCCAGCTTCCTTTCACCTATTTAGGGTTTAATCTGCCATTACTGTTTCTTTCCTTTATTAGTACATGTTATCGTAAATACTTCCATGTAGTGAAATGAAAGTGTATATGTTTTGAATTAAGATGTGCCCAGCCCTTAGCTCGCACAGGAAACGTGAACTGTTAAGAACTGTAGTAAATGCAGGAGAGAAGGGTGAAACCTACCTGACGACACAGACCCAGCAGAAGTGACTCATGTACACATGAACAGCTCTGACGTACAGATTCAGATTGTGATACTTCCAGTGGTAAATGTCTGACGTTTAAGACATTATTTTAAATATTTGTATCATTGTTAGAGATGAAATTTTAATCAGTTCTGATTTTTAATTCCATGTAACATATGTATACACCTAATCAGATTTATATCACAGTATTTCTTCTTGGATCCTGAAAGAGTTGATGACAATTCGTATAATCTTAAATTATTTTATATTAGCTAGTATATGTATATTTATTTACCTGATGGCTTTATCTGTTTCCCAAAATTTATTTGGGGTTGTTGAAAGCATTGTAACTTCTATAAATGGCTATTTTCTTGTACCTGTCAGTGAAATGACTATGTACTTTTTTTTTTTTTTTTTTTAACTATTTCTCGGGGGTTTTTGTTTTAGGGTTAACAATAGAATGTTTTTTTTAAAAAGAAAAAGTTACCTTTCGCCAATGACTTTTTCAGCTAGGTGTGTAACTTTTATTCAGCCTTCTACAGAAGTTCATTTTTCATTGTTTTGTTGAGTCAACTTGTCTGAAAACAGAGAGACTTCATCTCATCAGTGAAGAAAGCATTTCATTATTCCTACAAATCTTTCCAACGAGCACAGAATTCTTCTTAAGGACCAGATCTCATCCATGTGTGTCAATCACATAAAGCTGAAATGTAAAGGACACTGAAGCCTTTGTTAATTGTATTAATATGATGGTGTTATATAGACATCATTAGCTAGTTAAGGTTTTCTGACCTGACTTCTCTTTGTCTTCCTAGGTATTTATTTGTTAGTTATCTCTTTAAATCTTGTGTATCTAAATTAACTTAGTTAATAGTTACCCACCGAATAACTATGCCAAGCAACTAGGAAAGAATGTTTATTTTATTTCCCCTTATAGGGGAAGAGTGGACTGGGAACAAAAATGTATGGGCCAAAAGGCCTTAGGTGTCATTCATTCACTTTCTTATTCCTCTTATAAGCTGTATTTGAATATATGGTATTTTTTCAGTGCTGATATGCTTAACTGTCATTACTTTTCATGTCTTCCCCTGAATTAAAAGCCTGCAAGGAACCTGTGTAAAATACATTTAAACAATTCAGAATAAGAACCACAAAACTCAGTACTTGTATTTAAATGCTACTTAAATTATTATTGGAATCCAAATATCACTAACTAGGATACATTTTTATAAAATGTTTCTCTGTATATTGAATTTACTTGCCTCTAACATGTTTTGTGGTCTTTTGAAAAAAGGGGATAAAAGCAACAAGTTTATACTAGTTAGTTTAGAGGTATGATTTTAATACTAGTATTTTTCATCAGTGGTTCCCAAACCCCACTGTTACTCTCCTACTCTGAGGCCCATCATGTAGAAAATTATTCCACTGAGTTGAGAGTCGGGCCCAGAGTTCAGGTTATTCTGAGAGCCAGGTCTGGGAAATCACTGTTTTAAATAGTGTAACAGTGATTTGAGAGTAGGCAACAAATTAAAAGTTTACCAAACCTCTCTTTGTGGTGGAATTTTATTTTTCCTCTCTTTGTTTAAAAACAGACCAGATTTCACAGAAACCAAGATACATGGAGGGATAATGAAGATTGAGGCTACTGCTCACTACCTTTTTTGTCTTTTGTATTTTTTGAGATTTTGCATTTCTAGCACTTGGAATAGCTGATCATAACCTACAGCTGAAGGACATGTCCCTGAATGAAACCCTTATATATATTAACTGTAAAATATTTCACTATTTTTTTATTTTATAAATCTTTGTAGAAATAAGCAATGAAATACTACTTTCATCTTTTGAAATGGGATTTTTCAAGGCAGTGTCCTTTTGGCATTAAGGTAGGGAGGAGTTAATATTCTCTCTTCCTGTTTCCACATAAACCAATATAAAGTTAATGGACATTTAAAAATCTCAATTTAATTTCTACTTATTTACTATGCAGTATAGCCGTGAACAAGTAATGTAGATTTAGTTTTCTCGTCTTGAAATGCCCTGACCACCCTACCTCACAGGGTTGTTGTGGGGATAAATAAAACTTTTATGGAAGCATTTTTCTTTGATGATACTTTATCTTCCATTGGAAACAATACAGTTTCTAACGGCTTATATCTGTAAGTGCTTTTCATTTACATAACTTGTGTATGGTTTTTTTCCTTTCGATGTTTCTCTTCAGGACAACCGCATAAGGTACACAGAGTAGGTACAGATACGCGACAACAGACTCAAGAGGGGTGACCCAAAAGCACCCAGGTACTGAAGGGAGGGGAACGAACTGAGGTGGTCCTTGCAACACATTTTCCAGTGCCTTAGCATTCTTTGCTAACTACGTATGTACATGAATGCAAAACTTGATTGTTGGTAAGTCAGTATATTTGACTACCCTATAACATGTTCTTACCAAAATTAAGAGGTATAGAAGAAACTGTGCAGAAATTTATGTTACAAACTAGGTAACGATCCAGGTTTTTTTTTTACACTAGAAGAAAATTCCAACTTGTAAGAGTATTTCTTCATTGTCTTCCCAAAGTCATAGAATTAGAATTGGGATTAGAATCTACAACAAACAAAACCAAACCCCACTGTGGTCAAGCCAACCCTTGATTCATAGGACCTTTTACGACAGGGTAGAACTGCCCCACAGGGTTTCCAAATCTTTCTCCTGAAGGGCGGCTGATGGATTTCAACCAACAACTTTTTGGTTCGCAACCAAGCACTTGAACCACTGTGCCACCAAGACACCTTTTCTTAATTGTCATTATTCTAAAGATTTAGAACGCAGGGTATTCTCAATTTCTGTAGTAAGCAGAAGGGAAGTGAAATGTGTCAAGAAACCAACCTGAATAAAGAGCTAGTTTAGAAAAGCACAGATAGGATGGTGAGTTACAATGACGGGTTTATAATGACTAGTGGACTGACTAACTTCTGCGCCAATGTAGCTATAAAGGAGTGCTCTGGTCCCACCTCAAGCTCAAGTAAATCTGATGGGACTTCCAGTAACTTTCTCTTAAAAGTTAGCTCTAAAAGGAATTTGGTGCACAGATTTGAGAGTCACTGGGGTGGAAGTAATTGGAAATATGTGAGCTTTAGATGGATAGTTAGTTAACTTGTGTGCATGATGGAGGACAGAAGCATGAAGTTCAGAGTCAAAAGACTTGAATTTAAGTCCCAGCTCAATCACTTACTAGACCAAGCGGTTGTTTCTTGAGCCTGGATTTGAACTTCAGTAAAACAGGAATATTAAGATAAACACCTTTCAGAATTAAAAGAGTCCAGTGTAACATGTCCAAGCATGTTACAAACTAAAGCAATAATAACAGAATGAAGATGAAAAAGAGAAATATGAACTAGACACGGGGTTTTAGAAGGTATCCGAAGCAGAAGTCCAGAAGAAAGCAGTGGGATATTTTTTGATCACCTGTAAAGGAGCATTTTAAGAAAGCAGTGGTGGTGGTAATGTGTGTGCATTAAAACATGAGTGGGGAGATGATACAGGTCACTGGTGACTTGAGAACGTGTTGAGTGTAATAAATTGGGTTAAGGAAGAAATAGGTGATGAACAAATTGAAGAGTACTGAAAGGTTGGAGAAGTTACCATGTTAGGAGAAATAAGGCAGAAATGTTTAATGGTAACAATGACTTGGGAATGAACCAAATGAGAAAATGACTACCATGTAATAAGCTTTCATGTATGTGTATGATGTAATGACAGTTTAAAACACTGCCTTAATATATGTTGGATACTAGGTCAGGATCTTCAAATGGCAGACAGAAGCAAAACTGATCTGGCCCTGAAGCTTAGAATCTAGCAGTGGAGACTGACAGTGCTGGGAAGAAGGTCATAAAGGGGAAGCGACGATTGACAACACAGTCAAGTCCCTAGGTGGCACAAATGGTAAACACGTTGAGCTGCACGTGAAAGACTGAAGCTTGAGTCCACTCAGAAGCAAGCCATTGAGGTCTACTTTTGAAAAGTCAGTCATTGGAAACCCTATGGAGAGTAGTTTTACTCTGACACATGGGATAAGATGAGGGGGTCTTGGTAGCAACGGCTAGGAATCAGCGTTGGGTTTACTGAAACAGTATTTAAACAGGTGTTTAACTCAAGATCCTTAGAGTATTTATTAAAGGCATGTAAACCCTGGTTTCCTGTACGGTATCGGGGTGGAATGTAACTTGGTTACATAGGGAATGCCATGGAGACCAGTTAGAAGAGTTCCATAGAACAAAACTTTATCCACAGTAGTAGTTCTTTTGTCTAAGTGGTTATTAACATCATCATTGGGCAGTCTGAGGTGAGCCCAGTACACCTGTCCAGAGTTCTAGGGATGGTTTGGTGTGGCTTGTCTTTTAACTTACTGTGGATCTGAGGCCCTCCCTGATAAAAGACACCTAGACAGGACAAAAATGGGAAAGTACTGTGGGGTTTTATAGCACCTAACAGAAGTATGGATAAATATGTAGGAACTGAGTAGAGTCAGATGTCATTTTACGTCTTGTAAGATTCTTGGTTAGAAACGGTTTTCTCGTCTGTTTAAAATGAAAAAATGTTATCGCCTCATACAAACAAAAGTAATTTTGGTATTTTATAATCAATTTAAACTGGCTCTACGTAACAATTAAGGAAACGCTGGAAACTGGTGAGGTAGTGCTGCCAACCAGAAGGCTGGCAGTTCAAATCTGCCAAGTGCTCCTGTATGTAGGGTTGCTGTGAGTCACAACTCGATGGCAATGGATTGGTTTTTTCCTCTTCAGCTCTATTTGATAAGACTTTTGAGTCTGGTGCTTAAGGCACTTAAAGTAGTACAGGTAAGAGCAGCTCTGCTTCATGTCTGTTGCCATTTACGCTATAACCTTTCTGAGGGCAGACATGTTACTGTTCATTTGTCCAACAAAAGTTACTGATCACTGTCCTCTGCTCATCTGTGAAATAAATTTTTTAAAAATGTAAAATCTGAGTAATACTGTTATTTGCAATTACTGGGCTTCACAAGTCTTTTTAGAACTAAACGAACAAAGTACCCAGCACACACTTCCAGACAATTGTTTCCTGCCTCGTTGGGTGGCTGGTTGGTGGAGGGAGGGAAGCATGCACTAAATGGAGTGAAATTGTAATTACTGCTTCCAAAACATCAATGCTAAAAGACACAGCACCACCTCATCCCTCCACCCTTTCCATCTGCGCAAGTTTGAACATTCTGAGGTACTTCTGTATTGCCAGAACCCAGCAGGTGGTACATATCTGCCATTAAGTAAGTTTGTTTTGAGTAAGTGAATGAATGAGCCTGTACTTCAAAGTCTGAACTTATACTTCAGACTTAAGTGTAGAAAACTGACTTACTCAGTGCATCCAAAATTGATGAGCCTGAAGAGAATTAGTTCACACTAATGAAACTCACAAGACACTCATTTTTTAAGCCAGACTTCAATTTTATTCATTTACTGTCAGCAAGTTTCTTAAAGAGACTAAATCACAATCAGAGGTTTGTTTGGTAAGGGTGGAAACAGTCTTTAAGAACCTTAATAGCTACTATCAGCTCAAGCACATGCCCTCTTCTCTGCTAGACACAGCTGCTTCCCATCAGTCTTTAGAGACTCAAAATCTTGTTCTTTGGCCTCACTTTCCCTATGTTTAGCATTCTTTCTGTAAGTTAGTTCAAGATGCATTGTCTTAAAATATCTTCAGCCAAGTTAATATAAGTAACATTACCACTTTAGAAAAATACAGTGTCACTTGCTGTAGACTCTTAGTGTAGTTCAATCTGGCATCTTAGCTACTTATCCCGTGGCTCAGGTTACTGTTAACAATGCTATGGAGCTTACTAGTACACCTTATAATAAAAACTTCCTTCTTTGCAACTAACTCACCAGTATTTTGAGATTTTCTTTCATGAAGGGAAACCTGATGGCCTAAAAGACAAGTTTTTCTCTAACTTGGAAAAGAACCTAAGCCAGTCTATTCATGTAGTCATTCAAATATTTATTAAATGTCTACGGTGTGCCAATAAAGGGAACTCTAATGGTGCAGTGGTTAAGAGCTACGGTTGCTAGCCAAAAGGTCAGCAGTTTGAATCCATCAGCAGCTCCTCTCCTGTATGGTAGCTGAGTCAGAACTGACTTGAAGAGAATAGGTATGTGTTATATACAACCTTCAGTATAGTAGATCAGCCTCTCAAGATTTCCTGTTTGCAATTATACTGTATTATTATACTGCAACTATATTATACTGTATTAGGATGTTTTTATTTTTTAGCTAGGGCCAAGAAAAGAATCTACTGGCATGACAACTAGGGTATCTCATGGTGTTCAATGAAGAACTGGACAACTGGACTGCAGGAAAGGCAAAAGGAAGCAGGATGGCTTGGGAAAGCATCTCTTCAGCTGGAGTTACAGCCCTTCAGAATGCTGTCCTTAAGTCACAATTCCCAGACCCTGAAGTCTTGAGTTCCAAATTCTAAAGTCTGGGTAGAAACTTTCTGAGTTACCTGTTACTGCATAATAATTCATTCTAAAACTTAAGAGACTTAACAACTTACCTCTCATAGATCAGTGGGCTAAGTGGCCTCAACTGAGCAACTCTCCTTTGAGGTTTTCTGCAGTTATATTCAAATGGTGGTTGGGAATGGACAGCCATCTAACGGCTCAACTAGGATGTATGTCCAAGGTGGCTTCTACACTCACATGTCTGGCAGCTCAGGCGGGATAGTCAGAATAACTGGAGGCTGGCTCTCCATGTAGTTAGCTTGAACTTCCTCAGATTATGGTGGTCTCAGGGTAGTGAGACTTATTAAATGCAGCTGCCTTCCCCCAAAGGGAACATTCCAAAAGACCCAGATGTAAGCTGAAAGAGTTATGAACTTAGGTGTCACTTTTGCTCTATTCTACTGGTCAAATATGGATCAGTGGGCTAGCACAGGTTCCAGGGAAGGGGCTACATAAGGGTTTGAATATTGTGAAGAGTGTCATCAGAGGCCATGCTTGGATTTTTGGTGGTTCCCACAGTTACTTATATGCCACCTAGCGGGTAAATCCAGGTTGTATATGGCTTGAAGCACATACAATTTGGAGGACTATCTTGAAGAATGGGAGGGTCTCATGTAATGAAGAGCTCTAAAACTAAAGTTGCATTAGCTTCACAGTTAATCTGCTTCTGATGCCCCCTTCCACATCAGCTCTATTAAGGGTCAGACATGGCTTTGAGGATTCTATCTTACTCACGTACTAGGGCAGTTTCTGGAAAAGGAGGAGTCATAGCTCCCATACCTCACCAGCAGTACCCAGTGTTCACTTCAGTATACTCTGATTGTTTAACTGACCTCCAAGAAGTGGCTTTTCCAATCCACCATATTCTGCTCCACAAAACCAAACCCACTGCAGTCAAGTCAATTTGGACAGACACCCCCACCACAGGGTTTCTAAGGCTGTAAATCTCTAAAGAAGCAGACAGTCACTCTTTGTCTCACAGAGCCACTGGTGGTTTCTAATTAGTAACCGTTCTTTTAGCAGTCCATTACCCACTGCAACACCAGAACATCATATTCCACAGGATATGAAAAAACAAATTTAACAAAAAACATGGAAGAATGAGGACACAATTTTTTAAATCTGTCTTTTCTACCTTTTTCCTTTGGCTACCTCTGAAATGTTCTTAATGGTTTCTTTTCATTCTAACCATCTCTTCAGATGACTCCTACTTTTACCCACCACCATAATCGGATGACTCCTAATTCTTATATGTAGTTCAGACCCCTCTACTTCCAAATGTGTACTAAACCCACTGCCAGTGAGTTGACTCTTGACTCATAACGAGCCTACAGGACAAAGTGCAACTGCCCCAAAGGGTTTCCAAGGAGTACTTGGTGAATTTGAACTGCCTACATTTTGGTTAGCAGCCGTAGCACATAAACACTATGCAGATACCTCCATCTGGATGTGGTCCAGGAATATCTCCATCTGTGTGGTCAAAATTTATCTTGTATTCTTTATTATGACCAGAGGCAACATTCAGTCATTGAAAATATACATTTTTTACCACTGACTATGAACCAGGCACTGGGAATATAGTAATAAAAAATACAGACAAGGTACTCATGCTACAAATGGACACTAAGCAGATGGTTACATACTGGGATAAATGCTATGACAAAAATAGAGTGATGAAACCAGCAATAAGGTCTCTGGGTGGTGTCAACTGTTTATAATCAACTACCAACCTAAAAGCTGGTGGTTCAAACCCACGCAGCAGCGCTGCAGAAGTAGGCTTAGTAATCAGTTTCTGTCAAGTTTACAACAAAGGAAACTGTAAGGAGCAGTTCTACTCTGTTAACACATGGGGTTGCCTTCCCCTGGTTAATCTCTATCTCCCATAAAACAACTGCCCTGATGGGAGACAGAGTAACCAGGGAAAGGCTCCTTGCAGGAGACAGATCAGCGAAGGGCTTTCTGCAAATGTAGCATTTGAAATTTGATTCAAATGGGGCAGAAACCAACTATGCAGAGATGGGGAAAGAGCATTCTAGGAAGAACAGCAAGAATCCCAAATAGGGAAAGGCTTACTATGTACAAAGAGCAGCTAACAGGGTCAGAAGCAACAAGGGAGAGTGCCATGTAATGAGACTGGCAGGAAGCAGGAGTCACATTATTCAGGGCTTTTGCAGGGCATGAAACGCTTTCCTGAGGTAGGTGCTGCCTAACCTGGAATTTGAAAGATCAAGTGAAATTTGCGCATCCATTTCCAGTGTAAAGAGCCATGTCTATTGTCCCCAATCACAGAAATCAGTTGAGTGTGGCTGAGTAGTGGTAAACTGACGGTAAAGGGGCTTTATTCCTCCTTCTCTGACATGGCCTTAATGCAGGCTTGTGTTCTCATTTAATTCATAAAATACTTCTATGTATTAGGCACTGTGACACATGCTAGAGATGTAAAAGAATCTAAATGAAAACACAAGATTCTACATTTAGGGACTTCATAGTCCAGTTTTTCCCTGCCTCTTTCCAATTTATCTTTACAAACGAATGCCTGTAGATCACTGCCTCTCATACTTTAATGTGCAAAACACTCATCTTCAGATCTGAGTAAAGGCAGACTGACACAGCAGGTGTAGGTGGAGCCTGAAATTCTGCATTTCTAGGAAGCTTCTAAGGTGTTCTCCCTGCTGCTGATCTGTGAACACAGTTTGCTGATAGTATCAGGGCTGTGGATGGTCTCTACAAAAATTACCTTTATACAATGTATTATTTGCAGACTTTCTCTAAAAGGATACACAAGAAACTCAGAATAAGGCTGGTAAGATTTATTAAATGCAGCTGCCTCCCCTGGGAAGAACAGAATGGTTGTTCATTGTACATACATAAGGTCCGACAAGTCCTTTAATTGTTCAAAGTGCTACGTATCTCACTCAATACCACCACGGTCACCTTCAAAGTACTCCCCTTGGGAAGGTATGCACTGATGCCCACCACCTAGCTCACCCTTCGAAGCAATTTTGGAACTCTTTCTAGAACGGCCGGTGCACACGGTGGCAAGTTCAAGAACTTGGTAAGTATAGTTGTCTATGAGGGAGTTTTTAGCCTGTAAACAAATAACTGTGTTAGAACACCCTCCTTACTCACATGATCTGGCCCCCAAGACTTTTCTTTACCCAAAGATGAAGGAAATATTGACAGGAAGACATTTTGATGCTATTCAGGTTATCAAGGCTAATACGATGATGGCTCCGATGGCCATTCCAGAGAGTTCCAAAATTGCTTTGAAGGGCAAACTGAGCACTGAAGTAGGTAAATAGCTTCCCAAGGGGAGTACTTCGAAGGTGACCGTAGTGATATTCAGTAATGAGGTACTGAACACTTTTTCCAGGATGAGTTAATGAACTTAATTGTCAGAGCTCATCTGCATTCATTAAAAAAAAAAAAAACTTGAATGTTGTAATCAAGTAAGTGTATTACGTCTTTAAAAATAAAGCAAGTTAATAAAACAAAACATGTGAAACTTCTTTCCTCTTGCAACCCTACGGCGGAGCGGCAGAATGCAGGTGCTTAGCTCACCCTCAGCCCCTTTACCATCAGTTTACCGCTACTCAGCCACACTCAACTGATTTCTGTGATGGGGACAATAGACATGGCTCTTTACACTGGAAATGGATGCGCAAGTTTCACTTCATCTTTCAAATTCCAGGCTAGGCAGCGCCTACCTCAGGAAAGCGTTTCTGCACCCACCTGGCCCTGTCGCCCTTAATGTTACCTTTTATAACGTTTAATCTCATAATGCTTCTTTTTATGGTACTCATCATACTGTGTCCAAGTTTGCTTACATGCCTATCCTTGCGGCCACAACTTATGTAGAGCACAGCAAGAGTAGCTCCAAAATTGTTCTGCGAATGTAAGAACCGATATACTCCCTGCAGGGACTCATGGGAAGGGTACATCCTCAAGGATGGGGACCGCTTTCTTCCCTCATGACTAAGCAGAGCTGGCTTCCAGCACCCTGACGGGGAAGGATGACTGGAGAGCGCCTCGGCACTGGCTCTTTCCCCGGCGCCCCACGGACGCTGCCTTCTCACCTCCAGCGCGGGTGGACGGCACCCCCTTCTGGGACGGCTAGCCTCGCTCGCCGCCTCCCACAGGCGTGCGTGGCGCCCACAGTCCTACCTTGGGCGCGTCGTGGAGAAGCCGCCAGCGGCCACCGGCGAAACCCCAGTAACCAAAACAAAGGCCGAAAGCTGGTGCCCAGGCTGCCCTGGGCTGGCAGGTGAGAGAGCTGAGGGCCGCGGGGCGCCGTCGAGCTTCCCTGTACTCACGTTTCCTCCCAGGGCCCAGGCTAGGGGCTGGCTTCCCGGCGGCTCCGTGCCTCTCCACCCGCCAGCCGCCAGCCGCCAGAAACCTTCGGCTACCAGGGAACCGCCGGCTCGCCCCCGCGCCGTCCCCCGCGCCCGCCGGCTCCGAGTCGGCCCGCACGCTGCCTCGGGCCGGAGGGCCGCGCTGTCCCCGCCCCCTACGCTCCCCGCTCCCGCCCACCAGCGCGTGCGTCTCCGCGCGGCCGCCAGGAGGGGTGGGGGAAGGGCGGTGCCTCAGCCTCGGCGGACAGTCAGCCACGGTCCCAGCCTGCCCCGCGCCAGCCGACGAGAGCGAGAGCGGTGACTCACATCCTCCGCGCTAGCTCGTCGCTTGCTTCCCGTTCCAACACGCTCACACCCGTCCCGAGATGGCGGCGGCGGCGGCGGCGGCGGGGGACTCCGATTCCTGGGGTGAGAAGAAGTTCTGAGGGCAGGTTCTGGGACCGGACCAGCGCCGGCTCTGGCCCCTCGCCGAGGCGGGCAGTAACGCAGCTGTCTGTCTTCCTTCCGTAGACGCGGATACGTTCTCCCTGGAGGACCCGGTGCGGAAAGTGGGGGGCGGCGGCACCGCCGGCGGGGACCGCTGGGAGGGCGAGGACGAGGATGAAGACGTTAAGGTGGGTGCGGGTCGGGGCGCCGGGCAGCGCGGGCGGAGGTGGGCGCTGTCGCGGGCAGGGTTGTCTGCGGACTCGAGGGCTGGCGGGTGGGCTCGGCTCCGGGGCGCCGCCCGGGCCTGCGGGCCGTGAGTCCCGGTGCGCCGCGGTCCTCTTCACTCGCCGGCCCCGTGGGCCGGAGACGGGCGGCGTGGCCTCCCGGACCGCTTCGAGGAGCGGCGGCGGCCTCAGCGTTTCTGTGAGGCTCAGGGACCCGGCCTGAATACCGCTCCCGCACTGGTTACGGAGGTGACAGCAGGTTCCCAGCTGGTCCACGTGCGAGCTGTGCTGTCTCTGGCTCCACGAAGAGGAAGATGAAAAGTTGAGGACGGAGCTTCATGGTTTATCGCGTATGGAAAGTCTTACGACCCGCTTGCCTGCCCTTTCGACGTCGGGTCCATTTGTAGCAGTTTGTTGGCGTGGTTAGATGAGTGAAATAGTACGTTTTGATTTCATTTTTTTTTTTTTGTTTTGTTTTCACACAAGAGGAATAGAAACAGTAAAGTGAAATAACTTTTAGCTCTCACTCTCTGCGCTATGTGGTAAAAAGGATGAACTGAAGACTGAGATACTCATCAGCTCGTACTGAGAAACTGGTTAGTCCATACAGCGACCTAAATAATGGAGACTTGACAGTGAGTTATATCTTGTTCTTCACTCATGGATGATGGCTGATGATGAAATATTGAAGATTTAGCCGTTGGGGTAGAAAGGAGGCCAGAGCTTATTGTGTTTTTCTACACCTTCTATATCAGAATTGTGTTTACGTATGTCATTTGTTTTTTGAAAACTGCCTGGGCTTAAGGGCCTTAAGGTGACATTCTGACTTTTGTTTTTTTAAGTAGCTGTGAAAGTCTCAAGTTCAGAATGTTAAGATTCTAAAACCTCTGTTAACAGAGTTTTCAAAAATCTTGTGTTTGTGCAGATAAAGTATTGTGTGAAGTGGCAAGTAGTTTCCATGGTTGTGAGTAATGAATCTTTTGTGTTCCTCTCGTCTGTCCTTCAGCGTATATTGAGAACTTTATGAATCCTCTTTGGGTTGGAAATTTTGAGCTAGGTAACCACTGTGAACTTAAGAGTACTCTTACTTGGATTTTTCCCCTTTCTCCTGAATTTGATGAGGTGGGTGGCCCTGAACAGCCTGAAGTGCAGGGCGATCTGAGCTTTGCATACAGTGGAGTTATGGACGAGTTGTTACTGACTGAAGATGTTTAGATGTTTCATTTGCATGTTGTGTTGACAAGGTAGATGGATAGTGTTATCAGCTCCTTGCAAGATTTTATTTATCTTCCTACGTTGTGGAGCCCTGATGGTGGTGGAAAAGATCTCAGGCTGCCAACCAAAAGGTCACCAGTTCTCAGTCCACCAGCTGCAACTTGGAAGCCCCTGTGGGGTAGATTTGTCTTTTCAAATCTTGACTTTGACTTTATGTTTGCCCTTTCACTTTTTACACATACTGGATGTGGCAGTTTAGATATGTTATGAAAATTGGGTTTAAGTTGGCAAATGAGAAGAAAAGATTATAGCAGTTACGAAATAAGTCCCAGAAAATGATGTTTGAATAGTTTGAACTGATAACAGTGTTATGAAGTAGCCTGCCTACAATTATAGAAGCTAAGTGGTGTTGATCCTGATGGGTGCATTTTGATCTTATGGAACTTGTTTTGGAGGTTCACAAGTTGTAGGGGTCCCTGGTGGCAGAGTGGTTAAGTGTAACTGAAGGGCAGGTGATTTGAACCCACTAGCTGCACCAGGGAGAAAGATATGGCAGTCAGCTTCTGTAAAGTTTGTGGCCTTGGAAACCCTGTGGGGTAGTTGTGGTTCAGCCCTGTCTTACAGCGTTGCTGTGAATAAGAATGGACTTGGTAGCAATAGTTTAAGGGACCATAAAAGTCATTTTGTTCAGTAATTTTTTTTTTTTTTAGTTTTCTGGTCTATAAACTGTCATTATAATAGCTACTTCAAAGGATTGTTTCTCAGATTATGTGAGATAACATGTTAAAGTCTAAACAGAATTGCCTGGTAGGCTCTCAGTATCTGTTAATTTTTTCTCACTTAATGAAAAATATGCTTAGATGGTTTGAATTTGGTATCTGGGGTTTGTTTTCTGCCACATCATTTATGATTTCCTAAGCTTAGAGGATTGCTTTCCACATTACCTGTTTACTGTAAATTTTGTTTTGAATGACACGATCATAGTTGTCAAACAAGTTTTTACTTTTTCAAAGGTTATTGATCTAGAATTGAATTTTGTCATCTTGAGTGGTGGTAAGTAGCACCAGATTTCTGAATTATAATGTTTTAAAGTCTTTGTAAGGAGATACATTAACAACAACAACAACAAAATTCCTTGTTGTGGAGTTGATTCTGACTCAGAGACCACATAGGATAGAATAGAACTGTCGTGTGGGGTTTCGTAGTCTTTACGGATCCCTGGTGGCACAGTGGTTAAGAGTTTGGCTACTAATCAAATGGTCAGCAGTTGGACTTCTATTAGTGGATCCTTGGAAACCCTGTGGAGGCGTATCGACTCTGTTGTATAGGGTTATTATGAGTCAGTCGATTCTACACAAAAAATACATCTCTTTACAAAAGCAGACAGCCCCGTTTTTCTGCCTTAGAGTGCTGGCAGGTAGGAACTGCTGACCTTTGAGTGAACAGCCAAGCACTTGACTGCTGTGCCACCAGGGCTCCTTAATAGACACATGTAAGGCACAGTTTTCATGAGATTGAATAATTATAGTCCTTAAATAATACAATACATAATTAAAAAATGTATTTTTAAAAACTAGGTATATAGAAACTGTAAATTGAGTTTCTGTTAATTTTTAGAGCTTAATCTTTTAAAATATGTGCTTAACATACCATTGAGAAAAGAAGAAGCTGAGGTCTTTATGCTGGTAGTTTACTTCAGTAATTTGCTACTCTCAGTATACATAGCATTTTGTTGCCCTTTGCTTTTCAGAAAGCTGTGTGGCATTGGCTTTAATGGACTTAGATTAAACTGTAGAACTGCTAATATTCATAGGGCAAGTGTTATGATTCTTCTTGGTCAAAAAGGTGAGAACTAGGGAACATCATTTCCTGTGTACTGACTTGCTTTTACCTAGTTGGCTGTCTTAGTGTTATGCAGAGACATGAAGAGGGATTGTCTACTTGGCATCTTCTCTGGGCTGGCTTGATGTGGAGACTGTTGACAGATGTTTAGTGAATACCTACTGACCCACAGCAACAGAGGCAACAGAACTTTTACTCTTCAGTATTTCAGTGAAACAGGCTAGAAGTTAGATTTAGTCATAGGGTGTAGAGTTTGTTTTGAGGAAACTTCTCTTGGCAGCGTTTACGAAACTGACTTAGTTGAAAATTGCCTGCCTCATTCTGCTCTCTCACTCTTCCATTAGGATCCAATCCCAATTACTAGTTTAAGTTTACCAGAGTAAGCATGTTTTTTTGGCATTGGAAATGGCACTTCTGAGGGGTCTGTATGTCAGAGAACAGGTGGGCATTTTGCCAGAAAATGAATATCTTAAAGAGCATGTATTTTACTTTTTATTAAGAAAAATTTCAGTTATAAAGAAGTAGAGGGGGAGAAAAAAGCCCATTGCTGTTGAGTGGACTCTGACTCAGCAACCTTATAGGACAGAGTAGAGTTGCCCCCATAGAGTTTCCAGGGAGTGCCTGGTGGATTTGAACTTCTGGCTAGTAGCTGTAGCACTTAACTACTGTGCCTCTAGGGTTTCTGTCTACCAGAGTAGTAAAGTTTAATTAATGTATGACCAATCTTATTTTCCTCACTCATTCCTCTCTTCTTCCAGCTAGATTATTTTGAAGAAAATTGTGATCGTAATTTCAGTATCCTACCAGTTTTTATCAATTATCAAGTTTTGGATTAGTAAGCATATTTGTTACTACAAAATATTAATCTTATTTGTCACAATGGGTTGCTGAAAATAAATAAGCCATTTGTTTAGTGTTCATTGTTTAGAGCTTGATCTTATTTAGCCAGGATTCTAAAGTAGAATTCATAAGGATTTTGAATATGAGACAGGTAGGCATTGAGTGCGTGGAATGCAGCTGAGTGCTAAGCCATAATAAACTCCAAAAACAAAGCAAACCTGTTGCCACTGAGTTGATTCCAACTCATTGCAGCCCTGTAGAGCAAAGTAGAACCTTACCCAAGGAGTTTTCCGGAGAGCAGCTGGTGGATTTGAACTGCTTACCTTTTGGCTAACAGCTATATGCTTAGCCACTGTGCCACTAGGGCTCCATAATATAGTTTTTAAAAAAATTAATGAATCAAATAAAGTAGAACTTACTACAACAGGTACCTTGACTTCCAGTAGTTATAAGATGGCGGAAGAGCCTTTCAACTTCTTTTAAAAACTAGGTCTAGCTTTTCAGGAAGCTTATCACAGAGTTCTGAGACCTCTCAAAGCAGGTCTTAATTTATATAACATTAGTTAAAAAGCTCTTCTTCTGGAGCTGTGATGGGGCACACAATGCTGAGTCCCTGTGACAACACAAGAACCCTGTGGCAACATGAGAGAAAGGGATGCAGCTCAAGAACTCTACTAAAAACCACTGACAGCCTGGAAGATCCCTTAGGAGCATCGCCCCTAGACCTGCTGCTGCCCCTGTCCAGAAAAACACTACTGAGGTCAACTCTTGGGACAAAAATGGACTGGAGTCAGGGACACAGTGTAACCATATGGTGGGTGTACTTTATGGTTCTGTGCAGTTATAGGATGCTGTCCTACTGGTCTCTTTCTAGATGGGAGAGGAGATGGTGGAGAGGAGGGAACAGAAGCGTGTTAAGAGGATACTGGAAGTATAGAATGAAGAGGTGTGTGCTGTCACTGGGCAAGGAGAGCAGAAGAATCTGCAGATAAGCTGGCATGCAAATATAATGTGGATTATATACTTTGATTTAATCACAATAAAAAATACACCCCCTCCCCAAAACCCCACCACTGTCAAGTCAGGTCTAACTCATAGCGACCCTAGAGGTCATAGTAGAACTGCCTCATAGAGTTTCCAAGGAGCACCTGACAGATCTGAACTGCTGCCCTTTTGGTTAGCAGATGCTGCACTTAACCCACTACACCACCAAGGTTTCCAATAAAACACACACACACACACGTATGTATAGACTATATATGTATATATGTTTATATATATAAATGTCTGTGTATATATATGTCTACATAAAAAGTTTAAAGCTCTTCTGAAAGAGATATTGAACAAAGCTGCTTGAAAAAAGGGAAGGATGAGGAAGGAGTTTGTTAGTTAATGGGCTATTGCTATGGGCATTAGAGTTTTACTGCACTTTTGGATCCTCTTCTGTTTAATGTTCTATAAATATACCTTGCTTCAGTTGGAAAGCATTTTCAGCCCTAAATGTGTTCTCTCTGCATGTGACATTTTGTAGCTGTGTATTATAAAAATGGCAGACCCTGCCAACCACTGGCCGCATTCTGTTAGAAATAAAAAGAAAACAAGGTTTTTTAAATTTCTTGTTTTAATACTATGCAAATTCCACTGGGAAGCAAATTTTAAACTTGAAAAGCTGCCATCTTTTAGAGAAAAATGATGGTGAGTGTTGCAAGAGTTAGATAAGCAAATAGTTTTCAACAACCTCTGTTCTAACAAAGCTGTCTATTTTAGGAGAGCAACATTGGTGATTCTTTTGCAAATACAGTAGATAATAGTCTGAAGATATATATGGGTTGGGGAAGTGGATAGTCACTTGAACCAAATATCTATTTAGGGCTGTTTGAAATGAGTCTTTTTTTAAGATACTTACACACACTCCTGATTTGAAGTGTTAATTGTAGATACTTTTCTAAGAGTCCTTGTTGCATTTTATCTCAGTTTATCACCAACATGTACAAAGTCCCAGTGTTTGCAGAAAATTTGGTATATTTTTCTGAAACAGTGTGACAGTCTACCTGATGCTTACTCTGAGTACCTGCTGATTTTATAACTGAGGAACTAAAATCTGTTGAAGGTCTTGGGAAGCACTGCCTGGCCTTTTGAGATCACACCTGTGTAGAGGTTGGCCAGTCTCGGCTGATGTAACTAAGTTCCCTATTTAATGATACCAACTTCAGGACACGCAGGTTTGTGAGCACCCTGGGGTAAGGCAACAGGCAAGGCTTGCCCTGCACGCTCCTTTTATGAACTTAGTAGCACATGTAATGACTGTTTCCGCGACTGGTTGATAGAAACAACGGCTTTTGCTGCTGGAACCCATTTTATAATAGAACGGAGGATTTCTAGGAAGCCTTGTTATGTTTGCACCTGATAGGGCAATTTGCCTTATCTGTCTGGGATAAGATTTATGCTTTGAAGGGGAAACCAGGTATAGAAATAGAGGTGGGACATTGTGTTGGTGTGAATGTGATGCTGAGGGGGAGCATTGATGTGAGTGGGATGCAGTGATGTTTTGCAGAAAGAGGAATTGAGAAATGTCTTTGAACAAAAATGCTCTTTTGTGTCTCTTTTTGTTTGTGAAGGTATTGGAATGGAGTTATTTTCAACAATACCCCTCCCCATAGGCCTCTTAGTACTAGAGGCTTCTATACCAGTTTCTTAAAAGTAGTAGAAAGCCACAGGCAATTTGAAGTTTGAAGGTAGGTAACATACAGCTGTAGCCGGGCATATGTTTAGTATGTTGTACAGCCTGCCTTTATTTAATTTTTTTTTTATTATGATTGAGAGAGAGTATACAATCCCATATAAATTTGCATACCCGCCAATGAGCGGCTTCCACTGCTCTCCCTGCCCAGTGACAGCACACTCCTCTTTTCTGTTCTGTACATGTCGTATCCTCCTCGTCTCCTCCCTCTCCCCAGCATCCAGGAAGAATAGAACCATAAGGTGCACACATGATATGGTCACTCTGTGTCACCAAGTCCAGTCCATTTCTATCTGAAGAGTTGACTTCCATTATGATTTATGGACAGGGCAGAATCAGGGCTAGGGGCCATGCTCCCAGGGGAATCCCGAGGTCCTCTGGACCAGTAATTGCAGTCTTTTAGTGGAGATCTCAGGGTGCACTCCTTTTTATTTTCATGTTGCCTGTGAGACTCAACTTTGTGAGCCCCCTCATGGCTATCACTGGTGGTGGTCGGGCACCATCCATTTCTTCCGGTCACATGTCGATGTAGTTACCCTCTCACGTGGGTGTCTCTGTCTTCTGGGTTCTCTTTGCCCCGTGTTGTTTTGGTCCTTGGAGATCATCCGTTCCTGCTGAGTTGGGACCATTTGGTGTACCTCAGATAGCAGCTTGGCAGCTTTGAAGACCCCAGATGCCACTCACCAATTTGGGGTGTAGAAGACTCTCTTAGCAAAACACTAGCTGTGCCAGTTGGCCTCGATTTTCTGTAAGAGCATGGTCTGCGGCCCCCACCCCCAGCTACTCCATCCTTGCAATATTGGGTTAAGATGGGAGGAGTAATCATGTTATGTTAAAGTCCAGTTAAAATTGATCTTCTTTCTAATGTGTGCTTGTACAGCCTTTCTTTTTGATGATATTCCCAGTGATCTCACAGGAGGTCATAACAGAACTAAGTGAAAGAATCACATTTGTTGAGGATCCTCTGTAGGGAGGGATTTATATTCCAGACAGTTATTTTAACATTCAAGACTCAGGCAAGAAGGCATGTTTATTGCCAAGTAAGCCAAGTGCCGTCATGTTTATTAGGACACTTTAAAAGAACTTTGGCCTGTTTCAGAACAAGTTCCTTCAGTTTTTTCAGTGAGACTGTGGAATAGCTATCTCTTGGCCACAGTTTCATTATCTGTAAAATGGGAACAACACCACCTTTCAAGATGATTGTAAGGGTTGTGTTTGTTGTGTGCCACAAAGTCAGTTCCAATTAATAGTGACCTTGTGACACCAAGTAGGGCACTGAGTAGAACTGCCCAGTAGGGTCTTCTAGCCTATACTCTTTATGGGAGCAAATAGCGGGATCTGTTCTCGCACGGAGGGTCTGGTGAGTTCCCACAGTCATGTTCTTGACCATTACCACTAAGGGGTCCTTAACAGTACCTAGTGCAAAGTAAAACCAAAAAACCAAACTCATTGCCATTGAGCCTGTTCTGACTCACAGCAACCCTATAGGACAGAGTAGAACTGTCTTTCCGGATTTCAAGGAGTGGTTAGTGGATTGCTAACCACCAGGGCTCCAGTGCAAAGTAAGCCGTCTGTAAAGGCTATCTGTTATCATTGTTACTTTTTTTCCCTTCTGTTATTATCGGGAAGGTACCCTGGTGGCGTAGTAGTTGAACGCTTGGCTACTGACTGAACGTTGACCATTCGAACCCACCACCCACTCATGGGAGAAAGATGTGGCAGCCTACTTCCGTAAACATTACAGTGTTGGAAACCACAGTTGTCTTCTGTATTGTAGCATCGCTGTGAGTCAGCATGACTCAACGGCAGGGGGTAGATTGTTGTTAAAAGGAGCTCTGGTGGCCTAAAAGGTTGGTAGTTAGAGCCCATCCAACTTTCTGTTGGAGGAAGTTCTGCTTCCATGAAGGCTACAGCCTTAGAAACTCTATGGAACAGCTCTCTGTTGTTCAGTCAGGTTATTGAGTCATAATCGATTTGATGGCCTTGGGTTTGGCTTTTTGAGTTGTTGTTAGCAGAGGAAATCCCTGGGTGGTAAAAATGGTTAAACACTCAACTGCTAGTTGAAAGACTGGTGGTTTGAACCCATCCGGAGACGCCTTGGAATCAGGCCTGCTGATCGTCTTCGAACAAGTCACAGCCTTGAAAACCCTATGGAGCCCTTCTGTTCTGGCACAAACTGGGGTTGCCATTAGTTGTCCCAGCAACTAGCAGCAACAAGAGAGTTGTAAATATGTATACCATAAAGTAAGCCGATGGTCCTCCTGCGTTAAGCATTGCCTAAGCAGCCTATCACTCACAGGCCAGCCTTTCTATATTCTATGATAAGTAAGGAAAGCAACCATAGGTCTTTAGTTCTCAGGTTCCTTTGTGCTACGGCACATTGATCTAAGCACTTCAACAAACCAGCGAGGTAATGGAGACATTAGCGCTCTGATTTCTAGCTCTGATATTATAGGTGTCCAAATAATAACTAGATGGTTTATTTTTAATCTTGTGAAACTGAACTGTGGGTTGAATTGCCAAGGTAAGGTGATTATAAAATGCACTGTTTAATTTTATATAAAGTTTTCCTTGTCCTGCTTGCAGAACTGGCCACAGCTCTGTTCACAACCTTAATCAGGATGTTGAATTTTTACTTTTTTGGCATACTTAAACAGGTTTTTATTAATAGCCAGTGCTTTATTAGTTTATATACCTAGATGCCCAGATTTATGATCTGTCTTGTTATAAAACCAGAAGCTTGGTGTCGTAGCTGGGGCACATTAGTCAGCCTCTGCCTCTTCATCCAGGCTTCCTGGTTTGCATATGCCGTCCTGTGTCATAGCTCCAGATGGTATGTCATAGTATGCCTAGTGGTTGCTGAGACAGGTGTTAGGCTGCTCATAGATTAACACCCTCTTCAAATACAGGGCTGTATCTGTCCGTAATAGACTTGAACTTTCTAAATTCTATGGAGTCTCAAAATTTTTTGTTGATGGTTGGTTTATTTTTAGCTCATGAAGTACTAAAGAACATTGTTCACATCAAAGTTTATTGTCTGGTGGTTTGTGGGATGCTGTACATTTGGGAAAGTAAGACTTATAGTCCATTCATCTTGATTTAAAACAGATAAATCACTTTAAGAGAGGCTGTTAATTTTGGCTTGTTTTGTGTTTCAGCTGTTAATGGAGAAGTTAGAGTTAGACAAATCAGTATAAAAGTGCATATGAAAAATGAAATACTCAAGAGTGGCCAGGGTAATACTAAACCAGTGCTGTCAAGTCAATGCTGACTCATAATGACCCTGTAGGACAGAGTAGAACTGTCCCATGTAGTTTCCAAGGTGCATCTGGCAGATCTGAACACCTGCCTTTTGGTTAGCAGCCGCAGCATTTAACCACTGTGCCACCAGGGTTTCCTCTAGGAACCCAAATAAACCTACAAAGTGATGGGGTGGAAAAACTAGCTTTGGCAGACATTAAAACATACCACATATAAAAGCCTTTGTAATTAAAACAATATGGTGCTGGTCTCTGACGAGACAAGTAGACCAATGGGATAAAATAGAAAGCTCAGAAACAGATCAAGTACATAGGAAATTTAATGTATGGTAAAGTATGTAGCAAAAATAGGCTTTTTAAATAAATTGTGCTGTGACAACTGGTGGCCATTTGGAAAAAGATAAAATTACATCCATACTTGACAACATGACAACTTGACAAGACAAAACTCCAAATGGATCAGGGATCTAAATGGAAAAACGAAAAGCATACGAGATTTAGAAAAAATTGTAGATGAGTTCCTTAGTGAAAAAAAGACTTTGTCTCAAACTGTAGATACAATACAAGAAAAGAGTGATAAATCTTACTTAATAAATTTGGTGGCAGGAAATGGCACTGCATGGAAAATGCCAAGGGCATTTCCGCTAATAAAGAAAAATGTAAGCATGTCCATTATCTCTGCTGCTGTTCAGCATCATACTAGAGGTATTAGCCAATGTAGTTGGAAAGGAAAAATCATTGTGGAGGCATAAGAATTGGTAAGAAAGAAATCTGCAAATGACTTGTCCAGTATATCTGGAAGGCTATCTAGAAAATCAGTGATAAAACTAATTCAAGTGGTAAATGAATTTAGTGAGATAGCCGGTTATAAAATATGTATACAAAACCTATAGTATTCATATACACAAATAATAACAAGTCAGGGGACACTGTAGGCCTACCTATAGTAGCCACCCAGAAGAATAAATTAAAAACAAGCTCAAACCTGTTGTCGTCAAGGTAATTCCAGCACATACCCACTCTACAGAACATGGTGGAATTGCCCCATAGGATTTCCAAGAAGCAACTGGTGGATTTGAACTGCCAGCCTTTTGGTTAGCAACCATAACTCTCAACCACTGTACCACTAGGGCTCTTTAAGAGTCTTAGAGTTACAGCAGAGTAAATATTTAGAAATAAACCTGATGAGAAATGTATAAAACCGCTGAAAGAAGATCTTGAAAACACTCCTGAAAGACACTAAAGTAGATTTAAACAAATGAAATGACTGTCCCCGTTCTTGACTGGGATAGCTCCTCAACTTACAAAGATGTCAGCTCTGTGCAGTCCCGGTAAAAATACCAAGAAGTTTAGTTTTAGAGAGTTGGACAATTTAATAATAAAGTTCATATGGAAAGTAGACAAGATTACTAATGGAGGCCCTTTTCTTTAGGATAACTGGGATGATGATGATGATGAGAAAAAAGAGGAAACTGAAGAAAAACCAGGTGAGTCACTGGGGCTCTTCCATTTTTGGTGTTCTGTCTTGGTAAGCATTTACTCCGTGTGCTTACTAATGAAAGTTTTGATATTTAGAAACCAAGCGAATACCTATTTTATTCTCACCCCTTGCATCATCTGGTCTTTAACTCCTCAGACATAGTAAGGTGGTTTTTCTGTGATTTTTTTCTGTGCTTTTCTTTGTGATTGCTGGGTATTGTTACAGAACTGGAGAGAGGAGAGACTGTGCCATTGTAGTTGAATGACCTGAGTCCTGCCCCAAGAATTGGAGAAATATAAAGCAAGATACTTGGCTTTTAGAAATCAGATTAGCGAGGGAAAAGGAAGAGTCCCAGAACTTTCCCAATTTTAAGTGCCAGGAAATCACCATATAAAATTGGAATTGGGGAGAGATTTGGTCTCTTGAAATATATCATGTCTGTCTCATCCGTAAACTGGAAAATACTCATAATAACTATGAGTAAAACTTTTTTTTTTACTTCTAGAAGTAAAAGTGTCAGAAAAGAAAAAAATAGCAGAGAAGATCAAAGAGAAAGAACGGCAGCAAAAGAAGAGGCAAGAAGAAATTAAAAAGAGAGTAAGTATTTGAAGTCCCTGGGTTGTGTAAATGGCTGCTAACTGAAAGATTGAAAATTTATGTCCACCCAGAAGCTCCTCAGGAGAAAGGACTGGCAATCTAATATTAGGGAATAAAATTGAAAACCATATGAGTAGTGTCCCTTCTCTGACACACATGAGGTTGTTGTGAGTCAGGGCCAACTTGATGGCAACTGGCTTTCAAGTAGTAGTCATTTTTTAAAATTTCAGAATCCTCACATCAGTAGTGGCACAGTGTCTAACAGGCAGCAAATACCATAATTTGAAGGACTCTGTGAAGTCTCTTGAGGGGACAACATCAGATAGGCAAATTCCAAAACAAACTGAAGTTGTAATTTGTTTTACATAAACAGAATCCAGAATCCAGAAGCTTTATGTATTAGAATGTGTTTCAAATTTTCACTAAACTTTTGGGAATATAGGCAGTCCCCAGATCGTGACAAGTTCTATTCCTAAATCTATCTTTAAGTTGAATTTATATGTAAATCTGAAAAATTATGTGTAGTTAATACCTAATGTCATGTAGTCAGATGTTTTTCTTTATATGTAGTGTACCTTTTTATGCATAAAAAGCTAACATTTACAGATACATTAACAGATACACTTTAACATAATACAGTAGTAATGATGTTTTTGTGTACACTGCAGAATGACACCATTTTGTTGCTATATACCTCAGATTTTTAATGTAATAAGCTTTATGGAGATTGGTTTGTAACAGCCCTGGCGATACATTGATTAAGAGCTTGGCTGGCTACTAACCAAAAGGTGAGCTTTGAATCTTATCATCTGCTCTTTGGAAACTATATGGGGCGGTTCTGCTCTGTCTTACATGGTTGGTATGAGTCAGAATTCTCTGCAGTGGGTTTGGTTTGGAATGGGTTTGTAACTATGGTATGTAAATCGGACTAAAGGCATGACTGATTTTTGCCTGTATTGAGCAAAATACAAAACGTCCATTTTCCTGTCATGTACTCGGTCACTGTTTTTGTTTTTTGTGGGAAGCAGAATTAGGAATGTTGTATTTCTCTTTAAATAGAAAATACATTTCTGTGGTTCAAAACTTAAAACAGTGTTAAGCACTGCTAACCTTTCACTTAATTTATCCTGTTTCTCCCCTCCACGCCATAAATAAACACTGTTTTCTGTGGTTCCAAGATGTGTTAATGCAAAATACAACTCGTTTTTCCTCTCCTTTGTTATACACTGTTTCCATTTTATTTAACGTCATGGAGATCTTTACCAGGTTACAGAGAGGGCTTTTTTACTTTTTGTAAGACAGTTTTCAAACATAGAAGAGTAATATAATGAATAAATCATATACATATCTCCTAAATTTAATAAGTTTAACATTTTGCCATATTTGCTTCATCTGATTGCCCCCAAATGCCTCTTGTATGTTGTTTGTTAAACAAGAATCCTGCAGTGCATTTGGTTGTTAATGTATCCTAAGATTCCTAGGGTGTCTGTGTGTCTGTCTCTTTTTCTCCTTTTTAACTAACATAGACTTGTTAAAGAGATGAGGTTAGTCATCTTGTAGACATCCCACCTTGTAGATTTGTCGCATTGTGTTTTCATGGTTGCCATTTCCTGTAGTGTAAGAAAGCTAACATTTCAAAATCTGAAAGATTCAAGTTAATAAACACTTTTGGCCAGAATACTTTGAGAATGCTTTGTACTTTGTACTGAATCACATAGGAGTTACATCTCTCCTGTTAATAGTGATGGTAAAATTGATTACTTCGTTAAGATGTGTTGACATCCTGATCCTACTGTTGCAAAATTACGTTTTTGCCTTAGTAGTCTGGTTTCACATTAGCTTTTCACCTTTTAGTATTTGTATCATTGATAATCATTGCTTAATTATTTCGTTGGGGATAGCAAAGGGGTGATTTTCATTACCAGTTTTCAGATTAAGGAGTTGGTGTCGTAACTTCAACAGTGAAAAATGAGAGGTTTTTTGTTTTTTTTTTTTTAAACTTTTCTCTATTGAGTCAATTTATGTACTTAAACGGGTTTTTGAAACCCTAATGACATACTAATTACGTGTTACAGCTGCTAACCAAACGGCTCTACTAGCTGCTTCTGAAAATTCTGTGGGGCAGTTCTGCTCTGTTCTGCAGGGTCACTGTGGGTCAGAATTGACAGCAGTGGATTTGGTTTGTTTATGTGGGTTTTTATAAACTCATTGTTGTACTCATATGTATTATCTTTTTGATGTTTAAATTGCCACAGCTTTGGCCAGTAGGAGTTCATGTAAATTGGTCTTGCGTTCATCCATATGATAGCACCCATTATTCTTTGTTTTCTGGCAGAATAATAAGTGCCAGGCTCACCTCTCTGGCATAGGCTTGGAATCAGCCATTTTTCCAGTGTTCTTTTTAGTGGAAAATAATAGAGACCAGATCTGTGTACTAGAAGTGCTTAGTATTATGGGGGTGGTCTTTCCTTCTAGAGGAAACCCTCGTGGTGAGGTGGTTACGAGATAAAGAATAACTTACAAAAACCAGACTCACTACTGTCGAGTTGATTTCAACTCACAGCCACCTTATGGTCACAGTAGAACTGCCCCATAGAGTTTCCAAGGGGCACCTGGCAGGTTTGAACTTCCAACCTTCTGGTTAGCAGGTGTAGCAACTTAATCCATTATGCCACCAGGGTTTCCAAAGACTGACTTGCAGGAAGTCAAATTAACAGTGACCATAAAGCACAGATGAGAACTTTAAGGAGCAGAGCATACATCATAATGGTAAAATAACATGGGTAGAGATAGTGAGAATGGTGACACAATGTGAAGTGTAAAAAACTGTTGAATAAAACTGTTTTGTTGTGTGTATTTTCATACACAAAAACTAGCTACAGTGCCTGTAGTAACACTAGAAAACATAATTAACTTTGCCAGTATATTTGAGGTAATCAGCAGTTTTAAGGAATTGTACAGAGATAACATGAATTAAATAATGTATTTTTCTTTCATGCCGAGGCTGAATTCCTTTTCTAGTCATCACTGTAGTTTCAAGTTATAAACAATGTGTTGAGGAAAAGGAACATTCAGAAATAAAATTTTCTGTGGTGGGGATATGCAGGTGTCCTAGTGGCACAGTGGTTCAAGTTCTCGGCTGCTAGCTAAAGGCCAGCTGTTTGAACCTACTATCCACTCCATGGGAGAAAGATGTGGAAGTCGGTTTCCCTAAGGATTTGCAACCTTCGAAACCATATGCGACATTTCTGCTGTGTCCTTCTGAGTTGCTGAGTCAGAACCAACATAATGGTAATGGGTCTGGTTTGGGTTTTAGGTATATAGAGTGCCTCCCCCCCCCCCAGCTTCCTGCAAATGAGCTTCTATGTTTGGGTGAGATAGATGATACTGTCCTGAATGGGAACAAATGGGGAAGGACAAGGAATGCTAGGATGCCAGGGGATTGTATGTCACTGTATAGGCATACCTCAGAGATGCTGGACAATAAAACAAATATTGCAGTAAAGAGATTGCCATGAGTTTGTTTCCTAGTGCATATCCAAGTTAGGTTGCACTTTAATTTAGCTAATTTAAGTGTGCAGTAGTGTTACATCTAAAACAATGTACATACCTTAGTTTATTAAAGAAAAACTTTAAAAAATGCTACCCGTCTTCTGAGCCTTAAGCGTGTCATAATCTTACTCATTGTTGGAGGGTCTTACCTTGATGTTGATGACTACTGACTAATTAAGGATGGTGGTTGCTGAAGCTGGAGGTGGCTGTGGCAGTTTCTTAAAATGAGATAAAATGAAATTTGCCATTTAATTAACACTTCCTTGGTTTCTCTGTAGTATGTGATGCTGTTGGATAGCATTTCACCCACAATAGACCTTCTTTCAAAATACCAGTCCTCTCAAACCCTGCGGCTGCTTTTATCAACTAAGTTGATGTAATGCTCTGAATCCTTTGTTGTGATTGCAATAATGTTCACAGCATCTTCAGCATGAATAGATTCCACCTCAAGAAACCACTCACTTTGCTCATCTCTAAGAAGCAGCTTCTCATCTATTAAAGTTTTAACATGAGATTTCAGCGTTTTGAAAGTCACATAGTCAGGTTATACTTCTAGTTCTCTTGCTGTTTCCACCGTATCTGCAGTTACTTCCTCCACTGAAGTCTTGCACCCTTCAGAGTAATTTGTGCAGGTTAGAATTAAACTCCTGTTAATGTTGGTATGGTGACCTCCTCCCATGAATCACAGATGTTCGCAATGGCATCTAAAACAATTAATCCTTTCCAGAAGGTTTCCAGTTTGGCTTGCCCAGATCCATCAGAGGATGGCTATCTATGGCAGCTTTAACTTTACAGTTCTTTTTGTGTGTGAGTTTAGAGCTCAAGTTATTTGTCATACAAAAATTTATACATAGATCATTACATGACCAGAGTTACAATCTCTGTAATGTGACAGCACACTCCCCCTTTCCACCCCAGGTTTCCAGTGTCCATTCAGTCAGCTCCTATCTGTTTCTGCCTTTCCATACCACTTCCAGACAGGAATTTCTTATTTAGTCTTGCATATCTGCTTGAACTAAGAAGTACAGTCTTCTCAAGTCGTTTTATAGTTGAGTCTAATCCTTGAAGAGTTGGATTCAAGAATAATTTTACTCTGGGTTAACAGAGCCTGGGGGGCCGTGTCTTCTGGGTTCCCTCTGGTCTCAGACCATAAAGTCTCGTCTTTTCAAAATGTACTGCTAAATAATAAGACTTTAACTGAACAGCTGCCGTCCAGAGACAACGTAAGTAGGTGGAGGGGGACAGGAGCTGGTTGAAGGGACACAGGAAATACAGGGTGAGGAAAGCAGCTATGTTTGCAAGGTTTTGTATGACATCTAGACTTGGATTGTGAAGTTTCACTTTAAAGTACAATAAAATACTAAAGGGGATAAAAAGATTTAAAAGTTGAAATTGCTCCCATGATCCATGGACTGCAGAATTGATGTGTTGGTGAGCATGAAAACATTAATCTCTTTGTACATAAGAGTTCTTGGGTGGTCAGGAGCATTGTCCGTGTATGGTAATATTTTGAAAGAAATCTTTTTTTCTGACCAGTAGGTCTCAGCAGTGGGCTTAAAATATTCAGTAAACCATGTAAATATATGCTTCATCCAGGCTTTGCTGTGCTATGTACACAGCACAGGTAGAGCAGATTAAGCACTGATTCTTAAGTTTGCTAGAATTTGGGGAGTGTTACATGAGCAGTGGCTTCAACTTCATGTTATCCTGTCCTTTGAAGCTTTTGACTTCCCTAGCTGTCAGAGTCCTAGGTGACGTCTTCCAGTACATGAACTGCCAGAAATACGCTTTAATCCTGGCAAAGATAATAATTTTCAGTGAGAGTGGATGACCCTGTGAGGTGAGATTCGTGGCTTACTGCCTTCTTGTAAAAGGAGACATGAAGAAATTACTCTCTAAAATGTGGCACAGCTCATTCATGAAAAATCTAAATCTGGTGGAATCCTCCTAAGAGGAGAACTGAGAAAATACCCCGGTGGGAATGTCCCACCAGAAACTATCTAGGCTTAGTTGTGTGATGGCATGATTATAGAAGTCCATCCAGCACTTGACAGACACAAAAGTAACGCTGACAATGCCAAACAGAGCCAGAGCTGATCCCAGGGTAGGCTTCAGATTCTTGCATCCTCTGCCTCTGGAATGTGGTTTCATCTACATTAAAATCTGGTGTTTAATGTAGCCACCTTCATCAGTTATGTTAGCTAGATCTTCTTGGTCACTTGCTGCAGCTTTCACATGAGCACTTGCTCCCTCACCTTGTACTTCAGTGCCACAGAGGTGGTTTCTTTGTTAAATCTCATGAACTAACCTCTGCTAGAACTGAAGAGAGGGAGGACCTTGCTCTGGATTAGGTTTTGGGTTAAAGGAATCTTGTGGCTGGTTTGATCTTCTGTCCAGACCACTAAAGTACAAGGCTGTTTGCTTTTTTTTTTTATCTTTCACGTGTTTACTAGAGTGGCACTCTGAGTTTCTTTCAAGAACTTTTCTGTTGTGTTCATGACTGTTCGGTGCAAAGGGCCTGGCTTTCAGCTCCTCCAGCTTTTGACATGCCTTCCTCACCAAGGTTAATCATTTCTAGCTTTTGATTTAAAGTGAGAGACTTGAGACTTGTCTTTTTGTTTGAAAGGCTGTTACAGGGTAAATAATTGGCCTAATTTCCGTGTTGTCGAGTTTCAGGGAATGGGGAGGCCTGAAGACAGGGAGAGAGATGAAGGAACGGTTGGTTGGTGGAACAGTTACAACATTCAACATTTGCCATGGGTCATGGCTCCCCAAAACAGTAGCAATAGCAACATCAAAAATTACTAATCATAGATCACCATCACAGATGTAATAATACAATTTGAAAATTGTGAGAATTACAAAAATGTTGACACAGAGACACGAAGCGAGTGTGTTGCTGGAAAAAATGCTGCTGACATACTTGCTTGACACAAGGTTGCCAGAAGCATTCAATTTGTAAGCAAGACAGTATCTTAAAATGCAATAAAGCGAAGTACAGTAAAACAAGGTATGCCTGTATTTCTTTTGGGACTTGGAATATTTTTGTACTAAGAATGTGTAGTCATGTCCTAGGGTCTGAAGCATTGCCTTCCTTTATTGCTGTTTCTCATCAGATGGACATTTTAGGATTGCTTGTTTTCAGTTTTAGGGATTTTTGTTTTAAGCTTTTATTTTACTTTGAACATGAAAAATGTTCAGAAAACAAAACTGCAAAAATGGTATACTCAGAATTCTCTTCTCTGACCTCTATCAGTCACTATAAAAAAAATTTTTTTTTTCATTAGTTTCTGGTTTTTCCTTTCTTAAATTTTTTCTTGTAACTGCATAATATTCCATGGTCTTCGATACACCAGTTTATTTCACCAGTCCCTGTTAGTGGACAGTTGGATTTCTTCCCAGATCCTTACTTCATAAATAATTCTTCAGTGTATAACCATGTATGTGTCATTTTTCAGTAGTCTTTATGTTTGAGTTGCTGTCCCTGTGAGATTGTATTAAGTTATATTTGCCAATTGTTTTTTAATAATTTGCATTTGTATATACCTACATGTATACTTCTGTCATCAGAGCAAGGAATAGAGTCTTGTGTCTAGTAAGCGGTATTGATTGGCAGTGTCCTGGTCACTGAGGTTGGAAGTACTTTATTATATCTTATTTTTCCCAGTGGAGAAAGCTTAAGTTGAGCATACTTACTTTCAGTTTATCATAAGGCAAGCACTGACTTACAATATTTTTTGTTTTGATGGAGGAATAAATAATGAGTACTAGCAGTGTTAAGACATTTCCTATTTTTCTAGAAAATTTTCTCAGATTTTCTAAGTTGTGTAACTACCATTCTTTCTCATTCATGAGTTGTCTCCATCAGAAATAAAATGTCATCTGTTTCAGAGGTTGGCTTCTGAATCAAGATCTTCACACTGCACTGTCATGAATAACCAGGGCCACAAATGCTTTTTTCTCTTCTTTTCCCGGCAAAGTTTTCTGAGAGCTTTTTTCTTCATAATAAAAATAATATATATTGGTTGCAGAAAATTATTTCAGTGTATCTAAAGGATATACACTAAAGTGTTAAGTGCCTTTATCTCAGAAGAGTGGATTGAGAAGTGCCAACTCCCATTATTGTGTATTTTAATATTGTTACAAAAATTTTGTTACTTTAAATGATATATTTGTGCTAATATGTTTAGTACAATATAATGTGATAAATAAATGAAAAAGACAATGTCTGCATTGTATTTGGTCATGTGGATGTGCCATAACTTAACCATTCTTTTAGAAATTATACCTAATATTTCAGTTGACATTCTTGTACAGCAATGTTTGTGTACATCTTTGATTTCTTAAGGTGGACACCTAAAAGTGGAATTATTGGGTTAAAACATAGACAAAATGTTTAGACTGGATACCAGGTTCTTTAAAAAAGTTTCAGTTTTCTGTCTTACCAGCAGTATACGACAGTACAGTTTTTACCTTGCTGAAAATTGCAGTTCTTTATTTAAAAGAAAAAAAAAAGCTGTAGAAATAAATTCAGTCTTCTGAGAACCAAATCTCATCTCTGCCATGTTACCAGTGGTTATTACCTTGTTATGTTGGGCTGTTTGTGCCTCAGTTTTTTATCTGTAAAATGGGGATAACAGCAATATCCACTTCAGTGGTTCTTGTGAGACTTTTATCAGAATTAATATATCTAAATTGTATGAAAGAAAGCCTGAAATGCAGTAATCAGTTTAGTGGTTGCTATTTATATGTATCTGTTACAAATTCATAAAATACAGAAATTTCCTGGGTTTGCCATAATTGCAGTCCTTTTAAAATTTTATGTCTGTTTCATTTTAGTTAGAAGAACCTGAAGAATCTAAAGTGCTAACACCAGAAGAACAGTTAGCAGATAAACTGCGACTAAAGAAATTACAGGAAGAGTCAGATCTTGAATTAGCAAAGGAAACTTTTGGTAAGATGGGGATGTGACTGCAGAACAACACTGAACTATTCTAAATGAAAGTCCCAGAAGTTTTACTGGCTGAGAAGATAGAGAAAACATCTTTTTGAAGAAATATGATACTGGCTAATTCAGATTTTAGAAGGCAATATTTTTTAATCATTGTAAATATATATTTAAAAAACACATTTGGCAATTAAACATTTTTGAGGTGTACAATTTAGAAATATCAGTAACAGTCATATTGTGCAGTTGTCTCCTAAAATCATTGCCAGATTTCCCATGACTGTAATTAGAAGCTCATTGCTAGAAGGCATCTTTAATCTCTGTGTATATTTAGGATTTCATTACTTGAAAAGGTAAAGTGAGATACTATAAGTTTAGGATTTTCAGTGATTCTGTTTTTCATGTCACAAGATCATTAAGATAAAAAGTTACTGGACCCCAAAGAATTATACTACTTCCTTGAATATTTTTATCAGGTGGATGAAATATGAGGTCTGTAGCTTTGCAGTTTGCATACTGAACTAACTTGTCAGTTTCCTTTGTCTTCAAGTCTGGATAAGAAGGACAACAGGATGCTGGTGAGGGCAGGACATTCTGTTTTGTTGTGCCTTCCCATGTTCAGGGTCACTTCTCTCTGTGACCAGTTTTGGTCCTCACCATGCCCTGTCTGTGGGGGCTTCCATTTCCATGTGCCATGTTTGCAGCCGTGATTAGTCATGCCACTTCAGTGGTAAAAGGCATGTTGAGGATCTTGCAGCTAGGTCACAAGCTCTAAGTATCCTGGGGAATGGCTGCATGGCAGAGTAGGGAGGGAGAGACATGACCACATACATAAAGTTCTCTGTCATTTAATCAGGGTTGTTGTTAGGTAAAGAAACATTTAAGTTAACTATAAAATTGAAGTCTTAAGAACTAGAACTAGCTTGAATCCCCCCCTACCCCTGACCTAAAAGAGATGGACCAAGCTGACTGGCAGCCATTCTCTTCTCCATGAGAAATGTGGTGTTAGCTCAGTGGGCCTCAGGTAGTCTTCACTGGGCTGTGGGGTCTCCTGTGTACCAATGTGGGGACATGTCTTGGAATGTGTTTCTCATATAAAATACTTAATCAGTGATACTGTTAACAACTCAGTTACTTGACTGTTCACAGTTGCTTACTTATCTCAGCCTAGAGTTCTCTAGATCAGATTAATTTTTCTTTGAGATTTGACATATGGTTTGCCCTTTCTTAGCTTCTGGAGTGAGTTAGCTAATCCTTCACAGGATGCACCTTTGTTTCCTATGCTTGTCTCCTCCTCTCCTGAATTCTCTCTAGATTGCTTGGACAAGCCTTTGATTAACAGCCCTCTTGTGTTGTGGGCAGTCTGTGGAGCCTGTTGGGTCCCACCCCTACCCCTTTTTTTGGTGTGTGTGCTTTAGGTGAAAATTTATAGCTCAAGTTAAACGTCTCCTACTGAAATGTATACATATATTATCATGTGATACTAGTTGCAATCCCTAAAATGTGACAGCACACTCCCCTTTCCACCCTGGGTTTCCTGTGTCCACTGAACCAGCTACTACTGCCGCTTGACAGGAGCCACCAGTTTGGTCTGGTGTGTCTGCTTGCACTAAGCAGCACACTCATCACAAGTATTTTTATAGTCTAGTCTAACCTTTGTCTGAAGAGTGGTCTTAGGAAATGGTTTTAGTTCTGGGTTAATAGAGTTCAAAGGTTATATTTTTTGGTGTCCCTCTCAGCGGTGGGCCCCGTTCTTAATGTGATGTTTTTAGATGTAGAAAATAAAATACATAGGATTTATGAAGGAGGCATGTTATATTGAAACTCATAGCAAAATATTAAATGACAAATATGTCATGCTGTAATTACGGGCTTCTTAACACACTGGGTAGTAAGATCTAGTGGCAAGTCTAACAAGTAATGCAATTTGAAAGTAATGATGACTGAACATTATTTTGATGTATCTGCAACAGTTGTAACATGATACGAAAATATCTATGAGCTATACTGGTAAGTCACATTTTCCTAATATCATTAATTTGTTGGCTGTTATCAAAATGAAGTGAAATTCTAAATTGTAGTTATTGAAGCTAAAGATACAAATTTCTCAACCAAATTTACAGGCCCCATGAATTCTCTCCAAGAACCCCAGTGGACCTATCTGGAGTCCCTGCTTGACAGTGAAATATAACAGGTTAATTAAGATGGCGAATTGATTTATAACTTCCATCTTAACTTCCCAACATTTTCTGTGCTCCTTTGTACAGGTGTTAATAACACAGTTTATGGAATAGATTCTATGAACCCATCTTCAAGAGATGACTTCACAGAGTTTGGGAAGTTATTAAAAGATAAAATTACACAATACGAGAAGTCACTATATTATGCCAGCTTTTTGGAAGCCTTAGTTCGTGACGTCTGTATTTCATGTAAGTAACTCTGATCTTAACTGCGGATGGATTTTAGTAAGGATATAGGAGGGTGAAAGTTATTTGGGTAGACTCCGGATTTGCTCTTTAGCTATGAATTTAGGAATACTCTGCAGCTACATAGGGCGAGTTCTGTGTTTTATGAGGTTGCCTTGTTAATTGTTTTACAGTAGCTTCCTGGACATCTGGGCTGGTCAGCACAACAGCTAATCAAACACTGGCTTGTGCCCTTTTTATCTTATTGTCCTTTTTTGAAAAAAAAACTGTGGGAAAATTATGTAACAAAAAATTTGTCATTTGCCATTTTAAGTGTACAGCTAAGTGACATGAATTTTCATGTTGTGCAGCCGTCACTCCTTTCTGTTTGTCACTGTTTTCCGTCGCCCCAGACAGAAACCCAGTGTACCTCAGTAACTCACTATCCCCACACTCCCTGTGCTTTGGTGTCTGTATTGTTTGTTCTATATATTTCATACACGTAGAATTGTACACCATTTGTCCTATGTCTGATAAGAGGCTAGGAAGTATTGTTTGGGGGAAGGTGACCCTGGGTAAGAGTGAGACTAGCTTGCCAGAATTGGCCTGACGCATGGCCTCTGGGTCGTGGGCTCTGCCCCAGGCCCTGAAAAGAGCTGTGCTTTTCCGGAGGTGTGGGGGTGACTCCACTGGCTGCAGCACTGATTTTGCTAGTATTTGTTGTTTGTAAGATTCAGAAAAAGGAACCTTATGTAATGAATTTGAAATTAGGTTTTTTTTTGAGAAGGTGTCACCAAGTTAGAGTTCTGAATTTGACCAGTGATACTCTCATACCTGTTTTGGTCTGCAGAGCACCTAACACTTTGCGGTAGCTTAAAACCAATGTCAGTTTTCAGCTTCACATTTTTATAAGGGTGTGAGGACGCGAGGGCTACTAAACTGCGATATCCACTATTTTCTGTCTGATTCCTGTGTTAGAATACAGACACTAAAGGGATTGTTGTCTTCTGTGGCTTTAAGAAGTGCTGTTCCATCTTTCTTCAGTGCTTCCACACAAGCATGGTGGCTGTGTCTGGAAGGGCCTAGGTCTCTTCTACGGGTTTACATTTGTGAGGGAGAACAGTAGGGAGCACTGGGAGCTATACGAAAAGACACACCGAAGTTCTTTTTTTGTTGCATCTGTGGTGTCTGGGTGGTTACAAGGAATATTTTTGTGACTGGGTTTCCCATTTTATTTAAAATAGTTCTGATTGGTGAGCCTAATTACAGACTAAATGTTTTTTTGTAAACAGGAGAAATTCTAGCCAGTCTGAAGTTACAATTAGATTTCTCAGAGTACTTTTATTCCCTAAAATGCTTAAAAATTGAGTGGTATGTTGTCTCCTCCCCGTCTTTTGTTTTAGTGGAAATTGATGACTTGAAAAAGATTACCAATTCATTGACTGTGCTGTGCAGTGAAAAACAGAAGCAAGAGAAGGTAAGAATGAGTTGTGTGGAGAAATGTGTGTTACATTAGGACAGTGTACAGGTGGGGAAAACTTCACACTGGGAATGCATTTGGAGGCAGTTACATTACTGTTTGCCAAAAAAAAAAATATGGTAGGAGCCTGACTTCAGATGCTTCAGGGCACGAAACATACCAGCATCCTGTAAGTTGGAGTCTCACAGATGTGGGCATGTTGCCACAGGTAGGGAGTCTCAAGAGAACTAGATCTGTTCTGTGTCCAGAGGATGTGTTGTCTCTGTGAGGGTTGCTGCACAGGTTACAGGTCTGTATTAGAGAGATCTCATGAGTTAACTCTCTTTCATCTTTAGCAAAGCAAAGCCAAAAAGAAGAAGAAAGGTGTGGTTCCTGGAGGGGGATTAAAGGCTACCATGAAAGACGACCTGGCAGACTATGGTGGTTATGATGGAGGATATGTACAAGACTATGAAGACTTCATGTGACAGAGTTTATATTCTCCTGATGTCTTCTTTCTGTTACCCACAGTCCCTTCAACATGTAGCATAACTTCCTTTCCTTTCAGTTCTGCCAAATGCTACAATCAGAAGTGCAGTATCTTTTGTGCTGGTTATGTAACCCCTTGACTCTCAGGTGCTAATGTGCAAATGAGGGAACTTGGGATCTTGTTGCCAAGGGGTTAAAATCCAAATGTCAGTTGCTACTAAATCACAGCTTGGGGTGGGGGAAGTCCTAATAATGTCATTGTTGCTGTTTGATTCCATAGCAGCAGTCACTTAATTGGAAACAAAGTTGCAACATGACAGAAAATTGTGTAGTATTTACCAGCACCATCCAGTAATACAGCCTTAACCATACCTCCTGGAACTACTTTATAATTTATCAAGAAAAGCAGTTTGCAGCAAGGGCATGCAGTGTGCACCTAGTATTAAAATTGCTTTGTCTTAAAATCGAGCGTGAGGATATTAAAAATACATTGTGAAGACTGCTTATCTCAGAGTGAAGATACTGTGGCTGAAAAGCTACCGGTTTGATACTTTAATGACCAAAACCCTCCAGCTTCTGAAACTGAAGAACGTAAACCTCTCCATTACTGCATTTCATGTTGTGGAATCTCCTGAGTGAAGACTCCTATTTGTCACAGTATTTCTACTGACGGAGTGCTTTGGATGGGGGAGGGAACTTGGCCTGTTTTAATTGCCTGGTCTCAATGTCTGAGCAGCAAATCTCCTTTTGTTCTCCTAGGCTGCAGTGGAACAACTTTAACAGGGTTTTGGCATTTCCTTTCCTTTATAAAACATGCTCAGCAAACTGCACCGGTTAATTACAGTTTGGTGAATTGTTATGTTAACAATTATGACATCTGCAGTGTTTTATAAAGCAACTAATTTAATAAAATCACTATCGTGAGGAGTTAATTTTTTGTTTTATCTCCCAAGAGGCATTTTTGCAGAGTATAGAACAGCTCTTGGGATTAGAATTCTCTGTATACTTTGCAGCTTAATAAATGCCTGACCAGTACTTACAGCTTTAAAACATAAGTAATGTGCCAGGTTCTTAATAGTGTCTGTCAGCAGTGAAGGTGTAGGGATGCCTTCCTGTTACTTACTTGGGAAAATTATTTTATTTGAATATGAAGTCCTAATTAAATAGAACTATTTATTTGGGGTAATTGAGCCTGTAACTGGGGGAAGGGTTGTTACGGTTAGATCTAATAAGATAAAATGTATAGTCAGTCATCCTTAAATGGTTAGGGTAGCCTTTATTATGTATCTTAAGCTAGTTAACCAAATTTGTGATTAGCCTTTTTTTTTTTTTAGACCACCATTAATGGAACGTGGTGGTGAGGGAGTTCTTAATTTCTTCTACATAGTAAGTTCCTAAGAGTCTTAATATTAAGTGGAAGACAGGGCCATCTGAATGATTTTAAGAATTAACAGCAGTAACTACACAGCAATAATTATAGCAAATGAAGATTGTTTTAAGTCAGATAAGGGCTAGGAGTACCTTAGTGATAATAACATACTGAATTTAAAATCTATTTTATTATCGAGAAATCAGTTTCTAACAAGTGGAAATGTATCACCTGTTCCGTAACTCTGTAAATAATATTAAATTCCTTTGAAACTGGAATCTGCAGGCACAGGTGTTCTTTAATCAATATTGTATCATCTAAATAGAAGACATCTTGAGAAATTTGATCCTTTTGGTATTAATACATATAAAATGGCATAGATGAACAGTCACTTCTAAGTGGGAACTGCATTGTGAAAAGTTCATCTCATTTTTTGCCTACCACCCACAAAAGACTGATGTGGTACAGTCATGGCATTTTACAACCCAGAGTAAAAAATTCCCTAGCTCATGGACATCCATCATTGCCTCATACCAGTATGAGTTTTCTCTCCTATGAAATCACGTCATCTGGCTCCCTCTATCTAACCTGCCAGCATGTCCTTTAGACAGCAACTTGTCTGAGGGTCCTTCAGAAGCACATTTACAACATCATAAAATTTGTGTTCATATGCCAGCTTGTAATACAGGTAGACATCTTCACAGTATGTGAGTAACTTCTTCAGGTTTTTCACCATCATGTCAGTAGGCTGATGTTGTTTATATCTAGACAGAGAAACAAGAGTGTGTACAGGTTAAGGTCCTGACCCTGATGAATGAGCACTGTGTATCTCTGATGCTCCTCACCTGCAGAAGAGAGGATGCTGGGATACATTCTCAGACTAGGTACTGGGAGGTAATCCATAAACAATTTGATTAAAAATGAGTATCTTAATGTTCACCTCAGTTAAAATAAACTCTGAACCTAGGGGCACCTACCTCAGACAGCTCAGTAGCTACCCTCTTACATACTTACTTGTTTGAGAGCTCTTCAAATATGTTGGATCTTAATAACCTTTGCTGCTTAAATTCTTCCAAGTAATTAAAGTCTCCTTTAAGAATAACTTGTTGGTATAGAATTTCAACCCAATCTGGAACAAAGTCATAGGCCTGGGCTACAATAGATGCCTTAAGAGAATGGAGAGGGAAGAAGGGCACTGTCAGTCTATTTAATGTGAAATTCAGGACAAGCTTTTTTTTTTTTTTTTTTAAAACTACAGTACACTCATATAATGAATGTGATCAATGATGTTACAAGGTCATCGCTGATGAGAAGCATAGTTGTAGTTCAGCACTTTTCCCTGAAACTGTCAACACCATCAGTGTTTTTAAATGTTCCTCAACAATGGCTTTATAAAACTGCTAAGAAGGAATAACTGCTCTTTCTTACCAGCTCACTCTGTAAGAAACAGTGCAAGGCTGAGATTCCCCAACTGTCCTGCCTTGTTGAAGAGTCCCAACCTGCTGCGTTGGCCTGGTTGCATCCCCTGGAGCTAAGAGATGCTTGCAGGACCACTAGTAGACATGCTTTTCTTCAGCTATCTTGGTACAAAGGTGTCTGCCTTTCTGCAAGCCCAACAGCATGGAAAAAATGACTTAGAAACTGCCCTGTAGAGTTTCCAAGAAGCACCTGGCAGATTTGAACTGCTGACCTTTTGATTAGCAACTGTACCATTTAACCACTACACCACCACAGTTTCCAATAAGAAGCAGTACCATGAAAAGAGACAATACAGTGTCTTATCAGACAGCTAAGTCACGAGAGACTGAGTGGGCAAATCTGAGTAGCATAATGCTGGTAGTACTAACTAGATTGTTCTTTCCTGCTCACCTGGTAGAACCGAGGTAGGGCCATGATACAGTCCATCAGCCTGTGGCGCCCCAGGTTGATGAGCATTGTGTTTTGGCCAATGTTCAGAAAGTGAATTTGTAGTGTAATCAACTTGGTAAGCCGGTGACAGCGTAGGGCTTGTCTCACGCAGAAGTCCTGAGGAGTAAGGGTGGAAGGGGCACAGGTAGGGGAAGACTTGTTATTTCCTGTGTTATTCTCCGGCAACTGTATGTACCTTTCTGTCCCTGTTTGGCCCATGACTCCCACCTTGGAATAAAAGCCCCAGGACAAAATAAAACTCCTATTGCAGACACCGAGCCCCCAGGTTGGTCTCGGATAAGACTGGTCACCTTGGCATAGCTCTCCGCAGCATCCAGCATCAGTGTCAGGGCCTTCAGCAGCAGCTGCTTCAGCTTCTGTCCATCTCTGAGGCTGTCCTCTGGCGGGGAAGAAAGACTTCTTGAGTCCAGGGCTTCAAGCTGGTTTTTAGCAGTTCAGTCATGGCTGAGAAAAGGACACTGAACAGATGTGAATTTTTAAAATTTGGGTCAATTGGAACTATAACTGGAATGGGAAATATGGGATGAAACCCTGCTAAAAATTTAAAATCTCCGTCTTAGAAAATGAGGACAATGTGCATGTTGAATAGCGACCAAAAATCTACCCTTAGTTTTTGTGCAGACAGTGGTGTCCAGCTCAGATGTAGCAGTGTATCATGCCACTGTGAATGCTTGTAGCTTTTCTCAGTCCTGCCAGTAATCCAGTTGCATGTATCAAGCACCTGAAAGGGCTCCTAGTTTCCTGTTCCAGAGCATCAACCAGTAATTTCTCTCATTCTAGTTAAGGTTCTGGATAAACCAAATTTAAAGAATTTGATCTGTTTTGCTTCTTAAGCCATGACTGAACCAGTTCACAGCCCTGGTTGAATCTGAGTCCCAAGACATGCTGTTCTTATTCATAGTGACTGTGGGCTAGAAAAGAACCACCTCAGCTTCTTTTAGGCGGAGGCAGGTATGTCTCACTCAGGTAAAGGCTGTTATGCCAGAAGTGCACACTCAGGGACTGTTAGCTTCATGGGAGTAAGCTTCAATGCCCCGCCTCGTTCCTCCTCTCTGAAACAGCCAGCAGCGGTCACATGGACATCAGCATACAGGGGTTGGCAGTGGAGTATAACATGCCCAGGCAGCGGATCCCAAGATGCTGTATGGAGCCCCACTGTGTTAACTAGTACCCATTCCAGCTTCCAACAGCTAGTCTTATGGCCTCTTAGCTCTAACAGCCTTGGAAACTTCCTTGGCTGGTATTACTACCTTGGGGGTGCAGCTGTGCCCTCTGCTCACCCCAGGACTGAGACTCAATCAGCTTCAGCTGGATGCGGGCAGCTGCCTCGTGGTTCTCGCCGATCTCGCGGCACATACTGAAGCACAGGGCAATCATGTTGTGCTTCTCACTGTCGCCAGGGCGACAGCGTTTGATGTAGTCAAGCAGGGCTGTCTTCAGAGTACCACTCTACCAGGAAGAAAAGAATACCACAGCATCAGCCAGAGACTGCACGGCAGGCAGGACTGGCTGAGTCCCTTCAAGTTCCATGAAAACTCAAAAAGGAAAAAGTAAGCAAAAAGGAAAAAATACAAAAGCTATATAGGCTGTCCTGACTTACAAGGAAACAGGTGTGCTCCCTGCTGGTGGGAGCGTGACCAGTAACACATTTCAGAAGGAAGGAGCCTTAAAAAGGTGCACACGTGTTGCTCTAACAATTCCACTTGTAGGAATCTATCCCAAAAGAAATGGGCGAAGTGTTAACAGGAATGTAACGAAGATAACTGTAAGCAAAAAAACTGGAAAGAATCCAAATGTCCAAAGGAGAGAGTAACAGAACAACATGTAACTGCTGAAAGTTGAAACTGACATGAAAACAGTCTGGTGATTCGGGTTATGTGGGAAAAAAAAGCAAGCTACTTCATACCTGCACAGCATATGATTTTGTTAAAATGTAAATATGTAAATTTTTGTGGGTACCTGTGTAAACTGTTAGCAGGGACTGTCCAGATGATGGCTAGACACAGAGGGCTTTTTTCTGTGTTGCTCCATTTTCCAAGTATATACTGAGTATGCATTACTTTTGTAATCAGCAAAAAAATAAGTTATTAAAAGATATTTAAATGCAAAAATAAAAACTGCCTCAAAAACAATTTTAAAAACCTCTGGGAGGGAGGGTCCATGAAGGTACAACTAAGACCATAATTTGTTTTCCTCTCAATTATTGGTCTGTCGCGGTACAGGCCAAGCACTGAAGTTTTCCTGCTTCATCTCTTAGTCCTGCTTGGCTGAGCCTAGGCGCCCAGAAGCCCTGAGCCCACCTTGGTTTTTAACTCTTCAGAGGTGACATGGGCAGAAGCAATGGATTGGACTAATGAATGACTTGGAAACAGTGTCTGAGACAGATATCTGGGTCCCACAGCATGCTAAGGACAGACAGCGCCAAAAGGCATGGCATTTGAGGCTTTGGTTCCAGGGTAGTCATCACAAGTCACTCCCCAACTATCCTAGCACAGGTCAGTGCATTCAACTCCATACTTGGCTTTCAGCGCCGTATTTTATAGGCCCATGAAAACTTCCTCCTGTGCCTGGCGAGGCGAGGCAAGGGCTCAGACACAGACTCCAGCTGGTTAGTCCACTCCACCGGGTTCTCAGGAATTCTGCTGCCCCTGCCAGAGTAGCCACTCAGCAGGGGCCAAGGTAGAGGACAACAGACTCATGTCTGACATTAGTTAGCATCTGCCAACGTAGTCACTACCTGGTCTGAATTCTAACCCTAAGCCACTGGCTCAACAGTGTATGTCCTGAGGCAGTCCTCAGTTCCCTCCAGAATGCCAGCATACACGTCATCGCAGAGCTCAGACGGGTCATACCTACCGGGTCCAGCTTCTTCCGCATCAGCACTTCAAAGTAGTGCTTTTTATGCAACAAATCAAATATGTATGTCATCTCATTGTACCTTCCAATGCCAGTGAGGAGACGCACCTGAGGGGAGAGGGAAGGCACCATTAGCACCACCTAGAATTCTGAACCAGACAACTACTCTCACCAGTGTGACTGCTTTCAGATGCCATGCCCCAGAAGACAAGGCTCAGCAGCCTCCCTCTGGGTGATTCAGAAATGCTAATCGTAAGGACACTACTGGCTGTCTCTAATATGACATCCTCCTCGGCAGGCAGTCTTCCCATCATTCCTCATTCTGTTTCACTGTTTCCAAGTCACTCAGGTCAGTTTCGAGAGCAAAGAATCCGGGGAGGACTTCAGCAGTCAGAGTGGTCAACTCAGAGCTAAGAAGTGATCTAAATCTTGTTTGGGGGTAATGCAACTGTCAGCCGTCTAGAAAAGCTGACTTCCATGGCAGAGAGGTGTGCCAGCTTTAAGCATGGCAGGTATCCTTTCGCTTTGTTTGTTTGCACAATCTCTGAATCTGACAGACTCCTGAAGCAGAGTGCTGGGCTGGCCTAGACTGCCCAGCAAACCACCGAGCAGGTGACGGCTTTGAGATAGAGAGAAGGGCCCACGGCACGCTAGCCCTGAGTGGATCCCCAGCCAATCTCTGCTCCTCTGGAGGCTTCCTGAGGATGAAGGAAGGGGACTGTGAAGGGGACTACTTACTACCAGCCCGTACTCCTCATTTGGGGCCAGGTGGTTGTCTGTGAGCAGCCGGGCAGCCTGCAGGACTCGGATGATGCCCTCCATGTGGCATGTCAGGGTGAAGCAGTGATGGGCCAGGATCAGCAGCTCTGTGGCTGGGTGAGAGGCAGGCATTGTTAAGGCAGGGTTGTGGACCCGTGGCTACCCAGTGTCTGAAGAAGCCTGTCTGGAGCGGTCCCTGACTTCAGCAGCTCTAGCTCTGGGATGCACCAACAATATCAAGATTGTATCAAAGATGGGGTGCACAATGTTGAGTCCCGGTGGCAACACAAGAAAAAGGGTGCACCTCAAGAACTCCACTAAAAGACTGCAATTGATGGTCTGAAGGCCTGGGAGTTCCCCTGGGAACATGGCCCCTAGAACTGCTGCTGCCCCTGACCATAAATCCTTTGGACAGGAATGAATTGGACTCAGAGACACAAAGTGACCATATGGTGTGTGCACTTTATGGTTCCGTGCATCTGTAGAATGCTGTCCTACTTAGTAGGCCCTACTACAGGGGAGAGGTGGTGGTAAGGAGGGGCAGGAGATTGTTAAGAGGGTATGACATGTACAGAACGGACAGGAGGAGTGGGCTGTCACCAGACCAGGAGAGCAGAAGGAGCCGCAGACAGGCGACATGCAAATCTAACCTCAATTGTATACTCTGACTCAGTCACAATAACAAAAAAAAAATCTCAAAGCACAGAGATTAACTCTGTCCTCTAGGCCAGTCCCATAGCGACTGTATCTCCAAAATGCCCAACATGTGAGAACAAGGGACCCTTGCTTTCTAAAGATGGAGCAACTTCTCTGCAGACAAAATGGCAGAATTACTGTCAACATGAAGTATATTCTCTGCTTGTAGCTCAGTGGAAGCTCTTACAGGCTTATCAAGTGCCGTTTAATGGTTCTGCAATTATAGTGACTTTCTAGGTGGCAGGATTTGACTACATACAAATTTAAAACTAGTACACACACTCCCTGTTAAGTGCAATTAAAAGGCACTTTTAGGAAAAACACTTCCAGCCTTGAAGATAGAAACAGGCTTCCCATCTTTAACATGCTGCGCCCTCTGGGCCTCTGCACATGTGGATGCCTCCCTTCTCCCACTGACTGCTGAGCACCCTGAGCTATAGATCCTTCAGGTTCTGGACATTTCCTCCAGAGGCCTTTCTTGTCCCATCTGTCTGGCTGTTAGTGTGTCCTAAACCCATCATCAGTGAGTGCCAGGGACTGCTGAAGTCATTCACCAGACCCTGGCTAAAAAGAGATACAGAAGGCTCCATAAGAAATGAAATTCTGTAACGTTTTTCTTTTTTTCTTTCCCATTAAACCAGAGTAAAGTGCCTTTTTTGAGTCTATAAAAAATGCAAAGTGAATGGGTTCCAGAAAATTATACTCAAATACAGTCCTTAAGTATGAGTGAAAAGGATTTTTTCCTCTGGAGTAAAATCTGGCTATCACTCTATAAAGGCAGACAGCAGAGATACGTTGCTAGGTGCTATCAAGTCGATTCCGACTCATGGCCACCCTCTGTACAACAGAACAAAACACTGCCTGATCCTGTGCCGTCCACAGCCGACTGATGCAGCCACTGTGTCAATCCATCTCGTCAAAAGTGTTCCTGTTTTTTTGCTGACCCTCCATTTCACCAACCTAGTAACATATCCCTCCTAGTAACATATCCAGGGACTGATCCCTCCTAGTAACATATCCAAAGTATGTGAGACTAGTGACATTATCCTGGTCTCTAGAGAGCAGTCTGGTTATACTTCTTGGTACAGATTTGTTCTTTTTGGCAGCTTATAGTATATTAAATATTCTTTGTCAGTGCCACAATTTAAAGGCTTCAGTTCTTCTTCAGTTTTCCTTATTCATCCTCCAGCTTTCACATGCATATAAAGCAACTGAAAACACTATAGCCTGGCTCAGGCACACTTCAGTCTTCAAAGTAACATCTTTGCTTTTCAACACTTTAAAGAGATCTTCTGCAGCAGATCTGCCCAATGCAGTGCATCAGGATTTCTTCACTGTTACTTCCAAGGGTGTTGATTGTGCATCCAAGTAAAATGAAATCCTTGACAGTTTCAACCTCTTCTCCTTTTATCATGATGTTCATCTGCTGCTGCTACTCTGACAGAAATACCACAAGTGGATGAGTTTAACAAAGTTTATCCTTACACAGTCCAGTAGGCTAGAAGTCAGAATTCAGGTTGCTGGCTCCAGGGAGTGCACTGTCTTTCTGTCAGCTCTAGAGGAAGCTCCTTGGGTTGCATCAGTCTTTCTTTGATCTGAGAGCATCTAGGTGCAGGAACCTTAGGTCCAGATGGATGCACTCTGCTTTCAGCATTGCTTTCTTGATGGTCTTATGAGCTTTTCCCACTCACTGCTTGCTTCCCTTTTTATCACTTGTAGGATAAAAGGTGGTACAAGCCACACTCAGGGAAACTCCCTGCTAAGAGTATCACAGTCTCACCCTAATCCTCTTTAACATAATCCAGTCTATGAACCACAGGCAGAGAGTGCAATGTACAGTATTGGAAAACAACAAAATGGAGGCCAATCACACAATACTGGGAATCGTGGCCCAGTCAGATGTTTTTTGGGGGACACAGTTCAATCCATGACAGACCGGTATGGTGAACGGATACAACCCTGATACACACCTTTCCTGACTTAAACCATGCAGGCTGTTTGTGTGACCACCTCTCGATCTGTGTACAGGTTACTCTGGAATTGCCATTCTTCACCATGTGATCCATAATTTATGATGATGCAGACAGTCAAATGACTGACACAGGTAAACATCTTCCTAGTGTTTCTGCTTTCAGCCAGGGGCCATCTGACATCAGCAATGATATCTTGGGTTCCACAAGCTCTTTGAATCCTGCCTGAATTTCTGGCAATTCCCTGTTGGTACAGTGCTACAGCCGTCTCTGAATTATTTTCAGCAAAATTTTATTATACCTGTGTGTGATATTAACGATACTGTTCAATAATTTCTGCCTTTAGTTGGAATCACCTTTCTTGGGATAGGCTTAACTATGTATGGATCTCTTCCAGTTGGTTGGCCAGGTAGCTGTCTTCCAAATTTCTTGGCATAGATGAGTGAGCACTTCCGGTGACACAATCCTTTGTTGAAACATCTCAACTGCTATTCTGTCAATTCCTGGAGCCTCGTGCTTTGCCAGTGCCTTCGGTGCAGCTCCAGCTTCTTCCTGCACTACTGTCAGTTTCCAATCACATGCTACTTAGTAAAATGGCTGGATATCAATCAGCTGTTTTCAGTATAGTGATTTTGTGTAGTTCTTCCATTTTCTTTCGATGCTTCCTGTGTTGTTTAGTATTTTCCCTGTAGAATCCTTCCATATTTTTACTAGAGGCTTGAACATTTTCCTTCAGTTCCTTCAGCTTGAAAAATGTAGCATGTGTTCTTCCCTTTTAGTTTTCTATCTCCAGGTCTTTGCACATGTCACTATATTACTTTGTCTTCTTGAGCTGCTCTTTGAAATCTTCTGTTCAGCTCTTCATCATTTGCTATAGCTATCTGACATTCAAGAGCAAGTTTCAAAGTCTCTTCTGACACCGAACATGCAATCATGTGCTGATAATTACTGATGACTGGAATTCAAAGAATTGGTAGTTGGAAAATAGGGCATTGGTGATAGAAACAGTGTCCAAAATTGCATGACAGAATTTTGTGAGAACAATGACTTCTTCATTGCAGATAAATTTTTCACCAGCATAAACAGGAATTCCAATCATCAGTAATTATCAACACAGGATTGCATGTCATTCATGAGTTTCAGACTTCAGAAGCTGATAAAAGTGTTCAATTTCTTCATCTTTGGTCTTAGTGCTGGTTGTATAAATTTGAATAATAGTTGTATTAACTGGTTTTCCTTGTCAGCGTGTGGATATTACCCTATCACTGACAGTGCTGAACTTCACAAGAGATCCTGAAGTGCTCTTTTTAATCAAGTTGCCATTACCAGCACATAGACTATGATTGTTCAATTCAGAATGGCCAATACCAATCCATTTCTGCTCACTAATGCCTAGGATATCAATGTTTATGCATTCTGTTTTATTTTTGAGGATTTCCAGTTTTCCTCATCTTCTGGCACTGTATCAGACAATGTTCCACTGCTATTTGTAAGGATTTCACTGGCTATCAGAAGTAGACCGCTGGGTCCTTCTTCCTCATCAGGAAGCTCAGTGCAAACCTGTCTGCTGTGGGTGACCCTGTTGGTGGCACAGTTCCTGCATCACGGCCACACGCAAGCCTCCACACTGTGACAGACTGACACACATGGGGGAACTACAGGTGTAGCTATCTCAAACATCTTAGAAACAGGCATTCCCACTGAATCAGGAATCTATGCTAGGGAAGGAATCCTGATTTCCAGAGATTTGTCTCTAACGGATGTTCGCCACAGTATTTACAGCAACAGAAAATTGGAATCAGTCTGAAGGTCCTACAAGACACAAACAGTATTTTAAATTATATTTTAAAAAATACTAAAAATAGAATACTGTGTGACCATAACCATTAAAAATTGTATTACAGAGAAATATCTGGTGACATGGAAATTACTAATGATGCAGTATATTCATAAAGTAATAGAGTATATAAACAACAGGCACAGTATACACGTGCACAGAGAAAAATCTGAGACTCACATACTACTGAATGACTAATGAACAAGACATTGAGGGAAGTAAGCATGCTGTGAAATCGGGGCTCTGCCACCTAATCATTATAAATTAATCAACTTCTCTAGGCTTCAGTTTTCTCACTTTCACATGCACTTTTCAGGGTTATGTAAAAGTAAAGTAAGATAAGTATGTGAAATATTAAAAGGTTACCTTTTTGTGTGAATGAAATTTTGGAATGTACTTCCATATATTCTAAATTTTCTTCAATGAACTTATAGTTTTCTACCAAGAACTTAAACTATGCTGGAGGGATGGAGAGCTAGAGGAAGAACAGTAACCCTAAGTGGGTTTGAAAAGACTCTCGGGGACTTCTTGGACACCTGCTTGGGCCCAAAATATGTAAGAAAAAAGCCAACAACTCACTGCAAGCCAGTTCCCCGTGAGGCACAGAGGAAATCTTATCCAACAACTTCATGCCTACTAATGTGCGGTCTTGACACAACATGGTCAGCTGGAGAAATATCTGGCTTTCTTCCGCAGGGCTGGACATCAGCTTATGTCCTGAACATAAAGGTGAGGAGAAAGGCACTGGTCTCACCATGAGAGAGTTGTGAGAAAGGGGAGAGAGCCCCCAGCCAGGAGGCCCCTCTGCCTGGGCACCAGGAGCTCCCCCGGCAGGTCTCCTCGTGATGAGCCCTCTGATCATGCTTCTCACTCAGAGAGGCACAGCTAGTGCACCCTCAGACAACAGATAAAGGCACTGTGTCCCCCTACCAGCGTAACCTAAACACGAGAAATCACGAGGCAGAATGTACATCAGGACAACTTCCAAACCCATAATGCTGGGAGACTAAAATGCTGCCTGAGAGCCTGAGGAGACTTGGGTCAGGTCACCTGCTCCTTCTGATGGGGTTAGCAGCTCCCTTGTCACCTCTTCAGCCACTAGTTCAGCCACAGCTTCCGGCTTGAGGCCTTGGGTGCTGATGAAGGCCTGGGCTCGCGTGCATCGGTTGGGCTGCTGAGAGGCCAAGGTTGCCCTGAGCACGGCCTCACCATCCCAGGCGGCAACATCTGTGTAGGAACAGCCGAGCTCCTGAGAAGAAGGCAGAGCTGGTCACAGCCACTGTTAGGAGCCAGGAAAAAGCTAGTAAGAGACAGCACTTCTTGAAATCTGGCATGGACAGACACCATTGTTTCGGAGCATGAACGTCAGAAGAATAAATACCATGTCCTAAGCCCTTTCTATCACTTAACCAAAGAGCTAGGTCCAAGCAAAAGAATGGCTTGTTTCGAGAAAACATTAGGTGACACTGTCTTTCTGAACACTGAGCATTTCCAACATTGTCAAACAGAAGAAACTGAATAAAAGGCAGCAGCCCCCTCTATATCATTCCCATGGCAGCAGCAAAGCTCTCAATTTCCAAAGTCTCTGAGCCTCATTCAAGGCACAAAGCAGCAATGCTCAGCTTTATTTCTCCCATGTTCTTCTCCTTCCACTCACTCTACTGTTTTTCTCCCCAGTCCGGCATGAAGTCACGGATAAACCCTGGCGGCCCTGATTCCCAACTCCACAGTCCTTACATTCCATTTTGTTTTGAAATTTTCTGTGAGTGCTCCCATCTGTAAAGTTCTGAGCAATCATTTCCCCTCAGGGCTGGGAGGGTCTTCCAGATCAAGTCATCATGTGTAGGTGAAGTAGGAGGGGCTCAGAGGAGTCCAACACCTTACCCCAGTTTCTGGGTGGTGAGGTGCAGCCAGCACCCCATCTCCTTGGCATGGGACCAGTGATCTCTCCTGTATTTCTCAGGTGGGCCTGTGGATGCCAGCCTCTGGGTCAGCACTCTCCTCTCTGCTCCTGCTTACCACCTGAAGTGCCGGTGAAATTCACCTCCCACTTCCCGCTTCCCTCTCTTATCACAGAAGAACTTCCTGGGGGGCCCCACCCCTGGCACACACCTGGGCAAGTTCACACAGACAGAGGACATGCCGGCAGGAGTTCTTCCCATGGAGGCATTTGCTTGTTAGAGTTTTTAGGTCAGCCACCACCTTGTCACTGGGAGGTGCCATCACCAAGGACTGAGTATCCAGACTTGCAGCTGGAAGCAAACACAGGCTGAGAAGGTATCCAGGCCCTGTCTGACTTCTACCTGAATGCTCTCGGTGCCCTCTGCACAGTATCCCTGTGGGTCTGGCGGCACCTTAGATAGGGCCCCACTTCAATGCTTTCATTGCCTTTTCCCAGCAAATCCTAGCCCAGGGTACATGAAAGATCTCACACGCCAAAACATCTGCCAGACCCTCCTCCACACACAGCCATGGACTGAATTGTACCTCCCTGAAAACGTGTGTAGCAATTTGGCTGGGCCACGATTCCTAGTATTGCATGGTTGTCCTCCATTTTGTGTTTTTCCTATGTTCTAAATCCTAATCTCTAGCAGCAGTTCACAGGGCTAGATTAGACTACGTTGAAGAGGATTAGGATACAACTGTAACACTCTTACTAAGGTATCTCCCTGATCCAGTGTAAAAGGAGTTTCCCTGGGGTGTGGCTGGCACCACCTTTTTATCCTACAAGAGATGAAAGGGAAACAAGCAGAGAGTCAGGGCCCTCATACCACCAAGAAGGCACTGCCAGGAGCACAGTGCATCCTTTCGACCTGAGGTTCCTGCACTGAGATGCTCCCAGAGCAAGAAAAAACTATTATAAAACAAGGACCTCCCTCCAGAAATGATACAGAGGGAAAGCTTTCCTGTGGAACTGATGCTCTAAATTTGGACTTGCAGCCTACTAGACTGTGAGAAAATACATTCCTCTTTGTTAAAGCCATCCACTTGTGGTATTTCTGTTACAGCAGCACTTGCTGACTAAGACACACACCCCTTCCCAGTTTCCTGCCATTTCAAATAAATCCCCAGGTCTAGCTGACTATACTCGTGCATCACTGCCTTCTTTCCAGCACTCCTCTTCTGCACCTAAGGGTACTGCTCTCCCTTACTGCAGCTTCCACTTTCCCCCGGATCAATCTTCAACACACTCAGGATCTTTCTCAAATGTAAACCACAAAACCCAAGGGTTGTCTGAATAGATACCTCCAGGACATAGTAAAACTAAAACCCATTTCTAATTAATAAAAATTTAAATGTCAGTAAGCCTGGTGCTACATCTGCTAACCCAAAGGTCCACAGTTTGATCTCCAGGAGCTTCTTGGAAACTCGGAGGGGCAGTTCTACCCTGACCTACAGCATCACTGAGCTGGAATCCACTCAACAGCGGTGGGGATTTTGGGGGGTTTGGGTTTGGGTTTTATATCACCAAAGAATTTTCACATAAGTCACAGTATACCCAGATAGTACAATACTCTGCAGACATTAAAAGAGGTTAATCTACATAAACTGACAGGGGACTGTTGTAGAACAATATGACAACCTTGTTTTTGTAATAAATGGGGTGTGTATGGGTGTGTGTGTGTGTGTGTGTAAAACACATCCTTTGGGGGAGGTGGGTGGGGTTGAATGTGTACATGACTTGCTTTTTACATTATGAACTTCTGTGCATTTTGTTACACTAGCTTGCAGTATTTTTGCATTTAAAATATTTAGCAAGAAAAAGGTTCCTCAAAGACTGCTTTTCTGATAGAAAAGCCCAGAACTTTGATGGTTTCTAGAGGTGTCTAGGTAAGAATGGTGTATGCACACTCTACGCTGTCTCTCCCACTGAACTCCACTATAAATCCTGGCCAACAATCCTGAGTAGCTTGATGAGGACACTAGAAGTAAACAGTAGCAGGTGGACTGGGCAAGAAGACCAGAACTAAGTACTATCAAATCGGCACTGAGTTCAGCATGTTTTATCACAAGCACTAATACCCCGCCCTGTGCCCTGCACCCTGCGCCCTGTGTCCTGCATGCAGTAACCGGAAACCCACAAGAGTCTGCAGTGCAGCAGGAGCCCCAGGAGCACCTTCAGGGCTGTCTCAAGGGTCAGGAAGTACCTCTCCATGCCCTACCCACTGGTGGTGGTAGGAGAGGCCACTGCACAGCTGGAAAGGCAAGAACTCCCAGGAACTTTCTTTTCTGATGGAGATGCTGTTGTCCTAAGCAGGCAGAGTGATCCCCTGTTAGTTTTTGCTCTGTCCTCTTATTACTTGGCCAACAGTAGTCATCAGATACCATGGAGGTCAAAAGGAAGTGGTACAACATTTTTAAGTGCTCAAAGAATTCCTTTTCTGTCTGACAAGAATATCCATTAGAAATGAAGGTAAGAGGGGGGCGGAGTCAAGACGGCAAACTAAGCACACCTCTCCTTATATCCCTCTGGAAACCAAGACCTGAAATGATAATCAAACGGAGCCTTCTGGTCACCTAATCAGCCCCAGGACACGGCACAGGGCTGTCACTTTGGACATCATACTACTGAGCGAAAAACCTCCTCTCTCACGCTGACTCCCGCGCCTGGCTATCCCTGGCTCTCACAGACTGAAGGTAAACGTACCATTTTGACTTTTTTTTTCCTCTCTCTTGGCCAGCGGGCGGAGCTGGGTCTTGCCTAGCGGCTGGACTCAGACACGCTGCTGGAGGAACAGGCAGGGAAAACTCCCATATTATGAGAGCCAGCCTTGGGACTCTGTTAATCTAGCCACTTTGAACCTGTCGTTTTATATCTGCCTCAGCGGCGTTTGTACGGAGTTTTGCAGTCAGTGTGCGGGACACCATGTTGGATATGGAGATTCTAGCAGGACCTTATTATTAGCCTGGGAGCCAGCGCCTAAAAACAGGACAGCGCTTCTCTGACAGACAAGTAGTAATTTACCTAGTGCCACCTGCTCTGGGGGTCCTCAGCACCTTTAGCCCTTCTGTCTGCTGCCTGTGTGGAGGGCGCCATCTTGGATACAGTGGCCACAGCTGGACCTAATTCTTAGCTTGGGAGCCAGAACCTGCCCACAGGAGAGCGCTTTTCTATCAGAAAAGCAGTGTCGTCCGTCTAAGGCTAAGCCCTGTCAGCAGAGGCCAACAGGGCAGTAGCATTGCTGTATTCTGAACTAGTTTGTATCATCTGGGGTTGGATATAGTGGTGCTTACTTTGCCACTTGAGAAGAGGGACCTCTACACCTGAAAACCTAACTGACTTGTAAAGTGGTCAGATATCTTTTGCTTTACATTTGAAGACAGCCTAGAGAAACATCTGCAGTCCATCCTCACAGTACCTCTTCCAGCCTCTACATACTCACATGGGTCCCAAAAAGCAACAGACACTTGTGGCATACAAGAAATCAGCCATGGCTTCAGAAGGCTCCCAAACAAAGCAACCAAGGAGTTTTCGAGATGAAGAAACTTTTATGAAAGCATCAGAAAGTGAATACAAAATGATTATATACAGAGCCCTTCTACACCTTATACAAAATGCAGCAGAACAAAATAAAAAATTAAGCAAGATGTTCGATCTGATGGAACACCAGTACTCTGAAATCCAACAGATCAAGAACAAAATCAAAGACAGAAACTTCAATGCAAAGCCAAGAAAACAGAATGGAACAAATGGAGAAAAGAATTTCTGACTTGGAAGACAGAGCTACTGAGGCCAGCATCTATGAGCAGAAATCAGAAAAAAGAAACAAGAAAAATGAAGAAACATTAAGAAGCATGTGGGACTCTATTAAGACGAACAGCCTTCGGTTAATTGGAGTCTCTGAACAGGGTGAGACATCTGAGAACACAGAGAGTATCATTGCTGAGCTGCTGAAAGAAAACTTCCCAGAAATTATGAAAGAAGAGAATAGAGACATCTCAGATGCATATCGTACGCCACCTAATATAGATCTCAAAAGAAAGACTCCAAGACATATTATAATCAAGCTTAATAAAATGAAACATAAGCAGCAACTCTTAAAGGCAGCAAGACTCAAAGCAAAACTAACATTCAGAGGGAAACCCTGTAGGCTCTCTTCAGATTTCTCAGCAGAAACCATGCTGGCACAGAGACAGTGGCATGACACATTCAAAGCCTTGAAGGAGAAAAACTTCCAACCAAGAATTATATATCCTGCAAAACTATCTTTCAAATATGAAAATGAAATTAAGACATTCCCAGATAAACAGAAATGGAGAGACTTTGTAAAAACCAAACCCAAACTACAAGAAATATTGAAAGACATTCTTGGCTCTGGCTTACAAGAACAAAACCACTAACTTTATAGTTTAGAATGACTTTACTACTCAAAAGTCTGCTCAGTTAGGGAAGGCTCCAAAGCTAATCACAGCTTTGATAAGGAAAGAAGCAATCCAGTGATCATCATGAAAATATGGTGTCATCATATTAAAAAGAGGGATGTACTACAGCTGTTATAGTCCTTCCAGATGGAGAGGAAGATGACAAGACTGGTAGTAATTAAAATTGGGTTTATATATAGTTTATTAAGGGGGATCGTAGGGGCAGCTGTAAAGCATATCATACCATTTCAAGAAATGTAACACATGAGTCCCAACAACTACAAAACCAGCTCTGAAAAAGGTGAAAAATGAACTCACAAAAAAGAATGTCCCAGAACAGACTAATAAGAACAACAGAGAAAACATTAACATAAAAATAAACAAATCACAATGGCAGCACTGAACACATACCTATCAATAATTACATTGAATGTGAATGGACTGAATGTTCCAGTAAAGAGACATCAAGTGACATCTTCGATCAAAAGACATGATCCATCCATATGTTGTCTACAAAAAACTCACTTGAGACCTAAAGATAGGAACAACCTTAAAATTAAAGGACGGAAGAATATATATCAAGCTAACAATGAACAAAGAAGAGCAGGGGTGGAAATTCTAATCTCAGACAAAATCAATTTTAATGTCAAATCCACCATCATGGACAAAGATGGACACTATCGCTGAAAGGTTCAGTACACAAGCAAGACTTAACTATATTAAATATTTATGCACTTACTATCAGAGCACCTAAATACGTTGAAGAAACACTGACTACACTCAAAAGAGAGTTAGATGACTCCACACTAATAGTGGGAGACTTTAACACTCCACTCTCAATACTAGACAGATCTTCTAGAAAAAAACTCAGTAAAGATACAGAAGACCTCATTTCCACAATTAACCAACTAAACCTCATTGATATATACAGAACTTTCCACCAATCAGCCGACAACTACATCTTCTTTTCCAGTGCACATGGAACATTCTCCAGAATTGACCATGTGATAGGCCATAATGCAATGCTCAACAAAATCCATACCATTGAATTACTGCAAAGCATCTTATCACATCATAAAGCCGTCAAAGTTGAAATCAACAGTAGAAAAAACACAGATAGAAAGTGGAACTCTTGGAAACTGAACAACATCTTGCTCAAAAAAACATGGGTTATAGAGGAAATCAAGGATGAATTAAAGAAATTCATGGATTCCAATGAGAACGAAAACACTTCCTACCAGAACCTATGGGATACAGCCAAAGCAGTGCTCAGAGGTCTGTTTATCTCCATAAATGCACACATCTGGAAGGAAGAAAAAAGCCCAATCAAGGAACTAACCCTACAGCTTGAACAAGTAAAAAGAGAACAACAGAGGAACCCCTCAGGCACCAGAAGAAACGAGATCATAAAGATTAGAGCAGAGTTAAATGAATTAGAGAATAGAAAAACAATTGAAAAAATTGAAAAGACCAAAAGCTGGTTTTTTGAGAAGATCAACAAAATTGACAAACCACTGGCTAAACTTACTAAAGAAAAGCAGGAAACAAATAACCCAAATTAGAAATGAGAGGGGGTTTGTCACCACAGATGCAACAGAAATCAAAAATATCATAACAGAATACTATGAAAGACTGTACTCTAACAAATTTGAAAACCTAGAGAAAAAGGACAAATTCCTTGACTCATACCACCTATCCAAATTATCACAACGTGAAGCACAACAACTTAATAAATCCATTACAGAGGAAGAGATTGAAAAGGTCATCAAAACACTGCCAACCAAAAAAAGTCAGGGTCCAGATGGCTTCACTGTAGAATTCTACCAAGCATTTAGAGAAGAGTTATCTCCAATACTACTGAAACTATTTCACAGTATAGAAAGGGATGGAGTACTCCCAAACTCATTCTATGAAGCCAGCATAACCCTGATACCTAAGCCAGGGAAAGACCCAACAAAGAAAGAGAACTACAAGCTGATACCACTGATGAATCTAGATGCAAAAATCTTCAACAAAATTCTTGCCAATAGAATACAACAACATATCAAGAAAATAATCCATCATGACCAAGTGGGATTCATACCAGGGATGCAAGGCTGGTTCAACATCAGAAAAACAATTAATGTGATTAAACACATAAATAACACAAAAGACAAGGATCACCTGATTTGGTCCATTGATGCAGAAAAGGCATTTGATAAAGTCGAACACCCATTCATGCTAAAAACTCTTAGCAAAATGGGCATAGACGGCAAATTCCTCAACACAATGAGGGCCATTTATACAAAGCCAGTTGCCCACATCATCCTGAATGGAGAGAGACTGAAAGACTTTCCCTTGAGATCAGGAACTAGACAAGGATGCCCACTCTCACCTCTTCTATTTAACATTGTGCTAGAAGTTTTAGCTAGAGCAATTAGACAAGACGAACAAATAAAGGGCATCTGCATTGGCGAAGAGGAAGTTAAAATCTCCCTGTTTGCAGATGATATGATTGTATATGCAGAGAATCCCAAGGAATCTGTAAGTAAACTACTCAATCTGATAGAAGAGTTCAGCAACGTCTCAGGACACAAGATAAACATAAGTAAATCAACAGGATTCCTTTATACCAACAACGAGACTGTTAAGGAAGAAATTATCAAATCAATACCATTTACGATAGCCCCTAAGAAGATAAAGTACCTAGGGATTAATCTAACCAGAGAAATAACAGACCTTTACAAAGAGAACTACAAGCCCTTACCACAGAAAACTAAGAGAGACTTAGATAAATGGAAAAACCTACCCTGCTCATGGATAGGAAGACTTAACATTGTGAAAATGTCTATTTTACCCAAAGCAATCTATTTATATAATGCAATCCCAGTACAAGTTTCAGTGACATTTTTTAATGAGATGGAAAAACAAATCACCAATTTTGTTTGGAAAGGGAAGAAGCCCTGGTTAAGCAAGGTACTACTAAAGAAGAAGAGCACACTGGGAGGCCTCTCATTACCTGACTTTAGAACATATTACACTGCCACAGTGGTCAAGACAGCCTGGTACTGGTATAAGAACAGACAGATCAATCAGTGGAACAGAACTGAGACCCCAGAGATGACACCATCTGCCTGTGAACAACTGATATTTGACAAAGGCCCTAAGACATTAACCTGGGGTCAAAACAGTATCTTCAACAAATGGTGCTGGCAAAATTGGATATCTATCTGCAAGAAACTGAAACAAGATCCATATCTTACACCTTATACAAAAAACAACTCCAACTGGATAAAAGACCTAAATATCAAACCTAAAACAATAAAGCTCATCCAAGAAAAGGTAGGAACAACAATGGAAGTTTGAATACACAATATGGACAGACTCCAAAATCTGTCAAACAAACCACAATCATCAGAAGAGAGAATAGATAAATGGGATCTATTAAGAATTAAACATTTTTGCTCATCTGAAGACTTTATTAGTAGAATTAAAAGAACACCTACAGAATGGGAAAAAATATTTGGCAACTCTATGTCAGACTGACGCCTGATCTCCATAATCTATAAGATACTACAAACTATCAACAAGAAGAAGATAAATCATCCAATTAAGCGATGGGCAAAGGAGATGGACAGACATTTCACTAAAGAAGAGATCCAGGCAGCCAAAAAACACATGCGGACATGTTCACGATCTTTAGTTATTAAAGAAATTCAAATCAAGACGTCAGTGAGATACCATCTCACCCCAACAAGGTTGGCCATGATCTAAAAAACACAAAACAACAAATGCTGGAGAGGCTGTGGAAAAAGTGGAACCCTCCTACACTGTTGGTGGGGTTGCAAAATGGTCCAGCCTCTTTAGAAAGCAATCTGGCGCTTCCTTAAAAAAATGGATAGTGATATACCATTTGACCCAGTAATTCCACTACTTGGAATATATCCTACAGAATCAAGGCCTTTCACACCAACAGACACATGCACCAGAATGTTTATCGCAGCACAGCCCACAATAGCAAAAACATGGAATCAACCCAGGTGCCCAACAACAGAAGAATGGATAGGTAAATTGTGGTACATATACTCAGTGGAGCACTACGCAATGATAAAGAATAACGATGATTCCAGGAAACATCTCCTAACCTGGTTTCAACTGGAAGATATTATGTTGAGTGAAAGTAGTCAGCAACAAAAGGACAAATATTGTATGAGACCTCTACGATAAGATCTCAAAAACAGACTTGTGTATAGAAGAAAAGACTCTTTGACAGCTGCAAGAGAGGGGAGGGAGGGAGTAAGGGAGGAGGGTTTAGATTAGATAGTTGCTAGGTATCTGGTTGGGTGAAATCAGTGATAGCATACGTTAGAAACAAGAATATTAAGTGGACTTAAACACAACATGAGTACTCCTTCCATCTTAACCCAATATTGCAAGGATAGAATAGCTGGGGCAGGGGGCGGGGGACCATGCTCTTAGGCGAAAGCGAGGCCAATTGGCACAACTAGCGTTTTGCTAAGAGGGCTCTCTGCACCCCACGTTGGTGAGTGGCATCTGGAGTCTTAAAAGCTGCCAAGCTGCCATCCGAGGGCATAGCAAATGGTCCCAACTCAGCAGGAATGGATGCTCACCGAGGACCAAAATGACATGGGGGAAAGACAACCCAGAAGACAAAGAGACCCACATCAGTGGGTGCCTACATCGACTTGGGACCGGAAGAACCGGATGGTGCCCGGCCACCACCAGTGATAGCCACGATGGAGCTCACTGAGTCTCACTGGCAACACAAGAATAAAAAAGGGTGCACCCTGAGATCCCCACTAAAAGACCTCAATTGATGGTCCAGTGGTTTGGGCGTTCCCCTGGGAGCATGGCCCCTCACCCTGATGCTGCCCTTGACCATAAATCATAACGAAGGTCCACGCTTCGGACAGGAATGGATTAGACTTGGCAATGCAGTGACCATATATTCGACGCACTTTATGGTTCTATACATCTATAGGATGTCATCTTGCTGACCTCTGGCTGGAGGAAGGAGAGTGGGTGCAGAGGAAGGAAAAAACAGACTGTTGGGAGAATGAGACATGTATGGAGCAGAGAGGAATAGTGTGCTGTCACCGGGCAGGGAGAGCAGTGGAAGCTGCCTATAGGTGGGTATGTAAATTTATACGGGAATGTACATTTTCACTCAGTTATATTAAATAAAAAATTTAAAAAAAAAAGAAATGAAGGTAAGATACAGTCTGAGATGACAAAAAACTAAGAGAATATGTTGTCAGCAAAACTACAAGAAATTCTTCAGACAGAAAGGAAAGAGATCAGGAAAAAACCTGGAACATCAGGAATGAAGCAAGAGCAACAAAAACTGTAAATACCTGAGTAAATACAACAGGCTATCTTTGTTCTGAGTTTCTTAAAATATATTTCTCAGTTGAAAGCAAAAATTATGGCACTATTTGATGGGGTTTTCAGTGCATGCAGATGTAATATAAGACAACTGGAACATCGTGGGGGAAGATAAAATGATCTTATTGTGGAAAGGTTTCTACGTTACACTGGTTTGTGAAAATCTGGTTTGGGAATCTTGGTTTGTGAAAAGTCAAGAACATATAATCCCCAAAGCAACTAACAAAAGTACTATAGAAAGAAAGAGAATACCACAATTAAGTAAATTAAAATGAAATACTAAAAAAAGTTCAAACGACCCAAAAGAAGGAATGCAAAAGAGGTTTCTGCAAAAACCACAACTGCTATTCACACAAGATAAAATAACCTGAACACTCCTGTAAGTATTAAGGAAATTAAATGTAAAGTTAAAAACCTTCTGAAAAAGACATCTCCTGACTTAAAAAGTTTTATTGGTAAATTTTACTAAACATTTAAAGAAGAAATAATACCAATTCCATACAGTATTCTCCAGAAAATAGAAGAGGAAATGCTTCTTAACTCCTCTTAGGAAAGCAGCGTTACTGATACCAAAACCAAAGGTAGTACAAAAAGGAGAAAAGTGTAGATTGATACCCCTCATAAACACAGATGCAAAATCCCTCAATTTTAGCAAATTGAATCTGTGTATGTTTTAAAATGTACCACAATGAAGTGGAGTTTATGCTGGGACTGCAAATCTGACCGATTGAAAATCAATCAATGTAACCTACCATACCAAAATTCCAACCAAACCTGCTGCCATCAAGTTGATTCCAACTCACAGCGGCCCTACAGGAAAGAACAGAAATGGCCCAGAGAGTTTCCAAGGAGCCCCTGGCAGGTTCAAATTGCTAATCTTTTGGTTAGCAGCCAACACTTAACCACTGTGCCACCAGCGTTTCCACAGTAGTAGTCTAAAGAGGAAAAACCACATGATCCAATCAACTGATGCAGAGAAAACATTTGGCAAAATTCAACATCCATTCATTCCTGATAAAAATTCTCAACAAACTAGGAACAGAAGAGAACTTCCTAAAATGATACAGAACATCTACAAAAAACATACAACTAATATCACACTTAAAGGTGAAAAGCTGAATGTTTTCCCCTAAGATCGGTAACAGGGCAAGGATGTCTGTCCCATCACTCATCCAACATCATACTGGAAGTCATACTGAATGAGTGCAATGAAACAAGAAAAGGCATACAGATTACAAAGATTAAACAGTTCTCATTCGCAGACACTATGACTGCCTAAGTAGAAAACCCCAAGGAATCTACATGAAAACTTCCAGAATATGCAACTTTAGCAAAGTCACACAAAAATTAGCCACATTTCTGTATACTACTAATGTGTAACTGGATATACAATTATTTGTACGGAATAAATTTCAGTGGACTGGCTACAAGTCAGAGAGTCCCTTTAACCTTAATGCAAAGCTAATGTGTTTCTACTTCATCAACCAGTTAATTACCTAGTTTACAGATTACCTGGAAAAGAGTCATTGTGCCCTTAAGTTAGTGTAACTATCCTGTCAGAAGGGACCCTTCCTTCCTGGACACAATGCCAACAGCACTACTGAAGAGTCACTTACTGCTCCGGACTTTCCCCAGAAGCACAGCAGACTCGTCTTCCTCAAGCAGCTCCGTCCTCTGTAGGAGAGCCTGGATCTCTGGGTGGAGGTCATCCATACCTGCTTCCCCTGAGGCCAGTGCTCTGCAGTGCAACACCAGGACAACATCTGGGCTGTAGAAACCAAAGTACCGGCATACTCTACTTGCTTCATGAATGCAGCCATCATCCAACAGGCACCCAATCAAAATGTTTAGAGACTCCTCCTCCTTCTCATCCAGTCCATTCTTACAGGAATCTCTGGATGGAAGACTGGCAAGTCCTAGGTCTCTTGGTGTGTTCAGAGCAGCCAACCTGGAGGAGGAAAACTCCCTGGCTAAGGTATCAAAGGAAAGCTGGCCACTAGTTGCGATGTGTCGAGAAAACCCGGGCTCTAATTCCTCCTCGTTTCCTCCAGGGGTGTGTTGTGTGATGCGGCAGAGCCAGATTTGCTTCTCCAGCTCCTCCAGCTCGTCCACAGGCACTGGGTCATCCTGGGCAAGCCAGTGCCCTGCCAGGGTGAGCAGCAGATGGCGCTCCTCAACTGGGGGCACACATGCCACAAAGGCCTGGGATGAGAAAAAGGAGGAAGCTGCTTTGCTTGAAATGGAATTTTTCTTAAAATTCTCATGGCATTTTTTCCAGAAGTCAATTCTTGCTTGTTTTAGAGACCACTGTTCCATCTGTTTTAGGGTCTGCATTTCCTGAGTTACCTGTGAAATTTAAAGTGAATGTCAGCCCTTCCTAGATGAAAAGTATCATAAACGCTGATGCTCCCCACCTATACCTCACTTGTTAAAACCAATCAGAAGATGTAAGATTTGGCTATTAACAGATAAGTACCCTTGAGCATTCCCTGTAATCTGATCCAGTGAGTAACTAAACTATTTGGAAATCAGTTTCTGAGATGAGTGATTCCTCATTCTGGCATCATGAGTACAGGATAGTTTCCTATGCCCTTAACTTATTATTTACACCCCTTGGGCTACAGATGACCCAGGATATTTTATCTGGAAAATTAATGTATGAAAAACAACTTTCTGTGGGGTTCAAGAAGCTATCTGGTATTCAATTCTATTCAGAGGAAAATCATTCAAAAAAAAAATAGCAATGGCATATCCTGTAGGGTAACTGTACTTACAGCATACAGTCCTCAGTGGTGGGTGCCATGGACTGAGCTATTTCTGAAAGTAATGTGTGTGTCAAAAGCAAAAAGCCTCATTTGCCATAGACTGTATATATAATTTGATACTCTGTTTAATGCTGGTTTAAAGCTACAATGTTAAATAATGTGAAAGACTATAAATACCTCCTCAATAACCAAGTTGTCCACAGGCAACTCAGCTAATTCAGCTATTCTCCTGGCCAAGGCAAACTGTCCCTGTGTCTGTAGTCTTTCCAAAATGGATCTACATTCACGTTGAAAATTCTCAGTGCTATAGCTTGTAATCATGACAAGACTAATGGCTATGGATGTATCCTTCAACATCTGGCTGAGGGCACACAGCTTCTTCACATCTGGACCTGTGCCAAGAGAAGAAGGTAGAAACATTTAACTGATAAAATACTGCTGTGGCATTTGAAGAGTAGCTAATATGGGGGGCGGGGGGAACGACGACACAATATGTATGTTTAGCATAGTAATGTGATTAAAGGAAAAATAAAAACCTACTTTTATATTCTGGCTGACTAGCAGAGGAAGCTATAAGGCAGCTCCTGTACAGCAAAAATGCCAAAAATAGCCCTGCAAAATCCTTACTAGTAAGTCTGGCTGAACTTACCTGCGTTATAGCAAGAACTGCTAACATAGCAGCACAAGAACTCAAGCTACATATCTGCTTTATATATAAGGCAGAGAATGGTGGCCTACTGTGTACATGGTAGCAGATCAGCCACCCATGGGAAGATTTTGGCCACACCCCCAGGCCAGTCTCATCTCCTTCTGATTTTCTCCAATCTTGTCTAAATTTGTTCATTTGTTCATTAGTGCAGGTGGATCAAGACACAGAACATGCAGGATAACTGATACTGTGCCCGTAATAGTGCAGGCATTAATATGGCATGCCGCCTACAAATGGAGCATCCCTCAATCCTCCTGACAACTCCTGACAGCTCTTCTGATGTCCTGGGAAATTCTTACATTCAATACCACTAGGAATTCTCTGGCAGCAACTCATAAAGCTAGGTTTGCTCCTACTTCTGAACAGTCTGAGTAGAGCCTACAATACAGTCAAAGGAGGGACATTCCAGAGGAGCCTGTCTCCCAGTGACCACCTGCTGGGCTGTGGTCTGTTTAGAGCATTTCCAGGGCAGTGAGACTCCCTGCACAGTAACCACTAGTCAAGCATGCAGAGTTTCTTTGCTGACATCATATGAAATACAGGCTTTTTATTTTAATTGTGCTTTACATGAGTCGGATTCGACTCAAAGGCACTTGGCTTGGCGTAGATGAAAGTTTACAATGCAAATTAGTTTCTCATTAAGTAGTTAATACACAAATGGTTTTGTGACATTGGCTGCCAATCCTGTAACATGTCAATATTCTCCCCTTCTCCAGCCAGATTCCTTGTTTCTATTCATCTGCTTTTCCCGTCCCTTCCTGCCTTCTCATCTTTGCTTTGGGGCTGGTGTGCCCACCAGTCTCATATACATGATTGAACTAGTCAGGACATTCCTCCCGTGTGTTAATGTTGGCCCTATGGTGGCACAGTGGTTAAGAGCTTCGGCTGCTAACCAAAAGGTAAGCAGTTCAAATCTACCAGCAGCTCCTTGGAAACCATACAGGGCAGTTCTACTCTGTCCTATAGAGTTGCTCTGAGTCAGAATCACTCAATGGCAATGGGATTGGTTTTCTGTTTGTTTATAAATCTAACCTTTGGCTGATGGGTAAACCGCAGGAGTGACTTAAGTACTTGGTTAAAAGAATGTCCAGGGGCCATACTCTTCAGGGTTTCTCCAGTGTCTCAGACCAGCAATTTGGTTTCTCTCTCTCTTTTTTGTAAGTTTGAATTCTGTTCCACCTTTTTCTCTTGCTCTGTCTGAGACACTCCACTGTGAACCCTGTGAGAGCAGTCAGTGGTGCTAGCCAGGCAGCATCTAGGTGTTCTGGGGTCAGTCTGGTGGAGGTTATATAAAATACAGGTTTTTTAAAAAATATGTCTGTTGGCTAAGCACATACATGTTACACACATACAACACAAATATCTATAAAAATAGATTGTATGAACAAAAACAGGTTAATGTTATTAGTATCACTTTATCCATGTAATTAAATTAGGTTTATAACATAGTCAACCACTATAATTATTCAGGGATAGAGCAATTCTGGCAAAAAAAAAAAATCATTTCTGAAAAAAGTTAAAATCGCTACATATCTGTGAAAATATCTGCACGTTACAAGGCTCTATCATTTGGCACTACAAAGTAACTGACAAACAGTACGCTGAGTTTACCGCATATGGGAACTACTCCTCTTTCCTTTTAATATTCTTTCCTATCATTCACTTCCCTGGCAAAAATCTTCAACATCATCACTGCTCAGGGTTACAAACCGTGCTTCAAGAACACAGAATTTATTCTGAAAGCTTCAGAGACAGACGGTGTTCATTTTCTTGAGACATCAGCAGTCTCCAAGCTTGTTGCTGATTAAGTGAGCCAATATTGCTTTACCCCATTTTCCATTTATTCGCAATTTCAACCTGTGGCTGACCACACCGGCATGAGGCCCTGCTAGTGTGTCAGTGCTCTGCATAGACCTCAGCTCCCCAGCCGAACACTTCAGAGTCTAAAAAAAAAAAACCCCAAAATACAAACCTGCTGCCGCTGAGTCAATTCAAACTCATAGTGACCCTACAGTACAGACTAGAATTGCCCCACAGAGTTTCTAAGGAGGGCCTGGTGGATCTGAACTGCAGACCTCTTGGTCAGGAGCTGTAGCACTTAACCACTATGCCACCAGGGTTTCCCTTCTGAGTCTAAATGTGATAAAATAATCCTAGCAGTGCAAAATGTCAGAATCAAGACTTGAAACTGCAAATAAGTGGAAAATGGGGTAAAGCAATATCAGCTGACTTAATCAGCAACAAGCTCAGAAACTGCCGATGTCTGGAGGGATCTGGAGAGAACGAGGACAATCTGTCTCAAGCTTTCAAAATGAATTCTGTGCTCCTGAAGCAAGCTTTGTAGCCCCGAGCAGTGACGGCCCACCGAGGCTGTTTGCTGCAGAAGAGAAGGCCAGCGACAGGTAGGGGAGGCCAGTGAGGACAACCTGTGGCTGTTGGCCAGCGTCTTAGGGCAGAAGATGCCTGGTTACTTAGGTTATATCCTGTTCTGTTTTCAGGGCTTCAGCAGTGATTCCGAAGTTACCTGCACCTCTTCTTCACAATTAGTTATGGGCTGTAAATATAATGTTATATAGCACACACATAGTAATTTCCCAACTGACCTTCCAAAGTATTTACATGATTAAGGAAGCTAGTTTCTTGACAGCTACTTAATGTAAGGATGGTCTTACCATCAGAGAAGAGAGGCTCTATTCCAACAAACAGCTGTAAAAGATTCTCCAGCTCATACTGGGTAGCACACTGCTTCAGCATAAGCTTCAAAAGAAAACATACTTGGTCCTTCAGCCATGCAGCAGGGATGAGAGGGAGGTCCCTTTCAAGCTACAAAAAAAAGAGGAGGGGAGCAGATTTCCACAGGTACAGCAAGTCAAAAGCTCCAAATTTGGGAAATCTATGAAAACCAACAGACCGTCAAAAGTCATTACAAAGCGGTACGCTTATCTAGGTCCCTATTTCTTGCCTTTGCAAATGGCAGGAATTGATAGTGGCACTTGGAGCAGCAAAAACCAGTGCTCCTCAGCAGCTCTGTACGTTGTCTCTTTGTGGGACGTCCTGGTGCAGAAACTGTACAGGTGAAAGGCCAAACTGGGAAAAAGTCCTAGTGACAGATGCTAAAACATGACTGTAACGTGAACTGAAATAGATACCTGCAGTTAGGGACTATCAAGTAATGGTCCTGTGGGTCACTGTGAAATTAACTAGGTGTGTTGCACCAGCATTTTCTTTAGAGAGGGACTTAGGCTCAGTCCTTGAATCCAGATTTTAAATTTACCATGAAAACCTCACAGGGACTTGTGTAACTTGGCTGAGCTGGTTCTACTACTATGTGTGCTCTCATTAGACAAGGATCTCAGTTAAGAAGACTTGATTACTGTCATTTCAATCAAATGTTGAAAATATTAATAGGAAGATCATTCATGACATCAAAAGCAGGCTATATTTTTAAGAATAGGTAGGTCAAAAATATCTTAAGACCTTGAAGGAAAAGACAGATTTTAGTGTCTGTGAGGAGTGCTGTTTTCCCACATAATGCTTCTTCTGTGACTTCATCCCTAGTTTTGGTGGCCCTTCCTTCATCTGAGTTTTGGAAGGCCAAGTTGTGGCTCTAGTCACTGCAGTGCTATTGATGCTAGTCTCTGCAGAACAGAATTACAAAAAATATTGGGTCTTCTGGTACAAAAGAAACTTCTTGGAGCAGAGAGGAATAGTGTGCTGTCACCGGGCAGGGAGAGCAGTGGAAGCTGCATATAGGTGGGCATGTAAATTTATACGGAATGTACATTTTCACTCAGCCATAGTAAAAAAAATTAAAAAGAAAAAAACAGAGAAAATTCTTTCTCTGGTTTCAAAAAATATGTATTTTCTGTTAGTAGGCACCCAAAATTTACCATCTATTTATTAGCTCTGTACCCAGCATGAAGCCCTGGTGCTGCAGCGGTTAAGAGCTCAGCAGTTCAAATCCAGCAGCTACTATTTGGAAGCCCTACGGGACAGTCCTACTCTGTCCCATACGGTCATCAAGAGTTGGAATTGACTTGGCAGCAATGATTCTGTTCGTTTTTTTGGTTTTGGTGCCTACCACTAGATTAGGCCCTACTATTGGCTTCTTATTCCTAGATATGCGTGGTCACATTATAAAAGTTCATCTCAAGGTAAATCTAATATATGAATCTATATATTTAGTTAATGTATTTATATATTTATATAATATGTATTATTCATATATTACTCTTTATATAATATAAATCTAATAAACCTCTCTCCTGTGTCCTGGTGGGGCTCAGAAATCCTAGGGGGCAGTTCTACTCTGTCCTACAGGGTTGTTGAGTCAGAACTGACGCAACAACAACAGGTTTAGGTCTTTTTGAAGCGGATGAGAAACATAAGAACACCGGAGGTCAGCTCATTAGTCACCACTTATTCTGGCTCCGACATTATTACTGCATGTGTTCTGTAACCATCCTGACCAGACCTAGAAGACATTTCTGGAAGAGGCAAAAGTGATTTAATGTTTCAGTTTTTTATTCTTTTATCTTTTTTTTAAGAGTCCTTATTAAGACTGGCCCTGACTCGGATGTTACTTCTTCACCTTTGTCTCCTTACTCATTTAGGTAATTGTGTGGCTTTAAGAAGACGGACAACAGCAAGCAGACTGAAGCTGGTCAGAGGACAGAAACAAATGGAAGCAAAAGGGCTGAGGGTGAGGATGGGGTGGCTCTAGGGCCCTCCTCAAGGGGCTGGAGCCAAGGCGGTCAGGCAAGAGAGAGCAGGTATGGGGAGGGTCCCGTCCATAGACAGTCACAGGCAGAGAAATCAGACCACCCATTTCTATGAGTTACGAGCTTCGGGTATCTCTGAATATTGATTCGGTATCTTCAAGTAACATCGCTTCTTCTGTTACAGTTAAGACTACTGGGACTGAGAGCAGACACCTGCACCGAGGTTCTGCTGTGATATATTTTTGCTGTATGTTTTTGTCTTATTTATCACAGATCCTTTTGGGATAGAGAAAGCAAGCATGCTGAAAATCCTAAGTAGGACTAAGACATGTTCCTTCTCCTTTCTTAGAACTTCCTGTTTCTCACAGGGTTAGTAACTTTCATACGATAGACAGGCCCTAAACAAGCACCTGAACAGGTAAACTGACCACAAGGCTCAGCATCGCTGGGACAAGCACCACCAGGAAAGTTAATAAAAAATGTGGCCCAAGCACCACCACTCCCCTTTCTAGCATCAGTCTCCCTCCCACACTTCTGTCAGCCCTCAACGGAGCAGCTGCTGAGGTTGCAGCCACTGCCTATGCTGCCCTGGCCTACTTGTCACCAGAACAGGAACACAAGACTTGGTTTCCATTAGCACATACCCACTCTCCTGCTGCTGCCACACCCTGACTACCAAGCAGAGAATAGGCCATTCCAGCCAGCATCAGCTCAGAGGGACAGAGAACTGTAATTCCAACTTACAGTTTCAAGATTTCGCTGGAACTCCAGAAGTTTGGCTTCAGCTTCCTTATAGTTCTTGAAGAACATACACAGTTCATACATCTCCATTATCAACAACAACGGGGAATCCTTAGAAGGGTTTACATGGAAGTACAAAGTTTTGAATTTAACCAGTATTTTTTTCAGTGAATAATGCCAACATAACAAAAGGTTAAAGTAAAAACCAAATGCTATCAATAACAGCCTTATATTAGTACTGAGTTGTATTTGTTGAAAAGAAATTAACTTTGTGTTTCCTTTTGGGAAAAGAGATGCTCCAGTGGGGAACACCTGCTCATCAACGGCTTTCCATTTATTCTATACTCGATCCCCATCAAGGGAGCAGAAGGCTGTCCACTAGATGGTGCTGTGGGACTGTGTCATTAAGGTGTCTCCCAGGTCATCAGTTCCCCAAAGCCACCAACAAACTGCTGTCTGTGACAAGGATCCATGTATTTCTAGCTCTTCTGTGGGAGTTGCTTGATCAGAGGAAGCTGCACTGTGCAGTGGTTAAGAACAAGAGTTTTGGAGTTAGAAAGTATGGATCTGAATGATTAGTACAGCATTTATTAAAGTGCTTTGAGATCTTGGACATCTTAAATTTTGTGGGTTTTGTTTTAGTGTCTCCAAAATGTGGGTAACACTGCTTCATAATATCTTTAGGTAACATTATCTTTGCATGGGATTGTTGTGATAATTGATACAATAATGCACATACTAAATAAATAATAATAGATCTGTTACATCATTATCTGCTGTTGACTAAAAAAAATCCAGGCCTAAAAATATCCCAAGTGTAAGACTAAGAAAAAGCCAACAGAAGTCTTTTAAACTTTGGAAAGTGATGGAGTGGCTACTGATACCTTAAAGAAAAGCTGGAAACCTCTACAGAGAGTTCGGCTCTTCTGCCTTGTTAGTAATGTCCTCCAGACAGCTGAGAGATCCTCCAGGCCCCAGGCATGGCCCTCTATAGGGTCCTGAATGTGCTCCACTGCTTCAGCAGCAACACTGCTGTCGACAGATGTGATGGTCCAAACACAGAGACAAGAAATAGTGCTGGCTTCCTGCCATTGGAGAAGAAATTTTCAAAATAAAAACTGGACCTCGATTACCTAACAGGAGATGTTTCCAGCAGTGCTACAATCAGATGGATATTTCCTGTCTGAACAACTGACCTCATCACATAAAAATAGATCGAAAATTTTCAAACATAAAATAGACTCTAATGTGCAATTAAGTGACTATTAAGTGCAATCAAGTGACTAAATACCCTGCAGAGTGTGGCAGGTCAAGCAGGCCAGCGGAAGACCCAGCAGTATGTGTGGAAGCAGGTAGTACTTAGTGTAGGAGAGCAGGATTGCCCTCCAACAACCTGCTGATTAAGGGACTATCTGGAACATCCCTCGCTCTTGCTAAAGTAGGAGCTAAAGAAACAGTTGTAGTCAGTCTACCAAAGCATCCTTTTCAATGCCTACCAACCAACAACGAAGGCGCACGAGTTCCCTGAACGTCAAGGCACTATGAAGTGCTCTAAGTGCACCACAGCTTAAGCTGGAGAACTGCAAGTGATGCAACCTTGGAAACACATGGTGAACACATCTACTTCCTGACCCCTCCCCACTTTTTCTGTTGCTCCCTGGCTTCTCAGGACTCTCACCTGAAAACATGAGGCCAGGACACTCAGAATGGGTGCCTGCTGTTTCACTGCTTCATCCAGGAGCCAGTGCCATGAGTTTGGCTCTTCCAAGCAGTGGAGCAAAATTTCAAATAAATCAGTCATCTGTTCTTTGTTTTTCTGGAGCTGCTGGGAGGACCTGTGGTGGACTAGATCAGTATTCATTCTGAAGGTGGACACTGAGCACAAGTTCTCAAAAGCCAGCGTTAAATGCTCTTGGAGGACCGGGCTGAAACAGTGGAGAAGGGATTTCACCTAGAAAACATTAGAAATTAAAAAAGACACCTAACTTTCTATTCCTCCGGAACTAAAAATGTTAGAGAAAAGCATAGGTAAAATTCTTCTTTCTCACCTTAAATTGTGTCAGACATGACCATGTAATTTTACGGGGCTATTTTTTTGAATGATCTTCCATACTGACTCTAGAGCTAAAAGAACTCTTTCGCTCCTTAGTGCTAATGACTAGGTCCTTTGACTGAAGCCAACCCAGTTAAATCTTAGCGAAAAAGAACAGCATGATATCAAACAAAAGCCTAAGTCTACAAAACAGAAAAAACATTAAACTTCTGAGAAACATTCCAGTTTACTCTTTTTGAAAAACTGCTGATAATCAGTGGCTTACCTCCTCTGGATGGTAATTGTGGAGCTGGCTGTGAATAATGAACTGCAGCCAATCATTAGCTTTGGCACATTCTCTGAGGTAAGATGTGCTCATTTTAATATTGTGAAGCCTGGAAAACTGTACAACTAATGCCCACTGGCTGCTGGAATCACTGGATAACCTATCATTAGAATGAAGGGTGAGGTGACAGAAAAATACAGCTTTAGTTTGAAACTGGAAGTTGAATCACATACACTACAGCCTCTGAGGAAACCCTGGTGGCACAGTGGTTAAGAGTCTACCAAATTTTCCCTGGAAACTCTGTGGACAGTTCTAGTCTGTCCTACAGGGTCACTATAAGTTGGAATTGACTCTATGGCAATGGTTTTTACAGCCTCTGAAAAAACTTTCAACAAATACCACATACTAGACTGCTTTTTATAAAACTAGACTCTTTCACCCACAAAGCACAATAGCTTTCCTAGTGCTGTGGCACAGTAATTCCCACACCAAATCATCAACCACGTACCTGTTCACAAAACTTAAAAACGTTACTGAAAAATATTGTGGGTCAGAAACCAAATGTCAGAATTGACCTCTGACATCAGATGGGACGTAAAGAGAGTCCTAAGCATGTGCTGCCCCAGAAGAGTAAGGCAGTGTGCTGGCTACAACTGCCAGAGCTGCTGCTACCTGCCCGACAGAAACAGTGACTTTGAGACATGTGACTACATGATGCCAAGAACACATTATTTTTCCTACTGAAAGGAGTGTTTTTTTCGTTTTTAATTATAGAAGTGCATATACTTGTAGAATAATTCAGAAAATAAGTTATAAAAAGTGAGAAAATTACCCATAATACCGCTACCCGTATTTTTACAAAATATCTTCTAGATATTTAATGTATATATGTGTATATATAACTAGTTACATAATTATTCTTATAATTTGTTCTCATTTTATATAAAAATGGGTAATTACACAACCTGCTTTCTTCACTTACTCAAATGGGATTTTTACACTGGCAGAAATGACCCCAGCTAACCCTATATGGGAGAAAGGCCATCAAAACAATGTGGAGAGAACAAAGCCCTGATACTGTAAGGTATGTATGGATTAACTTCTCACTTATGTATCTATAGTACCATCCTTAGGAGAATTATGAAAATAATCATCCAAAAAATTCTCAAAGCGCTTAATTCTCTTGCACTATGATCTATAATCAGAGCCCAGATAGGTGCCTGGGACTCATTACGTACAGGAGGTAAGTGTTTACTCTGGAGAACAGGGTCAGTGATACACAGAATAGTGTGCTCCCAGGGTTTGGGGTGCCCGGGTCAGCCTGGTGGGATAGTAGCCACAGTGAGGAGGCAAGCATGAATGTGTAAGGAGAAACATTTTCGTGGACGGGGATCATTCCAACTGACATACATTAGGAAGAAAAAATTAAAGACCTTCATTCCTCAGAGTCAAATTTTGTGAGACACACCTCCTTACCTGCTGGAAGGGTTTCAATGTGTAGATTTAAAAGACTTCTTTCTCTACCCAGCAGGATAGCGGAGAAGACAAAGCTGCTCTCCTTCTCGTGGTGCCGGGTCTTAGAAACCTATACCACCATTAGCAGTGGCTACATTTGGTAGCTCTGTCTGCCAAGATGCAATTAAAATCATGACTGTGTCTACGCTATGCTGGATGAATAGGAAGATACAGTCGGATGTTGGTGGGAGGTCTGCTGTAAACACCTGAGATGTTGGAAAAAGATCAGGCAAACAGGATTGGCCCAATAGTTTGTTGGAAAAGAGCTGGGATAGCACTTCACAAACCTCTTTATTTCCTGCTGCTGGATGCTTTTCCAAATACTTTCTTCTAAGAGAACAAGCAACTCTTCTGCGGCCATTTTTTTACCATTCGCCAGCTTAGATAATTTTTCAGCTATAAGAAATAAAACCAATAAAAAAACAGGAGAAAATGTTAGGAACTGTGCATTTCTGTTTGAACAGTGTGGCCCAGGGCCATCACAGAACCAATTAAAGAGCCTAATAAAGTGATATCAAAAGCACACTGTAGGAAAAGGAGCACTGGGAAGATAACTGTTTCCTCCCCAAATTGTCTCACAATTCATTGTCTTAGACCTATTCATCCACCTCCTCTGCACAAAACAGACCCAAAAGAGAAAAGGTGCTATACCTAGAGACTCTCTGATGAAGGTATACTGGGCATCTTCATTTCTACACTTGTAGCTCAAAATTACATTGGCCACTTTCATGTCAACTCTGAGCTTGTGGCTGTTAAGGCCAAGCAATTCTAAGAAACAAACACAGGCGGCTCCTATTGAAGGTGTATGGAAGGAGGAAAGCCCTAGAACATAGGCTTCATCGCCTACTTGCTGAATCCTGAAAAAAAGAAGTCATTATCACATCAGCAGTCAAACTGGTTCACTATTAAAAGAAATCATGCAAACTTGACAACAGGCAGTATGGGATGAAATAAGGGACAAAAAAGGTAAAAGACACACAGAAAACAAACAGCAAATTGGCATCACAAGTAAGCAGTAGTTATCCCAGGGACAGAAGGAGAGTACAACCAAGAAATTCAATCAATGTACGTTATCACACTAACAGAATGAGGGAAAAGAACCACATGATCATCTCAACAGACAAACAAAATGCCTTTGGCAAAAACCAACACCCTTTCTGGGGTACCCAGAAAGCACACACGCACAAAAACATACATAAAACAACTCACCATCCAAATATCACTGCTGCTAACCATGGTATAGGTGTCTAATACTTTTCCAGTATTTTATGAAAATATATGTGAAATATGCCTTTTTTTAGAGTACAAATTATGTTTTAAATACTCACAGCTGCTTGGGAGCTTTACTCCTGATTAATTCCTGGGCCAGGAGAGTACCAAAGGCAAACGATGGGCGTCCCTGACGTAAATAATACGCACAATCCAGATGTTCCACCAGAGCATGTTTATTAACCAGGTCAGGCCTACAGAAGTGTGGGACATCGCCAGCTGTATCTGGGAAGGGAGAGTGAAGTGGCATTGCTATTCTGCATCTACTATTATTCATTTCAGATTTCCATGTGGCAAAATTAACTTTCCACTAATGATAATTGGTTGCTATAACCATTTTGTACCACCATGTAAACCCAGACCCAAAGACATTGCTGTTGAAGCAGTTCTGACTCATAGTGACCCTACAGAATAGACCTGTCCCATTGCATTTCCAAGGACATAGTCTTCAAGAAAGCAGACTGCCCTATCTTTCTCCTGTGGAGCCACTGGTTTTAACCACTGACCTTTTGGTTAGCAGCCAAGTGCTTTAACCAGTGTGCCACCAGAGCTCCCTGAACCTACTAAACTGTAATAATTTTATTTTATTTCCATGTATAGAAGCAGTCTTTAGTTTATTCAAAAAGGCACTGAGGTACTACATAAAAACTCACAAACTGCTTTGCTCTTCCACTGAATTTACTAATTCTGTATTTGATGATCCTTTCAGTTCGCAATGGCAATAACCAATAATTCTTCAGTTACAACTCTCTGCTAAATGACTAATAATCTACAAAAGCAGCTTTTCAGTTACTTCATGCAGCTCATGAAATGAAATTCCTTCTTTAATGTGTTGAGTCCTTTATTCACAAAGGTGAACGCACTGTACCAACAGATAACAGCAATGACTACTGAGAAATCACTTACTCCATATTAATGCCCTCCGATAATCTTCTGATTATTAACAGTATTTTCTAATGTTGTAATCATAGTGATTTATTGCAGTCATGATAGTAAACTAGCAGGTAGTCCAGCTTAAAATTCCTTTGTTCCCAAGAGAATATCAGAAAGAATCTATTTTCTTTTTAGAAAAGCTCAAAGCCAGAAATGTTTGGATGTCGGTAGTAAGTATGAAATAACCACTCCTGTCAAACCCTAATCTTAGCTGCCTCTTAACCACTTACAACCCCGTGACAAAGAAATGCGAAAAACAATTTATGTGAACTGTTAAAAAAGAAAACAGTTCTAGAAAATGATGCATCTGCAAAGTATAAAGCTTATTTCTTACATACAGCTTTATGTTCCCCTAGATTTCCAAGGCTTTTTCACACTGTGACTCAGCTTCTACAAAAAGACCTGAAGACCTGACAGTCTGTCAGTTTACAAAGCTGTTACTTAAAAGTATATCCAACGGACATTACAAAATTTTCACACACCTTATTTGTATTCTCTGTGAAATCAGTGACTTCAGCAACATAATTATATATAAAACCATTTATTCATTCATCCAGTATCTGCTGAGTACTTGCACTATGTTGCAAATCCTGCCTCTACGATGTTAATGACAGAGGATGGGTGGTGGCTGTATCAGTGCAGCGGGACTCAAAACAGAATACTGTGCCTTGAGGCTATCCTGTGACATACAAAGGAAGGGGACCTCATACCACCTGAAAAGCAGTGCCAGGAACACAGGGTGTTTGAAACTGTGCCTCAGAAGTTCCATGTCCAGGGGAAGCTTAGTGACAAAGACCTTCCTTCTTAATCAAGAGAGAAAGCCTTCCCCTGGAGTTGAGGCCCTGCATTTGGACTGTTAGCCTACTTTACTGTGACAAAATAAATTTCTCTTTGTTATAGCCACCTCCTTGTGGTATTTCTGTTACAGCAGTACCATGTGACTAATACCCAGAAAACCCACTGCCATCGAGTCAGGTCTGACTCATAAGACTAAGACAGGTGGTAAAATCATATGAAAAAACAAGCAAGCATTCTAATTAAATACAACTTTCTAATTTTATGTCTGTGTTATGTTTTCATAATAGTGATGTCTTTTACTTTGTATTTTTTATCTTAACTACTTGACGGCACTTGACTTGGCATATTCCCAATGTCTAAAAACCAGGCAGGGGACATGCCCTCAGCTTTCATGTCCCCACAGTACCTAGTGGAGCGCTTGGTCTCCGAGAGGCTGTCATCACAACAGGACAGGGGATCCTGCCTACTCAAGTGACTTCACTGAGATTAAAAGCATGTTTGCCTTTGAAATTGCTGTAGGAAATATTTTATTCATCGGTCATTTACCAAATGTTTACTCAACAACTATTACTGGAATGACACTACACTGGGCTCTGTACACTACATAAATTCAGTATACCAAAATTTGAATTTACAAAATAGATACCTTAGGAAGCTCACTTTTATGTATGTCAGTAAATATTTATGCGGTACATACTATGTGCAAAGTGATCATTTGAAGCTTCAAATTAACAGTAATATAGGCAGAGGAAGCACTGGTAAAGGATACTGAGAGCTAATTCTAAAAGTAAAGGAGAAACAGAAAAAGCAGAGTTTAAGAGAGGTACACAATTAGAGAAATTCTTGTGGTCTACAAAGGACAACACAGTGTCTGCATCTAGTGCTTACCGCACGCTAGGAACCATGAGGGTACTTACTACGGGCTAGAATTGTGTGTGCTTTTAATGCCTTCTCCTTCCAGTGGGACACCCTGGTGGTATAGTGATTAAGTGCTACGTCTAACCAAACAGTCGGCAGTTTGAATCTGTCAGCGCTCCTTGGAAACTCTAAGGGGCAGTTCTACCATGTCCTACAGGGTCACTATGAGTTGGAGTCAACTCAGTGGCAGTGGGTTTTTTGGGTTAGTTCCTTCCAGTGACACAGCAACATGACAGGTGAGCATGTATTATACAGGAGACAAATCACCTGCCCAAAGGTCAGACTGCTGCTGCATGTACAGTCAGAGTTCGTCTAATGCTATCACTTATGTTCTTAATCTTTATAATATACTACAAACAAAAAGAATTTTGGGAAGGGGGAGACAGAAGCAGACAAGTATACATTTCCTGGCAAGAACAGCACTAGTGGCCTACTATAATGATTAATTCACAGTACATTCTCAATGCTGTCTTCTGGAAAATGTTTTCCATTAGAATGTACCTTTATTTTTTAAATTGAAAGCAGTGAAAAAACTGGATTGGCTTTACATAAATTAACTTCTACTGTCAACACTGCTGAAATGTTTCCAAAACAATTAGTTCCTCTAATAACTTACCTCCTACAGCCAGTGTGTTGGCAGACTGCCAGCCAAACAATCTGCTAGGATCAAAGGGTGATAATGACTGGAAAAGGCATAAGAAAAATCAGTTGGAAGTTGATTCTAAAATCTATGAAAGAACTTAAGAGGTAGTCTATTTCCCTTATCTTTCTACATATAAACTCTCTGAACACAGCTAAAGACAAAAAAAGATTGTATGAAACACCTTGCCGTGTTCACTTGGCTCTGTTCCTTTCAAAGGCTCTCCTTACTGCCTTCTGTATCTGCAAACTGTACTCTTTTTGGTAGATGCAAAGTCAGTTATAAAATGGGCTTCAGAAACGGTTTTCAAATCAAATGGTTCAATTTCTGTTACATTCTTAAAAGGGTCTTTGTCCTGAATAAAGTTAAGAAACACTAACTTTAACGAACAGCCCTGATCCATCGAGACAGAAGCTATAACTGCTGGAGTGGAGTGGCTGCTGGAAGCAATAGACAGGCATGCTGATCAACCACTTGCTCTCAGATCCATTTCTGACCCTTTCCTGCTCTTCTCTCTACTGCAGGGAACTGCATTTCCCGAGCTCCCTCACTGACTGGCTGCATGGTAGGTTTCCACACATCACAGGTATGACGTTAAAGGTTGGAGGAGAGGAGAAGCCAAGTTAATTTTTCTTCTCTATTTTCTGGGGCATATCCTCCAAGGACCCAGTGCCCCATCCTGTATATTCCCAGCTCCCATTAGGCAGTTGTGCTGACAGTGTACCTCCCAGAGGATGGCTCTAGCTTCTGGGTTCTGATGACACCACCTTCTCTTGCACTGTTCTCGCAGCCTTAGGGGTGTTGACAGCTTTCTTCTTTGCTAATCTTTGAGTTGTCTCACCACTGCAAGTTCGGTTTCTCTATGCTTCTATCACTCTCTAGAATTAACACTTACATTCTCTATTTGAAAGATCTAACATGGTTCCTGGCTAAACCCTGACTGAGACACAGGCTACCTAATTTCTGTACCTGAATAAGGTGGTAGAGTGTAATATCATGGGGCAGAATGTTAGGGGCAGTATTTTGTGGAAACAGAGCAGTTTTTAGCTTGGGGTAAGGAGTTAATGCCATCTTTAGTAGTTGGGGATCCACTTTCTTCAAACAGTACTCAGTTTCTTCATTCTGAACAACCTAAGTAAAAAGACAACAGAGTTCAGTGTAATGCTTTTCCTTTCTCAAAATTTAAGTCTTTTCCCCACAGGAACCGCAGGAATCAAGATTAACTTGGAAACAGAATGCAGTACTGAAAACACCACTGGACAAAAAGTCAGAAGCCAAGTTCTAGTTCGAAAACAAACTAGCTGTGTGTCTTTGTGGTAGATAATAAATCTTAGGCCTCAGTTTCCTCCCCTACAGAATTACAAAGTTGAGCCATTATTTATTATTAGCTGTCACTGAGTTGGTTCCAGTTCACAGTGACCCTACACACAACAGAATGAAACATGGCCCAGTCCTGCGCTATCCTCACAACTGCTGCTCTGCTTGGGCCCACGGTTGCACCCACTGGGTCAGTCCATCTTGTTGAGGAATCAGTGAGATAGATCTCTGTAAGTGAAGAAACTATTTGAAAAGGTTCAGCTATGATAATGCTTGAAAACTATTATAGTAGATGACACCTGGGTCTTTCCAAGTTATTCTATGATTCTAACATTTGATAAATGATTAAAAAAGGCAGAAATAAACAGCTCAAACATAATTTAAGTTACACTGCAGCACTCTAAAAGATTAATATAACATTAAGCTAGTATTAGTAAAAACTTTTTTAGATAAGATGTGTAACAGCATTCTGATGCTTCCTCTAACCAGGCATACTACACTTTAAAAAAGCCAAGATGGGAAAATATCCTCTGGGTGCCTCAAAAGTTTGCATGGGCAGCTGAAGAAAATAATTCTCTTTTTATCTAATTCCCAAATCACAGCTCTAGAGCATACCTACTCTCAGAACGCAATCACACAGATTCTAACCTGAAAACAAACCTAAATTACCAGAAAACAAACTGTAAGAGAAGAGTCTCTGCATAATGTATCAGTTCTTTCATAATGTAGACGACCTCACAGCTTACAGGCTATAAAACAACCGTCTACATTTCACTCCTTTTATTTTATGTTCTTGAATGAAATACCTGTTAAGTTATATTTTAGTATCAACTGAGATCTACACAGTCCATAGATGTTTCTGCTAAAGTCAATCCTATTTAACTCTAATAGGTAAAAGAGATGTCCATACCTGGCTGACACCCCCAGGAGCATACATTGTAGTAGCAAGGGCCAGGAGGGTATGTCCTTCCAGGAGCATACTGCTGACACTGGCCTGACTGCTAGGAATCAGTATCTGAGCATTTGCAAGGCTAGCCTGGAAAATCAGTTTGGGATCTGGAAAAATAAGAGAGTTAAGTTTTCCCTCTAAAAAGGAATAAAAATCAAGAATTACATAATTCTTAAACATTTTAAGCCTACTCAAAGAAAGGACTTCCTCAGTTTAAAAACTGTGTGTGAGAGGCGGAGTCAAGATGGCAGACTAAGCACACATCTCCCTATATCCCTCTGGAAATCAAGACCTGAACTGATAATCAAATGGAGCCTTCTGATCACCTAATCAGCCCCAGGACACGGCACAGGGCTGTTAATTTGGACTTCATAGCACTGAGCAAAAAAACTCCTCTCTTTCACTGACTCCTGCTCCTGGCTAGCGCTGGCTCTCACGGACTGAAGGTAAACGCACCATTTTGACTTTTTTTCCTGTGTTGGCTGGCAGGCAGAGCTGAGTCTTGCCTAGCGGCTAGACTCAGATGCACTGCTGGGGGGATAGGCAGGTGAAATTCCCATATTTTGAGAGCCAGGCTTAGGACTCTGTTAATCTAGCCACTTTGGGCCTGTCTTTTTATCTTTGCTCAGCGGCGTTTGTACAGATTCACACAGCCAGTGTGCAGGACACCATACTGGGTACGGAGATTTTAGCAGTACCTAATTCTTAGCCTGGGAGCCAACGCCTGCTAACAGGACAGCACTTCTCCAACAGGAAAGCAGTAATTTACACAGTGCCGCCTATGGTGGGGGCCCTGCAACAGAAGCAGAGGAATCACTACCTCTCAGCACCTTTAGCCTCTCTATCTGCTGCCTGTGTGGAGGGTGCCATCTTGGATACGGTGGCCGCAGCTGGACCTAATTCATAGCTTGGGAGCCAGAACCTGCCCACAGGAGAGTGCTTTTCTACCAGAAAAGCAGTACTCTACACAGTGTTGCCTAAGGCTGGGCCATGTCAGCAGAAGTGAACAGGGCAGTAGCACTGCTGTATTCTGAACTAGTTTGTATCATCTGGGGTTGGATATAGAGGTGCTTACTTTGCCAGTTGGGAAGAGGGGCCTCTACACCTGAAAACCTGACTGACTTGGAAAGTGGGCAGATACCTTTTGCTTTACACTTTAAGACAGCCTAGAGAAGCATCTGCAGTCCATCCTCACAGTACCTCTTCCAGCCTCTACTTACTCACATGGGACCCAAAAAGCAACAAGACACTTGTGACATATAAGAAATCAGCCATGGCTTCAGAAGGCTCCCAAACAAAGCAACCAAGGAGTTTTCCAGATGAAGAAACTTTTATGAAAGCATCAGAAAGTGAATACAAAATGATTATATACAGAGCCCTTCTAAACCTTATACAAAATGCAGCAGAACAAAAGGAGAAATTAAACAAGCTGTTCGATCTGATGGAACACCAGTACTCTGAAATCCAACAGATCAAGAACAAAATCAAAGACATAGGAACTTCAATGCAAAGCCAAGAAAACAGAATAGAACAAATAGAAAAAAGAATTTCTGACTTGAAAGACAGAGCTATTGATGCCAGCATCTATGAGCAGAAATCAGAAAAAGGAAACAAGAAAAATTAAGAAGCATGTGGGACTCTATTAAAAGGAACAACCTTCGATTAATTGGAGTCCCTGAACAGGGTGAGACATCTGAGAACACAGAGAGTATTGCTGCTGAGCTGCTAACAGAAAACTTCAGAGAATACAGACATCTCAGATGTGTATTGTACACCACCCAATATAGATCTCAAAAGAAAGACTCCAAGACATATTATAATCAAGCTTAATAAAATGAAACATAAGCAGCAACTCTTAAAGGCAGCAAGACTCAAAGCAAAGCTAACATTCAAAGGGAAACCCTGTAGGCTCTCGAAAAAACAATGTATGAGCACTAGAAAGGGAAATAAAGTGATTTGTCCACATAAAAGTAAAAACTTTTCTTCAAAGAAAACTGAATGGTAACAGTCAACTGGAGAAAATAATTACAACAAACACAACCTGAAGAATAGCACGCTCAACAAAGAGTTCATACAAATCAACATCAAAAAATGCTGACTCTGACTGATAAATGGACAAAAGAAACAAGTAACCAATTTACAAAAGAGGAAATATAAGGATGTCTGATGCATGAAAACACGTAATTCACTTAGCAATAAAAAAAAAGGAGCCCTAGTGGTACAATGGTTAAATGCTTGACTGCTGACAGAAAGGTCAGCAGTTCCAGTCCACCAGGTGCTCCACATAACTTAAGACCTGCATCTGTTACCTTACAGATTGCTACTGTTGTTACCAGTGCCATCAAGTCAGTTACAACTCACAGTCGCGCTATGTACACCAGAATGACATAGTGCCCAGTCCTTATCATCCTCACAGTCACTGCTCTGGTTCAGTACATTGTTGCAGCCACTGTGTCAATCCATTTCATTGAGGGTCTTCCTCTTTTTCACCAATCCTCTTCTTTAATAAGCATGATGTCCTCCTCCAGAGATTGGTCCTTCCTGATAACATGTCCAAAATAAGTGAGACAGTCTTGCCATCCTTGCTTCTAAGAAGCATTTGGGCCATACTTCTTCCACAACAGATTTGTTCATTTTTCTGTCATTGTTAGGTGCCATTGAGCCGGTTCCAACTCACAGTGACCCTATGAACAACAGAATGAAACACTGCCCCGTCTGGCGCCACGTCCACAATGACTTTTATGCTTAAACTCATTGTTGTAGCCACTGTGTCAGTCCAGCTCATCGAGGGTCTTCCTCTTTTTCGCTGACCCTCCACTCTACCAAGCATGATATCCTTCTCCAGGGACTGATCTTTCCTGACAACATGTTCAAAGTATGTAAGATGCAGTCTTGCTATTTTGGCTTCCAAGAAACACCCTGTTGTACTTCTTCCAAAACACATCTGTTTTTCCTTTTGGTGGTCCACTGTACATTCAACATTCTTCTCCAACACAATTCAAAGACATCAATTCTCCTTCTGTCTTCTTTGTTCACAGTCCAACTTTCATATGCATATGATGTGACTGAAAATACCATGGCTTCGGTCAGGCACACCTTAGTCTTCAAAGTGACATCTTTGTTTTTCAACACTTTAAAGAGATCCTTTGCTGCAGATTTTCCCAGTGCAATGCATCTTTTGATTTCTTGGCTGCTGCTTCCCAGGCCACTGACTGTGGACCCAAGTAAAATGAAATCCTTGACAACGTCAATCCTTCTCAGTTTATGACAGTGTTGCTGGTCCAGTTGTGAAGATTTCTGTTTTCCTGATGTTGAGGTGCAATCCATACTGAAGGCTGTAGTCCTTGATCTTCATCAGTAGGTGTCTCAAATCTTGATTTCCCGCAAGTAAGGTGGTGTCGTCTGCATAACACAGGTTTTTTATGAGTTCATCCTCCAATTCTGGTGCCTCATTCTTCTTTGCATAATCCAGCTTCTTGGATTGTTTGCTCGGCATACATATTAAAAAGGTATGGTGAAAGGATACAACCACGACGCATACCTTTCCTTACTTTAAACCATGCAGTGTCCCCTTGTTCTGTCTGCATGACTGCCTCTTGATCCATATACACATTCCTCAAGAGCACAATTAGGTGTTCTGGAATTCCCATTCTCCACGACGTCAGGCATAATTTAGTATAATCCACACAGTGAAATGCTTTTGCGTAGTCAGTGAAACACAAGGAAACATCTTGCTGGTATTCTTTGCTTTCGGCCAAGATCCATCTGACATCAGCGATGATAGTGCTGGTTCCACGTCCTCTTCTGAACCCAGCTTGAATTTCTGGCACTTTCTTGCCAATATATTGTTATAGTTGCTTTTGAATGATCTTGAGCAGGATTTTACTTGTATGTGCTATCAACAATATTGTTTGGTAACTTCCACATTTGGTTGAATCATCTTTCTTTGGAATGGGCATAAATATGGATCTCTTCTAGTCAATTGGCCAGGTAGCTGTCCTCCAAATTCTTGGCACAGATGAGTGAGCACTTCCATTGCTGTATCTGTTTGCTGAAATATCTCAACTGACATTCCATCAATTCCTAGAGCCTTGTTTTTTGCCAATGCCTTCAGTGCAGCTTCAAGTTCTTCCTTCAGTACCATCTGTTTCTGATCATATGCTACCTCTTCAAATGGTTGAACATCGACCAGTTCTTTCTGGTGTAATGACTGTATATTGTTCCCATCTTCTTTTGATGCTGAGTCATTTAATAGTTTCCCTGTAGAATCCTTTACTGTTGCACCTTGAGGCTTGAATTTTTTCTTCAGTTCTTTCAGCTTGAGAAATGAAAAACGTGTTCTTCCCTTCTGGTTTTCCATTTCCAGCTCTTTGCACATGTCATTATAATACTTTGTCTTCTCAAGCTGCTCTGAAATCTTCTGTTTAGGTCTTTTATTTCACCATTCCTTCCTTTTGCTTTAGCTGCTCGACATTCAAGAGCAAGTTTCAGAGTTTCTTCTGACATCCAATTTGGTCTTTTCTTTCCTTCCTGCCTTTTTAATGACCGCTTGCTCTCTTCATGGGTGATGCCTTTGATGTCCTTCCACAATTCATCTGGTCTTCAGTCATTAGTGATCAACACATCAAATCTATTCTTGAGATGGTCTTTAAACTCAGGAGGGATATACTCAAGGTCATACTTTGGCTCTCGTAGACTTGTTGTCATTTTCTTCAGTTTCAGTTTGATTTGCGTATAAGCAACTGATGATCTGTGCCACAGTCAGCATCTGGTCTTGTTCTGACTGCTGATATGGGGCTTTTCCAGCATCTTTTTCCACACATGTAGTCAATTTGGTTCCTGTGTATTCCATCTGGTGAGGTCCATGTGTACAGTCACTGTTTGCGCTGGTTAAAAAAGCGATTTGCGATGAAAAAGTCATTAAGTCTTGCAAAATTCTATCATGCAATCTCCAGCATTATTTCTATCACCAAGGCCATATTTTCCAACTACCTATCCTTCTTCTTTGTTTCCAACTTTTGCATCCCAGTCACCAGCAATTATCAATGCATTCTGATTGCATGTTTGATCAATTTTAGACTATAAAAGCTGGCCTTAGTGGTTGGTGCGTAAATTTGAATAATACAGTAATTGGCCTTCCTTGTAGGTGTATGGGTAGTATCCTATCACTGACAGCATTGTATTTCAGGACAGATCCTGAAATGTTCTTTTTGATGATGAACACAACACCGTTCCTCTTCAAGTTTTTGTTCTCAGCATAGCAGACTATATGATTGTAGGATTCAAAATGGCCAAAACCGGTCCCTGTCAGCTCACTAATGCCTAGGACGTCAATGTTTATGCGTTCCATTTCATTTTTGACAATTTCCAGTTTTCCTAGACTCATACTTTGTACATTCACGTCCCAATTATTAGTGGATGTCTGCATCTGTTTCTTCTCATTTTGAGTTGTGCCACACCAGCAAACGGAGATCCCGGAGGCCTAACTCCAGCCATGTCTTTAAGGTTGACTCTACTTTGAGGAGGCAGCTGTTCCTCAGTTGTCTTCCAAGTGCCTTCCATCTTGGGGGGCTCACTTTCTGGTACCGTATCTGACAATGTTTCACCGCTATTCATAAGGTTTTCCCTGGCTAATTCCTTTCAGAGTACACTGCTGGGTCCTTCTTTGTAGTCTGTCTTAGTCGGGAAGCTCAGCTGAAACTCATCTACCATGGTTGACCCTACCGGTACCTAAATACCAGTGGCACAGCTTCCTGTATCACAGTAACAAGCAGCCTCCACTGACAGACAAGTGGGGGCTGCTCACTCCCCCCTTACCTGATGTTGCTGTCTGCCTTACCTGACGCTGTCACCCTCCTTCCCTGACAGTGTTACCCTTCTCACCCGGTGGTGTTACCTTCCTATCTGCTGCTGTTACCCTCCCTGACTCCACTGACAGACAAGTGGGGGCTTCTCACGTCCTCCTTACCTGGTGGTGTGACCCTCTTTACCTGCTTCTGGCCACCCAATATTCTTCACCAACACCATAATTCAAATGCATCAATTCTCTAATCTTCCTTGTTCATTATCAAGCTTTCACATGCACATGAGGTGATTAAAAATACCAGGGCTTGGGTCAAGCATACTTTAGTCTTCAAAGTGAGTTTTTGACTTTTACACTTTTAAGTCTTTTGCATCAGATTTAACCAATGCTTTTTTTTTTCCTTTAACTTTATAATAAACAGTTTGGCTTTTATTTTTTTGTTTCATTTTACTGTACTTTAAATGAAGGCTTACAGACAAGCTAGTTTCTCATTAAACAGTCAGTACACACACTTATTTTATGACACTGATTAACAACCCCACAGGGGTCAACACTCTCCCTTCTCAACCTTGGATTTCCCATTACCAGCTCTCTCGTCCCCTCCAGCCTTCTAGCCTTGCCCCTGGGCTGGCGTGCCCTCTTAGTCTCATTTTGTTTTATGAGCCTGTCTAATCTTTGGCTGAAGGGTGAGCCTCAGGAGTGACTTCAGTACTGAGCTGAAAGGGTATCTGGGGGCCATACTCTCATCATTTCTCCAGTCTCTGTTACCAGCAAATCTGGTCTTTCTGAGTTAGAATTTTGTTCTACATTTTATCCAGCTCTGTCCAGGACCCTCTAGTGTGATCCCTACCAGAGCAGTCAACAGTTCAGCTTCTGGGGTTAACTGCTCAGTAAACAAACTAAATATGGTGAAAGGATGCAACCCTGACGCACACCTTTCCTGATTTTAAACTACTCAGTACTCCCTGTTCTGTTCAAATGACTGCCTTTGGTCTACATATAGGTTCTGTGTAAAAACAATTTTAAGTGCTCTCAAATTCTCATTCTTCAAAATGTTATCCATAATTTGTTATGATCCACACGGCTGAATGCCTCTGTGTAGTCAATAAAACACATGTAAACATCGTTCTAGTATTCTCTAGTTTTAAGTAAGATCCATTTGACATCCACAATGATATCTGTTATTCCATGTCCTCTTCTGAATTTATGGCTTGAACTTCTGGTAGTTCCTTGTCAATCACTGTTGCAACTGCTTTTGTATTATCTTTGGTGAAATTTTACTTGTGTATGATACAATGATACTGTTCAGTAATTTCTGCACTCTGCTGAACACCTTTCTTTGGAATGGGTACAAACATGGGTCTCTTTCAGTCAGCTGGCCAGATGGCTGTCTTCCAAATTTCTTAGCACAGATGAGCGAGCATTTCCAATGTTGCATCTGTTTGCTGAAATATCTCAACTGGTATTCCATAAATCCCTGCAGCCTTATTTCTCAGTAACACCTTCAGTGCAACTTGGGATTTCTTACCTCAGTACCATTGGTTCTACATGGCCACTTTTTGGTTCCTTATGCCTGTGGATCAACACGCAAAAAAGGGAGTTTCCATGTAGCCTGGTGTGACTGATTTTAATCACCAAGAGGAAACCAGACTGATATTTCATAATGGAGGTAAACAAGAGCAGACCTGGAATGCAGGAGATCCCTTAGGGTGTCTGATGCCCTGTGGTTCAAGTCAACAGGAAACAACAGCCACTGAGTTCTAGCCTGACTACTACTGGCCCAGACCCTTCAGGGACGGAGGTTTGGGTCGCCTCACCAGGCAGCAGACCACGACCAGCTAAGAAGCTTGCTGAGGGCAAAGGAAATACGGGACGGGTGATGGAAGAAGGCAGTTCTGAGTGCCAGTTATGACCATGTGACCAGTTGCAGAATCTGCCTTGTAGATGTGCATTAACTATTTTGTATTCTTCACTTACAGAATAGAAGATGTAAACAGAACTGGTGCATTTTTGGTTCTATGTATGTTGTATCATGTTAGGTTTAAGAATGACTTTATCCAGAGATTATGTATGGCTTAAGGAGAAGTGCACAGGTGCCAAGTTGACAAGGGGCGGACTATGACTGTTAAGGTTGTGTGTAAACCTGGCTGGGCCATGATTCTCAGTGGTTCGGCAATTTTGTGTAGTTTAGCAGTCATATAATGATGTAATCACCTCTGTGATGAGATTTGATACAATGTGATCACCTCTGTGATGGGATCTGCTCTGAGCAGCTAATCAATTGAAAGAGAATTTTCCTGGAGTGTGGCCCGATCCACTGTAAGAGGGCTTTCTGGCAAGGCTCATGGCCTTTTGCTTGCACTGCATCCTGCAGCTGGTACTGTTCATCTGACCTCCAGCTCCTGGAGTACCCTGCTGTACTGCCTGCTGATACTGGGATTTGTTGGTCTTTGCAGCCCCAGAGCCACAGCCCTGCTGTCAGTCCTGCTGATCTTGGGTTTGCCAGCCCCTGCCTATACAAATCAGAAGCATCCAGCCTGATTCAGATTCCAGCCTCTACAACTGTGTCAGTTATTTCCTAACTGTGTATCCCTGTACATATTTATATGCTTTACTGGTTTTGCTTCTCTAAAGAACCCAGCCTAAGTTAAAGCCACTTTAATGAATGCTGTCATGTTATGGAACAGACAACACATGAGACAAAATACCAGATCACTTCCCAATCTCCCTCCAAAAAAAAAGAAAAAGAAGTTTTAGCACAGTGACTGTGTACTTCTTCCATCTTCTTTTGAAGCCTGTCACATCATTTAACATCTTCCTCAAAGACTCCTTCAGTACTGTAACTCAAGGCTTAAATTTTTTCTTCAGTTTTTTCAACTTGAAAATTGCTGAGTGTGTTCTTCCCTTTTGGTCTCCTAACTCCAAGTCTTTGCACATGTCATTATAATACCTAACTGTGCGTTCTCAAGCCACCCTTTAAAGTTTTATGTTCAGCTCCTTTACTTCACCATTTCTTCCACTCCCTTTAGCTATTCTACATTCAAAAACAAATTTCAAAGCCTTTTCTGACATCCATTTGGTCGTTTCTTTCTTTCCTTTTAAATGAGCTTCTGCTTTCTTCATGTGTGATGTCCTTAGTATACTGTACAACTCATCTGGTCTTTGGTCATTACTGTTAAATATATCAAATCTATTCTTCAGGTGATCTCTAAATTAAAGTGAGATACACTGAAAGCCATATTTAGGCTCTTTTGGGCTTATTTAATTTAATTTTCTTCAGTTTCAGCTGCAATCTGCATATGAACAGCTGATATTCCATTCCACAGTCAGCTTCTGGCCTTATTCTGACTAACGATACTGGGCTTCTCCATCATCTCTTCCCACAAACATAGTCAGTTTGATTCCTGTGTATTTCAGCCAGTGAAGCCCATGTGTATAATCATTTTATGTTACTGAAACAAGGCTATTTCCAATTAAGAAGTCATTAATGCTGCAAAATTCTGTCATTTCTACTGGCAAGCCCATTATTTTCCAACTACTCACCCTTCTTTGTTCCTAACTTTTGAAATCCACTCACCAGTAATTATCAATGCATCTTGACTGCATGTTTGATCAATTTCAGACTGCAGAAAGTCTTCAACTTCGTCATTTTTGACATTAGTGATCAGTGTGTAAATTTGGGTAACTATGAACTGGTCTTCCCTGTAGGCATATGGATATTATCTTAACATTGACAGCACTGTACTTTAGGATAGTGCTTGAATTTTTTTTTAATGATTAATGTGACACTATTCCTCTTGTCATTCCCAACAAAGCAGACTACGCATTTGTACAATTCAAAATGGCCAATACCAATGCATTTTATGCCACTAATGCCTAAGTTACTGATCTTGAAAGTGTTCTATTTCATTTTGACAACTTCTAATTTGATTCATACTGTGTATATTTCAAGTTCCAGTTATTAATGGACATCTGCAGCTCCTCCTTTTCATTTTGAGTTGCATCACCTCAGCAAATGAAAGTCCCAAAACCTTTCCTCCATTCACATCATTAAGGCCCACTTTAATCTGAGGAGGCAGCTCTTCCTCAGTCATGTTTTGAGTATCTTCCAATCTCCGGAGCTTATCTTCCTGCACTGTATCAGACAATGATCTTATGCTATTAATAAGGTTTTCACTGGCTAATTTTCTGAGAAGATTGCCAAGTCCTTCTTCCCAGTTTGTCTCAGTCATGAGAACTCCACTGAAAACTGTCCACCACAGGTGACCCTGCTGACACTTGAAGTAGCAGCGGCAGAGATTCCATTTCCACAGCAACATGAAAGTCACCACAGTACAACAAAAATAACAGACAAGTGGTGGCCCATAAAGATTACAGCCTAGGAAACCCTCTGAGACAGTTCTACTCTGTCCTATAGGGTCTCTATGAATTGGAATCAATCTGATGGCCACAAGAACAGCAAGAAGAAATGCAAATTAAAACAGTAATTGGATGCCATCTGTTACCTCTGGCAAATAATCATCCCATACACACTACAGATTTCTTTTTATTCCATCTGGATCTCCACACAAAAGACTCAGAGCTGGCACCTGGAAGACAGGCTATTTCTTCATGAGTTATCAGCCTAGCAGACAGCAGGAATTCAATTGTGATAAACTGGTGGGACAGCAGAAATTCAGAGAATAGAGCATGAGGCTGAGGTGTGGGGAGGGAACAAAACTACACAAGTTCTCTACTGTGTGTCTGGCTTGTCTTGGCTCAGAACAGGTCTGCACAAAACTAATTTGCTTCTTAAATAATGTGCACCTACATTATAATCAGATATTTGACTAACATCAAATGACTTAAGAGTTCACTCTTAAATGTCATTCGAAAGACCAGTTATTTATCTAAAGAAAAGTTTTGTGTGTAACAGAGTATAACCGTACCTGTTAAATTGCTGGAAACTTGTCGACACTGAACTAAAAATTCAAACCAAGGGTGAGCTTCATGTAGTTCTTTTTTTACCAAAAAGGTACAATTCAAAGGAGTAAGTCTGCATATAAAACAAGAAATAAATGCTATGATTAACACTGAGAATATGAAAGACAGTTGTAAGTGTAGTTGCTTAGATGATAACTAGCATAAAGACTGAAGTCTTGGCATTAAAATGTACATGTAATACAAAATATTCCTTTTCTTGTGTTGTGTTTCACATATTTGTCGTGCTCTGGAAATACAGACAATTTTACAAAGACAATATTACTTAAAATGTATTTACTACCAGGATGCCTATGCTTCTACAACCATGATGAAATTCTACCATCTCTATATAAGATTAGCTAGTATCTTTAAGATACTTGATATTCATTAGTTTTTACAACAAGAATTGAATAGCATTTTCAGGCTTCCAGTTTTTAAAAACCTTTCACACAACTATGAAGAGTCTAGGCCTCAGCAGCCCAAAACAGGTCTTTTGAAAATACATCTTTTACATTAGTTCTCTTATCAGAGGCTTGGGAGAAAGCATTCTAAGTAAGCCTCAATGCCGTGAACCAGAAATACAACCTCTGTTCCAACTCCTAGTCTTTAACACACAAAGTAAAACCAAAATGTTCTCTATTCAGTGGGTTAATGCAGGCTGTAGAATCAAACAAACCAAAACCAAACTCACTGCTGTCAAGTTGATTCTGACTTACAGTGACCCTACAGGGCTGAGCAGAACTGCCCTGTACAGTTTCCAAGGAGTGCCCAGTGGATTTGAACTGCTGACCATTTGGTTAGCAAACATAGCACTTAGCCATTACACCACCAGGGTTTACAGAATCAAAAAAAAATACAAATTAAATCTGGCCCCTATACCTAACAGTTGTGGATTTAATCAAGGTATAGTCAAACCTCATGATTCATAGATTCTGTATTTGTGAATTTGCCTACTCATTTATTTGTAATCCCGAAATCAATACTTACGGTGATCACATAAGTCACTTATGGTCATTAGTGGACATGCACAGAGTGGTGAATACTGGAGTCATCCAACATGTATGCTTCCACTTGATGACAAACAAGATAAAGCTCTGCCTTCTTGTTTCATCCCTCACATTATAAAGACGTATTTTTGTTGCAGTATATCATGTACCAGGTTTTTTTTTTGCATTTTTGTGCTTTTTACTGGTGTTTTCATTGTTTAAAAAATGGCCCCCAAGCACAGTGATGAAGTACTGTCTAGTGTTTGTAAGTGCAAGGTTATGAGATGCCTTACAGAGAAAACACGTTTTAAATAAGCTTCCTTCAGATATGTGTTAGACTGCTGCTGGCTGTGAATTCAAGTTAATGAATCAACAATATACATTATAAAACAAAGTAACTGTTGCCACTGAGTTGATTCCAACTCATAGTGACCCTATAGGACAGAGGAGAATTGCCCCATAGAGTTTCTAAGGAATGCCTGCTGGATTCAAACTTCCAGCCTTCTGATTACCAACTGCAGTATTTAATCACTATGCCATCAGGCTCCATATATTAAATACCCAAATACCATTGAACTGATCTGACTTACAGTGATCCTACAAAAGATCCTACAAAAGATCCCACAGCACCTGGTGGATCTGAAGTGCAGACCTTCTGGTTAGCAGGCACCATAGCACTTAAACCATTATGCCACTAGGGTTACCATATATTAAATAAGGTATCTTTAAATAGAAATACCACATAAACTATAGCTGTGTGTTGATCAGTTGATGAAAGTATAACCACAGGATAGCAGAAACTTAACTCTGTATTTACACTAGGAGCAATGCTTCTGTATTCACTAAGGCAGTGTCCCTGGCAAATTTATAGAACTTAACTACCCTGAACAATGAGAATCAACTGAACTCAGTCTCTTGAAGACTTAGTGTGCTCAACTGCAGAGATGGAGATGTTAAATCGCATAGGATTCTTGTAAACAGTAAAGGAGATAAGGCATGGAAAGCATTTAGTGCAGTGTCAGGAACCCTGTAAGCACTCATATATTTGGGGGAAAACAGATACTCTACAGGACAGAGAAACCATGGGGTTTCTGAGCAGTTGCTGCTAGATTCAAACTGCCAACCTTCTGGTTAGAAGCCATAGCTTGACACAGCTCTTAACCACTTTCAGCAGGGTTCCTATATATCAGAGACTACCACCATTATTATAATTATTAATGACTCAACAGCAGTTAACTCTGGCTTCAGATAGAATTCTGCAAATTAATACTAAGTAGATATAGTGATGTTTATATATACATATAATTGATACTGTATATACATCAGTTTGTAAACCAAAAACTAATCCATTGCCGTCAATTCAATTCTGACCCATAGAGACCCTAGAGAAGAGAGCAGAACTGCCCCACAGGGTTTTCAAGGAGTGACTGGTGGATTCAGATTGCTGACATGTTGCTATAGCAACCACATTCTTAACCACTGAACCACCAGTGCCCCAAAACAATCTGTACTGTCTATGAAATCAAAAGCAGTTTGGCATTCTCCCAATAATGAAAATATCAAAGGACTGCAACTGAACCTGCAGAATTTTCTTTCCTTTTAAATTTTCAAAGCACTTCTTTCATTTTATTCTGTTTTCTAATTATTTAAAAGGTTAAACCAATGACTGAAAACTGTGTGATAAGTGTTTAGTTGAATGTAGTTCTGAGCTATTACATGTATGAAGTGTTGGGGTGGGGAAGATTACTTTAAAAAGACCAGCATTCCTCACATGGTTGCTTACTGTTTTCCTAACAGTCACATTCAGAAGTAGTATGTAAAGAGGAAACATGCAGACTTGCTCAAGGATACATCAATTGTACTCACTTGTAAAAGTCAAGGTAGACATAAAGAAGATGCTGCAAACTGTGCTCCAAACAATAGAGAATGAAGTGAGAATGGAAATTCCAACCTTCTTTTGTCCTATAGCGTTGAACAGGGAGAGTATCTTGCATCACACCCCCAATACGGCTCAGTCTTAGGAGGAGGAGTTCGAAGTCTCCCAGTTCAGATGCAAGAAAAATTCCATTCCTGTCGGGCAGGTTTAAGGAATGGCAGGTTAAAAAGTTGCTGGGTTCAAAGCAAACTGAATCACCTTCATTGTGTACATCTCCAACAATCCATCATGAGGACACAACCATAATAAATATCTATGTACCCAACGACAGGGCTCCAAAATATATTTAAAAAAAAAAAAACTCTTAACAACACTGAAAAAATAAACTAATACTCCACAGTAAAAACAGACTTCAACATACCATTCTTGGTAAAAGACAGAACATCTAGGAAAAAAATCAGCAAGGATACAGACGATCTAAAGGTCACAAGCAACCATTTAACCTTACAGATATACAAGGACTGCCAATAAAGTTCACGAACATATTCTGGAAACAGTGCTATATATCTCACTGCTGAATATCATTATGGTCACTGTTGAAGTACTCCCTTTGGGAAGCTATGCACCAACATCAGCACCCAGTCCACCTTTCAAAGGTATTTTGGAAGTCTTTCTCTGGAATGGCCTTCAGAGCTGTCACTGTACTACCCATTATGTCCAGAATGTTATCCTTTCGATATCTGCTTTATCTTCAGGTAAAGAAAAAAGTCAGTGGGGGCCAGATCAGGTGAGTAGGGAGGGTGTTCCAATACAGTTATTTGTTTACTGGCTAAACGCTCCCTCACAGATAACTATACAATTAAGTTCACAAACTTGCCACTGTGCCATCGTGTGCAATGGTCATTCCAGAGGGAGTTCCAAAATTGCTCTGAAGGGTGGACTAAGCACTAGCATCAGTGCATAGCTTCCCAAGGGGAGTATTTAGAAGGTGACCACATTGATATTCAACAATAAAGTATGTAGCACTTAAAACAATTAAGTTCAAACTTAACTGTCCTCAACAATTAAGTACACATTCTTGTCTAATGCACACAGAACATTCTCCAGTACAGACCACACCTTAGGCCACAAAGCGGGCCTGAACAAAACCCCAAACACTGAGGTAATACACAGCATCTTCTCCAATCACAATGCCATAAAGCAGAGATACTACGAAAAGCAAGGGGGAAAGCCAGTGGAAACTGAACAAACCTCGCTTCAAATCCACTGTGTAACAGAGGAAATCAAAGGTGAAACAAAAAATTACTAGAATCAAATGCAAATGAAAATACACACTGAAACCTCTGGGACACAGTAGAGGCAGTGCTCAGAGGTCAATTTATAACAACAGGCACATATAATAAAAAAGAAGAAAAGATAAAAGAAAGTCAGGGGCTACAGGATTCTTTAACTGGCATGACTAAAGCTTTGATTTTTCTAATTCTCATTCTCCACATGTTTAAGTTAGATGGGACACTACAGTTACACTTCTCTAAAAAAGTATAAATATAAAATAATACATGTGAACATTTAAGCAACTTGAAGACTAACATACATGTTATTAATTATCCTAATACTATTCCAGTAGCTTAAAAACCAATTGCCAGGGAGTTTATTTCTACTCACAATGACCCTATGTGTATCAGAGTAAAACAGTGCTCTGTATGGTTTTTAATACCCCAACTTGTCTGTCAGTTTGTCAAACTGTGGAAGCCTGCATGTTGCTATGATGCTGAAAGGTCTGCCACCGGTATTCAGATACCAACAGGGTTACCTATGGCAGACACGTTTCAGCTGAGCTTCCAGACTAGACCAACCAGACTAGGAAATATGAATCTAGGAAAACTGGAAATCATCAAAAATGAAGTGGATCATGTAAACATTGCTATCCTAGGCATTAGGGAGCTGAAATGGACTGGTATTGGCCATTTTGAATCAGCCAATCATACGGTCTACCATGCCAGGAACAGACACTGAAGAGGAATGGTGTTGCGTTCATCATCAAAAAGAACATTTCAAGATCTGTCCTGAAGTGTAATGCTGTCTGTGATACGACAATATCCATACACCTACAAGGCAGGTCAATTAATACTATTACTCAAATTTACATAACAAGTACTAAGGCCAAAGATGAAGAAGCTGAAGGTTTTTACTAGCTCCTGCAGCCCAAAATTGATTGAGCATGCAATCAAGATGCATTGACAATTACTGGTGATTAGAATACAAACGCTGTAAACAAAGAAGAAAGACTGGTAGTTGGGAAATACACCTTTGGTGATAGAAATGATGCCAGATATCACACTGATAGAATTCTGCAAGACCAAGACTTCGTCATTATAAATACCTTTTTCACCAATGTAAATGACAAATACACACATGGAACTCACCAGAAGAAATACACAGGAATCACACAGACTACATCTGTGGAAAGAGACCATGGAAAAGCTCAGTATTATCAGTCAGAATAAGACCAGGTACTTACTATGGCAAAGACCATCAACTGCTCATATGTAAGTTCAACTGAAACTGAAGCAAATTAGAACAAGTCCACAAGAGCGCCAAAGTATAACTTCACTCTATCCTACCTGATTTTAGAGACCATCTCAAGAATAGCTTTGATGCACTGAACAGCAATGACCAAGGATCAGACAAGCTGTGGAATGACACATTAAAGACATCATCCATGAAGAAGGCAAGAGGCCATTAAAAAGACAGGAAAGAAAGACAGAACTGGATGTCAGAAAAGACTCTAAAATTTGTTGTTGAACATCAAATAGCTAAAGCAAAAGGAAGAAATGATACAGTAAAAGAAATGAACAGAAGATTCTAAAGGACAATTAAGAAGACAAAGTATTATAATGACATGTGTAAAGAGCTGAAGATAGGAAACCAGATTGGAAGAATATACTCTGCAATTCTCAAGCTGAAAGAAATGGATTGAGGTGGCGAACCTCAAGCCTCAATTTGCAATAATGAAGGATTCCACAGGGAAAATATTAAACAACTCAGGAAGCATCAAAAGAAGACACAAGGAAGATACAGAGTCATTATGCCAGAAAGAACTGGCCAACTGTCAACATTTCAGGAGACAGCATATGATCAGGAACTCATGTTACTGAAGGAAGAAATCACAGCTGCACTGAAAGCACTGGTGAAAAACAAGGCTCCAGGAATTGATGGGAGTATCATCTGACATGTTTCAACAAATGGATGCAGCACTGGAAGTGCTTACTCATCTATGCCAAGAAATATGGAAGACAGCTACCTGGCCAACCAACTGGAAGAGATTCATATTTATGCCTATTTCCAAGAAAGGGGATCCAACCAAATGCAGAAATTATCAAACAAGATAATTAATATCAAACAAGATCATTAATATCACGCACTAGTACAATTTTCCTAAGATCATTCAAAAGCAACTGTAGCGGTATACTGACAGGGAACTTCCCGAAATTCAGGCAGGGTTCAGAAGAGGATGTGGAACCAAAGATATTAGTGCTGACGTCAGATGGATCTTGGCTGAAAGCAGAGAATACCAGAATGAAGTTTGCCTATGTTTTATGGACTACACAAAGGCATTTGACTATATGGATCATAACAAATTATGGGTAACACTGCACAGAATGGGAATTCCAGAACACTTAAGTGCACTCATGAGGAATCTGTACATGCATCAAGAGACAGCCAAGTGAATGTAACAAAGGGACACTGCATGGTTTAAAGTTAAGAGAAGTATGTGTCCGGGTTGTGTCATTTCACCATGTTGTTTTAATCTGTATGCTGAGCAAATAATCTGAGAAGCTGGACTGTATGAAGAAGAACGAGGCATCAAGACTGACAGAAGACTCATTAACAACCTGCGTCAGGCAGATGACACAACCTTACTTGCTGAAAGTGAAGAGGATGTCAAACACCTGCTGATGAAGATCAAAGATCACAGCTTCCAGTATGGATTACACATTAACAGCAAGAAACCAAAAATCCTCACAACTGGGCCAGTAAGCAACATCATGATAAATGGAGAAAGGACTGAGGTTGTCAAAGATTTCATATTCCTTGTTTCCACAATCAACGCCCACAGTAGAGCAGTCAAGAAATCAAAAGACGCACTGCATTGGGAAAATCTGCTGCAAGAGATCTCTTTAAAGTGTTGAAAACTAAAGGTGTCACCTTGAAGACTACAGTGAGCCTTACCCAAGCCATGTGTTTTCAATCGCATTATGTGCATGTGAAAAGTTGCATACAGAAGACAAAAGAACTGAAGCCTTTTTACTGTGGTGTTGGAAAAGAATACAGAATGTACCATGGACTGCCACAAGAGCAAACAGCTCTGTTCTGGAAGTGCAACCAGAGTGCTTCTTGGAAACAAGGATGGTGAGGCTGTGTCTTACACACTTTGGACATGTTGTCAGGAGACATCAACTTCTAGAAAAGAACATCTCGCTTGGTAGAGGGTCAGCGAAAAAGAGGCAGACCCTCGACAAGACAGACTGACACCGTGGCTAAACAATGGGCTTAAGCATAAAAAAACCACTACAGGCATGGCACAGGACCGGCAGTGTTTTGTTCTGTTGTGTACAGGGTCACTATGAGTCAGAACCAGCTCAACTGCATCTAACAACAACAGGGTTTTTATGATTTTCATCACCAAGGCCTTTCCTTACACATGCCTTTAGGTGGACTCCAACCTCCAACTTTTTGGCTAGCAGCCAAGTGTTTTCACTGTCTGCACCACCAAAGGACTTCTTTAGGAAGACATATTAAGGTAACTCATAAGAAATTGCTGATATTCAACCTTTTTGACTAAACAAATGACAGTTTTATATGGTTTAACATAAAGAAATGAATTAGATGTTCAAAATCTTCCCTTATGACTGTAAGAGCTATTTCTCCATTTCTTAACTCAGCACTCCTCTTTATTTCAAGGAACCTCTGAGTACTGCCAACAGTTAACACATGGGACCGCTGAGACCGGAGGTTCAAGGCTACTCAGAGGTACCTCGAAAGACTTGGCCATCTCCTTTTGAAAAAAATCAGCCATTGAAAATCCTACAGAGCACAATTCTACTCTGACATATGAGGTTTGTGAGTTGGAACCCACTTGATGGAAAATGATTACTGGTTTAAATTTCAAAGCCACACACTTTGATACTGGAAATAGGGGGCAATGACTACAGGATACTAAAGTATCCTCATCTCAGCTCATCCAGCTGGTTTCTTCTCTTTCTTAATTATAATTAAGCGAAAGTATACAATCCAAATTGGTTTTGCCTGCCCACCTATCTGCAGCTCCCTCTGCTCTCCCCACCCAGTGACAGCACACTCTTCCTTTTCACTCTATATATCCAGTATCCTCTTAACAAGCTTCTGTTCCTCCTCGACGGACCCATCCTCTTCTCTCCCATCTAAAGAGCCCAGTCAGACAGCCTCCTGCAAATGCACAGAACCAGAAAGTACACACACCGTATCGTTACAGCCAGAGTCCAGTCCATTCTCTTCTTAAGAGCTGACTCATTACTGGTTGCTGGTCAGGGACAGCAGCAGGTCTAGGGGCCATGTTCCCAGGGGACTGTCGGACTATTAATTCAGGTCTTTATTAGTAGAGTTCTCGGGCTGCACACCCTCTTTTTCTCATATTGCCTCAGGGACTCTGCATGGTGTCCCCTGTCACGGCTGTCTTTGGTGGTGGCTGAGCACCATCTGGTTCTCTGGTCCTGGTCTCATGCTGATACAGTCTCCCATTCACATGGGTTCTTCTGTCTCCTGGGCTCTGTTTTTCCTCACATTTTTGTTGTTCTCAGTGATCATCTGTTCCAGACAAGTTGGGACCATTTGGTATATCTCAGATGGCAGCTTGCTAGCATTTAAGATCCCAGACGCCACTCACCAGTATGGGGTGCAGAAGCCTCTCTTAGCAATAGATTAGTTATGCCACTTGGCACTGAGGTTCCCTGAATACATGGTCCCCAGAACCCCGTCCCTGCTACTCTATCCTTTGACATGCTGAGTTTAGAAAACCTTTCAGTTTACAGTGAAGTACAGTTAAGTTGATCTACTCTCTTTGTGCTGAAACTGGTTTCACCTAACCAAATTTCTATCGACTGTGTAATCTATGCCAAATCTTCCCCCCCCTTCTTCATCTGTATGTAAGTCTATTTTTAAGTCCTTATAGCTGAGGCCTCATACGATGTTCGTCCTTTTACCACTGACTGATTTCACTTGGTATAATATCTTCCAGTTGAAACTAGGTTGTGAGACGCTTCCTGAAATTATCCTTGTTCTTTATCATTGCATAGTGTGCTACTGAGTGTATGTACCATAGTTCATTTATCCATTCATCTGTTGATGGGCATCTAGGTTGATTCCATCTTTTTGCTCATGTGGACAGTGATGCAATAAACACTTGTGTGCATGTACCTGCTTATGTGAACACCTGTACTTCTGTAGCATATGTTCCGAGCAGTGGAATTACAGGATCAAATGGTATTTGTATTTCTAGTCTTTTAAGGAAGCACCAAATTGCTTTCCAAAAAAGTTGTACCATTTTGCAATCCCACCTTCCAGCTGGCTTCTTGTAGCTTTACTTCCATTTCCAAATCAGACCACATACAATGTTTTGTAAAGAACCTACATATAGAATTTGAGAGCCTATTCACCACCACATGATGCTTAATACCTGTGATTTTAAAATCTCACTCTGTGATCCAAAAACCTAACCCATCACCAATGACTTGACTCTCATAGCAACCCTACAAGACACAGCAGAACTGGCTCAAAGGATTTCCAAAGAGCAGCCGGTGGATTTTAACTGCTGATCTTTTGGTCAGCTTCCAAGCTCTTAACCACTACTCCACAAGGGCTTTCAGGCTACAATAAAAACCTAATAACCAAACCCATTGCTGTCAAGTTGATTCCAACTCATAGCAATGCTATATGACAGAGTAGAACCACCCCACAGATTTTCCAGAGAGTGGCTGATAGATTCCAAATTGCTGACCTTTTAGTTAGCCAAATGCTCAAGCAGGCTGTGACAATACCATTTAATTTAAAATAATATGAAGCAATGCTCACTAGATTTACTGCCTTTCAAAGGAAAAATTACACCATTATTTTTTATTGGCCTTCTTTTTATTTTGGCCACTAGGAATTAGTTTAACAGTTACAATACCTGGCCAGCTTATCTAAAATTTTATTCCTCATGTAGCTGCTGCAGCAGGTATTCTGATCAATAACATCAGCAGTCAGAGAGGGCCATCTGTTTTGCTGAAGTGAAGCATAACTATCCTGGTTCTGAAATTCTCCAGTCCACAAGCTAATGCTTAACCAGTCGTGACGAGCTGTAATGTATCTCCAGAGGGCTTCAGGAGAATAAGATTTGTACTCTATGTGAAGAACAAAACACATTTTAAAATAGCAATGAATTATGATTACTGACATGCAAGCCAATACCTAGTTAACTACTGAGTAAATATAACAATCCAGACATAAGTATTTACAGTAAGTCTTATTTAGACTCTCTGCTTTTTTGACTACTTCCTTCCTTTACCTTGTTTATTTTATAGAAAGCAGCCAGAGGAAGAGCTAAATGCTGCTTCTTATTACTATAGTGATCAAAATGAAACCTGGGGATTAGCTCTATATTGTTTTGGGGATTAGTTCTGTATTGTTTCTCTTTTCATTCTTCTTCCCTTTTGTTTCCTTAAAAGAAACACAACTTTGGATGCATCAGTAAACATGAACTGAACTTTCTGTGAACCTGGGATTTACACTGTCAGTTAATCCCTGTGATGTGAGCTGTAATGCGATACAGATCCACGTTAAACACAATGAGAAACCCAAAAACTATTCAAAAACAAAGATGTCATTTTAAAGCTAGAATGAAAACACTGAGCCACTACTTGGACAACCAAGCCATGTGCCTTTTCTCTTTCACTAGCACATCATAAATCCTTCACCAAAATTCTGAGATAGGAAAGAGATCTTAATACAATTCAGTTGCATTTTAAAGCAAATGAGTATATATTTCCATCCCCCAAAACGGAATTCTAGAATGGAAATACCCCAAATATTCAAATGTCAATACTTAATTTAATCCACATTCAACATGCTCAAATTTTTGGCTCTCTCGCACTTGCCTTCTGTTCTTATCCTTGGAAGAAGAATGGATTCTTGTGTTAGCTGATCCCACCACTGAGCCCAATCCAACACAATGCTATGGTCTTGTTTGTTAACTTCACCTTTATGGTCTTTTAGGACTGAGTCCAAAATAGACTTGTGCTTAGAAAAATCTTGTTCCTTTATCCAACACCTAAAACAGTGACAGAATTTTTTTATTTTTTTAATTTGCAGGGAAAACATCTTTATTTTTTAATTATTTAAGAATTTCTGTTCTTTCATGAAGCACATAATGCCATACCTTTAATTTTGCATTTCACATTGTAAAATTACACATCTGATTTTTCAGTTGTTGAGTCCCTTTTGTGTGACAGCATATTTACATACAAGCTTTATCTTCATGGGGAATGTAAGCTCTGTTCCACATCAGACACCCACGTGCACTAACAGTTACATACTAAACACTTTCTACAATATGCTTCCCAGATTATCAAAAAAGGGCCAATGAAACTACCTGGGAAAAGACTGGATCTGTGTATTATCTTGGAATTGTCTTGAATAAAACTTCTCAACTTGATGCACCAAGTCTACAGTTCTTTTCTCGTTTTCAGAAAAATAATTTTTTTCTTTTAAAATTTCAACCTTGAGTGAAAAATAATTAAATCAGTAGCCTCACAAAAATCAGTAATCGTAACAGTCAACCACATCTGCAAAACAAATCTTGAGATTAAATATCATGTAAGAAATGTATTTTCAATTTTTCAGCTACTATATATACACACAAATTTTGCTTTGGCACAAATATAATCATTAACAGATATTTTTACTTATTAGCTACTGACTGAATATGAACGTGATTTAGTTTGAAGTGTCACCAAGTTTTTCTGTAGAATATAAACTACACAGTCTCACCTTTACTTACCAAAAAGTCCCGTATATTTCTATCAGTTGTAAAGAAGCATATCTTGAACAACTGGTCTTTTACACCAAAACCCTATAAACACATATAGAAAATAAAAAAAAATCTTACATTTTGTAATGGAACTGATGTGTGTGTGTGTTAAAATTGCTTCCCTATATATGTTGGATACAGAAATATTCAAAAGATATCTACAGTGTCAGAATCCCATAGCTTTTCTGCTCTTGCAGAGACTCATTTTTCACTTACACATGTTTCCTGCCCATCTCTTGCATTTTCCCAAATGGCAGATGCAGCATACAAAACAATTTAAGGTAGATGCCAAGCTACCAAAGGACCAAAACTACAGGAACCTGCTATGATAACTCACTTGGAAACAACGGTCATTACTAGTACTAGGTGTACTACCCTTTATACACCGCTAGCCCTTTGCACTTACAGAAGTTACCATGGGCAAGACTTCAACTATGCAGATTTGGGCCAGATCCAAATTTAGTCCAAAAGTCCTGCCTCTTTTCAAGTAAGTTAAAACCATAGAACACAAAGCCTCAGTAAAGGCACAATACACTAGAAAGATCAAATGGAGGTGAAAGGGTTCACATGAACAATACAGAATGTACCCCCAACAAATAATGAGGCCCTGGGCATGCTTTGATACATATGAATTATGCTGAGAAATGCTGTCTTCTCCTAACCAGAGTGCCAAGTCTGAGAGCAGAATTCCATTTAAAATTTTCTTCAGGAAAGGTTTCAGCACCAAAGAATGTTTTTCTTTATTAACATTCTTATTATTTCCTAGTAAAGGCTATACAAATCAGTCTGCAACACAGCCATGAAAACAAATAAATTTTTAAATTAACTCAAAATCGCAGTAAATACAGAGAGCTACTCTTACATCAGGGACTTCAAAACCAACAGATGATGCCACTCACCATATTCTTCAAAAGCTCAGAGGCTTCCTTTATGTTGTTGCTTTTTAAACTGTCAAAGACTAAATCTAGGCCTATCTTCATCAGCTCCTCAAGTCTTTCAGCAGGATGGTTGTTAACCCTGAGGAAAGTTTGTGCCTCTGGTATTTTGTTGTTTAAAATGGCACTGGCAATAACTTCCTAAGAAAAGGAAGAAAAATGTTTACCAAGTTGTTTTTTTTCTGTATTATGATGATTACCATGGCACCTATTCATTTGATCCCGAAGATGGCACAGCACCAACCAACACTCCATTCTGTAAAATCTACTACTAGATTTTGGACTCTACAACGGGGATATGAAGCCAACTAAAACGTAGACCACCCTCTCCAGCAGCGTGTGGTCTGGACGAAGACACAAGGAAAGCATTTATTACAGACTGCGTGATGTGGGCTGTAATAAAACTGTTCCCAGAGTGCTAGGGAGGAGGGCTGACTGGAGAGAGAAGGGCAGGTGCTCTGAAATGAAAGAATATTTTATGCAGAGGCACAAAGGTAAGAAATAACATTAAGCCTCCAGGGAACTCAAAGTTACCCAACCTAACACGGAAAAAAGCTAGAGACTGTAGAAGACAAGACCGGTTCAGCTCTTCTGGCCTCTGTCTTTCCAGTGCCAGTGTTCTCTATGTGGATTGAGGAACTCTTCCAGTCTTTAGTCAGAGGGCAGCACATTATTTTTTAAAATTATACTGTGCTTTAAGTGAAAGTTTACAGTTCAAGTCAGCTTCTCACATAAAAACGTAACATATATTGTCATCTAATTCCAGTTGCTCTCCCAACACTTTGACAGCACACTTCTACTCCCTACCCTGTATTTCCCGTGCCCATCCAACCAACTCTTGTACCCCTCTCCCTTCTCATCTCTTCTCCAGATAAGAGCTGCCTAGTCAGTCTCCTTTATCTACCTAAGCCAAGAAGCACACTCTTTGCCAGTATCACTCTATGTCTTATAATTCAGATTGCTTGAACAATTAGCTTTGGGAATGGTTTCAGTTCTTGGCTAATAGTGAGTTCAGGGACTATGTCTTTCAGGGACCCTCCAGTCTGTCAGACCATCAAGTCTGGTCTTTTCACTGGAGTTCAAGTTCTGCACCCCACTTTTCCCCCTTGGGCTCTATTTTCCTTTACGTCATTAGTGTTCTTCAGTCTCCTTTCCTCCAGGCAGGATGAGACCAACTGATGCTGTTTAGATGGCCACCAGCTAGCTTTTAAGACCCCAAATGCCACTCTGTCACCACTCTGTCAGAGGGTAGGATATTTTGATTGCATACACCTCCACTATGAACAAAAAGCAAGTAGATGAGCACTGAAAATTAAGCAAGATGTCTAACTAGCATCCGATACAGGACTCAAATCAAGCATACTTTAAAATGGTAATGTCATGAGGTCAAGTAATTTCCTAAAATCTAATCAATAGTAGCATTTTTATCTATGCACACGTCAGGCATCATACGTGAGTCCAAAGGACCAGGCCCTAGCCAGTGAGGGAGTGTCACTAAGGAAGTCCCATTCCACTTGAGTTTGGAGTTACATTTTTGTCATCAGATTCAAGTGGGCAGATCTAACATGAACAGGGAGCCTATCTATGTTCTGAATAAACAGAGCACGTTGACATAAATTTGAGGTTGCATCCAGAGATGGCAAAACCTCTAAAATCGTTGCCAGATCGAGACCCATAAGTGTATGCTGTTGTCAGGGGCCACTGAAACGGTTCCCACTCACAGCGATCCTATGTACAACAAAACAAAACACTGCCTGGTCCTGTGCCTCCTCACAATTGCTGTTATGTTTGAGCCCATTATTGTAGTCACTGTGTCAATCCATCCCATTAAGGGACTTCCTCTTTTTTTCTGAGCCTCTGCTTTAGCAAGCATGATGTCCTCTAGGGATTGATCCCTCCTGACATGTCCAAAGTATGTAAGACATAGTCTTGTAATCCTTGCTTCTAAGAGGCACTCCAGTTGTACTTCTTCTGAGACAGATCTCTTTGTTCTTTTGGCAATCCATGGTATATTCAATATTCTTCTCCAACACCGAAATTCAAAGGTGTTGGTTCTTCTGTATTAATTATTCACTGCCCAGCTTTCACATGCATAAGAGGCAACTGAAAATATTCCAGCTTGTGTCAAGCACACCTTAGTCCTTTGCTTTTCAACACTTCAAAAAGGTCTTTTGCAGCAGATTTGCCCAATACATCTTTTAATCTCCTGACCACTGCTTCCACAGTTTACCTCAGATCCAAGGAAAATGAAATCCTTGACAACTTCAATCTTTTCTCTGTTTATCATAATGTTGCTTATTGGTCTAGTTCTGAAGATTTTTGTTTTCTTGATGTTGCAGTGTAATCCACAGAGAAGGCTGTGGTCCTTGATCTTCACCACTAAGTATTTCAAGTTTTCTTCACTTTTCACAAGGAACATTGTGTCATTTGCCTAACCCACGTTGTTAACTGAGTCTTCCTCCAATACTGATTTCCCATTCTCCTTCATACAGCCCAGCTTCTCAGATATTTGCTCGGCATACAGACTGAATAGGTATGGTGAAAGGATACAACCTTGATGCGCACCCTTCCTGACTTTAAATCACACAGTGTCCCCTTGTCCTATCTGAACAACTGCCTCCTGAGCCGTGTACAGATTCCTCATGAGCACAATAAAGAGTTCTGTAATTCTCATTCTCCACAATGGTATCAATCATTTGTTAAGATCCACAATCATATTCCTTTGCAAACATCTTTCTGGTATTCTCTGCTTCAGTCAAGATTCATCTGATATCAGCAATGAAGTCCCTTGTTCCACATCCTCTTCTGAATCCTGCCAGAATTTTGGCAGTTCTGTCAATACACTGCTGCAGTCAGCTTTGGATAATCTTTACCAAAATTTTACTTGCATGTGATATTAATGATACCATTCAATAACTTCCACATTTGGTTGGATCACTTTTCTTGAGAACAGTCATAAATATGGATCTTTTCCAGTCAGTTGGCCAGTTAGCTGTCTTCCAAATTTCCTGGCATACACAAGTGAGCACTTTCAGTGCTCCGTTTGTGGAAACATCTCAATTGACATTCCATCAATTCCTGGAGCCTTGCTTTTCTCCAATGCCTTCAGTGCAGCCTGCAGTACCGTCAGTTCCTGATCATATGTAACCTCTTGAAATGGGTGAATGTCAACCAATTCTTTTTGATGTAACGACTGTGTATTCAAAAGAATATTCAAAAGAAATTCAAAAGAAGATGCGTCATTTACTATTTTCCCCATACAATCTTTCACAATTGAAACTTGAGAATTGAGTTTTTTCTTCAGTTTTTTCAACTTGAGAAATGCAAAATGTGTTTTTAGTTTTCTATCTCCAGCTCTTTACACATACCACTTTATCTAACTGGGCTGTCCTTTGACATACTCTGTTCAGTTCTTCTACTTCATCATTTCTTTCTTTTATTTCAGCTACTCAACATTCAAGAGCAAATTTCAGAGTCTCTTCTGCCATCCAATTTTTTTTCTTTCTTTCTTGTCTTTTTAATGACTTCTTCTTTCTTCATGGATGATGTCCTTGATTTCATTTCACAACTCGTCCGGTCTTCAGTCTTAGCGTTCAGCACATCAAATCTATTCTTGAGACAGTCTTGGGATACAGTTAGGGTTGTACTTTGGCTCTCACGAACTTGTTCTAATTTTTTTCAGTTTCAATTTGAACTTGCATATGAGCAATTGATGGTCTGCTCCATAGTCAGCACCTGGACTTGTTCTGACCAATGATATTGAGCATTTTCATCATCTACATGTATAAAATATAAAAAAAATGTTTCTTCTATTGTTTTCTGAAATTTTCTGAATCTGCAAACAAAAGAAGTGACAGCTACTCATACTTACCTCAGAGCTGAGTTTCTCCCACATACTGCTCTCCTTTACTTTGGGGATATTTTCACCTGCAACATACTCCTCCAAAGCCTCTGTCTGCTTCCAAGGAAACTTTATCATGAAGGTTCGAAGCTCATTAATGTAGCTCATCAAAATGTTCACTCCTTTCTGCAGATGTTCATCTAGCTCTGTAAAACACACCAATATGCCATTTTCATACACATATAGAGAGACAAAGAATACCATGAGCCAATACAAGAGTAAAGAACTCCTTAAAAAAATCAAAATTTAAACTCAGCAATTTTAAAATTTCTAACAATAAGTGTTTAACCTTTTTTCTATTTGTATGTGTTTTAAGGTGACTTGTTTCACTCTCTCTGCTACAACTAGTCCTAAATTTTTCTGCCAACTTTCCCAGTATCGGAACCAGTTGGACTCACTCAACAACACACTGGCTTTTGCCTACAGCAAATGGCACTCCACTGGCCTGTACTCTCTCCTATAATAGGACCACTAACATCTCTGTTCTAACACATGAATGGTACAGCTTCCCCCTTCTTGCTCCTCTTCTTACCTTCAGTGTAAACAAAAAGCTCTTGTATCTGTTTGTTAAGGAAAGACAATGTAAGATTAAGCAATTGTTCTGAAAAGTGTTTGCTCTGGGTCTCAGAATCACTTTCTCTAATTGCTGAGCAAAGTAAATCCAATGCTGGTGTCAGTTCTTCCACATCTTAGAAAGAATTAAAAAAAAAAAAAATTAACACAAAGCATACAAAGTTATTCCCAGTAAAATTAGTATTATCAAAAAATTACTATGTTGCAATACTGTTTCAGTACTTGTAAATATAAATAAGAAACCAGTGACTTGTTTCCAAAAAGCTCACAAAATATTTATGAAGTCTTGTATATAAAACTGCACAGTGGTTCAACTCAGTACTATTATTATTATTACTATTAACTTTCATTCTTGCTGACTCCCTACTACACCTTCAACATTATACTCCGGATTTATAAATGTTATCTCATTTATAACCACCTAAGACGTAGGCATCATATCCCTTTTACAGATAAGGAAACTGAAGTTCAGAGAGAATATGTAACTTGCCCAAACTAACCTGGAAAGTCAGCAGCAGAGCAAAATCTGACATTAGCTCTGTCTGATTCCAAAACCATTCTTTCAAATATGCAGGTAAAATCAAGGAGTGTGGACCCCTGTATCCCAGCACTGTCCTTACCTCTAGAATTACATTTGTGGGAGTAAGAATGATGGGCTACTGTTTTTCTCCTCGGGAAAGCAGGAAGTTGTCTATCCTTGTTCTTCTTTCCAGATCCATCCCTACCCACCCTTTAAAACACAGCAGTGCACCCAAGAGTACAGTGAAAAGAAGTCACTGGTCACTAAATAGCAGCAGTGAATAACGACTGGAAAATCACTGATAGAGCATAAACCCAACATTTTTCTATAAACTCAAGCACTTTAAAAACAAAACCTGAGCATAAAAAAAAATTACAAAATTCTATGTCCCCCTAAAGAATGTTTCAACTAATAATAAAAATATGTACATATTATCAAGGGAGAAAACTAAATTATAAACTGTTTATGCACACAAAAAAACACTCTTATTGCCTTCCTCTCAAAGGACACTGGCATGGTGATTTGGTCAAAGAACAAAAACCAGGCTTACTGTTTATTAAGAATGTCAAAATCTTGAAAATAAGTTTTGCTAATATAGCAAAACAGCAGAAGAATCAGGTTAAAAAGTTCTCCTAGACAAGTCCCAACCGGCAGATCAACTAGACACACTGTCATTACACATACCAGACAGTTACAAGGATGGCAATTATTCCAAATGAATTCTCTTAGTCAAAATGCATAGTACAGGATGTGAAAAATAAAGACCCCACTTAGAATTCTGAACATTATAAATCCTGACAACTTTTCAAATTTTCAAAAAGTAGGTGAAATCAAATGCCTGAGAGAAACAGACAGCTTCACAGTAACAGTATGACACTTCGATACACCACTTTGGATTAGAACAAAACTCAATAAAGACATGAGGAAGCAGGACCAAGATGGTGGACTAGACACATCTCAATTCCCTCGGACTAGAAAAATAACTCAACGGAGCAGTGCAGACATTCTAGGAGCCCCAAGATCAAGCGTAAGGTTGTAAGACTGGACTGGCCAATAGGAACGGGGAAACTACCTTTTGGAGGCAAGATAGCAGTACACTGAGTGCCAATTCTGCTGGTGCATTAGCTGAGAGGATTACAGGTGCAAATGCCTCCTTTGTTCACTGCAAGGCTAGGACTGAGACTGCCAAGCCTGTGAGCCTGGCATAGGCTGGCTACTCTGTTAAACTGAAGTGCCTTAGTAAACAGTGTATCCTGCAACAGAGAGACAGTGCTTGGGACAGTCACATCTAGAGAACTCAGCAATGGCTGGGAGCCAAGTGTGGCAATGCCCCTCCCCGCTCTCTTCTCTGAGCTGCACCATAGATACTGCTCACTCACTGCAGGAGAGGAAGTTCAGGTGGGACTCCACCTTGGCCAGCTGAGAGGCAGAGTCAGCCACACCTGAGGGTTCAGCTAGGGCTAATAACCATGCTGAGCAACAGTGCCTGTCTGGACAGTGCTTCTCCCAGCAGAAAAGCTGTTACTAAAACAAGCATACCTAGAGAACACAGTGACAGCTGGCTGCTGAGTGTGATGGTACCCTAACCCCTCCCTTCTTTTAGCCACATCACAGTCTCTGCAGATGGCCCACAAGGCACTGTCTTTGTCAGCCAGGAGCCAGGAGGCAGGGCCTGCCATCCCTGAGGGCCTAGCTGCTATCAGCTGTGGCGAGTCAACACCTTTCTCAGCAAAAAAGAAGCTTTTAAGATAACAGCAGCTAGAGAACACAGAGGTGACTGGCAGCTGAGTGTGGCATCACAATTTCAACCACCCTACACTAAGCCACATCACAGCATCAGCTAACTGCCCTCCAGAGACTCCATAAGTAGGGCACTGTGTTTGCTGGCCAGGAGGTGAGGCCAGCCACCCCTAAGGGCCTAGATACTTTCAGCTGCCACTGGACAGTGTCCTCTCAGCAGAAAAACAGTTTTTAAGATACGCACATCTAGAGAACGCAGTAGTCCCTGGTGACCAAGTGTGGTGGCAATTTTCTCCCCTCCCTTCCGTAAGCTACACTATAGTCTTGACTAGCATAACTGTAGACAGACAACACAAGTAGCTCACCATCTTTATCAGTCAGGAGATGGAGCCTGCCACCTCTGAGGGTTCAGCTGGGGCCAGCCACCAAGCCAAGCAGCATCATGGGCTTGAAAATCTATAATCCTGAGAAGCTATGCATAAGTCAGCTGCACCTAGAGAATGCAGTGGTGACTGGCAAACAAATCTGGCAGTGCCCCTATTCACTCCCTTCTTAGAACTACACCATAGCTCTTATTGGTTAACACTGGGAAAACTGAACAGCTTCTTGATGGCACAATGACAATAATCGATATCTAACCATTTAAAGAAACAGGCCACCAGGGGTATGGAAAACTCCCAAAATAAAGAATCAAAAAATTTCCCAGATGAAGAACACGTTCTGAAATTATCTGAGGTAAGATACAAAAGAATTATGTACAGAGCCCTTCTAGAGATTCCAAAATGCAGAACAAAATGAAAAATTAACTAAGCTATATGAACTCCTAAAATATCAATGATCTGAAATCCAGCAGATCAGTAATACAACTACAGAATTAAACAATTCAATGCAAAGCCAAAAGAGCAGGACTAAGGAAATGGAATACAGAACTAGCAAGACTGATGACTGAGCAACTCATATCAGCATTTATGAGGAGAAATCAAAGAAACAAGACAAAAGAAGAGGCACCAAGAAGCATGTGGAACTCTATCAAGAGGAATAATCTACAAATAACTGGAGTTCCTGAACAGGAGGGACAGCAGAAAATACACAGACAGTTGTTGATTGAGTTGCTGACCAAAACTTCCCAGACATGAAAGAAGAGAACAAAGATACTCACTGAACACCACAAAAACTAGACCCCAAATGAAAGACGACAAGACACAGTATAATCAAGCTTAATAAAATGAAACATAAAGACAGATTCTCAAAGGCACCTAAGCTTAAAACAAAACTAATGTAAAAAGGGAAGTCCTGTAGGGTTTCCTCTGACTTCAACCATGTTGGCAAGAAGGCAACAGAACGACACATACAAACCCTTGAAGGAGAAAAACTTCAAACCAAGAATTACATATCCTGCAAAACTGTCTTTCAAATATGAGGGTGAAATTAAGACATTTACAGATAAATGGAAGCTTAGAGATTCTGCAGAAACCAAACCAAAACTACAAGGTATATTGAAAGAAGCTCTTTATTTAGAAAAACAGTAACATCAGATGTATACTTGAGGATGCAATGCAAGACACAGCAGCCTGAGTCCTACTCAGGGAAGTCACAGAGCTCAATCAACCTAACGTACTAAAAGTAGGGAACTGACATCTTAACAAGAACACTATGACATCATCGCACTATAGAGAGAGATAAATTATAGTAGTTATAAACCTTTCACAGGGAGAGGAAATTAAGGAGATATGCAGAAGTTGAAGACCAGTTAAAGACTGGTCCGACTCAATGGCACTTGGCTTGGCTTGGCTTGGCAAAGACTGGTATAAACTTAGAACATCAAGGAGGATTAAAGGAGTAGCTGCAAAGCAAACTAACAATGTGACATATCAAAACAAGAAATGTAATACAGGAATCTCAACAAACACAAAACCAACACTGAAAGATGAAAAGTAAACCCATAAAGAAAAATGACCCAGAACAGAATATTAAGAGGAACCAAGAAAACATCTACAACACAAAAATAGAGGCAACAAAATGACGCACCAAACACATACCTGTCAATAATTACACTGAATGTAAATGGACGGATTGAATGCTGCAATAAAGAGGCAGAAAGTGACAGCTTGGGTCAAAAAACACAACCTGTCTGTATGTTGCTACCTTAGACTCAAAGATAATGAACAAAGATAATGAAAATCAAAGGATGGAAAAATATACACGAAGCTAACGACATGCAAAGAAGAGCAGGAGTGGCAATACTAATCTCAGATAAAATAGATTTTAATGTAAAATCCACCATCACTGACAAGGATGGTCACTATTTATTGCTGAAAGGTTCAACACATAAGCACGATATAACAATATTAAATACTAAGGCACCCAATATCAGAGTATCTAAATACATTGATCAAATCCTGACAACACTGAAAAATGACAGGTCACTCCACAACACTATTAGGAGACTTCAATACTCAGATCATCCAGAAAAAGCTCAGTAAAAATCCTGAAGATCTTACTGCAACAATCAACCAACTATACCTCATCAATATATACACAACTTTTTACCCCACAACAGGTAAGTAGACCTTCTTTTCCAATGCACATGGAACATTCTCCAGAATAGACCATGTATTAGGTCATAAAGCAAGTATCAACAAATTCCGAACCACTGAGTTATTGCAAAGCATCTTATTGGACCACAAAGCCATAAAAGTTGAGATCAACAGCAGAAAACACATGGATAGAAATTTGAACTCATGGAAACTGTCATGGATTGAATGTGTTCCCTAAAAAATCTGTAACAGTTTGGATGTGCCACAATTCCTGGTATTCTGTGATGTTCCTCCATGTTGGAATTCCTGCCTCTATGGTGTTAATATGGGTGGATGGTCAGCAGTTGCGCAAGTAGAGCGAGATTCAATGTGTAAGTTTGTTTTATGCCTTCAGGCAGTCTCTTAAAAGCAAAAATCTCTCTAAAAGCAAAAATCTGGCGGAGAGATTTGGGAACCTCACACCATCAAAAAAGCAGCACCAGGAGAAAAGTGCATCCTTCAGACCTGTTGTTACTGCACCAAGATGCTCCCTGACCAAAGACTGATGGAACACAAGGAGCTTCCTCCAGAGCCCACAGAGGGCAATGCTGCTTCTAAAGCAGACACCCTGAATTCAGACTTGTAACCCACTGGACTGTGTAAGAATAAACTTTCCTTTGTTAAAGCCATCTACTCGTGGTATTTCTGTTATAGCAGCACTAGCTGACTAAACTGAACAACACCCTGCTCAAAAATTCATGTGTTACAGAAGAAATCAAAGACACAATACAGAAATTTACGGAATCAAATGAGAATAAAAACACATACCACCAGAACCTATGGGATACAGCAAAAGCAGGGCTCAGAGTTCAATTTATCTCTGTAAATCCACATAATTGGAAGAAAGGGCTCAAACCAAAGAATTAACCTTGTAACTTGAACAAGTAGAAAGAGAACAACAAAAGAACTCCTTGGGCACCAGAAGAAAACAGATAATAAAATAATTACAGCAGAACTAAATGAATTAGAGGAAAGAAAAACTCAGAACTGAAAGAGTCACCAAAACCAAAAGCGCGTGTTTTGAAAAGATCAACAAAATTCATTCATCATTGGCTAAATTTACAAAAGAAAAACAGGAGAGGAAACAAATAACCCACATAAGAAATGAGATGGGCACTGTCACAGTAGTCCCAACCTAAATCAAATGTATCATAACAGGATGTCATGAAAAGCTGTACTCTTAACAGACCTGAAACCCAAGAGGAAATGGACAAATTTCTAGATTCACATCACCTACCAAAATTATCATGAGAAGTAGAACAACTTAAGAAACCCATCACAAAAGAAGAGATTGAGAAAGGAATCAAAAAACTGCCATCCAAAAAAAGTCCTGGCCCACACAGCCTCACTGGGGACATCTACCAAACTTACAGAGGAGTTAATTCTAATACTACTGAGGTTGTTTCACAGCATAGAAAAGGACGAAATATTCCCAAATTCATTCTATGAAGTCAGCATAACCCTGATACCAAAGCCAGTGAATGATACCAAAAAAAAGAAAATTACAGACCAATATTGTTCACGAACTGTGACGCAAAAATCTTCAACAAAATCCTACCTAATAGAATTCAACTACATATTGAGAAAATAATTATCACAACCAAGTTGGATTTATACCAGGGATGCAAGGCTGGCTCAACATCAGAGAAACAATGAATGTGATCAACTATATAAATAAAACAAAGGATAAGAATCAACAGATTTCTGTCAACTGATGCAGAAAAGGCATCTGGCAAAGTCCAACACCCATTCATGTTAAAAACTCTTAGCAAAACAGTCTCCGGCATCCCATACTGGTGAGCGGCATCTAGGGTCTTGAAAGCTAGCAAGCTGCAATCTGAGGTATACCAAATGGTTCCAACTCAGCTGGAACAGATGTTCACCAAGGACAACAATGACATGAGGGAAAAAGAACCCAGAAGACAGAAAGACACATGTGAATGAGTGACTACATCAACACGTTGACCAGATGAACCAGATGGTGCCCAACCACTAACAACAACAGCCATGATGGGGTACACAATGTTGAGTTCCAGTGGCAACATGAGAAAAAAAGGGGTACACCCTGAGAACTCCACTAAAAGACTGCAACTGACTGACTGTCTGAAGGCCTGGAGGTTCCCCTGGGAGCATAGCCCCTAAACCTGATGCTGCCCCTGATCGCAAGTCTTTCCTGAGGTCAACTCTTCAGACAGGAATGGACAGGACTCAAGAACACAGAACGACTATATCGCGTGTGTACTTTATGGTTCTATGCATCTACAGGATGTCATCCTACCAGCCTCTTACTAGAGGGGAGTGGAGAGCGTGGAGAGCAGGGGTCAGGAGAATGTTAAGAGGATATGACATGTATGGAACAGAAGGGTGTGCTGTCACCAGGCAAGGAGAGCAGAGAGAGCTGCAGATAGCTGGGCAGGCAAATTTACATTGGATTGTACACTTTCACTCAATCACAATAAAAAAATAAAAGCCACCAAAAAAAACCTCTTAGCAAAACAGGAGTTTTGAGGGGGTAATTCCTCAATGCAATAAGTGGCACCTACACAAAGCCAACTGCCTACATCAATTTTGAATGGAGAGAGACTGAAAAGAATTCCCCCTGAGAATGGGAACTAGACAAGGAGGCCCACTGTCACCATTTCTATTTAACACTATAGTAGAGGTTCTAGCCATAGCAATCAGACAAGACAGAAATAAAGGGCATCTGCATAGGTAAAGAAGTAAAAACATTCCTATTTGCAGGGATCTTTAGAAAACCCTAAAAACCCAGTACCATCAAATCAATTCCAACTCATAGCAACCCTGTAGGATGGAGTAGAACAACTCTATAGAGTTTCCGAGGAGCACCTGGTAGATTCGAACTGCCAATCTGTTGGTTAACAGCTGTAATACTTAACTACTACACTACTAGGGTTTTCAGAGAACCCTAAAGAGTCCATAAATAATTGGAACTAGTAGAAGACCTCAGCAAAATATCAGGATATAAGATAAACGTAAGTCAATCAGAGGGAACGCTTCTTACCAACAAAGAGGAAATCATCAAATCAATATCATTTACTACAGCCCCCAAGAAGGTAAAATACCTAGGAATAAATCTAACTAAGGAAGTAAGAGACCTACACAGAGAAAACTGTTAAGACCTTACTGCAAGGAACCAAAACAAACTTACATAAGTGGAGAAACCTACCTTGTTCATGTACAGGAAGACAACACTGTGAAAATGTCTATTCTACCCAAAGCAATCTACAGGTACAGTGCATTCCCAATACAAATTCCAATGTCATTTTTTAATGAGATAGAGAAACAAATCACCAATTTTCTTTGGAAAGGGAAGAAACCCCAGATAAGTAAAGCACTACTAAAAAAGAGGAACACAGTGGAAGTCTCACACTACCCGGCCTTAGAACCTATTACGCTGCCATGGTAGTCAAAACAGCCTGGTACTGGTACAAAAAGAGACAGACAGATCAATGGAAAAGAACTGAGACAAAAACTAACTCAAAATGGATCAAAGACCTAAATATCAAAACTAAAACAATGAAGACCATGCAAGAAAAAATAAGGTCAACAGTGGAAGTTCTAATACACAGCCTAGACAGACTCCAAAATCTGACCAACAAGGCACAAACAACAGAAGAGAAAATATATAAATGGGAACTACTAAGAATCAAACATTTATGCTCAACCAAAGATTTTATCAAGAGAGTTAAAAGACTACCTACAGGACTGGAAAAAATATTTGGCAACTATATGTTGGATCAAATCTGATTTCTATAGTCTACAAGGTATGGCGACATATCAACAAGAAAAAGATAAATAACCCAATTAAGCAATGGGCAAGGGCAAAGGAGATCGACAGCCACCTCACCAAAGAAGACTTCCAAGTGGCCAAAAGACACACTAAGAAATGCTCACAATCTTTAGCTAATAGAGAAATCCAAATCAAAACTACAATGAGATACCATCTCTCTCCAAAAAGGTTGGCAACAATCTGAAACACACAAAGCCACAAATGCTAGAGAGGCTGCAGAGACATCAGAACTCTCCTACCCTACTGGTGGGAATGCAAAATGGTACAACCTCTTTGAAAAGCAAAGCTTTAATAAAAATACTGACACTGCTTGGGATACATCCTACAGAAATAAAGGCTGTTAAACAAACAGATACACACACTCAAATGGTTATTGCAGCACTGTTCACAACAGCAAAAAGGTGGAATCAACCTAGGTACCCATCAACAGACAAATGGATAAACAAATTACAGTACATATACACAGTGGAACACTATGCAATGAAAAGGATGGTGATTTTAGTTAGCATCTCATAACCTGGTTTCAACGAGAAGACATGCTGAGTGATATCAGTCAGTGGCAAATGGACAAGTATTGTATGAGACCTCTGCTATAAGGACTCAAAAATAGAAGTATACCCAGAAGAAAAGACTCTGATAGCTGCAAGGGTGGAGCAGAGGGAGAGGGTTGGTCATAGATTACATAATAAACAGGAATTTGGTTACGTGAAAGCAGTGACAGCACGCAGTAGACAGTACGCAAATCAACATAACTGGACTACACCATAAACTGAAAGGTTTCCTAAACTCAACCCAATATTTCAAAGGACAGACTTGCAGGGACAGAGGTCTGGGGACCATGTTTTCAGTGGTCATCCAGGTCAACTGGCATAACCAGTCTTTTGCTAAGAGTCTTCTGCATTCCATATCAGTGAGTGGCATGTGGAGTCTTGAAAGCTAGCAAGCTGCCATCTGAGGTACACCAAATGTTCCCAACTCATCCGGAACAGACGATAACCAATGAACAACAAAGACATGGGGAAAAAAGAGCTCAGGAGATGGAATGACCCATGTGAATGGGTAACTGTATGAACATGTGACCAGAAGAACCAGATGGTGCCTGGCCATTGCCGAAGACAGCTGTGATGGGGCACACAATGTCGAGTCCCAGTGGCAACACAAGAAAAATGGGGTGCACCTCCAGAGCTCCACTGGGGGATCCCCTTAGCACTTGGCCCCTAGACTCTGCTAGCCCAAAGCTGAAACCAGTATCAAAGCCAACTCTTCAGATAAACATTAGACTGGACTATAAGACATAGGGTGATGCAGGTCAAGTGTGTGCTTCTTGGTTTAAATATATGTGAGGCTGTCAGAGCAGCTCCTCTCTAGAAGTGAGATGGGAGACTGGAGAGAGAACAAGGGAAGTACGGGGTGGAAAGGAGGAGAGTGCTGTCACAGGGTGGGGAAAGCATCTTCTGTTGCATAGAGCTGTGTCTGTAGAGCTTTGTACGGCAAATTGACTTGGATTGTAAACTTTCACTTGGTGCAAAATAAACTTTTTTTTTAAAAAGGAAATTTTCTACATCCCATTTTGATGGTGACATCTGGAGTCTTAAAAGCTAGCAAGCTGCCAACTAAGATGTATCAACTGGTCTCAACCCACATGGAGCAACTAGCCCAAGAGATAGAAAGGGCAACATAAACCAGAAACTACATCAACATGATATCCAAAGACTAGATGATGCCCAGCTTCTACCAATGACTGCTCTCACTGAGAACACAACAGAGTCCCTGGCAGAGCAGGAGAAAAGTGGTAGGCAGAACTTACATTCTAATAAAAAGACCAGACTCGATGGTCTGACCGACACTGGAGGGCCCCAGAACTCTCTTTTAGCCGAGAAGTGAAACCATTCCCAAAACCAACTATTCAGACATAAAATACTTGTGAAGATAGTGCTTCTTATCTCAGTAGATACATGGGACTAAATGTATAGCTCTTGACCACAAGCAAGATGAGAAGGTAAAAAGGAATAGGAGCCGGTTGAATGGACATTGGAAATCTGGGTTGAAAAGTAGGAGTGTGCTGTGACATTTTAGGGAGAACAGTTAGGATTACACAATACTGTGTGTATAAATTTTTGTATGAGACAATGAACTACAAACTTTCACTTAAAGTACAATAAAAAACAGAAAAAATTTGAATGACTGAGCTTTGGCATGTAAGTCAGTCATCAGAAAACAGTAATTTGGACATGGCTAAAAAGATAAACACAAATGTAGACGTCTTTATTCTACTTACTTCTTAAATATAAACTGGATGAAAAGCAATCAAACTGATCAAGCACAGAAGAATCTGAAGATGGATTCAAAAGATTTTCTTTGCTCTTCAGAAAGAAATCTACTGTGTCCAGCTGACGATTTTCTATCCCAGCCTGAAAAATCAGAAAAAAATTATGATAGAAAAAGGGAGGGAAGGGGACAGGATCAAGATTCAGATTTTTTTTTAAACTTTCAAACTTAATGATCAGAAACTGAAGGAAACACTAGGCTATGTTTACCTTACACTGAGAGCTGGCTTTAGTCAGGATTCTAACAGGTACTGATTATGTGATCTTGGGCAAGTCTCTGTAACTTTTTTGACTGTCAGTTTCTGCCTCAATAGAAACAAGTTAGACTAGAAACTCAGAAAACTCTTCCAGCTCTATTATGTTTTTAATTCTAAGATCATTCCAAGGTAGGTACTTGGGGATCCCTCTCACCGTTAGTCTGCATGCAATCAAGTGTTACAGCGGCATGACAAACCCTAACTGACAAAGCAGGGCATCCTGAGGAGCCTTCCTATGGAGAGTATCTAAACCTCATGGGTTAAAAAGTACATATAACATTAAATGCTCAGTTGACGTAGCAAGAAAGTAACTGAAATCCTAGGGGATAAAAACAAGGAGAAAAGTCAGAAAAGTAACTGAGCTCTAAAGCCAAAAGTTGCCTGACAGTATCTGTAGATGCAATGGCCTAAATCAGAGGACAATAAAGGCCAACCAAGGATTTACAAAAGCCTTGCCTATTTTTATAAATAAGTTTATCCACATCCACTCATGTACATACTGTCAGTGGCTACCATGGCCTGCAACAAAAAGACAAACCACTCAATTAAAAATGGGCAAAGGGTTTGAACAGACACTCCTCTAAAGATTATACAAAAATGGACAATACGCACACATAACATGCTAATATCACCAGGGAAATACAAGTCAATACCAAAGTGAAATGCCACTTGCCACTCACTAGGATAGCTGCAATCAAAAACAGGAGCAACAGCAAGTGTTGGTGAAGGTGTGCAAAATTTAGACCCTTCGTATACTGCTGGTGTAATGCAAAATGTTGCAATTACTGTGGAAAAGTTATGTGGTTTCTCAAAAAGTTAAAAAGTAACCACATGACCCAGTAATTTCACTCCTAGGTATATAACCAAGAAAAAAAGAAAACATACGACTCTGATTCTAGCTCCTGTTTTATTATTATGGCTATGGGCCAGTCACTGAACTATTTTGAAAGTAAGTTTCTTCATCCTTAAAGAGAACTGAAACTACCCAACCTATGTCAAGAAGTGTTTTAGGACAAAATCAGACAAAGCATATGAAAGAATTTTTGTGAATTATAAAATGCTATATGTATGTTCAGTTTATTTTATGTCCCTTCCTTATTTAGTTAGAAGAGTAAAGATACAACGCAGACATAAAACATTCCCTTTGAAGCTTCCTATAACTTGCTTTCACCTCCTCTAGTCTCATCAGCTTACTGTTGACTCCATTTCCTATAACTTTTTCTCTCTTAAATAATACACACTATAATCATATATTTTTAAAATAATTTTTTCAGGAGATACCCCAAATGTAGCAAATAGTCAAGACTACGGTTCTTTTTGCTGCTGGGTTAAATTAATTCTTCCAAATCCTCAGTCAAATAAGAATATGCTATCGAAGAATAACCAAGCCAAGTTGTACAGACATTTCAAGTTGTTACCTCTAGTGCGTGTATGGGGATTGAGCACCTGCCCCAAGCATTGAGGTGACAAAGAGAGTCCACAGTGCTGGCACTTCCATGAATCATTAGTCTATTTAAAAACTCCTCTTGAGTCAAACCAAACAAAATGAGAGACAGACCATTTTCTACCGGGAAAATAAAAGTTAGCTTTAATAAATGATTAGGACTTATGCAAAGTTCCTAATTACTTAATACTTTAGCAACATAATTACTATTATGCCTTTAATTCACTGTATTTTCAATGTTTTTAAATAAAAGTTTTATTCTGTAAATGCTGACCACAAGGCAAGCTCTCATAAGAACACTGCATCCTTTGAATCAGCACTAAATCCCATATTTCTACTTTACATTATCTTGGACAACTGATACCTGGATTCTTTGTATATTTACAGAAGTCAGATTTCTGGTTTACTAAAGTAAAACAATAACATGTTCTGGACACCCAAAAATACATCGTTACCAAAACATGGGTACTGACAAAGTAGCATGTGGTTAGTTCAAGCACAACCTTCGGTATCTCTGTAGAACACTCTGATATACCGAACAAATGTCTATCTCACATGAGGTCCAACAATTAAGTCCACAAACTTAATTATTCTAAGATGTTAACTGTTGAATATCACTACAGTCAGCTTCGAAGTACTCCCCTCAGGAAGCTATACACTGACACCAGTGCCTAGCCTACTCTTCAAAGCAATTTTGGAACTTTTTCTGGAAAGGCCATTGTGTGCAGTGGCATGGTAGCAAACTGATGAAGTTAACTGCATAGCTAGCTGTCTGTGAGGGTGTTTTTAGCCAGTAAACAAATAACTGTATTGGAACACCCTCCCTACCTATGTGATCTGGCCCCCAGTGACTTTTTTTTTTACCTGAAGACACAGGAAATATTGAAAGGAAGACATTTTGGTCACATTCAGGACATCAAGGGTAATGACAACTGCTCTGATGGCCATTCCAGAAGACTTCCAAAATTGTTTTGAAAGGTGGACTAGGCATGGGTGTCGGTACACAGCTTCCCAAGGGGAGTATTTCAAAGGCGACTGTAGTGACATCCAGCAATGAGGTACACAGCACTTTTTGTTAGGCTAAGCTTGCAAACTTAGAAACTGTCAGACCTCCTATATCAAAATCAAAATCAAACACCCACAGGGGCCAAGTAGGTGGTGAGGGAAGTGCAAGAAAAACCTAACAGATCAAACATGGCCCACCTAAAGGGCACAACTGAAACTCAAGCCCAGTCTCTAAGATACTATGAGGATGCAAGTCCAGTGTTGCTAGGTCTTAAAATTTTTGAGCAACAGCTGGAAATCGAGACTTTTATGTGAAATCCTTTAGTTTTATATGTTTATAGTAAATCAAGTCTTTAGAAAAAGGCTTTGAGTTCTACTCTGTTCACAGGATCACCACGGTTGGAATTATCAACAATAGGGGTTTTTTTAGGTAGCACAACTCAAAGTAAACCTGCAATTCAACACAGAGCCTGTCGGCAGCCACTCTGCGACCTCTGCTTGTACAGTCAGGTGAAGACTCTGTGTGTTGGAAGCACACTTTATTACCCTAAGTTTTTTGATTTAGTGTCTTCGCGTTTAGCTGAGCAGAAATGACTCTAATTAAAAACTGAACATGTAAGAAGAAGTTACCAGGAGTAACACCAATTTCCTCCACAAAAATATGATTGCTTATAGGTGAAAATAGTCACTAGCACCACCAGAGCAGCAGAAGTACGTTCAGTGAAATTTGTAGGTGCCTGATTTTTCTGCATCTCAGAAGTTCCCCACCTTGACAGGGCTCAGTCTTATCACTTTTCAATGTAATTTTAATGGGGAATATTTGAGTGTTTTCTTCTCCGAAAGGTTTCTACCCTACACAGACTGTCTCCCTTAGGTGTATCTGTATATTCAGAACGCACACTGTCAGCAACAGATTTCAGTCTGATACAAGGCATTCTCACCTGTCAAAACAAGGCACAGGTGCTGGTCTCCAGTACTTTCTATAGGAATACATTTTTTGCCAAGAGAAAGACACTGTATGTCCAGGGTCTCCAAATCCCAGAGGACAATGGTATGGCCTGTCCTTTCCACTGTCTGAGTAAAAAGTGCAGTGAATCCTGTCACAGACGTACACTTAAACTCTGTGAGTTCCTCTTCCTCAGTGAAGTGCATTATCTTCCAGGACCTCTCTTCATCACTGGTCTTAGCATGACCATCTTTCTGTGGAAAATTATACTGGCCGCACATGTCCTGTGGCATGCAGGCCCAACTCAGAATGTTAATACCATGATTATCAGATGCAGAGGATTCCAAATGGAAAAGATCTTGGAACCATGGAATAGAGTGGCATACTGCTGGTTTGACACTCTTGACTGTTTCATTAAGAGATGATAGCTGAGCCTTCCAAGACCTGGGAAAACAGGTTAGAACTCTGTGTGTTACAGGGAAAAGCATTAAGTAAAACACTAAACCAAAGTAAGGACAATATCTTTTTTCTCTTAAAAAAAAAAAAAACAAAAACCACAACTACCCCACTAATGGACCGCAGCACTAGCTACTCTGACAGGGATCACAATAAAGGGTCCTGGACAGAGCCAGAGAAAAGTGTAGAACAAAATTTTAACTCACAAAAAAGACCAACTTAACTGGTCTGACAGAGACTGGAGAAACCCCACAAGTACAGCTGCTGAACACCCTTTTAACTCAGTACTGAAATAACTGCTGAGGTTCACCCTTCAGCCAAAGATTAGACAGGCCCATAAAACAGAATGAGTTTAAATGGGCACACCAGTTCAGGGGCAGGAATGAAAAGGCAAGAGAGGAAAACAAAGCTGATAACTGAAAACCCAAGGTCAAGAAGGGGAGAGTATTAACATGTCCTGGGATTGGTAACTAATGTCACAAAACAGTACGTGTATTAATTGTTTAATGAGAAACTAATCTGCTCTGTAAACCTTCATCTAAAGTAAATTAAAACACAAATGAAGTGAAACCATTAATAGCATTAAAAAAAAAAAAGCACCCATCTCTGTAAAGAGCTTTAGCAAAAGGTACTGTGTCCATATGACAAAAAACAGAATAAACAAAATCCAAAAAGGCTATCTATCTCTGTACCTATCAACCTGGAATGAAACCTTGGTCAGTTTCATGTTGTAGTCTGAGTTAACAGGATCATCTTCATCTATTCCTTTAGGTCCTTGAATAGGAAGATCTTCTAGCCTTCTTTCACATAACAGGTGTCTTGGATGTTGCCTACATTTAAAAAATAATGATAACCATGGTAAAAAATGATGATCAAACCCAAATTTATGTTATTATTTCTCCTGTTAAAACAGTCATAGTCAGTTGGTTTTCAACAAAGGGTACTACGTTCATCCAGTGGGAGAAAGAAGAATCTCGTCAACAAACGGTACTGGGAAAATTAGCTTTCTATGTGCAGAAGAATGAACCCATCCCTCCCACTTCAAAATGGATCACGAACCTAAATGTGAAAACTGAAACCATGAATTCTAAGAAAATAAATGAACATGGCAATAAGACCTAGTTTTTAGCAATGGATTGTAAGATATAACAAAACCAGAAGCACAAAAGACAGATAAATAGAATTGCATAAAAATTAAATATAGTCAGCCCTTGACTTAATAGCATATTCAGGTTATAACCAATTCCACTTAGGGCCACCTTTTCTTGTTGTAGATCTTACTGTTAGTAATACATATACATGTATATATGTATTCAAATGTCTGTGAGTCCACATGTAATGTTATCAACCATCAAAGAGATAAAGATCAGATATAGAAAAAGACTGATAAGAGACAATAATAATGAAAAATTAAAAAAATAAAAACTATTTGACTTACTCAGAAGCACCTTATGACAGATTTGTCAGACGAGAACCCCACTATAAGTCAGAGGCTATTTGCACTTTTGTTTAGCAAACATTCTGTCAACAAGGTGAAAAGACAACCTATGGACCACAAGAAACTTTTCAGGAAAGAAGCATCTAATAAGGGTTTAATATTTTAAATTTTTTAAAATTTTCCACAACTTAACTACAAAAATACAACAGACTCAGTCTAATATGAGCAAAGAACTCTTTCACCAAGGAGTACATTCCAACAGCTAACAAGCACATGATGCTCAACATCATTATCCACTTAAAAACCCATTGCCAGAGGCAGGGTCAAGAAGGCAGAGCAGTCAGATGTTCCCTGTGACCTTCCTAACAACAAAGACCCAAAAGAACAAATGAAACAATTACATGCAACATCCTAGGAGCCCTAAATATCAGAGGGAAACCTGAGAAGTCTGACTGAGCAACAGAGAAGTATAAGTCCCAAAGTATGTAGATCCAAGAAATCCTCAACAAAATTCTAGCCAAGCCACCAAGCCAACAGAATTCAAAAATACATCAAAACAATAATTCACTATGACCAAGTGGGATTTGTATCAGGTAAGCAGGGATGGTTCAAAGCAGAAAAACAATTGATGTAATCAACTATATAAATAAAACAAAAGGCAGGAACCAATGATTTTATCAATTGATGAAGAAAAGGCATTTGACAAAGTCTAACACCATTCACAACAAAAACTCTCAGCACGATAGGAATAGAATGGAAACTTGTCAACATAATAAATGGTGGGGAGTGTGGGGGGGGGGTGTACACACATATATGTATACAAAGCCACCATCATCCTAAATGGAGGCAGTCTGAAAGCATTCCCCTTGAGAATGGAAACCAGACACGGATTCAAACAAAAATCAGTTAGATTCCTCTTTATCCACAATGAGAACATTAAACAGGAAATCACAAACTGGTAACATTTACAATAGCCCACAGGAAGATAAAATACTTAGGAAGAACTCTAATCAGAGACATAAAAGACCTATACAAAGAAAATTACAAGACGCTACTATAAGAAATCTACTTTGCTCATGAATAGGAAGAGTCAACATTGTGAAAGCGTCTATTCTACCCAAACTGATCTATACATAAAATGCAATCCCAATATAAGCCCCAATGGCATGTTTTAATGAGATAAAGAAACGAATCACCAACTTCACATGGAAAGGGAAGAAGCCACAGGAAAGTAAAGCATCACTGAAGAGAAACACAATGGAAGGCCTCACACTACCACACTACCTATTACACTGGTATTGGTTAAAAAGAAATAAAAAAAAGATACATAGACCAATGGAAGAAAACTGAGAATCCAGACATAAAATGAGCTGCTGACATTCGACAAAGACCCAAAGTCCGTTAATATGGGAAAAGAGAGAGCTCCCTCTGAGAGGATACCAGGGAACCAGCCAGGAGGGAGAGAAGCAACTCCAGACACCCTGGAAAGAACCTCACAGACACCACACCCCCAGACAAGCAGCCAGGTTGAATTTTCTCTCTCTCACACACACTGCTCCAGGGCTGCACCATCTCCCAGCTGTGCTTGAGACCCTCTGCAGAGGACACCATGAGTACTGAAACCATGATCCATGATGGGGAGCTGGCCGAGAAGGTTCTCTCCAAGAAGGCAGTGGCCTCCCAGAGCTCCAGACGCTTCCTGGGCCTCAGTCTCTTCTCCTTCCTGCTTGTGGCAGCAGCCACCAAGAAGAAGTCAAAATCTCCCTGTTTGCAAATGATATGATTGTATATGCAGAGAATCCCAAAGAATCTATAAGTAAACTACTCAAACTGACAGAAGACTTTAGCAAAGTCTTAGAATACAAGATAAACATAAGTAACTCAGTAGGATTCCTTTATACCAACAACAAGACTATTAATGAAGAAGTCATCAAATCAATGCCATTTGCTATAGCCCCTAAGATAAAGTACCTAGGAATTAATCTAACCAGAGAAATAACAGACCTTTACAAAGAGTACTACAAGCCTTCACTACAAGAAACTAAGAGAGACTTAGATAAATGGAAAAACCTACCCTGCTCATGGATAGGAAGACTTAACATTGTGATGTCTATTTTACCCAAAGCAATCTACTTATATAATGCAATCCCAATACAAGTTGCAGCGTCATTTTTTAATGAGATGGAGAAACAAATCACCAATTTTGTTTGGAAAGGGAAGAAGCCCTGGATAAGTAAGGTACTACTAAAGAAGAACACCACACTGGGAGGCCTCTCATTACCCGACCTTAAAACATACTACACTGCCACAGTGGTCAAAACCATCTGGTACTGATACAAGAACAGACAGATCAATCAATGGAACAGAACTGGGACCCCAGAGATGACACCATCTGCCTATGAACAGTTGGTATTCAACAAAGGCCCTAAGATATTAAACCGGGTAAAAACAGTATCTTCAACAAATGGTCCTGGGAAAATCTGCAATAAGCTGAAACCAGATCCATATCACACATTATACAAAAACCAACTCCAACTGGATAAAAGACCCAAATATCAAACCTAAAACGATAAAGCTCATCCAAGAAAAGGTAGGAACAACAATGGAAGTTTTAATACACAATGTAGACAGATTTCAAAATCTGTCAAACAAACCACAGTCAACAGAAAATAGATACATGGGAACTATTAAGAATCAAACAGTTTTGCTCATCTAAAGACATTATTAATAATAGAGTTAAAAGGCCACCTACAGAATGGGAAAAAATATTTGGCAACTCTATGTCACACCAACGCCTGATCTCCATAATCTATAAGATACTACAAAATATCAATAATAAGAAGATAAATCATCCAATTAAGCAATGGGCAAAGGAGATGGACAGACATTTCTCTCAAGAGGAGACCCAGACACCCAAAAAACACATGCAGTCATGTTCATGATCTTTAGTTATTAAAGAAACTCAAATCAAGACTACAATGAGATACCATCTCACCCCAACACGGTTGGCCATGATCCAAAAAACACAAAACAACAAATGCTGGAGAGGATGTGGAGAAAGTAGAACCTTCCTCCTATACTGTTGGGGGGATTGCAAAATGGTCCAGCCTCTTTGGAAAGCAATCTGGTGCTTCCTAAAAAAAAATGGATATAAATATACATTTGACCCAGTAATTCCACTACTTGGAATACATCCCACAGAATCAAGGCTTTTCACACCAACGGACACATGCACAAGAATGTTTATCACAGCACAGTCCACAACAGCAAAAACGTGGAATCAACCCAGATGCCCAACAACAGAGGAATGGATAGGTAAAGTATGGTATATATACACAATGATAAAGAATAACTGATGGTTCCAGGAAACATCTCATAACCTGGTTTCAACTGGAAGACATTGTGTTGAGTCAAAGCAGTCAGCGACAAAAGGACAAATACTGTATGAGACCCCCACGATAGGATCTCAAAAACAGATTTATATATAGAAGAATTCTGACAGCAGCAAGGGAGGGGAGTAAGGGAGGGTGAGGGGGGTGTTTAGATTAGATAGTTGCTAGAAATCTGGTTGGGTGAAATCAGTGGCAGCACACATTAGAAACAAGAACAATATTATGTGGACTTCAGCATAACTTGAATACTCCTTCCATCTTAACTCAATATTGCAAGGACAGAGTAGCTGGGACGGGGGCAAGGGACCATGCTCTTAGGTGAAATCGAGGCCAACTGGCACAACTAGCATTTTGCTAAGAGGGCTCTCTGCACCACACACTGGTGAGTGGCATCGGGGGTCTTAAAAGCTGCCAAGCTGCCATCCGAGGGCACAGCAAATGGTCCCTACTCAGCAGGAACAGATGCTCACCAAGGACCAAAATGACATGGGGCAAAGACACCCAGAAGATAGAGAGACCCACATGAGTGGGTGCCTACATCGACTTGGGACTGGAAGAACTGGATGGTGCCTGGCCACCACCAGTGATAGCCACGATGGAGCTCACTAAGTTGAGTCTCACTGGCAACATAAGAATAAAAAGGGGTGCACCCTGAGATCTCCACTAAAAGACCGCAAGTGATGGTCCAGCAGTTTCGGAGTTCCCCTGGGAGCATGGCTCCTGGCCCTGATGCTGCCCTTGCCCACAAATTGTAATGAAGGTCCACTCTTCGGACACGAATGGATTGGACTTGGCGATGCAGAGTGACCATATATTGGATGCACTTTATGGTTCTACGCATCTATAGGATATCATCTTGCTGACTTCTGGCTGGAGGAAGGAGAGTGGGTGGAGAGGAGGGGAAAGGAGACCGTTGGGAAGATGAGACATGTATGGAGCAGAGAAGAATAGTGTGCTGTTACCGGGCAGGGACAGCAGTGGAAGTTGCATATCGGTGGGCATGTAAATTTATATGGGAATGTACATTTTGACTCAGTCATAATAAAACAATATAAAAAATAAATAAAACATGAAGAGTGACCATATTTACAATAAAGACCTTGGATCCCATCTCCTCAGTAACAAGCTTTCTCTCTTGAGCAAGTTCTTTTCTCCTTAGGGCTATAATCTGGCCCTTATACATGAAGTCCTAATATCTAATGGGACGGTGAGTTCTTTGAGAGGAAGCAATTCAGCTTCAGTACAGAATGATATTTGCTGGGGCAACAAGCCCTATGAAAAGTGATGCTCAGCTTTGAAGATTGTACAAAGGCAATCCGTCTCTTTCAGTGAAGGGGAAAGTGCATGTCTCTGTTAAGTGCGTATTGTTAACAGCCAAAGTCTCCTAAATGCCTTGGTAGTGTGATATATCAGTAGTGAGAGGAAACTGTTGAAGAAATACAAAGACAGAGACATGGGTAGCTTGTATTAATTCTTTTTCTTGGCAGGAGGGACTTCTCTAATGCCAGGGCTGTCTGATTATGAATAAAGCATTTTTAGTCCTTCAAAAAAAAATATGGGAAAAGATAGTCTCTTTAACAAACAGTGTTAGCATAACTGGATATCTATCGACAACAAAAACGAAACAAGACCCATATCTCACACCATGCAGAAAAACTAACTAAAAATGGATCAAAGACCTAAATATAAAATCTAAAATGCTAAAGATCATGGAAGAAAAAATACAGTTAATACTGGAGTCCTAATACACAGCACATATAAAATGTTACTAACAATGGACAGACACCAGAAAATAGGTAACTGGGAACTCCTAAAAATCAAACACTCATGCTCATCCAAGGCTTCACCAAAAAAGAAAACCTACAGACTAGGAAAAAATATTTTGGCTACAACAAATCCAGTCTTCACCTAATCTCTATACTCTGGAAGATACTGCAAAACTTCAACAACAAAAACAAACAGCCCAATTAAAAAGGAGGAAAAGATATGAACAGGGGCTTCACCAAAGAAGACATCAGGCAGCTGACAGATACACATGGAAATGCTCACAATCACTAGCCACTAGAGAAATCCAAATCAAAACTACAATGAGACAGGATCTCACTCCAACACGGCTGACACAAATCCATAAAACACAAAACAATAAATATTGGAGAGGCTGTGAAGAGACTGGAACACTTATACACTGCTGGTGGGAATGTAAAATGATATAACCATTTTGGAAACTGATTTTGTGCTTTCTTAAAAAGCTTGAAATATAAATGCCACATGATCCAGTAACCCTACTTCTTGTAATATATTCTAGAGAACACCTGTCACAGGAATAGATACACATACACCAATGTTTACTGTAGCCCTGTCCACAACAGCCAAAACATGGAATCAACCTAGGTGCTCATCAATGGATGACTGAATAAACAAACTATGATATACTGACCCAATGGAATATTATGCAATGATAAAGAACAATGATAATCTTGGGAAACATTAGGTAACAGGAGCAATTTGGAAGACATTATGCTTAGTGAAATTAGTCAGTCGCAAAAGGACAAATACTGTATGAGTCACTATTATAAATACTCAAGAAAACGTTTAAACACAAAAGAAAACAGTCTTTGATGATTACAAGGATGGTGAGGGAGGGAAAAGGGGTACTCACTGATTAGACAGTAGATAGAAACTGCTTTAGTCAAAGGGATGGACAGTGCACACTAGAGACAAGGTCAGTACAACTGGACTAAACAAAAAGCTAAGAGATTTCCTAAATATAACCCAACATTTTGAAGGAGATGGTAGCAGGGGAGAGGGTCTGGGGACAGTGGCTTTGGGGGGCATCTAAATCAACTGGCATAACAAAGTTTTTTCAGAAAATGTTCTACACTCCATGTTACTTAATGATGCCTGGAATCTTAAAAGCTAGCAAGCAGCCATCTAAGTAGCATCCACTGATCCCAGCCCAACTGGATCAGAAGAGAACCAAACACATCAAAGACATAAAGAAAATGAACCCAACACACAGAAACAGCCAAATAAGCCAGAGACGACATCAGTGTGAGACCAGAAGAACTAGATGGTGCCCAGCCAACATTAATGACTGCCGTGAAAGGGAATACAACACAGAATCCCTGATGTATGGGAGAAAAATAGGTGTACACAACTCGAACTCTATTAAAAAGACCAGCCTTGATGGTCCAACAGACTAGAGGGCTCCCAGAACACATGGCCCCTGGACTCTGTATTAGTCTAGAACTGAAACTATTCCCAAAGTCAACTCTTTAGACAAAGATTGGGCTGGACTATAATTCATAAAATGATACTGGCAAAGAGTATGCTTTTAAGTATACATGAGGCTAACTGGGCACTTCCTGTCTAGAGGTGAGATGGTGAGGACAGGGGCTGGTTGCATGGGTGTGGGAAATACACAGTGGAAAGGAGTGTGCCGTCACTGGGTGGGAGAGCAACTAGAGTTACACAGCAGTGTGGGTGTAACTTTTGTATGACAAGTTAACTTGGATTATAAGCTTTCACAATAAGGCACAGTATTTTTTTTTTCTAAAAAAGGTAAAATAAAAACAGTGGCAGAAAGTCAGAAAAGAAAATAGTGGTAAGGGTTACACAACATGAAAAATACATCAATGTCACTGAATTACACATACAGCAATTGAACTGGTGAATGTTTCCTTATGGTATTTTACCATAATAAAAAATTTAAAGATAACAATAACAAAAACAAGACAGTAACAGAGAAGTAAGTATACAAACAATAAGTTTCCCTGAATGGAACTCCTTATTCCTATTGCTTATAGCAGGCTTATAGAAGGGTGATAAAGTCAGTCTCAAGAACTTGACCCGTACGGCAGTAGTTTTATAAAGAATGTACCTACCAAGTATCCACTATGTTGCAGAGGTGTGCTAAATACATAAACTATCTCATTTAAGTAAATATATCTCCATTTTATAGATATAGAAGCTAAGGCTCAGAGAAAAAAAAGAAGAACCACCGGGTAGCTAGATCCAAACCAGGTCAACAGTGCAGTAAAATTAATGGCAAATGTAAGAACTATACTCTCATTTTTGCATATTAGGAAACCCTGGTGGCATAGCGGTTAAATGCTACAGCTGCTAACCAAAAGGTAAGCAGTTCAGAACCACAGGCACTCCCTAGAAACTCTATGGAGCAGTTCTACTGTGTCCTATAGGGTCGTTATGAGTCAGAATTGACTAATGGCAATGCGTTTAGTTTGCATATTTTACTAACCTTTGTTTGTTGTTTTCCTTTAAATTAGTCCGTGTCTCTCTTACCAAAACCAACACCAACCCCACAGTCATTCAGTTGATTCTGACTCATAGCAATCCTATCAGACAGAGTAGAACTGCTCCACAGAATTTCCAAGGAGCACCTGGCAGATCTGAACTGATGACCTTTTGGTTAGCAGACATAACACTTAACCACTATGCCACCAGGGTTTCTGTGTCCCTCCTAGGAATGTGAAAAAAACTGATAACATTCTCTTGATTAAATAACCAGGAGGGATGAGACCCTAATCCCACTCCTCTCCTATCTCCCTGCTTGTAGTTACCTTTAAAAGATAAAGTCGTCTCCCACTACTCTCGTACTGCCCTGTTTGTAGCTATTTTTAAGGTCACTGCCCAGAGCTATGCCAACAAGAGGCTTAGGTGACTGCTACATGACTCCACCTCATAGTAAGTCCTGCTTAGGAGCCAAAGAACTCATACTAAGGAAGTAAACAAGGCAGACATATGTCACCAAAATATACAGCTGGACCCAGTTAGGGAGTGAGGAGTCTGACTCCCATTTCCATGCCAAGTCTCAGCCTCGCCCCTTTTAAATACACATGCTATTTCCCAAGGACTTAATGAATATGTATAGCTCCCCTCTTACTAGTTGGTATGAAAATTCTCACAGCCCTTTGTTCAGAGTGGCAGACTTTGGAGCAATCTCTGCCCTTCGCCTCTTACACACCAGCACATAATAAAAGCTCTTGCTTCTCATCCTGGAACAGGCAGAGTTAGAGTAAGGTAAGAGGCAGCATCTTAAACATAACCTGTACCATTTTGTTTCTTAATTCTGGCTCCAAGCATGAGTCCACTGTTTCACTTGGTGTCTCACAATATCAAGGACAAATCTACGCCCTCTTTAGAACTTTGGAAAAACAAGGGTTAAAAATCTAAAAACCAGAAAAGAGAAACAAACAATCCACCTTGTAGCTAGGAATGCATATGAGAGTGAGACCACCTCCATGCTCAAAACACCAATTAAGACCAGTGTGACCACCTAAAGAAGATTAACATTCTGCAAATTCCTAGGACCCATAGAACCTTATCCTCTTCTATAAAACCTCCAGCTAGTCTCCATTTCAGGGCCGCTGACTTTGAAGGACTCTATCCCATCTGTCTCCTTATGCACCACTGCACAATAAAATGTCTTTTCATCTCAAAGACTGTCTGCTTGCAGCAGGCAGAACATAGTCTGCTTAGTTTTGTTGTAACAAAATCAGGATTTTAATCTGTTTTGAATTGGCACCACAATGTAAGATTTAAACTGAAACTAGAGGCATGCAGAAGAACTAGTAAGGCCAAGTGGGGCAGGAGGGGCAGTTTAAGTGGGAGATCGCAAAAGAAGAAAACTGTCATGTTTGAGGAACACAAAGAAGGCTGGAGTGACTAAAGCATAGGGACTGTCATGGATTGAACTGTGTCCCTCAAACAATGTGTACAGAAATACAGGTGCGATGTGATCACCAGTATTGTGATTGCCCTCCATTGTGATTCTCCTATGCTACGTTAAAGAGGATTAGGGTGGGACTATAACTCCTTTCCTACAGTCACCTCCTTGCTCTACTGTAAAGTGAATTTCCATGGAGTGTGGCCTGCACCCCCCTTTATCCTAAATGCTCCCTGATCAAAGGCTGATGCAACAGAAGGACCAACAAAGAGGGAGACCCTCCCCCCGAGTGGACACCCTGAATTCCGACTTGTAGCTTACCAGACCGTGTAAGAATAAACTCTCCTTGTTCAAGTCATCTACTCTGTGGTATTTACATTAGAGCAGCACTAGATGACTAAACAGTGACCAAGGAGGAGAGTGATGTGAGATGAGGCTGGAGAGGTTTCAGAGGACAGACTGCACAAGGCCTTACAGACTATTAAGAATTTTTAGCTTTTATCTTGAGGGTGAAGGTGGGGCAGGCACTTAAAGGAGGGTTTTAATTAGCAGAAAAGCCATTATCATCAGAAACAGAACAGCTTGGGGGGGTGGGGAGAGAAAGCTGTTAATCCCCTGGGTGCATTCCTTAAAAGTCTTAACCTTTTCAACAACAGGAAGGTAACATGCTGACACATATTTGTCAGGGCTATGATTTAACAAAGTATGTTACACAAGGTAAAAGTGAAAAACAAAGACGCCTCAAGATGACAGTTCCCCCCACGCCCTGAAACAGAAGGTACGCCTTGCCCCAGACATTAACACCTGGTTGTACCGCTGAGAGAAACCCTGGTGGCAGAGTGGTTACAAGCTACGGATGCCAACCAGAAGGTCAGCACTTCGAATCTGCCAGGTGCTCGTAGGAAACTTCATGTGGCAGTTCTACTCTGACCTATAGGGTCACTAAGAGTCAGAACCGACATAATGGCAGTGGGTTTGGTTTGGGGTTTGGTATCTCTGATACGTACTTTTAACATCATCACTCTGGCTACTCCACACAAACACGAAAAGGTAATAGCATACAAGGAGGCTGCTAAGATAGTTCTGGTGAGACAAGACACTGGCAAAAATTAAGACAGGGGAGTTGAGAAAAGTGGGAAGATTTAAGAAACATTGACAAGAAAGAATGGCTAGTACCTCGTGATTGACCGGATGTGCATGTAACAGCAAAGAGAGTCAGAAGACAGAGGAGAGGAAATGGTGAACAGCTGCAGAGGACAGAAGGGACTGGATCCAGAGGACACACAGGTGGACCTTTCTAGGCAGAGAGAATTGCCTCCATTGTAACAGAGAAGACAGAGAAGGTAGGTACATATGAGAGTAGGTTTTTAATTTCATATGACAAACTGAGCTCACTCCCATTTGATGGGTTCTACTTCCTTTATAACACAGAAGGTGAGAACATCCAAGGAGATTTGGAGGTAAAGATATACTCCCATTTGATGGGTTCTACTTTCTTTATAACGTAGAAGCTGAGAACATCCAAGGAGATTTGGGGATAAAGATACGACTGGAGGTTTGAGGAAAATAGAGAAGGTTTTAAAAGACTGTTGTAAAAAATGGGCTGATCAAAAATCATTAAAAAAAATTTCAGGTAACATTGAAAGATGAATTTTGAAAGTGGGGAATGTGAATTTATAGTGACATAAATTTTTCTCATTTTTTTCACAACGGTTAAGTGTCTTCCATGCAGCCAATGAGAAGGCAGAATACAGATTTCATCAAAGGCTGGAATTTTGCCAGGCCAAGTGCCACCTTTACAGGTTCAAGAGTTTAGGGTACATATGAAAAAGTGACTTTAAATGATGAATCACAGATACACTAGAAAGGGAGGGAAGACAGGAGGGGCTGAAGGAGAGTCGTGGGCCAACGAATGGGAAACTCCAATAAGATCAGATGACAGGTGAAGTCAGGGCACTACAAAGGAAGCTGCATGAACAGGATAGGAAGCAGCTGTCAGAGGTTAGCATGTGTAACACAGGGAGGAGGGCAGAGGCAACTTCAAATAATGAGTAAGGTCAGGGTATGACTACGGACACAGCTGTTGAAATGAGGCATAAGTGACTCCATTTGGAGGAAGGGCACAGTAAAAATTCAAGGTATGAAAGAAAGCCCCAGGAAACAACTTAATAGCAGAAAATACCATAGAGTAATCTCACCTTTGTCTTACAAAACATCTGTCACAACACAAAGCCTGGGGACAGTCTTGCAAGTGACCCCTAGACCTTGACCACATTTTACAACTAACGGGAATTCCAGGTGGCCTTAACCAATCAATGTAAAGGTCAGGTCCCCCTCCCTACTTTGTAATCTCATGACTTAAATACTGGGTGCTGTGGAAGCTCATGGTTGCCCCCTGCTCTGTGTAGTTTGGGGTGCATCCCTGGTGCACCAGTCTTTTTCCTATTGGGCATATTTTTTAATAAAATTTAACCTTTAAAAAAATTCTGGGTCGTGTCTTGAAATCTGAACCCCAAACACAGCTACAGTGAAGTGGAAGAAAAAGTCACTGATAATGAAATGAAAGAATAAACTAGGGATGTCAGTTCTTGGGGAGCTTATAAGTTGACATAGCATGAAAAATTAGGAAAATACAAGACTGTGGAATTACCATAACTGCTAAATTATGGTTCAAACTACAAGTGCTACAGAGGTTCAAAGAGGGGGAAAAATATGAAATGAGTATAAAATTATATGTGGAAGGGGTTTTAGTGAGGAAAGACTTCATGAAAGAGGTAGGTACGAAATGGGTCTGAAAGCACTTAATAAAATGAACAGCAGGGACACAAATTCTGTATCAAGGGAGAGAAGAGTTCGGTCAGAAGGCAGGAATGACAAAAACATCACTTTTATACTTCAAAATAAATCATGTAGGTAACTCCAGAAAATTATACTAAAGGATATTTATAGAAATAACTAAAATAACACATACTGTTCATTGAGTTGGGCAGGACAAATTCCTAAATTTGCTGTAGAGACCAAAACATAACTCTCCTTGGCTAATAGTACAGTACCTGAGTTCAATGACTTTTTTCTTTTTTTTTTATTTTATTTTATTTTAATTTATTATTTTTTTTAATTTAACATAACTGAGTGAAAATGTATATTCACATGAAAATTTACATGCCCCCCTATATGCAGCTTCCACTGCTCTCCCTGTCCGGTGACTGCACTCTATTCCTCTCTGCTCCATACATGTCTCATCCTCCCAACAGTCTCCTTTCCCCTCCTCTCCGTCTACTCCCCTTCCTCCAGCCAGAGGTCAGCAAGATGATATCCTATAGATGTATAGAACCATAAAGTGCTTCCAACATATGGTTACTCTGCATTGCCAAGTCCATTCCATTCCTGTCTAAAGAGTGGACCTTTGTTATAATTTATGGGAACGGGCAGCATCAGGGCCGGGGGCCATGCTCTCAGAGGAACCCCCAAACTGCTGGACAATCAATTGAGGTCTTTTAGTGGAGATCTCATGATGCACCTCTTTTTATTCTTGTGTTGCCAGTGAGGCTCCTCTCTGTGAGCTCCATCATGGCTATCATTGGTGGTGGCCGGGCACCATCCGGTTCTTCAGGTTCCAGGTCGATGTAGGCACCCACTCTTGTGGGTCTGTCTGTCTTCTCGGTTGTCTTTACCGCATGCCATTTTGGCCCTCAGTGAGCATCCATTCCTGCTGAGTTGGGACCATTTGCTGTGTCCTCGGATGGCAGCTTGGCAGCTTTTAAGACCCCAGACACCACTCACCAATGTGGGCTGCAGAGAGCTCTCTTAGCAAAATGCTAGTTGTGCCAATTGGCCTGGAATTCACCTAAGAGCATGGTCCCCCGCCCCCGCCCCAGCTACTATATCCTTGCAGTATTGAGTTAAGATGGAAGGAGTACTCAAGTTATGCTGAAGTCCACTTAATGTTGTTCTTGTTCCTAATGTGTGCTGTCAATGACTTTTTTCAAAGGAACATGCCTGGTCCCTGCCTCAGTTCTCATGGAACCCTTCTAAACATTCAGAGGCACAGAATCTACTCAAGAGTCACTGTAGCTGAGCAAGCTGTCCTCTCTTCGTGACAGTCAAACTATTTTCCAAGGTGGATGTCTGAGATACAGGGTATGTTTTAGTCCGTAGGAAAAATAGCTTACTGAAGAACAAGCACACAATCTGGGAGCGTGTTAAATGTACTGTTGCTCAAAGCTTAGAAAACATTAAATGCCATTCAGAAGAAATGAAAAGATGTATGTGAAGATGAATTTATACCCATCCCAATTACTCCAGAATTTGTTTATCTCATTCATAGTAAGAACCCAAAATTCTAATGCTTTTGAATGGCCCTAAATACAAGGGCTGCCAATTAAGTTTGCAAACTCATTCTAGAAAAAGTACTACATACCTCATTCCTGAAAATCACCATGGCCGCCTTCTAAATACTCCCCTTGGGAAGCTATGCACCTATGCCAGTGCCTAGTCCACCCTTGAAAGCAATTTTGGAACTCTTTTTCTGGAAAGGCCATCAGAGCTGTCATTCTATTACCCTTGATGTCCTGAATGTCACCAAAATGTCTTCCTTTCTATCTTTCCTTTATTTTCAGGTAAAGAAAAAAGTCACTGGGGGCCAGACCAGGTGAATAGGAACTGTGTTCCAACACAGTTGTTTCTTTACTGGCTAAAAACTCCCTCACAGACAACTATACAATTAAGTTCTTGAACTTGCCACCATGCCACTGTGTGCAATGGCCATTCCAGAAAGAGTTTCGAGATTGCTGAAGTGTGGTCAAGGTGCTGGAGTTAGTGCATAGCTTCCCCAGGGGAGTCCTTTGAAGGTGACTGTAATGATATTCAGCAATGACGTATATAGCACTTGGAACAATTAAGTTTGTGGTATTAATTATCAGACCTTGTATTGAAGTCCTAAATGTGAACTGTCCTAAATGTGAACTGCCCTACTTTTAGACAAGCAAACTGTAATATGCTGCTGTGTGTATGCTCACATACATTCACAAATGTACATGCACATATCTTAAACATTATAAAATCAGAAGCAACTAGAATACCTAAATAAAAAGGCAACACAAATAAGCACTGAGTTTTGATTAATACATTTATGTAGCTACAAGGGTGGGCCCTCCAAGGAAGTTACTTCAAGAAATAGCTGGAGAAAGCTAGCTGAACACATCTTATTGAAGTCCTCTAGAAGAAAGGTGATCCCCAAGGCAGCGAGGACTCCAAGTCACACAAGAAGCAATTTTAGCATTGGATATACAGCATTTCCTTTCTACTTGAATGTGGAGCAAGAAGTGAGCAGATGACATTTAACAGCCAAGGGACTTTTAAACTGTGCTAGACTGCATTTTTATGAGATGATATAAACCATATATAATGACTCAGATCCCATAAAGCAAAATAAAAACTCTGGTGTAAATGGGTGGCCAGCAGACATCAGTATGCATTATTATACAGTAATAACATCACTAAGTCGTAGCTAGAATGGGATTTAACTGAACAGAAGACTGTTTAAACAAACAATAAAAAGCTAGCAAGAGCATTTTTAAACTTCTTGTGGTTCTAATTACTGGCCTCAAATTAGAAACTGCAGTGAACATACATACCTGAAATACAAATTTAAGTTGAGAGCAATGGCAGAGCTGGAGCTGACAATCACAACAACGTCCAGGTCTTGAGACACTTTCAGTGAGCTGAAGGACGACATCTTGACTGGCTCCTGTTGCTGCTCATTACACAGTTCTTCTTGGTGAAGCATTAAATCCACATGAGCTACATGTTTACCATCCACAATATCAAAAATATCTTTGAGTTACAGTTAAAGAAATATTGGTTTTAAATATGCTCTGGAGGTAGAGTGGTTAAGTACTTGGCTGCTAACAGAAAGATCAGCTGTTAGAACCCACCAGCCACTCTCATGGAGAAAGACGTGGGCAGTGTGCTTCCAGAGATTACAGCCTTGTAAACCCTACGTGTTGCCATAAGCTAAAATCAACTTGACGCAATGGATATAGACTACCTCATTCATATCCTAGTACCAAGAGGAAGGCTAGATACTGACACAACCCATCACAGTATAAACTCGGTGATATAGTAACCTGACAGAGTGCTCACTCAACAGTACTTGAACATCTACTATATGTCAGGCCCCAAAATAACCCTAACACTTTCTACAAGTTTTCCTCAATGACACTGTCCAAGAGAAATATAATGTGAACCACATTAATAACTGTAAGTTCTCTACTAGTCTCATTAAAAATAAATAGGGACTATCCAAAGCATAGAATAGTAGCAACAGGGGTCTGGGGACCATGTTTTCAGGGGACATCGAGGTCAACTGGAATTAACTAGCCTTTTGCTAAGAGAGTCTTCTGTACCTCATATCAATGAGCAGCATCTGGGGTCTTAAAAGCCAGTAAGCTGCCATCCAAGGAACATCAATTGGTCCCAAACCACCTGGAATACATAATGGCTGAGAACATCAGAAACAACAACAAAAATGAGCCCAGGAGACAGAAGGACCCACGTCACTCAGAGACTACATCACCATGAGACGAGAAGAACCAGATGATGCCCAGCCACCACCAAAGACAGCCTTGATCACAGACACAACACAGAGCCCTGACGGAGCACAAGAAAAGGTGTGTAATCAACAACTCCATTAAAAGACTAGAACTGATGGTCTGACACCCTGGAGGGTCCCCTAGGAACATGGCCCCTAGATTTGCTGCTGGCAATGACCTGAGACCATTACTGAGGTCAACTCTTCAGAAAAGAAATGACTGGACTCAGGGGCACAGTGTGAGCATGTGGAGTGTGTACTTTACAGTTTCATACATTTATAGGAGGCACTCCTACTGGTCTCCTTCTAGATAGCAGAAGAGAGGGTGGAGAGGAGGGGACAGGTGTTCACAAGTGTACCACAAGTGTAGAGTGAAAAGAGGAATGTGCTGTCACAAGGTGAGGAGAGCAGATGGAGCTGCAGATAGGCAGGCAGGCAAAATTGATTTAGACTGTATACTTTTACTTAATCATAATTAAAAAAAAGACTACAAAGCCCACAGTGGGGAAGAGAGATGCCACACCACATGAAGATGGCCAAGGAACTGAGGAACAACAGCTGAAAAGAGACAAGGACCTTCCTCCAGAGTTGACAGAGAGAAGCCTTCCCCTAGAGTTGGTGCCCTGAATTTAGATGCCTAACCTACTAAACAATGAGAAAATAAATTTCAGTTCACCAAAGCCAAAAAGAAAAATAAAAAGACATATATAAATTCTTGAAGAAAAAACACTGGCAGCCAAGAAATTATATATCCAGCAAAACTGTCTCTCGAATACGATGGCAAAATTAGGACATTTCCAGATACAGAGAAATTCAGGGAATTTGCAAAAATCAAACCAAAATTAAAAGAAATAGTAAAGGGATAGAAGAAAAGAGGGTGGAGAGGAGGGGACAGGAGCTTGTTAGGAGATTACTACAAGTATAGAATGAAAAGGAGGAGTATGCTGTCACCAGGCAAGGAGAGCGGAAGAGCTGCAGACAGACGGGCCTACAAAATTGATTTGGATTGTATACTTTCACTTAATCACAATTTAAAAAAAGAAAGAAAGAAAGAAATAGTAAAGGGAGTTCTTCAAACAGAAAATAAATAACATCAGAGTGCAACCGAAGACCAGAACGCAGGAAACAGCAACCAGATTATCAGCCCAGACAGGGAAATCACAATAATAAATCAAACCTAAAATACTGAAAACAGAGAAATAGAGATGTCATTATTACTTAAAACATGACAGCACTACAGCAAAAAAGGACTAAAAAAGTTGTCACAGACCTTTCATATGAAGAAGCCAAGGCAATATAAAGAAACAAAAGATTGATTTAAACTTAGAAAAACAGGGTAAATATTAAGGTAACCACAAAAGAAACTAACATCAAAACAGACAAAAAAAAAATCAAGATTCAGCAAACATATGACCAACAACAATGAAAAAGATGAAAAGAAAATGACTCAGCAAAGAAACTCAGGTGGAACAAAGAAACCATCAACAGTGCACAAAAAAAGACATCAAAATAGCAGCACTTATAAAAAAAAAACAAAAAACCTAACCCACTGCTGTCAAGTTAATTCTGACTCATGGTGACCCTAAAGGACTGAGCAGAACAGCCCCATAGAGTTTCCAAGGAGTGCCTGGTGGATATGAATTACTGACCTTTTGCTCTTAACCACTATGCCACCAAGGTTTCGAACTAAACTCATACCAACCAATAATTACACTGAATATAATGGATTAAATGCACCAAAAAAACACAGAGAGTAGCAAAATGGATTCAAAAACACAATCCATCTATATGCTATCTACAAGAGACACAGCTTACACTTAAGACACGAACTAAAACTCAAAAGATGAAAAAAAAATATTGAGCCAATGACATTCAAAAAAGAGCAGGTATACCAATATTAATTTAAGTAAAATCCACCACAACAGATACAGGACACCATGTAATGATTAAAGGATTAATACACCATGAAGCCAAGCCAAGTGCTGTTGAGTTGAATCCGAGATGAAGATATAATCATATTAAATATTCACACACCCAACAAGGCACCTAAATATATAAAACATACTCAAAAAGCACAGAAAGAAAACTAAGACAGTCCCACCATAATGACAGCAGACATCAACTCACCATTATCAGTGAAGAACAGAACACCCAAAAAGCTTAATAAAGACAGTGATGATCTAAATGACACTGAATAAAAATGACACTTAATAAAGATACTGAAGATGTAAATCAGCTTGACCTTACAGACATATACAGAACATTCAACCCAATAGCAGCCAACTATACTTTCTTTTCCAATGTATATGGGACATTCTCCAGAAAAGATGACATATCAGGTCATAAAGCAAGCCTTAACACAGGCCAAAGCATCAAAATATTACAAAGCATGTTTTCAGACCATAAAGCCAAAAAAGTACAAATCATTAACAGAGAAAACAAGGAAAAAATCAAACTCACGGAAACCGTACAACACCTTGCTCAAAAACTACTGGGTTATAGAAAAAACCAAGGACAGAATAATGAAATTCATGGAATTAAATAAGAATGAAAACATCCTACCAGATTGCTTTTCAATCTCTTTTGTTGTAGGTTCACTTAGTTGTTCTACCGCTGTGTTAGTCTGGGTAGGTAATGTGTTTCTACAAGTTTGTCCATTTCCTAAAGATGTTTCAAATTTGTTACAATTTTTCCTATTACTTTATTACTATTTTTTTATTTCAGTTGTGTCTGCTGTGATGTTACTCATCTCAGTTCTTACTCAGGCTGTTTGCTTCCTCTCTTGTTTTTCTTTTGTCAGTTTGGCCAATGGTTTATCAAGTTTTTTGATCTTTTCAAAGGAACAGCTTTTGGTCTTGTTAACTCTCTCAATTGTTTCTCTAGTAATGAAAACACTTCCAACAAAAGAAAGCTCTGGCCTTGACACCTTCACTGGGGAAATTCTACCAAATTTTCAGAGAAGAGTTAACACCAGTACTACTAAAGGTATTTTAGAGCATAGAAAAGGATGGAATACTGCTCCCAAACTCATTTTATGAAGCCAGCATAACTCTGATACGAAAACTAGGTAATGTTGTTGTTGGGTGCCATCAGGTAGGTTCTGACTCACAGTGACCCTATGCACAACAAAACAAAACACTGCCTGGTCCCGCATCATGCCCACAACGGTTGCTATGCTAGAGCCCGTTGTTGCAGCCACTGTGTCAGCCCATCCTGTTGAAGATCCTCCTCTATTTCACTGATCCTCTACTTTACCCTGCATGATGTCCTTTACCCGGGACTGATCCCTTCCGACAACAGGTCCCAAGTATGTAACAGACACCACCAAAAAAATTAGACCAATATCCCGTATGAACTCAGATGCAAAAATCCTCAAAAAATTCCAGCCAACAAAACTGAACTATATACCAAAACAAAAAAAAATTCACCACGTCAAGTGTGACTTATACAAGGTATGCAGGGATGGTTTAACACTAAAAAATGATCCCAGACAGGAAACACAATACACATATGTATATGTCCTATATATCAAATCTAAAATGATAAAAGATCATGAAACTAAAAATAATGACAATGCTAAGAGCCCTAATACATGGCATAAACAGAATACAAAGCATAACAATGTACAAACACTAGAAGGGAAACTAGATAACTGAAAGCTTCTGAAACTCAAAAACTTATGCTCATCCAAAGAATCCTCCAAAAGAGTAAAAAGACAGCTTACAGACTGGGAGGAAAATTTTGGCTATGACAAATTCAACCAGGGTCGTCTAATCTCTAAAACTTGCAAGATACTGCAAAACTTCAAGAACAAAAGGACAAAAAAACCAATTTAAAAATGGGCAAAGGATATGAACAGGCACTACACCAAAGAAGAGATTCAGGCGGCTAACAGATGCACGAGGAAATGCTCACAATCACTAGCTATTAGAGAAATGAAAATCAAAACTACAATAAGATACCATCTCACCCCACCCAAAAATCACAAAGTAATAAATATTGGAGAGGGTGTAGAGAGACCAGAGCACTTAATACTGCTGGTAGGACTGTAAAACGGTATAACCACTCTGCAAACAGATCTGGTGCTTCCTTAAAAAGCTAGAAGTACCATACCCCAAAAACACCAAACCTGTTGCCATCAAGTCAATTCTGACTCATACCAATCCACAACAGGGCAGAATTAGAACTGACCCATAGAGCTCCCAAGCAGTAACTGATAAATTCAAACTGCCTACCCTTTGATTAGCAGCCACAGCACTTAGGCAATACACCAACCAGGGTTCCCATAAGTACCATAGGATCTAGCAAGTCCACTCCTTGGAATATATTCTCAAGAACAGCCCTCGCATGAAGAGATACATGCTGTCATGGATTGAATTGTGTCCCCCCAAAATACGTGTAGCCATGTGGCTGGGCTACGATTTCCTGTATTCTGTGACTGTCCTCCATTTTGCAATCTTCCTATGCTGTATGTTAAAGGATTAGGGTGGAACTGTAAATCCTAAATAAGATCACCTCCCTACTCCACTGTAAAGGGAGTTTCCCTGGAGCATGGCTGCCCCACCCTTAATCCTTTCGTCCTAGAAAAGATAAAAGGGAAGCAGGCAGAGAGTTGGGAACATCACATCAAGAACGCAGCACTGGGAGAAAGGCTGCATCCTTCAGATCCAAGGTTCCTGCGTCAAGATGCTCCCTGGGCAAAGACTGATACAATACCAGACTTTCCTCCAGAGCCGACACAGCGAAAAGCCTTCCCCTGGAGCTGACAACCTGAATTTAGGCTTGCAGCCTACCAGACTATTTATGAATAAACCTTCCTTTTTTAAAACCAACTACACTGTGGTATTTCTGTTAGAGCAGCCCTCACTGACTAAAACAGAATTTGGTACCAGGAGTGGCGTGCTGCTCTAGCAAATACCTAAAATGTGGGAGCCACTCTGAAACTGCGAATGGGTAGAAGATTCAGAAGCAATGAAAAAGGTGCAGATGGTGAGAAACAACAGAGGACTAGTGGCAGAAGCAGTGGCAGCAGCAGAACCAGAGGCAGGGCTGGAGCCCACACATGGAGCAAGAGTGCCTGTGCACAGTTTTCCTTGCAGAACGGGGTGCCCCCAGGCACTTGAATCAGTGGAGCTAGCCTTGCTGACCCACAGAGCAAGAGAGCTGAGTGCCTTTGTGCAGGAAGCTTTCCAGAAAGAGTGGGGTGCCTCCAGGCAGTTAAATCAGTGGAGCTATAAAGCTTTGGAACACTTGGCCCAGCAGGGCAGATATGGGCCTGAGGCCCAGGCCATGCGGCCATAGGAAGCAGAAGCTTAAGAGACAAACAGCTGAGAAGCTGAGCTGCCTCAGTCTGAAATGTATGGCCATGATCTCAGGGGTATGAAAGGGTGGAACCATGGCATCCTGTGTTTCTACAGGTGGAATTCCTACTCAGTTGGGCTTAGGGTGCACCTAAAGCCGATGAGGCAGGGTTTCTGTCCAAGTGGGCCTTGAAGGAAGAGTTGTAGTACAGGGCTGAGGGTCTCCACTCAAAACCCAGAGAGTGTGGAGGACAGGCCATTGTGTAAAATGTCTCAGAAAGCAGATTATTTCCAAAACCTTGAGGGTTAATGTAGTGAGTTCTGCTGACTTGCCTGATACCTGTTAATGTCTTCTTTCCCTATAATTTCTCCCATTTGTTATGAAATGTCCAACTTGTGCTTGTTCTGCCACTGTAGCTTTGGAACCAGGCAGCTTACATTCTAGGTTTCATCGATGTAAAGAAATTTTTGAATTTTGGACTTGGAACTGATTTAAGATGGAATAGACATGATTTTGCTATGATGGGATAAATGTGTTACGTTTCAATGCTGTGATTTTTGGGGTGCCAAAGGGTGGGATTTCATGAATAGGATTGTGTCCCCCAAAAATATGTGCAGCCATGTGGCTGGGCCATGATTCCCAATATTTTGTTATTGTCCTCCATTTTGTGATTTTCCTGTTGCTAGATGTTAAAGGATTAGGGTGGGACTGTAAATCCCTTCATAGGATTACCTACCTCCCTGCTGTAAACGGAGTTTCCCTAGAGTATGGCTTGCCCCACCCTTAATCCTTTCATCCTACAAGAGATAAAACCAAAGGGAAGCAAGCAAAGAATTGGGAACCTCACACTATCAAGAAAGCAGCACTGGGACAAAGAACACGTCCTTCAGATCCGAGGTTCCTGTGCCAAGATGCTCCCTGGACAAAGACTTTCCTCCAGAGCCAACAGGGAAAAAGCCATCCCCTGGAGTGGACATCCTAAATTTGAACTTGTAGCCTACCGGACTATACAAGAATAAACCTTCCTTTTTTAAAGCCAACCACTCTGTGGTATTTCTGTTAGAGCAGCCCTAGCTGACCAAAACACATGAACACTCATGTTCACTGCAGAACTTTTCACAACAGCAAAAAGATGGAAATAATGTAAGTATCCATCAATAGATGAATGGAAAAAGATTATGGAGGATAAGTCTATGAAACTTGTCATAACACAGATGAGTCTAGAAGGCATTATACTGAATGAAATCAGTGAGTCCATAAAAGGACAAATATTGTATGAGACCACTAGTATAAGAACTCAAGAAAAGGTTTCAACACTGAAGAAAACAGTCTTCAGTAGTTTCAAGGGTGGGGAGGAAATCAAAGAGGGTATTCACTAGATAGTACACAAAGTATCTCATGTGACGGGAAAGATAATACACAATGCAGGGGTGGGACGGTCAGCACAACTGGACTAAACCAAACAGTGAGAAGTTTTCTGAATACAACCAAACACTGCAATGGACAGAGCAGCAGGGGTGTCTGGGGACCATGGTTTCTGGGGAATCTCGGTCAACTGGTACAACAGTGTTTATTAAAAAAATGTCCTGCATCCCACCTTGGTGAGTGGCATCTGGGGTTTTAAAAGCTAGCAGTCATCTAACATGCATCGGTGGGTTCCAAGCAAAGGATATGAAGAACACCCAAGTCCTAAGGAAAATATGGGCCCAAGAGACAAAAATGGCCACATTAAACCACAGACTCCATCAGTCTGAGACCAGAAGAACCAGATGGTGCCCAGCTAATAGCAATGATCACCCTGAGAGGTAACAGAGTCCCTGGTAGAGTGGGGAAAAAAGTGTGCTGCAGAATACAAATTTTAGTAAAAGATCTAAATGCCACAATCAACCAACTTGACCTCGTAGACAAACATAGAACCCTGCACCCAACAGCAGCCGAGTATACTTTCTTTTTCAATGCACATGGAACACTCTAGAACAGACCACATATTAGGCCATAAAGCCTTGATGGTCTGAAAGACAGAGGAAACCCCAGAACACATGGCTCACAGACTTTCTGTTAGCCCAGTACTAAAACCATTCCTGACAAAAACTCGTCAAAGATTAGACTTGACTATAAGCCATAAGGAAACCCAGAGGTATAGTAGTTAAGAGTTGCATTTGCTAACCAAAAGGTCAGCAGTTCAAATCCACCAAGTTCTCCTGGGAAACTATACCACGCAGTTGTACTCTGTCCTACGGAGTTGCTATAAATCAGAATCAACTTGAAGGCAATGGCATGGTTTTATAGGACATAGGATGATACTAGGGAAAATGTGCTTCTTGGCTTACACAGATGCGAGACCAAATGAACAGCTCCTGTTCAGAGGTGAGGTGAGATGAAAATGCAGAAGGAGAAAGAAACTGGTTAAACTGGAAAAGAGCAGTGTGCTATCACACTGTAGGGAGAGCAACTATGCTAACATAATAGTTTGTAATTTTTTGTATGAGACACTAATTTCAATGATAAACTTTCACTACAGTACAATAAATTTAAAAAAAGCTTTACCAATAACTGAGTTGTCAGTTTTTAAGTCACACTAACTAAATAAAGAATTCAGTGTGTCAGAGCACTTGCCACACATTAAGCACTCAACAGCCATATGTGGCTAGTGGTAACCATGCTGGACGGTGCAGTTCTATAATCTGGCTACAGAAACGAAGTTAGTCAGGTGTGACTTGATTTCAAAATAAATTTTAATACAGAACATGATATAGCCAAAATAGAAAAGCCATTCCTTTAACTCAGAAATGAAAGTCCAAAACTAATACTTTAAATCTTCAAAATAATTATGCTAATGACCTACACAGAGACAGAGACACTATATTTTCCAGAACCTAATTAAAAACAAGCTCATTAAAAACAGTTCATTAACATAATCATTTCATAAATGAAAGTATATTACCGTAAGTGAGAAAAGCAGCCAATTCCTTCCTATAAGTACACACTCTCACTGCCATCAAGTCAACCGCATAGAATACAACAGAGCTGCTCCAGTGTTTCTGAGGTGGATCTGAACAGCCAAACATTTGATGAGCACCCAAAAACTTAATCACTGTGCTACCAAGTTCCAAGTACACATTAAAACAAACAAACAAAAAAAGGCCTATCTGTTGCCGGTGATTCCAACTCATAACAACCCTACAGGAGAGAGGAGAATTGCCACATAGTTTCCAAAGAGTGCCTGGTAGACTCAAACTGCCCACTTTTTGGTTAGTAGCTGTGCCATTTAATCGCCATGCCACCAGGGTGTAGGTCTTCAACAAGTATATTTTTAATAAACAGGTAAATCAGAGTACACACAATTTTAAAAGAAGACAAATAATCATGCACATGATGATTACAAACTAAAAAAAAAAAAGACTGAGTAACAGTCAAGAGGAATATAAAGGGATACAGTTGGATATTTTAAGCACATGAGGATCTTTTCCCCTGAGAAGTCTTACTGAAAACAAACTAACCACTTGCCCCACTCCCTGCCCTCCAAAATTGAAAGCCTAAAAAAGGCTCACCTTTCTATGTGTTCTCTTTCCCTGGGTATCAATCAACATCTTAACCAGGAAGGATACAGATCCAGCCTGAATTATTTAAAGCAAAAAGAATTCCTCTGCACAGCTGTGTGTCAACAATCCCGCCCACTGCCTGTGCAGGCAAGGCCAGTGGGAAACGCTTGAGTACTATAATCTCAGTGTCTCTTTCAGGAAACAGAATATGCAGGATGATACAGTTGTTGATGAACAACCATGAAGTGTTATCATGAAATGACAGAATTCTCAAAGACGATAAGGAGATACCTAGGAAATAAAAGGGTATTATTTGAAACAAAGTCACAGTTTTACAACTGGTAAATGTGATTTTGTGCATATTAACACAAAAACAAACAGTAAGCTAAGTCCAACTCTAGGCAGTTGCTGTTCACACCCACCTAAGCAAACGGTCATTGAAAACAGGATAACAGGATGAATAGTCTACAATACCTCTCTTCGTTCTATTTACCACCGGAGTCTGACCGCATACCAGAATGAAGATTTTTTTAAAAAACACACATGCCCATGTGACCCAACAAGAACCATCACAGGCCTTTTGTTTTGTTTTTAAAGAAACAGAAGAAACCCTACAGGTCAATGGTGGTAGTAGGCTAGTGCCTGGTGGTGTAGTGGTTAAGGGCTACATCTGCTAACCAAAATGTCGGCAGTTCCAATATGCCAGATGCTCCCTGGGAACATGACGGTGCAGTTCTACTCTGTCCTATAAGTTCACTAAGAGTTGGGATTGACTACTGGCAGTGGGTTTGGTTTTTTATTTTTTTGCTAATGCCTTAAAATTAGGAAGCATGAGTACTCTGGTTTCTGAAGCCTGCAGTCACTGGGTGTAAAATACAGTCAACAGGTCTGTAACCAGTCTACAGTAGAGATCTTTTACTTTTTTATATACTAAGGAAATTACATTTTATATACATTTAAATTACATCGTAATTCATACTAACAGTTCAAGCACTCTACAGCCCCACATAACTAAGGACTATTGTACTGGACAATGCAAATCCAGATGAACCTCTCTCCCTTATTTCATTTCTAAAAGAACTATCCTGCAACATACAAAATAACCTAGTAATGATACAAATTTCAACATGCTGAAATATCACCTGTAGATACTTACTGATACTCTCATCTTTGATGAGCTTTTGTAAGGTGTTCCCATTGCAGCTAAACAAAATCGTTGCATCACATCTTCCATCTTTCAAGTTAAACTCATAGATGAACAGTTCATACTTTTTACTAAGAGTTAGCAATCTGGGCTTGTCTGTTGGCGTGCTGCTGTTAAAACTCTCCCATACAAACCTAAAGAAAAGTTTAGATTATTCAGTAGGTCCATATGCAAAGTAACATTCACCAACAAGCGATGGTGGACAGACAACAACTCTTCAGTTCATCGGGTAGAATTCTACACCCCAACTTAGAGAGACTGGAAACTATTTTTTCACCTTCCCGTTCCTCATTTCTTCTAACTTGTCCACTCCAAAGCCAGAGTAAAGGCATAAGTGACAAATAGAAAAGAACCTAGAAGCTAGCAATGACAGCTCCTTTTTTTCATCTTTAATCCTAACTGATATATTTAAAAGAACTGTCTCAACCAAAGACAACTATCAGCAATCTAAAGGGCATCAGGTGGTGTTCATAATGAAGAGAGGCTTTTGCTAACAAACGATATTGACTAAAAAATGTGATTATTTATAGTTACAGACTTTCAAGAGTAGTTGAGCACTCCAAAATAGCATATTATAAAACAGCTCTGGCCAACAGAATTTTCTCTGATGATGGACATGTTCTATACCTGCAATGTCTATTAAAAATATCCCATTAGCCACATGCAGCTACCGAGCACCTGAAATCTGGTACTTACTACTGAGAAACTGAATTTCTCATTTTATTAGTCGCCGGTAGCTAATGGCTATTCTTTTGCAATTACAGGATTTTTAAAGCACTGTAATATCAAAATACTAACACTGGCTAACAAGTATAGAAAGAGGCTAAGGCAACAACAGCTTCTGATTAAATGAAATTAAGTTTTAAAAAGGGCCTCAAATCTGAAAACAATGGAATGGAATGAAATGAACTAGCATCCTGATTAAGTTCCATCATCTCCAAAGCTTCCTTTTTCTAGTGAGGGTACAGCAAAGTGTTAAGTTTTATATCCAAAACCCATAAAACCAAACCCACTGCCACCAACTCAGTCTGACTCATAACAGCCCTATAGCTCAGATTCCAAAAAATCTGAATTTGGTGCTATTACGCACTTATTAGAGAAAAAGACTGACACATTTTACCTGTCTTTATACCTGAACTGATGATTTGTTTTTGAGTATCCAATTCCTGACTGCCTACACTGAAAACGTGGAAAGTAGCCTGAATGTCAAACACAGAAAAGGTTACACAAATTTAAGATATACTTAAAAGGCAAAATACTATACCATTACAGTCAGCAGCATATGGGTTGTATTTCCACACAAAATGACAGGAGACTGTCAATGAAAATATATAGTGATTTCAACAATACAAAAAAACGCTGTATATACCTTGAAAAACGTAGGAAGTAAACCCTCTGAGAAATGTTAACTGAATTAAAATTCAATTCAAATTTTAAAACATTCTGTGGTCCTTCTCTCCCCTACTAACGTTAGGCACTACGTTACAAATGTCCCATTATTACACATGTGTATGTCCTGCATTGTTAGACTGTCAAACACTTAAAAGAGCTTTCTTTTCTTTCCCTGACCATTTCTTTCTTTACAGGGCTTGTGTTCACAGACACTTAACACTGTTGAATAAACTTCCCCTGTGGGGAGATCCTTTTCCTACCAACCAGAATCAGGAAATAAATCACACAGAACAGGTTTCACTGATAAACTGTTCTAATCAAGTTACAAAGGTGGAAAGTAATGCATTTGTTGTAGCTGTTTTTTCTGTCTCCCCAAGTCATGTGAGTCCCTCATGGGTAAGAACTGTCTTACTCAGCTATTTAGTCACAGCTCCTAGATAACAGCAGATGCATAATAAATAATTTTGGATAGATAAGAGAATTGTCTTTACAAAAAAAAAAAAAGTCCACATGTGGAGAGCACTACTTGTTTCAGTGGCAAAACCATTTACCAGAATGACTTAAATAGGAGATGATCCCCAGCTAGCATCTTTCAAGAATATGGGTAAGGTGCGTGGCAGAGACAATCCACGTGTGTTCAATGAATGAATCAGCGCCGAAGCAGACGCGCATTCCGAACAGGGAAACCGAGATGCAACAAGCGAGCACCCGACCCGGGCCCCGAAGAGGCTCCAGACAGAAACGGGTGCGCGTTTAAAGCGTTTCCCGAGGCTGTCACTTCTCTTCCGCCACCCCAGTGCCAGGACGGAGCATCGGGGTGACTCCCCTGGGAGGGGTCAGGAGAGCTGAGGTTCCGGGTCCCTCCCCTCCCCTGCCCCCCAATCCTGCTCTCCCGCGGCACTTACTGCCGGAAGGGGCCCACGAGGCGGCAGTCGCCCCCGCCGCCCGGCACCAAGGAAAGGATTTGGAGGCTACCCGCAGCCGTCAGGCTCCCCAGAACCTCCTGCTCTCCATGCAGCTGTGCCCGGGGTCCCAACCGGCCCATGGCGTCGGCGGGGATGGGCACCAACAGTATTGGCAGAACACGCTCCATAGCCGCCAAGTTGCAGCCACTGCCGGCAGCCGCCGCACTTCCGGGCACTTCTGCAGCTGCCATCTTGGTCCCGCCCTTCCTTCCGGTCACCTGAGCCCGCGTCCCCAGCGTGCGTGGGGCGCGCTCCCGGGCGTGCGTGTGGGCTGTCCGCGGGCGCGGTGTCATGTGACTCCCGCGGGGCGTGTCCGTGTTCTCGCCACAGTTTTACGTTCCCTGCCTGTAGGAGGCAGTGCGCTTGACGGAAGTCGGTGGTAAAGAAGCCCAAGTTGTTTATCAGATTAGGAGGGCAAGTCTTACGTAGCGATGTAGTTCTCGCCAAGCTGACTGCCCCTACTTTAGCTGGGTCTTCAGCTGTTTTTGTCTGAGGTATTGCTGTAGTCTGACTGACCCAGCCCTCACCCATTGAGCCTCCGCGACATTCTGCTTTGATTCCCGCAAAACCGCATCTGCCTTTGCAAGGACCCACTGTTAGCTATCTTTGCAGCTGTTCTGTGACATTATCGTTGGCCTTCTTCATCTAGCTGCCTCCTTCTGTCACAGAACCCTCTCGGAAACTCCAATACCAATTTTTTGGCTCTTGGCTGTCTAAACGTTGTTTACAGGCTCAGTGGGATATAGGCAATTGATAGCATGGGCCATTAAATCTTGCTGTCCTGATCCATCAATACGGAGTTAACCCCAAAGTTGAAATCAAAGGACATCTGTTATAACCGAGAAGAAGACAGTAAGGCAGTGGTTAAGAAGGGAGAAGCTTCTGTATCATCCCTTCGGTCATCTCAGGAAGGGTGATCCAAGGTCATCAGCAGAGGTATGGAGAAGTCCTGATAGACAGCATTTCCTTTCTAACCGGCGTTCCTTTCCACAATCAGATGGGAGCCTGTCAAACACCAACTCCTCCAGTTATGCTTTGGTTTCTATCCTGTTTCTGTCAAGTCATCCCCAACCCCCCAGCAACTACTTTCTTCCTCTTTCTAGCGTGTTTGTAAAAACACATCGCTAATCTTGGCCATCTTGAAAAAAACTTGTTCCTTAACCAATATCAGCAACTACTCTGCTTCGAGTTTCTGCTTCCCTTTTAGCAAAATTCCAAGTTGCTATTCTTTCATTCTCACCTGAAACCGTCTAACAAGGCTGCCATCTCCACGGAGCCACCAAAACTGCCACCTGAAATTTCTGATGATCTTACTGTCATAATGAGCGATCAGTCTCCTTTCTATGCTTATCCCAATACTGCATTACTCCTGTCATGAAGTTCTCTCATTTCAACTTCAGTAACACCGTTTCCCTCGTTTTTTCCCAATCTCACTGGTAACTTCTCAGCCTCCTACATTGCACCACCCCCCATTTTTCACTCTCCCTGCAGCTTTAAATAGTATCTACGTATTGATAGCTCCTGCTTTTTTTTTCTCTTTGTCCCTGGCCTTTTTCTTCAGTTTCAGACTTATGTGTCACCACCTGATATATTCTTTTTGGATTTCTAACAGCCTGCAAATTTAAAGTGTCTAAAACACAGATTTTTAACCCACCACAAACTTATTTTGCTCCTTTCCCACTTCACTAAGGGACCTCCACCATTTCCTTATTACTTAAGTGAAAATCCCAGAGTTGTCCTTGATTCTTAACCACCCTTCCCTTCTGGCCCATCAGCAATGTCCCAAGACATTTCAGATATCTTCTCTACCTCCTGTCTCCACTGCCCCTGATTTCTTGCCTCCCCTGTTGGAACAGCTTCCAAACTTTTTTTTCCTGATTCCACTCTTACTCCCCTAACAATTCATCGAAGTGATGTAAAAACTAAGTCACATGTTTTTTTCAGGTGTGCAATTGGTGACTTCTAGTCACAATTAGAAATCCAGCCTTCTTTGTTGTGGTCTATGAATCCAGGCCCTGCCTACCTCATCTCATCTCACCATCCTTCTTCTTTATCTGTGTACCTCAGTCACAGCTTTCCTTTCCTTTCCTTTTCTTGCAGGACCCAGGTTGTCACTTTGAGGACCTTGCACTTAGACTGTGCTATGGCATGGGTTTAGTGCCTCTGTGTGGAATACTTTCCTTCACATATTGGTCTTAATGGTTTCTTGTTGTTCATCTCAGCTTAAATATAACCTCCATTGAAAGACTTGCCTGTATCCTTAGACCTAAAAAATCTTCTCTGGTCAATTTCAATCAACCAGTTGTTTTCACCCCAGCATGTATCACGACTTGATAATCTACGTCCATTTAGAAGCAAGCTTCAAAAGAGCCAGTAGTTGGTGGTGTTCACCACTGTTACTCCAGGATCCAAAACAGTGCCTGATTCATAAAAGACACTCCAGTGTTTGCTGATGAAAGCACAACTTCATTTATCAAAATGAAGTCAAGCAGTTTCTGTCCCAAAGGACGTATTTATATCCAATCCTCTTAGCTCAGTTACTTTCTCTTTATAAAGCCAAGTGCCATCGAGTCGGATCTGACTCATGGCGACCCTAGGGGCCCCCAGAGTATTCAAGGAGCTCTAAAAAGGGCGAAATTGAACCGAATGTTATATGTAAAAAGACCTGTAACAAGGCCTTGGCCCCTTTATACTAAATACTTGGAGCATTTAGAAGTCAGAAAACAGATGGCTTTCAGTATAGCTCTTTTACAAAGAAGTTTCAAAACATTATAGTAAGTCTTTAATTATGATATTATCTCTTTAATTATACTTTTTTTTTTTTTTTTTTGGTCCATGCCTGCTTTTTAGGTACATCATTCAGCTTTTTGAAGAAACATGAGAATGTTTCAGGCAGGGTCCTCCAATGTATCAAAGGATAAGAAATGTCTCGAGATTCTTTTCCTGGATCCTTGCAGATACAGCTCATACAGCCAGTGTTTGATAATTAAACTTTTCCCACTTATATGTGTTTCAGAGCAATCAAATCAGGAGGTCCCGGCAAGTCTACAAAGACAACAAACATTAAATGCAAAAACAATTCCACTTTTAAAACAGCCTTCATGGTGTTTATGCGTATATCCTGGGATAGTTGGCCCTCAAATATTACTTAAATGAGTGAAAATTTCCATTTCTCATATTAATTTTTGCCTTTCAATATCTTAGCATGAAAAACAACTGAAATGTCTGGAAATACGTTAAAAGGCTTGCTGACAGGAACCTAACTTGGCCAGACTGGTTACTCAGAATAAATACCAGAGTTTCTAGGACTACTTCTAAAAGCGATTTATTCTCCACACACATAGTTTATGAGAAAGTAGTACAGAGAAGTGACAGACCTAGCTTAGGCTTGAACAAGTGGCTGTGATCTTGTTTCTACCATCACTGAACTGCATCCTGGCTTCCAGCTGGTGTACCAATTGTTTGTCCACATGACGACAGAACAGGGGAACAAGATTGCTGGGAAAGGCAAGGGGTTCTGCCAAAGAGGCTGTAGGCATCTGGGCTATCTCCCAAGCAATCAAAACCACCATGTTTGTCCTGGAGAGCAAAGAAGAAATACATCAGAGGTGAGTAATATGGGCTGTCCTTCAGTAAGCACTCTCTGTAGTTACGGAAGAACTTGAAACTGAAGGCAAAGGTTCCTTATTATCTCTCCACTCCTCCACACCCACGGCAACATTTATGCATTTGGAGTGTGCCAGACAATGTTAAGAACTCAAAAGGTTGTTGCAGTCATCCCTGGTGTATACATGAGAAAGCAGAAGTAGCTTGCTCAAAAATTATATTGCTAGGAATGGACCAGAATTCACACCTAGATCTGTTCAACTCTCAAGATTATCCCCTTAATTGCTATGTTTCACTATCTCCTCCAAGAAACCAACACTCTAGGACACTGGAACCCAAACTCATTGCTACTACATCGATTCCAGCTCATGGCAACCCCGTAGGACATGATGGAGTTGCTTCCACATAGCAGCTGGGGGGTTCAAACTGCCGAGTGTTGGACAGCTGCATGGCCACAGGGCCCCCTAGGCCACTGGGACGGGGACTGAAAACGACAGCTGTAGCTGGCACTGGTTCTCCCTTCTCTGATCAGTCTCCTCCCCCATATGTGAATACACCACCTAGGAAAACCCTGGCTCACCTGTACATCCCAGGGGTACTGAAATAGTAGTTGTAAGGCCTTTATGATCTTACCAAGCTGTATGATCACTGTTGGGCTCCTCTAGGGAAGAATCTACAGATAGCAGCCGCTCTCCATGACTCATCAGTGCATAGAGCAAAGATATTCCAAACTGCAAGTGATATATAGTCCAGGGTAAGAACAGATCACCCTTGTGCTTCCCTGGCTCTGCTGTCCTGAAAGGTGTGCATAACCACAGATGTGTTGAGACCTCTGCTCCAGTGCAGTACACACCAGAGTGTGGTCTACACACCGTCAGCAGGTAGCTTGTTAGAAAACAAGCAAATGCGTAAGCCCCATCTCAGACCTATTGAATGAGAATCTCCAGGAATGGGGCCAAAGAACCTGTGTTTAATAAGCGGTCCAGGTGACCCTGTGCCTGCCAGATACTGAAGGGCACTTCAGAGGATGACTTATGGAGATGAGAGCATTCTCTCAGTTATTACTTACCAGTGATACCACCTGGAAGCCATCTAGGGAAGGAGAAAGCCTCTCAGGTGTGTTACCTGATTCTGAAGCACCGTAGTGACCGGCTTCTCTGAGGCAGGTGGTAGCAGCATTAGTCCCTGAAATCCTTGCAGGAGTTCATGGAAGGTTAAGTGACTGATAAATTTGCCCAGAGGTTTGAACAACATTTGTAGGGCCTGCAAGAAGGTTCAGTGAGTGCCTCTCAATTTCCACTAGAGCTTCACATCATCCTACCTTGTCTCCAATCCCTTCCTTTGCTGACCTGCCTTGGGTGTCTTCCTGGTCAGGTTACTTACCAGGACCCTGACCAGTCATGTCTCTCCATCCCCAACACCAGGTCCCTTCAACACCTACGTGTGAAGGATGTTTTCCCTGAAAAACCATACAGGGCTCAACCCTTATCAGGAACCCCTGTCTTCTCGGGTCTCCACAGCATACTCACACCTAGGCAACCATAGACCTCTTTGATTCCCCACCCCCTGTTCAGAGCTGGGGGAAAAAAAAAAAAAAAACTTCCTATGATAGGTAGTTCTGCAATTCCCTGAGGTTAAAAGGGAATCCCCCTCACTATCCCACACCTCTTGAATCTCTCAAGGGTAGGGAGTGGAAGAAAAGAAAAACCCCTAACCACTCCTTGAAAAGAACCTTTTCTCCACTCAGTTCTAGTACCTGATCAGCCACATCCCTCCGGATCAGGAAGGGCAGATGGTGGGTGATAGCCAGAAGCAGGCTAACAGCGTGATCACGAGGCAGGAAGGGGAGCAGCCGAGCCACCAGGGCTTTTCCCTTCCTCACAGAGAGCACCTGCAGGAAGACATCTGCTGCCTCCCTGCAAGTGGGGGGAGAGGGGAGTGGAGATTTTCAAAGTTCTCTATTAAAGCAGAGTCTAGGTGATGGATAGGAAGAGCAGAAGCAAAGCTTTTTTGCTTATGCTTCCCTTGCAGTGCTAAAGTGTGGGCCTCCCGTACTCACTCCAGGTTATTCTGTTCCTGGGTCACCAAGGTTTGGAAGAGCTGCTCAACCTGGACACCCTGCTGCTCAGACAACAACGGCTGTGGAATCTTGTCTTTCTGACACTTCTCTATCTCTAGTAACTGAAGGAACATCTGGGAATTTGAGGAAGGGGAGAGAGGTGAATTCAAACAATATTCCGTTCTCAAAGGTAGGTTAGAAGATTGTTCCCAAGGAATTGATATCTTACCTTCTCAATCCGATAAAAGACCCAAAGCCTCTGACTGTTCACAGCCCTTGTATCCTAGGAAACAAGAGTGCCCAGCTATCAGCCACAGCTTCAGAGCAGCAACCCAAGACATCAGGTAAGGGCCAATTGCATTGGAAAGGCTAAACCTAAAATCCCATCAGACTTCCAGGTCTTGATGCATTATTAGGTCACAATGGGAACTCAAGCGAGCACTCCAGACCTTTGCCCTAAACAGGAGATAAGTTGTTTAGAGAATATAATATTCCTACCTGCTCTTGAGTTCCATGAGGCACAGCATCTATAGCTCGGCGAGGGCCAAAACATGTCGATACAGCTACCTGGCCTAGGGAACCCTCAATTCGAACCACTACAAGACATAAGTGGGGCTAGGCATACTGCTTTCCCCCTTTTTACCCTCAGTCCAGCCTAGCAGGTCAGTCCAGTCCTACCTGACTCATAAGCCTCTGTCTTCTGAATGTAAGGAGTTATCGGCTTGAGAGATTCAGCCCCACTCCTTTGCCCAAGTAGCTCTTCATCAGCCTGTTTTTTCTCTAGTTTCTGATAATATTCCTGGGAACACAAGGAGCAGAGAAACATTCATCTTCTGAGCTTAAAATTAGAGTTCTCAAATGCAACTTTTTAACACACCTTTTTCCTAAACCATTTATTCCAGAAGTGATCCTGGAAACTTTGAGCCTTATAGAAATCATTCTAGAGTATCTTACATACCACAGGCTCCATATCCACTGTCCTGAAATTCTCAACTCAGATGCTTAAACTACATAACCACAACTAGATCTGTTGACAGGTCATGGAGTGAAGTGGAGGACCAAGAAAACAAACCTGTTCCAGGTTTTGCAACCTTGTTATTTCTCATTTCCAAGTATACACATAATACTACATACTACCTATTCCCTCCTCCCCATTTTTTGAACACTGGGATTATGGTGTGAAGACCACCAGCAACTTGATAGAACTAGCATTGGCCATGTATTAGTAAAATAGCTTTCAGGCCAGATTTCTGGTTTCTGTGGATTTGTCTGCCAGCTCTAATATCTTCTTGAAGAAAGCCGAAGCACCCTCAGCATAAAGTTTCTTCATTTAAGAGCAGTGCCAAAGAGGCAAGAGAATAAATTGAACTACTTTCAGTGATCCTGGCAGATAGAGGAATGGTATTTGAGGGTTGGTGGAAAGAAAGAAGAAACATTAATAGGAAGACCAAGTTGGAGACCTCAGTAGAGAGCTCTTAGAAGTTGAAGAAAAGTGAGCACAACTGTCTAAAATGAAAACCAAACATATTGCTGTCAAGTTGATTCTGACTTATGGCATCCCTGTAGGATAGGGTAGAACAGCCCTCATAGGATTTCCAAGGCTGTCATCTTTTAGGGAGCAGACTGCCACATCTTTTCTCCTATAGAGCACTTGGCAGATTCCAGCAACCAACCTTTTTGTTAGCAGCAAATTGCTTTAGCTACTGTACCACTTACACAACTCAAAAAGAGACAAGTGACTTTTGCCCCATAAATAGAAGTAGGGATCAGGGCAAAATTTAGTCAAAGTTTGCCAGTATTTGTTGAATTTAACAAATTGAGTACTACTGTCTATGTTTTAGATCTAAAGAAAAAGATGAGATATTTATAACATTTCTAAGATCCACAAAAGTGTGCATATGAGGGAAAGTCCATATTTGTTGGCTGAGTGGGAGTGAATCTTGGCAAAAGGATGGAGACAAAACTTCAAGGTGTGTTTAGGGAATAATAATCCCACTTGGCTGAAGTATAGAATAGGGAGATGTGAGATGGGGATGTCACCTTCAGAAATGAATATGCCCCCTACCTGGTGTTAATGTCTCTCTACAAAAGAGCACAGAAGAGAATGCCATGGAGTTCAGATCCATCTGACTCCAATGTTAGAGGTTGGGAAGAGCTTCCTCAGGCTCACCTGATAGTAATAGTCATCCAAATGAGGGTTCTCACTCTGCAGTTGAACCATTTGGACTTTTATCACCCACTCCTTCTCTTTTCTGGTCATGAGGTTAGCATAGGGGTCTGGCTGCTGAGACCAAGGCTTCATGGCTGGGAGCCTTCAATCCAAAAAGCACATTCCCTAAGACCTATGCACCCGTGCCACAATTAGCTTCCCAGCATGGTCATCAGGGAGTGGAGTGCTCATGGGCAGTTAAGACAGACAGAGTTGGGTAGCAGTATGAGAGTCTTAGTTGTGCAGGTGCTTTGTAGGTAGAGGCCTGGTCACAAGAGAATACCCAGCATGCATATATGACCCCTCAACCCTCCTTGTCTAGACTTTAACCTCAGTTTATGATCACACTGCTGCTGCTGCTGCTGCTGCAAGATCCGTTGGTGCAAAGGATGGAGCTGGGTCAGAGGATTAGGAAGACTAAAAAAAAAAAAACACACTCACACACAAAAAGGGCTAAATAGAAGAACCTCTCAAACTGCTCTGAATTCACTCAGCCTCTGAAAACTTAAAAGATTGTCTGCTCCATGAAACAACATTGTTGTAGCTCTACAGGGCTCACATTTTCCTCCAATACACAGCTTCTTGCAGTTTGGCTGCAGGAAATCTTGGCACAGTGAAAAGCCTTCTGGCCTAATTGTCAAGAGTTGTGAGTTGTGTTTTCAGTTCTGTTGTCCTAGCTGACCTTTAACAAGTTCTTTCTAACCTCCCCAGGCCTCTGTTTCCTCGCCAGTGAGGGGAGAAGGGGTTGGATTATTAGATTTCTATTACTAAAATTCTATGGAGTCTTTTTTACCTGTGGAAACTGGTAGGGCACTCTCCTCCCACCTCACCTACTGCCTCAAGAGATCTCTGAGAGGAGCTCAGCCTGTCCTGAATGCTCGAGCCTCTGGCACACTGAACCCGTACCTGAAGGTCGGAGACCACGAGGTTGGTGGGCTGTAGAAGAGACATGGGTCTGACGAGGGCAATCGAAGTCCAAAGGGCCGCACTGGAGAGCTGGCAGTCGGCTGGGAAGGGAGTGGTGGCAGGCAGTCCAGAGTCTGAGAAAAGAGAGGACTGAGCGAGGGCCATCTCCACCGGTAGAATATCGCTCCCAATAATGAGACTGTGATCTTTTCCTGCCTCTGTATTCTCACTTGTCTTTTCTCTCAAGAACTTCACCCAATGTTTTGCCTTCTTGGGGTCCCTTATGTAAGCTGTGAGGGCAGAGACTGTGGTTCCTGACAGCTGTTTAAGTAGGATTTGTCACCTCCTAGGAATCAGCTCTGCAGTCACTCACAAATGGAAGGTCATATGCTTTTCCTACTGTCTGGTGGGTCAGCACCTCTCCATCCACTCTGTGGTGGTCTTCTCTCAGGCTGTGTCATTGGCCATGGGGGCAGTGCTTGTGTGTCACTTTTCTCAACTTTTCTGACTCCTGCGGCCCTCCTCAAGTTCTTATTCCTTTCTAGTTCTCCCTGCAAGATTTTCTGGTCCCCAGGCCATGTTTCTTGCCATCAAGCAGTTAAAGGAAAGGCAGGTGCTCTTTCTATCCCTAAGCTGAGTGCTGCTCATCAGCAGGAATCATTTGTCAGGTGGGAATAGGGATCTAGTTTTGACTGTTATTTGAGTAGTCAGTTGTCTCAGTACCATTTACTAAGGAGTCCGTTGTCTCTGATGGGACCCACCACCCCTGTCAGCTACCAAGCTTTCCTGTGCAGTGGGGCTACTTCCACCCCCATGCCTCACTATGGCTGCTTTATCTGCAAACAAACTTACGAGCAGACTGACTATGTTGGAAATACGAGTTTCTCTGCACACTCAGGGATGGATTTTTAAGCACCTAGTCACCATCTCAGAGGATGGAGAATAGAGGGTAGAGAATGCAGCAGATCCAACCTGCTACAGGAAACGCAACGAGGCATGTGAATTCCTAAGCACGTCAGGGGCCTTGAGTCTAGAGGAACCATGAAGATCTCACTGAAAAAGGCAGAAGGGAAATCCAGGCTGGAATGGGTCCCAGTGATATCTTCTACACATACCTGTGTCCGTGGAGGCATAGGGTAACAACAGTAAGGCCAGCCATTTCAAACACCGAGGACAGCAGCACCCTTACCTAACTCTCTCACATTCAAGATCAGCTGGGCCAGGGCCACTTTGTTTCCCCTGAAAGGGAGAAAGGCTAGTAGCTCCAAAATAGATTGAAGGAGGGTCTGAATCACTTCCTTTACTACACAAGAGTCCTTAACTCTCTCCACAAGTTGCGGAAATCTGAGGGAATAAGTGCCAGGACTGGATTGCTGAGATACAGGGAGCCCAGGATCAGGCAAAAATGTCTTACTTTCAGCCCAACGTAGTAGGACAACATTGGGCAGTGCTGCTAGGCAAGGACTGCCTTAGAAACCAAGTAGGAGATAGAAGTGAGAGAAGGAGGAGATAGTCCCTCCTCAAGTTAAAACCCAAAATTGAAAGTTGTTAATCCAGAACCTGTGTTAGAGAGGAGTGGAGAAGAGACGGTAGGGATTCAGCAACAGCCAGTGAACCACAGACAGTGCAGGACAACCCCAAATACCCGCCCTTCTGCCGTGGTACACCTGGGGGTTACAGACAGCACTGAGCACAGCTGGATCCCTGAGATCATTCTCTTCCTCTTCTGGGTCTGGAGCCCAATCTGGATCCAAATCCTCCTCTTCTTCCTCCTCCTCATTCTGTTCCTCTTCCCCCAATTGGGAGGCAGGTAGCAGTTCCTCCTCAGCAATCCGAGGGCCACAGTGCATACCCGGTCCTTGGTTTGTTAAGTGTGGGCCTGTGGAGCAAGTAAGAGGGGGGCTCAGGTGTGAGGAGTCACAGCTAGAGAGGCTGCTTCTTAGTGGTGTGTCTGTTCATAAGCTAGCTCCAGTACCATCTTCAAACAACACCTCCTGTGAGTTTGACTCAGTGTCCCATACTAGGGACAACCCAAACCATCTTGTATTAGAGCAAACAAAATGTGGCAGGTACCAAACAACTGGGCTTCCTACACTCATCAGGCTTCACGCTACCTACTCTGTCCTTTCTATTGCTTCTTTCATAGACCAAGATCCAGTTATTCTGATTCATTACAAGTTAGCTCTACCATGTGTCAGATTCTTCGTGTTTTAACTCATTTAACCCTCACAACACTATGAAGGGGTTACTGATAACTTCGGAATGTAGATGAGGAAAGTAAAGTCTAAGAAAGTGATGTAGCTGGCAAGGGAGAGTTTAGAGTCACTCTCAGCTTCTGAAATCACTCTTGGCTCTTGGACATGGACACCCAAACCCACGTCCGTTTTCTGAACCAGGCCAGCAAGTCCCTTCCTCGTCAACTTTGCGATACCTTCAAGGCATTTCATCTTGGCAGACTGGTAGATACCCTCCACAGCTGATTCCTTCAGCAAGAGAACATTGTCAGCCTCTAGAAGGTAAACCTGTAACAGGGAAGTTATCAACTGAGATATGCCCCCTCCTCAGCGAAGTGTTAGTCTGGGTTCTCAAGGAGTGAGATCCTAGGCCATGAGACTACCATGAAACCCATCCTCTAATCTCTCCAGCCCAGCTCCAGGGAACAGTTCAGCAAAGAGCAGAAATGAGGGACAGGACTAGGAGTTGGAAAAAGATATCCCATACAGCTATTACCAGCCACTATCGTGCCAGTGAGAGAATGTCACAAATGGCCTTGTTGCTGATACCCACCACCGGACTGCTGCTGGCCATCCTTCACAGTTTGGTCACGGCAGCCAGGGTCAGGGCCTGTTTGCTACCTCTGGTTTTAAGAGCCCCAGCCCAGCCCCTCCCCCACTCTTCTGTTAAAGAGCCAGCATCCTCTGAGTTGTGTCTTGGTAGAAGCACCAGAACATACTCTGATGAGATAAAAAAAAAAAAAATCCTTGAAAGGGGCAGAGAAAGCAGGTGTATGTCTAACCATCCATGGTTGTGGGTACAATTTATTGTTTCAAAGGGATGCCAAGACTTGGGACTACAAATTATACTGGCAACACTCCATTTGAAGGTAGATATTTAAAAAGAGGATCCTTGTTTTCTACACCATTAGTAGGAACTTGGTCAGGTTGTATAATATTGAATCCCTAGGCTTGGCCCCAGCAAATTGGATAGGAAAGCCCCAGGTGTATCCTGAGAAGGTTGCCTAGCAAGCCAGTATGTAGTGCTTCAGGGCAGTGCGTTTGTGAACCTAACATTCCATCTGGTGATGCTTGCCCTTGGCTGGGTCCTGTGAGCTTTAAGCAGACTATCCTGTTCTGACAAGTGACTCTGTGAATTCACAAGACAGCTCTTCAAAGTATGAATTATACAATCTTATGGAAAGACAGTCTAATCAGAAAATGGATCCAGAAGTGCAGGAGTAAAATCAGAACAAAACCAAAGTAGACAAGTTGCTGGTCAGCAAAACTTACGACCCACCTGAGGCTTATCTAACTCTAAGGAATCTAGGTTCTGTGCCTACATCCTGTGTTCAGCTGAAGCCCACATGACTTTGTAGAACTTCTAAATAAAATCAAAAGCTAAGCTAATTCCTACATATCAAAATGTAAGTTATGGTTATAGGACCATGATTCTTGGTACCTCCAAAAGAAATGATCTGTTTCAAAAGTTTTCCTATAGGACAGAACATATGGGGGGGGGGGAAGTTAAGTAGCTTGAAAGTTACTGAAAAACTTTTCAAAGATCTGAATTGGCTTCAGTCCTTTGGGGGCAATGTTAGATGTTTCTCTCAAGAATTTCCTAATAAGTTATGTTGGCATTTTAACAAAAGAACTAGTTGGTGAACTGTAGTGTTTCAGAAGTGATTTATTAAGTCACTGTAGAGACCAGGTGCCAGGGAGAGCCATTTCTACATGATGGTTTTCATCCTTAAGTGATTTCCTGTACCAAGTAGTATCAAAGCAGGTGGACCAGGGATCAGTCTTCAAGAGCACAGCCCCACTCTGGCTGTTCAGAGTTTCACTTAGGACTCAGGAGCTTTTGTGAAAGTGATCTACCCTTGTCTGAAGTCTCATGTATTGCCGTTATTTTCTAGCTTCCCTGCCATCGTCCTGAGCTAGGCTTTGGGGTACAGCAGTAAACAAGACAGATGCTACCCAGGATTTCTTAGAGCTTATCATATTGGGAGAGCTACAGACAGGTAAGCAGGATTGTTGAATCAGATTTTTAAAAAACATAAAAAATGTTTACATTTGCTGAATAAAATATAAAGACTTTTATGGATAGCTTTTTAAACCATTGTTTCAGTTTCTTTAATGGTTATAGATCCCTTCTGTTTTTCAGTTTCTTCTTGGGCTGTTTTTTAAGTTATATATTTTCTAGAAATTAGTCCATTTTCTGTACATTTTCAAATTTATTGGCATAAAGTTGTTCATTATATAATGGTATTTTTAAAATCCACAAAATAACTGTGTTCTGTCCTCTTTTTATCCCTAACATTGTTTATTTATTATCTCTCCTTTTTTCTTCTGTCCAGAGCTCATCTTACTCATCTTCAGAGAGCCATGTATTAGTCAGGCTTTTATACGTAAGTCCTGCAGGAAACACTGCACTCTTACTGGGTAATTTGGGTAGGATTTAATAAAGAGACTATTTGAAAAACTGTGGGAAGAATATAGTGAAGTCACAAAGGGATAGTATAGCACCAGGGGTCTGGTAATAGATAGTAGTTGCTACCTTTAGGATGAGGGCAGGAGGGTGGACAAGTTACCAAAACCAGGAGACAGAGAAGGCTGTCTGGCTGGCGGGTAATTTCAATACCTGTGTCTTGTCGTTACTGGCATCTGTTGGTTGCTTTTTTTCACTCAAGTTGATTTTCCTGGTTCTTGGTATGGTGAGTGACTTTCTATTGTATTCTGGATATTGTACATATTATAAGACTCTTTCTCTTTATTTAAATCTTTTGCTTTAGCAGGCTTTCTCTGACACTGTGATAGGATAGTCCAGGGGAAGAGAGGGAACCACCAGGTGGCATGTGAAGTTCAGGATCACCTCTCCAGACACTGCACTACAGAATAGAGAAGGGGCATCTTCCAGGCGGGAATAAAAGTTCAAGCTCCCTACTTGTCCTTTGCTGACAAAGGGTGGAGGAAGCTGCAGGGTTCTTTTCCATTGTGTTTGGCTGGGGTAATGGGATTGTCAAAAGGTTTCTGCCTTGCTGGGCTGCACTCTTCCATTCCTTTGGCTAGAGAGATCAGGCATACCTTGCAGACTCTTCTTGTCTGTGCCCATTTCTATTTCCAGCCCACAGTCTTCTCTAGCATCCACAACAGGATACATGGGAAGCTGAATGAAAACTCAAGTGTCTTAGTTATCTCGTAGTGTGATAGCAGAAATATCACAAGTTAGAAGGTTTTAAACAGAAATTTATTCTCTCACAGTCTAGGAGGCTAAAAGTCCAACTCAGGGTGCCAGCTCCAGGGAAAGGTTCTCTCTCTGTCAGCTCTTAGGCAAGGTCCTTGTCATCAGTCTTTCTCTGGTCTAGGATCTTCTCAGTGCAGGAATCTTGGGCCCAAAGGACATGCTTCCCTTCTGGTTCTTCATTCTTGGTGGTAGGAGGTCCCCCTGTCTCTGCTTGATTCTCTCTTTTATATCTCAAAATAGATTGATGCAAGATAAAACCAAATCTTGTAAATAGAGTCCTGCCTCATTCGTATCATAGAGGAAGGATTTACAACATACAGGAAAATCACATCAGATAACGTGGTAGACAATCACACATCATTTCTAGCCAACTTGACACACATTTTTGTGGAACACAGTTCAATCCATAACACCAAGAAACTCACCATCTGTTTTTTTTCTCATTTATTTTAGTTACTCCTTTTTCTTAGTTTACTTTTTAGTTTTTGATTGGATACTAGAAATTGTGTAGTGCATATGTTCTAAGTAAATACAAGAAAATCATCTTAATCTGGTTAAGAGTTAGTTTTTGCCTTTGTTGGCCTGGCCTATTACAGTTTTGCACTTGTTCCTAGGGTGATGTGGCTCATTTACAGTCTCAAATAAAAGTCTTTTTAAAAAAAAAACAAAACAAAACAGAAAACAGGGCTACTCTATCTTGGAGGACTTTGAACTTCAATCTCTATCTCCCAGCAGAGCAATGACTGCTGAAATCTCTGCTCAACTCCATAGCTTCCCAGCTGATGCTTTCTTCTGGGTTTCTTGAAATCTTTCCTTTCCCAGAAACAGTTTAGGAAAACAGAGCTTTGGGGGCTGTTTTCCCTGAAGTTCCGTTCCCGTTATGATTTTGTTCCTCTAGTCCACCTGTTTTGGTAGGCTTACTTGCCTTGCTAGGTGTGTTTCTGACCTCTCGGTCCAATGAAAGGTCTGGTTTCTTCTTTTCTTCTCACGTGCTATAAATTGGTTAAGTACCTGGATCAGCATGACTGGGTCATGATTCTCGGTAGTTTGGCAGTTGCGATGTAGTCTAGCAGCTGTGTGGTGATGTAGTAACTTTCATCAGGAGTTCTGATGTAATGTGATCACCTCCATGATGAGATCTTTTATGAGCAACCAGTCAGTTGAAAGAGAGTTTCCTTGAGCACATGTCCTGCATCCAATATAGGTGGACTTGCTGGCAAAGCTCACTGGCTTTTGCTTGCTCTGGATCCTGCAGCTGAATCCTGTCATCTGACCTCTTGTTCTTAAGCCTTGAGCTAGGAGCCTAATGGTTATATTGGGATTTGTCAGTTTCTGCAGTCTGTGAGCCAGCGGCCTGCTAGTTTACCTGCCAGTCTTGGGATTCCACGATCTACACAGCCTGTGAGTTAGAGGCCTGCTGTCTGAGCTGCTGATCTTTGGTTTGCTAGCCCCTGCAGCTACATGAGTCAGGAGGAGCCTCCAGTCTGATCCACAGACTTGCGACTGTCCAGCCTTTATTAACAAAGTGAACCATTTCTTAATATAAATCTCTCCTTGTCTTTCCCTCCCTCTTCCCCTGCTTCTCTATACATGCATGTGCCTCACTGATTTTGCTTCTGTAGACAACCCAGACTAAAGACAATACTCACAGGAAAAATAATCCATGCTGAGTGTCCTGCTGTCAGGGATCATAGCCACTAAAGTCTTGCTTGCATTAGTTGCTGTATTTCTCATTTATCAAGTACTGCTATTACAGGAATACCACAAGTGGATAGCTTTAACAAATAGGAATTTTTTCTGTCATAGCCTAGAAGGTTAAAAATCTAAATTCAGGGTGCCAGCTCAAGGGGAAGGCCTTCTGGGAGAAGTGCCTTGTCATTAAACTTCCCCTAGTCTAGGAGCTTCTCAACACAGGGACCCAGGGTCCAAAGGATGCTCTCTACTTCTAGTGCTTCTCTCTTGGTGGCATGAGATCCCTTTCCTCTCTGTTCAAATCTGTCTTTTATAAAGGATCTTCCAATAAGGATGTCCTATTTTTGACAGCTCACGGCAGAGATATTTGTGAAACTACAATGGCTATATTTGTTACTTTTTTAAATTAGTTTTGACAAATAGCCATGAAAAGTTACATGATTGTACAACACATAGAAATTATTAAAGTTTATTATCATAGTGGGTGTTCCATTCACCAAGTGTTCTGTGTGTTATGTGAAATTTACAGTGTGCGTGATCATCCCACCTAGAGAACAATTTGACATTTTATCGAAAAATTTGAGACAGCCGGGTCTGTTGCCAATCAGACAATGCCTGTGTGTCGAGCCACACGTTCCAATGAAAACATCGCCACTGTTCGTCAGAGTGGACATGTGAGTCCATCCCAATCAGTTTCTTGCCAAGCATAAGAACTAGGCCTTTCATCAACCACTGTTGGGTAGATTTTGCATCTAGACTTGAAGCTTTACCCTTACAATATTGTTTTAACTCAAGAACAGAAGTCCAATGGCCGTAGATTGCATTGTACATTTGCTGACTGGGGTCTGGAACAACTGGAAGTTGACTCTGCTTTTGGCCAAAAAATCATCTTCCATGACGAGGCCCATTTTAGATGAATGGTTTTGTTAACAAACAAAACTCTTGCATTTGGAGCTGTGAGAATCCAGTGGAGATTCAAGAACGTTCATTTCACCTCCCAAAAGTTGCTGTTTGGTGTGGATTTTGGTCCAGCAGAATCATTGGCCCTTATTTTTTCCAAAGTGAGTTAAGGAGAGGCTGTAACTGTCAATGGTGAAAGGTGTTAGGTTATGAAAACTGATTGATTCTTTGGCCCCATTTTGAAGGTGCCACAGTGACCACTTACCTGAAGTTCTTTTCCACACTTAATGCCATAAAATATACTTCAAAATAAGAAAACAATTAAAATTATATCATTTACATAACTTGCTTTATTTAAGTTCAAAGATAGGACACCCGTATTGGGAGATCCTGTATCTCAGAAGATACAAACTAATCCTGCCTCATTACTATAACTGCCTCTAATCCTGCCTCATTACTGTAACTGCCTCTAATTCTTCCTCATTAATATTGTAGAGTCTAGGGTTTACAACACATAGGATAATCACATCAGATCACAAAATGGTAAATCACCATACAATGCTGGGAATCATGTCCTGGCCAAATTAACACACATTTTTGGGAGATATAATTCAATCCATAACACTATGCAATCTTTTTAGTGTTTTACGGAACTTTTTTTTTTTTTTTTTTTGGTGGAAGGGCTGCTCCAACATGGCTGAAATGGTTAAATTCCATTTGGTGATATTTAATTATAATTACTTGTTTGAGTCTTTATTTTCCTCACTAAAATCTATGAGTGTGCAATACTTTTTCCTTTTTACATCATTAAAGGTTATACACTGTGTTCAGTTTTCTGTAATAAAGAATAGGGAGTTTATTTTTCTAACATACAGCTTGGCAGTTTAGGACTAGTGCAATAATTCCAAAAAATTATCAACATCCCAGGCTGACTCCATCTTTCTGTTGCACCAACCTTAACCTGTGAGTTTTGTCTTCATGGACACATCAGAGTTACAAGATGGCTATTCTACCTCCTCTTTAGTCTAAGTAGAAATAAGAAGCAAGTAAGAAGAAAGAGGTGATGCCTGGATCATAAAGACAAGAATGCTCCAAAAGTATTCGAAAGGCTTCTGCTTACATTTCATTAGCTATAACTGAGTCACGTGACCTCCTTTAGCTTCAGAAGAAGCTGGGATATTTATACATAAATCAGTACTTTGGTATCCAAATAAAATTTGACACCTGTTAAAAAGCAAAGAGGGAAGAAGGCTCTTGGCTAGGAACTAACAATGGCTGTCTTCAGCACTTGGCATGGCTCCTGAAACTTAGAGATACTCTAAGTATTGGTGAAATAAATCACCATAGGATCCCATTTGATTAAGAATATTGGGCTATGTAGATCAAGCCTATACCAACACAATTGTTCTTAGTTTAAAACTAAAGGTCCCTTGGTAATTTAAGGGAAAATCAGCCCTTTTGCTTCATTTTGCCATTTTCAAGGCGTATTCTGATCAACTACTCTGGCAGGACATTATGCTGTGGGGGATAATAAGGCATCTTTCTGCCAGGCCCCCCCAGGAAAAGCCCAGTCCTGAGTCAAAATTGCATTTTCCTCCTTTGCTGTTAGGAGTTATAGAAAGGAAACAGTAAGGCACAGTTGGGAGAAGCTGGGCCTTTGAAGTCAGTCCAGCCTGGGTCAGGTTCTGGCTCCATCATCTACTTGACTGGACAAGTTACATTACTAATCTCTCAGTTTCCTCCTTTGAAAATAGATACGATAACAGGTTCACCCTCATTGTAAACGTGTGAAAGATTTAAAAGAAAGTAAAGTTTTTAACATGGTATGTAGCACATGCTAAATGTTCAATAATTAGTAGTTTGTTGACTGTGAAGCTACTGAGTATGAAGATTGTATCATTTTAAATTAATGGTCCCTGTGCTGGTTATGAAGTCCCTAAGTGGTTCAAATAGTTAATGTACTTAGTTGCTAACCAAAAGCTTGGGGGGTTGAGTCCAACCAGAGGTGCTTCAAAATAAAGATTGGCAGTCTATTTCCCCCAAACCGGCCACTGAAAGCCTTACGAAGCACAGTTCTACTCTGACACACATGTAGTCACCATGAGTCACAATCAGTGACAACTGGTGGCTGGTGCTGGATAGTCTCTGTTTTCCCTTCTTCATGCTGCTTAGTGTCCTGGAGGCTTACCTTTTTGGGTTGTATCTGAGAGCTAACTTGCCTTTTGGGTTCTAGTTTGTGGCAGTGGCTGCATTCCTTATTTGAAGGCCACAGCTCCAGTGTGGCAGCCGTTTCCTAAATTATGCCCCCCTTTCTGGGATCTAATAGGTTCTTCCTCCTATTGACCCTTCAGGCCTAGTGGTTGTGAAGGTTTCCTACTCTTGCCAGCTCCAGGGTGTTCCACCACCTTTTAGGACTTTTGCTTAACCCTTCTCATGCCTTTGTAAATATTCCCATTAGGAAACGCTCCTCAGTCACTGCACCTCAATATTCTGTTTGCTTCAGGAGCCCAGCTGAGACAGCTTCCAGCACCACCTTGCCCGGCTGCTCTTTTGCTTGCCCTTGTTTAACTTCCTCTACTGTTCTTCCCTCACCAGTGATTCCAGAACTATTCTCGGATCCCTTACAGAACCTTCTTCTCTTCACTTTCAGCTGTCAACCTCACCTTTTATGTTATTAGGAAAATGGAAGCCATTTGAGCTGATCCACGTAAACGTATACTTGGAAGAAATTTATACGTGCCACAGGCCTCCTCATGCCGTTCTTCCAGGTAGTGTGTCCCTTCCTTCTGAGTCCAGCCCTTGTTTCTAGCTTGTGGGTCCTGTGGCCACTTCAGTCATGCTCCTCTCCCCTGTATCTTCCACTTCCCTGTTTTCACTTCTTTCTCCTTGTAGTGTACCATGGAAACATCAGATGTCTGTCTCTTAGAAACAAGATGCCTTGCTTCTTCTGCTTATTTTAACTTCACTCATCTCATTACCACCCTACAGACAAAAATTCTCCATGTTTGTCAACACACGTGACTCCTCCCCGCCCCCAGTTGCTCTTTAACTCTGGCTGTATTGTAGTGGTGAGCTGACAGATGTCATCCTCATACGCCCCCTCAACCCTTGCTATTGAACAACTGACAGTTTTCCAACCTCATGCTGGTGCCCTAGAAGCATACCATTGGGACAAGTCCCCTATCTTTACTTCTATCCTAATGGCACCCCCAAACACTTTTTAGATTAAAAAAAATCTGGAGTACCATTACCCATCAGTCCTCAGAAACCATTCTAAATAAAATTACCAGCAATTTCTTAACTGTACATGTAAAAGACATTTTTCAGTCACTAGTTAACCAAAAGGTTGGCAATTCAAATCCACCAGACATTTCTTGGAAATTCTGTGGGGCACTTATACTCTGTCATCTAGGGTTACTATATGTTGGAACTGACTTAGTGGCACTGGGTTTGGTTTGGGCCTTAATGCAGTCCTTACAGCTTTTGACACTGTTGATGATGCCCTTCTTGAACCTCCAGTCTCCTACAGCTTCCTGACACTCAGGTCTTCTGGGTCTTTGTATACCTCCCAGCTCATCTTCCTTTGACCTCCTTCTTGATCTCCTCATCCTTTCAATCTCCTTTTCTCCAGGCTACTTCTCTTTCAACTGAGTGTCAAGGATCTTTAATCTGAGGGTCTCTGGAAATTGTGTGTATGTTTGTGTACGTGATTTTTAATATGTGCATTTTTCTTGGGAGACCAATCATAGATTTCATCACATTGTCAAAGGGATCAAGGATCCCCCAAAATTTAGGGCATCCATGACCTGGTATTCCTGAGCAATCTTACCTGCTCATGTTTTCCTACCTCCTACACTATGATGATTTCTAAATCCTTTTCTCAAATTTGACACCTCCCAACTTAAAGCACTTCATTGCCTTCTCATTTCTTGTCCTTTGAATAATAGTACATTAAGACCCTCTAAGATCTGGCCTTGACTGCCTTTTTCAGTCTCAAGTCTTAAAGTTCCCTGCCTTCTGGTTTGGGTTTCAGAAATAGTGAACCGCTCTAGCTGTGTTGGGAGAGTAGGATTCTGCTGGAGCCCTGTGGGGACAGCATGGAACATTATTGTGCTCTGGCCTTCCAACTCTGCACAGGCCTTCCAGCTGGGAACAGATCAGCTAATTCAGCAATAGTTATGAAACTTGTTTATGACCTTGGGGCCCTGTGTCAGACAGCTAGCCACTTTTGCTTAAAACTGGTATGTAAGGTCACTGTGCAAATTGTCTATCCAAATTGTGAACCTGCATTCCTGACCTTGAGTACCTGTGTTCAGACAAGTGGTGATCTCAGCGGGATTCAGTACAGACTGGTACAGTAATGGAGGGGAAGTTAGAGGGCTAGCCACCCCCTAGTATGTAGTTTTCCAGTGGTGACAGTCCTGGCCACTTGGTCCCTGCTCCAGGACTGGCCAGAGGTAGATGGGACATTGACTAGTGGTGAGAAAGCCATGTGTGCTCTGGTAGAAACTTTAAAGAAGCCCATGCAGGTGCTGAGTAGTGGGCTAGAACTTTCTTACAGTCTTGAAGGCAGTCACATAAGTAGCTGGAGCCTAAAGCCAGAGCCTGAAGTGAGTGGAGCCTGAAGCCAGAGTCTGAAGCAAACAGAGCCTGAGGTGGTGGTGAGCTGACAACTGGGTGCTCCCAGCCCTGAGCTCGTGCACAGAGCTGCTGCTGCCATCCGTTCTACAGAAGTGCGGGGTGCAGGCCCTGAAGGTGTTCAATGGGGGACAAAGCCCCAGGAGGAAAAGGGGCCCCTTAAGGTAACCCAGTCCCAAATGTGGGCTGACCTACTAGAGGCAAGTGTCAACCGAGAAAAGATAGATGAAAAGCCTAATGGAGTGCTGCTTGAGCTATGGCAGCAACTGAAGCCTCAACAGCAATATACTGCCCCTAAGTTTAGGAAAAGGGGAGCCAGAAGAGGCTCCCAACAGAACAAAGTGAGAAGAGGCACAAACTGAAGCTCAGATTTTTGGAGAATTCCACTGATCTTGGCAGTTCAGATGCCTTGCAGTTTGCCTGGGATCCAGGCCAAGATCCTGACACAGGGAGCGAGTGGGCCAGTGGGGGCCAGAGACCACATGTGGAATTAACCATTTATTGCTCCTCCTCAAATGTGCAACATGCAGTGGCACTGGTAGATACTGGAGCGGATTGCTCCTTGATTTAGGCGAACCCTGAGAAGTTCTCTGTGCCCCTGCAAGTGGTAGATGAAGTAGAAGCTTTCCCTCTCCCTAATACTGTGAGGCTGTTACAGGGATTCCTTTTAGGGGGGCGGGATATTGGTGGGTATTCCTCCTGTATTTGGCCTAGACATTGATAAAGGGGCCATTTGGGGCTGGACAGAAGAAATGCAGACAACATTCAGAGTAGCTAAACAGGCTGTGCAGTAGCCCCATGCTCTTAAGATTTTTTGATGCTTCCTTGCTAGCTGAACTTACAGTGCATGTGACACCTGAGAGTTTTGGTTGGGGACTGTGGCAACACCAGGGCCACACTAGAGTGCCCACTGGGTTTTGGTCACAACTATGGAAAGACACCATACAGTGCTATATATTGATAGAGAAACAGCTAGTGCTCTTTATGTGGCCTTGCAGGCCACAAAGGCCATTGGCCACCTGCCTCCTAGGGTTTGTATTTCCCCAGTACAAGAATATATTCTGGGTATAGATATCCTACAAGGTCAAGTGGTGCACACAACAGCTGGGGAATTTAGACTGCGGCTGAGAGCAATAAAAACCATAGTGTGGGGTGGAACCCGAGTTACACTGGTGAAATTGTTAGCTCCCAAATGGGTTATAAATGTGAAACAGTATTGTGTTCCAGGGGGACATAAAGAAATTGGAGAAACTATTGAGAAGTTACACTGGGTACCAGTATTGAGGCCTGTCTGAAACCTCTTCATTGTGGTCAGTGAAGAAGCCGAATGGCTCCTGGTATATGACAGTTAACTACTGCAGGTTAAATAAAGTAGTGCCATCCATGAATATAGCTGTGTGTTCCTCAGCTGCGCCGGGTGCTGCAGATAGATGGGTGGGAGTGGGGAGCTGGCAGTAGGAACAGAGACCCCTAGAGAAGCTGCTGGCACAAGAGGTGCCACGGCACAGATAGTTTGAGTGGAGCACACTCCCTCCACATGGCTGGAAGTGGGCCATGGTGGGGGAGTGCTGACAGGTCCTGGGTGGGATAGGCTGGCCCGTGCTGGAGCCTGAGGCCAGAGGGAAGATAAGCGCCCTCCTAGAGTAGAAAAGAGCAGCAGGAAAAGCCAGGAGAGGCCACTGCACAGGCTTGGGGCCTGCCAGTCATGTACAAGGAAGTGCAGCAGGTGACAGACACTTGTCAAATGTGCTCTAAGAAGCAACCCTGGATAGATCTGATGGGAGCTACAACCCCTGAAATGCTGGCAGATAGATGTGAATGGCCCTTGAAGTATCCTTCCCTGCAGGTGCACCCACTGTTCTTAAAGGTGCCTTTGTACTAAGCGTGTGACCTATAATACAGTGCCTGTACTTGTCCATAGTGAGCCCACTTTGCCTATTGTTACAGGGGCCGAGGTCTGGTATTAAAGGCCAGGGAGATCCCTCTTGTCAGTTACTCTCCTGTCCCTGGATGGACAAGTGGCTTGTATCCTACCAGATGGGAAAGATCTCCCTCTACTGGTTTCTCTAACCTTTCTCTCTGCCGCCATAGGCTAGCCAATGGAAACACTTTGATTGACTGGGCTCACACCCCGGCAGAGGTCTCCAGCTAATCGGCTTGCTGGATTTGAGCTGAGATGCCGCTTAGTGCTCCAGGAGGCCTCCACTGGAATATTCACCCTGCCACTGGAGAAAATTAGACATGGTTACAAGATGGGGTGTGGCAACCCCCTCTTACATGTTACCTAGGAACATGCAAAGCTCCTGGTGAGAAAACAAGTGAGCCGTGTCTGACTTTGAATAAGATACGCCATCTGGTATGGCCTGGGGTGGCTCATAGCTGAAGCAGTTGAACTGCAGGACAAAGCTTCCCTTTGTATAGAGCGGGTGATTCAGGGGAGGGGCAGAGGCATGTTAGATGCTGTGGATCTGTGTCAAGAAACTTGCCCCACAGAACAATACCACCTAATGGGGGCAGAAAAGCTGGGATTCACTTGGCAGACCACATCAATTACTATACCGGGGGTGGTCTGTGGGCTTGTGCTTGCTTGTTATCTATATTTTTGCTGTGGCTTTTGAATCTTTATAGCCCCACTCCTCACTCAGGGACACTTGCTGAAGAATTAACGTGTAGGTTGTACAGTAAGCAAAACACCTTTTGGGGTATACTGTTGGGACAGCCTAGAAGCTTGTCTTTGGCCTTCCAACTCTGCACGGGCCTTCTGGCTGGGAATAATTCAGCTGATTCAGCAATAGTTACGTAACTTGTTTATGACCTTGGGGCCCTGTATCTAGCAGCTAGCCACTTTTGTTTAAAACTGGTATATAAGGTCACTGCACCATGAGGCTTTGCCTGCCTGGCTGGCTGGCTGCCCGCTGCCCAGCAAATGTTGTACCTGCCTCCAGCCTTTGCACCAATAAACCAGCTATGACTACACCTGCTGTGCCCCCATTCCTCACTTTGTTCAAATTGTGAACCTACCTTCCTGAACTTAAGTAACTGTGTTCACAAAAGCACTCTCACAACCACTCTGCATCAGGATGTCCCTGCCTAACTTTGTTCTAGACATTATATTAATTTATTGATTAAGGAGGCTTCCTAGACCAGCAATTTCTTTCTTTTCAGTAACATTAAAAGTCACTGCCTTAGCAGATAATACACTGCTCACTGTGTCACACAAGAAAAATGATATTTCATATATTTTCCGCATTGGGAAAGACCATGCAGTGGAGAGTCCAGGCATGCCACCAGAATCAGTGAAAAGCAACACTAGATCGTTAAAAGATAAGTAACTTACATCTAACCTGCTACACATGGATTTAAAAATTCTCCTTTACGATAAACCTCTCTTTTACCTGCCCTCCTCTCACTCTGCATTGGGCCACAGCCAGCTCTAGAGATTGATGTGTTCTCTGGGCCAAAAGGACACCTTACACACCCTGAGCCATTCTCCCAACACTGGGGAGGGGACAGATTAACAAACAAGGAAAAAATAATCTGCTGGCTCCCCTAAGCCAAGGAACTTGGCACAGGCATAAGACTTTGAATACATTTCATCTTGCGTGTACCTGTGTGGGCCCACTGCACCAGCTTAGGCCTTCATTAGTGTTTTAGTCAGCTAGGGCTGCTCTAACTAAAATACCACAGAGTGGATGGTTTTAACAAAGGAAGGTTTATTGTTACACAGTCCGGTAGGCTACAAGTCAATATTCAGGGTGTCCACTCCAGGGGAAGGCTTTCTCCCTGGAGGCTTTCTCAGCTCTGGAGGAAAGTCCAGTATTGCATCAGTCTTTGTCCAGGGGGCATCTTGGCACAGGAACCTCAGGTCTGTACGCTCGTCTTAGTGCTGCTATCTTGCTGGTACAGGTTTCCAATTCTCAGCCCATTTCCCTTTTATCTCTTGCAGGATGAAAGGATTAAGGGTGGGACAAGCCATACTCCAGGGAAACTCCCTTTACAGTGGAGCAGGGAGGTGATCTTATATAGGGATTTACAGTCCCACCCTAATCCTTTAACACACAGCACAGGATAACCACAAAATGGAGGACAGTCACAAGATACTGGGAGTCATGACCCAGCCACATGGCTACACCTATTTTGGGGGGGACACAAGTCAACCCATGACAATTAGCACAATACGAAACCAAAAAACTAAATCATAGTGACCCCATAAGTAGAGTTTCCAAGAGTTTCCAAGGAGTTCCCAGTGGATTTAAACTGCCAAACTTTTGGTTAGCAGCTGCGTCACTTAATCACTATGCCACTAGGGTTTCCTAACACAATGCAACAGGATACATACCTGAACTGTAATTTTACAGTATTGGCTGTATGGAGGAAAAGCAGGTTCCTGACATTTGACACTAAGCTGCCTATTAAGGTGAGTCTTCACCCATACACAGCAGAGGCCTGAGGACTGGGGGCTCCATCTACACCACCTAGATATCAGCAACTAGGGTCTGAAAATAAATGATTCCACCCAGTCCTTACAGCCAACAGCATTAGGCACCCATAGTACAGCTGTAAAACCTGCCAAGTCTTTCCTCATGCTCAGGGGCAGCTGTTAGCGTGCTGCCTTGCTCAGGTATGCAGTGTGATACCTGTACTTACACAAACCACCCCTGCCCATTAGGACTGTAGAGGTGAGCCTACAACATACACTTGGTGACCAATACCTGGATACCTGAGCTGAACCTATATAAGAAAAGTAAATGGACTCTTGGGCTCACATGCCATTACAGCTGCAAAACCAAAAATAATCAAACTAGCTCATATAACTAGCCTATTCGGACATTTCAAAACAAAATAATAGGATAGGACGCGGTAAGCAAACATAAAATAAATGCAGTAACTTACTGATGGCTCAGAGATGACAATATCAAATCACATAAAGATGCAGACCACAACAGTTTCAGAAAACTCTCAAGACAATCAAAAAATCCTCTAGAAAAAGAGAACTTCCTGGAATTACTGGATGTAGAATGCAATAGATTAATATACAGAACTCTTGAAGAGATCAGGAAGCTGATTAGGCAAAATTCAGAACAATCAAAGGAAGACACAGACACAGCAATTGATGAACTTAAGAAGTTTAAAGCAGAGCATAATGACCAATTGGACAGATTTCAAGAACTCACAGAGAGACCACAAACAGAAATTCAGAAGACTAACAACAAAATTTCAGAATTAGATAATAAAAGTCTAAGTAGCAGAACTGAGGCAATGGAAGTTAGAATTAGTGAGACTGAAGATGAAGAACCTGACACCAACATATCTGAGGAAAAATCAGATAAAAGAATTTTTAAAAATGAAGAAATCCTAAGAATTATGTGGTTCTCTATCAAAAGGAATAATCTATGAGTGATCAAAAGCCCAGAACAAGGGGGAATACCAGAAAATACTGAGAGAATTGTTGAAGATTTGTTGGCAGAAAACTTCCCTGATATGGTAAAAGATGAGATGTCTATTCAAGATGATCATCTAACTCCACACAAAGTAGATCCCCCCCAAAAGTCACCAAGACATCTAATAATCAAACTTGCCAGAACCAAAGATAGAGAATTTTAAGAGTGGCAGGAGATAAATGAAAAGTCATCTACAAAGCTGAGTCAGTATGACTGAGCACAGACTACTCAGCAGAAAAAATGAAGCAAGAGGGCAATAGAAAGACATATATAAAGCCTTGAAGGAAAAAACTTGCCAGCCAAAAAGTATATATCTGGTAAAACTGTCTCTTAAATATGGTGAAATTAGGACATTTCCTGATAAAGAGAAATTTAGGGAATATGTAGGAACCAAACCAAAATTACAAGAAATACTAAAGTGAGTCCTTCAGCTAGAAAATCAATAATATTAGGTAACAACCCAGGACTAGAACACATAACAGAGCAACCAGATAGCAACCCAAATAGGGAAACCACAAAAATTAACTCAAAGCTGAAACACTGAAAATAAGGAAAATGAGATGTCATAATGTAAAAGATAACAACCTTGTAGCAAAAAAGTGGGAATAAAAACTGTAGCCATAGATCTTTCACACAGAAAGAGAAGGTGACATAAAGAAATAAAAGATTGATGTAAACTTCAAAAAGAGGGGGTGGGGGAGGTAAATATTAAGATAACCACAAAGGAAACTAAGACTCCTACACATCAAAATAAAAAACAAGAAAAACATAAAGACTCAGAAAATAGAAAACCAACAACAATTTAAAAAATGGAAAAAAAATACAAAAAGAAAAACAACTCCACACAGAAAATTAAGTGCAACAAAGAAACTGTCAACAGTGCACAAAAAGGCATCAAAATGAAAGCACTAAACTCAAACCTATCAATAATGACACTGAATGTAGATGGATTAAATGCACCAAGAAAAAGAGAGCTGCAAACTGAATTTAAAAAAACACTGTCTACATGCTGCTTACAAGAGGCACATCACTTAAAGACACAAACAAGGTAAAACTCAAAGGATGGGAAAAACATACCAAGCAAACAACATTCGAAAAAGCAGGAGTGGCAAAGTTCTGGCAAAATACATTTTAAAGTCAAATGTACCACAGTGGATAGCCAAGCCAAGTGCCGTCGAGTCAGATCAGAGATAAGGAAAGACAATATATAATGATTCAGGAATCAATACACCAGGAGAACATAAGCATACGAAATACTTGTGCACCCAACAACAGGGCTCCTAAATACATAAAACAAACTCGAACAGCTTTGAAAAGAGAAAAGTGCAACTCCACAATAATAGGAGACTTCAATAACACCACATTCAGGGAAGGACGGAATGTCCAGAAAGAAGTTCAATAAGGACATGGAAGATATAAATGCCACATCAACCACCTTGACTTCATAGACATATACAGACATGCTAACCAACCGTAGCCAAATACACTTTCTTTAACACCATACATGGAGCATTCTCCAGAATTGGCCATATACTAGGCCATAAAGCAAGTCTTAATAGAATCAAAAGCATCAAAATACACAAAGCATATTTTCTGACCATAAAGCCACAAAAGTAGAAATCAGTAAGAGAAAAAACAAGGGGTGGGCGGGGGGGAGACATAAAGGCACCAGAATGACAGAGCTAAACATAACTATCAATAATTACACTTAATGTAAATGGATTGAATGCTCCATTGAAGAGGCAGAGAATAGCAACTTGGATCAAAAAAAACACAATCCATCTATATGTTACTTAAAAGAAACACATCTTAGATTAAAAAATATGAACAAACTGAAAATCAAAGGATGGGTAAATATATACCAAGCTAACAATATAAAGAAGAGCAGGAGTGGTAATACTCATCTCAGATAAAACAGATTTTAATGTAAAATACACCATCGTGGACCAACACTTCTATAAAGAGGAGATCCAGGCAGCCAAAAAATACGTGCAGAAATGCTCACGATCATTTAAATAAAAAATACAGTGAAATATCATCTTCCCAGTAAGATTGGCCATGATCCAAAAAACCCAAAACAACAAATGCTGGAGAGGCTGTGGAGAAATTGGAACTCTCCTACACCTGGTGGGATTGCAAAACGGTGCAACCTCTTTGGAAAGCAATCTGGCACTCCCTTAAAAAACTAGATACAGATATACCATCGGACCCAGTAATTCCACTGCTTGGAATACGTCCTACAGAGTGAAGGCCATTCACCCAACTGATACATGCACACCAATGTTTATTGCAGTACAGTCCACAATAGCTAAAAGATGGAGTCAACCCAGATGCCCAACAACAGAGGAATGGATAGGTAAACTATAGTATATATACTCAATGGAACACTATGCAATAATAAAGAACAATGATGATTTCAGGAAACATCTCATAACCTGGTTTCAATTGGAGAACATTATGTTGAGTGAAAGTAGTCAGTGACAGAGGACAGATATTGTATGAGACCCCTACTATAAGAACTTAAAATCGGACTCATGCATAAAAGATAAGACTCTTTGATGGCTGCAAGGGTGGGGAGGGCAGGAGGGCGAGGGATGAGGGTTTAGATTAGATAATTATTAGAAATTCGGTTGGGTGAAATCAGTGACAGCACATATTACCAAGAAGATCAATATTAACTGGACTTCAACACAACTTGAGTACTCCTCCCATGTTAACCCAATAGTGCAAGGACAGACTAGCTGGGGTAGGGGGCCAGGGACCAGGCTCTCAGGTGAAATTGAGGCTAATTGGCACAACTAGAGTTTAGCTAATGGGGACTCTCCACATCCCACATTGGTGAGTGGCGTCTGGGATCTTAAAAGCTGCCCAGCTGCCATCTGAGGGTACAGCAAATGGTCCCAACTCAGCAGGAACAGATGATCACCCAGGTCCATAACGACATGGGGGAAAGAGAACCCAAAAGACAGAGAGATCCACATGACTGAGTATCTACATCGACTTGGGACCAGAAGGACCAGATGGTGCCTGGCCATCACCAGTGATAGCCATGATGGAGCTCACAAAGTATGACTGGCAACACAAGAATAAAAAGGGGTGCACCCTGAGATCTGCACTAAAAGACTGAAATTGATGGTCCAGGGGCTTTGGGGTTCCCCTGGGAGCATGGCTTCTAGCCCTGATCCTGCCCCTGTCCATAAATCATAATGGTCAACTCTTCGGACAGCAGTGGATTGGACTTGGTGACATAGAGTGACTCTATTTTGTGGGCACGTTATGGTTCTGTGCATCTATAGGATGTTGTCCTGCTGACCTCATACTGGAGGAAGGAGAGTGGGTGGAGAGAAGGAGATAGGAGACTGTTGGGAGGATAGGACATGTCTGGAGCAGAGAGGAAGAGTGTGCTGTCACTGCGCAGGGAGAGCAATGGAAGCTGCATATAGGTGAGCATTCAAATTTATATGGGAATGTACATTGTCATTCAATCATAATAAAAATATATATAATTAATTAATTTTAAAAAAGGAAAAAATTGTGATAAAACATGACATAGACATAAATAAAAAATACACCATCATGGACAAGGATGGTCACTATTGCTGAAAGTTTCAATACATAAAGAGGATATAACAATATTAAATATTTATGTACCCAATACTAGAATATCTAAATATATCAAACAAATGCTGACAACATTGAAAAATGAGATAGATCACTCCAGAATAATAGTAGGAGACTTGAACACTCCACTTTCAGTAGTGGACAGATCATCCATTAAAAAGCTCAGTGAAGCTACAGAAGATCTGGTGAAATCAGTGACAGTACACATTTGAAAGAAGATCAGTTTAACTGGACTTCAACATAACCTGAAAACGCTTCCAATCTTAATCCAGTATTGCAAAGACAGAGTAGCAGGGGTGGTGGTCTGGGGGCCATGCTCTCAGGGGCCATTGAGGCAAATTGGCATAACTACTGTATTGCTAAGAGAGTCTTCTGCACTCCATATTGGTGAGTGGCATCTAGGGTCTTAAAAGCTAGCCAGCTGACATCTGAGGTACCCCATTTGGTCCCAACTCAGCAGGAACAGATGATCACCAAGGACCAAAACAACATGGGGCAAACAGAACCCAGAAGACACAAAGACCCATGTGAGTGGGTGACTACATCAACATGTGACCATAAGAACCAGATAGTGCCTGGCCACCACCAGTGACAGCCATGATGGGCTCACAAAGTTGAGTCTCAGTGGCAACACAAGACTAAAAAGGGGTACACCCTGAGAACTCCACTAAAAGACCACAGGTTCCAAGGCCTCAGTGTTCCCCTGGAAGCATGGTTCCTAGTCCTGATGCTGCCCCTGTCTATAAATCATTACTGAGGTCAACTCCTTGGACAGGAATTAGATGGGACTTGGTGACACAGACTGACCATATCATGTGTGCACTTTATGGTTCTGTGCATCTATAGGATGTCATCCTACTGACCTCTTACTACAGGGGAGTGGAGAGGGTGGAGAAGAGCGGACAGGAGATTGCTAAGAGGATATGACATGTACAGAAAAGAAAGGAGTGTGCTGTCACCACGCATGGAGAGCAGTAGGAGCTGCACATAGGCAGGCATGCAAATTTACACTGGATTGTATACTTCCACCCAATCACAATAAATAAATAAAAGAAAAATTAGGGGAAAAAAAGATATAAAGGCAAACCCGTCATAACCTTAGAAAATTTACACATCCAGGAGACATCACTTAAGATAATGCCCAATCTACACAAAAATTAGGCTCTCACTCAGGATTTTTGAGTTTCAGACATTTCAAAAGGCTCCTACCTTGAGGTTAAATGTGTCAAAATAGTGTTACCTCCTTCCCCAACAATTCCAAAGGCATAAAAAAAAAATGTTTGGAATACTGTATGTTCTGTGAATGACCAAAGAGTTAAGAGAAGTCATGCATCAAATTGGTAGTCTTTGACACCTATTTCTATGGCCCCAGAAGTGGCTTTATATAATTAATAAAAGTAATTCTAAAAAAAAAAGATACAGAAGATCTTATCACAACAATCAACTAACTAGACCTCATCGATATTTACAGAACTTTTTACCCAACAATAGATGAGTACATCTTCTCTTCCAACACACATGAAACATTCTCCAGGATAAACCACATATTAGGTCATAAAGCAAGTCTCAACAAAATCCAAGCCATTGAATTACTGCAAAGCATTTTCTCAGACCACAAAGCTATAAAAGTTGAAATCGATAGTAGAAAAAATATGGGTAGAAATTTGAACTCATGGAAATTGAACAACACCTTGCTTAAAACTTCATGAGTTATAGAAGAAATCAAGAGGCAATAATGAAATTTATGGAATCAAATGAGAATGAAAACACATGCTACCAGGACCTGTGGGATACAGCAAAACCGGTGCTCAGAGGTCAATTTATCTCTACAAATACACACATCTGGAATGAAAAATGGGCCCAAACCAAAGAATTAAACCTACAACTTGAACAAGCAGAAAGAGAACAACAAAAGAACCCTCAGGCACCAGAAGAAAACAGATAACTAAGATTAGAGCAGAACTAAATGAATTACAGAATAGAAAGACAACTGAAAGAAGAAAGCCATAAGTTGTTTTTCTGAAAAGACAAAATTGATAAACCATTGGCTAAACTTACACAAGAAAAGCAGGAGAGGAAACAAATGACCCAAATAAATGTGACAGGAGATGCCACAACAGACTCAACCAAAATCAAAAGTATCATAACAGCGTACTATGAAAAACTGTACTCTAACAGATTTGAAAACCTAGAGGAAAAGGACAAATTTCTAGATTCACGTCACCTACCAAAATTATCACAAGGAAAAGCAGAACAACTTTCTAAACCTATCACAAAAGAAGAGATTGAAAAAGTGATTAAAGAACTACCAAACAAAAAAAAGTCCCGGCCTAGGCAGCTTCACTGGAGAATTCTATCAAACATTTAGACTGGAGTTAATTCCGATACTACTAAGGCTATTTCACAGCGCAGAAAATGATGGAATACTCCTAAATTCGTTGTATGAAGCCAGCATAACCCTGATACAAAAGCCAGGAAAAGATCCCACAAAAAAAGAAAATTACAGACCAATATCGCTCATGAACCTAGATGCAAAAATCTTCAACAAAATCCTAGCCAATAGAATTCAACAACATATTAAAACAATAATTCATCATGACCAAGATGGGTTCATACCAGGGATGCAAGGCTGCTTCAAAATCAGAAAAATAATGTGATCAACCACATAAATAACACAAAGGATAATGTGGGCAACATGGCCAAGCTTAGGACAAGCATCGTGGCTGGGTGCAGGGCTTGTGAGCCTGTGAATGAGTGAATGAACAACAGCCGCAAACGGCTGCAATGCATGACATCAGGCCCTAACAAACGATGGGACTGGCCTGCTGAATGTGATCCTTGTACCTGTGCTCAGGCCTACATGTTTTCCTCCTCAGAAGGTGGATTCACCTGAGGAAGTGGTCTTTGTTATACTGATTAGATAGAAGGCACAAATTTGTCTTCCATAAAACCCTATTCAACTCAATGCCTGCTTTCCTCAACGTATACCTATTCTGTTTGCTAAATAAATGTAAGCCTTATAACGCCCAAATCAGAGTCTGGGGCATTAGAGATACTGGCTCTCCTCCTCACCACCAGTGTCTTCTGTATGGCAATCTTCATCGGCACCGATCAGCTGTGAGCAATACGGGCCAGCGGGACTCAACAGATAAGAATCACCTGACTTTGTCAATTGATGCAGAAAAGGCATTTGACAAAGTCCGACACCCATTTATGTTAAAAACTCTCAGCAAAATAGGAATAGAAGGGAAATTCCTCAATGCAATAAAGGGCATCTACACAAAGCCAAGCACCAACACCACCCTGAATGGAAAGAGACTGAAAGAATTCCCCCTGAGAACAGGAACTAGACAGGGATGCCCACTGTCACCACTTCTATTCAACATTGTGCTAGATTTTCTAACCAGAGCAGTTAGATAAGACAAATAAACGTCATCTATGTTGGCAGAGAAGAGTAAAAATATCTCTATTTGCAGAGATCTTTAGAGAACCCTAAAGAATCTATAAATAAACTACTGGAACTAGTAGAAGAGTTCAACAAAGTATCAAGATATAAGATAAACATAAGTAAATCAGCAGGATTCCTTTACACCAACAAAGAGATCATCAAAGAGGAAATCACCAAATCAATACCATTTGCTATAGCCCCCGAGAAGATAAAATACTTAGGAATAAATCTAACCTGAGAAATAAGAGATCTATGCAGAGAAAATTACAAGACTTCACTGCAAGGCACCAAAAGAGACTTATGTAAGTGGAAAAACCTACCTTGCTCATGGACAGGAAGACTTAACATTGTGAAAATGTCTACTTTACCCAAAGCAATCTACATATACAGTGCAATCCCACTACAAATTCCAGTGTCATTTTTCAGTGAGATGGAGAAAGAAATCACCAACTTTGTTAAGAAAGGGAAGAAACCCTGAATAAGTAAAGGACTACTAAAGAAGAGGAACACAATGGAAGGCCTCTCACTACCTGGCCTTAGAACCTATTACACTGCCATGGTAGTCAAAACAGCTTGGTACTGGTACAAAAAGAGACATATAAGCTAAGAATAGAGAGCCCAGAAATATCACCATCCTCTGAACAGTTGATATTTGACAAAGGCCGAAAGGTTGTAAACTGGGGTAAAAACAGTCTCTTTAACAAATGGTGTTGGCAAAATTGGATATGCATCTGCAAAAAACTGAAAAAAGACCCATATCTTGCACCTTACACAAAAACTAACTCAAAGGGGCTCAAAGACCTAAATATCAAAACTAAAACTATAAAGATCATGCAAGAAAAAATAGAGTCAACAATGGAAGTTCTAATACACAGCTTAGACTCCAAAATCTGACCAACAAGGCACAAACAACAGAAGAGAAAATAGATAAATTGGAACTACTAAGAATCAAACATCTATGCTCATGCAAAGACTTTATCAAGAGAGTTAAAAGACTACCTACAGAATGGGAAAAAATATTTGGCAACTGCATGTTGGGTCAACATCTGATTTCCATAATCTACAAGGTACTACAAAACATCAACACGAAAAAGGTAAATAATCCAATTAAGCAACAGGCAAAGGAGACAGACAGACACTCCACCAAAAGACACATGAGGAAATGCTTGCGATCATTAGCTGTTAGAGAAATCCAAAGCAAAGCTACGGTGAGACACCATCTCACCCCAACGAGGTTGGCTATGATCCAAAACACACAAAACAACAAATACTGGAGAGGCTGTGGAGACACTGGAACTCTCCTACACTGCTGGTAGGAATTCAAAATGGTACAACCTCTTTGGAAAACAATTTGGCGCTTTCTTAAAAGGCTAGAAACAGAAGTACCATATGATCCAACAATCCCACTGCTCAGAATATATCCTACAGAAATAAAGGCATTCATATGTACAGATACATGCACATGCATGTTTATTGCAGCACTGTCCACAATAGCAAAAAGATGGAATCAACCAAGGTTCCTGTGATGGCCCACCATCCGGAAAGGCCCTTGTAGACAAAGTCACAAACTTCTATAAATGACAGGCCAAAGCATCTCACCCGTGACATGTTTTTTAGCCTATTACCCCTGATAATATTTTGCTTCCTAATTAAATTTTCCTAAAAAGATACCCCCTCCTAATATGAGGATTAAGAAGGATGCCTTCTAAGAAGGGCTTCACAACCCCTCAGTTTATGAGATTATATTGGGACAATCTGACCAGGAACTTCTGGGAAAAGGAGATCAGAGGAATGGATTTCAATACAGCATGCCTAATAGCACTGAGGCCTGCCCAGCCTCACTGGCTTCCCCCTAATTGCATTCTCCCCCTCCTTTTTCTCCACATACACAGGTTTACAAAGTGACCCTTGAAAGGCTTTCCAAGGACAATTCTCCACATAGCCATTAAAACTACACAAGCATCTCACTCCCTGAAACAGAAAGAACAAATAAACTTCATGATAGCTGGTATGGCAAACTGATAAACACTGAAGAAACATCTTTCTTAAAGCAGCTGGGCTTGATTAGGGGATGGCAGGCACTTACTATCTACACAGGAAGATATAAATAAAAACTTAGAGAAACAAATGAAGACAGCCAAATGGTGAAGCCTTGAGAAGTTTACCCTTCTGTACCTTCCACTTTGAGGTATGAATGAAACCATTAATTGTGTTCCCTGACATTTATCACCACAAACACCTGGTTCAAACCATTATCCAAAAAGCCTTGACAATTAAGTAGAAGAAGAAGACCACGAGGGGTCACTTTCTTGTTAGCCAATAATGATGGGTCAGTTTCTTGTTAACCAATAGTTTATATGATGAAGAAAGTAGGGTGAACACTATGTCACCTCTTCTATAAAAACAATAAAGACAGACAGCCTCTCTCTCTTGCTCTCTGGGACGGACTGCCTTAAACCAGAAAAGTCTTTCCTGTCTCCTTTATTCATTTCCCGCTGACGCCTTCCCTCCCTCCGTGCGGGCCCCTGAAAAGTGTTGGGACTGGCTCCCGGCAGGTTCCTATCAATAGATGAATGGATACGCAAATTATGGTACATATACTCAATAGAACACTATGCAATTATAAAGAACAATGATGATTTTAGGAAGCATCTCGTAACCTGGTTTCAACTAGAAGACATTATGCTGAGTGAAATCAGTCAGCAGCAAATGGACAAGTATAATATGAGACCTCTGCTGTAAGTACTCAAAAATAGACTTAGGGCAGAAGAAAAGACTCTTTGACGGTTACTGGGGAGGGGAGGAGGAAGAGGGTTGGTCATAGATTAGATAGTAGACAGAAATTTTGTTAGGTGAAAGCAGTGACAGCATACAGTAGAGAGCAGATCAACATAACTGGATTACACTATAACCTGAAAGGTTTTCTAAACTCAACCCAATATTTCAAAGGACAGAGTAGCAGAGACAGAGTTCTGGGGACCATGTTTTCAGGGGACATTGTAGCCAACTGGCATAACTAGTCTTTTGCTAAGAGTGTCTTCTGTACCCCATGCTGGTGAGTGGCATCTGGGGTCTTAAAAGCAAGCAAGCTGCCATCTGTGGAACACCAAATGGTCTCAGCTCATGTGGAACAGACGATGACTGAGAACAACAAAGACATGAGGAAAAGAGAGCCCGGGATACAGAAGGACCCATATGAATGGGAGTCTGTATCAACATGAAACCAGAAGAACCAGATGGTTCCTGGCCACCACCAAAGGCAGCAATGATGGGCGACACAATTTAGAGTCCCTGAAACAACACAAGAAAAAGAGATGTGCAACTCAAGAACTCTACTAAAAGACCAGAACTGATAGTCTGAGAGCCTGGAGGGTCCCCTGGGAACATGGCCCCTAGACCTGCTGCTGGCCCTGACCAGAAACCAATACTGAGATCAACTCTTCAGACAAAAATGGACTGGACTCAGGGACACAGTGTGACCATATGCTGTGTGTGCTTTATGGTTCTATACATTTACAAATGGCTGTCCTACTGGTTTCTTTCTAAGTGAGAGAGAAGAGAGTGGAAAGCAGGAAACAGTTGCTCATTAATAGGACACTGGAAACACAGAGCGAAAAGAAGGAATATGCTGTCACTGGATGAGGACAGCAGATGAAGCTGCAGATAGGAGGGCATGCAAAATTGATTTGAATTGTATACTTTCACTTAATCACAATAAAGAAAACATCAAAGACATAGAAACTGAAAAAAACCTTGCTCAAAAACTACTGGATTATAGAAGAAATTAAGGACTGGATAAAGAAATGTACAAAATTAAATAAGAATGAAAACACATCTTACCAGAACCCTTGGGACACAGCAAAAGCAGTGCTCACAGGTCAATTTATAGCAAAAAAAATGCACATATTTGAGGAGAATAAAGGGCCTGAATGAAAGCATTAACCCTACAACTGAAACAAATAGAAAAAGAGCAACAAAAGAAGTCCTCGGGGACCAGAAGAAAGGAAATAATAGAAACTAGGGCAAAACTAAACAAATTAGAGACTAGAAAAACAATTGAGAGAATTACAAGACCAAAACCTGGCTCTTTGAAAAGATCAACTTCAAACTGACAAAAGAAAAACAGGAAAGGAAACAAATTATCTGAGTAAGACACAAGATGGGTGATATCACAACAGACCCAACTGAAATTTAAACAATTGTAACAGAACACTATGAAAAGCTGTACTCTAACAAATTTGAATTTCTGGAAATACATTACTTACCTAAACTAACATAAACACAGGTAGAACAACTAAGAAAATCTATAAAAAAAGAAAAGAATGAAAAGGTAATTAACTATCTCCCAGCCAAAAAAAAGCACTGACTCTGATGGCTTCACTGGAGAATTTGACCAAACTTTCAGAGAAGAGTTAAAACCACTACTACTCCCAAACTCATGCTATGCAGGTCACATAACCCTGATATGAAAACCAGGTAAACACACCACAAAAAATAAAAGAAAATGAAAGAAAGAAAGAGAGAAAATAACAGACAAATATCTCTCATGAAACAGACACAAAAGTCCTCAACAAAATTCTAGCCAATAGAAATCAGCAACATAACAACCAAAATAATAATTCACTATAACCCAGTGGGATTCATAGTAGGTATGCAAGGATGGTTCGATAGTAAAAACACAATCAGTGTAATCAGTTACAAAAATGAAATAAAAGACTATACACAAGTTTATCAATTGATGCAGAAAAGACATTTGACAAAGTCCAACACCCATTCATGTTCAAAATTCTCAGCAAAATAGGAATGCAAGAGAAAGTCCTCACTATAAAAAAGGGAATTAATACAAAGTTAACAGGCAACATCATCCTAAGTGGAGATAGACTAAAAGCATTCCCCTTGAGAACGGGAACCAGACAAGGGTGCCTTTTGTCCCCACTTTTACTGAGCATTGTGCTAGAGGTTCTAGCCAGAACATTTAGGCTACAAAACAAATAAAGGGCATCCAAACTGGTAAAGAAGAAGTAAAAGTATCTCTATTTGTAGATAATATGACCTTATACCCAGAACACCCTAAAGAATCCTCAACAAATTATTGGCACTAATAAAAGAGTTGAACAAAGCATCAAGATACAAGATAAACATCCAAAAATCAGTTGAATTCCTTACACCAAGAAAGAGAATATCAAAGATGAAATCACCATACCAATACCATTTACAATAGGCCCCCAAAAGGTAAAATACTTAGGAAGAAATGTAACCAGAGACATAAAAGACCTTATACAAAGAAAACTTCAAGATACTACTGCAAGAATCAAAAAAAGACCCACAAAAATGGGTCTCTCTTAGATAGGAAGACTCAACATCGTGAAGATGTCTGTTCTACGCAAAGTGAATGGAAAAGAATATTTCGAGAAGACAAGATAATAAAACGATGTGCAAAGAGCTGGAGCTAGAAAACCAAAAGAGAACATGCTCTGTATTTCTCAAGCTGAAAGAAATGAAGAAAAAAATTCAAGCCTTGAGCTGCAGTAGTGAAAGATTCTACAGGGATAGTGTTAAACAACTCAAGAAGCATCAAAAGAAGAATGAAGGAATACACAGAGTCACTATACCAAAAAGAATTGGTTGACATTCAGCCATTTCAAGAAGTAGCATAGTAGTAGTAGGAACCAGAGTACTGAAGGAAGAAGTCAGAGCTGAGCTGAAGACATTGGTGATAACCAATGCTCCAGGAATTAATGGAATATCAATTGAGATGTTTCAAAAATGGATGCAGTGCTGAAAGTGCTTACTCATGTGTACCAAGAAATTTGGAAGACAGCTACCTGACCAATCCACTGGAAGAAATACATACGAGTATTTATGCCTATTTTCAAGAAAGCTGATCCAATGGAATGCAGAAATTACCAAACAATATCATTAACATCACATGCAAGTAAAATTTTGCTCAAGATCATTCAAAACTGACTGCAACAGTATGTTGATGTGGAACTGCCAGAAATTCAAACTGGATTCAGAAGAGGACATGAAACCATGGATATCATTCCTGATGTCAGGTGGATCTAGGCTGAAAACATAGAATACATTGACTATGTAAAGACATTCACTTGTATGAACCATAAACAAATTATGGATAATATTGCAGAGAATGGGAATTCTAGAACACTTAATTATTAAGTGCAGATGAGGAATCTGTACATGGATCAAGAGGGAGTCATGCAAATAACTTAAAGTCAGGAAAGCTGTGCATCAGCTGTGCATATTCTTTCACTATACCTTTTCAATCTGTATACCAAGCAAATAATCCAAGATACTGGATTATATGAGGAAGAACACGGCGTCAGGATTGGAGGAACACTCATTAAAAACCCGTGTCATACAGATAACATAAATCTGCTTGCTGAAAATGAAGAGGATGGAAATACTGACGAAGATCAAAGACTACAGCCATAAGTATCCAAGAAAACAAAATTGTCACAACAGCAACAGTAGGCAACATCATGATAAATGGAGAAAAGGTTAAGGTCGTCAAAGATTTCATTTTACTTGTGATCCATAATCCATGCCCGTGGAAGCAATAGTCAAGGAATGAAAAGGTGCACTGCATTGCGAAAATCTGCTGCAAAAGACCTCTTTAAAATGGTGAAAAGATGTCACCATGAAGACTAAGGTGCACCTGATCCAACTGCATCATATGTATGTGAAAGCTGGACAGTGAAAAAGGAAGACAGAAGAATGAACACCTTTGAATTGTAATGTTGGAGAAGAATATTGAACACACCATAGAGTGCCAGAAGAAAAAAGATATGTCTTACAAGAAGTACAACTAGAGTGCTCCTTAGAGGCAAGGATGAAGACACTAGCCTTACATACTCTGGACAGGTTGCCAGGGGGGATCAATACCTGGAGAAACACATCATGCTTGGTAAAGTAGAGGATAAGCAAAAAAGAGGAAGACCCTCAACAGGATGGATTGAACGGTGGCTGCAACAATGGGCTTAAACATACAAATGATAGCAGGTATGGCACAAGACCGAGCAGTCTTTTGTTGTGTTGTATGTAGGGTCACTATGAGTGAGAACCGATTTCCCAGCACCTGACAACAACTACCCAAGGTGATCTATAGATACAATGCCATTCTGATCCAAATTCCAACAGCATTTTTTAGTAAGGAGAAATGATTCACTAACTGTTTTAGTCAGCTAGGGGTGCTCTAACAGAAATACCACAGAGTGTATGGCTTTAACAAAGAAGGGTTTATTCTTACACTGTCTGGCAGGCTACAAGTCCGAATTTGAGATATCTGCTCCTCGGAAAGGCTGTCCCCCTCATCGGCTCTGGAGGAAAGTCCGGTATTGCATCAGTCTTTGTCAAGGGAGCATCTTGGTACAGGAACCTCAGGTCTGAAAGATGTGCTCTTCTCCCAGTGTTGCTTTCTTCATGGTGTGAGGTTCCCAATTCTCTGTCTGCTTCTCTTTCCTTTTATCTATTGTAGGATGGAAGGATTAAGGGTGGAGCAAGCCATACTCCAGGGAAACTCCCTTCACAGTGGAGCAGGGAGGTGATCCTATGAAGGGATTTACAGCCCCACCCTAATCCTTTCACACACAGCACAGGGTAACCACAGAATGGTGGACAGTCACAAGATACTGGAAATCATGGCCCAGCCACATGGCTACACTTATTTTGGGGGGGGACACAATTCAATCCATGACACTAACTTTATTTACTTATTTTTTTCATTATGACTGAGTGAAAATGTACATTCCCGTATAAATTTACATGCCCACCTATATGCAGCTTCCTCTGCTCTCCCTGCCCAGTGACAGCACACTATTCCTCTCTGCTCCACACATGTCTCATCCTCCCAACAGCCTCCTTTCCCCTCCTCGCCGCCCACTCTCCTTCCTCCAGCCAGAGGTCAGCAGGATGATATCCTACAGATGCATAGAACCACAAAGTGCACCCGCTATATGTTCACTCTGCATCTTCAAGTCCAATCCATTCATGTCCAAAGAGTGGACCTTCATTATGATTTATGGGCAAGGGCAGCATCAGGGCCAGGGGCAATGCTCCCAGAGGAACCCCGAAGCCGCTGAACCGTCAGTTGGGGTCTTTTAGTAGAGATCTCAGGGTGCACCCCCTTTTATTCTTGTGTTGCCAGTGAGACTCAACTTAGTGAGCTCCATCACAGCTATCACTGGTGGTGGCCAGGCACCGTCCGGTTCTTCCAGTCCCAAGTCAATGTAGGCACCCACTCTTGTGGGTCTCTCTGTCTTCTAGGTTGTCTTTACCGCATGTCATTTTGGTCCTTGGTGATCATCCATTCCTGCTGAGTTGGGACCATTTGCTGTGCCCTCAGATGGCAGCTTGGCAGCTTTCAAGACCCCAGATGTCACTCACCAATGTGGGGTGCAGAGAGCCCTCTTAGTAAAATGCTAGTTGTCATGACACTAACTTTATATGGAAAGGGAAGAGGCCTCAAATAAGTAACTTATCACTGAAGAACAAGAACAGAGTGGGAGGCCTCACACTGTCTGACTTTAGAAGCTATATACTGCCACAATAGTCAAAACAGCCTGGTACTGGTACAACAAAGGATTCATAGACCAATGGAACAGAATTGAGAGTCCAGACATAAAAACACCCACCTTTGAGCAGCTTATACTTGACAAAGTCCCCAAGTCTGTTAAATAGGGAAAAAACTGTCTAACAAATAGTGTTGGCATAACTGGATATTGATCTGCAAAAAAATATGTAACAAGACCTGTACCTCACACCATGCACAAAAATTAACTCAAAATGGATCAAAGACTTAAATATAAAATCTACAGTGATAAAGGTCATGGAAGGAAAAAAGTGGGGATAATGCTAGGAGCCAAATACATTACATAAATAGAACACAAAACAATCTTAACAATGCACAAACTCCAGAAGAGAAAATAAGTAACTGGAAACTCTTTAAAAATCAAACATTTATCCTCATGCAAAGACCTCACCAAAAGAGTAAAAAGACAACTTACAGACTGGGAAAAGTTTTTGGCTACTACAAATCCAATCAGCGTCTAACATCTAAAAATCTACAAGATACTGCAAGACCTGAATAACAGAAAGACAAAAGTAATCACCCAATTAAAAAAAGAGCAAAAGGTATGAACAGTCACTTTACCAAAGAGGACATTCAAGCTGCTAAGAGATAAATAAGGAAATGCTCATGATCACTATCCATTAGATAAATGCAAATCAAAACTACAATGAGACATCATCTCACCCCAGTAAGGCTAGCATTATTCAAAAACACACAGAACAATAACTGCTGGAGAGACTGGAGCACTTATACACTGCTGGTAGGAATGTAAAATGGTACAACCTCTTTGGAAATTGATTTGTCGCTTCTGTAAAAAGCTAGAAATACCACCCCCCCCAAAAAAGATAATCATAGCAACTGTATAGAAACACCACAAGATCCAGTAATCTCACTCCCTGGAATATATCCTAGAGAAATAAGAACTGTCACATCTATAGATACATGCATACCAGTAATGTTCATTGCAGCATGTCCACAACAGCAAAAGGTGGAATCAACGTAGGTGCCCAGTCAGCAGATGAATGGATAATCAGATTATGGGTGTATTCACACAATGGAATACTGTACACTGAGGAAGAACAATGATGAATTTGTGGAATATCTCATAACATGGAAGAATCTGGAAGGGATAAAGATGAAAGAAATTAGTCACAAAAATACAAATATTATATGAGACCACCATTATAAGAATTTAAGAGAAGATTTAAACATAGAAGAAAACTTTATTTTATGGTCACAAGTGTAAGGGGACGGTGGAGAGGGGTATTCACTATCTAGATAGCAGACAAGAACTATTTTAGGTGAAGGAAAGGACAACATATAATACAAGAGAATTCAGCCCAAGTGGACTAAATAAAAAATGAAGTTACCTGAATACAATCAAACATTTCAAGGGACAGTAGCAGGGGCAGGGGTTTGGGGACTGTGGTTTCAAGGGACTTCTAGGTTAATTGGGATAACAAAGTTTGTTAAGATATTTTGGTGAGTGGCATCTGGGGTCTTAAAAGTTAGCAAGAAGCCATCTAGGAAGCATCAATTGGTCCCAACTCACCTGCACAAAGGAGAACGAAGAACATGAAAGACAAAAGGAAAATATGAACCCAAGAGACAGAAGGGGCCACATAAAGCAGAGACCACATTAGCCTGGCTGCCACCAGTGACTTCCCTGACAGCGAGCACCACAAAGAGGCTGCTAAGTAGAAGGAGAAGAGTAGGATGCAGAACTCACACTGAAGTAAACAGACAAGACCTGATGGTCTGACACTCAGCAGGGGCCGCTGAAGACATGACCCCAGGCTCTCTGTCAGCCCAGAAATGAAACCATTCCTGAAGCCAACTCTTCAGACAAAGGTTGGACTGCACTATAAGACATAAAATGATACTGCAAAGACTGTGCTTCTTGGATTAAATAGATACGTGAGACTAACTGGGCAGCTCCCGTGCGGAGGCTAGAAGGCAGAGGAGGATCAGGAACTGGTAGAATGGACATAGAAAATAAACAGGGTGGAGAGGAGGAGTATGCTGTCGTGGTGTGGGGGGAGAAACTAAGGTCACATAACAATGTGTATGTAAGTTTTTGTATGAGAAACTGACTTGAATTGTAAGCTTTCACTTAAAGCACAATAAAATATAAATAGAAAAATGAGATTTCAAAAGAAGTTATTGTTTTAATTGGAAGATAATTCAGGTGCTTTATTGAATTATCTTATTCTAAGTGTTCTAAGCCACCCGCCGTCTATCAGTTTGCCATACTGTGCTCACTTATACGTTGTTACAATACCAGAAGCTATGCCACTGGTATGTCAAATACCAGCAGGTCACCCAAGGCGAACATGTTTCAGTGATGCTTCCAGACTAACACAGGGTAGGAAGAAAGACTTGACAATCTACTTCCAAAAATTAGCCAACATATAGAAAACCATATAGATCACAACAGAATCTTATCCCCGGTTGTGAGGAAGATGAGATAGCTAAATGGGAAAGCACTCAAAATCAACAGTGGATTCAAGCTGACCCACTGATTGTGAGTGTGGCACAGAACCAGACAATGTTTTATTCTGTTATACACATAAGGTTGCCGTGAGTCAGAGCCAACTTCACAGAAACTAACGACACAAGTATTTTAACTATTCAAACAGAAAAAAACAAACTCAACTCAGGCTTTACCTCCACCAAGAAGCTTTCTCAGTAGTCTTCTCCCTTCTGAGTTGGAATAAGTACCCTTCTCATGTGCTCTTATTGGCCCTTACACTCTTTTCTCACTGGACCTACCACAGTGAGTTGTAATTCTGCCTCTGTATTTGTCACCTCTACTTGAGAGTGTCCCAGTACTTAACACGGTATCCAGCACATAGTAAGCTCTCCACAAATGTTAATTCAACTGAAGTAAAATGGAAAAATGATGGTCCTTCCTCTTCCTCTTAGAGACTTCTTCAGACCTGGTTCTCACGGGCTGTTGCCACAGTGCTGTGTCCTTCTTCAGCCCATTCTCCACGTTGTTCTCAAGAAATGTGATCCTAGGAAAATCAACTTCATGACACCAAAGCCAGAAATCATAAAGGACACATAGGTATGACTTTAAAAAGTAAAACTCCTAAATTGAAAACATAGTTATGACAAAGTAAAATCCAAGACCAAAGATTTAAACATTAAAAAGAAATCTGAAAAATGCTAAAACACATTTTTTAATTTGTAGGACAGATGGTCCTTTTAACCATGATCCCAAATCCACAAGTCAAGAAGGAAGGCATAAATTTATCTACATAAAAATTTTAAACTTCTCAATGTCAACAATAATACCATAAACAATTTCAAAATAACTTTGTTTTGATCTCTTATTCTTAAGTTTATCTTTAATAATTAATTAAAAGAACATCAGAGTGAAAAAAAAAAAAGTTTATGGTGTCTAAATATTTTAAGAACTCAGAAATACTAAGCCCAGATCCTTTTAGTAATATATCCTTCACCACTACTGATAACGATATATTTTGCAATCTGTAACAACTATGTCAAAATTAACATAATACTGTTCTGGTTGCAAAGTAGGTAAGTGCTACATCTGCTAACCAAAAGGTCAGCAGTTGAAATCTGCCAGGCACTCCTTGGAAACTCTATGGAGAAGTTCTACTCTGTCCTATATGGTCACAATGAGTCAGAACTGACTCAGTGGTACTGGGTTTGGGATGGATTGACAGAGAATATACAAATTAGAATGAAATTTGTCTCCAAAAATAGAGGGCGATGAGAGGCCAAAGAAAGAAGTGGGTAATTCCAGCATGGCAGTGAAGGAGTTCATTTAATCAAGGCAATTTACATGCCAAGTCAGTAGTCCCCCGCAGCAGGATGATCTGGGTAGATCCCTATGTCCAGCAGTAAAGGAACATGGGCTTTATAGTGGTCAAAAATTAATGTGACTCTGAGCCATAAGTCTGCCTCAGTCAGGTCATATAACAGGACTTGGAAAGCAGCAGGGAACTGGCAGAAAGCATGGGAACAGACATGTTCGGCCTCACAAAGCCTACATTTCCTTTCAAATATGCTGTATGTTAGTTAAGGGCTTGATAGACTGTCTATAGCTTTATGGAGATGGATCAATCATTGATTATATCTTTCTTTAAGGAGAAAATTTGTCCAATATTAGTGAAAAAGTTACAAGTTTATATTTTCATTTAACTATCAAAATGTGAACTTTGGGGAACATAGGCTCAATATTTAAAAGCTTTTTTTTAAACTAATATTTTACATTGAATATAATCTTTAATTTTAAAAATATAAAAAATTTTCTTGCTTCTCAAAACTACACTTCTGTAACAGAAATGCATAGATTAAGACAAGCTGAGAATTTGTCTTCCAAACATGTTTATTATCATAATCATATTTCTCAAGTAATTTATAGCTTATTACACTTTTAGCAACTAAGGTGTCCTTGCTATTTACAGAGCAAATATGATCTTATGTGATTATTCCATGTGTTGTAAATCTAACGTCTATGATATTAATGATTCAGGATTAGAGGCAGTTATGTCAATGACTTAGGACTTAATCTAAAGATTAGTTTGTATCTTAAATCAATGTCGTTTGAGGTATAAAACAGTCAAGCAGAGAGGAGAGGGACTTCATATCATTAAGAAAGAGGTTCAGGGAGCAGGGGGCATATCCTTTGGCCCGGATCCTTGTGCTGAGAAGCTCCTAGATCAGGGAAGGTTTAATGACATGGACCTTTCCCCAGAGACAACAAAGCTTTCTCCTGGAGCTGGCGCCCGAATTCAGACTTCTGGTTTCCAGAACTGTGAGAAAATAAATTTCTGTTAAAGCCATCCATTTTTAGTACCTCTGCTATACTGATACAGACAGCTAAGGCAGTACCTAACACGTCTGTGTCTATATATTTTTCTTCCTGTTCTTGCTCCTAATTTCCCCATATCATCCAGGATGAACTGAAAGTCACTTCTCAGAAACAGTGCTGATTATATTGTTAGGGCAGAGGAAGTAGACACAGACTTCACTCTGCTCAAAAGCTGAGGTTTTACTTCCCAAAGAGGTAGGATGGAAGTCCATATCCAGTCCTGCTCTTAACAAAGTTCACAGAGACAGTAAGGAGCCTTGGTAGGGAGGGCGGAAGGCAGACAGAGCAGCAGCGCGGCAGGCAGAGTGCCCGCTCCACGGCGGCCGCTGCGCTGGGGCTCTCGTCGTCCATCCCGCTGGGCCAGCCTTGGAGGGAGAAGTGTGAAGTTCAGCTCCACTTCCCCAGCAGAACCCCTGTAGTTTTGCAGTAGAGAGTGAGGCCAAGCGCCCTCAGAAGGAGGGTGGGGCTCCTTCCTCCAAAGGGAGGGACCCTAGACAGACTGCGGCTGCCTCCCACAGCCTCCTCCGCCTTTGTGCATTTGGGGCCCTCTTCCTCTTAACTTTTTATTGTCAAGAGTTTCAGTCCTTCAGAAAAGTGGAAAGCATGCTAAAAATTAACCCCTGTGCATTCTTCACCTCACCAATGATAACATTTGGCCTCACAAAATTCTTTAAATAAATGCCTTTAGTTCTTTGGCTGATAAGTTCACGGAGGAAATGCAAATGACAAGTAGCATGTGAAACACTGCTCAATCTAAAAACTAAACGACACCCCCAGCCATCAAGTGAATTCCAACTCCCAGGGACCCTCCAGGACAGCACAGAACTGCCCCATAGAATTTGCAGGGAGCGCCTGGCAGATTTGAGATTCGACCTTTGATTAGCAGATGTGGCACTTAACCCACTATGCCACCAGGGTTTCCAAGAAGTGCCTCGTGGATTTCAATTACTAAATTTTTGGTTAGCAACTGTAGCACTTAACTACTGAACCACCTGTTTCCATCCTAACTCCTCTTAAAAATACAAAGTAAAACAATGAGATACAATTTTTCAGTAATAATAACCAGCTGGGCAGAGCTAAGGAAACGAGCACACTGCTCTCTTATTCTATATTGGTGGGAGCGTAACATGGCAAAGAGTCCCTGGAAGGCATTTTCACAACGTGTGGGGTTCTTTATGGTAGCAGAGGCTGCAATGGTGAAAAACTGTAAATATTTTCAAAACAGGAATGGGTAAAAAAAGGAAGACATCGTCACACAATGAATACTAAGAAGACTAAATGAAAGGTATATTAAAAAAAAAAGTTATCTTAAGTAGATTCCCACCATGGTGACCCCGTACGTGTCAGCGTAGAACTGCTCCATAAGGTTTTCAGTGGCTATGAAGTTTACTGCCAAGCCTTGCTTTCTGATGCATCTCAGGGGAGGGGGCAGGAAGGGTTTAAATGGCCAAGTGCCTAACCATTTGTGCCACCCAGGGGTTCTATTATTATAGAAACAGATATATTACCCATGATGTATTGTTAAATTAAAAAAGCAGTTTGCAGAGAAATATATACAGAATGATCAGATATTGGTAAACATATATCAATACTTATACATGTATATGACTACACAAAATCTGGAAATAAACATCAACACATTAACAGTGGTTGTCTTTAGGTAAAAACTTACATATATATTGCTGTCAAGCTGATTCTGACTTGGCAACCCAGACACGGTAGAACTGCCAAGGAGTGCCTGGGGGATTTGAACTGCCAGACTTCCAGTTAGCAGCCTTAGCTCTTAACCACCATTCACCAGGGTTTCCTTGGGTATTAGGATAGCAGATCTCAATTTTTATCTTTATTTTTTTACCTATACCATCTGAATTTTTCATAATGGTCAGGGGCTTTATAATAATAATAATAACAAATTACAGCTAGTAGAAAAGTTTGGTTTTATTGGTTCATTTTAGTAAAACCAATACTGTTCACAAAACAGACATACTACAAGGGTGAAAACCCCATCTCCACTGGTACCTGCATCACTGTCTAAGGGATAAAGTCCAGTATGTTTATTCCTTATCACCCAAGGTCCCCTACAGTCTCCTCTACTCCTTAGTTCACTTCAAATACCCCATGCTCCACCAACACAGAACTTTTCATCTTCCACTGAACCCACCAAGCTCTTTCAAGATTCCTCTGCCTTGCATGCCCATCCAGCCCTTCTCCAATTGGTAAACTCTCCTCCATCATGAAAACCATTGTACTGTCCTGTCCTGTTGAAGCCTTCCTTAACCTCTCCAGATGAAGTCAGTTGCTTTCCTGGCATCACAAGCTACTTACAGATCTATAAGTCAGAGTAGTGAGCTCCTGGCAGGAGAAACTTTCCCCAGTGCCAACCTAGTGCTTAGCATCTAGCAAGTGCTCAGTAAATGTTTGCTGAATGAATGATTGTAGGGAGCACTGAGACTAGATAGATGGGTTCGGGCAAGAACGTAGAATACCTTTAAGACCAGGTTAAGAAAGAGGAAGCCAAAGCTTTGGGGCACCTTTGTCCTAAAGACTAGGTGACTCCTTTTTTTATTCTCATTCCCTTTTTAACAGTGGCAACAGCAGGTAGAACAGGAGTGGCTTGAAAGAGTTCAAACCTAGGAGGCCTTTGGATCACTGGAATGCGTATCTGTAAAACAGTCCACTGCCATCTCACATGGTGATGTGACCTGAATCGGTGAGGACAGAGGCTTCAGGAAAATTCTTGCCCACTCAGCTGTTGAGCTGAGGATAATTCTCTCTCAAACAATAGTGTCTCTAAAACGTGCTATGTGGCCAGAGTCTGGACCAAAAGGTACACTGAACGTTGAAAAGAAGATATTTATACTGAATTGGGACAGATGGGCTCCTGGGAACCAAGGCCCAAATGTGCATGATTCTGGAAATGGGGTTTAGCTGATTTTCTATTTCTGCTAAAACAAATTACCACAAACTTGGTAACTTAAAACAAGATAGTTTATTATCTTATGGTTTTGAGCGTCAGAAGTTTAACACAGGCTTCACAGAACTAGAGTCAAGGTGTCAGCAGGACTGCATTCCTTTCTGGAGGTCTTGGGGAAAAATCCATGTCCTCACCTTTTCCAGCTTCTAGAGGCCACCCACAGTCCTTGGCTCATGGACCACTTCCTCCCTCTTCAAAATCAGCAATGATGTATCTCTGACCATTCTTTCAGTCGTATCTCCTGACTATAGCCAGAAAAGGCTCCACGCTTTTGAGGACTCATGTGATCAGAGAGTCCGTTTCATACAATCCAAGTAATTTCTCCATCTCAAGGTCCTTAGCCTTAATCACATCTGGAGAATCCCTTTTGCCATGTCAGGTAACATATTCATAGCTTCTGGGCATTAGGACATAAACATCATTGGAGAGCCATTATTCTGCCTACCACAGGGTGTGATATGGAGAAAAGCCTAAAAATGTCAATTGTAAGAAGACAGTTCTATATTTAATGACATGGAAAATATTCACGAGATACTGTTAAATAAAAATAAGTGAGTTCAGTAAGCATGTACACAATGATGCCGATTTTGTGGAACCTCATCCCTCTAACCCCTGCTTCTGTTGCTGAACTTCAAACACACACTCACTGATCTACCAGGATTCTACTGGGCATGACCTGACCCTAACAAGAGATGATGGAGTCCATCTCACCCCTTCAACTCCCAGAATACTGGGCAGGCAGATGGGAGAGTCTCAGCTCAGGTTTGGCTAATACGGGTAATTAGATAAACTATATTTCTCATTGACGTATGATAAACTGTCTTTCAGTAAACTCATTTGTGATGAGTATACTTACAGTTAATGATAGTAATAACAATAAAAATAACTAATGGAAAGTTGTCACAAACCCACCAACTTCCTTTCATGGGCTACTTCTTTTGTACCCTACCTGTTCCTGCTGTGTGTGAGAGCAATTCTGTGCACACATCCTTCATATTTTTGCCTGTTTATTTTATGATTTACTCTTGTGATTCTTTACTAAATAATTCCTCCCAGTTTCTTCACAATCATTTTTTCATGAAGAGAGTTTAGAAAGGCCCAGGATTACTAGAGAGTAAAGAGCGTATGATTTTTTTTTATACTAAGTAACTTTTAATTCCACTTTTTATATGTGAGTTACAAGCACTACTGAATCACTACAGTTTATTGATCAAAAGAACATACTAAAATTAAGTAAGAGATCAAAATACACGGGTTGTTATTTTAAACTAAAGAGACGATATAGCTTTGCCTCCACCCACAGATCCATAGTATACTTTACAAAGTTTATTTTAAAATGAGAGTACATGATTTGCTGTATGTTCAGGAGTTTCAGGAACTGCCAAAAGGGACCACACACACTGACTAGAGGCAAATGTCAGGTAAGAAAGTTGGAAAGCGGGCAGCTGTGGTTTAGGGGAATCTGCCAAAAGGGAAACAGTACTCCACAGAATTCAAAATAGGAGAGAAAAATCTAAATTAGAATCCTTAAGTTTTAACTAGGATGCACATGAAGACCAAGAACCTGAAGCAGGGAAACAAACAAAACAAAAAAAAAACCCAGACCCATTGCCAATCAAGTTGATTTTGACTCTCAGTGATCCTACAGGAGAGTAGAGGTGTCCTATAGTGTTTCTGAGGAGTGGCTGGTGAATCTGACTGCCAACCATCTGATGAGCAGCCAAGATCTTAACCACTGTCCTATCAGGGCTTCTCAAAAGGGAAAAGGTAGCAGGCACCGTTCTCCCCAGGGACTGTGTCCAATCTTTGTTGCTTGGGCTGTCCGGTTAACACCAACCATGAGGCTCCAGTTTCAGCATTTACCTAATTCATCTCTCCATCCAAGTCAACAATGGATGATACTCTTTCTGCTTATGCTTTTTGTGAGTTTTGTGTTTTGAACAGTGATAGTCTTTGTAGTTGTAATTTTAAAATTCTTTACTTTCCAAATTCTGTGCACTACATCTACTCCTCACTTACCAATTATTTCATTATTCAACAGTTTGTATTTGCAACAACAGTAAAAAAAATCTACTGACTATTTTACCGTGGCAGTAATAAATGCTAAAGCGTGAGGTGAGAGTAATGTTTAAGGTTATGTGTCAACTTGGCTGGGCCTTGATTCTCAGTGGTCTGTCAACTTGTAATGATGTAATTTGCGGTCATGTAATAACATAGTCATTCTTTATTTTTGTGATCTGACGTGGTCATCCTCCATTTTTGCATATGACAATTTTCAAACCTAACCATGTTGGTAAGCACTGAGTGCCTTTATACCCATGGATATTTACACACCAAACGTTAATAGTAGCTCTTGAGGGGAGATGAATGAGAAGACAGAAAAGATGAATTTACACTTGTACTCAGTGTATCTCTACTTATAGTTTTGCAATGGGCATAATTCATGTACTAGGTTTGTAATTAAAAAATGAAAACTGTTTTTTAAATTATAGTTACTTCTGGTAAGAGGATTTGGAAGAAATTAGGATTTCATTCTTCTATACAGCTTGAATTTTTTATAGTGAGTTACTACAATTTTTCTACTACAAACAAACTGGCAATTGATAGTACCTGCCCATGAGGCAGATACTCCATCAAGCAGACACTTTCAACTTTAATATTCTCATTTGTAAAATACAGATAATATGAATCTATATCTTGTATGGATCTTGAGAATTTTTTTTAAAATGTGTGGCGTTTGGCTTAGTAACTGCCGAAAAAATTCCACTATCTTGTTCCATAACAGGTTCCATTCTTTTGGGACCTGTTACCCTTTATGTAACAACTTTGAACTCTAAGGAGTCAATCAACATGAATACCTTAAGTGAGTACTAATAAATTAATTATTGGGTTGATTTTAATTCAAGATTAGAATATCCTATTGGGCAAGGTCTGGGGTCTTCTTCCTCTTTGGATTCCTTAGACACTCAATCCTTGCTTATTGACATGGTTAGGTTCCAAAGACCAAGTCATTCTGCAAAACTTGGTACTATGTGAAAATGGAGGATGATCACATCAGATCATAAAATGACTCATATAACTGCTGTGATCATTAAGGTTGTATGTCAACTTGACTGGGCCACGATTCTCAGTGGTTAATCTTGTTATGATGTAGTTCCGATGAGATTTGATATAATATGATCGTTTCCATGATGGGATCTGCTGTGAGTAGCTAGTCAATTGAAAGAGAGTTTCCTTGGGGTATTACCTGCATTGAATATATGTGGACATTGTGGCTGGGCCTGTGGGCTTTTGCTTGCTCTGGATCCTGCACCTAACTTCCAGTTATTGGGATTCATCAATCTTTGTAGCCTGTGAGCAAGAGCCCTGCTGTCTGACGTCGGGGGCCATGAAAAAAACTTCAGGCCCCGAAAAACAGGAAGTCTGGAAAGCCCCTGAAAACGCGCACCCGTCACCGCGGCCAGCGTCACTGCCCAGCGTCACTGCCCAGCGTCACTGTCCAGGCATACTGCCTAACCAAGCATAAATCGCCAAGTGCCTCACACCAGATCTCGCCTGACTCCAAACCCCTCCCCTCCTCAGTGTGTATATATTCCGCTGTTGCAATAAAAATTTTTTGAGGCTTGATCAGAATTTTGTCTTGCCTTCATTTCTTCGCGTCTCTTGCCCCGTTTTCCTTTTCACAGGCTCCTCCCCGCTCCTCCACTGAAATGCTCCGCGGGCCGGGGCATTGTTTGGCGCCCAGCGTGGGGCCCGGGGTACGGAGCTGCTGAAGAGGACCACCTGAAAAGCCCCAGCCGGGTGATTCTCGAGCCTCCACACAGGGTGTGAGCCAGGCTCAGCTTGAGTCTCCACAAAGCAGTGGCCCGCGAGTTAGACTCAGACGTGATCACCGCAGAAGTAGCCGACCTGCGAGACTGATCTGAGGAGACAGGTGAGCGACAATGGGGCAAGAAGTGAGCTCCCACGAGCTCTTCCTTACAGGAATCAAGGATTCCTTCAAGATGCGAAGAATTAAGGCTAACAAAAAGATAGGAATCAGGGATTCCTTCAAGTTGCAAAGAATTAAGGTTGAGAAAAAAAAAAAGATTTAGTACATTTCTTTAATTTCTTGTCTGATGTCTGCCCTTAGTTTCCCCAACAGGGAACAATAGACTCTAAATGTTGGAAGAGGGTTGGAGATTGCTTAAGTGATTATTATAGAACTTTTGGACCTAAGAAGGTCCCTGTAACTGCCTTTTCATATTGGAATTTGATTAATGATGTGTTGCAAAGTTCTCTTAAAGACCCGGATGTTCAAAAACTTGCTCACATGGGGGAGACAGTCCTTCAAAATAGCTCTCGCCCCCCCTCCGCTTGCCCATCTGTTTCTATAAATATTTCAGAGGAGCCTCAGACAGTTAATATAAAAGAAATCCCTCAAACAAATCCTGACCCACCTAGCCTGATTTACCCGTCTTTAAAATCCTTTAGAGACAATCCCGATGCGGGTCAATTGTCCCCCAAAGACCCAGAGATATTAGAAAAACAAACTGCGCAATACCAGGGCAGCGGCGACCGTTGGGCCTTCACCGCCCCCGCCTTCCGCGGTCCCCCTAGTGAAACTCTAAAACCTCCTCCATACCCCCAGGGCCCCCCAGCTCCCCTCACCTCACCCCTTAACCCAGAGCACAGCACAATCACGGTTTCAGACCCCATTCGGCAGGCTAAAATCTCCCTCACTCAAGAAGTTTCCTCCTTAAGAGAACTGCTGACTCAGAAACACGAGCACTTACAGCTTATCAAAGAAATCCAAGCCCTTGAGGTGGAGCTTGCTTCCACAACGCTCAGCCCGGTTTCAAAGAAAACCCCCAAGGGCTCAAGTCCCAAAGACCCCCTCTTCACATTTCCTGTGACCCGTAGTCAAAGGCCTCAACCTGAGGTTAAGGAAGAGGAGGTGGCAAGCGATCCTGATGAGGGCCCAGGCTCGGGGGGAGAGGCCTCTGATGAGGAAAATCCTACTCCAGATGAAAGTAGCTCAGACAAACAAAAATACCACCGCCTAAACCTCAAGCATTTAAAAGACTTAAAGGCGGCTGTTAATAATTATGGCCCTACTGCCCCCTACAGCCTGGCCATACTTGAAAGCCTAAGCGATCGATGGCTAACCCCTAATGATTGGCATTTTCTGGCACGAGCCACATTATCTGGGGGCGATTTTGTCCTCTGGGGCACTGATTTTGCAGAAAATTGCCGAGAAACCGCCAACACAATAGTGAAAATAAAACTTCTCGCTCTTGGACAAGAGATAAACTCCTGGGGTGGACCCCCTATGACACTAATGAGAAACAGGCAAATTTTCCCCCTGGTTTACTGGCACAAATACAAAATGCCGGCCTCAAGGCATGGAGACGTCTTCTCCCAAAGGGCTCAGCCACTGCCTCTTTGGCCAAAATCCGCCAGGGCCCTGATGAGTCCTACAGTGACTTCGTCAGCCACCTGACTGATGCTGCTGAGCGTCTGGTCGGAGAGGGAGAGACCGATAGCGCCTTCATCAAGCATCTTGCTTTTGAAAATGCTAATCCTTCTTGTCAAGAGGCTCTAAGACCCCACCGCAGTGGTAGCCTTTCTGATTATGTTAAACTTTGTTCAGGTATAGGAGCCTGACATGCCATCGGAATAGCCATAGGGGCCGCTCTTAAAGGCTTTGATCAAAATAAACAACAAAAAACCTGCTTTAATTGTAAACAGCTTGGACACTTCGCACGCGAGTGTCCCATAAATAAGCAGCATCGGGGACCTCATGGCTCACTAACTTGCTTCTCAGTTTTGTTGGCCCTGTTCTAGGTATATTACTAGTCCTGTCCTTCGGCCCTTGGGCATTCAAGAAACTGACGAACTTCATCAAACAACAAATAGATTCAGCATTGGCTAAACCTATCCAAGTCCACTACCACCGCCTGGCAGTCGACGATGAGTATGCCGCTGACAATGGGTGCTCTGACTTCCTCCCCAAGGCGACAGCATGAAAAGTAGAGGCATGCTTACCTCCTTGCCAACTTGGGAAGAGAGGTATGGGTATCGGGATGAGTGCGAAGCAAAGCATTGCAAGGGAAAGTTATCATTAACTCCTCTACATTTCCCTGGAGCATACCTGGCTTGCATAGAGGTTGGTATCTATCCTAAAACATGAAAACGGCTCTGCCTCTCCTCCCCAAAAGATACCAAGAGCCAAATACTATAACAGGAGGAGCCAGGTCACTACTCCCTCTCCCGGTTAAAGCCCACCTCCCAAAACAAAACAAAAAGGGAGAATATGTCGGGGGCCATGAAAAAAACTTCAGGCCCCGAAAAACAGGAAGTCTGGAAAGCCCCTGAAAACGCGCGCGCGTCACCGCACCCAGCGTCACTGCTCAGCGTCACTGTCCAGGCATACTGCCTAACCAAGCATAAATTGCCAAGTGCCTCACACCAGATCTCGCCTGACTCCAAACCCCTCCCCTCCTCAGTGTGTATGTATTCCGCTGTTGCAATAAAAATTTTTTGAGGCTTGATCAGAATTTTGTCTTGCCTCCATTTCTTCACGTCTCTTGCCCCGTTTTCCTTTTCACAGGTTCCTCCCCGCTCCTCCGCTGAAATGCCCCGCGGGCTGGGGCAGTCTGACTTGCCAGTCATGGATCTGCCAGCCCCTGAAGCTGTGGGAATCAGGGGAGGCCTCCAGCCTAACTCACATTCCAGCCTCTACCATCACATGAGCCATTTCCTTGATATAAGTCCTCTCTACATATATTTATTTACTGTACTGATTTTGCTTCTCTAGAGAACCCAGCCTAGGACAACTACCAAGTTACAGAATTGCATAACTGACAAACCACCGAGGATCACGGTCCAATCAAGTTGACACATAATCTTAATTATCACAGCCAGCATTACTTACTCTCACCTCAAACCTCAGCACTTGTTACTACCAGATACATGTTGTTAATGTGCAAAATAGTTAGGTTGTAGACTTTTACTATTGTTGTAATGCAAAATGTTGAATAATGAGACAGTCAGTAGACGAGGAATGGGTATGAACCTCAAACCAAAGCCACTGCCATCAAGTCAATTCTGACTCAGAGTGACCCTATAGTGAATGGGTATAGTACTTCTGCCACAAATCCTGCAGTCAGCTAGCATTTGCTGAACTTAAAAGAATTGTCACAAAAAGCTGAGGATTTCCAGCCCCTAAACAAATTTGACCAAGAAGTATTTTTGAAAAGGCAACAATCTTCAAACTCCTTAAATTATATCATTTAACAGCATCATCTCTAGGTTGTCAGATTACTAGTGATTTTTTATTTTCTTCTTTATAGTTTTAGTATTTCTCAATTTGCTATCATGTGCATATCTTTTTATGGGCAGAAAAAAATAGATATCAATTTAAAAAATAATACCACACGTATTGGTACTTATTCCTGTTTATCTGCTTCCCTTCAACTTCTCATATGCTTCTAATCCTTGTCCAAGTCTCCAACACATCCAATCATTCCTTCTATAAATTCCTCTTCAGAAAGTGCCCCACAGTGATATTTCTAGTGGAATGAGGCCTTTGGAATGAGATGGACCAATATTTCAGTGTGATCTTCGGTGTCTTAGGTTGGGTTCTCTAGAAAGGCAGAATCAGTGAAGCATGTATGTACAAGGACTGCCAAGTAAGTTCGTGAGCTCATCCTAGAAAAAGTGCTACATACCTCATTGTTGAATATCACTACAGTCACCTTCCAAGTACTCTCCTTGGGAACTTATGCACTGATGCCAGTGCCTTGTCCCCACTTCAAAGCAATTTTGGAACTCTGTTTTTAAAACGGCCATCAGAGCTGTCATTATATCACTCTTGATGTTCTGAATGTCATCAAATGTCTTCCTTTCGATATTTCCTTTAACTTTGGATAAAGAAAAAAGTCACTGGGACCAGATCAGGCTAGTAGGGAGAGTGTTCTAATACAATTATTTGTCTACTAGCTAAAAACTCCCTCACAGACAACTACACAATTCAGTTTGTAAAATTGCACCATGTGCAATGGCCATTCCAGAAAGAGTTCCAAAACTGCTTTGAAGGGTGAACTAGGTGCTGATATTGGTGCATAGCTTCCCAAGGGGGTTACTTCAAAGGTGACCGTAGTGACATGCAGCAATGAGGTATGCAGCACTCAAAACAATTTTTGTGGACTTAATTGTCAGAACGTGTGTGTGTGTGTGTGTGTGTGTGTGTATGTGTATGTGTGTGTAGAAAGAGAGAGAGAGACAAAGAGATTTATATGAAGAAAATGGCTCACACAGTTGTAGAGGTAAGAAAGTTCCAAGTTTATGGGTCAGGCTGGAGGCTTCTCCTGGCTCGCATAGCTGTAGGAGCTGGTGAACCCAAGATCAACAGGTCAGACAGCAGACCTCTGGCTCACAAGCGGCAAAGGCTGATGAATCCCAAGATCAGCAACTCATCTGCTGGCTCAAGTCCCAAGAACCAGAGGTCAGATCAGCAATCAGCTCAGGATCCAGAATGAGTAACAGCCCATGAGCTTTGCCATGAGGTTCACACACATTGGGTGCAGGCCACACCCTCAATGAAACTCCCTTTCAACTGACTGGCTGCTCATAGCAGATCTCTTTAAGGAGGTAATTACATCATTACACAGCTGCCAAACCACTGAAAATCATGGCCCAGCCAAGTTGACACACAACCTTAACCATAACATTGGATGAGCATCTTACTTCTTGGAGTCTCAGTTTCCTTATCTGTAAAGGAAAATAACATCTACCTTCCAGACTGTTGTGCAGTTTGGGTCTGCACTTCTCAAACTTTATCATTATATACATTATAATGGGATTTTGTGAAAGTGCAGACTCTAATTTAGTAGGTCTGGAATGCAGCTCAAGTGTCTGCATTCCTCAGAGCCCCCAGGTGTTGCCAATGCTGGTGGTCCAGGAAGCAGACTATGAAAAGCAAGAGGTTAGATGACACGGCATTTGAAAGTCTCTGGCTCAAGTGTCCTATCAGTGTTACTTCCACTCCTTTCTAATGGGCCTGGCTTTTCTGGCTATCTGGACCAGTCCATCCCAGAAAACTGTTAAGGTCCACCTAGGTGTGTCCAGACTCATTTGAGTTTTAATCTATTTCTTACTTTCTCCTTCACTTTACTTCCTGTCCTTTCAGTTTAAGCACTTTATTCTACTTATTTTGATTTTGCCAAGCCAAGTGCCATCAAGTCAGATCCGACTCATGGCGACCCTAGGGGCCAGGGTAGAACTGACTCCCAGAGTATTCAAGGAGCGATTTTGATTTTAGGAGTTGTTTATAGCTTTGTTGAGACATAATTGACACACATAAATTACACTTAAGTACACAATTTAATAAGTTCTGATATCTGTGTACACTTGTGAAACCATCATCAGACTCAGAATAATAAACATATCATTATCCTCAACATCTCTTCATGCTCAAACCTGATTCTGGCCCTGAATTACTCTTCTGTTTTCCATCACTAGAGATTAGTTTGCATTTCCTGGAGTTTTATATAAACAGAATCATACAGTATATACTCTTTTTGATTTGGCTTCTTTTATCCTGCATGGAAACCCTGGTGGCATAGCAGTCAGGTGCTATGCCTGCCAACTAAAAGGTGGTGGTTCAAATTTACCAGGCACTCCTTGGAAATTCTATGGGGTGGTTCTATTCTGTCCTGTAAGGTCACTACGAGTTGGAATTGACTTGGTGGCAATGAGTTTGGTTTTTGTTTGGTATTCTGCATAATTATTTCATCCACGCAGTTGTGTGTCTCAATTGTTTGTTTTTTTTTTCCTTAAATTTCTAGCAGTATTCCATCATATGGGTAAGGCACAATTTGTTTATCCATTCATCTGTTGATGTTTAAATTGTTCCAGTTTGGGGCTATTACAAATAAGGCTGCTATGTATATTTGCGTATAAATCTTTGGGTGGACTTAATTCTTCAGGAGGGATCAGTCCTTGGAGAAAGATATGGAGGGTCAGTGAAAGAGAGGAAGGCCCTCAACAAGAAAGATTGACTCCATACCCACAACAATGGGCTGAGGCATAGCAACGATTGTGAGGATGGTACAGGACCAGGCAGTAATTCATTCTGCTGTAAATAGGGTTTCTATGAGTTGAAAATGACTTGATGGCACCTAACAACTAGTAAAATAGCTGGATCATATAGTGACTGTGTATTTAACTTTAAATAACAAGAAACCAAAAAAACTGTCAAACTGTTTTCCAAAGTGGTTGTACTATTTTATATTCCCAACAAGAGAATATGAGAGTTCCAGAGCTTCCATATTCTTGCCAACATTTATTATACTAAATAAATGTTTGATGTTAAAAAAAAAAAAAAAACCTTAGGAAAATTATATAGCCAAATAAATAAATAAATAAAAATCTGCTAATTCCAATACTGGAAGATAACACTATTAAATTGCCATGCTCGTAGATTCTCCGAATTTGTGTTTCTAGCAAGTAGTCCTCTTGTGTTTTCAAAAATAGTCTTTTATCTTATTTTCACTTTCACTACCCAAAATATGTCATAAATCGAAATCCAAAAAAAATAAAGGAGTTCTGCAAAGACAGAAAATAGAAAAAGAAAGACTTTTTCTTTGCTCTCATTGCATTTGTTTTTGATTTTTAATTGGCTATGTGACTAGGTGAAAACCTACCTTTAATAAATGTTAAGTATAGTGTTTCCTTGTAATGTAGAGTCAGCTAGGGCTGCTCTAACAGAAATACCACAGAGTGGATGGCTTTGACAAAGGAACATTTATTCTTACACAGTCCGGTAGGCTACAAGTCCATATTCAGGGTGTCTGCTCCAGGGGAAGGCTTTCCCCTTGTTGGCTCTGCAGGAAAGTCCGGTATTGCATCAGTCTTTGTCCAGGGGGCATCTTGGCACAGGAACCTCAGGTCTGTGCGCTCTTGTCTCAGTGCTCCTTTCTTGATGGTACTAGGTTTCCAATTCTCAGCCCATTTTCCTTTCCTTTTATCTCTTGCAGGATGAAAGGACTAAGGGTGGGGCAAGCCATACTCCAGGGAGACTCCCTTTACAGTGGAGCAGGGAGGTGATCTTATAAAGGGATTTACAGTCCCACTCTAATTCTTTAACACACAGCATAGGATAACCACAAAAGGGAGGACACTCACCAGATACTGGGAATCATGGCCCAGCCAATGGCTACACATATTTTGGGGGGACACAATTCAATCCATGACATGTAGTAAACAAGGAACTTAGAGGCAAACAACAGCCCTGTCTTCTATACTTCCAGGGCTCTAGAAAAGAATTGAACACAAACATTTCGGGCCTTACCTGCTTTACAATCCGTTGCCATCCACTAGATTCTGACTCACAGTGACCCCTGTAAGAAAGCAGAATTGTCCTGTAGGATTCCCAAGGCGTGGCTGTGGATTTGTACTGCCTTCCTTTTTGGTTAAGAGGTAAGCTCTTAATCACTGCTCCATTAGGGTTCCTTAACTGAGTTTTTTTTTTTTTTTTTAAAAGAGGGGGTAGGCAACAGGAGTTTTAACTGATAACTTTATACATAACAATTATTCTTATATTTCAAAGAGTTACAGAAAGAGCTGATACAAAAGCTAGGTAAACAAGGTTAATAATTACAGTACACTTATGAAACTTCATAGAGCACTCACTGTGTGCTAGGTACTGTGTGGGCTCTTGCACACATTATAACGTTTCTTTAGGTCTGTGGAGAGTATTCTACATTCTCTAGTTGAGACTCGGCCTCCACAAAACCAAAACACCAAAAACCAAATCCATTGCCATGGAGTCGGTTCCGACTGACAGCAACCTTGCAGAACAGAGTAGAACTGCCCCCAGAGTTTCCCAGGAGCTCTTCGTGGATTCAAACTGTGGCTTTCAACTACTTTGCTACCAGGGCTTCCGCCTCCACAATAAAGTCACTGCCACGGAGTCGATTCTGACTCGTGGCGACACCATAGATCCGAGTAGAAATGCCTCGCAATAGGGATCACTAAAAGATCTAAGAATACATAAAAGAAACCTCAAAGATACTTGTTTTGCTCCTTGGGACCAACACCCTTCAACTGAAAATTCCTGTAATTTCCATGATCTCTGCCCCTCCCCAGGCCCATGGTCCACTTCCTCTTTTCACAGTTCAGTTACCCTGAAGGCCACGGCCTGCCATGTAACATCTACACTGTTGATTTTCTTAGTGAGACTGCTTTTCGTTGTCATGCTATAGCAGCCCTACATACATTCGGCTTTTACAAATTCAATGGCCACTGCAATCCAAACCCAGAAAAAGCAAACCTGAATTGTCACACTGTTTATCTTCCAAGTGGTTAAAGCATGGATACCAATAGAATCCGGCTAAAGTTGTAATCCTAGCCTTTCACCCTTTGTTCCCTCCATCCACCTAATGAATGGTGCAATTTTGATCTCATAGAGTTTAGTTAGTATTAGCTCGTCCGTTCATGTGGTTTACGGAGAGCCAACTGCCTCCAGGGGCCGTTCTAGGGTGGTTCATGAGGTGAGAATATTGTCGACGGGTTCTGTCAACTCTAAAGCTGTAAGTTGTTAATGCTTCTTTTACCTATGGTCATTTTTCCCCAGAGATCAATCAGCTGAGGGAAGGCACAGAGAAGAAATTCTTGGTTTAGAGCTTTACAAAACGAAGCTTCTCCCTGAAGTGAAGCAGGAAGCAAGAAGGCCCTCATTTATTCTGAATGTTTCTCTTAGACGTCCTCGGGAAGCCTCGAGATTTCTGAAATATTTTCTTGCTCAGGGAATCCGAAAACTCTGTACTGCAGTCTCTAAGCAGTCATTCTAGCTCTGCTCAGCCCTGTTCATCCTTTCAACACTCCATCTTTCTGGGCTTCAGTTTTCTCGATGTCAGCTACAGGTTTTAGGCTCCTGACTGGCCGGGCACGGGAAGCTGGTCACTGAGCGTCTCTAGGCCTCGCTGGCAAAGACGGGGCGCTGGACGAAGAGCCTGCCAGCTTGCAGCCCCAGGAACGGGCGCCGCGCCCCCGGCCCCGGCGCGCACTGCGGATCGAAGGGCGCCGACCCAGCCAGTCCAGCCTGTGCGTGACTCCACACCACGTGACTTCACAAGAAAATGAAACTGAAAACGGGAAAGCCCCGGTCTCCAACCTGGCTCGGCGCTGGGCGCGTGGAGACCGGTGACGGCCCCGGCGGTCCGGGCGCTGATTGGCCCGGCGCGCTCGGCATATAAGCGGGCGCACCGGGCGCGGCGGGCACTGGAGCGGGAGGAGCCTCTCGGTGGGCGCCGACATGAGTCGCTTCGCGGTGCTGGCCCTGGTTGCGCTGCTCTCTCTGCAGAGCCTGGATGCGGTGAAGCGTGAGTGTCCGCGTCTCCTCCCCTCTTCCCTGCCGCCTCCCCTCGGCACTCCCTAACTCTCTACGGGTCTGGAGTTCTCCTACCAGCCGGAGAGGCCTCGCCCTGCGGGCCCTCTCGGGGCGGGGAAGCGGCAGATGGCCCGGGAGTGGAAGGAGGTGAAAGCTGGGCGCGCACGCTCTGGTCTCCTTCCCGGACAGGGAGTTGAAGCTCTGGCCTGCTCTGGCGTGGAGGTCGGGACAAAGTTTCAGGGTGTGGACTGTGCTTCAGAGCGGCAGGAAGGTGGGCGGCAGCGTTTCTCTTTCGCTTTTCCGAGGGGCCCCAGCTCCTGGGACGCAGCTGGAGCGCCCGCGGGTAGCGGCAGACCTGTGCCAAAGGCGCGGAGGTGGCGGTGGTGAAGCGGCCGAGACAGGTGTTTGGGGTTCGGGGAAGGCACCGCTGCGGCGAGCCAGTCCGCTGAGACCCCTGCCGCCTCTCCCCGCGGCCTGCGTTCCTCTGGGCGCCACCCAGGCTCGCCTTCCGTTCCTCAGTTCCAGATGTCTGTGAGATCAAAGCTCGGCGAGGGAACAGCATGAGTTGCGTAGAGGTTAAGTGCTACGACTGCTGACCAAAATAGGCGCTCCTTGGAAACTGGATGGGGCAGTTGTACTCTGTCCTATAGGGTCGCTATGAGTCGGAATCAACCCAATGGGACCGGGTTTAGTTTTGGCTTTGTTCAATTACTGAGCGAATTCACACCATTAACTCACTTTTTCTCGTTGCATCTCCTTGGATAACCGTAGCTGCTACCCGTTGTTGACAGCTGTGTGCCGGCGACGTTAAATGCCTTAAAAACTCTCTGTCGACTCATGGCGACCCTATAAGAAGGAGTAGAACTGTCTCATATGGTTTCCATGAAGTGACTGGTGGGTTTGAACTGCTCGCCTTTTGTTTAGCAGCCAGACTCTTAGTCACTGAGCCGCCAGGGCTGCTCTTTACGTCATTTAATGAGCCTGTGATTAGCGCCTGCATTCCACAGGTGAGGAAACTGAGGCAGGGAGCGTTTAAGTTAGCCACACAGGAGACAAATGGCGGACAACTGGGATTGAAATTAGCCTGATCAGGGCGTTCTGCAGAGGCTGTGCCTGAGTTCCTGTCTCAGCTGTACTTCCAGCTCTTCTCGGAATGCCGCTTCCTCACCTTCCCTTGTCAGACTCTGGAGAGCAGGCCAGGCAGCCCCCGGCGCCCGCTGCCACTGCTGCACAGAGGATTACCTGTTTGGCTCCTGGCCTGTTTTTTCCCAAAATGAGCTGACGCTTTTTCTTTCGGTTTTGAATGTTTGTCAAAGTCAGGGAGATTATAAAACCAGTGATACGGGCAATCCAAAATGCTGACCTGTGCTGCATGGGTCCCGAGTACTTCCGGAGTGCCCACAAGTGTGGTAGGCCCTCTTGTTTTATTCCCCTTTAAAAACCTTGCTTTGCAGCAACATGTCATTTAAAATAATAAGCTCCCCAAACTTTTAAATTTAATTTTAAAATGTTCAAAGTAATACATGCTATGCATAGACCATTCCTGAAAAATACACAAGGAAATGGTGTTTGTCTCTGGGAGTTTGTTTTCCCTTCTGTCTTGTGTGGGGGTTTTGTTTTGTTTTACCACAAGCATAAGTTAATTTTTCAGTTAAGCTTCAGAAACTTAAATAACTCTCCTGAAGTTGCAGAGCCAATAAATGGCTGTGCCCTAACCCAAACCCAGGCCTCTCTAATGTTGATGTCCTCCTCTTAGAAGAGATTATTATTGTGATATTTTAGTGAAACCTTGTCTGTCTTCTTCAAAGAAAGAATACTGGCCGGGATGAGCCTGGGCTTTGATCCATATGCAATTATATTATTATTACTAGAAGCCGAAATGCAAAGAGTTTTCTGGTTTACCTAATTTTTAACTTTATGAAAAAAGAAATTCAGGCTTTGCTGGGCTCTCCAGCTAGCTCTTAGTGGACCTATCCTTTGATGGTGGGTGCTTTTAAACAGAGATAGCTGGTCAGGGGTGGCCTGGTACTCTTCCTTCTCCCTACCATATCCTGGACACGGAGTGGGAGTTGCTGCCCTTTAGATCATGTACCCTTAATATATTTGTACTTAAAAATGAATTGTACACATGCATTAGAGTCAATCTATATACATTTAGTAGTAGTAACACTTAGGAACCCTGGTGGTGCAATGGTTAGGTGCTCGGCTGCTAAATGATTGGCTGGAGGTTCAGTCCCACCCAGGGACTGTGTGGGAGAAAAGACCTGGTGATAAAGACTACAGGCTAGGAAACCCAATGGGGCACTTCTGTCTGTCATACAGAGTTGCTATGAGTCTACATCAGCTGGGTGGCACACAACAGAAATGCTTACTTTCATTTCAGATGAAACAAACAGAAATAGAGTTTGACTGTTTGCTTTCCCTATCTCCATGGATGGTCCAGCCAGCCCTCTTGTTTTGGAACATAGTATTAAGTACTGAAGTAATTGCAGTAATTGCAGTAATTACCAATGCAAATTCCACCTGCACTTTACTCTCATTTGTCACAGCCCTCACCTTTGTGTTGTCTCATATCCAGTCCAACTTACCAATTTAAGATATCTGCCAGCTCCTCTAGGCATCTGAATTTCTTTATTTCCTAACTTACCTTCCTGTGGTATGAAATCAGATAGAGGTTTGGCATATACCAGGAGGGAAGGGATGAAGAGGTATGTTTGATAGGAATGTACCTTTGGTTGACTCTCTTAGGAAGCTGATGAAGGAATCAGTAGTGAGACCTGCCACATAGAAAGCCATTGCTGTGTGACAGACGCTGTCCTAGACAGTACATATTAGGAAGTCAGATAGGGATAGATGCAGACAGGAGCCAGAACCCAAAAGGAGAGGAGTGATAATAAAACAAAATTTGGAGAGACTGAAACAGGGTACAATAACATGAATAGTTTAATGTGGGTACTGTGGAGGGTATGTGAAGTGAGAAATGAAGTTTTAAATGCAGGTTAGGGGCAAATCCTGTAGAGCCTTCAGGGATGTGGTAAGGAATTATTAGGGGAGCTGGGAAGTACCTTCGGGTTCTTGAGAGCCTTCAGCCAAGTGTTCTTTAAGATTCAGCACAATCTCTAGTAACAGTATAAGATACCAGTATAAATCTGTTAGGAGGGAAAAAAAGGCACATGTAGGAGAATTATGTAAGAGTCCCTGGGTCAGGCAAATAGGTTTTAAGTGCTCAACTACTAACTGAAGCCAGCCAAGCCAAGTGCCGTCAAATTGGAGGTTGGCTGTTTGTGTCCATCCAGAGGTGCCTGGAAGAAAAGCCTGGCAAACTACTCTCTAAAGGTAACAGCCATTGAAAACCCTATGGAATGCAGTTCTACTCTAATACACATGGGGTCACCATGAGCTTTGATTCAGTGACAACTGGTAGGAGAATCTAGATGAGAAATATACTAAATCATGGCTTATCCCTCAAAATGGAGATAGCCGTTTGGAAAGTGAAGCTCATTAGGGCCAGAGTGGAAATGGGACTGGGAAAGATGGGTGATCAAACTTCAACTCTCGATGCCTTGATCTAGTTTTAGACCGAATTAGACTCAAGTGGAATATTCTGACAATTTCATGTATGTTTTATCTGTGTTCCTCAGATGCGCCGAAGATTCAGGTGTATACTCGTCATCCAGCGGAGGACGGAAAGCCAAACTTCTTAAACTGCTACGTATCTGGGTTTCATCCACCCCAGATTACAATTGACCTGTACAAGAATGGTAAAAAAATTGACAATGTGGAGCGATCTGACTTGTCTTTCAGCAAGGATTGGTCTTTCTATCTCCTGGTCCACACTGAGTTCACTCCCAATGAGAAGGATGAGTATTCCTGCCGTGTGGAACATGAGACTCTTACGAGCCCCAAGGAAGTGAAGTGGGGTAAGTTTTCAAGTTCTTTCTTTACTTGCTGATGTTAGCACCTGAATATGGCTGCAGGACAGATTGCTTTGATATATTAAAATGGAAAAATTTGCACACTAGGATTGTCAAGGAATGTTATTAAGGTTCTAATTAGGAACCAGTAATGTCCTGTGAATCCAGTCCCCTGTTAGTGGCGTTTGCTGATCTCCCTCCTCAGATCCCTGACGCAGTACTTCCCTGCAGTGAGAGGAGGGAGCAGCAGCAGCATTTGCACGAATGTGTGTGCACATACTATCACTTATCTCACCTACTGGTTCCCTAAGGCTTTCCTGACAGACTCACAGGTACTTAAGACTAACTCAGGGTGTTGTCTTTAAGCTCTGCTAGTTTAGCACCCTACAGTCCTGACCTTTTCTGATACTCTGTGGCTGGGTTGGGTCCCACTGGGTAATTCTAAACAAGGTATACACACTTAGGAACAGCAGACTGTCTTAATAACTTTATTTAGAACAGTTTTAGATATCTGTTAATTCATAATATTTTAAAAGTAAAACACTTTTTCCATTTTCTTTTTCATAGACCGAAACAACTAACTGCATCCTGGAGGTAAGTTTCTGACCTTGAGAATACCTTTTTGTTTCACTTTCCTGGCAACTATTTACAGACAACTCGGACATGATAACCCTTACTGTTCGGGGGGACATTAATTGGAGTAGCATTTCAGCAGGAAGGAACGATTCTGTGGGGCACATTTCCTTCCCTTGTGTCATGAAGGTGTGTGTCCCCAGGTTGGGCCAGCATCACTGACCTCTGAAGGAGGGGCAGAGGAGCTGCTGCCATGACAGGGGAAGGTCTCAGGCAGCTCGTTAGCCTGCAAGGGTTTGATCTTTCTTCTGCCATTTTTGTATCGGGCATCTCTGCTGAGAGGACGGCCTTTAGAAAATGAACTGCTCTCTTTCTTTGCATAAAAAGCCAAGAACAAACCCACTGCTGTTGAGTCAATTCCGAATATGGTGACCCTGCAGGCCAGAGTAGAACTGCCCCATAGGGTTTTCAAGGAATGGCTGGGGGATTCACACTGCAGACCTTTCGTTAGCAGCTGAGCCCTTAACCATTGCAGCAGCAGGGCTCTCTTCCTTTGCTTAGCAGTTCCTTTATTCATTAGTCAGAAGAGACTAGAATCGTGAAAAGAGAAACTTGGACTTCTCTATATCTTTAGTTAGAGTCTAAGGTAGAAAATACAGCTTTTCAGTGAAAAGGGTACATTGATGCTGAAAACCTGTTCATATTTGCTATTATATCTAGGACAGAGAAATTGATTTGAAAGCCCATCAGAGAGGTTGGGTTGGTCTGCCCAGAGCCACACAGTTACTAAATGGTAGAGTCAGGACCTGAACTCTAAAGCTATCATTCTTTCCTTGAGGCTATGGGAGCATCAATAGTGTAAATGAATGGGGTATACCCTTTGTAATGGTTCTAGACAGTTATCTGCAGCTACTTGCTTTTAAATGATTTATGCAAAAAAGTAAGTTTGACATCTGTAATTCAGATAGAACAAATGCATCTGTTGGTAAAACATGGTTTTCTTTTTTTAGGATTTGCACATTTGGATTAGCAAAGATTCTGTTTCTTTGTTTTAGAAATAACCGATACGCTTTTACATTTCATGCATATAATTCAAGAGAGTGCATTATTGTTAACCAACATCATCTTTCTTTAGAATGCTGTATTGGGAGCTCCCATTCCCGGGTTTGAAGTGACTGAGAAGGTTGTCCTCGGAGAACTGGCAGCTTACAGTGGGGAGGGAAAAATTCTCAAGTTCAGCATCAACCTCTTGATCAAATCTGAACTCTTCTGCTCCATTCTGCCTACAAAGCCAAATAATAAGACATGCATGACTATTTAGAATTAAACTCAGATTTGCATGCTTTGCTTAGAAACTTAGAAAAATTGGCAGGATTATTAGAAATTTGTAATAGTGGATGCAACTTTTATCACATAAAATTCATTTTTCACAGCTAAAACGTGACTAAGTGTAATTTGGGTTCACTGTTTCACTAATAAAAAGTTTGGTGAAGATGTGTTGAATTTCTTAACTATCACTCCCTTTCTCTTTGTTTTCAAAGAGGGAAATAATCTACAGGTGTCACCTGGAGAAGAGTGCACATCCCTTGTAAATAGGGATTGGCTGGCAGTGAAAAAGCCCTTCTGCGTTTTACAGATAGGCAGTGTTTTAGTGAGCTAGTGCTGCTCTGACAGAAACCCCACAGAGTGGATGGCTTTAACAAAGAAAACTGTATTCTTAACTCAGTCTGGTAGGCTACGATTCCGAATTCAGGGTATCTGCTGAGGGGATTTGCCTCTGCTGGCTCTGAGGAAGGTCCTTAAGTTCTGTCACTCTGGTCAGGAAGCATCTGGACGCAGGAACCTCAAGTCTGAAGGACATGATCTACTTGGATGCTGCTTTCTTGATGGTATGAGGTTCCCAACTCTGCTTGCTTCCCCTTCTTTTTATCCAGTGTAGGATAAAAGGGTAAGAGGTAGTACAAGCCACACTCCAGGGGAACTCCCTTTACAATGGAGTAGGGATGTGACCTTAGGAAGGAATTTACAGTCCCACCCTAATTGTCTTTAACATACAGAAAAGGAAAAGCACAAAATGGAGGCTATCACACAGTACTGGTAATCACAACCCAACCAGATTTTTACACACGTTTTTGAGTGGACACAATTCAATCCATGACCAGGAACCTGATGCCCAGAGAGGCTAAATGACTTCGCTAAGGTCACACAACTATCCACTGGGAGATCAGGATTCTGTCTTTTGGTCTGAATTCTCTTTCCCTTGGCCAGGGCATGAGTGTGCAGACTCCAAGAAGGAGCAAAAGCATCTGGAAGATTAACAATTTTAGCATGGTGGACATAGATTCAAGCAATTAAAATATATTCTAAGAATATAGTGTAGATATGTCCAAAGAACTAGAGGGACAGGAAAGTGTGCTCAGAAAACAACAGTAAAAAAGTAGAGGGGTGTTAGAGAAGCTGAGACTTGGTAGATAGGCAGTTGTCTTGATGGGTGGGTAGGGGTGGAGGACTTTCTGGTGTGGGGAGGCAAAATAGGGGAAGTAGAGAGGCATGATAAGTTTGGATAATTTCAACCAGTGCAGCAAGGCTGAGGAAGACTTGGAGGAGCTGTGACAGAACAGACTGGAGGGCAACATGTCTAGGTCTAGCTTTCTGCTCTGCTTGCACATTAGAATCACCTGTGGAACGTAGTAGACAAAAAATTTTTGCCATCTTTAAAAAAAAAAATTATTGTGATTAAATGAAAGTTTAAAATTCAAGTCAATTTTCCATGTAAAACACCAAGCAGCAACATCTCTGCAACTCTGTCTGCTCTCCTCATCCTGTGACAGCACACTCTTCTTTTCCACTCTTCCAGTATCCAGTCAGCCGACACTTGTCCCTTCTTCTCCACCTTCTCCTTTCCAAAAAGGAACCAGTACAACTGCATCATATATATACACGTATATATGTATATAAAACCATAATGTACACACACCACCTGCATCACTCTATCCCAGGTCCAGTCCATTCTTTGTGATCTAGACAAATTTAGTCTTTGGGTATAGAACCCAGATACAATATCTACCTATTTTTTAATCTCTAATGTAAAGCCAGGACTGAACTGTTGGACTAGATCATAAGAAACTTTCTATCCTATGTCATTCAACAGAGCTATTTTAATGAAAAGCTATTTGAGGGCAGAGGGGAGGCGGTGTGAAATGTAGTACTTTTTTGGAGCATGCCCTAGGCCCCCTCTGAGATGAAGAGACAGGAGTGTATGAGCTTAATTAAGCTTATTAAATATAAAGCACAATCTAAAAGCAAAAATCTCAGTGCCAGTGTCTTAGTTATCTTGTACCATATTTTAGTCCACTAGTGCTGCTCTAACAAAAATACCACAGAGTGAACGGCTTTATACAAAGGAAGGTTTATTCTCACACAGTCTGTTAGGCTACAAGTCCAAATCTGGGATGTCTGCTCCAGGGGGAAGGCTTTTGACCTTGTCAGCTCTGGAGGAAGGTCCAGTATTGCACCAGTCTTTGTTCTGGGAGCATCTTGGCACAGGAATTTCAGGTATGAAGCACATGCCCTTCTCCCGGTGCTACTTTCTCAATGGTGTGAGGTTCCCAATTCTCTGCTTAATTCCCTTTCCTTTTATCTCTTGTAGGATGAAAGGATTAAGGGTGGTGCAAGCCATACTCCAGGAAAACTCCCCAGTGGAGCAGGGATGAAGGGATTTAGTCCCACCCTAATCCTTTAACATACAACATAGGAAAATAAAAAAATGGATGACAATCTTAAAATGTTGGGAATCATGGACCAGCCACATGGCTACACATATTTTTGGGGGGATGCAATTCAGCCCATGACATAGTGCTATCAGAAATACCACACATGGATGACTTTAACTAAGGGCTTTATTCTCTTGCAGTCCAGAAGGCTGGAAGTTTGAATTCAGGGCACCGGCTCCAGGGGATGGCTCTTTTACCCTGTCAGTTCAGGGGGTGGGTCCTTGTCATCAGTCTTCTCTGATCTAGGAGCTTCTCAACACAGAAAAGACATGCTGCATTCCTAGTACTACTTTCTTGGTGGTATAAGTCCCCTTTCTCTCTGTTTACGTCTCTTTCACATCTCAAAAGAGAATGACTTAGGTCACGAGCTGGTTGTATGGATTGAGTCCTGTCCCATTAACATAACTGCCTCTAACCTGCTTCATTAAGATTGCAGAGATAGGATTTATGACATCTAGGAAACTCACATCTGGTGACAAATGGTGGACAGTCACACAATACCAAGAATCATGGCATAGCCAGGTTGACATAAATTTTAGGGGGACACAATTCAATGCACAACATTCCACCCTTTGGTCCCCCAAATTCATGTCCTTCCACATGTGAGACACACGTGTCCCATCATAGCAAAAATCTTAATTCAAGTCCCAAGTCCAAAAATTCGTCTTCATCTGTGAAATCTAGAATACAAGTAAAAGCTAGGCATTTCCATTACAAATGGGAGAAATTAGAGGGACTGAAAGCATAATAGGCACCAAGCTAGTCAGAAGAACACGTATTAGCTCCCAAGTCTCGGTAAATGATTGTTACCTGTGACCATTTAGGCAATTGTCTTGTCTTCCAGACTGTAGGTATTGGCCACACTATATTCTGAGGAGGTCTCTCAACTCTGAACTTCAGTTCTGCTTGTAGGCCCACTGGAATGGCAACTCTTCCCTTGGCTTTGGGTGGCCCCATTCTCCTAGTCCATCTGAGAGTCAACCTTCCTCCCTTAGCACTGGCAGGCTCCATGCCACTCCTTAGGCATGGCAGCTCTACCCCCTCAGCTCTGAGCAGTGGATCCAGCCCATCCTGAATAGCGGTCCCACACTCCAGAACCAAGTCAGGGAACATAACTTAGAAACCTAGGTGGCTGTGACTCCACTCTTTGAGACTCCAGAGGTTATGGCCCGACTCTTCGAGACGGAGGCAGCTCTGCTTCCTGTCTCTTCAGCTTCTGCTGCTTCCTGGTTCCATGGGCTCTCAGCCTCTTGGCCTCATTGTCATGCTACAGCAAGTGTTCAAAAACTATCTCCACCAATAAGTGCGCTCCACCACTGAACTTTGGCTGGAGGCCACTCAGCTATCTTGCTTAATGAGTCAGCAAAACTAGCTCCATCCATAATTGCCCAGAGGCACCTACTCCACTAGGAAGCCTCCTGGCAAAGGCCTTCAGCTCCCTTACTCTGTGGGTTGGCTCCAGTGCTGTCTCATGCTGATCTCCCGCCTCTGCTGCTGCCACCTCGCTACTGCTGCTTCTCACCATCTGGGCCATCTCTAGTGTATCAGCTCCCCACACTTCCTCTGAGTCCTAACTGGAATTGTCTTTCTTCAGTGTCTATAATTCCACCAATGGTGTCTTAAATACAATCTAGGTCTTTACTATTAGGCACTTTAAAACTCTTCCAGCCTCTGTGTATTCAGTTTCAAAACTATTCCCACATTTTAGTTATATGTTACAGCAGCACCCCATACCTGGTACTAAATTCTTAGCTATCTAATGCTACTGTAAGAGAAATATTATAAGTAGATGGTCTTAACAAAAAGAAATTTATTTACTCACAGTCTAGGAGGCTACAAGTGCAGATTCAGGGAACCAGCTCCAGGAGAAGGCTTTCGCTCTCTGTTGGCCCTGGGAGAAAGTCCTTATCATCACTCTTTCCCTGGTCTAGGAGCTTCTTAGTGCAGGGATCCTGGTCCAAACGTTGTGCTCTGATCCTGGCACTACTTTCTTGGTAGCATGAGGTCCTCATGTCTCTCTGCTTGCTTTTCTCTTTTATATCCCCAAACAGATTGACTTAAGATACAACTAAATCTTATAGACTGAGTTCTGCATTATTAATATAACTGTCTATAATCCTGCCTCATTAGCAGCATAGAGCTAGGATTTGCAACACATAGGAAAATCACATCAGATGACAAAATGGTGGGCAATCACAACACTGGGAATCAGAGCCTAGCCAGGTTAACATACATTTTGGGGGGACACAATTTAATCCCTAACAGCCAGTAACAAAAAAAAAAAAATAGTGTCCTGTGTATTGACATGGAAGAACACTGCTGAAACAAAAGCTACGAAAAATCCCAAACTATAAGCATGTGCATTACATATTTGTACTATGCACAAAAACAGGTCTGGAAGGCTATGCCTTGAATTGTTAGTAGATACTCAAGGTGGAAGAGAGTAAATAAGAAGAGAAATTTAACCAATATATGGAAAAGCAATTTGCTAAAAGCCATTTTCCTGAGCATTCTTGTGTGGTGGTAGAGAGCTGGGATGGGGTAAGAATGGAGGAGTCGACCCTTGCCCATAAATCACAATGAAGGTCCACTCTTTGGACACTAATGGATTGGACTTGGCAATGCAGAGTGACCATATATTGGATGCACTTTGCTGGAAGAAGGAGAGTGGGTGGAGAGGAGGGGAAAGGAGACTGTTGGGAGGATGAGACATGTATGGAGCAGAGAGGAATAGTGTGCTGTCACCGGACAGGGAGAGCAGTGGAAGCTGTGTATAGGTGGGCATGTAAATTTATACGTGAATGTACATTTTCACTCAGTCATATTAAATAAAAAAAGAATGGAGGAGTCGAGAAGGAACAGGTAGGCTCAGACCCTGAGCAATGGTGCTTTCCTCCTGCAATTGACCACAGCCCTCACTAGGGCCTGTGTCCTGCTTTTCAAAACACTAAGGAATATGGCACCTGAACCAGCTACCACCTACTCCAACCTGGCTGAATGGAAAGAGAGTAGAACCCACAAAACTCTCCACTTCCTGCCTAGGACTGATTTTACCCCAGACCATATTGGTAAACAGGCTGAAAGAATCTGACAGTCTGTAGCAAATTTCAAGAGCTGGTTATCTAGGCAACTGATAAATAAAAAAACCAAAGTCACTGCTGTCTAGCCAATTTCGACTCAAAACAACCCTATATACTCACATACATATACATATACATACACACACACACACACACACATACACACTATATTGATAGATACAAATTACCTTTTGTTGTTGTCTGCTGTTGAGTTGCTGTTGAGTTGATTATGACTCAAAGCAACTCTAGAGGACAGGTTAGAACTGTTCCTTAGTTTCCAAAGTGGTAATTTTAAGAATATATATTTTATTGTGCTTTATGTAAAAGTTTACAATCTAAATCAATTTGTCATATAAAACCTGAACACATGCCACTATGCAACTGTAACTGCTCTCCCCACCCACTGCCATGTGACAGCACACTCCTTTCCACTATGTACTTCACGAGTCCATTCAACCAACTCCTGTCCCCCTCCGTACTCTCATCTTGCCTCTAGAGAGGACCAGTTCAGGCATCCTCATGTATATATTTAAACTAAAAAGTATATTCTTCACCAGTATAACTCTATGTCTTATAGTCCAGCCCAATCTTTTTCTGAAGAGTTAACTTTGGTCCTGGTTTCAGCTCTGGGATAATGGAGAGTCCAGTCCAGTACTATGTCCTCAGGGGACCTTTCAGTCTGATGAATCATCATGTGTAGGTCTGTTAATAGAGTTATAGTCCTGCACACCCAATTTTCTCCCACTACATCAGGGCCTGTTTACTGTATTCCCTATCAAGGGAGTCATTGGTGGTGGCTAGACACCATCTAGTTCTTCTGCTGATGTAGTCTGTGGATCATATGGCCCCTTTGGTCTCCTGGGTTTGCATTTTCCTCATGTCTTTGATGTCTTTCTTTCTCCTGTGCTGCAGATGAATTGAGACCAAATGATGCTGCTTAGATGGCCACTTGCTAGCTTTTAAGATACCAGAGCCCACTCACCAAAGTGGTATGCAGAACATTTCTCAAAAACAAAAACAAAAACTTAATATCAATTTAGCCTAAATATCTCTCTCAAACTGTGGTTCCCAGACCTCTGTCCCTGCTGCTCTGTCCTTCAAAATGTTTTGTATTTAGGAAGCCTTTTAGCTTATGGTATAGTCCAGCTGTTCTAACCTCCCTTCTACTGCATGCTGTCAGTCCCTTCACCTAACCCAATTCCTATCTACTATGTAATCTATGAATACTCCTCTCCCCTACCCTTGTAGCCATCAGAGATTATTTTCTTCTGTGCTTAGACCTTAAGTCTATAATAATAGTCTCATACAATATTTATCCTTTTGTATCTAATTTCACTCAGCATAATGTCTTCCACATGATTCAACATTATATTTCTGAAAATCATCGTTGTTCTTTATCATCGCATGATATTTCATTGTGTGATTATACCACAGTTTGTTTATCCATTCATCTGCTGATGGACACCTAGGCCGATTCCATCTTTTTGCAGTTGTGGACTGTCTCAGTCACCTGGTACTGCTCTAACAGAAAATACCACGAGTGGAAGGCTTCATAAAGAGAAACTTTATTGACACAGTCTGGTAAACTGTAAATCCATTTATGAGTTACAAGTCTATTCAGTATGACAAATCATCACAGTGCAGTAGGCCAAGAGTCCAAATTCAAGGGGATCATCTCAGCACAGGAACCTCAGGTCCAAAGGACGTGCTCTGCTCTCAGTACTGCTTTCTCAGTGGTGTGAGGTTCCCAACTTCCTCTGCTCTCTTTCCTCCCTTGTATCCTACAAGCTTGTAGGTTGAATCCTGCCTCACTAATACAACTGCAGCCCATTCTCTATCATCAATATCACAGAGGCAGGATTCACAACACAGGGGAGGAATGGCACCATATTAGGACTCATAGCCAAGTCAAATCAACATATACATTTTTGGGGGACACAATTCAATCCATGACATGGACAGCACTGCCATAGACATTGGTGTGCATGTATCGGTTTATGTGACAGCTCTTAATTCTCGAGGATATATTCCAAGGAGTGGGATTGCTAGATCATATGGTGTTTCTAATTCTAGCTTTTTAAAAAAGTGCCAGATCAATTTTCAAAGTGGTTGTATCATTTTACATTCCCACCAATAGTGTAGAAAAGTTCCAACGTCTCTACAACCTCTCCAACATTTATTATTTTGCATTGTTTGGATTAATGCCAGCCTTGCTGAGGTGAGATGGTACCTCACTGTATTTTTGATTTGGATCTCTCTGATGGCTAATGATCGTGAGCATTTCCTCATGTATGTATCTGTTAGCATCCGAGATGTCTTTGGTGAAATTCTTGTTCATATCCTTTGGTCATTTTTGAAATTGAGTTATTTGTCTTTTTCTTGTTGAGGTTTTGCAGTACCTTTTAGATTAGGGAGATTAGATACCAACAGGATTCATGGTAACCAAAATTTCTTTCCCGCTCTATAGGGACTCTTTTTATTCCTCTGGTGAAGTCTTTGGATGAGCATAAGTGTTTGATTTTTAGGAGTTCCCAGTTATCTATTTTCTCTTCTGGTATTTGTGCATCGTTAGTAATATTTTGGGCTCTGTGTATGCTGTGTATTAGGGCTCCCAGCATTGTCTGTCGTTTTTTTCCATGATCTTTATTGTTTTAGATTTGATATTTAGCTCTTTGATCCATTTTGTGTTGGATTTTGTATGTAGTATGAGATAAGGGCCTTGTTTCACTTTTTTGCAGATGGCTATCCCGTTATGCCTACACCACTAGTTGAAGAGACTATCTTTTCCCCAATTCACAGACTTTGGAACTTTGTCAAATATCAACTGTTCATAGGTGGATGATGGTATATCTGGATTCTCAGTTCTGTTCTGTTACCTGTTTTTGTGCTGCCACCAGGCTGTTTTGACTATTGTGGTAGTGTAATAGGTTCTAAAGTCAGGTAGAGTGAGGCCTCCCACTTTGTTCTTCTTTGGTAATGCCTTACTTATCCAAGGTCTCTTCCCTTTCCATGTGAAAGTTGGTAATTTATTTCCCCTCTGATTAAAAAATGTCACTGGAATTTGTATTGGGATTGCATTATATCTATAGATTGCTTCCAGTAGAATAGACATTCTTACAATGTGAAGTCTTCCTATCCATGAGCAAGGTAGGTTTCTCCACTTACGAAATTCTCTGGGTTTCTTGCAGTAGAGTCTTGTAATTTTTTTTTTAAATAGGTCTTTCATGTCTCTAGTTAGATTTATTCCTAGTAATTTTATCTTCTTGTGTGCTATAGTAAATGGTAATGATTTGGTGATTTCCTCTTTGATGGTCTCTTCATTGGTGTAATTTTTTTAAAATTGTGATTTAAGTGAAAACTTACAGTTCAAGTCAGCTTCTCCTACTAAAACTTATTGTTATATGATGCCAGTTGCTGTCTCTATAATGTGGCAACTCTCTCTTCCTCTCCACCCTGTTTTTTCTGTGTCCATTCAATCGGATTCTGTCGCCTCTGCCTTCTCATTCTTGTCTCTGGACATGTATCTACTTAAGCCTCTGCCTTCTCATTCTTGCCTCTGGGCATGTATCTACTTAAGCCAAGAAGCACACTCTCACCCAGTATCATTTTATGTGTTATAGTCTAGTTCAGTCTTTGTATGAAGCGTTGGCTTCAGGAACGGTTTTCACGCTGCATTAACACAGTCTGGGGTGGGTGGAGTCAAGACAGCAGACTCAACAGAGAGTCTGGGGCCACGTCTTATGAGCTCCCTTTGGTCTCAGTCAGACTATTAAATCTGATCCTCCTAGAATCTGAGTTTTTCACCCTGCTTTTCTTCCCCTCCATCAGGGACACTGTGTTGTATTCCCTGTCAGGGAGCAGATTATAGCCTATAATCTTTACAGGAGCAAACTGACAGGTCTTTTCTCCTTGGGAGCTCTAACCTTGGGAGGTTAGAGCCCTCAACCTTTCAGTTAGTGAGCACTTAACCACTGTGACACCAGGGCAAATTGATTTTATGAAGAGTAGTCCCAAATCTGCCACCATCATCATTAAGTAATGAAAATAAAGGAAAAAATACCACAAACTCCTGCCGTCTCCTGTGACAGAGATGATTGCCTTTTGGGTCCTGTTAGAGCAGCACTATCTGACTAGAAATGCTACCAAGTGGATGGCTTTAACAAAGGAAAGTTTATTCTCACACTGTCGAGTAGGCTGCAACTCCAAATTCAGGATACCCACTCCAGGGGAAGGGTTTTCCCCTTGCTGGCTCTGGAGGAGAGTCCTTGTGTTTTGCTCTCTCCAGGGAGCCTCGTGGCGCAGGAACCTCAGGTCTGAGCAACATGCTCTTCTCCTGGCGCTGCTTTCTTATGGGGGGAGGTTTCCAATTCTCTCTGCCAGATTTTTTCCTTTATATCTCAAGAGACGGCCTTAAGGCACAAAGCAAACTTACACACAGACTCTTGCTCCACCAACACAACTGCTGCCAACCTACTGTCATTAACATCATAGAGAAAGGAATTCCAGCATGGAGGAACATCACACAATACCAGGAAATTATGGCACAGCCAAATTGTTACACATTTTTTAGGGAACACATTCAATCCACAACAGATTCCTGAGTCCTCCTAAATACAGGTGACCTGCAGTGTAGACATGTCACTCCAAGTTTTATTTTTATGGTTTTTAAATTTTAATTTTTATTAAACAGTTCTTGTGTTTCCTAAAATTCTTATTTAAAAGTAATTTAGAAAGGCTTAAGAAACCAGAGAAACTTTGTATATTATATGATGTAGGTTCTGGAACTGCAGAGACAGCCTGAGAGGACCACAAGCATTAACTGATCAGAATCAAAGTCACGATGAGAAAAAGGTGGCAGTCACAGCTTAAGAGAGTTCACGAAAGCAAAGGGGACATAATGCCCTTGGAGGAGAGAGTCCAAAGAAATACAGAAATGCGTGTTAGAATTCAGTAATTTTTAACCTGGAACTGCTCTGTTGTCCTAAGGACATACTAGGAAAAATGAGACGAAACTGCCTGTAATTTAGCAGCTTAAGTGTCGTATTCCTCAAGGATGGTGTGCAAATCTTGGCAGTTCTGGCAGTCACCCTGTTCACTCTCTGTCCCACCCTGGGCTTTTGCAGCATCAGCATTTACCAGTCTTAGGCATTCGAGGTGCTATTAAAAGATGCTACACCTGATCCCACACATACATACATACGTATATATATATGTATATATATATATGCTTGGGTATGCTTATATGTATTAAAACGAACCATATGAATCTGCCAACTTAAAAATTTCTCAAGTGGACACGATCCTAGGAAAAGGACCACAAGCATATACAACAAACTCTTAACAACGTTTGCTTAGGGACAGCAAGATGTCAGGAGACAAATGAAGGCAGACTTATTTTTATTCAGTATTCTTCTATATTATTTTAATCTTAACAGTGGGCATACATTCATACAATACATTTTGTATTAGTTTTCTATTGCTGTAGTAACAAATTAAATAAACTTAGTAGTTTAAAACAAGACAAGTCTTGTCAGAAAGTTAGAAGTCTGAAACGGATTTCACTGGGCAAAAATCAAGGTGTTGGCAGGGTTGTGTTTCCTTTGGACTCTCTAGGGTAGAATCTATTTCCCCACCTTTTGGAGCTTTTGGAAGCTGTGGGCATTCCTTGGCTAGTGGCCTAATTCCTCCATCATTAAAGCCAGAACAGCGGGTTGAGTCCTTTTACACACCAGTCTACCTCTTCCCATTCGAAGACCCTTGTGTTTGGCTTTGGTTTTGTGTGTCCACTGGAGCCCCTGGGTTGTAGAAAGGGTAAATGTACTCAACTCCTAACCCAAAAGTTGGAGGTTCGAGTCTACCCAGAGTTACCCTGGGAGGAAAAATCAACCACTGAAAATTCCATGGAGCATAGTTGTACTCTGTACACTTGTGCTCGCTATGACTGGAATCACTCTACCATGACTGACTGGTTGGTGATTACATTGGGCCTGCCTGGATATCACAAGATAATCTCCCTATTTGAAGGTCAGCTGATTAACAACTTTAATTCCATCTGCAACCTAAATTTTCTTTTTCTATGTAAAGTAACATTCCCAAATTGTGGAGATTAAGCTACGGACATCTTTGGGGGGGGGGCATTATTTTCCCTACTACATTCTTGCAGTTAAAAAAAATAGTAGAACTTCTGGAAGAAGGTTTATAGAAAACAGGGGAATTTCACTTTAAATGAGTGCCTGAGTCTGTGTCTTCCTCACAATGGATCCGTTTTCTTTTATTCTTTTGTTTACTTTCTGAATGTTCTGTTACAAGCAAATATAACTTATTTTCAGAGAAAATGAACACTACACATCAACACAAAAATAATACCACAGCCTGTGCTGGCTCCTGCTTACCTGCTTTCCGTTACCTCCTCTTAGACTTCTATTCTTTGCCCTGTTCCCTAAGACACTCTTTCTACCAGTTCTTCCCGAGACGGTGCCCCAAAGTGATTTTCTAGTGGGAAGAATGAGGCCTTCGGAATCAGATAGACCAGTGTTTGAATTTAAGCTTGTGTGAATTTGGGCAAGTATTTTCCCTCTTTGAGTCTCAGTCTCCATATCTGTAAAATGAAAACAACACCTACCTGCTTGGTTGTTTTGTGGACTGGATCTCAAATTTACGTGTTTATAGACCTGCTGGAATCCTGTTAAAATGCAAGTTCTGTTCCCAAGTCTTGGGGAAGCCCCAGATTCTTCATTTCTTATGCCTGTGCTGCTGGTCCAGGACCACACTTTATTTTTATTTTTCATATTACCAAATATCTTTAATAAAATACATATACATAATAGCAAATTAAAACTCATCATGCAGGGGGTAAACCTCCTCCGGAACACTCTTGTTTCTTTAATACATGTTTAACTTGTACACCATTTTTCTTTCTCTTTCTTTCTTTTTATTGTACTTTCGATGACGGCACTTGGCTTGGCTAGATGAAGGTTTAAAGAACAAACTAGTTTCTCATTAAACAGTTAGTGCTAGTACCGTTATATGATATTGTTTAACAACTCCACAACTTGCCAGCACTCTCCCTTCTCACCTTGAGTTCCCTATCACCAGCTCTCCTGTCCCTTCCTGCCTTCTCATCCTTGCTGCTGGGCTGTTGTGTGTGCCTTTAGTCTCATTTTGTTCTATGGGCCTGTCTAATCTTTGGCAGAAGGCTGAACACTGGGAATGAGTTTGTTACTGAGTTAAAAGGGCATTGGGGTTTCTCTATTCTCTGACAAACTAGTAAGCAGGACCACACTTTAGCAAGAAATCAGACAAAGTTTGAAAGACCCTGGTATAACCATCTATTCAGCGTTAACGCTTCTCATCTCCAGAAGCCTAGTTTTTCTGACTATCTGCTTGAGCCCATCTTATGAACCTACAGACTGAGACCCACCTGGTTATATCCAGACTCACTTGAACTTGAATTTATTCCATACCTTCTTCCTCTTTGGTTTTCTTCTTTATGTTTAAGTCTTTTTTATTTTTCCCACTTTCTTTTTTGTATAATAGCAATGTCAAGCCTCCGTACTTTTAACTTTTATTATCTTAAGTACATATTCATTTGTTTTAAAACAGGAAATTTATATAGGTAGAAAGAAAGGGGGTAAAAAAAACCTCATGCATCAATCCCACTGCCCAGTGAGGAACACTTGGTGGTGTTCATTTTGTGGTAGGTAGCTTTCTCAAGGAGATTTTTTGCTATTTTAAAAGTGATTATTATTATTGTTTATTTTTTTAAAAACTTAAAAGATAGGTTTATATCTCAATAATTTTCATTATCTGTAATGAAAACCAAATCATTGTTGTTAG